>HG995305.1:15556794-18331441 GCA_905332915.2 Hecatera dysodea
TACTGCATTATTTATAATTTATTTGACATTTCTCACATTGTTATGCCTCAGCCATATTACGCTGACTATTTGTAACATCATTAATAGCCGCTGCAACATTTATTTAATTTTGAAGATCCAAGAAATTCATAGGAGCATCGATATTAGCAAGAGTCTCCGAAACTATATTATCCTAAATTGGATATCAATTTCAGTCATAGTGTGCGTTGTGATATTTGTGGCAACACTTCATAGCTCAATAGTAAGACGATACAGCTGGATGGATTTTGGCTATTTTATATTAAATTTTGCATTTGATTTTAATTTACTGTATGCTATACGTCTCATGGCATTGTTAACCATATATCTTGATGAATTGGTAAAGAAAATACTGAAACAAGAAAATGGAGGAAAAGAAGAATATTTTAATAATCTCTTTGTAGTTTATCAAAATATTTTAGAAGCTTTCAAAGTCTTTACACAATGTTTTCGTGGATTGGTAAGTCGCTGTTTGATTACATTTTATACATAAATGTGATAAAAAAATGTATTGTATTTTATAGACTTGTGAATAGAAATACATTTTGATACAAGTGGACGTAGATTGTCACTGCAAACTTGGCGACATTGATGCCCAATACAAAAATGAGAGCATTATGGAATTTTTTTAAGGATGTAAAATCGTCAAATGACTTCTTCTGTTCTGGGCGGAGTGGAAGGGAGTGTCAGACTCTTACCGACTTAAACCCATCAATGTTCCTCCAAATGCCCTTTGCGTCTAGAGTCGCGGTGTCATTTGCCTTGACGCCACAAATGGCATTAGTAGGCCCTGCATTATGGGGCGCGAGTGCAATGACAATCTTGGCAAATGCTCACGAGTACAAAACGATAATTATCAAAATACTCGCAAAAGCAATTTATGAGACATTAAAACATGATATTTATGATAAACAATTGTAGTAAATGACTTGCTTACCACATTATTGTTTTTAATTAAGAACTGGTCTTCTGTCGATTAATATTGATATTTTGTTAAAAGTAACTATTTTGATAAGAGATATAAGATGAGAACTTTTGTTGTAGATATTATGGCGGCTATCAGACACATTTCTTCGTTGTTTATTATTGATCGAATTACAACTACTAGTAAGTTTGCAACAGTCACAGACGGCGAAAGCTAAAGTAAGCTAACCTTTAATACTTTATTTATATATAGAATGAATGACATCTCAAGGTCTTAATTTTTAATGCAAGGCAGGATGTGTACGCTACCGTTTTTCAATCTATCTGCCTTGGATGCGCGATTATATACGATGTCTATCAATATTTTTTTTTAATTTGGCGAAGCGAAAACTAATGGATGGTGTACAATTACTGCATGGAGATAATTTGGATGGGAACACGACAGTTTTTAGGGTTCCGTAGTCAACAAGGAACCCTTATAGTTTCGGTCTGTCCGTCTGTCTGTCTGTCCGCGGTTTTGCTCAGAGACTATTTTTTTAAATATATAATTAAATTTTCGTTCAAATTGCTTGAACGTAACTGAGATGACGTTGTTAGTAACGTAAATCACGTTATATGTAAATGTAAATTCATTGACAATATAAAAATTATCTAAGACTAGCGGTTCATCCCGGCTTCGTACGCGTTTTCATTTTTAAGGTTCCGTAGTCAACAAGGAAACCTTATAGTTTCGGCCTGTCCGTCTGTCTGTCTGCCCGCGATTTTGCTCTGAGACTATGGGGACTACAAAGCTGTAACTCGGCATGAATGCACATATTAATGATGCCGAAAATATGGTAGAATAAAAAATTGAAAAATATATTTTTTTATTGTACCTCCTGTACACGTCAAGTGGGGATACCTTTTTTTTCTCGTCCGCACCTTCGTGTGGGGTGTCGTTGGATAGGTTTTCAAAAATATTACGAGTCTTCAAAGATTACTTTCCGATTTAATGATGATGAAATACTAAGTTCTAAAGTGGAAAAAATCGTTAGAGTTCAGTGTCCCCCCTTCTACCGGCTAAATGGTTGTTTCTGGAAATGTGAAAAAAAAATCACGGGAGTAGGAAATATCCACATATTTACTACTCCCGTGATTTTTTTTCACATTTAATTAATAATAAGAATTAATTAATAATTAATAAAAAAATATATAATTTAAAAGGTAAACTATCACGGCTAAGAACGCTTCACAAAATACTGAATAATAGTCAATCGACTAAAAAAAAATGGACTCGGAGAACTATAAAGAAAATTTTCGTTCAAATTGCTTTGAACATAACTGAGATGACGTTGTTAGTAGCGTAGAATACGTAATAAATGTAAATTCATTGACCATATAAAAAATATATAAATATAGCGGTTTGTCCCGGCTTCGTACGCTTTGTCATTTGTTTCAAATTAGCATATGTTACTCAGGGATAATGTAGCATTCCTTATAATGGTGAAAGAATATCTGAAATCATTACAGTAGTTTTTGAATTTACCTAGAGCTCAAACTGGTCACAGTATTAAACAACCAAAACAGTTTTTAATTAAGTTCCCATTATTATTGGCAACTACGGAACCCTATACTGCGCGTGGCCCGACACGCACTTGGCTGCTTTTTAATGGTTGATGTGAAATATAATACGTAGAACTCTTGCATCTATTTGAAAATTATTTTACAATTTAAGTCTGGGTTCACTGGGTGTTACGATTAGAAGTGCATGGTCATATTATAAAGTCTTGTTCACCATCTTAACTTTACAGGGTAAATAAACAATTGCAAAGTTATACAAAAGAAGAATATTTTCAAAAGAAGCGACTAAGAGAAAGAGTAAGATTATTCGAGCAGTTTGTTGTGCGAGTGGTGGCTTCAAATATGTGATTTAGTTAATAGTTATACGCGGTTGAGTTTTACGAAAGTAAAAAATAAAAATGTTTCTTAATTAAATGTAAACAACTAAATGTATCAGACATATTGTATGTCTAGTCTATAAACTGTCTTAACCTACTAATATTCTAAAGATGAAAGATTTATTTTAACGATTGACGACTTGACTCAAAAAACGATTCAATAGATTTAAAATTTCTTTTGCCAATATAAAGATACATGCATGATTTCCTTAAAACATTTGCTATACCTTTTTAACTTCATTAAATAATAGGGATCCTACGAAAGTTGCAATATTGTAACTTAAAGTACCTAGTAAAATGTTTCCAAATAAATTCATCATTTAGCATGCGCTGAGAAAATGATTGATATATAATTCTACGGAGCAGTGGTGGCCCCAAGCAGGCAAACTACTTTGTGTAATTAACTTCATCACCATTGCTCTCAAAACGGTGAAGGAAAACATCGTGAGGAAACCGGCATGTCCTAGAACCAAAAATTCGAACACATGTGACATTCACCAAACCGCACTGGGCCCGCGTGGTGGATTACGGCCCATTCCCTCTCCTAGAGAGGAGGCCTGTGTCCCAGCAGTGGGAACATTGAAAGGCTGATTATGCTATATAATTCTATACTTATAATAATAGTTTGTGAGGTTATAATGGGAACGTATGGAAGATCCTTTACCATCTGTATTCAAACTCTGACGTATGTGCCTGTTCTTAATACACGTGCACAATCCAGCATCTAAGACGAGATGACGTGACTTGCAGACAATGCACAACCGAAACTAGTGGTCATAGAAAGCTGACAGGAGGCATGTAGCTTCCTTGAGGAGTGTACGGCAGCACTAAGAGAGTCGCGAGGAAAAGCTAGTTAATTTGACTGCGTATGCTATAACTCGTTGGAATATTAAAACAATATATAAAACGGACAGTTGAATCTTTTCAGGTCGTAAACTGGGGTGTGTTCTGTATAGGGTTTGCAAATATCATTAAGAGTCTGACCCTGATAATGATAGCTTGTTGGCAATGTGAGAAGTTCTATATGTCTATGGAGGAAGTTAGGACAGCTTGTATACTGCGTGTGATGGATTCAAACAGTTCAAGTAAGAGTGATGTTTTTCATCAATGATGTTTTTTTTGTTTTGTTTAATTTCCCTAAAAATTTAATCTTTCATTTGTTTCAGACAGTATCAACAATCTCTTTAAGCGTGTGTTACAAGTTAACCGGACCTTCAGTAAGATGTCTGCGTGTGGTCTATTTACTATAGACGTCAATCTACTGATACCTTTGATAAATTACGTGACTAGTTACGTTATTGTACTGCTGCAATTTGCGTTTCTGTAACATTACTTATTACGAAACAATTAAAATAGTTAATGTATTATTAGATGTAAATAAATGTCTTCTTCTTCTTCATATACCTTACTAATGACCCGCCCCGGCTTCGCACGTGTGCAATGCTGATACTAAATCTGTACTATATTATGCAAGAGATTTATTTTTGTAGTTACGTCTATTTCTTTGAAATGTCGGCAGCCTGAATGGCTGCATAGGTTTTTCAAATCAGGTATCATTCTATTAGTCATAAGTGCCAAACTGTCACAGGCTATTTAAATTTTGAAAAAAAAAAAAGAATTTTTTTTCGAAACATATTCACGTCTAGGCAGACTTGCCTAGCCTTTTTCACATATTTCGTAAACTTACCTGGAAACCCACGATAGAAGAACTTTGTAAACGCTTGAGTAAATCTGCTTATGCACTCTATCAATTATCAGAAAAGGCAACAAAAGATACGTTACTGATAGCATACCATGGACTTGTCATGTGGCTTCTGTGTTTCGATATGGCGTATTTTTTTGGGGGCAGTCGACTGACCGTGAGCTTCTATTTAGGATGCAAAAACGATGTGTCAGAGCAATGTATAATATAAAAACAACAGATAGCTGTAGACCCCATTTTAAGTCTTTAAAATACTGACTCGTCCAGCATTATATATTTTGGAAACTGCGTTGTTTGTGAAAAGAAACGCACAATTATTTGGAAAATATTTTTTTTCCATTACGTGCCATGCGTGTCATTGATGCGAAAAGTTTTTTTGGTATGGCACTTAAAGTGTTTAATAAAATTCCTGATGACATAAAAAACATGACATTATATAAGTTTAAAAAAGCTCTTTGAAAAGTTATTAATTGACAAATGTTATTATACCGTAGACGAATATTTGAACGACCAATTATTATAATGATATAATTTTAAATAATAAGTACTGTAATTATTATTGACTTTGATGTAGGTATCTGACGTTTCTCTTTTATATTAAGTTTGTTCCTGTATCGAATTTAAAATGTGTATGTCATAATTATGATAGCGCACCCGCTATTTATGAAAACACCCATGTTTGACAAATAAATTGATTGATTGATTCAGCTTTCTATTACTTCAGCAAGTACCAATTACAAGTCAGTGACGAAATCAAGGATTTTGAGACATTAATAACATGTACCTATTTATTTATTGGTTCACCAATAATTGTTTACACTGGTTTTGTGTTAAAAATATCATGCAATAAATGATTATATCTCAGTGCCACAATCACTTACAACGTAAACTCCGCGTGCATAAGGAAGTTGTAAAAAAAAAATACATGTGGCACTCGGGGACTGCCGCGGTAAAGCTATTGCATAGCATTTTTGATCAACTTATGCAATTATATATTTAGTACTCTGCGTCATTGTGATATGGTCTCGATTCGTTCACCTGGGTTACTATACTAATGTAAATCACATACGTTTCACTTAACTTTGTCCCAACGATTGTTTCCGAACGCTGACGTTCGGGTCGGCTCGGTGACGGCGACATAATAGCTCAGTAACGAAGCGACCATTTTAAAAGGGGGCCTAATCGAATGACGTAGCGGTGTTAGGTTATTTTCGTTACGAAATTTCTGTATTCGGTTGCCACGCTCAAAGCCCGGAATAGAAGCTATGCAAAAGCTTAAAAAGAAAAACTAATCTAGTTCACACACAAAATAATTTCATTTCCTTTCACGCGAGTTAATGGAAGGCCAGTAAGGGAGATTTTCATGAAAATAGGCTTTCAAATTGCCTAAACTGTCAAAGTGTAAATCGATTTCATCACTGCAGCTATTAACAACCTTGCAGAACCTCGCCAATGGAGAATTTGCGCCTAGAACTGTTCTTCTCAGCGGTGGGCAGAGCGGTGTTATTAGACTGAGAGACTGAGAGGAATTCTTGAGGGAGCACGGAAATTAAATAGTCACAGTATTTGTGGACAGTCAATTTTATGGACCATTACTTTGCACACAAACACTGCGTCATTAATGCTTCGGCGTTTGTCCAATGAAACCATTCTAAAGTGCTTGAGACGATCTCTATACGAACGTATCTTTTTAGAAATTCCGAAAGAAAACGCCAGGTGCCAAAGAAAACGGTTTTGTACCCATTCAAGACGCAGGGAGATTGCTGAATAGTGTGGTCGTCAGATTACGCTACAATATTCCAAAATGCTTCGAGCCAAACTATTGTAAAGCATCGTTTTAGTTTTACAACTCCTGAACTGTTTCGAGTTTCTCATAACAAAACCCAGCATTCTAGAGGACTTTTTACGATAATAATAATAATAATTAATAATAATAATAATTTATTTTCTTTCACAAGTTAAGTACTACATCTAGTGTTGAAGTGACCTTTTAGACAAAAATCGCCTGTGTTAGGTCCCTTCACTCTTCCGAAGCTTAAATTTACGTGGTGTACCAAAGATCTTGAATCTTAAAATCTTAAGAAAACATTTCAAAACAATTTTAACAAAAGAAAAGAAAAGAAAAAGTTATGCTAATTTTGAATTTAAATAATGAAGAATAAAAATTAATATTATATGATAATGATATGTAATTTTGCATCGAATGATAATCTTATACATTAAAAAAATAGCAGTAGTAGTATGTGTGTTTTGTGTTGCGAGGTAAATTTTGATGAGATAAGGGAGTGGAGGTGGTGTATGAAGTATGTGTGTTGTGTGGGTGAGTGAGGAGTGAGTGTTTTTGTGAGTGGATGTTCATGTGGATAATAGAGCTATGATGCATGTTGCAAAAGGGCCTCGGTTTCCTCATATGTAAGTAGTTTAATCCATTTAGTTATAAGTATTTTGCACTCATAATATTTTTTGGTGTTTAAATGTAGTTCTTTGTTTAATTTGTTGTACAGTTGGGATGCTCGTCTGTCATATTGCATACTACAGAAATTGGTTTTACTTTGTGGTATATGCGCTACAAGATCTTTCCTTCTTCTTGTTAGATTTCCAGTATCATAAGGCAATGTCTTGTGTTTTTTCAAAACAATTAGAGTAATATATAATTTTCTCACTGAAAGCAAATCACTTATTTGATAAAGTCTGTGAGTGGGGTACCTTCTCCCCTTAAAATGCATAATTTTTATTAGAGCTCTTTGAGCTCTTTCTACTTCTATAAATTTAGACTTGGCTGCTCCTCCCCATACAGGAATACAATACACCAGGACAGATTGCACTAAAGCGACATAAATTTCCTTTAACAGGTTTCTAGAAGAGTCATTATCACTTGTAGATCTAGATGGAACAATATGTCTTAGTGTCTTGAATATCCAGCTCAAATTTCTAACCCTTTTTACGACTTGTTCTAGATGAGGGTACCAGGTCAACCTCTGGTCAAGAATAACACCTAGGTATTTGGTCTGCGAGACCTTCTTTATAATAGAACACGTGCAGTTTTGGTTTTGAGGGTCGCCACATACGTGTACTTTGATAGTAAAGTCAGTCTTAGGCTGAGTACGATTGCTGATAGTAAAACATACGTAATTCGTTTTTGAGGTGTTCAGAGTGAGTAAGTTATTATTTAGCCATTGAGTAATTTGAGCCATACCTTTGGAAGCACTTTGTTGCACGATGTTGTTAATATGAGGAACAAAAGTTAACTTCTGATCAAATACTACACCTAGGTACTTTATTGTGTTCTGCTCCGGAACTTTTACTTAATTGATGTAATAATTTTGCTCTATTAGATTATGTTTTCGCTTGAATTTTATATGGTAACATTTAGCAGCTGTCTAGATCACTCTGTAGGTCACAGGCATCATCTTTTGATTTTACGACTTTGACAAAATTTCAGTTTTCAGCATACATAAATATATTACAATAACGAATGCAATAGGGAATATCATTAATAAAGATGTTGAACAAAATAGGCCCCAAATGAAATCCTTGTGGCACGCCAGACGAGATATAGTGTATGGTTAATTGGAAATTGTTGATGACTTTATAGAAAGATCTATCCTTAAGATATGAGCTCAGTCATGAAAGTAATGCTCCGGTGATACCATATGCTTTAAATTTGGCAATAAGTATACCATGTCAGACTTTATCGAAAGCCTTACTAAAATCTGTATATATGACATTAGCTTAGTAACCTGAGTCAATCGCTTTCGTTAACATTTCCGTAAATAATACCAGGTTAGTATTGTGGATCTGGACTCCAGGAAGCAATGTTGCTCTTCATTTAGGTACAGTTTAAGGAGATTCTGTATGTGGGGACAAACAACGAAGCGTTTAGAGAAAAGATAGGTAGTGCCTTTACGCTTCGCTTGGCTCGTCTTAGCGGGGGCACTACCCAGCCTCCAGATTTGATTACTAAACAACTAAAATTAAACCCCATTACACAACTACGCATTCAAGAGTAACGTAATTGTCACATATAGCTAAAATGACCTCAATAGAATACAAAAAAACTTCTCTGCCAGTGAATTTGATCCATAGTAGTAATGAATTTAGTACACAAACTAAGTCTTTCGAACAAAGGATTTCGACGTATATCGTCATCATGATCATCATGACAGCCCTTGGAGTAATCTACAAACACCCTCTACTGAGTAGGGCTGACTGATGAGGGACGAATTAGAACATATTCCACCATTCTGCTCTAATGCGGATTAGTGGAGATTTTCAAAATAAAATTCATTTATTTGTCTGAATATGGTACATTACAGGGTCTTCAATTTTTCAAAAAATCATCTTTGAGCAGTGACTAACTATTTTTCAAAGAAAAATAAAATAAATTTAAAAATAAAAGACATCTAACTGTGTAACTGTCCAAACAACTATAGCAGTAGTATAGTTGGCGTAGCTGATAAAACTTGCAAACACTTTGGTCTCTTTCCCTCTCCTTCAATTATGTTACTTAAAGCTTGTCAAGGGTTTCCCCGAACCAACCTTCTCAACGCTTTGTCTCTTCTTTCTATTTATACTTACTAACCAGTACTTTGACGACCTACTGAGAGTCCCAAACAAATCAAATACAAAATACCTTTTGACTTCTCACAGTGATATCAACGTTTTCTTCCATTATTTAAATAATGAACTGGTGTTCAGTTCGTTAAATACAAATTTTACAACATATGTACACCTAAAGAGCAAGAGAAAATAGGGCATTAATCTATGTAATTGTTACAGATTTGATCGTAACATGATCTATAATTGTTTGATTGATGAAAAAAAAATCTTTCTATTGGTAACAAGTAACGCCCAAAAATATGCCAATTCTGCATTTTTTTTCAGTCTGGCGTAACAAAACTATTAAATCTGAGAAAGGTCGAAAAGACAGGTTTAAAACTACTTGATTAATTTATCAAATGACGAATGACTCATCCTTCATCCGGTTAAAACTAGACAAGAATGTTCACAAAGCGATATCAAAATCATCGAATGTAAAATATATTCAACCTACAAACACACACACACAGTGTTCCTATGCGTAACAAGCAAATTAATCAATTTTAAACATTATCGGTACAATAAACACAAGTTTTCTGTGAACTTGGACCAATCATTGTAGATCATATCATTATCATCATAAATTGTAATCGATCATAATCATTGTAGTCTTTGTAAGTACGAGTATACTATCGATATTATTGGCTCCGAGAAATTAAATCTATACTAATATTATAAAGTTGAAGAGTTTGTTTGTTTGTTTGAACGCGCTAATCTCAGGAACCACTGGTTCGAATTGAAAAATTCTTTTTGGGTTGAATAGACCATTTATCGAGGAAGGTTTTATATATCATCACGCTTAAGCCAATAGGATCGGAGCAGCGATAAATAGTGTTTTAAAATCGGGGATTCCACGGGGACGAAGTCGCGGGCAGCAGCTAGTTTAATATAATATGCTTCTAATAGGTATTTGTTGCATTCAGATCTTTAACCAATGTAATACAAAGAGTTCAGTGCAACATGAAAATAGGATACCAAACTAATTCTATTAAAATGATAGATCATTCTGTATCTGACAAATTTGACAGTGATTTAGGTTCCTATTGGATAAGTAATGATCACCATCATTACTCATCCATTAGGAACCTAAATAATTAAGTAATATTTTAAGTTTATTATAAGGCACTTTATTACTTTTCATGGGTTTCCATTTTCTTTATTGGGTATTTTTGTATACGTTATTTTTTAAGTAATTTTGGGTAGGGCATTTTGCATGCAAATAAAAGCTTTGGTGATTTTTGGAAAAAATCCCATAAACTGAATCCAAAGTCGGGATATCCGGTGAGTGTCGATGGTGCGAGTGAGCTGCGGGATAAAGCCTGCGCTTTTCAGCGACATTTAAGTGTGGTATCACCGCTCGGGTCCGCGTTGCAGGTGCTCGTGGCTGAAAACCACCCTGGCCATATCAACATTAGATTCTCCGCTAAAGATGTGGACCAAATTATAAAAAAGATGGTGAGAGGCAAGCAGTGGCGTGGCGTGTTCGAGTTAGGGTGGCCAGAGAAAATGTCCAAAAAAAAAACACACCACATTATTCAGGGTTGAAAAGTGGTGTTATTTTTTTTTAATAGGCTATTTAAAAACAAAAAAAAACTCATTTCATTAAACTCAACCCTGAATAATGTGGTTATTTTTTAAAATTTATTTGGACATTTTCTGTGGCCTATCCTAACTCGAACCACTGCACGCCACTGGAGGCAGTCCCCAGGTCACGATATTCTTAGCATCGAATATTTGAAGTACGCGGGCGTACACCTTCCAAGAGTCCTTGCACTGTTATTTAACTTGTGCGTTAGGTGTTAGTCATGGTTTAATGCACACAGTTGTAGTGCCAATAGGGTAGTTAACTAAAAAAATCTGATTAGTCCGTCAGATAGATTTCCAAAAAATATTGGAGACGTATATTTTCTTTTTTCACATAAACAAAAAATAAAGACGATACAGTGCGTTGAAAACTCGTGTGACGTCACTACTCGCTACAATTTTTACCGGGAAGTGACGTCACACGCTCCCACTCCTGATCTTTGATGCTTTTTATCTTCCTCAGTTTTTATAGATTTGATAAAGGAAAACATACGTGTCCAATATTTTTCTATAATTTAACTGACGGACTAAACATAATCATATATTTTTTACTCAGGCAACATCCCTATTGTTAAAGGCAGGATGGGTGACTCATTGGATCTATCTAATTACAGACTGATCTCTCTTGCGACTGTCATAGCTAAGGCGCTGGATAGTTTGCTTGACCGACAGTTGGAGCAGCACGTCCACTTGCATGACGCTCAGTTTGGGTTCATACCCGGTTTGTCAACTGAGAGATCTTCTATCTCAAGCAAACTGTTCAATAGTATACGGAAAGAAACACACCACCATATGCATGCTTTTTAGATCTTTCAAAAGCTTTTGATCTGGTGTGTTATGACAAGTGTCTGTGCATTTTGACATAATTCTCTTCCAGTCGCACACTCCTACTCCACAATATTAAAGTAAAACCGTTTCCACATTAAAGTTAAGAAGCTCAAAGACTCCTGCAGTTGGCAGCCATTAACTACACTATAAGTGCTTTTAATTGTTCATGAAAATAGCTAAGTATCACCGGATATTGCCTGTGTTTCGCACACTCGGTAAACTTATGAGAGCTTCGCTTCAAGTGCAGCGCAAGCCTCGAGAAAATTGCAAACATGTGTTGGGTATTCGTAGAATTTGAACTATTATGCAAAGCGGCTCATCCCACTGCCTCTGGGAAGATGGGTTATCGGGCAAAGCTGTATTCGGGCAAGCCATTTTCCAAGCATTCACTGCTTCGGTCAAACATGGCACTTCAAAGTTAACCAGAGATGGAGCTAAAATTCTATTGGTTAACTTTTCAGTGCTGCGGACCGAAGACAAGAAGGCCGGTAAACTCACACTAGAAATTTTGCGGATGCCGAGCCCACCGAAACGGATAGGTAGTGTGGCCTGCAGCCACGCTCGGTCATCCAAAGCCACATTTAAGACTGATGTTAGCGTACATCGAATAATTTGGTCAATTTTGTCCAAGAGATGCGGCTGCTTCCATAACGGAGAAGAGCGCAGGAAATACATAAAATTTGGAAGGTGAAGGCCGAATGTAAGTTAATTTTAGTAAGTCTTTCCGAAATATCATTAAAACTATTAATTTTTCCATCAATGAATGGTGAAAAACTCTCTTCCAAAATAGGGGAACCTAAGAGGTGCAGTGAACTTTTTTCTACAATTTTGATCTCTGGTGCTATTGACATAAATTTTTGAAGTGTCGAATATCTGTCGGTATTATCATTTAGAAAAATTTCACATTTGGAATGGTTGAGGTCTAGGCCAATGGATTGAAACTCTCTTTTCAGAAATAAAAAATCTTGTAAAACTGTGTTTACGTCACCTCCTAGAGTTCCATCATCTAAATACCAGACATTAAATTTTGAATTTAGTTGTTGAATGATTGGATGAATAGCCAAACTGAAAATGACTGGCCCGAGAGGATCACCTTGTTGGCATCCAACTGCAGATTCCAAAAGGTTTTCTTTATATAATAATTTAGAGGGGTGCCTGTAGCATTGCCACATAAAACCAAAAATTTCAGGTAGTTCCTTTTTTACTTCCGCCAACAAGGTGTCCCTGTGAACAGAGTTAAAAGCGTTCTTGACGTCAACCTTCAGGATAACCTCACCTTTGCCAGAATTTATAAAACTAGACAGGGCATGTACGGCAGCCTCACAGCCCCCTCTAGAGCCAAAGCCAAGCTGTAGGGGCTGAAATTTGTTTGTCAGCTTTGGACTGAACAGTTTGCAGCAAATTTTGGCTGCCATACGCCTGTAGGTGCACCCGACGGCGATGGGCCGAATGCCGCCATCCTTCGTGCGTAGGGCACAGAGATTTGCCCCGTACAGGACATCGACGACGGCATCGTTCACGCCGCCGGAGAGCATTAGTTTAACTAGAGCCGCAAGTTCCTTCAAAAGTGACTCACCAGCTTCCCCGGCGCCTGAACTTAAAAGATCCTTTAGATGTTGCGGAGTCAGGCCGTCGAGGCCGCCGGCGGAGCCACTTTGAAAAGAACTCACGCAGCAATCAATTGTGGGGCTGAAATAGATAGGCTTAGAATGGATGAATCGGGGATATCGGTGGTGTCGGGGGGGTCGGGAAAGGTGAGGTCCTCCGCAGGCGCTGGATGTTTACTCTCCAAGGCTGTAACAGTTTCTGGAGAGTAAGGCGCCACCACATCACTACTGAACAACAGCCTGGCTGCTCCCCTAATATCGCCTTCACTTAGTTTAGATTCCACGTGCGAATATAGGCCTTTCTGTGGAAGGTTATTGAACGGTGGTAATTTTGGGTCTAAAGTTACGGTCGAATTATTTCAGTTTTCTTTAATTTGATTTGTTAAAGTTTTTTTAGTTGCCAAATCTATTCGAACGTGTAGAATCCTGTATGGGAAGCTGAGCAATTGCTTCCAAGCACTTTCTGAGTTCTCTTGGGTCGCAAGACGAACGCATCGCGCCAAATTAAGCGCAACGGACCGTCTCGCGTCCCGAGGAACTCTCTTTAAAACTGGTGTAGAATTTTTAAATTTTGATAGCGTTTCCCAAAAGGTCTGTACGGAAGGTGTTGATGTAGCTGGGGGGCACGAAGCTACACTATGTGGTTTGTGGACCTTACCATAGTGTATCCTCAGCCCCCGTGTGCCTTTAAAAAAGCGTGTATGGGAGCAATGAGGGCATTTCACCAGCTGGGTGAGGCCGAGCTGGGTGAGGGGTGGGCCGAGGGATGTGGCAGGTTGACTACTACAGGTTCCGGCATCGCTACAGCCGGGATTTAACATAAAAGATTTCACTTACTTTATCACACTAAAATAATAAAAATACATAATAAAAAAGGAATGACACAACACAATACAAAACACAACGAAACACCAAAAGTCAAAAGTCTAAAATGACGCTGTCAAAATGCCGACGGAGCCCGCGGCGCCCCGCGCTCGCAGGGCGACAGTCTTCACAGCCAGTGTTCTGGTATGGCAGCAGACTACGCTCCGCTATCTGCGTCTGGGTGCTCCTAGCGGAGCTTCACATCGCTGCCAATGTGGTGAAGCAGTTGACTCCCTCGGACACCATGGCCTGTCCTGCATTAGAAGTGCAGGTCGGATAGCTCGGCACGCCAGCATTAATGACATCATCAGGCGGGCTCTTGTCACCGCCGGGATGCCAGCTGTATTAGAACCAATTGGTTTGGCGCGAGACGATGGGAAGAGGCCAGATGGGATGACCATAATGTTGAATGGAATGGAACGTAGTCTGTTATAGACAATGTAATGGATGAGACAAAAATATGATGACGTTGTATGTTCTCTCTCTCTCTAATAATATATACGTGTAATGGTGGTGAGTGTCTCGCTTAATTAAAATAAAACCACATCAAGAATATTGCGTATTACTTTTAATCAACCTCCTTCAGGTTATGAGCCCAGTCCCGTAATCAGAGTGGATAAAAGTATACGCAAGAAGTCATTACTGGCAAAAAGTATCAACGTGAAAAGTAGGTAAAGCACGCGTGGCGTCGTGTTCTTGGAGGTTAGAATTTTGCCGGGAAGGAAATTACTTGTTCCTGGTTGGAACGAGGCAAGAAGAAGTAAAATCAAGAAAATACAATGGATTCCTTATTACACGGACAGGGAGCAATAAAATTGGAAGGTTCGAAGAATTGGAATATATGGCGGTTCCAGACTACGGTTTTGCTGCGTGGCCAGGGCTTGTATGACATAGTGAACGGCACTAAGATAAAACCTGAAAATGATGCCGACCGTACTCGATGGGAAACTTGCGATGCAAAAGCCCAGACTTTGCTGGTTACAAGAATGTCAGAAGGTGTCATGGTACATATTTTATCATGTGAAACCTCGGCTGAAATGTGGCGAAAATTACTAAGTGTCTATAAACAAAAATCGGAGACGAGCATTCATATTGTTCAGCAAAGATTCTTTCAGTTTAAATACGAAGAAGGTGCAGAGATGTCTACCTTTTTATCAAAGATACAGGAAATGCATAATCAATTGAAACAGCTCGGTGAAACTATATCAGATAAGTTAGTAATAACGAAAGTTTTGATGTCGTTACCAGATCAATACAAACATTTTGTATCTGCCTGGGAATCTGCGCCTGACGATAAGCAGACCTACGATAATTTAGTAGCCAGGTTGCTAATAGAAGAGGAAAGGATAAGGGAGAAAAGCGGCGGTGAAAGTGCGCAATCATCTGCATTTGTTGCTAAGAAAAACTATAATAAAAAATCGGTGAAGTGCTACAGATGTAATAAACTAGGACATTTTCAAAGTGAATGTAGATCTAATCAAAGTGCAAGCTCGAACAATAATCATAGTAATAATAACAATAACAACAAAGACGGTCGTTTTGAGCGGAGGTGTTATTATTGTAATAAAGTTGGACATGTCAAAAGTCAGTGTCGTTTCAAGAAACAAAAAGAAAACAATGCATTCGTTGTAGATAGTGCAATCGGCGATAATTTTCATAAAATTCAGTGGCTAGTAGACTCCGGTGCAAGTGAACATATGTGCTGTGACCATAAACTTTTTTCATCGTATTCGAGTATTACAAACAAGATGGTGACCGTAGGTAATGGGACTCAGATTAGGGTTGAAGGATGCGGGCAGGTGGCGCTTGAAGTATGGAACGAGAACGAATGGATTCACACGACCATAGACAACGTCCTCTACGTTCCTGAACTGAAAATGAACCTGCTATCTGTCAATCGTGTTACGAGTAGAGGTTATGTTTTGATAACAAACCGGAATAGATGTGAATTTTATAAATGCAACGAAATTGTAGCAGTTGCACAGCGAAGCGGTAATATGTATGTGTTGGACTGTCGTTTTTATACGGATTGCTTAGTTAATACTGCAAAAGTTATTCACGGAGACTTGTATTCATGGCATGAAAGGTTAGCCCATCAAAACATACAATACTAGCGGCCCGGTACGTGCTTCGCTACGTATAAAGTGAAATAAAATAAACAAATCGGAACATCAAATTCATTTATTTAATCAAAAAAATATTTTATTTAAAATCGAAATCAATTGCTAGCTATTTACAACACACTTAATCCAAAACATTTGGATAAACAATATTTTTTGTTTTTCCATTTTGAGCATAAATAAACAAACGGCTGGGGGTACCGACTCTGGAACAGGCAACATATAACTGGCCATGTGAAAAACAATGTTCCTCCAAATTCACACCACAAACGTGAAGTGTTTGACCTTGGGCCTTGTTGATGGACATCGCAAATGATAAACGCACAGGATATTGTAAACGTTTGAACTCAAAAGGCATATCAGTTGGAATCATAGGTATACGCGGTATCAAAACAACTTCTCCTTTTGATTTACCAGTTAAGATCGTAGCTTCAATCAAATTTGGCAATAACTTTTTCACTGCCAATCTGGTTCCGTTACACAGTTTTGGTGGATTAATATTTCGTAACCTATATTTGCTCGTCTGGCTGGTGGCATTTTTCCCGTATGCACATATGTTTTCGCTTAAAAATCGAAAAAAAAAATTAGAACAAAAAAAAAACAAATTCCCAAGAAGCTGTCGCATATGATGCCATGTGAAATCATATACGGCAACTTAGAAAAGTATACATAAATTCAGGACTCACCGTTTGTATGAATGCACTGCAAATGCAATTATGTGAAAAGAAAAAATTTATCGCTGATAATATGATTTAATCAAACGACGTCCAAAATGAATTGACGGCATGAATGACATAACAACGTGCTTGTCCTGTCAACAAAACTTCAAAAAAGTTTCTGTGAAAAAAGTTTCTATTGAATTCATTTATTACAAAAAATGTGACAAATGAGGAACCGCTCGACCGATTTTGTGCAAACTTCACATAAACCATCTACTAAATATGCCGACCAAATCCTAAGCATTTGGTTTGGATAGGTGAGCCCGTTCTTGAGTTATGGAATTACAACGAAAAGTGGCATTGATTTTTATATATATAGATGTAAAGGATATATTGAAGAAAAACAATGTCAGTTTTCGTGAGCTCGATTCGAAGAAATGTGAAAGTTGTTTGAAGGGTAAAATTCACCGTTTGCCCTATCCTGCGAGTGATAATGTGAGTATGAGAACTTGTGAAGTAATTCACGCAGATACCTGCGGACAGATGGAAGTGGCGTCAGTAGGAGGTTCCAAGTATTTTATTGTATTTAAAGATGATTACTCAAAGTACAGGATGGTTTACTTTGTGAAAAATAAGGATGAAATTAAGAAGTGTATAAGAAACTTTATTGCTCAGGTAGAAAATGAAACAGGAAATACTATTAAAATATTCAGAAGTGACAATGGAACAGAATTTGTTAACAAGGAGGTCCAGGAAATGTTCCAAGCAAAGGGTATCATCCACCAAACATCTGTTCCCTACACCCCAGAGCAGAATGGCAATGCGGAAAGGGAAAACAGAACACTGGTTGAGGCTGCTCGGACTATGCTGTATGCTAAGGATTTACCAAAAAAATTATGGGCAGAAGCGATTAATACTGCAGCCTATGTTATAAATAGAACAGGTAAAAGCAGTGTTCCAACAAAAACTCCCTTTGAATTGTGGTTCAACAGAACATATGATATAAATAACTTAAAAATATTTGGTACTACTGTTTTCGTCCACATACCAAAGGTACAGAGGAAGAAGTGGGACCCAAAAGGAGAAAAAGGTTTCCTGGTAGGATATGGAGAAACAACAAAGGGATATCGAGTATATTTCCCTTGCAGTGATAGTGTTGAAATAAGAAGAGATATTGTTTTCATGGAAAATAATCAAAGTGATGCTGGAAAGTTTGATAGCAATTTATATGATCTTATACCAGTACAGATATCAGCCAGTGAAACCAGTGAAACACAAGAGCCAAGTGAAAGAACATGTTTAAACCCTCCAGAGGACAGTTATCAAGAAACTAGCAGTGGTACAGGAGATGAGGGAAGTGTGTATGAGCCAAGTGAAAGTGGGGACTCGAGTGGACAAAGTGATAATGAAATAACCACCAGACGGCAAGGCAACCGTGTGAGGAAGCAGACTGTGTTTTATAAATGTCACAACGCTTTGGTGTCGGACAGTGAGCCTAAGACATTTGAAGAAGCCATGAGTAGCCAGGACTCTTGTAAGTGGAAAGAAGCAATACAAAAAGAACTACAAACTCTCAAGGAAAATAATACATGGACTGTTAGTGAATTACCTGATAATACTAAGGTTATTAGTAGTAAATGGGTGTTTAAGATTAAGAGTAATAATAATGCTTTGCAATATAAAGCTAGGCTAGTAGCTCGGGGGTTCGAGCAAAATGATATAATAGATTTCAATGATATTTATGCACCTGTAGTAAAATTGTCGACATTTAGATTATTTTTAGCAGTAGCAACAAAACTTAATTTACCAGTCTCACAAATGGATGTAACAGGGGCATTTTTATATGGTGATATAGAGGAAGACGTGTATTTAAAATTACCTGAAGGGGCATATAACAATGATGATGATATTGTTAAGTTAAATAAGTCTCTGTATGGCCTTAAGAAATCTCCAAAATACTGGAATGTAAAATTCAATTCTGTTATGATTAGAGAAGGTTTTAAAAGATCTCAGTGTGATTCTTGTCTTT
Organism: Hecatera dysodea; assembly: GCA_905332915.2. Taxonomy (NCBI): domain Eukaryota; kingdom Metazoa; phylum Arthropoda; class Insecta; order Lepidoptera; family Noctuidae; genus Hecatera; species Hecatera dysodea. Next base: position 15,575,666 of record HG995305.1, read on the forward strand.
ACTCTAAGTGTAATGATAAACAACAAATTTATGTACTCATTTATGTTGATGATCTACTTGTTTTTGGAACTGATGCGAGCCAAATATTGAAATTTAAGTTAATGCTAAGTAGGGAATTTAAGATGAAAAATTTGGGGTTGGTTTCAGATTTTTTGGGGATAAATGTTAAACAGAATTTAGATAATGGGGTAACAGAATTATGTCAAAAAGTCTATCTAGAAAATGTCTTAAAGAAGTTTAATATGTATAACTGTAAACCTATAAGTACACCTATGGATCAAAACTTTAACACTAAAATATTGGAAAGTGAATGTAAAACAGATAAAAATACAGAAAATTTGTGTAGACAGATTATTGGAAGTCTGATGTATGCAGCATCAGGAACTCGACCTGATCTATGTGTAGCAGTATCCATATTGAGTAGATTCCAAGATTGTGCTAATGAAACTTTACTAGTAGCATTAAAAAGGGTTTTGCGATACATTAAACATACAATAAACTATAAGCTCATATATAAATGTAACGATGACAAGCTATTGGGTTACTGTGATGCTGATTGGGGGGGAGATCTTAGGGATAGGAAGTCTACAACTGGTTATTGTTTTATTTTCTCTAATTGCCTTATATCTTGGGGTTCTAAAAAACAAAGCACTGTAAGCATTTCATCTACTGAGGCAGAATATGTAGCAGTGAGCATGGCATCAAGTGAAGCTAGTTGGTTGATTAATATGCTTAAGGATTTCAATATTTCTAATGTATCTCCAGTTACAATATTATGTGACAATCAGTCTGCCATTATGGTAGCAAATACTAATACTGTAAAAAGACTTAAACATATAGATATAAAACATCATTATATAAGAGAATTAATATCGCTTGGGAAAATAAATGTGAAATATGTATCCACCACTGAACAAGTGGCGGATATGTACACAAAGCCGTTAAAAAAGGAGTTATTGTTAAAATTCTGTGAAAAGTGTGGTATTATGTAATAAGTAAAATGCATAATTATATATCTTACCTGCATTGTTAATAATATGTATAAATGTTTGCTATATAGGCTTATTAGTCTAAAGGTCACATTAAAGCTATGTATATGTATGTTATTGTGTTGTCTCATTTATTACATTGAGGTAGGGTGTTGAATGGAATGGAACGTAGTCTGTTATAGACAATGTAATGGATGAGACAAAAATATGATGACGTTGTATGTTCTCTCTCTCTCTAATAATATATACGTGTAATGGTGGTGAGTGTCTCGCTTAATTAAAATAAAACCACATCAAGAATATTGCGTATTACTTTTAATCAACCTCCTTCACATAATGCCTTGGAAGGTGGGTAGGCCTTTGGTGTGGGATGCAACATGTGTCGATACCCTTGCGCCATCCCATCTTCTTAGCACGGCGGGTAGTGCTGGGGCGGCTGCGGCAGGTGCAGAAAATCTCAAACGGCGCAAATACAAGAACCTTATTGGGAATTATGTATTTGAGCCGTTTGGGGTTGAAACACTAGGGCCGTGGGGTCCGAGTGCTCATCGACTTTTCCGTGAAATCAGTAAGCAGTTAGTCAACTCTTCACGTGACCAGAGGGCTGGCCTTTTCTTTGGTCAACGAATCAGCATTGCCATTCAACGTGGCAATGCGGCCAGTGTTCTGGGCACTTTTCCCGTTGACAGCGATGTGGACGAATTTTTCGATGCCCTATGAGTCTTTTCTCCTTTTTACTCCGCTTGTACATACATATATATATATATATATATATATATTCTATATTATATCTTCTTTAGTTGTATTTTGTTAATATATAGTTTGCCTAGATTTTTGTAATTTTAGCCTTTTTAGATAATATACATATGATTACCACTTAAAACTGTTATGTTTTGATGAATAAAAAATAAATACTTTCCCTTTATGAAAGTTTATAATTATCCCACTACACACTATTTTTGGTTTGGAAAAATACTCATAAAACTACCTACTACAATGTAAAATTACTCTTATTTTGGAAGACAATGTTTCTCACGTGGTTTCTTAGTTTAAGAACACGGAATTCGAAAATGAATGTTATTTTGTACTTTGTAGTGGTTTTCATGTGGAAATCGGCTGTATTTTGTTTTAAAACATTTTTTTCCCCTTTTTTTTGTGCCTCCCATTTCAAACAGTCGATCAACTGACTATCTCCGAAGTTCTTGATCTGCGGGCGTACCATGACGTCTTAAAACGTGAGTCTTCCGAGCGAGAAAAAGGGATGGAGCTATATAGGGTGTATAACTCTATGCCTGTTTCTCGCTCGGAAGACTCACGTTTTAACACCTCATGGTACGCCCGCAGGTCTTAACGAAATGAGATTATTTCGGAATAAACTTCTTTCAAATTAAAAATTGGACTATGCAAATCCGTCTATATATTCCTTAATATACATAAAATGATCCGAATTATGAAACCGTTTAGTAACCTCCTCTTTTTTGAAGTCAGTTAAAAAGTGTTTATCGTAACCGATTTTACTGAGAAACAAAACGAAGATATAGGGAGATATAGAAACTAGGCAGATGCATGTCGTATCTTTGGCATTCTAGGCTCCCACTCAGCATCATGCTATGCTATGATGAGAATCCTGAAACCGTCCTGAAATTACGAACGTGCAGCGAGAAAACTTATGGCTCGTTCCTTCACTGCATTATTGTAAGAGTCCTTTTAATCCACAGAACCATCTCTAACATATTGAATTTTGAAACATTATTAATCTTTCAAAAGTTAAACATTACCTTCCCGACCAACAACAGATAAAGTAATGAGTACCCAATAATTTTACTATGGAACCAAATCTGCAAACTGAAAAAAAAAAACAGCATTTCAATTCTTTGTTTTTTCACTAACTCGACAAAATCTAGAGAACAGCAGACTATAGTAAATGTTGTTCATATTCATGTATGTAAGCCCTGGAAGATTATAAATAATCCTGTATACATATTACCCACATATTTTCAAAAGCTAGTAGAAATAACAAAAACGTATATTCTTTACCAAAACAAAACAGTTATAGCGTTCACTACAGCTTTCCTATTGTTACGAGCTTCGGGTTCGTTACAATTAAAATCAGCCGATTAAACAACCAAAAATGACACTTTAATTTACACCACACTAATTACACTATAAACTCACTAATCACAAAACACAATCGCACTATTAATCACTTGAGTTCGCAGTCGAAGATCGCTCTCGAGGTTATCACTTGTATCGCAAATCCAATACTGACTCGGTCGGCACATGTGCCGGCCTTATATAGGGCGCCGAGTAGAACTCCAGAAAGTTCGCGTACATATCGGTCGCGACCGACTAAGGTCCGAGAATTCTAGCATAGAAAAATCTCGAAGGTCCTTGACTTCACTAGTTCTGCTACTCGATACTAGATGGCGCTAGTGGTACCGAATGCCGCTATCATCCTAACTTAATTCTGGCGCGCAACACTGCCCCCTCCTAAGACATGCTCGTCCCGAGCATTATCAGCGCCATAATAACGCGCCAGTCGATCAACATGGACGATCTTAGGAGCGCTTCTTGTACCTTTCTGTATACGGTAGGTCACGTCATTGATCTTCGTCACAATCCGGTACGGTCCGTCCCATTTAGCTTGAAGCTTAGGAGATTTCCCTTTGCTGCGAACTGGATTGTGCCGAAGATCAATGACGTGACCTACCGTATACAGAAAGGTACAAGAAGCGCTCCTAAGATCGTCCATGTTGATCGACTGGCGCGTTATTATGGCGCTGATAATGCTCGGGACGAGCATGTCTTAGGAGGGGGCAGTGTTGCGCGCCAGAATTAAGTTAGGATGATAGCGGCATTCGGTACCACTAGCGCCATCTAGTATCGAGTAGCAGAACTAGTGAAGTCAAGGACCTTCGAGATTTTTCTATGCTAGAATTCTCGGACCGACTAAGGTCCGAGAATAGATGGCGCTAGTGGTACCGAATGCCGCTATCATCCTAACTTAATTCTGGCGCGCAACACTATCAACACAACTGAAGTCATTTACGTAAACCATTGAGAGCTAAAATCTAAGCGTGAAATAGAAATATGTAACATGTTCAGAAATCTCTATTGAGCCTGAAATTGAATCGCTAGTGAACCATTACTGGCGCGCGAGCGTCGCCGGGCGCTGGAGTATGTTTGTTTTTCTTTTGATTTTTTTGATATACGGTTGAGGAATTTGTGAAGCTATTTATAAGGCTCTTATGATGACACATTTAATTAGCTGGTGATGCTGTTTTTCAAGGGGTCTGTAGATTTTTATTTTCTCTTGTTTTCTTTCTTTGATATACAGGAACGCCCAGACCGGGAACTGACACATACCTAAATAAAAGCTGTAGTTAGTTTTTATCCATGAGGATATTGAGCACACGTTGCCTGTCACGTAAATCTTAATCACTGAGCTTTTGTAGTTTGATGTTAAAAACTTCCATTCCATCGGAAAACCTCTGAGAAGCAACAAGAGGCAATATTTGTTTCTGTTTCCACCAAAGTTTGACGTATGAAACATGCATATATATTTATGTGTCTTTTTATGTTTATGTGATTATCAAGCATCTGTCTAACCATTTCCCTAATATGCATGTTGGCACTGGCACTCGGCTGCATTCGGGTAAACTAGAAGCCGATTGCTTCTAGTTTACCCGAATGCAGCCGAGTGCCAGTAATTATCTATAACTGCATGTCTGACCTCCACAACCCAGTAACTGGGTAACACGATACTCCTTGGCATTGTCAGATTTCTTGGCTTCCGACTACCCGTAGAGACTGTCAAAGATTTACAACAGCCTAAAACGTGCTTTCCGATGCACGTAGGAATGTCGTTGTGTTAAGATGAACACCCATCCATGAACTTTGCATGGCTAATGCTAAATTGGCTTCGCAAGTAAAAGTGCTACCTATATAATCCAAATCGCTCAACCACTGTGCCAACCGAGTTATGGAATATTAAAGTATGGATTACTTTTAAATGTACCTAAGTACACAACAGGAACTTTAACAGCACTTATTAGTATTCCAATCATCTCGACCACAAAACAAAGTATAAAAACTAAACAAAAAATTAAAGTCTTCCTTGCCCCGGCTGGGGGCCTTAGAATCTAAGGCAACCACGGGATTGCCCGGTTGAGCAGTAACCAGCCTCAATGTGCTGAACTGCGAGTAGTCCATTCAAAAAAAAAAAAAAATATAAAATAAAGTCTTCCTCACAACAAGCCAGTGTGTCGCCTCTCGTACAATACTTTAGCTAGTTGAGAAGTCGGCGGCTTCAAAGTTTGTTCCTTTGCTGCTCAATTTGACATTTCGGCGTTCCCTACCTGTTTAATTTGCGAAATAAGCAGGCGTTTGTATCATCTCATCCATCTCTATAGATGGATTACATAGCATATTTTTAATAAGTTTTATTTTTAAATCCTTTCTTTGTTATTTATGGGTGTGATTGAGTAACAAATATAAAATGTTCACATCCACAGTATTATGTATGACAGCTGAAAGTTTATTTATCATGTTAATACAAAAAAATAGCTACATATGTATACAGCCTTCAAGTTTCAAGAATAATATTTATAAATTACATTTTTTTCAACACGACTCGAAGGACTACTTTGACTTTTAAAATAAGTACCTACAAAAAAATATTCCTTTCAAACGATACAACGAATAACGTAGGAATACTCTAAATAACTTGAAATGATGCCTCCTAAAGAGTTCTGTGGTACAATAGCTTAAATGCCTTTTTTGGCCTCCGCAGGCCTCCATTACATGACAATGGTCGCCATTTTTCTTTTGAGACAAAGAAAAATCTCGACAATGAGTCAGAATAATAGTATTATCGGCCTTACTCATTTGAGGGAGGAAATCAGGTTATTTAGTTCTTTAGCGGGAATCAGTTTATAGATAAAATCTAGTTGTTAAGGACACAATGGTATATGTACGTGCTTGTTATCTGGTAATGTGCCTTGAAAACTAATTTAGTTATAACAAAAAGGAGATCTGCTTCCAATTTTATTTAGTACTAGCTTCTGTCCGCGACTTCGTCCCCGTGGAATCCCCGATTTTAAAACATTCTTTATCGCTGCTCCGCTCCTATTGGCTTAAGCGTGATGATATATAGCCTAAAGCCTTCCTCGGTAAATGGTCTATTCAACCCAAAAAGAATTTTTCAATTCGAACCAGTAGTTCCTGAGATTAGCGCGTTCAAACAAACAAACAAACTCTTCAGCTTTATAATATTAGTATAGATATGTACTTATTCAGAAGCTTCATTAGCAATAGATATTATAAAACTAGGATGAGAAGAGAGATTGTATGGCAATTCGTGATTATAATAAGTTACCAAATGTTTTTAAAAGTCTTACTCTATGATATTTAAAAAGAAATTAATTAACTTCCTATTACATTAGTGTTACTAGGTACTAAAGAAATGATTTTTTAAATGAAAATTTTCATGCAATACTTAAATTAGACGACTTTCATTTATGTTTGATTTGATCATATTGTATTTAGTAATCCTGAAATTGTAATTAATAACACTGACATTGCATATAATCAGCTTTTTGATGTTACCACTGCTGGGACACAGGCCTCATCTCTAGGAGAGGGAATAGGCCATAATCCACCACGTGGGCCCAGTGCGGGTTGGTGAATTTTTGATTCTAGGACATGCCGATTTCCTTACGATGCTTTCCTTCACCGTTTTGAGAGTAGTGGTGGTGAAATAGATTAAATAAATGCGCCTGGCTAGGTTTGAACCTGCAACCTACAATTCGTAAGTCAGAGTTCCTGACATTGTATTTGTTAGAATTTCACGTTTTCTTTATCCTTCTCGATCCTAACAACAAATTTAATCATAACTCTCTGAAATATTTATACGCTGGGAATAAGAATATAATGAACTTTATATAGTAGCTATAACACCAGACGGATAAACGGAAAAAATGACAGAAAGCCAGACAGACAGACTGACATGAGTAATTTAAAAAACTTAAATTATTTGTATGTTCATATGTTCGTAAAAAGGATTTATTTCTGGAAGTCGGGACTTGATTACCAAAATTCATTTACTGATAAAAAAATCTGTACTCTTAATGAGTGTCAGACTTTATGTCCCTAAAAATGCACGGATCCTTTGTGATAGGCCAAAGGAGCGAAGCCGTAAGAAAAAGTTAGAAAAAGAAAACCATAATTTATAATGACTAACTTCATACTAAGTTCCTGTATGATAATGTCTATAATTCATAACGATTTCCGCCACTTTTGGATACCTACTTCAAATGAGGATAAATGCGTATCTTAACATACTAGCCAAATAAAAAGTTGCCAGGTTAGATAGGTACCTACTGAGGAAAATAAACCAAAAAAAGTTGTGTGCGCCCAAATCAATATCAAGCATGTTACGTTACATTCGGTCATTGAATATACCTCTGTGGCAAAATAAGAAAGAAAAAGTTATTTTGGTCAGAGAACTGACGCGCGTCCGTTCTCTGTCATAATAACAAACATGTAATGGTACAAAAAAAGAATAAGCAAAAAATTTTTGCATTATGTGTTCTATGACTTTTTTCTAAACGATTCGTTGTTATTTTTATGCAAACAGGGTTTTGGAGCAGTGGTGGCCGAGTGGTAACGGCCCCGACTAACGAATTGTAGGTCGCGTGTTCAAACCCAGCCAGGCGCATTACTTTATGTAATTAAATTCATCACCACTGCTCTCAAAACGGTGAAGGTAAACATCGTGAGGAAACCCGCACATCCTAGAACCAAAAATTCGAAGACATGTGACATTCACCAACCCGCACTGGGCCCGCGTGGTGGATTACGGCTCATTCCCTCTCCTAGAGAGGTGTCCTGCAGTGGGAACATTAAAAGGCTGATTATGCTTATGTATGCTTATGCTTATCTTCAATGTAAAGACATGGCTAGTCTACGATTTTATTTGATACGTTTTATTTGCTTAACTTTTAAACTAATTATTGTACTCTGTTTTTCTTGTGTTTTCCTGCATCAAATACAGTTTTATCTGTGTATGTCGATTCCAATGTTGTATGTGAAGATTTCACTTTAAATTGATTTCCGAACACACCACCTTCTATATCTAACAAAGGTGTTAAATGTCAACTGTCAAGTCATCCAATGAAGTACCGCCCGATTACGTTCCAAGTGCGTTCGGTAGGCATCGGCTGACTAGGACATAGGACGACAGTGCCCGATCGTGATTCGAATTTTGAATTCGAATGTATTTGGGCACATATCCAATCTGTGATGCACTTACCTTTCTACTTTCAGTGCGTTTGTGTAAGTTAGTGAAAATTTAGTTTGAAAGTTTATTTGACGCCTTCCTGGACTTTCGTTTCCATTTTGTTAACAGTATTAATATTAAGAGTTTAAACGATAACGCTGTTTTTGGGCTGATTGGCTGGACATAGCATGAGAAAACAGCTTAGCAAAAATATGATGTATATAAAACTTAGGCAGTAGCGCAAAGAGAGAAAATATAAATGTGCGTCTGAAATTATCTTGTGACGATAGAACCACGCTAATTTGAGTGGATCTTTCTAGTCAGTTGATGTATGTAGTGATTTTGTAGCTCAACTCAGGATTAAGATGCTAAACCAGACGTCCATTTCTACATTTCTTTTTGCATTTTGAACCTCTGTATGGGAAAACTGCACGCGTATATCACGCGATTGTCTGTTTGTCTGTCTGTCCTTCTGTCACAACCAATTTTCTCAGTATACCGTGACTGTGTCACGTTAAATAAAAGGACTTGGGGTCTCAAAAGTATTTTTTTTTTATCTTTAAAATTAACCATTCAATCATTGAAAATAGATAGGTACTTATCTCCGAAACTACTGAGACTAAAATAATGAAAAATAAATAGGATAGGTCGCCTATATATGTAGATAACAAGAAAAACTATGGGAAATCTATGATTCTAATGTAAAATATATTATTCGTTCGGAACCCTTTGAACGCGAGTTCGACTCGCATTTGACCGGTTTTTAAGTTACCTTCGCTTCCACATCTGAGTCACACTTTGTCAGAAACACTCTAAAAATCTTTGAATTTTACGCTCTGATCGCTTGTGAACAAAAAGTTAGGGACGTAATTTAGAAGAAATCTTATATATAAAATTATCATGTCACGGTGTTTGTGGTTGAATCTTAGCGTGCATATCATATTATTATAACTGAATTATTATGCAATATTAGAATTGATCATTTATTTCGTAGTATTTTAGGCATAGTTTAAAATGTCCCGGCGGGACTGACTCTGTCCCATATTTTGGACCGTTTTTCATTATAAAATCGATCCAAATATGCACACGCGCAAACATACTGTTTATATTTCTGACTCCGCTCGGTTCGAGCAACTGTGTAGTGTGAAGTAACTCGCACTTGCCGCTCGCATCTATCAATGACGCTTGCCCGCGCAAGTCGCGCAAAGTCGTGGCCTAGCCATCAGTGCTTTCCATCCCGTTCGACGCGTAAATACCATGATACAAAAATTTGATCCATTTTTGTTTTATGCATAATACGTCTTCCTTTCTGTTTCTATCTAATGAGAGGAAGAGATTTATTGATTTGTTATTGTTTCAAAGACAGACGTTGCGTAAATACGTTGTTAATTATTTCATAATATTTTAAAGTAGAAGAAATAAATATGGATTGCTTGTATGAAGAATTTCAAATAATTAAAAAAAGCCTGGATGTTGTTAGCACAACTTCTGATGACCAGAGTATGGGTGCGATTGAAAAGTGGAAGAAAGTCATTGAAGGATTTTCGAATACCGAATAATATTTTTCGATTTTTATCTTTCGTTTTTATTATTCCTAGCTCAAACTGTTTCGTGGAAAGGGTTTTTTTCACAGATGGTACTTAAGTGGACTAATATAAGAAATAAATGTACGCCTAATTTAATAAAAAGCGAATTGATGACCGTTTTTAATTACCTACAATTATATTTTTATTGATTTTTACATATAAATATGTTAAAACGAATAAAAATATGTTAAAACTGACTCGATAGGAAAAATATAAAAAATGACACTAATTAATTTTGTTTTTCATTTTTCCCGGGTAAAAAACTGAAATCCCGTATTTTTGCCCATTTGTCCCTCATAGGCTGAAAAAAAAACGAATATTTGTATTGTATCAAGCGCTCCTCGGCATCAAACGCATTAGTTTGGCGAGTAAAATTGTAAAAAAGAACAAACGTGTAATGTTTGAGAACAATAACAAAAAAAACCCCAGTGACAAGTCACGTGAAGGTCGTGCAAAAACCGCCATGGCCCAAGAGAATATCGACGCCGTGCGGCAGTTAATCGTAGAAGATCGTCATGTGACATACTGTGAAATAGAGGCAGCCGTGGGCAACTGGGCATTCCAAGGACTACTGTCCAAAAAATCCTGCACGAAGAAATCGGCGTAAGAAAGTTGATCTCTCGTTGGACACCACATTTGCTTAGCGACGACCAAAAAGCAGCCCGTGTTAAATGGTGTCGCAAAACTCTGCAGCGAATCAACCGAGGAGAGTCAAAACACGTTTATGATATGGATAGTGGTAACGAGTCTTGCATATATGCTTATGATCCAGATTCCAAGCAGCAATCAACTGTTTGGGTCTACTACAAAAAAATGATTGGAATAACTGCACTATTAACACGTTACTGTCATTTATTCATTATGTACCTACCCACGTTATTGTATGTTGATTTTATGGCATCATCATTAATCTTTTATACGCTTTGTAAGAAGGATTGCTGCATAGTGTCCTATTGAAGTCATTTTATGTGTTATATCTTAGAGTAGGTAAGGGCATTTCATTGATATACCTATTTATATGGCAAATAAAAATACTTGAAAATGAACATGATTTTACAAGCACATTAACTTATAAAAATGTCTTATACAATCTCTAACACTCAGTCTTACGCTAACAGTAAAAAGTTTCGCCCCCACGTCCCTAGATGGCGTTGTTAGATGAGCGCCGATTCCTGAATCGCGCTATGGTTTCGTTACCGGCGAAACATGACTACCGCGAGGCGAAAACGTCCTATCCATAAACAGAAAAATCTTATTAGAATTTGAAATTATTTTTGAGTAGATTGATACTGTAACAAGTAACAATCTGTATAAAGGTACATAATATATGCTAGGGTGTAGACATAGGTCGGATTAGGTACAAACGATACCTAATCCACCTAATCCTAGTATTTAAAAATACCTAATCCGAATATTTATTCATTAGGTACATCCGCTGGCCTGTTACGAACACAGAACATATATACCCCAGGGGAAGAATAACGACTCCATACAAATTTTATGAGGAAAATTTTCCTTACCAACCAGCGCCATCTATGTTTTGCCCACCAAAACATTGCAGTAGAATCCAGGGCGGGAATTTCAAAGCACCACTGTACTATACAGATTCTTTGTACCTATTGCATTTTATGCACAAGTACAGTGCGCTTCTCGATAGTTTCTTTCAAGATGAGAATTATTGCTCAGCAGTAATTGACATCTGAACAAAACTACTATCGAGAAACACAATGTACTTGTGCATAAAATGTTAAAAAATAATATCTAAGGAGCAGTTTAGTAAAACAAACGTTTTTATTTAAATTATTTATTATTTTATGCTAATATGACTCATTTTACATGAACATATCGCTGGCCCCGGGCAATAAAGCGGTAAACACCGGTTACGCCCTTTTTAATGTTATTTGATTTTTGGCTTCTCTGAGTATCAGTCTATCACTCTAATTTTTTTCATATTTTTAATACAATATTTCAATGGAATAAATGACAATAACAGCTTTATTGAATGGAAAATTCTCTTATGACTAAATTATGTATTATTGCATTACTCTAAGAAACATTACACAAAAAACCGTAAACATTTAATACGAACTAATCATAAGAGATTTTATTCTGTACAAGCTATTACGCCTTTCTTCCCGGAAATTTATTGTAATATTACGAAAAGTAAAGGGAATAAAATGCCACTCTGTGGTACCCTAGCAGAAGTACTACCACGAAGATGATGTATCTCCGATGCATATACGTTGCCGGCGACCAAACAGGTAACTACGAAACCAGTCAATCACCGATAGAGATACATTAAGAGAGCATAGGATGCTAAGAAAAACATCGAAATCAAAAGCGTTGTTGAAATCAAGTAATGCCAAGACCGTTACATTACCGCTTTCCATGGCTGACCTAGTATCTTCAGTAACATTCAGAAGTGCTGTATTAGTGCTGTCACCAGGACGAAAACTGGACTGAAAGGGGTTGAGGAGATTATTTTTGGATAGTAAAAGACTAATTTGATTGTGGATTAACTGTTCTAGGACTTTGGATAGGAATGGTAACACGGATATTGGACGGAATTCAGGGAAGGATGTGGGGTTGGACTTTTTGGTCATGGAATAATTTGAGCGTCTTTCTACGAACTAGAAAAGACACCGGTAGATACAGAAAAGTTGAGGATGTGGCAAATGACGGGAAGGATTAAGTCCAGCACGGATAGTAATATTTTGCGACTGATACAGTCACTTCCTACTGCATTCGAGGTAATCGATTGAATGCCGTATACAATTCATTATATTGACTCTTGTTGTGTTTTACCAATCCCCCATGATATTAGAAAATTCCAAACTTTGGATGGGTCCCCATATTGGACAGAGTTTTGAATGTGTTGGCGCTTTGCATTCCTACATACTTTATTACAGCGATTGAGGATTGCGGCTTATTTGTCCCTATTTACATCAATGCAGACGTTTAAATTTCGACTTTGCCGTAACCTTCTTGATCATCAACTTTTTAACGTCATCTGTCAGCAACGGCGCCGGCAAATGCTTTTACCGCTCAAACAGGTGCGTGAAGGTCATAATAGCTGCACTAGTTGTGAAAATTTTACTTACTCGTCGACTGACGTGGATGCAAACAGGGGAGACCAATCTATATTTCTCACATCCTCGCAAAGACTGTCAATGTAAATCCCACCAAAATTACGTTGCATAAAAATTTAAGCTTTTGTGGCCGAATTTTATATGAAAGGAAAATTAGGTAATGGTAGGAAAAGGCTTCAGCTGAGCATTGACCATGGTTAGCGATGTGATCAAAACAAGAATCAAGTCAAGAAGTGAAGAAGTAGAGTTTTGAAAATGGCTCACCATTTTCAAAACTCTACTTCTTCACTTCTTGGCACTTAGTGGAAGAATTGAAAGATTATTACAAGCAGTAATATTAGTTAGACGAAGAGCGACGGGCCTTTTTGAGGAGGCAAGTATTAAGTCACCCATGATTATACTGTGACTGTAAGAAGGAATCAAGATTTCTAGGAGTTTTTTCAAATGAGGAAAAGAAGTTGATATGTAAAGGTTTTGACCATTTTATTTTTGTTTCCAAAGTATAACAGCTAATATAAATTATGTGATTTTATTTAAATTAAGGTTAAATCAATATTTTTTTCTTTTTTAAGTGGTTTTTGTGTTTGTTTCCAAAGTTTATTAATTAATAAAAATTATGGTAACTTAGTATTTTTCTTTTTTAAGGGGTTTTATGTGATTGTTTCTTAAATATATTTTTTGTGATTTATAAGGTTTTTTTTTTTATAAGTACAAAATATGAAATCTTCTACTGTTAGCGAAGTAGACAAAATATTGTAGTTAAACTATGGCGTCAGACCGATTCAGTCGGGGTTCACAGACGAAAGTATTCATTTAAAATTTAATGAAACAAAAATAAGGTAGTAGTAACATATTAATTTTGTAAAATACTGTCTAAAATGGTTAAAAATAAAAAATAAATCACATTATTAGATCGGTCTGTTACAATGGTTACATAAAAATATGTTTTATTGATAAGATTCTAAAATGGCGATTAGTGAATGATACATCTAAGATTTGGCTATAAAATTTCCCTGAAGAAGGTGGTAATCATCTAGTACACTCGAGATTTAAAGTAGAAATTACGTCGTATTATTTTCTTACATTCTTGAATCTCAGTGGTCGATGTGTTTATAAAGACATTAATGATGTTACAATTGAAAGAGGATCGTCTATAATTTGTATTATACATTTTTTCAATTATTTCATTAAATATTTATACTATGACAAATATTTTTAAAAGGTTATATTGGTAAAAAAAATAGCTTTCATTTGACATTTTGAACGCCTGTTTTGGATCACTGTACGCTGCACTATAAACAAATTAGCTTCTTTTATTTCTCCTGTAAAATTCGATTTTTGATATTACCGCTTTATTGCCCGGGGCCAGCGATATGTGTCATTTGGGACAAAACAAGTTCACAAATCACAATTATGTTTAAGTACTAATAATTCAACTAAGAACGAGAGTTGCTGACATCATACACCTCTTATTAACACTAGCAAGCTTTAAAAAAAACTATTACCATATGAAAATAACTATAGGAAGATCATAAAGTTAATATACACTATTTAAAAAATGCACAAAGTATTTTATTGATAAACATAAGTGATAATTGACAGATGGAGATCATTGGCACTAGCTTCTCTAAAACACAAATATAACATAATATTCTAAAACACATAAAATGAAAATACAGAAAGCATCTTTCACTATAATATCGAGTATGGATTGGACAGGTCTATTTCACATCAAAAACTATACAAAATCAAGAAATTTTACACTGTATAAATGTATCATATTATTTTATACACATATCTTCAGTTATATGAAATAATAATGTAATAAAAGAAACGGTTAGGAAGATAGATAGGTACTTATTTCATTAGTTGAAGGGATACAGATCTAACAATTTAGCTTCACTATCGTCCGATAGTAAAACAAGGTGTAAAATAAAAAAATAAATCCTTATCAGCCTATTATCTTCCTACTGCTGAGAGGAGGCATGAGTGAGCGTGATCCACGCCTCCCCTCTCAGTTAGAGATGGTCTGTAAACCAACAAGCGGGCCCATTGCCGGTAAATCTGCACTAAAAAGTGAACATAACCAATTCATATTATAATCACTTATTGTCTTGACTTACCACCTGACGAATAAATAAATGCATAATGGTTCATTTTATGACGTAGAAATCCACTAAGATTTTTGGAAATTCACACGCATTCATCACACTCTTGTAAAGGATTAAGGAAGGATGGACCAGCAACAGGTACAAATATGGCAGGTTGATCGGGCAGCTTAGAAATTGTTGTATCCTGAAAATAAAAGTTAAACTTATTTTAAATTCAAATCCTTCTGATCCTACTTCCTACTAATACATATTACAAACATTGAGTTTGTTTGGATGTATGGATGTTTGTTACTCTTTCATGCAAAAAGCACTGGAATTGGAATTTTGTATGTACACAAATAGTTCATAACCTGGATTAACAAATGGGATAATTTTTATCAAAATTCATTTGCAGAAGTACTGCTCTGGTATTGTATTATAGTAAAAAAGGACTTGTTGATATGATTAATAACATGTGATACAGAGCAAAAGTGAGTTCAAGGCATAACCTTGACCTAAAGCCATGTCATGCCAGAGGGTGGCCAGATCTTCACACAGAAAAAAATGAAAGAAATCAATATCGCTCTCCAATGTAAGGCAATTTTTTTATTATCTTTCAGATGTTAATTATTGTATGTACTTACCTTATAGGATTGAACACCAGGTATCGCTGTTCTGAACAACTTCTTCTCATTAAAGCAAGTGCTTTCAAAATGTTTACTGCAAAGCATCTTATGCTTTGCATGGAGTTCATCTTGGAATTTCGGTGAAGACCAGGCTTCATTTGGGAAGCAATACTTTGCCCATAATTCACAACTGAAAATGAAAAAAATATTAAAATGACTAATCCAGATGGCCAGACCAATACAAACGAATATTAGGAGTATATAATAATAATTTAATTATGAACATACCGCAGAGCATTTTTTGAGCCAGGCTTCGGAAACCGATGTAAAGTGATGCTGGGATCTTTAGAAGGTGAAGATCCACACATAGCACAGATTCTAGTGTTTTCTTTCTGCGAACTCATCGCGAAATTAGACACAAAATCATACAAGAGTCATTGTCTCAACACCGAGTCTATATCTCACAAATACGCACTTAATTTCACCAAAACACAGACACGGAGGAGCAAGCTCGACTCACGTTAACAATGTATGTAGAATTAAATGCAACTCGTTTATTTATTACAAATAAACACAAGAACAAGATAAAATGGTGCGCAATCGATGGCAGGCAGACATTTTTCTTGTGACGTCAAATGTCAACGTCTTATCTCTTTTACTCTGATGTTGCTGTCTCTTTCGTGTTTTCTAGCCCACCTACATCTTGTTCGTAGAACAAAGTTGACGGACCCTGGTTACGAACGATATTACGTATAGTATTTGGATTGGGTAAGAAATATTCGGTATGTAGTATGGACGTTCCGCTTCTGATATATTGTGGAACGGTGGATAATATTTCGTTTTTTATGCGCAAACGGTACTTAAAGTCAAAGTGAACATATAGTGATAGTGATCAAAATTACCCTTCATATTTAAAGATTGCGGCTGCACAATATGTTAATGATGCTGATGGTACAGCGCAGAATCTTAAAATGTCTTCTATTAGACATTTTCTCTCATAGGCTTAGCACTATCTTGTGTAGATTCACAGAAAGGGCGTATGTAATCATTTTGATTAACTTTGTACAATGATTGAGATTGGTAGGTAGGTACTACTATATTGAATTTTATATTTTTCAGGTTTTTCTTTTTTTATTGTATTTGTTTTTGTTTTTATCACTAAATAGTCCAATGGTAATCTACATAGATGGCGCTGGTGGCAGTGCTTATTAAACTTGAAACTTAGCCCCACATTTTTATGAGGTATCTTCTGTTTTTAAACTGTGCACTGTGTACGAATATTTTGTGCCATACCTAATCCTCGACGCTTTGAATTAGGTACGGACTAGTATCGAAAAATACCTACTTAATCAAAATACCTAATCCAATATTTATGCCTCACCTCTACTAGGGTGGCGAATCGGACAAAATCTATTTTTCATTCCCCTAAATTTTAAGGGGTGGTCCAACCCTAAATTTTTTATTTTATTTTATGTGGCAAAACGACGTTTGTCGGGTCAGCTAGTAATCTAATAAAAAATGAGACAAATATGGTACTCAAAAAATCTAATTGGTCCGTTTGATAGACTACCAAAAAATATTGGACACGTATTTTGTTCTTTTTTCACGTAAACAAAAAATTTAGATATCACTACGTGCTACAATTTTTACCTGCAACGTGACGTCACCAGCCCCTTTTGAACTTTGATCTTATGCCCGCGACTTCGTTCGCGTGCAGTTCCATACAAAATGTTAACCCCTTAGGGGACGAATTTTCAAAAATCCTTTCTTAGTGTATGCCTACGTCATAATATCTACCTGCATGCCAAATTTCAGCCCGATCCGTTCAGTGGTTTGGGCTGTGCGTTGATAGATCACTATGTCAGTCAGTCAGTACCTTTTTAGTTATATATATTTAGATTTTGTTGAAGATTCTACGGATGGACTATATAGAATTATGACTTTTTTAAGCAATAAAATACCCAATTAATGATTAAATTAATGCTCTGAACGGCCGATATTATTTTCTTCATCAACTTTGATTGAAAATCACACACATAAACTGAAAACACTTCAAATTGCCAGCTGCCAATGTCACCACAGGGTTGATCAACGCATAAAACACAAACGTGTACAATTAAGTTTGAAATCATCCTCATTAACATAATCAGATAATGCTCTGTTCTGCGATATGTACGTATGTGTGTATATATCAAGCATCGATATTGGTGACGTTGTGTACAGCGAAGATAACAGAAGTTTTGATTTTAAAATACTTAAGCGTGTATAATATGATACCTAGTATTATAAAGGCTTTCCCTAACATACATGACGCAAAATAGACAATCTTCTTTTGTCAAAATTACCAAAATTACACTAGGAGAAGCTCGTGGCTAAAGAAAAACAGCCGTACAGGTCGATCTTCAAGGTTAAGCAAAGCTTACCAAGGTTGGTCTGTGAATGGGTGACCGTCTTAGCATACCGAGTTGCCTCCGTGCCTCGGAAAGCACGTTAAGCCGTTGGTCCCAGCTGTCTATAGATCTTTGGCACTCGTTACGGATTGTCAGAAGCCAGAAAATCTTACACCAGTCTGGTCAAGAAGTACCGTGTTCCCCAGTTATTGGGTTGTGGAGGTCTGGTAGGCAGCCGCTTCACGTTAAATACTGGTGTTCAGCTGAATCCGGTATGACTGGAAACCGACCCCAATATACATAGTTGGGAAAAGGCTAGGCAGATGATGATGTTCAGTAGATATCGCTACATAGTATAAAACAAAGTCGCTTCTCGCTGTCTGTCTGTCCTTATGTATGCTTAGATCTTTAAAAGTACGCAACGGATTTTGATGCGTTTTTTGTTATAGATGGAGTGATCCAAGGGGACTGTTTATATGTATAATGTTGTAAAGATTTAGTATCAGCGAAACGAGGTATAGTGCGTTGTATAGAAAACTAGCGACCCGCTCCGGATTCGCACGGGTGCAATACCCGTGTCGCTAGTTTTCTATACAACGCACTGTACCTCGTTTTCGTACGGTTAATTGCAACTGTTTGTAGAAACATTGAAATTAACCTAACTTACGAATAACATACATTTGGTAATTATGAAATGGAAAGAGTTAGCCATTTCCAATAAAGATATAAATGAGATGTTTTCATTTCTCGAATTTAAGTGAACAAATTTGATGATATCTGTATGAATGTACGTTGAAAGGAGCTTTTAAATAATAATCTCTAATTGATAAAATCTTTAGTTTTACCATACATTTCATAAGATTTTTGGCCCCCGAATCGTCTGGGAGCCATGGATAGCGATAGCTATGTCAAAAGTCTGTGCAAGCAGATAGGCGCATGATAGATGCTTATGAAGTATATTCATCACCATTATTTCAGCCAAAAGGCGATCACTGCTGGACATGGGCCCCTAAAGTATGACGTACTAGCAGCGCCCCGCGGTTTCACCCGCGTTGTTCCCGTTCCCGTGGGAATACGGGGATAAAATATAGCCTATGTTAATGAGGGTGAATATAGCTTTCTAGTGGTGAAAGAAGTTTTGAAATCGGTCCAGTAGTTTTTAAGTTTATTCGTTACATACAAAAATACGTCCTTATTAATATTATAAATGTGAAAGCGTGGATGTTTGTTACGCTTTCACGCAAAAACACCTTAACGAATCATCATGAAACTTTGTACACATATTCTGGGAGATACTAGAAGTAACATAGGATACTTTTTATCCCGGGATTTTGTTCCCTTGGGATAATTTCCGACATTCACGCGGGCGAAGCTGCGGGCAGCAGCTAGTTATCTATAATATTAGTATAGATAGATAATGCCCCCAATCTAAGTGAAACTTCTGCCGAAGCCTCCACACCGGCCAGGTCCCGCATAATCAGATTACGAGCTCGCAGATGACGCCGAACGATTCCGATTTGCATGCGTAATGCTGCTAAGTGCACTTTCAGTCGCCGACATTTTGTACTCATTATCAGAAATTCGATTCTCCGTTAGGTGTGAATGGAGAATTTTATTTGCTTCTATGAATAAAATTTTTAAATTGAAAAGGGATTCCCGTATTATTAGTTTTATTATTTAGTAGACTGCTCATGGGGTCATCTCGCCACACATTATTTTTTTTTAAACTCCAATTCTTTTTTGTTCTTATTCGTACTTTATTTGATCAGTTGACAGTTAAAGCCCTTTTTAGATACGGATTGTGTTGTATAAAAACAACTTAAAAGTGAATAGTCACATACAAAAGTGGAATCGACATTATAGATAAGTTATATAGATTGATAAAACTTTTATGAAATCGTTCAACAGTGTCTTTACTATGTCTGTGCTGATTATATGACTGTGTCAATAAATATGTAGGTATGACAAACTTCTCGGTTATCTGCTTAGATTTTGTTGGTCCAGTAGGAGGCTGCGTTAATTGCAGTGTTTGTGGTATTTATTAAGAAAGTGCATGGGCACTTATATGAGGAACTAACCATAGCACGCAAGCCCAAAGTCTTCGCATTTATTGAGTCGTGTTTTGCAATAAACATCTTCATTTATTCCCTCTTGTTATTGTGTAATAAACTAACATCTTTTTTTATTTATTTAAATTTAAAGAAAGCTTACAGACTAATAAAAATTTTGGATATCCTTAGTAATATTATAAATGTGAAAGCGTGGATGTTTGTTACGCTTTCACGCAAAAACTACTTGACGAATCATCATGAAACTTTGTACACATATTCTGGGAGGTATTAGAAGTAACATAGGATACTTTTTACCCCGGGATTATGTTCCCTTGGGATAATTTCCGACATTCACGCGGGCGTAGCTGCGGGCAGCAGCTAGTCATACATATGTAAATGTAATTACAAGCTTCCATGTGTATACATATCTAATTAGTTACGCGTTTTTTTGCGTTGACCAGTCATAGCGATTTGACTAAGTAAATAGATCAAGATATTGTAATATAATAAGTACATATGTCGAGATAATATTATTAAGTATGTCAAGTCGTGCAGAATTAAAAGCTATTTATAGTTGTCACCAAAATACTCCTTGTTTAAGATCTTTCTCATTTTATGTGCGCTGATGCAAAATAAATAGATTTCCAGGTGTGACGGTAAACTATTGAAAGCTATAACATTACGTATGCAAAAGGTGTTGCGCCTGTATTTAGTGGTTGCGAATGGTACAAGGAGTAGCGGCTGCTACTACACAAACAACATTACACTAGTTTGCAGTAAATTCGTTGCTGGAAATATGTTGGCTGTTGCTGAATATCAAGTCTGTTGCAGTCCACTGCTGGACATAGGCCTCACCAATTGCACGCCACTTAGATCTACTTTCGGCATACAGTTTTTGTTAAATCGTCCTGCACAAATCGTCACTCTACCGTGCCTTAGTACGTAATGTAGGACTACATTTACGTTTGCTAAGCTGCGGTCTCCACTCTAGAAATTCAAATAAATAAGTAGATTTTAGAGTAGATAAATAAGTTAGATTTGATCGGTCATTGTATTAATTTCAACAACACAACATTAAACAACATAAAACCAAAACACAAATAAGATTGATCAGATGAATTGCGATAATGATATTGAATGTTTTCGAGTTAATAAAATGATGAATGGCCGTATGGCGTTCCATGTTTAAATATTTTAAATTAATTCCCGCGCTGACATTGACATGTTCCGATTTGACACTCGCGGTAAAGTTTGGAAACGCGGCTGTTAAATTTAATTTATGTTTTTGAAATTGATTGCAATTAAAACACTTTTCATTGATTTATTATTAAAGCAAGGTAGCTATTTGTTGGCTCGGTTACTGTAGCCAAATTATTTTGCTATTAATTAATTATGATAAATTGCTGATGAGGGTGATTAATTTGAGTATAATAGTTACACGATTGATTAAATTTTAAAAGGCCTTGGGATAGATTTGCCAAATCAAGAACTCACCAAGAAACCCAAAACGTTCAGAAACATTCACACACACACCCCACAAAGTTGCCAGCCCATAAAACTCAACAAAAGCGCGGTAATAATAAAATCAGTGTAACAGACCGTTTAAAAAATAATTTAAAAAAGAATGCAATTCATTCCATCCCCGATCTCATCCCCCATCCTTGAAGGGTCATTACGCCACGAACGTGTGGATAATGTCTTCCACAGTGCTTTGAGTGCTTTGGAACGATCGTTCAACAAAACGGTAACAGCAGTTAAATTTCGTTCCAGTTTTTACTGCGGTATCTTTAGCGTATGTCGGCTTAATGATCGGACTGTTTAGAGAGCGTGACTTAGCATCAGCTTTCTATTATGTGGTTATAGCTAAAGTTATGATTTTGAAAGTGAGTGTGTAGATTACACGCATAGACTTTTTCGGC
This sequence comes from Hecatera dysodea, assembly GCA_905332915.2. Lineage (NCBI taxonomy): Eukaryota > Metazoa > Arthropoda > Insecta > Lepidoptera > Noctuidae > Hecatera > Hecatera dysodea. The sequence goes on from HG995305.1 coordinate 15,597,685, forward strand.
GAAATGGAAACTTAATGACACATTTATTTTCTATAGTTCCGCCACAGTTTTGCAACCACTGTACCGCTTGTAAGTTCAAATCTAATTTAGTTTCTGTTTATAGTAAAACTTGATGAAGCTCGCGGTTTCGCTCGAGCGTTAGTCTGAAATAGCCTATGTCGTAAAACAGGAACTGATCTACCCGTGTGACAAGTTTCGTCAAAACCCGTTCAGCTGTTAAGAGCTAACACGAAACAAATAAACTCACATTTGCAATGATAACATTGGTTTGGATTGGGAGACAGTTGGAAAATATACGATTTCACGTAAAGAACCTACTTAAACGAGGCATCTATACCCCATTCACAATAAGATTAGACATTGAAATAAGACTTTTTTACAGTCCGTTCAACCGATTTTGTCTTTTGGCATGGTGGCTGGTGGCATGAAAAAAGGCAGCTGCAGTAAACAGTTGGTATTATAATCTCGTTTTTGCTTTTAATGCCATCCTTATGCCTAAGGAATGGAGTAAAAACCAGTTGAACGGACAGTAAAAAGTTTTGTTTTAATGTCTAGTCTTATTGTCAATGGAGCATAGTGCATTCTTGCGGTTCTGTAAACATTTCACCGTTAAAAGTTTGGTTTAGTTTGAAGTGAGCTGTCAATTGATATTTTCAGATGAAATGACAGTTAACTTGACGTAAGATTTCACAGTAATAATTTTATTTCATGCAGAAAACTAAAAAACGAAATACTGGTATTCAGTCGAATCCGGCTTAACTGGTAGCCGACCCCAATATAGTTGGGAAAAAGGCTAGGCAGATGATGATGTAGAAAACTAAACACAAAGCAACACGTTTGCAATCCGTGATAGATTATACTGAGGCGTACCTACCGCACATCCTAAACTATGTATATATAACATAATCTAAATGACCCAGGGTAAGCTCACACAGAATTATATCATACACTAGCAGCGGCCCGCGGCTTCACCCGCATAGTTCCCGTTCCCGTGGGAATATGGGCATAAAATATAGCCTATGTCACCCGGGGATAGTGTAACTTCCAAACAGTGAAAGAATTTTTCAAATCGGTTCAGTAGTTTCGGAGACTATTCAATACAAACAAAAAAACAAATGTTTCCTCTTTATAAAAGTAGTACAGCTAAATGGATAACTTTACGGTTTTCCTGTATTTACAGTAGGTAAATACAGGAAAACCGTAAACTTATCCTCCATAAGTGAAAATAGCCTTTACAAAACCAACATACGTTCGTAAAGTCTTAGCTGAAAAGGGGGAACATCTAAAAACAGTAATAATTAACCATCTCGAGCCACTTAATGACACGGCCAAGTACAAAACTTCACTTTCAGAACTTGTAGGCGTTAAAATAACACTCCACCTAATGGGCCTTTTCAGTAGGGCTGTTCAAACTTGAAATAATAAAATTGGAAAGAATTTATTAATTTTGATTTTGTGGTTTGTGATTTAAATGACAATTCATTTTAGTAAAGAAAAAAAATGCATGCTTGTCAAAAAAAAAAGAGTGGAGACCTATACCGCTATCGAGATGAAACAGTTTTTAGCTTGATAACACAGCAATCGATTTATTAAACTCACTTGAAATCCATTAATTTTAAGTCAATACCAAGTCATATATCACCAAGTCATGGTCCACATCCACACGTACATATTTTAAAACCAAACTGCACGGAAAGACATCTCTAGGCTGTCTCTAATTCTAACCCACGATTGATCGGCACAAAATAAAATATGCAAAGCCAAGGTGCAGAGTGGGCCAGCCCTGCTTTAGGGACGATTCTCTAGAGGGGCGAAACAAAATAACGTTAATGCATATTCAAATCTGTACTTGCCTTTTTATTAGGCATACAAGGAAATGTTAAAGGTAAAGGTTAGTCAGAAGGTCCCTTTTAACTCAGATTTTAGCTGAGGGGCGCTTTCACCCTCCATGTGTAATATTTTAGATGTTGAGATAAATTTGACTGGTTTATTGAGTTTACTAGAGGATTCAGGTTACCGTGATGGGTGGCCGTGATACGGTAGTTTATGAAGAAGTGTAGTCTGATTTTTTATGATTTGGCAGGTTTTTTGTCTAAAGTCATTTGTTTTTTTCTGGGGTTTTGAATTGAGTATTTCCCAGCATCTAATAGTCAAGTTTTTCTCTACGTCATTTTTATTTTTGAACAACACAAAAGCATTAATACCTTTGTCGCAGTAGAAAATAGTTACCTTTATAAGAGGAGAGACTACTGGCAGAGTGCTATAAAATTAATAAAGCCAAAAAATGGTTTTTTTTCCAATTAAATCACTATATCAACAAGATAGTCAGACTAAGGCTCACTTGCACCAACCATATTTTTTTTTACTCCGAGGAAGTTTCACCCAGGGCCAATACGTGTGAAAAAAAAATTACTTCGTATACAAACTAAATCTATGTAAGTTAAAAAATAACTCCGGTTAACCCAAGCGAGCCTGAATTTCCAAATCAGTGTTCAAATCAAAGATTGACATGCACTACGGAAAAGTCATTGTATTTGTATTTGTAATCGGGCCGGTTTCCGCAACTCCACGACTAAGCGCGTATTTTGCATGCAGGTGGGACAAATGTGTCATTCGATCCACCCCAGCTCCCTAAGGAAGGCCAGCAACGCCTTCGTGTTACTAATGATCTCACAGAGGGTACCAGGGTTTCCGAAGTACTTAGCCCTGTAATCTGCGACTACTGCTGTCTCATCCTCCTCCATGCACGCTCTGCAGAGCTGTCAGTGACTCCTATGACATAGAGGTGTTTATTAAAAGACCCGTGTCCAGTCATGACAGCTGTCACTGTACGTAACTGCTGTTTGGACAATCCAAGGGCTTGTTTTGTGAAACGGCCATCAATAGAGGGAAGTGCCTCTTTGGCTTGTCTACACTCACCATGGTTAGCCCATAGATTGTGATGCTTGTCTCTGGTGCGTTTCCTTACCAAAGTGCGTAGATAACCGAAAGGGAGTGGCACAATGGGTTCGGGACCCATCGCTGCCATACTCGAACCCCTTCTGGCGAGTTCGTCCGCTGCATCGTTGCCTCGGGATTCGCTGTGTCCCTTGATCCACTGAATGGTTACTTTGTTGTATCTACCAACCTGGTTGAGCCGTTGGTGACACTCGAGGATCAGCCCAGAGTTAACTGTGTGGCTGTTCAGAGCTTGCAGGACAGCCATGCTGTCCGAGAGTATGCGTATTGAGTGGTCCTTAACTTCCCGGCTTAGTATAGCAGAGGCCGCTAGGGAAATACCCATGCACTCGGCCTGAAACACTGTGTTATGGACCCCCAATGGTGTGGCTATGTGAATGTTGAGATCCTCCGAGAAGATTCCCGCACCCGTGCCAGTACCTGTTTTTGATCCATCGGTGAAGATCTGCAACTCAGCGGGGCTCAGCCCCTCGCAGCGGTGATCCTCATGCAATTGGATTTTGTATTTTTTATCGAAGATAAATTGCTTGGGTACCCGATCATTTATTGCTTTGGTTATGGGTAGTTCTTTATTGAGCTCCTCGAGTAGAGCGGTGTGCTGTGTCACTCTCTTACCCCAGAGATTCAATGTTTGAAGGCGGGCTGCTGTCATCGTCGCTTCCTGTTGAATGAACAGGTGGAGCGGGGGTAGCCCCAGTATGGCTTCCAGCGCTGCAGTCGGTGTAGTGCTCATGCACCCCGTCGTCGCCATGCAGGCTAGCCTTTGCATGTGTTGTAGTTTGTTGACAGCCGTAACTAGCTTGGTGGACCCGCACAAAGCTAGTTACGGAAAAGTCATGTGGACATTCTCAAATATTTTGGATTTTATACAATCATTATCTTTGTCAGAAGCTAGAAAATCTGACAATAGTCTTGCCAAAAAGTAGCGTGTTCCCCAGTTAATGGGTTGTGGAGGTCTGGTATCCGGCTTGTCTGGGAGCCGACCCCAATATAGTTGGTAAAAGGCCAGGCAGATGATGATGATTATCTTTGCTAGTATGTGACTTTGTCAAATTCCCAAAGGCAAACATCAGTGCGATTCTGTAAACATTTGTAAACTTAGGTGAAGTGGACTCGAGGTAAGTTGACAATGTTGACAAACAAGATGAAAGGGCAGTTTACTTCATGCACACTCCATCTAAGTTTACACGGTGAGGTTTTGACGGAATAGACCGGCCGTTGTACTGGTTAAAACTTATTTCAAATAAATGGTAGGTAGTAGGCGAAGACACACAGAGGCACAGATGTACGATACAAAGAGATAGACAGAATAACCTTCACGAACTTTAATGTTGGTGCCGAAATCAACATTACGTAGCGGTCCATACGTTCTGATATTTCTGACAATCGGTATATTTTTACAAGTGTGTAAAGGATAAAATATACTGATATGTAGCAAAACTAGCGGAAAATTAAAAATTATTAGTAGCGTAACTTCTAACTCTTCTTCGTAACTCTTTTAAACATTGTACATTGTACCTGGGCCCCAAGTCTGCTATTTTTATAAATATGTAATTCTAACACGATCCCATTGTTATTTTGCGAAAAGTTCGTAATCTGCAAAATTCATAACGGTCGGTCATTGGTTGCTCAATAGTCTCGTATTGCTTTTTGATAACCGAGCTATTAAAATTAATGACTGCACAATGGCGTTCTTATGGTAGGTCACTGATCAAAGGAACTGTCAAAATTTTAGCAGCCTGCCGCATACGTCTGCCATTCGTTTGTCATTATGTACGAGATTACCATTCTATGGCATTTCTTTCAATGTAGTGTCAGAAGTTGACCATTGGAAAGTCATAGTGACACTTTTATATAAATTAAATTACCTATATTTTTAACTTTATTAAATTATTATTAATTATAAGTAAATTACCCAACTTGTCAAAATCAACCATTATGAAATCAATGATAGACCATTCTGACACTGTGATAGTAGACTTGAGGCCTGGTACATAAAGTTAATACAAATTAGTTTCTTTTTTGTAACAAAAAATTGTAAATTAACTACATAAACCAACCCCACCTTCACCCAAGTTAAACTCTAAGCAATGTTCACTTTTAACGATTTCAAAGTACGGGTACTAAGCCGGCCAGGGGGGAAGGCATTAGCACATTTTATAAAGCGTTTTACCTCCAATCTCATTTTCAATGCAAATCCATTGAGCTTTTGGCCAGTTTTCAGCGAGTTTCCAGCCTTGGACACTGATGAAAAAAAGCTAATAAAAACTACCTTGATACTGCAAATATGCTTTTTCTTTGTTGGTATGTGAGAGTGTTGGTGTACCTTGTACCTTTGGTCTGCTATCCGATGAAAATGTCTGATAGTCCATTTTCAACTTAGTTGTTAACTGGATCCAACTAACTTGACCAGTACGGATTGTATGGACTGTAAAAGAGACTGACCTCTGAGTTAGTTTCGGTGTTTCTTCTCAGGGTAGTCGGCTAGGAAACACCGGCTTCATCTAGCTTAAAATGACCAGAAATATTTGACGTGTAAAAGTGTTTTGTTTAACCTACTTAAAAAAAAATATTATTTATCATTTATCTGAGCAATAGTGCGGAATAGAGTGACGGCCAGCCGACCTATTTAGTTGATTATATTTATAATATTAACAAGCTAATTATTATAATCAGCCGATATATCATGATATCGGCTCCTCCCTCTATCAACTTGGGCGTCTATACTACCTAAACTGCAGTGACAAAGTTTGTCTAGATTTGCATTTTCTTCTTAATTTACTAATTAAAAAAAAATGTCTCAACATCATTCGACTTATCAAGCTTCATTTTAATATGTAATGTTCTCGACAGTCAGGAGAGCTCGCATTTGCAAGGAGCTCAGTCGGTTTAGAGCCGGGATTCGAGATCTAAACACTATTTCAAGTACACTATAACTTTTACCTGCCTACTGCACGAGCGTAAAGTCACTATTGGCTGACAGCTGGCCAGCGGACCAGCAAACTTGCGTGCAAGCTCGTTCATAAACAATAGAGAATCGGGAAACAATGGGTTACACGACAAGTAGATAAAATTCAAAGAGGTTCCAATTACTTGTTTGATAATCAGTTCAGTGCGTTGGCACATGTGATTATAACTAAACCTTTCTGAAGTTAACGCTACTGAGATAAACCCACTATTTTTTTCCTATTTTGCCTAAGTTGAAACAGGATACAGAAAAGCGGTTTCCCAGAGTAACGCAATACCGCGATATATACATAGGCCGGAGCCCATAACAGATAGGTATACAATAACCGTAGTTTCACTACGAAATCTACTTTTCGTCATAAGGGTGGGTCCTACCGCCCTTACGACGTAAAATAGGTTCCAAACAGATACGACAGATCCATCGACTGACGCACTATTTCATTTTATTACAAAAAACTTTTTTTTTTAATTTGTTTGCGTCAAACATTAAAAACCGGCCCAGTGCGTGTCGGACCACTGTTAAAACCTTATATCTCTAAAAGTATATAAGCTGTGATGTTCAAACTTATTTTCGTTGGAAGTGTCTGTAAAGTTCTATTTGCTCAATTTTTTTTAGAATTTTCAACTCCATAGTTCAAAAGTTAAAATATCTCATATATTCGCATATCTCGAAAACTATTGCCTTAAATAAAAAACTTTTTAGGAATCTCCATTTCATTTTGAAAGAGCTGTCCAAAGACACCCTACACGATTATGTTTGTTGGAATTTATTTTTTCATCCCTCAGATAAAGTGCCACCCCTAAAATATTTTTTTTTCTAAAACATTACAGCATGATTAAATAGCGGTTAATAGGTTGAACCTACCTACCAATTTTCAGTTATATAGCTTTAATAGTCCCCGAATAATATGGCTGTGACAATTGACATTGGCTTCCAGTTATACCGGATATCACTGTCCTCATTTACTTGGGCTTTCTAGCGATATTGCGGTCGGATTTTGCATCTTGCCGCGTTTCCTACAGCCATTTCGTATATTATGTGTACGAATTTTTCACACTCCAAGACTCTTTCGTGCTTCAAGGAGCACGTAAAGCCATCCTGATTCGATCACTTAGCCCCAGGCGGAAACTTCAAAGCTAACATTCTTCGTCATTGAAGCCTTCCTGAAGTTTATCTTCTTGGAGTGATATTATTTTTAGTTACATATTTTTAAGCGGCTTTCAAAGTTTCAAGGGGACTTCAGCATTAGCTGAGCCCGCTCCTTTTGCCACACTGAAAACTGTTATTTTTATAAGAATCTGTTTTTTTTTCATAATGTTATAACAATAGTGTTGGCAATAAATGTTTCTTTCTTTCTTTTCTTTCTTTAATTTTTAACTATCATCATTTTGTTAAGCGTCCAACGGATTGTCAGGATTTTCAATCAGGTTATCGGCTGCTTCAGAATCGATGATTGAAGCCATCATGATCCTCATCTTCTTGTCCTCGTTTTATATTCCTTGCCAGTGCCATACCCTTTCTTCTTCCCTTCTTAACTGACAGCGCGCTATCATTCACTAACTTTTCCATATTCGTCTTTTCTCACGTAGACCATTCACTTTTCTTCTGCGAAACAGTAATGCTAGCGAAGGGGGAGGCGGAACGCGTGCGAGAGAGGGAAACCTCACGCTCCAGCTGCCGCAACAGAAGGAGACGCCCCGGGCGTCGGGAAACGCAGGGCGATTCCCGACCGTAGGCGCGGGCCTGCGGATGGCAAGCTCGCCGTCCGATAACAACCAGGCCCGAGTCGACGGCGCGTCGTGTTCCACGCGCCTCAAAGAGCCGTCAGCATCGAAGACGACGCCCCATAGAGTGCCTGCTAGGGTTGCGGAATTTGTTAGAAAGAGTCACCGCGGCCCTGGAACGCAAAGGGCACAAGAAGGATCACGGGTGGGTTTTAGTCAGTAAGAGTCTGACATTCCCTTCTGCTCTGCCCAGAGCGGGAGAAGTCATTTGATGGTTTCCTATCGAAAAAAAAGACCATTCACTTTACATATAGGTAAATACGTAGAAAGGAGTTTTGCTTACTTTTATTGAAAAGGAGGACAAAATTCCGAATGACTGAAATTTTGCTTTCTACTCTTTCTCTCTCTCTTTCTTCTCTTTCTCATACTTGAACGCCCCTATCACCTTCCTAATAAACCTAGATCGGGCAACGCACCATATTACCTACAGAATTCTATTTTTTGTTTTGCAACTGTAATTTTATATTTTGGTCATACTATCGTTTTTATCCAAATTATTGTAACACTATTCTAGGCCTAGATTAATACCTATTACTGAACCTACAAACTATATGTACACTTTTTGTAAACTTATTATTTCAATAAAATTTTATTATTATTATTATATATAATAGGTAAACAACTAATTCAACATCCTTTCTGCTACCTGAAATAGTCTTTGCCCATTACACAAGGGACGTTCTCCTGTACTTTTGAGGAGAAGGGAACTTGAAATACAACCAGCGTTTATCTGTTATGACCCGTGCAATCTGTGTGTCGGTTGTTCCTGTAATCTATGGCTATTGCACTGGGATGGCCACCATTATTCGTATTAGGTAAGGAAAGAAAAGTTTAGAAGGTCAAGTGAGAGATTTTGGAATTGTTGTAGGTATTATGTATGCTTTTTTTCTCCTTTTTTTTTGCTTTTTGACTGCTGAGAAACGTGATCGCAGTGCCAATTCCACATTTTTTAAGCAACGTTATTAAGCGGTATTCGCATGTCAGACGCAAACTGACACGTCTTTGACAGATTGCGACTGTGTGTAAATTCGAACGTTGTTTAAAAAATAGTGTTGCGCGCCAGAATTAAGTTAGGATGATAGCGGCATTCGGTACCACTAGCGCCATCTAGTATCGAGTAGCAGAACTATTGAAGTCAAGGACCTTCGAGATTTTTCTATGCTAGAATACTCGGGCCTTAGTCGGTCGCGACCGATATGTACGCGAACTTTCTGGAGTTCTACTCGGCGCCCTATATAAGGCCGGCACATGTGCCGACCGAGTCAGTATTGGAATTGCGATACAAGTGATAAATTCGAGAGCAATCTTCGACTGCGAACTCAAGTGATTAATAGTGCGATTGTGTTTTGTGATTAGTGCGTTTATAGTGTAATTAGTAAATTAGTGGTGTAAATTAAAGTGTCATCTTTGTTTATTTAATCGGCTGATTTAATTGTGACGAACCCGAAGCTCGTAACAATTGGTGTCAGAAGAGTGGATTTAAAAGATGCCGATTCTACGGAAGGACGACACTGAGGGTATCCGTACCCGTAGTCAACGCCAGCAAGAGACGGACCAGAGGCGTTTTGGAGTTGCAACGCCGCAGACGACGGAGAGACAGTTGCCGACCTTGGAGGCCGGCTTGTCCGCATTAGCTCCAGCGTCATCATCAGCACCAGACTTTGCTGCTCTGATGATGATGCTGCAGGAGCAGGCCCGCCGCCAGGAGGAACAGGCCCGTCGTCAGGAGGAACAGGCTCGTCGGTTGGAAGAACAGCTGCAGTGTGACAGGGAGGAACAGGCCCGTCGACAGGAGGAACAGGCTCGTCGGTTGGAAGAACAGCTGCAGTGTGACAGGGAGGAACAGGCCCGTCGACAGGAGGAACAGGTGCGTCGCCAGGAAGAACAGATGTTCCTCATCAAGGATCTGCACGCCACTTTCGGCAAAGAAATAAAGGTTGTAAAAGATAAGGTGGTTCAACATGAAAACCGCCTGATAGAAGCTGAAACCCAGATTGCTGAAATAAAGAAAGCAATGGACAACCTTAAAGTAGGAGATGGAATTGCAACCTCTGTAGCAACTACTCCTTCGCTACGGGGATTCAAAGTGCCGCCGTTCGATGGAACATCTTCCTGGTCGGCCTACAAAATACAATTTGAGGCCGTTATGCAGGCGAACGGGTGGAATAAAAATCAGGCCATGACTGCCCTCACACTAGGTTTGCGGGACCAGGCCTTAACTGTTCTGGAAGCTCTCGGCAAGGAAGTGACTTACGAGCAGCTTCTTGAGGCGTTGGAATCTAGGTATGGCGACGCTCATCTGGAACACGTGTTTCGTGCGCAGCTAAAGGATCGCGTGCAACGCAGCGGTGAAAACCTGCAGCAGTGGGCCCTTGAGATGGAGAAGCTGGTCCGAAAAGCATACCAGTCTGTACCTGCGCTCATTCAAGGGAACCTGGTGCAGGCATTCATTGACGGCATCCGCGACCTTGAGGTCAGAGCTGCTGTGAGGCTCGGTCATCACGGGACGCTCAAGGACGCCTTGGCTCATGCTCTGGAAGTGGAAGCTGTGCGGCAGGATCATCGTTCCCATCGCGTCTGGGAGGTTGCAGCGGCTACTGTTCGCGAACGGTCTAAAGGATACAGCCCTAGATGCTATGGCTGTGGGGAAAGGGGCCACCTACGGTCCAGTTGCCCTAAGCGAACTGTAGATAGAGAAGATAGTGGATCTCCAGAGGGTAGGGCGGTTAACAGCACCGCCCAGCAACTGCAGGGAAACGAGTAAAAGCCAGGACTGCGGGGCGGGTGCTGGCTGATGTTCAAAGAGCCCCAAGGATTTCGATCTCACAAACCCATGATGGGAACAGCCTAATCATCAAAGGCGAGGTAAACGGAACGCCATGTAAACTAACGATTGACACTGGAGCTTCTCGTACGGTTGTCAGTTCCCAACTAGTAAGTCGGTTCCTTGGGGACTCCGCATACAACCGAGACCGCATAAATTTGGTGACAGCCACCGGCCAGCGTATACCCGTCCGTGGAGAGAAAGTGATGGAGTTACAGCTAGGCAACAGAATCTATCTTCATAATGTCATCGTGGCTGATATCATGGACGACTGCATTTTGGGCCTAGACTTTATGAGGAAGAACTATTGTGAGATCGACGTTAAGCAAGGAGTTTTGAAATGTGGAACAGAGGAACTTTTCATGGAAGGGGCATTATCAGGAAATGTGTACAGCCTAAAGAAGATTGTTCTTCCGCCGAGATCAGAAACGATTGTGCCGGTTAGTCTTCCTCGGAATCCTGGGCAGACTCATCGTTGTGTACTTGTGGAAAGGGTAGACAGTGACCTTCCATGGAAAGTGGCACGTACTTTGGTTAGAGCCACTGACATCTCAAGAGTACCTGTGCTGAACCTTTGTGATAAGGAACAGATGATAGATAAGGGCACGCTGATTGGTACATGTGAGGAAGTGGATTGGTTACGTCGGTGCCAAAATCTATCGACTGGGAACTTCAGCAAGGACGCCCAAACGAAAGTGACCACACTTTTAGATGACTGTCGCAGCGTTCTGTCTCAAAATGAAATGGTCAAGGCGAAGAGAATGTTACTGAAGTACGCCAATGTTTTCTCTTCAAACGATGCTGACATCGGGAAGACTGATTTAGTTCAACACAAAATAAATACAGGAGATAAATTGCCTATCCGCCAGCGGCCAAGGAGATTGCCGGTAGCACGTGAAAAGGAAGTGGAAACCATGATTGAGGGAATGGTTAAGGATGGTGTCATAGAACCTTCATCAAGTCCATGGTGTTCACCTGTTGTACTGGTAAGAAAGAAGGACGGCACCATGCGGTTTTGTGTTGACTATCGTCGTCTGAACGACGTTACAAAGAAGGACAGCTATCCGTTGCCAAGAATTGATGACACGCTGGATATGCTTACTGGCGTAAAGTGGTTTAGCACGCTGGACCTTAAAAGTGGCTACTGGCAGGTCCAAATTGATCCTAAGGACAAGGAGAAAACTGCGTTCTCGACAGGAAAGGGTCTGTGGCAATTTAAAGTCATGCCGTTTGGTTTGTGCAACGCTCCGGCAACGTTTGAAAGGTTGATGGAACTAGTACTAACCGGGTTAATTGGCGATGCTTGTCTGGTCTACTTGGATGACATCATCATCGTAGGCCGTACGTTTGATGAACATCTGCAAAACCTGGAACGCGTGCTCAAGAAGATCCAGAGTGCAAACCTCAAGTTAAGTCCGAAGAAGTGTTCATTCTTCAAACGGCAAGTTAGCTTTTTGGGATATGTAGTGTCGGAAGAAGGTATCCGCACGGATCCAGAGAAAATCGCCGCAGTCAAGGACAGCCAATTCCAAAAGACAAGACGCAGGTCAGAGCATTTTTGGGTTTGTGCTCCTACTATCGGCGATTTGTCAAGAACTTTGCTGACATAGCGAAACCCCTGCACAAGCTAACCGAGGAGAAGCGACATTTCTGCTGGGATGAGAGTTGCGACATTGCATTCCAGGAGCTCAAGGAACGTCTGTGTAAAACACCTATTTTGGGGTATCCTGATACGGGCAAGGAATTTATAGTTGACACAGATGCCAGCGATATAGGACTTGGCGGTGTGTTATCTCAACGGAATGGAGATAAAGAGGTTGTGATAGCGTACTTCAGCAAGTCTCTGTCAAAACCGGAAAGGAATTATTGTGTCACGAGACGGGAATTACTTGCTGTGGTCAAGTCATTGCAGCATTTTAGCAAATATCTACTGGGAAGGAAATTCCACTTACGAACTGACCATGCTGCGCTGAAATGGCTATTGCAATTCAAAAATCCAGAAGGACAAGTTGCGAGATGGATTGAACTACTTCAGGAATACGACTTTGTGATAGAACATCGCAGCGGGAAAATTCATGGCAACGCAGATGCATTATCAAGAAGACCTTGCCCTGAAGACTGCAAGCATTGTACTCGGCAAGAGGGTAAAGAAGTCGTACCTGTGAGGATGATCAAGACAGATCTTCGTAACGAGTGGAAGGAAAACTTGGAACGTGCACAGCAGGATGATTCGGATATCAAGCCGATCCTAGAGTGGATGAAGGCCAGTGCTCCGAAGCCTACGTGGAGTGATGTCTCAGCGATGAGTTCCGTCACGAAAAGCTATTGGGCACAATGGGACAGCTTAGTGATTCAGGATGGAGTCCTGTGCCGTAAATGGGAAAATGCTCGGGGAGACAACTGTCATTTGCAAATGGTTGTCCCTAAAGCTAAAGTACCGGATGTTCTACAGCTGTACCATAATGGTTGTTCAGGAGGTCATATGGGAGTAAAACGGACTCTACTGAAGATACGGGAACGGTTTTACTGGGTCCACTGTCGTGACGATGTTGAGGACTGGTGTCGCAAGTGTACAAGTTGTGCGGCTGTAAAAGGACCTCAGACTCGTAGCAGAGGTGCATTGAAATTGTACAATGTTGGTGCACCATGGGAAAGGATAGCGCTAGACGTTGCGGGACCGTTTCCGGAAAGTGAAAGTGGTAACAAGTATTTCATGGTGGTTATGGATTACTTCACTAAGTGGCCGGAAGTTTTCGCCATTCCAAATCAAGAAGCTTCAACAATCGCGGATAAACTGGTTCATGAAGTCTTCTGTCGTTTTGGAGTACCCTTGGAGATTCACAGTGATCAAGGAAGGAATTTTGAGTTTCAAATATTCCAGGAAACTTGCCGAGTGATGGGTACTCATAAAACAAGGACAACTTCGTACCACCCACAGTCGGACGGAATGGTGGAACGATTTAATCAGACATTGGAAAGATATCTGGCCAAAGTTGTGGAAAACCAGCAACGGGATTGGGACAAGCACATACAACCATTTTTGCTGTCATACCGAAGTGCTGTTCATGAAAGCACGTCAGTGACACCAGCTTTCGCAAACTTTGGAAGAGAATTGCGGTTGCCTGCAGACCTGATTACCGAAATACCACCTGATGCTCCACGCAGTATAACCGATTATGCGAATGACTTGCGGAACAAAATGAACGACATTCATGAGCACGTCAGACAATCGGGCCAGCAAATGTCTGAAAAGATGAAAACCCGCTATGACCGCAAAATGAACAATAAAGGGTTCGAGGAAGGTTCACTAGTGTGGTTGCATAATCCAGTTCGCAGCAAAGGGAAATCTCCTAAGCTTCAAGCTAATTGGGACGGACCGTACCGGATTGTGACGAAGATCAATGACGTGACCTACCGTATACAGAAAGGTACAAGAAGCGCTCCTAAGATCGTTCATGTTGATCGACTGGCGCGTTATTATGGCGCTGAAAATGCTCGGGACGAGCATGTCTTAGGAGGGGGCAGTGTTGCGCGCCAGAATTAAGTTAGGATGATAGCGGCATTCGGTACCACTAGCGCCATCTAGTATCGAGTAGCAGAACTATTGAAGTCAAGGACCTTCGAGATTTTTCTATGCTAGAATACTCGGGCCTTAGTCGGTCGCGACCGATATGTACGCGAACTTTCTGGAGTTCTACTCGGCGCCCTATATAAGGCCGGCACATGTGCCGACCGAGTCAGTATTGGAATTGCGATACAAGTGATAAATTCGAGAGCGATCTTCGACTGCGAACTCAAGTGATTAATAGTGCGATTGTGTTTTGTGATTAGTGCGTTTATAGTGTAATTAGTGTGGTGTAAATTAAAGTGTCATCTTTGTTTATTTAATCGGCTGATTTAATTGTGACGAACCCGAAGCTCGTAACAATAGTATAACTGGCTATCTAATCTGACCATCGTTTGGAATGGCTTTTAGCTATTTTTCTGGCAATTTTCCAAGTTAACATAAGATCTTCCATGTTGTTAGAAACTCTGCGAGCAATGTGGCCAAAGTATCTTTTTTAGATTTAAATAATTATATTAAATACTAGCTTCTGCCAGCGACTTCGTCCGCGTGGAATAGTTACTTTACCCCCGAATTTGAAACTCTCAGCATCATTCCATCATCAGCAAACATTACCAAAATAACTAATAAGTACCTATTTTATAAAATAGCAACAAAAGTTGCACAAAAATAATCACAATAACATCTTACAGCATGATTCAGTATTAAAGCGCGACGGCACGATGGCTTATTATTGCATTCATGTATAAGTTTGGTGTTTCTATACCGATTTCTATGATTCTTTTTTTATTGAATAGGTAATAATGTTAACTTTTTTTAATTAGGGATGAGTGAGAGTATTACAAACGTAAGAGTTAACAAATATAATCAGAAAGCTCCGAACTGCTAAGCTATCGGGAGTTACACGTATTATTGTGAGTCAACCATAAAAGATGATGAGATATGCTGTTGTGGGATATTTTTTAGATAATTTTATGTAAAACATTTCCGTAATACATGATTTCTATATAACTTTAACCATTAAGGCTACACACGCGACGGAAGCTTAAAAATAGAGTAACTTCTCCCGTTTTCCCAACATTTCCCTTCACTGCTCTGCTCCTATTGATTGTAGCGTGATGAAAAGTATACTATAACCTGCTCAGGAGTATGAAGAGTAATTGCACCAAGTTTCGTTAAAATCGGTCGAGTAGTTTTTGTTTCTATAAAGAACATACAGACAGACAGACAGACAGACAGACAGACAGACAGACGGACAGACAGACAAAAATTTTACTGATTGCATTTTTGGCACCAGTATCGATCACTAATCACCCCCTGATAGTTATTTTGAAAATATATTCCTTGTACAGAATTGACCTCTCTACAGATTTATTATAAGTATATCATAGTGTGGTTCTTCTGCAGAAGTCTTTATGTTGGCAAATCTGTATCATTTTACTACTGAAGTTGACTTTTATTTGGGTAAGGACGTAAGTAATTGCTCCTTCTTTCTGTATTCCTTATTTTTGTAGGTAAGTCTCTAAAACCTAATCAATCTAGTTTTACGAGTGTTACTCCCAATTAGTATTAATGAGGAGGAACTTGGTGCTGAAGAATAACAGCCGCACGGGTCGATCTTCAAGGTTAAGCAACGCTCTCCTAGGTCTGTGGATGGGTGACCATTTTAACATACCGAGTTTCCTCCGTGCCTCGGAAAGTAGGTACGTTAAGCCGTTGGTCCCGGCTATCATTTGTAGATCATTGACAGTCGTTACAGATTGTCAGAAGCCAGTAAATCTGACTTCAGTCTTACTAAGAACTACGTTGTTACCCAGTTAATGGGTTGTAGAAGTCTTGTAGGCAGCGGCTCCATATTAAATACTGGTATTCAGCTGAATCTGGTTTGACTCCAACCCCAATATAGTTGGGAAAAGGCTAGGCAGATGATGATGAAAATGTTGGTACTCAGCTTCATCCAGGTAGACTGAATGTCGAATAAACGATACAAAAGAATTAAAATATGCTAAAATTTTTAGCAACTGACAAGACATATAAAAATATTTTGTGTAAGCTATCGTATTTTCGTTTATGGTATTTTTCCATTTCCGGCCTTTTGATAACGAAAATAGAATTCGTTTATTTATTTTTTTGCGTTGTTTTGCTAACAGATATATTAAAGCTTCAGTATCAATTTATTTACCCATGTTCCATTAAAATTGGCACTGATAAAAATCTCTCGACATTAACATGAAAAAAAAATCTAATATTTGTCTCGCTAAAGGAATCTGTTTGTGCTAAGTGAATGTTGTTTGATGTCGATGTCAATTGTCATGCGCTTTCATTCACATTACAAAGTGCATTACAAAAATATAAACTACATTCTAATGAAAGTGCATTACAATGTAGTTTATAGAGAAAAACGATATTTTACCCCTAAATTATTACTTCATCAAATATATTTTTATATATTTGTGACCTGAACGTATATTAATATAAAATCCATAACTCATAACAAATAACCCATAATTTTAATGACTGCTGACGGTATAACCGCGATATCTTCGTGACAGGCCCATACGTACGCTGTAGTGGTCACACATATACTACATATACAAAATTATAAATAGCGAAAAAAGTTTGATAAGCTCTTTATGTCAAAATTATTTTACTTTTCTACATTACTGGCGAGAACCATGAAATAACACGAGGACATAGTGACAGGTGATATATGTATAAATAATAACAATCATATTATATTATACATTTTTTTTAAACATTATTGCAATTTTATAAATTAGGGTGGGTCCGTTTTTCATCCCCGACACGGATATAAAGCTCTACTTAAACATAACCAATTTCCTCCCCTCTATTTAGCATAATGATTTTTTTTTTCTTAAAATTAGTACGTTTAGTACGTTTTACAGCAAATGGAAAACCAAGGGGAGGGGAGAGAAAAATGACGTAATTAGGCAGACATCTTGATTTCGTCCGTTTGTACGTTCCTATCTCTGTAATGGCAGTTTTTTTAAAACAGTAGCCATTTCGAGAAGCTTAGAAGGATGTTAATCTTCTCAAACACGAATCTGTAAGGCTTCTTTTGAAGTAATCTTCGGCTTATTGTATTATTCAAAGAAATAAGGGTGACTTGGCAGTGACAGACATCTTATAAATATATTTAAACTGAAAAGGATGCCTACAATACGCGTATGTTTTTGGTTTTTGATATATATATTTTTTGCTTTTGAACAGAGAAATGGTTCCTCTCACCATTACGTATTATACAATATACTAATAATATGTAAGATACACATAATATATTAGAAGACGTGTGAACTTACTCGATCACGTTAACGTAAGCTTTCACTTTCCTACGGAAAAACCCCAAAAGGCAGGTTTCAATTATTGTTTCCAGATGGCAGTAATTCAGTCATAGTTCAAATTGCTTTTAAAATTACGCAATCAAGGACGTTATAAAACTCGCTCTAGGTAAGGGTACTGGAGAAATCTCGGTGATTTTTCAACAGCTAACTTTATGAAAATTGCTCCAAAATTCTAAACACCAAATTCCGCCTCAAGCTACTAAATATTCCAGCAAAATCATTCTACCTAATTCGCAATATTCTGTCACACTCGTTCGTTCCCACCCTCATTATCTAACCAGCAGATAATCAGCTGCCATGCTGCCTTGCTACCACGCTGCCATTCCCCGATGACTGTCACTGAACAACTGTATAATGTGCAGTATCGGAATATAATTTGTACTACGCTCAGCATTGCGCTGTGCGCTGCACTGAACATCCATTTGAATAATGCCCTAGCGTTTATGTGAAATATTGGGTGTTAGGGCTGTGGGTGAGAATGTGGCAAGCTATAGATAGGCTGGAAATATTTTGTTTTTAAGAGATGTTGAAGAGAAAAAAATAAAATAATGTTGTTTACTCCTTATGGATGTCAGATGGGAAGAGAAAGTGACTTTTCATTTTAAAAGTAAAACTAAAAAAATATTTCGTTCTTTTCTTCTATAACTTTCATTAAAATTAATTCAATCATTTCCTAGAACTTGAGGACTTGAAGCTTTGTATGAAACACGCTCTTAAAGCTAGCTCTTTAGGATATTATGAGTTAACTATAATGAGTAGAATGACAGCTAATTCTGTACTTATACTGTCGGGACTTAAATATATCGTATACATGAGGATAGCCTGCATGCATGGTATGGATCTATAACAACCAGTAAGTTATATGTATTGTTGAGAATTGTGTTAAAAAATCAACAGTTAGTTAATCGATAAAAAATATTGAATGCAACAAACGATGTCGAAGGGTGATTTTTTTAAAAGACAGAATGAAAAAATGTTTATTTAGGACTGGCACAAAACAAAACAAAAAAATAAATAAAAGCTTATTATTAATTTTAAACTGTGCGAGGCCAAAAAAGGTCCCTATCTCAGCATATTATTATGCTGCGATATTTAAAAAAATAGTAAATACCACAGCATACGTACTAAAATGAAATATATAAATACAAATAAAATAAATTGATAATAAACGAATGTTATGAAATAAATATTATTTTATGCTAATCATAAAATACACACATACAACAAAATAATAAATTAACATCGACCAACGCTCAATGGCCCAGTGCTCCAGTATCATTTGGCGAAATCATAGACAAATGACGGAACGCGCGGGTGCAGTGGAGGTATTATGGTCGGTTGTCAAAAATAATTAAGAGATAGATAGAAACAAAATAAGTAAATAAAACGAAACAATAAACCATTTTGACTTTAGCATTTAAAATAATTAACTTTATCGGACTGAGATCAGATCAGATTATTCCCTTGCTAAATAATTTCCAACAAGGAACGCTTGAACAACACAAAAATCGCTTTCGCGTAGCTTGTAGTGTATAACAGCGGATTCGTCTCACTGTGCAAGTTTATGACATAAACAAGTAACATCTGCTTTGTCTTATTGAGTTTGGAACTCAATATTGACTCTCAATAGTAAATACGTACCTACAAATCAAATTTCAAGTTGCGCAGATGGCTGTACGTTGCCACGTATCAAAATTGACGAAAATATGGGCACATTTTCTCGATATGAGGTGCATTTTATGTGTGTTTGGTAAATAGTTCACCCTTTCTCAGTCTATGGCATAAAGCTGTCAAGATATTCTCTTGGGTAAATAATGACATCCTCTCAAATATATAGTCAGTGTAGTGTGTGTAGTGTGTAGCCAGTAATTTGTTAGTGAAATCTGCATTAAGATTTCACTAACAAATTACTGGATTATTTGGAGTAATATGAACGAAAAAGAAAAAAGTATTTCGTGCCAGGAATAAAACAATAAAAAATTTAAAAAATAAATTAAAATTTTCGACAAAAAATACTGTAAACAGTCAATAAGTCATGTTTTGATCTATTTACTTTAATATAGGTACGAATATTTTGCTCCCAGCTTCGTCGCCTCGGAAGACCGCAATTTTTGATATTTACTAAGTATCCTTTTATTTATTAGCTGTTCCACGGCACTCTGATCTTGGGGATTCAAAATTACGATCTGACCTTTACTGCTCCCGATGGTCTCAGCTGAAGCCAAAGTTCCTCCGGCCATTAGGTCAGGCTAGGTCATCAGGCTAGCCCCAAGGTTTTAACTTAAAACTGACTAGAAAAGGAAATTGAAATAAAGTTCGTTTAACAGCTTATGTAAGAGGATTTTAGTTCAGGCTTTGATTTTAGGCTTTCGGTTGAAAGGTTAGCAGGGTTTATCGTCGATGTGCAGATTTTAGAGAAAATCACTTACGTTATTAATGGATCATAATGTATAATGTTCCACCCCCTCTGTGGGAGGCTGCTGTACCTTAATCCTCCACTCGGATTACTCTCGGTTGGTGAATGTCGCATTATATCTTTGATATTTTGGTTCTTTAATGTTGGTTTCCTCACATTGTCAGGTTTATGGTCATTTTAAAGTTATCGGTGATTTAAGAATAGAGTTATCATAACCGAAGTCTAGTGAGTAAAACTGGCAAAATGTAATTTATCAATGCATGCACGATAGTATAAGCGTCATTGGACTTACTATTGATTGGTAGGAGCAAAGGAGTGGAACTCTCTGCCTGCGTCTGTGTTTCCGAACGCATTCAACCCTAATCTCTTCAAAGTTAGAATGAACAGGCTTCTTCTGGGTAGGCTCATTCCATCGTAGACTTTGTCTCTGTAACTTGTGACCTAGACTAGAGTCGAGCAAATCCATTTCACAATAAAAAATAAAATGTTTTGAACTCCACCTATAACATGGCTGGTCCAAAATGTATAATATCGTAAAGAAGACTTGGCCAAACCTTTACCTACCTAACAGCGTGAAATCGTGTTAAAAGCTATTCAAGCAGGCTGGTTGTCGCATTTTATTTTGAATCGGAAAAGTACGTTTTCTTCTTCCATTCTCCCCTATTTTACACATGTTTTTTGGATTCTCTTTCAATCTCTATTCAACCACATTTATATTTTTAAGTCTTTTAGCTAGTAATAGAGATGTTACATACAATATATTATGGTTTGTCGAAGGCTTTCTACTCGGAAGAACAGACTTCAAGAGATATTAAGATTGGAGAATTTAAAGAAAACAATTTATTGGTCTGTGTTGATTAGCCGAAAATTTCTTCATATAAGCGGATACATGCTCCAAGAACTTAGGTAGACATAAGTTATGCGTTACCAAGTTACCGTGTCCGGAGTATGTAGGATCGTATCGATTCCCTTCTGATGCGCCAACTAATCGAGTTACAGCGTACCGGTTCAGTCGAGTGCCTCGGCTTTGAATTATGTCTGTCTATGCTAGCTTGAATCATATCTTGAGCATCGTAATATTGAGTATGGCAGTCCTCAGATGTGTGTTTGAGAACTGAGTGCTTGTAGATGTATTCGAGTGTGTAGGTATCTTGGACTGGGTTTAGTATTGCATTACGGCCTGTGCCGTTTAGCCAAGAGCCAAAGTAATGGAATGAATATTGTCTGCATATACCTACCTGTTATTTTGGAACTGTTAGGATAAGGAACGTGAAACAAGAGGGTAATGAACTAATGACCCAGTTTTTAATTATAAGGGTTTTGTCATTTGGGTGTTGTGATTTGATACAGATAGTGAGGATCCAAGAAGGAAGACATACTTTAAAATAAATCAAAATGTAGCTTCAAACTCAAAGGCATTCAATATATTAACAGCATAGAGTATCATGCTAAACATTGCATTAAAATCTAAAGATCAAAATGAAATACTAAACTGTATCCTAAAAGATAACTGTAATATTACAAGTCGCTATTAATTTTAGATGATATACATGACCTTATAAAAATCACCTCAATATTATACATATTTCTTTAGCAACCATTCTACCGAAAACGAATATAATAATATCTAATATCGTATCTCAACAAAAGCTAGTTACGACGCAAACAACCACAAAGGGGGTATTCTTAAAGCAATTTCCCAGCCGATACCGCTTAGCGCGTTTCGGTTTAATCTATTTTTAAGCCATAACTACGCGGTCAAAAGGAAACCTTTACCCGGTAGTCGGGGAGAGTCGGGGCGAGTCAGCGGAGCTCGGGAACCCCGAGTATTCCGAGTACCATCCACTTCAAAAGAAATCTCTCAAAGGGCGAAACAGAAAATAATATGAATTTCTTGGGGGAAAAATGTAGTCTGTTTTAAGTAAGTTATGAAAGTTTGAGATTGTTGGTTATTATTGTTGTGCAGTAGAACTATTCGGACCTTTGTCTCTGCAAATATTCATGCAAAATAGTAAATGAAAAACTATTTTTTTTTTCATTATTATTAATAGGCACGCGTTTGACCACTATCTCACTCGATGGTAAGCGATTATGTGGTCGAAGATGGAGCATGCTTATCTAGAAGTAACCTATTTACTGTTGATTTTTTCTCGATGTCAATAAAATAATAGTTATCTTTATTTAAACTTTATCTACAATCGTGGTACATGGGCGGATTATGCATTAATTTTGATGATGAAATAAAGATTAAAACAAGTCAGTGACAGTTAAGATGTGACCAGTCTCAACCGACGGCGCCCGTTCACGAACATGACGCGTGTATTGGCACCATTTAGCTCAACCATTTTGAAGGGAACCGAATGATCCAACACACACGCCACCATCAGCGAAACATTTGAGCGAGCATGACATGCTCTCAACTGCCATTTTAGTTCAAGTCACAAAGTAAACTATAACTTATTATATGTAAATGACTCCATGGTACTCACATTTACAATATCTATACTAATATTATAAAGCTGAAGAGGTTGTTTGTTTGTTTGTTTGTTTGAACGCGCTAATCTCAGGAATTACTGGTTCGAATTGAAAAATTCTTTTTGGGTTGAATAGACCATTTATCGACGAAGGCTTTAGGCTATATATCATCACGCTTAAGCCAATAGGAGCAGAGCAGCGATAAATAATGTTTTAAAATCGGGGATTCCACGGGGACGAAGTCGCGGGCAGCAGCTAGTTTGAAAATAAAATGCTTCTACATTATACATAACTATGGTTTACAAAAACCAAGTAACTACAAGAAAAAAAAAGAGAAATTATTTATTATCAAACTAATATTATATAAAAAAAGAATAAATAAATGAGACAAAAAAAAAGGGCGAGCGTCTCTTCCAAATATAAAACCCTAACTTGTTTATCCAAGTGGTTGAGGCTGTGGAGCAGGACCGGCATTTAGCCAAGCATTATTATCTTCAATGTAATCCCTCAACTTATAATATGCTTTCCTGCATAATGGGCGTTTAATACAAGTTTTAAATTTCGTTTCATTCAGTTCTAATATATGGGAAGGAATTTTATTGTAACATTTTACACAATACCCCATGAAAGATGTGGCCACTTTAGCTAGTCTGAAACCTGTTTGAACTAATTGATACCTATTTCTAGTAGCAAAATTATGTCTGTCGCCTCGCTTACTAAAGAGATGTAGATTTTTTCTAACGTACATAATGTTTTCATAGATATATTGACAAGGTACCGTCATGATGTTAATTTCCTTAAACAATTCCCTTAGAGGATCACGCCGGCGGAGATTGTAAATGGCTTTGATGGCTCTTTTCTGCAGAATAAAAATTGACTTGATGTCTGCAGCCCGTCCCCATAACAAGATACCGTAAGACATTATACTATGAAAGTAACTGAAATAGACTAGTCTCGCGGTATCAACATCAGTAAATTGGCGAATTTTCCTAACAGCATATGCTGCTGAGCTTAGTCGTCCTGCAAGAGATGCTAAATGAGGACCCCATTGTAGCCTTGAGTCAAGCGTAATCCCCAGGAAAACCGTTCTATCGATGAATTCTAGTTTTTCCCTGTTCAACACTATATCACAATCACTACTTTTGACATTTGGTAAAGCAAATCTTATGCACTTCGTTTTCTTCCCATTTAAAACCAAATTATTAGCAGTGAACCAATTTTGGACCTGCAAAAGGGCGTTATTTACGATGTCAAGATTATTACTACGTCAGTACAGCCAGATGCAGTTAAGTACTAGTATTTTACATGCAGTAACGTTGGATGCCTATCCGACCAGCACAACCAAGTAACTGAGTACCACGTCTGATAAAACTGATCGAGTTCTGGCAGGCATCTGACTCTCCAGAACGACTGCAAAAGATTTAAAATTACAGCCGGGACGAACGGCCCAACGTATTTTCGAACGGAAGATTCTTAGCCTGTAATAAACGTTCACGTTCAGTATGGCCACCCATCCAAGGATCGACCTCGACAAGTATTGTTTAACCTCTAAGATCGAACCGTGCGGCAGTTAATATTTCACCACGAGCTCTCCAAACTACATAATATTTCTAGCATAATATAACACTATGATTGGTAAAGTTGGCAACACGGGGCGACAGTTGATATTAATATAGTGCCAATAATCCAAGCCTGAGATAGTTTGTACCAGTTTAAAGTGGGCCAAATAATAACAGTCTCGAATAATTTTATTAGTCGTGTAGCTATGAAGTTTGTGGTATGGCAGATTAGGGTTATTAAAGGGAATTGCTCATTCTTGGCTTAACGTGGACAAGTTACTATGTGAAAAGTATTTTTGCGAAAAAATATAATTAAAACTAATATGAATATTTTTTTGATTCTCGTTGCAGGAAGTTTAATTTATAAACAAGTCGTTTAATAAGTATTTAAGGCGATTGAGTTCAAACAGCGTCGCCATTTTATGGTTGGCGACCGATTCTGTGTTGCCACATTAATAATAATTGTGATTTCAATCGATTATTGAAGATAATAATCGATTGCTAAAACTGAGTAAAAAGAATGTATTTTCTTAAAAATCTATTATCAAGCTTTATTTAAAAAGGTTTTATACTTATTTTCCTTTCATTAAATAAAAAACAAACAAAACACTCGTCGTTTTAGGCCATTAAATCATTTTACATCCGATTATAGTATTAGTTTGATTGTTATCAAATCGATTTTTTTTATTACCTGGCAACACTACTAAATGTCAATAATGACAAATCTAGACAACGAAATGAAAATAATGAAAATATTTTATGTAGTGTATTGTGATTGTGAATCTTTTTTCAGTTATTTTTGCGAAGTTTTTGTTTTTTGTTATAATGGACTGTGATACCGATTCAATTGAAGACCCGGCTGTACCCTTGGACACTTAATCTGCTCATGACGATGACCCTGGCACTGTTTTCTTAAACGTGAAACCTTGAAGGTTTACCCTTATCTGGCAATTGCAGTCTAGGTATTACGAGGAAACATTCAAAGCAGGCACATAAGCCGAAAAATATATTTCGTGTATATTATAATTAATAATAATCTGCAAGGCAGAGAAGCAATTACTCAATATTGTTGCAATTGCCTTGTAGGGCGAAGAACGGTGGGTTACTGTGCTCACGTTATGACCACAATATGGTACTTAAGCTGGGCAAGGCATGAAAATAATATTAGGCCACCTGCCCAGTTTTTAGATGGTATTTTATTAATTTAGCATTCGGATTAAAAATATTAGTTTTATTTTTCCATTTAAATGACTTTAGGATATGTTACTACCGGATTTAATTAAGATAATATCATGATTAAAAAGGAAAATGATTTATTTTGGAAAATAAATACTCATAATTGTAACTTTTTCAGTGACAAGTTTTAGCATTAGACATGCTAAATATGAACTATTTTTACACTTTCCTGCAACCTTATTACTATAATTCATTTCTTTTAGGTATAAACTATTAAAAACACTAGTCATTAAATATTATAATTAATGTTCATGTTAAGCCAAATTGCCCTAACAAACTGAGCAAACCCTTTAGGGGTATAAATGACCTTGTATGTTGTAATAATGTGAAGGAATGTAATTAAAAGTTTCCGGTTTATTTTATACAATCATTTCTACCTCAGAGACTAGGCGTCTTTCTCTGGGAATATTAAATAGTTACACATAAATATTATAATTATTTATTTATTTAACGATTAAAAGAATAAACTTTATTCTTATTCATATTCTTATAGAACTCCTCATTTTTTTTAAATCGATTAAAATAAAGTAAAAACCGACCCTACTATTAGATGGAGGACGGCTAAACAGAATAATTTACAATAAATTTTTCTATCCGAACCAGAAATGTTACTTACCAAATCCTCAAAATATCGACTTACAGATACCGCGCAAACCGAACTTCCCATGAGACACAAAAAAGAAAAAAAAAAAGTTCAATCATTTCTATCGTCTTTTGGGATTACAAAAAGTGGTTGTGTTTTATTTAAGTTTACAATCGTCACCGCTACAAAATTGTAAATCAGAAGCAGGATGGGCGAAAATGCGCTCAATCGTTACCTGTGTTCAAATATCTCGATGTGTTCAACATTTATTTGTTGCCCACATACAATTTAGTATATATACGTAACTATTATTATGGTCAGAGCGAGGAGTCATGGGAAGCGGTCACCTCCTGATGCGAAGCAGTAATGCTAGCGAAGGAGGAGGTAGACCGCGGGAGGGAGAAGGAAACCTCACGCCCCAGCCGCCGCAACAGAAGAAGACGCCCCGGACGTCGGGAGACGCAGGGCGATTCCCGGCCACCGTAGGCGCAGGCCTGTGGATGGCGAGCTCTGGGTGGCACGCCGCCCGATAAAAACTACACATGGGTCGACGGCACGTTCCACGCACGCCATAATGAGATCTTAGCAAAGAAGATGGGGCCCCACAGGGTCAGTACCTGCCAGAGTTGCAGAATTCATTCGAAAGAGTCACTGCGGTCCGGGAACGCAAAGGGCGCTAGGAGGAACACGAGTGGGTGTAAGTCAGTAAGAGTCTGACACTCCCTTCCGCTCCGCCCAGAGCGGAAGAACTCATTTGATGATTTCCCAACCAGAAAAAAAAAACACCTATTCATATCAAGTTTTCGCAACTATACATACTACCTATCCCGTTCGATTAGGTTGTAACCACCTTTAAAACAAATGAACATCAACAATTTTTTACCACTTTCTTTCATCACAAATTCACTTTTGATGACAACAACGTCCTTTCAATGGGAGCAGTGGTGGCCGAGTGGTAACGGACCCGACTTGCGAATTGTAGGTCGCGGGTTCAAACCCAGCTAGGCGCATTACTTTGTTTATGTAATTTCTTCACTACTACTCTCAAAACGGTGAAGGAAAACATCGTGAGGAAATCGGCATGGCCTAGAACCAAAAATTTGAAGACATGTGACATTCACCAACCCGCACTGGGCCCGCGTGGTGGATTACGGCCCATTCCCTCTCCTAGAGAGGAGGCCTGTGTCCCAGCAGTGGGAATGTTAAAAGGCTGATTATGTTATGTTTATGTAACGTCCTTTCGGTCGTCCAATAAAAAAAAAGAATATCTGTATTGTGTCGGATAACCTGGAACACGAAACCTCATACATTTGCGAGTGCTCACCTGGTATGTTTGAAGACGAGGCTTACATGGTGCTCCAATAAAGCCTGCCTCGTATACGAGGAGGTGCAGGTCATAAATAAAACACGTGGACGTTATTTTCAGTGGCGATACTGTAAATCATAGGTGGACACGGTGCGATGCGTTGGTCATAGAGCCTAGAACTTATAGACGTATCATTTGAATAATTTAATTAAAACTCTGAGTACCCATGAAACTTATTTAGTATTGCATTTCTCTATTACAACGTTGGCATTGTGTACAAAGTGCTTTTATAGAAACAGAAGACTGAAAATTTCACGGGAATCGGAAGTTTGCAGATATGTAGCTGGATGAACTGCATGAAGATGCTTTTGACGAGAAAGAGGCTGACAATTTAGGTAACTACGAAAAAACTACTAATAGAGATGTTGTAAGAAAGAGACAAATGTTATGCCGACCCCAAACAAGTTGGGATAGGAGCAAACTTATAGTTTACAAGCAGCGCCACGTGGTTTTACCCGCGCAGTTCCCGTTCCCGTGGGAATACGGGAATAAAAAAGCCTGTGTTACTCAGGGTGAATGTAGCTTTGTAATGGTGAAAGAATTTTTGAAATTGGTTCAGTCATTTTTGAGTTTATTCATTACATACAAAAATACAAATCTTAATATTAGTATAGATTTGTATATCAATATTTGGATAAATATCAATCAGCTATTTTTTTTAAATATTTTCTGCTACTATTTGACTGCTAGAATTGTATTTAAGGCATTTAGTCGCTTTTGTACTTTTGTGATAACTGTTAGTAAATAAAAGCAAGAAAACTATGAAAGTGGCTGAAAACGAAAGGCCTTATCTAGTCATTTCAATTTTATAAAAAAAATACAACGCATTATTACATTGGTCCCAAACTAGGCAAGCCTTGTATCTTGGTTACCAATTTTGAAGATTTACCATTCAGAATGTATACTAAAGTAGACGTCATGTACAATAGTTGAAAATTGAGGGTAAAACTTAAATCTAAAAATAAACAAAGTATTTTTTAAATAAATATGAAATAAAATAATCAAAACAGAAACAACTAATCGAAATTATACATAATTATCTAAGGTAAGTAATAATAAAAAAGACTTGAATAAAACGCTCCCAAATTTAGTGAAGTGAGTGTATATAATTAGTAGTTAGAGAATCGATACGTAAGTTTAAAGATAAGAAAATAGAAAATTCTATACATTTTTTTGGTCATAGTTCTGTAGCAGAACCTATCCACTACGGCACTGTGTAATAGACTGTGTTTCTAATGCCTTTTGATTTATCGCCCAGATAACTGCGAGTGCACCAAAATGTACCTACTTCTAATCTTGCATGACGGTCTATTGGTATGTATGTGTGCCAAAATGAATCAAATATTTGTCAGTAAGAGTCTGACACTCCTTTCCGCTCCGCATAGGGCGGGAGAAGTCATTTGATGATTTCCCATCCAGAAAAAAATAAGTTCATTTACAGTAGTCATTTTTTTTTATTTTCACCCAAACGTGACTCCCCATACCTGCTCTGCATCGCAACTGAATCGGTCCAGTAGTTTCGGAGCAAGTTGGCTATTGCGAATAGACAGACAGACACACGAGTTTTTCAAACAGACGTTCAAATCCATCATCTAGGACTGATGTCTGTTATATTAATCGGTATATATTTTTATACATAATGTCTACGCCGGAACGCAGCTATCATGAACGCGTCCAAAAGATGGCAACATTCGCGAATCAACGGCGACAACTTCACACAAAAAACTTCATACTCATACTTAGAACGCGCTCGCACAACACCGCCATATTTTTGTCGCGACGCAATTAACTTTTGTAAATTTTCTTCTCTTTTGGTTAATAAATCACATATAATTATATCAGGGTCGATCAAGCCTTTTATTGTATCGCCTACAATACATGCCGCTAAACCCTTAAGGCGTTAGTCATGAACACATTCCGCCGTTCCCACGTATCAAAGTCTCTTCCAGCATGTACTTCGCACGAACAGTTTAATTCTAACGGGTAAGCGACAGAACTTGCTAACTAACAAGTTTGACGTAACGAGTTACCTTCGAGCTAGTTACCGAGTTTTGCGAATGTATAGCTACATAGATTGTAGCTAAACGTTTCAAGTAGGATTTTAGATTAATTTGATGTGGAATTGAGAATCAAATGTGTTCTCGTGCAAGTAGTCGAAAAGTAGTCTGATGTCCACTTCACACTACTTTTTAGTCACTTGGAAGTGAGCAATCAAATGTGCATTGTCCACTTCCAAGGTGGGCAAGGCACATCGCTCGCAGAATAGTTAGTCGATGGGGCTGAAAGCATCTAGAGTGACCGCGTACCAGATGTCTACGCCGCCGGAACGCAGCTATCATGAACGCGTCCAAAAGATGGCAACATTCGCGAATCAACGGCGACAACTTCACAACAACAAACGTCATCCTTGTACTACGAACGCGCTCGCGCTTAAGCGCCATATTTTTGTCGCGACGCTATTAACTTTGTAAAACTTTCTTCTTTTTTGGTTAATGAACCATATATAATTATGTCAGGGTCGATCAAGCCTTTTATTGTATCGCCCACACCAGATGACACAGCGTTGAACTGCGCGTGGATATCTGGTAGTCTTTGCCTGCTTTGGTTCTCAGATGCAGCAGGTTAGAATACTATGTAATTTCATAATAACTTAGTAGGAAGTTGACGATTGAATTGATAATTTTTATTTGTTTTGTCCGCAAGAAGGAGGGTAACTGTGTTTCTTATTTTTTAATAGACGGGAAATTATCAAATGATTTCTTTCGCTCTCGGTCGTGAGGAAGGAAGTGTCAGTCTCTTACTGACTAAAACCCATCCCCGTTTGTTCTCCCTAACGCTTTTTCATTCCAGGGCCGCCATGGCTTTATCAAACAATTTTTTTTTAGAAGTCGAGCGGCAAGGCAATATTACCATCGCTGTAGTATCGTCGGGAATCGCCACACTGCTTTCTGGTAGAACAACTTTTACGGTAGGACTAACAGTGAAATCGCAAAAACCAACTGCCCCATACATTTATGTGTGCAAAAATTGACAAACTGAACAGCCCATTTCATTCTTTAGGACTGTTAACCAAAACAAAATTACTTAATAGGTTTGTCTTCATTAGTTCAAACTATTATAATTTTAGAGGATGGAAAGGGATACATAAAAATAATGCACACTTTCTGTGGTATAGTTCACGTTAGCGTTACCTCGGGAAAAGTTAGTAGTTGACACTCAAAACTAAGAACAAACTTTCAACAACAAGTCTGTAAAGCACGGATTTAAAATCTAGTGGTTAGGGTATCTATCACGATAATCTAGCCACTAGTTAATAGACTTTTTGTTGTCACTGACTGTCTCTGCCTCTCTGGGAAGTATAGTATGGCGTTCTCGAAAAAAGTTTGACGTGTAAATATTTTCAAATGGTAAAATATAATTTACATACGTCATCCTCCCAACATTGCGTTTATATTTTGCTTTGTTAGCCCTAACCTCATCGCTTCTCTCCTGGACTCTGTCACCAAGCAGAAGCCAAATAAAAAATAAACACTTTTTATTAATATTATTGAAAATCATCTACCTAATGAGATTGCCTCGAAACCTAAGGCCAGTAAAATTAAAATGTAGTGTCCTGCGCTATAATTTCTGATCCGCAAAACCTCAACGGCATTTTTAAGACCACAAAACGTTATCTATCATAACTTTTATTCCACGGTTACCAGACCGTGAACCGCAAACTAGAAAAAAAAAAAACGAACGCACAGGTATTTTTCAGCTGACTGACCTCTTTGACCATTCGATAGAAAAACAAAAGAGGCGAGTTATAGAATACAGAATAGATGCAATTCCTCTTAGGGGTCATTGCATTCATCATTATAAACCATTTTTATTATGGGACCAAACCCAAAAAGTAGTTCAGTACATTTTGCGGAGTTCTGTATCGTGTTTTTTCGCTATTTTAGTGTTGTATAATGTCATCTATATTTATAAATACCAATTGCCGTACTTTAGTCTCGTCGAAAATGGTTCGTCCAATTTATTACATAAATATTATATATGCCTCAATACTGGGATGGTTATAAACAGTTGTTCCATCCAAAAAGAGATATTGGATATTCTGGGCGATTCTCGAATCGAATCCAGGACCATAAGCTCAGCAGTTAGGACTTTCGGTTACTACACTGACAAGGCATTCCTGACTAAGCTATTTTATAACACATTTTTGCTACCATAAAAAAGTATAATAAATATACCAACATGATAACGAGTTCTACTATTATTTTTATGGGCGTACTGAGTCCTACAAAAGTTGCCCAAAAGTCAAGATAAGTGAAATTTGTGATGACTGCAGCATTTTTGCGGTAAACTGATTTTTTTTTTTACATTAGGACAATATCACAATGTGGATGTGGCTGAGTTTGAAGTAAGATATATTATATTCAAACTCAAATAATAATTTTACATAAGATTATTTATTATACTATTTTTGTTCTTTCACTGGCTGTTACTTTTGCACTCAAAAACACCTGAACGGATTTTGATGATTCGCACAATTTCGCTGAGCAAGCAAGTTGTATTATCTTTCCAAAACAAAATTATATTTTAAATTTATTTTATTTGTTGTTCACCTACCTTTGTCAATCTTTGGGATAAAAAACTACACTATGGTAGTCTCTTTCACCCAAAGCCACACATTTTGACTAAAATGTAGAATTTGTGAAGGTAAAGTTAGGGCGCATAGATCAAGAATCTCTACGTACTACTACATGAGATCTGACCACTTTTTCATATAATTATTTTGAGTAAGGTGTAGTGTAGAGCTTAGAGCTTGTAGGCTTAGAGCGTGCAGTCTTTAGAGCTTGGCTTTACCGAGATCTGATAACTTTTTCACTGGGTAAGCTACGTAAACTCGTCTTGGCAACATTTTTACATGAAAATGTTTTTAAAAATTTTGCTTTGCAGTTACTGATCATGTGTAGGTAAATCAATTTTCAAGTATATGGAATTTTGTACTTGTGCTATCAAGGTTAAAACACTAGTTGAACATAATTATTATTATTAATTGCTATGTATTCATTGGGTAGGTAGTGAGATTAATAATGTGCAAGACCGCTTATCACTGGTAGTGTGGTAGTAGAGTAGTGCATGGCGCGAGAACAAATGGCTAGTAAGCCATCATTTTTTTTCAGTGTAATTGTATGGAAAAAACACCGAAACACAGAGGTCAAAGTTTCTTTTGAAGACTTTGACCTCTGAGTTTGTTTCGGTGTTTCTTCTCAGGGTAGTCAGCTAGGAAAAACCGGCCTCATCTAGTTTATAACGACCAAAAAACATTGTGCAAAAGTGTTATTTACAACCTACTTACAAAATAAATATTGTTTATCAATTAAATTCAGAAATATTCCCTTTGTTACGACTGGCAAGCAGAACAAGCGAACACACCACCTAAATCAATTGACAATGAACTACTGCATTCAACTTCCCAGAACGCATATTGGATTGGAATTAGGAACCCATTAGTAACTGGAAACCGGTTAGAACCGGGCGGAACCGGTTATTTCGGAATAAATCCGCATATCAGCCAGTTCCGTTTAAGCTTTTCCGGGTATTCTGTGTGGTTGCAAGCGTTGTTAACTACCTATACATTATTTGGGCTCAATAGGATTTATTCCAGTGCTGTATTTTGCTCTAAGTCCCGTTGGCAGCTTTGTCTACTCTATTGTTAAATTTTGTTCCCCATGCAAACTGTCCGTAAACCAGTGAAATGATTGCTTTACTCTTACGTGTGCTTGATTCTTCCAAATGCTGCTTTGCTGTTTTTGCCCGTCTGGCTTCAACAACAGACACAGTGCAAATCACAAACATGCCCAGTTTGGATCATGAGGCATAAAATAAATTGCTGTTTTTACACGATGTAGACTACTAGTTTTTGTTACTTAAAAAATCTGGAGCATCAGGAGTTATGGCCTAATACTAACAGCCATACGGGTCGATCTGCAAAGATGAGCAATGCTTACAAAGGTCGGTCCGAAAGATTATTCGGAAAATTTAAGGTGTTGATACAAAAGAGGGGGCCGCTAAGGCTGGGTTTCGGAATTTGTTCGATAGGGTCACCGCGGCCCTGGAACGGCTGACACTCCCCTTCGCTCCGCCTAGAGCGGCAGAAGTCATTTGATGATTTCACATTCAGAGGAAAAAAAAAGTGTTTGTCCCAGCTGCCATTAGTAGATCTTTGATAGTCATTACTGGGACTCAGAACCCAATAAGTTTGACACTAGCCTTGCTATGGGGTATAGTGTTATTTACTGGGCTGTGTCGGCTGGTTCCTCAGCTACACCAGGTTAGATAGGATTACAACCCTAAAATGTTGGGCGAGGTATATCTATTGACACGCAGCGTCTAATCGTCAACAATCGTCATGGGTCGTACCCAGTTACTGGGTACATGATACCACTTCCTTAGTCTGGTCTACTACTGAGCTTTTGCCTACTCGTAACGATAACAAAATAATAAGGATCATGATAAAAGACGGCAAGATAAAGATATTTATTTTAAAACCTTTCCGAAGGAGCCCTCAAATATCCTTTTTATTATTTTCCACCCTACATCCTTATATCTGTGTAGGTACTTATTATATCCGGGACAAAGCGGTCCGGACACGGAATGGCGCATCGAGGAAAAGAATGTAATGGTATTACCGTCAGCCATTTTGCTAATGCAGATGCATACACTCCCTTATGAAAACGTATGTGCGTACCAGGGCTGCGTGTTGCGGTGCAAGTGGGAATTCAGGAGTTTTTTTGTAATTTCTAAATGGTTTGTATGAAGTAATGAGTTTTTATACTCGTTTTGGGGAATATTTGAATAGATATCAGTTTAAACAATTGTGAAATCTTTTGTTTAAGCGTAAACGCTGCGTTTGTGTCAACATGAATCAGTAAGTGGGCATTTACTGATTCGTGTTGAGTTTGAGTTTGAGAATATTTAACACCCTGTCAATTAAATTGTTATACACTAAAGCCATTTTTATCTAAATAAAGTTAATGTCTATTCCTAATAGAAATATTTTTTAGAAAATAAAGTGCACATTCAAATTATAACTTACAAAATTTATTCTTAACGTAATATATACTATAATTCCGGATTTACAGTCTACATAAATACATTTTATACTCTCAAAAGCGGGCGTAACTATAATTTGAGATCATAAAAGGCTACCTTACACATTTTAATTCTTTTCTGTACCTACTTATAATGTTAATATAGTAAGCTATTTTATTAATGCTGAGTAATTGTGTCTGAATAAGAAATTATAGTACCAGAGGTAATGCTCAAATGAGAATTTTATGTTACTGTCAGTTTTGGTTAGTGTTAAAACACTAACCAAAACTGACAGTAACATAAAATTCTAATATGACTTGTAATAAACCAATGTTTTGAGGAACCTGTGACTTTGTATCTGTATATCCGGTTTTATCCGGTTCTCCTAGGTATTTCGGGAAATCCTCTTCTAGTGCTCCTCTATACCCCTCAATGTTCTACGTCCGGTCATTTCGGCTGTGCTTTGTCTCTCAGTCAGTCAGTCACTCAGAAACGGACGAATTTTATATACATAATTATATTAGTGTACTAGGGACCTGCCCCGGCTTAGCATGGATGTCATTTAGAGGTTTGTTTCTTCGTTTTTTGGTATTAAAGAAAATCTATCATAGTAGTAGTAGGCTATCAAATATAGAAAAAAAGGGTTAAGAAGGCGGTGGCGACCTCTCTCGTACCTGGTTCAATCCATGTTCCGAAGCAAGGAGGCATGGAAAGCGGTCACCTCCTTCTGTGAAACAGTAATGCTAGCGAAGAAGGAGGCAGACCGCGTGCGGGAGAGGGAAGCCTCACGCCCCAGCCACCGCAACAGAAGACACCGCGGGCGTCGGGAAATGCAGGGTGATTCCCAGCCACCGTAGGCGTGGGCCTTCAGATTGCGAGCTATGGGTGGCTCGCTGTCCGGCCCGGGTCGACGGTGCGTCGTATTCCAGGCGCGCCTCAAAGAGTTTTCAGCAAAGAAGACGGGTCACGATAAAAAATAGGTTCAGTGCCTGCTAAACTGCGGAATTTGTTCGAAAAAGTCACTGCAGCCCTGGAACGCAAAGGGCACTAGAAGGCACGGTTGGGTTTTAGTCAGTAAGAGTCTGACACTCGTTTCTGCTCCGTCAACCGTAAAAAAGCGTTAAGAAATAAAATTTTAAATGGTACGGTTTTATATAAAAACATATTTCTTTTTTTTTTTTTGATACACCAAGCTACCACAATTGCTACTCACCAATCTAAGAAACCAGTCAATTCTGAAAAACCACAACTTTCTCACTTACAACAACTTGGTGGATGGAATAAAAAGCATTCGAATTAATTCGCATGGTTCCTTGAATTATGTATGACGGATTACATTATCACATAGCTGTTTAACCAGGGTTCGCTCGGGTGCGTTGCACTCAGGGACTGTCAACTTCTGATGGTGCACATGGGCTTTTAACGAAATCTCCTTTTCATTTTATTGAGAGCCCGAGTGAATTAGGTGAAAAAAGTTGTGGGATTGTTGGTTTAGTAAAATTTTAATTTATGGACAAGGAAGAAGGGTTTTATGGGGCCTTTTATTTTACTATTATTTTGGTAGGACTTTTATTTATTTTAAACCTCATGCACAAAGGTGACTTAATGTGGTTGATGAAATTGGTGAATAATTAGGTTTTAGAGCCTTTTTCCGGGTTGGTAGTAAAATAATGGCCGAAAGATACTGCTGAGCATGAATTCTTGCGTTCGATTCCTGACTTTGGCAAAGTAAGGTCTGATGAGCACCCAGTATTCGGATTTGTGTCTGATCGAAGGCAGTAGAACTGCTCGGGTGGAGCAACGCCGTGTCCTCGTCGAGGCGATCGGCGGCGGCGACCTCTCGCGTCCCTGGTTCAATCCATGGTCCGGAGCAACGAGGCATGGGACGCGGTCGCCTCCTTCTGCGAAGCAGTAATGCTGGTATGATTATGCTTATGCTAGGCTCCGAAACTATGTACTTGACCGATTTGAAAAATTATTTCACTGTTGGGAAGCTACACTATCTCCGGTGAACATAGACTATACTATATCCCCATATTCCCACGGGAACGGGAATTACGCCGGTGAAACCGCGGGGCGATGCTAGTTTTTTTTATCATTATAGGAATATATGAAAAGGGAACTATTACACTGATAAAACGTCATTCGTCGTATAGTTGTGTTGCCAAGTGGAATGTTTGACAAACGACAAAATGTCCGAAACGTGTTATTATAATAATCAGCTTAATATTCTACCAAATGAAACGTTGTCAAAAATTTGCTGAACGTTAGTTGTCAAAGTGAAACATCGGCGAAACGTTGATTGGCAAGTGATAATCTACCCAACAGTTTTCGGCAAAAAGGCAGGATACCGTATTAGGGGAAAAACCGCATTCGCCTCTGTTAAATCTTGACTTATAGAACTTCAGTTTATAGTGATCATGAAATGACTCCGGCCCCTTAATCTGCCCGAATCGAAGCCCAACTTCCTAGGACCCTTCAGACTTTTAGGCATTAGTGATCAAGCATGTTCTGACTCTCTTGATCCATCGTATATCTCAGCCATTGCTGTACATCAGGTAAAATCGAAGTCAGGTTGAAACTAATTCCAAACTAACTCATGCATGACATCCGACTTTAAATTATGTTCTGTTCTCTCGTTATTCTAAAGAGGGATAAATAAAGAATCATATTTTAACACTAGCTGCTGCCCGCGACTTCGTCCCCGTGGAATCCCCGATTTTAAAACATTCTTTATCGCTGCTCCGCTCCTATTGACTTAAGCGTGATGTTATATAGCCTAAAGCCTTCCTCGATAAATGGTCTATTCAACCCAAAAAGATTTTTTCAATTCGAACCAGTAGTTCCTGAGATTAGCGCGTTCAAACAAACAAACAAACAAACAACCAAACAA
Source organism: Hecatera dysodea (assembly GCA_905332915.2). Lineage (NCBI taxonomy): Eukaryota > Metazoa > Arthropoda > Insecta > Lepidoptera > Noctuidae > Hecatera > Hecatera dysodea. Next base: position 15,634,757 of record HG995305.1, read on the forward strand.
ACAAACTCTTCAGCTTTATAATATTAGTATAGATTTTCCAGGTTGGTCAAATTTTTGTCGTAAATTATAATTATTAATCGTAAATTTAAATCATCCTTAAAACAAGAATCACAAAGACAGGCTTTTAAAAAGGAAATAAATTAAAAGAATCAGTCATTTCAACCTTACGGCCATATTTTAATCAGTATTCGACAGAGAATTTAACAGATTCATTAACCCAATCACTAACACGCCGTTTTCGCCGTTATCCCTTAAGTTATAAGAACTAAATTCCAAGGTGTACATTAAAACCCTTTTCCGATAATTATGCATACTAATTTAAACTTTATTTCCAATACACTAAAAACAAAATTTCAATACGCAAAAAAACCCTTTTCTGTTTACGTCCTTTTTTAGAAAACAATAGATGTAAGCCGGTATCGAGTACAATTTTATTCAGTCGTTCGAACCTTAAATAATTGAATAACTTTGAACCCAGAACCCGTTAGAATTTCACAAGGAAGCCTATAAAATTTACCTCGAGCTTAACTTTTAGAGTTTTCAGGTAATAATTGATACGATGGACCGCCGTAAACCGATCTGAACTGGTTATGGGCGGTTGAAGCCAGAACGATCCAGTGTCTACTAGAATTCCTTAGAAAAATGGATGTCTGTGTAAACTTTGTTGGAAGGCCATTTTGTTATAAAGATAATCTCCGGTTTGTACATAATGTATATCAATCAAAAGTCATTTATTCAAACGAGAGACAGCACTTTTTAAACGTCAAATTTTACATAAAGACAGTAACGCCCACCGCTGTTAGTACCTTATATTTTGGCATTTCTAGTAGAATGTTACTTTGTCTTTGCCTAACGTGAACAATTAAAATACTGAAAGCACTTTTCCTAGCCATTTTTTGCAAAATGACTGCAGCCTGCAAAATGTACAGCTTCAATTAAATTTTATAATTCTAGGTAGAATCATCTGTTGGCATCTTTGATACAGAAAAATTATTATAGTTGGAATAATGTTGTATTATAACTCAGTAAAACAGTTGATTTAAACATATGTTTGGGTGTTGATTCTCTGTGAGAAGCATGCGAACAAGTATACACTGTGCTTGCAGCAAGCATGCAGCAAGCATGCAGCATGCAAACAAGCACATACCATGCATGCAACAAGCAAGCATGTAGTATGTAAACGAGCGCGCAACATACATTACAGCAAGCTGAAGCTGCGGCGTGGCGTGCTTTAAAACAACGTGCAGCTCAGCTCATGGGACGCCCCTCCGCGCCTACACGAGCTTAAATTATACTGCCGCCACCCGACAGAATTTCGCTAGTCTACAAGCTCTGGTCATGTAAAAATGCGAAAAGGGATATAGCTTGCGGCATTTTCAGGCTATACATAATATTTCTCCAGTGTCGATCATTACCCCAATAGTTTACCACGATATATTCAAGAGTCTAGATTTTATACTCCCATAAAAGACTACTACTCGTCCATCCAAATACACTATCAAAAAGACTACGCATAAACCAAAATGGCTGCCAAAAACCTATCACATTATATCTTCTCTTCCATAAAACACGATCGTATTCCGAGCATAACACGAATACCTTTCAAGAAAGGATTCTAGTAAACTTGATCTTTCAAGGAGAGGGTGCAAATGTGTTGTCACAGGGACGCACCAATGAGTTTGCGGATCACACACCCACCGAATCGAGTATAGAGTTTCATGAAGGAGGATTAACTGTGGTTTTGTTCGTAGATTTACAAAAGGGGAGTGTTGTTAAATGATTAACATTGTTATCAACATTCTAACTTAATACATGACATCTTAATCTTTAATTGTTCTTATGACATTTATACTTGCTAATGACTCAATATTATTTGCTGCGTTGAAAATGCCAAAATTGTGTTATTTATTAATCATTTTTCTAGTGCATGTATTATTTTGTATAAAAATGTTGTGATACAGCAATAGCTTGGTATTTGAATGCCTCAAGGCGTAATATGGTTGGACTGTGCTCTTTGTTTTTAACAACTTTATGTAATTACCCATATTAGCAAATAAACGATTATGATTATCTTGGTATTCAGTTATTATTATTTGTTGCTGTTACAATGATTAATTATAACAGCCGCACGGGTCGATCGTCTTGGTTAAGCAACGCTTGCCGAGGTTGATCTGTGGATGGGTGACCATCTTAACAAAACGAGACTTCCCCGTGCCTCGGAAAGCACGTAAAGCCGTTGGTCCCGGCTGTTATTTGGAGATTTTTGGCAGTCGTTACGGATTGTCGGAAGCCAGAAAATCTGACACCAGTCTTGTCAAGAAGTACCGTGTTCCCCAGTTAATGGGTTGTGGAGGTCTGGTAGGCAGCCGCTTCACGTAAAATACTGGTATTCAGCTGAAACTAGCATGACTGGGAGCCTACCCCAATATAGTTGGGAAAAGGCTAGACAGATGATGTTACAATGATTAATTTTAAATTTCATTTATATAATTTAGAGAAAATTGATTTAAATATCATGCATAAGTATGGACATTTACTAAGTATAAACTTCCACATGTATATATCTACGTACTTACGAGTTATTTCTGTTGACCAGTCACAGCGATTTGAGTAAGTAAATAAATTACAATTAACGTATTAGGCACTTCGAGATAATTATGAGGTATGCAATATGAAAATTACAAGCAATTTAGGGTTGTCACCAAAATACCCCTTGTACAAATTCTTTTTATTTTATGTGCGCTGGTGTAAAATACGTAAATCGATTAAATATTTCGGAATATTTCGCAGTTCTTGTGGATGGCTAGCTAAAGGTAGCTCGCCACTCGCCGCTCAACAGTACGTCGTGTTCCACGCACGCTTCAAAGAGATGTCAGCAAAAAAGATGGGGCCGCATAAGGTCAGTGCTTGCTAGGGTTGCGGAATTTGTTCGAAAGAATCACTGTGGCCCTGGATCGCAAAGGGCACTAGGAAGAACACACGTGGGTTTTAGTCAGTATGAGTCTGATACTTCCTTCCGCTCCGCCCGGAGTAGGAGAAGTCATTTAATAATTTCCCATTTAGAAAAAAAAAGTTTTCATTTCTATTGGCAGTCATAGGGAAATGAAAACTTAGAACACAATTTCATAATATTTGAATTAAAGTAATAATCAAACAAAAACACAATTTAATTTTTCATATTTTCACTAGTTAGATATAGATATCACTTATATACATAAGTCATGAGCATGTCAGTGACGCGAACCATAAATTTTCCCCTATCAAGAAGTGCCTAATGCGGCTAAAGTAGTTTTCACTTCAAAAAGGGGTGACGTATACCACTGATATACATAATAATATCTAATACCCGGCAGGTTTGCTCATGTATATAGTATGTACATTTGTACCTACTTACCAACACTCGGAAACATGTTTCATGTCGTTTGAAAGCTTCTAAAGTATCTTGATAGTTCGCAACCACTCTGTCGCAATTTTCACCGTTAAATGGTGAAAATTTGCAATTCATATTTCCAATTCTTCGAGACATTCAGTCTAAAACAATAAATGAAATTGACTACAAATACATTTTGAGATATAGTGAAGGTAAAATCTACAAAATGACTGAACTGACTGATGTATAAAATGTCGTCGCTGAAAATAAAATACAGAATACGATTGAAACAGAGATCCAATTCCAAATAATATGACAATTCAAAATAATCTGATACTCCTGTTGATATCAATGCTCCTATGAATATCTTGTATCATTTTTATGACAAAAAAACAGTGACACGAAAACCTCCACCTTTTTGGAAGTCGGTTAATGAGAGAGACGTTGCTATCATTATTTTAGAGTTATTAGATTAGCAGTATATAGCTGAAACGATTAAAAGTATCATCATCATCATCATCATCAACAGCCTGTTGCAGTCCACTGCTGGACATAGGCCTCTCCAATTGCACGCCACTTAGGTCTATTTTCGGCTTCTCGCATCCAGTTTCTGCCAGCCGTCCTGCGCAAATCGTCACTCCACCGTGCCTGAGCACCACGCCACGCTGTGCCACGTATAACAAGACAAAAAGTATTGTTTATAAATCTCCTCAAGAGAGAATTTCTTCAAAAGACCACTTCAGACATCAATCTATATGGTTCTTATAAATGATTTGACCAGTACAATTGTATGGACATCAAAAGAGACATTGAGCTCTGATTTTATTTCGGTGTTTCTTCTGAGGGTAGTCAGCTAGGAAACACCGGCCAAATCTATAATAGTTTATAACGTCTAAAAAGATTGACATATAAAAGTGTTATTTATAATCTACTTAAAAACAAGCATTTATTATTATCATTTATAAATCTTTTGAAAATTGCACCACTACTAAAATCATAGATCTTATCACAGACTAGCTGTCCGTACAACTTCGTTTGTGTCACATTTTTCATGACTGCTCCGCTCCTATTGGTCTTAGCGTGATGATATATAGCCTATAGCCTTACCCGATAAATGGACTATCTAACACTGAAAGATTTTTCAAATCGGACCAGTAGTTCCTGAGATTAGCGCGTTCAAACAAACAAACAAACAAACAAACTCTTCAGCTTTATAATATTAGTATAGATACTACATACATTGTAAAATATCGCTAGGAACATATGTAAAACGTGATATTTATTTTTACATGGAGTGATAAAATGATGTCTTCTTTTATATTTGCTAGATAAGAATACAGAAAGCATAATATTGAATGGTTGAACTATTTTTAGGACGTCTTTGTCCAGTGTATTATTGATTAACAATTTCAATGAACGATCATTCCTCTTGATTGTTTTTATAAATGTTTTCATCGCCGAGAATCCATTCCCAGAGAGTTTTAAACGTAATTTTATTTTAATAATAATTAATTTTTACTCATTCAATTACTTTCACTTTTGAAGATACATTTGATAGATGCATATCTGATATATTATATTGTTATCTATCTGTCAAGCTAGCAAAGCTATAAAATGAAATCTATAATATATTACTTTTTCCATAATTAATCTTCGACTGACATCGTCAGTCATAATAAAAATAGGAAATTATTTAATTTCCTAATACTAATTGATGAGTTTCGGGCCAGACTGAAGTGGCTGCCAATTCGGCGTCGGCGAGATACCCATGTCCTATGCCTTCTCTACACTAACCTGCATAATCCTTATCCTTTTAAATATCTTCGTGAACGATCTGAGCACCTCATCTCGAAAGGTAAACCTTGTCGCACTGACATTTCATTTCTACTTTGTACTTCCAGCCGCTACGAGGGCTCCTTTTCAGATACTGCAGTGCGTCCCTGGAACTCTCTTGCTACGCTCTGAACGACGCTATCAAGAAGAGGGCTGTCTCGACCCCCCTCTTCTTGATAGCGTCAAAAGGAAAATTATTGAAGATTTCCTTTCACGATTACATAACATTAGTAGACATGTATATATTTGTATTTCTATATTATTTAGTAGAGTGGATCTTACCTTTTATGCTGATCCCTCTGTATCACTCGAAAGTTTTGCTGGGAGGAAACTCGACTTTGAGTTAAGCTCGCTTTTATACATACACCTTATTCATCATCTGCCTAGCCTTTTCCCGACTATATTAAGGTCGGCTCCAAGTCAACTGGATTCAGCTTAATACCAGTATTTTACGTGGAGCGGCTGCCTACCAGACCTCCACAACTAATATATATATAACTGGGTAACACGGGTTCTTGGCATGACTGGAGTCAAATTGACTGACTTCTGACAATCCGTAACGACTGCCAAAGATCTACAAATGACAGCCGGGAACAACGGCTTAGCCTGCTTTCCGAGGCACGGAGGAAACTCGGTATGTTAAGATGGTCACCCATCCACAGACCAACCTTGGCGTTGCTTAACCTTGATGATCGACCCGTGCGGCTATTAGTCTGTGTTTAGTTGTTTTGTTGTACAATAAAGTATTAAAGTACGAAGGTGAATCATCTCTCAAGCTTTTATAAACACTATTACTATAGATATTATTATTTTTTTTTTTTTTGGAACAATTATTCATTTACGATTCATATTCTTTACTGTTAAGTGTACACTTCATAAGAACCAAAAGAAAAAGAATTAAAAAACAAGTGTACAATAGGTGGGTGTATCATCGCATAGGACAATGTCGTAAGAAGATACATTTTGGGCTGTCAAAAAGCTGTCGTAAATAAATATGTACCGGTAGAGAGGCGTCTATAGTAATCAGACCACACCCAGTTATCTTACTAAAGCTCCGGTAAGCTTGTAGCATTCTTCTGTAACAATATGCAGCATTAGAAATAACCCAATAATAATAAATTGTTTATTGGACTTTAAATGTTGTACAATCAAACACTTTAGAAAAACAATAATATAACAATAAAGACATATTAGAGAGTAAAAACCACAAATATTGAATTCTAGTACCCAAGGAATTACTTGACTTCTAAACAGCACGTTTATGTGTGTGTGGTGAATGAGGAGTTGTGACTTTGTGAAGTTTTGTGTTGGTTGGTGAACTGAGAAAAATCCATGAGGAGGTAGTATTAGAGAAATGATAACTTTAGGAAATCTTCTGTTTCATCATAGCTCTGCATCTGTGACCAGCCATACACGTTTCTGTAGAGTTGTGGAATAAATGGAGCAATGTTTGTTGGTTTCATTTTATAAGTGACTTCCGATACAGCAAAAATGTCTCCGAGCAAGTGGGAGCTTTTTGATGGATCGGAAATCATCAAATTACTTTTTACGCTCTCGAGAGCGTCAGACTCTTATTCACTAAAACCCATCCGTATTCCTCCTTATGCCTTTTGCGTTCCAGGGACGCGATATTTCTTTGGGAAGAAAATCCGCGATCCTTTCCAAAGTTTGTTTATGCCTTGGAAAGGTCCAAAAAGATTCCCATCCACTTCTTCCTGCAATCAAGCTTAACAATCGTAAAGTCTATAAAAGAACTAACAGTGTCTTCTGCCGATTTGCATTTCCTGAAGCCGTACTGGTTATTAGATAAGAGATGGTATGATTTCAGTAAGTTAGTAAATCTAGTGTTGAGAATTTTCTACGAAACTTTGGATAGAGGTGGTGAAACAGCTATAGATCTATAATTAAAGCTGGTGTATTAATTAAACGATTGAAGTATTCTTTAGACTTCTTAATACAGTTTATTATTTCTTTCTTTCTTTCTATTTAGAAATTATTCAATTTGACGATTTGATGTGTTCCACATGATTTCTATTTCACGTTGCGAGAAGTGTCAACTCTGTACTTTTTTTTTCTAGTAATTTTCAGGGCCATTTGTTGATCAATAATTTCATTGCAGTAAAATTTCATCATATATAGTGATTAATTTACCTAAAAGGATTACTTACATTAACAATGAAATAAAAGTAGTGATGGCACAAAGTGAACAAAGAATATCGAAAAAAAAAAATACAACCGACTTCTACACAAAAAATCAAAAAAGTGCAAAATAACTTTAATTTCGGAACTCGGTGTTTGTGGTTGCTTTTTCGTTTTTTGAACACCGACTTCCGAAATTAAAGTTATTTTGCACTTTTTTGATTTTTTGTGTAGAAGTCGGTTGTATTTTTTTGTAAAAAGTTTTTTATTTTTCACTTTTTAGTGGTACCTACACCCCCTCCCCTCCCCCCACCTAAACGAACCAATCACATTGGTGTAAAAAAAAACGTACAGCTCCTTTGCAGATTAAACTAAGAGGTCGTCAAAGTAGGCAAAGTACATATTTTTTTTAGATTTTTCGAAAACCGCTTGGTTGATTTCTATAAAATTTTCATGGGACCATTTGGGAAGTATACCCTTTCCAACAAAAAAAGAATTTTTCAAATCGGTTGACAAGCGACGGAGTTATGCGCGAACAAACATAAAAAAAAAAAAAAAAATACAAACATCCGAATTGAGAACCTCCTCCTTTTTTAGAAGTCGGTTAAAAAGTCATCGAAATTCCAATAAAAAAGTCTAACCTATTACAATCTATACTTTGACTTTGACTTTGTAAAAGTTGTTCATGATGATGAGTACAAAAACCTCTTAAGTGGTTGTTGGTGTTTTTCAAATAACCCTGTGTAATGATTTTTGTCAAATTACAAGAAAGGGTTATGACTACGTTTCACCTTTCGTAATGTTTCATTTGTTTTCTTTTATTTCACTAATAGCTTCTGCCCGTGGCTTCACTTACGTTTAAGTCGAAAAGTTATTCAAAGAGAGCAACTGTATAGATAACTAGTATTTAATGTCCTTTTTTCAGACATGGTCTACCTGTATGCTAAGTTTCATTCAACTTCGTTCAGCCGTTAAGTCGAGAACAGACAGAGTTACATTCGGTTTTATAATATTAGCTTGAATTGATTGACTTTTGAGTTCATTGAACGGGTAGTCCTCAATTCAATACAGAAAAAGAACCAAAATGATTTAAAAATAAATGTACGTTGATTTTACCATCCTGATGTCCATGCATCTTTATTTTAAAAATTAACTTGTATACATTTTGATGACAAGCTAAATATGTAAATAATAACCTAACACGGTCCTTAAGAAAAACCAAGGCTGAGTCAAGACCGAACTCTGTTTAGAACTAATTTGGTACCAGGAACTGCGGCCTAGACTCGTAGCAACTCTCGTTCGTCGATAGAATGTTAACCTACCCGCAACTTGCCTGTTGTTTGTGGCTGATCAAAAATAGATGTGACATACAGACAGGTAGTGGGTGGAGCTCTCTGGTTTTTCTATTTTTTTTAAATGTTTTTGTTGCTAAATTTATAGGTAGTTAAGCAACGCTTGCCGAGGTTGGTCTGTGGATGGGTGACCATCTTAACGTAACGAGACTCCGTGCCTCGGAAAGCACGCTAAGCCGATGATCCCGGCTGTCATTTGGAGATCTTTGGCAGTCGTTACGGATTGTCAGAAGCCAGAAAATCTGACACCAGTCTTGGCAAGAAGTACCGTGTTAATGGGTTGTGGAGGTCTGGTAGGCAGCCGCTCCACGTAAAATACTGGTATTCAGCTGAATCCGGCTTGACTGGGAGCCGACCCCAATGTAGTTAGGAAAAGGCTAGGCAGATATATGTGTAGGTAAATTAATAACATCGGATCGGTATGTTCATGGTTGGCGAACGTTAGGAGTGTTGTGATCCACGTGCGCCTCACAGAAATGTCAGCATAGATGACGGGGCCCGCTGAGCTAGTGGCTGTTAGGGTTGTGGAATTTATTCAAATGAGTCACCGCGGCCCTGGAATGCAAAGGACATTAAGAGGAACACGGATAAGTTTTAGTCAGTATGAGTCTGACAACCCTTCCTCTTAGAGCGGAAAAAACATTTAATAATTTCCCATTCCTGAAAAGGAAGGCTTATGGTTGATCATATACAATCGATTGCAATAATCACTTTCAGTTTGTAAACAATGATTATTTCGTAATATTATGCAAAGCAGCAGCAATAGAAGCAAGACCTTCTATGCCAAAAAACCTGCACGCTCCATTGAAAACTAGACTACACAGGTAATGTCTCTGGTAGGTAAATAAAAAAAAAACATTAAGTAACAACATGAAAAAACATTCTATATATAAAAATATTGCTGTCCTTATTAATGCGTCTAACGGCCAAACCCAATAACCGATCTATCACATACTGGAGATAGAAAAACAAATGAAACAACAGAAAAATCAAGAAAAATTATATAGTTTTTCTGTTGTTTCATTTGTTTTTCTATCTCCAGTATGTGATAGATCGGTTATTGGGTTCGGCCGTAAAGAGATATAACCCGATTGATATTTTTGGTACTCCTCAACGTTTTATCAAGTTTATTTTTTTTTCGGGAGGTTGCTTCTCCTGCCCTTAATGTCGCATGACGGAAAGCAATGGATCGATCGCATAATTATGAAGTACCAGTTCACTGACCAGTCCAATACCATAATGATTCCAGACAGAGTTATACAAGATGAATAGCACTATCAGAATTCCACATTTTGGAGGTATGCAAAATAAACGGGGTGAAGATATGCTGAAATATATCAATCGAGTGTAGATGGCTCCGAGCAGTGTAAGTACGGTATATAGTTACTATGAAATCAAGTATTTTACTGAGAACATTTTTTAAGGAATTCAATCAGCAGTTCACCATCTTTCTTGTCCGTGTGCCGGTAGCAACAGGACATCACGTCCTTTGTTAGTGAATTGTTGAGGGGAAAAAACGGCAACAAACTTTTTAATGCGTGAATAGATTTACAAAATGTATCGTCCCTTTACGTAATCAAGGATTTTCGGGATATTTTCTTAACAAACTTTGTGAAGAGGGTACTGGAGCCGTTTGTCGAGTTAATTTTGTGCTGTTTCAGAGGATAGACTCCATAGGAGTCTTGCGGGACTTCTGTCCTCCTTCTATCCTCCTTCTATACTTAAATGGGAGGATCCTCCAACCAGACGGTTATTGTGTCTGATGGACAACAGCCCGATAATTGATATTCGAGATGTTGTATAATTATGTTCAAATTGCACGGAAAACTCTGATACCGCGATGCAGGATTCGTTAGTAGTTCGCTTCTGGCGGGCTAGATGGCGTTGTGGTTATTTTTGCTGTTGTATAAATTTGGCTTTGTTAAAACTTTACTGGAAGGAAGTTCTTTAATGGTTTGATTTCGTCCATTTTACTACCTCTAAATATATATAACTCAAAAGTGACTGACTGACTGACATAGACGGATCGGGCTGAAATTTGGCATGCAGGTAGATGTTTTGACGTAAGCATCCGCTAAGAAAGGATTTTGATTAATTCTACCGCCAAGGGGATAAAATAGGAGATGAAAGTCTGTATGAAACTTTGTCAATTTTAAACCGATCTGACCACTAAACAAAAGTAAAGCCGCAAAAACTATACCTAATCTTCTATACTTATAATAAATCTGTAGAGAGGTCAATTCTGTACAAGGAATATATTTTCAAAATAACTATCAGGGGGTGATTAGTAATCGATACTGGTGCCAAAAATGCAATCAGTAAAATTTTTGTCTGTCTGTCTGTCTGTCTGTCTTTCTGTCTGTCTGTCTGTATGTTCTTTATACTCGACCGATTTTAACGAAACTTGGTGCAATTATTCTTCATACTCCTGGGCAGGTTATAGTATACTTTTCATCACGCTACAATCAATAGGAGCAGAGCAGTGAAGGAAAATGTTGGGAAAACGGAAGAAGTTACTCCATTTTTTAAGCTTCCGTCGCGTGTGTAGCCTTAATGGTTAAAGTTACATAGAAATCATGTATTACGGAAATGTTCTACATAAAATTATCTAAAAAATATCCCGAAACAGCATGTCTATCTTTTGTCAATTTTAAACCGATCGGGCTGAGAGTTTCAAAATCGGGGGTAAAGTAACTATTCCACGCGGACGAAGTCGCTGGCAGAAGCTAGTTAATAATAATACTTCTTAACGCGAACGAAGCCGCGGGCAAAAGCTAGTAAAATAATAGTGGCTGGCTGGTGATGATGATAATGACTTTATTTCTGTATAATACAGTAGGCCGGACGCTAATGGTAAATTTACCAGAAGCTGTCCCTTTGTAAATTCTATTACAAATCTATGTACTATGCTATTACAGTTCCAGGGTCCCAAGTCTGCTATTTTTATAAATTCGTCATTCCAACACGACCCCATTGTCATTTTGCTATAAGTTCGCAATCTGTTAAATTCATAATGGTCGATTTATTGGTCGGTCTATGGTCTCGTAATACTTTTTGCTAACCGAACTATTAAAACCAATGACTGCACTATGACGCTCTAATGGTAGGTCACTGATCAAAGGAACTGGTAAAATTTTAGCAGATTACTGCATACGTCTGTCATTCATTTGTCATTATGTTCGAGATTACCATTCTATGCCATTTCTATTAAACAACCATTATGGAATTAATGATAGATCATTCTGACACTATTGTAATAGCAGACTTGATGCCCTTCTTGACAAATGATTACCTATCACTGACGTGCGGTCGACTGTACATAAGTACAGTCGACCGCACGTCCGATATCAGGCAACTGTCGCTAAGTATAAACTTAGCGACAGTTGCCTGATATCGGAACGTGCCTCTCATAACACAAGTTACTGTAGATATGTATAGGCCATCACAACTCAATCAATCAGTCTCGAAAAAAAAGCACAACAAAAAACTAACCAAAACCAATCCCCCTAAATATATTTCACTAACAATCACACACCAGAAACGTAACAAACATATTCAAAGCTACGAATATCTAGAAACAACAAACACACGAATAGGCACACCACAATCCACGCACAAAATACCGGGACAAAGATCCCCGAATGACTTTGAAAATGTAACCCAAATGTGGGACAGCTAGTAAGGCTGGGGTGACAAAAATATCGCCTAATAGCGTCCGCGTCCACATTCGTGAGGTAGGTAAAGCGGGACGGTCACGTACGTACGTTATGAAGGTGGCTTCGAGCGAGTGCTACATTGCATGAGTTACTCAATGTCCCGCGATATGGATGTGTTTGGAGTACTGTGACTATGCTGTACTGTTTGAGGAAAGAAGTCTCATAATGAGGTTTTCGTTTGGAAGTAATGCATGAAAGTTATTCAATGCGTGCAATATTGTTTTCTTTTTTTTTGCGATATTGGTTATTCCACAGCTGGACTAAGGGCGCTGTCATGGTCTTCCACCCTTTCCGATGTTTTGCCTTTTCAGGTCAATCTCCTGCAAAAGACTCCAAGACCTGTGTGACCAGTGACGACGGCCGTTTTCTAGATCTCACTGCGTGACGACACTGAAGAATCCAGTAAATTGTTTATTAATTTTATATTGATTGAAATATGAATCCATTATGCGTGTGATATGAGGAGGTTTTATTTCAAATGTAAATACAATTCTAAAGTTCATTGCCATCCTCTTCCCCTCCTTTTTCCAGTCAACTTAACCCGGGGCTATAATCCCACTTTAAGCAACATAAAAGCTAAGTAAATTCCCAGCGTATCATGGTCACCCTGCAACAAAGATTCGTCCTACAAATTACTTGAAGTGAGCTGAGTACGTCACGGCCACATCACATCTATCAACTTCTCCGTGTGTATTGGTACATTCACAATACACGTCTCAGAAATTTACACAAAAGGAGCTGTTCATACGAATATTCACCACAATTAGACGTTCGGTAAGTAAATGTCTGTTTGATTTTAAATACGTGTTGGTGTTTCTGTACACGTTTCCTCGTTTTTTGACGCAGACTTCAAAAATTAAAGTTCCTTTTTGGCCTTAACCAGTCATCTATTCTTCGTTTACGATCGTTTAGTTGGAGGCGTGAATTTTCCAGAAAATTCTCCACGGTACAACTTTAAATAAACTGACCTTTAAACCTCGCTACCCATAACTGTCCCCTAAAAATAATGCCCCATCGTAAGTCATCCATAACAAGTGCAGTGATGCCCAATCACAACGACTGATGTCCAAGTTCCTATCCAACCTGCATGTAACGAACAAAATGCTTAATAAACCGCCAAATTGGATCCCCCCACCTCAGCGAGTAACAGGTGAAGTATGACCCATAAAATTATATTAGTGATATAAATGGAGGGACCAAGGGACGTGAGTCGGTGGATTTTGTTAAGTAATGGTTTGTTGACTCGAGGAAATTAGGAATGATATTTTTTGTATGGTTGCATGATAATTTGCAGGTATGATTTAACTAATTTAACTCTGTATTTCTAACTTTACGAACGTTTTGCAAGTGCTATTTTTTATTGTGGAGTAGATTTGCTCTTGACTCTAGTCTAGGTCACAGGTGACAGAGACAAAGTCTACGATGGAATGAGCTTACCCAGAAGAAGCCTGTTCACTCTAACTTTGAAAAGATTAGGGTTGAATGCGTTCGGAAACACAGACGCAGGCAGAGAGTTCCACTCCTTTGCTGTGCGCATTATAAAAGATGAATGAAAATGCTTGGTGCGAATTGGTGAAACAGCTACAAGGTAGGGATGGTAACCTACAGACGCTACCCATAGACGTAATTTATTTATTTATTGTATTTTCTAGATATAATTCCAAGGTCGATCTGTGGATGGGTGACCATCTTAACATACCGAAACTCCTCCGTGCCTAGGAAAGCAAGTCAAGCCGTTGGTCCTGGCTGCCACCGGTAAATATTTGGCAGTCGTTACGGAATGTCAGAAGACAGAAAATGTGACTTGTCTTGTCGAGTACCTACCACAAGCATTACAAGTGTTACCTAGTAAATAGGTTGTCTGGAAGGCAGCCGCTCCACGTATAATACTGATATTCAGCTGAATCGGGTTTGAAAGGAAGCCGATCTCAATATAGTTGGGAAAAACCTACTCAGATGATGATTTCTCGGTATCAGACATTAGCATTGCAAAATAGAAATTCTATGAGAAAAATTGAATTACAACAGAGTCTATTTCTCGGAAAGCCGTGTTTTTCATTCGCTTACAACCTTCTTTTGATAAACAACATACAGAATACAGCGTACCTACCATATACCATACAATGTCTTGTTAGTGGATGCGAATATGTTCAGAAGCATTTCTTTTCCTTACATTATTCTAGTTGACTACCGACCCTTGCGACTGCCCCGTGTGGGATCCTTAGTTCAATTCCTAGGTCGTTTAAAATTGCTATCGGGTTTTTGTACAAGACATTTCTCCAATGGAGAAATGTCTTGTACAAAAACCCGATAGCAATTTTAAACGATTCTTCAAAAAACACGTAAAGCCGTTGGTCCAGTGCCTCATATCTCCTCTCCAGTTGTGTCAAAGTGCAATCGTATTGGACTATGAGAGTAAAGGAACAGAATGCAACTGTGGTTTTGCTCACGTTTATCTCCAGTGTACTTACTTGACCTCAGCCAATGTCCATTGAGATTAGCTTACCTTGACCGAATTGAGGTCGGAAGGATTAATGAATTAATTGGGTTTATCTATCTGTATATTTCTCACTATCAGCCTTTTTTTCTGGATGGGAAATCATCAAATGACTTCTCCCGCTCTGGGCGGAGCGGAAGGGAGTTTCAGACTGTTACTGACTAAAACCCACCCGTGATCCTTTTTGTGCCCTTTGCTTTCCAGGGCCGCGGTGACTCTTTCGAACAAATTCCGCAACCCTAGCAGGCACTGACCCTATCTATGAAGCCCCGTCTTCGTTGACTCGGGCCTGGTTGCACTACGACGTTATACAACACTACGCGCCGTTGACTCGGGCCTGGTTGCATCGGACGGCGAGCCACCCATAGCTCGCCATCCGCAGGCCCGCGCCTACGGTGGCCGGGAATCGCCCTGCGTTTCCCGACGCCCAGGGCGTCTTCTTCTGTTGCGGCGGCTGGAGCCTAAGGTTTTCCTCTCTCACACGCATTCCGCTGACTCCTTCGCTAGCATTACTGCTTCGCAGAAGGAGGCGACCGCTTCCCATGCCTCCTCGCTCCGAACCATGGTTTGAACCAGGGACGGACGCGAGAGGTCGCCGCCGCCGACTCACTATCAGCCTGAAGTTTGAGTTTGGCTCCCTATAAGATGGGACTTACTGACCGAACTCTTCGGGGGACACAGACGTGATGTTATGTTTACTACTCCAGTTGTAGGAATTTCCTGAACGTTAAGGAAATATGACCTCCTCTGACGTCACGTGTCTTGCTCTTTAGAGGTAGTAAATCGTAGTTTAGCATAACGGCGTCATAATTTTGGTAGTATAAAGTGCAGCATTAAATATTTAATATACATATGTACGACTATTTTCTAGTTTAGGTGAATGACTCGTATGCAATAATGGTACCTGTATAGTGTTGAGAAAAAATCGTTATAGTTTTTTAAGACAGTTCTTACGTATTTACCTTGCCCGATGCCCCAGATCATACACAGGCATTTATTTATTTAAACTTTAAATGTTCTAAGGCAGACTTTATGAAAAACTAGTAGCGCCCCCGGGTTTCACCCGCATAAGTTTCGATTCCGTGGGAATATCGGGGTAAAAATGATCCTACATGTTAATCCAGGGCCCCAAGTCTGCTATTACAATAGTGTCAGAATGGTCTATCATTGATCTCATAATGGTCGATTTTGACAAGTTTCGTAATCTACTAATATAAAAGCATCATTATGACTTTCCAATGGTCAACCACTGACACTCCATTGAAAGAATGGTAATCTCGTACATAATGACAAATGAATGACAGACGTATGCGGTAATCTGCTAAAATTTTGAGAGTTCCTTTGATCAGTGACCTATCATTAGAACGATGTTTTGCAGTCATTTCTTTTAATAGCTCGGTTATCAAAAAGTATTACGAGACCATTGACCGACCAATGATCGACCATTATGAATTTAGCAGATTATGAACTTTTAACAAAATGACAATGGGATCGTGTTGGAATGACAAATTTATAAAAATAGCAGACTTGGGGCCCTGGTGATAAACTATCTGGGCGCCAAATTTCATTTAAATCCGTTAAGTAGTTTTTGCGTGAAAAAGTAACAAACATTCATCCATCCTGATAAACATTCGATCCATCATGATAATATTAGTAGGATATACACAATTATTTTGGCACACTATAATTAACTCGCAGCGCCCCGCGGTATCACCTGCGTAGTTTAAGTTCCCGTGGGAACATGGAGATAAAATATAGTCTATATCACTCGGGTATAGTGTAACCAACCAACATACAGTGAAAAGAATTTTTGAAATCGGTTCAGAATACAAACAAACAATGATATTAATAAATAATTATATTAAAATTAATTAAGTTGAAACGTTTATTTCGATTAACTAGGTATTGAAAGTAACTTTTGATTGAAGTTCACCCATTCGTAGATGCAAAAGGAACTCGCATGCCTACTCAAAATAGGCCTCTCCCAAGTAACTGGGAACTTAAACTTTACCGATACAAAATTCAGTGCTCACTCAAGCCAGACGGGAGATAGTAAACTCAGTCACTAATAAATGTATTCAAAAACACCAACACGAAAACATACTCGAAGCAATCCTTTCGCAAAAACTTCATTTAAGGTTTTATACGCAGTGTATCCGTGAAAAAACTCATTTCGAGTTAATCCTCTATATAAAGAAACTTCCCCGTCCGTACGCTGAGGCCAACGCTAAAACTAAAATGTACCGCACTAAACTTTTTCCGCTAAATTATTTATTACGCTGTGCAGTCCCGTTTCACGCTAAATTTTCATACCATTTGTTTAATATACCGTGTATTGTTTTACCGAAAAAATACATTTTAGTATTTTATATTTTTAAACGAATAAAAATTAACTGTATTCCCATGTTTCGATAAATAAATCTAATTTTAGCCAACGAATTGGTTTTAGCTGTGAAATTGTTTAGTGTTGGCTAAAATTGAGAGGTAGATTTTTTAGTGGAGTGCAAAGTTCGGTGACTGCTTTTTGCTATCGCTTTGCTTTTGATTATTTTGCCGATGCGCTTTTAGATTGTTTTGGCTGGATTGGGGTTAAGTCTAGATTAAAATTTTGGGGGTTTTGCTTATTTTATTTTTTGGTATTTTAATCCGTAATTTGTATTACGGATTAAAATACCAAACTGCACTGTGAAATGGACGTGAAAGCAGGTTTAATCACGCATTTTAATGACCTGATTGTTTTAACATGAATACTAAGATCTCCAAGTCAATTATGATTTTTGGATATATTATTCCAAAACGAGAATTTTTAAGTTTTTCCTCCAAGATTGCATAAGTGAAGAACTTTTTTGTCTAGTTTTCGGGAAGGGTAATAATAAGAGAGGGAATATTCGCTTCAAAATCACTATAAAGTCTTTTTTGTAACATTATGAGACAAATATGTTGAAACCCCTCACAGTCATTCCTTTACTCATTTTTCTTCAAGAAAGTACTTTCAATTGATATTAATTTTATTAAGATTTTTTTTTAAATATTTTATGAATAATTAAACTGTAATAGTTTGATTTTGACGTGACAACGTCTAATAAATCGATGAACGCCGGCTGCACGGAAGACAAAGGATGACTCATTGTAACGTGACGCTCCTTGTAACATTACAATCGGAGCGAAAGCACTGCACAGGCAAGCGAGAGGCAAGATTATTTCATCAATGTGTTATTATGACGTTGTAATGTTAAACTATTGTCCGTAAACCGACTTTACAGAAAACCATTTTTCATTAAAGTTTCTATATCCCGATTTAAATGAACCTACATTCAAATCGCCAATGGCTATGCAATAGACAAACAGACACACCATCATCCCATAAAGATTCCATTTTATTTGTAACTTCAAAAACGACCTTTTAGGTTAGATGTAGGCTTACGTTCAGTAGTAGAATATGGCTGATATAGTGTGGTTGGTGGTGGTGCAAAACCTTGTTTGCAATAAATACATAAGTATGCATTTAGAAGAGCATAAATACCTCAACAAAGTGTACACTTTGTTTTTCTGCGTTTTCAGGATTGATCCAATAATCAAAGTCGTGCATTATATTGAGTCAAATAATCTCTTCTCAGATTTTCGTTTAGCTGTTGCACGTTCGTGTTATTCAGTTATTTAGTTCGCACAATATTATATAGTCTACTCAAACAACATTCACAGCCAAACGAATTCAGAGCACAAAATTCGGTCCGCAGACAACTTTGCGAAACAAAACTAAAAACAGATAAGCTTTATAAAAAGCCACGGTAATCTGAAAATGGAGAAACGAGCGAACAATACCACAGCGGTAACCGAGTGCTGACCACAGAGGAGTGAGGAAATGGAGTGTTAGCTTACAAAATCCATAGCAATCCTCATGCTTACACCACTATCAATCACTACATAGTATAAAACAGAGTCGCGTCCCGCTGTCTGTCCCTATGTATGCTTAGATATTTAGAACGGATCTTGTCGCGGTTTTTTTTAAATAGATAGAGTGATTCAAGAGGAAAGTTTACATGTATAATACACGTAAATGATAATTTTAGGGGTTTCTAATGTGATGACGTTCAAACGTGCAAACGCTGCGCGCAGTAGGTACATGGTTACAAATTAATATGTTAAAAACATAATGATTCATTCCTAGTTCTCGCACTTGAGCAGCGCTATTGGGCGCAAAGAACTGGTACAGTTACTATAACTACTTTTTTTTATCACGTTTTAGTGCTAGGAAGTTTAAAACCTATCGGGAATTATACAAGAAAATACTCATGCGAGATAACCTGATCAAAGAAAAATATTTTAGTAATCGCATAAATGCTCAAATTGACAGCGTTTATTTAAATCAAACCATTTACAAGCAATTTTGAATAGTTGATAATTCAGTAACTTTATTAATATAATAATTCTCTGCTCATTCCTTAATTTTTGTTACCAACAATTTATCAGTTTTTTAGCTTAATTGTTTTAATGACATTCTATATCATGTTTTTGAATAATACTTGACAGTAACAAAAAAAAAACTGTTCAGCTGTCCACGGCTTACTTCTCCGTTATACACGTCACAAGTGCAATATCACTGATTCTGAGTTTACTGCCATTGAATAATTTAGACGACCTAAGTGGTGCGCTATACGCCAGACAGTATATGCAAACATAACCGAAAACAGATAAATTATTAAACGATTCGTGGAATATGGAAGGAAACAAAACGAATTCTATCATCCGAACTTATACATGTGAATGTTTGTGTTTGATTATTTCAAATCAATCAAGCATCAACGACTTAATGGATTTGCATAAGACTTGGTACACGAGTAGATTACCAACAGCAGCAGCAGCTTTTATGTCCGAATAAAGAGACATTTTCAAAGTTCGTTCCCGTAGAATATTTTTTATTATTCACTAACGCAGTCGAAGTCACTGTCTTCAGTTGTTATTTTTTTATTGTGAATATTATTAGATGTAAGACTCAATTAATATAATTAATGTGTTCCGTCATAGTCATTATATTCCTGGAAATCACTAGACCGTCAAAGTGAGTTTGAATCTCCTGGACCCATTCCCATTAAATACAAAATTCCAAGAAAACTGCTTCAAGTATCTTTATAATTAATTAAGGCGTCAAAACATTTCCTTGCTTTTGTACTCTCTCATGTAAATCAAAGTAGGTAATAAATGGTAAATTAAGGAATAATAATTAATTTAAATGACGACGATACTCTTCCAAATTCTTAACACTACAAGAATTTAGAAGAGTATACTGAGTATCATCATGTTGAGATGTCGAAGAAAAGTATGTAACTGACAGGGTGACTGAGGACCTTGAGAGATTTTCTGAAATTATACATACAGATCTTTCCAAAGGCTAGAAAGTCGAGGGAAATGTGCCACTTTACTCAGTAACAGGCCCGAGTAGGCGACGCGACGTGTTCCACGCGCGCCACTCAGAAGGACGTGGGGCCCCACAGAAGAGAGGTCCGCCAGGGGTTGGCGGACCGAGACCTGCCGGGGTTGCGGTGCATGCTTTTGCGAATCCCGTGACCCCGGCCTACGGTCTAGTGACGGAACACCGTGGTGGTTTTAGCCGGTAAGAGTCCGGCACACCCCCCCGTCTTCCCCAGACGGGGGATAGTCCATGAGGATTTCCCCACGATAAAAAAAAAATAATAATAAAAAAAAAAGGTATAGCGATTGCCGAAATACAAGGAATTCTTCTAATTTGAATAATTAAGGCAGCTTTTTTCAATTCCATACATTCACAGATGCAAAAGGAGTATGTAAGGATAATAGCAGATTGTGGATCGTCTGGAGGACACAGTGGAGCATACGGTGGAGGTCTGCCTGCTCGGGCGGAGCAACGTTGTATCCTCGTTGAGGCCATCGGCGGCGACCTCTCCCGTCCGGCCCTGAATCCATGGTCCTGAGCGAAGAGGCATGAGTAGCGGTCACCTCCTACTGCGAAACAGTAATTCTAGCCAAGGAGGAGGCGGGCCGCGTGTGGGATAGTTAAACCTCACGCTCTAGAGACCGCAACAGAAGAAGACGCCCCGGGCGTCGGGAAATCCAGGGCAATTCCCGACGTCCGATAGCAACCAGATCTTGGTCGATAGCGCGTCCTATTTCACACGCGCCTCAAAGAGCTGTCAGCAAGAAGACGGGACCCCATAGGTTCACTGAACCTATGGGGTCATTTCCGTAACACTAGCAGGCACTGGCCTGCTAGTGTTACGGAATTTGTTCGAAAGAGTCAGCGCGGCTCTGGAACGCAAAGGGCACTAGAAGGAACACGGGTGGGTGTAGTTTTTACCTACCTTCATAGGAAAGACACGAATTTATGTGCGTAAAATTATAGTTCCTATTCCTGTGAACAAACAATATACTTTGTTGATTAAACTTAAGCATAAATAACTTAGCTATTATTCAATCAAATCGTAAATAAAAACTACTGACAACCATATCATATTGAAATCAAAGCAAAATGACGCAGTTGTTTTTCCACGAACTAATTTAGGTTTAAGTGTAAACAAGAGTCGGTAAAGCCACTGAAACAAAACGTCTGAAACTGCAGGCACGAAATTAGCGGTGACTAGTGCAATGAGCGGAAGAGATGAAAAAAGTATATTAATTATTACAAAAAAAAAAACAAACGATTTCCAAACAAAAAGTATAAGATAACTTTCATTTTGAAAGTCGGTGTTTTGAAATTCTTCATGTTACTACTTATACGCAATACTTCTCGCACACATACAAAGCTGTAAATATTCTTTAAACTTATCAATGAACAACAGCGATGCTAGCACTCCTATTGTCGTACGATTTGATGATTTCTACTATAATTCGATAGATGTCGTTGATGCCAATAACTGGCGCAGCTTATGTACTCTGCATTCTTGTTGTGGAATTATTGCAATGTTTACTATGAATTATTGGGAATATTTCGGGAGTTTTGCAACGCCACTTATGAATTCATGATAGTTAGTAGCATGTTTTGTCTGTCTGTTTACCTTTTAACGTCGTGGATATAATTTGGCATACATTCCTTGCGATAGTGTGCGACTTTCCCGCGGGTGAAACCGCAGGCCATTGTTTACAATACTTTAGTTTTTGTCATCATCGCTGCGGTTTTCATGGCCCCAGTCTGAAACTGAATTCACTCCGGCTGGCACAAATAGAGAACTTTCTTATTTTGTTCTCAGTACTTGAGAGTCGTTTTGTTACGTTTCATTAGTGGATATTTTTTTACCGATTTTCGTTTTCTTTCATTTGTATGGTTTTCTTTAGTTTATTGTGGTTTTATGTTTGATACGATGACTTTGTTATTTTTTTTTTAATTTTCGATTTTTGCAGCACAGAAAACAAAGTTGGTTCGTTCTAGGAGTGACTGAATTAAATCGCATTGTTCAGGATATTGATAAAGATAAGTTGAGTTACTATAGTTGCAAAGTTTTGACTAACTTTGGCTTTTACAATTTATTTCACAACTTAGTGAAACTTTAGGATCCTATTTATTACGGTGATACTAATTTTGGTAAAATTACCAGTATTCAGCTGAATCCGGTTTAAGTATGAGCCGACCCCATCATAGTAAGAAATTCATCAGATCTTAATGTTTAATACATTAGGATCTGATTGTATATAAAACATATCTTAGAAAATTTATATTTATACATCGAAACTCCAATCTCCAATCTCCAATCCAAATCGGATCAGATGTTTTTGATAAAATCGCGAGCATACAAACATATTATATACAACACAAAACCACCTTTTTTGAAGTCTATTATAAAACTAAAGTTTCCTCTTTTTATTTTTTGAGACTTTCTATCAAAAAGTACGATCGCGGCTACTTCAACTCCCTAAATTGTAAATAATCAACTAAATTGATTGATAAAACGTAGCCAATGGGCCATTACTAGCTTGATAATACAAATGGCTGCTGTCGATATCGCGTTATGGAGGCTTTCTTTATCTTTCAGGGGTCCCTGTAGGGTTGGCGAAAGATATATTTAAAAGATACCATGAAACAACACTGTTGTTTCGAGTTGATCTTTGTTGGGCAAAGATATAAAATGTTATAACTGAGATGACGGAATGAACAGGACTTCCTTAAAAAGTTTGCTTCTTAGTTTCTCTGAACGGACTGACGGAGGATAATGGTAGAAAAGTTTTGTTTTACCATCATTATATGGAGATCCTAGAAGTTTATTTAAACTATCAATAATTCAGCGGAAAGGTGTTTATTGCTGGAAATAGGCCTCTCCAAGTGTAGCCACATCGACCGGTCCTGAGTCTTTCTTATCTAGCGGATTCCTGAAGCCCTCACTAGGTCATAAGTCCTTGTGGGAGACCGCCATGCTGTGAGCCAATAGCAGACTTATAAAAAAAGGACCCTATAATTTTAACCAGCTGAATACTCGCTATTATTCGTTTTTTTTTTATATATCTTTAAACCTAACTTTGCGTCCCAATAGGGTATTTTACTAAAAAAAAATCTAATTAGTCCGTCTGATAGATTTCCAAAAAATATTTGCTAAGTATTTTTTCTTTTTTCACATAAACAAAAAATGAAGACGATACAGAGCGTTGAAAACTCACGTGACGTCACTATGTGCTACGATTTTTATCAGCGACGTGACGTCACCAGCCCCCACTCTTGAACTTTGATGCGCTATCTATTAGGCTATCTTTATAATTATTTTACGATTTGAAATGACAAAAAATACCCAATTTTAAAAATTTTCAATCACGTCTCAGTCACAATCTGTCAAAAAAGCCTCAATTTCTTGCATTTTTTACAGATTGAAGATGATATGCGAATGCGATATTTGCTTAAAAAATTGAAATGGCATTCTGATAACTATTTATTATTTAAACTAATGATTAACTAATTATATGACACACTGCCAACAAGTGTCAAGTGTGTTTCAAACATTAACATTATTACCACGTTAAAACCCTATTTATCATCATTATTTTTATTTAAAAAATAAAAGATATATATACTGTTTGTATATCCGCCAGCCCTATCCATGACGTATAGAGGTGTTAAACCAATATTAGGTATTAAATAGTAGCATTAAGAATTGACGCCAGTGAATAGTGGCCGCAAAGAGAAATGGCTTCATCTTTTTTTTTGTCTCAAACGACTCGTTGGATTGATGTTCTGGTAAGTTTCTCTGTCTACACATCATTCTTCTCAAATTTGAACATGAACAATGATAGTAGAAGTTACTTTTTATTCGAACTTTATGTACATTAGTGCATTTAAGCAGGTAAAGTTGAAACTCTTGGACTGTGGCATTCTAGTGTTCATGCGTTATTTAAAGAAGTTTTAAACGTTTAGTTGACACTTCGTGTGACCCAAGGGCTGGCTTTAACTTCGGACAGAGGATTAGCATTGCCATACAACGTGGCAATGCCGCCAGTTTATTGGGCTCACTCTCAGTCGATAGTGATGCGGATGAGGTTTTTGATGTATTTTGTAGTTTATATGGTTAGATTTAATGTTTATTTATCTATACATAATTAAACGCTGAGCATTCTCTACCAGTCAAGCTTTTTGGGTTAAATGACTATCGTACACTGTAGTAAGTGTACGATAAATAATTAATTAATATTTCAAATAGAAGTTCACTACACTTCGTGGAGACACAGTAGAGAAAAATAGTCATTTTAAACAGAAAAAAACATTTATTTATTATATCTTGATATTCACTGCAATACTCGTACAAATAATGTTCATTCCACGTAAACTCAGAGAATATACAATGTAGGTATTAAACCAAGTGAACTCCTAGACAACGGCATCCAACTGGGCCTCGAGAAATCGAAAGTGATTATCAACAACAGAACAAACTTAATCAATCTAAGTTAGTAACGAGGCAGCCGCAACAAAGGACTTTGAGACGTATTTACTTAAGATAAAGATATAATTACAATCTATACGAGTTAGCACAGGGAGGTGTCAGAATATTATTTTATTTTGTTTCCAGAATTAAATTATTAATATTTTTTACTGTCATAATAGTAGGGAGCATAAAGGCCGTTAAATTGTAAGACACCTTTTAAGGTTCCGTAGTCAAAAAGGAACCCTCATAATGTCCGTTTGTCTGTCTGCAGTTTAGCTCAGAGTGCTAATTTTGGCTAGAGTCAAGTGTCCACCCTATCTGCCAGCTAAGCAGTTGTTTTTGGAGACGGAAAAAAAAACATGGTATTAGCATATATAATGGACTAGCTTTTGCCCGCGGCTTCGCTCACGTTAAAAATATTATTAAATTGACAAAGTTTCATACAAACTTCCACCCCCTATTTTATCCCCTTGCGGGTAGAATCAATCAAAATCCTTACTTAGCGGATGCCTACGTCAGCGATCCGTTCAGTGGCTTGGGCTGTGCGTTGATAGATCACTATGTCAGTCAGTCAGTCACTTTTGAGTTATATATATTTAGATTTAAAAGGAAAAATATCACAGCTAAGTACTAGTATTCTAGGCCGGCTTAGCCAGTATAGACAATTGTACTACAGAACCCTACACTGCAAGTACACGCATCTGACACACACGCCGGTATTTTATTTCGTAGAAATTGTTGTACAAAACCACTGCCACCAGTTATAAATCATATCATGGATGATTATAAAATTTAGATAAATTGTAAACTGATCATTTTTTATACAATGACACGTATACAATTCTATCATTTATAATCTCTCCGTTTCAGTCTGAGATTGTGAACTAGCGACCAAGTTCACTAAACAGCGGGCGTACCATGAGGTGTTAAAACGTGAGTCTTCCGAGCGAGAAAGAGGGATGGAGCTATATAGGGTGTATAACTCTATCCCTCTTTCTCGCTCAGAAGACTCACGTTTTAACACCTCATGGTACGCCCGCAGGTCAGATTATTATATCCGCATCTAATGATACACCTATAGAATTGTTTTTTTTTTTACTTAAAAAAAGTGATCACGTTTTCGCGTCTGCCAGCAAGAATGGTGTGACTTTACAGTGAGTAAATATATGCCAGTAACAAATGCAAGAGCATACTTGAATGTCTTTTAAAATTACTGTGTTTTCACCAATGTTAAGATTATTATGGCACAAATATACGTATACTATAGAGCTTCTTGTATACCATAAGTTCTCATCGCCAAGCAAGCATAGCAAATAATGCTTTACTTTTTAATAAAAATAAATTGTCTAATAAAAATATACCATAATATTATCAATTCAAAGATTATCAATAAATAAAAAAGAACAACTATAATGAACAAATTCCCACCTATTAAAAAACCAGTAAAACAAATAAAACGCACCCTGTATACTGTAATCTTTTCCAATCATTCGTTTCTGTACTGTTACCAAATTGAAAATGGCGCAAGTTTAATGGAAAACGTTTTCGCTATTATTATCTCTGACATTTTTATTGTTTCAAGGCTTTTATTTTAATATTTGTGTTGAATTTACTACATTCGATTATAGATGATCTATTTATTTTTTGAGTTTGCGTTTGTGGTTTTAGGTTTAAAGAATCTTTATTCTCATAAGAACATGATACAGTTCACTTATATGAAATTTAAATTTTGACATAAATTTATCGTCGTATAATGACAGATTTAAAATAAGTAAAATAACAACAAAACATAGTAAAAGTGTCGGTAGTCTACACAAATATTATAAAGAGGAAATATTTGATTGTTTTTATGTTTGTTTGCACTGAATAGGCTCCGAAACTACTTGACCGATTTGAAAAATTCTATCACTGTTGGGAAGCTACACTGTCTTCCGTGAACATAGGCTATATTATATCCCCATATTCCCACGGGAACGGGAAATACGCGGGTGAAACCGCAGGGCGATACTAGTTACATCTAAAACAAGTTAGTACAGCTGGTCAATATGACACCAAGGTACCCTCATAAGTAGATAGGTATTCCATTTGTGAGGAACACAAAATGAGAAGCGAACTAATGAATGTGTTTATGTGATTACATAGTGCGTGTATACGTAAATTTGCTTGTGTATTATATCTACTATAGTCTCGGAGACCGCTGATCATTTATGATAGTGCTAATGTATATATTTTTTTAACTTATGTATATATTTTTATACGTTTGTTTTTTTATTTCATGAGGTCTTAATTTTATAGTATGTAAATGTAATGTACTTACTTATATAGATTTAAATGGTCGTTATGGATAGGTTTTTTTACTGTACCTCGATTTCATACCGTGATTTCAATTAAATTAACAATTTTGAAAAATACTTCTTTTCAGAGAGCTTTTTTCTTGGCAGAATAAACACTTTTTATTTCTAACTTTACATATAATATCTCTTTAAAATAATTATTCAAAAATTTCAATAGGCTTGATACTATTTTGGAAAATATTACTTTTGAAAGATAGTTGCCGGTTTTTAGACATAGGCTGACTACCATTAAATATTACTACCAAAGGGTGTATTACAAGAACACCTTTGTTAACCTTTCGGAAAGCATGCCAACTTTTTCTTTTTCTGTGTGTGAAATCCTCAAATGACTTCTCCCGCTCTGGGCGGAGCGGAAGGGATTGTCAGACTCTTACTGACTAAAACCCATCTGTGATCCTTCTTGTGCCCTTTGCGTTCCAGGGCCGCGGTGAATCTTTCGAACAAATTCAGCAATCCTAGCCGGCACTAACTTACATACCTCAATCTCAATTCCCGAAATAGCTTATTACGTTGCCCGCGCCTAGGATGGTGCAGAAACTCTAGTCCAATAGTATATGTACAATGGAATCAAATTGAACAGTTGAAAGTGTCTATACTGGAGAATGAATCATCAGCTACACTGGAGAATTCACAGAGTACCGAAGATTTTTGTACTAGGAAAGCTTAAAACTTGCCTCATAAGTACAAATATAGACTATAGACACCCTTTTTATCACATTCAATGTCCGAGCATGCATTAAACAAGGGTTGAGTGCCAATTAGAATGAATGTAGCGGTCCAAACCGAACTCTGGTACTCACGTTAAAAACAATGGCTTGAACATTAGTAGGAATTCTGTTACACCGATGCGTAAAAGATTTAGAGAGCTAGATTTTGTTGTAATAAAATTGTTGCTGGTAAAATGTATGCAATTTTAGACCGTATTTTTTTAAGTTTATCTACATTTTTAAGTCGATCATTATCTAAGTGTTGGGTCGATCACAACTAAATATGTAATAATTATTACTTACTTAGTAGGGTAGTTTACTACCCCGCCAGGGTTTGAGCAATTATTTGGAAGATATTACCAAAAATAACGATTCATGAACAATAAACTATAATCGATGTGAAAATAAAGAAGTTATACGCTTTGAACTGAAGTTAATCCTCTATCCTTGCCACCCAAAACGTCATTTGTACTGGATCGAGCAAATTCACTATAGCGTGACCTACAAGTGACGTCATACGCAATTCATACCGTCTCTGCTTATCGAGAAGACTAGCTTTTGCCCCCGACTTCGTACGCGCATATCACGATATTCCTGTTCCCGTAGGAATATTTTCAGATCAATTTTCTTAACTTTTTACACGACTGCACTGCCCAAAATAAAGGATTGTTATGTTTTTAGGGTTCATGTATGTATGTATGTTTGTGAGTTTCTTTATTCCAACATATTATATTCTTAACGGATTAACCGTCAATGCATGTGGTATCGTTAGAAGCGATGAGTTATGCCGAGTAATTTATGCTAGTGGACATTTTAAATAATAAAAAGGGGAGCAATCAAATGGTTCACAAATAAAAAAACCAAAATATTTTGTTTTCATGAAAATTAAACTACATAATTATGCTGTCAACGTCTAAAGCTTGCAAAAAAAAGTAAAGTAGAATAAAAAAACGAATAATTTAAAAAATTAAAAATACGCCTGCCATGTCAAAAAGTAAACTAAAAAATTAAAAACAAGATGGGTAATAATCTTTTCATTGCAATCGCGGGACCTGTAAAGAACTACTCAAAAGAACCGTCCCCAGACTGCAATGAAAAGATTATTAGCTATCTATTATTATCATACTTTTTTTTCCGTAACAATCTTCTACAAAGTCGCGGTTTCTCCCGCGTTGTTCCCGTTCCCATGACAATACGGGGATAAAATATAACCTATGACACTACACAATAACGTAGCTTTCTATTGGTGACATACTATTGAAAATCGGATCAGTAGATCCAGAGATTACCCCTTAAAACGTCACAAACTCACAACCTCACAAACGTTACCTCTTTATAATATAAGTAGGTATAGATTAAATAATATAACTAAGTAAGTTAAAGACTATGCAAAAGGATATTCGTCGGTTATTTTTAACAATAAAAAAAAAAACTATGCGAAACATATCACAAACATTGCAAATATATACAGTATGTTGTTATTCCACAAAGTTCAGTTGAATACTCGAGGCGTGAAAAAGGCACAAACACACTTTCAGATTTATAATATTAAATAAGGATTACTGAGTACAAAGTTTGCTACTTAAATGCTAGGATTTAGCTTTTGCTAAGTACTTAGCCAGTGCTTAAACAGAATAACGTTTCTGTATAGAAATATGAGTATTCATTACTTTAATGGTTCAGCTTTTAGTTAGTGTAGATAATAATCTTTTAGAATTTCATGTGAGTTTTTTTTTATGATTCTGGGTGTATATTTTGATCTATGTGCAGTTAATGACTTACAAACTTGCCTAGTCTTGCGTAACTAGGACGAATTTACTGATAAAATCTCTCATTTCGTAACAATAATTGTAATTTGCGTTTATTTATTTATTTATTATATACTGTGGCTAACAAAAAAAAAAAAAAAAACTACAAACTAAAACACATGTACAATAGGCGGCCTTATCGCATTCCGCGATCTTTTCCACGCAACCTGGAATGGACAGTAATCTATCTATCTATACTTATAATAAATCTGTAGAGAGGTCAATTCTGTACAAGGAATATTTTTTCAAAATAACTATCAGGGGGTGATTAGTGATCGATACTGGTGCCAAAAATGCAATCAGTAAAATTTTTGTCTGTCTGTCTGTCTGTCTGTCTGTCTGTCTGTCTGTCTGTCTGTATGTTCTTTATAGAAACAAAAACTACTCGACCGATTTTAACGAAACTTGGTGCAATTATTCTTCATACTCCTGGGCAGGTTATAGTATACTTTTCATCACGCTACAATCAATAGGAGCAGAGCAGTGAAGGAAAATGTTGGGAAAACGGGAGAAGTTACTCCATTTTTTAAGCTTCCGTCGCGTGTGTAGCCTTAATGGTTAAAGTTACATAGAAATCATGTATTACGGAAAGGTTCTACATAAAATTATCTAAAAAATATCCCGGAACAGCATATGTCTATCTTTTGTCAATTTTAAACCGATCGGGCTGAGAGTTTCAAAATCGGGGGTAAAGTAACTATTCCACGCGGACGAAGTCGCTGGCAAAAGCTAGTAAATCAATAAAATTTGTAAATATTATTTTCGATTTTGTTGGTGCATGAACGTTAAATAATTTGACACATAATGCATATTTATATAATTATAGCATTTACTTTTTTGTGCATGGAAAAGCACGTGAAGCCGCTGGGCCCCAACTGTCATTTATAGACCTTTGGCTGTTGTTACGGATTTTTGTTATATAAAAAATAAGCATAATAAGCCCTTTAATGTTCCCACTGCCGGGAATCAGGCCTCCTGTCTAGGAGAGGGAATGAGCCGTAATCCACCACGAAGGCCCAGTGCGGGTTCGGTGAATGTCACATGTCTTCGAATTTTTGGTTATAGGGCCGTTTCCTCATGTTTTCATTCACCATTTTGAGAGCAGTGGTGATGAAATTAATTACACAAAGAAATGCGCCTGACTGGGTTTGAACCGTTACCACTCGGCAATAAAATGATAAACATGGGTTTGAACACTGGGAATTGAAGAGTTAAGGGGTCGCTAACATACAAGTAAAAGTAACATAGAGTATTACGACGACAAAGAAAGATTTTGTAAAAATAAAACTCCTACGTCGATACGACTACGCGGTGCGATTACGGCGTAGGCCGTAGCCAATAATCTGCTACGAGTTCGTAGCGTTCGTAGCAGCCGTAGTAATTTCTTCATGAGCCATTGTCATCGATAGATCCAA
The DNA here is from genome assembly GCA_905332915.2 of Hecatera dysodea. Lineage (NCBI taxonomy): Eukaryota > Metazoa > Arthropoda > Insecta > Lepidoptera > Noctuidae > Hecatera > Hecatera dysodea. The sequence goes on from HG995305.1 coordinate 15,665,820, forward strand.
TTCGTTGGTAGCTCTGCTCTGTGGCTTCTTGCGTTTTCCTTAACAGGACCTTCCTACATTCAGTTCAGTAGTTTATTCTTGAACGTTTATTCTTGCAAAACAGTGTGTGTAAATACAATGTGAATGTCGAAAATGTACTTTTTATCTCGGGGTTACGTTCCCTTGGGATCACCAAGGGAACATAATCCCGGGATAAAAGGTATCCTATGTGTTATTCTAGACTATGATCTATATTTATGCCAAATTTCATCAAGATCCATTCAGTAGTTTTTGTGTGAAAAAGTAACAAATATCCATACTTACAAACTCGCGTTTATAATATTAGTAAGATCATCATCAGACATCTCTGACAATGGATTTACAGTGATGATTATTACAGTGGCATATTAAACTACATAATTTATTCACAAATACGAAACTTTCTTAATAAGCCCAAAAAAGTTGATCACTTGTGATTAAGTAGCCAATAAATTTTGTTTCGTGTACCTCAACATTTGCATTATATTTTCTAAGGTATTTTAATTTTAATTGTTGATGTTGGAACGTAGAGTTTCTGCCTCAATTGTTTACCTGTAATTATATTATCAGTTTCAGTATGAATTTTTCAGTGACTTAAGGTTTTGGTTTTTGATTTTCCCGTTGCGTTGCTCCTGTAGTCTATTCCTAGAGGTAGTGATTTTTGAACATTGTTATAAAAATGGACAAAGATTGAGCACATCTTACCGAGAACAAACAATAATACTATTTCAAAAATATTAATTAACGTATTGTATAATTATGTTTGTGTTACTCCACGGTGTTACAAACGGTCAAAGTTACCCCAAGACAAGGGAGAACACAACGGCCGTAACATAGTACCTTCCTACGATTCAGTAATTACACAGAGCGATACTTGTAACGAGGAGGCGTGACTGCTAAGCGACACACACGAATATCTTACCAGCACATGGTGAATGTTACCTGTTCCATTTCTCCCCTAAATAGGTAAGTGAGAGAAGGTTTGTTATAAACTTTTATGGCGTGGTTATAAGGCAAGATGTTTTTTCAATGGGATTTCGAAGTAAAAGCCAGCCCTTGGGTCACGAGAAGTGTCAAATTAACATTTAGCAAGTTCTTTAAATTACGTATGAGCACTTGGACCCCACGGTCCAAGAGTTTCAACACCAAACGACCCAAACATATAATTGGTGACTAGGTTATTATATTTCCGCCGTTTGAGGTTCTCAGCAGCCGCAGCGTTAGCACCAGCACAACACGACGAGTTAGGAAGATGGAATGGCGCAAGAGTATCAGCACACGTCCCATACTAAAGGCCTACCTATCTTCCATGGAAATAAAGACATACCGTCCGGTCGCTTGCCAGAGGATAAGCATTGCCATATATCGTGGCAATGCCGTCAGTCTTTTGGGTTCACTTTCAGTCGATAGCGATGCGGACAAGTTTTTTTTACTTAGGAGGATTTTATTTTATTTTTAGGTAAGTGTAGGTATATAGTTAGATTTAAAGTTTACTTACAAATAAATAAATAGTATGGGATTTCCCACTAACAATAGATACGAACTTAGATAAAAACTTGATTGCTCTTATCTAATCTAGTCTGTTTTTCATCGGAATGAAATTAAATTCCCGAAGGATGACAATATCTCAAGTTTATTTTTTTTTGTACAATAATTAACGGTGTTTAAATAGTTGCAGCTGCACGGTTAAATTTCCGGGATATTTTCACATTTATGTTCGTATAACTCATCAAAATGTAGGGGATAGATGTTTATTTTTTCGCGATTTCAGGTTTGGTGCCATAGTAAAATTTGTTCATAATGATGAGTACAATGACCCCTTAAGTGTTTGTTGGTGTTTTACAAATAACCCGTATATATAAAAAACCCTGAAAACATAATACTCCTTTTTTGGGCAGTCGTGTATAAAGAGACTCCTCCGTGCCTCGGAAAGCACGTAAGCCCTAAATCTCGACACTTCCAACTGCCATTTGAGGATCTTTGACATTTGTTATGGAGAGTCACCAGAAAATTTGATATCAGTCTTGTCTTTAAAATCATGTATTAATCATTAAGTATGTGCGGTGTGGTGTGGAGGCTTTGTCAAAAGACCTGCCCCCTAGCCAAGTTGATAATCTGCAATCGTTAACACTAGTCGAAAACGAATAAAATTTATGGGAATTAAATCAACTCAACGTTAAGTCACGTCGGTTCACTTCCTTCAAAGTGATAGAAAGAATTGTTATGTCGTTTCTAAAATGTTCAACGCTTCATCCTTTGTTAAAATGTATAAACTTATTTTTAAAAATATTTAAACAGGATTTAAATTTTAATCTGTTTGATGTTTGTAGGAACGTTCGCCATAGACTAAAGAATAGGTCGTTTTTCTAAATGCATTTTAGAACGAGCGGCCGACTCAGGCGCGTCAACATGGCTACCAACTTATCCTTTTCTACAATTGCTGACGCCGAGGTGTTACCGATTGGAGAACGGAGTTGGACTCGAAATGGTTGTAACTTGGCTAGGCGGCTGAAGTAGTTGAATTAAAATAGATCTATAATACAAAACTATACAACGTGTAACAAATGTACTGAACAGCAGATTCTTTTCGCGAACACGGTGCTGGTCCCGTAATAAAAATTGTTCACAAGGATGAGTACAATAACCGCGTGCGTGCATGTTTATTCTCTTACACATTGTATTGAATGGTTTTGTAAAGGAAGATACTCCTGTTTTCATTGTAACCTCCATGTTTTTGATAGTCAGTAGAGCTCACACTTCGATTCGAGAAAAACTCAACTTTGAATATGGCTTTGCTTATATTCTTCACACACATAGTAACAACATCAATTTTACAATTCCCAAGAATGACTGAACTCCTCTGCCTTGTTTTTACTAGTTTTTATTAATGAGCGACACAAAGGCACTTGCCAAAGGACCGGCAAACAAACGCAGTTGCCTTTCAAATACAATACAATAGCAATGCCATTGTTAAAGAAGCAGTATCGCTGAAAACAATCAATCTTAATCAGGTTTTAATGAGATCGATAGTACGTCGTGCGCACTCCAATATTATTATTAGCGAGTCATAAACTAGCCAGAACTTGCTACGCAAAACACCTTGTACCATTCATAATATCGTGAACTTAGATGTTATCATTTTATGATATGAAACTTCATCCAAGACGTCGAGACGATGAATGGCATGCGTTGCTAGGCAACTGACACTCGTGGAACAAGTCTCAATATACGTGTATACATGTAGGCGCCACCTCCACGAGTGCGTCTGTCGCGGCCATATTATCATCTAGCCTCTTCATTCTATAACAACTATATAAAGACTAGGGTAGGGTTTAATAAATAAATAATCGCCTTACGTCTTTGAGGTGTAAAATTAGCGAAGATCAAGTATTTGTACCGAACATATCATCTCAAACACCATGTAGAACTAACAAGCTAATTATAATTATAGAGACAGTTGTATGAGTCAACAAGACGCGGTATACAAAAGCAGTATGCAAATAGCAGACTGCAAATATTATGTTAAAGCCATGACCGGTGGCGGCGACCTCTCCCGTCCGGCCCTGGTTCAATCCATGGTCTGGCGAGGAGGTATGGGAAGAAGCGGTCACCTCCTTTTGCGAAGCAGTAATGCTAGCGAAGGAGGAGGCAGAACGCGTGCGAGAGAGGGAAACCTCGTGAGGTTTCCCCGGTCGCCGCAACTGAAGAAGATGCCCCGGGCGTCGGGAAACGCAGGGCGATTCCCGGCCAACGACGCAGGCGCGGGCTGCGGACGACGAACTAAGGGCATCCGATAGCAACCAGATCCGGGTCGACGGCGCGTCGTGTTCCACGCGAGTCTCAAAGAGCTGTTAGCAAAGAAGACGGGGCCCCATAGCCCCCCTGGCATTTGATGACATAGTTTTTAATTAAAATAATCTCGAGAAGGGCGAGTGGTACTCGGGAGGGGGCTGAAATGGAGTGCCAGTAATGGTCCCATTGCGGCCTCCTCCAGAGACAAGTCGGCCGCTGTGCTATTGCGCAGTGGCTGATGCCTGTGGACGGTGAGCGTGGGTGGGTCGCCGTCCGATACCAGGCTGAGTCGACGACGCGTGGTGTTCCACGCGCGTCTCAAGGAGCCGTCAGCACCAGGGATGGGGCCCCATAGGGTCGGTGCCTGCTAGGGTTGCGGAATTTGTTCGAAAGAGTTACCGCGGCCCTGGAACGCAAAGGGCGCAAGAGGAACACGGGTGGGTTTTATTCAGTAAGAGTCTGACGCTCCCTACCACTCCGCCCAGGGCGGGAGGGGTCATTTGATGATTTCCCATCCAAAAAAAAAAAATGCGAGTGGTAACACCATAACATTATGATGAATTCATGAACATTGTAATTTTTATGTTGACATTAATATTTTTTTTTTAGCAGTATGTTTTTTTGTTTCAAATTTAAGTATTAATATTTTGGCATGTATTTTTGATACACCTTAACCAGTTTATTAATTCGCGAACTTAATACAGAATTTCATAATTTATTTTCTAATAATAATTTAATATTCTAATAGCGTACCTAGGTCTGATCCACATGTAGGTACATACCTAGCAATTATTTAATACTAGCAGCGCCCCGCGGTTTCACTCGGATAGTTCCCGTTCCCATGGAAATGTGGGGATAAAATATAGCATATATTACAGGGTGAATGTAGCTTCCTAATGGTGAAAGAATTTGCAATCGGCACAGTAGTTTTTGTGTTTATTCAATACAAACATACTCACAAAAATACAGATCATTTCTCTTTGCAATACAGATAATTTCTACACCAGCAATACTAGTATGTGTGAAACAATGTTTAGTGTAAGATAAAAATGAAAAAAAAAAACAGAAATGCTTTTACAGTTTTCTTTAGCATTGCTGCTCAAGAAAACACTGAAATAAACTGACTGACAAAAACGAAACTGAAAAGTCAATCAAGTCATTTGGAATTCTATTTGATTTGTATTGATCTAGAGTTGCTTGTTTTCGTGTTAACTACTCTAGACATCGGCTGTTTTCATAATGCCTGGGAATTGTAGCTGACTGCGGCTAATATATATTACATGGGATAGATTAATTGCAATATGCTAAGTTGTTCCGTACACAAGCTATCGGGTAACAGTGTATGTACAGCCTTGATTGGCCTATCTTGTAATGGAAATTACCCTAAGGTCTACAGGTTTAGCTAAGGTTAATGTCTGTTGGGATATGCTGAGAAACGGTCCTTACATAGTAAAGCGTAAATTTAGTTTACATTTTGAAGCCTTTATTAATAAAGTTGAAGAAAATGATGATAGTTTCTAAATTGTATGGTTCCTCATTGCAAAGGGGAATGGAGAGGGCAACGCTCGGAGTTTTCTTACGTAGTCGAATCAGGAATGATGGTTTCCGACATAGATCGAAGGATCGCCAAACTGAAATGGCAGTGGGCAGTGCACATTGCTCGCAGATCGATGGGGCCAAAAAGTTCTGGAGTGGCGACCGTGTACCGGAAGACGCTGCGTTGGAAGACCTGATGACCTGATGAGGGTTGCGGGTAGCCAATGGATGCGAAATGCATAGGACAGGCGTTGTTATGGCGAAAATTGGGGGCAGCATGTCGGTATCTTTTTTTCATATTTCTCTGTTAGCCATCAACACTTTTTGAGCCTCATCATCTCTCACATAGGCCGTGCATCTTTTCTTAAAGAAAAGATGCACGGACTATGTGAGACATCCCTTTATAATATAGCCATCCATGCAAAGGCTAAATAATAATAGCCACACAGTTCGACCGCAATGTTAAGCAACGCTTGCCGAGGTTGGTCTGTGGATAGGTGTGTGTGGGCCATCTTAACATATCTAGATTCCTCCGTGCCTCAGAAAGCACGCTTAGCCGTTGGTCCTGGCTGTAATTTGTAGATCTTTGGCAGTCGTTACGGATTGTCAGAAGCCATAAAATCTAACTCCTGATGAGTTGTGGAGGTTTGGTATTCAGCTGAATACGGTTTGACTGAAAGCCGATCCCAATATAGTTGAAAAAAGGGTAGGCAAATGACGAATAGTAATAATAATAATAATAATCCACATTCCCACTCAAAAATGTCTTACTATAACTATTAGTTATTTTAATATACTTCCAGAAATAAATTCGATATGAAAAACTTACCTCCAGTTTCTAATTTCATCTAAGCAAATTCCATCAAGAAAATGTTTACCCCATTTTAAAATAGGCCACAACTCAGCAGCTTAAGCGCCCTATATTAAGCCTTTTAAGCTTTTGATTTAAAGCGGCTATTTATTACTCATTAACTCATTTTGATCTTAAAACTCGGGTTTTCTAAACATCTGGCACATGCTGGGTGGAATTTTCTAGCTAAGTAATTAATAAAAAGCGCTTTTTTATAAAAGTGTTTTATGTTCAAATGCACACCTGTTTATATAGTTGTTTTCTTTTGTTTCGTTAACGGAGCGCTTTTGTTTTGACTACCTTACGTGACGTAATATTATCTTATAAGTCGTATAGAATCAAAACAGCAATTTGATAATATTAGTTATTAACTATTTGTTTAATTCAAATTAAATCTATTTAAATCTTAAAATAATGAATTCAAAATTGTAAACATAATCGTACGTAATTATAAATACAAATAAAAAAAAATGCTGTTTGTAATAATGAAATTACTCTTCCTAATTACCGTTAATAAGTCAAAAGTCAGATTATAAAATTCTCGTGTCACAATGTTAGTTACCATACTCCTCCGAAACGACTTCACCGATTTTTATGAAATTTTATAGGCATATTCAGCAGGTCTGAGAATCGGCTACTATCTATTTTCATACCCTAATTTTTCTTTTTTCTTTTTATATATGTAGCAAAACAACGTTTGCTGGGTCAGCTAGTGTTCTTATAAAGGTTTTATTTGATACTAGCTTACCCACGAAACTTCTTCTGCGTCACATCAGAGAGAGAAAGAAAAGGAAACCGTTTTTGCTACATTTTTCATTGATACTCCGCTCTTATTGTCCGTAGCGTCATAATATATAGCTTCCTCGATCAGTGGGCTATCCAGCACGAATATTAAAAATAGTATTTTATGTATTTTTATGAAAGCTGCTTGATAGCTCAATAAATGAAGATTTTTGTACGCCTAAAATAAATTTATAATTTTAATTACCTAGTTAAATAATACGGCCATTTTCTCTTAGGGTTTACGACTTAAGCTACCTTAGCCTACGAGTTGTAGACATACTCGATCGCGTTTACGTAAATATCTATACTAATATTATAAAGCTGAAGAGTTTGTTTGTTTGGTTGTTTGTTTGTTTGTTTGTTTGTTTGAACGCGCTAATCTCAGGAACTACTGGTTCGAATTGAAAAATTCTTTTTGGGTTGAATAGGCCATTTATCGAGGAAGGCTTTAGGCTATATTTCATCACGCTTAAGCCAATAGTAGCGGAGCAGCGATAAAGAATGTTTTAAAATCGGGGATTCCACGGGGACGAAGTCGCGGGCAGCAGCTAGTCAATTTATAAGTAGGTACTTAAACTTAATAAGCGCCCTCTGGTGGTAATAAAGGTAAACCTGTTTTTTTTTTCTATATGATTTGACATAAACAAACAGCAACACAATCAAGTAATTTCAAATTTCACACTAGGCCTTCGGACACATTTGGTGAAAAGTTTTCATAACTACAATATTATCGAAGTCTCACCGCCACCTTTTCCTATATTAACGACACGTAAATGCACGCAAAGGCTCCGTTAATCTTTCACAAGTCCTCTTAGTTTAGATCAATGATCCTTAAGTTTTAATCCGTTTGGTAGAATTTATAATATGTACGTGAACCGAACCACAGAGGTACTCGTAGGACCCATTTCACGTTGCGGATTTTGTTCAAAAGAGTTACCGCGACCCTGTAACGCAAAGGACATTAGGAGGAACATGGATGGGTTTTAGTCAGTAAGAGTCTGACACTCGCTTCCACTCCACTCAGAGCGAAAAAGTCATTTGAAGATTTCCCATCCATAAGAATTCTCCCAACTATATTGGGATCGGGTCCCAGTCAATCCGGATTCAGCTGAATACCAGTATTCAGCTTCCAGACCTCCACAATCGGTACAGCATAGTACTTCTTGGCAATACTGTAATTGTATTTGCTTTTATATAATTTGCTTTGCAGCTGTACCTATTTAGTTTTAAAGTATTTTTTTTATCTACCTATATATATATAATGTTTGTTAACTGTGGTACTGCTCTTCTAGTGGTAACTACTGCTCATAAAACAAGTCTTATCTGCGGATAATGCAGTTGACTGCAACATTGTTACCTACTTTAAGTTTGTAATCTTATGTGTTATATAAATGTTGTAGTTGTTTGTTATCCCTTAATAAATAAAATAAAAAATACTGCTGCCAGATTTCGTGCCTTCTGACAATCCGTAACAACTGCCAAAGATTTACCAATGACAGCCATGACCAACGTGCTTTCCGAGGTACGGAGGAGTCTCGGTATGCTAAAATGATCTCCCATCCACAGACCCTCAAGTTTTCACAGTGAAATGTTTACAGAATAAATTAGCTGATTACACTAGCCCTCTTACAAAATGAAGAATAAAAAATGACATCAAACAAACTCAAATTTTGGTAACAATACAATCACTGTATCGTCACTTAGCCGAAAAACCTCCTCAGCTGGAAATAAGATGAGTATTAAAATTATACCTAGTAACTTTAAACACCATTATCATCTCCCTGTCCTTATCGCATGTTACTTGTTCTGTTAACTATTACACTATCAATGACTCCAAAGCCAAAACTATAAAATTACAATTATCAAGAATTAACAACACACAAGCCAGTTGAATCATTAGGAATGTTATCCCAAATAACATCCATGTTAACTCTCTAGGCTGTATTTATTCATTGCTCGTAATTACTTAATCAAGGTTGTCACAATAGGCACTCTATTCTCGTCACACACAGGTAACGCGTTTGTCGCACGAGTCGCGTCCTGTTTGTCGCATTTGTCGCCGCGACAAACTTGTGCCGTAGTTAATTAAGCGCCGTCACAGTCTTCAGGCACTTAAGGCAGAATGAGCAAAAGGCGTACCTCGCCTGACAACTAGACATGGGGCAATTAGATTGTGGGTGCTTAGAAGTTACTGGCTTTAATCCCGACTATACTATATGCGACCTTTTTTTTCTAAAGTAGGGTAGTTTATGAAAGATTTAGCCGACCGCGACCATCCGGGATCTCTTTAGGTATTCTCTTTTTGAATTTTTGATATGGCGGCCCGAAAAAGTCGGACAAAAGCGGCCTCAACTCAGGACAGCCGTAGGGCTAGGTTGAAAATGGGACGGTCATCTTTTCATCTAAATTATCTGCCTATATGTGTCTACTGCTGGACATGGGATAGGAAGCTTTTTGACACTGAATAGGGACCACAGTTAACAAAAGAATTAACGTTCACAGGATGTTTTTACACGGATTTGTTTGATATATCTTTATTTTCTACTGTAATAACACGAAGAAAGGGCACTTACTACTGGCTACATTAAGAGAACGCCATATAAAATCAGAACGTTGTCGCATGTTCTTATTATTTATAATATTGAATAAAGTATAACAGACAGCAGAACGCCCCAAAAAGGTTAAAATGAAGAAAAATGGACGCACGCCATAATGTTTTTTTTCACAAAAATAAATGTATTTCCATAGAGGGCGTGCGTGTTTTACATTAAATTGTGATTCTATTAGGCATAAATACGGTCACATAATAAAGTCTATTTTCCGAAGGCAAATGCCCAAATCCGGTTTGCATTTACACCGACGCGTAATAATGGAGAATCATTTTCTTTGACATAATTATGACACTATCTCAAATCGTGGTAAAATATACCATAAAATCGGTATAAATATAAAATTATGCCGTTTACTTGACTCTCCTTTCGCAGGTATGCTGGAAGAGATTTCTATAGAAATAAGCATCACCTTTATACCTATTTTACTGTGATTTTTTATCTTTTATTTTTATTAAATGAGTGTACATAAATAAAATTGTTGTTAAATAAATAAATAAACAAAAGTTACTTCTGGTAAGAATCTTATACGCATAGTAATATAATTTATAGGAAGGGAATGCAGAGCAGTTTACTTTCATATTCAAATAACGTGTATAAATTTTCCACGTACTAAACATAAAATTCTCACTCGCAGACAAAAGAATGAATCATTACGGTGTTTGAGGGTAGCCCCCTCAAACACCGTAATGATTCATACAGTAATTTATGTTGATAACCTATGGTTTTATTCGAGAAATAAGTTACTTGCTTGATAAAGATTAGTACAATTTATGAAATCCACATTACACTTCTGATTCATGAAAAGGTATTTAAACCATACTTATTATCAGTAGCAGTCTTATATTATTTAGCATACATCATTATTATGACTGAAGTTTTCAAATTTGAGATTCCCAATGTCCTTAAAAACGCAACCCGAAGGCCCATATTCCAAAACGTAAGCTATCGGAACTTTTCATAAATAGAAGTGTTCGTGCTGGAGAGTAAGTTTTAGCTGAGCAAATGCGTTTACGTATTTGTTTGCTCATCTTTCCATGAAGCGTCAATTAGACAAGCTTTCATTGCCATTTTTGTACTCATGTTGAAGTCGGCGTTCGACAGTTTATGTTTTGGCATACGGGCCTTACAGCATCACTCATCTGTCTGTCTGTTTGTTATTTTCTTCGAATCTGCTTGGACCAATTCTGTTGAAATTTGGTACACATATGAACTTTTGTGTCCCAAATATGGTCGCGTTACGTTAATAAATACATTTTGAGTATGGGGCCACTTATAGGGGAATAAGTAAAAAGTAAAAAATAAATAAAAAAAACCTTTTTCTAACAGTACTGCGTCACATATCAAATGAAAATACTTGTTGCAAGGGTCTTAATTTCTTTTTTCCCTATTTTGAAAATTAATGTGTTTTAAGTTATTCGATAAATTAGATGAGAGAGAGTTAACAACCCTCCTTTACAGGGTTATAGGAAATAACCCCCTTTGTTATGCAGAAAAACGAACAGGAAATGCCAGTCTTTCAACTAAGACTTAAAAAAAAAGTGTTCAGTTTAGTATGTGTAATTTTTAGCCTTATGATTTACGTAGTTGTGCTTTTGTGTATTGTGTTTTTATAGTGCCAAATAAATGTTTTATCTATTTATCAATCTGCTTCGAAATTTCTACATTAGAGTTTTTTTTTAATAATCGGTTGCGTCCCTACATTTTTCATCGAAACAATATACACAATTACAGTTCGGTGTGATCCACACCCACCTAAATACGGGTCACGCATCGATCAAACGCTGTATACTTGTATGTACAGCGACCTTTATTATGGGCTTTCATTTAAGTCCACTTAGTCCCATTTTGGGTTCTCGTCAATGCAATTATGTATGTTGTTCGGTTCGGTTATATAAATGTGATGTGACGTTTGATGATGGAGTTTTTAAACGTTTTTTTGTCGTTTATAAATAACAGCCAAGTAATGGAACACGGTTAAGCAACACTTACTGAGGTCGATCCATGGATGGGTGACCATAATGACTCTTTCGTCTTTATTCCTTGTTCTCGACTATAATTAGAAGATTTTTGATAGTCGTTATTGGTAGTCTGATGCCAGAAAATCTAACACCAGTCTTGGAAAGGGTTACCGCATTATGCAAAAGGTATTAGGAGGAACACGGATGGGTTTTAGTCAGTAAGAGTCTGACACTCCTTTTCGATCCGCGGGAAAAGTCATTTGATGATTTCCCATCAACAAAAAAGGGATATATGTTATTAAGTACTGGTTTCAAAATTTAGTTAGGCGAAGTGTTATTGGATGTTTTTATTTAGTAAAAGTGTAGTCTGATTTGAGCCCACTTAATGGCTAACGCGAAGCTCGCCTGCTGCTTGAGAGATTTAAATTTTACTGGTAAAATGTAGGTTTACCAATATAGCCTTACCCTTTCGGGATAAGAGAATTATATTGTTTTGTGATATTTTTGAATTTCATTCATCATCCAATCCAGCTGAAAGACGTCCACTGCTGGACATAATTCCGCCACCCCCCTCCCTGCCCCCCAAGTGTCACTACATAAACCAGTCCTTTTTTTTTGGATGGGAAATCATTTAGTAACTTCTTCCACTCTGGGCAGAGCAGATGGGAGTGTCAGACTCTTACTGACTAAAACCCACCCGTGATCCTTCCTGTGTCCTTTGCGTTCCAGGGCCGTGGTGATTCTTTCGAACAAATTCCGCAACCCTAGCAGGCACTGACCCTATGGGGCCCCGTCTTCATTGCTGACGGCTCCTTGAGGCGCGCGTGGAACACGACGCGCCGTCGACTCGGGCCTAGTTGCTATCTGACGCGACTAGTCTCGTATCTAGCGGATTCCCGTGGCTTAAATCAGGTTATCAGTCTACGCTGCATCTTACGGCACGCGGACGCCACTCTAGAACTTTTCGCCCCCACTGAATTTCTATTCTATCATATTTATTGTTTACAAATATATTTATGTACTACAGCCATGTAGATATTTGTTAAGCCCTATCAACATTTATGTGGGTAACGTTACATGACATGAATAACATTCGGTACTACCTTTCATAACACACAAAACATTCTAATATACACGCGTTTCACTACGAAAAAATACAGAACGTACAACACATAACTTCTGGGCATACGTATCAAAAAACTGGTCAAGTGCGAATCGGACTCATATACAAAGGGATCTCTTATAAGATTTTTTTTGCAAGCAGAGTGGTCGCTCAATCGCGTACCATTGGGAGACCACTTCTTGTGAAATTTTATGATTCTATATCTACATTTATATCTATAGCTATACTAATATTATAAAGAGGAAAGATTTGTATTTTTTATGTAACGAATAAACTCAAAAACGACAGGGCCGATTTCAAAAATTCTTTCACCATTAGAAAGCTACATTCACCCTGAGTAACATAGGCTATATTTTATCCCCGTATTCCCACGGAAACGGGAACTACGCAGGTGAAACCGCGGGGCGCTGCTATCAGCAGTAAGTAGGTACCTTAAAGGATTCGCGTAGAACGTTTGGAGAATGCAGATAGTCTAGCTTAACCTTATCTTTTTTTGAATGCAGTATTAGCACTATATTTCTTTCTTTATTTAAAAAAAAAAACGTTGCCCCTCACTAGGAATTTCTCCTGTGTCGTGGGTGCCTTTACATACATATAAATTAACTTACACAAACAGCCAGACCCGGAACAGCTTTCTGTAGGCCATACAAATATTTATTCCGTGCGGGAATCGAACTCACGACACGCAGCGCAGCAGTTAATTGCTCAACCACTGCGTCAACCGTGCCGTCAAACAATATTCGTGTCGTCAGTTGTACACTAATGTTATAAAGAGGAAATATTTGATTGTTTTTTTGTTTGTATGCATTGAATAGGCTCCGAAACTACTTGACCGATTTAAAAAAATCCCATATTCCCACGGGAACTGGATCTATGCGAGTGAAACCGCAGGGCGATGCTAGTATTAAATTTATTATATATTTTTCAACCTTAGTAGTTTATTTTAGCAGTCAGAGAATTTACCACGCATTTTGTGAGAATATCTGTCTTTGAAACTGCAGTATGTAGGTTGACACTTGAGTAAACCTATTGCAGTTTCAAAGACAGACTTTTGATGGAGAGACGGACGGAAAGACAGTGATGCCAATTTTCACCTTATAGATACGGGACCCTAAAAAAATACTCCTGACATTTTTAGTGTAGCTCACGTAGCTTTAGTAAGGGAGCATAAACAAAACTAAATTTAAGATATCGAGAGCGTTTAAATAATGAATGGAACTGCTTAAGGATGGTTGCTTAGTGGCAAGAGAAAGCGATGGTAGAACATGAATTTTTTGCATCGAAAAATGTGAACCGCTTTTCCTTAGTTATAAATGTTTTGAACATGGTGCAGCACTAAGTGGATAATAATTATTTAGTTTAAATTATTTCATTATATATATGATGTAGAAATATTTAAATAAGGCAATGGTTACAGGAACTATATAAGAACTAATTGGCTTGTGAAGTTCAGGACCCTATATGTAATAAAATCGGCCAAGTACGAGTCGTACTCACATACAAAGAGTTCTTAACCATAATTGATTTATATTATTTTTTGTTATAGCGGCAATAGTAATACACATTCTATGATAATTTCAACTGCCTATGTACGGTTCTTGAAATACAGTACTACCCCCTGACAAACAGACAACAGACAGCGGAGGCTAAGTAGGAAAAAAAAACTATCCAGTTGATAACAATTTCACAATAAAATTATATTTGATTATAAGAAAAAAACAAAACACTTCAATAATTCCAAATATAAAAACCACTTCAGCAGTCCATTGTTTTCATTAATAACGTTTTAAATTATACAATTTTATTGTCTGTGTTCGATATAATGATTTAGGAAGAGGGCTCTTGCTGTAAGAGGTTGGGGAAAAAAAGAAAATGGACAAAACTTAAAAGTCCCAAACAGAACGTTTTTATGAATAAATCATACACATTGCTTGAAACTGGGTCATCTTAAGTCTTATTTATTTTCCAAATGTCTTGATTAATCTTATGGAGACGTTGTTTTCGTAGATTAGATTTTTTTTCTTGAGGGATCCTTGACATTACTTGTACTTTTTTTTTCTGGATGTGAAATCTTCAAATGACTTCTTCAGCTGCACGCCACCATTACGGTAACAAGTCCCCTCTTTGAAGAGTGGTTGGAGAGACACCACGGCGTCCACATCCAGGTGTCAACACTGTGTGGATCGCCCGGAGGACACGGTGGAGGTCTGCCATGCTTCGGCGTAGCAAAGCTGTATCCCCGTTGAGGCGATCGGTGGCGGCTACCTCTCGCTTCCGGCCCTGGTTCAATCCATGGTCTGGAGCGAGAAGGCATGGGAAGCAGTGACTTCCTTCTGCGAAGCAGTAATGCTCGCAAAGGAGGAGGCAGAACGAAATGTACGGGAGAGGGAAACCGCGCCCTAGCCGCCGCAACAGAAAAAAAAACCCGGGCGTCGGGAAACGCAGGGCGATTCCGGGCCACCGTAGGCGCGGGCCTGCGGATGGCGATCTATGGGTGACTCGCCGTCCGATAGCAACTAGGTTCGAGTCGACGGCGCGTCGTGTTCCACACGCGCCTCAAAGAGTTGTCAGCAACGAAGACGGGGTCCCATAGGGTCAGTGTCTGCTAGGGTTGCGGAATTTGTTCGAAAGAGTCACCGCGGCCCTGGAACGCAAAGGGCACTAGAAGAATCACGGGTGGCTTTTAGTCAGTTAGAGTCTGGCACTACCTTCTGCTCCGCCTAGAGCGGGAGAAATCATTTGATGATTTTCAAACCAGAAAAGAAAGGCGCGGTGACTCTTTGGAAAAAAATCCGTAACCTTAGCAGTCACTATGGGTTCCCGCCTTCTTTGCTGACATCTCTTATATTTATCGTACCTTAAAAATCAACGTTCGAGTCACAATTATTAATCCTTTTTCTAATATCATTTGTTTGTACATCTAAAAACATGGTGAAATAAAAAAAATAGTGCTAGATCATTCATCAGGACTTTCTTCTCCAATGGTCAGGGTAGTATATTGTTTGCTGTTGCAGCAATGTTTTCTTGCATACTCTTTATTTGCCAGCACTTCAAGACTTGTCAATACTTTGTAGAAGTCCTTGATTTTTTTAAGCTATTGCATAGCTTCTATCGCGGGCCTTGAGCGTGGCAACCGAATCTAGTAATTCCGTAACGAAAATAACCTAACACCGCTACGTCATTCGATTAGGCCCTACCTTTTTAAAATGGTCGCTTCGTTACTGAGCTATTATGTCGCCGTCACCGAGCCGACCCGAACGTCTGCGTTCGGAAACAATCGGTGGGACAAAGTTAAGTGAAACGTATGTGATTTACATTAGTAGGTACTACTGTACCTACTAATGTAAATCACATACGTTTTACCCCGTGAACGAATCGAGACCATATCACAATGACGCAGAGTACTAAATATATAATTGCATAATTTGATAAAAATGCTATGCAATAGCTTTACCGCGGCAGTCCCCGAGTTCCACATGTATATTTTTTTTTTTCAAAAAAGAACTCTGCTTACATTTTAGTCTACACTACAAAATTCAGCTACAAATATAATCTTCAATATAACTGTATTACAAATAGCCGCTTAGAAACAAAACTCCTTCCTCCGTACAAAGTTTATACGATTTGTCGTAAATTAATAACTAACTGGGTTTGCCTGGAGCAGCCTAAATTAGCCTTGAAGAGGGCTACGGCCCTTTGTAGCCAAACCGGTGGCCTAAATTATATTATTTTTGCCTAAGCTCCTTATTTTATTTAAGATAAAGACTGTTATTATACCAAATAGGATTATATTGTGCTTCTATCGTAATTTTGAAAGGATAAAAAGGGACAGAGGTATTTATTTTTCAAATATTATTATGGTTGGAAAGAAAGAAAGAAAGAAAAATGTGTTTAATTGGAATTATATAAAAAACACCTTATAATTAATCAAAATAACTCAAACTCAAACTCAAAACGTTTATTTCAATTAGGCCATTAACGGCACTTTTGAACGTCATCAATAAAAATTATCATAAATTAAGTGACTCTAGCGTCCATTCGCAAAGGTAGATTCTTATGGAGAAGAACGGACAAGAAACTCCATAGTTACTCTTTTCAAATCAATGTTTTACAATATTTGGTAATACAATAAATACTTCATATATGTGAGGACGATGCACCAAGTATACTACTTAGTTATAGAACAAAGTATTACCAGCAGAGGTAAACTGCTTAATATCTCATGCCCATGGTACTCACATATTTACAAATATTGAAATAATAAAAAGAAAAAAAAAAGTACAAGACACGAAAAATGTACCTATTCATAAATATAATTCACTCATAAATCAACCAGTTTGATTTTGTCTACACCCTTGATTGCCCTATGGAGCAAGACCAGCATGTTTCCAAGCATTCTTATCCTGAATGTAATCTTCTAATTTGTAATATGCTTGTTTACAAAGGGTGGTTTTAATAAAAGTTTTAAATTTTCTTTCATTTAATTCTAATATGTTACAAGGTATTTTGTTGTAACATTTAACACAGTACCCCATAAAAGATGTATGTACTTTGGCTAATCTATAAAATGGTTGGTCTAATTTGTCTTTATTTCTAGTATTAAAATTGTGTCTATCACTAATTTTACTAAAAAGATGTCGATTTTTCCTTACATACATAATATTTTCATAAATAACATAAACCAAATAATGCCAAAAGGGCTTCAGCTCAGCATAATGCCAGATGGCGACGCAAGGTGTACCACCAGACGCTGATTTTCAGCTGCAACCCACAAAGGTTGGACAGTCCTGTATTGTTGGTTTCATCAGCAAAATATATCTTAGTGAGCTGAATTTTCGTATTACACCTTTTTAAGGTGTTTTAATGACAATCTGAGATACGAAGTTAATATCGTGCCGGTTAAAGAAGTTAATAAAGGTCAAGGTCACAAAAATCATTTCATGGCGAATATATCGCTCGGAGGTCACTAAAGGTTATTATGAAAATTGTTTGTTCGTTTGTTGTTGTTGGTCGCTCGATTATATTATTTTTAAAAATTATCTTTCGTTTTTTTGTAGAATCAAACGTTTTTTGAGTAGAACGCAGAGCAAACTGTTTTTTGTGACCTTTAAAACTTTTTAACCAGCACGACATTAATGTCAATCTTTCAATAAAATACCGTGATAAAGGTTTATACCAAAACTCAGTTCAATAGGAATTTCTAAACTAAAACTAAAATGAATGAACTAGGATGACTTTTGATGAGAATACTAAGTTTTTTTGTAAGCACCTTTGGCCGGTACCTGGGTTGGACGTCGCTTGGTCAAACTCCTGCTTTTTATAATCAGCCTACGCCGTCCCACTGCTGGGCGAAGGACTTCCAGGCTCCCGGAGATTTTTCCACCTATCTTCTAATCTTGTCTCCTCCGGCACGTAACGTTGGGTAATTAATATAATTACCACTGCTTGCAAAACGGTTAAGGAACAAAAGGAAACCGGAATTACCCTGAACCAAAGATTTTAAACACGATGTGAATTTAATTAATTATTTAATCATTTGTTATTTTATAACTGACTTGTTGTTATTATATTGACATTTCTTCTTTTTTATATCACATGACATTTATCAAACATTCATATTAATAATTCAACAATTATTACTGTATTATTTGTTAATTTTGAATTTCAAAGCATAATTTCATTAGGTATTCTTTTTTTCTTTTAATTAATTATTGTATTTCATCTTCGAGCCGATGAATTGCCAATGTTATGTACGCCATTATTGTCACATGCATCGGGCCATAAATTAAATATTAAGTAATATTCAATGTTAAATGTTTGTGATGTGGCAGTACTTTTTCTAAATAAATAAATGTGAAATTTGCAAACCCGCACTGTGTTGATCTTCTTCGCACTGTTTTTTTCCCATGAAAAGGAGTGTTTGAGCCTCCTGAAATAGGAGCATCAGCACATCAGTAAAATAGGGTTGTTTCCTAGGAATATATATGATTCTATTTCGTTCGTCAGTTAGATTATCTCAAAATATTGGACACGCATTTTTTTGTTTTTCAAATCTAAAAAAAATACAAAACCTTCAAAGATCATGAGTGGGGCCTTGTGACGTCACGGCGTGGTAAAAATCGTAGCATGAAGTGACGTCACACGAGTTTTCAACGCGCTGTATCGTCTTCGTTTTTTGTTTACATGAAAAAAGAAAAAACACGTGTCCAACATTTTTTGGAAATCTATCTGACGGACTAATTAGATTTTTTTATTCAACTACCCTATTCATTATAATAACAAATTGATTATTTCTATGAAATAAAGTCTGTTCATATTAACATAAACTAACATGGTATCAAAACATACCTAAGAAAATGAAAATACAAACTTTAGCTCAAATAACTTATATTATCCATTTTCATATTATAAATACGAAAGTAACGTTGTTTGTTTGTCTATCGATCTGTTTGTCAGTCAGTGTGTTTGCACCTTTAATACGCCTTAACGGCTGAACAGATTTGAGGGAACCAAGAGCTGATGTTCTATATCGAACATAATGTATTTTTTATTTCGTGTGTGTTCCTTAGAATGATTCTCGACATTCACGCGGGCGTAGTGACTGGCAGATTCTAGTCACTACTAATATTATAAAAATGAAAGATTTTAATCTTTGTTTGCATTGAATAGGCTCCGAAACTACAGAACCGATTTAAAAAATTCTTTCACTGTTGGGAAGCTACACTATCCTCGGGTGACATAAACCAATATTCCCACGGGAACGGGAAATACGCGCGTGAAATCGCGGGACGCTGCTAGTACAAAATATTTCGAGAATCCAAACAAAACTTTACCCTTGTAACAATATTCCTAAACTAACATATTCACTTAATAGCGGTAATAAGCTTAATAAAACGCCTATTAAAATGATTAGTCTTAAAAGATAACAGTAACAGCCACATTAGCCGCCATTTTGTTTAATCCCACACGTTCATGTTTAATTAATAGTTATAAGTGCTGTTTAATTGGTTCAGCCGTTATCCCTTAATAGGCGTTATAATAATGGTGGATGTTTTTCGTAACGAGGGCTGTTTACTTTTGATGTTTCCGTCCCTTGATATTTTTGGTTTCTAGTACTACCTAGCTTGTTACCGTGACTCCTGTGGTAAAAATAATATTTCAGTTATTCAGCGATTGTGTAGCTATTAGTATAATATTGTTCGTAATCAGATCAGTAATTACTTCCAAAATTGAACGTTCAAAAAATATACAAACAAAAAAAAAATACCATGCAATAACCAAATATACCCTCCTCCCTCGGATCGCCGTTGAGTTCGGTCGTGTCTGCTGCTACGAGTTATTTTGATTCTTTATTCAAAATTATTGTATTTATAGAAATAAAATTAATTTAATAAATCGGCGAACGAAGCAAAAGTACCAGGCGCCCAGAACCAGTGGGAAGTACAAACTACTTGAGTAGTGTAGATAGCACGCACACAAACCACGTTTCAACAGCACACTCGGATTATTGCAAGGACGCTGGCCCCTCCCAGCTGCCACCTCCACTACGCACACCTCGTCCCTCACAGCGCACTACAGCTGACATATCTTACTGCCCGGCCGCTGTCCGCTAAATATGACTACTACTCAACGCTCACCGCCATCAATACCTGTACCGGTGCCTATGCAATCTTCTTCGTCGTTTCCGAATTTGGCTAATGCTGATTGTGTTAGCTATGGCTCCGACACTCAATTGGATCTTTCTTTAAATCGATGTGATAAATCCGACGGGTCCAGGAATGTCACGCAGAGATCTTTGAAGAGAAAGTTCGTTGAAACAGGTGTTGTGGAAATCAAGGCTATGTTCGAAAGTTTCCAGCAACAACAAAATCTTAAGCTTGACCAACTCAACTCGGCAATGCACATTATTCAAGAGCAAACTAATGATATTAAAAAAGACCTACAATTTGTTTCTGATAAGTACGATGCTTTCCTGGAACGTATGGGAAGATTGGAACATGAAAATTCCAAAAATAAAAAAACCATTGCTTATTTGGAGTCGAAAATTGAGTTGCTGGAACGAAACTACCGTGCGACTTCGGTTGAAATCCATAATATCCCCAAAGACCGCAACGAAAATAAGGAATCTTTACGCACTATCGTAAAAACCATTGGCACAATCATAAATCAGCCAATCCATGACTCAGATGTTTATGATGCATTCCGAGTCAAAACCAAAGATGACAATAAGCACCCTATAATAATTCAATTTACTACAACGTTCACGAAGAACAACATGATCAAAAAATGTAGAACGTTCAACAAGGAAAATCCAAGCAACAAGTTAAATACTTCGCACATTCAACTGGCCACAACATCTAAGTCTCAACCTATTTATATTGATGAATATTTGACACCTACAGCCAAAAAACTTCGCTACGTCGTGAAAAAATTCAAAACTGATAATATGTATCACAGCTTCTGGAATTCATATGGCAAAATATACTTAAAGGAAAAAGAAACATCTCGTCCAATTCGAATTGACTGTGAGGAGGAACTACTTAAATTAAAGTCAGATTGACTAGAATTTGTACTTACCACCCATATATTTTGCTCTTACTGTTCTTGTATATTTCATAAAAACACCACTCAACACATAATTTGCTCCTTACACTTCACAGATAAACACTTAAACACTTACATCACACGAATACTATACTTTTCACTTAAGTCATTATATCATTCATACAGGACTACAGTCAATACGAAACTTAAGATTATTATTCAAAGTAATACGTATATATGTGAATACATTACTCAGCGAGCGAACTATATTTGTTTACTAAATGAACTACGACATTCCGATTTACGATATGTGCTTGTACATCAGTTTAACAGAACTATTATTGTAGCGACAATTTTTCCACTTACCCTGCAATTGAGATTGTACCATACCTTCGCATATGATTTATTCTATACTGATAACGTCAATGCAATTAGTGCTTTATTGCATTGTATTATAATACTCTTTCGCACACAACCGCAAGTATGCTCACTTTTAGTTTACAAAGACTGGTCATTTTATAATGTACTGTTAAACAACGGTATTTTACTTACAGAACACTTGTTTTTAATGTTCTTATTTATTACTCCTTGCAGTAACAACATATTTTTGATGTCACTATTCCATAACATTCAAGTTCAATAGTACCAAAGACATAATTTTGGACTTAGATCGTATTTCCTTAGCACGCTCGTTTACCTGTGATATTGACAATTGTCTAAATTTTGTAACTGACTCTGAGCTATCTCTAAAAGTAATACACCAAAATATTAGAAGCATATCGCGAAACACACCAGGTTTATTAACATTATTACAGAGATCACAAATAGACTGGGATTACATTGTTCTAACAGAATGCTGGTTGTCTTGTGCACACAACATTCCGCCGCTTGAAGGTTATATGTACTACAAAACTAATAATATTATAACGCAAAACGAAGGGGTTGTTATTTACTGTAAAAATGATATTGCCGTATGCGTAGAAGAACCTACCATTACTGATTGTAACTGTCTAATGATAAAAATCAATCAAAATACGGCCATGCTAGCAGTATACCGACCTGCTGGTTACAAAAACCTTAATAACTTTTTTACCTCTCTTGACAATTTTCTCAGTTCTACCTCCAATTTTAAAAACTTTATTCTTATAGGTGACCTTAATGTGGACATAACAGAGACCAACACAGACTCGAATTCTGCGCATTACCTGAACCTTTTAGCATCCCATGGCATGTTGCCGGCTTATAACTTCCCTACTCATAATAAGACATGCTTGGATCACATTATATTAAAAACTCGACTCCCAGTTTCTTGTTACGTAACTGAAACATCCATCACTGATCATAATGCAAATTTCCTTATTTTGGACTTAGCTAAACGAATAAACAAAACCAGTAGAATAGTTAAACGCATAAATTATGAAAAAATGGGCACTGAAATTTCAAATACCAATTTTAATGAATTGTATTTAATGACAGATGTTGATCTTGCTGTTCAGTACTTTGTTAACTCAATTAATTGTATTATAAAATCTAACACTCTATCTTCCAAAACCTCCAACCGTAAGAAAATTACCAAGCCGTGGATAACGACCGGGTTATTGAGGTGTATGAGGAATCGTGACAAACTACACCAAAAGGCAAAAAAGCATCCTAAAGACCAAAACATTATAATTACCTATAAGAGATATAGAAATTTTTGCAATGAACTTTTAAAAAAGATAAAAAGGGAATATGATAAATCTGAACTTCAGTCTGCAGCCAAAACTAATAACAAAGCCCTATGGAATAAAATAAAAGACATTACCCACACAAATAAATCTGAAAACAAAGCCACACAGCTAATCAATACTCATGATCCTATTTCTTCGGTGAATGTAATCAACGAATTTTTTGTTAACATCGGCAAAAATATAGCTGACCGTTGCTATTCTGATAACTTTACCCTGTCCGTTCCTCCTCAGACCTACTCCAACTCGATGGTGTTTTTCCCTACAGACTTGGAAGAAATCGAAAATATAATTCATAGTCTAAAGTCTAGTTGCGCTATTGGATACGACAATATTTCTACCAGCATTTTGAAGAGATATAGACATGTTCTCATTACTCCTATTTTATTTATCTGCAACCTCGCCATTAACTCCGGAAAATTCCCAAATGCCTGGAAAATAGCAGAGATTCGCCCCATATTTAAAACTGGCGACGGAGCTTGTGTAAATAACTATAGACCAATTTCTATTCTTCCAGCTTTGTCGAAAATTTTGGAAAGGATCATGAAAAAGCGTCTGGTCGACTACCTGGAAAATAAGTCACTACTATCTCCCTCTCAATACGGCTTTCGACCTGGCCGGTCGACCAGCGACGCCATTCATGATCTTACGAAGTTTGTTTCTGATAAATTAGATGTAAACAAAAAAGTAATTGTAATTTTCATGGACCTGGCCAAGGCTTTCGACACAGTCTCTGTCCCACTGCTGCTGCAGAAATTAGAGAACATTGGTGTAAGGGGTGCTCAGCTTGAGCTTTTCTCTGATTACCTCTCTAACAGATTCCAGAGAGTTAGGGTGGAGGAATGGACTAGTAGCGATCTTCCCGTCGTGCAGGGCGTCCCGCAGGGTAGCATTCTTGGTCCCCCAATGTTTTTGACTTACATTAACGAACTGTGTGAGCTCAAAATGCCCAGCGGAAGAATTATAACCTTCGCTGATGACACAGCACTTTTGTTTGAAGCCAATACCTGGCCCGAAGTTTACAGCTACGCCCAGTCGGGCTTAAATTTGGTGTTGTCATGGCTAGCTAAGAATAAACTCGCTCTCAACGTGGATAAGACAAAGTATATTTCCTTTTATCTAAAAAAACGCAATTGTTCACTTGATGGGTTCAAAATCACAGCTCATGAAACCACGTGCATTTCTTCCCATAGTACTCACTGCTCTTGTCCCTTCCTCCAGCGAACAGAATCAATTAAGTACTTGGGAGTCATTCTAGATAGCACTCTCAGTTTTCACCAACATATAGATGCTCTTTCCTCTAGAATCCGAAAATTAATATTTGTTTTCAAAAATCTTCGTCATGTTGCGGACACTGGCGTTATGAGAACAGTATATTTTGCTTTGTGCCAATCGCTGATCTCTTACTGCATAACAGTATGGGGTGGGACAACAAAAACATCAATGCTTCGGATTGAACGGTCCCAAAGAGCCATTTTAAAGGTCAGTAATTTCTTGCCTTTCTTATATCCCACAAAAGACCTCTATGAGCGAACTAGAGTATTAACTGTACGACAACTGTTTATTTTGAATACCATATTACGCAGGCATTCTTCTCTTCCCTATGATCCTAGTCTTTTTGATGGGAAGCGACGTAAACACGTAGTTTGTCCCACAACTCACTATCACACCGCCTTCTCCCGACGGCATTTCGGTTTTCTTGCAAACTATTTGTATAACAAAATTAATAGAAGTTTGTCAATTTATTCGCTAACAATTAAGCATTGCAAAACTAAGGTCTCAACCTGGTTGCAAAAATTAGATTATGAAAAGACAGAACAGTTACTTCTGGTACCCTCGTAATATGTATCAATTATCTATTAGACTGTATGTATGACTTGACCCTTTACGCCCATAACATAATATTACCTTTCCTCACACACTTCACTTTCATACATCATCTAATCACATCACCGACACACTTCACAGACACTTTACTTCCCACACATTACACTTCACAATTCGTAATTTTAATTTTTGTTATGTTAATTAAGTCATATCTGCTTTTCCCTTCTGCAATAAATTATTTGTATTAGTATTCACATTAGCTAGTATATGTTAACTACATGTAATTCGAGGTGAGAGCCTGGGGATCCGTCACACAGGGTATCCTAGTATGGACGCCAGTCTCTCGCAAAGGATCATACTTGTATTATGAATTTTGGTTAAAAGAAATAGGAATTATATTTATAACTATGTGAACCTTTGTGAAGAGAGAAAATAAAGATATTGATTGATTGATTGATTGATACAAACTACCTTTTTAGGTTTTACCTAGAATGCTCACATCTAGACAATTACCAAACCTGAACGTATGTAAGGTCAAAACTTTTGGCTTAATATGTTGTTTTGTGATCATACTAATGCCAGACAGTCTGCGGTTTTCAGTTGATGCTGCATCAGTCTAGGTTTGCTACGTCGTAGCCGCGTAGCTCGTAGTTCGTAGCCCGTAGACTTAAGCTCGTTGAAATGGCGTAGCACAAGTTTTATGAAACAGTAATATAATCCAATTTGGTTTTCTAGATCGAGGATAATTTTGAGTATTAATGTGGATGATGGGGAAGATTTTTGGTTTTTATTTGCTATATTTTATTCCTATATAGCCGAGATGACGAGAAATAAAAAGTATGAATGAATATCTTAGGTTGCGCTGACTTAAAATAAAGTATGACGATGGATTATTGTGTACCGCGAAATATAAGT
Organism: Hecatera dysodea; assembly: GCA_905332915.2. Classification (NCBI taxonomy): domain Eukaryota; kingdom Metazoa; phylum Arthropoda; class Insecta; order Lepidoptera; family Noctuidae; genus Hecatera; species Hecatera dysodea. The sequence continues at coordinate 15,691,505 of HG995305.1, forward strand.
TCATATTCCGCGGTACACAATAAATCAATACCTATTAAGTTTTATCAAAATGAGCTTGCTTCTTCTCATCTTAGACAAACTTCGAGTCCCAAGCGAAATTCAAAACATTGAACGCGTTTAATATTTAACCGTAACCCAACAAATACCCACCTAAATTTAAAGGACGATAACCCCGCAATAATTCAACAAAATATTCATCTGAAAAAATTTCCCAAAATGCAGGCAAAAAAAGCTGTTACAACGGCCTATGGGAGCTTATTCCGACCACGTAGGTACAGTCGCGACGACAAATCTAAATGGGCATAAGCTTAGAATTAAAATTCTGTGTGCGCGGCACTTACCTATTGTCTACACAAAATATCCTTTAATTATGTTGGCTGTTCTGCTCTTTTGTTTATGGTATAAGTTGAAAGAGGTGGAGGAGAAGACAGTATGGTTTTGAATTTTAGTAGAATGAAAGCGTTTTATGTGAAGAAATGTAGTGAGGAAAGTTATGGGCATTAATGTGAGTGGCTATAAAAGGTAAACGAAGGCCATATAAATCATGAATGGGCTTTGTAAATGATGACATGATTAGAAAGGGGCAGCGATGAAGAGAAGAATAGAATAAGATTTTTTTCCCATCTCCAAATATTAAATAAGTAAAAGGAACCGATAATGCTGAAAAGGTTATTGCAACTTCTTCCTCAGAAGTAATGTTTTATATGCAAATTACTGCTGCATATAAGGTTATATTTTTTATATAATATTATGAAGAGGAAAGATTTATATTTTTGTATGTAACAAATAACCTCAAATACTACTGAACCGATTTTAAAAATTCTTTTACCATTATAAAGCTACATTCACTTGAGTAATAGGCTATATTTTATCCCCGTATACCCACGGGAACGGAAACTACGCGGGTGAAACCACGGGGCGCTGCTTGTGATTTAAATACAAGTTTTTCAACCGTTGCCCATGTGAACAGCAGTAACTTAACTGTGAACTCCTAGGAGCGACTCAAAGTCACAGACAGTCAATTTTCCGTCGTCACCTGTAACTTAATCCATAACGCGTGTGTAAACGTTAAACACGTCCGTTTAAGTACACAGGACAATACTGGCGCTGTATTTCTCGGCGGATGTTCAAACAAAATGTATGGCAGGCGACACGTACGGAATTTTAATTGGTGCAAATTGCCAGTGCGAGTGACGGTGACAGTTTTAGCATTAATAACGGCCAAAACTGACCCAGTTCCCCGGATCTAGTGGGTAAGAGAAATTAATTATTTCTGTAATACTTTTGTTGACTATTGTACTTTTTGGTTGCTCTGTTGTTGGATTACGGAATGTAAATTTTTGATGAAGTTAATTTAGTAGAAGACGTTTCTTAGTTTGGTTTTGATATACACGTATTTATTTATTTATTTTCTACCATTCAATTATCTTTACCAGTTAATCACCTAATGTGATAATATACACAGCTAATATAATAAAAAAAACTGTACCTAAAAAGTTACCAAAAATCTTCGTCCTTAAATACTACTACCACCAGCCTATCTATCTAAGTAATAAAGACTGTTACAGTCTAATAAACCAGTGAATGTATACAGGAGATAATGTAGTAACGGTTGAAGAAATATATAGACATAGTACGTAGTAGTGAAAAGTACATTAAGAACTGGCGGTATTATTTTTGATGTGACGACGCCTAATAAATCGATGAACGCCGGCTGCACGCACGAAAAAGGATGAATCATTGTAACGTTAACCTCATTGTAACGTTACAATCAGAGCGAGAGCGCTGCACGAGCGAGCCAGAGGCACGATCATTTCATCAATGTTTTGTTATGACTTTGTCACGTTAAACTATCGTCCGTAAACCGACTTTACGGACAACCAATTTTTTATATGACTTTTTTTTATTCATTTTCATATTCCATCATTTCAATTAATTTGAAAACTTTCTATCTTCAAATAATTTTTAACCAATAAAGTATAAACATCCACTCAAAAAATCATAAACTTCATTTTTGAAGGGCAAAAACAAATGCAGGTTTCTCTTGTCAAAGATTCTGAACAAATTGAAAGTCTGTTGTTATTTTTTCAGGCAGAAAGCTTCAACTACCTTCAACGACCCAAAAACTGCTTAATTTCAAGTCTTTTTATCTAAAAGTTTTTGGGACTGTTCTGAGACTTTTAGGTACAGTTTTATTTAAACAAATAAAATATTACATGTTCTTTCAATTTCACTAAAAGATCTTGCCAATTTTTTGGCTAAGTTGAAGCGTAACTTTTTAGGTAACCCGTCGATTTTTATTCTGATATGTAATGGATTTCATAACACTTTTTATTATAAATGTTACTTTCTCTTGGAACTTCGGTAAAAAGAATTTGGCATCGCCAAATAATAAGGCAGATGACTAAAATAAAAATTATTAGTCCTCCAGAGAGATTTCCTAAAAATATTGGACACGTATTTTTTCTTTTTCCAAATAAATAAAAAACGAAGACGATACAGTATACAGTACGTTGAATACTCGTGTGACGTCACTACTTGCTACAATTCTTACCACGACGTAACGACACAATCTTCCCACTCCTGATATTTGATGCTTTTTATCTTCGTCAATTTTGAAAGATTTGATAAAGCGAAAAATACATGTCCAATATTTTTCGATAATCTAACTGACGACGGTCTAAATAGAATCATATTTTTTATTCAGGAAACATCCCTTTTTATTTTATAAGTATTTAAAGTTATTTTATTGTTTTAAAAAGAAATACATATGTAATAGCGATAGAAACCGAAGGAAACTTATTATAGAATCTTATTATATCAGTCGTTTTAATACAAAAAAAAAAAACATTAAATAAAGAAAATTGTAATTTAGTCGAACCATACACAACACGACACTGTCTTGTTCATTGAGTTTAAATCATCATTAACTTGCACTTATCTCAACTTATTTGAATCATAACAGTGGCTTCCTATACCATATTTTTCTATTAGTTGACATCTTAGCATTATTGATCCCTGATCTTGTGCCTTTTCTAGGTAATTATAATTTGTCATCCCAAACACCGTCCATCAAATGTGTCTTCCCCTTTCTCTGTAGTCATTCATACTAAAAAAACACCTTACGATATTTTTCTCATTACTCCGTATCATAAGATACCATGATAAACGGTTTCTATTTTCATCAGTTAAATTAAATCTATACTAATATTATAAATGTGAATGTTTGGATTTTTAGAGGGATCTTGATGAAATTTAGGCACAGAGGTAAATTATAATCTGGAATAACACAACGGATATTTTTATCCCTGGAGTATATGTTCCTTTCGGATAATTTAAGACATTCACGCGGGCGGAGACGAGGTCGGCAGCTAATACATAAATCAGTTAATTAATGAAAATTCAAAAATAGTTTCTCTTCAAGTAATCCGCCCTAAATAAATCTCTGCAACACGCAAACAAACAAGTAGGTAAATTATGTTGCTAAATACAAATTCTAGTGTTTAGATTTTACACAAACATATTGCACCAAAACCGGCTTGAACTGGTAACAAACCGCTTATAACCGGTGTAATTGAGCTTATCTTCAGATAAGAGGTATTAACGTTCAGACAAGATCTACTGTCACAGAGTTAGGAGGGCTGGAAGTGAACTGTTGATTTTGTGTGGAACAGCTGGAGGTGAGTGCCTCGATCTTGAAACGAAGTCGGGGCTAAGAAATAAAGAAAGTTATTTCATCACACACTTCAACTATTTACTGTCTCAGACTACCATGCATAACTAGGCAGGTGCTGTTCTGTGATCTCACTGTGACTACTAAGGCGAAGTACTTCTTAGTGCTGTAGCCTTAAACGGTCAAGGATGAACGTCAACCGAATTAATGCTCACCTAAATTGTTGTACAAAAACGACCACAAAATCTCTTTCGCTTATTAAAAGCTACCTACACTATTGCTGATTACCATAGGTACCTCCAACTTTGTTATTTTTTTAAATCTTAAAAGATTTCTTACGCTCTGGGTGAAGTAGATGGGAGTGTCAGACTCCACAGAGTACTTTTATGGGTCAGACTCTTACTGACTAAAACCTACCCGTGTTTCTCCTAAAGCCATCTGCGTTCCAGGACCGCGATTGTTTAAAAAAAAAAATCTACAACCCAGACAGTTTATCTTTTTTTAGAGTGGCATATCAAAAGAAGCAACGGCCTTCCAGGCCTGCCACGGTGATGTCCACTCACAAGGCTGAAGGCTGCAAAGATCCACTGGACGTGAGACGCGAAGGACCATGCTCACGTGGCGATTATTGGGGGAGACGTATGTCCAGCAGTAGAAGGCTTTCGGCAGAAATGATGATGATGATTATTTATCCCAAGTACCTGTGAGATTTGTCTGTCATTTGTAGATCTTTGGTAGTACCATGTTCCCCATTTATGGGGTTGTGGAGGTCTGGTAGGTAGCTGCTCCACGTTAAATACTGGTATTCAGCTGAATCCGGTATGACTGGAAGCCGACCCCAATATAGTTGGGAAAAGGCTAGGCAGATGATGACTTGTGGGGTTCCCAAAAACAAATGAATTCCATATTTTCTTCCAGTCGTCGACATAATCAATGTTACCAAGTTTACGTAAGTTGCCGGATTGATTAAACCGTCGGTACATGGCCCCAGTAGTTTCAACGGAGACGTTTTCGTCAAAGGAAAACCTCGGTTTCCAGTCGCTATTTTTATTTAAGTGCCGAATAATCTTGCTTTATTTGTAGTTACTTGTAAATGTTTTGTCCTCGGTAACCTGCAGGGATTAGGGTATTTATTTGTCTTGGTTCTAGCGGAAAAGAGAGTAAAATAATGTTTATTTTGAGTGGTTATCAAGGTATAATTTTGACTTAGTTTTTCTACTTACTCGTGGACTTAGTTAAAGGAAAATCTAAACTAATATTATAACTAGGTAACGTTTGTGAGTTTGTGACGTTGTAAGGGGTAATCTCTTGATCTACTAAACCGATTTCACCAATAAAAAGCTACGTTATTGTGGAGTGTGAGTACGGGAACAGGAACAACGCGGGTGAAATCGCGGGGTGCTGCTAGTATTAAATGAGAACATCTTCGATCTTCTTAGTGTGAAAATACTTGATTAAAATAAGTTCTTTTTTATCATTCCATTTATTTATTTTATGTATGTATATGTACATAAAATTACAATTTCAAAAATTTCTATAAACAATAAAAAAAAAAAAAATTAAAAATGTAAAAAATAGTAGCCCACCGGCACCGGTATCGGATCCAAGCTGCCGGGTAGTCAGGCCTCCCAAGAGAGGAACCTCCTAATCATTACATAATATTATTAGACTCGCGTTTTGTCACTATCTCACCTGATGGTAAACAATGATAATATGATCGACGGTGGAACACGTTTGTACTTTAAGATTCAATCATGATTTAAAGACCCCCAAATTGTAGCTTATAAAACACTAACTCCGGGATCTAATCAATGGGATTAGCTTGTTGAATCTTAGCTGTTCTGTCAACGCCAGATGTCGCTGAAAACCTACGCTATGGCTGTCTCGCACATGTGTCCAAACATTACGCTGAGCGATGACCGTTTTACGCGGATGTGACGCATATGTTCCCAACTTGCATAATTATTGAAATATTGTTTTTTGTTTTTTTAGTAAGACTCTTCTTTCTTCTCTTTTCTTTCTCTCTTCTTTCTTTCTTTTCTTTCTTATGCACATTGAAAGTATTCTCCTCATCCTCCCCAACCTCATCTACGGAAATTGAAATGTTTATAAGCACTATCCGATATTAATTTTTCGGCTACGTAATACTAGCAAACCTTTCTCAACTATATTTTCTCAATTTTATTATACCAATGTAAAATAAATAATTATAATTAGTGGTTATAATGTATTATAACCACTAATTGGATTAGAAATCTGGATACTCAGACATATTGAGTATTATCCAGAGTTTTATCTAGCCTTTATTTCATCTAAATCGAGGAGTCGTGTTAGTCGTGGCAAATTAATGTGGACAGCTTTCGTCGGTGTTAAATATAATATGTAAAGACGCTACTAATGGCTTTAAGTCTACAAGGTTTTTGGGACTGTTCACGTTTCGTTGTAGACTATCATACTTTAGCAAACTCAAGTATTGTTACACTCGTGCGATAGAAACTGTTCTATTCTGCCCTAATTTCAATTTTAGCAAAGAGAATTGGATCTATTTGAGGGACAAGATTTCCATAATAAAAAAATAGCATCCACAAAATCAAAGATATTGAGTTTCTAAGTTTAGTAAGAAACTTCATTGAGTTCTAATCATCGCGTTGACTGAGTCCTGTAAAAAGTACAAAACGAATGTATACTAATATAGATAAGTGGACCTCTCGCTTTCGGCCCTGGTTCAATCCATGGTCCGGGCCGAGGTGGCATGGGAAGCGGTCACGCAGACCGCGCGCGGAAGGGGGAAATCTCACGTCCCAGCCACCGCAACAAATAAGACGGGAGCGACTTGTTTGTTGCGGTGGCTGGGGCGTCGGGATTTGCAAGGCGATTCTCAGCCACTGTAGGCGTGGGTTTTGGGATGCCGAGCTATGGGGGGCTCGCCGTCCGATAACAATCAGGCCCGGGTCGACGTCGCGTCGTGTTCCACGCACCGAGAAGACGGGGCCCCATGAGGTCAGTGCCTGGTCTGAATTTCATGTAAGTAGTACTAACATAACATAACACCAACATTGGACACGTTACAGAATAGTTCGCAATAAACGTTTTGAATTTGACTTTCTTTTAATCTATACTTAATATTATAAAGCTGAAGAGTTTGTTTGTTTGTTTGTTTGTTTGAACGCGCTAATCTCAGGAACTACTGGTCCGATTTGAAAAATTCTTTCAGTGTTAGATAGCCCATTTATCGAGGAAGGCTATAGGCTATATTTTATCCCCATATTCCCACGGGAACGGGAACTACGCGGGTGAAACCGCGAGGCGCTGCTAGTTTTTAATAAAACTGGTCACGTACCTATATAATAGTTGTACTCATAATTTATATCGACACATTATTACTGAACGTGTATTGCGCCTAGTATTGATAAAATATAAATTATAACTTCATCTCATAATGGCGTTCATACAATGGCTGATGCTGGATACAATTCTATTCGTAATTGATATTGTATTGTAGGTACTCATTACTCTTTCAAAGAAGGTAATTTACGAAAGTGCGTCTAACGTCTAAGGTAATTAGTTTATTTTTTCTATGTGTAATTGGAGTAAATAAATGGTATTTATTTTGTAAATGCTTACAAAATAAATACCATTGCATGGCCATTACCATGCTAGGTAATTTTAAACTAAACGAGACCGGTGTTTCGGTGCTGTCTATCTGCTTCTTACTCTACTCTACCTTGAGAAGAAGGGCTGACACAAACTCAAAGTTTCTTTTAAAGTTCATAAAAACGGTACTAGTCAAATCATATGACAACCATGTAGGTTAATGTCTGAGGTGGACATTTGAGGAAGTACCACACAGATTTGAGTTACATATGATTTATGTAGAAGCGCAGTTTCATCTGCGAAGTTTTCAATCCCGTGGGGATAAAATATATCATATGTTACGCTAATAATGTAGCTTTGGTAAAAAAATATTAAAATGGGTCCAGTACTTTGGGAGCTTATTTGGTACAAACAAAAAATCTTTCCTCTTATATATCCATAATATTGTAGTATAGATGTATTGAAGTGTAAACAATTACTCCAATCATAGTAATTGTGTGTCAATATTTGACGTACAACAAAATATATAATACTAGCTGCCGCCCGTGGCTCCGTCCACATAAATGGTGGAAATTATCCCAAGGGAACATATTTCCGGGATAAAAAGTATGTTTTGTATTATTCCAGACCATAATCTACCTGTGTTCCAAATTGTATCCAAATCTGTTCAGCCGTTCTCACGTGAAAGAGTAATAAACGTTCATACAAATAAGCTTTCGCGTTTATAGTATAATATTAATAAGGATCTATTTAAATTTAGAAGCCAGCATAATTATCTGTGACAATCTTGCTACCCAGTTATTAGTTTGTGAGAGTCGAATAGACATCAGTGGCTTCATTTAAAAAGCTGGCAAAGTCCAAGTTGCATCAGATAAGACTGGAAGCCGACCTGAATATGTTTGAAAAAGCAAGTCTTTCAAAGAAATTAATTTAAGCAGGTGCATCTTACTTGTAACAGAAATAAGTTTAATTATATTTTATTTAGTAACTAGCTGCTGCCCGTGACTTCGTCCCCGTGGAATCCCCGATTTTAAAACATTCTCTATCGCTGCTCCACTCCTATTGGCTTAAGCGTGATGATATATAGCCTAAAGCCTTCCTCGATAAATGGTCTATTCAACCCAAAAAGAATTTTTCAATTAGAACCAGTAGTTCTTGAGATTAGCGCGTTCAAACAAACAAACAATCAAACTCTTCAGCTTTATAATATTAGTATAGATTAATATTTAGTAATTAAACTAATAGATTTACTTCAGGTTCTTGAAATCAATTTCAATTTAATCTAGTATGAAGCTGCGTGTTTTGTGGTTTGACTAAGTGTTTTCATTATTTTCTTACAAACAATGAAACGATAGCCATTTAGGATTTGACAACAGAAGTTACTGGCTAGAGACCAAGTCTCAATTATTTCTAAGACAGTTAGGTTACCATCCCTACCTTGTTGTTCCATCAATTCGTACCAAGCGTTTCTAATCGTCTTTTGTAATGCGCACAGCAAAGGAGTGGTACTCTCTGGCTGCGTCTGTGTTTCCGAACGCATTCAACCCGGATCTCTTCAAAGTTAGAGTGAACAGGCTTCTTCTGGGTAAGATCATTCCATCGTCGACTTTGTCTCTGTCACCTGCGACCTAGAATAGTCAAGAGCATATCCATCTGACAAAAAAGGCAAAATTGAAAATTTTGAGAAAACCCACGACGGTAAAAACATAATTGAAAAAGAATTAAATAATTAATAAAAACCCCCGACTTACAAAATTAATGTAACCTAAGAATCTAACCTAAAAATTTTGCCTTTTATTTCAAACTTTTTAGAGAGAATTTTATTATGAACCAGCAGCGCCCCCTGGTGAGTTGTCACCGTAACATCTATCCAAGAACATGCACCAATCAAACCCGAACACATCACTGAAAACTACATCAAAATAGGAGAAGTTTTGTTTTTTTGCATAAACATATGTTTACTGCAGCGCCCCCTGGTGAGTTGTCACCGCAACACCTATCTAAGAACATGCACCAATGAAACCCCAACCCATCACTGAAAACTACATCAAAATCGGAGTAGTTTTGTTTTTTTTTGCAAAAAAATGTTATCTGCAGCGCCCCCTTGTGACCGTAACACATATTTAAGAACATGTACCAATCAAACCTTAACCCACCACTGAAAACTGCATCAAAATTGGACTAGCAGTTTTGAAGATAAATGGCAACATTGGTTTGCCCAAATATCCCTGACTGCAGCGCCCCCTGTTGAGTTGTCACCGTAACACCGATCTAAGAACATGCACCAATCAAATCCGAACCCATCACTGAAAACCGCATGAAAATCGGACTAGTAGTACTGGAGATAAATGGGAACATTGGTTTGCACAAACAAACAAACAAACATCCTCTCACCCCAAACGCATACACTGTCTCCGTTCCGTCGTGGGAATAAAAAAATAATCAAAATGTATGAAAAAAGAAGAGTTTTCTACCGTATGCGATTCCGATGTGAATGCGAGCACTCGACTCGACACTCGAACATACGACGCGAGAATTGTCCTTAAGATCTGAAAAAGAATGCCTATGTTATTTTGAGGAAAAATAATTGCAAACGTTTTGTTACAATCGGATACTATCGTCATCAATCTTGCTACGATTCTCTTTTCTGCGACTTATTTTCTTTTCCATGAGTTTTTTACTGATTTTTCTCCATAGGGTCCAGAACAGAATGAAGCTGTGCACAAAGTTTATTCTAAAGAGTGCCAGTCTCTGGAGTCCCTTTGCAGAATATGCCTTGCTAGTATAGTTATCTGCGCTTCACGCCGAACCACCTGTACCTTCCTGAATCTGAACGTGGCAAATGACAGAACGATCCGAAGAGCCACCAAATAGTCGGATATATTTGAAAATTTTAGTCAATCGAAAAGAATAAGAAGCAAAATTCAACGATTCATAAGTGTCCATCAGCCTGCTTATTAACCATCACCATCTATTGAAAAAGGGCCGGAAGCGGGAGGTCGCCACCACCGATTGCCTCGACAAGGGCTCAGCGTTGCTCCACCCGAATAAGGCAGACCTCCACCGTATGCTCTACCGATAAACACAGTGTTGACACCCGGGTGAATCCTCCCACAGAATCCGAAATAGATAGCCCCAAAAACTTCGAGTCCGATGAGGACCTGCGTTAAGCGGAAGGTGAGGACGCCATGGTGCCTCTCCAACCACTCCTCAAAACGGGGACGTATCGCCACAATCATGGCGTGCCCAGAGCTGGGTTACGACAGTCACTCTTTCCATATCGCCATGAGATCCTGTCGGAGCTCTATCCGGCGCACAGCGATTTGCTGCAGCAGCAGTGTCGCCCCGGCGTAGCGCTTCCACGCACCAGGCATAAATGTGCGCGAGGGCTCTCGCCGCCAGATTTTACGGCGGCAATCCAGCAAGAAGGCTCGCCGTCTCGCCGGAGACCATGCGATGGTCAGAATATACCTAGAACTCACACTTTCCCGTTATTAAACGGGACGTTGTAAATGTACCTACATACCTAAAAAGTTACTATCATCATAGTTAACAGAATATTCTAAGAACGCCGTTAGTTATGTATGTGAAGGAGGAAGTTTAATCTCACGAAGTGTGATTGAAAAGTATAAACTAATAAAATTGGAGCCGGTACATTAAGTGAATTTCCACATAAATCTTGCACGTCACTGCTGTTCCTGCTCTCGACGGCTAGAAGTTACGAATGTTTTGGATAAGGGAAATTAAATTCGTGATATATTTGACTTAGGACGAAAAAGCGAGAAGTAGAACCCAGCATTGATGTTTCCTGTTGGAAATTTGATGGTCTTCAATGTTTTACAGCGGATTTTAAGTAGATATTTTAAATATCTTCTTTTTTCTTTCTTCCGAGGAAAACAATTTTAGTCTTTATTGATGGCTGATTTTTTAACGGTCATATAATTAGCAAAGATGAAATAATACGGCTGCCTGACATAGTAATTGATTTACGAAATCTTTCACACCTTAATTTTTATTCCTCAGGTAAAACATAACAGACGATTGGAAAATAAGTGCTTAAATATGTAACTATATAATGACCAAACAGAATAATAACCCTTTAATTAACCACACGATAAGTATTTCAAGTTATATCTTATGTGGTTGTGAGGTTTTTGCCAAAACTAAACTTTTTAAAGCTAATATCCGTCAAAATGTTTCTTTGACCGAAAAATGCGTAAATCTTTATTAATTAGCTTCAATAAAAGAAACCTTTTACGTTCAATACCTCACTCTTTATAACTCCACGGAACCCAGTCACGGGTTAACTCTCAAGAAAAGTTAGCGAAAACCTTAGCGTTCATAAGTCAGCGTCCGTATTGGAACTTCGGACTTATGCCGTTTTGCCTCAACTAATATATTCACAGGAGCGATTTACTACTTATCCTCGTACCATTTTGCTTGTTTGACAGGTAGAATTTTAGGTTATGGTCCGAATTTTGCCTAATACTGTTAGGAGCTTGGAGTTCACAAAAAACAGCCGATTGCATAACCTAAAATAGACACTTTAATCAAACCACACTAATTAAAACTTTTAACTCGCCAATTTAAGATTTTGTACCAAGTTTGTACCAAGAATCACTTTAATTTGAAAGATCGCACTCGAATTTAAACGTTGTATCGCAAATCCAATATTCACTGATCAAGGCCTGCATTGTGCAGGCCTTATATGTATAGGACGTCAGTCAATTCCAGAACCTTCCATTGTAGAAAGATTTAAAAAATCGCGCGGTTACGACTGACTAGGTGTCGAGTGTTCTAGCATAGAATAGTCTAGAAGCTTCATGACTCTACTATTTCTGCCACTTGACACTAGATGACGTTAGTGATAACGAATGCTGCTATGAAACAGGCTTTAACTGAGGCAAACCTCTAAGCAATAGCACCTTAGAGGTTTTATTATATGGATGATAATGCAATCTGGGCCATCAGCAATCAGTATTGCCCTTATTCCATCTGGATTCAGCGCAATTTGCATAGTTCTTAGTCGTCAGTTCAATAATAGTCGCCCTTTTTTCAAGGTTGGGAAATCATCAAATGACTTGTTCTGGGCTTGGCGGAGCCAAAGAGAGTGTCAGACTCTTATTGACTAAATCCCACCACGGCTTTGGAACGCCAATGGCATAAGGTGGATCCAAATGCCATTGGCGTTCCAAGGCCGTGGTGGATCTTTTGAAAGTCCTCAACCCTGGTACAGTCACCTTGCGCCTTCAATGTCATGTTATCTTCTATCCACTGCATGTTAAGTCTTCCTTTACTCTGATTGCATTCTCTTAAACTTACCTGCACCAAATTGTTTGGGATCAGCGTGATTTGTCGTCCACATGCAAGGCTATAAGAACTTGGAACAATATTTAAGATATTTTTCATTTTCGATAAGAAGTCTGTTAGTAGTTATCATGATGTGACTGTCGACAGTAATCAAGGACAAGTTAGTCAGCTTCGAGTCTTTTCCAATATGTATGCAAATATGCTTTGTCCTGTAGTGAGATTGTTACAAAGTTGTATATTAGTCTCACATAATTAAGTAGAATATAATGGTAATACTGCAAGTTCGGGGTTTTATGTCACAGAAATGCTAGACGAAAAATACAGCTCTGCCCACCCTTTTCTGATGGACTGGTCATCATCTGCTTATACTGGGTTCAGCTGAATACCAGTATTTTACGGCTGCCTACCAGACCACCACAACCCATAAACTAGGTAACACGGTAGTTCTTTGCAAGACTGATATCAAATTTTCTGGCTTCAGATAATCCGTAACGACTGCCAAAGATTTACAAATATCAAAAAACCTATAAACATATTAACTTGCTTTCCGGATCACGGAGGATACGAATATTAAATAATCTCGATTTGTAAGAGGTCACCCATCCACAGACCAACCTCAGCAATCGTTGCTTAACCTTGAAGATCGATCTGTGCGGCTGTTTGTACTTAGCCACAAGCTCCTCCCATTCTGGTGGACTGGTGATATTATATTTTACGATCAAAGCAGCTGCAGTCAATTCGACCAGTACGATCTAATATGTTCGAAGGTAACGCTCGAAGGATAGATCACAGATCTGACCCCAAAAGATAAAGTAAATTCAGGACAGTTTTGATGCCTTTGTATTTTGAACTCACACGATGACAACATGTTAACATTAAGAAGTCTAAGTTGGAGCAGTTTAAGAAAGAAGTAAATGACTAGAAAAAATAGCAGAAATCCATCGATTAACTGTATTTTCTGTTATCAACATCTGCATATTCTCATATGCATTACTAGCGACTCATCCCAGCTTCACACCGGTGCAATGCTGATACACGTCTACTATATTATGCATATATTATACTAGCTGCTGCCCGCGACTTCGTCCCCGTGGAATCCCCGATTTCAAAACATTCTTTATCGCTGCTCCGCTCCTATTGGCTTAAGCGTGATGATATATAGCCTAAAGCCTTCCTCGATAAATGGTCTATTCAACCCATAAAGAATTTTTCAATTCGAACCAGTAGTTCCTGAGATTAGCGCGTTCAAACAAACAAACTCTTCAGCTTTATAATATTAGTATAGATATATAAACATTCCTCTTGCATCCATCAATCTGTCTATTAAAAAACCGCATCAAAATCCATTGCGTAGTTTTTAAGATCTAAGCAAACATAGGGGCAGACTGACAACGGGAAGTGGCTTTGTTTTATACTATACAGTGATGAAGTGACGTTCATAAACTCTCATAAATGGAGGGAAAATCTACAGGGCAATCTGCTTTAATCCTAACACATTGTTGTGATTTTCCATCATTCACGTTTTTATCTACGTACACGAACGCACAAAATAAACGAATGATTGAACTGCGAAAACAAAAGGAACTTTGAAACTTAAGAATAATCTACAAAACCTCAATAATAATAAAATAATTTTGTATGGGGTACCGTGGGTACCTATTCCATTTATTTATCACCTACCCGGTTATAAGGCTAACTACACACACAGGTCCACATTCCAAAGAAATACAAACCATAAATTCAACCAGCCCTTCTGAGTCCCACCTAAAAACAAAACAGAAAAAAAATCTAATGAAAATCGCAAAATGAATTTCGTTCGAATAGAGCCTTATCGGACGGGCACAGCCGGTCGCGGATCGGAATGAAAATATAACATAACTAAAGTCAACAAAGCACAAAATTAGTTTTTATCCGAAAATAGTAAGAAAAAACCGGTGGCCGCGAATGTGGGGATAGAAAATGGAACTCGCGTTGATGTTGTGTCATTCGATATTGATTAGAATTACGTTTGTGGATCATCTTGTTCTGTTTGTAATTATATGGCTACTTGCTGGACTAGGTAGATAGCAGTAGTGCATTTTTTAGATTTTACAGTAGATAAAGAAATGCCATAAAACATTCATATTATTAAGGAAATGGACCTTCGATTCGCTGTCTATATTTTAGATAATATTGACTACTTACACACAGATTAAAACAACAGTTAACGAAGCCTTTAGTTCTATTGTTATTTCTTCTTTTAGTACTCATAAATATTCCAAATTAAGTAACTAACTTTAAAGATTATTTTCTAAATCACGTTCACGAACTGCTGTCAAAAATAAATATTTACCAAAATATGGATGGATAATCAACTAACAACTTTATATTTTCACATTTCGTGTCTAATTCCTTGACAATATCTAGAGTCGCATCAAATATCCTCCATCATCTCAATTTGACGTCGACATGAGCGCACAGACTGAGGAATTATAGTTTTAAAGATTTTATTACTACACGAAGTTTTATTGGAATATTCCAACTTTGCGAAGACGAGAGGTCAGATAGGAAGTCGCTCCATACTAAATGTGGATTCTCAGCAGCACCCAATTACATTGGAAGCCAACCACAACACAGGCAGATGGAGGGTTGATGGATATCGAGCTGATAAAAACTGAGAAAAGAAAAGGGACAGAAAACGCCATCATGTGGTACCCGTTTCTTATGGATGCATAAGCATAAAGCATAATCAGCCTTTTAATGTTCGCACTGCTGGGACGCAGACCGACAGGGGATGGGCCGTAATCCACCACGCGGGCCCAGTGCGTGTTGGTGAATGTCACATACCTTCGAATTTTTGGTTCTAGGAAAAGCCGGTTTCCTCACGATGTTTTCCTTCACCGTTTTGAGAGCAGTGGTGATGAAATTAATTACACAAGTAATGCGCCTGGCTGGATTTGAACCCGTGTCCTACAATTCGTAAGCCGGGGCCGTTACCACTCGGCCACCACTGTTCCTACTTATCAAATGACTTTTTCCACTCTGGGTGGAGTGGACGGGAGTGTCAGACACTTACTGACAAAAACCCATCCGTGGTCCTTGTAATGAACTTGCGCTCAGGGCTGTGTGAGCGGTGAGTCTTTCGAAAAAATTCAGTCTTCTTCTATTGCAGGGGTTTGAGCGTGCGGGCCTGCGGATGGCGAGCTATGGGTGGCTCGCCGTCCGAAAGCAACCAGGCCCGAGTCGACGGCGCGTCGTGTTCCACGCGCGCCTCAAAGAGCCGTCAGCAAAGAAGACGGCGCCCCATAGGTTCAGTGCCTGCTAGGGTTGCGGAATTTGTTCGAAAGAGTCACCGCGGCCCTGGAATGCAAAGGGCACAAGAAGGATCACGGGTGGGTTTTAGTCAGTAAGAGTCTGACACTCCCTTCCGCTCCGCCCAGAGCGGGAGAAGTCATTTTATGATTTCCCATCCAGAAAAAAAAGGGATTTGACCGTGAGGTTTGTCTCTCCCTCACGCGGCCTGAGGTTTACATAAGTACCTACAAGGCGAATTTTTAATAGGTATCAGTTAATAATTAAGTTGCTAGGATTAGTCAAATATTTAAAACAAATCCATCAAGCCGTTAGTAAGACATAATTAATTAGCGTTAATATTTTATTCAACTTTAGTTTTCTACGTAAAAAATGAAAAAATAGTATTAACCTTTGGAAATTTGCTGAAGTAGCAAGTAGGTACGCATTAATCCATTGAAAATAATCTACAACGGAAAGTTCCATTTGTGTTTACTTAAAGAATTCTAGAGATTATTTCTGTAATTAACATTATAATTTTCTTTACTTAATAATATTTCGTCTAAAGAAACATCAAATAAATCCTATTATCCTATTACGATACTAACTATAGACTGAACATTGCTTAATTGACAGCAGACTTCAGAAGTTCAGAATATATTTCAGAGTATGAAAATAGCCTTAATTAAAAATAAAAGCTCAACATTTACACTTTGAAAAACACAAACCAATTTAACTGGAAATTGTACAACCTCCTTAATAAAATTCAACCAATATTCTGCTGCAATAACTGGAAAAACCATCTGAATCAATTAGTCAGTTGGAAAACGTCTAGTTTCCATAAGAATAGATTAATTGGAAAGGCATTTATTTTCTGGGAATACGATATCAATTAGTTTGTTACTTGAAACTCTAATTGGTTGCTGTGACCGGCACTTTTATAGATTTAATAATTGACAGAATTTTTGTGCCAGCATTTATTTTTTTCACGATAAAACAGTTTCCTACGATTTTAATTTTGATAGATTAGGCGATTCATTCATTGCTAACTCTGCCCTGTTAGATATGTTCTCATGGCCACAGGACATTTAACAGCATAAGAAGTACCTACCTTTGGCACTCAACGATATCCTAGACGCGACATAATTTAAAAATGATTTCTATGTAGCATAGCATAGCATGCATAGTCAGATTTTTAATGTACCAACTGTCTTTTTTTTCTATGTAATGAATTTAATGATTTCTATGTAATAAATTGATATTCTTGTATAAAAAATTATTCAAATCGATTCAGCAACTTAGTCGTAAAAGCGTAACAAACGAACAAACAAATTCTGATTCGCATTTATTATATGAGTTAAGATTGAATAAGGAAATGTATGATTTGTAACACGTGCTACTTCAATGAACGATCCCAATATATTAAAAACACAATGCATACCATAATCATATCTCTATACGTAATTTCAGTATCATATCATCATAAAAAGGCCTTTATATAATTTGATTACATTTCAGCTCGAATGCATCTACATACAGAGCAACAATAGGTATCTACATATATATTACTCCATCTTATAAATGCTATCCATCGATTTATGGCAACCGGCCTCAATACCAATGTCGATTCAGATAATAATTGATACGGTTGGATCAATTGAACCGTGTTATATGTAAAATTATATTAATATCATTGTGTTGAGTGGATTCTCTCATAGACAGGTCAATTCTGGAGCTGAAAAAATATTTAAATTCAAATGGCAATGTGTTCAAGCGGCAATCGTGGACGAAACGTTGTTATAATCTAGGTAAGTGTTAGAGATATTTTTGACAGTTTGACTGCAACGCAAATGCGGATGTTCCTTATTATATCATAATTTTGCCTTTGGTGCGACGGGTCAGTGCCCCAAAAGGCTGTAGACAAAGTACCATTCTATTAGCTAATCAATCGTCGAAATACCAAAATATAAGAAAATGATCATATGACATTACGGTGCTGTTCATCAATCTCATAAATTCATGACGTTTTGACAATTACCTTCGTCACGCTACCGTTGACAGAATGTCACTTGTTTATAGGGAATGTGCAGAAACTATAGGTGGCAGCACAGACGCGTCAATGCCAAGTATATTTTAATGATAAGTTTCAAATTTGCAACGCTAGATGGCGCAGTCTACTTCGTGCATGTTGCCCTAAACGGAGGGTGCAGGAAGTATAGGCGGCAGCACAGGTCAAATACACACAACGTAAAAGTTTCAAATTTGCAACTCTAGATGGTATAGTCTACGCCGTGCACGTTCCCTATAGCCAACAGGGTAGTTTACTAAAAAAAAAACTAATAAGACCGTCAGATAGATTTCCAAAAAAATATTGGACACATATTTTTACTATTTTTACGTAACACAAAAAAACAAAGTCGATACAATTAGTGGAAAACTCGTGGAACGTCACTACGTACTCCTAATCTTTGATGCTTTTTATCGTCGTCAATTTTAATAGATTTGATAAAGCAAAAACTACGTGCCCAATATTTTTCGATAGTTTAACTTGCGAACCTAAACGGAATCATATTTTTTTTTCTCAGGAAACATACCTATTGTTCTACGGATTTTTTCATTGTCATTATTGATAGGCCCGCGTTTGCGCACTGTCATACTGACAGAAAAATGTGGTATTTATTAATTGATTAAATATCGCAGCATACATATGCTGAGATAGGGACCTTTTTTGGCCTCGCACAGTTTAAATTTAATATTAAGCTTTTAAATATTTTATTTTTATTTGTTTTGTGCGAGTCCTAAATAAACATTTTTCTTTCTTTCTTTCTTTAAAAAAAAACAACACTATCTGTCACATGGTAAGCGATGATGTGAGTGTGTGTGTGACGATGGAGCACGCTTGCCTTAAACCTACCTAATCACTCTTGACTTACAGACTCCGGTGGTGTATTCCGCTCCTCAGCTAAACGTGCGATATAAAAACTATTATGGGAAACGTACAAACTCTTATTTAACACTTACTCTAATTAACGATATTCCAACAAACATTCAATGGGAAATGATAAATATAATTTAATAAAAACAAATACTTACAAAAAAATTATTTGATTCTCTTTTATAATACATCATCCTGTTTAAGGCGTTTCACTGACCAAATTACCTTGATCATTCGTTCCCTCTTTGCCGCCCGCAACCTGTGCACGCCCTTTTAATAATGTGCTTTTACATGTTGATTATAGTTAATAGTCTATAAATAACGAAGAAAAACGCACCATCACAAGGTTTTGGTCGGGGTATCGCCTTCAATTTCATTCGATCAGTAATTAGCATCACGACAAGCGGCTGCTGCCTAACCGTACTGTTCTCATATTGTAAGTTTTTTTTTTCAATTTACCTCACAATGTTTTATAAAATTTTGTATGATGTAAAAACTAGGCTCATTATTATGTTTTGTCATTATTTACTTTAAGGTGTTTCAACATCCAGACAAACCTATCAAGGTTTTGTGATGTTTCTTGATATGGTCTGTATTTTTCACTAGTTAATAAACAAATAAAAATAAAAATAAACGTACGCATAATGGCAGTATTTCCAAAATATTCTACACGTAATCCAAAATAATAAACATACTCTTTAACGGTGACTCGCAGATTTGTCAAGCAGCCCCTTAATTAAGTGCCTTTTATTACTGTAGATACTTAAAATTCCTAATTTAATTCAAAATTGTAACGACCGAAAGCTAATATTATTGATCTTTCCCAACCCTTGGCTCACCACTCACCGATGGCAAGCTAGGGTTGACTTTATGGGTACACATCCCGACTCCCGTTACCAAAGCGCTAAAGCGCGGGTCCAATAGGCCCCGATGCTAATTGTGAGGGTTGACTGAAATTAGAAGCGCCAGACGACGGGTTAAATTGACTATTTCTATCGATGCTGTGGTAGACTTACGTCTGTTATGTTGGCTTTGTTTGTGAAAATTTGAAAATAGAATGCATCTGTGTGTTTACAGCTAAAAATAACATATTGCGAATTTGGTATTGAAAGTAAATGAATGAACCGATTATAATGAAGCTATAGGTACATTATATAGATACGAATAAGCAAGGCTAAACAGTTAAGAATTTTTTTGCTAGTTACAAAAAAGCCAAGAGTGGTTTTTCACTGTCTATAGAACTTTAAATTGTAGAGCTACTAGCAGTTTTCATAAAAATATTATCTTCTGATATGACCCTTGAATTTTCTTTATTTTGCTTTTATTTTAATAAAATATGAGCATATGAGTGGCACAGGCACTCTCTGCCTGCGTTCGGAAACACAGATGCAAAATCACTAATCTCTTCAAAGTTAAAGTGAACAGGCTTCTTCTGGGTAAGCTCATTCCATCATCGACTTTGTCACCTCTGACCTAGACTAGAGTCAAGAGTAAATCAATCTCAAATAAAAAAAAAAAACAAAATATTCGTTACATTTTGTGTAGATTTTCAGACCTATTTCGAGGTTCAAAATATTCAAATATTTTAAAACTGAACTTTTCCTACATTCCCAATTAGATTCACAACACATGTTTTCAAATGTTTCTTAATTGAAAACTTGGTTTTCATGAGAATAAAATTTGTAACTTAGTCAATAGTGACAGCTTGAACTCGATTCGATGAAACATTATACTGACCGTACAAACAGAGGGACAACATAACTTGGAATCTTGTTTGTTTGGCTCGGATCGGGTGCAGTGCATATACACTCTGAGAGGTATATGGGACCATAGATAGATAGTTTGACTGGTCGCTGCTATCACCGCGCTATTGCCATAGACTAGAGAAAAAAAAAGAGTGGACCAATAACCGGCTGGACGTTGCGAGGACCCACTGTATGTGTGTGTGATGTGGTTTCTCTTCCATTGGCCACATTACATTACATTGGCCTCTAAACAGCTATGATCGTCTTTCGGCAGAAATGCCAATGATGACGAGAAAAATAACATTTTGCGTGACGCACCAAAACAACGTTAACGTAGAAAATAAAATGATGATTTATAACATTTTGTAGTAAGAATGGGTATGGGATATCTTTTTCAGTAGTAAAGTATGTTATTATAGTATCTTTTTTTCTGAATGGGAAATCATCAAATGACTTCTCCCGCTCTGGGTGGAGTGGAAGGGAGTGTCAGACCCTTACTGACTAAATCCAGCCGAGTTCCTCCTAGTGCCATTTACGTTCCAGGGCTACAGTGACTCTTTCGAACCAATTCCGTAATCCTAACAGGCACTGACCCCCATGGGGCCCCGTCTTCTTTGCTGACATCTCTTTGAGTGAAACATAAGGTGCCGTTGACCCGGGCCTGGTTGTTATCGGATGGCGAACCACCCAAATCTCGCCATCCGCAAGCCCGATTATTATAGTACCTGCCACCTTAATACAAGTGGCCTTAGTGCGTACCACTGTAGCGTATTGATTCAAGATTGAAGATATGTGAACGCACCTTATATGTAGTATTGCATGTTTTAATATTTACGTCACACGATTGGTAAGTGGCAACACAAGAGACGATTCGGGGTGTTATCCTTAGCGTAGCTCTCTCACTTGTTCACCGCCGCGAGACACGGATTACGTTAATCCATACTGTGTTATCCAGTAATATTTTACTATACACAATCAATATTCCGAAAAACCCCAACCAGAGCCCGATCTGTCTCCGAATCATCAACCTCAACGTAAGACGCATCAAGGAGACAGATAGAACACCTCCCATCTGCGTTCCCAAACCATAATGCAATAGAGAACGTGTCATAAGTAACGTTACAAAAAAAAAAAAAAAACAATAAAAATGGACGTTTACATCCGTAATTTTTTAGTTAATGACCGTAGGTCTATAGGGTCCCCACCGAATGTGTCTCCACGTTGTCGTCGTGGTGGGGCTTGAGCGTCCCAATGATCTTGCGAGCTTTCCTGGTAGAGCCACTCATGCCGGAAGGTCGCAAGTGAGGGATCAGACCAAGAGAGACACACACGCTTGCTCGCTGCTCTTTGGTACGCGTCTGATCATCAGACGTGACTGTGAGAGCAGCGAGCAGGTGGAGAGGTGAGGTGAGGAGAGGGCCCTGAGAAGGGGCGGAGCAAGCAGGGACCGCACCCTTCAAAGGAAAACCATGAAAAAAGGCATTTGTAAAATGAGTCCAGGTGGGTCCCGACTGCTCAGCGGTCGGGGAATCCCACCCCGCTTCGGCGGGCTGCCCTCCGTACTCTGGGGTGGGCACCAAACTGAAGATCTCGCCGTACTGAAGCGGGCGAAGGAGGCGGTGAGCCTCCAAGAGCTGGGCATCAGCGGGGGCATCGGGGTCAGGAGGACCCTAACCGGTGCCCGCAAGCTCGAGCTCGCCGGAGCGGAGAGTGGCCCGTTCGCGGACGCCCTGGCCAAAAGGCTGAGGGCGGTCTTACCCGCGGACGAGGTCCGGGTGTCCAGGCCGACTAAGCGCATCGACATGCGCATAGTGGGCCTGGATGACTCCGTTACGGAGGAGGAAGTTGTGGCCGCCGTCGCCAGGACTGGGGGGTGCTCTGCCGAGCTCGTCAAGGCGGGCACCCTCCGGCCTGACAACACGGGCATGCAAACCCTTGTGGTGAGCTGCCCCGTGACGGCGGCCAGAACTGTGTCGGAGGGCCGAAGGCTCTTGGTGGGATGGGTGTCTGCGCGGGTAAAACTGCTGGAACCCAGGCCTCTGAGGTGCTACCGCTGCCATGTGGGCAACCACACGGGAGCTATGTGCCCCTCGGAGGTGGACCGCAGCGGTCTTTGTTTCCGCTGTGGTCAGCCCGGTCATCGGGCCGGCTCGTGTGAGGCCACGCCGCACTGCAGTGCATGTGCGGCTGCTGGCAAGCCGGCCGAGCACTGGGCTGGGGGAAGGGCCTGCGCGCCATCCGCCCCGACCAAGGGCAAGAGGTCCGCCGCCACCGCCACCTCTGCCGCCGCCGCGGCTTCCGTCGCCGCTTCTGCCGCTACTGCTGTGGGTGCTGCGAGTCCTGGTTCTCGGGAGGGGGCCGAGATGGAGTGCCAGTAATGGTCCCATCGTGGCCGCCTCCAGAGACAAGTCGGCCGCTGTGCTATTGCGCAGTGGCTGATGCCTGGGGACGGTGAGCGTGGGTGGCTCGCCGTCCGATACCAGGTTGAGTCGACGACGCGTTGTGTTCCACGCGCGCCTCAAGGAGCCGTCAGCACCAAGGACGGGGCCCCATAGGGTCGGTGCCTGCTAGGGTTGCGGAATTTGTTCGAAAGAGTTGCCGCGGCCCTGGAACGCATAGGGCACAAGAAGGATCACGGGTGGGTTTTAGTCAGTAAAAGTCTGACACTCCCTACCGCTCCATCCAGGGCGGAAGGGGTCATTTGATGATTTCCCATCCAAAAAAAAAAAAAAAAGGTCTATAGGGTAGTTGACTAAAAAATCTAATAAGTTGATCAGATAGATTTCTTAAAAATATTGGATTTAAATATCTGGGACACTGGATCACCGATAGTCTGTCGGATGACGCTGACTTAGAGAGGGAAAGTAGAGCGTTGGCTGTCAGGTGTAACATGCTGGCTCGCAGGTTCGCACGGTGTACGCGAGAGGTTAAAATAACACTATTCAGGGCCCACTGCCAGTCGCTGTACACGTGCGCCCTATGGGTCAGTTATACAGAGGGCTCGTACAATGCTCTACGAGTCCAATATAATAACGCGTTCCGGGTAATGCTGCGGTTACCGCGTTTCTGTAGCGCGTCGGGGATGTTCGCGGACGCGCGTGTTCCGGATTTCGGCTCACTACTGCGGCTGCGAATCGCATCACTGATGCGTCGGATGCGCGACAGCCCTAATAGCCTAGTGGCTACTGTAGCCGGCAGGGTGGATGGCCTAATGGTTTCTCACTGGATGGCGGTACAGAGACCGTCTTTCAGGTATGTGAAGTAGGCTTATTGTGTATCGTTTTGTTTTTAGTTAGTAAGTATTAATTTAATTGATACTAAAACTATGGATCTCTGGTCTGATAATAAAGTTATTATTATTATTATTTCTTCTTTTTTTTCACTTAAACAAAAGACGAAGACGATACAGTACGTTGAAAACGCGTGTGACGTCACTACGTGCTACAATTTTTACCACTAACGTCTCGTCAGAAGCCCCCACTCCTGATATTTGATGCTTTTTGTCTTTGTCAATTTTTATAAAGGAGAATGCCCACGGCACTATGGACAAATGTACTGAATTCAACATTCTTGTGTCTTCATCAAATCCTCTTTAAAATACTCGATGGCATGTCTTAATACTATCTCAAAAGATTTAACACAAACTACAATGGCATTTCCGAGATATTTACGAAAATGAAATTACTATTTTGAGGTTATGTTCGACCAAAAGTTAGTTGAAAAAACCTATTTAAAAGGGTCTGAATAGGTTTACGGGTGAGCTTGGTGTCTTTGAAGCATATTTGTGTAAAATCTGTAACGGTTTAGCTATATCAGGTTTGTTACAGGTTGCCATCTGTGTCTACCTCACCAAGTCTTACTGATTTAGATTTTGCGCATTTTTAAATCTTATGCCCGCGTTTCATGAAATTGCAAATCATGGAATAAGTCATTACCAATACATCAGTAGAAGGTTCTTACCTGAAGGTATAGGTTATGTTACAATCCGGTAAAACAATTGTGAGGTGAGGAACTAACACACAGACATGGATTGTACTTTTGTCCTCAAGATTTGTTATATGGTACGTAAACATAAAGCGCAGTTCTTAACTAAAAAAACATACTAAGTTAAAAGACAATGTGCATTCTTACCGGTGTTGGTGAGATCTTGACTCGTAAAATGTCCATGATATTATTCGGAATGTCCGACAACATGTGTCTGCGCCTAAGTGGCGTTAATCTCAAAGAGCAGTTGAGACATTGCATCACAGTCACACTCGCCATGATCACAACTCAAAAAGTCTTTAGTAATAAACAACACAATGGTGCAGCGGCGTTAAAAGTATGTTTATTTTCAGTGGGTTGGTAGCAGTAACGGAGGAACTAAAAGGCTCGACTCGAAGCACAACGTACCAAAACCAGCAGAAAGAACAATATTATTATGTAAAAATACAGACAGACGCGCAATAAATGTCAAATAAGGTACCCATACTGATGAAAGATCGATTTTTGGTCGATGTCCGTAAACCAGCCAGTGGTATTTCACGAATACAACACGGCAACGATGCCGCCGTTTACAACCACTGCTATTAAAAATACCAGCAAAAACATGTGATTTAAGAACTCTGTTATTACTTTACAATAACAAATTGAACAATCAATAAAAAACCGATATCATTTTATATTATATAGGTAGGTACGCACATTACCCGCAATAGAAAAAATGTACATCCTAGTATTGACAGCCGAAAGTAAAAAATGGCGTACTATAACATCGGAAACATAAAAGTATTAATTATTGTTCAAAAAACTATCCCATTTTCAATATC
Organism: Hecatera dysodea; assembly: GCA_905332915.2. Classification (NCBI taxonomy): domain Eukaryota; kingdom Metazoa; phylum Arthropoda; class Insecta; order Lepidoptera; family Noctuidae; genus Hecatera; species Hecatera dysodea. Next base: position 15,716,840 of record HG995305.1, read on the forward strand.
AATCAAAGTCTTTTTAAAAAATATATTTTTAATTTAAAAAAATTATGCCGTTCAAGGTTTTGAGACACAAGTAATTTATCGAGAGTACTGTTCCTGGGCAATCTCCTTTCATAAAGCTTAAAATACGTGTACCATATTTATCGATAATTTTACTGGCGGACTAAATAGAATCATATATAGGCACAGCCTGAAAAAATCTGTATGCTTATGACTCAGTCCTTCTCACGATATTGCATAATGTACAGACAATATCCAGTCAATCCTCCATTACGATAGAAAGCCTGAATGCGCTAAACATGAATTAGTAGTAACTTTTTACTACAAGGGCGCAAGTAGTGATGGGCCTATACCGTCAAAGGCGAACCCACAAAAGAACCGCCTACTTGATTAAAAGGCAGAAGCAATCCACTTATGCCTAATAACATCTTGGTATGCGTATCTTTACAACAAACCCAAAGGGTTATGTGGAATGTCCGTATATATTTTGATAGGTGCACCATAAAAATATATAGCTCGGTTTTTTGCATGCCCCTTGTTTGCAATGCTTATGGTTATGGTATAAAGCCTAACATACTTAGACGGGTCAGCCTGTATTGAAAAACCAGTGTACTGGAAAAAATAAAAGTACACTTTTATAAATTAACACTTTATAAAATACGAAATAATAAGTAAACATTTTTTGAAATTCGATCAAAAGCAAGTCGATCTCGAACGCAAAAGGTTGTGAACAATTTTTGAAATCACTAACGTTAATTTTTACAGAAACCTTACTAACATTATAATGGAAAACCTCTTTTGAATTTACAAATTGAGGTAAGTGATTGTTTACGTTAACGCGATCGAGTACGTTTACAAACTAGCACTAAGGCCACTGAACGATTTTATGAGAACCTCAAAACCTATTTTCTTCGATTATAGTTTATAAGACTCAAGACAGTGATACATCGGTATTCGGTAGTTGTAATTTGTAGTGCATATTAGATTATGTTGTTTCTAGTTTAAGTTTTTGATGTTATCCTGTTAATTTTCTTCTTCTTTTGTGTGGGCAGTACTGTTTTGTTCACGCCAAACTGTATTCTATAAGTGAAGACTTGTAATTGGCTGTCAGTCTTACTTGCTGTTTTTTTTTACTCTGCTTTGTATAGCTGTAAGTCTTCCATAGTTCGTAAATAAATAAATAAAAATAAATAAAAAAGACTTTGAAGTTGTTAAATACTAATGTGGAAGTATTAGCACAGTATTTGCGTATTTTTTTCAGTGTCTAAATGTTCGATTTGGGGACTTTTTTGAGTTGAGAAATTTTTAATCAAGTAAATGGCAACAGTAGGTTTTAATTAATGAAATTCACTTCGTAGCTGATACTGCTACAAACTGGTTTTATTTTAATTTGGATAATGAATACCTGTTTGAAGTTGCAATAATTAATTGGAATACTGAAATATTTCTTTCTCTGTCTTGTTCAATGAAAATAACGTGCTTTGAACCTTTAAGAAACATTTAAAATACTAGTCACGTTTAAAACTGATTAAAAGTATTACAATCTGATTTTAAAAATAATCTGAACAAGAATTATAAATGCAAAAGTGAGTTTACTACCTCATCACGGCTGAATGGATTCGGATGAAACTTAGTACACGGGTAGACCATGCCAATGAATAGAACATAGGATATCTTTAGTACATCTTTTTTGTGACGGGCCTTTTTGTTCCAGGAATATGGGATGAAAATCAGTCCTTGGGATAATTTTCGAATTTCCAACCTTCAATACAAACTAGGACTATGAAGTAAGGTCTATAATAAAACCCTTAGGCAAGCAAAAGTCTCTCCATACGTCCCAAGACTTCAGTAATAACATAAATAACTAATAAAACTAACACACATACACTACCTTCCCAATTTGACCCTAAGCCAAACTCATTTGAAAGCGAACTAATACAAAACTCACTATGAAATTACATAGGAAAATATGGGCTATTAAATACAGGCCCAACTTAAAATAACAACGGTTGGATTTAATAAGCCAAGCCAGTGGCGCCATCTGCTGGGGGTTACGCTTAATTCATAAAACGGTAAAGGGTGGGTACTTCATTTATATAAAGGTTTAGATGTAAGTTTTGTTATATAAGTTAAGATCGGTTTGTGCTTCTTGTGTTTAATTGAGAATGTTGTGTAGTTGAAATAATCTAATGTAGTTTTGTAGTACAAAATGGTGCAATGGGGCAACTCAACTACATGTCAATATTTTTACACAACTGCGCGATTGTTTATATATGAGTCCACTCTCGCGTTTTTAGTTGTCAAATAGTTGAGTTATGCCTGTTATTATCGAATCATTTCTTTAACCTTTTTTTAACATGTTTGTCACATCATTTGACAAAAACGGGTTTCAAGCATACACTGTCAAAATAGAATTAGGTACACCGTGTTTTTTTTTGTGTTTCTTCTCATGGTAGTAACACGGAAACACCGGCCTCATCTGGTGAAAATAGTCGGTAAAATGTTACCATGTAAAGTATTATTTTTAAGCAATCTACTAATTCAATACCCCAAGATACAGCTTCTATCCAGTCTATTCTATTCAAGTTTGGGGCCACCGCCCACAAGATTAAATAGTTACAGATAGTATAATTATATTATAGTCATAAGCATAAGCATAATCAGCCTTTTAACGTTTCCACTGCTGGGACACAGGCCTTCTCTCTAGGAGAGGGAATGGGTCGTAATCCACCACGCGGGCCCAGTGTTGGTTGTTGAATGTCACATGTCTTCGAATTTTTGGTTCTAGGACATGCCGGTTTCCTCACGATGTTTTCCTTCACCGTTCGTAGTTAGTCGTAAGGTTATTTTGTAACAATGAACAAATAAACTTTATTCTTATTCTAATATGATTTATAAAATGTATAGTACATCCAGACGTTACTTTAAAAAAAAATGTGTAAGTGAAATTAAAGGACGGACAGACCTTCTGGTCTCTGTATAATAATTACGCATTGAGCACGTCGAAGGATGATCACTGCATAGTTTCTCTTCATAGGAGGCTGAAATGTTCCCCGTATTTCCCAAATGTATAAAAAAGGTTATTTTTGGAAAAAAAAAGTGATAGTAACCAAGAGATATTGGGTTGCAGAATTTGTTCGAAAGAGTCACCGCGGCCCTGAAAGGGCACAAGAAGGATAACGGGCGGGTTTTAGTCAGTAAAAGTCTGACACTCCCTTCCACTCGCCCAGAGCGGGAGAAGTCATTTGATGATTTTCCATCCAGAAAAAAAAGCTATCAGATATTCCACTTTTTAATTTGAAAATGAAAATTATATATCTAGTTTTAATTTCCGCGAATATGTGTGGGTTGCAGGTATGCACCTCCCTCCCGCCCGCTATATTATGCATATGCAAGATTACAAGGTAAAATCACGGATAATACGCACATGCAGGAAGGCAAAGCAAAACCCAACACCAATACCGACACGTGTGTCGCCTCTCCACGAGGCATCCTCAGGGGACGTGTTGACTCGCCGACCGTTGAGTTGTTCTCAGTCGCAACTCAACGGTCGGCGAGTCAATATTCCACTTTTTATAAACAGATACTTTTTTTATAAAGAACGATACTTTTTATAAAGGTCCCACAGACCGAAGTGACAGTGACAATAAAATAAGACCGGCAGTACCTACAGTCTTTTCTTCTCCCTTTTAAATCCTTCTAATAGTTGTCATTAAAAGAAAGCTTTTAGCGATATGACCGCCCATTTTGACACCCCATGTAATGTTGTCTATTTCTATCTTTTCTGTTACTTATAATATGGTGTACCTAATAAATAGTATTCTGTTCTACAGGTTTTTTATTCGCAGATTTTTTTGTGTGAATACTAATCGTCGCATCGAGGAGCATGCCGAGGTTGGTCTGTGGATGGGTGACCATCTTAACATACCGAGTTCTCCATGCCCCGGAAAGCACGTTAAGCCGTTGGTCCCGGCTGTCATTTGGAGATCGTTGGCAGTCGTTATGGATTATCAGAAGCCAGAAAATCTGCCACCAGTCTTGCCTAGAAGTACCGTGTTCCCCAGTTAATGGGTTGTGGAGGTCTGGTAGGTAGCCGCTCTACATAAAATACTGGTATTCAGCTGAATCCGGCTTGTCTGGGAGCCGACCTCAATATAGTAGGGAAAAGACTGGGCAGATCGTTGCATCGATGTCGCAATAGACTCTTCATCAATGTTTTAAACATAGACACGGTAAGTATTTGTCCCAATGCATTACCTTGAAAAAATTCAATAAACCTGTGCTATAAATTCAGACGTGCTCACAAAGTTAGGAATCTTAAGACGCTTCCTCACCAAAGAAATCAAAGTCAATCGGCTGTCCAAACCTTTGAATTTTCCGACATCATTTTCAACGTGTAAAAGCGAGATTTTTCGATGTTCCAAATTATGAATTCTTCCAATCTCAGCTTAATATCTTGAGGAAAGCGAATCGAATGAAGAGTGAATGAATGAACGAGTGAACACGAAGGATCGTGAGCGTTGTAGAAACAATCGGGAGATGTGAAAGGAAATCGAATTTCCTCAAAGAAATTGACGAGTATAGCTCAATGACACCGTCGCCATTTTGTTCCTTTAGAACCTCCATTTTGTAATGATTTATCATATAATGCTAGAGTCATGTTTGGGTTTAAAAATTTTAGCGAAATGACATGCATAAGTTCATACTTTTTTACACAAACTATCTTCTTTTTCAGCCTAACGAGAAACGAGGAAGTTCATCCATTCAATGTTACCGGAAAATGAATGAAATTCTGTATGATTATAGAATATCTTAAGAGATTGTAAACTGTCGATGAATTGTCGACTGAACATTTAGAACATTTTTTACGCATCAAAATTTAATAGTCTATAATCTCTTGAAGTCTTTCCGAGAAATTGTAGAATAGCAAAGAACGAAACGTTAAGTATTGTGGTTAAAAAAATTAGCGAAATGACATGCATAAGTTCATACTTTTTTACACAAACTATCTTCTTTTTCAGATGCCACAGACTAACGAGGAACGAGGAGGTTCATCCATTCAATATTACCGGAAAATGAAACTAAACTACGCGTGTCGGGGATCCCTAAGTTCCCTGTGCCCTATGTTCCGCTACTTGACTAAGCAAATCCAATAAATTGTAAAACTGTACTGTAATGATAGGTCGTCAACTTGTCACCAGATAATTTTGATTAACAATTTCTCGGAATAACTTCGAGAGATTATTGACTATCAAATTCTGATGCGTAAAAAAGTAAGTATTCCAAATGTTCAATTGATAATTTATCGAAAGTTTATAATCTTTCAAGATATTTTATACTCTTACGCATTTTGCAATTATCCGATGACATACATATATGTATATCCCTAACGTCAAAATCAAGGCTCATAAAAATGCCAGACCATATTAAAAAGACTTCTCTTAGCCATGACCTTATTGTATCTTGAATGTGTGTCAAGAAATTAAGAAGCCTTTGAACACGTTGCACTCCAGTAGCTGCGCAAACGTGAGCCAATATTTGTGTCTTACAAGAACGCTTACCCTTGAACAGGTAACTCAAACAGTATTTCGGTCAAGAGGGTAAGATTTTCTGCATCTTACGACTGTTTATTGATAGAGTGAAGTTGGTAAAAATTATAAAAAAAATCTTCCTAGCCTTTGTTTTCTGGATGGGAAATCATCAAATGACTTTTCTCGTTCTGGGCGGAGCGGAAGGGAATGTCAGACACTTACTGATTAAAACCCACCCGTGATCCTTCTAGTGCCCTTTACGTTCCAGGGCCGCGGTGACTGTTTTCTGAATTCCGCTACAATCTTTCTAGATTTTTGCGGAATTTGTTCGAATGAGTCACCAGAGGCTAGGAAGCCTTTGTCCAATTTTGTTGAGGTCAGCTATCAGTCTGGTGGCAGCTGATTGGTTTTCAGCATGGAACGATGTCTTATCTGACCACCTCATGCCTGTGTTGCTGGTTAAGATTCCTTTAGCGAGATAAATATTAGATTGTTTTCATGTTAATGTGGAGAGATTTTTATCAGTGCCAATTTTAATGGAATATGGAAAAAATAAATGAATACTGAAGCTTTAATATATCTGTTAGCAAAACAACGCAAAAATAAATAAATAAACGAATTCTATTTTCGTTATCAAAAGGCCGGAAATGGAAAAATATCATAAACGAAAATACGATAGCTTACAGTAAATATGTATACATACATATATGTTTTGTCAGTTGCTGAAAAATTTTAGCATATTTTTATTCTTTTGTATCGTTTATTCGACATTCAGTCTACCTGGATGAAGCTGAGTACCAACATTTTCATCATCATCTGCCTAGCCTTTTCCCAACTATATTGGGGTCAGCTTCCAGTCAAACCTGATTCAGCTGAATACCAGTATTTTACGTGGAGCGGCTGCCTACCAGACCTCCACAACCCATCAATCGGGTAACACGATACATCATCTTGGCAAGACTGGAGTCAAATTTACTGGCTTCTGACAATCCGTAACGACTTCCAAAGATCTAAAAATGACAGCCTTTGGTCCCGCAACGACTTATTGTGCTTTCCGAGACACGGAGGAAACTCGTTATGTTAAGATGGTCACCCATCCACAGACCAACCTTGGCAAGCATTGCTTAACCTTGAAGATCGACCCGTGCGGCTGTTATTCCTTAGCCACGAGTACCAGTATTTTACATGGAACATTATACTACTTGAGCTCCAAAGCAAGAAGCTGTTGCAGTAAGTAATGGACGGTCACCCATCCAGGGACGAACCTCTTCCAACGTCGCTTGTGGTGCAAATGGGTGGTAATAATGTGCTTAACAGTGCATGTGACAACGGAGAGATGAGATACCAAACTCAGTAGATGTGCTAGTCTGCTCAGGGTCACTTGATGGATACTCTCTTAATTTCATAAACATGCAGCTGTTAACTAAACAAAACAACGCAATGATTGAATTTCAAATATAGCATATTTTGTATGTAACTCTGTATACAGGAAGCTCTAGAAGAGCGTGGTAATATTCTATATCTGCTATACAGTAAAAAAACAGTTATATTTTTACATGATTGATCAACATCCACAGATTTTTTACCCATATTTGCGAAGTATCTTTAGAAATGCATGAAGCGGAAAAGCTGAGCATGAGGTCCTGAAAAAAAGTAAAGTGTTAATGCTTTTCCCATCGGGAAAAGTATTCCCATCGGGAAAAGCATTCCCATCGGGAAAAGCATTAACACTTTTCCCAGTAACAGCCCGGTTGATCGGAATAGATTCGCCTCCTATTAAATGGGACTTAAACATAACTGATAAAAAGTGAGAGTTCCATATCCTGTGCCTAATCTGACCTTCAGGAAATACAAGCGTGGTGGTGTATTAAATTGTACCGATTTCTAAACAATGACCCCCCCTCCATTAACCCCTCACAAATTAAACGCAAGTCAAGTGATCTGATTGCCTGTTGGAAACTCATTCGACTAATCACAGCTAGAACAGGTGTTTGACAGTTCTCTACAGTAAGTTCAAGGAACTGGCCATACCATTGTCTTTTAAAAATGACGTTAGACTTCTTAAAAAACCATCGACTCTCACTGTAAAACCCTCTACTTTTCCATCCCGACTTCAAAAACAGTCTTTGACTTAATCAGTTCCTTCGCTAAGCTCCGCACAAAGTATTCCAACGCACACATTTTTGACCTTTCGAGAGTAGATAGTGGGCAAACAAACTCGGAACGCCTGTTGAAGGGGCAAAGATCGATCGATTTGTGTTCGTGAACAGTTTTTCGATAAAATGTTGCATTTTTATGTGTGCCAGAGAGCTATCTAGTTGTGTGTCAACGTTTTCCGATGCTCGCAAAAGCATTTCCATGTCTTTTTTTAGCTTTTAACTTTGGGGACTAGTGATGATTTTGTTTTTTGATACGTTTTTTATCTGTTCTGGTGGTGGAAATCAACGACATATTGGCTTTTGGAAAGTTCTTCAGGGATATTCATAATATATTAGTCGTGTTCTTCAGTGTTGAATGTCATGCTCATTGTGGAAAGCTATGATGGATTCGGTGACGAGCTGCTTCCAGAGCATTCTACGAAGGTCCAATATCAGGGATCTTAGGCAAATGGAAATATTATAGTCTCTTGAAACAAATTGGAAATCGTATAGAGTTTGATGCTATAATAAGCAGTCTTTTAGTTTGACAGTTGAATTACTGATCACCATGAAACCACTAGATGAAACAGTTGAAGAACAGTCTATGTGATGACGTTTGAAGCTTATGTCTTCGCAAATCTTTCGACTAAAATTATGACATGATCGCATAGCTACGCTACGAAATTTAAATTTCATAAAATAAGGCAAGAGTTGAAATTGGCTTTTATTGTGGTCAAGTTATACATTCATAAGAAATCCAGCTACCACTTACGTTAATGCTTATTTGGTCAAGACAAAATTAAAAAAGAAAATCCTGAACACCTATTCTACTAACATTCAAATGCTAACGCCGTAGTACAGCTCTGAAAACGGCAATAATTGGAAACAGTTACATTTTAGTAACTGTTACTCGTCGAAATTCTGGAACGCCTAATTACGACTCGTAGGCAAGATGCATGCATTTAAATCGGTTGCATTTAACCCCTGTTTCCCTCCGAGGCATATTATTGGGGAGAATGGGGAGCCGTGTTAGATTTTTATGGCTTCAGATGAGATAGGGCAGGGGATGAGTTTGGTAATCAAAATGTTATGAGGGTTTTTAAAGAGATGCAATTTGTAATAAGTAGGGGGTTTAAATGTATTTGTTTCGTTAGGTAGGTATACAAAATTTATTTTGTACGAAGAGAGTTAAGGAGTAACTGACTAAAGGTTGCGGAATTTGTTCGAAAGAGTCACCGCGGCCCATGGACGCAAAGGGCACAAGAAGGATCACGGGTGGGTTTTAGTCAGTAAGAGTCTGACACTCCCTTCCGCTCCGCCCAGAGCGGGAGAAGTCATTTGATGCTTTCCCATCCAAAAAAAAAAACTGACTAAAAATATTGTTAAACGCGTGTTAATATTATGACAAGGCTACGATTTTTTCATAGGACGGTTAAAGGGATACCGTTTCACTTTTTAATTTTTATGTTTCTTTACGTTTTTTTTTATTTAATAATTAGTTAGAAACCGGAGGGATGGTAAAAGATAAATAATTAGGCAAATTATTTTATTAGCTTTGTTTTTATTCGTTTTGTGCCTTTATAAGTACTAATATTTTCGTAGCTAAAATGTTTTCAGTCGTTAGTACATTCGGTACAACACGGTTACACGTTGGTAAGTCACGGATGGGTGACCATCTGTGACTTACCAACTTACCAAGTTTTCTCTGTACCTTGCAAAGCAGGTAAAGCTGTCCCTATTGTCATTTGTACTCCTTTGAAAGTCGTTATGGGTCGCCAGAAGTTAGATCTGACTAAGACTTGGCGCGTTTTTTTCTGCAGCGGCGGCTGGGGCGTGAGGTTTGCCTGTCCCATCAACAAACTGCCTTCTAGAGTTTTCTCCCAAAGTGTCATGGGTTACTTTTTAACTCGAAAAAGTGCAAAAAGTAAATCTATGGGAAAAAACCAGTTATTTTATAATTTTATCTCAAGCTTACTGATACTTACTAATAAAACAAGATTTTCAAAATATATTAAGAAGGTACCTACAAGGTTATTCGTATTTGACGAAGATAAATGCTTTAGACAGAATTTGTTATGTTTGCCACATATTTAAGTAGATATGTACCGTTAGCGCATACATTTATTTTTAATATAAAATATTTATTTCTGTTGCGATGAGAGTAAACGAAATCCGCTTGTCATTAAACTGGTGTTTTAATGCAGACAAAAAAAAAATATTGTTTGTTTTTAAGTAACTAGTGTAGCAGTCCGCATCGTTTAATTATTATTATCAACAGCTGTTTAAAAAAAACAAATACTACATGTCTCCTAACTAGCACCCGCCACCAAAATCACACACTTTCCAACAGTATTTAATTTCTCACACAAGTCTTACTTTTTATGCCGACCTTACTCCAGGGACGATGCAACAACCGAAACGCGTGAAGGTAAATACAAACCTCAAATATTTATAGAACTAAGGCGTAAGCCCGTATTTTTGTGGAAAAGGAAAATTCGGATAGCAACCATGTGTCAGAATATGGAATATTTGTGGATGGCGCTGCGAAGTTTGTATGGCAGAGCTCGATCTTATGAATAAAATAATGTTTAGGCAAAACTGACAGCGAGAAAGACACCGTGCCCTATATCATATGTATTTAATACTAAATGCTTTAAGGATAAGTAGTCTTAATTTTTATTTATTGAAGAGAACAATATAATGCAAACGATATTTACCAAGACAAGGCTCTTCACATGATCATATAGGGCTGGCATCTTGTCGGACAAAATTAACGAATGAAAAACATCAAGCGTTAGAATTTCGAGTTTTTCTGGCTACCCAAATCTACTATCAAAGATCTACCAAACACTGCGAAAACCAACGTCTTAAAGCGATATCCGAGATATCGCCCCTCGATATCTCTGTATGTTGTAAGGATTGCTCAGAGTTGGGGAATTTGTTCGAAAGAGTTACTGCGGCCATGGAACGCAAAGGATATTTAGAGGAACACGGAGTGGTTTTAGTCAGTTAAAGTCTGACATTCCCTTCCGTTCCGTCCAGAGCGTTAGAAATCATTTGATAGTTTCACATCCTTCAAATTCAAACCCAGCTACTATATCGACCTTCTAGGTAGGTAAATTAAATAGATACATAGGGACTTGTAAATATAATAAGTTCTACAGGTAATGCATTAGTTTATCTAATCATTGGTTTACTAAACAACGCGGTCAGATGAAGCCACAAACGCTTGTTCGGTACATAATAACGTTATTTGTAATGGGGAACACTGGATTACTTTCTGCCTAGCCTTTTCGAAACTACGTTGGAGGATATGTAATCTGATGCAGCTAATTTCCAGTATCTATTTAACATGAAGTGAATGCCTGCTCGACGTCCACATTCCAGTTTATTCCTAAATTGTCACTTTATGTTGCCGAGTAAAATTAAAAAGCAAAGGACTCTAAAAATAGGTTAGCAAGATATTTCTCATAGTAACTAGATACCACCCTTGTTAATGGTTACTGTCTGTGTACTGTCGGTAACTATAACTCTGCTTAAAGAGACATAAAAAAAATGCATGCAAAATCATACATAGAATTAATAACGCAATATCCCACCAAATGATATTGCTCTTACTTTTTCATCAGGCGTTCGTATTGCACCCACCTCGATTCACAGGCGTTCTAATGCTTAGAACAACTTAAAAACCATCCAATTATTTAACACGGATTAACAGGCCTCAGAACATTGCAGAATGACCCATTAGGCTGCTGTGGTGTACAAAATTGGTGTACATTTGGCCACCACAATGTGGCAACTAAATCGCCAAAGACTTAATTTCGTTATGGTTAGGCAAACTGTAATTGGTCGGGTGTTTGTTACGCTTAATTTCGGCATTTGAATTTTTTATGTAAAACTGCGGATGTTGTAAATTTGGTGTGCAATTATGTACGTGCTTTTGCATGTTTTATTTTTATTCCATGGCTAGGTCGCTCAGTAGTGAGATTTTGATTGCGATATTAATTTAAGAGATAAATGTTCGTTTTATTACTTACTCTGCAAACATTATTTGTACTAAGTTCATTAAAGTACTAGCTATGATAAGTATATATCGTAATTGCTGACAGATACTTATACCGATATTAAAAAGAAAGAGTAAGTTATTGTTTAATACATAAACGGTATCGCCTACCCCATTTACTTTATATTCAATTCACTTTAGGTCGACTTACAATGACTTATTTGGCAGGCGCTTCTCAGAGATCAATAAATGTATGCTATTCCGAAGCTTACATGCTTTATTATTTTATACCTTTCCATTAAGTAAAGGTGAAACTCGAAAAAAGAAAACAAAACGTATTATGTATTACCCCGTGGGGCTTTTATTTGAGTTCGTAACAATCTATACAGCGGTAAAATACATGAAATATAAGAAAAAGTAAGCAATGATATTCGTATAGACTTGACTTATATCGTATCAATCCATTGCGGAATATTGAGTTATTTATGGTCTCTACATTTTCTGAAGAAGTAAATATATTTATTGAGGTACTAGTTTGTGAATTGAAGGACAAAAGTGATATTTAGAGGTCGATGTTAAGCTAGATAAATAATGAATGTAAAACTATAGTTTTTGTACGACTTTCATTTGGTCTAGAGTCAAGTTCAGTCCACAACGTTTGTTTTTAGAATCTGACATTGTTTTCCGGTTGCCTCATTCACGCTGGACCGATGACGAAGTAACGGGCATGGGATTCCTTTGGTGACGCTTAGAAGAGACCTATGTGCCGAAGGGGCCGTCTTTCAGCCATTTCAGGCGGGTTACCCGCGATTTACAGTTTGAGTTCCTAATCCTATGAATTTTACACACCCACAAGCATTCAAACTTATGAATAAAACAAGAAATAATTAAAAAAATCTCTTCAAAGATCCTCTAAATCTTGACTTAACCCGACAAAATCTTGAAAGCATACAACCAGCTCCTAAGACATAAAGTGCAGACGTTACAAAAACCATTTGCAAATAAAACAGTGCCGCAGTCTAGCCTTAATGAATGCCTTATTAAAACTTAGCTGGATATAACTGTACTACGTAATTTGTTGACGACTAAAGTGAAAAACAAGACTCGGAGTTCAGATGAGTGTTGAAAAGGAGTTGTGCTTCGGTTGTGTTTTGTTTATTTGTGATTGTTAAGTGCACAGAGTAGCGATATGCTTCAGCGGTCACTTTTAATGGTGGTAAAATTTTACTGTTAATTTTTTACAAGCGTGTCAGTAATCCTCGTTTATTGATCGGGGAGCACAGTAGCGTCCGCAAAGACGAGCCAGAAGAAATGGGGTCTACTTTTTCTCAGAGTTTCGTCGCATTTTTTTTGACGGCACGGTTGGCGCAGTGGTTGAGCGATTGGCTGCTGCGCTCCGTGTCGTGGGTTCGATTCCCGCACGGGACAAATATTTGTATGGCCTACAGACAGTTTTTCCGGGTCTGGGTGTCTTGTGTATGTGAGTTTACATGTTTGTGAATGCACCCACGATACAGGAGTAAATCCTAGTGTGGGGCAACGTTTTTTTAAAAAAAAAAAAACAAAACAAAAAATTTTCGAACCATTATAGATTCGGTCTAGACATAAATTCGAAATACCGAATAGTATTTTTTTATAATGGACTGTTCCAAAGAAATTTGGCATACGTTTTTAACGAGATTAGAAACAGTAGAGTTAGGTTTTCAGGTGTCCAATATTGGTCTTATGATAATTTGTTGACGGCGAAAGCATTCAGAGTTTGTGAGTCTTGGTCCTTGATAATTCCGAATATGTCTATGCCAGCAGCTTCACGTATTGTTCGGGGACGACATGCATATTGATCCAAAATCAGGAATTAGTGCGGAAACCAAATCCCAATAGATAGATAGATCGTTCGGGCACGCATAATAATTATGACTCTAGTCAGTGGCACAGCGGGGATTCGTGGTATTCTGTGGACTATGAAAATACGTTAGGGTGCCTAATGGAATCTCTTTTTGTCAAAAATGGCGAAATTTCATACAAACTAACTTTCACCTTACTTTGTGTGCTCAAATTCAATGTGTAAAGAATTCTTGTGTGATAGAACTCTTGTCAATATTTACTAGGTAAGTAGGTACTCGTATCAAGCCTTTCTTCATGATTCCAGTACTAACCCGGAAACAATTACAAAAATATATAAACCAGTCCAAACTAATATTCGTTATCACTACTGAGAGCAGTGGTGACCCAGCCAGGCGCATTACTTTTTGCAATTCATTTCATCTCAACTGCTGTGAACGGTGAAGGAAAGTGAGGACACCGGGGAACGTGGGAAAACCGGCATGTTCTAGAACCAAAAATTCGAAGACATGTGACATTCACCAACTGGGCCCGCGTGGTGGATTACGGCCCATTCCCTCTCCTAGAGAGGAGACCTGAGTCCCTGCTGGGACTCAGGTCTGTCTGATTACAAGCACTGAGGAACTATATGATGAAAAACTGATCAAATCCAGGGCACCTACTATTGCCTTAAAGCCATAATGTTTCTAGTGTGTAAGAAAGACGGAGCTATATAGTACACTTAGCATGATTTGCTTTTCACTATTGAATCATGATGGCATTAATACTTCATAGTAGGTACTAAAGACCAGGGGAAGTAGGGGGGCTGGGGTCTAGTTACCCTGGTCTTCCTGGTCTAGTCCCTGCTGGGACTCAGGTCTCCTCTGGGAACATTAAAAGGCTGATTGTGGATATGCTTATGCTTATCACTACAAAAACCATCAGATAAAGGGATTTTACAAGATTTCACGAAAGACATATTTAGCGTTTTCCCGCAGTCTCAAGTAATATTTTAAAGCTTTATTTTATAAAAACTCGACATTTTCATGTAAAAGTGATATCTAAGGTCTTTCAGAATAATTAAACAGATGTTCCACGGAATAACAGTTGCTGTTCATTTTGTTCCTTCATAAAATTCTGGACACGCGCTCTCATAACGACGTTGAGTTTGGTTTAAGTTGGAAGTGACTAGACTCCTTTAAATCAACATAACAACTTCTGTCTGGTTATATTCTACAAGCCTACAGCCCAAAATGTATTCAAGTTCATAAGGGATCATGTAGCTGTGATTCAAGTTGATGTGGAGTGGTTTAGTGTCTAAAGGTGGACATCATAAGATTTCACGTATCTGTATGATAGATTATGAATATAGAGCGAAATATACCTTTCTAAAGAATTTTGGTTTAGAAGTTTGACAACTTCTCGCTTATCGACGAAGTCAAGGTAGTCTTATGTGGCTACCAAAAGTCACATAGATCAACTGATTAATAGTATCCAAAAGATTTAAACCCAGGACTACACTCTTGAAATAACTGGTTTTATGATGCCTTACAATTCTATCAGGTAATAATTTAAAGAGATAAGGTTGATTTAAATATCCGCTTCATCTACCGCCCTGCACCATACAACCAAAACTTCGCATCCGGAATCCAGCAATTTGCACCTCCATATCATTAGTGATTTGGACACTAATCGCCAACTGATGGCCATTGGCCAGTGGCCATCGATCCTCGTTATTTATTCATGCCAAATCAGGGCTCTAATGATATTTACAGGAGGCATCTGGCAGTATTCGCGTGGGCAGTAAGGTGTTTAGCGATCTGATGATATTTTATCGTTGAACGTCATGTGCGTGCAGTAGTGGCGGTTGTGGGTGATTGAGGGAAAGTTATTACCTAGCTTTTCTGGTTACAAAAGTATGTGTATTTGTGACATCGTAACGATGTTCGGATAAAACATGTCTTTGTAGACTGTACCTACCATGACAATGTGGACGAAAAGACCGCCAAATTAAAATGGGACTGGGCAGATGTGTTCGTGCTTGTGAAAATTTAAATAACGTATCGTTACGCGTGATGTTGATATAAAAGTTATACAAAAAAAAAAAACAGATCATAAAAAATACTTTTTTTTTTTCGTGAACTAATTTTGATTTTATTGGTCGAATAGCAAATAAACATTTTTTTTTCATTTATTTTTAATGGCAGATGATCCCTGAGCAAATTGACCGTAGCGAATGCTTGCCGAACAATAAAAAGTGTCGGAGATGTAGAGATGAACTAAACAGCTTCATATCGGTCTCAATACATAAGAAATTAAAAATTGTATTTTTAAGTGCCACATTGTGAATCAGCCTATATTAGCGACAAAATCGAGCAAATATATTAACAAAACCAATTTTCTAGCAACAGCTTTAAAAAACGTAGAAAGAAGAAAATTAAAACGGAAAAACAAAAGTGTATCTAAAGATCGAAACCATGTTGAAAAATACACTTTTGGATTTCTACTTTTTTCCTCAGTCAATGGAGATTTAGATATTTTTGTATTTTTCTTTCTTACTGTAATTATTTCCTTTCGACCGTTTCTTTATTTTCGTTTGCTGAGTGAATTTATACATTAACAAAATAAGATCTTAGTAGGGCTATCAGTTTTCTGGTGCTAAATTAGAAATGTCAAATTAAATGTTTCTATTTTTGGGTCTCAGAGGAATTAAATGGTTGTTTTGTTTTTATTTGTGTAAGATTTTATTAGTAGTAGAGTATTTGCTTCTTTTGATGAAGTTACTGAGGTGTATTTAATTTTTTGATGAATACTTATTAAAATAAGGCCTTTCTTCTGCGTTCTTAATAATAATAATGGTACTTTTTAGTTACTTACTTGGAGTAACGCTATAAATGTTTTGTGCCTATATTTAGTTGGCCTCCTGTGTGAGCTATTTATTTCTAATTTCCATTTCCATTGGGTCCCAACCTCATCGAATAACACTTATGACCCAAACATAAAGCCTCTTACAGACCTTCACCAATAATTTGCATACGAAAAATAACTCTCCAGTGACTATCCAAAAAACTTTTAACAATTTTCCAATACACGGCGTGAACGGTCCATTATATCGTCAAGCTACCCTCAGGAAACTAGGAAGTCAAAATATAAACAATATTGATTTATTAATGGATGTTAAGGAGAACGAATAAGTAATTGTTATTCGTACACAAATCCCTTAAAAGCTTCTTACTTAAATACTTATTGTCGATAAACATTTTAAGGCAGAACAGATAACAAAAATTTTGTTTTGATTCCGATCGGGTTTTGTTTTTGGGAGGTTATGTTTGTTTTGTTAGAATTCAGGCAAAAGATGTTCATAATTAAGAGTACTCTTATTCTCGTATTGCGTTCACACTGTTATATGTTGTAATAATATTAATGTAGTAATCAATTATTTACGTGTACTTTATTTATTAAAAATGGAAAAAATATTTAAGAAAAACTAACTACAGGTCTTATTTATAGAATAGAATAGAATAATCTTTATTATTGTTGTTTATTGTGCAGTGATGCCTAAATAAGAATATATCAAATAACAAGAAAAGTATAACATATTTATATTACAGAACTAAAAGACAGAATATTATATCAATCAAGGTTGCTAGGCGACAACACTTCAATAAAAACTAAAACCATAAATTCTTTACAGCCAGCACATTGTGCGATTACCATGAAGGTAAAACAACACCCCCACTTAATCCACAATGTTTAGCACAAAACTGATGTTTCAGCCTAGTAACACCCTTCGTAAACATGTCTGCAGGCATGAGGGCAGTTTCACAATACTTGACAGAAATTACCCTTTGCTCTGCCAGCTCGCGAACAAAATGGTACCTAATATTTACATGTTTTGTACGCTTACCTATTGCAGGCGTATAAACAAGTTTACCGGCACTCTGACTGTCACTATATATAGTAATAGTGTGCCTTAGGTCCGTCACTTCGGCAAATAACCCGTTAACAGACACCACTTCTTTTGCAGCTTCACAAATTGCGATGTATTCTGCTTCAGCAGTACTTAAAGCAACACATCGCTGCTTTTTGGACTGCCAAGCGATCGCAGCTCCGCCGAATATCAGGGTGTAACCTGAGAAAGACTTCCCATCGGGTCCATTCCCCCAATCGGAATCAGCATAGGCGCATAAAGCTTTATTACACTTTTTGTAAGACAGTGACAGATCCACCGTCCCCTTCAGATACCTCAGCACACGCTTCACTGCAGCCATGTGTGTTGAATCATTGCAGTTATTGAATTGGCTCAACATAGTTACTGCATACGATATATCTGGTCTGGTACAGCATGCAAGATACATCAGCGATCCTATTATCTCTTGATACCGTGGATTATCATTTTTAGATCCACGATCAAGACGAAGATTCATCTCAACGGGTGTGCTTACTGGTTTACAGTCCTGCATCCCGTACTTTTCAAGGATCTTCTGTATATACGTCTTCTGTGAGAGACGGATTTCTTGCTTCTCACTATCTCGTTCAATCCGCATCCCAAGACATTCTCTAGCAAATCCGAGATCCTTTATTTTGAAAGCATTCCGAATAAGCTTTTTCACTACGTCGGCTTCAGAATCACTGTTTGTGAATATGTGTATATCGTCCACATACAGGGTGAGGGCTATAAATAAATTCCCATTCCTCTTGATGTATACGCACTGATCATATTTTGATCGCGTAAAGCCGATTTTTATTAAATAAGCATGAATTTTGTCGTTCCAACATTTTGCAGCTTGTTTGAGGCCATATAAAGCCTTCTTCAGCTTGCAAACCTTGCGTTCTTCCCCCTCTTGAACGAAAAATTCTGGCTGTTCCACATAAATGTCCTCCTGTAAATCACCATATAGAAATGCAGTAGTGACATCAATATGATGTATACTTAGGTTCTTTTCAGCTGCCAGCGCCAGTAAAAGACGAATCGATGATAGTTTTACCACTGGTGCGTATGTCTCAAAATAGTCTTCGCCCGGTCTTTGCGAATAGCCCTTAGCGACCAGCCTGGCCTTATGGCGCTGAACGCTTCCATCCGCTCCAATCTTCAGCTTGAAAATCCATTTTGATTTAACGACATTAACATGCAATGGTCGATCAACTAGCTCCCAGGTATTATTTGCCTTCAGGGAATTATACTCGTCCTTCATAGCTTCTAACCATAACATTTTGTCTGAGCGCTCCATGGCATCTTGAATCGAAACAGGATCAGGAACATCCATTATATGAAAATTATAGACCATGTCCTGTTCTCGTTTAAGACGTCTATCTCTAAGTGGGTAGCGACGATCAGCAGGACCACCAACCACATCACTTGCAGGTTCAGGAGCATTCACGTTCACTGGAACTTGCAAATCCTCTGCCACAGGACGGTTTGAGTCGACAGAGTCGTAAAAGTTTTCTCCGGAATCCGATTCCATAGTTGGACTAGATGTCATTTCTGCTCGACTATCTACATGAACAACTGGACTCACTGGGGCACTATCTGCAACAGGTCCGACGACTCTCGGTACCTCTGGTTCAGCAGAAATATCATTCTGTACATATATGTCTACAGAATCATTTGGAACTGTTTCCTTTTTCTTATCTACTGGTACAGTTTCAAAAAATGTTGCGTCTCGAGCGAATATAACTGTTCTGGGATCTTTATCAAAGTTAATGAAGCGGTAAGCCTTCTTGTTCGTGGCATACCCTGTCATTGTCATTTGAACCGTCTTGGTATCAAATTTCTTCCTGCTATGATCCTTTATGAGAACATGAGCCCTGGACCCGAATACTCGTAGATTCGACAGGTCGACTCGCTCTCCAGTAAACACCTCTTCAGGTGTTTTATCGACCAAAGCCATAGTGGGAGACCGGTTCTTCAAATAAACAGCACATCCAATAGTTTCTCCCCATAGCCTTTTATCCAGACCAGCGTCGTGCAGCATACACCTAGCTTTCTCGGTGATGGTACGTATGGTACGCTCCGCAACACCGTTCTGCTGAGGAGTATGCGGCACAGACGTCTGATGCTGAATACCACACTGCTTAAGAAAATGCTGAAATTGGCCATTGGTGTACTCCGTCCCATTATCGCTACGCAACTTCTTAATTTTCTTGCCCGTTTGATTCTCTACGAGAGCTTTGAATTCTTTGAATCTAGCGAATACTTCAGTCTTTGATTTTAGCAAGTATCCAAACGTTTTCCTACTATAATCATCGACAAATATTAAATAATATCTATTACCGCCTAAGGATTCCACTTCCATCGGGCCCGCTAAATCCGTATGTACAATTTCAAGCAATTCCTTAGCTCTCTTACCTTTCCTCTTAGGAAATTTCTTGACGCACTCTTTACCTTTGCAGCAACCTTCACACGGTTCCGTGCTCACTGCTCCATATGACATTCCATCTGCCAAACCTTTCAATTTATCCATCAAAGGTCCACTCAAGTGCCCTAACCTTCTATGCCATAAATTTTAAGCACTAGAAGTACCTGAGGTATCTGGAGGAGACGTAAGAACCATCGCTGCCTCTTTATCTAAAACATATAAACCCTGTTTTAGTGGTGCCGTAAATAACTTATTACCTGCTAGAGTGACGTCAGTTTTCTTAAAAACTTTACAACAATATTTATTAAAAACAACAACAAAAACCTTACTACACATCTTACTCACAGATAATAAATTAGTCATCAAACCTGGTAACATCAGAAGCAGAACATCCTCAAATCGTATAGTACGTCCCATGGCAAACACATCACCTTTCAATTTGGAAACAATTTGATCATTGTTCGCAGTTGTTATCACCTTTGAACTTATATTTTCCTTGTTCTCCAAGATATGCTTGTCTGACGTCATATGGGATGTAGCTCCGGAATCTATGACCCACTGGTTTTCGCCGACTTTGGCTGACTAAGCAGTTATCACCCCGGCTGTTCCTTTACTCTTCTTATCTTGAGCTGTAGAACCATTGTTGTTTTTAACTTTCTTGTCCTTGCACTGCCGCTTATAGTGTCCTTTCTTCTTACACAAATGACATATCACCACCTTCTTGGTATTATCATTCTTTGACATCAGTGCAGAGTTGTCTTCTGTTGTGTTGTTCCTCATACTTTCCTTAAGTAGCGCCGCCGTAACAATTTCCGTAGAAATCTTGACATTAGAATGCTCTAGCGTCATCACGAGGGAGTTGAACGCTTCTGTCAAACCAGCCAGCATAATTATAATCCCGACGAACTCATCATCAAGACCAGCTTTGATGCTCACTAATGCTTGACTCGTGGTCTGTACATCATTCAAGTACTCCTCGATAGTGCTAAATGATGTTAATTTAACGTTGAAAAGCTTCCGCAGTAGATGTAACCGCCGCAGTAATCCACCGTCAGCATACGTTCGCTTCAGCGCTAACCACGTATCTCTCGCTGTTTTGACGTTCATGATCATAGGGTAAATTTTACTTGAACACATGAGACAAATCTTACTCCGAGCTTTGGCATCCTTTTTCTGCGCCTCCACTGAGTCAGTCTGGAACTTCTCATCGATGCACTCCCACAGATCCAAGTCAATCAGAAACATTTCCATTGCAAAGGCCCAGGTACCATAATTGTCCTGGCCAGAAAGTTTCTCAAAATTCAAAACAGTTGAAGATTGCATTTTCACGACTTGAGATTTTTGTTATGAGATTATTCTTCAAATAAATAGGCAGCCCATATTACCTGGGCCCATAACCTGTTGTTTATTGTGCAGTGAAATAAACACAGCGCTCGAAATAATGGGTTTATGGCCTAAATAAGAATATATCAAATAACAAGAAAAGTATAACATATTTATATTACAGAACTAAAAGACAGAATATTATATCAATCAAGGTTGCTAGGCGACAACACTTCAATAAAAACTAAAACCATAAATTCTTTACAGCCAGCACATTGTGCGATTACCATGAAGGTAAATCAACAATTATGTACACCATATAAGTTACAGGAAATACAGATGAAGAAAACATTACGTAGGGTGACTCAATGGGCGGCCTTATCGCTAAAAGCGATCTTTTCAGACAACCTTTTGGTGGATTTTAAAAAGAAAAGGAAATACAGTACTGTGTGCACTGTGCTGTGTGTCTGTGTGTGTGCTGAGTGTGTGCAGTATAGAGTGTATGTAAACACTTTTTTTTAAACACTTTTTAACTATATGGTTTTTAATAGGGAATTATAATTTGGTAAATACTTTCCTAATGACTATGAAATCCAGTCGGACGGAAAGCTGATCCCAACATAGTTGACAAAAAAAAGAAGTTTATTTCAATTACAATGGGCATTTAGATACATAATATTGGAGATCTCCTTTTAAGCAAGGAATTGCTTGTATTAGGAGTCTCCGCGCTTATCATTAATTACTATGCAATTGAAATGTAGACAAAACGTATGTACGTGATACAAGCGTTAAATTAAAATTATACAAACTGCAAAAGAATGAACGTTGTACAGGAGAATGAGGCCAAATCGCGCAAAGTTGACAAAAGGCTATGCAGATTCATGTTCTCAGCGAGAAACATTTCTTTATCCTAAAATACACTACGTGCAAAAGTTATTAAACCTGTACCACGTTGCATTACAGTGTAAATTAAAGTTTCGCCTCCATCGCAAGTTCTTAATAAAACATGATACCCCAATCAAAAACTGTGAAAGTTTAAATCGCTATGAACTTCAGGTACACGCTTTAACTATTTTAGTGCCTACATAGTGCTTTTATAATAGTGTTGTAACAAGTTCTGGGGAGAATATTCGAGAGTATTTGCATGCTTTATTATGTAATGGTGCTGTGGGACCAGTGACGTAAAGGATGAAGTTAGTATTTTAGGGTTTGTTACTATCATTATTTTAAAAAAGTAGGATTTAGTCACCCTTTGTGATGTTTTCAAACCTGCCCAGATAGCGGAATTTATTCGAAAAATTCACCGCGGCCCCGGAACGCAAAGGAAATTTGGAGGAACACGGACGGGTTTTAGTCAGTGAGAGTCTCATAATCTTTGTTACTAGAAAAGTAAGTAGACAAGGGAGATAGCGGCTTTCGTTACCGCTAGCGCTATCTAGTATTGAGTAGCAGAACTAGTAGATTCAAGAACCTTCGAGACTTCTGTGCTATATTGAAATATGCACGCGAACTTTCTAGATCTTTCTACGATGTAAGGATCTGGAATTAACCGGCACCCTATGGCGTCTATGACCTGCATAAGTGCATATAAAAATTGACTGAGTTATAGTCCAGTTGAGTAGTAATCAACCTTAGCGAATTAAACAGTGAGTGGTCACGTCAAAAAAAACCGACCGATTATTATCGATCATAGTATTGGATTAGCGATACAAGCGATAACTTCAAAAGCGATCTTCAACTGCGAATTAAAGTGATTAGTAGGTAAGTGCAATTGTGTTTCATAATTAGCGAGTTAAAAGTTGTATTTCTTTTACTAAATGAAAGTGTCATCTTTTGTTATTAACCCGAAGCTGGTAACATTAAATAACAGCCTTTGAGATGTTTGTAGAAAATGTGATGTTATCCATGCAACCACGTTTGCTTACGTATAAAACCAGTAAAAAATGACATCCCATATCTTTTGTTTCTTCAGGTTATTTTTTCTTTAACATGACGCGTATCTTTCTGGATGTTAAGTGTGCTCATGCATTCTTTACGTCCAACTCATTTATTTATTGAGATTTACTATATATATTTATTTTTTTCTAAAGATTTAAGTAATTCAAAATTACATCTACACTCATATTATAAATATTTCCCCTTCCCCTTCCCCTTTACGAATAAACTCAAAAGCTACTGGACCGATTTCAAAATTTCTAAAATATTTCATAATTAGAATGCTATATGATCTGTAAGTAACACACACTATATTAAAATAAATAAATGTCCACCCATACGAAGCTGGAACTGGCCGCTAGTAGAATAAATTAATTGATAAAATAATAATATGAAAAATTAAAAATTATAATGAAAAATTGCACAAACCGCAAAACGTATACCACCCATCACTACGTGCAAACTACCTTACTGTACATAGGAGTTGTAGTCAAAACTACGAATATTATCTTCTGAAAGTTTCCCGGCAGTTTGACGGAACTTATACGAATTAGTTTGACATGAAATTTTCGAAGATCCCACTTCACAAGTACTTATTTGGTATGTAAGTTTGGAAGTAGAAAATGGGTGTAGTAGACTACCTGTAGATTGCTTTGTTATGACGACGAAATTTTATTTATGTAAACTTTATGTACAATAGTGGTACATGAGCGGACGTAATGCAACAAGGCATTGTCTACCAGTCAACCTTTGAGTTAAAAAGACTATACTGTGGAAGGTGTACACCAAATAAATCAGTAAGCATAATCCTCAAATC
Organism: Hecatera dysodea; assembly: GCA_905332915.2. Taxonomy (NCBI): domain Eukaryota; kingdom Metazoa; phylum Arthropoda; class Insecta; order Lepidoptera; family Noctuidae; genus Hecatera; species Hecatera dysodea. The sequence goes on from HG995305.1 coordinate 15,740,764, forward strand.
CTAAATCATTAAAATAAATCTTTACATTTATTATAAAACAAAGTCGCTTCCATATGTCTGTCTGTCGCTATGTATGCTTAGATATTTAAAAGTACCCAACGCGGTTTTTTTAACATATAGGTATAGTGATATGTATAGTACATGCATATTATAGTAACGAAAAAAATTGTATCTACGTTGCACCCGTGCGAAGCCGAGGTGAATATCTAGTAATATTTAAAATAGAATTTTGTTGTGGAAATAAAATACATATAATATACATAAAACTAATTAAATACATCCATATATGCTCAACTAATTAATATCATGATAATAATAATCTTTCTGAGGGAGAGTCGACTCTCTGAATACTTACTCTTTGATATAAAAACTAATAGGTGAAGTATGGGGTTAAAAGAGACACAGAATAATCAACATGATCATTTCAGCCTAAAGATATCCACTGTTAGACATAAAGAGGGCTTCCACAAACGTGGGAGTTAGAGGAAACCAAAAACTGATACATACCCACATAGACAAAATTAAATCAGCGGTTTTTTAATGATGAGAAATCATCGAACGTATTCTCCCGCTCTGACTGGTGGACCCCAGCTTCTATGCTGACATCTCTTTTTGATGCCCGTGAAACACCACACTATATTGTAACCAATGAGGTAAATCCGAGGTGCGATGATGGCTAGTTGAATTTTGCAAAAAACAGGGTTGCTGTACACTCTTAAAGTCACTCTCAAAACGTTGAAAGAAAAAGTCGTGAGGAAACCGGCAGCTCTTGACGAATACTATTATTAGGAACTTAGGCTTCTAGCCAGAATCATAATATGATCAGAGCCTAAACCGTAACGGTCTCTCAAGCAGTATGGGCCCTTTTCAAACGAAATAGTTCTATAAGCATAATCAGCCTTTGAATGTTCCCACTGCTGAAACATAGCCCTCCTCCCTAGGAGAGGGAATGGGCCGTAATCCACCACGTGGGCCCAGTGCGGGTTGGTGAATGTCACATGTCTTCGAATTTTTGGTTCTAGGACATGCCGGTTTCCTTACAATGTTTTCCTCCACCGTTTTGAGAGCAGTGGTGATGAAATTAATTACATAAAGTAATGCGCCTGGCTGGGTTTGAACCCGCGTCTTATAATTCGTAAGTCGGGGCCGTTACCACTCGGCCACTATTGCTCTCTTTCGTTTTATGGTCTTAAACTATTTGAAGTCTAGTCAGTATATTTTCCTTCAGCTTTGATTAAATAAATTCTCATAATAAAGAATATTATCGTCGTTAAGACCTACTTTGATTTTTATAAAAGGAAAAAAAAGTGTGAAAATATGCATTTGATAAAAAAAACTATTTTGAACGGATTTCGATATTACAAGCAGACGCTTTTATTTTATGGAAGATAATTATGATGGATTTACACCGAGATCCGGAAAACAGTACTCGAGATCTGAATCCACTACCTTAAACTCAAGAACCAGACCCCGCTTAACCGAACCCGTAATTACATAATCACAACAACAGTCAACAATACATTTCAAGTCCACCAAATGCTACACAACACAAACTGGAAGCTAATTTTGTTACCAAACATTATACACACTATAGTACATTGTTTTAGCTTTGATGCTGTGATGGGCTTAATTAAGCTGAAGCGCCGCGTAGGTAGAGTATTATGTAAATATGTACTATATACAGCTATGTATGTATATATATAGCATGCTATTGTGCGTAATTCAAAGTACACTGAGCACGCGAACGTGAAAGCCTTTTGTTTATCGATGTGAAATCATTAAATGACTCCTTTCGCTCTGGGCGGAGTGGAAGGAAGTGTTAGACTGACTAAAATTCATCTCTGTTCTTCCAAATGCCCTCTGCGTTCCAGGATTCCATTTTCGAACAAATTCCGCAAACTTTCGAACAAATTTCGCAACCTTTCGAACAAAATGAGAGCTTGATTTGTAGGTAGAATTATGTATTTATGCCAATGAAATCTTTTGGTTTTTGAATTTATCCCTATAAATTTAGTTCCTTGAACTAGCATGAGCCAGCGGCTTTGCCCGCGTGGACGTTGAAGGGTACAGTACAGTTCCGAGATACAAATTCCATTTTTTTATTGCTTATAATGATTAAAACATAGCTGTTTAACTCTATATTTCCCGAATTGTTACAAATAAGTAAAAACTTCCTCGACGGCTTGCGGATCTTTTTACCACAATAATCTTCACCGTTTTGCGGTGCTGACCTGGAAGAGAGTAAAATTATTATATTTCTGCAAATGATTTAAATATTATTTTGAGGTTCCAAACACTAACACGTAAAGTACCTACACTTATAGGATTACTCGGATATCTGGCTATCTGCCCGTCCGTATGTCACAGCCGTTTTACTCGGAGACTATTAAAGCTACATAAATGAAAATTGGTAAATAAATGCAACCTGTTAACCACTGTTCAATAATGCTGTAATATTATGGAAAAAAATTATTTTAGGGGTGGCACTCCATCATGTAACTTACCCATGAAAAAATAAATTCTAACGAAGATAATTATTGTGTGGGGTATCATTGGACAGCTCTTTCAAAATAAAATAGAAGTTTCTAAAAAGTTTTTTATTTATAGTTTTTGGGATATGTGCTTCCGAATTCGTAAAAAATGTGTCCCCCTCTAAATTTTAAACTATGGAGTTGAGAATTCTAAAAAAAAATAGAGCAAATAGAACTTCACAGCCATTTCTAACGAAAATCGGTTTGAATATCAAGCTTATATACTTTTAGAGATATGAGATTTGAACAGTGAACTACGGAACCCTTCTACTTCTTCCCTATGCGTGGTCCAATACGCTTAGCCGGTTTTTCCCGAACCAACTGGACCGATTCCGTTGAAGTTTGGCACAAAAATGAAGTTTTGTGATCCAAACACGGACGTGTTAGGCAAATCAATAAATTTAAAGTACTTCGAATTGAAGACACACTAGAAAAACAAATATTTAAAGAACTATACTGTGCGTCATATCGAATGAAAGGGCGTATTATAAGGGTTTAAATAATATTTTTTCATATTTATAATAGAAAAAAGTTTTGAATTATTACAACATGTTACTTCTAAATTGAATATTGAAAAGTGTCCCTCCGTGATTTCGAACACAAGAGGCCAATTTCTTCGAAACCACCAAGCCTGAAACATTGAAAACAATACAGATAATCTGCACTGTTCTAAATCTAAAGATAACAGGAAAAGCTAAAAGGAGTTTGTGTTTCAGTAACCAAAAATGAGATTAATTCGGAACCCTTTGTGAACAATTCCAACTCGTACTTGACCATTTTTTATTGTTGGGTCAACAGGATCTAATTAAAAGTTGAAAATGCTAAAAATATGACCACAATAAACTTCGAATAATACCACAAAAAATATTCATTTCATAAAATTACATAACTCTCACTTTTAGGTTACGTAAAATAAAAAATAACTTCTGAAAGTACGTCATCAATTTCCTAATTGCCTTATGAAGACCACTTAGATTTTATAGCAGCATTCCATATTAAAACGGCCTAATATAACGATAATAACTTTTGAAATAAAGTCGTTATTCCATTGAATTATGGTATAAGGTTGCTTGTGATAAAAAATGATGATGTCCACACAAATAAATGATAATGGTGATAGGTATTAATGAGGGTATTACTAAAGTGGACGTTCAGTTTGGATGCTTAGTTTCTCATCTAGAAGGGACATCAAAAGTCAATGTATTCAACATTCGAAGTAGATCCCACTGTGGCCGTACTACGAAGTGCCAATGTTATCATGATTCAGTGTGAGGGAAAGGGATAGTGCTATTCGTCTTGTGTAACTCTGTCTCTCTCTGACACAGGAATCGTGATGGATTTAAGACGTCATGGTAGGGCTGCAGACGAACCTTTTTAATGGTAGTAGCTCAACGGAGATAGGGCCAGTACGCAGAAGAAGATAGAAGACCCACCCTATGTCTCTTTCCTCTCATAGTACGATAGGACGGCAATGCGAAATGTCAGTGCAGAGATCAGGCACAGTAGACTTTAACTGCCTTTCCATGCACAGAGGTCACCCCACCAACATCCAAACAACGGGCTGCTGAAGATAAATTCTAACGGAATAATTAAAAAACACTTTTTGAAATATTGCTAATAAATTGCTTTCAGCTTTGCTAATAGTTGGTGCCATACTACTTGTAACAAATGTGTTTTTGTCAGTCCCGATTATCTAACATCAGAAGTTTATTTAACAAAACTACTACGGCTACAGTCTGATATTGGTAAATATCTTTCATGCTCGTACTTCTAATTTTACCTGTCTTGAAAATTATTCTACAATGTCAATGTCATGTTTAGACAAAATTGTGCTTTGTTAGTCGGGTCCTGAGCGCCAGACAATTGACATTAAAAAATGTTCGGGATTGACATTGACGCTGTCAAAATGACAAGTGATTAATCCTTTATTATTCAAGCATTTTGACAATCTCATTCACTAATGGAAATGCACTTAGTCTATCGCCTCTGGTCTTGATTTAATTTAGGGTATTAATTAACCTCTTTATCTAGATTACTATCGTGATTTATGATATGTCTCTAGAATTCAGTCAAAGCTTAATTATTTTCTATTTCAATTACAAACAGAGACAATACTATAAACTCTCTATATCAATTCCTCATCATTTCAGCTTTTTATAATCAGCATTATCCTTTAATCGAATTTAACAACGCCCACGATAAAATGGGGGTAAAGTGGGGTCGTATTCTTCGCAAAAACATACTCATAGATATAAAAAAAAAATACCTACCACTGAAAACCACTTCCATTGAACCGTTCAAACAATTTATCGTCACAGTAATGTGCTGAATAAAGAAATCTAGAGAAATAATAATTCCGGGGAGCCATCTTGAACAGACATGCCCCTCACGTAATTCGGACAATGAAGATTTTTCCCCGTAACAATGGAAAATTCTCCTGTTTTCCCCATTTGCCTTTATTTCGACGAGCCTTTAGATTACAGCGTTTAGTTCAGTTAATTTGATAAGGCAGATAAGTATTGGTTTTCAATATTGATCAAGGTCTGAGTGTACTTAGGGTGCGTACGATAGAATGGTTTGTTCCATTGATTGAGTTTTTCAGGAACCTTTTCAATAGGGAACAAGATATTTAGAAATGCGCTTGCCAGGTTTGGGGAAAACAATAAGCGAAGGTACCACTTTCATCGCGGGCCTACGGACGGTGAGTTATGGGTGGCTTGTCGTCCAATAGCAACCAGGACCGAGTCGACGGCGCGTCGTGTTCCACGCGCCCCTCAAAGAGCTGTCAGCAACGAAGACGGGGCCACGGGGGACCGGCGAAGTAAAGTAAGGTTGCGGAATTTGTTCGAAAGAGTCACCGCGGCCCTGGAACGTAAAGGGCACTATTGTAATATTGGTCTATGAAGGGCACAAGAAGGATCACGTGTGGGTTTAAGTCAGCAAGAGTCTTACACTCCCTTCCACTCCGCCCAGAGCGGGAGAAGTCATTTGAAGATTTTCTATCCAGAAAAAAAGGTAACCACTTCCATATACACTCTGAATATCATCAAAACGAATCGAACAGTGTGGTCTGTATCACATCAAATCATACAATTATATAACTTTTTTTTTCCATAGGCATCTTTAGAGTGCATAACTTGTTAATTATCTACCATATGAAATCATATTCCAATATTAGTTCGGGCCGATTTTTCAACATTTTGTTAAATAAAAAAAAAGAGATAATTGTATCGATAAATATGGAATCAATACAATTTTTATTTTTTTATATGGCAACACAATGCTTTAAAAAATAATGTTGTGTTAGTTGTCAAAATGACAGTTATCATTCGCTTTGTTTTTTGCACCGTGAGTGTTGTTTTTGTGAGTTTTATTGTGATTGTTTTGGCAGTTTCTAAATGGATTCCGATTCTTCCCTTCTTGACGACCAACTTCCATGAGAAGATCAATAAATACATTTTAATAAAAAAGCAGGTTTTATTTCATGCATAACCAATTTGAATAAAATTTTAAAATTATATAAATATACATCTTTATACAAAAATAAGTTTATATCATCAGCCTTATTGATATGAACTATTAAATTAATCATGTATGTAGCTGCACTTTCGATTTTAAAAATAATCATCGAAATCGGTACATCCAGTAAAAAGTTATGAATAAAAAACACACAACAACAAAAAATACAGTCGACTTAAGAACAGAAAGTTTTTGGAAGTCGGTTAAAAAAAGCTCAATGCGTTTCGTTTCAGTTAACACTGTTCCATTTTAAGACAACCCTCTATCGGAGGTGCAAAATACTTTAATCAATTACAAACCTGTTTCAACAGACAGGTGTCACAAACTCTTTCTCACTCTCCAAGTATGGAGTCGCACGCATGGAGTAGCACGTCCAACTATGGAGTTTCTTGTCCGTTCTTCTCCATAAGAATCTACTTTTTGCGAATGGACATCTAGAGTCACTATAACATTTTTATTTTCAAATGTTTTGACGTTCAAAAGTGCCGTTAATGGTCTAGTTGAAATAAATGAATTGACTTAACTTTGACTTTGACCAAGAAAATAATACTTCGAATAGGGAACATGCAATATTTTCATCTTGCTTTCATTTAAAAGAATTCGGTGTAAAATAGACCATACAAAAAATTAAAAAAATAATACGCTTTAATGTATTGCCAAAATTGCGTTTATAAACTGTTTTTCTTTTCCCGCGAAAACGAATGACGAAGTCACTCCTGTCTGCCAGAGATCATGAACTGTCATGAATTAAAATTTAATTAATTCATAATAGTTGAGTTGTTCGTTATATTAATTCATAATAGTTGTAAAAAACAATATTTACTACAATAAAAACGTTGCAGTGGCCCTTCTTTTACGCTATTTTACCATTTCAATAAAAAAAAAATCATGAATTAATTGCATCTTTCCTATTTAATCCTCAAGTCTTTCCTACAAGCTCTATTCTGAAAACAGAGGCAACGTCAAAACAAGGTTGTTAACATCTCTGGTCGGCGCCCGAGACACGCGTCGTGATGTCAGTACGGACAAATTGTAACAGCTGCGCCGTCGACCGAAATACGATGCATAGGGATGTGGTTGCAGCGATGGGTTCGAATATCGATGAACTGTCGATAGATGGGATAGTTTATTGCTCGATGAGTTGCGGCGATTATACGATAATTTAATCGTTTTTGAAGACAGATTTTTTTTAAAATAAATGTTGTATTTGCGAGCACTTCTACTTATTCTTTTCGTAGCTTCAATCTTTAGAAGTATTTTTCAGATCATCAAGGGGGCATGTGAAGGGACAATGGGACTCTCCAGTAATTGGTGCATTGTCTTCTCAGGTATTTTCTCAGGAAAGATCACCCTGGGTGGGTGGGGATATTTCTATAGTGATTGGAAACATCACTACATAGTATAAAACGAAGTCGCTTTCTCTGTCCCTATGTATGCTTAAATCTTTAAAACTACGCAACGGATTTTGATGCGGTTTTTTTTGCAATAGTTAAAGTGATTGAAGAGGAAGGTTTATATGTATAATACATGCATATTATAGTAGAGAAAACATTAGTATCTACATTGCATCCGTGCGAAGCCGGGGCGGGTCGCTAGTCTTCTATACTTATAATAAATCTGTAGAGAGGTCAATTCTGTACAAGGAATATATTTTCAAAATAACTATCAGGGGGTGATCAGTGATCGATACTGGTGCCAAAAATGCAATCAGTAAAATTTTTGTCTGTCTGTCTGTCTGTCTGTCTGTCTGTCTGTATGTTCTTTATAGAAACAAAAACTACTCGACCGATTTTAACGAAACTTGGTGCAATTATTCTTCATACTCCTGGGCAGGTTATAGTATACTTTTCATCACGCTACAATCAATAGGAGCAGAGCAGTGAAGGGAAATGTTGGGAAAACGGGAAAAGTTACTCCATTTTTTAAGCTTCCGTTGCGTGTGTAGCCTTAATGGTTAAAGTTACATAGAAATAATGTACGACGGAAATGTTCTACATAAAATTATCTAAAAAATATCCTGAAACAGCACATGTCTATCTTTTGTCAATTTTAAACCGATCGGGCTGAGAGTTTCAAAATCGGGGGTAAAGTAACTATTCCACGCGGACGAAGTCGCTGGCAGAAGCTAGTATACAATAAAATCATTATCAACTCTTGACTGTAACGTTAGAATTTCAAATAATCGAATATTTTCATTAAAAATACTATTTGCGAGTAAGTTCCGGAGTAAGTGATACTTACTTAAGGTAAGAACATACGAAAGCTTCAGTTAGCTTCCTAAGAATTAAGTAAACGTTTCTATCAACTAGTTTGTTGTACATAGATGCTCCAACATACAGAGTGGTGCAAACTCACATTGGTTACTTTGCCTACAGTGAGTAAAATACATGAACGCAAGTTCTTGGAATTAGTTCAATCCAAACAGAAATAATTGTTGAACATCAAATCAAACGAGGCCTAGACCTAAAAAAAGCTCACAAAAAAAAAAATATAAAAGCAAATTCATGGTAAACCACCCCGTTGCTAGCCGACCGACACCAAACAGGCCCTGGCAACGGGGTTGCCAGATCTGTCGCCAACAATAATGTATCATGATTATCTAAAAATACCAAGAAGGAGAAAAAATTCCTTAGTTAAAATCCGTAGTTTTCGTTTTCAATATAAATATCTAATATTACTGATATCAAAACTACATAGCTTCATAAACTACTAGCAGCGCCCCGCGATTTCATCGACATAGTTCCCGTTCCCGCGGGCATATGGGAATAAAATATAGCCTATGTCACCCGGAGCTAATGTAGCTTCCCAACAGTGAAAGAATTTCTCAAATCGTTTCAGTAATTTCGGAGCCTATTCAATACAAACAAACAATCAAATCTTTCCTCTTCATAATATTAGTATAGATTAATATTAAACGGCAGCCCTCAGACTTTTTCTCATTTCATAGTCTTGAGCCCTCTATGTCCCTCTTGCATTGGCTCCAATCGCAAAGTCGTATTCCTGTCTTTCTTTTTCCTTCTCAGGTATACTATTCTATTACACTTTTCTGGCTTATCCTTCAGCACTTCATCTATTTATATTTTAGATATCGATAAAATTAGCCCGTCACTACAAAATAATCACGGATGACATAGAGACATTAAACTGAAGATTATAACATCCCCATAATAATAACTCAATTAAATCTTTTATATTTATGGCTATCGTTAAATCACCGCGTTGTGGCTCTAAATTAAATTATATTTTGCAATAAAATTATGAAATAGTTCAATTTATTTTGGTTGTTTTATGGGCAATAATTGCGTACATAAGTTGTTAGTCATCGGGTAAGATAGACTAAAATAATTATGCACGAATGTTTTACCAGCAGACAAAGGCCTTTGGCGTGGTTCTGCGTGTCTATACCTTGTTTTTATGGATGGCAAATCATCAAATGACTTCCTCCGCTTCCGTAGGCAGAGTGGAAGGGAAACTCCTAAGGGGTTTCCCTGACCAAATAACCTTAAGCATTCGTTCCTTCTTTGCCGCCCGCACTGCGCACGCCCTTTTATCATAGAATTCACACAATTTTTGGAATCTTTTTGATTTAAAAAATTAAGCGATCTTTTGAAATGAAATAAAACGTGTATAAGTAATATAGATTTTTAAATTATCTATCCGTTAGTGTAATCCTCAAATGATTAGAACGTTGCATTTAGCAACAGATGCATAAAATCAACAATTTTAGTAATTTTTTAAAAGTAGATTTTTAATTTGTTTATAACACATAAAAACAAATTAAAACGTGGAATATGATGATAAGACATCGAACATTAATAATGAGTTTTTACATGTAGATTATTTCTCATAACTAATGAGTTAATAGTCTATGAATAGCGAAGAAAAACGCACTATCGCAAGGTTTTGGTCGGGGTAACCCACCCGTGTTCCTCCAAAAACTCTTTGCGTCCCAGGATTGCGGTGACTCTTTCGAACAAATTCCATAACCCTAACAGGCACTGGCCCTAGGAGGCCCCGTCTTGTGTGAGAGTAGCAGTTTTTACCATTATCGTGTGAAATTCAATTCCACAAATGGAAAAAAAAAGTATTATAATAGGGATGTTTCCTGAGTAAAAAATATATTTATTTATTTATTTATTTATTTATTCCACTAACACACACTATCTTTACAGGTTGACCCCAATACAATAGTGGTTTCAAAAACTTAATGCTAATACTTACTTAATAATAATCTTAACTTTAAAAAATAGGAAACAACATTAAAAAAACTTAATCTAACGACGGACTCAAAAAAATCAATATCAAATAATTATACAAAAAAGGGAACTTTAAAAAAAATAAATAAAATTGGGCGTACCATATTTAACTATAACTAACAAAGTTCAACAAAACTCTTGCGAATTCACTCAGGTTACACGAAAATATGTCAATCCTCTCATGCACTTCATTAAGCACACATACTGTGCGGGTGAGAGGTGTTTTGGACAGCAGGTTGGTTTTGGCAGCAGGCACGGCCAGCAGTGGCGGTCGCCGCCGCCTCCACACGTACCGGTCTGGGACACACAGCTTCAGGTGACGCAGCACACCCGGGTTATGCGCTACTCCACTCAGGAGCTTTAGTGCATACGCTGCGAGTGTAAATTCCCGGCGCACTCTGAGTTCATTGTACCCCACCATACCAAGTACGAACAGCGTAGGATACATAAGCGGGTAAAATGGGTACACCCCATAAAGTTTGAAATACAAGTGTCTTGTAAATTTATTCTGTACTCGCTCCAGCATGACATTGTATTTCGCTTCATGAGGAGCCCAAATCACCGCACTGTGTTCCAAGTGACTTCTTACCAAAGCATCATACAGCACCCTGAGCGTGGAAATGCTTGTGAATCCCTGCGATTGTCTCAGCACGAAACCCAAGTTTCTGTAAGCTTTCTTGCAAATCTTAACTATATGATCCCGGAATGTAAGATCCGGGGTAAGCAGTACTCCTAGATCACGTATCTGAGACACTCGCTGCATCGGCGCTTCCTCTACTTTATATTCGAAGGCGAGGGCAGTCTTCGCGCGCGTAAATGTCATCACTGAGCATTTCGCTGAGTTGAAGTAGAGTTTATTTGTGTGGCTCCACTCTACCACTCTATCTATGTCTTCCTGCAGTCTCTCACAGTCCAACTCACCTTTGACCTCAAGCAGCAATTTGAGGTCATCTGCAAACAATAAACATAAACTATGTTTGACTACCTCAGGTAAGTCATTTATCATTAAAATAAATTCGAGAGGACCCAAATTGCTGCCTTGGCTCACTCCTGATCTGGTGTAGTATGGCTCGGATTCGACCCCGTTGTAGTCGACGTACTGCTGTCTGTCTTTCAAGTAGCTGGCGAAGAACTGTAAGAGGTGCGGTGTGCAGCCAGCTTTTGCCAGCTTCATTAACAGTACATCATTATCAACGGTATCAAACGCCTTTTTAAAATCAAAATATGCCGCGTCTACCTGCACACCAGCATCTACGGCCGGTACCACGCGCGCCATGAAGTTAAGCAGATTAGTGGCAGTGCTGCGCGCCGGCCGGAACCCGTGCTGCGCGTCCGCTAGCTGTGCGTGCACTTGAGCCTGCACGCAGCGTTGGATGGCAGACTCGAACACTTTAGCCGGTGTCGACAGCACTGCCACCGGTCTGTAGCCACTAACATCGGGACCTGACTTACCCTTGGGAACCGGAATAACTCGCGTGATTTTCCACCTAGGTGGAAACGTTGCTTGTTTTAAACAAGTATTAAAAATATGATGTAGGGGCTCAGCTAGCACCCTGCCACAATCTCTGAACAGAAACGCTGGAATGCCATCGGGGCCTGATGAGCGCTTTGGCTTGAGCTTTATGAGCGCTTCCCTTACGTCTTGAAGACTAAGAGTCTCGATGTGCACTCGCGCACTATTCGCTCCCGCCTCCGCCTCCGCCGCGCGCGCCTCCAGCCGCGGCCGCTCTTTGTTATACACCGACTCAAAAAATGCCGCAAATTGTCGAGCACACTGCTCATCCGAAAGTTGTTGACCATCCTGTATAATAATTTGCCTGCTTAACCTACTTCGCTTGGACCTAATATACTGCCAGAATGATTTTGGATCTTTAGAGAATTGATTTTGTAATTTATACTTGTGTTGTTTGTGTGCAATTTCTATAGATTTTTTAATTCGAGCTCTATACTTAGAAAATTCAGAATAATCGCTATCCCGCTTTGTTTTTTTAAAAAATTTATGAAATTTAGCTTTATTCTTTATGTCCCTTATAATATCTGCTAATCCCTTATAATTATGTTTAGTCCGTCAGCTAGATTATAGAAAAATATAATACCTATAATATTTTTTCCTTTATCAAATCTATAAAAACTGACGAAGATACAAAGCATCAAAGATCAGGAGTGGGGGCTTGTGACGTCACGGCTCGGTAAAAATTGTAGCGAGTAGTGACGTCACACGAGTTTTCAACGCTCTGTATCGTCTTCATTTTTTGTTTACGTGAAAAAAGAAAAAATACGCGTCTAATATTTTTTGGAAATCTATCCGACGGACTAATTGGATTTTTTTAGTTGACTACCCTATTATGTCTAAAACAAAATCTGAACCTATCGTAAAAATGTGTCAATTATAATTATTTATTTATTTGAAAAGAAAGATAGAAAAGTTTTTGGGACCCATAAAGCTTGACCAATTTGTCCGTAGGCTCGTCCGTACATAGCAACTCTGACACTATTCGTGCTAAGTACGGGGAATTTGGTATGGTCATAGATATTAATCCCACCTATAAAGTATTAATGTAAAATCTTGACAAGTATTATTTTTTCGTATATCTCCATACAGCTAAAGGGGGTTGACGTTATTATTTGTCAATGCTATCGTGTCGTTGAATTAGTCTTTAATGAGTGTTCCGAGACTATTATATATTTTTCGATTCATAATTGTATTAATTTGTGTCGCATATTATCACGTAATTATACTAAAAAACGTTCACTAGCTTATGTTACCCGGGATTACTCAACGCTTCTAATAATATGTACATTAATATTGGTTAAGCCTATTAGAAGTTATGGTGGAATAAAGAAACTCACAAAAATACTTACATACATGAACCCTAAAAAAACATAACACTCCTTTTTTGGACAGTCGTGTTAAAAAAAGGGCAATTGGTACCTATATTCCAGAACTTTCCACCATTCGCACAATTATTGTACCAGACATAGTCGGGGTATCGTTTGCCATTGGATCTATATCGGCGACGCGTATAATTACATATATCAGTTTGACGTAATTAGTACCGTCGGGGCAAATTAACCGCAAAGTAGCTACGAACTGAATACAAGCCACGGTTAATATATTATTATTTTTCTGAACTTAAAATATATCGAAAAAACACAAAATATGTAGACAACAGTCCCCTGAAAGTGATTGGTTTATTGAGAAACTCACAATCACGCATCTTATCAAGACAACAATGTCTCATAAAGATAATACTAGTACTTCGCCCGCGACTTCGTGCGCGCGGATTTTATAGCGTCTTGCCAAGAAGTACCGTATTACCATGGGTTGTGGAGGTCTGGTAAGCAGCCGCTCCACGTAAAATACTGGTATTCAGCTGAATCCGGTTTGACTGGGAGCCGACCCCAATATAGTTGGGAAAAGACTAGGCAGATACAGAATCACACTCCACCCACCCATCACCCTATAAAATGATTAGACAAGTGTGTCATCTCACCAACTTCCAGGAAATTGAAGTAAGCAGTAATGTGCTCCCCGAAAAACTTTACAACCTCTTTACAATCCTTCAATGGTTAATTTTCGAAGAATCCAAAAATATATTAGTATTTCTTATTTTCGTATCAAGGTTGTTAATGCTGAGTTTCAACTTCATCAGTGTTAAGTTTCGTCCATATAGATTTAAACACCCCTAAACTCTCACTGGGGGTAGACATTCAAACGATGGCACTATTTATTGTCTTTTTAGGTCAGTATTCATACCAAGTTTCAAGTTTATAAACCCAAGTTAGAAAATTCTTCCATACAATCATTAACATCCCTTAAATCGTAGTTCTGATAACTGATAATGAGAACCTTTGTTAATATCTTTAGGCTATTATTTTTACAACTTTAAGTGTTTTAGCCCAAGGAATAAGATGTTTTATACAAACTTCCACCCCCTATTTCACCCCTTTGCGGGGACAGTTTCCTAAAATTCGTTTTTAGCGGACTTCTACCTATAAACTACCTTGCTGCCAAATTTTATCTTTCATACATCAATCGGTTTTCGATTTTTATGATGAGTGAGTGACTTTCGCTTTTATATGTATGTATATACATGTAACATAATTATTTAGATTACGTGTGATTGTCTGCGGCCATTATATTGTTGTATTTAAATACGAGTACATTAAGCTTATAATTTCTGGATGGAAGAATTTCTCAGTATCTTGTCGCAGTCATCTTTACCTAACACTAAGCCTCGAGTGGTATTTTTACTAGTGAATACGTTTCACTAGAAATACCACTCGAGGATCTTTGGGGAGAACATCAATACCCCCTATACATATATTAAGTCATTCCCTCAAAGGAAATCTTTTAGGTTTCTTGGAAATGCCAGCAGATGTTTTCCAATAGTAGTAGTATTTAGTGCTTCAAACTATGCGTGAAAATTGCTTGAACATAGAAAGCATAGAGTCGATATGTCAATCGTATATATAATTTTTTTTTGTTGATGTGATGATTTATATATGTATGTATTTACAAAATATCGCTCGCAGCTACAAGTAATTTGGACACGCCACTATTGTGGCGATAAGTCCCCTCTTTGAGGCGTGGCTGGAGAGACGTCACGGCGTTCTCACCTTCCGCCTGACGCAGGTGCTCACCGGACACGGCTGTTTCGGGAGGTGCCTGTGTCGGATCCAGCGGGAGGACGCGTCCGGGTGTCATCACTGTGTGGATCGCCCGGAGGACACGGTGGAGGTCTGCCCTGCTTGGGCGGAGCACCGCCGTGTCCTCGTCGAGGCGATCGGCGGCGGCGACCTCTCGCGTCCAGCCCTGGTTCGGGCCATGGTCCGGAGCGAGGAGGCATGGGAAGTGGTCGCCTCTTTCTGCGAAGCAGTAATGCTAGCGAAGGAGGAGGCGGAGCGCGTGCGAGAGAGGGAAGCCCCTCGCTCCAGCCGCCGCAACAGAAGAAGACGCCCCGGGCGTCGGGAAACGCAGGGCGGTTTCCGGCCACCGTAGGCGCGGGCCTGCGGATGGCGAGCTATGGGTGGCTCGCCGTCCGATAGCAACCAGGCCCAAGTCGACGGCGCGTCGTGTTCCACGCGCGCCTCAAAGAGCCGTCAGCAACGTAGACGGGGCCCCATAGGGTCAGTGCCTGCTAGGATTGCGGAATTTGTTCGAAAGAGTCACCACAGCCCTGGAACGCAAAGGGCACAAGAAGGATCACGGGTGGGTTTTAGTCAGTAAAAGTCTGACACTCCCTTCCGCTCCGCCCAGAGCGGGAGAAGTCATTTGATGATTTCCCATCCAGAAAAAAAAAGCTACAAGTAATTAGTACATTCCCACTTTATAGCTCATGTGCAGCTGTAATATACTACTGTAAAGGTTCATCAAAATCGGACGAAGCCGCGGGTAAAGTGCTAGTCTATCGGCGGCTTTGTCTTGATAAGACGATACACAGAAATTATGACTGATCTTTTACTAAATAAAATGTAGGAAGTTCTTAAAATAACGTGAAGCATCGCGACGCTCTGTTACGACGTTTTTACTTATCAACGCCTTTGTGTAACTTTCATATAAAAAGGTATTATATTCAATCTTGTCAGGTTTCTGGGAATTTTCCTTTCTTATTCGTGTAAGTAGCTACATATTTTACAAGAATTCCCATAAAAGATTATATTAGAAAAGATATCAGATTCCGATATGAGTTTTTTTTACTTGCCTTGTGATTTTGTATGCTTGGATCATAATGTTTTGAAAAAGTAACTAAAGGGTTATATTTGTTCCATAAAATATTTTTTTAAAGCACCTTTTAATTATTCAAACGGAATTTGAATTTTTTTATTTAGTTATTTGTAGAGTTTGATACAAGGTTATGCCGAGTCATGCCTAGATTGCGGTGTAGGAAAACAACATGGACGCGCACCATGAAGCTTGATCAAGATGGCGCTAGAAAAGAGCGTCCGTAAAGTTATGGTAGGAATTTTCCTACTACTTGGACACTAGACTAACAAAGAAATATGATTTTTTTATTAGAATAGAATAGAACAGAATAGAATAGAATAGATTAGAATAGAATAAAATAGAATTGAACAGAATAGAAAACATTTATTCGAGACAGACACAAACATTCAACATTATCTTAAATTTATTAAATCATATACGCATATAAGCTTTAAACGGTAGTCATAATGCATAACACGGTTAAGCAGCCCAGTTACAAAAAGGGCTCATTATTAATCAACGGCCCCAAATACAAACGGCTACCAACCCCAATTACAACGAACACGATATAATAATTAAACAATTCACTCTAAATTGAGGTTGCATGTCGTAATATTTTCTCCGGCCCCTGATTGGCTGATACAAACGCTGTCATGCTAGCATATAATTTTGGCGCAATTAACTTCAATCATATTGATTACAATGCGGTGGACGCGGCGTACACGATCGGCCATTTTGCTTTTCTATAAAATAATAATTGAATTATTATTGTGGCTTTTAATTTATTTGTTAAGTGATGTGTTGTTTTTCTGCTCAACTGGTTATTTTAGAATATTAATAAAATTAGAGCTTGAATTCAAATATTGATTTTGTGTTTGACTTGCTGTTTTTGTTTGGTTTGTTACTTCAATAATAATGTGGAACGTGTAGTTACCTACCTTATTTATTATTGTAATGTTATGTATTTTATAAAATTGCAAGTGCAATAATACATTAATTAGACCTTCATAAAATCAGTCAGGTTTTTCTAGAGTTCGTTAAAATAAACTATAGTGTAAATAGCGATGGCACCTGAATACCTTTACTGGCTTGTTGCTTTCTGTATATTTTTAAGTATATCGGTAAATTGTGAGATACGTAAGATTATAAAATAGCTTGAGAGATTGTAAACTCTTGATAAATTGTCAACTGAACATTCGGAATAATTCTTTACGTATCATAATTTGATAGTCTATAATCTCTCGAATTCATACGAGGAATTTTGTTTGTTTGAACGCGCTAATCTCAGGAACGACTAATCCGAATTGAACAATTCTTTCAGTGTCAGATAGCCCATTTATCGAGAAAGGCTATAGGCTATATATTATTACGCTAAATGTGACGCAGACGAAGTTGCGCGAATCAGCTAATATCAAATAAGAGGGCTTATAGTTAGGCCCTCAAAATCTATATATAATACTAGCAGTGCCTCGCGGTTTCTCCCGCGTAGTTCCCGTTCCCGTGGGAATATGGGGATAAAATATAGCCTATAGCCTTTATAGCCTATCTAACACTGAAATTTTTTTTCAAATCGGACCAGTAGTTCCTGAGATTAGCGCGTTCAAACAAACAAACAAACAAACTCTTCAGCTTTATAATATTAGTACATATATCTAACACTGAATTTTTTTTTCAAATTGGACCAGTAGTTCCTGAGATTAGCGCGTTCAAACAAACAAACAAACAAACTCTTCAGCTTTATAATATTAGTATAGATTACAAATAGGAAATACATTTTTGTTTATTTGTGCCGAATAAGTTCCGAAATTGCTGAACCGATTTTAACCATTCTTCACTGGCAATAGCAAGCTACATTATCAGCGCACATGTTATATTCTATCCCCGTATTTTCAGGGGAACGGAAACTACGCACGCTACTTTAGGTAGATTTCCCCCTAATATCCAAAAGAGCTGAGCGCAAAACGAAAAAAAAAATCCAGGCAGTCGTTTTTTTCACAAGAAAACCTGTAAAAAACAATCCACGACGGTAAAAACAATTAAAAAAAAATTGAGATATCTATGATCATGCACCAATCAAACCTTAACCCATCACTGAAAACTGCATCAGAATTGGAATAGTAGTTTTGAAGATAATTTGGGAACATTGGTTTGCCCAAATGTCCTTGCCTGCAGCGCCCTGTGATGAGTTGTCAACCGTAACACCTATTTAAGAGCATGCACCAATCAAACCCGAACCCATCAATGAAAACTACATGAAAATCGGACTAGTAGTACTGGAGATAAATAGGAACATTGGTTTGCACAAACAAACAAATATCATCTCACCCCAAACGCATACACTGTCTCCGTTCCGTCGTGGGTAGAAATGATTTTAAAATAACATGAAAAAAATATGTTTTGTTCGAAATACTGCGCGTTCATTCTGCCAATCTATACGTCTATACTAATATAGAAAGAGGAAAGATTTGTATTTTTTTATTTAACGAATAAACTCAAAAATTAATGGACCGATTTCAAAAATTCATTCACCATTAGAAAGCTACATTCACCCTGAGTAACATAAGCTATATTTTATCCCCGTATTCCCACGGGAATGGGAACTACGCGGGTGAAACTGCGGGACACTGCTAGTATTATATATACTTTTTAATACATTGTGAATGATTCTGCTCGTCCTATTGACATTTAGCAGATTTCACTCAACCCACGGAAGCAATGGGTGTAAAAAGATGAGAATAAAAGTTCAAAGATTTTATATTAAAATGTTAAGAGTTAAAACGTTTGTATTTGAAGCCATTTATAGTCTTGTGAAAGGTGAAGATTACTTTGAATACTAGCAAAAAGTTTGCGTTTGAACTTCTGAGTAAAAGCTTTGAAATATTTTAAAAGAAAACTGCGGGCGTACCATGAGGTGTTAAAACGTGAGTCTTCTGAGCGAGAAAGAGGGATAGAGTTATACACCCTATATAGCTCCATTCCTTTTTCTCGCTCGGAAGACTCACGTTTTAAGACGTCATGGTAGGCCCGTGATCTCAAAAGAGTTTTAGTGGGGTTCATTTTAAATCGACAAGCCCTATCCATTCGCACTTCTAAATTTGAACTTTCAGAAATAACTATTTTTTGGGCAATCCCGGCACACTGAAACTTCTGAAAGCCAGAATCAACAGTGGTGGTCATGACCAGAAAAGTGGAGAGGCAATGGAGCTTGACGAGTACCAAAGAAAAGTTTTTAATTCAATTGTTTTAAATTAAGAATAGTCACATTTCGGTCTTCTCCATTGGGGCCAATATTCTTTCGGTCATTCTTAAACTGCTGCGTATTTTTATGGGTTAAGAAACAATGTGTATGAGAAGCGTACACTATAACTACAAAGATTGCGAATCACTTCTTTACTAGATTCCTAATTAGATTAGCTGTCTGTTAACTCACAAACTACTGAACGGATTTTAATACGGTTTTCAAAACTATGAACCATGTGAAAGATCTAATAGTCAATTAATTGCAGCACAGCAATAAACACGCATATTTAAGAACAATCCACAATTAAATTATTACTCAATGGATTACAAAACTACTCCGAACCATTTATAAAACTTCTCTCAACTAATTCTCAATCGCTCCATTTCGTATGGCTGCAGCGAGATAAACAAAATAACACTAACAAATGTAGTGGGAAAACAAACAATGTGTCTGCGGCATTATTTTGAGAACAAAACACTGACGGCACCTGGCAACTTAGCGTGTCATGGAAATTGACTAAAAATAAAACGTATCAAAATGGAGTTTTGAGACAATAGGAAAGTTTATCAGAAGTTAAAGGCGTATCACAGGCTCATCAGTCAGTACAGTTCTTGAAACGTTCAAACCTATGAAACCTATGACCAGTAAATACTACATTGCAACATAATGGTTTCAAAAATAATCTAGGTGGGGCTGACATGAACTGAGTTCAAAAGTCCCTCAAAACAAAGACTAAAAAAAAACCTACAACTATGTATTAGCAATTAGGTATTAAACAAGAATAAGGCGTAGGTATTTCTATCTTAACTTGAGAACGTAAATTCTCAAGTTAAGGAAAAAAGTGGAACTATGCCTAATTTTTGTCAATACATATGTATGTTGCACTCAAGTCTCCATTCTCGCCCGAATTTTCCCACTGTTTAGTATAGGACACGGACATTCGTTTCTTACGCCTATAAGCCCATCCCGCCGGAATGGCAGCACTGTCATCTGTCAATCTCTCCACTGGACGAAAAGAGACTTTATTTAGTCAAATTCAATTCATTTATTTCAATTAGACCATTAAAAGGCACTTTTGAAAGTCAAAATAGTTGAAATATTATTTAAATATGAATATATTATTGAAATATTATGAATTGAAAATAAAAATATTATAGTGGCTCTAGTTGTTTGTCCATTCGCAAAAAGTGGATTCTTATGGAGAAGAACAGACAAGAAACTCCATAGATACTGTTTTCAAATATAGGTTTTACATTATTTTGTATAAATTAGTCTTTTGACGTCACTTGGCGAACACCCGTTTTTAAGGTTGGGAAATCATCAAGTGACTTGTTCCGCTCTGGGAGGAGCGGAAAGTAGTCTCAGACTGTAACTGACTAAAACTCATCATCCAAATACTCTTTGCGTGCCAGGGCCGTGGTGACTCTTTCGAACAATTTCAGAAACCCTAGCAGGGACTGGGCCTAGCGGCACGGTCTGCTATGCTAACATCTCGAAATCATCTCGGTTTGTCGATCGAAATTGACAAACAGATGTCTATTCTTAATTTGAGTTTAATATGATTAATAAGTTTTTCAGTGTCGAAAATCTTTGTATGTTTTCTGTCTACTAGCTTGTTGTTGGAGTCAGTGTTGGATCATTCGATTCCCTTCAAAATGGTTGAGCTAAATGGTGCTGATACACGCGTCATGTTCGTGAACGGGCGTCGTCGGTTGAGACTGTTCACCTCTTAACTACCACTGATTTGTTTTAATCTTAATACTTTCAATTGTTTTATAGTTACCTTACATTAGAACATGATTTAAGTGTCCGTGGAGTTTCTTGCACGTTCTTCTCCATAGAGATCTACGCTTTGTAACGTGCAAACAGCTTCACCTCTTTCGACTTGACAATTCAAAAGTGCCTGTAAAGGGTTTAATTGAAGTAAATGCTTTGAGTTTGAGTTTGTATCTCAAGCATAGAAGGCTCCATGGATCTCTGTGCGTCTTTCATCCTGCATACCGCCTCCTGCATGAAAGTCCACGTTTCAGCATGTTATGCATCGCTATAAAACTGTATCATAACCAATCCATATTTTAACGTGATCCTCAATTTAGTTTCGTCCAGGATTTTCAGGACCTTTTCTTCTACTCGGTTGGAACAGTTTGGTACAGGATTTTCTTCCACTAATTTCATTCTTAAAAGGCCACAGACAGCCAAATAATTCAGTCATTCAAAAATGTAGTAACCAGTACTTCTGAAACTTAGTTTTGCAGTGTAAAAGTACGTCTATGCTTACTCTGTCGTCACAAAGAAGACGCGACGAAGGTCGTAAACATCTTAGTACTAAAATTAAATGATGAGCATCTTAATCAAATGATCAGTCTATTATCGGGCAATTGTGTGAAGATTTATAACTGGTGAACTGATTGAAGGAACAAGGGAAAAGGTTTAAAGTTTTCTTTAAAAGTTTTAAAAGCGATTCAAAACATTTTAGTCTCAGAGTTTGGATTTCGTTTTTTTAGAGAGGCGGTTTCATAGAGAGATTATTTTTCGATCAATTTGTTTCAAGTTACAATCCCAGTCTTATGCACAAAATATCTTTTGACCTTGAAATGGATTCTAAACTCTCAATCTACACTAATATTATAAAGAGGAAAGATTTGTATTTTTGTATGTAACGAATAAAGTCAAAAACTACTGGATCGATTTCAAAAATTCTTTCACCATTAGAAAGCTACATTCACCCTGTAGTCAGAATGAATGTAGCTTTCTAATGGTGAAAGAATTTTGTTAAATAATGTTACTACATAGGCTATATTTTATCCCCATATGCCCACGGGAACGGGAACTATGCGGATAAAACCGCGGGGCGACTCTGTATTATAATTCTGAGTCGCAGAATTTCAATTATTTAAATTTTTGCAAGAGCGAAACTATGTACATATTATTTTTAGTAATGTTGAATCATAACTTTAAAATGATAATGTTTGTCTTCTTGTTGGTTGGTCCAGGTTTAAAACAAATAGGTCCACGTTGCATTAAATTAATTACACGGATAGGTTACTTCTCCCACTAATTCCCTATCAATCAATTCTCAAGTTCTAGACTTCATACTTACCGAATCAAACTTTTTTTAAAATCTGAGATCCTATGACAGCATTTGTTTTTTTTTAAAGGATAAATCAGCTGCTAATTCTGATTCAGAGATTCTGAACAATAATGTTCTATCAGCGATAACGATTGTTAAACGTTCAAATTTATCAAAACTGCAATTTTCGCTCACTTTATTACCATCGCAACGAAAAACTTCAACACTTTATCACCTCACAAAAATTCCCGAGAGATTACGACCGCGATCCAACGACAATCTATTTATAATCGCTCAGCTTAAAGACTCGGCGTCTTTACACAGAATTAGAGACAAACTTGCCTCATATAAACTCATATAAATGACATTCCTTGTGGCCTGTACGTGGAGCAAGAATTATAGCTTTACGTCCTATTTGATGAATTCAGGCATACGAATAACCAACCAGTTTAAAATGACCCATCCTCGCACTTATGTTTACCGTCAACTCTACTTTAATGTTAGACGTGTTGTACTTTGTAGGTAGGGGTTCCATATGATTCGATAAGCCTGGATAATGCCCCAGTCTTAGCGCAGGATTATTGTATATCGCAATGTATGGCTAATAGAGGAGCTCGTAGCTAAAGAATACCAGCAGATCTTCAAGATTAAGCAATGCTTACCATGGTTGGTCTGTGGTAATTGACCATCTTAACAAAACGAGTTTCCTCCGTACCTCGGAAACACGTTAAGCCATTGGTTATGGATTGTCAGAAGCCAGTAAATCTGACTCCAGTCATGCCAAGAAGTACCATGTTACCCAGTCAATGGGTTGTGGAGGTCTGGTAGGCAGTCGCTCCACGTTAAATACTAGTATTCAGCCGAATCCGGTATGACTGGAAGCCGAACCCAATATAGTTGGGAAATGGCTAGACAAATGATGAATGTACGGCTACTAGAACAGTGTTATGGCTTTCTTACAAGAGGACGACTTTGGCTAGCAGTGGAAGTAATTTAACGACCAAGTGTAAGTATTCGTCTGAAAAGGCAATAGGCAACAGCCATCCTAGTTCAGCCGTCATGGACGCTTGAAAGACGAAATTGGCACGCAACTCTGAGTATGTAAAGCAGAAGTTCATATGTGACAGACGGACAGACAGACACATAAGGGAAAGTCTTTATGGTACATTTTTTTAATGATGTTAGTCGTCAAATAACTTCGTCTTCTTAAGACTATTACTGACTAAAACCCATCCGTGTTCCTCCAAATGCTCCTTGCATTCCAGCGCCGCGGTGACTCTTTCTAATAAATTCCGCAACTCGGTTTCTGAACCCTAAAAATACACAATATTATGAGTGTTTCCTTGGATGATGTTTCGAATTATTTATTATATTATGATCGTCGGAAAATCTCCTGCCATCCAAACGTTTGGTAACACTATTAGCGGGTCTTGCAAACTTGGGTGACAAATCGCGAAGTTAAGAGCGGGAGCTTTAACAAAGCAGTTTGAATCTTATCCTCAGGCCAATAAGATTAAAACTCCATAATTAATGAAATTATTAACACATGTACTAATAAATTAAACTGCGAGATGAGTTGTTATATTATTTTAGAAAAGCAAATGGAATGGCGTGAATATACAACAGATATTCGAGTTTGCAAAACAAATAATTTGTACGGATTAGAAATATCTGGTACGGAATTGAAAGCTAAGGTTGTCGCGAATAGTTAGGGTTGCGGAATTTGTTCGAAAGAGTCACCGCGGCCCTGGAACACAAAGGGCACAGGGAGGAATACGGGTGGGTTTAGTCAGTAAGAGTCTGAGACTACTTTCCACTCCGCCCAGAGCGGGAGAATTGATTTGATGATATCCCATCGAGAAAAAAAAAATAGGCTGTTTTGTCGCGAATTTAGCTACATATTTGTTTCTTTGATTATTTATACCTTCACGCATTTACTATAAAGTAAATACATACTAAGGAGCATTTTAAATTACATATTTCAATTTATTAGAGGAACGTCATTTTGAAACCATTTTGACTTCTCCCGAAGCTGACGAAATTTTTTGCCTACCGGAAAAAAAGCAGAGGTAATAAAAAATTACCTCAGCGAAGCGAGCAAAGCTAAACTAACTTGTTTGGCTCTCGGTCTGCAACCTATGTACGTTACTCCAATATTCATACTGAAAAACTTAATGCTGAAATATGGAGGCCCAGTACAAATTCAGCTTTCCAAAATTACTTGTTTACTTTCATAAAGACATCCCTTTAAAAACCTATCTACCTCCTGTTTTACCTGAGAATTTAATGCAAGATCTTTTGCTTAGTAACGACTTATATCTATACGAATTAGCTAGGTACACAGCATTCAACTACATCTCTCGAAAAGTATCTTTTATCAGAAGTCGCCTGCCGTCTTAAACTAAAGCTCGAAGATGCCCGAGGATTCCCGAAGCTTCACGAAGTCGCACTAAGCTACAGTTAGTTAGTTTTTAATTAAGATTGAGAGTAATCTGCCAATTGTCCACTGAACCGGTGAAAGCCATCAGCGAGGAACTGAAAAGTCCTTAAAAGGAAAATAATAGGAAATACTGTTTTACTTTTTCGTATTTCAGTTATTTTCATCTTGATTTATTAACTGTAGGTACTCGCTCTAGATGTTCTGTTGGCTCAGCGGTTAAGGCATCGCTTTTCATAGTTGAGTTATATATATAGTGGTTTAAAGCCGGGTGAGTATCAATGTGGCTTTTCAATTCATGTGTTATTTTAGGGTTATTTGAAAATCAACGACATGAATGAAGAACAGCATCGCCGAAAAGAGGTTCTTGCGATGTCTTTTCAATATTAGTAGAGACATTTCCCTTCCTGCGGTAGGATAGTTACAGACAGGAAGAGCCCGTGGCTTAATAAAAATAGCCACATGGGTCGATCATCAAAGATGAGGAACGCCGACGTGGTCGGTACGGTAGATCAGAGTAAATCAGAGACAGCTTACCGCGGAAATCACGGTAAGCTGTTCGTCTAGCTACCATTCGTAGACCTTTGACAGTGGTTACAGATAGTCAAGTCTCCGGCCCTGGTTCAATCTATGGTCTGGACCGAGTAGGCATGGGAAGCGGTCACCTTCTCCTGCGAAGCTGTAATCCTAGCGCAGGAGGAGGCAGAACGCGTGAGGGATATCGAAACTCACGCCCAAGCCGCCGCAACAGAAGTAGACGCTCCGGTCTCGGGAAACGCAGGGCTATTCCCGGCCACCGTAGGCGCGGCCCTGCGGATGGCAAGCTATGGGTGGCTCGTTGTCCAATAGCATCCATAGGGTTAGTGCCTGCTAGGGCTGTGAAATTTGATTGAAAGACTCATCGCGGCCCTAGAACGTAAAGAGCACTAGGAGGAACACGGGTGGGTTTTAGTCAGTAAGAGTCTGACATTCTCTTCCGCTCCGCCCAGAGTGGGAGAAGTCTTTTGATGATATATTATACTTATATTGTGTCTACCTGTAAGTCTTACCAAGGTGTACTAATTGTGTTAACTAATTATTCCATGAAAAATAAAAAAGACTTTTACTCAGCTCTAGCCGGGAAATCTGTAAAACGACCCAACATAGTTGTTAAATGGCAAGATTAGAATAATTCTGGCTGGTAACATTATTACATTTGCAATTTAGACAGACAGATGGCAATATTCCATCAACGATGTATTAAATCAAGCCCTGTACCGTAACACCTGAGCAAACCATATTTAAGCAAATAGCTAAGTGATATGTAACAGATATAAGCAGAGGGGAAAATTTACATGTATGCAAACATTTGAACAGCACAAATGGCGGCCTTATCGTTAAAAGTAATTTCTTGTAGCCAACATCCGTAATGGACAATACGTATATTTCTAAAGTAACAAAAAAAAAATATTCTATTTAGTCCATCAGTTAGATTATCGAACAAATTTGTTCGCGTATTATTTGCTTTATCAAATATATAAAAATGGACGACGATAGAAAACATCTCATCAGGAGGCTTGTGACGTCACGTCGTGCCAAAAATTGTAGCACGTAGTGTCGACATGCGAGTTTTCAACGCACTGTATCGTCTTAGTATTTTGTTTACGTGAAAAAAGAAAAAAATACATATGTTCAATATAATTTTTTTTCAACGACCCTATCATGGGGAAATATGAAAACATAAGAAAAACCAAAAGTTTTATTCATTAAGCGTCCAGAAACAGACTTTTATTGCAGTCTATTATTACTTTTCTCAACGTAAAAAGCTTGTGCACAGTTCGAATTGATTGTTCACTTTTGATTAATCAAACAATAACTATATATCCACTTAAAAAGAGATCTGACTAAAACAATAATAACTATGTATTGTATAGGTAAATTAATAAAAAAAAATATTGATTTACCTATACTCTCACGACTTTTTAAGACAAAACAAAGTTTTCATTTCAGACTCCTCCTTGAATGGAAAAAATTCAAGCCATAAGAACAAATATACCTTTTACCACAAAACATATGAATAATACACACTACAAATTCAAAGTACGCGAGCTCGTCAAAACATGCAGTAGACAATTAATACCTTCATTTAGTAGCAGCGACAATTCTGCCGGTGACAGGACATGCTTCATATCTCTTAGTTTGTTTGTTTGTCTGTGTTGTTAAAATATACGAGTTCTTGCACTCCGGCTGGCACATAAATCAACACTGCCTAGCGGCTTATTAATTTTATGATGTTAGTCTGCTGGATGTGGCCAGGAAATGCGGTTCTGTCGGGTATTGCTTTTAGCTCCTCTAGCTGTACTAAAATATATTTATATCCGAATGAACGTATATATTCATAAACTCACGCCTTTCTCTCACAGGGGTTGGCAAAAAGCACACCCAGTTTATTCCGTCAACATCCCACTGTATAGGTGAACTTATTTGGAGTGAGCATGAAGTTACCTGCCACTCAGTGGCGTGCAGTGGTTCGAGTTAGGGTAGGCCAGAGAAAATTTCCAAAAAAAAAAAACACACCACATTAATCAGGGTTGATATGTGGTGGTTTTTTTTTTAATTAGCCTATTAAAAAAAAAGCTCATTTCATTAAAAATCAACCCTGAATAATGTGGTTATTTTTTTAAATTTATTTGGACATTTACTCTGGCCTACCCTAACTCGAACCACTGCACGCCACTGCTGTCACTCCATCTTTTTTGTATGGATTTGCAGCTCACCTTATGTACATTTGCCTGCTGAACTTTACCTGCTACAAAAAATGAAATAAAAAGTAATTTATGCAAGTGAGGAGAAGTAGCAGCTCTTTTTTACTAGACTGTCCAAAAAGGAGTGTTATGTTTCAGGGTTCATGTATGTATGTTTGTGAGTTTCTTTCCTCCATAACTTATTATAATAATAACTGATATCAATGTATGTAACATCGTTAGAAGCATTGAATTATCCCGGGTAACAGGCTAGAGATTAAAAAAAAAAAAAAAAATGGGGGCCATGATTCACAAATAAAAGACTAAAATTTGTTTTATTGAGAATTTGACTACATGTAATGTCATCGTCTATAGCTTGCAAAAAAGTATGAAATAAAAAACGTATAATTTCCTTTGCTTCGTTTGCATTCATACTTCTGGTCATACACACAAGCCGGTTGTGAGTACACATGGCCTGTCTAGGCGACCACACCTAAAAAGGCGTTTTTTGACTGAAAATCAGCTTTCAAGTACCTGATAAACTCGTTGAAGAAAATCGAACAAGTCTAAGCCCGAGTTAATCAACCACTACCGACCGTTGTTGACCGATCAATCTGGTACTTGCTGTTAAGTGCATTATAAGCTATCCATTAGCCGAGGTGACTGTTCTTTAACCTCTAGTTTGTTGGCTATTCTTTCTTATACTAACTTAGTCTTACCTTTGTGAATTTGAAATTAAACCTGCTTTTATCTCCAGACCGCATTACGGTCACGGCATCCAATTTGGAGCAGTGGTGGCCGAGTGGTAACGGCCCCGACTTACGAATTGTAGGTCGCGGGTTCAAACCAGACAGGCGCATTACTTTGTGTAATTAACTACATCACCACTGCTCTCGAAACGGTGAAGCAAAACATCCTGAGGAAACCGGCATGTCCTAGATCCAAAAATTCGAAGACATGTGACATTCACCAACCCGCACAGGGCCCGCGTGGTGGATTACGGCCCATTCCCTCTCCTAGAGAGGGGAGGCCAGTGTCCCAGCAATGGGAACGTTAAAAGGCTGATTATGCTTTATTATGCAGCCAATTTCAGCGGCAACTAGCCTTCAGCGGGGAAGATATTGGTGCACACGTAATTAATTATTTGCAAACACAGGATCAATCTCTCTTTTCTGACTTTTGGCAGGACCGGAGAGTCATCAAGCGGAAGGTCAACGGCTCTACTCAGTATCTCCTTAATGATATTTGTACAGCCGCATCTGGTACGTTTAAGCATCTGACCACAATTCCATTCATTAAAATGTTGCCGTATCCAGTAGTTATATGAAATGTGAGCGTAATAATATAAGATTGTATCTGAGGTGCGATTGTTGTGGCTTGCACTTTAAAGAAGATGCAAGATTTGAGGTACACTCAGCGGGAATTTGTCATATTCGTAATTTGAATTTTATGGCTTTATTTTTCTGATTAAATTTTTCACTTTTTTGAAAAACTTAAGTTTTCTTATAAGTGACCATAGTCACCTAGTGATGCTGGTGATTTCAGATAATTTATTAAGGATATTATTACGCCAATGGCATGCTTTACGACTTTAACTGGCTTTTAATCAGAGTTTTATAGTCAGAGGTTTTAAAGGGTTCCCTATCCATTAGCATAAATTTTTAAGACCTAATATAACTTAGCATAATGTTGTTTGGCATAATTATTTTTTCGCATAGTATAATTACGCATAACAGCTCATGCATAATTTTTTTAAGCATTATGTCTGTAACCATAATAATGATTAGGCATAATATTTTAAAGCATAACCTTATTAAGCATAAAGTTCTAAAGCATAACTTTTTTAAGCATAAAGTTCTAAAGCATAACTTTTCTAAGCATAATATCCTAAATAAAATATTAATATATTATAACGTATTGAACAATTTTGTGAGTACTTTTTCGCTGTAGGAAGCAAGCATTGCAAGCATACAGCATGCAAGCAAGCATGCAGCATGCAAGCAAGCATGCAGCATGCAAGCAAGAATGCAGCATGCAAGCAAGCATGCAGCATGCAAGCAAGCATGCAGCATGCAAGCAAGCATGCAGCATGCAAGCAAGCATGCAGCATGCAAGCAAGCATGCAGCATGCAAGCAAGCATGCAAGCAAGCAAGCAAGCAGCATGCAGCAGGCAGGGTTTCTGTGACGGCTCCGGCGCTGCGGCCCTCCGGCGGCCCCACGCGTGCTAATCGTCGCAGACGGCTTTCGCTCACCACCGCAGCTTCGGCTTGTTGGCCGGCTTCGCCGGCCAGCCTCAGCCGCGGCGGCTCGCTCGCAGCCACCTGCTCCTCAGCCCGCGGGCCGCCTCGTCCCTACGCGCCTACGCGATTTTAAATAACACTCTAGGGGTAGGACAAACAAGACTACGTGAAGTCGGTTTTGCAGCAATTCGGTTCTGTGACTAACTTTTGTTGCACAGCATATTAATTTTTTAACCAACAATATTATTTGATTGTTACAGGTACTATAGCTAATTGGTTTACTCAGAATATTATGCTAATAGCCATTAGGCCTACTAACGTTATGCTAAAAGTCTTTAGGCCTACTAACGTTATGCGAATCAAATTTATGCCAAAACAAATTAGTCTTTAACATGATTATGCCAACATAAAATGTATGCCTAAAAAAATTATGCCAAAGTATTATTATGCCAAAACAAATTGTGCCAAAATCGTTATGCCGAAGTATATTAGGACAAAAAACATTATGCGAAAAGAAGGGATCCCGTTTTAAAGGCTTAAGAACAGTCTTACAGAGTCAGCTCATACAGTCGTTCTATGTTTAAAAAATGGTATACAACTACATTCAGCTGAACTGCAAGCCAATGCCACATAGTTGGAAAAAGGCTAGGTATATGCTGACGACATACAGACTTTTCGAACAGAAAAAAAGAAAAACAAAATGGCACCCTATTAGGTGTGAGTGATATTTAGTATGGGCAAGCAAATAATGCATATTCTAGTTTCCCACATAATATTTAAAATGACTCATCCACTCAATCAAATAGTCAGCAAAATGAACTACAACCGAACTCAGGAACAAGACGTCGAATCAACTTTATCTTTTCTCTGCCGACTGTACAAAGGACGGATGAATCTATTTGTACCCGCCTCGCAAAGATGGCAGGAGTATTATTAAAAACTTGTGTCGGCGCATCACATATGCGCGCGATTGGCTCACTTGTTTTGCGCAAAATGTTATGAATTGTGACCAAAATGGAAGACAGAGCTTGGACTTTATTTTGTTTTTGTTTATTTTATTTAAGGGTTCCGTATTTCCACATTTAAAACGGAGTCCGATAAGTTGACATAATTATTTATAGGACTATAGAAAAGACTTAACTGCGAAACTACAAATTCTAGAGGTAAAATTATTATTAAAACATGTTAAAAAATATAGTTCAGCTAAGTGCAAGTTTGACTCGCATTGATCATGTGGAATAGGTTTTGAAAAAAATCCGATGACGTCATTAACTCCATCCATTATGCTCTAAACAGCTATACCTCGTTCTTGCTTTCTACTCTACAGTCATACATATAAGTCTTGATTTATGAAGTGCCAGAAAATTTACCTTTAAATTGAATAATGTGGTTCTACATGTGGTTCTATAACATAGATTATTTAATCCTTTCTTTTTGTATATTTTTATCAACCTTTATTGTTCCACTGCTGGGCAAAGGTCTCCCCCGTAGCCTTTCACTCTTCCCGCCGTGTTGTCTTCTCCGACCAATCCGTCATGAACGCCTTCAAGTCCTCACGTCAGCTTTACCAATTGTAATTATTGTTGCTTGCAGATATTATTTACTATGTTGTAATATACTCACCCTCTCAATAATATTTTGTTAGCTGTAACATCTTAAACCTAAAATTCTACAGTAGTAGGGTATCTTGTGGGCGCATAGCCCTTGAACGCGAACAGCGAGGCAAGCTTAGTATTTATATTATTTTTAGCCTGTTTTGTCCCATCCCAGGGCAAAGCCAACCCTCAGGTCCCATTTTACGTATTCTTTTACCAAGCCACAGTGAGCCAGCCCGTGTCTTTATCGTCTCGCCATTTCTTCCTTTTTTTTATTTATTTTACATAGAAAAAAATATAACGGAATCGCTGTCTTGATTGTTTCAAGCATAAAAAGAAAGCATTTTCATTACACAAGCCTTTCCCCAACCCTCTTCAAAAAAGCCAGCAATAAACTCAAAAATATAACCCACTATCAAAAAGATCTGGCAATTTATTTTCACAGCTTTATAATACCTCTCCAAACTATATTATTTGGTGACAAAGGCCTGCCTTTGTGTAAACGCAATAAAGATAAAATTTAAGGGGTTTTCCGCTAGAAATTACTTAGATAAGGGATAGTTTAGATACAATTGAATGACGAACAAAAGGGGAATGGTTTCAAAACAGATGGCTTGAGTGAGGCCTGATTGCGTATGTGTTTGGATAAGTAGATACTTGAGGATATTATTTGTGTACTGTGGTCTGCTTAGGATAAGACACACGAGAATGTTTATGCAAATATCACTGGAGACTAGAGTTTATGTTTCAAATAAGATAGGCAGGCTGTGGGATAAGGGCCTTATTGATAAAATAATCTAAACATGTGATTTGGTGGCAGCTGTTTACTATATAAATCCATTTTTAATACTTCTTAGTAATCAATCAGGTTTCGCCAAATTAGATAGGTTACCGCTGGTTACTGAAACAGATTCTTTTTTCACTATCTTTATTGTATTTCATCCATATTATGCAATTCAATTCCCGATGTCATTAATATGTCAGCCATTGACCTCAATGCAGGATGTCCAACAACCCTTTAATCAACAACTCGTAAAACTTTTATAGATTACTATAATTAGGTACAAGTATCCCTCTCCTAGAGAGGAGGCCTGTGTCCCAGCAGTGGGAACGTTAAAAGGCTGATTATGATTATGATAATTACAAGAATAAAACAATTAGTTTTTCTTAAAAATGTATTTATTTTTCATTTTATTGTGCTCTTCAATATTTATTAAACGGACATACTGTCCATGACTTTTAATTACATAAGTGTTGCAACTCTCGATACTATACAAAATGAAACAATAAAATTGAATAAAAAATAAATAGTTATTACTTAAATTATATATAAAACAGGAATAAAAACAAAAACAACATTTTTGACGACCGAATAATATTTTTCATTTACAATACAAACGAAATGCTGGGTTTTACGACAGGGAAGGAACATTAAAGTAAAAATATAAAAGCAGAATGAAAGACTAAATAAAATTGATGCTAAACAAAAAGCAGCGAAGTTTGAATACTTTTAAGAGCTGTAAAAATAAATCGGCGGATAGGAATTCGATACATTAACTTTAGCACCCAATGACAAAATTAGATAGTACAATCCGTTCAAAGAAAATCTGTGTGATATACTCGAATGAACAGTGGTACCTTTAATATGATATGATTATAAAATTCAACTTACTATTCTTAAATAATTAATTTAACTACAATTTTGTACATTATCTACAAATTCAGAAATTCATTTACATCATCCTTTCATAGTTTTTACAAGTAATCAATCATTAACTTGATAGGTTTCACAATTATTGTGATAATTTAAGGACTAGTTCGAAACTTACTAGGACAAAACCGCTATAGCTACCTAAAATATGGTCACATGAATTTTGTACAAAACCATCGCTATACCAGCTAATAAAAATAACGATTTCATCAAAATATCGTATCGCTATAATCTAAAGGGACAGACGTTCTACCAAGCAATAAATTTTGTACAATTGTGTAGAAAAGTAGTCCCGAAGACGCTTAAGGTTCATAAATATTCGACAGTAACTAATATTCAACGATTAAGTTCACCGTCTCGGAAGGCATGAGAGAATTGAGGCCGCTGAATAAGTTAGGCCATGAAAGACAAAGTAAAACTACTAAATGCAAAATTGATTACATTAACTGTGATTCTACACCATTCACTTCGTCACTGGAACTGTTATGGCACGACCGTCACACGAGTAGCCGCGAACACGACAGATCTGTTCATGACATCGGTATTTCCGCAGACAATCGGTGTCTGGACGATGCCCTCGTACCACAGGTCCCACACGTATTATTACTATAACCGGAATCGGAGCCGAATGAGGAATCCCCACTTGGAGGCTTCGGTGAAGCTCGTGGTCCTCTCCAGCAAGCAATTCCTGGCAGCTCACCACCAGGCCAGGCACCTCCAGCACTCATTGGCAATGGGCCTTGTGGCCTCGCACCAACCGTACCAACTTGAGGATACAATCTCAAGAGAGCATCTAGAAGAACTCCTTCATGAAACTCTGTGGGATCAGGCGGTCCGGGTGGATGGATATGGCGCTGCTGCATTCTATGTTGTGCCCGTCGTCTCTCCAGAGACTTGGGTCTTCTATCCAATCGCTGTTGTCTTGGTCGATGGGGAAGCGACTGTGGAGCTGGAGGTCTCGAGCAGGTTCGACATGGTGCTGCTTCTCCAACGAGGCTAAGTTCGTCTTCAGCGAAGTGGTCGTCGCTGTGGAGGGAGTCGTCTGATCTGTGGGGTAGCTCCTCATAGAGTGGGGCCCCACAGGTGTCACCACCACAGCTGTTCCCGCCTCGCCAGGTGCCACCAGAACCGCATACAAAGACTCGACTCGGGCAGTTCGGCCTTTTCGTTTCCACCATCTGTGAAAAAGAAAGTTAAAATTTTCATGAATATTTTCGCAACAACATCTAAGAATTTCTTGAAAAGAGTTTGATTTGTGCGACATTGATAAAAACAATTTAATTTCAGAATATTCTCGAAGATAATGCTGAAATTGATTGAACTTGCTTGAAATAAAATATATTGTCTGACTCTAGACTTTGAAATAACCCTTGCAAATTACTTTTTACGTACCAACCACTAAGCGCTTAAATACTGGGAGTTATCTCCTTGGCCAGACGAATTAAATGAACAAAGTTTCTGTTGAATTTTAACACGATCAGCAAAAGTTATGTAAAAAATAATATTTAAAGCAATCATAATTTCTTTGAAGTCTAGTTCACACAAATCTTTTCAAAGTGAACTACAACGAAAGCTCAAACATTCAAATCAATTCGAAAGTCAATTATAAACATCGCAATTTAAAATTATCTAGACTGAGGTACATACTTGTAGGGAAACTTTAACAGTTTAACTAGATCTCAAAAGTTAGGTTTCATTTTCATAATTTTACAGCCAACTTGCATTAAGTTCAGGTCGTTTGAATGTTTAGACGAAATTAAGTTTGTTGTTTGACAGATGTTAGCTGAAACTATACTAGGTCCCAACAGTCGTGTTAGTCGTGGCAAATTAATGTGGACAGCTTTCGTCGGTGTTAAATATAACGTGTAACTTTGATACTACTAATGGCTTTAAGTCTACAAGGTTTTTGGGACTGTTCACGTTTCGTTGTAGACTATTATACTTTGGCAAACCCAAGTATTGTTACACTCGTGAGATATAAACTGTTGTACTTTAGTTTTAATTTTAATTTTAACATTCGATTCTCCCTACTTCAAATTTTAGCAAAGAGAATTGGATCTATTCCCAAAATATTTCTATACTAAAATATAGCGTCCACGTTTACAAATATATTCAATCGTCCATCATCAATATCAAGTGACTGAAAAGGGTACACTTAACCAGATAATGAGTCCAATGAATATGGACGGGACAAAATGGAGTCGGTAACACTGAGTGACATGAACCATTTTATTACTTCTTCGACAAATATATGTCAGGTCATCTACTAGATTAACTTTGAAGGCCCTTAGACCCTTGTCTTGGGTGTCTAAAAGCATACAGTTTACGGTCTGCAAATTCTTAGTTTGGGCTCCGTCAATATTGGGCACCCGAAAAGTGGTGCTTCTGAGAAAATCGTGCGTTGGTTTAGTAATGAAACTGTTTTGGTCATTATAGCTAGACTTTTTCTCGGTAAGATTGGTTTTGATAGATTTTTCGTTTTAGAATTTTCCACTAAATATGACTAATTCAATTCCAGTTAGGCTGAAATTTTGTCTGGATATAATACGACGTAATC
Organism: Hecatera dysodea; assembly: GCA_905332915.2. Classification (NCBI taxonomy): domain Eukaryota; kingdom Metazoa; phylum Arthropoda; class Insecta; order Lepidoptera; family Noctuidae; genus Hecatera; species Hecatera dysodea. The sequence continues at coordinate 15,776,352 of HG995305.1, forward strand.
GTTTTCATTAATAATTTCACTAAAAGTGAGTACTTTCATTCTTCATCTTCAAATACAATTTGGTGATGTCAATATCTAGTAAAGGAATAAAAATAAACGTCTTTCCTAGTAAATAAACAGCTCACAGAAACAAAATGTTCGACGCTGAACCAGTTTACTCGGTCCGAGATATTTTATTTATAAAATTGATCCTGCTGAAGTGATCGACTAGCAATCACTTATTTCCGAACACTACTTCTCAACTGAATCAACTCCATTGGCTGGCTTGTAGCCACTCGCGTCTGGATAGTTATATGTACTAACAAGAAATGGAAGAAATTCACTTAGTTCTTTGATTAAGTAGTTGTAGTTCTTTAATAAATCTAGCTTTTAGCCACTGACAGTGTGCAGTGTGACTGTGCAGTGGCCGTACTACGAAGAACCAATGCTATCATGATTCAGTGTGAGGGGAAGGGATAGTGCTATTCGTCTTGTGTAACTCCGTCTCTCTCTGACACAGGAATCGTGATGGATTTAAGACGTCATGGTAGGGCTGCAGATCACCTCTTTGACTAACCCGATCTTGCTTTTTTGTTTGCAATGCTTTCACACCTCTGTCAATGAACCAATTTTGATGAATTTGAAGACAAAGGAAGATGAGACTCATATTGGAATATTATCATTACATTTTCCACAATTGCCATTCACGCAACTGCTTTATGTGTTGAAGACTGTTTGCAAGACCATAGATTTTATTTATTTATGCACACAATATGTTAGAAAAGAAATTTGTATACTGAGAAAAGAGCACAAAAGTACTGCTTATTTCAATAGAAATTTCTTTCAGCAGATCTGCGACACAAAAGTGGGTTGAGAAACGTAGACACAATTTAAAGAGACAGAGAAGGAAACTTAAAAATAATTATTAGAATAAAATAAAGTATATATAATTCTAGGTATGAATGTGTTTGTCTTTCTTCTAAGTTTTCCTACCAATAAGGCGGTAAATTGACCCCAAATTTTATAAAAATACTAGCTGCTGCCCGTGAGTTCGTCCCCGTGGAATCCCCGATTTTAAAACATTCTTTATCGCTGCTCCGCTCCCATTGGCTTAAGCGTGATGATATATAGCCTAAAGCCTTCCTCGATAAATGGTCTATTCAACCCAAAAAGAATTTTTCAATTCGAACCAGTAGTTCCTGAGATTAGCGCGTTCAAATAAACAAACAAAAAAACAAACATTCTCTTCAGCTTTATAATATTAGTATAGATGTATGTAATAAAATTTTAAGTAGGTCTTACCTCTAACTGTGGTTCCAGTTCAGGTCTGTGCGGCAAGGGAGGCCTTCTGGGCATGTCCTGCAAGTCTTCGTATAAGGGTGCTGGTGGCGGGGCCCTGCGCTGGGACCCACTACTCTGCGTGGGGGCCGATGACTTCGAAGGGAGCAAATTGGTGACTTTCCGCTTGTGTCTGTGAAAGAAAAAACTTTATAAGTAAAAAGAAAAGTTTGTGATACAAAATAAATGATTTATCACCTCCTTGGTGGTTTCTTGTAGTAAAATATTTCCTAATTTCTATTGCCTTGAAGAGCACTATAGACTCTTTTTGAAATACCTTGATATATAAATAATGGTTATGGTGTTACTTGAACATACAGATCCAGGTTTTGGAAAATAAATATCAGGCCTTGATATACATATCAGCCAAAGTTAACCTATTTTTTGATGGAAAAATCCAGTATAGCCAGTGGAAATGTTTACCCCCATAGGAAAACAACTTAATGTTATTTTGATGCCAGCGACGACGTAAACAATCTTGGTGTCGATTACAGTCCTTTGTTAGTCGTTTCTCTTCTATAAAATGCTGTAACTTTCCAAAAAGGTTTCTTTTTTTTCTATAGAATAACAGCCGCACGGGTCGATATTCAAGGTTAAGCAGAGCTTGCCAAGGTTGGTCTGTGGATGGGTGACCAGAAAGCAGGCTAAGCCGTTGGTTCCGGGTGTCATTTGTAGATCTTTGGCAGTCGTTACGGATTGTCAGGAGCCAGTAAATCTGACTTCAGTCATGCCAAGAAGTTCCGGGTTAACCAGTTAATTGGTTGTGGAGGTCTGGTAGGCAGCCGCTCCACGTTAAATACTGGTATTCAACTGAATACAGTATGACTGGAAGCCGACCCCAATATAGCTGGGAAACGGCTAGGCAGATCATGACGAATTAAAGATCAATTAATATAACAGTGATTTTGAACTGGATTAAGACAAAATAAAGAGACGTTTAGTGGCATAAAATTCTTAGGTTATTTACATCCATAACAAAGTTATTTTCACTGGTATTAATGACTTACACTGGCGCCCGCGCGAATGTCGAGAATTATCCCAAAAAACATACTCCCGGGATAAAATTATTTTCTATGTTGTTTCAGACTATAATCTACCACCGTGCCAGATTTCATCAAGATCCATTCAGTAGTTTTTGCTTGAAAGAGTAACAAACATACATACAAACTTTTGCGTTAATTAGTAACGATACTGTTACAAAAGATGTATGTTAATATACGTTTCGACTATGTTTTTTTTATGTTTTGCGATAAAAATATGATAACTCTTTTAAAACCTACTTCATTCCATTATTTTTTAAAACCATGATACATGGAAAAGGTTACGGCATATAATTGAATATTAGGTACCTTCAGAATTAATTTAATTAAAATTATTGTATTATAAAGCACTTATGAGACGATTGAATCTTGGATGGGAAAGTAATTTGACGTTAAAATAAAATTAAAACCAATTGGTTGCCATGTATATTTTTATTGGTATCTGAAACTTTGTCTACTCAACAAATCTAATTTAATTTTATGACCCTTGTCATTTTCATCTTTTTTATTTCTTGTGGTATTATTAACATTAACAGCCGCACGGGTCGATCTTTAAGGTTAAGGAACGCTTGCCGAGGTTGGTCTGTGGATGGGTGACCATCTTAACATATCGAGTTTCCTCTGTGCCTCGAACAGCAGGCTAAGCCATTGGTCCCGGCTGTCATTTGTAGATCTTTGGCAGTCGCTACGGATTGTCAGAAGCCAGTAAATCTGACTCCAGTCATACCAAGAAGTACCGTGTTACCCAGTCAATGGTTTGTGGAGGTCTGGTAGACAGCCGCGCTATGTAAAATACTGTTATTCAGCTGAATCCGGCTTGTCTGGGAGCCGACCCCAATATAGTAGGGAAAAGGCTAGGCAGATGATGATGAATTAATGATCAATTAATATGACAGTGATTTTGTGAATGAGCTGTGGTCTAGAACTACCGCTTTTTGAGCCAAGCCCCTGATCCATCTGCCTAACGAGGGACTCCAACCCTTATCAACGATTTCTCTACTTACTTTATGTTGTTAACTCTTGTTAGATGGTTTCAAGGAGTGTTTTTAAATACTCGTCGCTAAGTAGGTAGTTAGGTACCTAACTACTTAGAGCCGCCATTAGAAATCATATTCCAAGTATTCTTATTTATTCCTCTTATCCGCAATAATATACTATCAACTGAACATTAGTTCCACATCGTTTCTGCTATGGTTCTGCTTTCAATTTATCACAAAAGAAAAGGAACTTATTATAAACACATTAGATACGCTAACTTCACATTATTAAAGCAGATGTTCTAATATTTATGGAAAAAAATGTCGATTTTCTATGGGTTCTGTAGTTACGTTCTGAATTATTTCACATGCAAAAGTGTTTTTGGTTGGTACGCTTTCACACCAAAGTCGCCGAACAGATTGCGATGAATTTTAGTACAAATATAGAAGAAATCCTGGAGATATTTACAGGCTACTATTATAAGGAGAGCGAAGCCGCGCGCAAAAGCTAAGATGGTATATTGAAGTCCTTCTGTGCATTCAAAAAACGGTTTTGATATCGTTCACAATTTTAATTTTCAATAATATTAAGTACAAAATCTGATTAGGTCAATTTGTTTGCTTATTATGTACTAGCGACCCGCCCCGGCTTCGCACGGGTGCAATGTTGATACTAATGTTTCCTCTACTAGAATATGCATGTATTATACATATAAACCTTCCTCTTCAATTACTCTATCTATTAAAAAAAAACGCATCAAAATCCGTTGCGTAGTTTTAAAGATTTAAGCATACATAGGGACAGACAGCGGGAAGCGACTTTGTTTTATACTATGTAGTGATTATAGATCTAGTCAACATAACTTATTATAACCGTTGGCCAATGGCCATGTTAAGTGCATCAGCGCATTACGTTTTCATCTTCCATTTTAGAAAAAAATATGACAAATATTGCTAAATTCAAACCTCATCCAAATTATTTTACTTTGTACTACGGATCTCTAATTTCAGGTAGCGGTTTTTAAGTACGGGTGATTTTATTATACGAAGGACTAATCGTAGGGTAGTTATGATTGTTATAATTGGAATAAAGTACGGTCCACTTGATTGAGACGTTGCGGTAAAAAAATGGCATACTGCTTCGTGTTTTTTGCGGTTAAACTTTTTCTTGATATTTGATTTGTGATTTGAAGATGGTATGATTTGAGAATAAGATATTAAAAGCTTTAGAATTATAAGAAGCGGATGTTTGGTTATTGTTGGTATAAATATCATAGATAAGCGTTGTATTAAATTCCATTTTGATCAATAGGATTTAGTGAATAGCTTGCATGGTTTGGTTAAATTTGTTTTTCACGATTATAGTTACCACATCTGAAATCATTTATACATTTATAGCTTATTAACAAACAATTAAAACCTTACGCCTTAAATATGATTTCAGTAAACAAAATTGCATGTTTTTTATTCTACCTCGGATTTAACACAAAAAACACAACCGCAAACAAATCTAATTTCACTAAACCAGCTTACATACACACACACTAAGCATTCATAATCTCTTTACCTAAAAACCGCTCAAAAAGTCATAAAATTAAAAATCCAAATAATAAACTGTACGTAATCCTTTAAACTCGGTTTTTTTCGTGTACAAAATGGCGTCGGTTGCATGCGACATGTCGCTGCGACAAAGACGCCACCGCTCGACAAGTCGTGTCGACCACCCACTGGAAGCGACCCGTTGATATCGTTATAGGAGTAAAGAGGAATGGCCAGTGACAATTTTTCGGTTGAGTTCACCTCTCTTGGTGGAACGTTGAGATTTTTAAGTATTTTTTGCCTGTCAGTGATGAAATTAAAAACAGGCTTAGTTTTTTTTAGTACGGTTTTTTAAACATTTCTGTACTTAATATTTTTTTTCCAATTTATTCTTGTTGTGCCTTGGTACAAATATGGCTAAATCGAAATTATTATTTTGCGGTTAACCTCTATGCTCATGATCCTACCTAGGCTTATACGTAGACATATTCTTGCAAGGAGAACATTCTGAATGCAGTCATGCAGAAGAATTGATAAGATTGCTTTTCTTGTGTGATTTAACAAACAGTGCTGTGGTATTTTAAAAGCCAGTTCGTTTAACAGTCCAATCCATTTCATACAGACTACAATACAACCTCAAACATCCACGTCGCATACCTTATCTGTTATCTCATTTTTTAAAGATAAAACTATTCTAGCTTCCTTTAAACATTAATCCAAACTAATCTCTATAATCATCCAGATAAAGTGGGTAATCCATTGAACTTCCACATTGACATATGGCTTATACAAAGTAGTGCTGGGAAGCGAAACTTTCTGTCGAGCATCGATAAAGTCAATAAGATAAATCAAGTTAATACCGAGGGACAGTTACCAGTAAATACAAATAATTTGATTTCATGTCGCGATTCTATCGATATCGGTAAAAAGGGCTGTAATTAATATTCTCTACGTTAATCGATTGTTTAATTCCATTTAGATTAGACCAATTTATGGGAATCGATTAGGTTATTCGAATCTGATTTTAATCGATTGAGTATGTGTCTTTTTGTTCCTGTTTGTTCTGGTTATAATAAATTAGACTGTTTAATTTTATAAATATTTATAAGAAAATGCAGGACGTTTCGGTTGGTTTTCGAGTTTTAGGTATGTTACAGGAAATGGCTTGATGATGTTTATAAAAACGCAATAAATAATATTAAGTAACAGTTTGTTACTGTATGTACTTTCTAACTTAATTGAATATTTCATGACATGTCTAGTTGATATCCGCGACTTCGTCTGCTTAAATGTCACTTATCGAAATACAAGGCTCCCTCTCCCAATACCCTCCTTAAAGTTGAAATTGTACAAAAATCCCCTTCTTTCCTGATGCTTACGTTATAAAATAATTCTATCTTTGATATTTCAGCTTTCTCGACTTAGTTGTTTTGGTTGTGTAACGCACAGTCAAAACTACTAAATACAGTACCAATAGTCAATCAGGATGAACTATTTTATAAGTACAGATTATAAAACAAATAATAATGTTGAACGCAAAACGAAAACGCAGCATATGCGAATATCTGCTAGGGTTGCAGAATTTATTCGAAAAAGTCACCGCGGCCCTGGAACGCAAAGGGCACAAGAAGGATCACCGGTGAGTTTTACTCAGTAAGAGTCTGACACTCCCTTCCGCTCCGCCCAGAGCGGGAGAAGTCATTTGATGATTTTCCACCCAAAAAAAAAGCATATGCGAATATTTAATGCTGAAGAGTTTGTTTGCTTGAACGGGCTAATCTCAGGAACTCCTGGTACAATCAGAAATTGTTTTAATGTTTTTTTTCTCTCTCTCTTGTGACGCAGTCGAAGTTGCGCGGGTCAACTAGTATTATAATAAATTTAATAAAATATTTCAGTAACATGACATGAAAGTTTCGCTTATCAATTATGTGCAAATTGTCCACACTAAAATATACATATATTTTGCAACTGACGGACACATTTTAGCGTCAAGGGACAACAACACATTCGTATGTTGTAAAATAGTCCCATCAATATTTAATAGAGACATATATTTATAGGTTACCGAAAATATTTTCACAAAAAAAAAATGGCTGAATATAGCCATTTGCGGTATTAAATTTTATGCCTCTTTAGCATCGCAAAATGAACGTTTTCATTCATTTGTATATACGGATATTTGAGGGGTTTTAGGTCACGAATATTACAATCAGACTTTAGTCGTATGCTTACCTGGTATAAGATATTTATTTAAGGGGAAGGTCAAAAAGTTATTACGAGAGAAGCTCAACAATATATTTGATTCCATTCTCAAGGTAATCATGAAGAAAACTGTATGGATAAATATTGATAACTCGGTAATTTTTTAATGTTTTATCTTTGTTGTATCAGTAGGGCAAAAGCCTCTCTTTCTTCTGTCCATTCCTCCCGACTTTAAAGTGTGTATAAAATAGATTAGATAACTGGATGTAACTGATATAGCAAGAACAAGCACTAGAAATTAAAACCATTTATCAATACCAATATATAAAGCTGAAGAATTCGTTTGTTTGCTTAAACTCGCTAATCACCGGAGCTACTGGTCTGATTTGAAAAAATATTTCAGTGTTAGATAGCCCATTTTTTTACACAAGACGAATAGCACTATCCCCACTCCCTCACACCACAGCTTAAAAGCCACAGCTAAAAAGTACCAATTGCGTCATAGCCTGCACTTGCCTAATCATAAAACTGCTAAATCGATGTAGACTTAGCGTTTTGTCAACAACCGCAGGTGTCGTGTTACTTGATCCGCTTACTGGCACGTCACTAAGTCTATTCGACGTGTTATGAGGTTGATGGACATATGCCCCAAGTCTGAAGGACGTGTTCATAGCGTGACAGGTGTGATCCGTGACGCTTGACGCGTGAAATGACGCAACGTGCCTGTCACGTTTCTTTTTTGTTCTAATTTTTTGAATTGAAAAATTATTTTTTTTTTTTTTTTTTGTGTCGTGGTGCGTCCCTTGGGTTATTTTTGGTATAGGTACATAATTACATATTACATTTTTGTAATATTATGTTTTGAATGTCAGGCTGTTCTTTTTTTTTTCGTATATAAATTTTTAAATAGCTTTATTATTGCCTGGTTTGAATCTTGAACAAATCTATACATAAGTGACTTTGTAGATTGTTTCAAAACAGAAGGAAATTACCAACTAAGTTTGAGTTGATAGTTTTAAATGTTAGTAGTTTTTGTTGTTTCTTGGACTGATAACTAATATGGAAAACTTGTGGGGTACTAAGTTTAGGAGCGGGCTGTATGCTGTGCATTTAGAATATTATGAGTATCTCGTAATTAAATGCAAAGTCATGTCTTTAAACGGATCACAAGGAGCACGTTTAAAGCAAGAAGCGACTAAGCTTCACCTTTAATGTTTTCATGTTGGTAGTGCAAAATCAGCGTCGACGACCTTGATACATTTCCCGACTCATTTCCCTTTTTTGTGGGTAAATCTCCATGGATACTGAGGAACGGCTGCCATGACTAGCGTTCACCATCACCTATTGGGCTGTTCCATTCACCACACGTACACGTTACACACCACACAGGCCCACCATTTATGAAGTTTGTTATAAAGATAGATTTTTAGGGTTCCGTAGCCAAATGGCAAAAACCGGAACCCTAATGGATTCGTCATGTCTGTCTGTCTGTATGTCACAGCCGTTTTACTCGGAGACTATTAAAGCTACATAAGTGAAAATTGGTAGGTAGGTGCAACCTGTTAACCGCTATTAATTGCAGGTGAGTGAGGGATGAAAAAATAAATTCCAACAAACATAATTGTGTGTGTATCATTGGATAGCTCTTTCAAAAAAATTGAGCAAATAGAGCGTCACAGACACTTCCAACGAAAATTGGTTTGAACATCTTGTATACTTTTAGGGATATGAGATTTTAACAGTGAACTACGGAACCCTTCACTATGCGTAGTCCGACACGCACTTGGCCGGTTTTATTTAAGCATGGTACTTCTTCCACTCTTGACGGAGCGGAAAGAGAGTGGTCCATACTGACTAAAACCCATCCGTGTTCCTCCTAATGCCCTTTGCGTTGAGACGCCGCGATGACTTCTTCGAACAAATTCTACAACCCTGACAGAGAAGAGACTCTAGAGAAAGTTTTTTTACAAGATTCTGTATTGACGCAAGCAAATTCGCGTGCCAAAATCTAGTATTGCATCAGTGTCTGTACTCTACCCTATTTATCCCAAGTTTTCATATAAGATACCATTATACACAACGTTTTGATGCGGTCTCACTCACACATACAGCTACCTAAACTCTGTACAATACGTACTATAAATTCGTATGTACAAGTATCTACAGTAGACGCTAATGTAATTAGATTTACGTCAAAGTAACCACACAAAGGAGAGTATATTGCTAACTGGTATCTTCACGCTTTAAACCTAAGTGTGGTAGCGTGGATTAATGTGTATAGTGAGAGAGGTAATATTATTTGGATGCCTAGTTTTAGTAATGTTCCTAATAATCATGATCATCATATCAGCCAAAAGACGTCCACTGCTTGACATTGACCACCTGCAAACTCTACTCAACTGTTTTTAGAGTGGTTTACATTTTATTTCTATACAATTAATTTGATTAAATATTTGTTGTTGTTTCACTTGCTTTCTTTTCTTTAATTTTTATTTACACAAACCTATGTACCACAAGACACCTAATTTATTATTTAACGCTCACTACATATCTACATAATATGTATGTATCTCTTTACCTGTATATTTAACATCATACATAACTGATTTACATCCGTACACTTCAACGTTAGGTTTAGTTGAAAACCAGCGTCAGACAGTTCCTAGTTGTCTGGCATTTTGCTGAACTGGACCTATTTGGCGCAGCCGCGGGTCACACAATGTAACTGTCCTAAAATTAAGTGTCCTGTTTTGTGTATATTATATTGTGTGTATCTGTCGGGTCGATCTTCTAAGTTAAGCAACGCTTGCCGAGCTTGGTCTGTGGATGGGTGACCATCTTAACATAACGAGACTTCTCCGTGCCTCGGAAAGCACGTTAAGCCGTTGGTCCCGGCTGTCATTTGGAGATCTTCGGCAGTCGTTACGGATTGTCAGAAGCCAGAAAATCTGACACCAGTCTTGCCAAGAAGTACCGTGTTCCCCAGTTAATGGGTTGTGGAGGTCTGGTAGGCAGCCGCTTCACGTAAAATACTGGTATTCAGCTGAATCCGGCTTGACTGGGAGCCGACCCCAATATACTTGGGAAAAGGCTAGGCAGATGATGATATTGTGTGTATCTGTATGTGCCAAATAAATTTATTTTTCATTATTTCTTTCAAACATCGCCAAAACAACCAGTCCTGTACGTCTCGCATCCATTGGCTACCTGTGACCCTCACCACGTCATCAGTCCACCTTGTGGGAGGCCTTCCAACGCTGCGTGTTCCGGTACGCGGTCCTCATTCCAGAAATTTTCGGCCCCACCGAACATCTGTTCTGTGAACAATGTGTCCTGCTCACTGCCTCTTAAGTTTGGCGATCCTTCGAGCTATTTCAGTAACCTTGGTTATCTTGAGGATATCATAATTCTTAATTCGATCATGCAAGGAAACTTCGAGCATTGCCCCCCTATATTTTTATTTACCCCCTATTAAATGCTTAATTTTAATTAAATTTTGATTTTGAGTACAAGTTCTAAGTTAAGTTCAAATTGAGCGTTTATATGTAGCTGTTTTGATTAATGTCAAATATGTGCTGATATTCTACTGCATACGATTAGACTGGAAACCCTCCTCAACATAAAAGGTAAAAGGCTAGGTTTTGATATTTTTTAAAACATTATTTATTATTTTCTTACATGATCCAAGTACGTGAAAACAAATAATGTAGCCACTCGACCGAATTTAACAGCACGACCACTACCATCTTTAGCTGAACAGCGAATGAACTTTCTACCTCAACATCGTATCTACTAGTCTTACATGTTAACAAATCTTATCTCTGACACCATAAAATCCCATCAGGTTGTATCCCAACATTGATGGGGGTCCAATTAGAGCAACATCCGTTGATAACAGTTCACTGAACACGCGTTAGGTGGCGCCTGGGATGTGTGAGAGGGCCTTTACTTGGACATTATTACGTGTCTGATGGAAATTGATAGGAATTTAATGCGTCATTACGACAGATTTGTGTTGAGATTTTTGGGAAAATTGCGCACTAATTTTAAAATCATAATGCTCGAAATGGTATTAAATTATATTATTTAATTTTTAAACCCGAAGTATACATTCCAGAAAAGAATTAAAAAGTTATAGCATGAGAATTAATTCAAAACATTATTAGAATAGACACTGAAATTCAGAATAATAAATAAATGAAGTCATTAAGAAATGGTATGTAGAGCTTTTCCAGCCACACTAATGGACTCAGTAGCTCGTAAATATACAGTTTTTATTGCCGACTGCTTTAATAAACTGCTTGAGTAATCAGGAAGATTAATGTAACGCTTATTTCACTTCCCTTTACAGGGGTAAGAACTTATCATTTCTATTTATAAACAAGAACATATTTACAGAAGGGTATTTAAAGGCAAGTTTTGTTTTTCAAAGTTTGGTTGTAAACTTAGAAGCATCAAAACGTCAAAATTCTGACAGAAGCAATCTCTATCAAATTTCAACCGCCCGCCATCAAATTCACACACATAATCGGTGGAAAAGAGGTGTCAAAATTCTACAGAGGGTTGAAAGCGTTGAACTGAGTCGCAGCTTAAACAAAAGTAGATTAAGTTACCGTTAAGTTCCTTGCGTGATACTGACAACGTAGTCTGTAGGCACTTAGCCGAGTGCGAGTTTAAAGCACAGAGTGCGAGTTTTAAGTAGCATCACTTGTTCCCCGGTTAGCAAAGAGACTTCGTTAAGTATATTAGGGAAGGTGAATATTTGCACTAGATGTCGCTTTCAAGTAGAATTTTCGCAACGGAAAATTCCGAACACTGTATAACGCTTTTAAAGGTACTGGAAAATAGGATTTTGCGCTCGAGAATGGAGACAATGGGGTAGGTAAACGCGAAGTGGGATTTCCTTTTAAATTCAGCAAAGAGAATTGGCAAACCACATATTTTGAGAGCCAATAGACTACTGCGAATTTCGGGAACTAGTTTTACGAACAAAGAAAATTATGGTAGAAAATACTGTAAATATAAAAACATCACATAACTCACTAGTCGACGAATCGATGTGATTTTTCTGATCAGAAAAACATGTTCCAGTATCTTTGGTAATATTAATTTACTTATTAATTTATTCGATTTTTTGTATGTTTGTACCGAACAAGCTCTGAAACTACGGAACCGATTATAACCACTTTTACACTAATGGAAAGCTACATTATCAGCAAGTAAGATAGGCTATTCTTACCCCTATATACACTCGGAATCGGGAACTACGAGAGTGAATCCGCAGAGCACTGCTAGTCTATGAATAACAACAAAACATCAAGCATGTTTCCCCTGAATGGTTAGACAGAGTTGTAGGTACTAAATATTGGATACCGGGATTATTAAAAGAGTTACCACGGCCCTGGTACGCACAGAACAGGAAAACTGAGTTTCACGAACGTAACATAAATAAGATCGGGAGCTTACTCATACCATTCGAACCTAACCTATCCGTGTCGGGATGCGCTAAGTTTTCTCCTCTGCCATATTATAAAATGGCCAATTCAACGATATGGCCACGAAATTAATAATTTGTTGATAACCCTGCAAGGATGGGAAGCTATCAAATGACTTCTTTCGCTCTGGGTGGAGCAGAAAGGAGTGTCAGACTCTTACTGATTACTCCGTGCCCTTTGTCTTCTGGAGCCACGGTGTCTGTTACGAATAAACTCTGCAACCCTGGTACAGTCCTACATTCAGCAACATAGAAATCCCCAAATACCGAGCTTAAATGATCACATCCATATTAATCTTTAATATCCTTGTCAACTAGCATCCAGAGTTTAGCCCAATAACGTCAAAGGTCTTAAAAGCTGTCAAATGTCATAAACCTAATTCAGTTTTGATAGTCCTAGGCCTACCTAGATAGGTATGCCAATCAACTAAGGTGCTTAGTACATAGATTAAGCTCTGAAATTGATTAAAGGATTTTAGTTCATGCTCTTAGTAAGGTCTTGTCTGTTTTATGAGAAACTGGAAAGTTTTTGATTCAATTAATTTTTTAATTGGTGTTGACGCTTTATTAGGATAATTAATAAAAGACAGTACCTACTCGTAAGTGTGGAATCAGTCTTATTGGATAATAACTTTTTTTTTCTGTATGGGAAATCATCAAATGACCCGTTCTAGGTGGAGCGGAAGGGAGTGTCAGACCTTTACTGACTAAAACCCACCCGTGGTCTTTCTCGTGCCGTGGTCGAACTCCTCCGAAACGGCTCGACCGATTATCGTGATCTTAGCGTGCATATCGACTAGGGTGGCGAATCGGACAACATCTACTTTTCATCTCCCTGAATGTTAAGGGTGGTCCACCCCTATGTTTTTTTTTATTTCATGATGCAATACGAGGTTTACCGGGTCAGCTAGTATTCCTATACAACATACTGGCTGGATGAATAACACGTCTTTTTGTAAACTAAACCACACTTTTCCAACGTGTTGAAATAAAACCCAGCCGTTACAATTTTCACAAACGGTACATATTTTGTCAAGTCGAGAGAGTTTGAAAGAGGAAATTGGTAAATCGAAGTTCGTCCAAGTGTTGGACTTACTAAGAAAATATTCTAAATTGCTTTTGATATTTTCATAAAAGTTTTGTTTTGTTCCGCTGTGTTTTCTCTGTGTGCATATTTAGATGTGTGTTGTTTGTACTTTTTAAGGAAATTGAAGACACGAGGCGTTTTAGTTTTAGTAACCTTAAACACAGTCTAAGGATCCGTTTCTAAAACGAAAATACCTTAAAGTTAATGTGAGACATTGTCAAAATGCATAATTTTAGTGATTTGGGGAATGTGCTAAATTTATGATAGTGAAAATTTCCATAAACACGTGGTACTGACGATGTCTTGTGTGATTTTTGTCTTAAATTTTTATTAGTTCTAGTCAATCTTGCATAATCTATACCAAAAACATTTTGGAGCTCTGGAAGTTGATGCTGGCTTATTCTGTGTTCGACCTAGGAGAGCTAGTCAAGAAAGATAGGGTTACTTCTACGCGTGTTCCGTCGTCCTTATGGTCAAGACAGAGGCTGTAAAATCTCAGTTTGTTGAAATGCGAGTCTATCAATAATAAAGACTTATAATAGTATGTTGTATAAATCTCGGAGCTCGTGGCTAAATTATGACAGCCGCACGGGTCGATCTTCTAGGTTAAGCAATGCTTGCCGAGGTTGGATGCGTGACCATCTTAACATAACGAGACTTCTCCGTGCCTCGGAAAGCACGTTAAGCCGTTGGTCTCGGCTGTCATTTGGAGATCTTTGGCAGTCGTTACGGATTGTCAGAAGCCAGAAAATCTGACACCAGTCTTGCCAAGAAGTACCGTGTTCCCCAGTTAATGGGTTGTGGAGATCTGGTAGGCAGCCACTTCACGTAAAATACTGGTATTCAGCTGAATCCGGCTTGACTGGGAGCCGACCTCAATGTAGTTGGGAAAAGGCTAGGCAGATGATGAGTATGTTGTATAAATAAATGTTAAATCGTCTTTTAGTTTTAACGTCTATGCAGCACTCAAATCACAAGTTCGTTAATTAACATAAAAATAAGTTGTTAACAAAACAAAATGTTTACTTTTAAAAGCAAAGGTTCGAACAATGGCGGTAGACACCGTCTGTTTTGAATATAGCGTGTCATTGCACTGAGACACAGGTGCGAGGAAGTTGGTGAGCAAAATAACTATGGTCGATTGAAAAATAGCATTTTCTTACTTTGTTCCCATTACCTCTTCCAAGTTCCAACCGTGCGTTTCGGGATAAATAAGCAACTTATGACACATAAAGATAATGTCGCTTTCTGCTTTCCAACAGTGAAATACTTTTTGAAATTGAATCAGTACTTCAGACTTCATAAAATGTTATAATTTTAGTTTAGATAAAATAAATACTCAAAATTAAAAATCAAAAGTCATTTATTCACTAGGCTTACTAGGCTGAGAACCAGCACTTTTTGAACGTCAAATTTTACATAAAAAGAATCCCCCAAATCGCCACCCGTCACCACTTCTTAGTGTTTAAGCTGGGAAAAAGAAGTGGCGCGACAAAACGGCCTAGCAACACATCTGTATGTTGCGTTTTAAGAACTTGAGTTTATACAATAGTATGCAAAGTCGTTAATACATGACAAAGGAAGAAAAAAATAAAATCATCAAAAAATAATCATCCAACATGGAAATCATAAATCAATTCACTATAAAATATTGTTAAGAGTAGATTGAGTCAAGAAAGTAAAAACGGACTAGTTTATACAGCTACGTCGAATTGAAAATGTTGTTTTCATAACCTTTCTCAATTGATTTCTGTTATTACTGTATCATATAAGTCAACGTCAAAGGCTGTTTGTTTATGGTAGGCTTAACCAAGTAGGTACCTCTAACATTCCGCTGCCCAAACATCCCAGCAGTGTGTCCAAACCCCGATGCGTGAAATGCACCCAAGTTATTCAAATCAGCGCAAGCCACAAAAACAGAATTGAGATATTATGCAAATACCTGATTGTATGCAGATGGCCGATAATGGGCTACACTTAGAAATCGACGTTCAATTCTCCATAATGAGTGAGACAATAGGCTTAATAAAGCCGTTGACTATACAAGGTTTTGATCAAGATAGGGCCAGTAATTGGCCTGTGAGATAGGCGTGGCTAAGAAATTGCATGGCATGTGGATGTTGTCCACAAAAAAACGTTATGGTCTAGTGGGTATTTGGGGTCAGGGGAAGAATATGTAACGTTACGGGCACATAATTTACAAGCACAAACCGGGAAGAGTTCCACTCTTCTGGCTGTGGGTGTATGGGTTGATAAAAAAAATACATTTCATGTGAGCTTCGGGAACTTTAGATATTCTGTAATTTTACTCTTTTTTTTTTGTATATAATATGTAAACCTTCACACCGGTATGGCCACACTTGGGTGAACGATTGAGAAACAAAACTCTTAATCATTTGAGGATCTCAGGCGTGACTGTTATGATGTGCCTTTAGTTCTAAGTACAAACAAAGCGATGATGTTTTTTCTTGTTATACAGTTGCACACTTTTTTACATTACTAACAATGTAGTACAAAAATCTTGAAGGAAAAAACAACCAAGTTTTTAAAGAATAGTATCTACGCTTGTGAATAAATTCAATCATCAATTAAAAAGAAAAATTCAATATATGCAACTGCATTTAAATTCAATTGTCCGAATTCCAAAGCCGTGGCTAGGAAAAGTAATAAAAAATACATCTAAAAAACTATAATTACCACTTTGAAAGTACAGCCACTGCACTACTTTCTCTTGTTAGTTAAAAACAAAACGATCAAATAGCATTTTTAACTTTAAAAAATAAACGTTCCAGGCACTAGACTGCTAAGCTTTTATATCCCAGGTCGGCTCTGTGAAGAGCCCTAAACAAAGAGCCATAAATAGAGCATTGTTCTTAGAGCCCCTAACAAGTTTGTGGGTTTTTCAAGATCACAATTTTTATTCTAAAGTGGTTGTTCAGTCCTTGTTTTAAAGTAAGCTTTGGGGTTTTCGAAGGGAACACTTTTTGTTCTAAATATTATTTTCTCGGGGCTGCATTGTTTTTGTTTTTTGTCGGGATTCAGGACCTAGGGTAAAGTGTAGTTGCGGAATTACTTCGAAATAGTCACCGTGGCCCTGAA
This sequence comes from Hecatera dysodea, assembly GCA_905332915.2. NCBI lineage: Eukaryota > Metazoa > Arthropoda > Insecta > Lepidoptera > Noctuidae > Hecatera > Hecatera dysodea. Next base: position 15,793,110 of record HG995305.1, read on the forward strand.
ATGCAAAGGGCATTAGGAGGAACACGGATGGGTTTTAGTCAGTAAGAGTCTGACACTCCCTTCCACTCCGCCCAGAGCAGACGAAGTCTTTTGAACCTATAACAAAAAGTTAGTGAAAACCTGGAGAAGTTTAGTGGGGTAGGCTTAAGTGAATATTCAATAAATCAAGAGTAGTGACAACGTTTAAAGTAAAAAGTTTATTACCAGAGGTGCCAACCTCTGGTAATAAACTTTTTACTTTTTAAAACATAATATATCTACTTGTTATTTCTTGTTGTTTCTAGTTGTAGTTGTGTGTTTGTTGTTTTTGTTGTTGTTGTTGTGTGTAGTTCTTTGTTGTGTGTATATACTCAGTTATCAACTGATTGTTACAAATAGTTGGGTCTACACAAGTTAAATTTATTACTTGATTGCCTCCAATACTCGCGTTTACGTATGGTGTAATGCCTTCAATGAAAATCTGTTTTGTAAAGTTTATTGAAGTTTAAAAGGCGGTTATTAAATATATGTAATTTATTTTAGTTTCAAGATTTAAGCAGTGATAAAAGACGTTTAAACAATGGAATAAATAAAGGATTTTTTATAAAATTCACTTAACATTTCCACGCTAAAAACCACATTTTAATTTAAAATTCGCGGAGCCCTTGCTAATATACAATTAAACCTTTCCCAGCATTAATTCGCAAAAAGACAACAGACTGATGTCTCAATCGCGTTTATTTCAATTACAAATCAGCTTGAATATTCATACGCCGAAAGCTACAAGTGTGTCTAGAACGTGCGCAAGAGTCGGCCCGCCCTCGCTGCTGATTGGCCGGTCAATTTTGAATTGGCCAATCACGTTCGCACGGGAAACACTACGTGTAATTTTGGCATAATTAGTCACGGATTGGAGTAGTAAGGTTGTGCTTCCCGCAAAAAATATTCATAAGTTTGTTGACTGACATGATGCATTGTTTGGTGCCGCTAGTTTATGTTGTATTGTTTCTATAGTAATTGTTATATTGTTTTGAAGACATTGAGGTATCTCTGAAGTCATCGCGGAATGAGGCTCTTTGTTTCTGTTTAAAATTTTAAAGCAATCAGTTACACCATTCTTTAAGTCACTGAGGTCAAGTACTGATATATTTTAGCCAAAACTTAGACTGACGGATACGTACGTATGCTCAAGTCTATGAAAGTGATGGGATTAATTTTTTACCTTAGTAGAAATAGTACATAACTGAATAGGAATATTTATGTCAATATTTATCCGTTTTAGTCAGTAAGAGTCTGACACTCTCGATCGGCCCAGAGCGAAAAAAGTCTTGATCATTTCCCATCCTTAATAAAAAGTCAGATCGTATAAGATAGTTGTACACTGATTATAGGCACGATTTTTCCAGGAAATTCAAGAAACAAGCAAAGGTAAATCAAAAAGCTCAAGTAGATGCTAGTTTTAGTTTTATTACAAAACTTTACCCTTGTTACTAATATTCAGGTAGATAAGTTTGATACTAAAAATCTCACAGAGTATGAAGATTGCTATAAGTTTATCTTTCAAGTCTGTTGCTTGCGGTAAATAATTTCTTGGAGTCAAGTCTATTAACTTATATGAGAAAAGGTAAGCTTTTAGTTGGACTTTTAAAAAGAAAACTGTTTTAGATGGAACTATTTTTTATTTGCGTTAAGTACTTCTTCAAAAAAAAAAATATTGGTTGCCATTTCACATCGATAAAAATTGATAAAGATAAAGTGCAACTTCAAGAGAGGGGGCTGGTGACGTATTAGTAAAAACCGTACCAAAATGTGATGGTACTTAAGCAATGTTCTGCAATTACACGAACAAAATGTCAATCATACTAACATTATTTAGTTCAGTCTTTAGTAAGTTTAAAATAGTCTGTTCCTTTTTTTCTGAGCTAGTTCCAAATTAATAATTTTTCTTTCATTATTTCAATAGTAAAACACAATGACATAAGGACTAGTTTTTTATACTTAGGTTTATTCACAGTTAGCTCACACTGAAATAAAACTGATAAAGCCGTCACATATTGACCTGTTTAATGTACTTTTTATTTATTTATACAAAACTTTTTTTGTACTCTATAGGGAACGTGCAGAAACTATAGGACGCAACACAGACGCATCAATGTCAAGTATATTTTACTTATAAGTTTCTAATTTGCAACGCTAGATGGCACAGTTTACTTCGTCCCTAAACGGATAGTGCAGGAAGTATATAGGTGGCAGCACATGTCAAATATTTACAACGTAAAAGTATCAGATTTGTAACGCTAGATGGCAGTGTCTACGCCGTGCTATAACTGAGGGAGACTTTCTACAGTTAGATAACTTTTACCTGACCAGTACAAAATGGCGGCTTAATTGAAAATATTCAGTGCAGCTATAATTATTCTTAAATTAAACACATAACAGACACACACGCCCGTTCACCTTAGACCACTTCCCAAAACCTCCACCTTGTACTAACACAGACCTAATATGCACTCACATGAAATCATGATATATTGTTAACTAGCGACCCGCCCCGGATTCGCACGGGTGCAATGTAGATACTAATGTTTCCTCTACTATAATATGCATAATACATTATAAATATAAACCTTCCTCTTTAATCAGTCTATCTATTAAAAAAAAACAGCATCAAAATCCGTTGCGTAGTTTTTAAAATTTAAGCGTACATAGGGATATAGGGGCAGAGAAAGCGACTTTGTTTTATACTATGTAGTGATTTACATTTTTTATTGGTATACCGATACACTTCCATTCTTATAGCGGCAACTTAATTAACTTTTTGGCCAAACACTGTCTCTTAAGATACAGGTCTCCTAGTTTAAGAGGCAGGGTTTAAAATTTTGGTTATATACATTTTTGTCACCTAAAAAATATTACGTCTGCACAAACTGATTAGATTCTCTACCACTATTACCATTAATCTGTTTCTATGTAGGTAGGTATGTAGTAGTAAAGAAATTAAACATTATCTGTCCATTTAAAACATCAGCCCAGTAGATCAAAGACCTATAAATAAAACTATCAAAAAGAAACATACACCCAAAATCGCCAGGAGCGCAGTAAATCAAACAGGACCCAATATAATTCGTGTTAACTTATAGAACCAACGTTATCTTACGCACAGATTACATAGAGGGCGCTGTAACCGCGGGGCTACCGATTTAGCCTTGTAATATTGACGTTTTACTTGATTTATGAACAATAAACACTGGCAAGCATATTGTTCTGAAATAGTTCGAGTTCCATGTGGGGAGAGGCGATAGCGATGCGATATTGTGTCGAGTTTTGAATTTAGTGTGTGTTTTAGTTTTGAGTTTCTGACAGGGGGAGCATCACGGCAAGTGCTGGGGTTGAATACTCAAGATGCTCAAGACAAATGACGTTCTATAAGCGGCAGCATGGCGAAGCCAATTATCGGAACGTATGGAATGTAGATATGTGATTGTCACACGCTGTCGAAATGTCACGTGACTCTTATATTTTGGCATTTCTAGAATCGCCATCGCTACTATAATGCCACTTTATCTAGTGCCTAAGATATGTCTTATACATCTCCAAGGAGGATCGTAACACCAAGTGATATGTTTTTTTTTGTTGTACTTGGAATTTCTCCTGTCCTGTGGGTGCGTTTACACACACACAAACAGCCCAACCCGGAACAACTATCTGTAGACCATAGAAATATTTGTTCCGCGCCGGAATAGAACCCGCGTCATGCAGCGCAGTAGCCAATCGCTCAACCACTGCGCCAACCCTGTCGTAAGATTACCTATTTGTTACCCTGGAAAAAAATATTTAATCAGAAATCGTGTTATAAGAACTACAGCAGCGTGTTCTATCAGACATCTCAGGCCCATTTCAATAAGCTGAGGAAGCAGCTGTGAGGATTTAATAGTCGAAATAACCCAGCTCTATTTGGTTTACCTTCCTTTACAATCTTTAGGGTTCCCACACAAAAAAGAAGAACTCTTCAGTTCAATACGGTCTACCTGTTCCTCCATTAACCATTAAAATAACAGAGTCTAAACCTTAACATAGACACGAAAAACCACTCCCCCTCCACATGAGCCCTACAATCAGGACACTACTCAACGAACAGTCACGAAATCCCCCGAACACTCCCGAGCAAGTTCTGCTCCGCTAACTACAGAAGGCGGCGACTTGATTACAGATTCGCTGCGAGCTGCGAGCCTGCCCACCCTCTTGCCAGTATACGTGTGTTATAGTGCTGATGTGTTCCGGGTTACGATTCCGTTCTTCGTTGTGCTTAGTGAGTTGTGGCATTGTTTTGGACGAACAAAGATGGAGGTTTTAATTCTTATGTGTCAGTTCAGGTTTTTTTTTTGTCTCAACCAAAAAATAGCAATACAAATCGATGTTATGGAGGCGAAAATCAAATGTGGCCAGTTGTTATGAGGCCCATGCGAAAAGAGGGCGAGAATATTGGTGCAAATCCGAGTCTCGACATGTTACCAAAAACTTGTCATATCGTAGGAGGTCATCCTTCTAAGATCGAATTTCTTCGAAGGAGTCATCGTGGCTCTGGAACGCAAAGGGCATTAGGAGAAACACGGATGGGTTTTAGTTGGTTAGAGTTTGACAATCCCTTCCACTCCGCCCAGACAAGAAGAAATCATTTGATGATTTCCTATCCTTAAAAAAGGGATCAGTATTTTGTTTTCAGCCAGAAAACAAAATAATCCAAACTGTCCAAAAAAGGCCCCTACCTAAACGTACCAATCACTTTGGTGTAAACAATAAACAAACATGCGATTTCAGCAAACCCCAAAGATATGCTATTATTTATTGAAGAGTTCCGTTTCCTATCATCTCTGTTCTTCATCAGATCTTTACCACACTAGTAAGGGACCACCTTGAAATACTAAAATGCTCTTCCAAATCATCGTATACAATTTAATTTTTTCATTTTACATCGACAAGAGTGAATTAAAACATCATCAACGTAGTCGAAGCCACGCTTTATTAGGGATAACTCAAATACTAGTCGTCAAATCTCAATCAAATTTAAATTTGACCACACTACAAGCACCAGCATTCGAATACAAAAAAAAAAGTTATGAGGTGTTTGAATTGGGAACCCTTTTTTGGAAGTCGGTTAACAAAATTCTACCTATCTAGAGCTTCAGGACCCAAAATATCGTTTAGCTTGCTTCTCCACCACACAGGACAAAACCCTAACATTCAACACCCAACTTTAGTATCTATTCCGGGCTCACTTCCCGGTCGCGTCATTATTTGATAGATTTCGCTCGCTCCTCAAGATTGCGTGTTTCTGTACGTGGGCGTAAATCTTTCAGCCTTGTCTTTCTTCCTGAGAGTAAAAGAGAGCATGGAGGTGGACAATTAAGCCGTTACAGAAAGTGGGACGTATGTATATTATTGTTTCTACTTTGTTGGCTTATTTATTTTGAAATGTTTATTGGGAACTTGGAGGTGATTTTGTATTGAGGTAAAAGCTCGTGGATAAAGCTCTGAGATATTGGAAGGATTTTGAAATAATGACTACTTAGGATCGGCCACAATTTAGCTAGATGGTCATTGGTTTAGTTATAACATGTAGCGTCCACACTGGTAGAGTCTACATTGAACTATCAATCAGTTATAACACTATATCCCTATAAAGTCCTTACTCACGGACAATATATTAAAGTATGCTACCCAATCAATACAAAATAATTACTTCACATACAGATAAACCAACTCATGAAATAATTCTATTTTTCGAGAACAATATTGTAGAAACTTCACAACCGTAACTTTGCATCCTTTACACAAAACCAAACAGCAAAATCCTTTACAATGTTATTTATATAACTCCAATGAACCCTATAATCTCTTCAACATCTAATTAACAGAATATAACTCGAGACAGCTACCTTTTCGACGCGTTGGGTTTCTAAATCCAACCGTCTGCTACCCGTCAGTCTAACGCGCAGACAAGGATATTGTGACACAAACGATTATTTTATTATTTGGCTGTTTAATTTTGAAGATCTGGCGGGTGTTTAACTTTAGATTAGTTTTTGATGAGGATCTAGTATGGGACTTATTTTTTGTGAAGCTGTATAGATCTAAGTGGCGTGCAATTGGAGAGGCGTAAGTCCAGTAGTGACTGCAACAGGCTGTTGATGATGATGTCTAGAGAGGTTAAGGTTTTCATTCATTTATTGATTTGTGCTGATTTAGGTTTTATTATCTCCATACAAAAAATATGGGCAAAGGATGTTTTAAATTTTTATCGTTCTACCGGCAGATTTGATGTTTTGAAAACGTGACTGTTTTGACCTAAAACCGATTTGGTTGTTTTTTTTTTTTGGGGAAGGAGTTAAGTTTCTTATCTTTAGTTGTTCATTTATCCGAAATAATCCAATGAGTCACTCCTTACAATTACCACGTGTTTAGATCGTGGATAGGCTTGTGTTGAATTTGACAGTACAAGCAAAAATCTCACTTTATTGTCATAAGCTTACCTTAATGCCTATAAGGACCTAAGTGGATACTACACGGGCATCATAATTCAGCCTTAATCTTCTAACGCAATTTTTATTTATTCAAACTTTAATCAGAAATAGCGGACTGGTTGGAAATGCCTTAGGAATTTTCTACTATTCGAATTTAGGATAGTGTAGAAACAGAACAAATAAAAATAAACCAACATTTCTATTTGCTTTCATTTAATCTTATTTAATACTAGCAGCGCCTTGCGGTTTCACCCGCATAGTTCCCGTTGCCGTGGGAATATGGAGATAAAATATAGCCTATGTCACCCGGGGATAGTATAGCTTCCCAACAGTGAAAGAATTTTTCATATCAGTCCAGTAGTTTTGAGATTATCCGTTACATACAAAAATTCAAATCTTTCCTATTTATAATATTAGTATAGACTATCAATCATCATCTTCATCATCAACCTGAATTTTTACTTCTGGCCGCTCCTTTCGCTTCTGTTTCGGCAACGTGGTCCAATAACAAAGAAAACATCAAAGCCAGGCCCGCTACCACAACAGCTCAACAATTGTCCCACACGACAATAAGTCGGCACCATAATCTTAAGGTGACAGCCACTCTAATCAACTTTCCCGAGCCATTGCCTCCCCGCATGTGAGCATGTGACGACAACTCCAACGATTAAACTGTCACAGACATTGTTGACACGTTTGAATTAAATCAGTTTCTATAGTTGATTCATTATTTTGGTGGCTGATTAGGCTCTTTTGAGAAAAGAGGTTCGATTGTGGGTACTCAGGAAACATTCCTATGTTTCCTGAGTAAAAAAAATGATTATACTTAATCCGTTCGTTTTTTGACGTAAACAAAAAATTAAAACGATACAGTGCGTAGTGACGTCACGCGAGGTTTCCTCGTGCTACAATTATTACCAGCAACATGACGTCACCGGCCGACTCTTAAATTTTGATGTGCTTTTGTCGATTTGAAATGATAAAAAATAGGCGTCCAACATTTTTTGAAATTTAACGGACACATAACTAGTAAAATACTGAATTATTTAAAATGAAAAGGTTTCGAATTTGCGCCACTAGATGGCACTGTTTTACCACTGTAATACGTACAGTACAGAAGCGTGTTTCTCAAGTATTTATAAATGAAAAAAATGTAACACAAGATAGCACAGTCTAAGTCGTTCCGTTCCTTACACATTAAGACTAAAGCAATTAAGACATAAAAAATAAAATTTGGTGTACTTGTTCATACAGCCTGACGTTTTGAAGAAACACATTTCAATAACATAACGCTAAGAATAATTAAAAGGTACTAACTTCCAAACAAGGATGGCACCAATTAGAACCCCGACGACGAGTACTATGGAACAGAGCGCGATCACCGCCGACGTCTGTAGTGAAGGCCCGCTGTGGTTGTATGCGTCTATCTTCTGCAAATCAAAGAAAATGATGTGTTAGAAGAATAATTCAGAGAAGAATAGGATTAATCGAAGACGTAGTATCAATATACGCTTATGACACACCGGAAATCAGTTCTCATAAAGGATAAAGAATGAACATTGAACACTTTGATCTTAGTTGTTCAATTCAAACTAAGAAGTACAGAGTCGCAATTTAGTAAGTCAGCTATGGTATGACAAATCTGATTAAATTACTGATAGGATTGATGCAATATCGCTCTATCTTCACAATATTCTTTAATATATTTCAATCAACTATTATAACAAAATATATAGCATAAACAAAATTCGTCCTCAACGCTGTCAGCTTGTAATTTATGGCGAAGAGACAGATTTTGACCAAGGTAAAAGCCAGTTCTTGGGCCGTTTCGAAATGTCTAAGAAAAGTATGTGAGTACAAGAGCCCCAAGATCCGAGGGTTTCAATCCCAAATGGCTCGAAAATATAATAATAATAATAAAATTCAAAATTTATTTATTTGTGATGGGTTTTGTATATGTAGTGCAGTCAGAACTCATTTGTAAAGTTTAATTCAATAATTCTGTCAAATGTAAAATCCTTCCCCAGATTTATGTCGCGGTTCACTTCTGAATTAACCAGATGCGGTAGCATATCATCGGAGCTTGTTCTCAATTAAAGTCAGTCAAAACCGTGACTGTACACTGTATATTGCACACACAGCACATTTTAAATAAATCAGTCGAAAACGACATTTATATTTTAATCTATATTGTCAAAAGCAGTGTAGGTAAGTTACATGGAAAATATCAACAAAACAATAATCATGGTTCTGGACAGTTGTGATGAAAGCTATTCATTTTGGCACCGTTGAGATAAATCTTTGATTATTTATACAATCAAAATGAATGCAAGAGAATTTAGGAAGACAAAACTGATTATTCATAAAATCATAATAGAATCGATGAGTAATTACAATGATCATAAAATATATTATGAGTATACAGCCACAGTTTCAACGTTTCTCAAAACAGTCATGTACAAAACACCACATCACTACTTTTTTTTTGTCAAATTAAACTAGAAGGTTTAATTTGACAAAAAGTCTATTTTAACCTAGTCTAGTCTAGTTTAACCTAACGAAAATAGTGACGTGACGTAAAAGATGTATGTAATCTATATATTTGCAAAATAATTATATTATCTATCAAAGAAACATAACTCTGGATAGTAAAGTAACGATGAAATAATTAGGCAATAATTATCCATTAGCAAAGAAATAGAAGTCTCTTTTCACGAACCAATATTACAAATACTATTCATAAAATATCAATCAAAGAGAGTGTATCAATAATGAAAGTAAGTGACTCCACAAACAAAACTGGATCCGTTCCAACAGACGTAAAGAATCGTGGCTAATTTGTGTTACAAGCAAAAAATGTATATTTGTCTAACGTCTTCTGAGATATCGAGAATTTCGCGGATCATTTTTCTAATTTGTCCCTTTTGCTGGAATAGGATGAGAATATGTCTGTGACAATGATTTTATGATATAACAGTAGAAAATAATGTAATGACAAGAAAAGCACATTAGGTACTATATAGATAGATGGTTTAATAATCCAAAAATACAGTGTTTTTTAGAGGTTATCATACTGGGCCCCAAGTCTGCCATTTTTATAAAGTCTTTCCAACACGATCCCATTGTCATTTTGCTAAAGTTAGTAATCTGCTAAATTCATAATGGTCGGTCATTGGTCGGTCAATGGCCTCGTAATATTTTTTGATAACCGAGCAATTAAAAGCAATGACTGCACAATGACTTTCTAATGGTAGGTCACTGATCAAAGTGTCAAAATTTTAGCAGGTTACGCAAACATTCTTTGCCACTTCTTTAATTGGAGTGTCAGTGGTTACTTGGAAAGTCATAGTGACGCTTTTATATTAGTAGATTACCAAACTTGTAAAAATCAACCATTATGAAACCAGTGATAAACCATTCTGACATAGCAGACTGGAAGCCCAGTTCAATACTATAGAAGACAAACGTGATAAGGAAATATTTCAAAGAAACTGCTATCAATAGTCATATTATTCCTTGCGTTATGTTATATACTTTGCTCCAAGGAATGAATATGACAGTTTGATAACTTTGAAAGAAAATAAGCCAAACCACCATATTTATTTTTCGAAATAAAAGTAAAAAATCGACTCATATAATTTTATATGAGTTCTCCAGTGAATCATAAAAACAATATTTTATGAAGTAATGGCGCTTGAAGACTGTAAATGACGCATTATGATCGATCATCACACACAAAAAGAAATGTGAAAAACTAAAAAAATGATATAGTTATTACGAATAGAATAGAAAACATTATTCGACTCAGACACATACATACAAAGTAACAGATATAACAGTAGGTATATGATTGCCAGTTATAGAAATTATGGCGAGCATAATTCATCCCAAGTAAGCCACATTAGCAAAGAAAGTCCTACAAATATTTCAACTCGACATTTTTTTTTTATTTGATTTAACATCATATAAAACTTTTTCCAAAATTAAAACCGACTTCTAAACAAAAAAACCAAAAAGTATAAAATAACTTTAATTTCGGAACTCGGTGTTTTTGGTTGCTTTTTTGTTGTTGAATACACCGACTTTCGAAATTAAAGTTATTTTATGCTTTTTGGTTTTTTTGTTTAGAAGTCGGTTTTATTTTTTGTAAAAAGCTTTTTTATTTTTCACTTTTTAGTGGTTCACTCCCAGCTAAACATACCCATCACAGCGTACGTGGTATAAACAATAAACAAACATGCGATTTCAGCTATACCGACAGATTTGCTATCATTTATTGAAATTAACAAAAAAAGCCGCTTGTTCGATTTCGATAAAATTTTAATGGGACCATTTGGGAAGTATACCCTTTCCAACAAAAAAAGAATTTTTCAACATTAAAAAACATTAAAAAAAAATACAAACATCCGAATTGAGATCGGCTCAGGCGCAAAACGTCTCTTTCGCAAAATGTCCCCTGGTCGTAAAACGTCTCTTTCGCAGAATGTCTCTTTCGTAAAACGTCTCTTTCGCAGAATGTCTCTTTCGCAGAATGTCTCTTTCGCAAAATGTCGCGCCAGGGACTTAAGAATAAAATTTTGATTTTCAAAACAAAAAATCGGCTCAGGCGCAAAACGTCTCTTTCATTTATTAAAATTATAGTGCAATTATGATGTAAAAATGTTGGTACTTAAATTTACTTAAGAATGTATTCCAAATAAAAAAAATATATTTTGATACAGTTAAAAATAATATTTTGGTACAATTTAAAGTTCAGTGATGGCAACATTTATAATAATATGTGAGGGTAGTTAGAAAAAAACTTATAAACTATGTGTCATTCATTAATTGCCGAGCTGTGTTTTGTTTGTTACTTTTTATTGAAAAACAGTAGTGAATTTGAGTTTTAATATGGATCAAGAAATCGAATACATTCGTAATCAAAAAGGACATAGAACACTTATACATTGTGAGTACAGATATCATAAGAGCAAAACAAATAAAAGTGGAACTACTTTCTGGCGGTGCATAAATAGGCGAGACTGTAATGCGTCACTAACATTAGACAAAACAGGAAAAATTATCATTAAACTGAAATCAGTGCATACATGTGAGTCAATGGAATTTAAAAATATAATTAAAGAACACATAACATTATTAAAACATATTGTTTGCAAAGATTTTCGCCCCATACAGCAAATTTACGAAGAAAATGATAAAAAAGTTCGTAACAAAATACCCAATAGTGAACACTAACGAATTCCTACGTTTAAATCAATTAAAGAGACGTTTTGCGCCTGAGCCACTATAATTTCAATAAATGATTTTTTGTTTTGAAAATCAAAATTTTATTCTTAAGTCCCTGGCGCGACATTTTGTGAAAGAGACATTCTGCGAAAGAGACATTCTGCGAAAGAGACATTTTACGAAAGAGACATTCTGCGAAAGAGACGTTTTACGACCAGGGGACATTTTGCGAAAGAGACGTTTTGCGCCTGAGCCTTGAGAACCTCCTCCTTTTTTAGAAGTCGGTTAAAAACATCTGAAAATCAGCTTAACGTTTGCTGTCAAAACGATGAAGCTGCAATATTTCACTCACATCAACATACATACATCTAATACTTAGCATGCGTCAAGCAGAACCGCTGTAAACAAACATTAGTGAAATTAAATTTTCAGCTTATCTTAAAATGATTTCATATGCAGTATAATATAAAAGCACTTTAGATTTTAATTTTACTGTCTCTACGAGTTACGGTTTAATGTGGATTTTATTTCTTTCAGTACTTAACGTGAGCGCCATATTGTTACGAGTAGTGTTGTGACACTGCGATTTTTCGGTAAACGATGAATTTAATGTTTTGAATTTTCAATTTAATAAAAATAAATGTTGTTCGTGCGACAATTATTTTTCAGTGATAGGAATAAAACGTAGTTCCTCGCTTTTTCTCGAGAATAAGCGGGATGAAACACAGCATCGCGTTAAATGAAAAGGATGGGAGGAAGTCTTTGCACAGGTTTAAGATAATTAAATCATATGAATTTTGTAATAAAAGCTTGAGACTTATTGTTAGTGTCGATTACATAGACGAATCAATTAAAACAATTTCCAAAATCTATCAAAAATAGAAAAAGGGCAAAAGGCACATTAATGAGACGACACCCAAATATAAAATGAAAAAAGACAACACTTTAAAGACAATTGCACGTGGAATTCAAGAAAACTACTGACTGTGTTCCTCCTAAAAATAATACTCACGTGTACTAATTAAAGTTATTCAAAAATAATAAACGCATCCGTCACTTAATAACACAGTAGGCGTTACCGAAAATACTTACACAAATTGAAAAACACGACGCTCAAATTGAAAAACTCAACTGATGCAGCATATGGCATAGGTAATTTTAATTCAAATAATTACCATAGGCGTTATTCAGAGGGTTGCAAGGTGTAGGGGAAACCAGGTAGGCGGGTTTATGTATCAATTTTTTGGTGCAATAAGCGTCACGCGACTATTAAATGGTTTGAAAACAGCCAATTTTTACACAAGAGGTCTTTTTAGGATTCCGTATCTCAAAAGGAAACCCTTACAGAGTCATGTTGTTGTCCGTAATCACGGTGTTGTCCGTCTGTCTGTTAAGACTATTTATCTCGGGAACGTGTGGAGGTATTGAGTCGAAATTAAAACTATATACTCAAGTCTACAGTCCCTTGAAGTTGTGGAAAAAATAAACTTCTAAGTTAGCGTGAAAAAAGATTCGGACACTCTTAAGAGAAATAAAATTTATATTGTACTTTTTGTTGACCTAGAACTATTAAATTTAGCAAGAAGATAGTACGAAGCATCATCTTATAACACAGATAAAGGAAAAATTCCGAAAATCGTAAATTTTTAGTAACATCATATATATAATAAAAATATTTTTAATAATTTTAAACTTACTACACCTTTCCACATGAACGCGTAGAGGTATTAAATTGAAATTCAAATAAATTGTTGTGATGGGTGAACTTTTATTTATATATGTATGTATCTGCAGGTTTGTACGGAACCCTTCTCGGTGCCTTTTGACTTTGACTGATTCTTCTGGAACTTTTAAACTTATCCTTTGTGATATCCAACTTAATACACCATAACAATACAAAAACGGTTAAAGAATATATATGAAAAACGGTTACGGAATATAAATAAAAAAAAACTGATCAAGTGCGAGTCGGAGGAGTATGTTAACTAACATTGTGACACGAGAATTTTATATATAAGAAAGATCTTTCAAAATTCCAACCCACAACATAAAAAAAACACCGGTAAATAAACACAAACACGAAAAGAACGTACCTAATTCACCCGAATGTCACTCGATTGACATTCTTTACTTTCACTCAAGAAACCACGCATGAAGATGCTTTATCAATGAAATTGAGGACTCAAAACCCTTCACACTCCTCGAAACTCGACTTTTATTTATTTTTTCTTCAAAAGAAAAAGGTGAAAAGGCTCACGTTTTTCCGTTAACTGAATTTTCCACAATATAGATAGGAGCAGAAGATTAGTTCTATACAACGAGCAAAGACGCACGCACACAGAGACATGCTTCACGTACAGCAAGCCTAACGCACTCGCGACTGAAAGTTAGAACGCCGATTATCCGAACGCCGATTAAACAAATCGCCAATTATCCGAATACGGTACTAAGCGTAAAATAAAAAAATGAATACCATGTAATTTTCTAACAGTAATTTATTTTGTAAGTAATTTATAAAAGTAATATTATAAATTTTAACCACGTTATTGTAGAACTGTGTTTGTTAAACTTAACAAAGTTTACTTTATGTGTGACAGTTCGTTTTTCTTTATTACCAGTTAATGTCCGATTATTCGAATCGATCCCTGTCCCAATTAATTAGGATAATCGGCATTCTACTGTATTTGTTAGATATCGCCGTAATTATGCGTCTATTAGTGTGAGCCCCTGTTTTCACTAGCTGTACAGAAAAGGAACCTTCTGTTCCTTTTCTGTTTATGTACCACTATTGGGTTCACGTAATATTATTTTTCTGTAAAGAGTTGATTTATTTTTCGATACACGGTATACTACTTGAGGGCTGAGTGACTGTGTTGGACGTTGGTTGAATTACCTATTATGTTGTACGGATAAAGACTCGATGAAATAGTTTTTTTTTTGGTACTAAAATTGCTGTGAAATTGGGGCATGGAGTTTATTGAGCGAAAAATGTTTACCTGGGAATTGGTGTTGCTTATATTTATTTATTTATTACCTATACATATACTTTATTGTACACCTTGTAATAAGAACAAGAAAAACATTTATAAAAACAAGTGTACTTTGGGCGGTTTTATCGCACAAGGCAATCTCTTACAGACTCTTTTTAGTGAAAGATAAGATAGTAAATGAAAAGAAATAAATGATTTTTTTAGCTTAGCCTTATTTCCGAACTATGTCGGGATTTTTACACGACTGTTCAAATGAAGGAATGTTATGTTTTCAGGGATCAGGTACACATGTATGTATGTATGTTTGTGAGATTCTTTATTCCACCATAGCTTCTAAACGGCGTAACTGGTATCGTTAGAAGCGTTGAGTTATCCTGGGTAACTAGTGAAGATACAAAAAAAAAAAATAGGGACAGCCATGTTTCATACATTAAAACGAAAATATTTGGTTTTCATGAAAAGTGGACTACGTATACTGTCAACGTTTGAAGCTTGTTTACCTAGTACATAGCAATTCTTTGCGTATTGTGCGTTTGCAAAGATATTGTTTTATCACTAAAAGGTATGAAGTAAAAAACAAATAATCATTGCAGAAAGGTGACAGTTCCTTCGAATAATTATTTACAGGTGCAATGAAAAGATTGATTTTTGGTCCAAAACAATATCTATATCTATACAACATATCACAATATCCATTATATATATAACAATATCTATTTTGGTCCAAAAATATATCTATATTTTTAATTTTTTGGTTCACTTTTTGACATGGCAGGCGCGATTTTTTTTTTAATAATTTGTTTTAGTAAACCCCAACACTATAAAGGGGAACAAACTTTTCATACAAATTTAGTGCGATTGAATTTCAGAACTGTGTCAACTTCATAACTTCTAAATTGTAACTAATTGTATTTCCTTACTTCAATAAAACTATAACGGCCATAAAAAAAGTAAAACAACTTCACTCAATAAAATTGAAACAATGCAAAACAATACAATTAATTCCGTAGAAATTAATCCAGCTACACACAATGTATGTAGTTTTACTGTCCAGTATAATGAGACCCTAATAAACAAGCTTTATTAACAATATTTCAAAGCCATTTCAATTTTATCATAGGGTTGAAGGGATCGTGTTAGCTGGTTAGTATCATATCAAAAAGATCTGAATGGGGTTGGAATAATAACGTTTTTTCTGTAATTGTAATAACACATCATACAGTATGATTAAAAGGGGCATGGACGGTTTATTGCTTAGGGCTCAACCAAGATCAATTACTGATATTTTTATTAGGTACTGTTCAATAATACTTCAATAATATTGACAAAACATTGCAGCATTTTTCATGACTTCTCCCACCCTGGACAGAGCGGAAGGAAGTGTCAGACTCTTACTGACTAAAACCCACCCGTGTTCCTCCTAGTTCCCTTTGCGTTCCAGGGCCGCGGTGACTCTTTCGAACAAATCTCGCAATCTTAGTAGACACTGACCCTATGAGGCCCCGTCTTATTTGCTGAAATTTCTCTGAGGCGCGCGTAGAATACGACGCGCCTTCGACCCCGGCCTGGTTTCTATCGGGCGGCGAGCCACCCAAAGCTTGCCATCCGCAGGTCAACGTCTACGGTGGTCGGGAATCGCTTTGCGCCTCCCAACGCCTAAGTTTATACGTTACGTTAATCGTTATTAAAAAAAAAACTACATCAGTTTATAATCTTGGGTTTTGACTTAAACAATCATTGGCCAAATCTTTTCCAAAAATATGTTGGGGTTGGCTTACCATCTATTTGGAATACTAGATACAGCTGAATACCAGTATTTAGCTAGGTGCAACTATCGATCTAACTAATTCTAAATTCTAAGCCAATTTTAAGTCCAATGTTTTTAGATCAATGATCTAGTAAAAAGTAAGCTTATTTTATATAAGAGTCATATTATTGTCCAACTGATACTGTCAAGTCAAATGATACAAAACGATAAAGACTAAGTCTCAGTTAAAGAGTCAGAAAAACCAAACCATTAATTTTACCTAAGTGAGAGACAAAAACACAATTAGCGAATTTCATGACAAAAATCCTTACAAAGAATCCATTAAAAATACGAAGGTAAATTAATATTATGCGCAAAGAACCACATAACCACAATATTTATGTCATTACTTATAAACCATAATTCATTGTTTCGACCAACCATAGAGGAGGGAAGAATAGCACGATAATTTATTTGTATTAATTGGATAGATCATATCGGGTCCGTATGTATTATTCATTTTACATCCCCGCCATACACTGTGTTTACCATTTTGTTTTACTTAATTGAATTTGCTTGGTGTATGCGTGTAAAGTAGAATGAAAAAATGATGGATTATGTGTTTTGGAAGTGTTGGCGTGTGGGAGTTGATTGAGACTCCAAACAAAGTAATGCTCAATGAATGATAACGGCTGTTGAAAAGTAAAATTTAGGTAAGGGATTAAACTGACGGGGCCCGCTAATGCCAGTGTTGTGCCAAGATTGTGGAATTCGTTCGAAAGAGTCCCCACGGCCCTGGAATGCAAAGGGCATTAGCAGGAATACGGATCGGTTTTAGTCAGTAAGAGGCTGACACTCACTTCCACTCTGCCTAGAGCGGAACAAGTAATTCCTTAAAGTAAAAAAGGGATTGGCAATGGGTATGCCAATGAGAGAGAATTTTAGTGGTGTATACCAATAAGGATTTTCTGAAATGCCGTACAAGTGGCAAAACTGACGCGTCTGGTACAGGCACCTGTCAAAACCTTTATGCCTTCCGATATAAGTGAAATTGACGTCAACGTCATGTTTGCGTCATAACTCAACAAGTTACGGCTTCAAAGTAAAGAACCTATCGCTTAAGTGTGATGAACTGATGACATACATTTTCCTAAAAGCCCTCATTCCAAAAAAGTCACTATTAAGGAATTGTTTTCGTTGAAAAAATATCACTTGTCTAAAGAATTAAACGTATCCTGAACAATACGTATGCAGTATTTAATGGTTCAATAGTTGATTTGATGTTTCGCCGTTATAGCGGCAAAGCAACAGAAAATCTATCCTAAAAGTAAGGTTTTTTACTATTGGAGCTAAAATTAAATTTAGAAAAAAATCCGAGCAAGCAAAAATATACAGGAACAATATCAGATGATAAAACTGATCAAATGCGAGCGAAGATGAACAGGCCAGAGTCAGCGGTCATAGACATAAAAACTTTACGACTAGGGTTGTCATAGAACAAAATTGCTTAAGATTTCCCAGGTAGAGGTAATCCGTCAAGCTAAATCAAAGGTTAAGACCCCAATTTTCCAGCTAAGGACACATCTACCCAGATTTTTAGTACCACTAAATTTTGGGTACCTGTCCTACAGAAACTTTTCGCCTTTTTTGGGATGTTTGAACTTTGAGTGGTTTGTGTGTGTTTGCCAGCCCTATTTGAGACTGATAACCATCGAAGCGCATGTCCCCAGAATGCATTAAGTCTGAAAAAGGGTCGTCCATTTGTCAAAATGTGGCACTATCGGAATGGGTATCCGTCATCGGGACTGGGACAATATATTGGGCATATCTCACGGAATCTTACAGACAATATCTTGAGTAAAAAATCTGGAAAGCGTGAGCTGTGGTAAGTAGTGAGGATCTATCAGTTTTTTATTTTGCTTTTGGTCAGATGAAATTTTCGTTTCATCCGTTAACATTTGTAACCAGAACATTAACATAGTTTTTCAAAAGTGATTATATACCTATCACCATATTGTTTTTAACATAACATAAAGTAGAAAAAAAAGTTTTGTATATTTTTTCCTGCGAATTCATCAACTATATACACCTATATTAATCAACTCAAACTTAATCCAAAATTTTACTAATACAGCCAAACCAATACAAGTTACAAACAAAAAGGACCCAAAACGCTTTATTTAAAATATCACGGGACCCTAAGATCTCCAAAATTATATTCAGAAAGCAAGTTCAGTTTATCTGCTTGTCTATCTGGCGACGGTAGCCGATTCGTCAATGCCCCGTCTTTAATTAATAAAAGAGTCTTTCTTTTGAGAGAGGAAAAAAAATGAATGAAACCCTTAATTAATTTGGGTCGGCCGAACTTTCGTAAATTATGATCATCGGGCGCCCCTTAAGATTTGCAATGGTAAGGTATTTTAGTATATTTTTGGTGAGGATATTGAAATAAAGCTGGTGGGATAAAATATTAGGGGAAGTTTGTTTTAATGAAAAGTGTTGGTGTTTAAGGAAACATGTGTGATTGAGAGTACGGATTAAGGGAAAGTGGTTTGAATAGTTTTTGTGCTGATCCAGCTTAACAGAAATTGATTAAGTTACTTTTATCTGGTGTAAGTATTATGGGATCGCCTATCTGTAGAAAAAACCTCTTTCTTTGGATAATTGTCGATGAAATTGCGACTTCAATTGTTTTGTTTATCGGAGCTTGTTTGCATTTTACGAATATGATTGCCCTTCTTATTAGTACTGTGGCCGTATTACGAAGTGCCAATGCTATCTTGATTCGTGTGAGGGAAAGAGATAGTGCTATTCGTCTTGTGTAACTCCGTCTCTCTCTGACACAGAAATCATGATGGATTTTAGACGTCATAATAGGTCGCCTGTAAGTGGTACTCAATGCGACAATTTCAAAATACAGACCACACATACTAAACTCTAAACAACGGCAAACAAACAAAAATTAACTCATTATTTAAAGACAAGTTTAAACTCACAAAAAGAGAAAAAGATCTTAAGTATTTAAATAATAACTTGTCTGGATTTACATACGGCCTTTTAAAGCGAGATGTAGGCCCAGTTCGTATAATATGCGCATACTTAAAAAGTGCTGTCTCATCTGGAACAATTAGTGTTTTTTTTGTTTTAGATCTTGGGTACTTATATTCTCAAAGGGATGAGCTAAGTGAATAACGACTTTATGGTGACTTTGTTGTACCTACTAACTAGTGTAATTAACATTATATTCTAGTGTATGTGGAGAACTGCTAAGAGTTAGGTTGGATTTTAATTCTTGGCAAACGTGTTCGACAGGTGAGATTGTGTTCAAATGTGAGCCTACCAGTAATGAAAAAGCAAGTGTAGTGTAAAGTGTGGTTGAGTGAAGTATAGCTGCTATGAATAGTCCTTGTTTCTTTAATCATCAATTTAATACTATTTCAATAAAAACTCAGTTACATAGATTTATGTTCTGTTTATGTCTAGCCAATATTATTGTCATGATTTAATTTTCATAGATCATTCAATCAATTATTATGTACTAGCTGTTGCCCGCAGCTTCGCCCGCGTGAATGTCGGAAATGTTACTTCTAATACCTCCAAGAATATGTGTACAAAGTTTCATGATGATTCGTCAAGTAGTTTTTGCGTGAAAGCGTAACAAACATTCACGCTTTCACATTTATAATATTAGTAAGGATTATGAAATTATGAAACGTCGTTTTTTACTATTTATAAGCAACGTTTCATAATAATAATTCATCATCGGCCTAGCCTTTTCCCAACTATATTGGGGTTGGCTTCCAGTCATACTGGATTCAGTTGAATATTAGTATTTCACGTGAAGCGGCTGCCTACCAGACCTCCACAACCCATTAACTGGGTAACACGGTATTTCTTGTCATGACTGGCTCATATCAATAACGTCTACCAAAGATATACATACAAATGACAGCCGGGACCAACGGCTTAACGTGTTTTCCGAGGCATGGAGGAAACTCGGTATGTTAAGATGGTCACCCATCCACAGACTAACCTTGGCAAGCGTTGCTTAACCTTGAAGATCGACGCGTGCGGCTGTTAGTCACG
Source organism: Hecatera dysodea (assembly GCA_905332915.2). NCBI lineage: Eukaryota > Metazoa > Arthropoda > Insecta > Lepidoptera > Noctuidae > Hecatera > Hecatera dysodea. The sequence continues at coordinate 15,813,659 of HG995305.1, forward strand.
AGCTCCTTCATAAAAATAATTATATAGGTACCTAGTCCTTATTCAAATAAATTAAATCTCTCATAACGATGTTTGATATACATACTTGACCAGACAGTAGATACATGCTACGTACCTCCTAGTCCCTCCATCCCCTGTATGATAACTAGTCAAATATTTATACAGTTTAATAGTTAATACTGTTTCACGCTATCCGGGCATGTCAATATGTGCTAGCCACTCCGTTTGTAAGTAATTAAGCAGATTATTTGCCGATTATTTTATGCACTAATAGTAGTTACAGAACAGAATAGCCGTGGTCAATGAAAAGTATTTAAACCAAGAGATGATTCAATCAAAAACTTCAGGATTTTCATGGAACATTAAATAGAAGAAGAAAAAAGTTACATGGGCGGACTTAAAAAGAACAACACTGTGGTAGGTGTACAACAAATAAATAAAATACAAAATATATTTTTTTGGGAAAGAAATTACAAATAATACGATATTAGACCCGACAAATGATGTTTGAAAAAGTTAGGCAATTTTATTTATCAAGGATGTATCTAACTTCATTATCTTTTTATCTAATCAATAAATCTATTGATGAGTTTGTCTAGTACTAACTTTTGATAAGTTATTATCAAAAGACTTCTTCCGCTCTTGGCGCAATGGAAGGTAGTGTCAGACTCTTATATTTACTGACTAAAAACCATTCTGGTTTCTTCTAATGCCCTTTGTGTTCCAAGGCCGCAGCGAATCTTCCAAATTCCACATCCCTGGCATAAACTTCGCTAAGATTGGGTTACTTTTAGATAACCATTCACAATTATCGACCAGATCATCGCTAACCATCAGTTGAGAAAGTGATCAAACACGAGCGTATCAGTAATAAATAACCATTTCAGACAGCCTTATATTATCACAAATCTTCGTTAGAATTTGAGTCCGTGTCTATAAAAATCCCAAGAAAGGAAGAAAGGGTCATAGCCCATTTAACGCACGAGTTAAAGTAACACGAGCGAAAAAATTCTTTGAACGTATTTTCTTAAATACTTTCTTAATTGAATTAATAAAGACTAAATAGTATTTTTAATTTTTTGCTATAATATGTTTTTTGTAAACTACACTAAGTAAAACTCACACGATATTAGTTTCGAGACGGATACCGCCACTCACCCACCTTATTAACCCACTCAAGCTTTTGACACCTACCGGAAACAAGGGGGTGGTCCATCTGTGGCAACACATAAAGGATAATATTTTACCTCCAAACTATTTTGTACAAAAATGGTTAGTAGGTAGGTAAGATTATCCCACACTGCTAAATACTTTCCGATAAACTTGACCACCCGGCAATTCAGCGAAAGATGACGACTATCAAAGTTTGTTTGAATACAACTTATTTTCCTTGTAGAATATGATATATGTAATTGATGTTGATATTTAAATCATAACAAACATAGGTATATGCACTTCAGATGAAACATGAATCGTTAACAATTGCATCTTATAATAAAGCGGTGAAGTTCGAATTTTAGTTTTACGAGAGAAAGAGAGTGTGCATCTAATTCAAGATGTGCAAACGTTTGCAAATTCGTGAAGAGATTTTCTCGCACGTGAAATTACAACCATATGTACCACTAAATAAAGTTCATAATTCTTTTTTACTACTAAAATATTTAATGTATAGGAGCTCAGGTCAGGTCTGAAATTAGGCATAATTATAATGCGGTTGACATCTTAATAATTTTGTAGCCAGAGAACTAACCACAGCTAATCTGATACCAAGAAAATGGTGTCCAAAACCAAACCGGAACGACTTAATTTTCTAGAAGTGTCTTAACAAAAATATCCTTATGCCTTTGGTGTCGCCATTAGCATACCTCATTAAAAAATATTTATTCCTTTGGTACCTACAACCGCAAATTTCAAGCGTGGTAGGTCAAACCTTCCATCGATTTTATTTCTTTTTTATTCGTATCGATAAAATTCGGATCAGGACACCCAGTGAGAGGTGTCAGTTTTTATCGATAAGTAATTATATAGAGTTGTTGATGTCTTAATCATGTTGGGTTAAGGTCTGACCACAGGTTTCAGCGCGGTAGGTGATCTTGGTTAGTGATGACGCGTTGTCGGGTGCGTCAGACAGAAGTACTCAGAAGTATGTATGTAGGTTAGATTATACATGGTTGTTCGAAGTTTTTAACGAAGTGAGTGTACGGGAAATGGGCGTGGTAAGATACTGTGAATCTCATTCTAGTATAAGGATTGCAGAAACTGTCATGTTTTTGTGTAGGATGACTCATTCTATCTTTTAAATGAAGTGTTTAAAGTAATACATTAGATTTATTTGCTAAAAATGGCAAAATGAATACTAGGTCATTTTAGTTTTTAAGTTATTCACTACTATGTAATTTTGTTAAACATAACTTGTTGAAAAAACATAAAATAAATAAAATTGATTGAGTCAGGCGTTACTTTGCGGAAATCCATTTTAAATTTGAAAATGAAAATAATATATCTAGTTTTAATTATTATTGTTATGTTGTGTTGTGTTGTTGTTTTATTATTTTGTTATTATTATTAGTTTAGGGAGGTGCATACCTGCAACCCACTAATATTCGCGGAAATTAAAACTAGATATATTATTTTCATTTTCAAATATAAAATAAATACTTTGATCAAGGTATTTAATATTGTCTATACTAATATTATAAAGAGGATTTTGATTGTTTGTTTGTATTGAAGAGGCTCCGAAACCACTAAACCGATTTGAAAAATTATTTCACTGTTGGGAAGCTACACTATCCCCGGGTGACATAATTTATAATTATATTATTATATTTTTTTATTCCCATATTCCCACGGGAACGGAAACTGTGCGGTTGAAACCGCGGGGTGCTGCTAGTATCTAATAAGTAGTATAGCCATGTAAGCAGTAGATAAAATATCCTTGATCCATTATTATTATTATCTCATCTCCCACTAATATCAAAATACAATAATTTGATGAAACGTCTTTTTTATATAACAACCATCACAATATTTATTACAATGATTTCAAATTGTGACAACATTAATAAAATAATTTAGTAGCTTATACGAGTTGCTACGATGTATCGAGACTATAAAATAAATTAATATTAAATCCACTGTATTTTGGTATTAACGCCGTAAATATGCACAAATCTGGGGGATAAAGTAAGTATTAGCTAATCATTCGCTGGTTTAGATATCATAACTTCACGCTTCTGTTCATCGAAGGGTAGGCAGACGTGTAGTGTACTTACTTAGAGTATAACAACGGAGTTTATCTATACTAATATTATAAAGCTGAAGAGTTTGTTTGTTTGTTTGTTTGAACGCGCTAATCTCAGGAACTACTGGTTCGAATTGAAAAATTCTTTTTGGGTTGAATAAACCATTTATTGAGGAAGGCTTTAGGCTATATATCATCACGCTTAAGCCAATAGGAGCGGAGCAGCGATAAAGAATGTTTTAAAATCGGGGATTCCACGGGGACGAAGTCGCGGGCAGCAGCTAGTATTAAATATACTTCAAGAGAGTAATCGCATGATACATGTAATGCCAAAGGGAGAATTAATGAATCCTGTGTTACCAAATGACTGACTGATAACAGTTAAGAAAGCCTATAGAATATACCCAGTAGCTGGGTGGTAGATAGGCATTATCTCCATCTACACTAATATTATAAAGAGAAAAGATTTGTATGTTTGTATGTGTGTATATTTGTAATGAATAAACTCAAAAACGACTATGCTGATTTCAAATATTCTTTCACCATTAGAAAGCTACATACGCTCTGAGTAAAATAAGCTATATTTTATCCTCGTATTCCCACGGGAATAGGAAACACGCGGTCGAAAGCGTAAAGCGCTGCTAGTGTAAAATACTGGTATACAGCTGCATCCAGTAAAACAGAAAGCCAACCCCAACTTAATGTATGATAGATAACAGTGTAGTGAGGAAAAATAAGTATATAATATAACAGTTGTACGCCAAACAGTTAACACGACAAAACCATCTACAATTAAGCCAAAACATCAAATATTCAAACTTAATCCAAACGTAAACAAAGATTAGCATACGAGAACGGATAAACCACACGTAACTCCTAATTTTCAAGTCATTACCGTACCGCTATTTAAAACAGAAAAGCAAAGCAAAGAGAAAGCTAACATCGTAGTGACAGATGCGACTATCAAAATGTTAGTTTGTTAGTCTTTCGAAACATATACAGTTAAGTTGCCGGCAGATTCGGAGTTTTCTAACAATGTTTGCTGACAAACTTACAAAGCTGTGTACTGAGAATTTTAATTTCTACGATTCTTGGGAAAGACAAAGGGATTAGGGAACTTTTTGCTGGAAGATTTTGTAAAGTCAACTTGGACGCGACTTGGCTGTAGTAAGGAGTGGAATGCGATGCTTTTAATAAACACTGGGTAGTTTTGATGCTTGTTGTAAGTTACAATAATAAATGTTTTTTTTTTCAGCCTTTACTACTGCACTTCAAAATAAAGATCACCCACAATTTTTTCCAGGTATTATTTTGATGAGTTTTTTTAAATTTTTGAATCATTGTGTTATATTATACGTCCCTTACCAAAGTTAATTTTATTATGGACAGTTTTTCACTAATTTTATCTCAAAATATAAACCTTGTTGATGATTTGTACGCACAGCTTAAATAAATTATGTTTTGTCATTTAAATTCTCCTATTATTAACAAAAACATTTGTTAACACGATATAGTTGACAAAATACAAGATCAAAATTCATCAGAAGTTATCCTTAGATGTAACGCCACGTCATTTCATTACTACCCACACTATGACAAATATTTACCAACTTGATAAAACGAGGCAAAGCTGTTTATTCAAGACTAAAACAAAACTATACGCAACATCAGATAAGATAACATATATTGTCAAACGTTAGGAATATTCGTATAAAATATTCAAGATTAAATAGGGAATTTTTAAAGACCCTATGTTAATTCGGGTCGTTGAGACCGTTTTATTAGGCCGGCAGATAAGAATTAATTAAAAATGGTGTATTAAGAAGTCTGACTGCTTAATTGTGGAACAAAGTATGAAGATAAAGTTAGATAGCGACTGTTTTGTTGAAAGTTACTATCAGGGATTAATCTGGCTAAGACACTAGTCTCAACGATTAGATACAGAGTATTTGCTCGCTGAGGAAACGGACAAAAGGCAGTAATATAGGTATACAGCTTGTTTCAAAGGTGCATGGTGATGTCGGGTAGTTTATATATTAAGGAAAAAATAGTAAATCAAAAGAAAAGTGACTTATAAAAGACCACAAAAACCGACTAAAAGGTTGGAACTAAAGAATTTTCAAACAGTTTGTTACAATTAGTGGCATTTAATGTTGCTCAATCATAGATTTAATGACACAAACTGGATTAAACTGCTTCAATTTAGAACTTTATTTTAGTGTCTTTTTTGGTTTGCTATTGTTTCCTTAATCGATATCAGCAACCCAATACTACCGTTAAATATGACTACGCACTTCTGGAACACACTGTAGATCTCGTGTGAGTAAAAGAGACACATTCAGTCGATATCTAGCTGTTCTCTCTGTCGGCAAGGACTTTCTTACTACTAGTGTGTCCCAGCGACAAAAGCTATCAAAGATAATCGCTCAGCTATGCTCGGTTGGGGGGAACCTACGAAGAGTGACCAACGAGCTGTTATTTCTACCTGCCTATACCCCATTCACGATAAGATTTGACATTGAAATACATCTTTTTACAGTCCGTTCAACCAATTCTGACTTCTATTGCGTTGGTGGCATGACACATGGTAGCTGCAGTAAACAGTTGGTATTGTAATCACGTTTTTGCGTTTAATGCCATCCTTATGCTTACGGAATAGAAGTAAAAATCGGTTGAACGGACTGTAAACAGTTTTATTTAAATGTCTTATCTTATTGTGAATGGAGTATAATAATCGCCCGTCTCACAAGATTACTCAACAAAACTATGGAACTACACACTCGCTAACTCGTATCTAGTTTCTGGCTTTCGTCGCTTTTTGCTGATTGTCGGCGGTGGCGGCGGTCATAACTTTGTCGTAACTGTTAGTAGTATATATAGTACTTAGTTTTATTTGGGGGCATCGTCCTCACATATAATCAATTGGTTAATGTATACAAAATTTTGTAAAACTTATATTTGAAAATAGTAACTATGGAGTTTCTTGTCCGTTCTTCTCAATAAGAATCTAATTTTTGCGAATTGACAACTAGAGTCACTATAATATTTTATACGTTCAAAAGTGCCTTTTAATGGTCTAGTTGAAATAAATGAATTTGACTTTGATTTTGGTGAGCCACGTGTGTGCCTAACTTTAAAAAGTCATAAACCGTTTTTTTTTTTCAGAAACTTCTCTACCTTTGTTTTTCCATGATTTTGCCCTTTTAAATAATTCGCGACCTATCATTCAATGGTCCACTGTATTAAAATAAATGAAAAAACTATGTACTGCTACTAAAAACTTTAAAATACTTACTGGTTCCGTGTCGCAAGTCTCCAAATCCGGTATAGGATCGTCCCCGCAATAGTATTCCGCTTGCAGGAACGGTGGTCGAGGTGGAGGCGGCAGCAAGAACTCCGGCGGAGGGCCAAGACAGTCGCACTCCGTCAAATCTGTGGGCTCGATCTCCCACATCGCGTAATCTAACTTAACACTACTCACAACCTTCTCACTGATATCACTATCACTTAAATAACCACTAGTATCACGTTTGTCGCGTTTCACTTCATTTGAAGTCCTCTCTTTGATTAAATTCGCTATGTAAAGTTCGTCGTCCACGTCGCTCCATACGTTTCGTCTAACCTCCTCATCTTCTAACGTATCTTCTAATGAATCGTATTGGGGCGCTATAACACTATCGCTGACTCTGTCTGTGTAGTCTGGATTCGTTTTTCCTTCATCTGTACTTCCAAGAACATCATGATTCTCCTTGTCACTGACAGCATTCAAGTCACGAGCGTGCTTAAATTTGTCGTTTCTATTGAAAACATTTTGATATGTCCAAACAGCGTACGATGACGCTTTAATTGGACTCCTGTTGTATCTTTCGGCCATACGCAATCTTCTTTTAAGTTATCTGCAACAATAAAAAAACATATTTATAGAAACGAACGCTTAGATCGAAAGGCTATTACAAGCTAAACCAATTTCTTATCTGACGGACAACGTATCGATTTTACAGTGGTATCAAAACTACTTATTATTTAATAGAAGAGCTAACACCTCATTTTGTTTAACAAAGCAGCCGCAATTAGAAACTACCATTGGTGTGAGTACAATGGAAGAGGGACTGGTATCGATATCATCGGGTGCTGCGTTCTCTGGTTATTTTAATTTATTTTTTATCGCTTCAAATTGGATGGACGGGTTTCTAGCTATGCACTCGATATTCCGCCGCTATCACGATGTACCCGTCACTGAGGCGGTTTCGAAAGTTTAAAGTTCATCGTTTTTTGATATTTAATTTTGATCAAACCACGGTTGAGTGAAGGCGAATAATTGGGTTTTGATTTCTTATTTTGTTGAACAAAAAGTTGGGTAGCGACACAGTATTAAGAGGGAAAGTATGGAACGTGATTTATTACCAACATGGGTTTGGCTTCCGGAACAAATTAATGGCTGACATCAGTATTAATTGCGTCTATAAACAATCCGTTAAATGCGTAAGTTTATGGGAGAAGCACAAGCATAAAACACACCTACCGAGCAAAACCACTTACAAAATCATATTTACATAGTCAGTCCATTCATTGTAACCCTTAACAGGAAGGAACAATATTTTTCCACAAACATTTTCTCGCTCGTTCAAATGTTTTTCGATAGAGATGTGCCATGAGTACGCAATTATGCATGCGTAAGGCGTTTCTAAGGAGGTACCGCAAGATTGCGAGGTCTTAGGGTCAACAGCGTCAGATAACCCGAAGGTACCAGCGAATAAAATATTGAAGAGTGTTATGGCATACAAAACAGGGTTTTAGATGCAATTTATGAATGTTTAAAGTACCGTTTGAATAGAAATCTTGAAAGTGAATAATATAACCATTCTCTTAGTGATTGACACTGATACTCTTTGTAATGTCATTTCTTTTGTAAGTTCATTAATGATTTTTCCATTGATAGCAGTACTATCTTTATGTTCATATCCATGTTTTCTTACCCACTTAATTAATAAAGTACTTTTTAATACTTATTATTGTTGGCTGTTTTTCGTCGTGTTGTAATTTAGCTTAAGTTTTATATAATGAAGATAAAGCTACTTTTAATTTATTCTCTCTAGCCATTATACTGTATTCTTTTGTTGACTGCGCCATTTTATTCAACCATCTTTTGCTTACCCTCATTAAATTTTCTAACAGTATAATAGCACTGTTATGGAGTGCAGCAATGATTATGAAAACTTCATCTTCACACCATACCTGTCCATTACACATTATAACATCATTTTCTTTTTGCATATTCATTGCAGTCTATCAATGTACAGCATTCAAGGCGTAATCTTCGATACTACATGTCTCATTAACATTTGGCGCGCTCAGTGGCCACTCGATAGCTGTCAGAGGAACTTTGACAGCGATACAATACTCAACAAGAGCCCTTCAGGAACTTAACGAACCCATTCTATGGATTTTCTCACGTGAATTATTATTGCTAGTGGATAACGGTCTGTGAGGGGTCGCATGTGTGTCGATCGATCGTATTTGAGTGGATGAGCGAAATAAATAACTGAGCACATATTGGGTTATGAGTTTTTAACGCTTGTGTTTGATCGGTTTTTAAGTTCAATTAATGTTGTGAGTGGTACTACGTATTTTATAGACTTAGGTATGATTAAATGTTTGAATTCAAATAAAACTTTAAAGGCAATATTGTCTTTCATATAAAGACAGAAGAATTCTTGTGAAAGTACAGCAGTAAGATGAATCAGTGACTCAAACACGGAAGGTAATAACATTAAATTACCAAACACATGCATTGCATGCCCAGTTTCTAGTAAAGCCCTTGTATCTAGAACCCTTTCTTCTTATAATTATAAGAAAGAATAAATAACACCGACCCACTCAAAAGACATTCAGCAAAATGCATCAAGTTCAGGAAAACACAATAAGTTTTGAGCAGTAATTCGTAAACATGGCAGTTTATCATGAGCGTTGTAATAGCCTACTGCCCACACTAGGAAAGTTTATTACTCTTGAGCATCATAATAAATCCATCGAATTTCAAGCTTCGCCCGAAGATAAGTAGCATTCATTGCTTTTATTTATATTTGTGGTCGATTTTCTTTATAAGGTAAGCAATTTAAGGCACTTCATTGGTTAAGTGCTTTAGTGGTGTCATTGCTTTGGCAGCTCGAATTGTAGAATTGAGATTGGCTTTCAACAAATTAACTGTTGGTTGTGATTATTATTAGGTATTTGTAATTCATATCGAGAATTGACAGAATCATTAGCGTGTGTATTGGCTATTACATATCAATTTGGTACGAGAATTATTATCTTCTCTCTCAATTGTAAAGTCTACTGTTGTCGATAATAATATGCATTAATTAGATAAATAACAAAATCAATAATATAGATATTTTACACTACATCGTTGTTTACTTGAAGTGCAAATAATATAGCTACAAGACTCAAAAAATGTATAAAATGTATACTGAAATATAAAATATTGCAGATATAGATAAACATGCAATAAACAGTATTAAATTAAAATTAAGGATAATAAAATATAGAATAAGTAAACGAATTAAAATTATTAACATATATTAGTATTTGGCAAATATATACTCCTACCTATTTAAATTTTGCTGTGCCCGACACGGTCCATAAAATTGATACCGCATTTATTTATCTACCACCTGTATATGCATATTGTGGATTGCAATAAACATTTGAATTGAATTGAATTGAAAGATTGATGCATGTCATCAACTGAATCTTTATCGTTGAAAACAATTTGATTAAGATAATATCCGATCAAGAAATTTTAAATTTCGAATCGTTTTACAGGTAGCCGTTTCTTTTTACAGCAGATCAGTAGATCTAACGGTTATCTTCTACGTGTTAGGTCTCAGGGTCGATTCCACGCATTTGCAATTATTACGGTACATGCTACTCTACTTATTTTTGCTTTAATTCTTCGATACTTTAATGATAAAGGCGTTAAGGTAACTGTTTAAAGTACAGTTATCGATAGGAAATAAATCAAAGTGCCCATTGATGGTAAGGCTGTAGTGTAAATTATCTTGTAAAGAGTTAGAGGCCAAGTTATTTTGGTTATTTTAGTGTTAGCATTGTCAGAGTTATATGCGTAACATTGTATAATACTGACAATGAGTACAGGAAGCTAAAACTATTTATTGTGTTATGAATGATTTAAATAACCTGTTTTACGTTTGATTGAAAACTGCTTTCTATCTTTGTGAAAGGGGTCGGCTTCCAGTCAAACCGGCCGCATCACGTAAAATACTAGTATTTTACGTGATGCGGCTGCCTACCAGACCTTTACAACCCAATAACAGGGTAACAATTTGTGTCCAAATATTATTGAAAAATATACAAAGCCGTCATTCTCAAAAGAACTTAACACTCTGTCATACATACGTCATTTCCTAGGAAATAAAAAGTCTGTATTTTATAAACTTAGTAGAATTTTGCAAATCACTTTGGATTTAAACATAGATAGATCTGAAGTAGCAAAAGACTATTTCAACCATGCTGAAGAAATATCTCAACTAGACTTGAATTGCCCTTCTTATTATTTTGTCTTGTCTTCTATTCCTACTTTAATATTGGTATATTATAAGTCGATGCCAATATTATAGTTTTTTTTATAGTGAAATGGATTTGCTCTTGACTCTAGTCTAGGTCACAGATGACAGAGACAAAGTCTACGATGGAATGAGCTTACCCAGAAGAAGCCTGCGGGCGTACTATGACGTCTTAAAACGTGAGTCTTCCGAGCGAGAAAAAGGGATGGAGATATATAGGGTGTATAACTCTATCCCTCTTTCTCGCCCGGAAGACTCACGTTTTGACACCTCATGGTACGCCCGCTGTTCACTCTAACTTTGAAGAGATTAGGGTTGAATGCGTTCTGAAACACAGACGCAGGCAGAGAGTTCCACTTCTTTGTAAGATGGATGTCCAATCAATTGTAAGTCCAATGACGCTTATACTAACATGTGCATCTAAAGTTATTCTAAGTTCTTTCTGTAGTACTACTTTGTGTGTTTACCTAACATCGTTGTATATTGACCGACAATAGGACGCTCTAATAGGCGTTTCCGTTACTCTAATAATAATGTAAACGAAAAATCTTCTGTAAGACCGATTTTAAGATGTTTTTTGTGGTGTTAAAATAAGCATATTGAAGTACGTTTTGGAGTGGTATGCAAGATAATTGATTTTTGTATCAACTTCCGGGAAGCTTTTTGTGGTGCAATGGCTGGTTTTGTTTCAACACTTTTATGGTTTTAAAATTTTACAATACAGTTTTGTATTACAAAGTTTACCATGGAAACCAAGTTGTATTTACAACTACATAGGTACTCACTTGGTGTTTTACAGAATTTTTTCTAACTATCATTTGTATGAAAGTAAGCAAGACACATGTTAAAATATAAAAAAATCTGGTGGCCCGTTCTTGCGTCGCGCGGCTTGTCATTTATTTATTTTATTATAGCCTTTGGCACACCGGGATAATGTAGCATTCTAATAGCGAAAGGATTTTTGAAATCTGTTCTTGAAAATGTTTGTGTTTAATCATTACAAACACAAACGCTTTACTTGAATCTTCATTCGCAGGTATGCTAGAAGAAATTTCTATAGAAATTAAATATTTTCTGTTTCCTTCTTCTCATATATTTATTAAATGCGTGTACATAAATTGTTAAATAAATAAATACAATAAAAATGTATATCTTTCCCCTTTATAATATTATTATAGTGTAGACAAACCAATCAAAATTGCAAAAATAGCGAAGAGAAAGACATGGCCGTACAATTTCACGATCATGACAAAATAATGAAAAGGAATTTCTTGAGGACACTCGAATGCTACAAACAATGCCTTAAAAATGTTTACTTGAGATATGAGAAAGTAAGAAAAGTATGAAAGATTCCTTATCTTACCACCCAAGTAGACAACCATTTAAAAAATAAACGTAGACAAATGAGTCACTTTGGCATTCCTACATGATGACTTGGATCTTGAGTATTGCAGGCATTTTAACCATTTCTTCGTCATAAACTGTGCTGTTTTAAACTCTGGAAATTAACCGACAGACATTCTTATCACCATGCTAATGAAAAGATTATCACTACATAGTATAAAACGAAGTCGCTTCCCGCTGTCTGTCCCTATGTATGCTTAGATCTTTAAAACTACGCAACGAATTTTGATGCGGTTTTTTTAATAGATAGAGTGATTCAAGAGGAAGGTTTATATGTATAATACATGCATAATATAGTAGAGATTTAGTATCAGCATTGCATCCGGGCGTGCGAAGCCGGGGCTGGTCGCTAGTCATCAATAATCTTCTAAAATCTCATCTGTATTTTTTTTCTTCTGTTTACACGATTTTATTACTAAGTTATTAATATCTACTCAAATTTTATCCCTTGCCAAATTTCTATTCGCTTTAAAATGTTCAGCTCAGTTAAATTTCAAAACTATCCACCGACCGCAAATTCCCAACACACAAACCCTCAAACCGTTGGAATTTCAGAGTTAACTGAGAGAAAATTACTTATTAATATGTGTCAGTTAAACTCCTATGGTAATAATTGAGGTTAGAACCTACATAATATATACATCTTAAGAAACAAACATTGTAATTGGAATTGGTTGTATAGTCCTATATACAGCCTGCGTAGGGTGGAATTGACTGTTGTCTGTATTCAGTGAAATAGTAATAATGCCGATTGTCACGCCCCCTCACAGTGTTAACGCGGGCAATGTCTGAGAATTACATCCATCGTTCCACTTGTCTACAAGAGCTTTAGAAGTAGTTACGTCACTTGTGGAAAGGCGTGATTGTTTTAGAACTAAGAATATGTTTATCAAAAGCAGTATTGTCGTTGGGACGTATTAATAGCTTCACCTCTTTGATTGATCGACCTTGACAGTTCAAAAGTGACTGCAAATGGTTTAATTGGAATAAATGCTTTTAGTTTTGAGACCGATCGAATTAAATATACAATGATTACTCATGCCGAAACTATTGATATCAAAATAGGTCCTGATAAATGATATTTATTTAAAAGTAAGTAGGTTAAACATAACACTCTTTTTACACGTCAAATATTTCTGGTAATTTTAAACTAGATGAAGCCGGTGTTTCCTAGCCGACTACCCTTCCCTACCCTGTAATAGCCTTACTATTTTAGGACTAAAGTCTGGCAATCTCAGACAGAGTATACGCATTGTCATACAACGTGGCCATACCGACAGTCTTTCAAACTCAAACTGGAAGCATTTGGTTCAATTAAACCCTTTACAGGCACTTCTGAATTGTCAAGTCGAAAGAACTGAAGCTATCTGCACGTTCCAAAGCGTAGATCTCTATGGAGAAGAACGTGCAAGAAACTCCACGGACACTCTTTTTCTCTCATTTGGGCTCACTTCCACTCGATAGCGATGCGCACGAATTTTTTTATGTCATTTCTAGTTAGAAGGATTTGATTTTACTTTTATGTTGTGTTTAGTTAGCATCGAAATATAAAATGTACATATTTTTAGTTATCTAAAAAAACAAAACAAAAACTTTAATTCTCTCTTTTAGGACTTACATTTTGGATTCTAACAGCGCTAATTATTGTGAAAATGTCCAAATTCTATTGACACATACGCTACCGAAATGCCACTTGGTCAATTTCAAACCTTTTGACTATGATAATCGTTATAAAAAATACAAACTCGTTTTGTTTGCAGCCTCTTGTCACGATATCTTTCTAAGTAAGTTATAAAGCCATCAATCATCAATAAGGTAGTTGGCTAATTAGTCCTTTAGATAGATTCACAAAAAATATTGCACACTTTTTTGAGCTTTGAGAACTCGTGTGACGTCACTACGTGTTACAATTTATACCACGGCGTGACGTCATAAGCCCCCACTACCGATCTTTGATGCTTTTTATCATCGTCAATTTTATAGATTTGATAAAGCAAAAAATACGTTGCCAATATTTTTCGACAATCTAACTGACGGACTAAATAAATAGAATCATATTTTTTTTTACTCAGAAAACGTCCCTATTAAGGTATAACAATTCACAGTCAAGAGTGGAATTGCTAGTCCTTTCCATAATAATACATCTCTTGTAGACTCTTACTACAACGCATTTGTTTAACTTACTATAGTTACCATAAAAATAATAAATAGCTTCACTTTATTTCAGCTGTATTTTACTGTAATCAAAAATAATGGTTTTTAATTAACTCACTCTGATAAAATTGCAAGAAGAAAAAACGCACGCATCCACTTCCAATACACAGTTATATTATCCAATGTTAATGGAACTGCAAACATTTCACCATTACCAACGGCGAACAATTGGTTCGTCCACCATACGAACGTAATAACATTATCCGTCGCATGTTCGTGATCGGTTAATTAGTTTCCTCTTATGAAGATTTGTTGCCTGTATCTACGTAGTTTTCATTATGTAGACACCAGATAACCCAATGATACAAAAACATACAAAACCCAACTTCATCTGCCACTAATAAAGCTCAAATCCCTTCGCAATATGAGAATAGGGAGTTGGAGAAGTTTTGTGTGCTCGATTTTGGACTTTATGACAAAGATGTTAGGTTTGAAGTGAATGTAATGAGGAGTCTCGTAAACAAATAAATTAGCGCCTATATTTGACTAATCCAATTTAGTGAATAACAAGTAAAATGATAACAGATAACTGTAGTTTTGTTGGTGATATAGTGAAATGGAAAGTAACAGTTACATTATTGTCGCATTCATTGATTCATCCGTGATATTATAACTAAATCGTGACATTTTTTGGAAGAAATAAAAGTTGAGATTTAAGATATTCAGGAGTTTGCTGTAATACCTAGACATTGTTGCTAAAACTTCCATGTTCATAAAGCAACAAAATAGAAACATTCATGAGGCTTTTAATTCACACGAAAAAAAAATCGATTTCAGCTTCCAACGAGCAGTCTATATACCAACAAACAACGAAGCCGTCAACAGTATTAATAACATAACAAACAATCCTTAAAAAAAAGAACCAAAAACACTGAAAGTAAAAAAAGAACTTTCACCAAATCACACAAAAATCTTAACCATGAACTCAAAGCAGAAGCCGCGATGCGCCATCTTGGTGGTCCTTTCACAAAAAAGGCTGTATTTTCTCAGCGTAACCCGCTCCGTGTCTGGCATTTAGCACTAAGCGTTAAGCCGAGCCAGTTGAGGGTAGGTAGAACAGGACCGACCATTAGCCCGGCTAACGCTAGTGCAAACATGTTAGTAAATATGACCCTGAAGAGCGTTTCCACTGGGTAAGATGTTAATCTTTGGTTAATCTTCGACCAGTTTTTTGTAGAAGAAGGCTTTTAGTGACTAAAACCTACTCGTGTTACTCCAAATGCTATTTGTGTTCACAATACCGCGAAATTATTGATAGGCTTGCTTTTGACCACGCAAAATCTTATGTGATTGATGATGGACCACGCTTGTCTAGAAGTAACACTTGACTTAAAGACACCCAAGATGAAGCTATAACAAAATATAGACTCCGTCAGCGAATTCTGCTACTCTACGCACAATTAAAGTAAATATTCCCAAACGCTTGTGAAGTTAGAAGGTATCGTGGAGTTATAAGGCAATCTTTGAAATAATTGATCCAGTTGCGAGAGTCAGATATTTTTTTTTTGTTCTGTTTTGTGTTTTTATGTTTGTTTTTTTTTTGTGTTTGTTATAACGTTGACATTGAAAATGTACTATAGAAAAACTAGTTTACAATACTATACAATCCTAATATTTTATTGCCTTAAGATCGCAAGTTTCAAACTTTTCCGGTACGAAAAACTCATCCGTCACTTCAACAGTGGAAACAAACTAAGAGGCTAAAACGTCGGCTTGTGTGATTCCTTGGTCTGTTAACGTTGTGTTAATGGTAGTTATTGATGTTTAGTGGGTTTTGTTGCCTTGCTTGCGTTGTTCAGACGGATTATAGACGTTCACTTACGTTGTGACCAGACTCTTGTTTTGCTTAAGTGAGGGATTCTGCTAGATTGAATGTATATATGTAGGTTGTGAATTTCCCTTGCCTCAAGATATGAATCACATGTTTTTTTATCATCATTCTCATCATCATCATCTATATCATTTATACAAAAGAATACAGTATTATCTCAGTTAAATAGCAACTAAGGTTTAAACTTGTGCTTTCATGAATCTATCTCAATATCGAAAACTATACAAAATGAGTATTTTATATGTGTACGTTATCGTCGATAACAATTTATATAATCTTTAGGTCTTTAAATAAGTAAAGGTATTCTGAAATAATACGAAAGTAATATTGCTTAAGTTTACATATTTTGATGTGTGGTTTTGTACAAAGTACCATATTAATCTATCAGTAAAATATTTTCAGTCAACACAACAATTTTAACGTTTCGTTATCATTGCTCCCAAAATATCACACAAGAAAATCATTTATTCAATGTAATGAATCGAAAAATTGCCCTGATCCACATCCCACAGAAAAAGAAGAATCAAAAACACAACACATAAATATACCATCAGAATACCCTACTTATCATAAACACGTTCGTAAAGAGAATAACCTCGTAACCTAATTCTCGTCACCCCGAATGAGACGATTCCTATTGTAGCCAGTGTTCCAAGTACGTATCTGTTACTGGCAAGCATTTTGCCAAGAGACTCTTGCCAAGGTTGGGCATTCGTTACGAACCTAACATACCCCCTTAAAGGGGGGTTGGCAACAATTCGATGCGCATATTGAGTTCCCCAGTTTTGTTTGAGGGCAGGGCGTTCGCCAAATATATTGGTATCTCCCCAGTTTTTATATTTCGTTGGAAACTGTTTTATTTATTGCAGCAAACATTGTTCGTGACTTGAAGATGTTGTGTTTAAAGGTAAGTTATTGTTCGTTCGTATGAGAGGAGTGTTTTTTTAAGGAAAACTTTGCTGATTTCTTCGTAACCGATATAAGGGGCGTTCTTTTGGACAATTTCAATTTTCTTTGCCACTGTATTTTTGTTTTAGTGTGCTTTTTGAATTCAACTGCAGGTTATACGTGTTTCTTTTATTTATCTCCAGGTTTTTGCATTTAGCAGTTGATCGCATCATTTTGGTACAGTTTAATTGGTGACACAGCGTTAATTTCTTTCCAGAAACCGTTTGTAAAGGTTTTGTGTCCTACAGTAGACTAAACAATGATGACTAATACAGTGAAATTGAAACGGTTTCTCACAAGTTTTAGACCGACCAATCTGTTTTTATTATGAAAGTTTCAGTCTTACTTCTAACTAAAAATACCTACCAGAGTGAATACAAAGGTATTTCATGAAGCGTTTCTTCCATCATTATTATCCATTATTGCGTTCCGTACATTCTTGAACACATCAAAGTGAAGCTCTTTTAAAGCCGGTCGCTCATTGGCAGACAAGTCTTTTACTTCTTTTTTCTAAAACTGTTGCTTTTTCTCTAAAACCGCTGCTTTAATTTGACTAAGGCGAGAACAACTTTCAGTCGACTTTTCATTTTGAATATACTTTAAAAGTTTTAACAATGACATTTTTTATCGTGGATATAATAAAATACGATTTTAGACAGTGGAGAATCTGAAATCACATGTTGTCAAAAGGTTTAAAAAAATCCACAACATTTATTAAATAACAGAAGAAGATAATAGCTTAACAGAATTCAGGGTTGCGGAATTTACTCAAAATAGTCACCGCGGCCCTGGAACGTAAAGGGCATTAGGACGAACACGGATGGGTTTTAGTCAGTAAGAGTCTGAAACTCCATTCCGCTCCGCATTTGATAATATCCCATTCTTAATATAAAGATTAACTAGGTAGTTGTATTATCTCAGCGAGGCTCAGGAAGACCTTTTTACAGTATCCCTAGGGATGTGTCACAACAGGCATTTCACTGAGGGTGTTCCGGAGTGGTCTTATAAGAGGTACCGGGGCCTCTTCCATAATGCTGATTGTGATCACCGGGATGGTTTTAGTGAGGTAAAAATCCCTCACTCCATGGTCTTTTACCCCAATAGTCCAGGCGCCTTTTGAAGGTTTCCCCCCGAAAACAAAAAAAAGGTAGTTGTATTATCTAATCAAAATCAGAATGAAACAGAAAAACCAATCGTACCTCTTTCGTTTAGTTTTACCAAACCAGAGGATATTTTTTTCTTTTTCTATTCCAACTTAAATCTTCTTTTTGACGTCACGAAGCTACCCGTTCGTGCATATCTTTGCCGAGCTTCCGATATTTTCTGCTTCAACGCCGACCGACAGATTCTAAGGAAACTATTTATGTTAGTAAATACGGCTCTATTAACGAAGTTTATTAGGACGTGAGATAGTAAATATAACTAAGTAGAGCAGTTGGCCGTGCATGCGAATGTGCGTGGGTTGAGAATTCAATGATGCTATTTTAATTAATTTTAGACTTTATTGTGTTATTTAAGCGTTTGGTTTTATTGACTTGTTTTTAAACGGAATTTAATTACAAATTACCTGTAGAAAGAAAGACAGAAAAATGTTTGTTTCGGACTCGCACAAAACAAATAACAAAAAAATTATAATTAAAAGCTTCATATTAATTGTATACTGTGCAAGACCAAAAAGGTCACTATCTCAGCATATGCTGTGATATTTTAAAACGATATGTAGCATTATTTTTATTTTTGTAATAAAAAATATTGTTTTATTTAAACATCTTTTTTCATTTACATATCTTGCCAAATATATGAAAAAGAAAATAGCAAACGATAGACTCCTTTGAATTCAATCTTTTATTAATATACCAAATAAATAAAAATCCTATCTTAGTTTTGGTATTGAAAGAAATAAAAGCGACAAAGTCTCTAGTTCTATTCAAACTACATGCCTATTCCACACGAAAATAAACCAATATCAATCTACATCGTCGTACAGGCTACAAGGAAGTCACGTTACAGTCGGACGGCCCTCACGAGTTGACACACCAGCGGGCGTACCATGAGGTATTAAAACATGAGTCTTCCGAGCGAGAAAGATGGATAGAGTTATACACCCTATATAGCTCCATCCCTTTTTCTCGCACGGAAGACTCACGTTTTAAGACGTCATGGTAGGCCCGCAGGACACGCGGTATCGTTGCACCGCTGCAGCGCTTCACTCCGCTGAGTCGCTGACAATCTAAAAACTGAAGCCGCTTAATTAAGACCTCGACGAAGCCAATTTATAACGAATAGACGTACGTGATTTAGAGGTTACGAGTTTAAATGGAACGGTTCCTAGGATTTATTATGTTGATGTCTCTTAGTTTTGTTGTTTTTTATATTACAATGTGCATACGTACTACTACTTTACATGTAAGTTTACAAACTGTGAATTCAATTTGGGCATAGTTTTTACAGACAGAAAATTAATGGAAAGTTCGGGCAGGACGTGCATCCACAAAAACACATGAGTGACCCAATAGGAAGTATCTGATTCTGTTTTTCATGAGACTGTTCAGAAACTAAACCATATTTTTGTAGTGTGTTTTTTCTAACACAAAAAATCAGAATCTGATTCTGTTTTTCACATGGCCGTTTGGAACCCAGAAAATATTTTTGTAGTGTGTTTTTTTCTAATATCTAACAAAACTAACCAAGAAAAAAATATCACACTGTGGGGCAAAGTTAAAGTTTTTCAGACGATTTATTTTAATCTAAAGTAACACATTTATTTCCAACCCAAAAGTGTCATCTAACAAGGCACTTCCCATCCAAATACGTAGATGGATAGAACCCTTAAGCCGTGGCGTGCGTGCAATGCCGCTCTAAAAACTGATGTGACTTAATTAAAGCTGAACGTCGCCAATTTACAAGGAATCCCGCACGTGATCGCAGACTTGAGAAGCTATCCGATATTACAAATGCTGATAAAATACGATCTGGCTACTATTTTAATCTGTTATGCTTACATGTTGGTAGGTTTTATTGTTTATTTTGATGGCTATATAATAGGTATTTAACATTATAAATTATAAGTTTAGGCAGTTACTCCTTGCGGTATTTGTTCGAAATAGTTACCGCGGCCCTGGAACGCAAAGGGCAATAGGAGGAACACGGGTGGGTTTTAGCCAGTAAGAGTCAGACACTCCCTTCCGCTCAACCCCGAGTGGGAAAAGCTAGGCAGATGATAGAACTATCAATTTGAAAAGTTAATTCTCTTTGGAAAAGACCTCCTTCAACTTTAAAAGTTTCCCTGTGGTTGAGACTTTCTTGAAATTATGTCTGTGTTGCATTTTTTATTTTATTATGTCGACCGAACAGTATTTAAATAAATAGTTTTATAACAATGAAAGTAAAGTTGACAACAATGAAATACCATATCTATTTTACAAGCTGCAAAGCTATAATTTACAGCAACAAAATAAGCACATTAATTATAGTAATAAGGTTTTAAGACAGTACAAATTAACATATTCCCCTGCGAAATACAAAGTAAAGTAATATGCAAATAAGATATTACTATGCAACGTATGGTAAGTATGCCTTTGAAACTTCTACGCCAGTTGTCATAATTGCACGTACGTGGTTCGATTCGAGTGGCGTTTCGGAAATTCCGAACGTGGATGCATTTTAGGAATTGGCTCGCATTTTCCTGATTAGTTTTCGTGGGAAGCTTTTGTAGGTGTTGACTGTAGATTTAGTCGACAGTGACACTGGCACAAGTACTTAAATGTTTTTAAAATAATATTTTGTACGTTTTTAGACTACAGTCCCAGTTTTCATAAAAAACTGATAAAAATACATCAATTTATTGTTCGTTACCGGGCCATACAAATATTCCCCCATAAAAAAACTTCCGTTTACCATATTTTTGTTGAAAACTCTATAAAAAATGGCACACTCAACTAGCCGAAATAAAAACATGCAAATTCACTTTACCTATCTAAATATTGCTGGTTCTACACATTCGTTGGCCCGGCACTAGTATTTATATCGTCAATAAAACTCAGCGAGTCGCCAGGGAGTCCTGAGATATAAACATGAATGAAAATAGTCTAGCCATGTTTTTGTCCACGATGTTTCTCGCTTGGCGCACTGTGCAAGTTTGAAGTGGTGTAACGTCTGTGTGTTGGTGGCCCGAAACTTTAAGTGTCGGTAGTGCATTGTTTAGTCTAGGTGGGTTATTTACCTGCAAAATGCATTCGCCTCCTATTGAGGTAAGCTGTTGCATTGTATAAAGGTATCAATTAACTTTTTGAACGCAAACTAAAATGATGTATTGTGAAATTAATCTTTTTTTCCGTTTCAGCATTATTTCTTCCACCCCGGGCAGTGACCTGATCCTTCTTGCTTTCCAGTTCGGAAGAAATCAGTCCAGTTTCATATATGATTGTTATTTGAACATAATATTTGCGTTTTTTTTTCTGCTTTTTACTTAATTCATATTCCGCATTGGTAAAAATGAACAGAAGATATAAGTAAACATAACGAGTCGTGTAATCTATACTAATATTATAAAGCTGAAGAGTTTGTTTGTTTGTTTGAACGCGCTAATCTCAGGAACTACTGGTTCGAATTGAAAAATTCTTTTTGGGTTGAATAGACCATTTATCGAGGAATACACATCAAAATATACAGACAAATATATATCATCACGCTTAAGCCAATAGGAGCGGAGCAGCGATAAAGAATGTTTTAAAATCGGGGATTCCACGGGGACGAAGTCGCGGGCAGCAGCTAGTTATTAGATGAAAAGCCAAACCAATCGAGCATGGCTATCATAACAGCCCATCCCCTTCAATTAAAAGGGGATGGGAATTCACCCATAGAACATATTCGAGATGACACGCAGCCGATACACTCTACGTTCATCGGAATTGTTATTTCAAAGTAGAATTAATTATTACAATCTAGGGACTGGTATTTGTGAATGATCTTATAAAAAGAGTTTCTTTTTATTCATCTTAATACTACAGCTAGGCAAAGGTATCTCCATTTATTACCATGTATTTTTGTTTTCGTTCTCTGGCCAATCCTTCAGGAACCATTTAAGATAATATTATTGTTGATTCTATAACATTCATGAAAAAATCTTAAAAAAAAACTGTGGCAAGAATGTCCTTTGTTATTAATTCTGTCAAAATGCAAGTAAAAAAATTATGCACAGTGTACTAAAATTTTACGCTCGTGGACAAAAAACAACAAATCACAAAACTATCAGCTACAACTTTACTAGCAAAGCAATGTTTCCATTGTACAGATAGCAACAAAATTTACTGTACGGTGTACAAATAAACTGCGAATATGTTAACAAGGTATGAAACAAACGATGCAAAAACAAGACTCAAGCGTTCATATTTATAGAGAATGAAATTGGCGCCCGAAGCCCTATTTTAGCAACAGCCCTTTAATTTATCGTTGAGTTTGCAGTCCTGTGAGTAAAATTCGTTGCACATTATAATATAACCCGTAATTGGTATCGGATGAAAGGTTCTGGATTGACCGGTTTTTTTTTTCTGACGGTAGAAAAATTTAATGATTTGTTTTAGTATTCGGTTTTTGATTGAAGTGTGTAATAAGTAGTTTTTGTTTGAGTAATTGGGTAGTCCAGTTTAAATGTCATTTGCGTGGGTTGTTTTCTAACTAGAAAATATATCAACTTTTATTTGATAATGAATAAACCAGCTTAGAATTCAAGAAAAGTAAAATAAATAGAAGAAAGTACAGTGTTTCAGCAGTTTTCTAGTGGAAAAAACTCTGCTTTATTAACCTAGGTACTATTTATTACTATATGTTTACATATCGAAGCAAACGTCATAATAAAACCGGCGGCTTTCCGGTACTTAATATTTTATGCACAAACAACAACAAAAAAAAATACCCATATACCACTATTCTTAGAAACATGTTCGAAGCGTCGACTCCAAGCGAAAAAAACTTTTAACATGCAATTCTTACTATAGCTGTCCATTCCTACACAATTTAAATGAACATTCACAATATTGTTACTGTTTCTAAATAGCCCTAAATTATAGCACCAATGGATTTTATCCAGAAATATACTAAATAACACGGCATAATCGGCATATTCCCGCCCACAGTGCAAGACAAATCAACTCGTTTATTTCAGAACTCAGGACAGTATGACACATTGTAATGAAATAAAAGACAATACGCCAGCCTTTGATACTAGTGAATGAACAAAAAAGCAAGCCGAATGCTTTTGTGAGAGCTTGTATTAATATGTATGACAATTATAGTTGCATCGTGGGGTCATTTTGTATTATAATGGACAATATTGTTGAGTAAATTTTTTGTGAGCACTTTTTTATTAAAATTCTGAGATTAAATAGTCTGAATTTTATTAAAATATGTATAATGAAGGCACAATATTTATATGCTGTTTAATATTTTAATACTATTTCATTATGCACATTATTTATTTACGACCATACCTAGTGATTTAATAATAAAACAGCTTATTATGAGAACACACGATAATTCTACTGAATGCACATAAATTAAACCTTTGGTAGGTAATTAAATACCAATATTCACGTTACAGTACGAAGGAAATAATGCATAACAAAAGTTCCTTAGTACAATTATTTCTCGTTCGTAATTTATATCACGAAATTGGGTTAATTAGATACACAGGTGATGTATACATATTAATTTGTAAATTTTAATTAATGTTCGTTATGGCACGGCCCGCGTAAGATGTTTAAAAGATCACTCACGACGCTTTTTGGACAAAATTGCTGAAAATTTCCTTAGGGCCTTAATGACAAATTTAAATTATGATCGTATCTTGAAAGCTACGTAGAGATGAAGTTTTGGACAAGGAAGTGAAATAAAAGATTTTTTTCTCATTTAAATTTTCGCTTAGGTTAGTGTAATTAAACACTTCAAATTATTGAACAGTCCACAAGTCACTCTCTGAATATGAATCATGTTTTTACCAAACCTAGATTTTGTTAAACCAGCTAGAACTGTGAAATCCAGAAAAAAATTGGGATCCGCAAACTCAAACATGGCTGCTGATTTAAGATCTAGGCAAATGTAGCACTATATTTTTTGTCCAGATTTCATCGAGTTGAACTACTGGTCCATTAAGTGCTACCAAAAAAATCCGATCGTGATCGTAAATTTGGTAGGAACTCGAAAGCACGCGCTAAATGTAACTTAAAAAAAAATGTAAATGAAAACAAACTTTTTGTTCGTGAGAAATATCAACATGGAATTGACAAAAACTAGCGTTTTGTAGTTCAAAGTCCGTTCTCGATTACGTCGTCAAGCACATCGCCTGTTAACTTGGTCACAAATTTTCTACGCACGTACGTTTCTGATCGACTTCGTGATTTCGGTGATAAAAAAAGTGAGATTAAGGACAATGGTAGTCACTATTATTTGTGTTCTGATTTCCACGCCTTGATTGTGTTTGGTTGGTATGAGACGACTTATTTTGTACATTCATGTTTGTCTCGTGCGAGAAAAAGAATGGCCGTCACGATATACTTTACTAGGAGTTCAATATTTGTATAGCTGGCTACTGCAAAATTAGGAATAAAAAACTATGATATTCAGAATCAAATATTTATATCAAACTAGCTGCTGCCCGCAGCTTCGCCCGCATGAATGTCGGAAATTATCCCAAGGGAACATAATCCCGGGATAAAATGTATCCTATGTTACTTCTAGTACCTCCCAGAATATGTGTACAAAGTTTAATGATGATTCGTCAAGTAGTTTTTGCGTGAAAGCGTAACAAACATCCACGCTTTCACATTTATAATATTAGTAAGGATTATTGAGGCCTCGCCTTTTTTGTTTACACTCAACTCTTACGTATCAAAACTAAATACAATTGCTCTTTAAATAACATTTCAGGATTTATGAGAACAGTACAAAAATCGTACCAATTTAATCCACATTTTGACTTTTTCCTCAAAGAGACCACAGTGCAAACAACATAATTCATTACAAAAACCTCTGCGCAAAATCCAAACAAAGACATTTTAAATAATCGTTTCCAAAAGATAATACGTTTACTGAATACACATTTGGGTATAAAAACAGATGATTGTCCCTTCATTACGGCGGTAATAATTCACACCAACGCGAAAAGTTTTGGACACAAAATTGAAAAAGAGATCGCGTGTGTGGTGCAAGTTGCAGGATTATAGCGGTTTGAGAAAAATGCTTATAAAGTGCACACTCAATAAATAATACAAGAAAAGTATATATTTGATTGACCGACTACGAGTAGGTAGGTTACTAACTACAATAAAATTAATGCTACTTAGAAAGAAAGAAAATTTATTTATTTGCCACAGTTGAGACACACAACAAAAAAGATATAAACAAAATGAAAAAATAAATAAGATGTGTACGCCCCACGGTTGTGCCAAATAGGCTTAGCTATAAGCCTCATGAAAGGTACAATAATTTCCAAAAAAAAAAAGAACTATAGGTATTGTTCAGGGTAAATAAGAAATTTACTGTAGATACTTAAATAAGTAGGTAGTTCAGTTTATCATGCACTACTTAGTTGTGTTTACCAATTTTCGTTCATAACTTGAGCCACACTTGCGTCGAGGTAAAGTTTTTACCCCAAAACATGCCTACAGATTTCCCAGTTTAAATCGCTGGTCGGTTATGCGGCAAAAACAAGTCGCTCGAATAGCTCGTAAATTTCAGCAGGGAGCGCTTTTGGCTTTTTCTTGGACTTCAAAATCGAATTTACTGTTGGGAGTATGGAAAACGATATTAAGGGCACGGTTGGGACTGTGGAATATTTTAAGCTATACTATACCTTTTTTTTTGGATGGGAAATCATCAAATGATTTCTCCCGCTCTGGGCGGAGCGGAAGGGAGTGTCAGACTCTTACTGACTAAAACCTGGTGTACTTTACTTTCCAGGGCCGCGGTGACTCTTTCGAACAAATTCTGAAACCCTAGCAGGCACTGACCCTATGGGGTCCAGTCTTCGTTGCTGACAGCTCTTTGACGTGCGCGTGAAAACCGACGCGGCGTCGACCCGGGCCTGGTTGCTGTCGGACGACAAGCTACCCATAGCTACTTTACGAACTTACATACGTGCTAGTTATATTGGCTATAGATGTGACCTTCTGTTGAGTAAGATAAACACTCTCAGTTATCTCATTTAATGTTAATTCATTAAATAATGCTGATTAACTGATTTTTTTGCGTTTTAAGTAAGCAGTCTTATCAAGAGCCTTTTTGATACCCAGTATCTGGGTTTTAGAGGTCAGATAGGCGGTCGCCCCATGTTAATTACTAGTGAAAACCTGCATCTGGTCAGACTGGAAGCCAACAAAATTAGAATTGGGAGATGCCTAAGTAAATGATAATGATGTTCTGGCGTTGAAAAACTGACAAATCACTGGCATTTACGGACGATACGCTCGTACAAGCTAGGAATGTCTGCAAAAATATGCATGCCAATGTAAACTTCTGACTTAGCCTAGAGCTAGACATTTCCATGGAGACTATAACTAACAGTCCAGGCCTACATGGTCGGAACATACATTACTAAGTAACGGCACACATTGTGCGATTTCGAGCCATAAACACCGTATTGTTTGTTCAGACTATCTGAGCGCGTGCGTCGAACGGAAATATGCATGATTTGTGGCCCACTGTTCTGTCCAACGTTGTATCTGGCGTCAAATTAGCCAGTAAACTGGGCTTTTAGTGACGAAAGCCTCTGTTTAAGTCTGGTCTCAAGTTGATGTCATCGTTTTCTTTTCGAATAAAGAAAAATTGATATGTCTGAAATTCAATTGTCAGGAGAATTGAAATGGTAGACGATAACCCAATACAAGTTTCATACAAATCATTTATTCTAGTTTCTAGAAAAAAATAAAAAAAAACGAATGATAAATGTGTTTTCGAGTTTACTGATGTTTTGCAAAGAATTTTTATTTCGGTGTTTTTTTCTTCAGTTTTTTCAGAACAACGCGGAGCAGCTGTGGGTATTTGATATCTGTTACGGATAGATAAATAAAACTTACCTTTATAGTAAACCAAACACTAGTTACAACTCTTTTACAGAAACTTTATTCTATGTGTATAATCCGTGGATACAATGGTGTTTTCATCGTCAAAGATAGGTACCATACAAACTTTGATGTGAAAAAAAGAACTTAAAATAAAAAGTTACATGTTAAGTATATTTATCTTTATTTGTATTCTTAGTCTTGCATGTCAATATTACGTATGTTTGTCTACATTTCAATTGCATAGTAATTAATGATAAGTGGAAGCGCGGAGACTCCTAATACAAGCAATTCCTTGCTTAAAAGGAGATCTCCAATATTGTGTATTTAAATGCCCATTGTAATTGAAATAAACTGTTTATTTTTTTCTGGAGGCTGTAGTTTCCGGTTTGTTTAACGGAAATCATCAAATGGCTTCTCCCACTCTGAGACGGGTAGACGGGAGTGTCAGAATCTTACTGACTAAAACCCACCCGTGTTCTTTCTAATGCCCTTTGCGTTCCAGGGCCGCGGTGACACTTTCTCGAACAAATTCCACAACTCTGGCAGGATGGCGTACTGCTAGTAAATTAATTAAATTTCAAATCATTTATAATCTTCTTAGCAACAATTTACTAGTATTTTTACTGGTGACGAATTCCACAGAAGCCAGCTACTACATAGGTACGTAAACCCAAATGTTAAAATCTGAAGTGAATTTAGTCAACTTATAATTATCTCGCTTGATGTGTAAGATTAATTTAATTAATTAATTTCGTCGTGATGGATACTCGCTTCATATTCACTTTCCGGTAGTTTGACTGACAGACAATTTGCTGCGACCTTTCATGTTCGCATAATTTCGGGTATCTTTTATACCTACCCTATAATGCCTTTTCACCCATAAGTGGACTTCAATTAGCTGGTCTAAATCTGAATAACTTGGCCCAACGTTCAATACAGCTAATTGGATATTTAACTAGATATAAAATCATAATTCTATTTAGTTCCGTCCGTTGGATTTTCAAAAAATATTGGACACTTATTTTTTGTCATTTCAAATCGCAAGAAAATATAAAGATAAAGCGCTTCAAAGTTCTAGAGTAGGGGCTGGTGACGTCACGACGGTGGTAAACATTGCAGCACGTAGTGATGTCACGCGAGTTTTCAACGCACTACACGCTGTCTTCATATTTTTTACGCGAAAAAGAAGACTGTAAATCTATCTGACGGACTAATTAGATTTTTTCAGTAAATTTCCCTATTGTGAAAAGTATACTATAAGTATCTTATCTTGGAAATGATATACATCAGGAAACAGCTATCAAAATTAACCACTAAATAGTTTTAAACAAAGTCCTTATCTGCCCCTGCCTGTTTATTCACTAACTTCATCTAAACCAACAATATTAAAAATAACCATATTTGACTTTACTCGGATGAAGAATTTGTAATCGCGTTTATTCCAAACAGGCAGACTGATTAACCATGTCACTTATAATATTCTTGACACAGGTAATCCTAAATCATTACTAATTCAAAATATTACCTATAATTTCCAAGAATATTAACACGTAATCTGATCTCAATATACGAAACACACGTATGTGTAAGCGAGTACCGGATCATGACTTATAGAAAAATATATTGTTTCTAAAAATAGCACATCTTTCCACTGGATTACGGCCCTCTTTTCTCCGCAGATTCCCTCTATATTACTCAGTTCCTCGAATGGCGACGAAGGTCGTATGTTTTGATGAGATGTAGCCTTTATGAAGTTTGCTAAGATGGAAATATCGGTTACCGTGTCCATGGAAAAAATGTAGTGGGTACGTTGAAATGAGGTTGGAAGAGTACGGAAAAAAAATGTTTATAGAAGCTTGTTGAAAATATTGAAGTAGAAGTAGTAGCGTTGGGTATGGTTTGGGATGTTTTATAAAAACTTGATTCTGGACGAAACAAACCGTTTTCCTTCGGGGAATGTAAAAACTAGATAGATGGTCAAACATTCTATTAAGGCTGAACAGTGATAAATCAAGCTTGATTAAAATAACAATAATTCTAGTGATTAAAGCACAGATGACATAATTGTTGTTTTGACCAAGATGAGTCAAATTATTACACCATCAGTATGGAGATACATTACGGTGGAGGTCTGCCCTGCTTGGGCGGAGCAACGCCGTGTCCTCGTCGAGGCGGTCGGCGGCGGCGACCTCTCGCGAACGGCCCTGATTCAAACCTTGGTCTGGAGCGAGGAGTCACCGCGGCCCTTGTTCACGGGTGAGCTTTAGTCAGTAAGAGTCTGACACTCTCTTCCGCTCCGCCCAGAGCGGGAGAAGTCAATTGATGATTACTCATCCAAAAAAAGGGTGGAGATAAATAGGTATACCGATCAAATACTCTTCCTTCCTCTCAATCTCTTTTATCTTACTCACGAACAAGTTTTTAGTTTAACACACCAATTTGTCCAAACGGCTATGAATCACGATGCCACAAGCCGAAACGGAACTATTACCAAAACTTTCCGTTTTCGCTTGCCAATAAAAGGAAGACGATACGTCGAAATTGCCACAAAAAACTACTTTTTATAGTTAAATTGGAGTTGTCGTACCAATCCGAAGTTTTCGAACTCACTTTTGAGCTCGAGAAGGCACCTATCAACATTCCTCATAGCCAGTTCAAAATCCGAAGGCGTTAAACGCAAGTTTTTCCACCGAAATGTTTGCAGGGATGTGAGTGTTTATCTCTGGAAAGTTATCGATGGGAACATGAGAAAAATCTCTGCACAGATCTATTATTCTTTACAATAATATCGGGATTTGCTTCCAGTTTAACCACGCATGACTGAATACCAAGTATTTGACATGGAGCTCTTTATGATAAACTAAAAAAATAGATAAACATAATATGTATATACGTTTAATGGTGTCTAACTTTAAAATTATAATTTTCGTTTACATATGTACAAAAGAAAAACTTCTGATTATAACATAAGAGACGGTGCATAAATAGAAAAAAAAGACACAAACAAAAATATAATGGAAAGACATGGATATGAGAAGATTGACAGCAAATCACAAAACCACTCAATAGAAAAATCAGAACCTAAAATATTCATATACTACTAAAATCACCATCGATAACTCAACGATTCCTCTCGGTATCCCATCCCTACACTAAAGTATCGCAGATCGTAAATCTCAGTTTTTCCTCGTCGAGTGAGGGTCGACAAGGATTTTGCAGACCTCCAAGGAGTTAGAAGTCACACCTGGCACTCTGAGCCAGGATTAATGGTGGAATGGTGCACTCCCAATTCCAGTTTGAAATCTGCATTAGCAAAAGAATTATGGCTTGGCGATAAATCTAAGAAAAATTTGAATTTTAAAGTTATTAGTTCGCGTGAGTTATGTTTGTAGAAACAAGTTGAGGAAAAAGTTTTGATGTTTGTAGGGTAGTCGTGAAGGTTCATTGAACTTTAGCACTGCTTCAGAGTTATGGATATTGGTTAACCTTTTAGTAGCGCTTTCAAAATGTAGTCACCCAAATATAAATAACAGTGTAACAGATTCTGTGAAGCGTTGTATCCAAGCTTATTTATAAAAAATAATTTAATTCGTTCAAATACTGAATAACGTATTCCAAATTCAAACTCTCTGTGGGTTTAAATGAAGAAAAACAGTTTTTAAACTAAGCATTTTAATATTAAAAAAAAATTACAGACTGCCAAGTCTTCTTCAGAGTATGGGAATAATGATAGGAAGGCATTGATTTCTATTCCAAAAGTTACCTCAAAATTCTTACACAGTAAAATCCCCTTCAGCCTAATCAAACCCGTATATTCCGTTCATCATTTGTCTCTATCAACTCATCAATCGAAATCGCAGTTATTCGAACGAATACAGTTTAGAGAAAAAAAAAAGCCTTTGTCTTCGCACAAAGCAATTACTGTGTAATTTGTCACTGCTCCCATCCACAGTTTGATTTCTTTAGTAAGGGATTAGATTGATTGATTAGCCATTTTGGCTTCCCCCTTCTTCGTAGGCACTGAACTATCGTAAATGACTCTAAGATTAAGATTGGCTGTGTTCCCAAATATATCTGGGTCGCGGTGTTACTTGATGGCACTGCCAAGAAAAAATATTTTATAAAATTACAGAGTACAAGAGAAAAAATTTGAAATAGAAAATTAAAATTTCTTTCAGTTTTCTAGGATATTAAAATAGATGTGTTTTTTTTTTGGCTAAGTTGGCAATTGCATGTCAATTAAATTTTGCGTTATCAAATTCCACGTACCTTAAACAGCAACTAACCAATCCTTAAAATCTTTATAAATATGAAATTTAGCTTGTTTTGACCAACACTTTGCTTTCACGACTAAATCACTGATCTCAATGATTTAGTCGTGGAAGCAAAATCACCTTGTGTAAAAATACACAAGGCGATTCTGATGAATTTTCTTACATGAGTCTCTGGCGACGGTTATAGTCTATTTCTTTGCGAAAATCTAAATTAACGCGAGCGAAGCCTTGTGCCAAAGCTAATCAGCAAAATAAAACTCGTCAGTTACAAAAACAAATGGACAAAAAATTAATTTTACAAAACAGTTAACAACCCTGAGAAACTGACTTTAATTTCTCACTATAATCTTTAACGCCGTGAGACCACATAAATTTTCAAGTCTTGCTAAAAGATGGTAAAAGGTGCACGCCAAGTAATTACGTACGCATAGGCTCTTAAACACATACTAGAAACAAAAACGGAATGGGCAATAACTTTACGTGTAAATAGCTTACTTTTACGACTGTTAAAATATCTTCACATACATATATATTCCCTGCAAGGTGTGGGCAAACTTTGAGAAGTTGTATTAGCACTTAGCTATTTGAGACATCTCTACGAATTCTTCTTTATACCAGATAGCAATAAGCTTTTTATGAAAGAGGCTGTGGCAAATAAAAAATATAATCTCCAAAGCAAGCAAGATACTTTTACAGGTTGTGACGTTACTAAAATTATATTATATACATATAAAAACACCGAATTCTAAAAACAAAGAATAAACAAATGATCCTCAACTAAAACTTCTTAATTCAAATGAAATTATTACTACACCTAATCTAGTAGATAACTAAGTTAAAAACGGAAAGAAGAAAGGAAAGATAAAAGATTAAAATCACGTGCAAAATTCAATTGAACGCAAAGTTCTAACAACGTGAAGCTTGCAAAGTGATAACATTGCTATTACGGACGGAGCTGATAACGGAGTCGGGCCAATTAGTGAGATTGAAGCTTTGGTTACTAACATTTTGAATCCTGGATTTAAGTTCGATTATATCTTAAAAGTTGGTTTAATTTATGAGATTAAAGATTCAATTTGGGATTGAGTTGATGATAAACTATGATATAAACTTAATTATATGAATGAGAATTTTTACTTATCCTTTATGTAACAGAAAACTATAATTCGACCAAAAACATATATTCATGTAAAATTTTGCCAAGACGAGTCTACGTAGCTTACCCTGCGAAAAAGTTATCAGATCTCGTATAGAGCCAAGCTCTAAAGACTGCACGTTCTAAACCTCCAAGCTCAAAACTATACCTTACTCAAAATATATGAAAAAATGGTCAGGTCTCATGTAGAGCCAAGAATTTTTATTTATACGCCCTAACTTTACTAGGCCTACTTTCACAAATTCTACATTTTAGTAAAAACCTGTGGCTTGGCCGTTTTGCTACCGTTACGAAGATTTTATAGGCATTTGTTCATTGGGTGTGAAATAATTAATTTATTTTTGTATGTTGGTTAATGGATTTTTTTTTTGTTTATTTTTCTACCTTTTTTGGGTGTATTTCTTGAAGTATATACGAATGAATGAATTAAAATACTTAATTAATTTTCACTTATGTAGCACAAACTGTAGTGTAAGTCTCATAAAAACTTCCACCGTAGTAGGTACTATTATCTGTACTTACACTTTCTATTCCCAAGGGATAGATTAGGTTAGGTTTTTAATTTTTTTGCTATATTTGTTAATCATTCTGAAGTTTTGAACTTCAGAAAGTATCCTAACAACTTTGATGATCAGTGAGTCAGTGACGAAATCGATGGTTTTGAGACATTAATAAAATCTAAATTATAATAGCTACGACATTCAAACTTTGTTTAATGACTGTACTGATGGCAGTCTATCTTGATTGTTTTTTTAACTATTTAGCATCATCCAAAGCAAAGTTATGAGAGTTCAAAAGAACGACAAAGCGTCTCAAGAAAAGGTAGGTAATGCCCTTGCGCTTCGCTTACCTCGTCTCGGCGGAGGCACTGCCGTGCCCCCAAATTAATGAAGTTAATATTCGCGAACACATTCATATGAAGTGGGCAGTAGTAGGTATCATCGCACCTATTTCTATTAATTGTTTAAATATTTCGTTCACATATTTTTCTTGTTATTTTATATATTTCTTTTTTGTATGTTTATTTATGTATGTTTTTTTTTTTAAGTTTGTGTTTTTAAATAATGTAACAGCCAATCAATAAAATGGAAAAGTCTTTGCTTAATGGTTGCCTGAACTACTCGTTGAAGTTACTTTGATCACAATATTACTATGTACAATTTATTTTTACCAGGAATTCATTCCTTCAATATAATTAAGTTACGTGGCGCAGTATGTACAGCTTGAACGAGAACATTTTTTGTACAAGGAAACATTCTGAGGTACAAATACTTGGAAGCCAGCCAGCAATTATTTACCTTCCCGCTACAAACTAACTTAAGGTATCCACTAAAGAAAGACGCAAGTTACATCATACATACGCCATTATTAAATCTGTAACAATATTTGTCCTAACTTAGTCGTAAACGACACTCAGCAGTTTAGAGAAAAGCAAATACACTGAGATAGTATTAATTACTTCGCCGCGATTAAATTTTAATATAAACCTAGCTCAAACAACGTCAACGAAAATGAGGAAACTGTTAAATCTATCCATAAAGTAATCAAAAGCTTTGATATTCTACAACTAAACGGACAAGTAAAAATGAATCTTAATCACAAGTATCACGGAATAAAAGCCTACTAAGCCCCGCAAAATCCGACGATGGCCTGCAAAAAGAGAAGACAACGTAGGTTAATTTGAATCCCCGCGTTTGTAAGCCGAACAATAATTGGATTTGGACGTCCAAGTTGACAGTTCATTTCGTTGTTTCGTCCCCTGACATGTCCCGTTAAGATTATGAAAAGTTATTATTTCAGAAGAACCCTCCTTTGGCTAATTTGGATAAGAGCCAATTATAGAAACGCTCAACTTTTTCCTTTTTGAAACTGAGTTAGGTGTAACGCAATTTTGCAAGGCAGATTTATGTTGTAATTTCCTTGAGAGGGGGACAAACGCTTTGAGCTAGTTAACTTAAGCATCGTCTAATTAGGCACTTTTAATTCAAATTGGATCAACTCTCGGAGTCGTAACTTTCTCGTGAATCGCGCTCGGCAAAACATTGCCGACATAAAACAATCACTGCGAGACGTGTAATTATGTAATTATTCAAGACAAATTAAAGTTCGGGGGAAGGGTGACTTGTCAAGTGCGCAAAAACGGTAGACAGGCGAACAACAGCGGTTTTTGTTTCGGCAATAACAAGGGAAGACAAAAACAGTGGCATCAAAATGTATGACACTCAACAACCGTGCGTCTCGCCAGTTTTTGCACAAGTATAAAAACTTTGAAGGGATTGTAATGCTTGGACTTAAGGGCCTTAAGTGATTTTCGTCGTATTTAGTTGAAAAGTTTGCTCAAGTTTTTCCTCGGGCTTAATTGTTTCGTTATCTATATTTTTCTGATGGGAAAGTTTTGTTTCCTTATTGTTCATTGTTAATGTAAAACAAAACCTTTATTTCTTCGTTCCAACTTATATCACGTGAAGTATTGTCTGACCTATCGGCTGTATGTGTGATATTGATGACTTCAGGAAATTGAATGAATGTCTACAACCATTAGCTTTTATCAAAATCAATGGCTACATTGAATCGTATTGTAGTGAACACGCTCCATCAGTAACGAATGATTTATGAGCTAACAAATAAAGTGTTGAAAGGACAAATGGCTGATGTCAATTTTTTATCTACAACTTATACATCAATACTAAGCACAAGATAGATAGCTGTTACGAAACAAAGCTTTAATAAAACTCAAGATGAAAATGTTCAGCGAAAAATAAAAAGCTTAAAGATATTAAAACAAGCCAACCAGATTAAAATAAAAGCGTTCAAGCAACGAATCTTATTTTAGAGCTCTCGGGAAGTGAAAAGTTGCTACGGAAATAATCCAATCACAAGCAATAAAGAAGGGCAAAGGGAAATTAATACCAATGCTGGCGACAAAGTCGATCTTCTTCGTCTTGACAGATGTCTTCGAGATGAAATATTGTGTCGACAAGACGACTGGAAACAGTTAAGACTTGTAAGAGACTGAATTCAAACTACTACTATCATACTCGTATGTAGCAAGGTGAATTCGTTCGTAGATACTTTTTGCATAATATCGTTAGACTTGTATACGAGCGACATGCTAAACGAAAAGTAGCTGTCAGTGGCCGCTGAATGACATTAAGACGGATAGCAAGCTGCAACTTAATTTTAACCAGACTCTTTAGATAATTTACTGCCATAGAATTTAATGCTATTTTAATACCTTAGAAGGCAATGTTACCCTTTCACAAAGATAAAGATAGACAGACTCCGGTGACGCTTCGGGCCATAAAATTAATTTAAAAATTAGATTCCGGCGCTAAAAAAGTCGTTACCCTAAATAACTAAATTTTCAAGTAGGCACATTAATATTCATAAAAAGATACTGAAGCAATTTTAAACACGAAGATCTTATTCTTTCTACGATTAGAAAATAAACATTAAGAGAACCGGCTGGCAAAACACACATCAAATGTTTATTAGACTAAAAGATCACGTCGAGCCAGTTATATGGCCACCCAAGATGAACAATGTTTCCAAAGGTTCCCCATATCATAAAATCTTTCTTTTTATCGAGTACTGGTTCGTTTAGGCGTAAGAGAATGAGATAGATTTTACACCCACTCGGTTAACTTCGATTGTTTTACGAGGCCTAATCAAATACTAAGTGCATATTTACTTCAGATATTGCAAAATTTACGATCTTAGTACCTGAGTGTTTATCGAGAACATTAAAGGCTTCGCTTCGATTTGTTTTATTGTTTATTTCTATTAGCGGTCGGACTAGGCATAATACATTTAGCGGGAGTATGCTTGAATAAATGTTTTCTGTAAGTGTTACTGTCTTAGTATCTGAAATGACTGTTAATTTATTGAAAGTCTACAATTTACGTAAAACAGAAATATCTATTCGATCTTTTACTTCTTTTGTGGACACTGATGGCAGCAAGATTCAAACTGCGTCAGATTAAGGTATCATCAGTCTTAATTCAACGCAAACGTTGTATGCAATAGTGATTTATCATCCTGTTTTCCCCACAAATAAGTCCAATTAACATCATACTAGAGAATTTTCTATATATAAGTTCGCGTTGCCTGGACATTCGTTGTAAAACGTCTAACATGATATGTTTATTTAATATATACGAATAATTCTCCGTGAATTATGCGCGTGGGCAGGAAGACGGTGTTAGATTGGATATTTATTGTGATACTACTCGTCTATGAGGGATTTATTGAAGGTGGTATGCTGGAGTTTTTGGACATCTTGTAATGTGGTCATAAATATCGACGGGGATAGCCGTTGATGACATTGAACGCTGCTGTGGAAGGTCTTTAGACGTGTCAAGCTTGTCTTCAAACCGTTTGACACTAGTATAAAAAAGATAAGTAACCAATGAATAATCTGCTGTCTGATGGTAAAGATTTTGTGACTTGAACATGGTTTTTGTTTTAAAATGTTCAGGGAAGCAGTAAAAGGCATACTATTTTATATAGAAAACACGTTTTAGATAGATTAGAATGTCCTAATGTGTAATAAAAAATCCATAACAACAAATATGCGGCGTAAATTATCTTTCTAATCCCAATAAAAATCAAAAGTATTTAATGATAAAACTAGTAGCATTATTGATGCGAACATTAGTAGTAAACCAGTCGGACTTCAAAGATGGTCGATTCCAGCTACTTAATAACTGAAATGCCATAAAACATTACTGGACAAGCAATAACAATTAACTGTATGTTGGTTTGAGCCAAGGTCTCAGAAAGGAATGTTTATTAAACTGAAGAAGGGTGATTATTTGAGTAAAATGAAGGAAGAATTTTACTGAGAATTGTTCCCGGATAGATATTTGGACAGAATTTGCAATATTTGTGAAGGTATACCGTGTTTCCTTAATTATGGAGATGATTTGACTGAAGTATTTTCTTTGTGAAGTTTTGATTTATGTTACAGCTGTATACGTAGGCATTGATGATTCAAATGATACTGTGATAAATGGTTAAGTACGTAAAGATAAAGTTCTTCAGTAAAGATTGCTTCGGAAACAAATGTGCTCAGGGCAAGTGTCACGTCGCGTCGAGCCGCTTTTAATGCTATCCTAGCTTCGTTCGGAATAGCTCCACAAAGACATGTTCAATGCTCAGAACACGATCACATAAAATGGCCAGTAAACCTTCAGACACCATGTCAAACATAAAACAGAACAATAAAAAATTTTACAACTCCAGAAACATGAAAACGGATTAAATTTATTTGCTGAAGCAAATTCCACTAAAGTATTTGTTGAAACAATTAAATTGGATTCAGAATCTGATTTATTCGAATACTTTTGGGATTGATCAGAGTGGAGTTTAGAATTGTAGATTAATTGATTGATGAACAGTTCATATTGAAATATCCTTTAGATATATTGACGCATTTACTGAATGTAATCGAATCTAAGTCCATATTATGTTTTGTAATACATTGTTGTGTACTAAATGTTCTAAATGGGTGAAAAAATTCCGTCGGCATTTTTGTTCTGCTTGTCCAACTATTCCCTAGAGAGAGATACGTTTTCAGTTAGGATTCTATTAGACAGAAGCAAAAATATAATGAAAAAGTCGTTCTCAATTTAGATTATTTATATTGTCATACGTTTTTATAACAAAAGGACATGTTTTGTTTTTTTCGTCGTTCTGTCGTCACAATATTCGTTCATAGGCATGTATTTTAAATTTTTTACCTTTATTATAGAACCATAGTTATAATTTTATAAGATTCAATAAAAGTTCAAGTTCATCATCATCAGTAATATACTCAAACCTACATTTAAGTCAGTCACTAAAATTGCTATTGAGGTTTTTATTATCTGCAGATCGATGGCCACTGTTAGTCATCCGTAGCAATGTAATTTTTGCTCGGAAACAACACAAAACTAAAAATAAAACTGTGTAATTACCGAACACCGAAATCTAATCCACAAAAACCAATTACGGTAATTACTAAAGAACCAATTCGTCGCTCGAATAAATCGCAAAACCCAACTTAGCTCCCAACAATTAGTAGAACACACAGTAATTAGCAGCAACAGCGTGACAACGGAATTTAGAAACAATATTAAGCCCGTATTGATCAGTGACAGTACAAGTTGTGTTTTACCTACATCAATTTTATTCCCAAACATACAACACTAAAATACACTGTGTCGACAAAGATATAAAGTCCAAAATCGAATCATGTATAAAGCTTTGTGTCCTTTATGGTGACGTATTGACAGAATGAGGACAAAACTAACGACGGAACAGCAAATATTGGTTGCTCAACTAGACAAATGAAATTCAATGAGGGACTTGCTATGACACACCACACACACTGGTTGTAATGAGGGTAGATTTTAGTGGTGCTGATTTCGGTATAAATAATTATTTCTTCGATGATAATGCTACCAGTGGCTTGAAATATTTATGACAGCTTAACAATAACAGAAAAGACTGGTCCACACTTTACCAAAATCAAGGAATGGAATTTGTCCTGCTGTAACTGGCTGGATCAGGCTAAAAATAATAAGGAAGAAAGAGTCTTTTGGATCAGACTCGATTTAGAGGAATCGAAATCGAATACTGCCAATGCCACAAAAATATTATAATCAATAGTTTACTAATAATGCTAACATCATATAGCCAACATGTCCTAAATATAATTACAAGTAGTACAAGCTTCTACCACTTAGTCTTACCACGAACTTCATTAATTTCAATTTTACTTTCTCACTGCTGAACCAACTAGGCAGCTCTAACACACTCAAGGGTACACACTAATTCTAACCACGTTGAGGAAACAAACACGCCTGAATACGAGGGTGTTATGACATGTGTCAGCTGCGACAGTGTCGGGCCACATTAACAATGTACAATGATGAAATATTCTCCACTGTTTTCTATAGAAACGTTTAATTCCGAAACAGAATTAGTGAGCAGTAGGATTTGTGAAGAATTTTTGAGTGTTTAGTGGTTTTGGTTGTGACTTGTGAAATTAGGTATAAAATTTCATTTAAAAAAAAAATCAGAAGAATTCAATGAAAATGTTACTAGTATAGTCATAAGTTAATGTTTTCGAAGATTAACGCATGCATCAAAAATACTATAGCCACGAAATCCCCACAAAACAGCCCAGTTAATCAATACTCAATAATTTACGAAACTAACGAAAAATAAACATTTGTTCACGTTCCGAATCATAAAACAGGCGAAGGATATGAAGTCATAATTCAAAATTACAACAGGCTAGCATAGACGGACACGGCCGACTTTATTTAGTTATTACCAATTTTTGAGCCTCATTACCTGTTCTCTTTTATGGGACCGACCGAACTTCGGCCGGCCACTGCCCATTTAGAACAAAAAAAAAAAAACGACAGATGGAATGGTTCAGGAGAACGGACATTACGAATTATCTTAATTTTGACATGGAATACAAGAGAGTGTTAACTCGCGACATATGTGTTCTAACAGTTGGGTTAGTTATCTTTTTACTATGTGTTTTTTTTTTTTCTAGAATTTGACCGTGACCGCCTGATAGTGTTCTATGTATTTGGATTGAGAGGATTAACTTTGCATGTTAAATAGGATCTGTCATGAAATTTGCTAGTAATAGAGAACACGCTAATTTCATTTGATCAAATATGTTAGTGATTAGCATAAAATATATCTTATAAGTGTTTATTTATGATCATTATTTTAGCTTCGTTTCTACTTATGTACTTTAGATTTTGTTTCAATGAAGCTTTCTATTGCACCTTCATTGGTTTACTTTTTCTTCTTCGCTGTGATAAGATAAACCTACCACCAGCGTTGTATGATTCATTGGAAGCTGTATAATAATAATAATCTTGCCCCCTTATCTAAGCAACACTATTGACAGTTGAAAAATTAAAAACTGTAACAAAACGTAACGACAAACGGTGGTCATCGATAAAATTGCCCCTCATTCGAACAGGGGCATCCAACGTTTCTGTGGATGTCACAAAAAATAAACAGGTAGAGGCAAAGCCTTCGTTAGCGGTACGGAAACACAAAGCGAAAAAACTGATACGAATCTATATATGTATATAATTTCTTAGAAGTCACGGGGTCTTGATGCGTTGAAATTTTTGGTCACCGACGAATAATTTATCCTTTACTGTTCACACCATGGGTCGTTAGAATGAGTTGTCAAGACTATTTGACGGCTTCTAGATTACCGATAAAGTGAGTTATAGTTTGTTTTATATGCAAGAATTTG
This sequence comes from Hecatera dysodea, assembly GCA_905332915.2. Lineage (NCBI taxonomy): Eukaryota > Metazoa > Arthropoda > Insecta > Lepidoptera > Noctuidae > Hecatera > Hecatera dysodea. Next base: position 15,854,649 of record HG995305.1, read on the forward strand.
GAGATACGGAGGAACGTATTCCAATGGGCCGTGTAAGCACTTAAATTTTGATGAAGTTTGTTTGGACTACTGGTTTTGCTTATATTAAATTTGTTGTGTGGGAAAGTAGGTAATGTATCGAAGGGCATCAGACAGAAAATACTATTATTTCTTCTTTCACCATTTATTTTTCTATTATCTACATTGTCAGAGTAGCATCACTAAGTATGTTAAGCGGTTTCCATCAAATAACGTTCTCAATGCTTGGCTTATTGTGAAATAAAATGAATAGATACTCTTAATCTTATATTGTATTTCTATACATGTCACCCAACAGATTTTATGGCTATATCATAGAATCGCAAATGTCCCAATAGAATGTAGCAAAAATTCCAAAATTTTCGCTCGACCGGCACTATCAAAAGATTCTACTGATATTTCCAGAAACTTTTGTACACTTCCAACTACAAATCGGTTCCTTTAAAAGCGAGGGATGTATCCAATAAATTGAGATGTCTCACTATTTTACTAGCTTCAAGATATTGTCACCTTTTTTTTGGTTCAGGTAAACTCGCCTATGCCATGTGGTGGAGATTGAGTTTCTTACATAAATGATTGATGGAGTTTCAAATTAGTAAATCGGTGGTATCTGTATAAAAACGCCTTCGAAGTGTTGATGATCTGTTTAAATATGATACACGTCAGATGATTATGTCGATAATGATATTACTAGGAGATGGAGCAGAAAGTAGTGATGCAGTAAAAGTTTTTGCGTGAAATGGTTATGGAGCAATCTTTTACGAGGAAAAAAATATTCATAAGCCGTCGTACTACTAACCGAACCAGTAATAAGATTGTTTTTTTAATTAATAACACATCCGGTGTAGGCTCCACTGCCTTATACATTTTCTCACAATAATACCATCCAATAATATTTTAAAATACAAACACGGTGAGTTAAACAGACAAATCGTACCATACATTATTTACAGCTCCATTTCTGGTGACATTTATTCTTATTGAATTTTGAAAATGAATATAAAAAGAAAGTTTCGATAAATATCTTGTTTTACGATACCAAATGTAAAATACCTAGAGATTTTACGAATGGCGGCTGAAGTAGAGACAATGATCAACACAAAAGAGACTTGACAGCGGGAACCTTTTCTTTGGAGATAAATTAAATGGTTTTATTCCTATTGTTAGTATTTTACGATACGAGAGAATCAAGTACAGACGAGGCAACATTTCTGCGGTTATAGTCCGCTCGTAATATAGTAGGAAAAGCATCAGATGAACCTTTATTAGGATTTTTCCTTTTACGGCATCAGTAGCACTTTGGATGGTTGTAAATTGTAATACTAGATTCAATGTTACTGCTGCAAGTAAGGTAGCAATAACAACAGACATTTTAGTGCCAATAACATTGGTTTAATCGAATCATAAAACAGTGGAATCTTGAGGACTCATTTCATACCATAATGATTGGTTAATAACCAGTGCAAGCTTGAATGATACGTTTGGCAACTATATTCCATTAACCCTAACATTAACAGAAGCGATAAAATATTTATAATTTTCAAGATTATCTCCGTTCAAAACTATAACTTTTTGTAGTTTAAGCTTTGCTCAAATGCGGCTCATCTATGTGAATTTAAACACTCCCAGTTTTCCTATTACCTAGAATTTCAGTTTTAAGCATTCATTGTGTTTAAGACATACCCATCTATTTTACTATTATGCTTAGAATTATCATAAATACTTGGGACTCTCCTCTTAAAACACTTTCTGACCAAACAATGGCTTTTTGTTTAAGACCCCAGTAAAACGTACTAGTGTAAGGTAAGTGTGGTATTTCAACATTTAAAACGGCAAAGTTAATTTTATGAGCCTTTGGGTGTGGAGATACGAGTTCCAAGGTTTTATACATTGAGGTGTAAATGAATTTTGAAAACTGTCTTTGCGACAGACGTTTGGTTTTATATCAACACATTCCACACAAAATTGAGCTTATATCAGTTTGAAGAGAAACCATGGAAGATGAAAGTTTATACGACAAAATGCTAAAGAAATATTGAAAGGAATTCCAAGGTTCGGTATAAGCATAAACATAGCATAATCAGCCATTTAATGTTTCCACTGCTGGGACACAGGCCTCCTCTCTAGGAGAGGGAATGGGCCGTAATCCACCACGCCGGCCGGCCCAGTGCGGGTTGTTGAATGTCACATGTCTTCGAATTTTTGGTTCTAGGACATGCCGGTCTCCTCACGATGTTTTGAGGTTCGGTATACATAAGCGGTATGTCATGATGAGCAAAGTTAAAATTAAAATCTATTTATACTCAAACGTACTTTCTTTTTTCACTTACTAAGAAAAATGGTTCTTAATAGCCAGTCAAACCAGCAACCATGAGCTTTTCAGACGGAAGCTTTGGTCAAATTCAATTAACGATTTTTGTTCGTTCCTTTTTAATCAATTGAAAGGTGTCCAACATTCCTGCATGACCAAATAAAAACCGAAGCATATCAACAACAGCAGGCAGCTAACACGACCTACCCTAACATATGTCGACTAATGAATCAATTCCGACTACAATAAAAGCGTACAATACTTTTAATCTCAGCTAAAGGCCCTTAAACGAAGCCCTAAAAAAGATAATAAAATGGTAGCAAAACTGTTTTCTTACAGTCATCCTGACAAGTGGCGATGGTAAACAGGGTTTATGGTTCCGAGGGGTGAATTTTACTATTCATTTTTAGGGTACCGTGGACGTCTAAACCAACTAATGGTTCGCGTGTAATGTTTACATTATTAATAAATCTGTATCGAATTATTTTTTGTACAATGATTTTTAAGAATTTCTATAAATTTCCGGATCATTGCAAACAACGTAAGATTATAAAATATCTTGTGAAATTCTAAACTCTCGATAAATAAAATTGTTAACTGAATATATGGAATCATCACTCACACAATTCTCAAGATATTTTATAATCATACAAAGTATGCCATTTTCTGTGACTTCCACTGAAAACAAAATTTATCTACGTATATAGTTTTACGTTTATTTGTATTATCATCCCTTCCATTGAATCCATAAATAGTCTCTCCGACCACTAGACTAGCTTATTCTTAGTCTACAACCACAGCTCTATCTGCATCCCCATCTTTGTCATTTATTTTACTACCGTACTTCAAAGTGACCAAACTACCTTCCAACCGACAGGCTGCTTAATTTTCTTTGTCATAATATAAGGAACCATCTACACAAACACCAGGCGTGCTAGCCAAGTTTTTTTAGTGCCTGTCGTAAACAGGGCACTATTGAAACGCTACCATCTTGTTTAGCAACATATGCTAGGCGCCACGCTCCTAAAATAATAACGCTTAGCGCCACGGTATAGTGCGGATTTTTTTCGGTTGAACAGAACATTTTCGGTTTTGTGTAAAGCTTTCGCTTCTGAGAATATGAAAAGAACTTCACATGCAGTAATGGTGATTCTTGAAATTCGTTTTATATTTCTCTTTTTTATGTTTTCTTTCGCTATGTTCAACGATGCCTGTACTAGCTTGAGGTTTAGATATTTAGATTGAAGTTTTTAGCAAAAACTATATTCGATACTCTATTGATGCTGTACTAATCCTCTAACAATATAAAGTAATAGAGTTCAATTTAATAGATTTCAATACACTGCCATTATTTGCTAATTGTTTGTATAATAATAATAGTATACTTTGTTCGTATAATAATAGTCTATAACATATCCAAAACACCCCATGTAAATAATGTTATGAGCGAATTAACAAAATCAAATTCAATGCAATATTCACTTTATTGTAATTTTCATAATTTTGCACAAATACATGCGCAAATACGCTTATTGAGTGCCGAACAATGAAATGTGACCCTTACTGAAGGCATTTAAGGTCGTTAATATTTAACCCAAAGATTTGAATATAGCGACAAGTTTCACAAAATAGAAATTATTACCACAGGGTAAGTTAGACCATCTGTCGTATTTTTGTTTATAGTTATGAAGTTTAATGACATTTTAGTGTTGAATAAAATGCGGCTGTTGATGAAGCTATTGTGTTAATAAATGCTAAAAGTCTCGAGTTTATTGACTGGGAGGCTTTTGAATATTAAAACATTTACATAAACTTGCGCAAGGAGAATTTAAGAACCGAGCATTTTGTGATGTAGCTTTATTTAAAGATTTCATTTGGTATAATTATAATACACTATTCCTTTCACAAAACTTCTATTTCTATTGAATGTAGCTCGAATTTATTTTCAGCTCAAACTTACGTCTATCATCAATTTATTCAACCAAGTATTTTGAATTAATTTCAGGTAAAAAATAATATATCCCAAGACAGTCTGGCTGACAACAAGAACAGAATCTGAGGATGATATTGTTAATGATGTTCATGATAGTGGCAGTGTATTCCCAGAGTCGAAAAGAATCACTGTTTTAAAAGAAGTCCTGGTGAAGTCCAGTGATATTTGTGCAAACAATACTAGTTCTATGAACTTCAATTCCTTTGGCATATCATAAACGAAAAATGAAATAAGCTGAATCATTTTACTAAGATATAACAATTTACCTCACATTATTCTTATCTAGTTGGAACCTAAAAGCTGCTACATATATCTGTCCCATCTTTACTTCCCGAAACTATTGGTCGAATTAAATAAAACATAACATGTGTGGCGAACAACAATGAACAAAAATTTATAACGCGTCAAATCTTTAAAAATGGCTTCCTCCGAATAGAGATGTATAAAATTAATTGTGTTTAACATCTGCCGGACTATTGTCCCTTTTTTTAGGTCGGAACAGTCAGGTTGGTGTTCGTTGGTTGTTTTTTGTTAATTCTTGAGCTACTAGTTTTCGCAAGGTTTTGTGTATATCAGCGTGTTGTTGATTAAGTTATTTTGGTATTAGATTTTTTTCGTATAAAAAGAAAGATGTATGTGTGTGTGTGTGTGACTTGACTGTGACAGTCCCGCGTGAATGTCGAAATTGTCCCAAGGGAACATACTCCCAGGATAAAAAGTATCTTATTTGCTATTCCAGGCTACCTATCCATCTTCTTTCGAAATTTAATCCAAACCCGTTCAGCCGTTCAAGAATGATTGAGGAACAAACATTGATCAATCCACCCAATATTTCGCATTGACAATAGTAGTAAAAATTAACGAATAAAAGTTCAAAATATACTGTTCTGATGGGAAAGGAAATTATTTCTTACAGTGAATTCGCTTTAGCCAAGCATAATAACCAATTGGATTAAATCTCAGCCACCATCGTCGTAAAAGCTGCAATCTTCTTACTCTCGTCGTCTGTGTGCCTCACTTTTTCAAACGTTATGTTTTGGTGCAAATACGTTTAAAGATTTCGGTCATCAATACTGGTTTCAACCAGATTTCCAACGTTTTCACATCAGGACCTATCAAAGGCCAAACCTAACAGTATTTTTTGCTGATAAGGTATTTTCGCACTAAGTGTAATAAACACTAAGTCTATGGAACGAGCTGTAAACTTTTATGCACAATTTCGCTAACACATGCTAAGGTGTGGTTAAAAGCCTGCCTTTCATGTAAGTCAAAAATACCGCGAAGAGGCTTTAATATTACGAGTGAAGCCACACGCTCTGCCACTTCATAAAGAATTGTAATCACTTTTTACTTTATGTCACCTTTTGTGAAGTGATACGTTACTTTTTCATCTTGTATACTATCATTCTCATAGGTATTAAACTAGAATTTAGTCACAGCATTACGAAATTACTGATAATTAATGCTTTTAACGTCAAATCAATCTAGAACGTTAAAATTCCGCCAAGATTTTAATTATATCAACTCATTCTCTCATCCAGTATCTTTGTATTATCCCTCCATAATTATTTCTCCGTGTTCACAACAAACAATGTATCAGATTCGCTCATTACCATACGAGAAATCGATACCTACTATCGTAATTATCGAAAACAATGTTCGCTCTTGTCGCGCAGAGATACGATCGTAAACTACCCGATAAGCAACTCAAAATCCAATGCTTATATTACATTTCAATTACCATATAAAATGTCCTTACAACCGCAGAGCAAGACCCATTGCGTCTGTACTGATAATCATCTAATCAGAGATCATTCAATAACTTTTATTCCAAGCCGATCAGACCAACAACTCCAAAATAAATTCAACTTTAACTTCGCTTCTGTAGAGTTTAAAATATACTGGAGGTAAAACCAGCAACTTCAAATCGAACCCAGAGTGTTATCTCAAGTTCGTTCCGTTTCCAATGTGTCACTGCTTGAGGAACATTAGTAATCGAATTTGACATTTATCTCTATCAGCGTAAAGGTCGTTTCAGTTTGATAGCGTAGGGGTTGAAATGACGTTCGTATTTTGATAGAGATGTGGTAAACGTCTACGGATTCGAAATTCGAAACGCAAAGCGATGTCGATGGCGAGACGCTGCTCCGGAAAGATGTCAGTTAAAAAAGATGCAGTACGCTCGAATGTGTATTTTGTTATTTTATTTTTGAATGGCTCTCAGTCATAATTAACAGTGATTTTTCGTGTCTTGCATCCGATCCTATTATTATTGAAGGGTCATTTGTGAGGATAAATGTATTATTGGAAGTAGAAGGAACAATTGAATGGCTAATGATGATTTTTTTGTGAAAGCTGTAGACTGTTTATATTATGGGATTGTAAAAACTGCAAGAAGTTAGTAAATACGAAGATAATAAAACATAAATTATTGAAATGCTTATAACACTAAGCATTCAAAGTGGTTTTCTATTCAGTGATACATTGAAGGTGCCGAAACCGCTTGTCTATGAGTACGCAACACTAATTCAAAAATAAATTTCCCATCAAAATAAAAACAAAATTCTGTAACATTAAAAGATTTATTACAACATCGTTACCACAATAAAGCGCCCATTGTTTAATTCGTAATTAAAAGGACTACAGAATCATAGTCATCAACGGTCCCTTGATACCAATAAAAACATTGTAGAAACTTTACAACTTAATTACTTACATCTGTTAAACTCCACAGACGCGATTTACAATGCACCTTTGTGTCGTAATAAATTTTAGTGGAATAAAACTTTTGCGGTTGATGGAGACGAAAAAAAAGGTTTATAAGAAAACAAAGGGCAGAATGAATTAAACAACATAATAAGATTGAACACCTGCGGATATAACGTCTTCATTAAAAATGAAATAGGGACGTGAAACAGGTGCCATGATTGGTGCTCCGAAATCCGCAGTCTGTTGATCCAATGTTCCGATGTGCCTGCCTCGTTTTGTTTCCTTTATCATTATTATCTTTGTAAAGTTTAACGTCTGTATCTTTTTTATGATATTGTATTGTGATCATTAACATCATAGTATATTTTTTATTTAAATCTATACTATACTTTTGCCAGTTTTCAATCACAATCACACCCTCTTACATGTTTTTAGGCATAACGCTTTTAAAAATATCGAATTATGCCATTTGCAGATGGTACTAGTACATCATCATTGTTTCCTGTATCTTAAGAAAAACAAAGTTGAAATTCTGCCTCTTTTTATATTTCATTTGTTACAATATCAATAACAATTTCAACTACTGCTTCATTACCTTTATTAACATCATTTTCAAGTTCCTATGAAATGATCAGAAAAGTTTTCTCTACGAGCACGAAATACAGATGCCATCTCGATACAGCTCGATTTAAATTCGCCGTTTACGCAAATCTGGGAAAGTGATGACGTAGGATTCGTAAACGATATAGTGGGATGCTCGTTACTAGTTTATGTGCAAAAGGTGCCGTCTTGGTACTTTATGTTGTGTTCGTGTTTTAAGGGAATATAACTTTAACACCTACAAGGGACAAGATTTCTCGTATTAGACGAATTGGTAAGAGAATTTCATATGATATTTTACCTGTCTTGGAGTGAATCAGCGTCTGTTTATCTGCAAGAGCATAACGTATGCCAAATGCGAACATTTCTCTAATCAACAAGTTTTTTACAAAACCTCAATTCGAAGGCAGTGATTAATATTCTAGTGACTGGTTTAGCTATTATAAGATAATTATATGCTGTTAAATCTCTTATTTTTTCAAATTCAAATGGACTATTAGCAAGTAATTATGGACCATATAATTTATGTTCATTATTAGCATTTTCTAGTATACACACGTTTATTGGTCGAACTATTAGTAAAAATATTCTACGGTGAATTTTATATGGTAATATAATTTGTTTTATGATTGCAAGAACCTATGAATTTGGGAGAAATCAAAATACTAACAAGTCTTCATTAGAGGCGGAACACAAAAAATTAGGACTTGATTAAAATTTATAGGCGCTATTAGTAAGATTTACTCTTAGAACGAAAATGCCGTCTAAACGCTTGTATATGAAAATCATTTGCGGTTGAAGAATTACACATTTACATAGATCAATTGACTAGAGATGCGATGAATTGAATTTAAATTAAATAATCTATCTAACACTTGAAAACTAAAAACAAATATTCCTGAAGCTTAAGACAAACTTTACTTGGTAAGGGTTTCAAAATCAATCGGACTAAGAAGAGTCAAAACAAATTTAATCTAGTTCTCTCATTTCAAAACAGTTCTCGTATTACCACGAAGCCATCGGCGGTAATTACTTTGCTGCTGTTGACAGGGAAGCCAGGAGAGATGCAAGACGGCGACCCGGCTGACCTACACGTCAGGCAAATCTAGAAACATCTGTTAGCAAGTTCATTTGACATGGCAATGGGAGGACTGATTTTGAAGAAAAAAAATGGTCTTCTTCAGTTAAATTAGCAATGCCGTTGCTGAGTTACTTATCTACCTTCAACTATTTATCATAACTAATATGATATACGCGAAAAAAAAAATATCCAACAGTCCGACTGTAGGATTTTTTTAAGAGTATGGCATTTGATACAAGTTTTCAACCCGCTATTTTGCGAAATGACTGAAGCGATTTAATGAAACTTCACACATAATTATAAGCAGGATACATAGGTCTAAAAAGTTAGTTTAAAACATTATCGAATTGTCTAATTTAAAAAAAGATAACTGAAAATTTATGTTTGTCTGGAAAATTTAAAATGGGTCTAATATAACTGTAACACTATTTATCGTTAACTTTTTAGACCAGGTCTAAAATGCCGTACGGCGTATCCTATCTTAAGCCGCGGGATAGAGTTAGTAAACATAATTCATTTTAAATCCAAACTTTTTTTATTTGAGAACGCCTTTGCCCAGTTTCGAAATAAGCCATTACCATAACCGAAGATTCGAAAATAATGCGTTCCTCTATTTACAATATCACAGCCGGTGATCATTATTCCCGCCCTTGACAGGGACGCGATTGGCGGGAACTTCCAAGATGGCGACCCGGCCTGACCCTTACGTCAGGCACGAAACATCTGTTTTAACATGTCCGACGGGCGGGTAATAAGCGCGTTCGAATTTGGAACATTTTTATTTTTTGGAAGAATTTTTGGCGTTGTTGCAAGTTTATTAGGCAACGAATTCCCTAAACTCGTTTCTGTGCCTAATAAACAGTAATTTGTTTTGTTTTCTGAAAGTTTAGCTTAACTAACACAGTTTTAGTAACTTAACATTTGCACCTAAGTAAACACAGCTGATTGTAGTTGAATTATATAATATTTTCTAAACTGTGATTCCTTAAACCGGGGAAGAAATCTATTTTATTTTATATTTAATGAAGACTAACGAAAGATTTGTGCGAAAGCATCTTGCTTTGCTTGAATACCGTAAAACACAGTCGGTAGGATGTAGACTCATGAGACAATTTTTTCTTCCTCAGAATTAGTTCCCAGAAACTAAGAGGTTTACGATGATGGGCTGTCACCAAATTTTTTGCTCGCATAATTGATATAGCTAAACTATCCGCCCACAGTGGTGATATTTCGACGTAAAGTAGAAAAACTTTTAGCAATTTATATCATGGTTGAGACAAAAACTGTTTGGCAAAAATATGTAAGGCATTCAAATTAACTTGCCTTTGGCATGTGTTGATGTAAATGCCAGTGATTTCTCAAAATTGAAATGTCAGTAATTTTGATTAAGTTGTTTAGGTCCACTCTACTTAAATATAACATTAAATCAACGCAAAATCCAGTAATTTGTTTCATCAGGCCGTAATCAGAAGTTTATTCAAACTTGGATCCCGGTAATTGACCGGAATCCGTCAGATAAGAAAAATGTACCAACATAATCTTTCATAAAAAATCTCAAAGAAGACCATAAAGTTAATACAAAAGTGTAATGGACGGAGCAGACGACGCTTAATTTCCGCTCGCTTACTGTCTTCTGCCAAAACTCAAGATGTATTCCCTAGTAACTTCGATTGTTCGTCATCCTGTAAACTTGTTTTCAACGAAAAATATTTTGTTTACGACCCACATTAGAGCAAGTATAATTATGAAAAGAATTTTCGCGTTCTTTTTCGGTAAAAGGAATTGTTTTTGGTAAAGTATTTCGGATGTTTTGCGCGCTGGGCTGTGAAGTAATTTAGGTTAACTAGCAATTTCCTGCGACTCTGTTCACACGTTCTGCGGATAATTATTAGGTCACATTATATCCTCGCTTATATAATACCTATTATAGGAAACAACTTTATGTAATTATATTCAAGCTAGAACCAATTATCGTTGTTTTCATACCAAAGGGTTTCTAGGCCATAGAAAATCCATATTTATTAGAAAATCTCAATTTCACGTCGTCAGGTATTTACAAATATTAAAACAGAGTTTAATAAGTGGTACTCAAGAGCTAGCAAGTTTAAATAATTGATGGAACTCTTGGGTACGGTAATCAATAAAATCGCTTTGTTCTAAGGTAGGAAAATTAGTAACTTAAGCCCATGAAGGTATCACTATGAGCTAGTGGTAAATTATGTTGAGTATAACATTTGTAAAGTGTGTCCTATACAAGTTTTATATGAAATAATGATTACTTTTTAATTTCCAGTTAAAAATAATATATATAGACTTTCAACGAAGTTTCGGAAATCGCGAAAAATAATATGATACTAAATAATAAATTATAATACTATTGCTTAACATACCAATGTTAAAGCTGCTGTAAGGTATAAAACTAAAGTAAACAACAATCTCTTAAAAGATAAAGATCAAAACAATCACGAAACTACTATAAAAGAAGTTCTAGGCAGTGGAAAACAAACAATTTTTACAACACTCTTTAATACCCCACTCATATTACAGACGGCCATTAAAACCCGCAAATTTAACGTTCAAAAACGTATGAATAAAAATACGTTAGATGAGAATACAAAATTTTATGGCCTGTAAAATAAGCTGTGTGGAAAAAATTGGATTTATGATAATTTTGCTGGCTACTAATAAAAAAATGGATTTATCTGGCCTCCTGTTACGGGTGAATATTTCTTTTTTTGCAAGGGAGCACTTTCGATATTGCGACGATGGTGGCCGCCTTGGTTACGGGTCACTGGCAGACAAGTTTGTCGATAGAACTTTGGAAGTGTCTGGCAAAAGAATAAAGGGTATTTTGAATTATGAATACCATAAATACGTTTTGTTTTTATATGGAAGTCATGTAGTAGAGCTTTTATAAGGCAGACACCGTAAATAAGTAGGTACGAAGTGCAATCCAAATCTACGCCACTCCAAATCCAAGTCCACTAGGGACAAGATCCCACATGTGTTATAATTTAATGTAAACTTTGTGAATGTTGCTTGGCTTGGTAGATTCGTCAAAGAAGAAATGATTAAGTTGAAACTTTTGAAAAGCTTATTGGAGTCAAGGCGAGAGCCAAAAAAGTAAATGAGAAGAAAATCGATTTTTTATAAGATACAATTTGGTAATCAAAATATTACGAAAGCAAAGTAATATCAAGAATAGTTGCATCAGTAACACAAAATCGAAGTTTCTCAAGCTAAGCTGAGGTTCAGGTAAATTATCACGAGAGTCGAGAAGACATTAACACTAAAACTAACAGAATAAGAAAGACCGGTAAGGATTTAAATAAACGCACCCATAAAATAATCATTATCATTCTTTACGTTTCCCAAGTCGGAAAACTCCTATCAAACTGACGTACAATTAACTCTTGATTATACGAAATAAAATAAATTGTCTTATTATTTTAATTGCCTATTTTATGTAATATAATGAGGCGCTTATTACTTTTTAATACTGCTCTCAAGTGCCATAAAACAAATAATTTTATTTGGACTAACGAACCTTTTAACGATGTATCTGGAAATGCGACGGCATCTGAAAAGAGAATGAGCAACAATTAAAGTATTTTCCTTATAAAGACATCATTACGACAATAATTTTGGACAGACTTATAAAATGCCACAGTAAATATTTTGGGTCATCTGTTTTGCTTAGTTCAAACCCGAGCTCTGAGTTTGTTTCGGTGTTTCTTCTCAGGGCAGTCAGCTAGAAAACATAGGCACAACAACACTAAAAAACTTTATGAAAAAATATTGACCTGTAAAAGTCTTATTTTGACCTATTCGCGAAATAAATATAAATTTGTATAAACAAAACAACAATCAGATTATTAAATATGGATCTGTTATTCTTATCACATTTAGTAACTACACTTTCAGTTTCTATATTAGCTTTCCTAAGAAGAAGAATATTTCACTTTTAAGACTAACAACGACACATCATTTTTAAATCGATGGACCAATCAATTCTTTGCTTGGAAGGACTTTAGAATAACGGTTGTGAAAATTTGTACTTTTGAGGCGGGGGGAGGGGGGAGGGAGGGGAGGAGATCCCATCCCAGCAAAAATAAAGTTTAGGAAATGCATAGTTTTTTTTTTAATAATTTTTAAAAATGTCATTTTGAGGTTATATTTGCGTATTTTTTTGATACTATTTACCTGATTTAAAGGTGAATAACTGCTTTTCCCTCTGTCCCTAGTCGCCGGAAGACCAGTCGACGGAGCCCCGCTTCGCGGGGCTCCTACTTCTGAGTGGTTTTAAAAAAAATAACCACGAAGGAGATGGCGGGGTCTGTGTTCGCTCGCTTCGCTCGCTCACTAGACCCCGCCATCTCCTTCTAACCTAAATCTATCCAAGTCGGGGTGCCCCTAAGTCCCATCATCGAAACGCGAGTACAAACATTGAAACTATTGAAAGACTTACCTAGCAGAAAGAAAAAAATTGTTGCCTATATATAAAGTTTCGTTTCACCTTTAGCAGATACCATATGAAAATAATAACTCGTCGTAATAAATCGTCACAAAATAATTTTTAAAATAGTTATTCAAACAAAACAAAACTGAAATCACTGACTAGTTGTTAAACACTACTAAAATAACACAAAAGAACGTGAATAAAAGAAAAAGAAAAAAATATGCGTCAACTTTTTGTGTGCTAAATCAAAACGCATTATTAAAAACTAACTAAAATAGCAACACCTGCTGTCAAAGTTACGTCAAAAGCGTCAAAATTGTCCAAATTAGAGGTTAATTTTGCAAAGTTTGATATTTTTTATTTCAGAAAGTATTTATTTCCTAAACTTGAAACTTCGTGAGATTGTTAAGAATAATAAGTACTTTGCACAAAAAAAATATGAAGACTCTACACGGTATCCGTTATTCTAAAGTCGAGCCCTTTGCTTCACCTAAGACAATTTCACTGTACTGCCCTAGCAGTACCACAAAAACAATTCTGAAGAAAAATGAATCGGTAAATTCTTCATGCAGTGCAAATACGTAGAGGAGATGCCGTATTTCTATAGCTTCAACTATAACATTATTTCAGAGCGTTGATGGTGACCACAATTGTATACAAGTTATTGGTGATAGCTAGACCATCGTTGCACTCACTGTAACTAACCACAATCCTCGGTATAACTCCTGTAACATTTCCAATTTGATAGACGAGTATTGGGATCCCAATGGATGTGAAATAATCTAACTTGACCCTTTTTTGCCATGAATTTCAAGGTGTATTTTTTTTTTGAGTTATTTTGTTGTATTTTAAATTGATTGGTTCATATTTATAAAGTCATAATCAAGATAAGGGTCCCTTCCGTAAATAAAAACACGCTTCCTTAAAAAAATATTTATATGTATATAAAATGTCCAGTGTGATGATAATGTCTACAGTTACTTGATTTGTTTGTTCGTCAAGGATAACATTAGCTTCTGCCCACTTATCAACATAAACGAGAGAATTTTCTCCACCAACCGAAAATATGATTCGAACCAATGACACAGCATCTTCCATAATTAGTAATAGACAAAAACATCCTCTAATGATACCCACTTGGATTCCCTTCACACGTTATTCCGATTACCTGGAAGATGCCCATGGATTTCTGTGTTTCCATCTCTTTCTTTATCGTCATTCTTTATATTTTTGTCTCCTCTTTTGTATAAGGCTATGATGCCGCAAAGATCTTGTTATGTTCATGTACAGAGTATGTCAGTAATACCATTTGTATATGTTTCAGCAATTTTATTTGTCTAATGTGTTGTAGACCAGATCCTGGTGGTTGTTAGTTCGCATGATTGAAAAACTACAAATCGCTTTTTTAAATAAAAACCGTGAATAGGCTACAACAAAAGCTGCCGTCAAATATTTGAAAATAATTTGTGAAATATAAAAAAAAAGGTTGATTACTTACATTTTTATAATATGACCAATAATCCAAAACACACACAATTCATTCCAAATCACTTAACAGAAAATCTACTATTTAATATCAAAACTTTCATTCATAAATCGTCACTAAACTAAAATACACGAACTCGAACCACAACAAACACACTTATAGGCAAAATCGAGCGTACGTCCGCCCGCGACAAAACCTCGTCGCTTACTGGCATTCCTGTCGCTGTCGGTGCGCTAACAACAAAACGCACACCATTGCAAGTATGTATGGTACACAAGCTTTTTGTATGTGCTGGTGCATCACCTACAACGGCCACAACTTATACTTCTGACCAAAGACTTTGGTGTGTCCATCTCTGAATTAAGCAATTATGGTTAATTTCGAGGCTCCCCATATTATGTTGAGTCGTGGCGGCGAGAGAAATGTGTTATTTCGTATCATAATTTGTGTGAAGGCATCCGCTTGAGCAGCTGTGAATTATATGCTATACGTGTAATATATTCGTTATTTTTTTCTATCTATTATTTAATTCGTTCGACCGTTATATTAAAAAGATATAGTGGTTAAAAGCTCTGTGGATAAAACTGTTCTGTGCTAACGAAGGATGCTTGTTTGGAGTTAATTGCAGTCTATACATGTTTTTTAAACTCTTGTTTTTTCTTCTTCTGCAAGGTTTGAAATTATACGTTTGTGGGTTGCTTTCAATTTACGTGTAGCAAGGTTTTTATTCAGTTTTAAAACTACGTTGACTTTAGAGCAGCAGTTTGTATCTTGCACCTTAGTGACCTGTTTTACTCCGTCAACTCACTGAAGAGCCGTTTCAAAGAATGTGTCAACTCCTTTGTGATAAACACGAGTCTTTTTTAATGGAGTGTTAGGAAATGTTTCTTATATGTTGTTTTTTTTTTTGTTGGATGAAAGTGTTACTCTAAAATGCAAATCCAACTGAAGCTCAAGATAAATCGAAAAGTTAATCGAAACAAATAAAATATCAGATTTCATTCAGTAATAGACATATTGTGTCTTACAAAGCAATCAAATAAAATCAAAAACCATCAAGAACCCTCTCACTCATCAATCATTTGATCGTTCAATCGTTCATTCGAAACCGTTGTCAATTCGAATTTAAAATTTTCGACGTTGAATTTTTAAAATAAAAAGAATATTAACACTCGAACGGCCGGTACAAATTTTAAATCATAAATGGTGTGATTAATGTTCCCTGGGTTTGTTTCAATGACACTTTACGTCAACGTTGCCTAATTTGATTGGACGTTTTGGTATATATTACAAGTCAAGGCGGGGCCTATTGGGTGTAATTAAAAATCATAGATTGTTATCACGCCAACCAGCCAAGTTTCCGGTGGGTTATAATTGTTTGGAATTCAGTTTTGAAATTAAATAAGTGTGTGTTGTGTGCATGTGGGGTGAAAGTGCGTGTTTTGAATTAAGAATAATTGGATTTGCAGTGAATGTGAATATGGGGACAGGAAGTGCATTTTTTTCCGTTATAACAATACAATTATTACGTGCAGAGAAAAGGGACTTTCGTCGACAGTCTGCATAGTACAACTTTTAAATTGTGTTCAGCTTTTGCTTAATTGCTGGGGCTACCGCGCTTTTGCAGTGCGTCGGGGATGTTCGCGGAGTATGGCGTGTCCGATTTCTACGCTATTATGCGCGCACGAATAGCATCCCTGATGCGGCGAGTGCGCGATAGCTCCAACAGCTTGGTGGCGACTGTGGCCAGCAGGGAGGATAGCCCAATGATGTGGCACTGGATGACGACAGTCCGTGCGTCATTCAGTTACATTAAATAAGTTGTTTGACTATTCATGTGTATATTTTAGTTTTTCTAATTGTTTTTGTTTGTGCGTGTGTATATGAAATTTATAAGCTATGGACTCTGGTCTGAAACTAAATTATTATTATATTAGATATTATTAATTTATATCTCCTATATCATCTGTGCCATGAACAATAAAATTCTAGCTAACCATGTTGCATACATTGTTGTATACGTGGCAAGTAAAATTATGTAGCGCAGAATCCAAGTTATTACTCAACTTTAGAAAATTTAACATGACGTACATATATTTTAACAATGTATCTTTAACGTTAATGTATGTTTCACCACCAACGGCGGGAATAAAATTACAAGTACAAGCCAAGTTTAAACGGGAGCCCTTGATACGCCTTGTAAAGTACAAGCCTTAATAATAATATTTTGTTTTTATCTCCAAGATTTTCCAGCTCACTGCGTTTTCTTGGTAGGGAGATATTGGACCTTCTTTTTAAATCGACATTTAAAGGAGTTATTAGAAAAATAACGAACTAAAGTAGTATGTAAGTACAAAGAAGTGGGCAGTTATTAGTGTCCTATTGTTAATCTGTGATAGGAGTACTAACATCATTCAGCAATCCATAATTTCTGTTTAAAGTTTTCTATTCTCAATTCTTTATTGCATACCATAAGTTACATAGTTGGTAGGGAAGTAATTAGTAGTCACAGTTATGGACCCTG
Organism: Hecatera dysodea; assembly: GCA_905332915.2. Lineage (NCBI taxonomy): Eukaryota > Metazoa > Arthropoda > Insecta > Lepidoptera > Noctuidae > Hecatera > Hecatera dysodea. Next base: position 15,871,830 of record HG995305.1, read on the forward strand.
TCGGGCACAGCAAAGATTAAGTTAAGAAGGCGAGAGTATGAAGACTCTTGTTTGTTTTACTTATTACTTAGTTAAAAAATAAATAAATAATACTTTTATATTAACAACTGTTGAATTTATGATCTCATCTACGCCTTTGATGAATTTAATTTATTTTACAAATTCAGAGATATGGTGCAACTAGAATGGGCATTCACCCGATTCCGGGCAATCACCCGATTCGAAACCCGATTATGTTCTAGGTTTAATCATCTTGAGCCAACCGATCTGTATAGACAGGCGATCAACCAGGTTTAAACCCGATTATTGAGTTCTTCATCCGTATTATGTAAGGATGAAGAATTCAATAGTCAGGCAGTTCTTTTTTTTTTTTTTTTTAATAGGGATGATGCAATTACAGAATTCATGAAAATCTTGTTATTGAAATGATAAAATAGCATAAAAGAAGGGCCACTGCAATGTTTTAATGTCAATACAATTCATATTTTTTTTATTTTTCAGCTTTATAATATAATATTAATTTATTATACAATATTCACACACAAAAATAAAACAGTAGAAATATCAATTTAAAAATAAATTGTCACAGGTCAATAAATAAACCGCCCCTGATCGTTCCCGGTGCAAAGGTGCCCATAACACTCGCCGCATTACCTCGCTGAATAGCGATGGCCATCCTTTGCACTAAGAACGACCCGGACCGGGAGTCACCAGTTGCCTCCCCTAGCCTATGACCCAAATGTTTTAATTGTAGTTAATATTGATTTTTAACAACTATTACGAATTAATATAACGTAAAACGGAACGTAAACAATCAGCGTCTAGTGACGTGACTGGTGTTATGACAACGAAAAGACGAACTTAAATTTTAATACATGACAGTTCATGATCTCTGGCAGACAGCAGTGACTTCATCATTCATTTTCGCGGGAAAAGAAAAACAGTCAGTTTCTAATCACAATTTTGGCAATACATTAAAGCGTATTAATTTTTGTATGGTCTATTTTAAATGAAAGCAAGATAAAAATATTGCATGTTCCCTATTGTTCACATTTTGGGCCAGCCCTAACCTTCTTCTGCGCTGTGTGTCAAACTCGATTGTTTTCATGTCAGTTGCTGCTGTAATCTTCATAAGATTCATATGTACTCATGGTTTTAGGTTAAGTGATTAGATTAAGTATACTAAATAGTGGTAAGGAATATTGTTACTAACAAAATGTTTCATGTTACTTGAATAAAGACATATTACACTAGCAGCGCCCCGCGGTTTCACCCGCGTAGTTCCCGTTCCCGTGGTAATATGGGTATAAAATATAGCCTATGTTACTCAGGGTGAATGTAGCTTTCTAGTGGTGAAAGAATTTTTGAAATCCCAGTAGTTTTTGAGTTTATTCGTTACATATAAAAATACACATCTTTCCTCTTTGTATTAGATCACAGTTGCCTACTTTCAAAAACACCTCTAATATCCCAACATTTTGGTAAGTATTGACTGTCGCTAAGATGATAATGTTACATAAATTTCATCACTTTTTTTAAGTATGAAAACTGACATTTCTATCTTATATGAAACCGTACTAGCATCTTAAGCTCTTTCTATTATTACATCACTCTAATGCTACCAGATTCAGTCTATTTTTACCCCCACAAGAAACTAATAACAATAACATGAGTCTAATTCTCCGAGAAACAGTACAGTCTAACATTATTAATAAAACCCATCATGCCGTCAGTAGTAACATTAAACATAGTAATGTTGGAGTAATATAATACGTTCGTGTCATAAGTCACAACACTACCTTATCATGGCTTGATGAATTATGCTCCACGGTACTCGGTTTTGGGGGTACAAGTTGTGAGCGATGCGAATTTTGAAACTTTTTTTTTTCTTTCTTTAGATGTTATATTGATGACAAAGTTTTTGAAACGGGTGCATTCAAAAGTTGCCTTGCCAAACAACGTCATTTAATTAATAAAATATTAAAACTTGATTTTTCTTGCGACTTCTTCCGCGTGATAAAAAGCAACAATACTAGGGAATTTTCATATTGGACCTGCAGGAACATCCAGGGATTACCTTGTTTAGTATAGTCAGGTTTCGACCCATAGATTAATGGACTTAAATACAACTATGTACGTTTTTTTTTAATAGTAGCCAAATTTTATAACGTTCTAAACGTTATAAGCATTATAACACTTTCAGCTTTAAAGAGCAAATCAATCAATAACTCTCTCATATTGTCTAGCACGTATAAGAATATCAATCAGTTGCTACACTGGCTTTTTAATAAGAAGACCTTTCTTGGTCTTGACTCCATTTTATATGGTAAGTCAAACTTAACATAATTGCGAATTAACTCATTTATTCACACTGTACCCTAACAACCTAACATTTAACCCTAAAGTTTGGCTAAACGGCTCTGGAGAACTAATACGAGTGAATTTCTGTATCTATATGATATATATATATACATATACAGTCCTACGGGACACCGTTTGATATGCAAATATTGATGTTCAGGTAATATTAGTCAATGGTATATTGGCTCCATCAGCTAAGCTCGCTTTGAGATGAACAGAGGCTTCGTTTGATTGATATTGTGCTGGGATTTGATGAGTGCTGTTTGGGAAGAGGTAAGGTAATGATGGATGGGGTAGATGACTGAATATTACTCCGATATTAACGCCGAATCAAAGGATTTAATGCAAATTTTATGAATATATAAGCTTCTGTCACCGGCTTTGCCCGTATGAATGTCGGGATTTATCCTCGCAGGGAGTTCGCTTCCTTAAACATACTCCCCAGACAATAAGTAAGCTATGTACTATTCCAGACTATAATCTATCTCTTCGGCAAATTTCATCCTGATCTGATCAGACGTTCGGGTGTGATTGAGTTACAAACATCAGTCCATCCAAATTTTCGCAAATAGTTTTAAATCATCTCCGAACTGTCTATTCTATGTACTGTTAGATACATGAGTTTACTATTCCAATTTTAAGTGTGCAGTATTTTTAGAATTACTAAACTAACTTGAACTCTACAATTGAATCCCGACACTAAATCGAAACACTAAAGTTGAAATTCAATTAACTCAAAAGACACAAGAATTCCTGCGTAAAAACGAACGTTACAAAATTAGAATAGCATGCTTTACGTTAATTTATAGAACCGGCAACACTTAATTGAATTAATGTTTCAATTTGATTAATTGAAACCAATTTTGGCTTTTACAACTGAAATAAATCGCGACAGGCATTCATAATTTTGGTTTAAAATTCTGTATCGTGTTCTAAAACGGAAACGTCTTTATATAATGGTCATGTAATTTGTATTATCTTTGATCAAATAATGTATAAATTTGAAATTTAGTTTATGATTATAAAATTATGATCCATTATTTCATGAATTATCTGCTATTTTGATGAGAAATATTTATAAATATGTCAAATAAAGAGGTCTGAGTAAGGTATAGAATAAACCAAGATTATAGTTACATTTTTATAGGGATGAGTATATTATGATCTTCATTTTGAAACACCTACTTAATCTTGGTTTAAAGATCTTCAGCTATTTGCTTTCAACAGCTTTATTGTCTTAAAAAAAAAACTGTTTTTAACTAAAGAGACACCTGAAGAGTTCTTGCAAAAACTTCTTCGTCTATAATTTGTGCGTCGACTATATCTGCCGTTTGACCTTCATCAATTTTATTTATAACGCCGTCCAGTATTTAATTAGTTAAATTATATTTAGTAACTACCGTTATTGAATCGGAACACCTACACAAAATTGAAATATTTATAGATCCAAAGCAGTGTCCTTCATTTTCGGAATATTGAAAATTATTGTTTTCCAAATTTAATTTCCAATTATTATAATGAGCTTCACACAAATCCTAAATAACATGATTTAATATGCAAATCTGAACACAAAATTTGTACTAATTTAGAGGGTCTATTAACGTTCAAAATAGTTAGTGTTACATTGCGCAATTTGCGTTTGTTGGAATGCAAATTGTCATAATGAGGACGGAAATGGGTGTCGTTCATAATTAATATCGTATTGGTGTAGTGTTTGGTGTTAGATGGGAACTAGAGCGGTGAAGGGAGCCAGTTTGTTTTGTAGGACTGAAAGATTAATATGAAATATGTGTTAAGTGCTTGAGAAATTCCTATATCATTTGAGATGAGTAAATTAGCTGCAATGCGTTTCTTATACACTTATACGAGTAGGTGGAAATAGGCTACACGACCTGGGTCTGGTCAAAATCACGATGCTTGAGGAGGCCTGTTTTTGGATGGGAAATGATCAAATGACTTCTTCCACTTCGGGCATAGTGGACTTGAGTGTCAAACTCTTACTGACTGAAACCCACCCGTGTTCCTGCTTATGTCCTTTGCATTTAGTCGCAGGGCCGCGGTAACTCTTTCGAACAAATTCCGCAAACCCTAGCCGACTCTGACCCTTTGGAGCCGTCTTCTTTGCTGACATCTCTTTAAGGCGCGCGTAGAACACAACGTGCCGTTGGCCCCGGCTCGGATGTTATCGGACGGCCAGTAACACATCGCTCGTCATCCGCAAGCCCGCGCCTGTGGTAGCCAGGAATTGCCCTACGTCTGACGTCGTCTTCTGTTGCGATTGCTGGGGCGTGAGGTTTCCCTGTCCATCGCGCGGTTCGTCTCCTCCTTCGCTAGCATTACTGCTTCGCAAAAGGAGGTGACCGCTTCCCATGCTTCCTTGCTCCGGATCATGGATTGAACCAGGGCCGGAAGCGAGAGGTTACTGCACTCCTCAAACAGGGGATTATCGCTACAATGGCGTGCCCTGGGGGAGGCCCATGTCCAACGATGGATGCCAGTGGGCTGAAGAGATAAAAATGGTCATCACCACGATTACTCAATGAAATCAGATAGAATCTGATGCAACGCAGATAGTAAGACGAATTTCGAACCTTACATAACTCGATAAGTTGATACCAAAGCTTTTATGCAAAATGTAGTCCACTCATACTTTAAAGACCACATATGTATAATAACTGCAGTAAAAGTAATCTAATCACACCTCAGAACGTTGTTTTACTTTAGTTCATCATTTAACGCGTACTAGTCCTGACATTAGAAATCTTGATAATTGTGTTGCAGATAATTTATATTCATCATAATTAAATATCAAATTTCATTGCACCACTACATAATTATCTACATTGAACAATAAACCTGTCTTATTACAAATGATTGCAATTTCATGTAAATTGTTCACACAATCACGATTATTATTATTTACAAAGTCAATTACTTTGCATGTAACTAATTAAAATTTATCAGATATTTTTGTTTTACTATGTTGAAATTAATTGGATTGCTAAATAAATATTACTTGGGGCACTATTTTTGATTTATTATTACCTACAATTTATTTGGAAATATCAAATTCATTTTGAAACATTTATAAATAGGTAAACCGCGTGTATTATTTTTATATGGCAACATTGCACAGCGCTAAATCAAACAACATGCATCTTATTTAAATATCGATGACGAGCATTCATTTTTCACGCGAACTCTATTTTCAAAATTCGAATTTACAATTCGAATGTAATTCCAAATGTCATCGCCGACAATACATTAATTTGGGGTGACATTCTCGCATTTAGTACCGACGCGATATTCGGAGGAACAAAAAAACAATAAGTGCGTTGTGCCACGAGACAGAGTAAGTGTAATTTATGTGGCTGGCTCTAGATATAATCTTACAGAATCCTGTGCACAGGCAGTTCCTCTTGAGTTATTTCGTTGTTGACCCGATAATTCCGTGGAATTTTACGTAAGCAAACATCGGGGATTTCCTTGTTTTGTGTTTAAGCTTTTATATTGTTTACATATTTATTTGAGATTGGTTTTTATGGGACTATTATTTTTGTTCCAATCTACATATACATAATAATATATTTATACGAAACAACACTCACTGATTAATTACGTAATCTCAGAAACTATAACACCTACAGATTAAAATTTGGCAGGTAGGTTCCATAAAGGGTAAAGACACCGCTAAGATTGGATTTTAAGAAACTCCACCCTCAAGGGGGTAAAATAGGGGTGGAAATTGTTTGTACTAAATCTGCGCAGACGAAGTCGAGGGCGATGTGCTAGTATTACTATAACTACATAACTTTTATTTCATATTGGAATAAACATTATGCAAACAGCAAAATGTAAAAGCTTTCGGATATGCTTTTACATTGCTGCATCCATCAAATGGTCACTACCGAAGATTTGAACTATGTCACTTCACTTCCATTGTTTCCTGTATTTCCCATAAGGACACTTGAAGACACAATGGCCTGAATAGAAATCTCTAAATCAACACCAAGTTCCAAACAAGGTACTTTTACTACACTTTCGATAGTACTTCAACCCACCCTTGTACTAAAAGAAAGCTTCAACGACAACCGGCGTCACTCAGTAGCTATACATTCATTCCTTTTTGCTTCCCTTTTATTCTTCTTTTTTGTCGTACTTCACTTGTTGGTTTTGTTAAGAATGTAAAGGAATTGACGTCTCCATCGCGATTCGTCACGCTTTACCGTCGACGCAATGACGATGCGATTTTTTCCGCCATTAAAACGAATATAAACCTTTTATTACTGTAATAGGAATCTTATATTCCGGAGATAAAGTTGGATTTCCTTTGGTAATGATTGTAGTATGGTGTAGCTTAAAATATACAAGAGAAGTAGCATGAAGACCGCTCATAGGGAGACGTGATGACTTAATTTCATACATCCATTTGGTATGGGCTCAAGTTTTGCATACACTTTTTATAGCCGTGAGCGTTTTCTAGTGATTGTAGCCATGTACACTGGGTACATTCTTAATGTAGGCACTAGGTCTACAAAAAAACTGATTGAATCATACCGAGTCGATTTTCGCTCGCAAATTGCTTATTTCGCAGCCATTTTTTTAAATTTCGGCATTTAAATTGGCAGTACCTAGTTATTAAGTTTGTAATTGTTATGAAAGAATTAGTTATTAAAGTTGTAAGAAGTTCGAAAAGTGTTTCAAGTTTGTGGAGTTTATCTTTTTAATTGGCCAACCTGAAAATATTACAAATTAAACATCTTAATAAATACCTAGTTATGTTAAATGCCTTGGCTTTAGATAAAAACTTATGAAAGTTTAATATTTAAACTGAACTTGTTTTATCACGATTTCACGAACATCTTTTCTTAAACGTTTGGTCTCGATTAAAAGTCGTGACATCATCATTTAAGTTGAGACTCATCAAGGACCTCGCTTAGGCTCTTCGTATTTATCTTAGTAACTTAACAATTTCATAGTATTTGCGTTCGTTACACAACATTTACATTTCGTTTGCTTAGTTGGATAACTTGTTTTAACTTAAAGATAGGGCTGTCAGGTTGGGTTGGTCATGTTAAACAAAACTAGTTCAGACAAGCCAAGGTTAGTGTCAAGAACTCAGATATAGGAGGTGGAAAGTTCGAAGCTTTACTGAATACATATACGTTGTATTAAAAAAAAGTTTAAAAAATAATTTTGATGTTGTATTAAGATCTATGAAAGAAATAGACAAACGAGTCGAAGTTAAAATGTTAAAAAATAAAGGAAGATATTTCTAAATACTTGGTTCTAAAGTAAAACACAAAGTTGTAGCAGCCCTGCGTGAAAAAGATGGATGTGAATTGAGACGTTAGTCCGTCTTGCAACCTGTAGGGTCCGATGTTTTATTTCTTTTAGTCCTCAACTATAATGGCTCTTTTTACTTCACCTTTTTTAGGTTTAAAAGTTTAACTTTGTATGAGAATGCTCGTTAATTTGTTGTTGCAGCCTGCAAATGTTGCAAATGTTTTGAAGTAACAGAAATTTATAAAACAGACATGAGAAACTAAATTGAAGACGACATAATAGGCTTGCCAGGAAGGGGTACGTTTTGCAAGCGATGAATTTGTCACAGAAATTACTTCAATGTATTGATTTCTCTAAATTCAATGATGTGAAAAAATAATCTAATCGTATAATTCACAATAACACTGAGCACAGCAAAGATTTTATTTATTTATTTATTTATTATATACTTTATTGTACACCTTGTAATAAAAACAGGAAAAAAAATTATAAAAACAAGTGTACAATGGGCGGTCTTATCGCACAAGGCAATCTCTTACAGACAACCTTTGGATGGACTGAACGAAAGGAGATAGATTTAGGGCTGTCAGTGTACAATCGTTATAAATTATACTAATTAGACATAATAATATAAAATACATAAATAAAATATAATATACTAATAAATATCAAATAGGCATATAGATGAGAAAGGAGCGGAACAATTATAGAGAAAAGTAATGCTCCTTCACCATTTTTTTAAACGCTGGTAGCGTTTGGGCACGTCTCACTTCTATGGGTAATTCATTCCACAAACGAGCTGCTTGCACAGTAAAAGATTTATCGAAGAAGGAAGTGGAATGCATACGAATACTTAATTTTAGATTTTCCGATGATCTCAAGGACCTAGAATGCGTGTCACAGAGGAACTGAAAGCGTTCTTTAAGATAAAAAGGGGCAGAAGGATTAAAGAGCACATTATAAAGTAGAGAAAGTATGTGGGCATTCCGACGAAGGCGAATAGGAAGCCATTTGAGCTTAACACGAAATTCAGAAACTCGGTCATACTTGCGCAAGCCAAATATAAACCTGATACAGAGATTTTGAAGTCGCTCAAGCTTGTCCACTTAAATAAAAGTAGTTAAAAAAACTCACAAAAAGAAGAACAAGGAACTCACGTAACATAAGTAACCAAATTATTAGCAGAATATAAAATTGAAAAAGGCAAAGCACATAAAAAATAAATACATAAAACGATCTAACGCAAAACCATGTTCCACAAAAACAAAACTTAACCTAACAAGACGTGTTCGAAATATTCGAGTGAACCTTTTTATTGAACGACAGGAGTGATTAACAATTATGCAGCAAATCGATGTGTTTGGGTGCGCGCCAACTGAACCTTTGATTTAGATGCCACGATAAAAATTTGGAGTATTTATTTTGGAAGGATCTGTTTGTTTTAGTTTTATTTTTTCAAGTTAAAATTTACCAATTATTTGTTGTTAATCTTGTAAATTTCTACTGCAAGCCAAAAGCCTTTCTTCTCTCTTACCTAGGCTCTCTATATCAGCTACTAAAGATAATGTTCTTATAAAAGCATTCTTGTTCAACCCGCTATTTCTTTATACATAACTTTCGCCACCTCCTATTTGAGCTCTCTTCTCTTAAGCATGTTCACTACCCTCAGTTTAACAACTTATATTGTTTTCATTTAATTCATCTTTCATACTTCTCACAACCTCAGTTCCCATTAAATGCTTAAAATATAAAATATTTTCCAAGCCCACCATACAAACAAACGGCTTTTGCTAAGCGCATATCGTTTTCATTACATCGAGAGCAAAAAAGTAAAATCGGTCAAGTGCGTTTGGTAACCAAATTTGGGCAGGTTCCATTTATTTTTTGTTAAAAGCAGCTGCAATGTCAACTTTTAACGAAATGACGTAATTTTTACTTCCTGGGACCACACGCGATTTGGAAATAGTGGACGCATTTTTTTTACCGTAAATATGTGATTTTTGATAAAAGTCAATTTTCCGATACAAAAAGCGTTCCTTAGGTTCCTGTTTAAGTGGATATATGGCTATTACCCTTATCTCTAACTGACCAAATTTCTACTAGGTTGCCTCGTTATAGATAAAACGGGCATATGACCAGCTCAACATAGCCTGTAAGAAGCTCCGTGGTACTATTGATGTGCCTGATCTGCTTGCTGTGCTGGCTCGCTTCTTTGTTTGACAATAATTACTGCCAGTACAAAAAGCCCAGGATGTTTGCTGTGCCACCGTGTCGCACCGTGCGCATGCAAACTTCGGTAAACAGAAAATGTTAATGTCTATATGTCACCTCACTTGGGTAGACCATTAGGGCTACGTCATCTTGGTTTCTTTTCTACGTATACTAACTGTTTTCATTTTGCACAAAGTAGCACATGAGATAAAAGCTAATAGAGTGTACATCTTCATCATCATAACATTATCATTTTTAGAACCCCCTCACAAAAAATACAGTCATAACTAACGTTCACATAAAACAAACACAAACAAATGATATAGGGGTTCGCTATCTTATCGAGGAACCCTAAACATGAAGGGACGTTCACGCCGCGGGCGCAGCACGTATATAATAATTATTGTTAGACAAGCATCGCACTCAAAAACGCCGACAAATCAACACACATGCACCCACAAGCACTAAAACGCACACATTTTTATTTATACACGCACACACATTCAAATTTTAAACACAGTGCGGCGCGCACGCATTCGCCTCTTTACGCACACCAACAAAAACTTTATTCGCGTTATTAAGGCCTGTTACACACACGCGTTTTAACATCATAATTATGAGCGCCAGTGGCGTGCGTCGAGATGTAACGAGCTTAAGCAAAATGGCCGCCAATTTTTATTTTTTTGTAGTAAAGGTGTAGGCTTAATAAGTTGATGTTTGAATGATGGATACGTATATTGAAATTATGTGTTGAATTCACGCGTAGCTATTATTTGTTGGAGTTGAAACGGGTTGAGTTCGTGATAGCTGTGTTACCCGTCACTACTTGTGCTACACAGAGTTTTTAACTTTATGTTGTGTTCCTTGATATTTATGTCAACAATGTAAGATAAATTTAAGTTATTTTACGCGTATTCGTCATTTTTATCTATAAATTCTGTTATAAAATCAAATCAATGAATTTTGAAGGCTAAAAGTTGCAAAACGCTTTCAATATGCCCGATCTGTGTTTAAAAAGACATTTAAATGTATAAAGTATCTGTATAAATGAACAAACAAATTTTAGATAGATCCTAAAGTTTTGTTTATTAAAAGTTAAGTTCGGCTGGTCAAGAGTCAAGTTTTTATCAATTGGCTTTATAATCAATTCAAATGGAACTTCCGCCATGATAAACCTATCGTTAGCACAGTTCACATAAGAATAAAAGGCCAAAGATTAAACTCTTGATATTCCAATTACCCTTAACAAGACAGCCAAAATAATCAGTCAAGCCTCGAGGTTCTTATATGATAATGAAGCTAAAGAATTAAAGTTCGTTTGGACGACGGTAGCAGGAAACATTTAAGTATGAGTTAGTAAGTGATTATCATTTATCAGTAAACTAGAAGCAGTACGTAAGGAGAATGCTTGGAGAAATGCAAATTTTTTGAATAAATTTTGGACGAAAAAAAGTAGTTGGACAATGTAGCTGGGGAATGTTTTAGAAATTACCCTTTTGTGTTCAGGCTGGAATTCTTGAAAGAAAGGTTTTAATTTTGTGTTGAACATATCTAGGTACCTACTTAAATACCGTGATTCCACTAATATACTAGAAGTAGAGAGAGGACTTGAATTGATAATACCGATAAACTAAAACTGGATTGATATCAATATTGAATGCAAATGTCCAATTATCTTCAAGTTCATAAAGAGAGTAGATGTTTATTCTATGCAAGTATTTTACCTATATAAAAATATAGTTCAACTTTGGAACATAAGAACAGTTTAGAAAATAATGCCATGAATAATACGCTTAAAAAAAAAAGCATTGAAACGCACTAACCAGTCAAAACAACGAAGACGAATCGGGAAGTAAAACACAAAACAGTAAAAAATTAACAAGAAAATTTCTTAGAAAACGCCCCGATTCCTGATAACGTCAACGAAGAAAAATAACAAGAATTAAGCACTACTAAAAGAGTTGTCGACCAAATTAAGACAGGGAAGAAAAATAACGTACAAATAGATAATCAAGATTGTAGGAAGAAAGAGTGAGTAATTATTAAAACAAGATTATTATCAGAATCGCTAAGTCTTGTCCAAAACGGGTTCCTCCTAGATTAATAACTTATGTCAGTCATTAACACGGTACATAGTAATTGCCCGGCACTATTATGATGAATTGTACAGTTTTTGTGGGTAGATTCTCACCGGCTACTTTTTAACGCTTGGAGTAATTTTGTTACATTAACGTGGGTACATTAGAAGGGATTAGGCATGGAATTTTGTATGTACTGGTGTTGTTGAGAAAAGAAATCATCTACGTGATGTCTTGGTAGCTGATTTGGATATCTTCATTACGAATGCACAAGAACTGACACAGAACGACATGGAGTGGTGGAAAGAATAGAAGGAGGCCTTTTCGCAGCAGTAGGACAGTTTGGGCTAGATATTATAATAATAGTATGATAACGTAATGTCTTATCATCATGGTTGCAATAAGTTCAGACTAAGCTCGGGAAAGTAAGCAAGTTTCGGGAAATCCTCTCTTAGTGCGATCCTAAGAACCTACATGCTTTGTACGGCCAGTAGTTTTGGTTGTACGTTGTCTGTCAGTCACTCAGTAACGGAAGAGTTTTATACCTATATATTGTATGTATTTAATATAACTGAGTAGAGTGAATTACTACAAAAAGTTATGTCAGTAAAGCAACTAAGTGGAAGTGGTATCCGTGCTTGTGTAAAGAGACTTCTAATCACTTACTAAACAATAATAAAAACACGATACAAAAATAAACGATTAATCACAACGTCTTCATGACAAAAACGAACCCGTTTATCGACAAACAATCCTTCAAAAATATGATAATGTAGAGAATAAAAATACCCTTTTCATTGTAGCTAATTCGTTTACGAATGCCGACGAAGTCACAAAAGAACTTAAGCCCTGTCTTATTTAAATTAGGCTCTAAAATAAATACAACGTGGCTAGGCAACTAAAGGTGTTAACACACCAAGAGTGAAACGGACGCGCGATTTCACGCTACAAATGTGCAAAGACGTGTCACGGTTTGTCCAAAGAGGGTGATCAGCAATGCCTCCATGACCGTCGAATGCTTTACTTAAATAAACAAGTACGTTCTCTATGGGGCTCGATTTCACGCGGCAACTGCCGTTCGGTCCTAGTGCCCGTTTTAAATAAACTAGTGGCCTACAACTGCACTCGCTGTATTTCGAGCAACTTTTCATAGTTAGCTTTTCGCATGTTTATTTTTCTGCCTGCATAAATATATAACGTGAATTCATTTCCATATGTGTGCACGTAAAAGGTTTTTCTAATATTAAAAATAAACTGTTGAATTTTTTCATAACACTGGCTAAAAAACGAGGCCTACATTTGTTCCATCAATTCGTACTTTAGAAGGTCGATATTTATAACGGAAAAGACTAGAAAGTAAGCTGTACCAATATAATGGGTATACCTTCTATGTAAAGGTCATAAATGAGAGTAGAATGCCACTCAACACAATTAACCCAAAAGCAGTCCTCTCAGTGTGCAAGACTCCTAAAAGGTTTTTACAATCTGTGCCTCCGTTCGTGAACGCTCTCAACCAAATTGTATTATTTTGCATTTAATTTTGACAAAGCATACGAAACGACTGAAGTCGGTGGATTTTTTTAATTTTAATTAGTATACTTAAAATTTTATTCCTTTGTGTTTGTGGACAGTGTCTTTAGAGTCCAGACCGTCTCAGAAAATAATACGGAAACAGGAAGTCGATGGTTTTGTTTTCAGGTTCTACTTCGGTTGCTTACAGGAAAATGTTTCTCTCTTTTTTGAAGAGGTTTTGGCATCTTTTAAGAAGCTTGCTTACGAATATCTGTTTTCATGTTTAAAATCGGCGTCTATTTCACGTCGTTTCTTGGAAGACAAATTCCAAATGAAATCCAGCTGGTTTAGTAATATTTTATTCAGACGTCGATTACTAACAGCCTCACATTAGTTTCGTTTATAATTGAGACAGCCATAATTCTCTAGAACCACTCTAATATGCAAGAATCTACATTAATATCTAAAACCATAAGTTTCCACGATTAATCACGCGACCATGTGAATCGGTCTCTGGTACATTTTCATAAAATTATCATTTGAACACGTTTCAACACAGAATTTGTTGTAAATTGCCGCACTATCGCGACTCAATTACCAAAAACTCATTTGAAATGTCGTTTCGAGCGATTATTAATCGATTGAAACTACATTTCATCCGTTCGATTTGAATTGATTTTCGATTCCGTTAGCATAGGTGTGAGATATACTTTTATAATCTTTAGTGTATATATCTTTTTGTTATTTATTATTTACATCAATTAACCCTTGTACATGGGTTACATTAACATATTAATATGTTTTGAGATCGTAAATTATAGTCGTTTGAATATTGTCGACTGTTTTTTACAGTATGCTAGAAATTGAGACTGATTCAATTAATAATTTTGACGTTATGTTTAGTTCGTAGTTTTTGTTCATCTACCTTTTTCGGTTTAAGTGATCTTTAAGTAGATGATTACCTTGTGTTGTTTCTTTATGTATGTAATTGTTAGGTATCGCTACATGATTAACGGTCAATGATTAATGATAGATATTTTACCCATTTTTAAGTTGGATAAAATCATGGTCAAGCTCTGTTCAACTATTGTAAAAAATAAAAATAATTGAAAATGTTAATGATTCGTTCAAATAATAATAATCAAGGAAGCGGTTTCCTTAGTTAATCTACAGTAAAAAAAAACACAAATAAAAAAAATGAATTTTTCATTGAAAACACAGTCTTGTGTCTTCAATCGAGAATTTCTTATCAAACCTTCTCAATCCATTCAAATAAAATAGAAAATACGTAATATCGGAACAAGCTTTACATCACAAGAAACTATAATATAGTTTCTTGTGATGTAAAGATTAACTCTACATTCATTCACATTTGAAGTTCAATCACCTTCACGAGACACGAACTTACTTGCGCAACAAACTATTCAGAAAATTCTATTGAATACACTATTTCTATTAAACACTTTTTCTCACGATTTATACACTAGCTAATTTAGTTGTGATAATTAACACGTCCATAAAATAATGTGCAACACAACTTCTACAGGAGTATATGTAGAATGATATATCTACATAATTAATTTTATTTAAACAACAATTTCTTGAAACTTTTATAATTGAGGTTGAGATTGGCCTTTCTCTCCAATATACTATTGAGATCCCTCCATTCCAATTTCCTCTAACCTCACATTTTAATTGATAAAGTCTGACAAGAATAATGCCTTATTCGATCACTGCAATGGCTTTGTAATATCAGCAAATTTCGAGCAACTCTTTTATCGTCTACACACATGTCTTTAACAACCTTAACCGCCACATCCTCAGGACTTTTACTTATTGTCCAACCGTGAAAATACTTATTTGGCCCAACAATAACCAAGCCCTTAAGTTTACACCAGTCCTTGGCTGTCCGAGCCAAAATAACTCTATACAAAGCCGCCGCTGGGGCTCGGTTCCCCGAAACGCCTCGTACAATTTGTCCTGCTCGTTCTCTTGATATCTAAATTAGTTCTATCTTTTTTGTTTCGTCTCTGACGGCTCAATTAATGACGTGAAATCTCAAAGGTCTTATTCGCTGATGCTTCGTTTCATCGCGAAATGGAGTGCGGCTGCAGCGCTGTTTGTTTTGGGTGGGTTAGCTTGTGACGTGTTTATTAATTCAGTGTGATGGTTACTAGAATTTGTATCTTTAACTACATGAGTATTGCTTTGAGAATCTGGTTTTATTAATCTTCTAACATCGATATAGCTTCTGCTACTGTTTTCGCCCTCGGGAGAGTCGAGAATTATCCTAAGGAAACATAGTCGTACTCCCGGTATAAAAGTATTCTATTGTGGATATAGTCTACCCGTATGCCAAGTTTCACCCAAATCCATGTAGCCCTTAAAACGTAAACAGGTAACAAAGAAACTCACTTCTTTCTTTTCAAATAGTAGAATTCTAATATTATGTTACTTATTTCAAAAACAACAAGGCTTTCAGATACTTCACCATCTTTATTGATCCCAGACGCTATAATTTATAAAGATCATTGTAATAAATGAGAACCTCGTAGAGCTCCCTGAATGAGTCCAATCAAAAAGAGGCCAATATTTCGTGCTATTTACAAGTCTATTCAACCATTACTTGGGTTTGGAGGCAAAACACAATTTTCTGGCTCAGTACATTTCAGCAAAATGAACGAAAGTAGCTGGCCAGAACTTATTACCATACCGAATATGCTGGTTCACTGAAATGTCACATACAATATGGCTAGGTCATATGCTATGCATGTGCGAGTATTCATCTGAGTATTGTTTACGATAACAAAGCTATATTCAGCAAGAAATTTACATTTTATGTAACTTTTTGTCAGTAAATTTAACACTATAGCAACAACTACATCAATATGTATAAGCCCTGGATGACACTGATTAATTTCCATTACACATCAATACGATTATAGCAAAACCTGATTTATGTATAGGATTCAATTTGATGAATTCTATGGACTGACACTCTTCATGGATTTGTCATTTTCTACGGGCATGGTTTAGTTTAAAATAAGAAAAAACGTACGGATTAATTTCTTAAGATCAGCATCTGAAAAGTATAATCTGATCTCGAAAAAAGTAGTAAAGCTCTTACAGAGTTAAAGTTGTCAAGACGACCATCATCTGCCTAGCCTTTTACTAACTATATTGGGGTCCGCTTCCAGTCAAACCGGATTCAGCTGAATACCAGTATTTTATGTGGAGTGGCTGCTTAAACCCATTCACTGGGTAACACGGTACTCATTGTAAAGACTGAAGTCAGATTTTCTGGCTTCTGACAATCTGTAACGACTACCAAAGATCTACAAATGACAGCCGAGACCAACGGCTTACCGTGCTTGGGCATGGAGGAAACTCGGTATGTTAAGATAGACAACCATCCACAGATCAACCTTCGCAAGCGTTGCTTAACCTCAGAGATTAACCCTGCGGCTGTTGACTGTTTAGCACCTCCTCCAAGTCAAATTTATAAAGACAACCAACGTTTCAAAAAGAATTATTTCTAACAATGTTAGGTTTATTACGTGTTATGAGATTACTCAGATTACAATACAAAGCAATAGGTAAGTGATTCCCCAATATAATTTCATCTACTTGCTCAACTGGCAACGTGTTTTTGTAGCCCATTCAATAAACACGGAGATATAAAACAGTTTGTATGTCTGGAACGTGATTACGCATGAATGTGTCGCCATAATCTTAATCCGCTGTATAAGCAACCGTTTGGCTGTAAAAATAAATGTTTACTAGTGTCGCGTCTAGTAAATGTTTTTATTGGTCCTTTATAGATATTATCAATTTTGTATTGGGTATATTTTGTGTTATTGAAGTAATCTGTATCTTTAATTTTATACTCACCGACCAAAAACTGAAAGTAACTCTATCCGTCTGTTTGTTACCTTTTCACTTGCTAACGGCACAATGGTTTTGGATGAAACTCGGCACACGGAACAGCTGGCTCATAGAATTAAGGACGTAGGATGTAGGATATAGAAAAAATAAAGTTTTTTTTTATGGACTTGCAAAGACGAACAAATAAGTAAAATAAATTCAGAAACAACAATAAAAAAAATAAAACTAGCTAACCACATGAATTTTAACTGTGTAAGGCCAAAAAAGGTATCTCAGAATTTGCTGCGTTATTAAAAAAAAAAACACAGCGCCATAATATTCTGATGACATGATCTGGCTGTGATGCTATGGATATACTCAATGAACACATACCTATTAAAATGAAATATACATAAATATGTAAAATAAAATAATGTGTGAGTGAGACACTACTATAATCTGTAACAATTAAAATATAAAATAAACACATGTTTAATATAAAGCTTTCTGTGAGTCTCAATCAGGTCTTACCAGCGTTGCGGAATTTGTTCGAAAGATACACCGCGGCCCTGAACGCAAAGGGCATTAGGAGGAACACGGATGGGTTTAGTCAGTAAGTAGTATACTCCCTTCCGCGCCGCCCAGAGTGAAAGAAGTAATTAAATTTTTCCCAATCCGTAAAAAACAGCTATCTTCACAGACCTCCACCAGTAAGAATAATGATTTAAATCTACCGCTCTTGTAAATTATGTTACTTTAATGTACTTAATTGATTAGTTTTTAAAATACCCCTTTTTTTTCTTTTTTTTTCCTGGATGGGAAATCATCAAATGACTTCTACATCCTAAAATACCCCTACATCCTAGTTGGTCTGTATAAACATGGTAATGTAGGTACTTGTGTTGCCTATTTAATTGTCCTAAAACACCTCTTCAATAATGTAGCCAAATACATACAATAACCTGAAACACAATACGCATCTATCTGCTTGCCAATTCCGGCTATTAGCCAAAACATTTAATACGATATTAGCAATATCTCTTTCTAAATTCGCGTGTCTAATAAATTGAGTTAAACCAGTAAGTACAGAATATTAGTATCTATTACAGAAATAGATAGCCTCCAATGCCTAGGTATGGCGGCTTTGGCGTAAATCTTGATCAGAGTCACGCACCTGTTAATCGAATGGTAATAGAAGGAACGTGGGTGTGATTTCAAACGAAATAACACTTCGTAGAAGATTATAATTTAGTCTTTCTTATTTGTCGCTTTAAAAGCAATAGAACATTTAGAGACAGACGTCTCTAAACCACATTCCTCTAAATGTAAATTCAGGTATTTGGACAAGTTAGTAATCTATATTAATATTACAGAATTTTTTTTTTGTTTGTTTGTATCAAATAAGCTCCGAAACTACTGGATCGATTTTAAACATTTTTTTTTTCACGAATGGAAAGCTGGATTATCAGCGAGTAAGATATATTTTAGTCCTGTATTCTTACAGAAAACAGGTCCATTTTGGGCCAGCCGAATTAGATTTTTTTGCCACACAAATATGGAATGATAACTAAGAGTGGCCTGACGCTAGTTTTCAACTGAATCTTACGTTAAATTTTAAACTTATTTACTTAAATTGCCAAACATAATAAAAGTAACCCATTATACGTATTATTGTCATAATTATGATGTTAAAGGTACAAGAGAATTGATGGATCTGACCTCTGATATTAATGAGGCTTGGACTTGAACACAGAATAAAATATCTCGATTAATTTTAATAACTGCGTCAACTCCTGTGGTATTCAGTTGACTTTTGAAATGCATGTAGCATTAAATTAAAAATAATTATAATGAGTTTTTGCAATGAGTTATTGTTATACCTTTTAAGTTTTCGTTTTCATATACCTACAATACATTCATAATGAAAACACAATAATAAATATTTCTTCGAAATTTTGGCAGCTGCAATTCGGACGGGTATATTAAAGTTTTTATTTAATAAAATGTGTAATTACGCTGTGTACATGAGATTCAATTAGTGATCGTGTTTAAGAGTTTTGCAGCTGTGCTTTTAGCGTTCTTCGATGGCTGAGTATTTGTTAATTAAAGGTATCGTAATGTTTTACTTCCTATCGTTGTTATGCGAGACGAGTGAAGAACTAACTCAAGCTGTGTTAACAAGCGTACATTATTGTATACTAGAGAACATTATTCTAAAACCATTCGAGACGATACACTTTAAAGACTTGATGAAATAGAAAACACTTATTTGGCACATACACAAAACTACAGCAACAAAGACGCACACCCACTCTCTTCCACAGCCTGTACACGACAGCCCTTCTCTTGATGTCTTCAAGAGGAAAATTAAAGAGCATTTCCTTACACAATGACATAATATTAGTAGATATGTATATCTATATATATTTGTATTTATGTATGTATGTAAATATATAGATCCATATTATTTAGTACACTGGATCCTACCCTCTATGCTGATCTTTCTCTATCACTCAAAGGTTTGCTGGAAGAAAACTCAACTTTGAGTTAAGTTCACCTCCGTACATGCAATTTATTAATGTACTAGCTTCTGCCAGCGACTTCGTACGCGTGGAATAGTTACTCTACCCCCGATTTTGAAACTCTCAGCCCGATCGGTTTAAAATTGACAAAAGATAGACATGCTGTTTCGGGATATTTTTTAGATAATTTTATGTAGAACATTTCCGTAATACATGATTTCTATGTAACTTTAACCATTAAGGCTACACACGCGACGGAAGCTTAAAAAATGGAGTAACTTCTTCCGTTTTCCCAACATTTTCCTTCACTGCTCTGCTCCTATTGATTGTAGCGTGATGAAAAGTATACTATAACCTGCCCAGGAGTATGAAGAATAATTGCACCAAGTTTCGTTAAAATCGGTCGAGTAGTTTTTGTTTCTATAAAGAACATACAGACAGACAGACAGACAGACAGACAGAAAGACAGACAGACAGACAAAAATTTTACTGATTGCATTTTTGGCACCAGTATCGATCACTAATCACCCCCTGATAGTTATTTTGAAAATATATTCCTTGTACAGAATTGACCTCTCTACAGATTTATTATAAGTATAGATATAGATATAGATAATATAATATAAGTTGTTTTGGTTTACAATAAAGAATTAAGAATTAAGAGAAGTAAAATAAGTAGAAGATTATAGCAGAAGAATAATTCCAAAGCAACTAAGTCTATCAACAACTACCCATAGTACTCGTAACTTGAATGTTATTACATTCAAGAGCCACTTAATCATGTGGTTTATCAAATAGTAATAAGTAACCAATTAGATTATCGCACGAAATGTCTTTTCACACCACCGTTTACAAGTGACGGAAACTGTCAAATAAAATGAGAAGTTGATATTACAATCACTCGCTACAACACCTAGTTCTAATAAAACTGATAGCAGTATTAAAACATATAGATAACGTATACGAGAGCAACGTCAACATTAATGTGCCCTGTCAGTTTATGAGGTGGATGCATTAATATATATTAATCATTTCGGAACAGATAATAAAGGTGAGCCGGAAATGTCTACAAAATATTTAGTTACAACTTGATTTCTGTTGATGTTTATTTATAGTGTTTGATGATTAGAAAGGTTTGGGTGTCAGAAGAAAGAGTCAGGACGATCATCTTAGTGGTAAGCAGTATCTAGAATTAAAAAGTACAACATTTCAGAGAAATCACCGAGGTTTTTTTCTAGTATCTTGTTGTTACTTTTTAGGCACGCGTTTGACCATTATCACACCTGACGGGAAGCGCTATGCTGTTCATTGGTAATGTGTTCAAAAGACTGGTGGTATTGCCACTGTATATGGTTAAAACGGCTTTGTTGGTAAGGTAACCGCTTAACTTTTATCCAAGATATTATTTTTTTATTACGTATTATACTTCCGAAATTTGAAGCTAATGATGTTGTTTAAAAATATAAGAGAGTCGTACGAAACAATAAATACTGCGCGAGAGTAAACTTTGAAAACGAAAAACAATCAAAAGTAATTCCGATATAATATATTATGACCCTTTGGTACGTCTTCAGGCAGAAATTAAAGATGGTCTTGATAACAGACAATGAATATTTATTCAGTATTTCGACTTACTGATTATAAAATCACATTCTTTGCTGACTTAATAAACAATTGGCATCGATAAGACGCCCGAGTCGTATAAATGAGAAGGCCGGAATTCAGCACACAATGTTGTAAAAGAAAGTAAATTATACTTATTTTCATATTTAATAGTATAAATTATTTATCCAGTTACGAAACTTTTACATATTTAAATGACACGTTATGCAATGTGTGAATGCTATTAATATTTATTATTTACTAGACGTATTGCTTGTCCTCAGCCAAACATGCATTCTTTAGTAATAATTGTAAATTTTATTTTCCATTGTTAAATACAAAAGTCTACTCAAATTATGTTTTCAGTCTCTACGTACTATTTTAAGTTTTAAATTAGTACAATGCAACCTTATATTGTTCTTCCACTAAAGGGAAATCAGCAAAGCAATACTCATATTCATAAAATGAAACCTTAGTAAGGACGTCATGAAAATTAAGTGCTGGATACAAGATCCGACACTGGTGATAAAAAAAATTAATAAAACTCCGCATACATGATAAAGACAACTGCGATCCTCACATAAATAAGCGCCAGTCTCATATTACAGCGACTTGGCGACGTGTAAAATATTGTTATCGATAATAAAACTACAATAATTCAAAGAGCAGGACGACTTTATACTGAATCGTGTCACGTATTGAGAAATTTGAGAACAACATGTAAAATAATCTCGGACGATATAAAATAAGATCGCTTTTTATGAATAAATTATAGCAATGTAAAGTATGATAAACGATGGTAAGGATCGTAATGAAACGGCATGAGGTGTACAACCTTCCTCGTAAGTTAGATACGGTAAATATGAATCTTAACTTAATGTTAATAAAGTCGCTAATGAACAACGCTCTATGAATGATGATGGAACTTGCGTGGATGGATATACGCCTCACATCAAGCGCAGCGGGTGGTTCCGACAAGTAAACTAGTATCTCGCAGTGAGGGTAACGTAATAATCTTAGTATTAACGACCAAGATAACAAGGCACTTATTAGCTGAGGAACTTCGAACAGTGAATTTGTAGATAGAGGTCAAGATTAAATAGCCGTTGCCATTAATACCTATGTTCATTGAACACTCACGATTCAAATGATTATGTTGTTACGAATAATTAAAGTTCTGACGTTTTTAGATCAGGTCATTGGGTTGGTGAAGAACGTCTTATAAGCTATGCTAGCTATTATTAAATTGAGTTATGAATTTTAATAAAGTTGTTATCCTGGTCTTGAAGTAATGATCTTTTGTTTTTACTGTAACGTGTTCTTATAGTAAGTCATTATTATTTCTGACGAATTTATAACGCTACTTAATTTTTATGATCCTTTATTTTATGCGTGCCTTAAAATATCTAGAGAACTTGATTATAATGGTGGTGATGGTATAACAATATACTTGAAAATGTTAATGAAACGGATATCATCTTAAAGGTACAAAAAGTATAATATGAAACCTGAGCTTGCCTTGTTGTGTCATTAAATTGCCTGAACGAACATGGCAGCATAAGCTGACATTGTAATAGGTAATATTAATTGTATTAATTATAAACAAAAAATATTCATTAAGTCTTATACTACAGCAACATTAAATGTCAATGGGAGGATAACAGCTAACAAGCTTGTTATTATTGGCAAATTGCTATTTTTTTTAAATTAAATTATTGAAAATATACCCCAGTGACAATAAAATTGTCTAAGGTCTTCGACTAGGCAATGGTCGTCTACCCTTATTTCTGGGGATATGCATGTTATCACGTTGTGTGTGACTTGATTCAAAGAAAACTTAACTTTATCGAGGAACCGTCATGAAAGCCCGGATCGAAGCTCTTATCAACACGCAACTTGACTAGATGAAACAATTCAAAAAAATCAATTCACGAGATATGATTTCAATTGAAAAACACGTAGAATTCTCGTCTCACAAAGCATGCAGGTATTATTATGAACATAATGCCCGGAGGTTGGAGACAGGTGACAAAAACTGTTATGAATGCCGGACTGAACTTGGTTTTTGCGTCAAACCCGTCCTGAATGCACGGCCCACACTTAAGAATGCAGTAGCACTGAGCCGATGGGATGTAAGACGAACGACAGGGATTTGGCCAGGGAAACAGCGATGGGTTGTCTAATTTTGTTTTACATGGCATTGATTATTTTGAGAGCAATCAGTCCAGGTCTATACAACATGGCAGTGTGTAACAGTTCGACACAAACTTTTCATACATTAGCGACACTTTTAACATCATACGTTTATTTGGAATTTTCTGCACTCAGGGTGCTTAATGTGGTATAGCTCTAACATATTTAGTTTTATGTATTGTATTTACCTATGAAATACTGTCATATATGTACCTACTTCATTATATTAAATCCGGTTATCCTTTTTGATACAGCAGAACCTATACCTATAACCTTATATTTTATCTCCCAACTCGCTAAGCTCCTGTCTTCATGGCCCCACATTCGGTGTAACGTTACATAACTGCGCAGTTACACTCACAATACTGTCGCCGCTACCGCGATCAGCTTTATGAACTGTATTTCTTTCTAAATTTAACAAATCAATTACTTCAAGTATTTTATATTTAATTTTGACGTTCTACAAATCAATGTGCAAAGTTGAGTCCCAACTAGCTTGGAGTTGGCTTCCATTATAACTGGATTCAGTATATTGCATGAAACCGCTGTTTATTTGACACAATTCGTTAACTTGGTAGGGGTATCCTAGGAAAGACTAGTGTCAGGCTTTTCTTACTTCTGACCAACCATAAGAACTGTCAAATATCTACAAACGACAGCCAACATTAAAGATTTTGTTTGCCTGGTCACCCATCTGTGGACCGGCGTCATTTTGGAGTTATGCATTGCTTAACCTCGAAAACCGGCTAATTCGGCTGTTAATATTTAGCTACGAGCACCTGTAGTTGAATTCTACATGTTTCTGAATATTTTTGAAGGCAAATCGAGTTTCACAGCACTACTCAATTAAAGGATTTTATTAGTATCTACCTTTTGCTTTGTTTCATTTACGTCAGTAATGTTATACTGATGTATATAATATTTATGTAACGTTGCGGTGTACTAAAATATGGGAATAGTCCCTGTATCCATTTCCATAATAATAACATCATTATCATCATACTGCAATCATCCACAGAGAATCCAAAAGGTCAGAAGCCAAATGGATAGTTAATGAAGATACGAATGTCTGTCAAACTTGATATACTCATCTACTTCAACCCTAAACGCAGTAAAGAAACTGCAAGTAATCATACGATATTGAACAACGATATTATTTCCTGTTTTAATCGTTTATGAATAAAGAACGAACATTAATCTTGTAAGCAAACATCGAATAAGATTATTATCTCAAATCATCGGGTCGGTATCTCTGTATGAAATCTGATTGTACACACAATATGCTTAATTGCATCGTACGGTGTAAGCCCGATGGTAATCGGACGTTCATTTTTAAATAAAACCTCTTTATGTGTAGGTGAGCTCGTACTCGTAAATGTGCCGAGTATATCGGTCTTAATGTGCGTGTACTTGTTGATTAAGGAAAAATAGAAATACAAGAATGAACATGGCACCCAGTTTATCAGAACAAGTAAAGGTATATTTTAAACCTTCTACATATTCTATATCTATCCTGTATTAGCCCACTGTCGGGCTAAAGGCCTCACCTTTCCTTTTTTTAAACGTTACTCTCTGCTATATTGGATAGGACTTTCGAGTATCAATTAAAATACTCATAATATTTTAAATTGTCATACACTACCCATGCAATGATGGATGACAGATATGTATTTAACCCTTTTGAAAAATATAAGCCCCGACCAACAACTGAAAAATGACAAGCCCCAACGATTTAACTACCATCAAAACAAAATTCAAACCTTATTTTTAGGAAGTCGCAATTAGCTCATCAGTGCATTCAAAATAAACCAACCCTTTGAAGTTAAGTGTTTACTATCCCATCAAAAAGCACCCCTCGTTTACGGCTAGCAGTCAAAATAAATTCTCACATATCACCAAAAACATTTTCGAAATCATCAACATTTGTTCCCAATTATGTCGTTGATGTATACGCTGTGAATCGTACGGATGTCTGTCTGACTGTAATTAATATCTCCTGAACGTTCTTTCAACACATGTGGGTTTACGGATTTATTGCATAACTTCATTTTTTTGCTGCCTAGCTCCTTGTCTTCGATGATGCATGGCGTTCATATCCTTTGGACGTTTTGCTAAGAGCTGAATCGTTTTTATTCTTTTAATGTTGTGTTGGCAGGTTATTTAAGTTAGTGACACGGTTATTTTGGTGTCAGCAACATAATATCTGAACAAATCTGTTAATGAATTAAAAGTGCTTTATAGTTTTAAAATACTAACCCAGAATTGAGAAAGATTAGCGTATGTCTGTCAACGAATCTTATGTTTAATTCGATTATTTAACATGTATATATTTTTTTCTGTATGTATTAAAAAAACTATGTACTTAAAATAATGAATTTCGGGATAAGAAAACGTAACAAATACTTATTTCCCTTAAAAATGTTGCCTTATTTAAATCGGCAAAAAAGAAAAGGTTCGAAGACCAGACACTATGTAGACAGTCCCTCTTTAGCCGACAAGAAATGGACCAAAATGAAGATACAACTAAGTAAGACGTCTAAGTGTTTATCAAGTGGTCCTCCAGCAGACCGTCGGCAACCATGGTGTTTTATGTTAATTATATAACAGTATTTATCAGTAATTTTACGAGGGATTGATAAGAGATAGGCCAAACCCTCTTAGTGCCCTAATAGAGATGATGGAAAGGGAATATAAACTGGTTGTTTAGAAAGGGAATAAAATTGGAGCGATCAAAAATTAACGAGGATTTAATTTAAAATCCAGTTTTTTTTTTAAATTACTTGCGTAAATAAGGTATTCAATGTAGACTAGGAGAAAGGCACTAAATAAATTTTAATTTTACCATAGTATTTAATAACAAGGTAAAAAGGTAGCAATACAAAAATAAACGCACGCAAAATTTTAAACAGACGAATATATTTCCCTGAACTCTCTCAACTCACCCCATAGAGAAATTCAACCCTAATGTCCATTTTTAATTACAAAAAGGCCCGCATATAATATCCCCATACAAACACAGACAGAAAACAAACATACCTTTTTAGGCCGGCGACACAGCCAGCGTTATCAACGTGGCGTTAGGCCGCCAACACACTCTGCCAGATAATGGCCAACCCGGTCAATATTTGAAAACCCATCAGTGACAACGACGAAATGACTTCTTCACTTTACTAAGACAATTTTAAAGCCAACTAAAATACAACAAAAATGAACTCTGAAGCATCGAAAATAAAGTCGATACTGCCAGTAATGATGACCATGTACGTGTGTGAGTTTGACTACTTGATCCATTAGGCATCGCTTTGAGTATTAAAAATAAAAAAGATGACGTAGGAAATGTCTTTAGTAATGATTTCGTTCGAGTCGATATAATAAGTATTTTTATGTAAGTAGCTTAAGTAGATGCTTGAAAAGAATTTAGTGTAAGAGTACTTCTCAAATTAAATGGGCCTCGGAATAATAGTGAATTAACTTCTGACCTCAATAAAAAAGTAGTTAAAAGAATAAGTAATAACTTTGTTAAGCTTTGGTGAGGATAGCAGCCCATTTTCAAACTTAATGTTAAAGCTACAAAAAAATTAAGTATATTGCAACAAACATTGGTTTTGTATTTACTTTCACACAATATCACAAAAATTAAAGTTCCAATAAATGAAAAATTAAAACAGTACAAAATTCTGTATAGCTATATAGAATTTTTTACTGTATTGGCTACTGAACATGAAAATAATATGCCTTCTGAAGATCAAAAGTCTTCAAAAAAATAAAAACAATCAAAATCGTGACGCACTTATAAAATTAGGAAAACTACAAACAAGCTTTGCACGTCCTGAAAGTTAAAAGCACAATAAATTTAAAAACAAAACAGAGACAGAGTAAATAAAGATTAAAGTATTTAATCAGTTTGTTCTCGTTGCTTTAAAAGTTTGGACATGACTTATATCTTGTGAACTTTTGGTTAAATTAACGCTAAGAGAAATAAGGGGAATTTAAGAAAGGGAAACAAATTAAAGTTGAGAAACTTTGACCACAAATAAGAAACGTAACATATTATTTTGTAGTCCATTTTCGAAGTAAAGGAAATAAGGACTCAATGGTTGGTTGGTGGCCAATTATACGGTGAAATAGATGTTTTTAACGAGATATCATGAGCATTTACATCGATAACATATTCATACATGACGAAAGCAAAATATTTAAATCAGAGATTAATATAGATACTGGTAATAGAAACAATAATGAAAGAGTTATTAAATAAATTAATCCAGAAACAGGCTGCGTTTCAAACAAAGACATACTCACAAAGTTCCGTGCACGACAAGACACCCAACTTACCTGTAAAGACAACGTTAAAAATGACATTTAAAAACAATTATAAAAAAACTCGGCTCCTATCGGTACATTAAAAATTGACAGTGCATTAGTATTTATAGGATTTTAAGCGTAGGTGTGGGATCAAAGAGAACATTATGCGTTTCTTATACGAAGATAGTGGCGTTATAGACGCCTATTCCATACGGTAAAGATTACAATTTTATTTACTACTCAAAAACGTTTGATAATCTATGTCTTAATTAACTAAGCGAGAGAGAACCCCGTACCATGACAGACATACGTTCCACCTTTGGTTTTAACGACGACAATCCAATATTTGAAACTATACTATAGGACGACAACAATTGAGTTGAATTTTGTCTGCAGAAGCTAACGATGATAAATCGTGATCGCCTATCGTTTAAAGTTCATTAGTATCGGCCCCTTTACATGTGTTGCGCCGGCAACCAATATCCATTTGCTTCGGGCTGATTTGATTAGAGCTTATTTTTATAAATAACACCAAAACATGCTTTATTGTGATGCATGTTTAAATTAAAATTATTTCATAAACGCTCCTTCGTCGTAAAAACTACATTAAAACTGTTAAGGAAAAAGATAAATTTAATTTGAATAAGATCCTTTATCGGAATGATCTGGCCCATAAATCTGATCGAGATCCGTCCAATTCAAAATTTAATACTGTTACATAAAACAAACAGATTGACAAAGTACTGTAGTTGTAATCCTCAAGGAAATTTATTAAGAGCAATTCGTATCAATCACAAAACGTAATCCTGTTCGGTCGTAAACAATCTTCGTGGGCTCAGGTCTTAATGAAGGCGGAGCGAGGATACCATTGGCTTAGGAATTTTGTGGTAGCAATCTAATCAAAAAATAAATACACGTATGTACCACCATTATTTTACTTAATAGGTTGTCAACTAAAAGACCCTATTTCCTCAGCTTCAAGATAACAATACGCAATAAGTTACCTTGTTTATATAAATAAATAGAGGTTTATAAACGTATGCCACCGCTGCTTTACTGAACTAGACCATCATCTTATAAAATTACTAGCTGACCCGGCAACCGTTGTTTTGCCACATAAAATATAAAAAACAGGGGGTTAACATTTAGGGGGATGAAAAATAGCTAGTAGTAGTAGGTCTGAGAATCGGCATTCTCAGACCTACTGTATATGCAAATAAAATTTCATAAAAATCGGTCAAGCCGTTTCGGAGGAGTATGGTGACTAACATTGTGACACGAGAATTTTATATATTAGATTGTTTTTTTTTGGCACCTACGAGCATACAACATCATATCAATAAGGACATTGAAGTTATGAGCGTTAGAAAAGAGATAGTACTTATACTTGTGTTTGCGCAAGTTTTTTTGCACTATAGTTTTTCCTAGATCGATGGCTAGTGTCCATTGCTTGGCCTCCATGACTATAATCGGTCAGAGGTCTATAATCTATGAGGAAAAAGGCTTGTCTATTTGAACAAAAGTTAATCCGCCGCTCTTCGCTGACTCTGCCACCACATTCTGACACAAAAACACTTTACGACCCGTCACCTCGTTTATTACTAAAACCGTCACAGTATAACAGAATTTAGGATACATAGGATTACAGCATAGTGCCGGTAGTTCTGTTCATAGTTACGATCACTTAGTTAAGTGATAGGTAGCATAAAGTTGGCAGGTAAGGGCAGATAGGTTACATGAAGCGGCTTCATACTAGTGACTTATTCAATTGGGCGAGGATAACCAAATCCGAAACTATGACGAATATCGAGAAATATTCAAAGGAGAGGATATTGGATGGATGAAAATTATAACAGCAGCATTTTAATTTTGAAAATCGAGTTCAAAACTCCTTGGAGTATTTCCGATTGTTTCTTATATTAAAACAACAGACTGTATTTAGGAATGGGATAACGATTTACATAGTTAAACTAGATAATTTCTAAATGTGAATGTACCATATTAACGTCCAAGAAAATCATAAGCTAAATAATAGCACGCTAAATTGAAAAATAACCTATCAGCAAGGTGGTAGCAAATCTCAATGTCAAGTGTACGCCGGTGTACATTTAAGTATCACCACTGATGGAGGCAATTTCAAAGCACTAGAAAGAATTAACGAGCTACAAATTGGATTTGCAGTTTACTGCTCAACTAGCAGTTGTCCCATTTCAATTAGAATTACGACATGCGTCATCCTGTCTTCCAAAGGTAATCAATTACAGATGTTATCTGCATCTTGAAGAATATATCAGAAGCGAAAGGACAAGATGGACTAGACTATGCAAGAGACGATATTATGGCCAAGAAGGAACAACTATGATGACTATTAATTCAAACATGGATAGTTAAATATTAGTTGAACTATCCATGTTTAACTGTCATTTTTGTTATCTCTTTACATCTGGACGGCTAAACGAATTAAGATGAAACGCCCAAGGATGGACGGTTTAACTAAAATAGGACACAAAATATGGTATATAGTACAATTTCCGATGATACCTGACCGATGGTATAATATGGACATTCGTCCATATTCGTACTATAATCAAACTGTCATCATGAGTCCGTTGTGAAAAAGGATAGCGCTATTTATCCTGCATAACTCCATCTGTCTCACACAACGGAATTTTGAAGGCATTAGCATGTTATACTGGGGGACTGCACTGATATTTTAATACAAAATGTGTTATTTTATGTATAACCAACAGATTTTGTAGTAATATCTTATAACTTTATCAGTCATATGAATTGTTTTATTTTTTGGATTCTTACTTAAGTTTAAAGTATGTGTAGTTTCATCGCTATCCTAAATACTTATTACATACTTAAAACGTTAATCTCACGGATATCAACATTCACTTTACACAAATATTTCTCAATACACTCGTACATTACTTGTAGGAGTGTATGCGCAAGCGCAGAAGTGTTCGTTAGCGTTTGACAGTCAAGTTTGAGTTGTTGACGTTGATCTATCGTGTAACGGTGTAGTGCGATTTCGTTTGTAATGTACATAGAATGCATTTATTACAGTATTAAATTTCGTTTTGTTAGGAATTAATAAAAATATATTTAATATCTTTGTCTGACAGGAGAATATAGCAAGAAATGACAAAAAAGTAGTCTTGAAAAAGTAATAATTTGTCAATATTTGAATAATCGAACTCTAACTTAATTGCATAAAAGCCATAATGTGATGTAAGATTGTTGAAGACTGAGTTCAAAAAG
Source organism: Hecatera dysodea (assembly GCA_905332915.2). NCBI lineage: Eukaryota > Metazoa > Arthropoda > Insecta > Lepidoptera > Noctuidae > Hecatera > Hecatera dysodea. The sequence goes on from HG995305.1 coordinate 15,903,031, forward strand.
CTAAAGCAAAAAAAAAACATAGTAAAACATGTAGAACTACATACACAGATTAAGTGACAATGTAGAAGAAGTACATTGCAATTCATAATGAAAATAACTTAAAAGAACATACAAAAGAATTAAACACTCACCATTCACACATTCCTTAATGAAGTCTATGCAAGTAGTTAGTTATACCACAAATGGTGAATACCTAAAGCATAGTATCAAAGGACATTCATGAAGAAATACAGAATAATATCATAAATAGCAAGGGTGGCCCACAAACGGATTGAATCTATGAATAATATTTCATGTCAAAGAGATGAATGCTTGAAGTACGGAATTGAAATACATTAACACTTGTGAATTATTTAAAGTCGGCTTTAGTGAAAATCAAAATGTTTGATATTGAAGTGCAAATGTAGAGAAGGAAATTACTAAACATATTTCATCTATTAGTATATTTATTTCGGGCCTGCGGATGGCGAGCTATGGGGGGCTCGCCGTCCGATAGCAACCAGGCCCGGGTCAACGGCACATCGTGTTCCACGCGCGCCTCAAAGACCTGTCAGCAAAGAAAACGAGGCCCCATAGGGTCAGTGCCTGCTAGGGTTGCGGAATTTGTTCGAAAGAGTCACCGCTGCCCTGGAACGCAGAGGTCACTAGGAGGAACACGGGTGGATTTTAGTCAGTAAGAGTCTGACACTTTTTTCCGCTCCGCCCAGAGCGGGCGAAGTCATATGATTATTTTCCATACAGAAAAAAGGTAATTTATTTATTTAAGTACATTTGTCATTCACATACATATGTAGGTGCAAACGCGAACTTGGTGTCATTGGTCTTTAACAGTCAGCCAAAGATGCTCAAAAATGGCAGAGGCATTGTTTAACCTGTTGGAAAATGAAGGAAAAGACATAAATCCATTTACTCGTATAGGTAAAAAAATTGTTATCTACCCACATACCTATGTCACTTTACAAAGATTAAAACTATTATACGATATTACTCATTTTTTATTATTGTACGCTTACTATAAAAGTCGTTACTTATTATAAATAGCAGTAACGCGGAATATATGTTCAAGTACATTGATACGTTATTAATTCATAATTCAACCAACAGACGGCGTGCAAAAACGTCATCTTTTAAATCACGCTATTAAGAATTTCCGGGCCTTAATGACCCTCCGTGATAATTGTATGATTTTTGAGTTCAGCTCTCCTCTGTAGTGCAAGTTCAGAATTATAGCTGTCTTGGATACTCAGGTTTTTTATTTAGCACCAGTTCCGCGTGACCTAATCTAACATTGGTCCTTCGAGCCGTATTAATGTTATGTAAAAATTAGATATTAATACTAAGTAGGTACCACCGATATCACTCAAACAAAAAATACCGGTGAACTAAAACCGTAATCATTTATAAAAATACCCCCACGAACTTTGTAGATAAGGAATGACATCTGACTCACGACTATTTAGGAATCCGAAGCTCTGACTGTGACATGACGAGGTCAGTTGAAGTCTTCATACAATGGGTCAAGTTTTAACAGTGAGTACGATGCTTTATGTCTACTTTGTGTTTATCGGGATGAGATGTATCGATAAAAATCTATCCATCCATATAATTCCATATGCTATATAATTTTACATAGGTACAAATAAAAATACCAATGCTATAAATACGAAATTAAATCTGTATTTTTTGGCCTGTTACCTCTTCACTTCTTAACCGGAACGAATTTGGATGAAACTTGGAACGTGGATAGAACATGTCCTAGTTTACGACATAGGATAGTGTTTATCCGAAGAGTATGTTCCCTTGGGATCATTTTCGACGGCGTTTTTCGCAAGCGAAGTTGTTGGCAGAAACCAGTATTTTACTAGAAGGAAGTATTTTATAAGTGAATACTAAATGATTATACTGCTGTAACAGGATTTTACAGCAACAGACGGAACTTTCCTTCTTTGTGTCGAAGGTAAAGAAAAAATATACTGGCCTAGTATTAAGGCAGCTCCTCAGCATCATTGGTGGCAGCGCGTAGGTCTTTTTGCTTGTTTTACAACACAGAAGACGGAAAATCCGTCACATCTGTATATCAAACCAGCGCTAAATCACTGCATTCTTAAGTTTGCATTCAGACTATTATATATTTCAAGCAGGCCACAGAAGAATTGATTCTTCAGGAAAAAAAAATCATAAGGTTGTGAGCTTGCACTATGCGCTTCAAATTACAGACACAGACAAATAAACCTTTGCTCCTATAGTTTTGCTGCAAAAAGATGAGTAGTAACATCACCAATCACCTTTATTATGAAAATCCAAAATAATTGCATTGATTTTTAGAATCATGAACGAAATAAATACACAGGGACCTTATAGTCATATGGAAAACATAAAAGCTGCCAGGTTGATAATAATGATGATAACATGTTAGGCTATAGATAGAAGGTGTAGTGTTAAATTTATGTTGTAATAATTAACTATAGACCAAACAGTGCAGATTACTATGTAGTTTAAAACTCTAATGATGGCGATTCAGAAGCTATAAAATCACACACTCCCTAAATACAAAGTAACTATGTTTCAAAATGTAATTTAAACCGAAAACGTAAGGTAAGTTTTGCTGCAACAATCTGCAAGCAACACTATAAAATACGGTAAATGTTACTATGTAAGGTAATGTATCTTACTTTGATACAGAGTTGAGCGAAAGAGCTAATTACTGGCACTCAGAAACCTGTTGATTAAAGTGTTGGGTTTTACTTATTTTATATAGCTTTTAGAATTCTGAAGTTAATGTACATTTTAGGGTTAATGAACGGTATTAATTGTAAGTTATATTGCAAATATATTTTTGAAGAAAAGGAAAACAAACGCGATGAAAAACCCAAATAATACAAAGTAGATAAAAAGGAAAAGAAACTTAAAAGAAAATAGTTTAGATGTGTATAAAATAAATATGAATGAAAAGCCGTTAACTCCAAAATCTAAAATCAAATAGTCAATCAAATTCTAGTACAAATGAAATCAATACAGAAAATATCAATTACATAGTACATAACAATTCGAATTGAGAGACCTTTGTTGAAACCTTCGTCAAATAAATCTCAATTGAACAGAATTTAATGAAATATTCAAATATTATTCATGATCTAATAAAAGGCAGCTTTTGTCCTATTTTTATGGAAATATCAAATTATAAAGTCTGAAAAAGGTTGTAGAGTGACTAGAAGGTTATTGATCGTAAATCTATCCTTGCTAATGTGGACGTTTGCAACACCAGAGAGCCTACTACTGGCTTGCTGCAGCCTCAGAGTTCCAATAGGTCGAACCTGCTACTTATGTATCTATACGAAAATTATAAAGCTGAAGAGTGCGTTTGCTTGTTTGATTGAACGTGCTAATCTCAGGAACTGCTGGTTCGAATTGAAAAATATTTTAGTGTTGGATAGCCTATTTATCGCGGAAAGGTATTGCCTACCCAACCAACAGGAGTGGGTCAGTTTTTTTTTCACTTATGTGACGCATACGAAGTTGCTCGGGTCAGCTTGTGTTTCGTGTGTCTGTCGCTGGCACTTATACTTTTCATAACCAAAACACAGCTGCTAACAGTAAGGTTGGAAAGATAGGAAATAATGATGGTTATAGATATTTGGGCACATAGCCTAGAAAAAAACAATTCACTCTCGATTTAAAGACTCTCAGGTTGTGGCTGCAAGGAAATACAGACTCCGGCAGGCAATTCCACTTATTATACATATGTACGCACAATGATGGGTAGTATTTCCAAAACATTTCCCTCCTCTTTACTACCACTTTCACAAACAACTGTAATACAAGTAGCACAAAAACCTCGGTAAGTACTTATAACCAAAAAGGTACTTAAACATTTCTCTACACGAAGGTAGTCGTATTTCTCTGACGGGTAGCCCTTATTCTTAGAACGCTTTACTAACCTGTAAAGGGCATTACTTTATACGATACGGTAAGATAACTCGCTGATATATCTAATGTACCTTTATACATATCTAGATTAACATCAGCCTAGTGGATAAAAACACAGCTGCCGATCTTGGACTACCAGACTCGTTTCAGAAGTTTAATGAAGATAATAAAAATATAATTTCAATTACAGACCGTGATACGTATGACTAAAGAGAACTGCACTAAAGAGAAAACACACAGCGCAATCTTAAATTATTGTCAAGAAGCAATACTATCAACAACTCGAATATACCAAAGCATAGCTACAGATACCAAAAACGTTTGTCACATCTATCAATTTCCGCAAAAGAAGAAATCGAGACGGTTGATCGATCGTCAGATAGGCCATTAGAAAAATTGCTCGTTCCATTTCTGACGGCCGTTAAAAGGAAAAAAAAAATACGATACCGAGGAGCAACAAAATGAAGAAATTAACTGGGAATCGGTGAAACAGACTTGAGATAACTTAATCGTGGGCTTGAAACCGGTTCGCTGAGGTCAAGTCGGGTTGTTTGTGATGCCGAAGCACGGTGATTGTTTTTGATGGGAGTATCATAAAACACTCTTGTTTCTTTGTGATTTTTCTGACGTTAATTCTGGTGTGAATGTTTGTGGGATCCATTTTGGAGTTCAGCATTTTGGTGGTGTAAATTCAAATATGTTTTAGCTAATTCTAATTAGGCTACACAAATTTAATTCTATTTTTTTAAATTGACAAAGATTTCAATACAAACTCTAAACGCATAAAAAAAAACAATGTAATATACACCAAAGGGTCTTAGGTTAAGAAAATAAACCAACTTATAAATACAACGAAAAAAAAAATACAGGCTTTTTACAGTTACATAAATTCGCTGAAAACAGAATTCAAGGCAAGAGTTCTCATTTATAATCCATAATGTGCTAACACCAAAATTTATTGTCAGGCTCAATACTTTATCGATCAACTCAAGGTGATGTATAGAACGTTTGAAGAACATGAAATACGAGAGAGGCGTAATGGATAAACACCAAGTCACTTAGGGATTTTTGAACTTTTACTCTCGATTTTCAATGATTTCTCTTTAAATTGGTGTCTGAAAATGGATTAAGATAAAACGATTAATATTTTACGTGGTACAAGTTCTGTGATGGAAAGAAAACAAAATATGGCCGCTGGGTGTTGTCTATTTTTGTTTTTATATCGTCTAGTGTAATTCAATATTGAATTTGCTGTCTGAGAGAGACTTTTTTGGTGATCGGATTGGTGACAAAACCTTTTTATTTCTTTATACACAAAATTCACCAAAACTTATTTGGTATAGTAATTGAAATAATTCTTGTAGTCAAAGGTCATCGGACAAGAGTCAAGTTATTGCTTTATTGATCCTGTCATAATCAGCTTTATTTTCAGGAAATTTATATATTACTTCAAAATCATGACAGTATAAAACAGAAACTATGTACGAATATCTTATCAAAGTTCTTTTACCAGAAAAAAACAACATTGCAAATCTAAATTCAATGTTCTAGCAACATTAGTCAAAGGTGCAAAATTATACATGAGCCATGAATTATGATGTCTAGCAGGGCGATAAGTCGGCAGCGTGCTCTCACAGCGATACTGGGTCGCCATTCGCTCACGCTGGATCACGAGCCGAGTATGGTCTAAAGCAAAAGAACTTAGAGGGAATAGATTCCGAGCTGGGTAGCAGTGTTGGGGGCTTGAAAAATTAGTAAAGCGTAGTTGCTGTGAAGAAAATGGTCGAGAAATTATTGGACAAATGACTAACCGCGAGATAGTTGCTGTGTTCAGTAGTTTGTGTTGGTAGATGAGAAGTTTGCATCATTTTTCTGTCTATGTTTCCGTTTAATTTGTTACAATCTTTCAACAGAAGCCTTGCTTCTTTAGAAGTGTGTAACACTTGCACAATTGTGCAGTCCCTACATATATTTGCCTAGCCTTTTCCCAACTATATTGGGGTCGGCTTCCAGTCATACCAGATTCAGCTGAATACCAGTATTTAACGTAGAGCGGCTGCCTACCAGACCTCAACAACCCAATAACAGGGGAACACGGTACTTCCCTACGTTACAGTTAATTTTTAAAATTAAAATAGCCATTCACAGCATTTAATAACATGCTAAAAATTCAAGGGAACGAAAAAATTAACAAAAAATAATGCGATAGCGAAGTCGAGTGCCCAAGCTGATGATGGCATGATTATTTTCACAATCGTACATTGTCCAGACTGCTAGGTGTCAGGAGATTCAAGTTTACAACAACGACACCAATGGTTTTCTAGGTCTCATATTCTTCTGTTTTTCATCCTGTAAAATCTGCTCAAAATAATGACTAAAAATCATCTAAAATATTACTGTTTTTTCCTTGCATGTCGCTTTTTCCTTATTACTCGTACCATACCGGGTCGAGACGAATTATTATTTTTATAGTTCGCGGTTCTCAGATAGATTGCTCGTGATTTGAGGCTTTAACTCGAAGTCGCCGACTTTATTAACTTTAAAATATGGATTCTGGCTCGTTCTGTTTATATTTTATTGATATTAAATTTTATTTTTAACATTTAATGGAGTTCTGGGGGTTAAAGGATTCATCAGAATTGAACGGTTTCGAATTGATATTTTAGTTTGTAATTTTGGGCCTTTTATGCTTTAATTAATATTCTGAACTGAGAAGACTTTTTTTTTCATTTAAAATACCAACCTTGATAGAAAGACAAGAATAGTTTTGGTTTACCGTTTCCTTCCCATTTTCGTACCATAAATACCCGCTGAAATGGGATTGAGTGGGTCCCATTCGCCGTATGCAGAGTGACCCTTGGGCAAGTGTCCACACAGTAAATTGCCCGGTTCAAATCAATTTTCATTTTGTTTATCTTATCCACCACATACCAAGCCTCTGTATAACTTCCTGGCATAGTTCCACCTACTATCAAAAATCTTGAGGTAGTCTTAACCTAATTAATAACCATAAAAACGTTGACTGATCACCTCGACACTGTGTCGCCTGCTTATCTCCACAGAGTAGATAATCACAGAAGGTCGCTTCCACACAACGACAGATAAAAGGCGCATGCACACATCGACACATACGTACGGCGATCTTAAATAAATGACACTTGTGTTGTGAGTATGCTTGCACTAGCCGCACAGTCATAGCAAAGATAGGTTCAACTTAAAAATGCCGTTTGTTTTGTTTTTATCATTCATGATACAGCATAACGTCAATGTCACCGAATTACAGTTAGTTACCAATATTGGTATGATACAACCAATTAGAAAGATTAGACTTGATTTACTTCATAAAATGAACAGCCGTTGAAATGTGTAAGTTTTATGTCAATTAGACAACGGTGAAAGTATTTTTACCTTTATTCTGGTTTAATAATTATCTAGCAAAACTGACGAAGGTATAATGACTCGAATGTACGTGAATCGCGTCTAAGTATGCATCCGTATATTATTTTTTATTCTCTCGATCAATGTAGTTGTTCTTCTGTTACCTATATCAGCTTTGTTGACATCACGACGCCTGCTTATCAAACTGTCACAAGTAGCTTGTAACTTCACTTATCATTTTGTAAATAAGAGCAGACAGGACTTATTAGCAGGAAGGATGTTATTGGATGAAAAGAAGATGGATTGTGAGTTTTATCATTTTGTTTGGATATTGTGAGAGTGTTTTGTTTATTTCTGGAATGTGATTTCGATGTATTCTTTTGTTTTTTTTTTGGTAAAAAATAATAAAATGATAGTGTTTTGTTTTGGGATAGTGTGTTTTGTTCTAGAATAGTGTTTTTTGATTGATTAAGATTTAAAGTATTGTTCAATTAAATTAATAACAAAAACACTGCAGTGTACTTGCAATTATGTATTTCTGTTTCCAGCTAATGATAATATCGTTGAAAACTGTCTGAGATTTTATATAAATTCTAAATAGCTTACATTTACCCCTTGCAAGTCATTCTGAAAAACTAGATGATTGCATTTACACATATTTGCTACTCTGCCGACGATGTCTTGGCAAAGTTAGTTCATTAAAAAAAAAACCTTTAGTATTTTCTGAATTTCATAATTTCTTTGGATTAGTTTTTTCATTTTAGTACCCCGTAAAAGTCAATAAGCAACATTGCCTTTTCATGTTGTTGTCCACGTTCAGAATGTTATTGATAAAATCACAATATTGAAATTGTCATTTCAACGAGCTTTGTTCTTTAAATCTGGTATTTATCATCAACCTAAAACACCATTCCAATTTCGTTACAAATCGCAAAACATTAACACAAATAAATATGTTCACCTATATACCTACACTACATACAGAAGAAAAAAAATTATTACTTCAAACATTCTTCCACCAACATTCCAAACTAGGGAGGAACATAAAATACCTAACTCGATATCGATGAATACCAAAATCCGTTTATAAAGTCATTTTGCGGTGAGAATTTAAACGTTCTTCACCTTAATAATTATGGAAAAGTATTCAGGGACCTGTACAAGTACCAGGACTAAAGTAATTAAGTGCTATATTTATATACCTTCGGTTCCAATTGAGACCAGTTCTTACGATAATTACTGTTAAACGCGTTTGAAAACGTTTAGGGATGTAACTTAGAATTGTCGATTGTTTTTTAATTAGTTTTGTGCGTTTTATGTATCTTAATTGCTTAATCGTGTTGCTTGTTGGATAGACACCGTTTATTTTACGGTGGATAGTAATTGATTGCTTTCTCCAGATTGATTGCAGCCATATAATAATTATGATAACACAGATATGTTTTTGATTATTGTATCAATTTACTTTTGATGATTATTGTACGCACAAAATCGATGTTAAGTTATAAATATCGCACAAATATTTGGCTTATAACTGTGAGTTACTCAGCTAATAAAATTGAAATCGAAACAAGCTACCGCATAATCGTTATCGCCAAAGCATAGCATTAAACCTTACAATAAAAACCCAACATTACTACCACACTTGAACACGCGTAATTGTCACCCAATTTAGGCGGCTACTCTACAAAATAAACACAAAATTTTCTCACAACTCCATCTGAAAGTAAACGACAGTTGTCACGCACTTAACAGAAATAAAGTGCTTGGATAACGCGCGAATTACCCATTTCGTCGTCCCGAGAGCCGACGATAAAAAATATCGACGTAAATTTGCCCATCCCTAGACGCTATTTAGACTCTAATTTTCATGTCGAGTGAAACAAAAGTACGAAATGTGTTAGCCGCCTTTCTTTTTCCTACTGATCAGGGAATTAAATTGAGACGCATTTTTTGCAGTTTTACTAAGTGGAAGGCTGGAGTAACTCGTGGGAAGGGTTAATTAAAAGTATTTGCTTCCCAGACGATTTCTTAAAGCCGATTAACTGGTAATATTTTCTTCATTTAGGTTCGAATTATTTATTGGAGCTCTTTGTTCGCACAAAATTTAATCTATGCTGAACACGGTAGAGCAAACGACACGGTGGAGCATACGATGGAGGTCTGCCCTGTTTGGGCGGAGCAATGCCGTGTCCTCATCGAGGCAATCAGCGGCGGCGATTTCTCGTCCCTGGTTCAATCTATGCTTCAGATCAAGGGGGCATGGGAGACAGTCACTTTCTTCTGCTAAGCAGTAATGCTGGGAATGCATGAGGGCGAGGCAAAATTTACGCCCCTGCCGCCGCAACAGAAAAAGACGACCCGAGCATCGGGAGTCGCAGGGTGGCTTTCCCTGCCTCCGTAGGTGCAGGTCAGCGAACGGCAAGCGTTGGGTGGCCAGCTAGGGTCAGTGTTTACCAGGGTTGCAGAATTCGTTCGAAAGGATCATCGCGGCCCTGGAACGGAAAAGGTTGAAGCAACACGGATGGGTTTTATTCAGTAATAATCTGACAGCCGCTCCGCCTAGAATAGAAGAAGTCATTTAATAATTTCCCATCCATAAAAAGGAGTCCTGCTCCTACTGAAGGCTCAAAATCGATATTTTTAAAAATCGAGTGCTTTTGCAATAATTGGACTTTATTATAATTATTCTTCTGTCAACAAAATCAATACGCAGAGCTTTCATCACGCATACATTAAATTGGCTTAACCAATGCATTAAAAACTACATACCTACTCGTACATGGACATAAATTATTTAAACAGTTTGTTTGTTTTATTAACCAATCATTGAACGAAACAATTAGTGTATTTTCGCAAATAAATTGTACTATTTACTCTTTAAAGATACAGAATGAAAATGGCGGTAGACCAAACTTTTAGCGTGCAATTTAAAATGTCAGCCAAAATGTGAAGTTTGTGCAAATAATTAAAGCTAATTTAGATTTAAATTGATAGAATAATTAACGTTGAGCAACGTTTGTAGTTTAAACAGTTTGCTATTGAAACTTATTTAGTTTCATTTGTTTGGACTAATGTGAGCTACTTTTCGGATTTAAATTTAGTCTGGAAGAGCACGTGACACATAAAATAAAGTCTGTTAAATTAATGGTTCTGCTAGCAAATCATCGAGGGCAATATAACATACTTAACTATGAGATTTCAAACTAGCCTAGCTAGTGCCATTATAATGTTACAGAATTTGTTCGAAAAAGTCACCGCGGCTCTGGAACGCAAAAAACATTAGTAGGAACATGGATGGGTTTTAGTCAGTAAGAGTCTGACAGCCCCTTCCGCTCCACCCAGAGTGGAAGGAGTCATCTGATGATATCCCATCAAAAAAAAATTATATAACTGATTTATAATAGGTCAATAAAATATATATATAATATGTATTGCACTTTTTTGTTATTTGTATTGTTATAAAATTTTCATTTGTCTTTACTAACATAATTTAAGTACTACTAACACTATCGTTTATGTTATAGTAAAAAATCCATTTATGTATGTCGTTTTGTAGCAATTAAATAAATTTTCTTTCTTCTTCTTCTATAAGAACGAAATTATAAAGAGAACATGAATACTAGTAGATATGCTATTTAGGACGTCGCATACTATCGAGTATGCGACGTCCATACTATCTAGTATGCGACATACAAAGCATATAATATCTATACTAATATTATAAAGCTGAAGAGTTTGTTTGTTTGTTTGAACGCGCTAATCTTAGGAACTACTGGTTCGAATTGAAAAATTTGGGTTGAATAGACCATTTATCGAGGAAGGCTTTAGGCTATATATCATCACGCTTAAGCCAATAGGAGCGGAGCAGCGATAAAGAATGTTTTAAAATCGGGGATTCCACGGGGACGAAGTCGCGGGCAGCAGCTAGTATAGCATATAGCTATTTATCCGTTTCTGATCAATGGGGTCCATGATGTCATATTATTTGAACAGCTTGCAGCGAGGAGGAGTACAAATATTGAACATGTGATACATTTTAGTGAAGTCAAATACCCGTGGATATCCGTTGGGTGTGGGTGAAATGTGTTACCGTTTGAATTGTTTATATTAAAATGATATTTAAGCTTGAGAAATCAAATACAAAGGGTCATTGATCTAGAAAAGGATCTTTGAAATATTAGTGTTTTTTTTTACTTTTAAATCGATGATATTTCTGTATTTTAATTTACGGATTTGCTATCGATAATAATTATTAGATACAAACAGATTTATTTCCAGTGTTATTTCCAGATAATCTAATATATGTATAATAAAGAGAATAAAAATAATTTTATTTCTTTATATCAGGCAATTGAGGTCTATAGTTTGACTGATAGAATATAATGTGTAAGGCATTATGTCTGCCTTTGTTCCTCTGTTTTGCACGAAGTTTTAATGATGAAATACATACATTATGTCACACATGTATTTGATTAATACCACGGTGTTTACGACATTCAAATCCATCTGAATTAAACAATCATTTACCCAGCTTCATACGTTTAAATAAATGCATATTATTATACATATATATGCAACTCTTGTTTTGTCCATACTACTTAAGTCAGACCTTTCAGAAAGTATTCCTTTCCATCAGATTGAGCACCAAAGGGTAGCTATTGACAGTTTTATCTGATTCCCCATCAGTTCCGAACGGTTCCCTTTCTGATTCTTATTGAGGAACGGTTTAACCCTATCTCTGAGCTGTTTCGACGATTACGGAATATATTTTTATGTTAAAGTAGTTTTATTTTTATGGAAGATTTTTTTGGAAGACTCTTGGCAAAATAATACGCATTTTCGATGTTGTTAGTGTGGTTGATATTTGACTCGTGTGATTATAAAATTGTAAAATGCCTTGATGAACTTATTACTTGGTTGAAAAAGTGTAACCAGGCCTGACTACTTAAATTTGGGATGCTGAAAGTCCATTCAAGTATAAATGCAAATTATTATTAGATTTAGCGTTCCCCGGGAAATTAAAAAATAAAACTTTTTTTATGAAACAATGAAATTAACTCATTTTGTCTGAGCTAAACGAATTTAGATGAAATTTGACACATAAGTAGACTATAATATATCCTGGAATAAGAAATATACTTTTATAGGCCATTTATTGCTTATTTTTCAAGCAAAATATAGAGATAATTTCGCTAATAATATTAAAAAGAGGAATGATTTGTAATTGTTAGTTTGTAACGAATAAACTTAAAAACTACTGGAACGGTTTCGATAATTCTTTTACCATAAGAATGCTACATCCCTGAGTAACATAGGCTATTTTAAAATCGACCCATGCGATGCCGGGACGGGCTGCTAGTCTATACTAAAATTATAAAGAGGTTACGTTTGTGTGTTTGTGACGTTGTACGGGGTAATCTCTGGATCTACTGAACCGAAAAAATTTGAAAATGAAAACAATATATCTAGTTTTAATTTCCGCGAATATTAGTGGGTTGCAGGTATGCACCTCCCTCCCGCCCGCTATATTATGCACATGCAAGATTACTGGGCAAATGCAAGGATTTTAAGCACATGCAGGAAGGCAATGCAAAACCCCACACCATTACCGACACGTGTTTCGCCTCTCCACGAGGCATCCTCAGGGGACGTGTTGACTCGCTGACCGTTGAGTAGCGACTGAGCATTTAGTACAAGGCACCCCCCTTTTATACACTGCCACCGTTGGTTATTTGTGTACAACTACCCACAAACATTCGCAGTAAAGGGGAAGAAACCAAATTCGTCTGGTCATTCAACAGTGCAAAATTATTATTATTACTATGTTTAAAAATCTCTAATTGTTCTAAAACACACAGCCGGAAACCCTTATCACAAATATGTAGTATATTAAAACTATTGTTGTCGCGCAAAGAATGGCCGGTATCAATTAGATGTTTCGCGAAATTCGATTTGTCCGAATGGCCATTTCTATACGCGGCAACATGTTCCCCATACCTTATGTCAAAGTTTCGGCCCGTCTGACCCACATACACCCCGTTGCATTCATCACAGACCAGCCTATACACCCCAGACTTTTAGGCTGGTCTGTGATGAATGCAACGGGGTGTATGTGGGTCAGACGGGCCGAAACTTTGACATAAGGTATGGGGAACATGTTGCCGCGTATAGAAATGGCCATTCGGACAAATCGAATTTCGCGAAACATCTAATTGATACCGGCCATTCTTTGCGCGACAACAATAGTTTTAATATACTACATATTTGTGATAAGGGTTTCCGGCTGTGTGTTTTAGAACAATTAGAGATTTTTAAACATAGTAATAATAATAATTTTGCACTGTTGAATGACCAGACGAATTTGGTTTCTTCCCCTTTACTGCGAATGTTTGTGGGTAGTTGTACACAAATAACCAACGGTGGCAGTGTATAAAAGGGGGGTGCCTTGTACTAAATGCTCAGTCGCTACTCAACGGTCAGCGAGTCAACACGTCCCCTGAGGATGCCTCGTGGAGAGGCGAAACACGTGTCGGTAATGGTGTGGGGTTTTGCATTGCCTTCCTGCATGTGCTTAAAATCCTTGCATTTGCCCAGTAATCTTGCATGTGCATAATATAGCGGGCGGGAGGGAGGTGCATACCTGCAACCCACTAATATTCGCGGAAATTAAAACTAGATATATTGTTTTCATTTTCAAATTTAAAATGGATTTCCGCAAAGTAACGCCTGACTCAATCAATTTTTTTTTTTTTTTTTTTTTTTTTTTCTACTGAACCGATTTTCAAAATGATTTCACCTTAGAAAGCTACGTTATTGTGGAGTGTCATAGGCTATATTTTATCCCCATATTGCCACGGGAACAGGAACAACGCGGGTGAAACCGCGGGGCTCTCTGTTAGTCATTTATAAGTGTAAGTCAGATCCTCAAACACACTTGGTTCAACCTTCTAACACATTGAATCTAGCTAACTTAACCGTGTGGAAAATAACAATAGCACATCGATCCTACACGTCATATTTTTGACCGAAGCTAATTGTCAAAGCGCATTGAATGACATTTTTTAGTTCAGTTCCATTCAGTCCCTTCTCAATCGAGGACACTTTGATGCACGGAACATTTTTGTAAACAAACGAGTGTCCCAGGTAGGTAGCATCTATTTGGGATGCTGCGTGTATAGTAGCTGCATGTATTTGGTTTTAAAAGAGATTTGTATCCAATGAAAATAAATTAAGTAGGTGTCAAAAATAAAGATACACGTTCTCTATCTATAAATAGTGTATAGGATGGGAGCATTCGTGTTTCGGCAGATGCATTGGTGTTGTCAAGTTTGTTGTGTTTGTGCTTAGACAGTATGTTTTAGTGAACCTAGGATAATTCAAAGTTAGTAATAAATACCATTTAAGCATTATTTTTCTCTTTCCTTTACCTCTTTACATGATACCACTGAGATGCCTCTGTGGACACTGCTAGACAAAGCATTGATAAAAAAAAAAACATACAAACCAAGCGCATCATTAAGTTACACCTTTAAACTTATAGAAATTGACAGCTCAAGACAATTCTGGCTATAATTATGACAGCCAATCAATCTGCCTTGCCTTTTACCAACTATGTTAGTGTTGGCTTCCAGACAGCCTGGCCTATCTGGTCTCCTTAACCCAGTAGCTGGGAAACCCGATACCTTTTGACAAGTCTGGTGACCGTAATGACTATCACAATGTCCAAAAGATAGTCGTGATCATTCACCGTTGATCCCGACTATCTTTTTTCTTCTTCTGCTTAGCCTTTTCCCAACTTTATTGGGGTCGGTTCCCAGACAAGCCGGATTCAGCTGATTACCAGTATTTTACGTGGAGCGGCTGCCTACCAGACCTTCACAACCCATTAAATGGGTAACACGGTACTTCTTGGCAAGACTGGTGTCAGATTTTCTGGCTTCTGATAATCCGACTATCAGTGGACGTAGTTTCTGAAAAACGTTCCAACCCACATTCAGACCAAAATCGAGTTATTAATACCAAATAAGTCACGTGATTGCTATTTACTAACAGTCAAAATTTGGTAGCTCTAATGTTATTTTAACAATTAAATCATGACCTAGTAGCCCAACCCACATGTATGGAGAACACAAATAAGTATTAAACTAAAAGAGCCCAAGCTGTGTGGAACAACACAAATATAAGACAGAGTCAAAAACAATTTTCTGAAATGTGATCCAAGCTATCTGAAACGTTTTTGATTTTTTTAAATCTGATTGACCTTAGTAAAATAGATGTTTCACTAAAACGTTCCAAGCCATCTGAAACGTTTTTGTCTAAAAATAATATGTGCAGTATTCGTAGAATTTATATTTCGTTAAAATGGTCTAAACCATTTAAAACGTTTTTGATTTAAATTAATGTTACCCATCTCGGCAAAATATAATATTCGTTAAAAAGTTCCAAGTCATCTGTAACGTTTTTGATATTTTTAACCGACGACTTCTAAAAAAGGAGGAGGTTCTCAATTCGGATGTTTGTATTTTTTTTTTAATGTTTGTTCGCGCATAACTCCGTCGCTTGCCAACCGATTTGAAAAATTCTTTTTTTGTTGGAAAGGGTATACTTTCCAAATGGTCCCATGAAAATTTTATCGAAATCGAACAAGGGGTTTTCGAAAAATCAACAAAAATAAAAATAAATATCTACATTGTCTACATTAACGATCTTTTAGTTTACTCTGCATTGGAGCAGTGCGTTTTTTAACCGACTTCTAAAAAAGAGAAGGTTCTCTATTCGGATGTTTGTATTTTTTGTTCATCAGATCTGATGATGAAGCCAAGAGACAGGCACCGGAACTCCAGAATAAGACAATGTATCCTAGCCGTGTTTGGGTTTGTTGTAACGGTATGCACTTTCCAGGTGAACCACTGATAATTATATTAAAAAAAATAGAAATTTTTTTCTTCATTCAAAATAACACTCTCCGGATATATTAATGTTTGTACATAATTCCGTTATACGATGATCGTAATCTTCTTGGCTTTCAGTGGCCAATCGAGTACGAATTAAAATAAGACGACGATTATAACCTTCTTGACTTTCCTAATTCAACCTACGTAACATATAGGTCCTCTGCTTTGCAAGTCTGTTTTCGCGCTGGTCGGGGTTCCCATTCAAAATGCGTTGAGCATGTCTTTCTCTAATTTTTTAAGCGTTTTCCCTATTTCATTCTCAGTTTCTCATCATTGTGGAGCGACAGTTGTGGGGGGCAAAATCGCAATATAAAAATTGTGCTCTTACTTAAAGTGATTTTAGCCAGCAATCCTACCTTAAAGTTTATTGATTTAAATTTCCTAGAAAGTAGTCATACGTTTTTACCAAATGACACTGACTTTGGCAAAATCAAAAGTCATTTAAAAAAATTTCAAAGATTATACACTGCAGAAGATTACGTGAATGTGATAAAGACTTGCACAAAAAAGACCCCTTTAGTGCCTATGAGATGAAAAAAAAGACTTCGTGAGCACTGATAAATTAGAAAAAAATATAACAAATCGAAATATGTTCATTAATAAAGTTAAAGTTAATTGGCTAAGGACCAAACATATACAAATAAGAAAGGATAATGTACACTCTGTCTTCATGAGGTCAGATGATATTGAGGAATATCAAGAGTTGTACATAGGGAGAAAATTTAAAGGAAGCGTGCTGCCTTTAAGCTCTGAACTCTTGGTTCCACTCTGGCCAGATGGAAAACCCAGGCTAAATTAAATGACATAAAGTCAATGTTCAATCTAATTCCTGAGGATTGCTTGTCCTTTTATAAAAAAACCTGCAGGGCATGGAAGGGCCCGATTATATTGAAGGATTTGCTGGTGTACAAGACTTTGATTTTGAAGACGATGAAGAAGAACGTATGTCATAGACATTTTTCAGTACAATTATATACTTTTTTTCTGTTTAGTCTTCATTTATTATTATTTTCTGTGTCAAACAGTTGTTTGGAACGTTTTGTATAAATAAAATTTTTAAATGTTACATGAATATTGCAATAAAGCAAAAACGTTCCACAGCTATATTTTTATGAATATTGAAAAAAGTATCAACATTGGAAGTCTAAAATAGGGTCAAATTAAAACTCTTACATGTCATCTGTTGCACACAAAAGTATCAGTAGTTAAAAAAACATATTTTATAAAGTAATACGTGATTGAACTTTAATCGCAATTATCTCAAAATGTTAAGTTAGTGGGTTGGAACGTTTTTCAGGAACTACGTCCTTTTGTACCCTTAGAAATGTGTGGTACGGAGCAGTATTTAGTATGTAATAGAGCGTCAATTCAGCAACCTTGGGAAACGTTGCCTAGCCATTGACGACAACCCATGCGTCTTATTATATTACTAGCTGTCCGCACAACTTCGTTTGTGTCACATTTTTCATGACTGCTCCGCTCCTATTGGTCTTAGCGTGATGATATATAGCCTATAGCCTTCCTCGATAAATGGGCTATCTAACACTGAAAGATTTTTTCAAATCGGACCAGTAGTTCCTGATATTAGCGCGTTCAAACAAACAAACAAACAAACTCTTCAGCTTTATAATATTAGTATAGAATTAGCCACGAGTTCCTCCTTGACAGTTAAATATTGTAAATTTCAGCAAAGCAGACGGGGCGCCTTCGTAGGCACTGACCAGTACCTGCTAAGGTTGCGGAATTTGTTCGAAAGAGTCACCGCGGCCCTGGAATGTAATGGGCACTAAAAGGATCACGGGCAGGTTTTAGTCTGTAAGAGTCTGACACTCCCGCTCTGCCCAGAGCGGGAGAAATCATTTGATGATTTCCCATCCATAAAAAGGGCATCTTTAGTTACTACGGATTTTTTTCGAAAGAGTCACTGCGGGTTTGGAACGCAAATGGCACTAGGAGGTACACGAGTGGTTTTTAGTCAGTAAGAGTATGACACTCCCTTCCGCTCCGCCCAGAGCGGGAGAAGAGATTTGATGATTTCCCACCCAGAAAAAAAAGTTTATCTTTAGTTGCTGCGGATTTTTTCCGAAAGATTGACTGCGGATCTGGAACGCTAATGGCACTAGGAGGTACACGAGTGGTTTTTAGTCAGTAAGAGTCTGATACTCCCTTCCGCTCCGCCCAGAGCGGAAGAAGTCATTTGATGATTTCTCATCCAGAAAAGGTATCAATAGTTATTGTCAAGATCAAAAAGTTTGGCCTTTAGCATAGTCTGTAGGCCTCCAGAATACAGCTAACAGCAGCCACAGTTAAAATAAATGTCTATTTAATTTCGTCTATCCTCAATCTCCTCTATAAAGTTTATCACAGAAACAGCGATCTATTTTAGCAAACAAACTGTTCTAGTTGGCACAGACTCAATTGTTTATCTATCCTGACACTACAGGCGAACACAGAGATTAATTTTGTGAATAAAACTACAAATTAATTCCTGTTTTCAGGCAGCATATTAATGTCAGCACTGTTTTCTACTATGTATGTATGTATATGAACTGTATTGAGAAGGAAGCTTTTTGTATTAAGGACCAGATTATAGAGGTATTAAAGGCTTACATTCAAAAATAATATTTGCATTACAGTTTCTAAAAAATGCTGTTAAAGTTTAAATTTAGTGAAATTTAGATTTAAATTTAATTTATTATTCGTGTTCGTACATGGTAATATGTTAGTCCATTATAACATGAAATATAAGTAAGTAAGTTCGATCCCCGCACAGAACAAATGTTTGTATGCTACAGATAATTTTTCCGGGTCCGGGTGTCTTGTGTATGTGAGTTTACATGTTTGTGACCACGATACAGGAGTAAATCCTAGTGTGGGGCAACGTTTTTTTTTTAAATAAAAATTAGTTACATGCGTAAAGGTACCGGTGGGTAGGTAAATACATGACTTGACCTGTTTCCTCGCGTTAATTTATAGTTTTTTAAATCCTTTCCAGGAACCATGTTTGTGCAAAATTAAGGCGTGAAAGCATTGCAAACAAACAAACTTTCGAATTATTATATTCATAAACATACGTGCGATGTCTTTTTGGATTACTGCATTTTCAGTTATTTATTATTTCATAAAAGAAGATGGATATTTCCTTAAATACCAAATTCAAGATGTATGCCAGTTTTAAAAACTCATAACACAATTCTTATTGTGTTATGTGCATCAGTTATAATTTTAACTAAATAACTAAATTATGTACGAAATTATACCACTACAGAAGAAAGAAAAAAAGATCGAAAGAAGTTCATACAATTTTCGTAAAACCAGACCACCAGAATAACGATCTCTCCTCAGGCAAAACAACCATCAATGTATCTAAAACAAGTAAATTGTTTAATTCGCAATTCTTGTAAGGAAGTCAAACGTCTCATTAGTCAACTCAGCAATTTGACTTGAAAGGTACTTTCGTTGAAAACGTTTTGATTATTGATTCTGTATTATTTCACTTGCTGTTGTAAAGACTGTCTTATTTGATTTTAAAAGAAGTATCAACCTAACTATTAATGAAGAAATAAAGGAAATTAAGAAATATTTTTTAGCAATCCTGGCCTTACTCCATGTGTCTTGTGCCAATCTAGCTAAACGAAGAAGGTTATAAAGAAGTAAAACTGCTTTTTGTTTGTCAAAGATAAAAAAAAACCGAAATTACACATCCAATTTTGAAAAATGTTCCTATGAAAAGTATATGAAACATTTTTCAAAATTTTTGTAGATTCGTATAGGCTCCTAAATAGTCCTGTTATAATGAATGGTACCCGAGGTCTAAAAAGCTTGTATTTTTAAAAATACTATTGAAATATTGTAAAGATTGAAATTTAATCATACATAATACAACTTACAACAATGCAAGAGAACATTCTAAATAATATACTTTTGAAAATTCTTAACGCAGTTATCTCAAAACCTTAACAAGACTGGGAGCCATTAGACGCATCTGTTATGAAACCACTTGAAATGAATAGAAAATATCTTAAATAATAAATCATACTCAAATAGGTACTGGTTAGTTCAAGTAGCTAGCAGGTGGTCGAATTATGACTACTAAGCGGCCTCTGGATCTTTGATGTTCAAGACTAAAAATATGATCTGAATATGGAGTATTCCTTAAAAAAGTTTTAGGAGTTTTACAAAATGCAGAATAATCCTTCTTTGCCACTCTGAAAGATGTAGAGATGGGAAGGGCAGAGACTCTGCCACTAATAATACAATTTTATTCAACTACAGATAGTTATTGTTTTCTTGTCAAGTTTTGGCAGAAATAATTGATGCTCAACTTAAATAACCACTAAACAATATTGATGATATTTAAACTGATGTAATTTTTCCTGCCAATAATCTTATTTCCATACCCATCAATTGTGGTTTTGAAGAGATATTAAATTCTACTCTGTAAAATGGCGGCCATAAAATCAAAGATGAATTCCACGAATTTATGCGTTTCTTTTGTAATACTATTAAGTTTATAACAGCTAAACGTGGGTGTCTAATACTTAATAAAAATGATGAATGGACATTTACAATCGTAATCGGATAGCAAGTTTATGATTATACGACAGAACGGGAGGCTGGGACATTAAAATTCAATGATTTGCGATAAATCTATAATTTGATATAATAGAAATTAAAATTGACGTCTCAATAAGTTGAAATGACAGGTATGTGAATTAAGTTTATAAGTTTGAAATCAGATATCTGTTAATTTAATCACATTCTTATAATGTTAAAAAAAATTGAAATTGGTTTTGATAGTGATTGAGATAAAACTTGAAAATAAATAGTGATGCTAAAATCTGATAGGTACCTACCTATTTTTGGTTGCTACCCATTAAAATATTTCTAGGTGTGGTGTTAAAAGAAAGGTGAATAAATGATGGCGTGTCTCAGGTATGATGAAAACAATAGCTAATAATACAGCCAACGGAATGTTCTCATAATTATGTCTTCAATACGTTGGTAGGAATTACCTTGAACTGATTCTACCTCGCGAAACGTTGTGTCTGACGTCTTAAGCACTAATTACATTTCTGTGAACAATAATTTACTGCAAAGGCTTACTATATTAATAAAATTAGCTTTCAATTTGCATTTACTGATTAAATAATAAGCGTTTATTGAGAACGTATGATTGACAAGCACAACGATCAGATACAAATAACACAAAACAAAATCGAAAATCCAACCCCTGACATATTTGTTAAGAAAAAAGTATAAACCAATTGATACAAATCCATCAAAAAGGAAACATCACCTGGCCCCACACAAAAAGATGCCCAAAGGAAGCGCTATACAAAACGAAGCGAGTCCAACATGGCAGCATTCACATCACCCATTGTTGGCTATCACAGAAGAAACTTTATTTGCTGTCATTTATATTTTTATGCGAAATCTTTGGATTATGTCGAATGTCCCGCGGACTTCCGGGCCATTATGAGCGGGAGAATCATGGGACAATGGCGGTAGGAGTTGCGTTAAGGTAACTAACCGCAACATCGAAGGTACGGGCCCATTTGTAGTGAAAGCGGCGAATGAAATATTATTGGGTCACTAGAAACAAATTTGCGAAGTTCCTGCGGCAACGGTTTTTATTGTGATGCATGTGTTTCCTGAGTTTTTGTGATGTTTGTTTGGGTCGTTAATTTTTGCAATTTCATAACTAACTTTTTAGCAAGTATACTTGATACTTTGTTCTTTCACCCGAACATCCCATCCTGATTAATAGTCATTATCTATTAACTGTAGCCTTTTTAACATAGTTGAGACCAGTGGC
The DNA here is from genome assembly GCA_905332915.2 of Hecatera dysodea. Classification (NCBI taxonomy): domain Eukaryota; kingdom Metazoa; phylum Arthropoda; class Insecta; order Lepidoptera; family Noctuidae; genus Hecatera; species Hecatera dysodea. Next base: position 15,925,111 of record HG995305.1, read on the forward strand.
GACTGAAATGATTGATATAAGGACCTCATTTGCTAAACATATTGATGGTGTGGCGATCCTTTATTCACTTATACCACAACGATCATAGACAAAACTGTCATTTCGCTTTGTTTTAAATCTCAAATTAATCAAACGGTCATTCAAAAACTGATTAATACGGTCAAACTATATTTAGATTAAAATATGATGATAACTAAACTATCTATATGCGAAATTGATAATGATCATAAGCTTCGAGCTTATCATCTAAACCCCAATTGATTTATAATTTGCACGGAACAGGTAGCGAATTATGTATAGTATTTATCTCGAAACACGAGCATTTAGAGCAGGAAATAGAGGCAGAGAATGTTCTCGATGATTTGATAGCCAAACACAAAGTTGATCATAAAAATAAACATAATCGAGACCGTAGAGACACTGGTTATGACAACGATAAAGAAAACTTAATTGAAACGCTTCCACATGTTCTTATTAACGATGTTAAACAGGAATACGTTACAGAATTAAAAAGAGATGGTTATCTAAAATTTACTATTATGAACACCAGAACTATTAACCATAAAACGTAACGTGATACTATAAATATTCTTGATGACGAAAACTTTTATTAAAGTTATAATCAGATTTCTTAAATATCATGAACTCTTAAAAATGTTCCAGAGCACATTATAATAAATATCGTAACGTTTTTTGTTCTCGCGTTTAAATTATTTCTTAGTAAATGAATTTGATAAGGTAGTTGACTAAAAATATCTAATTAGTCCGTCAGATAGATTTCCAAAAAATAATGGACACGTATTTTGTCTTTTTTTTCACATAAACAAAAACCAAAGACGATCAGTGCGTTGAATACTCGTGTGACGTCACTGAGTTCTACAATTTTAACCATGGTGTGACGTCACAAGCCCCCACTCCTGATCTTTAATACTTTTTATCTTCGTCATTTTTTATTTATTTGCTAAAGCAAAAAATACGTATCCAATATTTTTCGTTAATCTAACAGACGGACTAATTAGAATCATTTTTTTTTCCTCAGGAAACTTCCTTAAAGTTTTGTTTCTTGGACAAAGGACTATAATGGGCCGTTTTGTGCCACATGGTCAACCCCAAGAGTTTATTTATCTGTTGATTGTTCAGCTATTATTTCAATAACCAGTTTTTGATCAAGCTTTGCAATAGTTATATCGTTTTCAACTCCTTTTCAACATAAATCCCTTGGAGAAAAACTTATTGAGCGTACAAACAAAATAAGGGCAGTAGTATTTCTTATATATCAACAAAAACAGGTTTACTGAAATCAGATATTACTATAGTCAAGATTTTAGTCAAAACAAAATCAGTATGCTTTTGTTGGCAATCCACTCCAGTTGGTGTCAAATTCAAGAGGGCTGAAAGTACGGTTGGCAAAAATGAGTCTCAAGATGAGAGTAAACCAAAAATATTGACACGATAAAATGTTTAGTAAGTAAGTAAGTAAGTATTTTTTATTTGTTTAAACATGGTGTACACGATACATAGCATGCAAGATAACAGTGAAAAATAAAGTTCTAACATGTTCAGCCGCATATCGAGGCGTACAAATTGGTAGGAAGAGATGGTGCGTAAACCGTGATAAAATTCATCAAAATTGCATTATTCATGACAAATTAGGTATATTACATTTCAAAATATTTATTAGATATAATTGATGAAAATGTCAAAATAGTCTATAAGTAAAATAATAAGTCAGTAAAATTATGAACAATTGATGAAAATGTCAAAATAGTCTATAAGTAAATAATAAGTCAATAAAATTATGAATTTATGAATTTTTAGTAATTTGATCTTTGAAGCACTCTTGAGTGTTTGATTAATAAAATGTAAATAAAATAGCTGTTGCATGTATGATAAAATATGTTGTATTGTAGAATTTGTGCACTGGATCCTACCCTCTATGCTTATCTCTCTCTATCACTCAAAGGTTTGCTGGGAGAAAACTCAACTTTGAGTTAAGCTCGCCTTTGTACATGCACTTTATTATGTCTAATATAATATAAGTTGTTTTAGTGTACAATAAAGAATTAAAGAAAACTAACTTACCTAAAGAAAAACGTCACTTGCTTGACAAATAAGAATGTTTTTTTTTGACAGATTGAAACTACGAACGTAAAGCGAAAGTTCTTAAGAAAGAAGAATATTTATATAGAAAGATAGATATATATTCTATTTAGGAAGAGAAGATTTGCATCTTCAATCTCTTTAACATAATTCAAAACTAAGTCTCAAACTCTACGGAATCATTTAGGAATATTTCTCTGCTGACAGTCCAACAAAATATCCCGCGAAAACAGGACAAAAGATAGTGTGTCGTCGGCATATAAACAGCATTATACCACGGAATCGAGTTACATGTGTCGACTCATTTACGCCACCCATTATGTCAGCCATAGAATGAACCCCTTTGTACCCCTCTATTCATATCGAGAAAACGTATGAATTTTTTACTCCTAAATACGCAGCCTCAGGCTGGGATTTCGGCTCACAAAATGTCTCGTTTACTCGCTTGAATAAGAAATTTACGCATACGAATATTATCAGTGTTTTGGGATTAAGAGCGACTTCTAAACATGGACATGATTATTTTCCTCAAAAATGTTGATTTAAATATATCTAATATTGTTGTAGCCTATTTTTGTTGCCATTTCTAATTGTTTTACCTGATTGTAAGTGATTTATATGTTCTACTACATCTTCTTTTGTGCTTATAAAGTTTGTTTCAACATTTCAAATCAATCTGTTTTCATTTGTGTGATTATTACTTTCACTGCAATTGTTTTCATCAATGAAAAAAATTGTCCTCTTCTAAAAATACTTTGATCATTGATTGCAGTAGTATTGCAGATCATTCATCATCATTTATCATCATTCTTTCCATCGCATCGTTGGCATCAAGTTTATGATTCACAGTATTAAGACAGCTATGATAATATCTGAGGTTGACAATCTTCTATTGTCTGCTTTAGCTTCTTGAATTGTTTCATTTAGGTCATGGTGACATATAGGTATTAACGTAAAGTTTTAAATTTGAATGAATGATTATTTAAAATTACGAATCAAATACCCGGTGTTGTCTACCCAAACTCAATTCGCTGACAGTTGCTTTGCCTTCAGTTGCAACTGAAGCTTGCTTGATAAGTTGTCTCTTTTGATTCTGATGTAAAGCACAATGTGACAGAATTCAGCCATACAAATCAGTCAACCAGAGCAATAAAATTCAAGTAGCCGTTCTATTTTACGTAGTAAACTTACTTTAGCAGGGCACAGAAACACGGCCCAATAGAAGATATGAGATTTGTAAAATCCTATCGAATATATATGGGCGATGAAACACTCAGCATCCGATGAGTCATAGTGTAAGCGCCTAACAGTACTCGGTTTCCTAAACGAGTAAGTCACAAGTACGTTGATCGAGCCAAACAATCTTGCACGTTTAATAAAGGCAGACAGTTGTCATCATGCGGGACAGTGGTTAGATTGAGTCAGACGTTGCAAAGTAGCGTGTGAACTTAGTACATAGGCTACTATAGAAATGAGTTGATTAGCTGACTAGTATGGGAGTGACCGATTTATTATGGTTGATTGTAGTAACACCATGGAAAATGACAAACGTTTACTATACTTGTAATATTCTCTGGGGTCGATCGGTCTGAGAATCGTGGTCAGCATCAGGGTTGCATCAGAAGCAGATGATCTGCCCCCAGCGGTAAATAATTGTCACAAAATGATCAGTTTTTTTTTATAAATCATAATAATTATGTACTTAGGATTGATGATGTCCAAGTTAAATCTCAAAGCTATATTTACGAGTATGTAGGATGGCAAACTGGAATGTAGGATACATGTTGAATTCACTTAAGTTTTGCTGCTCCCCACATAATGTTAAGGATATAATAATATACAGATTTGTATAAACAATTTTCAAAAGTAAGCTGTGATTATGATAGTTAAGTAGGTATTTTACTTCGCCCACATCTAGATAAATATTAAGTATATTCTTAGTGACAAACTTAAACATGAATATTATAAAGATATTTTCTGTTTGTTTGTGTATATCTCGTTTGAAGATAATCTCGAAAACTACTGGACTGATTTGAATAATACCTACTTGTGGTTGAAGTTTTTATTCTAAAATGTGAGGTTTATGTTAAGAGTATTTGGGACTTATTTTTATGAGTTTATTTGCTTAGAGATTATCTGATAGTGTCACCTGCGATTATGTTTTAATGCAGCTTATTTTTATACCAGTTGCATATTGAGAGGGCTTAGAAGACTTTTTATACGTGAATTCATTTCTCTTAGGTATACCTACTTATCAAAATATTTTGTCTGTATACTGGCTGTTTTTAGGGTTCCGTATACCTAGGGTTGCGGAATTAGTTCGAAATAGTCACCGCGGTCCTGGAACGCAAAGGGCACTAGAAGGACGGGTGGGTTTTAGTCAATCAGAGTTTGATACTCCCTTCTGCTCCGCTCAGAACGGGAGAGGTCATTTGATCATTTCCCATCCAAAAAAAGGGTTCCTTACCCAAACGGTAAAACGGGACCCTATTACTAAAACTACGCTGTCCGTCCGGCCGTCTGTCAACAGGCTGTATCTCATAAACCGTGACAATTAGACAGTTGATATTCACAGATGATGTATTTCTGTTGCCGCTATAACAACAAATACTAAAAAATGTAGAAAATATTTGTTTGCCATTTTTATAGATAGTGACTGTGGTGTAGCTGCAAATGCTGCAATATTTAATCACATCCGTTCGCCGCCGCTAATTAAGGAACACTTTGTGCACGAGTCCGGCTCACACTTGGCCGGTTTTTTATATTATTATCTTTCAAGTACATTCGTTTAATACTCACTTCACATTTCCAGCAGAGATTGGTGAAGGCATTGTTAGCATATAGACACGTCAACCGTTTCATTATTGGTATGAGTCAACTCCAAGCAAAACCAATAAAGAATTCACGGGGTTTATTCGTACTAAAACCAGGGTCTCAAGTCTGCTATTGCAATAGTGTCAGAATGGTCTATCATTGATTTCATAATGGTTGATTTTGACGAGATTTGTAACCTACTAATATAAAAGCGTCATTATGACTTTCCGATGGTCAACCACTGACATGCCATTGAAAGAAATGGCATAGAATGGTAATCTCGTACATAATGACAAATGAATGACAGACGTATGCGGTAATCTGCTAACTTTTGACAATTCCTTTGATCAGTGACCTACCATTAGCACGTCATTGTGCACTCATTCCTTTTAAAAAGTATTACGAGAGCATTGATTGACCATTATGAATTTAGCAGATTTCGAACTTTTAGCAAAATGACAATGGGATCGTGTTGGAATGAAAAATTTATAAAAATAGCAGACTCGGGGCCCAGAGTACACTCACTCAGTCACATTGCTATCAATCTTCAAGTAAAAACTCGAATCGTATTCACTAAAAAAATACCAAAACCATACCTAAAGCTAATAAACAATCCATCAATAACATTTCTTCTATCCCCGTATTCTCATATACGTCAGAGGGAAGCCCCATCCGGCAAAAGCTAACATAGAGCAAAATAAACAAACATACTGATCCCAGGCATCAAATTACGAGATATTGTACTCTCAACGAATGTGCTTTTATGCTAACATAAGCTATAATAGTTTTGGTCTCAAATGGCAGTATATCTTTTACAAAGATTGCACTGATCTTACTTGGCAAAATCGTGTTTTTTTATTTTTTTATTTATTTATCATTCATACAAAATAATACAGTATTATCTAAGTTAGATAGCAACCAAAAACCACTAAGGTTTAAACTTGTGCTATCATGAATCTACATCTCAATATCGGAAACTATACAGAATGAGTATTATAAAGCTCTTTAAATAGGTAAAGGTATTCTTAAATAATACTTAAGTAATATTGCTTAAGTTTACATTTGATATTTTGATTTGTAATATTATTTTTTATTCCTGAGGGTAGACTATTAATAATTCTCGGTACAATATATTGGTTTGAATGATGGAGTAGTGCGTGACTGGTTAGTTTCGGATGTCACGTGACTTAGATCTGTGACAACATTAAGATTGTTAGTAGAATTCAAGAGCTCTTTCAAATATTGTCATTGTAGTATTTAGTAATGAAATCATGGACCAGTTGGATTTTAGTTTTAAGCAAGCAATAAGTGTTTTTGTACTGACTGACAATCTAAAAAAATATACGTAATTGTAACTTTAAATTGTAGCTTCTGACACGAATAAATCTATACTAATATCATTAAGAGGAAAGATTTGTATTTTTGTATGTAACGAATAAACTCAAAAACTACTGGACATACTTCAAAAATTCTAGCACCATTAGAAATCTACATTCACCCTGAGTAACATGGGCTATATTTTATCCCCGTATTCCCACGGGAACGGGAACTACGCGGGTGAAACCGCGGGGCGCTACTAGTAAAAAATAAATAAACTCGGGGCCTTTTTTATTTTACAACCACCGAATGATTTCCAGAAGTTATCCGACGAGGATGTTCGGCAGAAAATTTCGCAAACACTGTTCATTACATTACTTATCAAAAAGTGAACTAGCTAAACCTACACCACAATATACATAACCAAATGTTTGAAATATGTACCATAAATCTATATCTATACTAATATTATAAGGAGGAAAGATTTGTATTTTTATATTTTTGTATGTAACGAATAAACTCAAAAACTACTGGACCGATTTCAAAAATTCTTTCATCATTAGAAAGCTACATTCACCCTGAGTAACATAGAGTATATTTTATCCCCGTATTCCAACGGGAACGGGACGTGGGTGAAACCGCAGGGCGCTGCTAGTATAATATAATATAATACCCCTTATACCCCAGCAGGGCTAGAAAGGCGAACGACGAGCGAGTAAGGAAAAGTGAATAAACATGAATAGAAGGCACAGTGTGCTGAAATAAATATCGATATGAGAAAAAGATAGATGCCACAAAGGATCAAATAAAAGGTAAAGTAAACGGAATAGATTCGCACACAGTCGCCAAACTAAATTGAAATATCTCTTGCTTGTGTCGTATTCATTTGATGGAGGTGACACTAAAATTTATATTTTTTCTGATATTTAAAGTTTATATGCACAAAGTGACACATGATATTCAAAATCTTGATTCAAGTTAGTAGATATGTGCGCTTAATTGTTAGCCCGTATTTTGAGTTATTTTTATGTAGCATTTAGTTTGTGTTTATTTTAATTTGCATTTAATTTATATTTTTTTATGATTTTTAAAGTTTATATGCATAAAGTGACACATAGTATTCAAAATCATGATTCTAGTTAGTAGATGTGTGTGCTTTATTGTTAGCCCGTATTTAGAGTTATTTTTATGTAGCATTTAGTTTGTGTTGCCTAGTTAAACAAATTAATTAAAGCGTATATGTATAATAATAACTAGCTCTTCGCCCCCGTTTTACCCCCTGAGGGATGAGGTTTCGTAAAATCCGTTTTTAGCTTTCCTTATAGTTTGTCTACACCCTATATGCCAAATTTTAAGTTTTTAGATGATGAAGTGTCCGAGATTTCGTGATTAGTCAGTGAGTGGAATTTCGCTTGTCTGAGATTTCGTGATTAATCAGTGAGTGGAATTTCGCTTTTATGTATATAGATTAACAAAAAAAAAAACATCTTACCGAGCATAAGTTTTCTCTCCAGAGGTCAGTGGCGTCAAAACTGCAAACAGAAAAAAAAAGTTCAGTTTTTTTCATCAACTTAACAGTTGTATAGGTTTTTTTTCTTCTATGTTTGTAACTCGCTAAAACTTTAATGCACAATCCACAAACACTTTTTAAAATTCATATCCTCAGGTAGTCGAATGTTTTTTAAGAGACCCTTCAGATCCGTTTGGGGTTAAATTCGCTTTCACGCTAAATCGGGCCAAGGAATAAAAAAAGCCTTTGAACTGGTAGAAAAAATATTTTTCGATTATTCCTGACCTGTGTTTTGTTGAGAAAGATTTAACAGAATATAAAAGAAATGGGGATAAACGTACCTATGTATGTGTTTTTTCTTTGGGGGATTAAGTTTTATATTAAGTTATCAAATGGGATGAAAGATTTTTTTGAGTGTCAGCTAAAGTAATCTCTAAAGATTTTCCTTCCGAGTGAGTAGGAAGTTTTTGTGTTGCTTTATTTCATTGGTTCAAAATAATGTCATTGGTATTGTGACCAGTTAGGTACGTCATTTTTTATAAACAAGTGTAATTGCATATTGTAGTTCTAAAAACATTAAAGATTAACCGATTACAAAGGTCCTTCATCTTATATTCATTATTGTATTGAAAATTGAATTGTAAGAACTTAAATTATTTTGAAATAAAGCTTTTAGTCTCTGCGATATTGGTTTTCGTATAGTAAAATAAAGACATTATTATGATTGAAATCAAAAGCCTAGTAGCATCTATATTTAACTAAAAATACATTTTGAGTCTGCTAACAGAATTTACTTTTCGTAAAGGACTCATAGTCATGAAAATATAGCTCTTAAAATGATATTACATTTTCAAGATACTTGTATAATAAACAATTTCATAAGCCGATAAGTTGAAAATACATTTATGTAAATGTTGATCTTTATTTCACAATGATATGGCTGCTGGAATCCTTTTTTGTACAATAAATTTAGGCATTATATTTTTTATGAAAGCAAAAAATGTAATTCAGTATCTACTTTATAAAAGTTGATAAGGTTTTAAGAAAGCACCATATACAGCAAAAATCTACTTAGATAAGCAAAAATAAATTTTAAAATCACGGTAAAATTCATTCCTAAAAAGCATAATTCTCTTTGCAAGCAAGGGCCAGTTCAAGTAGAGTTCAGTTTTAATAAATTCATTACAGAACCATTGGTATAAATCATACGGTAACATTAGGCTGCTTGCGCACTAGACTGTAACGTTCATAGACGACATTAATGGCTGCAGTGGTGAGTTGCGGTCAGGCTTAATTTTGGGACTGTGTTTAGTTGTGTCGTGAGCTGAAGATGTGGTGTAAGCATTTAGTTTGGTTGTACGAGGTGAGTAGAAAATGGGCTGTATTATTAGGTAGGATATAATATTATGATTTTAATGCATGTTTGAAGATTTTTGAGCATGTAATAAACAATTACAAAAGTTTCTTTTGAAATAAGAACTGTTAAGACAGGACATGGGAAAGAAGGAACTTTATCTCCTAAAATTGGTGTGTGAAGCTCTGTGTTTTATAACTCCAATTAACAATGGCACCCATTGGAATGTTTTCTAACTGGAGACATTTTCCAATATATTATACTCTATTACTTTTTAAATTGTACTTACAATAACACAATATCCAGTTACTACATTGACACTTTATTTTATTGTTTATTTATGACAAATAGATTATCTACAAATAATTAACTCATCATCATCAATCAAATAAAACCCTTCCAGAGAAAAATAGACCAATCTCTCTCAATTACAACCCAGTGCACAAGCTACCTAAATAAAAAGTGTACCATGGAGAAGATCACGACCGTTCCGCCGCCATCACAGAACGTGATACACTAACAGAAGACCAGTCACGATGGTTTATTGGCTGATCCCTCTTTATACATCGACAGTTTAAATATTTATTACCGATATTATTGGTAGATTACTCTATCAATGGCGGTATTGTTATACCGGAGCGATTGTTTGCCAGTTTATTCTGCTAAAATCACACATCATGTTCTTTTGACAATTCCATGTGTGATTTTAGTATCTATCAATGGTTTTTAGAGCCGTAGTAAAGTTATCAGGGTTTAGCAGATTTTTATGTTTCAGTAATATGTTCAAATTGTTTATTTAAATAGGTAATTTAATGTCATTATATGATTGGTATTTAAATGAATAAGCCTGAAGGATTATGATAAAATCATTACAAGTGGCTTTCTATAGTTTGTGCAAACCCCAAAGGGCAGAAAGCATAAGTTTATGTATGTGTGATAGGTATTTTTCAGGAAAATTCCTAACTGATAGTAAGTAAGGTGTACTGTCGTTGAATGCCAGTGTAAATGTATGTTCTGTGTGAGATAGTCTTCAGAAAAATATTGTTATGCCTATCACAATATTTTTACGAAATTGGCTTTTGTAAATTTACTAATGAGAAGTTAATTTCGTAAAATTCAAATATTATATCCATACATATGTACGTATTCTAGAGTTTTAAACGGTCCTATTGATATAGGTAGCTAATTTACTTCCTCCGAAAAAGCCAATTTAAAATCAAAAGATTATTCAGTTACGGTACAGTGTAACAAGTGGCCAACATTAGTCACGTCCGCAGAATAACGGTGTTACAATGTCTTAGAAAGACGAGAAATACTGACCACTCGCTGAGAGATTTCTGTACAGCTCATTGTCTTTGTATCATCGGGCAAGTCTCAATGGCCCTTTAGAACGCCAACCTCGATTTGCGTTTAAGAAACTCCAATCAATAAAATTGTTACTTTATTTTGTAGGGTTTAAAGTTGAAAGTCCTGTTGCTGTGTTTCTGGTATAGTATATGCATGGTTGTGAGAAACACTTGTACATGTCATAGTTGTCTGTTAATTTGGGATGTTGAATAACGTTTTTTTTTTTTTACAATGCGCTGAAAGTTTTGGAGTGTTCGTACAAAAAGCCTTGTTATTTTTGTGTTGATTGCCGTTTTGTCTTCGTTTTTTTTTCGGCTAAACTGTTTGTTGGGATGACTGTTTTATTATGCTGAATAATAGAGAAACTTTTAATTCGATGTTTTAGGGATCTGAAGAGGGTTTGATAGACGTATTATGAATTATTGATGATTGATAAAAAAATATAGGGTTTTCATTCTTAATAATGGCATAATTATGTATTTTATATGAAAAAAGACAAACCAAGGGTGGTTCAAAAATTTCATAAATTGTAATGAATTAAATGATCGAATTTTGCATGTTTTCAAACAATCTTAAATGTAGTTGGGTAAGACATACAGTTAATGAGTGCATTTACTAAGAAAATAGCTTACCATGTACCTATGTATGTATGGATTTACCTGTCATGTAAGGAAACGGTGTTTAGCGCTTTAGTAGAATAATTCAAGAGTATTCCAAGCGTGGCTCGAAGAAATGACAGCATAGTAGTCGGGATCCGATATATAGGGTCAATGCCAGCTAGGGTAGTGGAATTTGTTCAAAGAGCTACAACGGACTTGGAACGCAAAAGGTATTAGGAGGAACACTCCATAAAAAAGGTATAAGTATAAGCATAATCAGCCTTTTATTGTTCCCACTGCTGGGACACAGGCCTCCTCTCTAGGAGAGGGAATGGGCTGTAATCCACCACGCGGGCCCAATGCGGGTAGGTGAATGTCACATGTCTTCGACTTTTTGGTTCTAGGACATGCTGGTTTCCTCACGATGTTTTTCTTCACCGTTTTGAGAGCAGTGGTGATGAAATAAATTACACAAAGTAATGCGCCTGGCTGGGTTTGAACCCGCGGCCTACAATTCGTAAGTCGGGGCCGTTACCACTCGGCCACCACTGCTCTAAAAAAAAGGAATGATGACCAATATTAGTATCTATCAAAAACATTCTAATTTTTCTTGACACAACTGTATCTCTTAAACATATACGGCCATTACAGTGATGGTTCGAAATTCAACCACTTACCTACGAGCCAGTTAACTAATCAATAATGACCCTTATTCCAATGCAGTAACTGTGTGGGATGGGAAGCATAGATTATCGACAAATGCCACAGGCTACATCAATAATATATGGATAGCTGCTTGAAGATTCGTATAATAACAGCTCATAATATCATAAGCGATAAGAGAATATCTTTAGGCTAAAATTCTTGTGCCGATTCAACTGAGATACTTTGTATGAAATGGTGACGAAAATACATACCTACTTGTATTTTTTATATTCAATTTAATATTACGAGTATATGCACAATATTCATAAGCAGAAATCTCTGTCACATACAGGTTTAATTTTCAATGAAAATTGCACAGTAGAAAAATACAATGTAAGACATGATTTATGCAAAAATACACTTCTAAGAAAGAATCTGTTGTCTCCTACATTTGCGTTTTGCATATGCGAGCAAAAAGAGCTCGTGGCTAAAGAATAACAGCCGCACAGGTCAATCTTCAAGGTTAAACAACGCTTGCCAAAATCGGTTTGTGGATGGATGACCATCTTACATGCCAAGTTTCCTCCGTGCCTGGGAAAGCACGTTAAGCCGTTAGTCATGGCTGTCATTTGTAGATCTTTGGTAGTCGTTACGGATTGTCAGAAACCAGTAAATCTGACTCCAGTCATGCCAAGAAGTACCATGTTACCCAGTTAACTGGTTGAGGAGGTCTGGTAGGCAGCCGCATCACGTAAAATACTAGTATTCAGCAAATTCCGGTATGGCTGGAAGCCGGCCCCTTTCACAAATATAGAAAACAATTTCAATCAATACATAAAACAGATTATTTACATCATCCATCACATAGCCAACCATTATGAAATCAATGATAGACCATTCTGACACTATTGTAATAGCAGGCTTGAGGCCCTGTGCTCATTGTCAGTATTATACAACCTCAACATAGTTGGGAAAAGGCTAGGCAGATGATGATGCGAGCATTTTGCAAACAGCAGATTTTTTTTCTTATTTTTTTGTACAATAGTGATGCCTAGCTGAACCTACATGGTATAGGTTATGTATCGAGAAAGATTTTTTGTAAATATACGTATGTGTCTCGAAATTTAAACACAAATAAAATTAATAAAATAATCTATACTAATATTATAAAGAGGTAACGTTTGTGAGTTTGTGACGTTGTAAGGGGTAATCTCTGGATCTACTGAACCGATTTTCAAAATTATTTCTTTAATAGAAAGCTACGTTATTGTGGATTGTCATGGGCTATATTTTATCCCCGTATTGCCACGGGAATAGGAACAACGCGAGTGAAACCGCGGGGCGCTGCCAGTTGGTTAATAAAGAAACAGTATATAAATACGAAATAACACTTAACTTTACCTTAGGGCAGTTAGTAAAACAATCAAACAAATCCTCCGTTTATACTATATTAAAGACCGAACGATATTCCTCCAAGCAGTTTTTTTTAAAAGAGACTTTGACCTCTGAGTTTGTTTCGGTGTTTCTTCTCAGGGTAGTCAGCTAGGAAACACCGGCTTCATCTAGCTTAAAATGACAAGAAATATTGGACGTGTAAAAGTGTTATGTTTAACCTACTTACAAAATAAATATCATTTATCATTTATCATTTCAAGTATTTATAACTTACCCTACCGTACCCTTGCAATTTAAATCAGGTCCATGTTCGAAGCAATTAGTGTTCTTGTCTTCAAGAATGCGCGCGCGGGGCGCTTCTAGTGTTTAATACAACTAAAAAAACTCTAAATACAACCCTACAAAGTCCAGGTATATAAAATATGTTTTCCAATCACGTACAGTTGTACATATATTAGATACAAATCTATGGGCCCAAAACTTTGTATCGAATACTAATAAGCTCTTGGAAAGGGCTGGCTTCAAAGGATATCTAAAGCCAAAAAGCAAAGCCAGTTGAAAGTTTTCACTTTGGTTTGCGGGTCATTAATGTATTCGGGTATTAAGTGCTTATAATAAAAAACTAGTTTTTCTCCCCGGCCACACCATACATTTGTGGCACTTTATTCAGACGACACGGTTGGCGCAGTGATTGAGCGATTGGCTACTGCGCTGCGTGTCGCGGGTTTGATTCCCGCATGAAACAAATATTTGTAAGGCCTACAGATAGCTGTTCCAGTTCTGGCTGTTTGTGTATGTGAGTTTTATGTGTTTGTAAATGCACCCACGATACAGGAGAAATTCCTAGTGTGAGGCAAAGTTAAAAAAAGACTATCAGTCAATCAGATTTCTTAGAATCACTTTTAACAATCAAATAAATATTTTTTCGACTGTTGTTATTACATAGTTATGATAGGCTCGTGTTTATTGACTATATCACCAGAAAGTAAGCGATTATGTGGTCGCCGTATGGTGTACATATATCTATGTATTGATTAATGTCGATTGGCTATTAAAAATCCTTAATGAGGATTTCATTAGCGTAATTAAATAAGTGCGATAGTGGCACTGGACTGGACCAAAGTGAATTGCATTATTCAGTAGTGCCCTTTGACCAGCAATACTATATGAATGGCTCTGTTCGTCTCAATTAAAAAATAAAAAATAGTTGGAGTTTGCCCAGCAGATTTAATCTGTGGGTCACATAAAAAGTAGTCTGCAAACTACATATTCATCAAAATCGGTTCAGCGTTACAAACAAATAAACTCACCATCTCAGTAAGTATTTATAATACTGTGTATTGTTATATTAGTAAGAATAATAATTGCACAAATACTCGCTTAAAAATAACGTATCAGTGTACTGCCATAGCTCCGCATTGCAATCGATTTATCGATAACTCGCAAAAACGTTAAACACAGCACTAAACAATGATTTCCGTCCCAGTCATTCGCCGGGATCCTTCAAATTATTTCCCAGACAATCTTCCACTCGCTACAGAATCAATTGACCGCCGCTGTAATGAAGACATTACTGTCTGTTTCGACCAACTATCGACACTCGATCGCTGATAATCGGTACACGATCGCTGGTACCGTTCGCGGAATGACGCGGCCATTTTGATAAAATGTTTTTTTTTTTTTGTTACAAGTTGTGACTGGCTATTAGTTGTTATTAGTTATTGTTTTGTTTTTTTTTTGTCTCTTTTTTGGTAATAGAGTAATCATTGAGGAATTGTTAATTTGTTGGAGTTTTTGTGAGGATCTGTAATTTACGATTGAAAGTAAGAATTTAAGACGTAATTCAAATAAGAAAGTAATCTGTGAATTTGTTTTCCGTGGGAAAAAATAAAATTTTGTAGTAAATCTACCGATCCTAACCAGTTAAGTTCGTACGTGCTAGTTATAAGATTCTTATAAGGTAAATTGGAACCACCTTATTGGGATGCGTCACGTATTAGACGATGGGTTATCAACATTTCCCCATTCATATGGTACTTGAACTTTACATTGTACCACTGCGTAATAATTGAATTAATAATGTTTATTTTTTAATCCAAAACGATATTACCTGCGCAAATCGTCAAACACATTTAGAATTAAAACGATTTAGAAAGTATGGAATGTAAGAAATTCAGATTTAAATAAATATAAACATTCTTACTTAAAACATAATTTGATAGAGTGATGGTGTTTTTTTTAATTTGTAGAAAAAAAAAAGAAAACGTACTACAAAGAACAAAAATCAATGATATAATATCGCCTCTGATTTTATTTAATAAACTAAATATATCGGAAATTACAATATAAACTGTAACAACGAAATGAAACTAATCAATCAAAAGCCTTCAATAAATCCAAGACTCATCATATACCATTTAACAGACATAAAATCTCCAACCGTCAGTATCAAAACGCACTTAGTAGTATCTCAAAACATTCCTCATTCAGAAAGTATGTTAAGCACACATACAGACGAAACTAGGCCTATTAATAAGCCGTCAGTATTGTAAAAGAAATTAGACAATTCATTAATACTCATTGTTGTGTATGAGTCAGCAGTCGGAAAGATATAAAAAAGTCTTCTCGACACAAATACCGCAGTGTCTTCTGATGAAACACTTTGAGCAGTGTGTGTTGCTAGAACTGACGCTGATGATGATGGTCTATAAAAATATGACTCTTGTGAAGTCTTGGAGTTACCCAAACGGGTAATAATAGAAGTCCATGCTATGCTTGAAGTTGTGAGAATTAAATGTAACGACATTGTAGCCCAAAAATCTCCAGGACTTAAGTGGTCTCGAGCGGAGCATACGAGTATTACTCATATAATAAAGCCAATTTAGACTCCCCATAAAATGGAGGAAATTGCAAGGATTAATTAGATGCGAAATCAGATCAGAATCAGTCGTTATGAAGATGCTTGGTGGACGCAACATTATTTTCAGCAGTAGACATCTTTTGGTTGTTGATAATGGTGAATCAACCACCAAGATGCCAAAAGGTATAAAGTCATGCATTTGGCATTTCGTCCGTTTTACACAAATATTTTGGCACTCATTACCGTTTGTGGTTTTCGAAATTACAGTCATTGTTGGTTCAGTTGGTCACTTTTTTATTTGAATGAAGTTGAAGAGGTAATCATTTAAATGAGTGATGTGGTTTTTTGGAAATTCTTTTAGTTACGGTTAACGATGTGTCAGGTTATTATTAATCATAGTGTTGTGTCATTGTTAAAGCGTTTTTGTTATACAGCTTCTTAGAATATATTAGTTTTGTATGAAAGAGCAGAATTTAGTACATTTTAAGAATAGGTAGCAATAAAGTTTGTAAATAAGTCAATTTTTATTTATTTTATCTTCTTTTCAGGAAGGATTTCAATTGGTTCAATGCTCCAATACTATCAAAAAGTTGAGCAACTTTAAAGATAACTAAACGAAGCCATTGGGATTCAAATCAGACTACATATCGTTAAATCGTGAGTAATTTCCAATTCAATCCCATTCATTCCTCACAACCCAATCCTGGCTTGTCGTATTGTGTACAAATACGTGAAATTAGAAATCAAATAGATAAGAAATGTACTATTGTAAAGATTTTTTGAGCCTAATGCAAATGTGACTCAAAAATTATTTATTAGCTTTCAGGTCATTTGAAAGTAGTCTCAAGAGGATTGTTGTGTTTTGTGTAATTGAAGCAGACTCTTTAGTGTCCTTGCGTACATCTCTTTCAGCGGAACTACTAGAATTTACTTCTATCATCTTTTTCCAGTAATCCAATCAATAACTACCGATTGTATGTCCTAAAACTACTTGAAAGCAAGCCTAGACAGTCTATAAAAAGCCTTTTCCGTTCAGGCTTAAAGAAAACGTAAAGTCCTCTTCAAATTGAATGTTTCAAACCCAATCCTAGGAGTTAACAGGTCAATTGAAGAACTCAAAATACGTCAAGTTAAATGCAAATTAAGTTAACCTTAACCTTTTTCAATTCACAGAGCGTTAACTTCGTCCAAACGAGGTCTTATTGAGTTAGTATTTAAGCTAAAGATTTATTCAAAACAGTACAGCCGTTTTACGGACGCGTCTTTCATATAAATGAGGAAGAAATTCTATGATTCCAATATCAAGGTTTATTGGAATATCGTCTTTGGGGTTAACTTTGTTTCTGTGTTGGGAAGATAGATAAAATACTTTTTGGATGTTTTTTTTTTATTCAAACTATACAGTGTGTTGTGGCCTTTTTATAGTCAACTTTTGTTTACCCTACAACCAATTCTGCTTCTAGTTCTCCATTAATAATAACTTTTTATTCATAGCATTCACCATGTAACTCATTCTAATTACAAATCTATTCTTTCTTGGCTCCTGCATTTCTTCAATCACCCTGATTACCATATGAATATTCCCGTGTAGCAACTAAAAAAACATTAGTCACATCCCTGGTTTTCAAAGCTGCTCAGATTATTTCTACCGCACCGCCTTTGGAAATAGCCGTTTAGTATTCAAAGAGCACATGCTTCATAATTCCCTTGCTGCTTAATACGGCCCCATACTCGACCACCGCGATTCAAAACCAGATTTGAAGACCTTCCCAACCTCTCTTTTATGTATATTTTTTTTGTTGGATAGGTAAGCGGGTATAGCTAACGAGGGATCATGTTATATTGGATGTTTTATCTCATACTTGCCCTCATCTCTTTGTTTCACGAAAACGTGATATAAAAGATTAACTTATTAGTATTCGAGGGAGGGCTTAGATCGGTCGGCTCAGATGGTGTGCGAAGCGGTTTGAACTTAGCGGTGTGACTAAGTTCTATTTGGGCCTGTGTCAATATATTTTGTCTATTCAAATTTTGTGGGTTTGTCATTGTTATTTCTCTGGGTCGAATTGGAAAATGGTTATTCTGTACGTCGTGTTCAAAATAGTTTAATACTGATATACCTATATTCATATATTTACAACAGACTGTAACTAACATTATGGACTTGTAAAAATAAAAATCTGCCAGCGCGTAATAAAAAGGGAGAGTGAGGATATGATAGGAATAAACCACTGGGCATCAATAAATGATGAATTCTGTTCTTTTAGATTTAATAGCTTTAATATTTTAAGAAGTTACCTTAGTCGAAATAGGACGTCTATATCAAAAGAGTTTCGTTTTTTGTTATTTTTTTTAAACTCTTACTTGAATCAGTCAATCGGTAAAGGGTTTAATTGAAATAAATGTTTTGAATTAGAATTAGAATCAATCTTCAAAACTTTTCTTACATGGTCATAAATATCAATTAAGATTACTATGTTGATAATTCTTGTTCTGTTTTTTCTTTTATGTAAAAAAATATGTACCTACCCATAAATATTACTTGGACATTGTCAATTATTTTGAAATTACTTAAAGCGCACGTCAGTAACTTTCAATTCGTGTTAATTGCTTCAAATATTTCATTACTTGCACCAGCAACTTGGACAATGAATGCGTACAAAAGATACAAAAGCATTCACATACAAGATTTTTTAATTAAATTAACACCTATAAGCTAAATACATATGTATGTACGAACAAAGAGTTTAAGAGAATGCATGTAAGATTTATTATTGTACTACCGAGAGCTGAATACACACTTCACGTTGCATTCATTGCGAATGTAGGTAATAGCTACGAACAGCACTGTACAAAACTTCTTAGCATAAGCAGCCATTTAATGTTCCCACTGCTGGGACACAGGCCTTCTCTCTAGGAGAGAGAATGGGCCGTGATCCACCGGGCGGGCCCAGTGCGGGTTGGTGAATGTCACATGTCTTCGAATTTTTGGTTCTAGTACATATTGGGTTCCTCAAGATGTTTTCCTTCACCATTTTGAGCAGTGGTGATGATATTTTACTCAAAGTAATGCACCTGGCTGAGTTTGAACCCGCGACCTACAATCGTAAGATGGGGCCGTTACCACTTGGCTACCACTGCTCTTCTTACATACATGATAAAGCTTAATGTCTTTTCCAGACAGAAACACCTTCGTCACAGTTGAAAATTAGTGATGGCACAGAAAAAAAAAACTTAATATAAATGTAAATTAGTTTGCCCAGTTTTTTTAACACGATGTCCTCCCGACCTTCCAATATTGTCCCAGATTGTACGATCCTACCCTCCAATAATGTATCCCACCTTAATAGGTTCCTAAACTTGGCCATCATAAATAAAACTTGCTTCAGAACTTCGATCTAATGAAAGAAATAAAGTACTTTAATTGCATCTTAAAGATGGACGAGAAATTGCCGGTTCTCGAATATTACTTCGAGTCCAATAATTTCCAATCCATTAGTCTTTTCAGTCTTTTATTAATTCTTGAAAGGTACTTTGAAAGTACTCAAAATTGTATTGTATAAGTTTAACTTTTAACTGTTTTTGTTCAATTCGATTTCTGGGAATCTGAAAAGGAAATAAAACGTTTATCTAAGTTTTTATATGTACCAGCTGCTATCCATCCGGTGTAAATTAAAGGAAATAATTGGAACGATTAAGATTTTTTCCTTCGTTAAGAGGACGGTAAATTACTTCATTTGCCATATGATCGGATGTCATAAAGTAGTATAATGTTAATAGTAGATAAGTAAGGATAATTACAGGCTCATGGTTTTTAAATTGCTTCGTAGTTTTACACTGTGATGATATGTCACTCGAACACAAATTGACTTGTTCGCAAAATGGTACCTATGTGGTTGTTAAAACATCATTCATAGGTACTGTAAAGTACAATCTATCTCTTTATTAAAATTATTACTCTTTATTTTAATTCTAACTAATAGAAGCTTGTGGTTAAATAATAACAGCCACACGAGTTGACCTCCAAGGTTAAACAACGCTTGCCAAGGTTCGTCTATGGATGGGTGACCATCTTTACATACCAAGACTCTTTCGTGCCTCACGGACTGCATGTTCAGCCGTTAGACTTGGATTTGATTTAGAGGTCTTTGGCAGTCGTCACGGACTGTCAGAAGCTAGAAAATCTGACTCCAGTATTACCAAGAAGTATTGTGTTACTCCCAATTAATGGGTTGTGGAGGTCTGGTTGGAAGCCACTTCACGTAAAATACTGGTGCTCAGCTGAATCCTACAGATACTTCAGATTTGACTAGGAGCCTAACTCATTATAGTTGGGAAAAGGCTAGGCAGATGATGATGCTAATAAAATCAAGAATACGTAGTTATCGATCACTTGCAAGTTCTTATAAAAGCTACTTGTAAAATAAATTGCCACACAGGGAACAATATTCATAATAAAAATCTAGTTACAGAAAAAAAAATACGACTCCATTCATATTTCATCAAATAAGGCACATAAAAGTAGAAACAACAGCTTGGATAAAAAATAATCTCAATTTATGCGAGGCAAACTGCCAAAGTTTAAAATTATGAGCGTAGTAAGCCTATATTTTGAGGTAATCAGAGCAAAAGCAGAAGTTTGCCTGTAAAGTATCATAGGCGTCTGGGTGTGTGCCCAGAAAATAAGCTTCGGAAATGGAGCAGAGCAACCCGAAATATGTAGTTATTTTTATTTTTTCCAACCAAGTTTCTTTGATAAAGGTACCTGTAGTCGTAATCGTAGTTTTGCAACTTGCTGAATTTTATGCTAGCACCATGAACGTTTGTAGATTGTATTTTGCACAGCCATAAACAAAAATAGTAAGTTATGGATGCATGTTGGGATTTCACTAGAAAGTATTTCAATCAACCATCAAAGTTAACGAAGTATTAAAAAACTATTTACTTTTTAGACCGAGGCATCAGTGTCACTTTTCCGAAATAAAAACGACAAAACTCTGTTTCACCTATTCACTTTATATGCAAATCTACCTTCCACGTCCGAGGTACAACAAAATTCACATCTCCAGTGAAAAGCATACAGATATGGCCGAATTGAGAACGCTGATGGCCCAGCAAAACACCATGAATAATTTCATAGTCTAGGCTCCCGTGGAGTCATGACTTAATATAGCATATCTACTCTTGTAACAGGAATAGTTCAGAATATGTACCGCAGAGCTTTTTCACTTGTGGAATTTTCTGTGTGTGTTCGAAGAAAATTCTGTCTAAATTTTGTCCGTGTAGACTTCATTATTAATGTACAAATCTAGGGCTCCGTTAGGCTAGAAATAATACGGCTTTAGTACAACTAGTACTCTATAGCGTTTGTTCAATGAAAGAGTTCACACAAAAAAAAAATCTTAGACTACTTATACTACTGGCGGTAACGAAACCATAGCGAGATCTAATAGGACGTTAACGCCATCTATCGAACAAATAGATCAACTCTGGACACTTGATGAATTAACATTAGAACTCGCCGTGGTTCCACCACATACTTAACCGTGTACCCAAATTTTTGTAATTTCATAATTTGTAGAAGTAGTCATCAAAAACGGTTTTTCAAACTATAAGAATTATTGTCAAAATAGTCCAATTGGAAATCGATTTGCGAGACATACTTACATAAATTTTATGTAGGTATCGCCAGCGAGTAAGTTTATTTACATGTCGTGTTCAAATATGTTTGTGCTTTTGCCAATTAGGAGTTGATCTCAAATATTGAAGCTCCAAAAAACATAATTTACCTTCATAACCAAACACGCATCCCACGTATATTTCACTCAAACAGAGAATACACGTAAACACTTCATCCGACCAAGTTTTTAGTCTAAGCTTAAAGTCCACATAACCAAGACAAAACAAAATGTTCCTCAAAAGAAAAACAAGCGCTAAAATAAATAAAATCCAAGCAAATTAGAGCTTTCCCCGTATATTTCCTCCGCAGTAAACAACGTTAAGTTAATCTCACAGTTTCTTTATTATTTCAAACACCCAGTTTCAGGAAGTAATGCTTGGTTGGAAAATAATAGCAGCCAGATAGCCTAGTACGTGATCCAGTTTAGTTCAATAAGGAATTGGAAGTTCACGATTTTTCCTTTACGGGTCGGACAGAATTTGGAGTAGTGTTAATCAATGTTGCCATGTTTGTCGCGGTTGAAGTCTTATCTTTATTGAGATCGGTTTTCATAATATGAATATTCCATGCGAATTTTAAGACAGTTGAATCGTTCACCGAGATTTGTTGAGCTTCATTGTATCGGCGTTTGTCTAGTGGTCGCCACTGTTCATTGTGGCTAGTGTGGCAGGCTTGTCCCAAAACAAATGTTTGGCCTGATATTTTAAATAATTTAGTAGCGAAATGATAAGGTAATAAGCATGATATTTGAAGTGTTTTTGTCTTTCTGAGTGGGAAATCATTAAATGACTTCTCCTGCTCTGGGTGGAGTGGAAGGGAGTGTCAGACTCTTACTGACTAAAACCCACCCGTGATCCTTCTTGTGCTCTTTACGTTCCAGGGCCGCGGTGACTCTTTCGAACAAATTCCACAACCCTAGCAGGCACTGACTCTATGGGGCCCTGTCTTCGTTGTTGACAACTCTTTGAGGCGCGCTTGGAACACGACGCGCCGTCGACTCGGGCCTGGTTGCTATCGGACGGCGAGCCACCCATAGCTCGCCGTCCGCAGGCCCATATACCTTAAATCATGAAACATCACAAGCCTTGGCTTGATTTAATTTTAATGAAAATAAACTTTAACAACAGTAGCAAACATCTCAGAACTCCAATTCAAATGCAAATAATATTGCACTTAAACCAAATTCGATTAAAATCTATAATGGCTTGTGATGTTGTTACATCGATACCATGTTATGGCAAAGATTATCAAAACAGATAATATTTAATACCTATTTTACATGAACAAAACGATGACTCCTCAATTTGGGAGCTCTGACATTACGAAAGTTTTATTCGGTAAAACTGGTATCGTGAACGAATAATTAGGTACGACCATTTTAAATAGATCTCTGGTGTTTCTACAAACTTTAGAAGACTAAAATAAGCTCGAAATAAAATACTTTGATAATTGTGAAACATGGATTTATGGACTAGAAATTAGACCCTTTATTTTTTGTAAGGAGAAATTAACTTCTGACTAATTAAAATCTTTTAATTCCAATTTTATTAGCATTATGCTGCGACTTGTATTTAAATCAAGTGGTGAACTAAAAATAGTTAAAAGATGGCGTCGAAAAATTCCTCCGCATCGCTGGCCACTGGTAATGTACCCAAAAGGCTGGCAACAGTACCACGCTATTATTTTTAGTTTTAGTTAGTTTAGTGTTTTTTTTTTTTATTTAAATGTATAGGTATATAGTAGTTATTATTCTTATTTTTACCTTTAAAACAGATAAAATTCACACCCATTCTATAATAAAATAACTTTTTTGGTTAGTGGTAATTGGAATACCGACACCAAAAAATTATTTAACTTATTAAAACTATCATAACCAGATATCTATTTTCAACAGATGTCATACAATAAAGTCAATAAACCTATACAGAGGTATCAAATTAAATTGGACATGATAAGATCATTATCGGCAAAATCTCTAATTGAAACTTGATATTTAGTTTATTTTGGCTCCTAAGCATGTAAGTTTTTACGTGGGCAAAGAATTTTTCGGAGTTATAGACTCAACGTGTTTTACATTAGTATAATTTACGACTTGTAATTTTAAGTTTTATTGCTAGAAACAGAAGTATTAATACGAACGATAGTGGTTATGCAAATAAATGCTTGGAATGCCAAAGCTTTGTTGAAGTCAATATTTATTTATCGCTAACTAATGAGCTACCGATTAGTACGTCTGAGAATTTTTATAGTACCTTTCCGGTGGTAGCTGATATGGGTGTCATAAAATAATTTGTTAAAGCAGATGAGGTATTTGTAGGTAATATATTTAAAGGAATCGATTTTAATTTCACCACAGAAGCAGATTTCGACCACGTCAAAAAAGAAAACCTTGTAACTACTATGCTACTTATAAATGCAGTCAAAGATACTTATCGAAGTGTTTGGCGAAGGAAAATCCTACTCAACGTAACAATATATTTGATTAAATATGTAGTTGAATGTTTGTTTAATTAATCACGTCTTATCAGCATTTAGCTGATAAGACGTGATTACATTCGGATTAAATATAACTCACGGATGAACAAATGCCTAGATCGAGACATAAACTCTTTAGCTATCTGTAAGATATTCTTTGTATATAAGTACATAAAAATAAAACTGAAAAAAGAAACATCCAAACACAACCACGACACAGATAATTTCTAGCTCAAACGCTTCTAAATAGCGTATTTCAATCACGTTCTCAAAAACTTGAACGTACAGACGCACTTCCGACCCAATTCTATAATTTCGCAGATAAATGTTAATGCGGGTGCTATCTGATTGCCGTATCATTTAGGTCGTATTGAAAATTCATAACTTACAGAAAGCGGTGAAGGGCCCGCCGTTTTAGATAAGGATGTGTGCAATTTACTTTACGTCGTCGTTCAAGGAAATTCTAGTGAAGGGATCGCTTTTAAAAGTATTTCGAGATATTTTTGAGAGCTTGAATGCTCAAATGTGTTTGACGTTTGTGAGCATTTTTTTTTTACAGCTGAACTATTTTTGGTACTTCTGAAATTTATGAGTATCAAACTTCGCTGTTTAAGCCAGTTAGAAATAAATAATCATAATTGAAACTAGTTGTTTTGAATCACAAAATAAAGACGCAAGACCTTTTAGCATTCATGTAATTTCCATTGTGCTTTTATTTTTCTACAGTTTTGTAAACCTAATCATAATGTTTCATTTCTAATTGGCATTGTTTTTTTTTCTTCAGTTTACCATTGTTTTCCAAATAAAAAACAACGTACTCTCAAATCCACACAATTCAATAATACCCAATTTTCCCAAATCTACTCGAGTATTCCACACATCACGTCACTATTAAAACTCGAGGGTAGGGCTGGTTGTAACAAAGGTTTATCGAAACGTTAGCTACGTTTCGCTTTATCGAATCTTCACATTACGTTGGATCGTGTGAGTAAATAACAATGAGTATTATATTACCTTTTTTCTATTAAGTTGATTGTGTTGGTTTATTTATTAGCAATTTGCTTTGGGTTGAACGTTTCGATAAGGTTTAGTTTAAAAGAGATTAGGACGTAAGTTTAATGTTTGGATGTAAAAAAGTCGATACGGAAGACGATAAAATTGTTTTTATTGCAGTCACATACGGAAAAGTGCTCTAAATAAAATAAAAGCACTTTTTTCTGAGGAAAGACATTCACAACAGAACTAAAAGCTTTCAGCCTTCAAGATTTTCTTTCGAGGCAGATTAATTATGACCAAGTACAAAGCAAGTAAAATAGCTTCAGTACGATTAAAAAGAAAACAAAACCTACCTCCAACACGAAACATATCAGAATTTCAGGAGCACAAACCGTCTAATGAAGTCAATTTGCATGTTGCCGTTTAACATGTTACGGAAAACCATAAAATTAGACATGTTCAGTCCACAATGCGGCAACAAGCGATAACATGCCGACGCAATCTCCCACATCAACTGAGCCCCGATGGGGATAGGTAGAGACAAAGAACTAGACGGTGCTAGAAGCACTAACATTAAAATGCTACAGTTATTATGATATAACAGTTAGCAACTAATTAGGGACTACTTTCATCATCTAATTTTTATTTCACATCTACTTTTTTTGAGTTTATTCGTTACATACAAAAACACAAATCTTTCCTCTTTATGATATTAGTAATTATATAAATAATAGTAGCTTCGAGGACAAAGATTCTATTTATCTCTGTAGAGAAATTCCCCAGTGATGTTCGTTGTCTTTCACGCGGCAAAGCTAGTTAGTATAATACAAGTAGAGTAATATTTCATAGGCATCGTGTAAACTGAAATTTATTAATTCTTATTTAATCATTTTAAATTGGAGTTTGGGATGAACTTTAAGTTTTTGAGACACATCTTAAAGTTCATCCCAAACTCCAATTTAATCAAGTTCTTTCTCCATTTCGTTTTTGCATCAAACATAAAATCTTTATCAATATTGAAAATCGAATTCCAACCATCTCAGCGTTATATGAGTCAAAAGCCTTATCAAGTTCCGCAGTCTTACACGGCATTTTCTACCATGTTTCCAGCTACTGTATTTCTGTGTTCCCTTCCTAATGCATCAGCCGTAACCGGATAGATTTTATGCAAATACGAGGCAGTAATTGCACAGTAACTCGTGTGCTCATTCATTAGGAGAACTTACGATATCTGAGCTTGAATAAGTTTCAGGGTAACTTTTACTTAGCTTTGCAGTTTGCTAAATTGTTTTAGTGATCGTGCAAGATTTTATTAGATCAAATAACTTTGTTGAGTTTTGTTAGGCACGTAATTGTTTTTCTGTAGAAAATATTTTATTTTGGACGTATTATGTGCTGATTTATTTAATACTTATAGTTAGTTAGGTATTGAACTATTTTTAAGAATCTCTGTTAACTTCTTTATTAAATACACAATACATTGAAAAGGTTTATTTTATATTTTAATTACTATGTGTAAATAGTTGGATTATTTTATTTGTAAGTTTGGAAATATAGTTTTTAGTCTATCTTTTTAACATCAGTATCTTTTTCAATTGCTAATAGTAAACCTGCATAGATTAAACTAACAAATCAGTAGTTTGTTAATTTGAAATTAGCAGTCAAATTCACGAACAATTATTACAAAATCACCTGCTTTGTTAGAACGATTGTATCGACAATTCGAGCCTGTAATTACGCCCGCATGGTTTTAAATCAGTCACAGTTACTGTTACCCACATTTGACAGCTATCCGATGTTCGCCAAACTAGATTGATTCATCACGTTTTAGATTTGACTGCGGGTTTTTGCATGAATGTGATGCATGATGAAAAATGAGTTTCCGGAGTTAAAAGTCCACTAAAAGCTATAGGAAATGTGTATGTATTGGAGCGTGGCGCGCATTGAAACATTTTGTTTGCAATTTTTATTTGCTTGTCATGAACTTATATGGGCTCGGATTTTTCATCGATATAAAAGCCTTTGTTTTACTTTTATAGTAACAAATATTTACGACGATAGTTTACGATTACATTTAAAATAAGATTCAATTGCTTTAACTCTAAATTATTTCCTACTAGCCGCGCCCCGCGGTTTTAACCGCGTAGTTCCCGTTCCCGTGGGAATATGGGGATAAAATATAGCGTATGTTATTCAGGGTGAATGTAGTTTTCTAATGGTGAAAGAAATTTTGAAATCGGTCCAGTAGTTTTTGAGTTTATTCGTTACATACAAAAACACAAATCTTTCCTCTTTATAATGTTAGTATAAATTAAATACAGTACACATCCAGTAACTTTCCAAGAAATCCTTTCCTAGGTCATTCTATATCTCTTTGAACTGTAATGATGTGAGTACACTCAGCCTTAACATTTGCTTGACCTATTTCATTTTATCTTTTTCAACTTTTGCAGGAACTAGACATCATATTTTATTATACAACCCTTTGATATCCAGAGGAGCGCATAAAACAAACTAATGGCGATGTTATAATAAAATACTTGTACGATATACGTGTATCCTTTATTCCAATATACCGATATTCTGATACTATGAGCGTTTTTTCCTATATTGCTTCACATCTAGGTATTTTGCATAACAATAGACGCGATATTTATGTATATCGCAGTATTTTTCAAGGAAATCGTAAGTTTTTCGTGGAATCTTTTTATTTTGGGTTACAAACCCAAAATATACGTAGTACTTATAGTAGAGGTAGTTCTTGTGATTTTTGGTTTTATTTTTGTAAATAAATATAAAAAAACGCCGTTTATATCTTGCTTTATTCTAAATTTGTATGTGCATTTAAATTACTCTAAGCTGTATGTTAAAGTATGTAAGGACATAATTTAATTTATAAGTACATCTACTAGTGTTACTATTATTTTATATTTATATTAATCTACAAGAACCCTTTCTACTTTATTTTTAAATACTTCAATATTGTTCATGTTTAAAACAAAGAAGCTGTCTTCTTTATTTTGTATCTATACACCCCAATGGCATCAAATAATGTTTATGTTTATTACCGCCAATCCAGCTTACGTACTATCTCAAAGTAGGGACTAAACGAATAAAAACAGTCCTCTGGAAAATAGGAGTCCTAAGCCTGAATAAGTCCCAGCTTCAGTCCAAAGGACTGGTTCACAAATAGATAAGTATCTTGTCGAAAAGATAACACGAGATAAGGGAACCAATCTCCCAGATTACTTTAAAAGTATAGTTACAAAATGGAAATTATGTAATTAGGTTAAAGAAGATATTTGTATGAAACCAATTAGGGTTAATCAAGTCGTTTGTTTACTAATGACGATTGGAAAACTGAATATACACAAAAAGGAGTACTAAAAGTTATCGCTAATTAGTTTAATGTAGTTTGGCAGTTAATTTCCGTAAATATTACTTAAAACATATCTAATTTCGTAAAAGTGTCGTGTTACAAATTCAATAAGCAATTAACTCATCTGTCGGAAGAAGTTGTTCATACAAAACAAGTTTAAATCCGAAACACTCGTAAGACTGGCGATTCATTCTAAACTGGCAGTCCAAAAATAACCAAAAGTAGATAATTAGCAAGATGTATTCCATTCCAAACATGCTAAAGACCCAACCAGCACTCAAATTACAAAAAACAAGCTCGATTCAGGCCATCTAAACATTTAACCAAAACACACAGCCAAAGAAAACGTAACTAAAAACCAAATTAAAGGGACCGGTTTTATAAACATCCAACAGGAAGCCTCAATTAACACAAACTCATTAGAGTATGGTTTAATGAAAAGATCCACTGTAATACGTAAAAGGAACAGTAGAAACTAGTGTCCGACGAAACTAGTTTTTATGGCCGAAACCGGAACCGAAACCGAATTTCGGCTTCGAATTAAACTTCCAAATATTTTGGGAAAAATTACATTTACAT
Source organism: Hecatera dysodea (assembly GCA_905332915.2). Taxonomy (NCBI): domain Eukaryota; kingdom Metazoa; phylum Arthropoda; class Insecta; order Lepidoptera; family Noctuidae; genus Hecatera; species Hecatera dysodea. The sequence goes on from HG995305.1 coordinate 15,954,161, forward strand.
TTATTTTTATATGCGATGTAATGAAATTCAATGTACACAAAAAATCTCGGCAAACAAGTCACGATTCACAAATTATGAGTGCGGACATCACAAAATGACAGATCGTTACTCATAGCTCAAGTCAGTGCAACGAACATGTCCAATCGCAATGCAAAACCTCTTTAGTGTAGTTTTGGTTTCGGCCGGTGGCAGTCGAAACCAAAATTAAGCCGATTTTTGGGCCGAAACTAGGCCGATGACTAAATTTCGTCGGATACTAGGAGTAACTACTTTAACTGAGCTGACTGTGCAAACACACTTCCCGTACTAAATTGTTTTAGTGCCCCGTTCAATAATAAGTGTTTTTAGAACGACAATGCACAAAGAACTTGGAGTATCGTTGTTACTTTTATTGGCACTTCTGATGCTTTGTTGTCACTATTGTTAGTTCGATGGCAACAATAAGTCTTGTGGGTTCTTTTATTTTTGAAGTTGATACAGAATATAATGTTGGGAATGGGTGTGATTTTGTTGGTAAAATACGAATATATTTTACGTTGTAAAATGTTTGTTTTATATTTGCTGCTATCACGTCAACACTGAATATTGATAAAAAGTTTCTGGAAAATGATATATGACTAGCTTTTCCCGTGGCATCGGATTGGCGATTTTGGTCTGAAAACGTAACAAACAAACTCATGTTTACATTTAAAATATTTTTGAAGATTAGGATTTCTTCTAAAATCTACTTCAAATACTTGCCTATATAACTAATTCTAACGTTATAAACTCGCAGGACTACATGTATACGTAAATATGTTGTTAAACCCTTATTAATTATGATTATTTATCAACAATTATTACTATTGTGTACAGAGATAGTCTAGACTACATACTATTTATGTGTAACAGCTTTAGAGATAATCTAGAGAAGTTATAACCTATAAGACCGTACTTATACGTTAAGTTCCACTGTTCCACTTGTGTCAAAGCCAACCAATTGTATTAAATCTCAAACGTTGAATACCAAGCACACCAAGATTATAATATAATAGTTCCCAACTTGCTAGCTTATCATAGTTATCATTGACTTAACCTTGAACTATTCATGTGTCTCAAGTATATGTCTTGTGTAGGCCTTTAATTTGTTGGGAGCAAACAATAATAACAAATTTAGATTTCTCTACGACTATTTCAAGTAGTCTTCAGGCTTTCTTTGTTCGAAAGAGTCACCGTAGCCCTGGAACGCAAAGGACACTAGAAGGATCACGGGTGGGTTTTAGTCAGTAAGAGTCTGACACTCCCTTCCGCTCCGCCCAGAGCGGGAGAAGTCATTTGATAATTTCACATCCAGAAAAAAGTAGTCTTTAGTTAGCCTCAGCATAATTAAGATTTCAAAACAAATGTTAATAATGCTGAGGCTAACTAAAGACTACTTTTTTCTGGATGTGAAATTATTGTTGAAACTTTTGGACCATGGGGTCCGAGTGCTCATGCGTTTTTAAAGAACATGCTATTCGCTCAGTTGACCCTTCGCGTGACCCAAGGCTGACTTTTACTTCGGACAGAGGATAAGCATTGCCATACAACGTGGCAACGCTGTCTGTCTTTTGGGTTCGCTTCCAGTAGATAGCGATGCGGTTTTATTTTTATGAATTTGATGCCATATTCTTATTAGGAGGATTTCAGTTTATTTTAATTTTAAGTGTATATACCTACTTAGATTTAAAGTTTATTTATTATTGTTAACGAGTATTTTTAACCGACTTCTAAAAAAGGAGGAGGTTCTCAATTCGGATGTTTGTATTTTTTTTTTTTTATGTTTGTTCGCGCATAACTCCGTCGCTTGCCAACCGATTTGAAAAATTCTTTTTTTGTTGGAAAGGGTATACTTCCCAAATGGTCCCATGAAAATTTTATCAAAATCGAACAAGCGGTTTTTGAAAAATCAACAAAAATCTAAAAAAAATATCTACAATGTCTACATTGACGACCTTTTAGTTTACTCTGCATTGGAGCAGTGCATTTTTTTTACACCAATGTAATTGGTTCGTTTAGGTAGGGGAGGGGAGGGGGTGTAGGTACCACTAAAAAGTGAAAAATAAAAAAACTTTTTACAAAAAAATACAACCGACTTCCACAAAAAATCAAAAAAGTACAAAATAACTTTAATTCGGAAGTCGGTGTTCAAAAAACGAAAAAGGAACCACAAACACCGAGTTCCGAATTAAAGTTATTTTGTACTTTTTTGATTTTTTGTGGAAGTCGGTTGTATTTTTTTGTAAAAAGTTTTTTTTCATTGCAGCTCTGTATAGCTGCGATCTCAGTTATAACCTTTCTAGTAATATTGATAACATGAGTGTGTCAAAATAAGTTTTCTGACAGCAGGGTTGGCATGATTAAATCATTTTGATTTAAATCATGATTTAAATCACAATTTAAATCAAGTGATTTTTTCAATAACAATCATTGATTAAATCATATTGTTTTATTTCTTTCTTATTTATAATACAAATTGACATTCTTGATTTTCGATAACAGAAAGATTCAGATTTCGATTCAGAACAATTAAAAATTACTTCGTGTTAGAATATTACAGTAGGTACTTAAACAAAAACACCAACTATCCACCTTTTCAGTTCCTAATCTATTCCTGATTTTATTTATTTATTTTTAAAAAGTACTGCCACATCATAAACATTTAACATTGAATATTACTTAAACTATTTAATTAATGGCCTGATACATGTGATAATAATGGCGTACCTACATAACATTGGCAATTCATCGGCTCGAAGATGAAATACAATAATTAATTAAAAGAAAAAAAGAATACCTAATGAAAATATACTTTGAAATTCAAATTTAACAAATAATACAGTAATAATTGTTGAAATAGTCTGATAAATGACATGCCATATAAAAAAAAATAAGAAATGTCAATATAATATCAAGTAACAACAAGTCAGTGATTTGATTTTAGAATCCAAAAGTCGAAAAGACTCTTTCCACTGATGCCGATGACGCGATGGACCCTTTCGCGCGCTTTTCATAAAAATTATCGAAAAAATCGTGATCTTTTTGATTTTTTGTAATAAATCAATGATTTTTGATTTTTTGCAAATAATCGTGATTTTTTCCAACCCTGTCTGACAGTAATGAGATCCTGACATTAATTTTATAAACTAATGAAAAAGATAATTACTCTACATCACAGGCCTCAGAACATCAGGGTTATGGTATTATTTATTTAAAATATCATATGCTGTGATCGGGACCTTTTTTGGCCTAGCACAGTTTTAAATTCATATTGTTAGTTTTTTTTTTTCATATTGTTTTGTTTTTTATTAATTTATATTTATTTCATTTGTCTTTTGCGATTCCTAAATAAACATTTTTGTTTCTTTCTTTTTTCTCAAAACACCAGTATTACTATACATTAATTATGTTTAACTTCCCCAAGGATTACCGCACCTAGTTAAGTTTCCTTTCGGAATAAAGATGGCGCCAAATAAATTAAATAAATTGGTCGTTAGCCAGCGCAATAAGACCACACGTTCAAACTACATTACATAAAGTATTTTTAATTAGCTTAATTAAGTGATAATTAACTGAAAAGTTTGTTCACGAATGTTTTAAAAGTATCTCAGGGTACTTGCTCACCTCATTTGGAATTCAAATTGATGTAAAAGTTAGATTTATTGTAAACATCTTAGCTTATGCATATTAACTGTTTGTTTCGAGGCTGGTGACAAAATCCTTATTTTTAATTATTTTGTGATAACTTACTAAACCGCGGCTACACTAGCGTTAAAATACTCAAGGCCCTATTTATCTATGTACCAAAATTCATCAAAACCAGTGACTTAGTCGTGAAACATACCAACGAAACCCACTTTTGAATATATAATTTTATAAGTTAGAATTTTAAAAGGTGAAGCTGAAAAAAACATTATAAACTAAATGAAAAATACTAATCTTTAAATCATCGCTGTAAAAAATGACTCAATACTCCAAAAATTACCTCCACCATATTGCCTTACCAAAAAAGGTCCCCGTTCAAAAAGTCATAAATCAAAGGCGCTCATTAAAATCGTCATCGGCTGTCTGCACCATAAAATATTCCCATGCGTTTCGAAAAATACAAATAAACAATCTAGAATAACGTTTATGTATTTTTAAAATAAATAATTTTAATGGGTATCCTCTAGCAGGGTAAAGAGGGTGTAAGTTTTTGGCGCATTTTTATTTTTTTTACTCAAATAGCATTCTAAATTACGAATGATTTATAAATAGTACAAATATTTATTTTATTTGGAATAGAAGAAAAAAACGTGTTGCGCCGACCCCAAGTAACATAAGGGCAGGAAGATTTATTTTATGTATGAAGTTCACGTATAAATTATACTGTATTTCATGAATATATCTATAATATTTAAACATTATATTTTTTTCATAGTAATTTTAAATTAGATGAGGCCAGTATTTCCTTGCTGACTGCCCTGAGTAGAAATACCGAAACACTCAATGGTAAAAATGATATTTCATATTTCCATGTAAAAACAAACTAGCCAGCCATAACACCTAGTCAGAAATTCAAAGCAAATGAATATGTAGCTGATTGATGCATCAGATTTCATGTGACCAACGTGTATTTTGATCTTTAAAACAAAACTGCCAACACATTTTACCTTCTAAAATGTCCCTGTCAAATCTGGTGTAACATGTTTTTGGAAACTGATACCTTTACTAAGTCGCGATATCGCCATATTAGCGTCAGTCTCACGAACATCATTTCCAAAAGTTATTTTAAAAGTTCCGGTCATAAACGTTTAACACACACTCAAATATTCTGCCACTGATGTTTGTTTACGTACAATTTCGAAAACATTTATCCAATCCGGCGTTTTAGCTTTGAAAGTTTCTAATTTTAGGCCTTTGATCCCCTGGTGATCATTTTGGTTTACTTATAAGGAATTTTAATGCATATTGGGCAGAGATAGGTTTGTCGAAATCAAGGTTTGTTATTGTTGTTATGATCAGTTCGTTTATTTGCATTCCCTTTTGTTAATGGTAAGAGAAATGGTAATGTATTTTGATTGATGAAAGGTTTAGTCTCTCCTAATTTGGTTTTGATTTATTTGATGTACCTACCTTTACATAAAGAAGAGGGAAACGATTTAAATCGCATAATAATCATTCAAAGAAACAAAATACGAAGAGTGTTTGATATTATGGCGGAAAAATAAAATAAAACAACCGGTCCAAAGATGTTTGCAGACACACTAATTTTAAAAGCGTCATAACTATCGACTAAAACATCAACACAGGCCAACTATTTATTGCCAACGATCAATTAAACGATATCAAAGCAAAACAACCAACAAAACGACATTATTTTTATCACCGAAACTCACAAACATATTATTATTTTTAACGATTAAGGAGTTATTTTTATGTCACAAGGCGAAGCGTCTCAAAGTTGTCTCCAGACACATATTCCCCGGCCGACAGATCAAACTTCCGCTGAAGAACATCAGAAAAACAGATCATGGACGTGATTTATGACACAAATATTGAACAAAATTTGTCGTAAAGCACACTTTATTGCTCTGTGCCTCTATTCGAAATTTCCCTGGTATTATATTTCAATCCTGATTAAATTATGGTGGTAATAAACAATTTTAAAGAGAAATACTGACGCAACCGTAAGCAATTATGGTCGTGAATGAACATTATATTATACATATTGATTTACAATATAGATTTAATGGGTCGGATTAAGTTAGAATATAAAATTGAGCGATGGCAGAGAGTCCTTTGAATGGTTGAGTTAGTTCAAATTGAAAGGAATTGAAATGTGAAGCCGAGTTATGAAAATAAAGTTGTTTTATTTAAGGGCGCACGTATACGATAAAATGCTACTGTTTGTGAAATAGTGTGAACGGTTTCGATAAGTTATTTAAAAAAATATAATACAATTTGAACTGCGAACAATAGCAATATTGTGGGATTTAATAACAATTGTTTCAATTCAAAAGTTACGGAGGCCTAAATCAATAGAACAATACTTTCTCCTGTATTCAACAAGAACCACCTGGATTCAGAAGTCGTGAGTAAGTTGGTCAAACATTCTAGGAAAGCATAATGAACTACAAATTGAAACAGTGCCTGCTCCATAAGTATACCGATATCTTAAAACTTTTTGCTCCTTTATTTTAGATCACAACGGATTACAAAATTAAATTAAAACAAACCCAAAAAATACGACGTACACAAATTGCGAATAATAAAACCGGGATGACGTCATAAAATATAAACGACACTTCTTGGTTCGGTACATATTTTATTAAAAAACTTTCGCTACACCGACACCGCAGGCGTTACAAGGTCTTGAGATGCCGATCTCACTCTATATTGAAACATTTTACACACAAATTCTTTGGGAGGGCAGTGTGAATGTCCCCAACTTGTCCACTAAGGGACGTAAATCCACGAAATTGAGTAGGAGGATTTCTTTATGCCAAAGCCACGAAATGTTGAAATGTTGGCATTTATTTTTGGGTTTCTTGAAATATGACACCCAATTGTTTTGAGACTTCGCTAAAAACAAAAAACCAGATCTATTAAAAAGTATTGATTACATTAAGTTTATTGATTGACCAATCTTTACAAAAAATGACTTTTAGAGAGATTTCCATGCCAGATAAGGCACCCACAATATCACAATCTAATATTAATGATGACATCATTTCTAAAACATCACACAAGGAAACAGCGTTGTCAAATAATCAGCGAGTAACAAACCAAGAAGAAAATGGTGCATCTCATCAATTTTGAAATCAAGGAAGCTGAAAAGAAAGAGACGTTCCATTCATATTTAATAAACTCACAAGGAAGTCGGAACCAAGTCCATCGAGAGGCATAAAGCTTCAAAATTAAAAAAGGAGAATATAACTCCCGATGTTGATTCATTAAACATGACGGAAACTTTTAAGTAACGTCGTTTGAAACTCGGAAATTACTCGTCCATCTTCAAAGTATATGATCATAGCGCTCGTGAAGAAGTGGCTGCTCTCGATGGTAATGGTTCGATTCTGCTTGTAGATTTATCATTTTGATTTTGATTAAATATGGTATGTCAAGAAATGAAAAATGTCTAAACAAAAGAACTTAGCGGTGGTTATAAGCAGTGCTATTTTAATATTTACAATGTCTCACTGGTAATTGAGTGCTTGAAATGTGTTGCATTAGAGCTATTTGGATTGATTTAGAGTTATTGAAGTTTTTAAGATTGTTTGGTAATGCTCGGGATCACAAAAAAAAACTATACATGTACAGAATCATAAATAAGACATGCTTATAATGTTTTAAGTGAGAGGTTATCTCTATAGATATCGGAATACAGATACTACAAGCTAATGAAAATCAGTGAAATCGATGTAAGAGGCATTATTAGTGGAGTCGGTTTAGCAAGCTTAAAAATTACACAAACAATACTTACCTAAGTCATACTCTTAACAAAGACATCTAAAGAAGATGATGGAATATTCAAAAAAGTACTCAAATTCACTCTTCGACGAGAATATTTTAGCAGTAAAGATACTTAACTTCCTTATCATCAAAACGAAAGACGAAGTTGCCAGACACTTCGAACAACGCTGTGTAATCCTAATCATACATACGTCAGCGGCTCAGCACAAAACAAAAACTAGGAACAGAAGGTTGGCTCCATACGTTTAGTGGAAACGCAACCATATACATCGTACAACAGAATAAACGCAATAGGTACCGGAAAAGGTGTCATTGTGCTCATCATTATGAACAACATTTAGTATAGGACAAAATTGGATCTCCAAAAAAAAAATTGACTGTTTCCTACATTTCTCTGAGCATAACCCGACAAAATGTACGGAACAGCTGATTTAGTTCCGAGATTTCAGTTTTTTTTTTTTTATAATAACGTTGCTCCATACTAGGAATATACTCGTAATTATCATGTATGGTGAGTGTGTTTGCAAACATATAAACTCACATACACAAACAGCCAGCTCCGAAACAACTATCTGTAGGCCATACAAATATTTTTTCCCGTGCAGTTTTAGTCCCATTATAAAATTTCTCGCGCGTCCAGTTGTTATAGTTTGCAGTCTACGAAAATCGCAACTATTCGCGTCAATACCTATTTTTACCCATTCAATGGTTTTGACCTTCTGCACCTATTCTGCTTTGTTCAATTTTCTTTTAAGATCGCTTTCGCATCTTCCAACTTTGTTTAAGAAATGCGAAATAAGATTATTATCGTCTCGAATTTTTCTTCCCTCTAAATTATGTGGTTGGATTACGTTTTTTTTTCTGTTTTATATTTTGGGGTGCTTTGACAGGCATATTATAATTGGGGATTTCATTTTGATTTGTATCATTATATATTATTTAGTTTATCTTTTAAGCGTGGTGTTTCTTACAATGGATCATAAGGATTTAGAATAAATTAAAGGTTGTATAACACGCACAGAACATGCGATATTACCTTTATCTTATGATATTACCCTTATCTTTTGATCATGTAAGTAAATATTATGTATACAGCAGACTTAAGATTACCTTTTTTTTCGGTATGGGAAATGATCAAATGACTTCTGCCGCTCTGAGTGGAGTAGAAAGGAGTATCCGACTCTTACTCACTCAAACCCACCCGTGATCCTTCTAGTGCCCTTTGCTTTCCCAGGGCCGCGGTGACTCTTTCGAACAAATTCCGCAAAATTTTACCTACCGATTACCTGCAGTACTGCCTTTGCTTCTGCCTTTTGAATTCATTCAAAGGTTGTCTTTAAAAGATCGCTTTAAGAGATAGAGCTGTCCATTGTGTCCTCCTACGTTACGTTTCCTCTAATAATATTCCAGTACATAATTATGGTATACAAAATAAAGATTTATTTTTGTCTCTTAAATTCCTCTATCGCATTCCTTTTTGACAATAATTTTAAGTATGTGAATACTCAACATTTATACGTCTCAATTTCTCAAATCTCTTCGAAACAACTCTAATGATATTTCATTCAGCTTATCACACTATTAAACTGAAGATACTTGAATGAGTTAGTCAGAGTCTTAAACTAGTCGTAATAGAACTATTACTTTGCGGTATTTATGCCTTAATTGGAAGGTGGCACAGCCTACGCATACTAGCACTATATTTAATGAATGGCTCTCGCTAGGATTTCCTTCTTTGTGTTGACTTTAACGTTGTAATTAAGGATTGTAGACATGTATTAAGCTAGGGCCTGTGGGGAAGTAAGATTTTTGTTCGTGAAGTGATCTTTTTTACTGTTTGTGATATCAGAAAGTATATTTGTTGGAGGTTAGTCAGCATAAGTGACTGTTCCAGTGACTTGGCCCTCGTGGCCTTTTGTCTCGTTGGCCTGACTAAACCCACCCGTGTTCCTTCTAGTGCTCTTTGCGTTCCAGCGGCCGCGGTGACTCTTTCAGACAAATTCCATTACCCTAGTAGACACTGACCCTATGGAGCCCCGCTTTGCTGACAAGCATGCCGTACATGTTTAGGGTTCCGTTCATCCGAATAAGAAATATTAAACCAAAAATGTTAAAAAATAGTTTTATTTTTTGTAGATTTCACGAGTCTTTAAACTTAAACTTAAAAAAATAGAGAAATGTGATTCGTACAGAATCTGTTTTTGATAATATACCAGCCAATGAAATTTAGAAATAGTGCACCTTACTATCAGCAAATGAACATTCTTAATCGGATCTGCACTTCCAATCACCTTATGGTAATAATATACATAGGTTTTGCTGTTTTAACTTCAATGATTGTACTGAAAATATTCTCGCTTGCCTCCTTTATATTTACAAACATAATTATTTATCAATCACAACAGCACTTATGGCTATTCGATTTTGTATAGTACTTATTGTAAGTACGGTCTGGTTGGGCTAATACGAGTACATGCTAAAAACGGATTGAAATTGACAGGGAAGAGCTAGTTCAACAGGGTTGTGTCTGACACCTGGTGATTGGGGTATCATCACTATAATATACATGATATATCACAGGTGTTATCTGCTGAAATTGGGCCTCCTTAACAGGTATAGATTAGGCCTTAAATTATCTCGAGTTTGTTAGATTGGCATGGGACTTTGAAACATGGGAATTGGTGTTTGGCTAAATTATGTGGATCAGTGACCTTTTAAAAGCCGGGACGGTAAAATTCCTGGAAAAGTGAGTTGTATCTGTATGGTTCATTCTCTTGATATCATAACGGAAACGCAGCATTTCGACTACTATGACTTTTTATTAGAAAAACCCAATTATAAATTACCGGATGGAATCGGTTCATAATGAAGTTCCATCCGGTAATTTGAAATTAAGAACGCATCAAACTTTAATGCCAGTTTTACCAAGAGCCAAGTTTTCGTGCTAAAGTAATATTGATAAGTTCTCAACTTCATGTTCTTAATTCAGGAACTGTGATTAAGAGTTGTCACTGTCTTGAGAGGGACCGTTTTATCATTTTATGCACCTATGTGATTTACCCATTTATGCCATGTAGGGTTATTTACTTTCCCTAACATTAGTTGATATGTTTACCAGTATGTACATTTATTTGTATTTATGTATGTAATATATTAATCTATATTATTTAGTCTACTCGATGCTACCCTCTATGCTCATGTCTCTCTAACACTCAAAGGTTTGTTGGGAGAACACTCAACTTTGAGTTAAGCTCGCCTTTGTACACGTACACTTTATTATGTCTAATATACATAAGTTATTTTGGTATACAATAAAGAATTATAGCAATAACACCAAAAACCCAACCAAAAAACTTAAAATAAACTAACAGATAAACCAATTTCTTTTTCAAACCATTTCTTTACTCGCCCATTAACTTTCAGAAGCAATCCTAAACAATGGTGCCAAAATAATCACTATCTACTACAGTCTAAACACCCAAACTAGTTTTAATCGTCCCTTTCTCGCATTACCGGGCAAGCTTCAGTAATCATGAGTTAAATCTTCCTAATGACTGGCCGGCCTCATTCGAGGCTCGCGTCATTATCCTGGCTAGGGTTATCACACCTTCAACCTCGGGGAGGTGTTTCAATGGGGTTATAAAATGGAGGTAGGTCGTGTGATTGCTTGATGATAATGTGACATTGCGTGGAAGCATTAAAGTTAGCTTTTGGTTGTACGTTTTTATTTCGATTTAATTTTCTTTTTAATTTAATTTATTTTTTAAAACGTCATGCAATTTGTGGAAAAGTTGTATGTGTATTTTGAGGAGGTTTGGTCGAACGAGTTACAGGAACCCTGGAACGCAAAAGGCATTCGGAGGAACACGGTTTTAGTCAGTAAGGGTCTGATAATCCCTTCCACTCCGCTAATATCGAGAGGAGTGAATTGATGATATCTCATGCAAAAAGAAAGGTAACTCGGCTCACGGCCTTATCACTTGTTTTATGTATGTAATTGTTTAAAAATCTCTTTAAAACTTTTATAAAGACTAAAAGCTTCCCTTGTCAAAAGGACACGGTGATATGATAAGGCATCTATCAATCAATCAAAATTCATTTATTCAAACGAGGCTGAGAGCCAGCACTTTTTGAACCACTTCCTACTGTTTTAGCTGGGAAAAAGAAGTAGCGCAACAAACTCCCCAGCAACACATCTGTCTGTTGGGTTTTAAGAACTTGAATTTATACAATAGTACGCCAAATACATGACAAAGGGAGAAAAAAAAATTATCCAACATGGAAATCATAAATCAATTCACTATTGAATTATGTACATAGTCATCAGATAAAAAAACAACAATATTATATGAACTCATATAACCTGTCACCATCCGAGGGCAGATCACATAATCGTGTGCCTTTATTATTTCAAGTAATTTAATTTTGACGTACAAAGATGTCCCAACTCTCTCTCTCTCAGCAATATTATATTTTCTTTTGCAAAGATAATGACTTAATAATTTCGCCAACCCTGTGCCTTGCTATCTCTTTAAAGTGGCGATGCCATGTCGTCGTTTTATCTGCAATGTGAACTTCTAGGCTGACGCGGCTCTCACTACAGATATCTTAGTGCGATGAGAATTCAATTTGCGGTTCTTTTAAATTGGATCGATAGGCTGTGGTAGTAGAGAGAGCTTATAAAAAGTATTTACCTTTATCTTCGTGGAATACTAAGACTTAGTAAATTAAGATACTTTGAAAGATTTTTGATGATTAGGATTACACATCCTTTATTATTTTCCAATTCTCATTTTTACTTTATTTCTTAGCACGTTAAATATTTTGTATATTAAAATAGTACAGGGCAGCGAAAATGTTATATCACCCTATTTTCTTTCAGCAATTTACCATACGCTTGATTTACCGACCTCGTCTTTTATTTCTTCTTATTTCTCTTTCTAACAAGACGATCTCTTCTCAAGATTTAAACTAGTAAATGATTTCCATCAGATCGACGGAACATTTGCCAAGACTTCGAGAGACCATCACAATATCATCAAGACACGAGAGCAATATTTCAGCTTGTATCCGATTTAAATTCCCGACTGGCAAGCATAATCGCTGGATCTGACCAACTTTGAAATAACTAACTTAATGTTATTCAGACGTGTCGCTACATTTATCCTAACAGGGAGATCGGGCACGACTTACTGACAGGCAACTCCTTATAAATCTTATACGCGGCATATAAACTTGATAATAGTCCCGAGCCATGTCTTAGAAGTTTTTGAGGATTTCGAAGGCAATGAGGTATCACGTTTGGTTTGGCCATTAATTTACCTACTCGAGTTTATTACAATAGTATCCTTCATGTTCTCAGCATTAATATTGTAACCAACTTCCTCCACCACCGTCGCGCGTCGTTGCCGTGGTTAAGTTAAAAATCGTGGGGATAATGTTGTTTTACAATAGATAGACACACAGCACATTTTCATAAAGGTGCATTAAAGAGTTCATCAAAGCCAGTAAAACCTTAAAAACTGTATCACAATAACCATCCATTTGCACTTCAACGTGAAACCAAAAAATAAAAAAATATTCTTTTGAATGAAACACGGAAGCTAACAATGAACGGACTTTTTTATTTTACGTTCCTCATCTTCCGAACTCTAATGATCTTAAATGAAAAGGAGCCGATCTAACATTATTTTTTACCAGTATTCTGTGAATGTTTCATCTCAATATGGGCGATCTATTATTTATACTCCAATGCCTTTGAATAAAATATAGAGAATTCTTTTAATGTCAGATTTGGGAGCACCTGTGGCTTCAGGATCGAATGCTTTAGAAAGATCGAGTGGTTTCGAAATAAAACATGAAATATAAAAGTTTTCAAAATGCCTGTAGCGGCGGATATTCTGAAAATGCTTTGATGTTTGGTCAAACTTGGGCGTTTTAGAATGTGGTTTAGATGTAACAATATCTACTGGTGTACGAATATTCTATTTCGCTATTGTTCGTTTTCATTTTCTTCATCAATTTTGAAATACTGATTTTTGTTTCGACTGAAGAATTAAGCTGAACGTCACCTTGTCGTCTCTACATTACACGCTTTACTTATACAGTATATTTTTATTACTGTACTTTGGCGTTCGTGTTTAGCATGAAAATAGGCAAGGTATGATTTTATAATATTTAAATGAAACTAAAAAATATCTGTCCGCCTTCAGGTATAAAATATTGATACATATTCACATTAATCTCATTAGACTGCAAGCTAACCCATGCTAAAATACCAGCCTTTCTCTGATAATGATAAGTGACAGGTTCCAATACCATAATTTAAATTACGATGAAGAAAGTTCTGCTTTGAAATGCACCAGTCAATAATAAATTCTAATCGTGAACGTGAGTTGAGCTTCAAACGCGAAGAGTGCGCAATCTTACACTTAGAACACGAAACTGCAATGCAACCAAATGAAAATGGAATTAAAGATCTATTTATTTATTTGTTTATTTGAATAAACTCATAACAGGCGCCTTTGTGCAGTCAAGGCTATGTGCAGTTCCAAAAATTTCCTAGCACAAAAACTCTGCGTTTACGATTTTCATAAGTAGGTATTTAGATTTCTCGATAGTGTTTACATATTTCGTTATTGGCGCATTTGCGTAGAAAGGAAATTTCTTTGAAAGCGGTGAAAGCGGGTAAAGTTTGCGCCCTAGCTTTCTGCGCCTAGATATTTATCCAAAGACTAGCTGTTTTCCGTAGGTTTGAGCGTTTGTAAACTTGTTATTTTCAGGGATACAATAGCACAGTTTGTATTACTATAAGCATGAATCATCACTGTAAGCATGACATCACTTGAATACTTTTATTCATATACAAAAAATCCTAAGTAAAAATTCAACAGCTGTTAGAAACGAGATAAAACTTTAAACGTAAACTTTGGTATTCCAGTACCTATACAGACATTCTACTGAAAAGTATATGAAATAACCTGTAGACAATCTTCTCAATCCCTTAATCTCGGTAATAGAGGAATAACTCACAAACAAATACCAACTGATCCCCAAAGATTTATTAAGGATACAACCATTCAATTGAATCATCACTACGATGCCTAATGAATATTCTCAACCAACTACCGCGTACCAGCTAGAACATTCAAAAAACGTTAGGCTAACAAAACGATATAATGGCATCGCAATCGTGCCACATCCATCAAACGCTCAAGTTGGTTAGGTATGCTGAGTCGAGTACACACCGACGCATGTTTGATAAAGAAAATAAAAGTGCTAAAAACGTTAAGAGTACTGTAACAGCCTTATAAAAGTATCTATGAAACACAATATAAAGTAGTAGAACTAGTAGAAATAATAATCGACCGACGTTTGTATCAAAAACGACGTTTGTAAAAAAAAAGAAAGTAAAAGTACTCAAGTCGGCTAAAGTACTGCAGTTATGAAGGAGACAGAAAAACAATTAAAGTACCTAAAACCCGAAGAAATAAATATCATCAAAAGTAGACAGTAAATATTATACATATATACATGTGAATATGTAAATGATAAATAATGATAAATGATTTATTTTTTGTAAGTAGGTTGTAAAAAACACTTTTACACGTCAATCTTTTTTTTTTGGCCGTTATAAAACTAGATGAGGCCGGTGTTTCCTAGCTGACTACCCTGAGAAGAAACACCGAAACAAACTCAGAGGTCAAGGTCTCTTTTGAAGTCCATACAATTGTACTGGTCAAATCATATGAGAACCATGTAGGTTGGTGTCTGAAGTGGTCTTTTGAGGAAAGTACCACACAGATTTGAGTGGACCTGTCCAAACAGTGCAAGCATTTGTCAGTTATCGTGTAGCTCAAACTTAGAACTTTAAGGAGCTCAACGATTTGACGAACAATACCAAAGTAAGGACATTTGGGTAGGCCACCTAAAGAACTCAAACCGCCAGACTAACATGAATGAACCCCTGACGTAGCGATCTAAATGATCCCCATATTCACAATACGTTATATGAGGACCATGCAGATCAGTGTCTGAAGTGGTCTTTTTAAGAAGGAACCACACAGTTTTGAGTGGACCTGTCCAGTCAGTGCAAGCCTTGGTCAGAGTCGATTAGCTCAACTTAGAATCAATAAGGAGCTCAACAACTCGACGAACAATGCCAATGAAAGGACATTTGGGTAGGCCACAAAAATACTCAAACAGCCAGACAACGTTAAAAAAAAAATACTTGAAGAGGAAAAAGCTAATAATAACCCACATAGTCCTCACATTCACAATAGGGAATAAAATTAAAATTTAAAAATATAATACTTTACAAAGTAAGTATTCATGTCAAAATGAGATATTGATATAAAAAAAAAAAAATGATACTTTACAAAGTAAGTATTCATGTCAAAATAAGAAATTGTAATAAAATAAAAAAAAATACTTTAAAAAGTAAACATTCATGTCAAAAGTAAATGAAAATGTCAAACTGTATAAATATAAACAAAAAGCGCACAAAAGAGAACAAAACAAAAACATTAAAACATTGGGCCGTGTACAAAACTGAAGCAGCTCAATCCCAAGCCTTCTTGTCCTCAAGATAATCTTTAACTGTATAAAAAGCTTTCTGGCATAGCTTACGTTTTATAAATGATTTGAATTTATTTCTGCTTAGTTCTTGAATAGGGCTAGGAAGTTTATTATAAAAATGTATACATTGACATCGAAACGAACCACCTATTTTTTTGAGCCTGGTTTTAGGAACGACATAATTGTGTTTGTTCCTAGTATTTATGCTATGGATATCACTGTATTTTTTAAACAGATTAATATTTTTATGTGCATACAAGAGGTTTTCATAGATATACTGGGAAGGCACAGTCATAATATTAATCTCTTTAAATTTGTCTCTGAGGGACTGTCTGGGACTTAATTTATAAATTGCACGAATAGCCCTTTTTTGTAAGACAAATATTGTCTGAATATCGGCGGCATTTCCCCACAGCAGAATGCCATATGACATCACACTATGAAAGTAGCTAAAGTAAACTAAACGGGCTGTCTCTAAATCAGTTAAGCCACGAATTTTCCTAACAGCATATGCTGCAGAACTGAGCTTTTTTGACAGTTTGTCTATATGGGGGCCCCACTGCAGCTTCGCATCTAAAGTAATGCCTAAGAACACTGTGGTATCTTCGGGTTTCAACTCTTCACCCTTTATCGATACAACAGTGTTCACTTGTCGCACATGAGGTAAGGTAAACTTTATACATTTTGTCTTTTTCTCGTTTAGTAAAAGATTATTAGCATTAAACCAGTTAACTACAGTTGCAAGGGCAGAATTTACATCGTCAGTAACTATCTGCTGGCGTTTTAGTTTAAACAAAAGCGACGTGTCGTCTGCAAATAACACTATATCGTGTTTGTCTTTTATGAGGTACGGCAAGTCATTAATATAAATGAGAAACAAGAAGGGACCTAAAATTGAGCCCTGGGGGACCCCCATCCTGATTACAGATCCAGGAGATCTTTTACCGTTGACATCAACTCTCTGAATCCTATCACTCAAGTATGAAGTAAGAAGATCCAGAGAGGCGTTCCTGATTCCGTAATAGTGTAATTTCCTGATCAATGTCTCATGGAGAACGCAATCAAACGCCTTGGACAAATCGCAAAAAATCCCCAAAGCATCGCATTTGTCCTCCCATGCATTATAAATGTGTCCTAGAAGTTCAACACCGGCATCAGTTGTTGAACGACCCCTTGTAAAACCAAACTGCTTATTATGTAAAAGATTATGTTTATTAAAATATCTTTGCAATTGATTTAAAATCAGTTTCTCAAAAATTTTACTAAAAGTAGGTAGCACTGAGATGTAGTAAGTACATTGGTCTAAAGCAATATATGTATTCTACTTACTGCATGAGGTCCAAATATCACAATGAACAGACGACTGATTAGTATTGTATTAATAAAAAAAAAAAATTGGCCTGTTCAATAGGAAGAACTAAATATATAATACTAACAGCACCCCATGTTCACACCGTCGCAGTTCCCGTTCCGGTGGGAATTCGGGGATAAATATAAACCATGTTAGTTACTGATAATGAAGCTCATCATTGGTAATAAAATGGTCAAAATCGGTCTGGTGGTTTCGGATCTTATTTGGCACAAACTAACAAAGAAATCTTTCCTCTTTATAAATAATAGTCTAGTACAGTTAACTCCCACAAATACTTATCCAATCTTTAGTGAAGCTAATTTAATCCTAAAGAATGATACTCAGAAATAAACGTAATATACTGGCAGAAAACACAAAACTTGCCAAGTTGTAGAAATTAACGAAGGAAAACTTTCCCGCCTTGAACAAGCTGAAACTCAGAAGGAAACGAAGCAATTTATCGGTCGATGGTCTAATTGCAAATAAATCTTTATAAAACCAGCTACAAGTTGAAAGTATGTACGTAAACGATATTTAACTTCAGTACTAGATATCGTTCTTACAGAGGTTCTTTTAGTAGTAACTTCGAACTATATCTACTCTATTTAGACGTTTGCGGAACACTTAAAGAAGTAGAATATTAATAAATGGTGATACGCCTATAGGAACTCATTATTGACAAGTAATAGAAACAGTAAGAATGAAGAAAGAAAATATCAATCAGTTCCCCAAAGTTATTATTTTTATATTACCATTAGTTATTAATGACACTGATTTAAATTACAGTAAAGTTTGTATAATAATCCATGATTGTTGCGTGAGCTGTTATCATTTCTTATGCCAAATCTAAATTCTTTGCGGTACGACCTTCAACTGTGTGTACTCGGCGCTATGTCTGAGAAAAGAGAGCGAGCACTGCGATCAATGCATTAAAAGTATTCGGAGCAAGCGTTATCAAGTGCCTTGATATTCTTCTCCTTTTTTCTTATTTTAATGACGAAGAAAATGAGACGGTGAGATGAAGTTCAGTGAGAAGATAAAGATGAAATTTTAAAGGTTAAACCTGGATCGGGTGGAAACAGTAAGAAGCTGAAGTGCATGATAACAACTAACATACTTATATTAATAGGTGATACGAGATAAAAATTGACCAGAATATCAATAACCAAACAATTGATTGTTGGAATAGAAAATTTAAAAAAAAAAACGATAGCAATTAAATTCCAGATCAAACTTCATCTGGTAAATTTCCTTTTAGAAACCTGCTGATTGATAAAATAGCCGAGGTTGACATCAAGATCTAATTTACTTTTAGTACCCGATACAATACAAGATCCCTACCGATATTATCCAATAATTAAGGGCATTGTAACTAAACCTTCCGGCAGTTTTACAACTTACGTTTTACGTGAACTTGAAATGAAAATAAGCTAAAGCTAGGTCAAATAACAGTCTATGCGAAAACAAGTATTGGCAACGCTTAAACCCATGTATGGCAACATCGTGCTGTTCTAAGCACTCGTTGGAAAAATCGAATAAGGGAAACGGAGTAGTTCTACCTGGCACTTTTACGACAGCTAGTTCTCCTGGAAATACTATTACTATGCTCTGAGCTATCATTATTGTCTGCCTGTCCAGTACGAAAAATAATATTTGATATTGTATTTCAAGTACAAATTGCGAAATTATTAATGTAACTTTGAAAGCTTTCAGGAGGCAGGCTGAAGTCATCGATAATAAAGCTGTCAATGTCTAGGCTATCTTTCAAAGAACAGAAATAAATTAATACTGACTCACGTTCGAAATCTGTACCGTAATCAATTCAGTTGTTACTAACACTAAATAAAACATTCATTTCTAAACATCACAACTTGAAAAATTCTAACCATTTTCGCAATATCTCACGACTAAGTCTAAATGATTGAATTAATATTCATAACTTGTATTTCGCTTCGGCGGATACAATAAATATCAAGAGTATCTTACTAATTGCTGTCTATGGATAAAATAATTTCCCTTTAATAAATTTCATTGGAAGTTAAATTTCCGAAATAAGTATCTCCACTCCAACGTAAATTATAATTTTAGCAGCCCAAGCTTCAATTTCCAGAAAGTTTTGTGTCAACGATAAATCCGAAGTAATCAGAGAGAGTGTTAGTCATTCAAGATATTTATAGAAAATTAAATTCGAGACAGGGGCAAAAATATCGATAACTAGGGTAAGAAACTTAATTAATATTTTATAGATAAAAAAGACGTTAGTATCAAATAGACGCAAACGTTTCAAATAGAAGACTTAACATCTAGATATGATCAAGTGCTTATTTTCCCGCGCAAGTCATATTAACTATAATCTCACTTCACTATGTGTGTAAAAGTAAATTTTTAATTAGTTTCTCGACATTAATTACGTCTAATTGATGTGTAATGATTAACGCAATAAGCGTGCATTTGAAAAATAAAAACATTGTACATAGGTCATAAATATAATTTTATCATTTAAACTCTAAAGAAGGCAACTTCCTTCATTCGAGTAGATGGTGAAAAATTATCTAATAATAATAAAATTCTAAAGTCTAAATCTACTTCATATATTGCAGAAGAAGAAACACTCTTCCAAGCAAAATATAGGTATCTTTCATGTACTCACATTCGAAAATATTTCCTCGTTTTTTTGCAAAGTCCTCTGTCGTATGTTTGACTTTTTTTGCAAACCTTCGTCACTTTATTCTTATGTTCAGTAAGTATCAAAGAAGTAAGTGTCACTGATCGTTACTGTCTCAATTATAACTGTAAAAATAAAATGGTCAATTTGATGGTCTCACGATGCGTGGGCGAGATCTGCTAGACTGTACTTTGTGTTGTCTGTTTGTATGTTTTATTACATTGACATTTCCGGCTTTCTTATTAAATTTGAAATTGCTATGACCAACAGTCTCCGTATTTCATCCTAGATAGTTTTTCCCAACAAATTATATAGTGGATAATTGGTCTGCAAAACTTCCCTGGAACGCGATGGTTCGCTAATAAAAGCGAACTTTTCAAGCCGGTTCTTTTTAATAATGTTGAGTCTTATAGTAAAAAGTTTAAAAAGAACGAGTCCTTTTCAATTTACATTTGAAAAACGAAAGAAAGTTTAGTGACCACTGAATGAACTGAAGTTCCTAGTTTAATATTTTCATTCATAATTGTTTTATGATTACTTAAACTTTTAACTCCAATTAGAAACCCATTGACAAACCGAAATTATCTATTGTTTCATTAACGCGTGCAGTATTGTCTTGCCCATTGAAATTATTATCCACGCTGGTACCTACACAAATAAAAAACTGATTTCCTAACAAAAAAGTTCAAACTCAATCACAAACAATACTCCATTGTTATAATGAATTGTTTTGTTGCTTGTTCAACATAAAACTGCCTGATCATTGTTATCTTTTATTCCACCCACATAGCTTTTTAAATAAATTAAATCAATTAGTAGTTCAATTGTTTTCTCCTGATCTATTACAAACATTACTTTCAATATATTTCAATGTTAAACAGTCGCTTCAATTCCTTCGCCACTTTACAGACTAATCATCGTAAAGTTTTATGCTTTCAAAGCATCGTTTCCCCGGTAATATCATGTTCTACTGAACATTAAAGTCATAACATTTCGCTGAAACTAAATCATCGCACGTTTCCGTTACCGTTTGTTATACACGTTCCATTAAAGCGACGTCGGCAGATGGCAACATAGCTGTAATAACGTCTGTCATACACATGTTTACTTTTGCCAATCAAACAGATCTAACTGCATTAGCCACATCCGCCTACCGTGAGTATTGCAACATCGTAACTGACCATCAAACGACACAACACTAGCACAATGTACTCCGTGGTCGTCCGCACTTAGTCTCACAACACTAGAAATCCTTCCATTCAGGGTTTGTGGGGCGCACTATCTAGGAACAAACATCCCTATACAAACAAGCCGGACCGTTGCGATGTTTGGAACGCGGGAACGGCGGCCGGCAGCGATACAGCTCCTCCGACGGCCGGTAAGCGACTGGCTGGATTCATGTTTAGCTGTGAGCCACACCGGCTATTGCATCCGAGCACAAACGACAACGGCCGAATGTAATTTTGAGGTGTAAACGGGATAGGTGAGAGATTGTAGGGAGTAGAGAGGGACAGAAGCACAGGTGGGGTGGGAAATGGCTGCATCAGAGTGTAGGGGTTTTGTCTATGCAGGTTGGAGATTTAGAGTGCATTCGACCGAGAGGCGCCGACGACTAGAGACGCCTAGGGCGTTGGAAACCCTATCATTTTGTACTATTAATGAATTTATGTCTTCACTGGCCCGAATTGCGGTCAATTTTATTTAATTGTTGAAGACGATAAAGCAATTTTATGATAAATTGGTTTGGAATTGAGATAATTGTTTTATGTGGGCTGTAACTAGTTTGAATGCAGTACATTTAGCTTTATTTGACTGATGAAAAAAACATTATCAATAATATTATAGAGTGATCGTTTTTATTGTTTAATGGTTGCCTTTAGTAAAATCATCTTCAATCTCAAAGAAAAATATGGAGTATAATTTGTTGAGTTTCCACTAGAACTGAGCGATCGGTATATTTATGAGAAATAGACTAACGAGAACCATTGGCTTTCAGACTGTGTGTACTAAACAAACTTTACGTTGTTGTAGTTTTCACTAAGTAAACTAATTAATGATGTTACTTGTGAAATGACGGCAATTGCCATCACCCGATCATTTGCATTTATGACGTGCTTCCTTTAAATGAAGCTTTCAACTAATATCTTCATAAATATAAACGTACTTTATAAACTATTCAGATAGTCTTTCAAAAGATATTGGAAAATTGTATTTTTTTACGTAGTAAAAGATGAAGTTGAAACAAAGGGTTATTTTTTAAACACTCTTTACTATAAAACATGACATCACCACGGCCCACTCTTGAAGTTTGATGCGCCTTATCTTTAATTTTTAACCGAGAGGAGGTCAATTCATGTGTTTCTTTTTTGTATGTTTGTTCAGCGATAATTTCGCCAATGGTCAACCGATTTGGATGATTATTTCATTGATTGGCAGATCATTATACCGGACAGGTTGCATTTTAATTTGTTGAAGATCTGATAAAGATCTTCGCAGATAGGACATCTTCAATAAATGGTAGCAATTTTCCGGGATTATTGAAATCGCATTATCTGTTTATTGTTTACAAGAGTCAATAACATAACATGACGGTACGTTGTAAAGAGGTAAGCAAGTTAACCATGTTTTTGGGGTTATCTATTTGGGTATAACTTTATTGTTTACTAGCAGTGACTCGCGGTTTCACCCGCATAGTCCCGTTCTCATGGGAATATGGAGATAACATATAGCCTATGTCACCCGGGGATATTTTAACTTCCCAACTGAACAGTGAAAGAATTTTTCAAATCGGTTCTGTAGTTTCGGAGCCTATTCAATACAAACACACAACTAATCAAATCTCTCCTCTTTATAATATTAATTAGTATTAATATAGATGAACTGGTCCTGATTCTTTTTGCATTTAATATATACATGCATGACATCCATCATATTAGTACACACATATGTAAATATATTGGATTTGCATTAGAAATTTAATGTCAAAGATAAACTAGTGACCTCCTGAAATTAAAATCAATAAAACTTAGTAAAATGATATATTGATAGGTTTAAGTCGATCCTAAAGCAAAGTAGATATTTCACTATGAGCTGGTTTGGACTTGAACTGCGAAGGCACACAAAGTAACTTCTTAATGGTAAATAGCGCAGCCACTCATTATGTTCATGATCAATTTAATTGTTGGGGATTGGGGACTTTTTTTTATTTACTTAGCTTTGCAGTTTGCTAAATTGTTTTAGTGTTCGTAGAAGATTTTATTAGATCAAATAAATTTGTTGAGTTTTGTTAGATAGGTAAGTAATTGTTTTTCTATAGAAAATATTTTCATTTGGGCGTACTACTACGTGTCTGTTGCGGAATTTGCTCGAAAGTGTCACCGCGACCCTGAAACACAAAGGGCACTAGGAGGAACTCGGGTGGATTTTAGTCAGTAAGAGTGACTCTTCTTTCCGCTTCGTCTAGAGCGGAAGAAGTCATTTGATAACCTCTCATCGAGAAAAAAATCGCTTATTTTTACACTTACAAAGCGTTTAATCTCAAGAGACAATATCAAGTCAGCGTCAAATCTTACTAAGCACAGGGAAGGCGGTGTAAAATGTTTATGTATCAATGTTAAACGTAAGTGTTTGCAACTGTAACCACATTTTCTCAAGATCATTTCTGACCCGTCTTAAGTGTATTTTATTTTTAGTAGAGACGTTCGAATACAATATTTTACAAAGACAGATAAATTAGTTGACCTATCTTGCTGTCGTCTCAATGAAATAACAATATTTTGAAATCTACTTGACATTTTATTATTTGACCATTCATATTTTGCTATGATCGATATCGTCTGTTTAGGTGTTTGAAATAAATGATTGTTTTGTTCTTTTTATACAAGCAAATAATTCTGGAGGCCAAAATCAAAACATTATTCCTGATTAAAAAAAAAAAACTTTTATTTTATGCCAGAGATAATATTATCGTGCGATATGTTGGTACGTACGACCTGCAGCCTTTCGCTAGTCTTTGTTTTTCTTCTATATCGTCCACAACCCGACTTCGCCCACTTCTTGACTTCATTGTTCTTGTATCAATCCCCATGCATCTGTGTCACCAGGTTCTACACGAAATAATATCAATACCGTCTTCCCATCTCGCTACTGATAGACCATTAGTCCTTCAACCAATTCTTGGAGACCTCTCAGTCACTGCCTTACTCCAGCTGACATGAGTTAGTCAGTTGCCATGCCCAAATCTCTGCTATATTTTCAAATCATCCCATACAATGTTAAAAGCATCTTCCTACATTTTCCAATACTCCTGTTCTACTGATCCATTTTCCAGAGAACTCTTACAAGTGCGTGTGATATATTCAGCAAGCGCGAGTTATTTGCATGGACGTGGCTCGTATAGATTTCACGGAAAAGTGTGAAACTAGTGCCAAGGTAGAAGTGCTGACGTATATTCTGTGGGGGGGGGCAATAGATGTTTATGTGAAAAAGTGTACACTGCCTTATTGGTTAATAAAGAAACAGTATATAAATACGATGGAACACTTTACCTTAGGGCAGTTAGTAAGCCCTGCTTGGGTGGAGCAACGCCGTATCCTCGTCGAGGCTATTGGCGGTAGCGACCTCTCGCGTTCGGCCCTGGTTCAATCCATGGTCCGGAGCGTGGCCACACAGTGTGAGTGTACTAGGGTAGCAGAAATTGGGGGAAATCGTAAATGTGCTGAATTGTACTCGTGAAAACAATATAGCTATTTACTGCAGAAGTTTTGACTTTACGGTGAGTTTGAATTTATGTATATGCGAGAGCCTTTCTGAACTTCTCGAAGCGATCGGCGGCGGTGACCTCTCGCGTCCGGCCCTGGTACAATCCATGGTCCGGAGCGAGGAGGCATGGGAAGCGGTCGCCTCCTTCTGCAAAGCAGTAATGCTAGCGAAGGAGGAGGCGGACCGCGTGCGGGAGAGGGAAACCTCACGCTCCAGCCGCCGCAACAGAAGAAGACGCCCCGAGTTTTTGGGAAACGCAGGGCGATTCCCGACCACCATAGGCGCGGGCCTGTGTAATGCAAAGGGCACAGGAAAGATCACGGGTGGGTTTTAGTCAGTAAGAGTATGACACTCCCTTCCGCTCCGCCCAGAGTAGGAGAAGTCATTTGATGATTTCCCATTCAGAACAAAAAAGGAGCAGCAAGCAAAACAATCAAACAAATCCTCCGTTTATACTATATTAAAGACCGAACGATATTCCTCCAAGCAGTATCTTTCAAGTATTTATAACTTACCCCTACCGCTGCCATTCAAAATAGGTCCATGTTCGAAGCAATTAGTGTTCTTGTCTTTAAGAATATTTACGAGGTGTCGGTCTGTCTGTCCCAAGATATATCGTAAGTGAAGTGACCATCACTACGATATACGAGACGCGGAGTTTTGTTAAGTATTCAGGCTGTTAGAGTAATGGGTTTATGAATATTAAAATGGTATTTATTAGGTGTAGTAGTCCACACTTTTGTTAAAAGCTGTTTGAGATTATTAAGACAAGTTTTGTTTTCAAAAAGAGAATATTTGCCACTTTGATACGCTGTCAAAAAAATGCTAGTCAAGAGTTTTACTCGCATGCGCGGGGTTCCGATTGAATCTTATTTTTGTAATATAACTTTTACCTAAACTAATTTTGATTACTGATATGCTGTAACTGACTATAGTAGATTACTAGATACTTATAGTATATCCTATCCTACTAATATAATAAACGCAAAAGTTTGTAAGTATGGATGTTTGTTACTCTTTCACGCAAAAACGACTAAACGGATTGGGATGAAATTTGGCACACAGATGGTTTATAACCGGGATTAACATATAGGTTTTTACCCCAATATTCCCACGGGATCGACTTATGCGGAAGAAACCGCGGAGCACTGCCAGTATAAATGATCATTTTATTTATTGCTTCATGATAAACATCATTATAAGATAATCTTGAAGCAGTTAGTAAAATTATTTATTTTGCACTAACTAAGTACTAATTTTTCATATTTCATAGTGCAGCCAAGAATAGTGCGATAAGAGTCTTTTAAACAATCATTTTATTACAAACTTCACATAACCTTATCTTAATCTATATACTTATAATAAATCTGTAGAGAGGTCAATTCTGTACAGGGAATATATTTTCAAAATAACTATCAGGGGGTGATTAGTGATCGATACTGGTGCCAAAAATGCAATCAGTAAAATTTTTGTCTGTCTGTCTGTCTGTCTGTCTATCTGTCTGTCTGTCTGTCTGTATGTTCTTTATAGAAACAAAAACTACTCGACCGATTTTAACGAAACTTGGTGCAATTATTCTTCATACTCCTGGGCAGGTTATAGTATACTTTTCATCACGCTACAATCAATAGGAGCAGAGCAGTGAAGGGAAATGTTGGGAAAACGGGAGAAGTTACTCCATTTTTTAAGCTTCCGTCGCGTGTGTAGCCTTAATGGTTAAAGTTACATAGAAATCATGTATGACGGAAATGTTCTACATAAAATTATTTTCATTTCTTTTTTTGTTGTAAGTTGTACATATTTCACACACACATAGTGATCTATCAACGTACAGCCCAAACCACTGAACGGATCGGGCTGAAATTTGGCATGCAGGTAGATATTATGACGTAGGCATCCGCTAAGAAAGGATTTTGATTAATTCTACCCCCAAGGGGATAAAATAGGGGATGAACGTTTGTATGAATATTTGTCAATTTTAAACCGATCGGGCTGAGAGTTTCAAAATCGGGGGTAAAGTAACTATTCCACGCGGACGAAGTCGCTGGCAGAAGCTAGTATGCATCATATAAGGAGTAACACAGTAACATTATGGGCTATCGTTTTGCATCTTCCGATGCAATCTGTGGCATAAAACAACTGTTTTATGCAACCATTGCGCTCAAAGGCTTACAGGGTAAGTAGAGCCAGTAAATAATATAAGAAAAAATGTAACATTATCAAGTGTTGCAATAAAAACTCACTTTTATGCTACAAAGTGTTGGACATGGTTGTCATGTGGTGTGGTAGCAGTGAACGCGATTTCAAATAAAAATTAGAAAGTTTGTTGGGACACGTCAAAGTAAATTATGGAGATATTTTTATTATAATTAGAAGTAGCGCAAACTACCTAGATATTGATCTATGAATAGTTTACCAAGAATAAAGTCACGTATTCACTAGGCAACATTTGACGCGCAACACGTGACGCCTACCATGTTCAGCAAACGGACCAATATTTTAAAATTGAACCAAAACCTTTTTTCAACCGACTTCCACAAAAGGAGGAGGTTCTCAATTCGATTGTTTTTTTTTTGTGTGTGTTAAAGCTGGTGCTTTCGAAAATAAAAAGGTGGTGCTCGTGTGGTCCCATTTAAATTTGATTGAAATCTGACGACTGGTACTTGAATTATCTTCGTTATATAAAAAATAAATTTATGTAAGATGGGTTGGAAGAGCATCTTAGTTTTTCAACGTGGTCCTTTTCTAGTTTGAGAAGATCTGATGAAGAGCAGAGATAGGAAACAGAACTCTTCAATAAATGATAGCAAATCTGTCGGGATAGCTGAAATCGCAAGTTTGTTTATTGTTTACATAATTTATACCACATATGCTGTGATGGCTATGTTTAGCTGGGAGTGAACCACAAAAAAAAGAAAAATAAAAAAACTTTTTGCAAAAAAATACAATCGGCTTCTACACAAAAAAAAACATAAAGTAAAAATTTACTTTAATTTCGGAAGTCGGTGTTCAAAAAAAGAAAAAGCAACCAAAAACACTGAGTTCCGAAATTAAAGTTATTTTGTACTTTTTTTTTGTAGAAATGAGTTGTATTTTCTTGTGAAAAGTTTTTATGGATGAGAAATCATCAAATGACTTTTTACGCTCTGGGCGGAGCGGAAAGGAGTGTCAGACTCTTACTGACTAAAACCCATCCATGTTCTCCTAATTTGCGTTCCACCGCCGCGATGACTCTTTCGAACAAATTCCGCAACGAAAATCTGCAGCCCCTACTGTGACGACAATGCCTAAGCTAAAAATTGACATTCGTTAGTGCTACACTATGAGAACCTCAATCCGCTGGCTGAAGTCAAAAAACCGCGACGGCTGTACCAAAATTCAACTAATCTCTATCAATGGCACCCAACCGTCCCCGCCCACGTTCCAATACAGCACTCTGTCGATGTTTGCACGTTCCCCGCTTCGTGGGCGCGATCCTGATTTTATTGCTGAACGCTCTTACTTATGCAGTTCACTTTATATCGCCGTAAAACTGTGTCTGACTGTTCTTCTGTCTGGCATGTGCTGCCTGATTGGAAGTGGTTTATTTGGGACTCGCTGATCCGCGCTATCTCGGCCGTGTCACATTTTTCTATTGGTCGTAGCGTGATGTTATTTACATATAGACTTATATACATATATTGAATACTTATGTATATAGACTTTATGTACAATAGTGGTACATGGGCCAATGGGTGGAATTCTTCTGTATAAAACAAATTTACCTACTTTATATTGTTTTTGTACTTTTTACGTGATACGTGCTGGGCTCAGACAGCGACATAGCGCTGTTTTATAAATAACTACACCCATTTAAGTAATCCACAGACTTCGGGTACTGCTTGGCATACGTGTCTCTTTTTTTGTGCCAACCGTTATTTTGCCATCTTATTCCAAGTAAGTAATCTCGTCTTCCCATTTCGCTGCCATATGACCACCAGCCACACAGTCACTGTTCTACTCCTCTTGTCTTCACCAAGCCTCGCTATACGGAGTTCTGATAACCTCCGTTTGAGGTCCATAGATTGTTTTCAATATCAAACATGTACGTTGCATATATTGTTTTTCGAAAGCAGAACGGTATTCCAAGCAAATTCATGATGTAGTGTTTGTGTCGTTCGCGTTATTTGTATGTAAAAATATTCTTATCAAGGTAAATTCTCTTTAATAACTAAAACTGAAACAAAAAAGAAAAATATCTGATCTTTTAAAGCAGAACTATTTCTCAGTCATTTATTCCAAATGAAACTTGATTTTCCTACTGTTTTATTCTAGAGTTTTCCGAATATGAAAACCGGAAACGTTATTTTAATATTTGTTTAAAGTATGCTTAGAACGTCGGTTGTTTTGTGATTAATGAATGTTAATTTTGAATCGTTCACAACCACATAATTACAAATTGATTATGCACGATTCCCTTCATAAATCTTGAAGATAACAATTAAATTTTACACTAGCAATAGTGTAGATACTCCGGCTCGAGTACCTGACGAATTGATACATCACGAATTCGATCCGGTAATTCGAATTAGTTCGCATAATTAATATATGGTTAACAAGGCTGGAACTAGACATATGGCTTATGCAAAAACTCACACAGAAAACTAGGATGAAACTTGTACTATCCATGATTATGATCATACTGAACAAGGTCTGCCTATCTGTCCTTTTTAAAATAAAATTTCCTATCACCAGTAGTAACGAGTTCTTTAAATTACTCTTAAATAAATAATAAATAGTTATGAACTAGGTCCAGGCTTGTATGCTGATTGCAGCATCAGTCCAAAAACCATAGGCGTGGTTCAGCTGAAGGAGAACCAAATAGGAAACGGGCACAAGATTGATTGATGTGGTGACAATAAGGGGAACCTAAGCGTCGCCATATTGACTAAACTTGTGCGTCTTGCACCCAAAGGATTCCCGCAACCTTCACCAGGGCCTCAAGTCTGCTATTACAATAATGTCAGAATGGTCTATAGTTTGGCAATCTACTAATATAAAAGCGTCAAAATGACTTTCCAGTGGTCAACCACTGACACTCCATTGAAAGAAATGGCATAGAATGGTAATCTCGTACATAATGACATATGAATTACAGATGTATGCGGTAATCTGATAAAATTTTGACAATTCCTTTGATCAGTGAACTACCATTAGAACGTTATTTTGCATTCATTGCTTTTAATAGCTTGGTTATCAAAAAGTATAACGAGACCATTGACAGACCAATGATTGGCCATTATGGCTTTAGCAGATTACGAACTTTTAGTAAAATGACAGTGGGATCGTGTTGGAATGACAAATTTATAAAAATAGCAGGCTTGGGGCCCAAGTCATCAGTCTAACTTGTAACGCTGTGGCTAGGCCAGTACGTAGTCTCCACATGATGGAAGGAGCAGGAAACAAACATACATTTATCATTATCATGGATTGTCGCAAAGCATAAAGTATGATTCCATTACTTATCATAATAATTACAGCCGCCGCAGGATTTCCATTACCATACTGTCATAAGTATTGGTACAGTTTTTACGTACAAATGTACTGTATGACACATTGTAACAGCTCCCGTTCATAAACACCGACAGTCGTAAACATAATGGCGACTTGTGTTGTAAGAGCATAGCGAACTATAAAATCATTTTTTTTAATTTTTTTTAAGTGATTCGCAATCTTGGTGTATTTTTTTGTACTTACACACATCAGTGTGTACGACATAGTCCGAAGGATCACCAAACTGAAGTGGCAGTGGGCAGAGCTCATAGAATGATGGTCAATAGGGCTGAAATTTCTAGAGTGGTGACCGCGTACCGAAAGACGCATCGTTGGAAGGCCTCCCACAAGTTGGATCGATGAACTGGTGAGGGTCACGGGTGGCCGATGGATGCCAGACGCTCAGGGCCGGTTGTTGAGGCGGCCCTTGGGGGAGGCCTATGTCCAGTAGTGGACATCTTTCGTCTGATATGATGGCGATGAAGATAATGAAAATGTGCAGGTAGATTGTTAGAGGAAAGGACGCAACTACTTTTCATTTGCGGTCCTAATCCTGGTAATGTGGTCTCATGAAAGATTGCTTCTAACTGCCTGATTGCACGGCACTTATCCAGGTTCGTTCCATCTTCTATGGCTTACGAAAACTCATTTTTTGTCAACGTAGCGTTTAATAACGGTGATGATCATTCGTCACTGCTACATTATCAGTTGGTTAAAGCCTATTTATACGTGAAATCTTCAACTACCAGGTATCTTAAGAAAGCAAGTTGCATACGACTGTAAGACCATTACTATAATCTAATACCAGCAAGCTATTATGTCAAAAAGCCCTTTGGTAAGATATTTACCATGATGGTAGCTTGGTTCTCTAAAGAAACTCAAAACCGCTGTCAACTTAATCCTTTTACCACATCCAGATAATGTCGGAAGTCCGTTGTTTATAGGCTTGACTGTCCACGCATAGGCGCGAGCGTGATATTACGACTAAATGGCTATATAACTATAGTTTATAATACCGCTTACATAACTGAGTGTGTCGTGCAGTGGACACTGAATGGGTGTTGGTTTTTGACGTTAATAGCGTGGTTGATAATTCTGCACTGATGTGTATTTGTCTGATGGAAGTAGGCGGGATAATGCTGCAAGTCAGTGCTTTCAAATCTAGTATAGCTGAGCCAAAGCAGGAAAATGATCATTGACACAAACATTTTTTTTAAACACGAAAATGGTTGTTGAATTTTTTGGAGGGTATCAGACTCTTACTGGCTAAACCCATGTTCCTTGAAATGCTATTTGCGTTTCAGGAGCACGAAAACTCTTTGGAACAATTTTGTAACACTGAAATGGCTCCGGCCGGCATTGCAATTCTGTAAAAAAATAACGGTGAAAACATAGATGAAGTGGATTCGATGTTCGACGTCAATCCACCCAGACAAGAAGGAATGACAGTTTACTTCAAGCTCATTCTAAGTTTCCAAGTGAATAGACAGATTAGTCTCGATTTTTATTAGAACTCTGTACAGCTCTGAGTTGGCTCAATTAATATAAATACAGTACCACTGACTTAAGGTTTACTGTACTTCGGCTTCAGCGGGAAGACACGTCCAGGTGTCAACACTGTGTGGATCGCCCGGAGAAAACGGTGGAGCATACGGTAGAGTTCTGCCCTGCTTGGCGGAGCAAAGCTGCGGCGTTCGTCGATGCGATCAGCGGCGGCGACCTCTCGCGACCCGCCCTGGTTCAAGCCATGGTCCGGAGCCGGAGAGATGGCGGAGACATGGGAAGCGGTCACCTCCTTCTGCGAAGCAGTAATGCTAGTGAAGAAGGAGGCAGACTGATGTGGGAGAGGGAAACCAATCATGCCCCAGCCGCTGAAACAAAAGAAAACGCCCCGGGCTTCGAGAAACGCAGAGCGATTCCCGGCCACCATAGGCGTGGGCCTGCGGATGGCGAGCTATGGGTGGCTCACCGTCCGATAGCAACCAGGCCCGGGTCACGCGCGCCAAAAAGTGCTGTCAGCAAAGAAGACGGACCCCATAGTGTCAGTGCCTGAAAGAAAAGGTCCACTATACTTATTAGTTGTGAGTGTATTTGTGTGAGTTTTTATAAAGATACATAATATATGGCACTAATGCGGCGCTCTCAGTTCGATTTTGCCCGTCTTAAAAAATATTTCGTGAAAAGTGGTACACAGTCCTATAGCAGAGACCAGCCGTGCTATTCTGAAAAGTTTATTTGCGAAATCACTTCTGAAGCTGCAGTGAAATTATGTGAAACTAAAGTTTCGTATTCTTAAATGGAGTGAATTCGACAATGGTGCCACCAAGTGATGATCAAAGTGAGAGGAACTAAAACGGGTGAGAATTTTGACGGTTGTCTATAGGATTTTGTTATACAAATTTTGTTACACATATAAATTTAGTGAGTCGATGTAAATCATAACAAGACACAGTTCAGCGTCACTACCCTACTACTATAGAGCAATGTCACTTGGGTTCTCTGAATTCACTTCCATAGAGTCTCATTTCACTTCACTTGGCCTTGATCTTGACATGTGAATACCAAAACTTGTACAGGTGAGATGGGAAGCGAAGTGAGTGTGACTTTCCAGAAGATTTGCGAGATGGCTTTCGAAGTGATTTACCATTTACAGAATAGCACTACAGCACTCAGTGAGAAAAAATGTGGTAAGTCCTGACTCCTTAAACTCGGCTAACATTTGCACTCTTGATTTTTAGGTCAGGTCAGATAATAAATGGAACGTTTTGCATTGTAGAATTCTTTGATTCTACTTGGATTAGTGCCAGTTTTCTATAGAATTTAATTCATAAAGCGATGAAAATTTGGCGACTTTGTTCATGTAGAATAGCTGAGAGAAGTTAGTTATTAAGAATGGAGTTCTTACTTTTAAACTTCATTATTTCCCAGAAAGGCGTCGAACTGACTAGCGAGAAAACGTTTTACCCGATGCTCACATAACGTGAACCCACTCCTGTAATAAAACGAAGCACGGTGAAGAAAAAAATCTCAGGGAAATGAACTTAGAACCCAAAATTCGAAACACACCAATCCTCGCTGCAACCACATGTTAAATAACCAACACAAAAGGAAGCCAGTGACCTAAATATTTTAGTGGGCACATAAAAGGCTGATCAGTAAACTTACAGCAATAAGAGCTTTGAAAATGAAAACAATATATCTAGTTTTAATTTCCGCGAATATTAGTGGGTTGCAGGTATGCACCTCGCTCCCGCCCGCTATATTATGCACATGCAAGATTACTGGGCAAATGCAAGGATTTTAAGCACATGCAGGAAGGCAATGCAAAACCCAACACCATTACCGACACGTGTTTCGCCTCTCCACGAGGCATCCTCAGGGGACGTGTTGACTCGCTGACCGTTGAGTTGCGCAACTCAACGGTCAGCGAGTCAACACGTCCCCACCCACTAATATTCGCGGAAATTAAAACTAGATATATTGTTTTCATTTTCAAATATAAAATGGATTTCCGCAAAGTAACGCCTGACTCAATCAATTTTTAGCAATAAGAGCTGTTACGCCATTTCGATTTTTATTTTCACACGCAACCTATTCTACATTCCCAGCAAACCTAACAGTCGTACATGAGGTCATCACCCAGCTTTATTACGTGTCCACTATTCGATCCAGTCCTTACAAGACACAGAAGCGCTGATTAATTCATGAACCTTTTCAGAGAAACCGACGCGTCCCAAAGAAACCACGAAAGTAATAAAGAATTCACAAAAAAAAAACCAAACAGTTAACTAATTCCTAAGGGATACGACATACGATTAGTGATGTATCAATACTTTAGGTCCAATATCGATAAAGGTTAGGCTCTGTAGGGCAGTGCTATGGCCTCTAATCCACCATACAGAGTCAAAGCTGGTTGGAAGAGATCACACGCCATTGAATTCTTGGTTCTTCAATAATCAAGCCACGGCATTTTCTACCCTCACCATTTAGACGTCCTTGTTTACGACCTCTAAATCTCAATCAAAGTATCGACAAGACCCCATCGATTCAGACCAGCCCTACAAATCACTCAGCTCATTTACTGACCTAAACTCTCCGCGATAATGCGAACTAATGAAAGATCTTCGTAATTAGTTACGAGGTATCAATTATTTATAGTCCGGGACCGTGGGCTACATAATAGATAAAGACCGGACCCCGGACCTGAGGGACGGACCCGAATGTTTTGGATAAAACGGGATTATCGGTGACAATTATTGACTCTGTTTTTGGACTTCGATTTTGCGGTGATGGATTTTGGAGGTAGGTCGTCGTGTGTAGTAAAAGTCTATCAAAAGATATGTAAGTTTTAACTTTCTCCTACCTTTATTACATAATGACACAATTATGAAAGCTTGTACCTATGATTAAATGTCTGTTTATCAATCACATTGTGCCGTGATTGATAAACAAATATGGATGGATTCTTAACGTATACTCATAATTTTGACCAGGGGTCCTAGTCCCCAGGGTGCGGAATTTATTCGAAAGAGTTATCGCAGCCAGTGGACGTAAATAATTTCGTTCACTGATCGCGGCCCTGGAACGCAAAGGGCAGTCGGTGAAACACGGATGGATTTTAGTCAGTAAGTCTCACATTCCCGTCAGTAAGTCATTTGACAGTTAAAAAAAAAAAATATTCTAATTAGTACGTCAGTTCGATTATCCAAAAAATATTGGACACGTATTTTTTGCTGTAGAAAATATATAAAAAATGACAAAGATAAAAAGCATCAAAGATCAAGAGTGGGGGCTTGTGGCATCACGCCGTGGTTAAAATTGTAGCACATAGTGACGTCACACGAGTATTCAACGCACTATATCGTGTCTTCGTTTTTTGTTTAAGTGAAAAAAAACACCTGTCCAATATTTTTTGGAAATCTATCTGACGGACTAATTAGATTTTTTTAGTCAACTGCCCTAAAGGGATCCCAGTTCAGTCAACGGTACTGATTGTATTTGAACACATTTATTTTAAATCCCAATAATTTTAGAAGTTCAAGTAAGAGAAGCCGATAGCAACAGCTAGTTTAAAAAAAATATTAGAATGCTAGTAATTTTTGTCTTGGGGCTGCGATACGATACAAGAGTATAAGAATTTTTTTTCTGGTAGCTGGTAAAGTCTTTGTCGTCAAAGAAAGGCTTATGATTTTAACTGTCTTTGTATGTAGGTATGTATGTTCTACTCTAGCACCTAAACAACTCAACTGATTTTGATGAATGAGGTATCAATAGATTCGATAAAACATTCCGGGTGATATAGGTTATTTATTCATTTCCTTTTTTTTAATTTCAGATGTAGATTTTCTTCACGTAAAAAGCGCCTAAATCTGCTTTTGACAAAATGATTGCAGATGTTAAAAACAGCATACACATAACACGGAATATAGATTAATAGCCTTCCCAAAAATTGCTACAGGATTACTTTTGTCTTTAAAACTAGACTACATCGAAAAATAGTAAATACAGAAAATAAGAAAAACAACAAACTACTCATCGGCCTTTATGCCATTGTAAGAACAAAATTCTCACGCTACCTCACACAAGGAAAGAAAGAAAGAAAATGAAGCGGTGGTGGTCGACTCATGCGCAGATTTGCGAGTGCCTTGAAAATTCAAAGTTAAACCAAAAAATGCCTGTAATAATATTTCCTTATTATTTGTGACCTCATAAAAGTTAAATTACACTTTCTGGTAGGCAATGAAACGAATCTTATAGTATGGACTCGATTTGTTCATCTTTTATTTCTTTTCAAGCCAGTTT
This sequence comes from Hecatera dysodea, assembly GCA_905332915.2. Lineage (NCBI taxonomy): Eukaryota > Metazoa > Arthropoda > Insecta > Lepidoptera > Noctuidae > Hecatera > Hecatera dysodea. Next base: position 15,990,322 of record HG995305.1, read on the forward strand.
CAACCTTATGTCTATTAAGTTAAGGTTATTTCATGCTTTTACTTGTTGAAATACACTGTTTGCCAAATCATTGACTCAGTCATTGTCTTCAGATCGTAAAGGTGTCAACAAAAAAATAGTTGCAATATATGTCTGGTCGAAGTTTATTATAGTGAATGAGTATGCTTGTAAATCATTTTTTATGTTATTTTCTTTATTGCCTAATTGAAGTTTTTATTAGGGTTCCGCAGTCAAAATGTAATCAACTGAACCCTAGAGTAGGTCTTCGCTGTCCGTCCGTCCGTCAGTCAGCGGACTGTATCTCTTGAACCATGATAAATCATTTTTCATAGATTTTAACTGTACACAACAAGTAGTTAAATTAAAGCTAATAATATACAAGAAACGTTGTTTTTTTTTTTCGATTTATGATACGATTGTCATCGTATGCGGTTCCAATTCGCACTTGACTGTAGGTACTCGTAAACTGATTAATAAAATTATTTTAATGAGTCCAACGCTAGAATAATTATCTTGTGTGGTGCATTTTAATTTTTGTTGTGATTTTTATTAATAGATATGTATATGGAAATATTGAATTATTGAGCATTACCAAAAATATTAAAGCATCCGCTTCACTGTCAGTATGAATGGTATTCGAGTAAAATTATCCTTTATTTCTCCTTTCTGAAATCTGAAAATAACATCGGACATTGTTCTCGAGTTAAATAAACACTAAACTTTACTCATTCACACATCACAGATACTTAAAATAAATCCCCTACTCCTGTCTTTGAACCGTGCGAAATCGGCCGCGTGCAATTAAGAGCGACGCGCTCTAGAGTTATTGGCATTTAAATCTTTGTCGACAGGTTTATTTCTCATCTACAAGACGCAGAATATATATAGTACAGAAGCTTAGCTCTGTAGAACTAGTGAAAATAGGCGAACGCAAACATAGACGCGTCAATATCATGAATTCAAACTAAAGACGTCCACTGCGAGGCATCTCATCCAAGTGTCGCCACTTTGAGTGGTTCTGTGCGTTTCGCATCCAGCAAAGTCTTTTTTTTTCTTGATGGGAAATCATCAAATGACTCTCTGGGCGGAGCGGAAGGGAGTGTGACTCTTACTGACTAAAACCCACCCGTGATCCTTCTTGTGCCCTTTGCGTTCCAGGGCTGCGGTGACTCTTTCGAACAAATTCCGCAACCATCCAGCAAGGTCCTGCGACTTTCACCAAGCTGTTCACCTTGTGGGAGACGTGCCAGAACCCAATGGAGGGCTGTAAAAACAAATGCCAGTCACGAGTCTCTTCGAGGCGGAAAACATATTCCCGCTGGTCTCGACTGTCATTTGTAGATCTATGACAGTCGCTAGATATAACCCTGCGAAGGATATCGTATTACCTAGTTTTTGGGTTGTGGAGACAAGATGGGTACTCTCGCTACCTATGGATGTTTAGCTGAATACGGTTGGACTGGCAGTAATGCCAGCATAATTGAAGTTAGGCATGGATTAGACTAAAATAATCTTTCACTATGATTACAGTGCACAAACACAAAAAATACAAAATGAAACTAAGATAGTGAATATATCACAAACATACTTACTGATATAATAATTGCAAGTAAGTAAGAAAAATAACCTACTCAATAAATGATTCACACAGAAATTAATTTTACGCAAAAAAAAACAAATACACAAAGTAGGTAAGGCTCAGTAATGCAAATGACCATACTACTAATACTCACCACACCAAATAGGTAAAAAAAAATGTACGAAGGTTTTTCTGTTCTGTCTATCAAGGTGCTGCATTGTATAATAAATTGTCAAATAGTATCAAAAATGCAAAATCAATTTCAATCTAAAACACATCTAAAATTGCATATTTTTAAAAAGCAAGCACAACTTATTGCATATGCATATCACTTCCAGTTGTGCATACTCCGTGTATGTTTACGTTTTAGCTGTGTTATAAATTATTACTAGTGATTACCCTAGACTTATGAAATATTATTCAAAGTTATAATTATTGCTACAACCATTGTTACTGTCCTGAAGTTGTTGAGTGCAATAATGTTTTTTCAAATTTCTCATGTAAGCGAATTAATTTTTATGAACTCATACGAAATTCGCTGGTATCAAACGTGCATAGAGTCAACTATCTCTTATATCTATTTTATGATTTCTACTTAAAAAAGTTCGATTTGTATAACTAGTACAAGTGGTAGGGGACCGGTCTCTATTGATTTATTAAGTGAAAACTATTTGTATGAAAACTTTTTAATGCGCTTATGTGCCGTAATTTCTTGATTGGCACAGCTAATTGGATTAGGTTTGGTCTGTTTATAGTCTTTGAAGATTGTTATGTTGTGTCTACTGACTTTTATTTACCCTTTTATGTGCTCCAAAATTTGGCTAGTCTCAAATTTTGCATTTAGTCCGCTTTTATTGTGCATAAGACATGCAAGCAGTTCTCAAATTGCATATCACTTTATTCATCACTATCCCAAGGATTTTGAAATAAATTATTTACAGTCGTAGTTTTAAAAAGTCATCATTCGAGGAAAATTCTTGTTTGTGAACGGGCGCCGTCGGTTGAGACTGGTCACCACTTAACTGCCACTGACTTGTTTTAATCTTTATAATTTGAATTGTTTTATAGTTCCCTTTTTTTTCTTTGCATTGTCCTCATATATAGAAGCACCAAGGATGTAACCAAAGTTATGTAATACAGAAAATGATTTAAAAGAGTGTCCGTGGAGTTTCTTGCACGTTCTTCTCCATAGAGATGTACGCTTTGGAACGTGCTTCACCTCTTTCGACTTGACAATTCAAAAGTGCCTGTAAAGGGTTTATATGAAACTAGCAGCGCCCCGCGGTTTTACCCGCGTCTTTCCTGTTCCCGTGGGAATATGGGGATAAAAATATATAGCCCATGTTAATCGTGGAAAATGTAACTTTCGAATGGTGAAGGAATTTTTAAAATCGGTCCAGTGGTTTTTGAGCCTATTCATTACAACCAAATAAACAAAGTTTTCCTCTTTATAATATTAGTATAGAGTATAGATAAATGCTTTGACTATAAAACACATTTTGTCCGTTTGTTCATTGTTCGCACGTTATTCAAATGACCCACAGCCACCTAGTTACCTGCTTAAACTTTGTTTTCGCTCCCATCCAGGTCAGCATAATTTATTATATTTATTTAATAAACAAGCCATTAAAATGAAGCATTATTCATATTAACCCATAACACTTATAACTGGTTTCGCAACATAGTATCAATTCCTGTGAAACTGCGCCGGCGTATCGTCTGATAAGATAAATAAACAGAACGATTAGTCAAAGCATAACTATTTCCGTTGGTAACTATGTAACTGTTTATTAACTTTATCATTCTTGAGTAAGGGGAGATTTTAGCTGACCCTTTAGAATGTAGTGGTAGTATACCTAAGTAATTTTAAGGCTATTGTAATCGCATATATAATGGTATGTTATCCCAATAAACGGGCAGTCTTACAACAGCATTCATTCGATTCATTTCTATCCTATCGCCATTCCTTACATGGCGACCGTGACAGGATCGTAACGATTTTGTATATGAGAATCATAACTAATAATTGTTTACAACGAGCTAATAGATTACAATAACCTAATTATTTCTTACTACTAACTCAAAACATGTCCACCCATTTGTAATATATATTTAACTAGCGAATCGCCCCGGCTTCGCACGGGTGCAATGCTGAAAAAGTGTTTATATTTACATCACATTAGAAATTTATAAAATGTATCAGTGTTTCTCTACTATATTCCTTTATATATTTCAGTACTAAAAACCGTCCTCTTGAACACCCTATCTTTAAAAAAACTGCATCAACATGTGCTGCGTAGTTTTAAAATATACATAGGGACAGGCAGCGGGAGGCGACTTTGTGTTATACTCTTTAGTGATGTAATCAATTACAAATCAGGACTCCAAGATATAAGATCTTAGTAGATCTTGTATCTTGCAGTTGGGACCTACCGTCTGCAAAATACCGATATCAAAAGTTGCAGACATTATAATCATTTATTAATTACAGGCATTTCTGTAACAATGAACGAATAAACTTTATTCTTATCTTTAATTCCATTAATTGCTGTAGCCCCTATAAAAATAGTTCTAATTGCAGTATTCTAATTGCACAGATCGATCGATCGTCAATCGATGTTGATCGATTGGTGTGGTATGTTTGGCTGATCGACGGATACTGTCAGGCAATATTCCATCGGTATCTTCTTTCCTTATTGTTACTTGTACCATTATTTTATTACGGAGACGAAAACGCAGAAGACTTTGGATACGATCGTTTTTTAGAGCTAGTGATCTAGACGTCATTAAATGCTATCGATCAACAATCGATCGATTAGTGTACCTAGTAGAAACAATCGATCGACATCGACCCATCAAATGATATTTATTTTGTAAATAGGTTACACGTCAAATATTTATTTTTAAGCTAGATGAAGTCGGTGTTTCCTAGCCGAAAAATCCATTCTACCATCTATTAATGGAATCTATTGACGGTCGATCGATTTGTGTGATAACATCCTAAAACACCTGCATGTTTGGGCTCCTGTGTGTAGCAGTAGACTGCTATAAAAATATCGTTATTAAGAAGATTTTGGGTAGATACAATAAAGCTGTAAATTAGAAAGATTCTGAGAACAAGTCTTTTCTATACAGTTTGTAAATACAAGCCCGATATAATGCTCAAAAATTTAATTTAACACAAACACATCATCTGTTAACTTTTACTCTAGAAACCCTGAACTGACCTCTTAAACCATATTACCACCATCTTTTAACAAGCCCTTCTAACAGTTAACAAAATGCAACCATATTTTTCACATTTTAAGGTGTATAATCCAATAGTCATATTCAAAGGCACAAGACACCCACAGGATAAAGGAGCATGTGAACTGTAAAGAGAATTAAAACCTCAGTAACGCCAAAGGTACATCTGGAGGTGGTCTTGTGAACAGTTGACGAGGCAGGCCAATGAAGGGGTATTTTCGCGCAATCCTCCTGAATATTAGGGCTGCCACACGGTATTTTTTAATTTAGGTACAGATATATTTGAAACCGTAATCAAGATTACTGATGTTAGGGCGGGATTATCCGAGGACCTATTCTTATTTTAAAATATATTTCCGCAGCCCCTCTACTATGTTGTGTAATAGGGATGTTTCCTGAGTAAAAAATATATTATTATGTTTAGTCCGTCAGTTAGATTATAGAAAAATATTGGACACGTATTTTTTCCTTTATCAAATCTATAAAAACTGACGAAGATACAAAGCATCAAAGATCAGGAGTGGGGCTTGTGACGTCACGGCTTGGTAAAAATTGTAGCGAGTAGTGACGTCACACGAGTTTTCAACGTACTGTCTTAATTTTTTGTTTATGTGATAAAAGAAAAAATACGTATCCAATATTTTTTGGAAATCTATCCGACGGACTAATTAGATTTTTTTTAGTTAACTACCCTATTGTCATGACTCCGTTATGATAGAAGGACTGTGCTATTTTTCCTGATTAGCTCTGTCTCTCTCTCTCACAACGGAATCATAGTAGGATTCGCATTTTATTATAGCTGGTATAAATCTCCGTCACAAAATGGACGCATGGCATTCAATGTTCCATCACAATATTAGGGAAACCCGTTGTATAGATGCAATGGTTTAACATTTCATGACTCACATATATACATACTTCAGTGTTCGAAGCGAAGAAAATTAATTAAATTGAGCGAGGTATATTTTCAAGAGTGGTAAACGCGCAGCAACCAATATCTGACTGAATACCATAAGAGAGTGGTTAGGATACTGGGTCTGGATACAGAAGGCGGAGGCCCAGGTGTTGGGACCGCGATAAACTGAGTCGATTAGCTGACACTGATTGCTTGTTCTTATTCTACCTACATAAAACTGATTGGTAGAGAATGCCTTGTTGCATTAAGCCCGCCCATGTACCACTATAATACATAAAGCTTAAATAAATAACATTTTCTTATTTTTTTATTGTCAGATGGATATGCTCTCGACTCTAATTTAGGTCACAGGTGACAGAGACAAAGTCGACGATGGAATGAGCTTACCCAGAAGAAGCCTGTTCACTCTAACTTTGAAGAGATCAGGATTGAATGCGTTCGAAAACACAGACGCAGGCAGAGAGTTCCACTCCTTTGCTGTGCGCATTACAAAAGACGCTAATAAAATATTTATTTGCCTTGCAATGGAACAATCACACGTACATGAATAACATCTAAGTACGACATACCTTTACTTTACTTAAAGAGTTACCGTGGGTCTGAAAGGTACAGGGTATTTGAAGGCGGTTTTTAGTCAGTAAGAATCTGAAATTCCCTCCCATTCCACTCAGATCAAGAGAAGTCATTAGATTATTTGGCATCTCAAAAATAAAGAGCGACATAAACTGACAAAAGCTATCCAACATAAATGCGGTCAGGTCATGTCATGTCAAGGAAACGGTTTTATAGTGGTACATGTTGGCAATGATCGTCAATTATTATCATCTTTAGATCGCGGTACAAATGCTGACAGCGTACTAACTCATGGGAGACGCCCATTTCCTTTTGGTTAAACAACCTGCGTGGGACGATTACGGATGAGCAAACTATTTTTGGTCAGTTTGTCTCTATTCATAAAATAGTAAAGCTTTATAGCTTTTGATTTAATATTGAAAATGTCAGTTCAAAATTTTTCGGTACGACAAGGAGTTATTATTGTGACAACTGATTTTGATTCGCAGATATTATTGTAAAAGCAATGCTCAGCGGGCTTACCATGAGGTGTTAAAACGTGAGTCTTCCGAGCGAGAAAGAGGGATAGAGTTATACACCCTATATAGCCTCATCCCTTTTTCTCGCTCGGAAGACTCACGTTTTAAGATGTCATGGTACACCGGTGATCATAATTGGGTATTTTACTAGTTATAAAAGTCATAATTCTATTTTGTCACAAATAAAAAACATATTTTATTTGTATATTTCAAAAAATATTGGGCACGTATATTTCGGCATTTCCAATCATAAAAAAAAATATATAGCGCATCAAAATTCAAGAGTGGGGGCTGGTGACGTCACGTAACTATTAAAAATTGTAGTACGGAGTGACCTCACGCGATTTTTAAACGCTCTAGTATCGTCTTCATTTTTTGTTTAGGTACGTGAAAAAAGAAAAAATACGTCTACAATATTTTTTTTGGAAATCTATCACACGGACTAATAAGATTTTTTGAGTAAAATACTCTCTTTATAGCGAGTCTGTAATCTCTCAAGATGTTTCATAATATTATAGAGTTTGTAATAATCCAATATCAACTTGCTTTACTGGCCAAGGTCAAAATCTTGTAACTAATGAGTTCTGCCTTTTTCCTTAATTAAATTTCCTGTAAATTCTATAAATCAAAATATACACTAAACATGTACTATAATTATAATAAAGACATTTACTTGCGGCCAGCCCTGGTCCAAGAGGGACATTTAACACTTATTGTGGTAGCGACAACAAAGCGGTGGCCGAACAAAAGGCCAGTTTAGGCTATAAATATCTGGATACGTCGCGCTGGATGTGCCTCGAACAGGCGTATCGGCTTTATTTATAGTTTTAGGTAAAGAACTAGGTGCAAGATTTAGTGAGGTTGTATTTGTAACATTGAACTACCTATTTTTTAGAGTTCCGTAGCCAAATGGCTAAAAAACGGAACCCTTATGGATTCGTCATGCCTGTCTGTCTGTCACTAATAAAAAATAAATAAAAAATTGGTAGGTAGGTGCAACCTATTAACCGCTATGTAATAGTGCTGTAATATTACAGAAAAAAAATATATTAGGGGTGGCACTCCATACATGTAACTGAGGGATGAAAAAATAAATTCCAACAAACATAATCGTGTGGGGTATCATTGGATAGCTCTTTCAAAAGGAAATAGAGGTTTCTAAAAAAGTTTTTTATTTAAGGGTATAGGTTTTCGAGATATGTGCTTCTGAATTCGTAAAAAATGTGTGCCCCCCCCTTTAACTTTTAAACTATGAAGTTGTAAATTCACAGACCTTTCTAACGAAAATTGGTTTGAAAACAGCAACACAACATGACAGCTTACTTTTAGAGATGTGAGATTTTAACAGTGAACTACGTAACCCCTCACTATGCGTGGTCTGACAGGCACTTGGCCAGTTTTTTTTACTGTTGTTTACAAAAAAAGAGAAGAATTTTGAATTAAAAAAAAAACAAGCTCAGGTAGCAGCGATTTTATGCTTTCAAAGCATAAAATCGCTGCTAGTTATAATTTGGTGAGTTACTTTCAAACTAATAAGAGAAACGGGGTAACAAAACAAAAATAACTTAAACCCTGGACATGCCTGGTGGGTCTCCTGTCAGGTCCACTCCGTTACTTAACCGAATGTATTTAAATTTATGTTTAGGTACACCAATTACCACAACTATTTCTATTTCTATTTGTCAGCAGGCATGACGTGGGTTAATAACAATCGTTTTTAAACAACTTGCCTGATTTTTCAAATTAATCATGAAAGTTAGTATTTCTAAAGTATTCTGTTCTGATTCAGGGCATGGTCTATTCTACTGCCAAGTTTCAAAGACGAAACTTTTACTAAATGATAGTTTAACAAAAACTTAACATTACATTCGTGCCTATTTTTCTCCTGTCCATTTATTAGGTATAAAAAATTTCAAAATTAATATCAAATTAAGGTACTTCCATTCGTTCTACATCCGCGCCACCTTGATCCCAACAAAAGATTTCCACATTACGCCTGCCGACCTCAAGAAGGCCTTATCCGGAAGAGTCCACTTGTAATGTAAATACGGCATTGTGTAGAACTGAGAGGTGTTCCCGAAACACTTCGCACTGGACCCGATTGTTTAATAATGTCTGTTTTAATTTAGCGGAACTTGTAATTTATCATGAGGATTTTGTCAAAGAGAAATGAGTCAGACTTATTGTGGCTTTTGGATTTTTAAGTTGTGATTCCGGTGGGAAATTTTAAAAACATAAACTAAACTCGAGGTAATATAGGAAAAATAATACACATTGTTTCAGCAACATATTTTTGTGCTTTTGAAAATGAAAACAATATATCTAGTTTTAATTTCCGCGAATATTAGTGGGTTGCAGGTATGCACCTCCCTCCCGCCCGCTATATTATGCACATGCAAGATTACTGGGCAAATGCAAGGATTTTAAGCACATGCAGGAAGGCAATGCAAAACCCAACACCATTACCGACACGTGTTTCGCCTCTCCACGAGGCATCCTCAGGGGACGTGTTGACTCGCTGACCGTTGAGTTGCGACTGAGCATTTAGTACAAGGCACCCCCCTTTTATACACTGCCACCGTTGGTTATTTGTGTACAACTACCCACAAACATTCGCAGTAAAGGGGAAGAAACCAAATTCGTCTGGTCATTCAACAGTGCAAAATTATTATTATTACTATGTTTAAAAATCTCTAATTGTTCTAAAACACACAGCCGGAAACCCTTATCACAAATATGTAGTATATTAAAACTATTGTTGTCGCGCAAAGAATGGCCGGTATCAATTAGATGTTTCGCGAAATTCGATTTGTCCGAATGGCCATTTCTATACGCGGCAACATGTTCCCCATACCTTATGTCAAAGTTTCGGCCCGTCTGACCCACATACACCCCGTTGCATTCATCACAGACCAGCCTATACACCCCAGACTTTTTACTATTTTCTAAAATATCTTTTCCGTTACAAATACGGCGTATATTCCGGTCCGTTCTGAACGCTACATAAACGTTGTTTTTTCTAAGTAAATTACTAATTCTATCTGAAATGGGGCCCATATAGGTCAGACTGGCCACATATCTATTAATATTAGTACGCGGACATGCATATAATAGTGAACGAACCCTTTCTTTCTGCTTTTTACTAATTAAACTGTCTACCATTGACTTTGAGTAACCGTTAGAAATTGCGATCTGGTAAATAATATTAAGTTCTTTTACATAATTTTCTGCTGAAAGGGGGAGGGCAAATAATCTATGAATATAGCTGCGGAAGGCGGCTAATTTATGTTGAAGAGGGTGACAAGAAGAGGCTGGATTGTAATAGATATGTGGCCAGTCTGACCTATATGGGCCCCATTTCAGATAGAATTAGTAATTTACTTAGAAAAAACAACGTTTATGTAGCGTTCAGAACGGACCAGAATATACGCCGTATTTGTAACGGAAAAGATATTTTAGAAAATAGTAAAAAGTCTGGGGTGTATAGGCTGGTCTGTGATGAATGCAACGGGGTGTATGTGGGTCAGACGGGCCGAAACTTTGACATAAGGTTTGGGGAACATGTTGCCGCGTATAGAAATGGCCATTCGGACAAATCGAATTTCGCGAAACATCTAATTGATACCGGCCATTCTTTGCGCGACAACAATAGTTTTAATATACTACATATTTGTGATAAGGGTTTCCGGCTGTGTGTTTTAGAACAATTAGAGATTTTTAAACATAGTAATAATAATAATTTTGCACTGTTGAATGACCAGACGAATTTGGTTTCTTCCCCTTTACTGCGAATGTTTGTGGGTAGTTGTACACAAATAACCAACGGTGGCAGTGTATAAAAGGGGGGTGCCTTGTACTAAATGCTCAGTCGCAACTCAACGGTCAGCGAGTCAACACGTCCCCTGAGGATGCCTCGTGGAGAGGCGAAACACGTGTCGGTAATGGTGTTGGGTTTTGCATTGCCTTCCTGCATGTGCTTAAAATCCTTGCATTTGCCCAGTAATCTTGCATGTGCATAATATAGCGGGCGGGAGGGAGGTGCATACCTGCAACCCACTAATATTCGCGGAAATTAAAACTAGATATATTGTTTTCATTTTCAAATTTAAAATGGATTTCCGCAAAGTAACGCCTGACTCAATCAATTTTATATTTTTGTGCTGCAAGAACCATTTTGAAAACAACATAGAATGTTGCAATATTGTAAGCAACATGCTGATGAGACACATAAATGATAAACAAGAACGCAATATCTCGAGACATAGAATGTTGCTGTCAACATTGTAGAACGATTGTTGCTCAACATTGGTTTAGAAAAAAAAACTCTTCAAAGACGTTTTGTATTTCGTAATTTTTTCATAAGATTAAGACCTCAAGAAGGCCTTATCTCGAAGAGTCCACTTGTAATGTAAATACGGCATTGTGTAGAACTGAGAGGTGTTCCCGAAACACTTCGCACTGGACCCGATTGTTTAATAATGTCTGTTTTAATTTAGCGGATCTTGAAATATACAGTGAGGATTTTACTAGGGGCGAGAAAAATAATTAATGAACGGAAGCGTTTAACTTAACTGAACTCGCAAAGTGGCGCTCGATTCACCTAAAATACTCGTGCTCGAGCAGTGGTGGCCGAGTGGTAACGGCCCCGACATGAGGTCGCGGGTATGAACCCAGCCGGGCGCATTACTTTGTGTAATTAATTTAATTTCCACTGCTCTCAAAACGGTGAAGGAAAACATCATGAGGAAACCGGCATGTCCTAGAACCAAAAATTCGAAGACATGTGATATTCACCAACCCGCACTGGGCCCGCGTGGTGGATTACGGCCCATTTCCTCTCCTAGAGACGAGGCCTGTGTCCCAGCAATGGGAACGTTAAAAGTCAAAGTCAAAGTCAAAGTCAATTCATTTATTTCAACTAGACCATTAACGGCACTTTTGAACGTCAAAACATTTGAAAATAAAAATATTATAGTGACTCTAGTTGTCCATTCGCAAAAAGTAGATTCTTATGCAGAAGAACGGACAAGAAACTCCGAAAAAGGCTGATTATGCTATTATATTGGTGCTGGACTGCATTATTTTAGACTTGAAGTTAACCCAAACGAAGTGAGAGAAGGCTAAGCGGATTGAAGTAGTAATAGAGTCGAAGTTGAGATTTCAGTAAGATTGTAACATGTTAAATTATCTATGCCTCTTATATTGTACTTAAATGCTCGCGACTTCGTACGCATATATTCCCTTTTTGCACGTTCCCCTAGACTCGTCAAGGAACCTCCATGACATTTTAGCTCTCTATGACCAGTAGTTTCGGCTGTGCGTTGTTCGTCAGTCACTTATGTAGTAACGGAAAAGTTTTATGTATATATCTATACTATAATTATATCCATTCTTGATGTAATTGATCAGCGTGGCAAAAATTTGACCAAAACTATAAAGAATAAAGAAATTTTAAGATAAATCTTTATTAGTTTTTCAAGGCTAACTGATCTTGAAAAAAAAAAAATCGCGTATAACCGGCAGTCATTAACATATTTTATATTATAAGCACCAAACACTAAAGCAAATGCAGAAGCAGTAAAGTCCAATGACCCTGCCTCACTGTATAAAAATGTTTTTCCCCCACTAATGCTTTTTGCACATTTCTGCACCGCCACTCACACTAACCATAACGGCTCTCCATTATCATTTTTAAAGCATAAAAGATAACCTGCATACATATGTAAATCTTAGCCAAGGGCGCCACGTCCAGTAACCCCTGAAATAAATGTTATGATGTAAGCATGAGTCAGCATTTTAGAAGCCATTAGAAGATCCACAATGGGAGTGGCGATACAAACACGAATAAATCTGGGGAAGAGGACGAGGAAAGATCATCCTTGTTGAATGATGAATGATTTTAAAATGGTCCTGTAGACAGTGATGAAGGAATTTGATGTGAATATGAGGTATACAGTGGAACTAAGAACAATTTGGATTGCTGCTGTGATTGGATAAAGATTTTGCTTCGCCTAAAGTGCTTAGAATAGTTGACAACCTATCAGCAATTTAGTTTGACAACAGTCCAACCTGTTTGCGATCGACCACGCAACATTTTCAAGAAAGCGCTTGTCAATAGGGATGTTTCCTGAGTAAAAAAAATATTAGATTAGATTCTATTTAGTCCGTCAGTTAGATTATCGAAAAATGTTGGAAATATATTTTTTGCTTTATCGAATCTATAAAAATTGATGGAAATAAAAATACATCAAAGATCAGGATAGGCTTGTGACTTCACGTCGGTCGTGATAAAAATTGTAGCGAATAGTGCTCTTGGTTTAAGTAATCAAGCACAGACTGAAAATATTAGAATACTCAAAAAAAGAAAACATAAATCCTCTACTAAATAATACCTTATCCAGAGCTCGCCAATTTTTATAAATACTCGATAATATTCATTGGATTGTCGAAAATAATAAATCTGTTCGCGGATTAAGTGTGTGGTGGGCGTTAGACCTTTTATTTATATTTGGTTTTTGAATTTTTCGAACACAATGATATGAACGAGAATGTGTCTCCGACCTTTAAGAGATGAGCCGTATTCCGTGGTGATTTAGAGTTTATTTTGGCTTGGCTTTTTATTGTTCGTTACCGTTATTTTGTGGTCCATTGATACCATTACTTTCAGATATCAAGCAAAGAATAGGTTTTTATTTCCCCCTCCTGTTTATTATAATATTGGTGGTAACAGCTTGAGGAATTTGTTCTAAAGAGTCACCGCGGCCCTGGAACGCAAAGGGCATTACGAGGAACACGGACGGGTTTTAGTCAGTAAGAGTCTGACAATCCTTTCTGCTCTGCCCAAAGTGGAAGAAATCACTTAATGATTACCCATTCATTTAAAAAAAAGGTTATTTTTGGCTTCTATTCGTCTCCTGATTTTAATTCTTGTTCATATTATCTCCAAAATTGGTGAACCGAAACTGAAGCGTTGAAAGGTCTCCCACAAGGGTCCTGAAGACCTGGTGAAGGCCGAAGGAATCCGCTGGACGCATGACGCATTGGTGGTTCAATGTAGTGACATTTGTGGGAGGCCTGTGATGATGGTCATTGGTGTGACCAACTCTTGAGACGAACAAAACATATATTCTTTAAAACAGAATCTCGATAATCCCTTGATGTGATAATAATTTTAGAGGTACATTAAATCCAGGGATCTTTAGCTATAACCTACACTAATATTATAAAGAGGAAAGATATGATTGTTTTTTTTTTTGTTTGTTTGTTTACACTGAATAGGCTCCGAAACTAATTGACCGATTTGAAAAATTCTTTCACTGTTGGGAAGCTACACTATCTCCAGTGAACATAGGCTATATTTTATCCCCATATTCCCACCGGAACGGGAAATACGCAGGTGAAACCGCGTGGCGCTTCATAAAAAAAAACGATTTTCCATTCCATTTACCAACATTCATATTTTGAAATTTTCTACATTATATTTGGAAATGAAAAGTATTTAGTGCGTATTGTTAGTAATTTTAATACCGAAAGTGAGATTATTTTGTGTGTTACACTTATTTCTAAACCGTTGAACCGATTTTGATGATTTTTTACAGTGATGACAAGGAGACACGGTTACAGGCTACTTTTTTTTGCGAAAATCGGTAGTAAAGCAAGCGGGCCCGAGGCAAAAGCTAGTAAATAATAATGAATACTTACAAATAAATAGAGTGGACTTCACAAGTCGAGCTTATTCTAGTTGAATCATTTGAATAGGCCATGCTCGACTGTACAAAGCCGTAAGGATGTGTTCATATACCTCTTTACTTTTTTTTTGTATTAAGTTGCAAATATGCAAATGTAAGATTAGCTATGAATGGGATCATCTCCTAACGACTCCTTTGGAATAGACTGTATATTTTTTGTTTATTTGTGTAGACTTAAGCCAAAGCTTTATAGTCTTAACTGTACTTAAATATGAAAAACTATGCTAGATAGTGTTGCTCTGATTAAAATCTTTACGTATGTTATAAAGATTTTTGTTTGTTTGTTTATTTATAGAGAATAAGCTCCAAAATTACTGGACCGATTTTAACCACTTTTTCACCATTATAAAGCCCCATTATCGGCAAGTAATATCTATATCTATACTAATATTATAAAGAGAAAATATTTGTATTGTTGTATGTAAAGATCTCAAAAACTACTAGACCGATTTCAAAAATTCTTTGACTAGTAAAAAGCTACATTCAGCCTGAGTAACATAGGCTATATTTTATCCTCGTATTCCCACGAGAACGGGAATTATGCGGGTGAAATCGCGGGGCGCTGCTAGTGTGATATGTGCCTTAATGATTGACAGAATAGAATACTCCTTTTTATGTACACCATATAAGTTACAGAAAAGATAGATGATGAAACCATTACATAGGGTGTCACAATGACCTTATCGCTAAAAACGATCTTTTCAAGACGGTTTGGATAGAATTAAGGACAGGACTGTAAGGTGATGATATGTTTTGAAAAAGGACAATTTCTGAGATGAAGAATAATAGCGAACAATGGAAGAATCATTAGGTGGCGCCGTCCCGAAAAAAAATGAGGTTAGAGCAAGAAAATACTGACATGGCTTGACTGGAGGAATGCATATTGAACAGATTTAATTGTAATTTCAATCTAAAACTTTTTAACCTTTCCTTATTTTCCTTAACCAAAATAATTCATTTGGCACTAATTATTTTTGTTTACTCGCTTTTCAATGTAAATAAACCTTAGTGGAACAACAGAAATGTATCCAAAATGCCATTCCGGATGGCTAGCCGAGTTCTATTGGGACGGGTCACTCTATATTAACCATGCAATTTAAATAGGACTCCTCCCACTCTCACTGAAAAGTTGGCTTTTTGCGGTCTTTCGGACCCCTATAAAGAGTTAAGACCAAATTTGTCGTTTGATATTAATGTAAAATTCAAAAGGTCGTTTCCAGAAAGGTGTTTTAATTATTCTGAAATGTTAATGGGGGTATTTGGAGATTTTGTTTTTGTGGTTTCACTTTAAGGCTGTATGGAGGGTAGCTTTATTTTTAAATTCTTTTGAATTATGTTAGTGGGTGCTTTTTGTTGATGAGAGCAATACCTGTTCATGTAAATTCAGGTGAGATTCAGCTTGTGTGAGGAATGAGATACTAAGTTATTTTTCTCCTGTAATAGTTTAGTCATAATTTATTTGTATTTTTATTATACCTATTGAATTAAGAAATACACCGAATTGTATCCAGGAAATAATCTCAACATCATAGGTGGCATTTTACACCAATCAAATGGTAATACCAGTAATTCTATACGACCACAGATGTTCCATACCAATCCGGCGATAAACGTAATCTCTATATCTACAAAAAATCAGCATCATAGGTACCATTATTGCACAACTCTACCGCAACACGACACATACAAAAACCACCCTTGTTGCTTGGAAATAAAGGCACTATCAATGCAAAGTCTTTGGATACTTACCCAGTTTCTACAATGGCTTGTGCATGCAATTTTCATCGTTCGGTTAAGGGCTTCCGCGAGATTTTTGAAGGGCAACGCTCGGGGAGACGCATAGCGCTGCTCTACGTCAAAAATAACACCTTATAGCCGACCGGTGGACGACGATGACTAGCGCCCCGGGCGGCTAATGTACAGGATGTTTGATAACTTGAAAGGGAAGCTATTGTGTCGTGAAGTGAACTGAGTGGAGATGAGTATTTTGATACTTCCCACACTACTACCAGCTTATAGAATATTTGTATGACGAATGTAGGTTATTGTTATCAAACAATTACTTACCTATTCCACCCCACTGGTGAGCAAAAGCCTCTTTTGTTTTTTACCTTCGTCTTTCCAATTCTGAATGTAACAAATAGACTTAAAAAAACAAACTGTACTGTACATTTTCAAAAAGTTTTACAGTCGAGTCGGTATAAAGATGCATTTCGTGGTTTTTGAAAATAAAGTAATAATTGTGCTAAATTGGTTACATCTTCGCAGACGGAAATGAAAAGTTTGACCATCACAGCAAGTTAACTATTTTGACCCAAAACCTGGAGAAAAAGAAAGAAGAAGAGAGTCTGCATTTGTGCTAAAAAAGTTACAAATAATAAAGATGATGAAATAAATAAGATGGATTAGTATACAGCAAATGGCTTATTTACTAAAAACATTACTACAACCATCCTAAAAGCTTTTGCAACACCCTATACCCAGAATGTAAGCTTATAATGTGAAGGAGCAAGAGATCGAACGATAAAACGAGATATAAGCGATTTTATTCAGTGCCCGGCATTTGATTTATATCTATATTGTGAGGCCGAGCCATTGAGTATAAAATAAAATACTACTTGTATATGAAACCTGTTAGATTTGAGGTTCAGAAGTTGGTACACAACCTATGGGTTGTATGATGTTACATGTGTAACAATTGCTTTATTTTTGACGTGACAACGTCTAATAAATCGATGAACGCCGGCTGCACGCATTAAAAATAATGACTCATTGTAACGTGACGCGCATTGTAACGTTACAATCGGAGTGAGAGGCACGATCATTTCATCAATGTTTTGCTATGACGTTGTCACTTTAAACTCTCGTCCACAAACCCAATTTACAGACAACCAATTTTTTTTGCAAGAGCAGTGGTGGCCGAGTGGTAACGGCCCCGACTTACGAATTGTAGGTCGCGAGTTCAAACCCAGCCAGGCGCATTACTTTGTGTAATTAATTTCATCACGACTGCTCTCACAACGGTGAAGGAAAACATCGTGATGAAACCGACATGTCCTAGAACCAAAAATTCGAAGACATGTGACATTCACCAACCCGCACTGGGCCCGCGTGGTGGATTACGGCCCATTCCCTCTCCTAGAGAGGAGGCCTGTGTCCTAGCAGTGGGAGCGTTAAAAGGCTGATTATGAATTTTTTTTAACATCAAAGTCGGTACCAGTTATGATATTAATACCATCAACCAAAGAATTTCCTTGCATAATCCAATCAGGAATTATGATATCCGCAAGAAAACCAAGGTTACCGATCACCAAACTGAAGTAGCAGCGGGCAGGGCACATTGCTCACAGATAGAACAGAACAGATGGTCGATGGGGCCATACAAGTCTGGACCACTTAACGAACACCGGGGTGGTTTTAGTCAGTAAGAGTCTGACAGACCCCTCCGCCCGCCCCAGGGTGGAGGACTTCCAGGGTGGAGGAATTCCCCCCATAAAAAAAATAAATAAAAAAGGTGACCGATGACCTGGTGAGGTTTGCGGTTAGCCGAAGGATACGAGACCGGTTGCTGTGGCGATACTTGGGGGAGGCCTATTGTCTAGCAGTGGACGTCGTTCGACTGATTTGATGATGATGATGATGACATACTGATCTAAAGAAACGTAAGATTAATGTTTAAATGGTTGAAAGAAATTGACATTATTTATCAGAAACAATCAAGCTGCTTCCGTACTACATCGCCAATTTATCATTTTTGTCAGAACACAACGACTGCTGAAGATAGGATTCCCTCGAGGATAGTCAGAGCCGATCAGATTCTGTGCTTCTCACATTCAACAGCCTCTCACGACTATTACCAGTCAAAACTTCAAAAGTCATTTATTCAAATTACAATAAAAAAACAACAGTTTTACATTTCCCCAAAACACCTAACCGTCACCACTTCCTAGAGTTTGGTCTGAGAAAAACTCATCAGCAACACATGCTGAACAATTTGTCTAGAGGAAGAGATCTACAAACGCTGTATCTTCTGTTAAGCATTCATCACTCCAGAATATTTCGGCCCCGTAATCCATCCGTCGAAGAATTTTCCCTACCCACTTCCACTTAAGTTTTTCTATTTAACTGGGAATGTAGAGCAATACACAAATAAATAAACTTATAAATAAAAAAAAAGTCTGTGTTGAATAAATGTTTTCTATTCTCTTCTAATTCTTAGCTCGTGGCTAAAGAATAACAGCCGCACAGGTCGATCTCCAAGGTTAGGCAAGGCTTGCCAAGGTTGGACTGTGGATGGGTGATCATCTTAATATACCGAGTTTCCTCCGTGCCTCGGAGAGCACGCTAAGCCGTTGGTCCCGGCTGTCATTTGTAGATCTTTGGCAGTCGTTACGGATTGTCAGAAGCCAGAACACTGACACCAGTCTTGCCGAGAAGTACCGTGTTCACCAGTTATTGGGTTGTGGAGGTCTGGTAGGCAGCCACTCCACGTTAAATACTGGTATTTAGCTGTAACGGTATGACTGGAAGCCGACCCCAATGTAATTGGGAAAAGGCTAGGCAGATGATGATTCTATTCCAATACCTACTAATTTTTTTTTTAATTTTTACCCAGAAAAAGTAATTCGAAACCAATCTCTTTAACGTTGAAACACAGGCAGCAACCGATCAAAAATTCGCATGGCATCTCTTTGATTACATTTTTCCGATTGCTACCTGAAAAGTTTTAACACACTTTTATTGGGCATCGCTGCTCGCCCCCATGAAACTTTTGTTTTTATGTTACATATACGTAGATAGACATGAGAATTAATTTGTTCCATGACGTTGGTTTTGCCTGAAGGCCCAAGTGAGGACAGTTAGGCCGTTTGGATTAAGAGAATTACTGGGCTCTGTGGTTTTTTTTTTTAATTTGAAATTAGAACGTGTGCTTGAAAAAGAAACATTAAAAATATTACTTGTCGGTCTATTCTGTGAACATTTTACCGGCAGAACTTAGGCGATGTGAGTTTGATTTGAACTGTCATTCCATTTCGTCTTTCATCGCTCGAGCTCGAAGTTTTCACGATAAGTCAAAATCAAAATCAAAAGTCATTCGTTCGTCAAATTTTACAAAAAGACAGTCCATCAAAACGCCCACCCGTCACTACTTCCTAGTGTTTTAGCCGGGAAGAAGAAGTGGTGCAAAAAACTCCCCAGCAACACATCTGTCTATTGCGTTTTAAGAACTTGAATTTAATACAATAGTATGCAAAGTCATTAAAAAAAAAATTATCCAACATGGAAATCATAAATCAATTCACTATAAAACATTCTAAAGAGTAGATTGATTCAACAAAGTAAAAACAGATTGACCTACATAGTCATAAAAAAAAAAAACAATTATAAGAACTCATAATTATAACCTGTAGAATAGTAAGAATTTAACAGAATAGCACTACTGGTGGACTTTCAGTGTGTACTCTCTAAGAATGATTTAAGTAAAAATCTGCATTAACGACTACTTAATTTAGCTAGTAAATATTAGATAAACTATAGATTCCGTAAACTGATTAAAGTGGCTATGGTGACTGGTGGTAATCTATGAAAGTTGACCGCAACGTTTTGAGACAAGATTCAAAGTCAAAGTCAAAGTCAAAAGTGTATTGCAAACTAAGTGCTTAATGTTGGTGTTGTGTTTTGTTGATACTTAAGACTTTTACAAGGATTGCAATTATCATCCTAAATTAGGATGCATGTAAAATTAAATTGAGAAATTATAGTTATACCAAAATTAAAAGCAGATAATAATTAATTTAACATAATTATTCAGCAATACCTATTATTGTCATTATTTTCAGGTAGTATAAATTATAATTGTAGTTTTATAGGAAGTTAAAACGGATAAACTAAATCTTATTGTTTGTAGATATACAGTCCGCCACTTTTGTACAGAGTTTGCTACTTTTTTGGATTAGGTATAGTTTTTGTATAGCCTTTTCTGGAATATTGTATAACCAGGCAACTAATTATATATTTGTATTGCTATGTAATATAAGGCCATCGCTTAATATTTTAATTCTTGAGGGTAGAGCGTATGATGAACTGATGACGTTGTGCTCCTAAACTTTAGAAAGTTTTTTTTGACGACACGGTTGGCGCAGTGGTTGAGCATTCAGATGCTGCATACACGCACACACGTAGGTGTCGCGGGTTCGATCCCCGCACGGAACAAATTTTGTATGGCCTACAGATAATTGTTCCGGGTCTGGGTGTCTTTTGTATGTGAGTTTACATGTTTGTGAACGCACCCACGATACAGGAATAAATCCTAGTGTGGAGCAAATTTTTCTTTAAAAAAAAAAAGCTTATAAAAAACGTACGTTATTGTCAAGTATGTATATTGACTGCAGAGTTAGAATCTGATATTATATAAGGTATGGTGATTAGACACATAAATTCTGGCTGAAAATTGATTTAATGTACTTTATATAAAGTAGTGGACTAATGCAAAAAGAAATTATTTATCAATCATCAGTTTAAAAAGACTACACTGTAGCAGATGTAAAACAAATAAGCACTTTTTTTGCAATCTTTCCTGAATAGAACTCTGTCTTAGTCATTCTCCAACCACACCTATACATGAAATTGTTTCCATTACAAACCATCCTTAACATCTAACTAAAACCAGAACTAACACTGTTCAAATGAAGATATCGCTAAACCCTTAAGGAAGCCGCTGGATGTCCAATTAATTAGAAGTTCGATCGCGATAGCAACTGTTGCTATTAATCAGAAGATCGACATTGATAGCCAGCGCTCGCTAACGGCCACACAGTGTGAGTGTACTAGGGTAGCAGAAATTGAAGGAAATGGTAAATGTGCTGAATTGTACTCGTCACAACAATATAGCTATTCACTGCAGAAGTTTTGACTTTACGGTGAGTCTGAATTTATATGCGAGGGCATTTCTGACCTCGTCGTCGCGATCGGCGGAGGTGACGACCTCTCGCGTCCGGCCCTGGTTCAATCCATGGTCCTGAGCAAGGAGGCATGGGAAGCGGTCATCTCCTTCTACGAAGCAGTAATGCTAGCAAAGGAGGAGGCAGACCGCCTGCGGGAGAGGGAAACCTCGTGCCCCAGTCACCGCAATAGAAGAAGACGGGCCCCGGGCATCGGGATACGTAGGAAGATTCTCGGCCACCGTAGGTGCGGGCCTGCGGATGGCGAACTATTAGGTAGTTCGCCGTCCAATAGCAACCAAGCCCAGGTCGAGGGCGCTAATAAAAATAACAGCCGACGAGAAAAGTGGTGGCCGAGTGGTAAAGGCACCGATTTACAAATTGTAGGTCGCGGGTTGTAACCCAGCCGGGCGCATTACTTTGTGTAATTAGTTTCATCACCACTGCTCTCAAAACGGTGAAAGAAAACATCGTGCGGAAACCGGCATGTCCTAGAACCAAAAATTCGAAGACTTGTGACATTCACCAACCCGCACTGGGCCCGCGTGGTGGATCACGGCCCATTCCCTCTCCTAGAGAGGAGGCCTGTGTCCCAGCTGTGGAAACATTAAAAGGCTGATTATGCTTATGCTAATGAGAAAAACGGTGCTTTGGAAGGACTCATACAAGGTCAGAAACGATGTTGATGATGATAAATAATATAATAATAGGCATTTTACTTAATTTCATCTAAATCTCCAACAAACCAAAAATCTCCATAAAACTTTTATCAAAAAAGTTCACATAACAGTAACATCGAGTAAAACGAGCATACTCATCCCATATCGCTTGCATTTGTCATGTTCAGGTTATCAAGTCGACACGAACCTTTGCTGGAACCCGTTACACGTGGCCAAAGCGTAAAGGTGACAATACACGCTCAGGTTTGCCAGTTTAGGCAACTTGTACAGGCAAAATGTACTAAGCACCAATGACGGCTGCAAGGAAATGTTTAATAATAATTCAATGTAAATAAAACTATCTTAACTTGTCTAATATTATAAATGCAAAAGTGTATGTCTTTGTTACGGTCTCACGTCTAAATCGCTGAACTAATTTTGGTGTTTTTCGCATAGAGATAGATGGGACCCAAGAAACGGTAATAGGCTACTTTATTTTAAAAATGTCAATTTTTACGACAGTGACAGCAAAAATAAGCTAGTATTCAACAAATTAAAAATGAAAGTCAAAATATCGAAATTCAATGTCTAGTTTTCATCGAAATTAAACCTTTTTAATGGACAAGCCATTTTTATCAGTAACACATTTTTAGTAACAACCTTATGAAAAATCTGACTCTGTAAGATTCCTTTGTGAATAAAGCAAACAAAAACATGACTGTGTCGATAAGATTCCTTCCTTCAAACAAAAACGGACCTTAAATCAAAGAACCTATTTCTACTGTGACTGTACCCTAACCAGCAACCATTCAGTTGAAATTGATCATGTTTCGCCATCTTTAGGGTCTCATCGTGCAAAGACCAGTGTTTTGATATCCCTAATGGCACCAGTAACCCGTTAAACTTCTGGTTTAAGATGTGATACGATCTCTAGAGAGTCGAGCCGGCAGACACCGCCCTAACAGCTGAATTGTTAATTAATTATACGTTTAAATGTGCAACTGGTTTTACTGAAGTACTCTGCACTGTATTTTTCTTTTTTTTTTTTTTCTTTGCGAAGGTACTGCTACCGTTTTTGAGGCACTGAGTTTTATGTACTGGCCGAATTAAATGTTGATAAAGTTCTTTTTGTAATGTTTTTATGTTTTGAGGAAAAGATCTTTTTTTTTAATAGGTTGACGTTTTATTTCTCAGCATAAAAAAACTATCAAAAATACAGTGTATATGGAAGCGCTTACTTTTTGGTATTATTTATTTTATCATAAAACGTAAAAATACTCCCAGTTTCACTGAAAAGAAGGCTGAATTCTGTTTATAATACACCAATTATAAATTGTAGAAGGAAGAATTAAATACACGAACGGCAAAAACCTGACCCTGATAAAATAAAATCCTTTTAAATTCGCTATTCAGTTCACTTATCTCGTCCCGACCGTATCATACTTAAACTTGAGATAAACTACTTAACAACATTCGTACACCAGCTAAAATCTCAACTCACATTTAATTCAATTAACCAATTGAATTCGCGGCAAAACGCACCTATAATTACAACGTAATCAACGACAAAACACAAAAAAAAGAACACTACACTTAAAAGAAAATTACGGCCATTAAAAACACGAAAAATATCTGGCATTCAACGGGTTCTGCCCATTGCCCGTATCACCGAGTATCACCTGATTAAAAACTCAACTTTTTGCTCGGAACCGCTTCAAAATTCAAATTAAGACGTTAAAAGCGACTGGGAGCGATGCTAATGAGAAGTTCCTTTTTTAAAATTTTTGCATAAGCCCGTGGGAGGTACAATTTAATTCATCGATAATGGACACTAAGCGTTCGATTTTTGATGAACTTTTATTGCTATAAAGGTGATTGCAAAAGGTTCAGTCCCATTAAATAAGCAAAAGTGGCCAGTAACATAAAAATTCAGTAGTTTTTCAAATTTTAGTTGATTTTGAAGGAGGCCAAGCTCATAATTATAATTATGTTAGCTGCAGACGTTAGCCATATACACGGTGACCTCCGGGTAATCGTATACACATAATGGGTCAATGGATGGACCTGTATCGTAAGAGATTGTACGAGGTGGCATGTGAAAAAGTTCCTGATGGTATATGGTACTTGACGAATGTGTTAGACTTCTGTAACATTCTTCGTGATGTAATTGAGTAGGTATCGAAATTAAAAAATCTTTGATATACCGAAGATTGTGATTTCTTAATTTAAATTCTTAACATGTTTTCGAATTCATTCGTATTTGAGAGTGTGCGTTAAATGGATGCGTTTATGTTCATGTGTTAAAATATTGTTTTAGAATAATTATGATTATTTTGTTTGAGCCACAATCAATCTGATAATTTTCAAAAGCTATGATAAATTCTTCATTTCTATCCATAATTACGACAGCTATTTTATCCATCTAATCACTCCTAAAAACTAAATATTTGACCACATTAAAGTAACAAATTAAGGTCACCTGTGAAAAATAACAGCCATAAATCCCAGTCTTAAGTAATTTAAGAGTTAATAGTTTAATTTATTCGTATGCGTTCGTTAAGATTCAGGTTTTTTAATTAAGACATCTTGTTTCCAGTGATTAAGGACCTTTATGCTTTTTATCATTTTGTTCCCAAAACGCAAGTAGCATTCAAAAACATACCTTGCCTCTGGAACTTTAAAGTTAAATTTTAAACGTCAAAGTCTCTCGTTCGTGGAAGACGTGTGATTACGCTCCTTTTTGTTTTTTTTTTTCGTAGAAAACTGTCTCGAATAACATTAAGTAATGGCGGCTAATGTTAATTTGTCGAATTCTTGTTTAATTTTGTCTTTATAAATAATTTAATTAGGTAGAAAGAAACAATTATAATTGAGAATCATTTCTGTGAAATTCTTTCGGCAAAAGCAATTTACCTCGTAGATATGTCGTTAAATAGGGAGACTGCAATTCATTGGAATAAACAAATCATTCGTTGGGGTCTTGGGGTCAATTTAATAATAAACTTTAGCGTGGTAGATCTTCCAAAATTCTCAGTGCTGCCGACGTAAGGCCTTCTCTGTTAAACTCGAAAGGACAAGATAACGTACTAATCCGTCAGAAAAGAGTCCAAATCGTAATGGCAGCGTCTCTTTGACCTGCCTTAAAATTCAAAATTCAAAATTCAAAAGTCATTTATTCAAACTAGGCTGATAGACAGCACTTTTTGAACGTCAAATTTTACATAAAGACAGCCCCCCAAAACCCCCACCCGTCACGACCCCCTTAGTTACGACGCCCGTCTCCAGGCCCGCAGTCAAGCACCTACTGCGTGACAACCTGACCCATCGGTCTTGATGTATCCTAAGCGTGACCTGCCGAGTCAGACTTTACCCTCAAAGACTTATCGCCAACTTTTGGGATGTCAAATTAGATGGTGACAACTATTGTTAAAAAAAAAAACGTTTTACGTGAAAATAATACTACTTCAAGGTTCAAATGATAAAGACGGGCCCCATAGGGTCAATGCCTGCTAGTGTTGCGGAATTTGTTCTAAAGAGTCACCGCGGCCCTGGAACGCGAAGAGCACTAGAAGGATCACGGCTGGGTTTTAGTAATTAAGAGTCTGACACTCCCTTCCACTCCACCCAGAGCGGGAGAAGTCATTTGATGATTTCCCATCCAGAAAAAAAAGGTTCAAATGATAGAACAAATGTCAGCCTAAGCAAAACATAATCAGACAAAAAGGTTCCTACTGCTGGACTACATTCAAACCGTTCTATGAGATGGCTGGACGGAGGGATGTTTTTTGGCTGATTTTAAATTAGTTGGTGAGGCTTCTTTTTGAATGGGAAGTCATGAAATAACGGCTCCCGCTCTGGGCGGAGCGCGAGGGAATGTCAGACTCTTACTGACTAAAACCCACACGTGTTAGGTACTTCAAAGCGCCTTTGAGTTCCAGGGCCGCGGTAATTCTTAAGAACTGTTCTGTCACCCTGGCAGGTGGTTGTATTGGAGTATGCAGTAGCATAAGCATAATAAGACTTTTAACGTTCCCACTGCTGGGACACAGGCCAGCATTCAGTAATGAGATACAGTTGTCCAGGCTGTCAATGTCAGTTTGCGCGAAGAGCTGTAGGTCATCAGCGTACAGATGGTAAGAGCATTTGAGGATAACGGTAATAGAGTTTATGAATAGAGAAAATAAGAGTGGAGAGAGTATACCGCCTTGTGGAACGCTAGTTTTCAGAGTGCACCAGTCAGAAAAATTCTGATCAGCACGAACCGCTTGCTGCCGACCACGAAGGTAAGATGAAAACCAATCCCGTGCCAACGAAGAAACTCCAATTTGAGGCAGAATAGCGAGGAGAACATCATGATCAACGGTGTTAAAAGCGTTCGAGAAATCTATTAAAACTAACATCGTCAATCTTGAATTCTCCAGGCCATTCCTAACGTCTTCTGTAACCTTAAGCAAAGCAGTCGCTGTGCTGTGGCCAGGCCGAAAACCTGATTGAAAAGGGGATAGCAAATTGTTCCCAAACACAAAGGTAGATATTTGTTTAAGAGCAACTGCTTCCAGGATCTTAGATAGGAAAGGGAGAATGGAGATTGGCCTATAGTGATTAAATAAACTGGGGTTGGATATTTTAGGAAGAGGGATTATGAACGCCTTACGCCAGATTGTGGGAAATACCCCAGTCTGTAGGAACAGTAAACAACAACAGTGTAATCAGGGAACACACCTTCCTGTTAAATCAACTTCCGTAACCAAACCACAGCAACCCATCCCATCTAAAATACATATGTACTACCTAACCAAATTCATTCAACCCCATTCCTACTTACCGTTCACTTAGTTTAGAATCCAGTTCAATATAAATCTAGCCAGCATTCGATTACACGTATCTGGTGTATCGCGGAATAGATTATCTGGAGCGGGGGTGAGCACACAGGGTGGTGGTAACGACGTTTTGCCATTGATTGGGGAGCCCAGTATTTTAAATAACGGTAGAGCTGCGAGGAATTCATGTGGTTGATGGGTTTTGCTTAGAAACGCTTATCTATACTAATATTATAAAGCTGAAGAGTTTGTTTGTTTGTTTGAATGCGCTAATCTCAGGAACTACTGGTTCGAATTGAAAAACTCTTTTTGGGTTGAATAGACCATTTATCGAGGAAGGCTTTAGGCGATAAAGAATGTTTTAAAATCGGGGATTCCACAGGGACGAAGTCGCGGGCAGCAGCTAGTTTATAATATGTTTATATTTTTAGGGTTCCAAACCGCTGTATGGAAAAACGGAACCCTTAAAGGGTCACTCTTTTGTCTGTCTGTATGTTTGTCCGTCTGTCACATCCAATTTTCTCCCAATTCATTGAACCGATCAGTTGAAATTTAGTACATATGTAATCTCCTGTGACTAAAATGCGGACGCTTAACGAAAATAATTAAAATTTGGGAAAAGAGGTCACTTTTTCGCTAAATTAGAATATGTATAAAAAACGTTTTTCTTATTGTAACACGTGACACGTCAAATGAAAGGACTTATAGGATTTTGGATTCACAAAGGTAATTTTATAGTAATTTTAAGATTTTCTTCTCTTTAATTAATAAGAAAATACTTGAAAATTTACCATTCCCTCATCTCCGAAACTAAAATTTTGTTAATAGGTCTTTACTCTATAGATTAAAGGAAAACCTATGATTTTAAAGTAACAAATGATTTAAAATATATGTATTATTCGTTCGAAAACCTTTGCACGTAGATCTGATTCGCACTTAGCCGGTTTTTATTATTTATAACAAATTAACCTTTCAGCCCCATCTAATTATAATATGTGTCCTGCTCACAGCCACTTATAAAAAACAAACTTTCATCTTACTACAATTATGCGAAAATTTGAATTGATAAATGAATGGATGTTTGTCACTCAATAAGGTAAGAACGGCTGAACAGATCTGAATGATATTTTGGCAAAAATATCGATTATAATCTAAAATAGTACATGACCATATCTTTGAACAGTCTAGCAACTGGATAGCTTTATCCCGGAAGTATGTATACATACATATATATATGTATAAATTTATCCCTTGAGATAATTTACGACATTCACACGAACGAAGTCGCTGCAGAACTACTATTACTATTACTAAAAAATAACAGTGATATAAAATTTAGTCGTCAAATAAAACTATGCATAACGCATATGCAACTAGAAACATTCTGACTATGAGTTATGACTGAAGACATAATGGTCGTAATTCTTGTCCCCGACTGCATTCGCATTGTGTTAAATCGCTTACACAAGTTTTAACAGGACTCATTTAAGTACATAAATGATTTAATATATTTGTTAGGGCTCGGCCATGTTTCGAAAGCAGTGTATAGGTTTGTAATTTATTCAATTTGGGAGGGTAATGCATGAATTTGGAATGGAGGTTCACTGATAATGCTATTTTGTTCCATGTTGTTTGTTTTGCCAATTTATTGGTAATTATTTTGATTTGATTTTGCTTGTGTGAACAAGTTACATGATTAATTTTCTGTATCAATTTACCCCATTGATTCACAAAATCAGGTCATTGATCCAACACGGAATTAAGGCCCATTGGCATTAATTTCATGCCTTTCAGAGTTCGTGAACCCAGAATCTACATTTATTATATCTATATACACTATTTCGCTCAGGAATACACGACATTTTCTGCAAAAATCCTCGTGAATTTCACCGCTGGAATAATTTTAAATTTTTAAAGTCCATTGCGCTATACTGGGCGAAAAAAAATTCAAACTTTCATTGACCTGTTTTATTTTTTCAAATCATGATACTGGCTGAATTTTGCAGATTGGCTTTTATTTTCCCTTTAATTTTTTTATAATCGAATAGCTAAACGAAATGTGCTTTTATCATCTTGCTCCCTCCCGCTTATTCCATTCGTACTCTTTACCTTACTTGTAGACGCGGGGATTGGCACAGCAACAGAAAGATAGACAGTATATGCTCAGCGGTGGGTGAAATCAGGCTGTGGAAGATGACGAGTCACATATATTAAGTTTTTTTTTTGTATACCCACCACATATTGTAAAAAAAAAATATTGAAATGAGTAACTACGGAGTTTCTTGCCCGTTCTTCTCTATAAAAATCTACCGTCGCGAATGGACACTAGAGTCACTTTTTTATTTTAACGTCAATGATGACCTACAAAAGTGCCCTTTAATGGTCTAACTGAAATAAACGTTTTGACTTTGACTTTGACGATGATAACGTTACTTGTGCCATAGTATCGCTAACAGCTAAAGCTCAAAACAACCAACTTAACCCATGTGTGCACAGCCTTACACATAAATACATCCGGGTGGTACACACGTTAGCCACCTACAGCGTAACCAACGGTCTCTGTTATGTACTACGCTTTATATTTGAATAAGCACCATGTACGCTGCCTTATAGTTAAGCTATTATGAAAATTACAATTATGCACAGTAGCTTGTTGTATTTTGTAGGCTGTTGTTTAGTGGTTTAAGCGTTAACTATGGTAGAACTGTGGATTGTAAACTGCTCTTTAAAAATTTTAAAATGTTTGTACATATCACCGGATAATTTTAAAATGCGTAAGATTATAAAATATCTTGAGAGATTGTTAACTCATCAGAATTTGCTAGTCTATAAGCTCTCGATATCATTCCGAGAAATTGTGAACCGACATTAACTGATGACACATTGGCGAGCAATCAGTGTACGGTTCTACAATTTATCGGATTTTCTGGCCTAGCTAGTAACGGACCATAGGGCACAGGGAACTTAGGGATCCCCAACACGGTTAGGTTAGGTTCGAATGGTATTCGAGCCCTTGTAAATATTGTTTTAAATGTTCAGTACAATCCCTCAAGATATTTTATAATCTTACGAAGTTTGCTATTTTCCGGTGATATAGTACATAATATCATCTGGTACTGCTGAAGAAGAAGAATAATGAAGAGGAATGATAATAAATATTTGTCAACGTTTTATTATAAGATGTCAGTTACTCGCCAATGATAGGACTGACCTTAGGGTCTAGACAAAGTGGCGTTCCATTAGCGACGGTAATTGTTGAAATACTGAAATACATATACACACAAACTTTATTAAGCGCAAGTTCAATCGTGCGTGGAGTATTGCTCTCATCTTTAGGACGGATCTGCCCGATACCAGCTTTATGCCCTCGAGTCAATTGAGAAACTAGCCAAGAGGATCATCGGCATATATGATAGACTTATCGAATCGTATCGACGCCGAGTTGCTAAGCTGCTAAGCTGTCGGTTTTGTATCGGTTGCACTTTGGGCAGGGGCGTGCAGTGGTTCTAGAGTAAGGGTAGGCCAGACATAATGTCCAAAAAAAAAAGCTCACCACATTCTACTGGGTTGAAATCACGATACGGAACGATGAGAAACATATAATTTTAAAAACTCACCAAATTCAAATCACGATATTCTGACGATACAAACTACTCTTTCTAGAAGTATTGAACAAAATGCACAGAAAACAAAATAATTTGTGTGTACACACATAGCCAGTTATATGTTTCATAACTCTGAGGATTGAAATGACGAGTACGAGATGAATTAATTTGAGTTAATTCTCGTAACTCGGGTATACATCTACCTTAAGAAACAACTTGAATCTTATCATTATACGATAGCTGTGAAAACTTACTGTTTTTAATCTCTAACAAACACATTGTCAACACAAACTTCACAATTTAGGACCATTTTTAAGTTTGTAAACAAATAACTAAACTTTAATATTTACACTACTTTATGACTCAAAACGAATTACTTATAAATCAATGCACTATGATTTATAACAATCAACAACAAAATATTCGAACGACTATTGCTTGTCACATGAAATAATATCAACAATATGGCTTCTCTTTTTCTTGCAAAAATGTCATTTAAAAAGACAATCAATATACTTCCAAAAAAATTGCTACATGGTCCTATCGTAATCTTTAAGAATGACATGTAATGACATTTTGCCGGGTTATACATCATAACCCGCCAAAATTGACAATTCTATGTCAACAGAGTTGCCAATTTTATTTTTCTAATTCCCCTTAAACCAAATTCTCAAATTAAGTTTGGAAAATTTGGGGAGAAAAGTTAAATTCTTGCGGTTTTTAATTATATTTAGAGGGTTATTAATTACAATTTAACATTTATTTTGTACATTTTATACTTTTGATAATACTAACCAGTTTTTTTAAACTATATCTATAAGTTATTAAGGAAATTATTATTCTCAAATTGGCAACCCTGTTAAGCGATTTCCATTCATAAAATTTTACTACTTGTCCTTGAATTGTGTGGTGAACCAATCAGGACCCACGTAGTGGTCTCCAGCGAGCCTAAAAACGCCCATAATTTATACATGTGTGTGTAAATTATGGGCGTACATACACAAGAACATTTGCACACATGCATAAATTTATCAATTGAAATAAGGCGCTCCGTATTGTGGCCTATGTGAACCGTTTCGTAGGAACAGCGTAGTTTGAAATACGTCACACGCACGGGCGAGAAGTTGCTATAAGCATTATACTAGGCGTTATGAGTTATTAAATATTTTTGTTTTATTTTATTGCATAGTTACAATAAATACATTTGTTTTATTTATCCGTTGCTATGGTAGGGTAGGCTTAGCCTAATTGCCTATATGGAGCGCACGCCCCTGACTTTGGGGAGTGCGCGACGGAATAGGGTAGTTGACTAAAAAAATCTAATTAGTCCGTCAGGTAGATTTCCAAAAAATATTGGACACGTATTTTTTTCTTTTTTCACGTAAACAAAAAATGAAGACGATACAGTGCGTTGAAAACACGTGTGACGTCACTACTCGCTACAATTTTTACCGAGCCGTGACGTCACAAGCCCCCACTCCTGATCTTTGTATCTTCGTCAGTTTTTATAGATTTGATAAAGGAAAAAATACGTGTCCAATATTTTTCTATAATCTAACTGACGGACTAAACATAATCATATATTTTTTACTCAGGAAACATCCCTATTGCATAGTTTGATTCCGCGAAGCCCGTTTCATCATCGGACCACAAGGAGTACGGCAATGCGCCACCGTTACATGGTGGACATCCCACCCACATTCGACGGGCCTGTCGGTCTAGTGGTTAGTGGCCCTGACTGCTAAGCCGGAGGTCGTGGGTTCGATTCCCTTCCAGGACAAACTTTGTGTGATGAGCATGATTGTTTGTTCTGTGTCTGGGTGTGATTTATCTATAATATGTATGTATTTATAAATTATATAAGTATGTATATCAGTTGTCTGGTTACCATAACACAAGCTCTGCTTAGCTTGGGATCAGATAGCCGTGTGTGAGTTGTCCCAAGATATTTATTTATATTTATATTTATTTATTCACAAAACGTTTTGGGAACACATTCATTGTACGTACAGCTAAGGAGTGGGACGACCTGGGAGTCTATAAGTCAAGAGTGAATAAGTTACTTCTAAGCAAGCGTGCTTCATCTTCGACCACATTATCGCTTACTATCAAGTGAGATAGTGGTCAAATGCGTGCCTATCACGCATGAGTAGCAGTGGTGGCCGAGTGGTAACGGCCCCGACTCACGAATTGTAGGTTGCGGGTTCAAACCCAGCCAAATCGCTTTACTTTGTGTAATTTATTTCATCACCACTGCTCTCAAAATGGCGAAGGGAAACATCGTGAGGAAACCGACATGTCCTAGAACCAAAAATTCGAAGACATGACATTCACCAACCCGCACAGGGCCCGCGTGCTCGATTACGGCCCATTCCCTCTCCTAGAGAGGAGGTCTATGTCCCAGTAGTGGGAACATCAAAAGGCGGATTATGCGTACCTATCAATAGTAAAAAAACATATCAGGGATTGATCGCATGATGTTTTGACATCATTTGTCAATCCCATACATTCTTGTCTTCGCCACATTACCGCTGACAATGTCATTTATCTAGAACCTCTTGTGGACGCTCTGAAAGGTGTTATTTAACTTACTTACTTAGTGAATGACACTCTTTGGATTCATGTCAATTTTTTTTTTATGTCGGTAGTTAGTGAGTCATAATGTTCTGCCAAAAAATTCCAACAATTTTTTTAATATTTTACTCTTACCTTACTATTTGTTATGTATGATTCATGTGATTGTGCTATTGTGTGTCCTCTGTTCTTGCTCTAAATAAAGGTTTTATCTATCTAACTGTTTCTTGAGCTCCAACTAAATTGATTTCGACTCTTATCGATACGTACGGAAAAATCAATTGGATCTCAAATAAAATAACATTTACGAAACATTTTCGTTTGAGCACCGATTTTAAGAGCACCAATGCTAATAGCTTCAAATTTAATAGGAATGAATACCTTGGGTGCAAGCATCGGTGCTTTTAAAACCGGTGCTTCAACGAGAATACTCCAGTTTTACGACCACAATAATAATGCTCCTGTGCTATTCCAAGCACTTAATTGGTGACATCAAAATTATGTGATATTCTGAGAAGTAATTAATGTCACCTTACATTATTTATTTTAAACAATGTAAAGTGAAAAGATTTGTATTTTTGTATGTAACGAATAAACTCAAAAACTACAGGACCGATTTCAAAAATTCTTTCACCATTAGAAAGCTACAGTCACCCTGAGTAACATAGGCTATATTTTATCCCTGTATTCCCACGGGAACCGGAACTACGCGGGTGAAACCGCGGGGCGCTGCTAGTTTCATATAATTTACTAACTATTTTTAAAATAAAAGTACAAGTCAATGTCATCGTAAA
The DNA here is from genome assembly GCA_905332915.2 of Hecatera dysodea. NCBI lineage: Eukaryota > Metazoa > Arthropoda > Insecta > Lepidoptera > Noctuidae > Hecatera > Hecatera dysodea. The sequence continues at coordinate 16,024,295 of HG995305.1, forward strand.
CTTTGCTCACGTCAACAACACTAAGAAAAAAAAACATGAGTAAGAAAAAGTCAACAACACACAAAATATTTATCAAGGACCTGCTAATTAGTGTTGTAAAGGACATTGTTTGCTTAACATAAACTTACTTTGTTAGAATTCGCAAGTTTTTTGTTTATTTCATGTTTATTTTATTAATATGTGAGTGCCGAAAGTGACACATCTTTGTCTTGGTTTTAATCAAATATTTTTTATTCTGCTTGACTTTTACGGTTTTTTTTTTTTGCCTAATGGATAACGGTATTAGTCCTGTTACATTTCTGATGAACGATAAACTACCTCCTTTCCTGGTGTATTTTTTTCATTAGTTAAATTTTCTTATGGCGCTATTCATTTATTACGTAAGACTATTTTCCCTGGTTTTTGAGACCCTCCCCCCTATTACTTATAAGAAAATATAACAATAAGCCGACCTGCTTCCCCCCGCTAAATGATACATGGTGTATCATTTAGGTACATTTTGTCGTTTCCAAGTGAAGTTTCCCATAGAACCCATTAGTCAGATGCAATAAAGAGGACTGTTAGAAGCAACTGCAGTCTAAGGGACCGAAGGAGAAGAATAAAGAGAAAGAATAAAAAGAGAAAAGAAGAAAAAGGTTTTTGGACGACACTGTTGGTGCAGTGGTTGAGCAATTGGCAGCTGCGCTGCGTGTCGCGGGTTCGATTCCCGCACGAAACAAATCTATATTAAGGCTTACGGATACTTGTTCCGGGACTAGCAGTTGTGTGTGCTATACATATGTGTGTGAGATTGTATGTTTGGAAACACACCTATGGTACAGGAGAAATTCCTAGTGTGGGGCAACGTTTTTAATATATTAAAAATATATATGTATATACATTTATTACTTTTGACACAATCTATCAATACTTTCCTAAGTCTGCTTGGTCGTGCGACCAGACTCAGGAAAATATTGATAGATTGTGTGAATCATAAGAATAACAATTAACTAGCAACGCCCCGCAGTTTCACCCGCGTAGTTCCTGTTAACGAAGGACGGGGATTAAATATAGCCTCAGTTAAACGCTAATAATATAGCTTTTTATTAGTGAATTTTTGAATTTTTAAAATTGTTCAGTAGTTTAGGCGTCAAAGCTTAACAAAAGCTTGAAAAACACACATTCGCATTATAATATTAGTTAGGATTTAGAAAGGTGTGAACTATAAGATGACGCTTGCATTTAAAAACCTTCAGATTATAGTTATCAGAAAATGCAGAATATGGTTGGTAATATTATTGCATACCTACCCGAACAATGAAAACCAAGTAAAGCAATTAGAAATCCTAAGATCTGCAGATCGCTTTAACTGTTTTGGTTATTCAAAGACAAGCAAGGCTTATGGCTTACTATCAGACAGTTCAGAAACCTAAAAGTCGAACGCATCTCGTAGTCAATAAATCTAAAATTTCGATATGCGTCGCATAAATTCTCCGCCATATCGTGATGTAAATAAAGTGTTAAAATACCTTTATGTTAAGTATGTAAGGACTGCGGGGATAAGCATGTGTTCGGTACGCACTGGTGGGCCCGGACCGGTTCGTATTATACCCTCTCTGTGACCACCGCGTGGGTAGGGTTAGCGAAGAAGAATTTAAAATTTTTGTATTTTAGGGAAGGTTCATATCTGACGGAACATGCGTCGCGTATTATCGGTCGCGTAACGCCAGAACAAACGAAATATATAGAAAAACACTTGACCGTTCACACTCAACCGATGATACGTTAGTGCGTCGAGTGTGAACGGTCAAGTGTTTTTCTATACATTTGTCTGTCAGATATGAACCTTCCCTTACTTTGATTACAGCATGACTCGTGTTAATAGAGCAACGCTGATATAAGCAGGACATTTCTTTAAGTATAATCTAATCTAAATTTGCCTGAATCTCCACACACGCCTGTCCTTGGCCATTGAAGGCCAATCAATGTTAAATATTTAATTGAGAGACAGTGATGCCGTTGGAGTCAATAATTGAACTCACTGGAATATTTTATTTAGGTATACATATTTAGTATAGGAAGTGAGCTATACTGAATATATTTTAATAAAATATTCCAGTGAGTAAAATATTAAAGGAAACTATCTCTATCATTTAAATATGTCTCTCAATTAAATATTTAACTTAGATTTATGATGAGAGCGAAGCGGTATTTTTTTCCGAACACAGTACCTGGTCATGCAGATGAATGGAGAGGGAGTAGTAGGCCCAAGAAAAAAAAAGCAAGAGCAATGGGTGCCTCGCCATCTGATAACAACCTGGCGACCTATTATGACGTCTTAAATCCATCATGATTTCTGTGTCAGAGAGAGACGGAGTTACACAAGACAAATAGCACTATCTCTTCTTATCCCTCATACGAATCATGATGGCATTGGCACTTCGTAATACGGCCACAGGCTCGCGTTGACAGCACGTCGTGTTCCATGCGCGCCTCTGAGAGATGTCAGCAAAGAAGACGGGGCCCACTAGGGTGAGTGCCTGTTAGGGTTTTGAAATTTGTTCGAAAGAGTTACCACGGCCTTGGAACGCAAATAGCATTAGGAAGAACACGGGATGGATGGGTTTTAGTCAGTAACAGTCTGTCTCTCCCTTTCGCTCAGCCCAGAGCGAAAGAAGTCATTTGATTATATCCCATCCAAAAAAACGGCCCAAGAAAATACATGTGGATTAAAAAAGAATGATTTGAAATACAAAAAAAATTGAAGAAATAAAACGTGTTTGCCCGTCAACCCCAAGAAATATAGGCCAAGGATAAGAAGATGATCATAAATGGCATCTGGAACTAAAAGAAAAGTTATCATAAATACTGAGGCTACAATAAATATCTTCTTGATTATGCCTTAGCAATATATTGCTTTATATATTGTACGTGATTATGCAAACCGTACCAAAACGCAGATCGCAGCCGTATCCGCTAAAATAAAAGCTGAACAAGGTCTGTGACCTTTAACTGGATTCAATGGGCACGCATGATCATCTCCTCATCGATATCTTAATTACGAACTTATGTGGGAAGAGATCGGTTCCATTCCGCAATTGCAACTTCTCTGATTCACGAAGTTGAGATGTGGCTTTGGCAGTTTATGCAAATATACATATATTTATGATTCGAAAACATTTATTTTGACTTTATTTTTATATACCTGCAAGCTTAATTAAATAGCTTCGTCGTAGTTGATTACTGGTGATCGGCCAAGCTTAATTAAATAGCTTCGTCTTAGTGTATTACTGGTGATCGCCGCTGGGTTCGTAAAATGCTAAAGCCCAAGTGCGAGTTTTTTTTACGTACTTGATCGCGATAGGTAACGTAAACGTCAATTTTTATAATGTCAATAGCTGTGTGTTTATTTAATGAAATATTAAAGATTATTATTCCAGCCATAATACAGAATTTGGTTAGTACTTTGAGTGCCCAGAACTCAGCATATTGGTCGAACAATACAAATTTGTTCTTGTGCCCTCAACTCGCATCTGAGTCTGAGTTCTGAACACCGAAAGTGTTAAACAAAATCACATGAGCCCAGAATCGTTACATAAAAATTAACCATAATGCTACTAGATTAAGTATGAAAGCATTAAAACTCTACAGGGAACATGCACGGCGTAGACTATGCCATCTAGCGTTACAAATCTGAAATTTTTACGTTGTAAATATTTGACTTGTGCTGCCTATAATTCCTTCACCCTCCGTTTAGGGGAACGTGCATGAAATAGACTGTGCCATCTAGCGTTGCAAATTTGAAACTTAAAGTAAATAATAATAATAATATACTTGACATTGACACGTCTGTGCTGCCACCTAGAGTTTCTGCACGTTCCCTGTTTAACGAAAAAAAGTGATAACAAGAATATATTGTCAATCTTTAATTCCCAGTATAGTTTTAAATAATCGCATTACTTAACTTTTTGTTTGTTAAATAAGTTTTTAATTTTTAATTTTCAAATATTTTATATTATATTAATTTAATTCTTTGTAAAAGTTAGGTTAAATATTTATGTTATATTTTAATTTAAGCAATAAGATAATATGTTTAGCTTTAAATATGCATGCAGTATTCACATCTAGTAGGTGTCAGTCATTTGTTTTGTAAACAAAGTATTAATTTTAAGTATGCACGATTGTACATCAGTTTTGTGAATCATAAATTAAAAAAAAAAAAAAAAAAATGACCAACACAACCCAGGTGGCATAGGATAACTTGATTGATTGAATCTAAAATATTCTTAAACATATATTTGACAATCTACAACGGCTAAGTGCCTCATTGTCAGCATAAAAAGCGTGTTTTATACAAACACAGCTTCTTATATGCCGCGTAAGAGTAAATTTACTTAACGAAACGGTTCTGTTGATCCTACGAGGACCCTATAAAAGTGAATGTACTCTTGATTTTCTCATAGTTTGGTATATTACATTATGATACAGATGGTTTTACCTAGTACACCACTCTGTAACCAATGAGGAGCTTGTGGCTAAAGAATAACAGCCGCACAGGTCGATCTTCGAAGTTAAGCAATGTTTGCCGAGGTTGGTCTGTGGATGGGTGGCTATCTTAACATAACGAAACTTCTCCGTGCCTCGGAAAACACGTTAAGCCGTTGGTCCCGGCTTGTCATTAGGAGATCTTTGGCAGTCGATACGGATTTTCAGAAGCCAAAAAAAAATCTGACACCAGTCTGATAGGGAGCCATAAAATACTGGTATTCAGCTGAATCCGGCTTGTCTGGGAGCCGACCCCAATATAGTTGGGAAAAGGCTAGGCAGATGACTTTTCTGTAACCAATGTTCGTATCTTGTGAATCAAAAACGATCCGGTGGATGAAAGGTATTTGATTGGACGAAAGTTTAAATATGAAGAAATTTTACGAGTATTATAGTGAAATGAAAAACGTAGTTTCACTGGGAGCAGATCATGGCTAAATAATAATAACTGGACGGTTTGATATAGATGGATGCCCATTCATCATAACGATACTTTTCCGTGCCTTTAAAAGGGAGGCAGGACCTCAGGTCATGGCTGTCATTAGTACGTAAATCTTTGCCAGTCGTTACGGATAATCAAAAGTCAGAATATCTGACACTAGTACTGGGTAATACGAGGACCATATTACTAAGTTACTGGTTTATTTACGTAAGAATGCTATCGCTCCATGTAAAATGGCTGGTATTCAGCTACATCCTGCTAGGTTAATTTGAAGAATTGAGTTAACTTTACGACTTTACAAGAACCTCCTGAGCACACACTTTTAAAATTATGATAATCTTACCCACTTCGAAAGTCCTTGAAGAAACAAAACTCAGACCCACACAATGATCTCTGACGTCACCCCACGCACAGACAAACAAACAAAGGGACAAAACTCGATATTTTAACGAGGCTCTCGTTTTAAATTTATAATGCCACCTTCTGTATTCAACACTCAGTGACTACCAATTTTGCAACGCGAATGTATAAGAGAAGCCGATGCTGCTGGCAAAGATGGAAATAAGGACGTATTATGATTGGCTAGGATTTTTTCTTTGAGAGTTGTGAGAAGTAGGGATAAATTTTGGCTATAGTTTAAAGTTGTTTAATAGTATGTAAGTAGAGCTATTTACTTTAATTCGCTAAAACATGAAGCTGGAGCGTTTAGAAAGTCTGTAAACGAAATGGAGAGTTATGTAAGTAATGATGAATAGATGGAAAAAATTGAAATGTACGACTTTGTAATAACTATGAGACTAGAGGAAAAAAACTGGTTAAACCAAAATATCTTTCTTTAATTCTTTGTACACCAAAACAACTTATATTATATTATACATCATCATAATAATAATCATAATTTTTACACAGCGTAAAATGACCTGTTATAAACTAGAGTAAAAAATAAAGGGACATGCGATATCGGCAATCCCGGAAGATTTGCTATCATTTATTGAAGAGTTCCGTCTCCTATCTTCGAAATTCCTCATCAGATCTTCACTAAACAAGAAAGGGCCTCGAAATACTACGATGCTCTTCCAAATCATCGTATACAGCTTTTTGTCTTTCATTTTAGATCGATGAAGTGAAAATGAGAACTTTATCAATATAGTCGAGGCCAATTAAATACGTATTATTAGGGATAACTCAAATACTAGTCGTCAAAGCACAGTCAAATTAAATGGAATCACACGTCCAGCACCAGCTTTCAAATATAAAAAGAATCTTTAAAATCGGTACACCCAGTAAAAAGTTATTAGGCAACACACAAAACAAAGAAATACAGCCGTCTTAAGAACCTCCTCCTTTTTTTGAAGTCATTTAAAAAATCAGGGCTAAACTATTTGACGCACACCCTGTACTGTAACGTGGGTCTTAAGTGTTCATTAGATTCAACATTTAAATAAAAATCTATGAGATAACAGACGTTGAAACGACTGTCCAATTTAATAACTATTTTGAGTCACCTATAAAAACCATATGACTGTTAGAAAAGATTAGCAAAAGACGAACCAAAAACAATCGTCTGCAAAACGTCCTAGAGTCAAAAATAGATTACAGCAATAACCACACTTCACGACACCACAAGAATAAAACAACAAAACAAAACACTATCTGAAAACCGACCCAACATCATTCGAACATTCAATACTCAACCAACTCAGTTTCATTGTTTGCAACAGTCTAACTAAATCACTTGATACCCACATCAAATCAGCAGCTGAACCTAGCATTAATCTGCACTAAGTCGCTATAATTCCCTTTAAGAACAACACAGGACACCATAAAAGCGATTGAACTGGCATTTTGCGCCTACAAAATGCATAAGCCTCCTCACAGGCCATTATTGTGCTGAACAAATCATGGTATTACTCTTGACTAGCTGGTGGATTTGGTTTCGCTTGCTGCATTTGATTTTGGGATCAGTTGATTTGGGTTGATTTAAGTAAATTGATTATACTTCTGTATATTAATTTGTCTGAAACCGTTTGCTAATTCACTGAAGATTTTTTAGAAGACCAGCTTCAGAAAGCATCTTTCTGGTAACATTGCTGGAATAAACCCTGTTGAGCAAATTTAAAGCATATGACTTTCTTTAATTCGTTATTGTAAACCAAAACAACTTATATTATATTAGACATAATAAAGTGCATGTAGAAAGCCGAGCTTAAATCAAAGTTGAGTTTTCTCCCAGCAAAACTTTGAGCAATAGAGAGAGATACTTACATTCAAAGTTTTTTTTTTTTTTTTCAGTAAATTCGTTCAATTTATACGTGGCAGTGTATGGGGTTACAATATGGTCTGATTTACATTTTTAAATAGCAATATATTGCATTTTATAGGACGCATAACATGCTCGAGGAAAAATATCACAAAATATACTTATTTTTAACAAGCTCAACGTTTAACCCGGTAGGTAAATCATAAAACGAACATCTTCAAACAAACCGCTTAATTCCAACTACATAAAATAAGCCTCCCGTACATTTATAAAATCACATATAAGGTATGTATATCATACGCACAGACTTATTATTAGCAGCGGTGTCCAAAGCAAGGCCGCCGGCGCACACGCGTACTTATAAATCAAGTTATTCGTTACGCCCCAACCGCATTGTCCTCGCCTTATGCTCTAAAAAAGCAAAAAAACACACGAAAGCAAAGGAATATATCGAAAATCGAGCACGTCAAAATTTATTCCGATTGAATCGAAAACGAATTCGGATGCGCCGGCGCACGGTAATGCTGCAGGGATTTTTGATTGTCTGACATTTTTGGAAGGACTGCTTATCGTTTTTAAATTTTTGAATACGATGGAGGGAAAGTCGGAAGATCGGGACAGAAGGTTGTTTATATCATGATCATAAAACAGCGTATTCATGGATTTACTCAGTAGTTATCTGTATCAGTCATATAGTATCTGTGACCAAATTGCTAGTTAGAGTCAACGCAGTTACGCAGTATGTTTATCGTTCTTTGTTTTCGTCAATCTTATTTTTTTATAGTTCAAATATTCAAAAAAAAAGTAGTTGGAATCGTATCATAATTGTTCCGTTCGGAAACCAGTCTAGATACTACTTCCTTTTCCTCTCAGGTAAAACTAATGAATCTTCCATTATCACTCAGGTCTACTGCTTTAGCTGGATTATTGATTATTGATGAGTAGTAGCCATGTTGCTTGAAATAAAAAAAACGACGACGGGAACTTCGACCATTACTTTATATTACCTTTTTTGGATGGGAAATCGATAAATTAACTCTTAGAGTATCAGACTCTTACTGTCAATGACACACCCATGTTTCTCCAAATACCCATTGCGTTCCAGAGCCGCGGTTCCTTCGAACAATTTCGCAACCCTGGCAAAACCATGATTCCTTAAACCCTTGAAACGTACCAATTATAAGTCTGCATTGTTACGCCACATCGGTAGGTAACAAGCAGGAGTCGCGTCGATCAGAACAATGGGAAGTATCGATGGCACTTGTCAAAAATAAAAATGTCCAACTGACCGCCCGGGCACGATAAGTCTTTGTTCACTTATTTGGATACGTGTATGGGGAATGACCGTATTTCTGGTGATTCATTTTGGTTTTTAATAATAATATTTTATAGTCCCGTTAAGTTGCAAGCGATTCTGTTAAATCGTTTTACCATATTCTTGTACATTATATCATCCATCTATCTAATCATTCCATTATATCTTAATACAGGGCAAAGATCTGTTTCTCTCATTTTAAAGTCTTTCACAAACATCTGTCCTGTACTTTCGGTAAGAGTCAAGTTTATCTACCCATCATTGTCTTGGTCTACTGCATCATTTTGTTCTAATCATGAAATAATTACTATTATCCTCCACTCCTCTCAAAAAAGATTAGCCAAACATGCTTAAAATATTATAACGTGCAAGAGTATGTGAAAACAGAGGCGCAGTTTCTCCTCCTTACCTCTCATTGTCCATCTTACACGACACCCAATGATTGGTACTCATTTAATAGCAATAGATCATCAAGAATTTGTTGAAAACACAATAATATAATGCGATTTATCTCCAAGAACTATCAAACCACTGTGTTCAATTTTAAATTTGGTGTAGGTACAATAAATAAATAAAAACAGGAGAAGTGTCTGAAAATATATCAGTATATTTTAACTACTAAATCAAAACCTAAATTTTAAAGATTAAAAAAGAAATTGACAAAGTAACGGTTTATTTTACTAAGTACATACTCAGTAAAAAAACCGTCACCTCGACAAAAAAAAGCATTCTTCGCCACAGCCTAGCAAAAAAGAAAAAAAGGCAGCAGGGTTGGCCTGAATATAATTATTATACAAAACAATGGAGTATCAATGGCACTTGGTAAAAAATATTAAAACTTAGCTACCAAACACGATAAGATGGCTTTGTTCAGGTTTAAGCGTGAGAACTTTATGGTGATCAATTTTTTAATAAACATACTAAATAATGAAGTGGAATTTCCAGGCGGAGTTTTGATGATGACCCATCCATAATAACAAAAATAAAAGTATAAATTGGATGCAGCGGCTGAGCAGTCGGTGGTTGCGAAAACCGAGAACTAAAGTAGTAGACTGTTCGAGACGCTTTTAGATTTTGAGAGTAGAAAATGAGAACATCATTATGAAAGGAAATGGAATACTATAGCAATGGTTTAAAACAAGATCTAGATTAAGAATCTCATATTTTACAGCCGTAAAAATAAACCATACAAGGAATTCCTTAAAGGCATTATCTGCCATTGCTGGCTTTAATCCTACAGATCCCCTCAGCGTATTGCAAAGTAACAAGCTAATCCGAATAATCGACTATTTTGCTCGACGTAACAAATCATTCCACCCACTTTTACACGTTTGTTCAACAAACACGCAATATATTACTATTTTCTCTTTCAATAATACAATTTCAGAGCTAATCTCAATGCCAAAACTGCAAACTATGTAGAATCCAGCCTTATTAGGGCAAGGATGGCTTGAACATTATAGCGATTACATTCCCAAATTAACATGACCCCTGAAACTCCGAACAATTTGTGGATCTCAATGTGATTGCCTCTTATGTTTCGAGTTCTCAAAGGTCTTCGTGCATTGGTGGTGTTACAGGAATAAAATATGGCCGATATAGGAGTGGATAGGCGACAACAATGGACGTTCGGAATTTAAAATTGCGCGTAAAATTTAGGGCTGTGTGTGCACAAGGCGTTGTCTTTTTTTTTAAAGAACATTTTAAATTGATCAGATTGTAGTCAACTTAGTGCACCTTGCAAAATGGGAAATATGTGTAATGTCAGAAATAGGTAAATTGTCCGTGGAAATTAAAATTTTGTCGGCCATAAAAACAAATTTTCAATACACAGTAGTGAGTGCTGACAAAGTGAAATTGTATTTACAAAATATTTTCTTTTACAAATATACATAATTATGTACTATCTTTTCTTGCGACTTCACTCCCATTACCTAGTCCATAAAAACTTTGCATTTTCCGAGATAAAAGTATTTGCTTACTTACTTTAACCTCGACACTCGGTGATAGTGGTGACATGCAGTGCTTTCTATCAATGACAGTTTTTTTTTAACAAGTCAGTACCACATCATCATCAACAGCCTGTTGCAGTCCACTGCTGGACATAGGCCTCTCCAATTGTCTCCAATCCCGCTGAGCGACTTTGAGTTTGTGGACCATACGAGCCGTCAGTGTCCATGTCTCGGCTCCATTATCGGCTCATGACGGGTAGGACGCACTGATTGAAGACTTTCGTCTTTAGGCACTGTGGGATCGACGATGTAAAGACTCTACGTAGCTTCCCAAATGCTGCCCAGCCCAACTGAATTTACCTCGTTCTCAAAGTTGTTTCTACCTAACTGCAATACCACATATAAACAATAATATAAACTTGCACTTCTTACAATAAAATAACAAAGTTCCATAACCATATTTTATTTATTTAAAGAAGATATGAAAACAGTCACAAACAAAAAAATCAAAAACGATACTCCTTCCAATACCCAGTGCTCGCAATCCTTTCATTACTCAAATCCATAGACAAGTACGGCATTATTTTTAAAAGCAAAACGGATCACCTTTGTGTTCCCAACTGAGCTTCGTTCCATCATTAGTCTTGCTGGCCAGTAATTATTGAAATGGATATTATTGGCTTCTACGCAGCTTGTTATAAATCATGTAGAATCTGTGACGTTGCATCAATGGTTCAGTAAAATGGTTCTGGATTTAAGTTGGTGGAAGTTTTGCAACGGTTTTAGTTGATTCTATTTTAAATTCTTTTATTTGAATCTGTTTTGTGAATACAGTAAGTACATTTCGATAAAAGCATTTTAACACGTTAAATGCATGCCCAATTACAGTTAACTCTAATGCCAATTGGGATATACAAATAACAATACTATAATTTAATGACTGAGTTACTCGCGTAAGTAATTTTTCTACATTTTATTGCGTGTGCATGATCACAAGAAGAATAAATCTTTTGTTTCTTATTTCACATAAAAAGTCATCTACGTTTTAGACACTTATAACTTTCATAATTATAATATAATTTGTGATATCTGCATATGGCCATCATCATCATAAATTTCAATGCCACAAATCAATTCAAATCCAGTCACTTTTAAATCCTCAACGGACCCTCAACAGAAACCATTATCTCTCATAGTTTTCGTTTTAAATATCTGCTAATACAATTCCTTTGCAAAATGATCGATAGTTGCCATTTCAAGTAGCTCCCCTTTTAAATTATTATCCTGCACTTTATCTTCATCTAAAACATTTTCAACTTTGAAACTTTCAAAATAAAGTTCATTTTTGCCGAGATGATCGGAGAGATTTCTTCACTTGGACACTGTGACAACTCTATGGATGATCTGTCAATACGGAGACTGTAGAATTTATCTTAGTTTGAAGTACAAGTCTGTGGCGAGGTGAAATTACTTTGGTTATTATCGGAGTTCTTTCAATGTATTGGAATGTTGGAAGTATTTTAGTTCTTGTTGTTTCTTTAAGAAAGAAGGCTTAGTTAAGACTGTGAGAAAACTGATTGATCGAAAGAGTCACCAATTATGCGTTGTTGCTGTATTAATTTGTTAACTCGTTTTTCTCAAGAACAGAGTAATTTAATGCGATCATACATAATTAGGGTATGATCACGGAAAAAGAAGAGCACTATACCCTATTCAAGATAAGATTAGACATTAAAATACATCTTTTTACAGTCCTTTCAACCGATTTTGACTTCTATTGCGTTGGTGGCATGACACATGGTATCTGCAGTAAACAGTTGGTTATTATAATCACGTTTTTGCTTTTAATGCCATCCTTATGCCAACGGAATAGAAGTAAAAATTGGTTGAACGGACCGTAAACAATTTTGTTCCAATGTCTAATCTTATTGTGAATGGAGTATAGTTATATCAATAAAAAAAAAACTTGTATTTAGTCTTTAATACGTAACTTTCTATGAGTAAAATATTTATTGAAATAATTTAACCTCCTATCGGTAGTTTAGATGAGATGACTTGAATTTATAAAAATGTTAAAGGTAGGAGAAAGTATGGAAAGCACTCTTGTGACATAGCTGTCAAGTGATCTTTGCTTCTGTTTTGTTGCTGGGGAATTTGTTGCGCCACTTCTTCTTCCCAGCTAAAACGCTAGGAAGTGGTGACGGGTTGGCGTTTTGGGGACTGTCTTTATGTATTTCACGTTCAAAAAGTACTGGCTCTCAGCCTAGTTTGAATAAATGAGTTTTGATTTTTTATAGGTAACCTGTTCTGGCCTTTTTCCAGTTTTCCCGAATCCGTGTGATTGTATTTTCACATATAACTACATAACTTTTCCGTTACTGCCTGACTGAGTGACTGACAGACAACTTACAGCCGAAACTAATGGTCGTAGAAAGTCGAAATTTGGCATGTAGATTCCTTGGGGAACGCGACGAGAATATTTCCTGAAATTCCTACGGGAACGGGAAAAAAACGGTACGGGCGCGTACGAAGTCGGGAGCAAAAGCTAGTATTATTATATTTATTGTTTCCACCCAAATCCGCTTGGTCCTTTTCTAGAAAGACCACCTCAGACAATAACCTATATGATTTGAAAAATACAAGTTGGTAATTGTATGAATTTTAAATGGGACTTTGACCTCTGAGTTTTTTGGTGTTTCTTCTCATGACAATCAGCTAGGAAAGTTTAGTCACATCTAGTTCTAAATAGCCCAAAAAATATGTAAGAATAAAAGTTTTATTAATATTTAAACTATTTTCAAAATAAATTAATTCATAATTTCACTAAGCCGTTGCAATTTACTAACTCTGACAAATTATTATTATAGTTGTATCTGAACTCAAATTATCTGACTCAAAAAAAAAAAAAAACATTTTTTTTTCGTACCAGCCCTACATAAAAATCTTAGCATAAGTACGAGCATTTGGTATCGTGGTCTAATGTTAGTTGTCCCTCGTTATGAGTCGCCGGCGCAAATCTAGGATTGCGTCGCCCATGTCACAGACGCCGACGCGAATTGCTGTGTACGACACTTAGTAATGGCCGTCTGTTTTACATTTATTGATATTTTTAGAATATTTTCTTGTGCTGTTTCTTATATGGTGTTGTAAGAATTAGTCATATTGCATGTTGTATTCTATCGCGAATTTATATGACTCTTGTAGTGTTTGGCATAAACGTAATCAGCCTATCAACGTTCCCACCGCTGGGACACAGGCCTCCTCTCTAGGAGGGGGAACTTGTATAATAGGGAATTGTACTGTGTGATCGGATTCAAAGGTGTGAGCGCTTGTGGAATATTTCAAGTAAAATTTCTTATTAGGATATTGTCTTTGCATTACGCAAATACTAATTCTATTGATAGCCTTGTGTTTGACCACGATATCACCTGATGAAAATCGATAATATGATCGACGATGAAGCACGCATTCTTTAATAATTTAGCTGTTTACAGGCAATGGTCATCACTTTTGTAATTTATATAGTCTTTAAAGAAAATTCGAAATAAGGATTACTTCTTCCAAAATATAATTGACTTCGAATCAATAGAGAAAAAAAAAACAAAACAAATGACGACTTAATTAATGAAGTTATGTACCTCATCTATACTAATATTATAAAGCTGAAGAGTTTGTTTGTTTGTTTGTTTGTTTGAACGCGCTAATCTCAGGAACTACTGGTTCGAATTGAAAAATTCTTTTTGGGTTGAATAGACCATTTATTGAGGAAGGCTTTAGGCTATATAACATTACGCTTAAGCCAATAGGAGCGGAGCAGCGATAAAGAATGTTTTAAAATCGGGGATTCCACGGGGACGAAGTCGCGGGCAGAAGCTAGTAATTAATAACACATGAGAGCAAGTATGAAACAGAGCCCCTTAACAGACAGTTTATCTTATGATCGCTCATTGGCTCTCTGACTCACCATACATTTCTTGGTTCAATGCAATAATTACCTTGCAGAGGCGGAATGGTGATTGCAATATGATGCCATTATTGGGCTCGATCACAGAGCAAGAAATCAGCGCCGCAGACGCCGTGACATTCTTAGTCAAGCATTATCAAATTATAAAAAAAAAAAACTTTTATTTCTACAACATATTTTGCAAGAACATAATTAGTGATTGGAGCCTCCATTTAAACAACTAATACCTGTATTGGAAGATTCCGCACTTCCATACCAAATAGGAGAAACATTAAATTATTTGTGTGAGTATTTATGTGTGTATGTTTGTGAATGTGTGAATATATGTGTGTGTATGTTTGTGAGTGTGTGAGCAGATTTGTGAGAGTGTATAATAAGTGTAAACATGTGATTAAGCGCATACGCCAAAGATATTTCATACAAATTTTCAATTCGTTATTTTGCGTAATTACTGAACCGATTTTAATGAAACGTCACACATATTTAATATGCAGGATATAGCATAGGTCTAAAAAGTTAGTTGAAAACATTTTCCATCAATAGTGTTGCAGTTAAATTAGACCCATTTTAAATTTTCCATACAAACATAAATGTCCAGTTATCTATTTTTGAATAAGACATTTCGAAAATGTTTTTAACTAACTTGCGGCGTATGCGCTCTTAAAGGTGAGGACGTGCCACCGCACTTTCACTATCTCCACAACACTTAAACTGTTGAACTCCATAGTATGCAGCAGTGGACAGAAACCTAGCAATATGATACAAGTATTAATAGTGCTTCTGTTTCATCATAGTTTAAAAAAATTATCAAATTACTTAAAGATTGGTTGCAGTCATAGTATTTTTTGTATATATAAGTAGCATAATCAGCCTTTTAACGTTCCCACTGCGCTGAAACAGGACTCCTATCTAGGAGAGGGAATGGGCCGTAATCCACCACGCGGCCCCAGTGCGGGATGGTGAATGTCACATTTCTTCGAATTTTTGGTTCTAGGACATGCCGGTTTCCTCACGATGTTTTTTTCCTTCACCGTTTTGAGAGCAGTGGTAATGAAATTAATTACACAAAGAAATGTGCATGACTGGGTTTGAACCCACGATCTGCAATCCGTAAATCGGGGCCGTTACCAATCGGCCATCACTGCTCCATTAGCTCCACGGCTCCAGTATATATAAGTATTTCCCTATTATGCGTTCAGCAGTTTCTGCAAAGCCAGAAATGGAAGGAAAAGAGAATTATATATTTTATTAAATAAGGTTACATTCCCTATTGTCACAAGTCGTCAACTTTTAACTAAACGGTTTTGAAACTTAACCATGCCGTCTAAAAGCAAGCCACTACATTGCAACGTTTCCATATTCTGTGGGACCGACTGTATCAGGTCCACAAGTCTCCCTGTCGCAATACTAATCACGACCTCATCGTATTCGCTATCGAAATCTGGGTATTATTATTGCTCAAATAAGCAAGATTTGCTTGCTTATCAAATAAGTTTAACTTTTTCTGTTTATAGCAACAATTTTTGCACTGTTTCAAGAGCTGAAAAGCTAACTGGGTTTATTTATAAAAATGGCTAAACAGCGGTCACACCGACATCTTCTTGGTAACGACCGTAATTAAAATGAGTGATATTTAAATTTGTTTTCAAATGCCAATTTATTTGAGACCGCATGTCATGCTGACGGTTAAAAAAAAACAGTACAGTATGAACTATATTATACCTTTTTGAAAAGTTTAAGTGAAATAATATTTCTTGCATGTTTGTTATAAGTTGTTGTGAAATATAGATGATTATAACAAATGAATATTATTCTAAACTAAATTATATCGTTCGTTGTTATATAATAGTAACAATAGTTATACCTAACATAACACATCCCATACAGAGGTCATCAGACCTACACGAGTGAATAGATTACTATTTCTGATATTTCTTGAACATTTTTGTTGATAGGCTTGCGTTTAATCCACCTGATGATCAAAGACAAAGACAAAGATTTATTTGCAAATAAATTTAGTAACAAAAGTTCCTATGCAGTATAACAATCGCTTAATATATTCAATCATAATTAATGACATGCAAATTAGCGATGATGTGGTTGACAACCAAGGGTGATTCCCTAGAAGTATTTATATATATTGAATATATAAGCCCGACCAAAAGATCTCCATCCACATGTAGCCATCAGGAAACACAGATTCCGGTACAGAATTCCACTTCTTAGCTGAACGTACAGTAAAATAATTCTCAAAACGTTTACTATGTAGAGGTGGGATAAAATCCACGTACCAGTCAGTCTAAAGTACCACAATATAGATGTTCATAATAATAATCTGCGTAAGTTCAACTTAACTGTAAAACATAAAGAATTGTTATTAGTAGTTCCAACAACATAGAAACTTGTCATAATGAAAATATATTGTTTAGAAAATTTCTAAACTGTAGCGTGTAGCAAAGAATCTGGATCAGAAGTTAATTTCAAAACTTTAATACTTTTAAAAGAAGTATACGTCAGGGTTGATCAACTATGTTCCCTGGAAGTTTATCTAAAATTAACTATCTGACGTTAGTGCTTTTCTGACGCTGTGCTAGCTCAGGTATTTTTAATTTTAGATTGAGATATTAAAAAAAGTAAGGTCCACTTGCGGTAACTTTACAAATTTGCAGCATAGTCTTTTTTGTGATGAAAGTGAAATAATTAAAAACATACATTTTGCCAGGGCTAACTACGGTTTCGTATTTGTACAGGAAACACTTTTGTAATCCAGTGTTAGATTCCCATGACATGATAACCGACCGGAACGTGGGCGAGGACGCTGATAAAAGCTAGTATAAAATAGATATTCTTAAGGTAGGCTTGATAAATGGTCTTTACAGACAGTCTGCACTTAGCCAATCACTTCAGTAATTAGTCTAAATACAGACTCACGAGAGTTTAAATTACTACAGTTATTTGACTGACGCGACGTAAGCCTTTGACTGTTAGCGCGGATATTCAATGACTGTGAAGTCATTGGCAAGGTTCTGTTAGTAGTGCACTGCTTTAGTTTACCTATATACTATACGAGTACATATTATCTCCACTGAGGCTCCTGCAGACAGGAGCGATGAGACAATGCGTGTTCAACAGCTCTATGTAATGGGCCTTTGGTTTAGGCTATTTTCAATTATTTATTGTATGTATCATTTTTTCTTTATGAATTCTTTATGTATTTATATATTTCATTTTAGTATGTGTACCGTTAGCGTATCCGTGGCGTAATTTGCATCAAGGCATAAAAGGTAATCTGTACAGGACCTATCAGAATACCGTGCTGTGATATTTTTTTTTAAATATCGCATTTTATGCTGAGATAGGAACCTTTTTGGCCTCGCACAATTACATTAAGTTATAACTGAAATCTACAGCTTTTTAGTAGTTTTATTTTATTTTTTGTTTAATATTTTGTTTGTTTTGTGTGAGTCCCAAATAAACATTTTTCTATGTAAAATCGATGTCGCGTCTTTTTTTCTGGATTGGAAGTCATCAATTGACTGCTTCTGCTCTATGCGGAGCGGAAGGGAATGTCAGACTCTTACTGACTAAAACCCACTCGTGGCTTTTGCGTTCCAGGGCAGCAGTGACTCTTTTGTACAAATTCCGCAACCCTAGCAGGTACTAACTCTGTTTTAAACCCTTCTTCTTTGGTGGCATCTCTTTGAGGTGCGCGTGGAATTACCACATTATTGCTTAGCAGAAGGAGATGACCGCTTCCCATACCTCCTCGCTCCAGACCATGGATTGACCTAGAGCCGTAGGCGAGAGGTCGCCGCCACAGATTGCCTCGACGAAGACACGGCGTTGCTCCACCCAAGCAGGACAGACCTCCACCGTACAGATACTCCCTCGTATCTCCCGGGCGATTGACACAGTGTTAACACCTGGGCGTATCTTCCCACCGAATTCGAAACAGGTACCTTGCGAAACATACGTATCCGGTGAGTACCTGCATCAGGTGGAAGGTGAGAATACCGTGATGCTTCTCCAAACAGTCCTCAAAGTGGGGACTTATCGCCATAACTAGCTTATGCCTGCCACTTCGTTCGCGTGGAGTTCCATACAAAATGTTAACCCCTTTTTCACCCCCTTAAGAGACGAATTTTCAAAAATCCTTTCTTAGCGTATGCCTACGTCATAATATCTACCTGCATGCCAAATTTCAGCCCAATCCGTTCAGTGGTTTGGGCTGTGCGTTGATAGATCACTATGTCAGTCAGTCAGTCCCTTTTGAGTTATATATATTTAGATAGTGGCGTACCCAGTCATGCCACACTTGTGATAGTGGTTTCGTCGGTTTAAATCTTCAGTTATGGTTGACGGTGATGCCGTGGTCGTCGCGTCAACTTATGCTTATGCGGCGACTCGTTTAATTTTCTTTTTTTATAGTCCGTACTGCCCCACTGCTGGGCAAAAGCCTCCCCTAAGTCCTTCCAAGAATTCTTTTCCGGCACAAAATCGTACCGCCCCTCATGGTACGCGTTCAGGTTGCCTCGTTACCTTTTTCGCTTAAACATTCGAGGCAATATTTTTTCCATGGCAACTATTCCCTCAAGTACAAGCAATTGAATCTCAGAACTAAAATACATTGTATGAAGCATTTCTACACAAAACCCATCAGTGACTTATAAACCCACCGATGTTGAGCAATCAGGAAAGATTTTTATTGGGAAATCCTATCGTGCATTTCTTGTAATAAAAAAAGACGGCTAAAACCCGTTTTTAAAATACAAATCTATTATATCCAAACAAGAATCTTCCATGAACACTTTTAACGCGAAGTTTCAATATATTTTCGCGTAGATGCTTGCGAAAATATAACCAAATCATAACATATTTAATATGAACAGCATATTTGAGCAGCATACCGTCTTTATTATGACACAGTCGGTAAATTACCGCAGCAACATATTAATATTAACGCGTTGCGTGCTTCAGATAGCTCGAGGAATTACTCAATACGCTAAATTTACAGTATATGATAGAGATTCAGACAGATAATTATTTTTCGCAAAAATCCTTTTTCCTTCGACAGCGTAAACTGGGTAAAGATTCTTATTGAGTTTTGAAAACTTACTCATACAAATTCTATCTCTACCATAATTCAGACGATTGGATTGAAATTATATGACAGTATTATATATTTATTTTTTATTAATTAGGTCTGGTTTACGAAGCCCGTAGTACCGTGTTCCCCAGTTAATGGGTTGTGGAAGTCTGGTGGCAGCCGCTTTACGTAAAATACTGGTATTCAGCTGAATCCAGCTTGACTGGGAGCCGACCCCAATATAGTTGAGAAAAAGCTAGGCAGATGATGAGTTAGGTTTAATATAAATAATTCAGAATATTTTTATGTAAAGCGAGTTAATGGGTAGTACCTGTTTAATTTCCTTTAAACCTGCAATAGCTTACATAATACTGGTGCGATTGATACTTACTATACAGTAACTAAAGTTAACGACAGAAAATTCACCCTTCATCTTAGCGTAATGTTTCACACATGCTGATCAAGCTGTATCCTGCCATATTAGTTGTAATCCAGGGCCCATTTTTGTTAAGTCTAGGAGCTCCACAGTCACGCCATCTCGCGTGACTGCGCCGCAATTACGCGTGGGTTTTTATCCGAAATAGTTTAGAAGTTCTGTTATTTGGGATTTTTGTTTAATTTAACTTTTGTTTTCTTTGCCGTTTACTAGGTGTCAAATTAAAAAGTTGAGATTCTAAGGGAGATTCATTTATAAAGCCCTTTCCCAACTTGCTAATTTCTGTATTTTCTTATGAGACAGAGGTATCTGCAGAAGTCTAAATCAGCTCTCTTACTATGACGTTTCATTATCCTTGTTGTTGTGAAATTGTGAAATAGGGATGATGATATTCTTCTAACAGGATGAAAAGAAGAAAAAAGAAGATTACGAAAAGAAGAAAATTGTGAAAAGAAGAAAGGGAAATAAAGGAGAGATTGACAAATCATTGACATTGGCTTTTTTACGTCATAGTAAGAGGCAGATAGTCTTAAATGTATTTTTTAATGGCAGTCGAAACTAAAAAAAAGGAAATAGATATAAAAAAATGCCCAGAATCTAGTCAGATTTTATAGACTAGAGCCAGATGCGTGAGTAAGAGAAGCAGAAGAATTTACAAGGACAAGCACTTTTGCTCAACTTGATGTCAGTAACTTTTATCCTTTAAAATCTCCCAAGTATCTTTCACCAAAACACAAACCATATACTACATACTCTGAATAAATATTTCAACTGGAAGTGTCTCAGTGTTGACTCGGGGCTAAAATGTTAGCGATCAGCCGATTGCTGTTTTAAGATCTTATGTAAATAACTTCGTTCGGAGGCACAAGTTTGTCGTGCTACCGTCGATCTTGGTATTCGAGGGGATTTAAGAAATGGGGGAGGAGGTATTGATCTTCGTATATGAATTCTTGGAGATGAAATTTTATTGCTGTCGGAATTATTATTTGAGAGGAGGAATTTACTATGGTGTAAGAGTTGGGAAATTAAAGATGAGGATTTGTTCGTAATAAAAGGCCTGTAAAATTTTTACTGTTTTTTTTTAATAGATATCCTATGCTTATTCAGCAGTTTGAAGGAAACGTTTTTCAGTCTCATTGGTAATTTAGACCTTATTCACTTTACAAGGATATACTATATATCAAAATGCAATTTGCTTTCATTTTAAATGCATTTGGAAGCGAGCTCATCATAAATCATCATCAGAATTTCAGCCGTAAGACGTCCACTGCTGAATATAGGCCTCCTCCAAGTGTCGCCATATCAACCGGTCCTGTGCATCTCATCATCCTCCTGGGACCATCCCGGGGGAGGCTTTTCAACACTACTAAGGTATATGCAATCAACGAATTCTTCCGCCCTGGGCTTAGCTGAAGGAAGCGTCAGACTCTTACTGACTAAAACCTACACATGGTCCTCCTCTTGCCCACCATGGTGACTCTTTCGAAAAAATGCGGAGACCCTGGCAGGTCCAATACGACGCTGAGGCTTCGTGGTCGCCACTTTCGATCCCACCGACCATCCTTTCTGCGAGCAACTCATCGCCAGTCACACCCACTGCCTCTTATTATACCTTTTCAAAAAGTAAAATACTTTGTGCTGTGTTCACTATTTTTCTAACATACCATATCCAAACTCCACATTCCCTGGAAACCTCCTGAAAAATCGATGCCACCACTGCCGGCGCCTTTTCCGTGTTTATCCTAGAATATTTTTGCAGATTTATAGAGTAATCTTCGGTCTGTATTGCTCACTCTTTGGTTTGAGATAAGTGAGATGTTAGGACCAAGGAACGCCGTAGTCTTCTCGATATTATGGCGCCGTATATAGAAAGGAGGTATTTTAAACTTGACTTGTGAGGATGAATGTTTTTATGGCTGATGGCATTTTCTGCTGTTTGTTCTAACTTTCGCTCAAAAGTTCTCCTTATCGTCAAGGAAAGCCAGCATGTTTAATAGTTTTTTTCAAAACTTTATTTTTATCAGACTTCAAAAACAGAGGTTCCGTATTTTTGTCACACGTACATATGTAGGTATATAATTTTTTTGTATGCGTGCAATATTCTCACAAACTATTGATTCGATTTGAATGGAGTTTGTTTACAATAGGTATAATTTTAGTTTTATTGATGAACACTTCAAGAAGGAATGTAGACTATGTTCGACCGTAGTTATGTTTTATTTTCATGAAACTTGGCAGTAAAGACGATAGAGGCAAGGTTTTGGCAATATTCTGATACACCAACAAAAATATATTTAATAGCTCGATTCCTTAAAAAAATATATCACTGAATTCAGTTACTGTAAATTTATCCATGATTGACAAAGTCTCAAAATCAGTAAATATGCAGCATACAAACTTCCTAAAAGTCAGGTCAATCTGACCCTAACACTGCTCAGAGCCTATCCAGTTAATATTCACTATCTTCTAAAATAATCGCATGGCAGATATTGCCTCATTTGAATTTAATTATCCCCCAGTGTTTATTTAATGGACACGGCACTAAGATTTTATTCGGCTTCTTAACTCGAGTGGGTAGTTATAAATGAACCCGTTTATGCAGTTAAGCGAATGTAATTTCGTGTGTAATGGTACGATGTAATTTTTAGGGTTTGTAAACCCGCGGCTTGGTAATGAGTAAAGATTCTGTTCTGATTTTGACAAAGTGTATAGAGTCGATATGAATGTATTGGATTTTTATTTCCACTTGTTATACTATTTTCTTAAAATGAATCTATGTTGGTAAAAGATTTCGACGCGTCACAAATTAAACGTTATGTGCCAGTTAAGTCATTTGATTGGCTGCTGAAAATTGTAAACCAATCTCAAGACCACACAATATTGTGTTTTTTTTTTTTTAATATGTCAGAATATTTTTAATAATATTCGATGGAGAGACTTGAATTATCATCACACACTTTAAAAGCTGACTTTTTAACCGATTTAAAAAAAAGGAAGAGTTTTCTCAATTCGACCGGGTATATATTTTTTTTTTTATACTGACATAATTATGACATGACCAGTTACATTACAGGTAACCCTACATATTGCTGGTGATGCCATGAGCTATTGAAAAGCATTTAATAATGTAGATATCCTGTAAAATGAACAGCACCATTGATCACCAACGTCCGGTTCAAGACCATACACAACTTTTACAGCCAACACCAAAAAAATCGAGACACCACCGACCATTCAGCGAAACGCCTTTCAGCACCCTAAATCATCGCATTGAAAGCTAAAAACTCTTTCGTCCGATTGGCGATAGTGGCATTATGAAAGGCTCCGGCAAATATTCTGGCAACATTAGCATATGAATGATACAAGCTAAAAAAGAGCGCTCCCCTCCCCAGGTGGCGTGTTCGGAAATAGGTTCCGGTGCAGCCACCATAAGCTTCCTCTAGAGATAGGATGTAGTGGACCACGTATTGTGAATGGTGTGGATTTTTCATTCATTGTGGGTGTAGATTTTTTCTTGGGTTTTTATGAAATATTTAAAACCAATGTTATGTAAACCATGTAAGCATATTATCAGTATTTACTACTTAAAATCTGAAGCCATTTTGCCCCCATGTAGCCATAGGGGCAAAATGGCTTCAGGTTTTAGATGATTATAGAAAAAAAGAAAAATAACCTGGAATACTTTCTTCTAGGGGTCCTTCTTAATATACTTTCTTTTTATAAAGTCAAGTACGCTTTTTTGAGTCTTCGCCTCAATGTCTACTCGCTGACAGCCCTCCCTCAAACTTCTCTGAGCTGCTTCGGACGTCTACGCCGGTCAGGTGTCAATTTAGGAGACAAGAAGTGCAAATCAGTCATCTGTCGCCGAAATGCGCCGCTGTCGTTCAGATCCCGGTCTCCAGACTAAGTTTCCAGTCTCTTGTCTCCCTCTTGTATACGTTCGAATCGTTGGCATAGTACGCTGAGCCAACCTTTGCTGGATTAGTATGAGGACTTGATCAGCATCTATAGGTGTGGTTCCCATTTTCTATTAGCTTCATTTGTTTCTAGTGACGTGAAACAATGGAATGAAGACCAATTTTCATAAACGGATTACCAAACATTATGTTCTATGACATAAGTTGAATAATCTTTGGTTATGATATTGAAAGAGGTTGGCTATATATTTTTATTGAGTATGTTTTAACGGAGAGTACAAAATATAATTTTTTTACCTCTCCATATTTTCTTCTTAATTATTCAAAGTTCATTGATCCTATTGCTATTCGCGAATATACGTTACATCGTATCAAATAATACCTATCACTGATCATATCATCCTGAATAATCATTACTACTAGAACACATCCGTCTGCTTTGCTGATTGGTTTGATTATTGCAATGGCAATAAATAGAGTTAAAAAATATTATAAAGAAAGAAAATATAAAAATATCTCTTTGTGACGTTCGTTAGCACAAACAGAAATATTTTCTGCACTTAATAATTTTCCAGCTAATGATTTTACGCAGCACTTTACGTTGTGTGGCTCAGCTGGTTGGTGCAATTCATGAGCTGATAGCATTTTTCAAAACTCATTAAAGTTATTTCTCAAATAAAAAAATAAAACATTTGACTACTTTCTTGACTTTACAAATGGTACCAATAATATAATAGCAGTAATACTAAGTTAAACCACGATTTTGATGAAATTTAGTACAGAAATAGATGAGATCTTGGGCAAAGACATAGGCTACCTACTTTTTACAACAGTCACTCTCGAAGCCGTTGGCAGATACTAGTAATCTATAAATATGTAATAATTACCCAAAAACTTCGAGGCAATGCTCTATATTTTTGTTACTACTTTAGAACTCCAATCCTAAAAAAAATCAAAATCATTATATATTAATGACGCCCGCCAACCACTGAAAACTGATGAAAAATAACCTTGCATTGCGAGTTTTTTAACTTAGGTATTCCATCCATCCATCCATTCATCCATCGCGTTAGTGTAAACCTTTGCTGATGTCAAATTGTATAGTAAAAAAAAATATTTTGCTATTGTCACCAGATGGCGCTTATACAGATTCAATAAAAAAATACGTTTACGGTAACGCGATAAAGAACGTTAAAAACTCACACCAAGATCACGAATGTGAAAAAATGCTCAGAGATACGATATGAAATCAGAATCGACTTATCATTGATGGAACTAAACGCCAGTCAAAAAACAACGAGCAAAAATCTGCACACATTCAAATCGCTAACCGCTCATCACTCAAATACCAACCTACAAAGACCATGCGGGGCACGTCTAACCCCGGAACGGCGCGACTGCGCTGATTTCAGTCTCTTTTTACTTTCTCAATGATAGATAGATTCGATTCTTTTATTAGAGGTGCACCGTTCTTTTAACGGCATCCTTTTGTTGCGGTCTTCGGTGACGGTAGCTCTATTTTTGCACTCTATAGAAGTGTCATTGAATCTGAAGTTTATTTGAACATGTATTTTTGGCGTCGTAGTATGTTTGTATGGTATTAGAGTAATTCGTGACTGTTTTTATGAAGAGTGTAAAACTTCTAAGGTAGCTCATTCTAATAACTATTAAATTTTCTGATTATATTTACTACGGTACTAGCTTCTGCCAGCGACTTCGTCCGCGTGGAATAGTTACTTTACCCCCGATTTTGAAACTCTCAACCCGATCGGTTTAAAATTGACAAAAGATAGACATGCTGTTTCGGGATATTTTTTAGATAATTTTATGTAGAACATTTCCGTAATACATGATTTCTATGTAACTTTAACCATTAAGGCTACATACGCGACGGAAGCTTAAAAAATGGAGTAACTTCTTCCGTTTTCCCATCATTTTCCTTCACTGCTCTGCTCCTATTGATTGTAGCGTGATGAAAAGTATACTATAACCTGCCCAGGAGTATGAAAAATAATTGCACCAAGTTTCGTTAAAATCGGTCGAGTAGTTTTTGTTTCTATAAAGAACATACAGACAGACAGACAGACAGACAGACAGACAGACAGACAGACAGACAGAAAGACAGACAGACAGACGGACAAAAAATTTACTGATTGCATTTTTGGCACCAGTATCGATCACTAATCACCCCCTGATAGTTATTTTGAAAATATATTCCTTGTACAGAATTGACCTCTCTACAGATTTATTATAAGTATAGATTATACGATAGGAAATCGTTTTGTTTTTGTATTCAATGTATTTGATAAATAATGACATCAGGAAAGTGTAGCATCGCGTATTGTACGTATATTAACGCACCGTAGATGTAGTATTGCATGTTTTAATATTTAAGCCGTATTTGTGAAGTGGTAATACAAGAGACGATTCGGAGCGCTACCTTTAGCGTCCCTCTCTCACTTGTTGACCACCGCAAGACATGGACTACATTAGTCCATACTATGTAATCTAGTAGGTAATAGTTTACTATACAGAATCCATATCATGTGTGAATATACATTATTTACTGCAAGTTAGAATTTCATTTCGTCTCCGAATCATCAAACTTATCGTAAGACGCATCAAGAAGAGAGATAGAATACCTACCACGAGCATCTCCGGCAGAAAAGTTATTTCCGTTTTGCTGAATATGCTTCATCATTAACCACAACCTGACTTTACCCAGTCCTAAGGAGCCATCCATAAATTACGTCATATGAATTTCATTATTTTTGACCCACCCCCATCCTTGCTACAGCTGGTCACATTTGTGAGACCCCCTTCCTTGTATGACGTTACATATTTTACAATTTTATTCGTGTACTAGCTTCTGCCAGCGACTTCGTCCGCGTGGAATAGTTACTTTACCCCCGATTTTGAAACTCTGAGCCCGATCGGTTTAAAATTGACAAAAGATAGACATATGCTGTTTCGGGATATTTTTTAGATAATTTTATGTAGAACATTTCCGTAATACATGATTTCTATGTAACTTTAACCATTAAGGCTACACACGCGACGGAAGCTTAAAAAATGGAGTAACTTCTCCCGTTTTCCCAACATTTTCCTTCACTGCTCTGCTCCTATTGATTGTAGCGTGATGAAAAGTATACTATAACCTGCCCAGGAGTATGAAGAATAATTGCACCAAGTTTCGTTAAAATCGGTCGAGTAGTTTTTGTTTCTATAAAGAACATACAGACAGACAGACAGACAAAAAATTTATTGATTGCATTTTTGGCACCAGTACCGATCACTAATCACCCCCTGATAGTTATTTTGAAAATATATTCCTTGTACAGAATTGACCTCTCTACAGATTTATTATAAGTATAGATTTGTTCGTGTTTTACTTAACACTTACATTAAAATAGAGTAACGTCACGAAATTAAGGACCCCTCCCACCCCCTTGTCACACAATGTCACACTTTGTCGACCCCCTCATTCTCCCTTGACGTGTGACGTAATTTATGGATGGCCCCTAAGTATCTCCGCATCAATTTAAAACAATTCTAAGTAAATTTAAAACCCTATATTTATCTTCTTTCGTTCAATCTACCAAAAGGTTGTCAGTAAGATTGCCATATGCGATAAGAATTGTTTTTATGAATATATTTCTTGTGCTTGTTAAGAGACCTACAATAAAGTATATAATCTTAACTAATATAATAAATGCAAATGTGAGTTTATTTGTTACACTTTTACTCCTAAACCACCAAACAAATTTCAAAAATCCTTTCACCGATGGAAAGCTACATTACCAGCAAGTAACATAGCTATATATTATTCCCAAATTCCCACGAGAACAGGAACAATGCCAGTGAAACCGTGGGGCGGTGCTAGTAATATATAAAACTAGCTGCTGCCCGCGACTTCGTCCCCATGGAATCCCCGATTTTAAAACATTCTTTATCGCTGCTACGCTCCTATTGGCTTAAGCGTGATGATATATAGCCTAAAGCCTTCCTCGATAAATGGTCTATTCAACCCAAAAAGAATTTTTCAATTCGAACCAGAAGTTCCTGAGATTAGCGCGTTCAAACAAACAAACAAACAAACTCTTCAGCTTTATAATATTAGTATAGATTTCTCAAGTTTCAGCTGTCATTCCTCTCCATTTCACTCGTGTGTTTTTGATGTGAATGTTTACTACTGTTGTACTGTATCTAAGTTGGATAAGTAAATGCTATGCCATTATTCGAAAAAACATAGAATCTGCTTTATATGCCTATCTATGCTGAGGTCCTTTTAGAATAAGCATTGTTTATATAGTTTGAAGATATTTTTTTAATTAATCTTATCCTTGTATGCTAATTCCTTTCAATAAACTACAGAAAACATTTATTATACTATGAAAAAAACACTGTGAAGCTTTTTAATCTTTTTTAATTCTTGTTAATCTTCCAGATTTTTTGTGATTCGAGTTCGTTACCTTTAGATAATAGGAAAATCAATAAGAAATCTGTGATTTGAAATTAACATGTTACTGAAATGAAATTCGTCAAGAACCTTTTGCCTACCA
Source organism: Hecatera dysodea (assembly GCA_905332915.2). Lineage (NCBI taxonomy): Eukaryota > Metazoa > Arthropoda > Insecta > Lepidoptera > Noctuidae > Hecatera > Hecatera dysodea. Next base: position 16,052,753 of record HG995305.1, read on the forward strand.
GTCCAACTCGCACTTGGCCAGTTTTTTTAACATCATGTGACATTACCAAAAAAAGAGAAAACTTAGCTAAATCCTCAAATAAACTATCGTATATTAAGAACTGACCAAACCCGCAAAAATAAATTCAACGTGGTTATTTTTCTCCTCCAATTTACTTCTATATTCTGCAAGTTAATTCAATAAACATTGAAACTGCATCACTGCATTAAAAGTTCAGCAAAAAGACGCCATTTTTATTCCAGTGTGACCACTCACTTATCGAACAGCTCGAGTCGTAATTAGTTTCTAAATTGGAATAGAGCTACTATTTTCCTATCTGGGTTAAATAAAGAGTTTCTAGTATGTGAGATTTAATATAGATTTTTGCTGATAACGTTGGAAACATTTTTTTTATGCTTGAACTATTGCAGCATTTTTTAAATAAAAACCTACGATATGATTCGTTTTAATTCTGGTCAACACATGTTTAATTAAAACTCTCTATATAATTACCTTTTGGATTTCTGCTATTGAAATTTTTAAAACAAATTAAATTTACAAAATAATGCAGAAAGTTATAAGAATTTGACATTACTGAAGGTACCAAAAAATCCTAGCTGTTTCGCTGTCTCTGCACATTGCTTCGTCCACATGATAAGTGTTTTTATCCCAAACGTACTTCCGGGATAAAAATATCTTATCGCTTAGTTCAATTCATGATCTTCCGTTATACATGTACCAAGTTTCAACAGTCACTCACTAAGTGTGATTGAGTAACAAAGGTTCATACTTTCACATTTATAGGTATCTTCAGTCGTGTTAAGGGACATCTTACCCACGCAAAAACTAATTTGTGGGCCAAATATCAACTTTTTAAAATGTGCATGTGTAGATTCGGCCGGGCCAGTTTAGTAAAAATCAGCGGCTAAACCCGCGTGAAAGTCGAAAATCATAAGAAGGGAACACTAACAACAACAACAACAACCAACAACAACAACCCAACAACAATTTTGCACTGTTGAATGACCAGACGAATTTGGTTTCTTCCCCTTTACTGCGTATGTTTGTGGGTAGTTGTACACAAATAACCAACGGTGGCAGTGTATAAAAGGGGGGTGCCTTGTACTCATTTCTCAGTATTGTCCGGTTGAGCAGTAACCAGCCTTAGTGTGCTGAACTGCGAGTGGTCCATTCCAAAAAAAAAAAAAAAAAAAAAAAAAAAAAAAAAAAAAAAAAAAAAAAAAAAAAAACTCATTTCTCAGTCGCAACTCAACGGTCAGCGAGTCAACACGTCCCCTGAGGATGCCTCGTGGAGAGGCGACACACGTGTCGGTAATGGTGTTGGGTTTTGCATTGCCTTCCTGCATGTGCTTAAAATCCTTGCATTTGCCCAGAAATCTTGCATGTGCATAATATAGCGGGCGGGAGGGAGGTGCATACCTGCAACCCACTAATATTCGCGGAAATTAAAACTAGATATATTGTTTTCATTTTCAAACAACATTGTCTTCAAAGACATGATCTACTCACTTGTCTAGTTTAATTAAAAGTCATTCAGCCGTTAAGTCTACAGTAATATTAAAAAGAGGAAAGATTTTCATTTTTGTGTGTGTGTATGATTGTAATGAGTCAACTTAAAAACTACTGTGCCGATTTCAAAAAATCTTTCACCATTAGAAAGCTACATTCACCCTGAGTAACATTGGCTATATTGTACTCCTGTATATAGGAACGGGAACAACGCAGGTAAAACCGCAGGGCGCTGCTAGTCATGAATATGTTACAAACTACATCATTGCCCGTCACAGCTTCGTACGGGTGGACATTTAATAATTTTAATATAGTCTATGTTACTCGGGGACATATAATAGTGAAAGAATTTTTTAAATCGGTTCAGCAATTTTTGAGGTGGTGAGGTACAAACATACAAATCTTTCCTCTTTATAATATTAGTGTACGTAGTATAATTTCGAAGTTAAAAAACTCAAGTCTGTCCAATATGTATATTATGTCAATACTAGCTTCTGTCCGCGACTTCGTCCCCGTGGAATCCCCGATTTTAAAACATTCATTATCGCTGCTCCGCTCCTATTGGTTTAAGCGTGATGGTATATAGCCTAAAGCCTTCCTCGATAAATGGTCTATTCAAACCAAAAATAATTTTTCAATTCGAACCAGTAGTTCCTGAGATTAGCGCGTTCAAACAAACAAACAAACAAACAAACTCTTCAGCTTTATAATATTAGTATAGATTATGACATCCTTTGCAACCCTTATTCGTAGTAATATTTCATGAAAGCTTAATATTGTGGATGAGGGCACCACATAATCCGCTTTCAAACCATTATGTACCCAAAGATTTTCATAAACAATCATAGATTAGTCGATGAGATCAAATCTACTTAACTACTTTGCTTACCTTTAAATATTTGGTAGTCACACAAGCGATCACAGGTTAATATGTAGAATGGAAGCAGCTATTTGATGATTTTCCATCCATAAAAAAGGCAGTTTTGCGTACGATTTAAGGAATTAGGTATATTTTAAGAAACTGTCGTTCTGTATGGACTAACTTGGAGAAAGTAATAGATGCTTGGAACAGTGGTGACCCATTGGAAACGTTATCGACTTTAAGAGTTAAATGTTGATGTTGTTGATGAGTTGATGGAGGTTGTAGGTTCTAACCAAGGTAGTTAAGAACCTACAACCTCCAACAATAGGGTATTTTACTGTAAAAATCTAATTAGTCCGTCTAATAAATTTACAAAAAATATTGGACACGTATTTTTTCATTTTTCACGTAAACAAAAAATGAAGACGATACAGTGCCTTGAAAACTCACGTGACGTCACTACGTTACTACAATTTTTACCAGCGACGTGACGTCACGTGAGTTTTCAAGGCACTGTATCGTCTTCATTTTTTGTTTACGTGAAAAATGAAAAAATACGTGTCCAATATTTTTTGTAAATCTATCAGACGGACTAATTAGATTTTTACAGTAAAATACCCTATTCTATAATTTTCAAAATTATAGAACAATAAATAATTAAATATTTCATCATCTGTATTTTCAAAATAGTGAAGGAAAAGATCGTTAGGAAATCGGCATGTCCTAGAATAAAAAAAATCTAAGACTCCTCGCAAAGAAAGCACTTCTATCCCAGCGGTGGGAATGTGATATGATAGTCATACGAAACTTAGCAAACGCTATGTTTGTACAAGGGAGAAGAAAGGATGTTTTTATTTTAATTATTTGTTGTTTTTGTACTCAATGGAAAGAGTGGTGGGACGCCTTTGGCAAAAAATATAATTTTAGTATTTTTCGCTTTATAAAATCAATAAACATTGACAAAGATAAACGGTAGGCTCGTTACGTCACTAGCAAGTAAAATGTGGTACTTTTTTACGTAAACGTGACATCGTGTGAAAGTTCTAAGCACTGTGGCGTCCGATTTTTTATAATCATCATCAGCAGCCTGTTGCAGTCCACTGCTGGACATAGGCCTCTCCAATTGCACGCCACTTAGATCTATTTTCGGCTTCTCGCATCCAGTTTCTGCCAGCCGTCCTGCGCAAATCGTCACTCCACCGTGCCTGAGGACGTCCTACACTACGTTTGCCGAGACGCGGTCTCCACTCTAGAACTCGTTTACCCCAACGGTTGTCGGTTCTACGACTAATATGGCCAGCCCACTGCCACTTCAGCTTACTAATCCGGTGGGCTATATCAATTACCTTGCTTCTCTGACGGATCACCTCATTTCTGATGCGATCCCTCAGAGACACACCGAGCATAGCCCTTTCCATAGCCCGCTGAGCGACTTTGAGCTTATGGACCATACGAGCCGTCAGTGTCCACGTTTCGGCTCCGTATGCCATGACGGGTAGGACGCACTGATTGAAGACTTTCGTCTTTAGGCACTGTGGGATCGACGATGTAAAGACTTGACGTAGCTTCCCAAATGCTGCCCAACCCAACTGAATTCTTCTGTTCACCTCGCCCTCAAAATTGTTTCTACCTAACTGCAATGACTGCCCGAGGTACACATATTTTTGAACAACTTCGAGAACGGCACCGTGAATCGCAATCGGTTCCGGTAGAACATGTTCGTTGAACATGACCTTGGTTTTATCCAAGTTCATCCGTAGGCCGATGCGTACAGAAGAGTCAGCCAGGTCATTCAGCATCTGTTGTAGTTCCTGCAGCGTTTCTGCCATAATGACGATGTCGTCTGCAAATCGCAAGTGAGAGATGTACTCGCCATTGATGTTAATGCCACGTTCTTTCCAGTTCAGCGTCTTGAACATATCCTCCATTGCATTAGTGAACAATTTCGGGGAAATAACATCCCCTTGTCTCACTCCTCGATGCAACGGTATGGGACTTGTTTGCTGATTCTGTACTTGAACGGACATGGTGGCGGCCTCGTAGAGACATCTCATCACTTGAATGTATCGCCAGTCTACTTGGCAGCGCTGCAGGGACTCCAGAACAGACCAGATTTCAACCGAGTCAAAGGCCTTTTCATAGTCCACAAATGCTAGACACAGGGGCTGATTATACTCTTCGGTCTTCTGTATAATCTGCCGCACTGTGTGGATGTGGTCTATGGTGCCGTATCCGCTCCGAAATCCAGCCTGCTCCGGTGGTTGGAATTCGTCGAGTCTTCGCGCAAGACGGTTCGTGATCACTCTTGAGAACAGCTTATAGACGTGGCTTAGAAGGGATATGGGTCGATAGTTCTTCAACAGGGTCTTGTCTCCTTTTTTGAAGAACAAGACGACCACACTTCTACTCCACGCCTCTGGAGTTCTCCCTTCAAAAAGGACAGCGTTGAACAGCTTCTGGAGCTCCCTCAGTACGGGGTTACCCCCAGCTTTCAGCAGCTCTGTGGTAACGCCGTCTTCTCCAGGGGCTTTTCCATTTTTCAGCTGCCCAAGAGCGATCTCGATTTCGCCAGTACTGACTTCTGGCAGGTCTTCGGTGAAATGGCGTGTCAATGTGGCTCTAGAACCCTCATTTTCGGGATCAGGACGAGATGCATGCGATGCGTATAACCGGCTATAGAAGTCCTCCACTTCCGAAAGGACTGCTGGCTTCGAAGAGACGACTTCTCCACTTGCTGTGGTCAACTTCGTCAGGTGGCTTCTTCCAAGAGATTGTACGAACACCTTTGACCCCCGGTTCTGCTCGATTGCTCTTTCAACCGAAAGAGCATTGAAGCGCCGGAGGTCGCGTCGTACGTGCTTGTTGATCTCTCGGTTTAGAAACCGCTTTGCCGACGAAGTGACGGGTGGGTTTTCACGTCGTTCCTTCACTAGCCCTAAAGTCCCTTCTGAAAGCTTAGACTTCTTGCCCTTACGCTGCATATCACAGAATCTTGTACCTTCTTCCCTGAGGATCCGAGTCACATTTTCGAGGTTCTGGTTTACGTCTGTTGTGGTTTCCACGGCAGCGAATCGGTTTTCCAGGTTTGCCTGGAACGTTTCAGATCCAGCCATGGTCTGGAGCAGAGTTGGTCGGAGTCTGGACTTCATCAGAAGGACACGTTCGGCCTTGAAGTTAATATTCAGAGAGCCTCGGACAAGTCGGTGATCGCTACCGGTATTGAACCTGTTGATCACGGAGACGTCTCTGAATATATGCCTCTTGTCCGTCATGATGAAGTCGATCTCATTTTTGGTCATAGTGTCGGGGCTTTGCCACGTCCACTTCCTTTGGGGTTGTTTCTTGAAGAAGGAGTTCATCAAGAACAACCCCTCCCGCTCGAGGAAGTTGACGAGCATTTGCCCCCTATGATTTCTGCTTCCAAATCCATGGTGTCCTACTACCGATTCGCAGCAATTCTGTACTCCCACTTTGGCGTTAAAGTCCCCCATGACAACGGTGTACTGTGTCTTTGTAGTGAAGTGGAGGGCTCTCGATATGTCATCGAACATATCCTCCACTTCGTCGTCCGAGTGTGTCGAGGTCGGTGCGTACACTTGCACTACCTTGAGGCTATACCTCTCGGTGAGCTTCACAATAAGGTACGCTACCCTGTTCGACACACTTGACATTTCCACAACGTTGTCAGATAGGGACTTGTTTACCAGAAACCCAACGCCGCCTTGGGATTGTTGGTCTCCCTCTCGGAAGTACATTAGGTGACCCGATTCCAGGGTTATGGTGTCCTCCCCCTTTCTTCGGACTTCACTCAACCCTAGTATGTGCCACCTAATTTTCCCAAGTTCCACCTCGAGTTGCGCCAGATGCGAGTCAAGCCGTAGCGTGCGTCCGTTGTACGTCGCCAGGGTCAATCTGTTATTGTGGTGGCCTCCCGTAGCCCGGAGATTCTTGGCACCCCCCGCCCCGCCGTTACCATGGTCGCCACCATGACCAGGAATAGCGGGACCACCGGGAACTGGGGGCCGTGGCTTTTTGTTGTACTGCATTTTTGGAGGAGTTGCCCATAATCGCCACGCTGGTCAGGCGGGTTGGCGATCGCAGGGCGTAGCTTCTCGCACCGGTGACGCTGCTGCCCATCACCGGCCTGTTACATTTAGCTACGCCTATTTGATGGATATACCGCCATCGGTCGGTCGCCAGAGCCTCGTTCGTCATTCAGCAGGATGCACCACGTGCAGGTGAGGTTGGCTTGGGGCGAAGGATGGTAGTTCGCCCCTTACATCCCTGATGACCATGATACATGTTACCATGATTTTTTATAAAGTTAAATAGTAATTAAAAATAGTAGTAGTCAGTAAGGTTAACTGAGAAAAAGAGGAGAGATATTTTGTGAGAAGATTTTATTTTTAAACTTTCAGTGTCATTAGAAGCTGTTTTCCATTTATTTTATTTAAGGCAAGATGTGCACTGAAACCGGAAATTCAGTCTTCCTTCAACAATATTCTGATTATCTGCAGGACGTACTCGTGCCCGCAATTCGGTATTCATGTTCCAAGAATCGGGAACTAGTCGGGCGTTCCTGAAAACGTGACCAGGTTTTTATCAGCTCCTAGTGTTATGTTATTCTGGTCATAAATTCTGTCGGTGTCTCAGCAGCTCAACAATGCATGCATTTCATTTAAATGTTTCATAATTTGAATCAAATGCAATCCTCTCTGTTTTAAAAACAATGCACTTTTTTGGAGAAAGCTTTTCTTATTTATATTTACACTATTCTAATACTTCTAAAATTAACACAAGCCTTTTGCTTCATAAAAATAAAAGAGTTTTATTGCCCTGAAAACATACTTTAAAAATACTAAACTGACGGTCTGGTTAGTAGTTGCACAAGTACAAATAAATCCTCGAAAAAAATAATGTGCTTCATCCTATTAATATTATAAACGCGAAAGTTTGTAAGTATGGATGTATGGATGTTTGTTACTCTTTCACGCAAAAACTACTGAATGGATCTTGATGAAATTTGGCACAGATATAGATCATAGTCTGGAATAACACATAGGATACTTTATATCCCGGGATTATGTTCCCTTGGGACAATTTCCGACATCTACGCGGACGAAGTCGCTGGCAGAAGCTAGTTCCTAATAATATTAAAGGTACGCACAAGTTAGCCAATATAATAATAGTTTATATGAAAAATAATACACAAGAAAAAAATCACACTTGTTGTTGTCATGTTCACCTAACTATTTAATCTTGGTTTTTCCACGAATCTAAGTTTTAATTCAAACCGCTTAAAATCACGACTTAAACAAGCGACAAGCGTAAATTCCCCAGCGACTGTTCGTAGTTCGCGTTGTGTTACGATTTATTTGCGCCGGAGTGAGGCGCACTCATTTATCGGACCAATAAAATAAATCAAGCCCGTTTAGCTTGGCGACGTTTACGCGGAGTTGACACCTCGTTGCTGTTTAGGCTGTCTACGGACGTACGACTTTTGTTTTGATTGCGTCTTTATTTTTAGAGAAATCTGGGGCTGGGGTGAAATCTGGAAAAGACAGTGGCATTTTTTTGATAACTTCGATCTGAATCTGAATCTAGTTTGTTTGAGCATACGACCAACTTGTTCACTTTTTTTTTATATTTCTTCTGCACATAACATAATAACTACATGAGAAACATCAATCTTTACTGCACAGGGCAATTTATACCATACAAATTGTTTATGGACTGAAAATTATATTTGGAATTTATTAATAAACAATATATATTTATTATACATGCAGATTTGTACATTATCGCAAAACAATACCCAGCAAGAAATCATTAGAAATCTCATAAAACTATTAAAATGTATTCAACTTACCCTATGCTAAAATCGTAACGCTTGCAAACAACCTTATCTGTAGAAATCTCGGCTCAAAATAGCGTCGTTTCCAACATTCTGACTGACTCAAATTATTAGGATACCCACTGAAACTACACGTTGCCTAACATTTTGTTTGTTTTTTGGTTTACATTCCCTCACAATATACGGTTTCCCGTTTTTGATGTGATTATTAAACATTTATTTTGTTACTTCTGTTTCGGATTTTTGGAATTCTTTGCTATCCTCAGCATCTTCCTATAGAAAATTACCATTTTAATAGACCAATTAATTAATTGCTTTATTATTACACCATTCTATCGGAAACAAAATGCATCTTGCAAACATAGATATCTCATAGATATACGAATTTCGTTTCGTTCGCATCAAAACCACTTTCACACCCAAAATGATCATCGACATACAAAACAAAAGCAATACTCAGCATTTCAATCCTCGTATCAGTTCCAAAACCTTTATTACCATTATCTGAAAGCATTTGAGTATAAACATGAACAGGATTTCATTCCAACGTCCCTTTGCACTCCAACCAATATCCTAGATTCATATGTGAACGAAGTGTCAATACACCTCAAAACGCGATACATTCCAAAAATCCCTTGGAAACCCATCTAAATTTGCATCCAACCACGCAAGACAATCACTTACCCTAAGTAATTGGAAAACACCGTTTAGATAACCAATCAAAGGCTCGTGACCTCAAAGACGAGAACCAATTATTCGAAAACGAACCCAAACATGCATATTCTAAGTCTCAAAGTCTTGTAGCAGAAGATCCTGAGATGTAGGTAATACCGAGATGGGAAGCAAACGTAAAGGCCAGATATCGGCCTAACAGCGTAATTGAATATCGGGCTTGAACCACGATTGACCCAGATATGGAAAATTCCAAGTTGATTTGTGCCAGTGGAGTCGTTTTATGGATCTGGAATGGCAATGAAGTGGTCTAGAATTTACTATCGTAGTCTTACTTCATCTTAATTTGCTTTTTATGACCAAAGTAGAGGTACCCATTAATAATAACATAAAATTACGGTCCATATCATTATGGATCAGAAATTTCATTTTTTCTTATATATTGCAGTAATATAAACCAGAAAAGTCGTATAAAAGAAGTCAAAAATGTGTGATAACGCTAAACAGGAACTATTATCAAAAATCGTGACAACTATATCACTTTTAAATGTATTAAATCTACCAAAAGATTTAAGTAATTACATCTTTGTTTGACCTTACCCTTCTTTGTCTTCGTTTTTGATGGACTGAAAAGATGCCAAACCGACTCCATTCAGTTGAAAGTATCTAATAGTAAAATGGAATAAAAAAATAAACACTTCAATCTTAGAGCTATTATAATAATCCAGTTTTTATTCAATCGAATAACTTCAGATGTTCTCTCAATGTAATTTTATCTCGATTGCCTAGTCCGTGAAATTATTCACAAGCTGAATAATTTCTTTCGTGATACTTAACTTGGGTTTTGCTTGCTATAATGTTTTCTATATTAGTACCGTCGACAATGTGATCAAAGATTATTTATTTTTTGAATATTTCTTTTTTTTTCAGTCATCGTCTTCAAAAGTCATGAATGCAAGTTTTACAAAGTAGATACAAATTTAATCTTCTACTGGAAAGCGTTACGTATTTAAATCATTGGCCTGTAGTTTTGCCTCTGATAATGAGGAACTAGACAGTAACAAACTTTTAAAAATGAATTCATTTAACAATAATTAGATATTCATTTGATGCTCTAATCTACAAAAGTCAACATCGAAGACTGTCCAAATCTCAAAATTTTCCTCCCATTCCAAAAATCCCGAAGAACATCCATTATTCAACCTTATTAACATTTTATACTCCTTTGACAGTTGAAACAGTTGCCTTGCCAACGGTACTGGCTCCTGACTATGATCAAGTCAGCGTTTTAAGTAAAAATGCTGGTAAGCGGACGTCGGTAACAGAGTCGAGTGGCTTCCTACAAATAAAAATCTATTGTGCGCTCACTAGATTACTTGAGGAAGTAAGAGGAATATATTGGATGTGGTAACTTGCGGAGGGTACTCGTAATGATGCTGATATTGCATATGATGGTGACATTTTTTTGGTAAGTTTAATCTTTAATTGAAAAAGATGATGATTAATAAAGGCGTATGGCCGAACAAAAATGAGGCGCTAACTGAAATAAAAAGGGGGTAGGGTCAATAGAATTGATTTCATTAATAGCTATTTAAAGCTTACTCAAAGAAGAGCTAGTTCTCATTGTACTTGTCGAGACAGCACTTTTGTTTTGCTTAAAAACGTTATTGCTATGCGGGATTTGATTTGCCGGCGCCGTTTGCAAATAGTTATCGTATTTTTCATCTTGATATATTTCAGTATCAGTATCAGCCGCAGTTTTTTACCAATTTTTTTCTTTTTAATTAAATAAAGTCAAATGGTGAAATGAAGGTGTAAAAGGTACTACTAGCATGCGGAATTTCTTCGAGTGAGTCACTCGGGTCCTGGAATGCAAAGAGCATTAAGAGGAACGCGGATGAGTTTTAGTCAGTAAGATTCTGACAGTCGACCTTCCACTACGCTCAGAGCGGAGGAAGCCATTTGGTGATTACCAATCCAAAGTAAAATGTGTACGAGATAAATCTTGATCTAATTTTAGTGGTAAAGTACATGATGTCGTGTAGCCCTGGCAAATTTTTTTTTTTGTAAAAAAACGTCTCTTACAATGTTACGTTTTAAATTTAACGTCTCCATTTCTTCTTCGCTCCCGTTCTCTCCAGTTCTATTTGTAGTTCAATCCATTGTAATGGTCGACGAAGGGGCCTTAATAAACAAATGTGAATATAATTGGAGCTACTGACATTATTTGTTTACGCATAACTACTTTGTTAGTATCGTTAGGGTCTTGGGATTGTGGATATGGGTCGATGTTTTATGTTGGTTTGTTTTGGTTAAAGCCGTCACATTATTTTAATACATGGCTTTTTTAAACTGTTCGTTCAGCTTTACTCCTAACGATGTTTCATACAAATCTATAATCATAAAAAAGAGGTGTTATAAGTTTGACGTTGATGTCTGTCTGTTTGTGTCTGCCTGTGGCATCGTACTCTCATCGTAAACGGATGGACCGATTTCCAGCCAGTTTCCATGCAGTGCTATAGTTTTACTCTTGAACACAATTTCATCTGATTAAAAGCGATGATTTGGTCGACTATGGAGCACGCTTGCCCAGAAATAAATTGCCTTAAAAACTCCCGGTTGTGGTTTTTTGTAATTAGTTACCTAGTAAAGAATAGTACGGTGTCTTGTTAACGTTCCTAGTACATATATAAAATAAAAGAATTACAATATAATCCTACCTTCTTCCCTGTACATACTAACGTTGCATTGCAATTGTGCGTTGCAGCAACATAAGATAGATATTTTATCTTACGGAATTTGTTCGAAAGAGTTACCGCGGCCCTGGAACCCAAAGGGCACTAGGAGGAACACGGGTAGGTTTTAGTGCGTAACTGTCTAACACTTCTTTCGGTTCCGCTCAGAGAGGGCGAAGTCATTTGATGATTTCCCATCCAAAAAAAAAGGAAACATCCAATCTTAAAGTATTTCCTTGATTCTTGTTTCTAACATAGTTTGACTTATTTTTTCACTTTCCAGCTCAAAACCACCAAATCCAATCATCCAGTCTATATTATTTGTAAAGTACAAAAGTTTCGGCGACGGCGACCTCTCGCGTCCGGCCCTGGTTCAATCCATAGTCCAGAGTGAGGAGGCATGGGAAGCAGTCACTTCTTTCTGCGAAGCATTAATACTAGCGAAGGAGGAGGCAGACCGCGTGCGGGAGAGGGAATCCTCACACTCAAGCTGCCGCAACAGAAGAAGACGCCCCGGGCGTCGAAAAACGCAGGGCGATTCCCGGCCACCGTAAGCGCGGGCCTGCATATGGCGAGCTATGGGTGGCTCGCCGTCTGAAAGCAACCAGGCCTGGGTCGATGGTGCGTTGTATTCCACGCACACCTCAAAGAGCTGTCGGCAAAGTAGACTCCCGTCTTCTTTGCCCTGGCAGGCAGGCACTGACCCTATGGGGGCATAGGGTCAGTGCCTGCTAGGGTTGCGGAATTTGTTCCAAAGAGTCACCGCGGCCCTGGAACACAAAAGGCACTAGGAGGAACAGGGTTGGGTTTTAGTCAGTAAGAGTCTAACACTCCATACTAACAATATCCTTGATTGTTGCTTTTAGCATAGTTTGACATTATTTTTCACTTTCCAGCTCAAAACCACCAAATCCAATCATCCAGTCTATTTTATTTGTAGCTAGCGACCCGCCTCGACTTTGCACGGGTGCAATGTTGATACTAAATTTTTACTATATTGTGCATGTATTTATAACAAACCTTCCTCTTGAATCACTCTATCTATTTAAAAACCGCATCAAAATCCGTTGCGTTAAAGATTTAAAATAAAGAACATAGAGACAGCTGGAAGCGACTTGGTTTTATACTATGTAGTGAAGTACAAAAATGTTATTCAAATATTAAAGTTCTCATGTGAAAATTCATACTAATGTTTTATGATATTGAAATATCACGCATAACTGTCATTAGTGATACTAATAGAAAGCTATGGCAATGAAATGGGGTAACTATGGGAACAATTTTATGGGTTTTAATGTGATGTAATTACCTTACACAATATTGAGGGGATTTGGTCATATTTTTTGTTTTGTTTGCTTTATTTCGATGGGAGTTTTTTAAAGGAAAAATAGATGTTATTTACGAGTTGAGCTCATTGATATTGCTAAGGTAAACAATTATTTATGAGTAAAACAAAATATATTTGACTGATCAATATAAAAAGTTGTTAAAATCAATTAAAAGTTGTGTATTGAATTTAATTTGTTAATAGTTTCCTGTTCATGTACCTAAAAACATAAATTAATTTTTCAAACTATTTATTTCAACATGCATTCACTAATTAAATCAGAGTAACGCTCAAGTTTAAGTATTGAGTTAATTATGGTTTGGGTTTAGATGTTACTCGCTCACAGGTATTTGGCCGTTAGTAGACATATGTAAGTGCAGGCCTTTTCCCCACTACAAACTTTTAAGTGGTAAAAAAGTCTTGTAGGATGTTTTTAATTTCTATAATTTTTTTGTTTTGTTGATATATCACTACATAGAATAAAACATATTCGCTTCCCGCTCTCTGTTCCCATGTATGCTTAGATCTTTAAAACTACGCAACGGATTTTGATGCGTTAGATAAAAGTTAAAACACTAGGAATTTCTCCTGTATTGTGGGTGCGTTTACAAACATATATAAACATACAAATAACCAATTCCGGAACAACTATCTGTAAGCCATGAAAATATTTGATCTGTGTGGAAATCGAACCCGCGGCACGCAACGCAACAGTCAATAACTTAATCACTGCGCCAACCATGCCGCCAGTAGTAAGTGAGACAAAAAAAAAAAAAATAAGGGAACCACACCGACCTAATCTCACCTCACCGATCAAACTATAAAAAAATGAGAAGGCATGTATAATAAAACGGCTCGCCATTATCCGTTCCGTTACAAACATATCTATACCAATTAGCGACTGTACACTGTCGGCCCGATAGATTGGGCCGTGTGAATGATTATGTTTATTTTCTGTAATGTATACTTGGGTTGCATTGTGTTGGTAACTGTGTTAGTTGGGAATATAGTTGGAGGAAAAGTAATCCATTTATGAAAAAAAAACAAATTCTTATTTTAAATAATGTGTCACTGTGTTGTGCGTTCTTAAAATAATTGTGATTTGATGTGGTGATTCTTTCATCTGTAAAATCTACGTAATGTTAAAAAAGTCGCAGTTTCCGAAGAAGTACCTGCTAAACTGTTTGGATAAATTATTACCACTGCTGCCTACTTAGGTCAATTTTATTCCAGGACGGTGCGCGGTGTAGTAAAATGAATAATTATTTATTTCTTAATACGCAACACAAATGTATAAAAGTGGATGTTTTAGGCACTCTCTACTAGGCAACCAAGGGTGGTGAAGAGTTAAAGAAAATAGATATATTAGTATACAAATTTAATAATCTAGAGTAGAATCTACACAAACTATATCCGGCCGCTATTGCTCCTATCAGTGACCTACTACTAATGACCGTATACGCGTTGGACCTAAGCTGTTTTCGCGAGACTTTTATTAATATTCATTTTATATATCAGTGAAAACTTGTAATGAATGGCCATTTTTTACATATCGTTTAATAATAAATGACATTTATTTTGTAAGTAGGTTTAACATAACACTTTTACACGTCCAATATTTTTGGTTTTTTAAGCTAGATGAAGCCGGTGTTAGCCTGAGAAGAAACACCGAAATAAACTCACTTTCTATTTTTAAGTGTTAGCTGTTAGTTTAATGAAATTGTATGAAATAAAAATGAAAAAATAATCCTTACGTATTTCGTTCGTTAAGAAGCTTTAATTTCACATATGTTTTTTACTAGCTGATAAACTGTTCAGTAATTCGGCAGAAGATATGTGTTTTTTTTTTAACCGACTTCTAAAAAAGGAGGAGGTTCTCAATTCGGATGTTTGTATTTTTTTTATGTTTGTTCGCGCATAACTCCGTCGCTTGTCAACCGATTTGAAAAAATATTTTTTTGTTGGAAAGGGTGTACTTCCCAAATGGTCCCATGAAAATTTTATCGAAATCGACTAAGCGGTTTTCGAAAAATCAAAAAAAATATCTACATTATCTACATTGACGACCTCTTAGTTTACTCTTCAAAGGAGCAGTACGTTTTTTTTACACCAATGTGATTGGTTCGTTTAGGTGGGGGGAGGGGAGGGGACGTAGGTACCACTAAAAAGTGAAAAATAAAAAACTTTTTACTCGGTGTTTGTGGTTGCTTTTTCGTTTTTGAACACCGACTTCCGAAATTAAAGTTATTTTGCACTTTTCTGATTTTTTGTGTAAAAGTCGGTTGTATTTTTTTGTAAATAGTTTTTCTATGTATTTTTGTAAATAAACCAATTAAGATTTTTTTAGCCATTATATATAGCGGCCCGTCCTACACGGGTGGACATTTATTTATTTTAATATACCCTATTTTACTCAGAGAAAATGTAGAATTCTAATGGTGAAATAATATTTGGAATCGCTACAGAAGATTTCGAGTTTATTCGTAACAAACATATAAATCTTTTCTCTTTACAATATTAGTGTAGAAATAGTCCAACCATTTCAAATGAATCCACAGAAACTCAGTACACACAAACAAAATCAACCGAGTTAATGACGCATCAAAAGGTGAAATCTGCAGCTAAAGAAATAAATACCACAAACACACTTGACCAACGAAAGTTATTTGTAAACACAAATCTTTAATGTTTTCTCAGAAACTGAATGAGCGGTTTGGTAGTGCATTTTAGGACCGCACCCAGACTTTTAGTACTCATCTTAGTGTTTACTGCAGCTGTTTAGCATTGTTGGAAATGTACTCTAAAAACAATTGTGCGAGTCCATTTTTTAAATATTATGTTTTTTTTTACGATTTCAAAAAAGGAGGATTTTCTCAAGTCAATTGTTTTTTGTGTCTATGTTGGTTGGCGATATTTTCGCTAATTTGGTATTTTACTAGATATAAAAATCATAATTGTGTTTAGTCCGTCTGTTGGATGTTCAAAAAATATTTGAACACATTTTTTTATATTTCAAATCGTAAAAAAACATATAAAGATAAAGGCATCAAAGTTCTAGAGTTACAAAAAATTTGTAGCACGTAGTGACGTCACGTGAGTTTTAACGCACTGTATCGTTTTCATTTTTTGTTTACGTGAAAAAAGAAAAAAAAATCGTATCCAATATTTTCTGGAAATCTATCTGACGGATTAATTCAATTTTTTCAGTAAAATACCCTATTGTCAACCGATTTCGATTTGAAAGGTATTTAGCTAAAAAACAAAACTATTACAATACTTAGCAGTATACACACAGCTACGAAGACCTGCGAACATGTTAATGAACTGAGAGTACTACAGAAAAAATATTTCTATTAAAACTTGTGTTTGCATATGAGAGCAATTTTTTCTATCAAAACCTGTATGTATTTGCACATTTCGAAATAAATATACTTTATGAATTTCCCCTGTTCTTTCCTATGTCGGGGTTAGCTTACAGTCCAATAGGATGCAGCTGAGTCCATGGAGTGACTACATACCATACCTCCACAACTCATTAACTGGGTAACACGGTACTTCTTGGCAAGACTGGAGTCATATTTTCTAGCTTCTGACAATCCGCAACGGCTGTCAAAGATCTAAAAATTACAGGCCTACTATGGTAAGTCCAAAAATTAAAAAAACTAGCCTTAACTATTAACTAATACAAAGGCGATGGAGTGTTTTTCATTAGTTACCTATGCTTTTACGCCTAAACCGCTAAACTGATTTTAGTGAATTTTGATACAAAGATTGACAGGACCTCTGAGAAAATTATCGGCAACTTTAACGCTAGTGAAACCGCGGAAAAAAGCTAGTTTCAATTGCAATTCAAAAATGTATCGGTCAATCCAATTTGAACAAATTTTTGTGAAAACACCTTTTTGCTGCACCTGTTTAACTTTTTTCCATCCATTCCAAAAATTACATTAATTTAATTTAGACCGCAAATTAAACTTTTTCAGAACAATTTTTGAGTACAATAGACCACTTTAATTGCTACACATGAAGTAATTTCGCTTATTTTTTTCTCGATGCCAATTCTAGCTGTCGTGACTATATTGATTGATCCATTATTGATAAGAAATGCTCTTATTTCGAATGTAATTGATCGACACTGAGATACGCTCAACGCGTTAACATTGTTTTATTTTATTTTAATGGTTTTTTACCGATATGCAATATCGTGGTAGTATTGTTTGATGGTTTTGTCTATTTTGATGGAGGTACCAAACTACCGAATGAAATAGGTTTTTGGGTCGATATTTTACTATGATAGTGGACAATTCATGATCACTGGCACCTTTAAACTGTAAGATGAGTTTTGGCGATTTTATCGACACTATTGAAAAAAAAATAGCATCTCTTCAGTCAGTGATTGTAATAAATTCTTAAAAGGGTATATATTAATTTAATTTTAATTATTAAGTAAACTTTTAAATATTAGGTTAAAAAAAATGAATAAAGTTCTATGATATAATAATTCAAGCCCATTCTTTAAAATACTATTCTTTTATACATTTATTTTTTTGAATAACCACTTTTTTCGTATAGCATTCCCAAATAAAACATTTACAGATACCATTAACAATTTATCATTGATACATCTATTTTTTTTGTGATGAGTCAACAATTTTACTGCGATCGCATCTGCCTAAAACGTTTGGATGGCACAGTGATACGGTTTGAATAAAGGTTATTTGGATTTCGACACCTTTTAGTTATAGTTTTTAAGCGTTTATTTTTATAATGTACCTGTTTGGGGTGTGAGAACACTCAAACAGGAGTGCTACCTACTAACATTCATCTGATCTGAGGGTGTACTTTTAAGTCACCGTGGCCCTGGAACGCAAAGGGACTTGAAGGATCACGGATGGGTTTTAGTTTTTAACCGACTTCCAAAAAAGTAGGAGGTTCTCAATTCGGATGTTTGTATTTTTTTTTGTTTGTTCGCGCATAACTCCGTCGTTTGTCAACCGATTTGAAAAATTCTTTTTTTGTTGGAAAGGGTATACTTCCCAAATGGTCCCATGAAAATTTTATCGAAATCGACCAAGCGGTTTTCGAAAAATCGAAAAAAAAATATCTACATTATCTACATTGACGACCTCTTAGTTTACTCTGCAAAGGAGCAGTACGTTTTTTTACACCAATGTGATTGGTTCGTTTAGGTGGAGGGAGGGGAGGGGATGTAGGTACCACTAAAAAGTGAAAAATAAAAAACTTTTTACAAAAAAATACAACCGACTTTTACACAAAAAATAAAAAAGTGAAAAATAACTTTAATTTCGGAAGTCGGTGTTCAAAAAACGAAAAAACAACCACAAACACCGAGTTCCGAAATTAAAGTTATTTTTCACTTTTTTTATTTTTTGTGTAAAAGTCGGTTGTATTTTTTTGTAAAAAGTTTTTTTAGTAAGAGTCTGACACTCCCCCTTGGAGAAGTGATTAGAGTGGGAGAAGTCATTTGATGATTTCCCATTCAGAAAAAAAGTGTACTTTTTGACTCACAGTCAGCAAAGAAGACGGGATCATTGCCTGCTAGGGTCGCGGATTTTTTTCGAAAGAGTCACCGCGGCCCTGGAACAAAAAGGGCACAAGAAGGATTACGGATGGGTTTTAGTCAGTAAGAGACTGACACTCCATTTCGCTCCGCCCAAAGCGGGAGAAGTCATTTGATGATTTCCCATCCAGAAAAAAAGGCCTCTTTTGGTGGTCTATTGGTGATGTCAGCCAAGTTTTCTCACGATGCTACCTTAACTGATGATAAGGAAGTAATAGAAAAATTATGAAAAAAACAAAATAACCCACTCGTTACAACTCCTAAGCAAAGGTATTATATATTCCTTTAATCCTTCACTTGAAAAGTTATTCAATAAAACGGTTGGTTGTTTGAGGTACACCGCTCCATTGTATTATGAGATTGGTATTTAGAACATGTAGCTAGGAAACAATATCACTAATGTGGAACCAACATTAGGTTTAGAAGCTCCTAACTAGACAAACATAAATTTTACTTAACAGTCCAATTTGTACTGGAAGTGTCACACTCATCCAACGTTCTACCCACAAAAAAATCTAACCCACACCACATCCCTAAAGGCAACTAAAAACAAACAATGTTTTCAGCTGGAAACAAAGTAGAAATTCAATTTGCTGTGTCCCCGACAAAAACTGTTGGACAAAACGTACCTAGCGCCCATATTTGGAACGTACCCACAAACAAAGCAACAATAAAATATGTAGCATATACATAGGAGGAAATTTATCGGAAACCGCGGCACGGGCAATGGTTGCGTGCATGTCGAAACATGCATTCGATTGGGGCCTTAACATTTGTTGCAGTCACCTTTAATGGGTTTTCAGTGAGGATTGATATCGTTGTAGATTTTTTTTTGGTGGTCATATTATGTTGTTTATAGGTGGATACCTGTAATTTAGCTCACGTTATCCTACAAGAAGGCCCTCGTAGTGTCGGTCACAAGAATCCTCTACCTGATTGGGTCATACCTATGTCCATCAGGCTTTTTAATTGAGTTTTTAGTCTTAAAATTGTTTCGTAGCAAACAGTTTTACAAAAATCATATTCCCGTAGTATTTCATCAATTTTAAAAAAAGTGCTTTAATTAATTAAGATATTATAAAATCGCTCTACACTTAATTCAGTTATGGTTACTGTATCAAACAACTTTGATAAAATAACCTTCCTAATTATCTCAAATTTCTGGCCGCAAACAAAATCATTTCACCGAGACCGATGGTAACGCCTCCACTATTGCGGTACCAATCGAAATTTCACCTCAGCACCTTTGTTTAAAGTTCAATTTCGATTTCCTGCCCAATCGTTTGAATTTCACACATCAAAAATTCTAGAAATACGAGCAAGCCCACGCAACGGTGAAAATAATTAATTTCTACCAAATCCATTACTGCTGAGTGCTTCTCTATAAAACTGTTGGCTTAACAATAACTCGATGCTCTTTAATAATCATAGTGCTATTCGCTTCATACCGGTTTGTTTGTTTTTAATGCAGTTCCTTTGATGACAATCAATTGTTGTTCATTTTTATAATGCGAGTCGTTACCGTCCTTTGCAAAATTCTTAATTCCAGTATAAAAAACCGCATTTTATTTCTTGGTCAGTTCTTTAGATGGGAATTTACAAGTAAAGTATCTCCTTTTTTATGAATGGGAAAGCATCACATCATCTTCTTCTTTGATATGATGGAGCGGAAGGGTGTGTCAGACTATGATCTACTAAAACTCATCCATGTTCCTCCTAATGCCCTTTGCGTTCCAGAGCTGCAGTGACTCTTTGGAACAGATTCAGCAATCCTGATAGGCACTGGCCTTATCGGGCCCCGTCGTCTATGCTGACATCTCTTTGAGGCGCGCGTGGAATACAACGCGCTGTCTACCTAGTCCTGGATGTTATCAGACGAAGCTACCCAACGCTTGCCATCCGCAGGTCCGTGTCATGGTTGCCGGGAATCGCCCTGCGAATCTCGACGCCCGGGGCGTCTTTTTCTGTTGTGGTGGCTAGAGCGTGAGGTTTCCGTTTCCCTAACGCAGTCCACCTCCTCCTTTGCTAGCATGCCTCCTCGCTCTGGACCATGGATTGAACCAGGGCCGACAGTGAGAGGCCGATCTCCTCGACGAGGACACTGTGATGCTCCGTCCAAGCATGGCCTCCACCGTACGCCTCCCGTGTCCTCCGGGAAGTAAAATATCTTAATATCGTAAGGCCAATATTCTCGTAGATATTTATTCAAATCACGAAATCAACTCGAGAAACAGTGATTGATAAAAAAATGACAAAATGTAATTCTCTTAGAAAATCTTTAAAAGCCAAGAACAAAAGCACCTAATTAAGAGCAGATATAAGTTGGACAGAGAAGCGGGATTGTCTGTCAGAGTCTATGTTACTTATAGCAACCTGGGGTCTTTGAAAATTGATTGAGTCAGGCGTTACTTTGCGGAAATCCATTTTAAATTTGAAAATGAAAACAATATATCTAGTTTTAATTTCCGCGAATATTAGTGGGTTGCAGGTATGCACCTCCCTCCCGCCCGCTATATTATGCACATGCAAGATTACTGGGCAAATGCAAGGATTTTAAGCAGGCAATGCAAAACCCAACACCATTACCGACACGTGTTTCGCCTCTCCACGAGGCATCCTCAGGGGACGTGTTGACTCGCTGACCGTGGAGTCGCAACTCAACGGTCAGCGAGTCAACACGTCCCCTGAGGATGCCTCGTGGAGAGGCGAAACACGTGTCGGTAATGGTGTTGGGTTTTGCATTGCCTTCCTGCATGTGCTTAAAATCCTTGCATTTGCCCAGTAATCTTGCATGTGCATAATATAGCGGGCGGGAGGGAGGTGCATACCTGCAACCCACTAATATTCGCGGAAATTAAAACTAGATATATTGTTTTCATTTTCAAATTTTGGGGTCTTTGAGTCAAAAGAGATTCGGTTATGTCTAGATAAACGTGCTCCATCGTTGATGATACCATCTTTCGTCATCAAGTGAGATACCCATCTAACGCAAGGCTAAAAATAATTAAAAAAATAACCTTCTAAATGGTAAAAGAGCTACTGGCCCATTACCTTTCAAATAAAAACTTATTTTAAGCTTATGTACAAGAAAGAGCAACGGTATCATTCTGTTCTTAGTAACATTGCGGTCTGATATCAATCCGAAACCTAGCAGGTGGTAGCAATATCCTCTGCACGCCAATCAATCAAGCACTGTATGTGCTGTGGACACAGAGTAGATTGGTACAGAATGTCCATGCATTCATCAAAATATTGGACAGCCAAAAAGCCAGAAAGAAAGGCAATTGCATCCAGATGAAATAAGAATAAAAAAGAAGACGCTAAGTGTGTATATATTGGTAAGTGTATGGATAGTAGAAGAAATTAGTATTCAAGACGAAGACTGAAAATAACAGTGCAGAGGACTGACGAACATGCCATGATGAAAGTTTCAACGAAATTGAAAACTTACAACATTGTCACATTCATAAATGAAGATGGACAAAGACACGATGGACGGATCGTCTGAAGACGTAGAAACTACAGAGGACATGGAACTCGAAACGTGAGAAATAATAATACATGTTGTGACAAATTGAGATAAAGTCAGAAAGATAATGAGAAGGTCGAGACAATGATTGAAAACGAACACACAGCTTTAAGTAAAATGAGCACAAGCTTTCGCGAATGTTTTTTTTTTTATAGAACTACTCGCAGTTCAGCACACTAAGGCTGGTTACTGCTTAATCAATTATTCCTGTGGTGGCCTCAAATGAATTTATGGCCCCCAGCCAGGGCTTAAAACTACTTAAAATTAAATGACCGCTCGCTAAGGGCATCCCCTGTGGGACACGGGCCTCGGCTTAGCGGGGTCATTGAGGGAGGGCAGCAAGGGACAGGCTAGGTCAGGTTGATATTTTTTGGGGATTTAACGCTAATGGCTCAGCGGCACAGGCTGGCTCGTAAGGCAAAAGTCGGGGAGGTTCGCAAATGGTTTTTACTCAATGCTAAAATTCTATGAGCGTCCGTTTTCGCTTGTCGTATGGAACTGAACATCTGTACCAATTTATTTTGTGGCGGAGGCCCTGTATTTGATAGTTGATTTTTTGGAAACATGTTCTATTGCGAAGGATTTGATGAAACACGCCATTCGTGGCGGTTTGGGGTTTGCAGGCGCACCTCGTACGCTTGCGTTTGTAGTATAAGATCAATTTTTAAAACTTAGATATCGCTTTAAAGCCAAAATGCAAAAAGCGGATTACTGAATTTCTTTCTACCAAAAAATACCCTGATACCGAATTCCTTGTTATTACTTTAAAGTAACTCATAAAACACACTAACTAACACACGCAGACACACCATCACACAGACACACATTCTTGTATTAGACTTTTATTAATTTGTGAACAGTCTAAACAATCCTTTGTCCTATTTTCGGGAAATGAGAGCTGTTTGTCCTTAATACAGGCTACGAACCTAGCTAGGAGATCAGATTGTAAAATTATATTGTTACCTAATCATCTCAGATGTATACTATCCCTAAGTTGTAATTTTTTAACAGACTGTACCACTTTTTATGAAATAAATGTATTATTATTAAAGCGTTTTACCGTTCATACACAATGAACATGTGTTCATTTATTTTATATATTTCTTCAATATATGCATCACCGGTTTCACCTGCATAGTTGGTTCATATGTATGGCTCCGTGACCCGTGAGGATAAAATATGGCCTAGCATTGTAGTGTCCCTTGCGTTCCAGGTAATTTCGGAACTCGCTGTTTTTGGTTGTTTCTTCATTTTTCGAACACCGACTTCCGAAATTAATTTTTTTTCTTTTTTTGTTTACAAGATGGTTGTTTTTTTTAAGCTTTTTATTTTTCACTTTTTAGTGGTACACTCCCCCCCACCTAAACGTACCCACCACAGCGTAGAAGATTTGCTATCGTTTATTGAAGAGTTCCGTTTCCTATCTCTTTTCTTCATCCGATCTTCACAAAACTAGAAAGGGACCACCTTAAACACCAAGATGCTCTTCCAAACCATCGTATACAATTTAATTTTTCATTTTACGTCGACAATAGTGAATGAGAATATCATCAATGTAGTCGAAGCCACGCATTATTAGGGATAACTCTAGTATTTGAGTTATCCCCAATAAGGCGTGGATTTAGTAGTCATATCTTAATCAAATTTAAATAGGACCACACGACCAACACTAGCTTTCGAATAAAAAGAATCATCAAAATCAGTACACCCAGTAAAAAGTTATAAAATAACACACACAAAAAAAATACATCCGACTTGAGAACCTCCTCCGTTTTAGAAAGTCGGTTAAAAAGGAAATAGTGTCAGGAAATGCAAACCGAATTCAATTCTTTCGACACACCGTTTGAGCCTCGAGTATTAGCGAAACAAGTTTTAATACACCGAACTATGCACTTCAATTTTCTCAAAGGAAAATTTCCAAACACTATACCTACTGTACATTTGTACATCTGCAGTAAGCTTATAAATTTATCCGCACAAAGGTTGTAGGAATCCTAGCGAACTTCCTCGTGGCTCGTGGCTCGGGGCTCAAAGAGCTAGATCGCGATAACGCGGGGAGACGTGGTCCCGTACGTGGCTTATGCTAGAGTGAACAATTTATGCGTTTTAATTTAAGTTTTGGATTGAATAACGGCCCGGATGTGGTTTGTGGAGTCTAGCGTTTCGAGTTGATTTTTTAGAGAAAATTCTTTGTTGAATTGGGGATAAAGTTGAAGGTTTGCTTATAAACTAAAGTAAGTGTTAGAAATAAAGACAAATAACAATTAAAAAACGGTTTATTTTTTTATGATTTTTTATGTTTATTAGATATGTAAAAATCTAAACTGAGAAGCATTTTTTTAAATATATATTTTTTTTGGTATTTTCACGAGGAAAGAATGCTTTCAATTGTGTTGTAGAAATCTGTGCCTAAAATTCAGAAAATCTAATTTCGTTAATCAATTCTAAATTGGTAACTATTGTAACTATTACGTTTATAAATGAACGATTTTTCTCATACTACCTGCTTGCATTCAGTGGTTGTGCAGGGCGCTTCAAGGGAACGGAGAAGGATTGAAGTTGCTCTACGATCTTGATACAGGTGAAACAAATACGTCAGTTGCTATTTGGGACAATATGGAACTAACTATGTTAAGTGGTATCTTCAAATTGTGAGAAAACGACAAAAGCAGGTACCTACTTTCATAATAGTACTAGTAATGAAAACTCGGAGATTAAAATTTCTCCGTCTGCGAAAATAAACACTAACATAGTAAACATAATGCGCCATAAAACAAATTCCATTTTGTCAAGAGACCAACAATTCGCTGGTCAGAATCAGAGAGTCAGAACCCCCTAACTAACCTTTCAATTTAAAAATAAAAACCGCTGTTCCTTTCATTTATGTTGGTATAAGTCATCAAAATTTACGGAACAGCTGATTTTTTTTTCGCGATTTCAGGTTTGGTGCCATAGTAAAAGTTGTGCATAATGATGAGTACAATGACCTCTTAAGAGGTTGTTGGCGTTTTACGAATAACTCTGTATATACAATATAAGTTTGCGACATCTCACATTACCCGATCCAAACTAGCTGACCGCTCTCATATAGCCTAATGGCCGGCGGCTAAATCTTCACATGGTGTTTTACAGTCTCAGTCAATAGGAGCCTCTTCTGGCTTTAATCGTAAAAGTAGTCCTGCATTCGTGCAGCGAGCTAGATAATGTAGAATGGTTAGTTTTTGGTCTAGAAGTCATTGGCTCTAGTACAAGTCTATACCTATGTATAATATATTAAAGACTTCAGAGCAATCATTTAGCATTTTGGATGATTGATACAGGATGTTCTAGAAGTGCGTAGTTATATTTAAGTGTGTTGTTCTGCATCTCCTACAGGTACAGTAAAGAAAAACTAACAAAAAAATTTTTTTTTTAAAATATCAGAATAAGATCGTGTATACACAAAAAATAACCACCATGATGCCACCACGCTTGGTTCCGGAAATGGAGAGTGGAAGTC
This sequence comes from Hecatera dysodea, assembly GCA_905332915.2. Taxonomy (NCBI): domain Eukaryota; kingdom Metazoa; phylum Arthropoda; class Insecta; order Lepidoptera; family Noctuidae; genus Hecatera; species Hecatera dysodea. The sequence continues at coordinate 16,078,321 of HG995305.1, forward strand.
AACCCAGAGAAGAGTCAGGCGATCTTGTTTTACAAGCCCAAGACTCGTCTCTTCCCCCCCCCCCCCCGTCCCAGTCCGATCACGTTATTTGGCAAGCCGATCCCCTGGGTTGAGCAAGCTAAATATCTAGGTGTGATCCTCGATCGAAAGCTTACTTTCAGAGAGCACATTAAGTCGGTGCGCAATCGTGCCGCGTTCGCTCTCAGTAGGCTTCATTACATGCTGAACGCACGCAGCAAGCTATCCCTGAAATGCAAACTACGCATTTTCACCACGTGCATACGTCCGATAATGACTTACGCGTGTGTAGCCTTCGCACACGCTAAGCCCCGCCAGATCCATAGGTTACAGGTCATCCAAAACCGGTTTCTCCGAAAGGCTACGGGAGCCCCGTGATACGTTAGAAATGAGCGCCTCCATGTCGACCTCCGTATCCCCACCATCAAACAATTCATGAAACGTATTTCCAAGCGTTTCATAGAGTCCGCTGAAAAGCACCAAAACCCCCTCATCGTATCGGCCACCCGATACACGCCCTCCCAGATCAGCAAGATCCGCCGACCGCGGCATACCCTTGTTGAACCCGATGACCCCATCACCCTGACCCAAGAGAGTAGTAGGGAAACCAGCACTCTTAGAAAAAATAAACCCAGAACGCGTTCCGTATTCCGACCTCGCCGACGAGGTCCATCGCTACGCCCCCGTCAAAACCCTCCCCGACTTTTGCCTAACGAGCCAGCCCGCGCTGCTGAGCCATTAGCGTTAAATCCCCTAAATAATACCAATCTGACCCAGCCTGTCCCTAGCTGCCCCCCCTCAATGACCCCGCTAAGCCGAGGCCCGTATCCCACAGGGGATGCCCTTAGCGAGCGGCCATTTAGTTTTTAAGTAGTTTTAAGCCCTGGCTGGGGGCCTTAGAATCTAAGGCAACCACAGGATTGCCCGGTTAAGCAGTAACCAGCCTTAATGTGCTGAACTGCGAGTAGTCCTTTAAAAAAAAAAAAAAAACCATGATGCCACCAACTTCTTGAAGGAAGTCTTAGACTCTTACTGCCTATAACCCATCAGTGTTCCTCCTAATTTAAATGCCCTTGGTGTTCCAGGGCCGCGGTAACTTATATGATGCACTTAAATTAGCTTTACAAATTACAGTCCTGGCTATCATTCTCCAGCTTATCGTGTTTTTCGAGGCGGGGATTCTATTTGTTATGATTGGTCGCACCTAACCTATCAACGGGCTGAGCTCGGTCTTCTTTACCTTGAGGACCATCTCGTGCAGCTGTTCTTTTGGTTTTCAACAGATTCCGAAACTTTCTGCTTTGAGAATCGAAATATAGGGATGCTTCCTGAGTAAAAAATATATGATTATATTTCCCTTTGTCATGTGTCAGGTAGATTAGCGAAAAATAAAAGACACTTATTTTTGCCTTATCAAATATATAAAAATTTAAGAAGACTAGCAGTGCGTCACGGTTTCACCCGCATAGTTCCCGTTCCCGTGGAAATATGGGGATAAACTATAGCCTATGTCAACCGGGGATAGTATAGCTTCCCAACAAATTTTTCAAATCGGTCTAGTAGGTATTAAGTTTATTCGTTACATACAAAAATACAAATCTTTCCTCTTTATAATATTAAGTATAGATAAAAAGCATAAAATATCAGGAGTGAGGATTTGTGACGTCACGCGTCGTAGTAAAAATTGCAGCAAGTAGTGACGTCACACGAGTTTTCGACGCACTGCGTTCACGCATTTTCGTTTTTAGTTTACGTGAAAAAAAAATAAGTGTAATATTTTTTGGAAATCTATGTAACGGACTAATTAGACTTTTTAGTCAACTTCCCTATTCAATTATTGATGATGAATCCAGTATAGCCAAAAACATCTTCAGAATAAAAAAAAAAGAAAAAACAATAATTAAAATCTTTAATAACCCTGCAGCAAAATTAATCTCGGAAGAATGTTGCTAACACAGCCAAGACGATAAGTGCAAATGATGCATTTAGTCCATATGCGCTACTGATGGGAAACGGAGGGGTCAAGTAGCCGAACCTCCTAGCCTGGAGAATTAGTTCAAGAATGGAGTCCATGACTTCCAAGCTGTTGTCCAGGATCTGATTGGCGGGGAGGTTGAACCCATAGGTTCCAGTGTCTCGAAGCTCGTAACAGTAGACGAGAGGAACTTTTAAGTGTTCCTTCACCCAATCGATGCTGCCACCGGTTGCTTGGTCTGAAAATTAATGTTGAATGCTTTGTGGTTTGGTGTAAGTACGCCGTATGGCATTTCGTACCAATTTTCAAGTCACTATTTTGCGTAATGACTAAACCGATTTTAATGAAACTTCACACATATAAGCAGGACACATAGGTCTAAAAAGTTATTTAAAAACATTTTCAAAATGTTTTATTTAAAAAATAAGATAACTGGAAATTTATGTTTGTATGGAATTTAAAATGGGTCTAATTTAACTGTAACACTATTTATCGAAAATGTTTTCAACTAACTTTTTGGACCCATGTACCCTGCTTATGTGTGTAAAGTTTTATTAAAATTGGTTTAGTTATTTCGGAAAATAAGGACTTGAAAATTTGTATGAAATGCCGTACGGCGTATACGCTCTTAAAAGAAGAATGGATTTTTTCTTCTTTTTGAGTCGACGAATATAGGTCTTTTGAGCCAAAATTTCAGATATTCCAAAGAGTTCAATCTGCTGAAGAAGTAGCATTGGAAAAATGAGAAGTGAAATCTGAATTACTCACAGATGGCTTCGGCTATGTTCCCTGTTCTGTATTGAATTCCATTTCTGACTGACAGAGCACCCATAGCACGCCTACCGATTTTCATCTGAAAATAATTAATCATTGATTAAAAAAGCTTTTTCAAAACATGTTTATTTTTTTCGATATCATGAGGGTGTGTAAAAATAATAATTGTTCCACTCTCTTTGGGAGTCATATTAAATTAACAAGGATGTCATTTATAGTCATTTGATACTCATATTAACTAAACATATTAATTAAAAGTTTAAAATAAAGGGGCCGTACCACGAAGTGCCAATGCTATCATGACTCAGTGTGAGGGAAAGGGATAGTGCTATTCGTTTTGTGTAACTCCGTCCCTCTCTGACACAGGAATCATGATGGATTTAAGACGTCATGGTAGGGCTACAGTTGCAAGATGTGAGCCATACTATCACTCGTGGAGGTGGCGTAATTAAGAAAAAAAAAACAATGAAACAAGATACTTACAGCATCTTCATAGTTTGCCAATGGCTCCGTGGTATTTCCAAAAGGTAATAGCAGCAGCTGACCGTACGAATGAAAAGACAGGTATATCTCAATCTTGTCGCCAATAGACTCAATGAATGTTGATAAGGTTCTCGATTCGGGTTCCGAGAATGGACCTTGACCAGCGTAATTTTGTTGGGAGGGATTCGTACTTGCACCTACAACTGTTGATCAAAACAACTGTTAACAACTGAAAAGCTACAATGGTGTTATTTATTTCATAGATAGTTAAGATATATGTTAGTTTGAAAGTGGTTTATTATTTAGTGGTAGATTTTCAGATGAAGGTCAGTACACAGAGAGTGTCAGACTCTTAATGCTCTTTGGGTTGCAGGGCTGCGGTGACTTTTTAGAATAAATTCCGCAATCCTAGCAGGTAGCCCCGGTACTACTTGAATTTTTGTTTATAATAGACGTATGCATATAGATAGAACAAGCGCTAATCCTACATATTTTTTTTTTGCATCGGCGTCTGTTTGTTGTCTAACCGGTTGGAACCGAGTTCTAGCTTTTTATATAGAGCAACTGCCTATCTGACTCCACACGGCAGGTACCAACTCTTTGGCAAAACTGGCATCAGGTTTTCTGACTTCTGAATTTTAGACGTTCTATAATGATTGTCAAAGATCTACAAATGATTTTTATCATCGTGCTTGCCCAGACTCGGAGGAGTCTCGGTATGTAATGGGCGAGCACCTATCCACAGACCTACCTTGAAGAGCTCTTTATAACAAAATCTTACAACGAAAAAGTCTAAAATTACCGAGCCAGTTATTATTCCAGTTTCTGTTCAGGTCAACACCAAATTGATTGCCAATAGGACGCCTGTTCTTACGCCACATTCTGTCCTGAAAAGCAAAGACACAAGTCAAACTCAAACTCAAACAACATTTACTTCAATACGGTATTTTACTGTAAAAATCTAATTAGTCTCTCTGATAGATTTACAAAAAATATTGGACACGTATTTTTGCTTTTTTCACGTAAACAAAAAATGAAGACGATACAGTGCGTTGAATACTCACATGACGTCACTACAATTTTTACCAGCGACGTGACGTCACATGGTTTATCATCATCATCATCAACAGCCCGTTGCAGTCCACTGCTGGACATAGGCCTCTCAAATTGCACGCCACTTAGATCTATTTTCGGCTTCCCACTATCATTCTTATAAAAATAATACAAAAATGCATACCGTTTGTGTGTAAATGTAGCCATCGGGATTAGTGACTGGAAATATATACCAATCAAAGTCGTGAGCTGCCTGTCTCGTCTCTGTGTAGTCACTAATAAGGAGTTCATTGGTTATAAAATTGACTGTAGCTGGTGATATCCATTCCCTCGAGTGGATCCCGCCTTCCAAAAAGATCGCTTTTCTTCCTTCGCCGTGCGATATCTTCAAACCTACGATTTCTCGCCCTTCATATGTGGTACCACCGTTTAAGACGGTGACTATATCAGGGTACGCTGTCGCTAAAGCTTTAATCCAGGTATTGATGGCTTCAAGAGTATAATATCCGTCCCAATGCATTATAGGATGGCTTCTGGTATTTGCCGGGTTAAATTCATCTGTGTATACCTTTTCTTTGTCTATTGCCCTAAAAGCATAAATAAACGCAGTGAACTTTTCGAACGACGTAGGCCAAGCTATTAACCAAATCTAGTTCAATATTTTAATACGTTACTTACTCTTGAATATTCTCCGATGATATTACAAAATCTACATTTTTAGATTTCATAGCACTTTCAAGTTCACTTTTTTGGTTTGGACTTGATAGAATGTTCACATATTCTGCAGAAGCAACAGGATCCGTCCAGAAGTCATATCTAAGATCGTTGCTTTGTAGTTCTTGAAGAAATTTTATTTGTTCAGCATTTTTTGGTAAAACTTTGTACAAAGTATAGTTGTCATAACGCACTTTCTCACTTAACACATTTGATAAGATCAAAACGAAAGCTAATATAAGTTTAAGCATATTTAATTTTGTATCTATAAAATTGACTGTTCACTGTAGACCCAATTCATTTATAATTTATCAGGTCAAGCTGAAGTACCAATAAATAATCTTTATAAGTAACTGTAAACGTATCGTTTTTCTGATAACGAAATATCTACGCAATTGTGTAAAGTGCCTAATCGATATAGATAACATTAATATCAATCGAAATATTTACAACATCACATCCAATGAGTATTTGGTGGTTAAAAACCTTACAACTGGTGTAGAAAACTACAAACTTTAAATGAAAAAAAAAAACCAAATGCAAAAACCACTACAAAGTACAAAATAACTTTATTTGTTTCTGATGTGGTTTCTTCGTTTTTTGATATTGACTTCTTAAATTTAAATTATTCTTTAGTTTATAATTTGTTACCATTATATTTATAAGTCTTTTTTCGCTTTTTAGTGCTGATACCCACTAAAATTCACACAACCATTAACCAGTTAATTATTATCTTTCTATCTCCGAAGTTCTCTAAGGAAATTTTAATGGAACCATATCGGAATAAACCTCTTCTGAACAAAAGAGATTTTTGTGAATGCATTAAAAAAATAACACATTCGAATTGACAAGTTCATCCTTTTTTAAAGCAAGTAAAAATAAAATAACGAGTTTATAATAAAATCAAACATACTAAAATAAACAACATAATAATAAAATAAACAAGTATCCTTTAGCCAAAAAACACTGGGTCGTGATGGAATACAGTTGGAATACAATACAACGTGCAGGTTTATTTTGCTATTCGTATAAATGAAGACGCAATATAACACTTTATATATTATGTCATAGAACGCACCAACACCTATCGTATTTTGAGTGTTTACATAAATAGCATGACCTTGGTGTTCCGACATTTTAGACAGTTAAAATAATTAACCTGATAATTACAATAAATCACCTTATCTCCAGACTGATAACACCTAAGCTCGTGATAAAAAAAAAACAGATAATGCTAATCACCATTACAAACGCAAACTTTAATACTAAATTGCTTTATAAGCACTAAATCCAAAGGGCTTAAATCCAAAGCAATAAACATATTTACAATCATGTGTAATATTCGTCTAAATAAAACATAAAATTAATGGGAGAGTTCACATTTTGAGTTATTTATAGGCTTCGTGAACTATCTTTTACCACAAGCGGTGTAAAATACTCAGAGATCGAGAATATAAAATTGAAACTATAAATGTGAAATAATCCTTGTTTATAGAGATGCCTGATCGTTTGCAGTGCTAATTAGAGGTCACGTGTGATGTATTGCCTAAGAAAATCTAAATTAAATATCTCTTAATGCATTTAATTAAGCACTTTTTTGAAATAGGAAGAACAAACATGGGTTTATCGAGGGTACACACACATTAATAAAATAAAAAAGTGACAATACAAGAAAAAACATAGCGTTCAGCAATATTGTCAGAGAGATGCTGTGAGAAACTGCCATATTGAAAATAAAAACTTTATATCCCAAACAAAATAAAACAAATATATATCAGAAAACACATTTTTATAAAACTCAAAATATCCAACGTCTATCGTCGATCGTAAAATCATCTACAAAAAAAAGTTCACGACTACAGCAAGACTGATCAAAATCGAAACATTCAGTGCGCACGCGCTGCTCCTTTCATACGGTACCATGTACCCAAATCTCTTGGCTTGATGCACTATCTCTATGACTGAGTCCATAGTCTCTTCACCGGTTGGCCTGATCTGGTCTGGGGGCAGCAGATGGCCGTAGACTCCTCTGTCACGAAGTTCATAACAATATGCTAGAGGAATTTTCAGTCGTTCTTTTACCCAGTCTACGCTAGTTCCGGTTGCGAAATCTGTAATGGTAAACAGATATTATTATAATATTATAATCTAGTCATATTAGAAATAAAGAAGTTTCTAGATGGAGTGAGCGAGTAGATAGAAAATTAGGAAGATACGCACGATAGGATTGAAAATGAACAAATTCCGCAATTTTCTGAGTACCCTTGAAATCTTTCAAAGATTTTTCCAGGGGTGCAATGACTTAACGTTCTCGAGGTATAGAGGTCTTGGTATTTAATAGATTATAATCTGAGGCCATGGCATGCTAAGACAGACCCCAGAGGTCTAATTGTGCATTTTGCTTAATTGTAAGGAGCTTGTTATAGTTATACAAATTAAAAAGTGGCATGTAATCAGCCCCTCCCCCCTCTACTATAACGTGCCAATACTTGACGGAACTATACAGGACCAGTTAGCAACTACACATCGTGAAGACTAAACATTAGTAAAGATTGTAAAAGTTTTTGATCATATAAAAACACTGTGGCAGCGTCCAGTGCAATAGATCTTAGAGGGATCACAGCAATATTTTTGTATTTTCGAAAAATAATATGTATTTAAAATAACCGTAACTTACAAATAGCTTCAGCAATATTTCCAATGGTGTATTGTGTTCCATGTTTGAAAGCTAAAGCTCCAAGGGCACGCCTTCCAATTTTCATCTGAAACATGGGAGATAATATTAATTTTAATTACCTTAATATTAATAATTTCTAGTGTTGTATGATTTATGTGATTGCGCTTTTGTGTGTCCTCTGTTCTTGCGCTGAATAAATGTTTTATCTATCTATCTATCTATCTAATTTATTTGTTACTAGGAGCGCCCGCAGTTTTACCCGCTTAGTTCCCGTTCCCGCGGGAAAATGGGGATAAAATATAGCCTATGTTACTCAGGGTGAATGTCGCTTTCTAGTAGTGAAAAAAATTTTGAAATCGGTTCAGTAGTTTTTGAGTTTATTCGTCACATACAAAAATATATTAGTATAGACTACCTACAAGCTTCTTGTTTCAAGTTATAAAAAAAAAACTCTCGAACCTACTTTACCAGCACAACTACATTTTTCTGGCTTTCCAATTGTGTACCAATATTACCATAATTTTGATTATTTATTGTCACAGAAGTAACATGCATCTTTAACTATAGTATAAGTAGAATTTACTGAATCAATTTATGGTCAGCCACAACGTCTTCTTCCATAATTTTTTACTTCTCATATTATTTAGCAACCCCATTTTTAGCCATATCAATATTCATACAGTACATCCATTGTTTCTTAAACTTGCCATTACTCTTCTTTTTACAATTGAATCTCTCCCCCCCTCCTCTTGATATAGTTTGAATATGTCATGTGCGTGTAAATTAGGGGAATAAACCATTTTTTTTTCTTTTTTTTATGTGTCTGCCTATCATTATGTAATCTCAAAATAAAAACGTCAAATTAAAGCTGAGTGCCAGCACTTCTTGAACTTCAAAGTTCTACATAAAGACAAGCCCACAAAACGACCGCCCGTCACCTCTTCTTAGTGTTAAACTTCCCAACAACACATCTGAACACACAACCACAGGAAGTAAGTCCATGACAGTAAAAATTGCTCAAGAACTAGACTCATCTCGAACTATGATCATTAAAAAAATACTACTCACAGCATCGTAATAATTAGCCAAAGGCTCCGTGGTGTTTCCAAAAGGCAGAAGAAGTATTTGGCCTGAAGAGTGGAAGGAAAAATACAGGTCTATCCTATCAGCCATATTCGTGATGTAGGTAGCCAAGGTTCTTGTTTCAATCTCTGAGAAGGGTCCAGGGCCAGCATAGTTGTTTGATGCTGGGTTTAAGCTGACGCTCTGTTCTGTTGTTGAGAAAAATGAGGAACATTAACGCATAGTAATACAATACCCACTTGCAGGGAGCATTTTGACTGTTATTCGCGCATTAAGATATTAGGCGGGTATGACAGTTGGAAATATGAGGCATTTTAAGTTCGTTAAATCAATGTGTGAAAATAGAATGGTTAAGAATTAAATGCCACGAAGAAGTGTTCCCCTAAAATTAATTATTGTTATTAAAAATGAGAAAACTGCTTAAATTAACGCTTGTTTTCAGATATGACATTAGTACAGTTGTATGCATAATTAACTACCTCAAAACGCAAACAGCTGGTATCGGAACAGAATTTCTATAATTTCTTCTAATTGTTCCGTTCGAAACACCTAAATTATTTAGAAAAAAAGACATATTGATACTCCTATAGTATAATTTTGTCTTTAAACAAAAATAATCACTGAAATAAATAAATTCCGTTATACGCTCACAAAGCAGTGAGCAAAAGTTTAACACCTAGCTCTCTAGATGGCGTTGACGTCGAATTAGAAGTCGCTATGGTTTCGTTACCGCGGAAAGTACAAGTACGCGGGGAACATTTTATTCGCCAGCCTAAACTGCCTATGGACATAGGCCTCTCCTATTGCTATTTTTGAAAAGTTTATCTTCACGCAAGTGATGATAGCTTATAATCCTTGTAAAATGAATACACAGGTTCCATGATGACCTAGAACCTTTAATAAAAGTAAGGCGCATTATTTTTTTTCATGATTTTCAATGAGCAGGAAGAAAATTCAATTTTGCATGGACATGAACAGCGCCAAATCGCCAACACAAAGAATTATGTTATTAGTGAAATTCACGTTCAATAATAATTTGATAATGACCAACAGAAACTACTTAAAATAAAAAGTGAAAAGGATTTTTTTGCGGGCGGCGAAATATGGAACTAAAAAAATTACTGTTGTAACAACCAGTGCCACCAAGAGTTCTAAAGTATGGGGCGCCTTTCGGAAACATATTTTCAACCACGACGCTTGGTCGCCTAATGTTTGATAAATGATATTTTGTAAGTAGGTTAAACATAACACATTTACACGTCAAATATTTCTGGTCATTTTAAGCTAGATGAAGCCGGTGTTTCCTAGCCGACTAGCCGTTTAAACAAATTAGAAATAAAAACAAATTAGATCAACCTAGGTTTAGATTGGCTAAAGTACACACTTCTTTTATGGGGTATTGCATAAAATTTTATAACAAAATACCAGTCGATATTCTTCAATTGAATGAGAGAAAATTCAAAACATGCATAAAACGCACACTATGTAGGCAAGCATATTATAAACTGGAAGATTATATCCTTGATAAAAATGCTTGGTTAAATGCCGGTCCTGCTCCACAGCCTCAACCACTTGGGTTAACAAGTTAGGATTATATATTTGGAAGAGATGCTCGCCCTTTTTTTTTTGTCTCATTTATTTATTCTTTTTTTATTATATTATTTTGAGAATAAATAATTTATCTTTTTTTTACTGTATTTGCTTGGTTAATGTAAACCATAGTTTTGTATACTGTAGAAGCATTTTATTTTCAAATATTGTAAATGTGAGTACCATGGAGCCATTTACATGACTGTGATAGCTTATAGTTTACTTTGTGACTTGAACTAAAATGGCAGTTGAGAGCATGTCATGCTCGCTCAAATGTCTCGCTGATGGTGGCGTGCGTGTTGGATCGTTCGGTTCCCTTCAAAATGGTTGAGCTAAACGGTGCCGATACACGCGTCATGTTCGTGAACGGGCGCCGTCGGTTGAGACTGGTCACCTCTTAACTACCACTGATTTGTTTTAATCTTTATACTTTGAATTGTTTTGTGGTTTCCTTTCTTTTTTTTTCTTTGCATTGTCCTCACATATAGAAGCACCAAAGGATGTATTAAACGTAATGTAATACAGAACATGATTTAAAAGAGTGTCCGTGGAGTTTCTTGCACGTTCTTCTCCATAGAGATCTACGCTTTGGAACGTGCAGATAGCTTCACCTCTTTCGACTTGACAATTCAAAAGTGCCTGTAAAGGGTTTAATTGAAATAAATGCTTTGAGTTTGAGTTTGAGTTTGAGTTTAGCAGTGGACCTATGTATTTTGCCTGAAATTATGGTAATATTTTCTGAGTTTAAAATTAATTATAATGATTTAATAATATCTCTATATTATTGGTTCTCACATAGAAAACAGATGATGATTTACTGAATGAAAGACCCGTTATGACCAGTGGCACGATGACCTTTGCATGGTGGAAGTGAGGTCTATGTCGAGCAGCGGACTGGTGTAACCTAATCAAGATGAAGAAGGTACTTACGAAGCCAATTATCATTCCAGTTTCTGTTTAGATCTACACCAAAATCTGTACCAAATGGACGTCTGTTCTTACGCCATAGTCTGAACTGCAAAAACAGAATATTTAAATATCAATCAATATTTTCTTGTATGTTGCTAGATAAATAATAGAGCTCTGTGTATTTTGATACAATAAACACAAGTAGATGATATGTCAGTAGTGTGGCCTTGAGCTGGTCTAGCGTAGTATGGAGTTTACATAGAATATGATGCCAAATTATACTGGTTTTCTTACCTCAGACGTAAGGAAAAAGTACACTGGCAAACACGCAATCACTGCAAAGTTGAGAAGGTCTACAAATAGCAGTGAATTCATCAATCATGGGGTCGGCTTAAAGTCTAACCGAATGTAAATAAACTTCGGAGTTCTACATGGAGGTCGAATTGCTAGTCAGCAATTCGACCTCCGCAATACATTAACTGGGTAGCTGTACTCCCCTTTTTTCTGGATGGGAAATCACCAATTGATTTCTCCCGCTCTGGGCAGAGCGGAAGGGAGTTTCAGGTCCGCGGTGAATTTTTTGAACAATTTCCGCAACCCTAGCAGCCACTGACCCTATGGGACCTTATCGGGCGCGCGTGGAACACGACGCGCCGTCGACCCGGGCCTGGTTCCTATCGGACAGCGACCCACCCATAGCTCGCCATCCGCGGACTCGATTTCCCTTGCCTATAAACTATAGACTAATACAACCATTATTTCATCATTATTAAGTTATTTAAAACTAGCAGCACCCCGCGGTTTCAACCGCGTTGTTCCGGTTCCTGTGGCAATATGGGGATAAAAATATAGCCTATGACACTCTATAATAACGTAGCTAACACTAGATCCAAAGACTACCCCTTACAACGTCACAAACTGACAACCTTACAAAATCACAAGCGGTACCTGTTTATAATATTAGAATTGATAAAAAGCTTACTCCATCAGGCAAATGAGTCCAAACGTAACCATCAGGATTAGTCACAGGGAAGATATACCAGTCAAAATCACGAGTAACAGCCTTGGTCTCTTCATCATTACTGTACAAAAGCTCATTAATCATATAATTAGTTGTTGCCGGTGCTATCCATTCTCTCGAATGAATACCACTTTCAATGAAAACTGCTCTTCGATTAGGGCCATGGGAGATTTTGATACCCTTGATGATTCTACCTTCGTATGATGTACCACCTTCTATGATGGTTACTTCTTCGAATTCTGCAGCTAGGTCATCAAGCCAGGAGTATATGTCTTCTAAGTCGTAGTATTGGTCCCATCTCATGCTTTTGGCATTGTTTCTAGTATATTTATGTTTCTTTTCGTTATCTATGAGCCTGAAAAATTAATTAGAATAGAATAGAAAAACTTTTATTCAGGACAGACACAGCACAACGGTTACAAACACAAATTACAGGAGAAGAAAAGTACAGAATGCGCCGAGCGTGCCCGAACCGAAAGGGTTACCACCTCAGTATTTGCTGGGCGTCAGACACCCAGCGCTGGTTTTCAGTTGGCACCCCGCAGTGACGCACGGACGAGGGTAAGGACGGGCATTTGACTGAGTCCGTTATCAAAGTCATAGATTATACCTACTGATTAATTGTCTGGCCTTCGTTTGTGAAATAACAACTGTAGTACTATTACTAATTTTATACTATGGTTTCAGACAAGTTAATTTTCAAATTTGTGCGTCATAACGTAATGAAATCTGTTCGTGGATGGTTTTGTTTTTAGTTTAGAATATAAATACTATTTATGCTCCAAAACTAATTAAAATAGGAGCTTAAAATAATAGGGTTTAACCACAAGCAGCCTTTTTGATAAAAGCAACCTTCACAGACCACCAGAGAGCAAATTCTAGTAATTATATTAAGGGCATTGTAAAAGATCGTTTTAATTTTGCAAAAACATGAATAAAAAATCTAAACGGTCATCTTTTTAATGATTGATTGATTCTCTTTCTTCGAGTTGCAATAATCAAATAAATCGATATTTTAATATGTTTAAAACCACGCAAAGAAGTGTTTGAGATGTAGAAATTACGTCTGATAGTTACTTTTAGGGCCTCAAAAACTACTGGTCTGCCTTGAAAAAATATTTCAGTGTTAGATAGCCCATGTATCGAGGAAGGCAATAGACTATATACGCTAAGCCCAATAAAAGCGAAGCACCAATGAAGAATATTTTAAAATCAGGGGGTAAGTAACTATTCCACGCGGATGAAGTCAAGTGTAGAAGCTAATAATGAATTTAAGAATTAAAAATAAAAATACGTAATTAATTTACAATAGATTAATTCGATTTTAGAGGATTAAATAATATGGTCTCACTGTTAAGCAATATTTGCATCTCAGTCTCAATTTGTCAAAAAAGCTTCAACGAGAGGCAACTCAGGTTAATAATAAAATAAAAGCATAACCAACCTTTTAAAGTTCCCAGTGCTGGGATTCAGGCCTCCTCTCTAGGAGAGGGAGTGGGCCGTAATCCAGCACGCGGGCCCAGTGCGGGTTGGTGAATGTCACATGTCTTCGATTTATGGTTCTAGGACATGCCGGTTTCCTCACGGTGTTTTCCTTCACCGTTTTGAGAGCAGTGGTGGTGAAATTAAATAAACAAAGTAATGCGCCTGACTGGGTTAGGACCCGCGACTCACAAATTGTATTAATAAGTCGGGGCCGTTACCACTCGGCCACCACTGCTCTCTCAGCCACCACAACTCAGGTTGAAACAGTTAAAACACAGTTTGATAAAAAATAAAACTTTAATAAAATACCGATCTGAAGACAGAATCGGTTCTCAACACTCCATCCATGATAAAACACTTAGACTTTACTTCTTTAGTAAATTGCCCTGCCAAAAACTAAAGAAACTACCGACTTACTTTTGAATATCCGGCACGGTAACTAGGAAATCAATTCCATATGCTCCCAATAAATTTTCTAGATCATTCTTTAGTTCAGGTTTTGACAGGATGTTAATGTAGTCAGCAGTCGGTACTGGATCATTCCAAAAATCGTACTCGTTACCGAAATTTTGCAAATCTTCAAGAATTTTTATTTCTTCTGAACTTTTCGGTAGCACTTTGTACAATGTGTAATTGTCAAATCTAAACGCCTCACATGACACAAATAATATTAAAAATGACAAAACAGAAAATGTTTTTAACGACATTTTTGGATGTCCGACAGGTTCACACTACCATGACCAAATAATGTTGATATGATTTCGAACAATAAAAGTGTATGATATTGTTAAGCCATATAACGGTACTAATTTTTTTATGATTGCCTTATTAGATAAATCGATTGAATGTACCTATGTCAATATGATAATGTTGTATGTGAGAGATGGTTTTAAATATAACTAGATGAGCAGGTGAACTTATTGTAAATTAAAATGATATTGATTGTAGCAGTTTTTCAAATTTTGTTTCAAAAATTGCTTTATATAAACAAAGGCAACTTACAGCCAATTTGGTTAGAACAAAAAAACGTATCTTAGTTTTATGATTAGAATTGCAAATAATTGAGTGATGTTTGACTGGAGTTAATGAAGGGGGAAACGAGTTTCTGTGACAGGTAGCTATGGGACATGACCTGGAAAATGATAATGATAAAGATGACAATGAAGAAGAGACGTGTAAGGACAAGTTCGAAGGCGTCACCGCGGCCCTAGAACGCAAAGGACATTTGGAGCAACACAGATGGATTTTAGTCGGTAAGAGTCTGACACTGTGAGCAGTGGTAGCCGAGTGGTAACGGCCCCGACTTACGAATTGTAAGTCACGGGTCGGCCGGTTCAAACCTAGCCAGGCGCATTACTTTATGTAATTAATTTCTTCACCACTGCTCTCAAAACGGTGAAGGAAAACATTGTGAAGATACCTGTCCTAGAACCAAAAATTCAGAGACATGTGACATTCACCAAACCGCACTGGACTCGCGTGGTGGATTACGACGCATTCCCTCTCCTGGAGAGGAGGCCTGTGTCACAGCAGTGGGAACAATAAAATGCTGATTATGCTATGCTGTTGTATGCAGGTTGATTATGTTAGTCTGACACTTCCTTCCACTCCACCCAGAGCGGAAGGATACATAACATAAGTCTCGCATAGCAAACAAAACGAAAAAAATGTGTATTTGAACTAAGTTGTGAAATACTATAGTAGTTACCCAAAAGTCACGTAAATAAAACCATAGGCAATGACTAGTGTATGTATATTATCATATGGAATACCGGGCCACTTATGATAAGAATGAAACGTTATTTCATAGAATTTATTTGTTTCACAATTGAAACGCATATAAAATAACCAATTGACATAAATGAAATCAACACGAAGATCAGTGTTTTACGCATGAGTTCACATGTTTGTTAAAGAGACTATTTTATTTTTATATTTTCTTAAATAAAACGTTGCCCCACACTAGGAATTTCTCCTGCATCTTATGTGCATTTACAAACAACATATATAAAACTCACATACACAAACAGTCAGACTGGGAATAGCTATGTGTAGGCCAAACAAAGAATAGGGGTTAAAGTATGAAATTGCCGTTTTATTTTAATAGGTTTTTTGAATTGACATAGAATCTTCGTGGTTTGAGGTTTTCGAAAGAAACTTTTTCACATGATTTCTATGATGTTCTTCTTTTAAAAAATGTGAAACATTTGAATATCGACTATCAATTGTTTTTGTTTTTCAACATATTATACAAGAAAGATGGATACTGCAAAAAATCGAGTGATTTTTGACTACGAGTTCCGACGCAGAAGTAACGTGGCAGAAACAGCCCGCAATATCAATGTTGCGTTTGGAGAGGGGTCTGCTAATGAACGCACCGTGCGATTTTGGTTTAAACGCTTTTGTGATGGAAACTTCGACTTGAAGAACGAGCCACGAGGAGGACCGCCCACACAGGTGAATAACGATGAAATAAGAGAGATGGTGGAAGCCGATCCTAGTCAAACTACCCAGGAATTAACGGCATGGTTTAACGTTACCTTACCCATAATATTGATTTATTTGCGTCAAATCAATAAAATAAAAACAAAAATACGAAAAATGAGTGCCTCATGATTCGACTGATCTGCAGAAAGAAACGCGTGTTGAAACTTGTGTTGCCTTGTTGAATCGTTACAGAAATTAAGGAATATTGGATCGAATTGTGACATGTGATGAAAAGTGGATTCTTTTTGATAACCGTAAAAGAAAAATGCAATGGCCAAACGCCACAACAGTGTCCTAAAGCAAAGCTTACCAATAAAAAGGTAATGATAACTGTTTGGTGGTCTCAGCATGGTGTTATTCACTATAGTTTTCTCCGATCTGGTCAAGCAATAACGGCAGATGTCTATTGTGCCGAACTCCGAACAATGTTGGCCAAACCTGCAGTAAAACAGCCCCGACTCATGAATCGATCTTCACCATTATTGCTCCATGATAACGCGAGACCTCATACAGCACGAGAAACCGTTTTGAACCTTCAGGAACTGCAGTTAGAAACCATTCATCATCCTCCGTATTCGCCAGACCTTGCTCCAACGGACTACCATTTTATTCGTGATTTGGACAATTATCTACGTGACAAGAAGTTTTCTTCCCAGGAGGCAGTACAAAATGCTTTCACACAGTTTGTGCAGTCTAGATCCTCAGAGTTCTATCGCAAAGGCATAAATGATCTTCCTATAAATAATACAGCAATGTATAGATAATAATGGTAACAATTTTGATTAAATACATTTTGTTAAAAATTAAAAAATAAACAATTTAGATTTTCAGTACAAATCGGCCATTTCATACTTTAACCCCTACTATTTGATCCTTGCGGGAATCGAACCCACAACAGCAGTAGCAGTCAATGGCTCAACCACTGGGCTAACTGTGCTGTAAAATTTTTAAAATTTAATCTTAATTTTATTTACAAGTTTAAAGGTTAGTTAAAGTTTGTTGTGTTTTAGCATGTCAATAGAGATCATTCTCTCTTTTCCTCTTTTTCATAATCGTTTTTCTATCATGTCCTATGTTACCTGGAGTGGATTAGAACAATTTTTTGTTTCTGTTCCAACTTACCTACCGTTACGCTGTAATTCACTCCCACCTGAAGAGTTTGTTTGTTTGTTTGCTTGAACGCGCTAATCTCAGGAATTACTGCTCTGAATTGAAAAAATATTTCAGTTTTAGATAGCCCTTTTGTCGAACCAATAGGAGCGGAGTATTAAAAAAATTACTTGATGAAATTGACGCAGACGAAGTTGCGCGGATCAGCTACTAATATATAAAGCTGAAGACTATGTTTTATTGAACGCGCTAATCTCAGGACCTACTGGTCTGAATTAAAAAAATCTTTCAGTGATGGATAGCCCATTTATCGAGGAAGGCCGGCCCTGGTTCAAACCATGGTCCGGAGCGAGGAGGCAGGGGAAGCGGTCGCTTCCTTCTGCGAAGCAGTAATGCTAGCGAAGGAGGAGGCGGAGCGTGTGCGAGAGAGGGAAACTTCACGCCCCAGTCGCCGCAACAGGAGAAGACGCCCGGCGTCGGGAAACGCAGGACGATTCCCGGCCACCGTAGGCACGGGCCTGCGGAGCTATGGTGTGGCTCGCCGTCCGATAGCAACCAGGCCCGAGTCGACGGCGCGTCGTGTTCCACTCGCGCCTCAATGAGCCGTCAGCAAACAAGACGGGGCCCCATAGGGTAAGTGCCTGCTAGGGTTGCGGAATTTGTTCGAAAGAGTCACCACGGCCCTGAAACGCAAAGGGCACAAGAAGGATCACGGGTAGGTTTTAGTCAGTAAGAGTCTGACACTCCCTTCCGCTCCGCCCAGAGCGGGAGAAGTCATTTGATGATTTCCCATCCAAAAAAAAAAGGTCCATAGTGATTCTTTTGAACAAATTCCGCAAATTCTACAGAGTCAGCAGATTTCTGTATCGCACCCTTAATAATATAAGGGCTCAAGTCAAAACTATTCATCTCCCGTTCTTACTGCTATAAAGGTATTTATTTATATTGATGGCTACTTATAGTCTAGGTATCGAAGAATAAATCTGAAGAAAATCACATTTATAACTAAAATACTAAGCATTTTATTAGAAAAATTAGCTGGAATTTAACAATTCAGAATCTTTAAACACGCATTCCCGAAAAACAACTATTTTGTAAAACCTTTAAATTACTAAGGGTGCGATATGTCAGCGTACAAACAATTACATATATCTAAATTAGATTTTTTTTTGGGTTAAATAGTGGCTTAATAAACTTTAATCACTATAAGTATTAACCATGAAACCTTATCATAATCCTGTATTTATGGGCAGATTGTTTGAGCTGCTTTTTTATTGCGTTAATTCTGATAATCATTACTTTATCATAGTTTTGAGCAATATTTATGTGTCGATAGTAGAATGTTTTGATACGTTTTTATTTAAAAATTTCAAGTATTGGTTCAGTTGACAATTTAGCGAAAATTTACAATCACGCAAAATATTTTATAATCTTACGCATTTTAGAATTATATACATACAGATATATGCATTACAATAACTCAGATTTGATTAAGGAGCTATAAGCTGAACAACAGAACTCAGTTGATATTAAAAAAATACAAGCATTCCATTTATTCACGTTTACGCCTTTCAGCAGCATTAAACATTTTCTTACTACTTAAAAATGCTATTGTAGATCCAAATGCACAAGAAAAAGCTGAAAGCTGTATAACTGCGTTGTTGTTTGCTGCATTCAAACTAAAGGCTTTAAGAAAGCATTTTGATATGCTATTATCCAGCCGTTATACAGTTTAAAACTTCATAATTGTCTTTAAATGCCGATATAATGCGTCAAGATGCTCAGTGAACATTTATGTATATAAGGCACTAGCAGCGCCCCGCGGTTATACCCGCGTAGTTCTCGTTCCCGTGGGAATATGGGGATAAAATGTACTTATAGCCTGTGTTACTCATGATGAATGTAGGTCCCCAACAGTGAAAGAATTTTTCAAATCGGTCAAGCAGTTTCGGAGCCTATTCAATGGAAACAAACAAAAAAACAATCAAATCTTTCCTCTATAAAATATTAGTGTAGATCTTTTTTTTTTCAACGCTTCTTTGTGTACCGTCATCTCTGTAGTCACCTCATTTTTTATTTTATTTTAGACATATCATCATAAGATAAATAAAAGTTAAAAAATACATTTCGGTAAACAGACCCATTCATGAAAACCCCCAACCATGCTCAACTTACAATTAATCAGCAGATTAAGACTCAAATGTCCTATTGCCGCTAACCAGGCATCAAATCAAACACCCGCTGAGTTCGTTCATGAATAGGCCTACCTATGCCTGGGATGGACATTATGCATGAAATTACTGTCGCGGTCACATCAAGTG
Organism: Hecatera dysodea; assembly: GCA_905332915.2. Classification (NCBI taxonomy): domain Eukaryota; kingdom Metazoa; phylum Arthropoda; class Insecta; order Lepidoptera; family Noctuidae; genus Hecatera; species Hecatera dysodea. The sequence goes on from HG995305.1 coordinate 16,098,021, forward strand.
TAACAGTCACCCGATTGCCATCCATGCCATGCCGTGTCGTCTGGGTTCAGCCAAAGCCAAAGCCACTGCCTCAGCCAATGCCACAGTCATGACAACCAAATACGCCACGGCAGCCACAGCAAAAAGGAAGTCAATTGACTAGCACGCCATGTCTGCGGGTCGACCTCACGCGATGGGCGTTACCGAGTGGCCATCCTCTCCTCGATTCAGAATAGGGGTTAAACTTATAAATATCTCGCGCAACGCATTTTGTGGATTATCAACCTGACCCAGCCTGTCCCTTGCTGCCCTCCCTCAATGACCCCGCTAAGCCGAGGCCCGTGTCACTGCCCTTAGCGAGCGGTCATTTAGTTTTTAGCCCTGGCTGGGGGCTTTAAATTCATTTGATGCCACCACAGGATTGATCGGTTAAGCAGTAATCAGCCTTAGTGAGCTGAACTGCGAGTGGTCCTTACAAAAAATTGTGGATTATTCCTGATCTAGAACCTAGCCTAAGTCGAAACTCTGTTCGATTGCAATTTACACAATAAATACCTTCAGTCGTGAAAATAATTTCTCGCTATCTGACACAATATGTGGCGCGACCTGATTGAGTAATAGCCTCATTTATTGTTTGAAAGTTATTGTTACCCAAGAACAGGAACTTGGTCTATTGGCACAGCCGGTCCTGCTCCACAGCCTCAACCACTTGGATAAACAAGTTTAGGATTTTATATTTGGAAGAGATGCTCGCCCTTTTTTTATTTTTTGTCTCATTTATTTATTCTTTTTTTTATATATAATATTAATTTGATAATTAATAATTTCTCTTTTTTTTTTTACTTGTAGTTGCTTGGTTTTTGTAAACGATAGTTTTGTATAATGTAGAAGCATTTTATTTTTAAATATTGTAAATGTGAGTACCATGGAGCCTATACATGTGATAAGTTATAATTTACTTTGTGACTTGAACTAAAATGGCAGTTGAGAGCATGTCATGCTCGCTCAAATGTTTCGCTGATGGTGGCGTGTGTGTTGGATCATTCGGTCCCTTCAAAATGGTTGAGCTAAATGGTGCCAATACACGCGTCATGTTCGTGAACGGGCGCCGTCGGTTGAGACTGGTCACCTCTTAACTGCCACTGACTTGTTTTAATCTTTATACTTTGAATTGTTTTTATAGTTTCCTTTTTTTTTGCATTGTCCTCACATATAGAAGCGACCAAGGATGTAACCAAGGTTATGTAATACAGAACATAATTTAAAAGAGTGTCCGTGGAGTTTCTTGCACGTTCTTCTCCATAGAGATCTACGCTTTGGAACGTGCAGATAGCTTCACCTCTTTCGACTTGACAATTCAAAAGTGCCTGTAAAGGTTTAATTGAAATAAATGCTTTGAATCTTTGAATCTTGAATCAGTTGTATAGGAAATTTTTCAAGTCTTGGAAGAGTGAAGGATTAGGTCAAGAATTACAATAAGGTGCTCGCATTATGATGACTTTGCAAGCAGTTTTAGTTCCAGGCTTGAGAAATTTGTTCGACAGAGTCACCGCGGCCCAGGAACGCAAAGGGCATTAGGAGAAACACAGATGAGTTTTAGTCAGTAAAAATCTGTCATTCCTTTCCGCTCTGCCCAGAGCAGATGAAGTCATTTGATTGTTTATCATCCATAAAAAAGTAAGTTCAGTTACATTGCAAGGTACGAGCGACTGATTGATCTCATTATACTTCGACAGCTCGTAATAGATATTAACTTGCACACGAAGTGGTTTGCAGGTGGAAATATGGTCATCACATCAACAATAACAAAAAAAACATCATGTAAACATACTTTAATTTAATCGAATTAAAATATTTACAACACATTAATAAACTTAGCTTCCCTTATGATTGCTAAGAGAGAATCGAAGGTTTCTTGGCAAGTAGGGGTTATTTGGTTCACAGGTAAGGTATAGCCCCATGAACCGGTATCCCTAAGAAGGTAGGTGGCAGCTACTGGAGGGATGTAGTTGTATTTGACCCAGTCTACCACGGAGCCTGTTGCACCATCTGGAAGCAAATATTCCATAAATATTTTCAATATATATTTTTTATTTAAGTATTGGTCGAATTAGTTCGAAGCGCACAAGACCGGTCGATGTAAGAACATTTGGGCGAAGCCTATGTCCAACAGTGGACAATGGCCTTTTTTTACGGGGGGAAAGGAAATCCTCATGGATGTCCTCCACCCTGGGGCGGGCGAAGGGGTCTGTCAGACTCTTACTGACTAAAACCACCCCGGTGTTCCACATCTCACCTTTGCCGGGGATCGCGGGAACGTATGTGACATCTGTAATCCCCGGCTGGTGCCGTCGTGTCTGCGGAGGGAGCGAGGTGTTTGACTTCCTCCGCGACGTCAGAGAGGGGCGCACGGGAACACCACGCGCCGCCACCTCGGGTCCGTATGAATTGGGGGCAACAGACATCCCCAAGTCCGCCGCCCCTGGACCCAGTTAGGGAGGCCGGAAGAGGGCGGCGTACGCCCTCCTCCGACGCCCGGTGCGTCTGCTGCGGGCGGGGAGAGAGGTCGAGATCTCCCTTTCCCTTTCCGCAGCCTCCTTCTGCGAGATAACTGTTTCGCAGAAGGAGACCACCGCGTCCCAGGACTCCTCGCTATTCACCATAGATTGGACTACGGCCGGCAGCGAGAGGTCCCTGCCTACCACAGACATGAGGTCACGGCGCGGCCCCTCTCAAGCGGCACACTCTGCCAGCGTATGCCGCGGTGGACAACGGCCTACCTCAAGTGGGATACCTGGCTGAAGTGATGTTGAGTGATGTTTTAAATGGAATTTTCTTTTTTTTGCTTAACTGTCCACTTATTTTTCTATGCTTATTTTAATAATACAGTAAAATAACACTGCGTTACAAATGAAAATGAAATTTAATTATCCCCACTTAAATGTGTTTTAAACTTCCTTGAGAGTATTTTAATTTTTAGGTATAATGCTAAGCTAAGCTAAGCTCTAGCACTTAGAAAAGTAGAAAAAAAAAACAATTTTAATCATGTAAGTGATTTTTTTTTAATCTTCACGCTTTTATTGTTTAATTCGTGAAGATCCTTCTGAATATTTTTGAAAATGTATTTTTAAAACGAAACATTTATAAACATAGATACCTATACAAAACGTCAACTATTTTTAATATGCGTAAAATGACGGTAGTTGAAAACTGATCAGTGTGTTTGATATTTTTTCTATGACTAATCAGCGTTGTAAATCACCAGTTAGTTAAGCGGGTACTAAAATCATGTAACGCAGTGGCAGTGTTATGTTCGGTTGATTTGATCATAATAAAAAATTCGCTGCTTAATGTTAAGTTAAGATAAATAATAAATATAATGTCCTTGTCCCTAATCCTTAAAACGTTTCATTTGTGCTCGTTTCCAAGGTACTAGAATAAGCGAGAAAATATTGCCCGAGTGAAGTTCTTAGAACTGATCGCTTTTCAAATGAAATGCTTATTTTTTACAAATATATTTATTTATTTATTTATTTATTTAAGGACAACCAACAAAGCATACACCAAAAAACAACTGTAAATATCAAGGATCAACAAATTTTGAACATGTTATAGTGTAGCCTTAATTATAGGCTGCCACGGCATGCATTACGTAACTATGGCTGTAGGAAAAACAGTACTACATAAAGTCTATTGTCTATCATTAGTATTTTATTTTAAAGTTTTCCGTGAGACCAGGTTGAATTATTACACATTTATATATTTACTACCAGCGCCACGCGGTTTCACCCGCATAAGTTTCACTCCCGTAGGAAAATCTGGGTAAAAATGTTCTATCTTGCTTATAAACCATCTGTGGGCCAAATTTTATCCAAATCCGTTTAGTAGTTTTTGCGTGAAAAAGTAACAAACATCCACCCATACTTACAAACTTTAGCGTTAACTTAAAGCGTTTATAATATTAGTAGGAAAGGATATGTACTCTTTCGAAGTAGGGGAAAGTTGCGATCATTGGACTAGCTCTTTCGTTGGACCACCAAGGTATTTCCAAAACTGTCCAAGCTTGCAACACCCAAACTAGTCGAAACGAGTCCGTGACGGCTCAGTTGCACCCCCCTCTTACCTCAGTGATACTGCGGCACGTGGCGAGGAGTGATGCGTGTGGTTGTGTTTGCGGCGGTCAAAATCTTATTAATTGACTCTGAACAATTTGATGTAAGTATCATTCTATTCATATTTATGTGTGTGCACGGGTATGAAATATTAGATAATTTAATTGTCATTCCATGAGTATTATTCAATTTTGTCTAATCATGTCCATGTATATTTTAGATCTTTTTTTCTTAACGAGTACCTTGTTGCCATCAATGGACCTCAAGAGAGTTCCACCGTTGGACCGGTCCAATCATAGCAACTTTTTTGTTTTTATTTTTTTCGTCATAATTATGGGAGTAGGCTCCGAGTATTTCACTAATTATGGAAAAAACTCTTGAAAAATCATTATAAATTTATAATTTCAGAATGTCGCCGAAGAAAAGAAAATACTTTACTTGAAATTAAAATGTGATTTTATAACTTGTTAATCTTGTTTTAAGTGTAATCGGTTTATTGAATTACTTTATAGAGTTAGCAGTTACTGCAATTTCTAGACTTTATCTTGATTTTTATACTTAAAAGTATTTTTAATCTCTTTACGACTGTCATTTTTTATGAGATTTATTTTTTAATGTGTGTTATCTTTGCAATTACTACAAGTGACCTTAGGTTCTATTATGTTTATTTTCATATCTGTGTTAATTAGTAACTAAGTAGCATATAACTATAGTTTGTTTGCTCGTCGTAAGTGTATGAGTATTGTTTGTCTCTCCTCGTATGCCATAATTTAATCATAATTGATAATTATAATAAGTTACCTTGATTGGACCTCTAGAACAAATTTCTCGAAGTCCATTAACGGCAACCTGGTGGTTCAATGAAGGTGCCCATGGTCCAAAGAAGGTAACAGCCCAAGATTTAGTTTTCTTCGATTATACCAAAAAGTGTAAGCCCGAATTGTTTGTGCGTTTGATTATTATAAATAAAGGTCCTACGAAATAATAATAATAAACTGCTTTCATTTTATCACTTACATTTTTTAAGATATTTTGTCGTAAAGTTAAGTGGTCCATTTATAGCAACCTTCCCCTAAATAGAGAGGAATTTAAATCAGAAGAAAAGTTAAAAAAAAAATGTTCTGATTTTTTTCGATTCAGAAATAATCAAATGATTTCTCCCACTCTGGTTAAAAACAGAAGAAACTTCAAAATGGAGATGTCTTTTACTTATTTTTTATGAGAAAATATCATCAAATAACTTATCCCGCTTTGAAAGCAGGAGGGTGTGTCAGATTCTTGCTGAATAAAACCCACCTGAACTCCTTCTAATGTCCTATGAGTTAAAGAGGCGTGGTAATCGTTTCGAACAATGAAAAACAAACCCTGATAGGCACTGTTTCTAGCAGGCCCGTCAAATAGGATATATTCTCACCGTGCACATTCCTTGAAGTACCAACTCTGTAGTATGTTTCGTAACGGACTGATAAAGAACCCACGGCTCTTCTTCCAATTGTTATCTGAAAACCAATTTAATGTTTAGCATAAGCATATAAGCATAACCAGCCTTTTAACGTTCTCACTGCTGAGACTCAGGCCTCCTCTGTAGGAGAGGGAATGGGCCGTAATTCACCACGCGGGCCCAGTACGAGTTGATGAATGTCACATTGTTTGAATTTTTGTTTCTAGGATATGCCGGTTTCCTCTCGATGTTTTCCCTCACCGTTTTGTGAGCAGTGGTGATGAAATTAATTACACAAAGTAATGCGCCTGGCTGGGTTTGAACCCGCGACTTACAATTCGTAAGTCGGGGCCGTTACCACTCGGTCAACACTGCTCTACTCGGCCACCACTGCTCTACATTTAATGTTTAATACATTACAATATACCACTTAATAAAAGAAAATGGTTTGGCTTGCTATTACCGGACACGGCAAAGAACGATGTTAGATCTTTGCAAAAATACTTCGGTATCTCAGGTACACTCCATGCGATAGTCTGTAGTACCAGGTCACTGGCCTGTTTTGAGGAGCTGGGAGGATCTATTTATCCCACCCGTATGCTCGGACATGGAGTTGGATGTGGTCTACACATTTGCCAAGTTTCATCCTAATTCATTTAGCTTTTTCGATGCGAAAAGGTGTCAAACAGAATGACAGAAGCATTTTTAATATTAGTGTGGATTCTACAACTTTAAATAGAAATGCTTTAAAATATATGTCAATATCCCTTACCATCTCATTATAATTAAATAACGGACCAGTAGAAAATGCAAAAGGAATAAGAAGACGCTGTCCAAATGATCGGAATGACAAGAATCCAGCTAGTGTATGATTTTTAGCAATCGCATCAATGTAATTGGATAGATGTCTTGTTTCCAGTTCAGAAAATGGACCAAGACCTATGTAGTTGTTTGCAGATAGAGTATGACTGCCACCGATTTCTGAAAAAAATAAAATAAAAATAAAGACGTAACGCTTCTTAGAGGTTTTTCATGTCCAGAGGCCGTACTACGAAGTGCCAATGCTATCATGATTCAGTGTGAAAAAAGGATGGCGCTATTCGTCTTGTATAACTCCGTCTCTTTTTGACACAGGAAGCTTGATGGATTTAAGACGTCATGGTAGGGCTACAGTAATGATCTTCATCGGTTAAAATATTAGTATATGATGCAAACGAAAAGAATGGGACAAGTTTTGCCCACACAGAAAAAGCAAAATGTGAGAATTTTGACAAGAATATTTTTATAGGAAATCTTACTTCCCCATTGAGAGTTCCAGTTCCTAGATAGATCAACACCAATAGTGGTAGTCGAAGTAGGCCTTCTGTTCTTAACCCAAAGCCTGACCTGGAAAAATAAAAAAAAACATTATGAAAATGGTATTGAAACACTTTAAGTAGCTAAAGACAACAAAGACTTCCTGCAGTGCTATTCTGTAAGAACTCACGTGCGAATTCGATTCATATCTCATTTTCGATTACACTTCGTAACTCACCTGAAGTGAAAAGTATTTGATATTCTGACTGTCAAGTTAAATTCGCTTCATCTATGTTCTCTAGTTAGTAGCACTAGTGTAGTTTTCATCAAGTTACAGAATACCAAATACAGTTTTCACCGCAGAATCAGAATAGCATTGCTGATGACAAATCCTCAAAATATTTTTTACACGACTGCCCAAAAAAAGAGTGTTATGTTTTCAGGGTGTACGTATGCAAGCATGTATGTTTGTGAGTTTCTTTATTCCACCATAACTTCTAAACGGCTTAACTGATATCATTGTATGGTGGTATCGTCAGAAGCGTTGAGTTATCCCGGGTAACATAACAAATAAAATAATAAGGGATAGCCATGGTTTCAGTGAATAGTTCTTTACAGGGCTCCCGACTGCAACGAAAAGATTATTATATACCTTGTTTTTAAATTTTAGTTCACTTTTTTGCAGGCGTGTTTTATAATTATTTGTTATTTTTTGTTCTATTCTATTTTCTTTTTTATCTTAAGCATATTTGAAAGCGACTATGTAATAATGCGCTATCAGGATCTAGCGGAAACCAACTGCCTAACGTGCTTTTTGAGGTACAAGGTTGTCACAGCACCAAACTCCTAACTCCGGGCTTTCATAAAGATTCTTAATGGAAAAATCCAATGATACTTTTTGCGTGAACAGAGCCCCAAATCTGCGGTTTTTATAACTTCGCCATTCCAAGACGATCCCATTGTCATTTTGCTAAGAGGTCGTAATCTGCTAAATTGATAATGTTCGATCATTGGTCGGTCAATGATCTCATAATATTTTTTGCACAGTACACACACAGCACAGTGACGTCAAAATATTAACAGATAACCGCATACACTGTCATTCATTTATCATTATGTACGAGATTACCATTCTATGCCATTTCTTTTAATGGAATGTAAGTGGTTGACCATTGGAAAGTCATAATGACGCTTTTTAACCGACTTCTAAAAAAGGAGGAGGTTCTCAATTCGGATGTTAGTATTTTTTTTAATGTTTGTTCGCGCATAACTCCGTCGCTTGCCAACCGATTTGAAAAATTCTTTTTTTGTTGGAAAGGGTATACTTCCCAAATGGTTCCATAAATTTTTTATCAAAATCGAACAAGCGATTTTTTTGTTATTTTCGATAAATGATAGCAAATCTGTCGGGATAGCTGAAATCGCATGTTTGTTTATTGTTTACACCAATTTATACCACGTACGCTGTGATGGGTATGTTTGCTGCTGGGAGCTGGGAGTGAACCACTAAAAAGTGAAAAATAAAAAAACTTTTTACAAAAAATAAAACCGACTTCTAAACAAAAAAACCAAAAAGTATAAAATAACTTTAATTTCGGAAGTCGGTGTGTTCAACAACAAAAAAGCAACCAAAAACACCGAGTTCCGAAACTAAAGTTATTTTATACTTTTTGGTTTTTTTGTTTAGAAGTCGGTTTTATTTTTTGTAAAAAGTTTTTTTTTTATTACTACATTACCAAACTTGTCAAAATCAACAATTATGAAATCAATGATAGACCATTCTGACTCTATTGTAATAGCAGACTTGAGGCCCTGGCAATTGAACGCAGAATCCCCCGCTCAGCAGTCTGGGTTGCGACCGTTTGTACTACGATAAATACAGTAACATGAATACTCACAGAATCTTGAGTAAACTGAAAACCATCCGGATTTGTCAGCGGGAAGATGTACCAGACAAAGTCTTGAGCAGCAGCTCTGATTTCAGCATCGTTGCTGAAGATCAGCTGGTTTGCGAAGTAGGTCAGGACGGTCGGAGACAGCCAATCAGCTCCCACTTCTCCGGCTTGCAAGATAAATGCCCGATTACCAGAACCACGACTTATTCTGATCCCTGTGATGTTTCTACCTGAAGCAAAACAATGATATTTTACCGGAGAGTACAAAACCTTCTCGCTGGCACCGTCTCTAAATTTTTCTTTTCAAATATGTTTATGTGTATGTCACTAAACTTCTCATAAACGGCTAAACCTATTTTGATTTAGCTTTTTTGTGTATTTAAGTTGGTAGATAAGATCCTCTATAGGAACCGATAGGTGGTGCTGTAATCAATCTCTAGATTTTTTTCTTATGAAAGGCCAACCTTTGGGCAAGAAAACCGCTAGTTCTTATAAAATTGTGGACAACGAAATTAAATTGATCGAATACCATATTTAACATTCAAAACTATGTTATTTTAAACATCATTTGTTTCGTTGTAAACTAAACGGTGATAAACTTGGTTTGTATATGTACTCTGTGTGTTTTTCATTAATGTACCTGTTACTCCACCACGGATTATGTTTTAAGGAACTCGGTAGTTATATTTTGGTCTCTAACCAAGCCTAGAGTAACTAATTAGCTTGTAGCTGTTCAAAACACCGAAATTAACATTTAAAAAGAACAGCGGCTATAAATTTGTGGAAAACTAAAATCCCTTCATTTTGTTTTCCTTATCGTCCCGCTGCAAGAACATTCATCGGTCTCACCTGATTATAAGCGATGATTGAGTATCAATAAAAAAATGAGCCTAAAACACAAATAGGAAGTTAGCAAACAGAAATGCCAACTATCTGAATAATTTAATAATAGTTTACCTTCATGAGTCCGTCCCACGGTGACAACAGTGACTATGCTACCGTGATTTCTGCCCAAATAGTTAAACCACCCGTAGATATCATCAATAGTTTGATAGTTGGTCCAATACAGTTCGTGATTGTTCGTATCACGTCTCCTCCTGCTATGGAGCTGTTCGTCGAATGCTCTAAAACATAATAAATTGGATTTAAAAACTTCGTGGAGATAGAATAGAAAAGAAAACATTTGTTTGACACAGAGATAGCAAAACAGCAACAATCAATAAATAACAAAAATACAACTTGACTTCTTAATAAAGAAACTACTAAGTATAAGCATAATCAGCCTTTTAGTGTTCCCACTGCTGGGACACAGGCCTCCTCTCTTGGAGAGGAAATGGGCCGTAATCCACCACGCGGGCCCAGTGCGGGTTGGTGATTGTCACAGTTTTCGAATTTTTGGTTCTAGGACATGCCGGTTTCCTCACGATATTTTTCTTCATCGTTTTGAGAGCAGTGGTGATGAAATTAATTAGACAAAAGTTAGTACTCGGCCACCACTACCAAGTATAAAATACTTTTAATTTCGTATGTCGGTGTTTTTGCTTGTTTCTTTGTTTCTTTACACCGATTTCCGAGTACCGATTTATTTTATACTTTTTTTTTTTTTTTTTTTTTTTTTTTTTTTTTTTTTTTATTTGGATCTCCAACAAAGGATACACAGTTGTAACATCAGTTTCAGTTATACAAGTGCTTACTTTACGTGTTATACTTGTTAGTGTCTTTATTATATTATGTTACATATTGTTGAATATTGAGATCAGCTTCAAGTCAAACCGGATTCAGCTGAATGTCAGTATTTTACGTGGAGCGGCTGACAACTAGACCTCAAAAACCCATTAACTGGGTAACACGGTACTTCCTGGTAAGACTGCAGTCAGATTTTATGGCTTCTCACAATCCATAACGACTACCAAAGATCTACTAATGACAGCTGGGACTAACGGCTTAACGTGCTTTCCGAAGCACATTAAGCCGCTGTCAATTGTTTTTGTTCAACATCGGTTTTGATAAAACAAAACTAGTAAAAGAAACTTGCGAGGGAAATATTTGTAGAATTCTTGGAATTAGACTATCTTTGCGATTTGCAAACAAGTTTACGACATGACGGATTGCATATACACTTTAGGAATTTGGGTAATGTCCAGTAGAAAGTTTACATATCGTTTGGTAAACAAAGTAAATGTACGAAAATCTTTATTTGCAGTCCATAAAATGTAATTAAATGGTACGTTAAAAAAAGAATTTGAGATCATTATGCACACTATCGGCCACAGCAAAACCATCTGCCTAGCCTTTTCCCAACTATATTCGGGTCGGCTTCCAGTCAGACCAGATTCAGCTGAATACCAGTATTTTACGTAAAGCGGCTGCCTACCAGACCTCCACAACCCATCAATTGAGTAACACGGTACTTCAAGTAAATTTATGTAGGAGAGAGGAAGTGCCGTATAAGTACCTGGGACGTACCGGTTAAATATCCAAACGTAAGTATTTCTAAAATAAATACGATAGTACTAAACCTATAAGTAACTCTATATATTATGATCTCTCGCTATATGATTCAAGTTTAAAATAAAAACAAGTTTGTTTAATAAAACGAATCGGCTTTAACATATAACCAGTTCATTTTATCTAACACTATGAAACAAAAAGGAAACATACTTGTAGCTTTAAATATACTCACTCTTGAATGTTCTTTAACATAAGTTCCGAATAAATGCTGCGTTTCTTCAATGAATGTTCAAATTCTTCCCTCATATCTGGTGGAGTCACCACACTTACATATTCTCCTACTTGACTGGGAGGTTTCCAGAAGTCCAGCTTTTCATTCTCTTCCATCAACTCATTTAAAAACTTCAAGTCCTCTTCCCTCTCGGGATGAACTTTATACAAAGCCCAATTATCATATCTTACTTTTTCTGCAGTTACTATAACCGTTAAAACACTTAATAAAATCAGTTTTAAAATCATTTTTAATTATTTCTTAGTGACATAACGCGTGAACTGAATGAATTTCATTTTGAAATCGTTTGTTATCATCATTATTCTTAATTCTTTAATTTCTTTATTTTCAATTACCACCTTATAAAAATTGTAACAAGATTCATTTTCGTTTAGTCGTTATGATATAAGTGTTGTTGATAAGTTTGCCTAAATACCTTATCGAAATATGTCGTTTAATCGCATTTGGAATGATAGTTTAATCTGATTAACATGGATAAACATAATTGAGTAGCACGAGTTTTAAGATAGTTAAATATTGTATTTAGTTCATAAATTAAAATAAAAGATGCCATGGTAATTTTATTGGCGCACTAGTTCCTGAAGACGAGAGTCTTCACGAACATCATTGAATCATTTGATTTTATATGAATAAATGAGAATTTATTCATATAAAATCAAATGATTTGATACGAATAAATGAGCTGCTACTAAATAGTAAGCAAACCTACATTTTTTTGAACTGTTCAGGGATGTATAACACTGGAAGCGGTCGGTACTCCCTTACTTCTCATAAAATTGTTTGTCCGAAAATCATTATCCATAACACGTTTGCTTTAAACTACAATAACCATAATGTTCAAAACCCCGAAATTTTGGTTAGCATAATTATCTTTAGTTCTAAAAGTATTCTGTCATAATATCGAGTACTATAATAATTCAATCTCCTAATTTTAGATGCCCTAAAGTCATATGTCCTAAGTATTGTGTTGAATAATGTGTATTATTCCGAATGTTCATTTATAATAAATAGGTTTTAGTGACAGAAACGAATCGCTGTAAATCCGACTCCACGTAGTCTTGTCTGCCCTACCCCTAGAGTGTAATTTAAAATCGCGTAGCTGCGGTGGTGAGCGTTAAACCCATCTGCGACGATAAACTCGCGTGGGACCGCCGGAGCCCCGCAGCGCCGGAGCCGTGACAACTCCTTGCATGCTGCATGCTTGCTTGCATGCTGCATGACTCCTTGCATGCTGCATGACTCCTTGCAAGCTGCATGCTTGCTTGCATGCTGCATGACTCCTTGCATGCTGCATGCTTGCTTGCATGCTGCATGACTCCTTGCATGCTGCATGCTTGCTTGCATGCTGCATGACGCCTTGCATGCTGCATGCTCCTTGCATGCTGCATGCTTGCTTGCATGCTGCATGACGCCTTGCATGCTGCATGACTCCTTGCATGCTGCATGCTTGCTTGCATGCTGCATGACTCCTTGCATGCTGCATGCTTGCTTGCATGCTGCATGCTCCTTGCATGCTGCATGCTTGCTTGCATGCTGCATGACTCCTTGCATGCTGCATGCTTGCTTGCTTATAAAAACCACAAATGTTCACAATCAACTGCTTTATTAAGTACAAGTACACAAGTGTAATATATTTATTTACGTAATATATAATAAAAAAATACAATGCATCATCAAATATTTTTAATTATAACAAATGAGAGAAGCTTGAAGCTTAATTTGAATTTAGGACTTATAACTTTTATTGAAAACGGTTTTATATATTTTGTATATTATTGATTGTAATATTTATGACAAACGGGTTTAGGACATATTATATTTAGAGATTTTAATTTTATGGCATGAGATATTAGGTGATATTAAGTTCGGGTAAGTGATCATTCGGACAAATGATGATTAGGACTAAAAAAGTTATGGCTCTTTAAATTATGGATAAAAAAGTTAGGTAATACAATAGAGAACCGAAGCGGTCACCTCCTTCTGCAAAGCAGTAATGCTAGCGAAGGAGGAAGCAGAACGCACGCGGGACAGGGAATCCTCACGCTAAAGCTGCGCAACAGACGAAGACGCCTCCGGCGTCTGGAAACGGCGATTCCCGGTCACCGTAGGCGCGGGCCTGCGGATGGTGAGCTATGTGTGGCTCGCCGTCCGATAACACCCAAGCCCAGGTCGACGGCGTGTCATGTTCCGTACGCGCCTCAAAGAGATCTCAGCAAAAGAGACTTGGCCCCATAGGGTCAGTGTCTCTAGGGTTGCGGAATTTGTTCGAAAGAGTCAACGCGGTCCTGGAACGCAAAGGGCACTAGGAGGAACACGGGTAGGTTTTAGTCTGTAAGAGTCTGACACTCCCCTCCACTCCGCCCAGAGCGGGAGAAGTCATTTGAAAAAAAGGAAAGTACAACACATAAGAAAGTAAGCCTAAAGTACGGATGAGTGTGTTAAACATAGTATAGGAGTTTCTTGTCTGTTCTTCTCCATAAGAATCTACCTTTGCGAATGGACGCTAGTGATACTTAATTATGATAAATTTTAATGATGACGTTCAAAAATGCCGTTGAATGGGCTAATTGAAATAAACGTTTTGATTTTGACTTTGAAAAAAATAATTATCTACGATGACAATAGGGTACATTCCTTAAAAAAAAAACAACATTTTGGGCAGTCACTAAAATATTCATAACAATATTGGACAATATTTCCTAAATAATCGTGTAAAAAAATTGAAGACATCATACACTGTGTAGATATTTCGTGTGACGTCAGCCTCTGGTAAACTTTTACTCTGAAGTCACGTTCCTACAAGATCTCACTTGAACTTAAGTACTTTATATCCATGTGAATTTGTAATAATTTGATAAAGCAAAAGACACATGCAATAGTTTTTGATGTATAACTTTAGTGACAGACAAAAATAATTATACATGGTATAATTACTTTTTTCATAATGATAATCAGTCTTCTAACGTTCCCACTGCTGGGACACAGGCCTCCTCTCTAGGAGTGGGAATGGGCTGTAAATCCACCACGCGGGCCCAATGCGGGTTGGTGAATGTCACGTGTCTTCGAATTTTTGGTTCTGGGACATGCCGGTTTCCTCACGATGTTTTCCTTCACCGTTTTGAGAGCAGTGGTGATAAAATTATTTACACAAAGTAATGCGCCTTGCTGGGTCAGAACCCGCGACCTTCAATTCGTGAGTCGGGGCTGTTACCACTCGGCCACCACTGCTCTCGAAAATTATTTTTTTACCCAGAAAATATCCAATGTATTTAACATTCGAATGAGGTAGTTATAATAAATGAATTATGTTATTTCCATTTTAACAACTCATAATGAAAGTTACCGAAACTTTAATCAAATAATTATTGTGAATGCAAAATCCAATATAATCCCGGGAAATATTTCCGTATGCAAGCGTTGACAGTAAATTTCGTGTCTGGATTTGTTCATTAAACAATTTAATTTTGGTCGAGGTGGCCGTTTGTATGAAAAGGTTTTCAGTGTATAGAGGTTTTTTGAATAAATTAGATTCGGGTTTAGCGTTTCAGTATTATCATCAGTGTTATAGTCCAATTGAGGATCTTCTTCCAGTTGCATAAGCATAATCAGCCTTTTAACGTTCCCACTGCTGGGACACAGGCCTCCTCTCTAGGAGAGGGAATGGGCCGTAATCCACCACTCAGGCCCAGTGCGGGTTGGTCCAGTTGAAAACCGTAATAAAATACTAAGAGAAAAATACCCACAGATAAAATGTGGCTCCCGTCATTCCATTCATGATAGGTTACTTTAAAACCTGACAGAAATAGGAACCTCGCGCTACTTGGTTCCTTCACCGTAGTTAAGTTTGAAGTAACCGAGAATATCAGAGCCAGTCTATACAACATATTTATTTCGTGCTATGGTTGCACCAGTTATGGCTCAGAATGCGTCATGGCATTTCTTAATTTCTATAACGCAATTTAGCCGTTTTCTTAAGTGCGACGCAAAATTCATGATGAGAAATTTTGGAACAAGCCACAATGAACGTTTTCCGTCTTTGAACGTAACATAATTATACACATGCACATATACAATATTTAATGAGCATAAAAGTGTTACCAAAGGATAAAATGAAGATAATCCCAATTAATCCAATACACAAAGTCAAGAAGATATTGCCTTAGAATGGCTTTGCAACTCCGTCTAATTATCTCTTAATAAATCCCAACCTAATTGCAACTCAACGACCTCTACATTACCGGACAAACTACAAGACGCACATTTATTTACTCCAAAATTAACACTTTCATAAAATAATGCGACATAAAGTTGCACACGAGCAACTGCGACATGGCGTGGTCATCACTAATTGTGATTAATAGTCGCTCTGCTGTCGACGTCATTTGTCTTCGACCGTCGCACCGGGCAGCTTACTTTCTACTGTGCAAGTTTGTGACTATGTAGACGGGCGACTAAGTAACGTTTTGTAAATGAGATTATAAATTGTTTGGAATTTTCAATATGATTTATGGATGTTTTGGCCGGTTTTGAAATGTATATTTTTTAAACAACTTGGACTCGTTTTACTTCTAGTAGAAGAGGATATTGAAAATTATAATCAATGATGACGGTATGCATTCGATTTTTTTTATATACTGTATGTATTTTTTGTATGCTGCTTATATAGGACCCTTTTTCCATCTCGCATATGTCATTTTTACACGGCTGCCCGAAAAAGGAGTGTTATGTTTTAAGGGTTCATGCATCTATGTAAGTACATATGTAGGTATGTTTGTTAGTTTCTTTATTCCACCATAACTTCTAAACGGCTATCAATGTATGGGGTATCGTTAGAAGCGTTGCGTTGTCTCGGGTAACATAGGCTAGTAAAAAGTTGGTAAAATTGACAGGGGCCTCCCCCTGTTAATTTTATGGGTCATAAATAAAAACTAAAATATTTTGTTTTCATGAGAATCTCGACTACGTATACTATAATCGATCGTCTCAAGCTTGCTTATTACGTAGTAAAAAAGGTATGAAATAAAAAACAAAATACTTGTAAATTTGGGGGACGGGACGGTTCCATTGAATAGTTCTTTTCAGGTCCGCCGATTGCAATGAAAAGATGATTATGTACATTGTTTTTAATGTTTTTTCAGTTTTTTTCCGACGTGGCAGGCGTGTTTTTTTTTATTATACTGATAGTATTTTAATCACGTCTAGTGCGAATCCCAAATATTTTTTTTTTCTATAATCCTTGTTCATTCTTTCTTTTACAAGTTATACTAGATCGGGTGTTAACATTATGAGTCATCATGAAGATTAAATGATTCGTATTTCATATAATACCTAACAGCTCAGGCCTCAGGTAAACGCAGAACCACACAACTTTTCAACAGACACCAGGCATTTGAGTCTCATAGAAATACAAGAAACAGAATATCAAGCAATTCATCTCAAGAAAAGGTGTTGAAAACCGATCGCTCGTCTACCCACCCAACCGCAATGAAGTTAAATCCACCGCTTAAACCGCGTAATTATTGCACGCTCGATCCGTCGGTTGAAACTAAAGTAATGTGTTTTGTACACGAAGCAAATGAACTAAAACCCGTTTTAGAACCGAATTAAACATCACTATGTAATGCTGTGGTTAGTGTTGTAATAATTTCGAGTTGAAACGCCTACGGTGGTGGATTGTGGGTAGATTGTATTAAGTCGTTTCGAAATCGAATGAAATCATGCTGAGATTGAAAGGGAGTGTTTAATGCGTGTGTTTGTGGGTGTGTTCTCGATTTTTAAGCATAAATATGTTTCTATTTGTCCTGAATTGGGTACCTAATTATAAATAACACAAAATTAAAGTGCCTTTAAAATTTATTAGTTTAACATTTTGTTTTTTTCTGTCGTTCTTAATATTGAAAGGACCTTACAATGATTTGGATTTATGAATTTAGGAAGAAATTTTTTTTTTTAAGAAGCCAGTAATCTCCGACTTAACGAGGAAAAATAATATTTGACAAAAATATCCACCCTTAAAATACATACCTCAAAAATATACTGTACCTCTAAGATGCGACTATATTGGATGACATAGGAGGAGCATATACAAGATGTTCCAAAAGTGTTTGGTCATATTTGAAGGTGGTGTTCTGTATCTGCTATATAATTAAGAAAAAATGTCACATAAAAAATACTTGTATTTTTTTTTAAAACCCAACCCCAAAAAAAATCGACTAGAATGTTAAAAAATAACTAAAATCTTTTTCCATACAGTCTGATGCAGTTGGTGGTATTTATTTTAGTTCAATCATAAATTCGATGCCACCGGCTGCATTAAACTGCTTGATAAGTGATTTTAACGTCAGTTTAAAAAAAAAACTTTTTTTGTACATTAAGTATATAAGATCACGCACTTCTGGAACAGCCTGTATATTAAGAGAATTTAACGAGTTAAATATTTTGCTTGAGTAGCAACTTATTTTGTTTCAAATAAGATTCCTTTATGAATCATAATAAATTGTATTGATAATAACTTTATTTAGAAATATTATTTTCACGAACAAACAAAACTTTCTTTACAAGATTTATAACAGAGGGCCTCGGGCTCAAAAGGTTTTATAGTTCTCAATATTTATGAGAATTTCTGAACCGTTTTACTTGAATAATTAATTTAATGGAAACTTTTGTTGACCTCAATGTCGTGACTTTAATACCTAATTTGGTTTTTAAAACAGTCTGAAATAAAAATGGATTTTATTCATTCAACGAAAGATTAACATTAAAAATGTTTGCGTAGAAGAATATATCTGAATCTGTTTTTAAATAATTATGATGAATCTGTTCTCAGATATTAATTTGCCGGATAACATGCTCGTTTACTTATTATTTGTCATAATATTTTTTGTATTCTGACATTAGTTTAGTCAAAGATATATTCTAAGGAGTCACCAAAACAAAAAAAAAATAGTCTGTGTGTAATATCAAAATGACAACTTTTTTACTAAATCCAAATATGATACTTATAATATAACAAAAATAATAAAAACATTCTTAGTCAGCCAGTTTATTTTTTTTTGAGGCTATCTCCGGAACTGTTGGAACGATTTTATGGGGCTTTACTGGCAGATAGCTGATGTTACAAAGAAGCAACATTGGCTAGATTAGGGTTGCGTGCAAAACAAAAATTCAACCCAAGACAACATTTTTCACGCGAACGATACCGTGAACCAAAGCTAAACTTTAATAATTTCTCTATGCTCATCATCTAGTCTACACGAAAACTTTACACAACTATACAGACAAGCCAGCTCTAATTGCAAATTCTAGTAACTTGCAACTAACTCCTTAAATAGTCTGCCTGCATATAAATTATTTAGTCGCACATTTATTACCATCACACGCCACGTCCTGGGCAGAACACGTAAAACAATGACACAGAACTGAAGTGTAAATTACATAGTACATTTATCAGCGACGTCTCTGCCTGCCACAATAATGCGGTTGACTTCATCTTCTAATAATTCTCTTTGTCTTCTTCGGTTGGCGTTTGCCGTTTTTTCTTGTGGCTTAAGTTGTAAGCTTTTATTGGTGTTGACTGTCGTTCATGTATTGCGTCTCTTTTGTTTCTTTCTGTAGTTATTGTATCAGCAATTTTTTCCTTGTTACAAATACAAAGAAGCATTATCTTACTTGTCTAATACCAAGGTTGATCTTTCAACCCCTTTTTTATAACAATATCATTACCATAGACATGGTCTTTACATACATATCTGTCAAAATTGTCGACAATTGGACCTATGCCTGCTCAAACGCACACAGATGTTTTCTTTAGTTTTATTGTCGCTTTTTTATTTGTTTCTATAGTTCTACCTGATGGAATGTAGTCAAATAAATATTGGTTTTTCTTCGCATGCATACGCCAGTGTTATCTCCTCGTTTCAACCACCTGCGTTCTAAAGCATATGTAACTGTTCAGTCAACTTTCTTGATGTAACCTACTGAACCACCCGCTGCCGCTTCTTCCATACACCATTTTCCATCAGCAGTACATCACGACGTGTCGTTAGGGGCAGGAGGTGGCCCAATAAATCAGGGGCCGTCGTCTGTGCCATCCGCTTGCACTCACTAATGTGAGTCCGAGTAATGAATGAGATCAGATCTCTGATTGTCGGTTTTTAGATTTTATAGCCTTTGTTATATTTGCGGACTTAATGTCTGCTATGGTTGGATTGTCAGACAAATCGATGGCTTTGGTAGAGGCATCATAGCAGTTGTAGTAAGGT
This sequence comes from Hecatera dysodea, assembly GCA_905332915.2. Classification (NCBI taxonomy): domain Eukaryota; kingdom Metazoa; phylum Arthropoda; class Insecta; order Lepidoptera; family Noctuidae; genus Hecatera; species Hecatera dysodea. Next base: position 16,117,748 of record HG995305.1, read on the forward strand.
CAAGCTTGAGTTCTTTCTATTGTATTAAAATAAAAATGAAACTTTGCTTTGCTTTGCTCCACCGCAAGCCTATAGTTCTAATTGTTTTTTTTTTTTATATTTACTGATACTTCAATTTCATTATACTTGATGGTCATCTCTACCATTCCACACTATTGTTGTTAGGGGTTGACAAAGCATTTCATTAAAAGTCTTTGGTTGAATTTCATAATAATTAAGTCTTCTTTATCGATTCTTCTGAATCCCAAAATAGATTCCTTTTCCGCGATAATCTGACTATAGAAATCAAATAACCAAACCACTAAAATTGCATTCAGCGGGAGATTTCAAAGTTGTTTGCTACCGGCTCTCAGCACAAGCACCACAATAACCCAATTCTCCAGCTGGCTCCAACAATTAGAGCAGGTCAACAAACAACGAGCACGTTTCATTTTTCCGCGCAACATAAAAACGCAAAACTGCCAATTTGCAAACGAAAAAGTCTCCAATAAATTTCTTTAATCCCAAACTCGGCACACAGGGTATCAACGCGTAAAACTAATAAATCTATTAAACCGAACAAATACAAAGTATTGGGATCCCAATTAGAGCGACTGGCAGCATGCCAGATGATGGCCGGAACAGAGTACAATGCATAGCAATTGGTCGAATTAAGCGGGAGTTAGATGGATGTCCTGCGGTAACTACGTAAAACCTTAATGCGTTTGATACAATGAAAAGTGCTGTGCCGTTTTCCATTATGCAATGACTCTGGAAAATTATGCTTTTCATTATGCAAATTGCAAATGTTCTACATAGTGACTGATGTTTCATTAGGCTACAATTAAAAACTGTTGCTAAAATGGACAACAAAACTAAGCTTGATGTTGTACAATGCTTATTTATTTTCAGATCTCCTGCAATGACTGAGGTAGTAATTTTGTTTTCCAAAATAAATACTTAACTCAGAATTATAAACTGAAATGACTAACAATTATCCATTTCCTCGTTTAATCAAAATTTAACATTAAAAATCGCACAGATAACACACAGAACATAATCTCTATTCATACTGCAAAAAGCAAACAAGTGAAACATGCTTTTAGCGCTAACAATATTTCGGACTCGCTGAACCAAGTAGCCAAGAACAGAAGGTTAAGAACCTCTGTATATGCTCTGTATGAATATTTATTCATTTGCTGAAAAAAATAATTTCAGCAAATGAATAAATATTCCAAAACTAGCTTCTGCCAGCGACTTCGTCCGCGTGGAATAGTTACTTTACCCCCGATTTTGAAACTCTCAGCCCGATCGGTTTAAAATTGACAAAAGATAGACATATGCTGTTTATGGGATATTTTTTTAGATAATTTTATGTAGAACATTTCCGTTATACATGATTTCTATGTAACTTTAACCATTAAGGCTACACACGCGACGGAAGCTTAAAAAATGGAGTAACTTCTCCCGTTTTCCCAACATTTTCCTTCACTGCTCTGCTCCTATTGATTGTAGCGTGATGAAAAGTATACTATAACCTGCCCAGGAGTATGAAGAATAATTGCACCAAGTTTCATTAAAATCGGTCGAGTAGTTTTTGTTTCTATAAAGAACATACAGACAGACAGACAGACAGACAGACAGACAGACAGACAGACAGACAGACAAAAATTTTACTGATTGCATTTTTGGCACCAGTATCGATCACTAATCACCCCCTGATAGTTATTTTGAAAATATATTCCTTGTACAGAATTGACCTCTCTACAGATTTATTATAAGTATAGATGTTTAAATGTACTATCTAAAGTAATGTATGTAATGTCTGAGGGCTCGCTTTTTCTTCTTCTTTATTAATCATTTCTTAAATCTGAGTATCATTTCTCTGTTTTATTATCCCAAAGGAACATGCATTCAGGATAAAATGTATTCTTTGTCTTATTCCAGACTATAATCTAACTCTGTACCAAATTTTGTCCAGATCCGTTCAGCTGTTCTGACGTAAAAGAGTAACAAACACCATACATCCATACATACCAACTTTCGCGTTTATAATATTTTTGATTCGATCGCCGATTGGAGTTTTAGTTTAAAAGATTTTTGCCCTCTCTTTTCCTGGCACTAATAAGGCGTTGTATGTCCGGGCTCCATACTAAAACTAAATCCAAAAGCTCACAAAGATGCGTACGTTCAGATATCTCAGACAAATGCCGGTCGCAAGTGCGCTTGCAATCGCTGGACGTGAAGTGTGTTTCTGTTGCAGTGTTTTCTCGTACGTCATATAGAGTTGAATTTCTGAATCTATCTGCTTTGTGCCAGCTGTCTGACCTAGATTCGTTCCTAGGGAAAAAATAAATGACTGCGTTTCGTTTGTGTACATCCGTGTCGCGAGAACAATATCGGCAATGTACTGATGAAAAGTTCGGTGTCAGAAATTGGACATTTTTGCTTCAGCTAAATTCATTTTCTATTTTCGTTAGTGACTCGTTATCTATCTTTAATTTATTTGAAAACTGGCTCAGGCTGCAAATTTACTCGTTAAGTCAATTTGCAGGTTGCTTAGTTAGATTTTTTACTATTGAACGATCTCTGCTAGGATGACTTTGCATACTATTGTATAAATTCAAGTTCTTAAAACGCAACAGACAGATATGTTGCTGGGGAGTTTGTTGCACCACTTCTTCTTCCCAGCTAAAACACTAGGAAGTAGTGACGGGTGGGCATTTTTGGGGGACTGTCTTTATGTAAAATTTTACGTTCAAAAAGTGCTGTCTCTCAGCCTAGTTTGAATAAATTACTTTTGATTTGATTTGAACTGGCAAGTCTTCGGGTCAACCGAATTAAAATTTCCAGTAAGGGTTTGAATACTTGGGCCTGGTTGCTATCGGATGGCGAGCCACACATAGCTCGCCATCCGATAGCAACCAGGCCCGGGTCAACAACGCGTCTTGTCCCACGCGCGCCTCAAAGAGCTGTCAGCAAATAAAACGGGGCCCCATAGGGTCAGTGCCTTATTGTCTGGTTGAGCAGTAACCAGCCTTAGTGTGCTGAACTGCGAGTGTTCCTTTCAAAAAAAAAAAGGTCAGTGCCTGTTAGGATTACGGAATTTGTTAGAAAGAGTCACCGCGGACCTGAAACGCAAAGGGCGCTAGGAGGAATACGGGTGGGTTTTAGTCAGTAAGAGTCTGACACTCTCTTCCAGCGCCCAGAGCGGGAGATCTCATTTGATAATTTCCCATCCAGAAAAAAAAGGGTTTCAATACTTTAAACAATTGACTATAATAGTCACTTGTTTAACCTTTTATTAGCCTTTGGGGATAGCCTCGGTAAAAAAATTAAAAGCAGGCAGATTTTCAAGCTGCGCCTCTTAACCAGCCTCAATCTTCAAAACCTCAAAACAGTTTTTCCTCTTCCACAATTAGACCCAACAATATCGCCACAGATGGTGCAAAATTCATGACCTCGAAGTGGTCTCTGTTTACTTAAACTGCGGTCTAAGGCTCTTGGCAGCATTCCAAGCCAGGATTAATTAATTGGGACACCGGGACACTTCCTTGCCGTCTTAGTACCATTTAAGGAGTTTAATTTTTAAGTGCATTAAACTAGATCCGACTATCCGTTCTTAGTCTTGCAGTTGCTTTCGAAAGAAGTTCGTAATTGGTATTGTTGATTGATTTTATTTGTGACTAGTGTCCCGGCTTCGCTCAGGTGTTTTTTTTTTTTCAAAATTTTCTTTCATGATAATCTTCTCCTGACAAAAACGAATACAAAAAAAAAAGAATTTGTGAAATCATTCTTATATTACTTAGATTCATTTTTATATCATAGATAAGTACCGTTATTAGCTGGATTTTGGTCACTGTCTTCTTCTGATTTCTTCAATGATGGGATCACACTTACTCAGAAAGAGCCCATTCAACCCTCAAGTACATATTAGCTAACACAGATTCAGCTAAATATTCTCTTCAGTCAAATCGCAGCTAAAGTATGTGAGTCATGACTGTTTTTGACTAGTAACGGCATAAACTGTGGTAGAATGACAGTTCAGTAGTTTAGCTGGTTAAAAGTACGGTTTGTAGCCCAAGGGTCAATTGAACTTTATAATCAGTACCTACAGTCTTTATTAGCGCAATTAAAGGAGCCTTTTATTGTTTTACTTATAGATACATTAAATTATATTTCCATTTTACAACCGTCTTGTCTCCTTTGAATAGACGCTACAATAAAACTATTCGATCGATCAAAAAACATGCTTTTGTTTTCGAATTCTAAATTCAAAAAGCCATGTTAATTTTTTTTAATAATTGCGGGAGGTTTGCAAACGACACGACTTAAAAGGCAGCCCTGTACCATGTTATGCTGCCACTGACATTATGATTCTACTGTGGATAAGGGACAGTGATATTTATCCTGCATAGCTTCGTCTCATCAGAACAAATGTGGTAAACAAGAAATCTTACGGTTATCACTACATAGTATAAAACAAAGTCGCTTCCCACTGTCTGTCTGTCCTTATGTATGCCTAGATCTTTAAAACTACAAAACAGATTTTGATACGGGTTTTATAATAAATAGAGTGACTCAAGAAGAAGGTTATACGTATAAAACATGCATATTATAGTAGAGATTTAGTATCAACATTGCACCCGTGCGAAGCCGGGGTGGGTTGTTAGTATGTCTGATAAACCAAAAAGAGATTTATCTTCAGCATACCCCCAGGAAGATGCTCAAAAGGCACTTGGACGGTATTCCATTCCAGAAAAATTCTGATAAAAATTCCAACTTCGGAAACTAACTTCACCAATTAATATTTCCTGTAACTGTTGGAAAACAATTTTAATTGAGAAGCCGAAGTTAGAAATAATTTCCATTTCTTCTTCTCATTAGCGAACGGTGCAACTTTTGTTTTTTTATTAAATCAACTTAGTTTATTAGCTTGTTTACATTATGAGCGTGTTTGTTATGTAACTTTAAAATTGTAGAGGAAATTTTCAAACAACGTCGTGTTTTGACGGGCGTCTATTGGTTTTTATTTCTGAACTAGCTTATGCCCGCGACTTCGTTCGCGTGGAGTTCCATACAAAATGTTAACCCTTTTTTCACCCCCTTAGGGGACGAATTTTCAAAAATCCTTTCTTAGCGTATGCCTACGTCATAATATCTACCTGCATGCCAAATTTCAGCCCGATCCGTTCAGTGGTTTGGGCTGTGCGTTGATAGATCACTATGTCAGTCAGTTAGTCGCTTTTGAGTTATATATATTTAGACTAGTATTTCGCTTGGGGGCGCGAGTTGCAAGCAACCCGCGGGGTCTTTTTAGTATTTTTTGACTAACAATTATTAATATATCCCTGTGAAAATAATAATTTGTGTCTGGTTTCTGAGATACGCAAAGGGGTTGAAAGTAGGGGGTTGAAAAGGGTTGAATTTTTTATTCGCCATATATTCATTCAAACACCCTCTATACAACCCCGAAGACCATTTTTCTCTACAATGTCAGGTTTCTGAGATATGCCAAGGGGTTGAAACAAGGGGGTTGAAAAGGGTTGAATAGGGTTGATTTTTTTATTGGCCATATACTCATCCAGATACCCTCTCTACAATCCCGAAAACCATTTTTCTCTAAAATGTCAGATTTCTGAGATATGCCAAGAGGTTGAAACAAGGGGGTTGAAAAGGGTTGATTTTTTTATTGGCCATATACTCACCCAGATACCCTCTATACAACCCCGAAAACCATTTTTCTCTAAAATGTCAGATTTCTGAGATACGCAAAGGGGTTGTAAAAAGGGGGTTGAAAAGGGGTAGTTTTTTTTTTCGTTTTCTACTCATCTAAACACCCTCTATACAACCCCGAAAACCATTTTTCTCTTCGACGTCAGGTTGCCGAGATAAGCAATGGGGTTGAAAGAAGGGGGTTGAAAAGGGGTAGTTTCAGATTTTTCCCATACTCACCCCGACACCTTCTATACAACCCCATATAAAGTTTTCCCCTCCTAGCACGGCAAGTGGGAGAACAATTATGTCAATCAGTCAGTCAATCAGTGGTTTTTTAATTGTATATAATATAACTAGTATTTCGCTTGGGGGCGCGAGTTGCAAGCAACCCGCGGTGTCTTTTTAGTATTTTTTCTCATCCAAACACCCTCTATACAACCCCGAAAACCATTTTTCTCTACAAGGTCAGGTTTCTGAGATACGCCAAGGGGTTGAAACAAGGGGGTTGAAAAGGGTTGAATTTTTTATTGGCCATATACTCATCCAGATACCCTCTATTCAACCCCGAAAACCATTTTTCTCTACAGTGTCAGGTTTCTGAGATATGCCAAGGGGTTGAAACAAGGGGGTTGAAAAGGGTTGAAAAGAGTAAATTTTTTTATTTGCCATATACTCACCCAGATTCCCTCTATACAACCCCGAAGACCATTTTTCTCTACAAAGTCAAGTTTCTGAGATACGCAAAGGGGTTGAAAGTAGGGGGTTGAAAAGGGTTGAATTTTTTATTGGCCATATACTCACCCAGATACCCTCTATACAACCCCGAAAACCATTTTTCTCTACAATGTCAGGTTTCTGAGATATGCCAAGGGGTTGAAACAAGGGGGTTGAAAAGGGTTGAATTTTTTATTGGCCATATACTCATGCAAATACGCTCTATACAACCCCGAAAACCATTTTTCTCTTTGCCGTCAGGTTTCTGAGATAAGCAATGGGGTTGAAAGAAGGGGGTTGAAAAGGGGTATTTTCAGATTTTTCCCATACTCACCCCGACACCTTCTATACAACCCCATAAAAAGTTTTCCCCTCCTAGCACGGCAAGTGGGAGAACAATTATGTCAATCAGTCAGTGGTTATTTAATTGTATATAATATAACTAGTATTTCGCTTGGGGGCGCGAGTTGCAAGCAACCCGCGGTGTCTTTTTAGTATTTTTTTAGTAACAATTATTATCTCTACAATGTCAGATTTCTGAGTTACGCAAAGGGGTTGAAAGAAGGGGGTTGAAAAGGGTTGATTTTTTTTTGGCCATATATTCATCCCGATGTCCTCCATACAACTCCGAAAACCATTTTTCTCTACAATGTCAGGTTTCTGAGTTACGAAAAAGGGTTGAAAGAAGGGGGTTGAAAAGGGTTAAATTTTTTTTGGTCATATTTTCATCCAGATACCCTCTATATAACCCCGAAGACCATTTTTCTCTACAACGTCAGGTTTCTGAGATACGCAAAGGGGTTGAAACAAGGGGGTTGAAAAGGGTTGAATAGGGTTGATTTTTTTATGGGGCATATACTCATCCAGATACCCTCTATACAAGCCCGAAAACCATTTTTCTCTGAAATGTCAGATTTCTGAGATACGCAAAGGGGTTGTAAAAAGGGGGTTGAAAAGGGGTAGTTTTTTTTTCGTTTTCTACTCATCCAAACACCCTCTATACAACCCCGAAAACCATTTTTCTCTTCGACGTCAGGTTTCTGAGATAAGCAATGGGGTTGAAAGATGGGGGTGGAAAAGGGGTAGTTTCGGATTTTTTCCATACTCACCCCGACACCTTCTATACAACCCCATAAAAAGTTTTCCCCTCCTAGCATGGCAAGTGGGAGAACAATTATGTCAATCAGTCAATCAGTGGTTTTTTAATTGTATATAATATAACTAGTATTTCGCTTGGGGGCGCGAGTTGCGAGCAACTCGCGGTGTCTTTTTAGTATTTTTTGACTAACAACAAAGGGGTTGAAAGTAGGGGGTTGAAAAGGGTTGATTTTTTATTGGCCATATACTCACACAGATACCCTCTATACAACCCCGAAAACCATTTTTCTCTACAATGTCAGGTTTCTGAGATATGCCAAGGGGTTGAAACAAGGGGGTTGAAAAGGGTTGAATTGGGTTGAATTTTTTATTGGCCATATACTCACCCAGATACCCTCTATACAACCCCGAAAACCATTTTTCTCTACAATGTCAGGTTTCTGAGATACGCAAAGGGGTTGAAAGTAGGGGGTTGAAAAGGGTCGAATAGGGTTGAATTTTTTATTGGCCATATACTCACCCAAATACCCTCTATACAACCCCGAAAACCATTTTTCTCTAAAATGTCAGATTTCTGAGATACGCAAAGGGGTTGTAAAAAGGGGATTGAAAAGGGGTAAACTTTTTTTCGTTTTATACTCATCCAAACACCCTCTATACAACCCCGAAAACCATTTTTCTCCTCGACGTCAGGTTTCTGAGATAAGCAATGGGGTTGAAAGATGGGGGTTGAAAAGGGGTAGTTTCAAATTTTTCCCATACTCACCCCGACACCTTCTATACAACCCCATAAAAAGTTTTCCCCTCCTAGCACGGCAAGTGGGAGAACAATTATGTCAATCAGTGAGTGAGTGAGTGGTTATTTAATTATATATAATATAACTAGTATTTCGCTTGGGGGCGCGAGTTGCAAGCAACCCGCGGTGTCTTTTTAGTATTTTTTGACTAACAACAAAGGGGTTGAAAAGGGTTGATTTTTTATTGGCCATATACTCACCCAGATACCCTCTATACATCCCCGAAAACCATTTTTCTCTACAATGTCAGGTTTCTGAGATATGCCAAGGGGTTGAAAGTAGGGGGTTGAAAAGGGTTGATAGGGTTGAATTTTTTATTGGCCATATACTCACCCAGATACCCTCTATACAACCCCAAAGACCATTTTTCTCTACAATGTCAAGTTTCTGAGATACGCAAAGGGGTTGAAAGTAGGGGGTTGAAAAGGGTTGAAAAGGGTTGAATTTTTTATTGGCCATATACTCATCAAGATACCCTCTATACAACCCCGAAAACCATTTTGCTCTAAAATGTCAGATTTCTGAGATACGCAAAGGGGTTGTAAAAAGGGGGTTGAAAAGGGGTAATTTTTTTTTTCGTTTTATACTCACCCAGACACCCTCTATACAACCCCGAAAACCATTTTTCTCTTCGACGTCAGGTTTCTGAGATAAGCAATGGGGTTGAAAGAAGGGGGTTGAAAAGGGGTAGTTTCAGATTTTTCCCATACTCACCCCGACACCTTCTATTCAACCCCATAAAAAGTTTTCCCCCCCTAGCACGGCAAGTGGGAGAACAATTATGTCAATCAGTGAGTGAGTGAGTGGTTATTTAATTATATATAATATAATAACTAGTATTCCGCTTGGGGGCGCGAGTTGCGAGCAACTCGCGGTGTCTTTATAGTATTTTTTGACTAACAATTATTATTTCCCTGTCAAAATAATAATTAGTGTCAGGTTTCTGAGATACGCAAAGGGGTTGAAAGAAGGGGGTTGAAAAGGGTTGAGTTTTTATTGGCCATATACTCACCCAGATACCCTCTATACAACTCCGAAAACCATTTTTCTCTACAATGTCAGGTTTCTGAGATATGCCAAGGGGTTGAAAGTAGGGGGTTGAAAAGGGTTGAATTTTTTATTGGCCATATACTCATCCAGACACCCTCTATACAACCCCGAAGACCATTTTTCTCTACAATGTCAAGTTTCTGAGATACGCAAAGGGGTTGAAAGTAGGGGGTTGAAAAGGGTTGAATTTTTTATTGGCCATATACTCACCCAAATACCCTCTATACAACCCCGAAAACCATTTATCTCTACAATATCAGGTTTCTGAAATATGTCAAGGGGTTAAAACAAGGGGGATGAAAAGGGTTGAATAGGGTTGAATATTTTATTCGTCATATACTCATCGAGATACCCTCTATACAACCCCGAAGTCTATTTTTTTCTACAATGTCAAGTTTCTGAGATACGCAAAGGGGTTGAAAGTAGGGGGTTGAAAAGGATTGAATAGGGTTGAATTTTTTAGTGGCCATATACTCATCCAGACACCTTCTATACAACCCTGAAAACCATTTTTCTCTACAATGTCAGGTTTCCGAGATATGCCAAGGGGTTGAAACAAGGGGGTTGAAAAGGTTTGAATAGGGTTGAATTTTTGACTGGCTATATACTCATCCAGACACCCTTTATACAACCCCGAAAACCATTTTTCTCTTCGACGTCAGGTTTCTGAGATAAGCAATGGGGTTGAAAGAAGGGGGTTGAAAAGGGGTAGTTTCAGATTTTTCCCATACTCACCCCGACACCTTCTATACAACCCCATAAAAAGTTTTCCCCTCCTAGCACGGCAAGTGGGAGAACAATTATGTCAATCAGTCAATCAGTGAGTGGTTTTTTAATTATATATAATATAACTAGTATTTCGCTTGGGGGCGCGAGTTGCAAGCAACCCGCGGTGTCTTTTTAGTATTTTTACTCACCCAGATACCCTCTATACAAACCTGAAGACCATTTTTCTCTACTATGACAGGTTTCTGAGATACGCAAGGGGGTTGAAAGAAGGGGGTTGAAAAGGGTTGATTTTTTTATTGGCCATCTACTCACTCAGATAACCTCTATACAACCCCGAAAACCATTTTTCTCTACAATGTCAGGTTTCTGAGATATGCCAAGGGGTTGAAACAAGGGGGTTGAAAAGGGTTGAATAGGGTTGAATTTTTTATTGGCCATATACTCATCCAGATACCCTCTATACAACCCCGAAAACCATTTTGCTCTAAAATGTCAGATTTCTGAGATACGCAAAGGGGTTGTAAAAAGGGGGTTGAAAAGGGGTATTTTTTTTTTCGTTTTATACTCACCCCGACACCCTCTACACAACCCCGAAAACCATTTTTCTCTTCGACGTCAGGTTTCTGAGATACGCAAAGGGGTTGTAAAACGGGGGTTGAAAAGGGGTATTTTTTTTTTTAGTTTTATTCTCATCCAGACACCCTCTATACAACCCCGAAAACCATTTTTCTCTTCGACGTCAGGTTTCTGAGATAAGCAATGGGGTTGAAAGAAGGGGGTTGAAAAGGGGTAGTTTCAGATTTTTCCCATACTCACCCCGACACCTTCTATACAACCCCATAAAAAGTTTTTCCCTCCTAGCACGGGAAGTGGGAGAACAATTGTGTCAATCAGTCAGTCAATCAATCAGTCAGTGGTTTTTTAATTATATATAATATAATAACTAGTATTCCGCTTGGGGGCGCGAGTTGCGAGCAACTCGCGGTGTCTTTATAGTATTTTTTGACTAACAATTATTATTTCCCTGTCAAAATAATAATTAGTGTCAGGTTTCTGAGATACGCAAAGGGGTTGAAAGAAGGGGGTTGAAAAGGGTTGAGTTTTTATTGGCCATATACTCACCCAGATACCCTCTATACAACTCCGAAAACCATTTTTCTCTACAATGTCAGGTTTCTGAGATATGCCAAGGGGTTGAAAGTAGGGGGTTGAAAAGGGTTGAATTTTTTATTGGCCATATACTCATCCAGACACCCTCTATACAACCCCGAAGACCATTTTTCTCTACAATGTCAAGTTTCTGAGATACGCAAAGGGGTTGAAAGTAGGGGGTTGAAAAGGGTTGAATTTTTTATTGGCCATATACTCACCCAAATACCCTCTATACAACCCCGAAAACCATTTATCTCTACAATATCAGGTTTCTGAAATATGTCAAGGGGTTAAAACAAGGGGGATGAAAAGGGTTGAATAGGGTTGAATATTTTATTCGTCATATACTCATCGAGATACCCTCTATACAACCCCGAAGTCTATTTTTTTCTACAATGTCAAGTTTCTGAGATACGCAAAGGGGTTGAAAGTAGGGGGTTGAAAAGGATTGAATAGGGTTGAATTTTTTAGTGGCCATATACTCATCCAGACACCTTCTATACAACCCTGAAAACCATTTTTCTCTACAATGTCAGGTTTCCGAGATATGCCAAGGGGTTGAAACAAGGGGGTTGAAAAGGTTTGAATAGGGTTGAATTTTTGACTGGCTATATACTCATCCAGACACCCTTTATACAACCCCGAAAACCATTTTTCTCTTCGACGTCAGGTTTCTGAGATAAGCAATGGGGTTGAAAGAAGGGGGTTGAAAAGGGGTAGTTTCAGATTTTTCCCATACTCACCCCGACACCTTCTATACAACCCCATAAAAAGTTTTCCCCTCCTAGCACGGCAAGTGGGAGAACAATTATGTCAATCAGTCAATCAGTGAGTGGTTTTTTAATTATATATAATATAACTAGTATTTCGCTTGGGGGCGCGAGTTGCAAGCAACCCGCGGTGTCTTTTTAGTATTTTTACTCACCCAGATACCCTCTATACAAACCTGAAGACCATTTTTCTCTACTATGACAGGTTTCTGAGATACGCAAGGGGGTTGAAAGAAGGGGGTTGAAAAGGGTTGATTTTTTTATTGGCCATCTACTCACTCAGATAACCTCTATACAACCCCGAAAACCATTTTTCTCTACAATGTCAGGTTTCTGAGATATGCCAAGGGGTTGAAACAAGGGGGTTGAAAAGGGTTGAATAGGGTTGAATTTTTTATTGGCCATATACTCATCCAGATACCCTCTATACAACCCCGAAAACCATTTTGCTCTAAAATGTCAGATTTCTGAGATACGCAAAGGGGTTGTAAAAAGGGGGTTGAAAAGGGGTATTTTTTTTTTCGTTTTATACTCACCCCGACACCCTCTACACAACCCCGAAAACCATTTTTCTCTTCGACGTCAGGTTTCTGAGATACGCAAAGGGGTTGTAAAACGGGGGTTGAAAAGGGGTATTTTTTTTTTTAGTTTTATTCTCATCCAGACACCCTCTATACAACCCCGAAAACCATTTTTCTCTTCGACGTCAGGTTTCTGAGATAAGCAATGGGGTTGAAAGAAGGGGGTTGAAAAGGGGTAGTTTCAGATTTTTCCCATACTCACCCCGACACCTTCTATACAACCCCATAAAAAGTTTTTCCCTCCTAGCACGGGAAGTGGGAGAACAATTGTGTCAATCAGTCAGTCAATCAATCAGTCAGTGGTTTTTTAATTATATATAATATAATAATAATAATTAGAAGAAATTAGTATTAAAGGAGCTTAAAATTATAACAGCCGCACGGGTCGATCTTCGAGGTTAAGCAATGCTTGCCGAGATTGGTCTGTGGATAGGTGACCATCTTAACATAACGAGACTTCTCCGTGCCTCGGAAAACACATTAAGCCGTTGGTTTCGGCTGTCATTTGGAGATCTTTGGCAGTCGTTACGGATTGTCAGAAGCCAGAAAATCTGACACCAGTCTTGCCAAGAAGTACCGTGTTCCATAGTTAATGGGTTGTGGAGGTCTGGTAGGCAGCCGCTCCACGTAAAACACTGGTATTCAGCTGAATCCGGTTTGACTGGAAACCAACCCCAATATAGTTGGGAAAAGGCTAGGCAGATGTGGTATTACAGGAGCTTAATATTAACAAAACGCCAAGATAAAAATAATCGAATGTGTGCCTCTGCAAGATTTTAACTTTTATGTCCATTACACTTACATATTTGCTGACAAACTATTGAAGGTTTGTCACTAGCCAAGTCTCAAATAGCTTAGAAGAAGACGGCCTAAACGCTGATCAGATCAAATCCAAACCTCGCTTAACATAAATGCCTCAGAAGCCGTGTATGGAGAATTACAGGAAAGAAAACATTTTGAAACCAAGATGTGTTCAATACCTCCAGCAGTAGGAGAAAGATGAGAGTTTTGTATGAAAAGTCTAAACCAGTAAGTAACATCAAGTCTGTGCATAATCAGCCTTTTAATGTTCCCACTGCTGGGACACAGGCCTCCTCTCTAGGAGAGGAATTGGGCCGTAATCCACCAAGCGGGCCCAGTGCGGGTTGGTGAATGTCACATGTCTTCGAATTTTTGGTTCTAGGACATGCCAATGTCCTCACGATGTTTTCCTTCACCGTTTTGAGAGCAGTGATGAAGAAATGAAATACACAAATGAGTGCGCCAGGCTGGGTTTGTACCCACGACCTACGAATCGTAAGGCTGTTACCACTCGGCCACCACTGCTCTGTGACTGATTTCAAATTCATGCCAGCAATAGCATAGGACTGCCTGAAAGTAAACTTTATAATTTATGTCGTTTTTTGCGGTCGGGATTTATCTTTTCAATGATAAAGGTGCACGGCGTAGGTATTCCTAGGAATATACCTATCTTGAAACTCACCATAGACAAGCAGTTGACCAAAGCATCTTACCGCTTTGAATAAATTTCTCTTCGTACTCCAAATACAAAATCCAAGCAAGTAGGTTAAATAAAACGATGAACTTAATACACTACTGTCCGGTCCCACTATACAAAGACGTTTCGAGTGCCAGAAGGACCACTCAGGCCTTGGCAAGGATCCCGTTGTATCTTTAAATTTTCTGCTTAATCCACAGCATTTTCGAGTGATTATTAAAGTTAACGAGATTCCGTGCAGTTCTGTTATGGCTTTGTTCCACACTGGTGTTGTAAGTTTGGTTATTTTGTTGCGGTGATAAATAATTTATGATGAAAATAATACTTTTTTTTTCTGAATTGGGTTCTTCAAATAACTTCTTCCGCTCCGGGCGGAGCGGAAGGGAGTGTCAGTCTCTTACTGACTAAAACCCACTCGTGTTCCTCCAAATGCCCTTTGCGTTCTAGAGCCGCGGATACTGATGAAATGTATTTCTCTAATTATTAATTTCTATTGCATCAGAGGTATTTAAGACTTGTGGAGGATTATGTCGACAACCTTAACATAAAAATATCTGGAAGAAGTTGGGAGAGGCTTTTGCCCAACTGTGAAACAATAAAGGTTAAAATAAAACAGATTTAATGATCTGTGTCACGTAAAAGCTTCCTTTGTTTAAATATATACCTGTAGTACGGATACATGTCTGAAATTGTGTGAAGCTAAAAACTAATTAAACTTAAAACTTTTGGTTTTTACACTGATTAGGACTTCTTACAGGATAAAATAAAGAGGACTGTTAATAAAATAAGGAGTATAATTATCATCATCATCACTTCAGATGAAAGACGTCCACAGCTGTACCGAGGCCTGCCCCAAGCGTCACGACATCACCAATCTTATGTTTTTCGAAGAGGCACGCGATCACCTTTCCGCTCTATCAGCCATCTCTTCTGCAAGCAATGAGCTCTGCACACAATACTGCAATCTCAGTTTCGCTATGTTTCGGGTTATGTTGGTTATTTTCGTTTTCTTGTGAGTCTCTTCATTTCTAATTAGAATTATTAATATCCAATGTGTGTCACAATTATGTATCTGAATAATATCAGTAAATTGGTATATCGTCAAAATGAACACCAATGTAACCGCGCCCTTACAGCCACATTTAAACCAGGCAAGTGAAATGAGGCGTGCATAAAATTAACAAAGCAAAAAGTACTGGAAGTTTATAAGTTATTGTTATTGCTTCTTAATTTTTTCGACGATGTTTATAGGTTTGTGGGCGGGAGACTGGTATTGATTTGATGTCTTCATTGATGTGAATGGTATCCTCTCTACATATTATGTACTAGCTTCTGCCCGCGACTTCGTCCGCGTGGATTTTGAAACTCTCAGCCCGATCGGTTAAAAATTGACAGTTTCATACAAACTTACATCCCCTATTTTATCCCCTTGGGGGTAGAATGAATCAGAATCCTTTTTTAGCGGATGCCTACGTCATAACATTCATTATTTTTTCTTTTTTTCACGTAATCAAAAAATGAAGACGATACAGTGCGTTGAAAACTCGTGTGACGTCACTACTCGCTACAACTTTTACCGAGCTGTGAAGTCACATTACAAGCGTCCACTCCTGATCTTTGATGCTTTGTATCTTCGTCAGTTTTTATAGATTTGATAAAGGTAAAAATACATGTCCAATATTGTTCTCTAATCTAACTGACGGACTAAACATAATTTTATATTTTTTACTCAGGAAACATCCCTAGTTAAAGGTAATATTGAATTCTTTAAATTGCTACTCAGCCCTCTTCCTCGGGATTCTTATTTTGCTGTGCAAATACGTTCCATTATTGATTTTTTATAAGTACCATCTTTGTATTAAATATATTTATTGTTAGGTCTGTGTATATAAGTACTTATAGTATACCTAATAGTTATTTTTAGTTCATGTATGTATTGCATAAGAATAGTGTAGGTAATTATTATTTTTGTATTTTATTTTCAATATTATTAAAAATATGTTATTATTTAGCGTTTTATCTAAGAAATTTTAAGAACAGCGTTAGGGCCTGACGCTGGTTTTAAAGCAACTTGGGGTTTTCAAAAAAATGCCTGGCTTGTATTCTGAACTGTACTTGTTTTTTTTTTTTTACTTTTTTTTGTTCATCCTGTAAATGTGTTGTGCGCTTGTAAGATTGTTCAATAACAGAAAAGAGGTAATACATACATGCATTAATAAATAAATAAGTCATTGAGATCGAAAATCAAAAGGAAACATTATTTATTTTGTAATTAAACATACTGGACCATTGAATAGTTGAGAAAGATTATTTTGATTAAACACGTGCCCTGATTGTATCGAACTAATTCAATGGAGACAAAGCTACGAATATATTTGCTCAATCTAACCTCTCGAGGCAAAGGCAATATAATTAGTCGATTCATTAATAATAATAGAAATCGTATCCAAATTGAGATATAAGCAACAGTCCAATAAATAACAGTAAGCAATTAATTCCGACACAAAAGGAAATGCAACGCCCTTCAATTAACGCCATCACAGCGCAAATGAAACCGTAACTCGATGCAATACAGTTGAACATTGTAAATCGATAAACTATTCCACCAACGCTATATTAAGTTCCATAGACTGACGCCCAATGTATACTGAGCGATCATTTCTGGTCATTTTGTTGGAAATATAGATAAGGGAAGAGGTCAGGACAAAATGGTGGTTAGTACCAAAATAAATGACACCAGATCACGTGATCTGACGATTTGTCGTGACGGCTAAACGATTACACGGATCATTACTCATATTACCACCTTCTGATAACATCATTTTGGGGTTAACATCACAGGAATCGCTACCGAATTTTATTTCCTTTTATGTTAAAAGGATCGCGTGTTGCATGCTTCTTCTTCTGATTGTAAACGCTGATTGGGCAATTTTTTACAAGATATATTTTTGTTTTTTTTTTCCAGGACCGGCGTCGCCAAGGCCGGCCCATAAAACAGCAAGACTGAATGCGCACCACGAAGGCTGGTTCGAGGTGGCGTAAGAAAAGAGTATCTGGAAGGATATGGTGGAGGTTTTATTTGATGAGATATCATAAAATAACTTCTTCCGTTCTGGGCGGAGCAGAGGGGAGTATCAGACTCTTACTGACTGAAACCCAACCGTGTTGAATATTATTACAGTGTAATCCCATCTACGCTATGGCATCATTTTTTGGGGCAACTCAACAGAAAGAGACACGGTGTTCAAGGCTCAAAAGAGATGCGTTCGTTCAATATTTAAAATTAAACCTACTGATAGTTAAAAAACATAAAATGCTTACTTTGCCTTGTCTGTACATTTTAGAGGTAGCTGTATTTGTCAAAACAAATCGGCACCGATTTAAACAATTAGATGAAGTGGTCCCACGTAACAGGCGCGACAACAGTAGGGTATGCTCCCATACTGCGAGAACATCCCTCATGCGCAAAAGTGTTTTCTGTATGGCTCCTATGATATATAATAAATTGCCTAAAAGTTGGAGAGAACTACCCTTGTCACTTTTCAAAAATAAGCTGAGAATATTTTTAGTTAGTAAAGTATATTATAATGTTTTAGATTTTTTGAATGAAAAGGACTTTTCTATTCCGACTTCTGATATGTATGGTTCTAAATAACAATTTAATTATGTAAATTTTAAATCAATTGACTTTTGAATTATACTATTTGACTGCATTATAATGAATAAACTGGACATAATTTATTTTTGACACTAATATCTTGACATCAATTATTATTTATTTCTTGTATTTTCGTTATGAAATTTAAAATCATTTTAAAGTAAATACAATTAAATGTAATTTGTATAACTATAAAATTTGTACGCCGTTATTGGCAAAACATGGACGCTCACAACATATTTTTAATACCTTGCATGTCTGATCAGTCAGTTTATGTAAACGCATGTTTGACAAATAAATTATCTTTCTTTCTTTCTGAACATTGTGCAATATATTGTATTTATTAACAGCCAATCAGAACACATTTAAAATATTAATAATATAAAATACCATTTAATTAAATTGCACTGTAATAATATTAAAAATAAATAAGATAAACAGTATCACAATTTGGTCTAAAACAAAGTGCGCTCCTGAAGATCTTCGTGGCTTCCAAGGCCCTCGATATGAAGAATAATTTCCTTTTGGGGACAACAGGTAAAGTAACCCATCCATGGTCTCCCGGCAAGTCGGTTTGATTTTACGTGGAGGCAGAGCAAATCCGTACAATCCTTCATCTCTTAGTTCAAATGTTACAACGTAGCTGCCAAATGACGAATTGTTATAACTTTGTGATTAGTTGCAAAAAATAAATATTAATCGGTAACATAATTTTTTTTTTATGATGGGAATCATCGAATGACTTCTCCCGCTCTGGGCAAAGCGAATGGGAGTGTCAAACTCTTACAGTTTCTCCTGAATTTTAAAAGTTGCCAGGTGAGTAAAAGTATAGCCTATAATGCCAAAGAGTTTATTTTTTTTTCATGTTATCACAACCTTCAGCAAAGTTATAACTAGCAATAAAACTTGCAGAAGTAACTTGCAAAATAACTTATTCCATTAGGGCCAGAGCGGAAGAGAGTGTCAGACTCTTACTGACTAAAACCCATCCGTGTTACTCTAAATGCTTTCCAGAGCCACGGTGACTCTTTCGAACAAATTTCACAATCCTGGCAGGCATTCGATCACCATAAAATAAGAAGAAATATTAAAAAAATATACCATAACTTCAAGAACCTTTCACGCGACATTCGAAAATGAAACATGACATTAAATAAAACACAATTCAATCAAATCGCACTATAATAAAAAGAAACACATTAAAAACCATCACAATTTTGTCCAAAATGAAGTGCGATCCTGAAGATTCTTTTAACGCTCGAAGCTTTTTAGACGTATAATTCGCTTTTGGAGTCAACAGGTAAAGTAGACCATCCATAGTCTCCCGGCAAGTTGGCATAATTTTTTGTGGTGGCAGAGCAAAGCCGTAGAACCCCTCGTCTCTTAATTCAAACGTCACTACGTAGCTGTAAACAGACAAGTTGTTATAATTATATGAAAAGTTACATGTTCTCAGGCCTCCCACGGTCCAATCCAGACCGTGCCACCCGGGATGAGTCCAGGGGCCGTATTATGACCTCTTAAAACCATCATATTTTCGGTGTGAAAAAGAGACGGAGCTATACAGGACGAATAGCACTATCCTTTTCTCACACAGAAAACATGATGGTTTTAAGATGTCATAATACGGCCCCAGGCCGTGTTCCGTCCTCAGAGAAATATCGGTATGTACATTTTATATGAACTCGTTCACATACGTCCGTGCCTGGGACATGTCAGGCCACGTTGTGACAGACCAAGCAGGTTACGCCCCTGACAGTGTGGATCAATTTCTATCCAGTTACTGGTAAGTGAGACCCTATTAACTATTCAGCCTTCAGACTGTATTGTGCAAATTAAGTACTCCAAATTTGACAGACCGGTGTACTGCTGGGAAATTTATTGCTGGGAAATTTACTTCTTCTTCCCAGTTAAAATATTAGGAAGTGGGAACGGTGATTTGGATGACTGCCTTTATGAGAAATTGAAAATTCAAAACGTGCTGACTCTCAGCCTAGGTTGAACAAATGACTTTTTTTTTTAAATATACTATGTTGAATAAATAACTCGCAATGATAGCGCCCAAGTAATGGTAAGAATTCTTGTAGAAGGAAGTCTACTTCTGCAAGTTTTATTGCTAATCTAGACTTCGGTCATCATTATACTAAACTCATTTAAATTTAATCATTTATACAATGCTCGTGGCAATTGTCCTAATGTTACCCACAATATTCTGCTGCCCAAGTGCCTTTGTGTCAAATTCTTTGCAAACACGATCCTTTCTGTTACGGGGTCATATCGTCGGTATAATGTAAAGTGATGACCCTATTTTTAAAGTAATACTTACGGAACGTGAAGTGCTTTTTTAACCCAGCATCCGCTGACTCCTGACGTCATATACCCTGTTGAAGTAATTACTTGTTTTAATTAATAAATACAAAAAAGCCTGGCATAACATTTTCTCAACGAACTAATTTGTCTTGTTTTTTAAAATGAGAAACATAATAAGTTATTTCTTCTATAAATATTTTTTTTTGTTCTAAATTAGTATCTAATTAATTCTTTTATTGCTCTTCATTTGAGTACGTTGTTGTATTTGTTTTGCGCTTTATTTTTATCGAAGCTTTAGTTTATCCATTTATTTTTTGCTTTGATTCAGTTAATTTTATAATGTTGAGCGGAATAGCTTGTTTTTAACGTGTACATTATTTTTTGATATAATTTGATTTGTAACTAGCACAGTTCCCGTTTTCATGGGAATACGGGGATAAAATTAGGCCTGTATTACTTGATAATAATTTTATATTTGTGATTTTTTTTTTAAAATTTCCAGTTGTTTTCATATTTGGTACAAAGAAAAAAAATATTAGTATAGAATTGGGTTTTGTTTAAGGCGTATTTTAGTAGCAATCTACGTTCAAAATTTTCACAACCTGTAATCTGGCAGAATATGAGATCTTTGGCAGTCATTACGGCTGGTTGGGTTACTCAGTTAATGGGTTGTCTCAAATTCAAAGCATTTATTTCAATTAAACCATTCACATACACTTTTGAATTGTCCAGTTCAGCTGTACCAAAGCGTACATCTCTATGGAGAAGCACGTGCAAAAAACTCTACGGACAATCTTTTAAATGCATAAATTGTTACAAAGTTGTGGTTATATAGTTCTTGTTGAAATTATTACCCGTGAGAACGATGTAGAAGGACGTATATGATTTGTTAGTAGCATTTGGAGTAAAACAATGCCAAGAATGCGAATAATTAAAATAAACCTTGGCAGTTGAGAGATGACCAATCCCAACCAAAGTCGGAGCCAAATGATGAAACACATGTGCCATCAGATCAGAAAGACTTTTGAATGAGCATGACACTCACAACAGCCAGCTGGTAAAAGTTAAAGACATACCCAGAAATGGTAGTTATATAACTCATATAACTCACGACGTGAAGGTCTGATTGGCATACACTTCACGTAAAATACTGGCTTTGAACTGAATCCGGTTAGACTAGGAGCCGACCCCAATATAGTTGGGAAAAGTAATGATGCTAAAGTATAAAGTAATGATAAAGCAGATGATGATGATCTGACAGGATATGACGGAATCTCTAATGCAGATTTGTCAGAGTTTTGTACTCGTAATGTTGCAAAGAAATACTTTTTACCACCTTATTTTTGCGTCACTAACAAAAACTTGATCATCATCATCCTGCTCTTTTCCCATGGTACTTGGGGCTGGCGCAGCACGTATTCTTCCGTCATGTTATCACTGACTCCCGTCTCTTTTATATCACTCCATACACAAATGTAGGAATTTGCGTGGATGTTGTAATAAAAGATATTTAGTACAATTTATTCCGATTTAATTCGAGACCAGCAAGTAAGAGAGTGAGTACCAAAGTAACTTAGACATTTTTAGAGTTCATAGACAAAACAGTTGGTTGCGTTCCAAAACACAATTAACAACAAATCATCCATACAGATCAATCTGTCATCAAGTTTTTCTTTGAACTCCCTCTCCTTCATTCAAATTTATTTTTACTAACAAAAACTGGATTGATTCCTCTATTTTTATTAATTATTGTTCGTATGGTTAGGAAAGACATTTTCTCAATAGGATTTCTTTATAGCTCGTTAACAATATGTGTATTTGTAAGAATATATTATTCACGTATTTGGCAACCAACTAGTGCAACTAGAGAGCAGTGGTGGCCGAGTGGTAAAGGCCCCGACTTACGAATCGTAAGTCGCGGGTTCAAACCCAGCCAGGCGCATTACTTTGTGTAATTCATTTCTTCACCACTTCTCTCAAAACGGTGAAGGAAAACATCGTGAGGAAACCGGCATGTCCTAGAACCAAAAATTCGAAGACATGTGACATTCACCAACCCGCACTGGGCCCGCGTGGTGGATTACGGCCCATTACCTCTCCTGAGAGGAGGCCTGTGTCCCAGCAGTGGAAACGTTAAAAGGCTGATTACGCTTTTATGTGTTTGGCAACCTACAAAATTATACTAAAGGCTCTCACCAACTGTATCGTAGGCTGTTCCAACAGAGTACTTGGTCCTGTATCGACGAGATATCAGCACCGCGGCTTGCTGGCACATTTGTTTCTGAAATGGACAATTTAAACTTATTCAAGTATCTACCTACAGCTGAATACGGGGTCAATAATTGCGAGTAGTATTTTTAGTTCAAATAATTGTTATGTAATTTTTTTTACAGTGACTTTTTTTACAGTGAGATACTATGGGCTTCATATCTGTGAAATATCAGTAGTTAATTTATAATTAATAGACCATTTTTATCAATATACCGTTACTAGCAGCGCCCCGCGGTTTCACCCACATAAGTTTCGATTCCGTAAGAATATCGAGGTAAAAAATATTTTATATGTTAATCCGGGTTATAAACCATCTGTGTGCCAAATTTCATCCAAATCCGTTTAGTAATTTTTGCGTGTAAGAGTAACAAACATCCATCTATACTTACAAACTTTCGCATTTATAATATTAGTAAGTTCACATTCTGCCGTTTCTGAAACCGAAACTACTAGTTGTAGAAAGCTGAAATTTGGCATGTAGCTTCTTTGGAAGTGTAGGGGAGCACTACAAGAGGATTTTCAGAAATCTTACGGGAACGGAATAAGCACGAACGAAGTCGCGGGCTAAAGCTAGTTTAGTATGAAAATTCCTCAAATAAACAACGTAAAATTGCCTGGCATGACCACTGACAGTGGGTACGGCACATTCCTTCCAGAAACGAAGGCTGATGGGGCTGAAATGTTCTACAATGGCGACCGCGAACTGAAAAGCGCAGCGATGGTAGGCCTCCTACTTCTTCGTAATAAATCGATGACAAATATAAGTTTTGAACAATTATTTAGATATTGCTCTTACAACGGTGCAGAATAACATCGTGAGGAAATCGTAATGTCCTAGAACCAAAACTTCGAAGACATGTGACATTCACCAACCCGCACTGGGCCCGCGTGGGTGAATTACGGCCCATTCCCTCTCCTAGAGAGGAGGCCTGTGTCCCAGCAATGCAATGGGAACATTAAAAGGCTGATTATGCTTATACTATTTAGATATTATATTTGACCCAGTATAATTATAGTATAGTGCAATATAAAAATGTTTGTGGAGATTAGTCGTGCTGAAGCTAATTCGAGAACAAAGTCGGTGATGGGATCATGGGATAAGGGCAGGAAGATGATGATCAAGTTTTTATTAAGCGACGTAAGAATAAGGATAGTATTGCTTTGCAAGAATACGAGTACAACCAGCTGACAACAGGGATTCCGTCATGTTGCGGAATTTGTTCGAAAGAGTTACCGCGGCCCTGGAACGCAAAGGGCACAGAAAGGATCACAGGTGGGTTTTAGTCAGTAAGAGTCTGACACTTCCTTCCGCTCCACCCAGAGCGGGAGAAGTCACTAAAAATGATATCCCCTATAAAAAAAGGGATTCCGTCATATTCTGCCATGTCATCACCATCTGCCTAGCCTTTTCCCAACTATATTGGGGTCGGCTCCTAGTCGAACTGGATTTAGCTGGATACCAGTATTTTACTTGGAGTGGCTGCCTACTAGAGCTCCACAACCCATTAACTGGGTAACACTGTACTACTTGGCAAGACTGATGACATATTTTCTGGCTTCTGACAATCCAACTAAAGATCTACAAATGACAGCCGAGACTAACGGTGTAACGTGTTTTCCGAGGCATGGAGGAATCTCTATATGTTGAGATGGCCATGCATCCACAGACCAACCTCGGCAAGCGTTGCTTAACCTTGAAGATCGTTTCGTGTGGCTGTTACTAGTTAGCCATGAGCTCCTCTCGTAGAACAGATAGTCGATGGGGTCGAATAGTTCTTGAGTGGCGACCGCGTATCGGAAGACGCAGCGTTGGAAGCCCTGAACCAGGTCGATAATCGGTCCACCTGACGAACACCACGGGAATCCACTGGATCCCAGTCGCACAGGTCCAATCGACTCTTAGGGCAGTACTATGTACATCAGTAGAGATTTTTCATCTAAAATGATGAGGACGATGATTCTAGTTAGCTACTTACCACTTCATCATAGTTTTCTTCATGTGTCTTGGAATTGGCGTACGGTATGATCATGTACTGACCATAGGAGTGGAACGCGAAGTAATACTCAAGGTTCTTGCTTATTGACGTCAAGAAGTTCTTCATAGCTTTGCTTTCCCTTTCCGAAAAGGCAGATGGCCCGCAATAAGTGTCTGATGCCTTCTGACTGCTGACGCCGATGGCTGAATAAAGTTATGCATTTAGGTTGCAATTGTGTCGTTAAAGGGCAACATTTTCGATTGTCTCTTATTCAAATCAAATCAATTATTCGCTTAGTCCAAACTACGATGGGATCGGCTTCCAGTCTAATCGAAAGGAGCTGAAATGCTGAGGTCAAATAGGCAGTCAGCCGATTTGACCTCCACAGCCCAGTAATTGGGTAGGGTGACATGATAACTTTTTGAACTGAGCGTTCCAGTGTTATGTAACGTTACCTATTTAAGGGGCAGTTTGGTTCTTAGATTAAGCATTGCTTGCCCTTGAAAGCCGATCTGTTTTTGTCTATCTACGAGCCCCTAATGTTTTTGTTACTATAAAACATATATACACAAGCTTTGAAACACTTACTGCCGAAAGCATACGCGAAATTTCTGTTCAAATCGATTCCATGTGTTTTAAGATTTTTTCTCCAGTGTCGATGCTGAAACACTACTTGTGTTTTAATATCGAAAATGGAGAAAAAATCATTATAGTTCAGTTAATTTGATGTTTATAGACAAAGAATATGCATGAAGCTTAATACTCACTTCCAAAACCAAGGTCAAAATTTCGGTTTAAATCTACTCCGTATACGTTTCGATTTTTTCTCCATTGCCTATCCTGGAACACAAGATTATAGAAGATATTGACGATTAGGAAAATTTTAATGATGTAATGTGATGCTACAGCGTACTGTATAGAAACCTACTAGTTAATCTTATTTTATAAAATTCTCGTGTGTTTGTGGTTGAACTACTCCGAAACGGCTCGACCGATTTCCGTGAATCTTAGCGTGCATATCGGCTAGGGTGGTGAATCGGTCAACATCTATTTTTCATCCCCGTAAATGTTAAGGGTGGTCCACCCCGAATTTTTTTATTTTATGTCGCAAAACGACGTTTGCCGGGTCAGCTAGCATCAATATTAAAAGTTTAGATTGGTTGACCCGTGAGGATTTTTTTATTCAGCTTATACTTTCCCACACCTGGACAACCCAACCAAATCTTTTCATTTCCGAGCCACCTCGAATCAGCTGTTGGGGCTAGCATTCTATTTCGACTCCTCCTCTTCCTTCTTTTTTTACGTGTAAAAATCCTCATTGATATCCTTCGTCTTCGGGCAAATGGAGGGGTCTGTCAGACTCCTATTGACTAAAACCACACGGAAATCCTCCTCATAACTTTATTGTTTTTTCATAGGCTGGGCTGCGGGGACACGTTTGCATTCTTCTCAATCAACCCGGCAGTGACTGTTTGCATTTTGCGCCATCTTAGGTAATGATTGTCAACCCTCCCGCGGCGCCCAGCTCTTCGGCATGGATTCACAAAGTAGAGGATATCTCCCTCTCCCTTTCCGCAACCTCTTTCGTAGCTATCACAACTTCGGTAATTACTGCTTGCCATGAGCTTTCACTTTCGACCATAAATTATTTATTGCCTTCTCTTCCTGGGCCGGCTTCGGTGGCGCCATCACGACTCAAGCGCCTACTTTGTACTAGACTACTGCCCAGCAGCTATTTTACGTGCGGATCACGTGACTTGCCTGACCACAATTTTATCTTGAAATTGAAAACAATATATCTAGTTTTAATTTCCGCGAATATTAGTGGGTTGCAGGTATGCACCTCCCTCCCGCCCGCTATATTATGCACATGCAAGATTACTAGGCAAATGCAAGGATTTTATGCACAAGCAGGAAGACAAAGCAAAACGTGTTGTCTCGCTGACCGTTGAGTTGCGACTGAGAGACAACACGTCCCCTGAGGATGTCTCGTGGAGAGGCGAAACACGTGTCGGTAATGGTGTTGGGTTTTGCTTTGCCTTCCTGCTTGTGCATAAAATCCTTGCATTTGCCTAGTAATCTTGCATGTGCATAATATAGCGGGCGGGAGGGAGGTGCATACCTGCAACCCACTAATATTGGCGGAAATTAAAACTAGATATATTGTTTTCAATTTCAAAATAAAAATGGATTTCCGCAAAGTAACGCCTGACTCAATCAATTTCACAATTTTATCTTCAAATCAATCCCTAAAAATCTCTACATCTATGATCCACGATTTTTATGCAATTTGGAACACGAGTAGACCAAAGCCTAAATTAGGGTATAGGATGCTCTTATCTTTGATGCATTAGGAGTCGCTGGAATGGTCACCCATCCTCTAATCTATACTTACATCAGTATGGCTGTATTCATATCCATCTGGGTTCAGTACAGGCACGAAGTACCATTCATACGTCAATGCCACCGTTTTGAGTAGATCATTTTTTGAAGTCGATGAGTGTATAATCTCGTGGATGAAGTATGTCACGAAAGCAGGAGAGATCCATTCTCTGGCGTGAATGCCGCCTTCTACAATCACCTTGGACCTAAAAAGCAAGTATATATATCAATATAGGTATATACAATATATAATGTAGAGAGGATGTACAAAAGGCGACTAACAACTGTTTTTACAGGATATGTGGAAACGCGAAGTAATGCAGTATAAAGACATAAATCAAACTCCTCCTAGGCTGATGAAAATACAGGGGAAGTTTGAACCAAAAGACGTCCTATGCTGGAAATAGGCCTCCCTGGTCCAGAGTCGCTACATTAACTTTATGGTCCACCTTATGGGTGACCTTCCAACGCTTCATCTTTTGGTTCACGTTCAAACTATACCGTGCCTTTCGAACCCCACAACCCCGTATCCCCCAATCCGGTCTTCTGGTGCTCACAACCAGCCAGGTAAACAATGCAAAGGGAGGATAGGAGTAGGTGGCGTACTGTATTTCTGTCTATCCGCATGTAAGAGAGGTGCAAGCGTATGTAACTTCTCCACTCCTAGGACAGGCCTCTTCTCTGTTGACCTATCAGCTGCTCTAGCTAAGAACAGAATGATAGTCGTATCTTTATTTTTTGTGTCTAGGACATGCCGGTTTCCTCATCATGTATCCCTACACTTTTTACTTACCTCATTTTACAACCTCTCAAAACAATTCTTACAGCCATAATTTCTCTTTTCTCTAGTGTCTTTCCGATGCTCTGAACGGACATTTCAATAGGGTTAGCTTTGGCTAAGTCCGCAAGCCACTGATATATGTCGTCCAATCGGAAGAAGTTGTTCCAATCGAAGGTATCCATGTTCCTTCTGATGTATGTTTTGACTGTCTGCATGTCGAAGGCTCTGGAAAAATGTTTGGGAGACTGGAATATCCGCTTTGTTAATAAATGGCAAACCATTAGGAGGCACGTTTGATGGTAAGTAGTCACTATCGCCTATGATAGGACCTAACTGGTATGGCACAGCACATTTGAGAGGCACAAAGTGATACCCCTCTATCACTCTATGCCTTTGCCTTTTTTATTTAAAAAAAGAAAAAAAAAGCTAACAATTTAGACGTAGCAGTGACCTAAACTTAACCGAATCAAGTTACTTGACGGCTTCTTATTTATTTTTTCCATTGTAATGTTATTTGAAGAAAATTAAAAAAGTAAAAGATTAGAGACCAGGGCCCCAAGTCTGCTATTTTTATAAATTTGTCATTCCAACACGATCCCATTTTCATTTTGTTAAAAATTCGTAATCTGCTAAATTCATAATGGTCGATCATTGGTCGGTCAATGGTCTCGTAATACTTTTTGATAACCGAGCTATTAAAAGAAATGACTGCAAAACAACGTTCTAATGGTAGGTCACTGATCAACGGAACTCTCAAAATTTTAGCAGATTACCGATACGTCTGTATAAAATTCATATAGGTATTAATTGCATAAAATTCATGGATTGAAATAAATGCTTTGATTTGAGTTGAGTTGTATCTGGTGCCAACGGTAGACAACTATGGATGATCGGGGATACAGATGACCTTACTTAAGAAGTAAATAAACTGAAAACAATTTATAACTTTATCATAAAATTTAAATCGTACAAATATTTTCATCATGTCGTAAAATTATTATAATCGCGATGCAGACAGGATTCTTGATAAGATACAAAGTCACTATTAATTAATCATTATTATTATGATAAATAGTTATCATAATTCACATTTCACTCGTGACTTCAAAATTCTAATAATTGGGAATGACAGAATTCTGTATAGTTATAGTATTTGTACAGTTATAACTATCCCTCGTAACTGATAATAAAAACGGGGCAAAGTGATAACTATTATGTTCAATTTTTCTTTACAACTCGCTTACATTTGTTCTTATGTAATAGAAAAAGTTAGCTTCAGTTAGCAACATGTTCTGCGTCTTCATTTAATGTCAGGTAAGCAATCATCCCCTAATACAACCCCCCAATCAAATCTATCCCGAATACAACAAGAACAAGAAAACGATTCAAGAGAAGTACGAGAACCCATATAAGAACAAGACGCCAGCGCGTCTGGATGTAGTCGTCTACATCGAAGGAATTCAAAAAGGATAGACCTACCCCAAACCGTTTTAGTCGATAGCGCCCGTCTGATAAACGTTTAATGTTTAAGTTTGTCCTAACTTTTACCAATAATGGAGAACGAGTAAATGTGCACCATAATAGACTATACCATCAACTAACTCATCATCAAATGAGTTTGGGTACCGCAATTTATTCAAAAATAAAAAAACAATTTGAAGCACACGATATCTGGATATCGTGTGCTTCAAATTGTTTTTTTATTTACATGCAAGAATACATATATCCATGAGCGCTAGAATTTTCAAACGAAAAGTGTACACCTAACAAACAAGTCAAGCTAGAATACAAGAAGACTTACTTCTGTACATCTTCAAGTAGCGTTGTCACGTACAATCCCAGCCTCTCAGTTTCAGCCAAAAAAATTGGCTTAGCCTCAGGGCCAACCACAAAATCCACAGGCTTGTACATAAGCCCTGGCTCTCTCCAGAAATTAACATCCTTAATTTTACTAAGATTCATAAAATATTCCATATGATCTTCCTCCACCGGTATCCCTCTGAACAATGTATAGTTATAATACTTCTTACAAACACAAAATTTTATACAAAACATAAACAGGAAAAAAAATATAATATTTGTCTGCATTTTTGTTGATTTCATCAACTAATTTCTAAATCTGCTCATTTTGAAATATTTTTCCGCAACCCTTGAGATTTCACATTTTCACTTACATAACTTGTCACTACGTCAAGTTTGACACGTAGATATAAAGAGGACGCATCGAATCGTGAAAAGGTTTTTGTATGTTATTATGGCAAGCGGAACATCTTCAGACGCGGGAATATAGCTTCTGCTATCCATGTTGTCATCAGGCTGGTGCCATTTTTTTTTTTGTTGCATTCTCAGAAATATTTTCTTACTATAAACACTTCTACTACTGTAGATGGTCTCTAAGAACCGATAATAAGGACGAGTCCTTCACAAAAATGAAAACAATAGATCCTGATTGAATCCAAACATGTAGCATGATACTTACTCGGACCTCCTTGACTTACCTGTAGATCATCAGCGAGTTTTAGAAACTACCTGTTTCGTATACTCAATGAGGGTTGGATCTTGTGTTGTTGGGTTTTTCATATGGAAATTTCCAGGAATGGCATGGGGTCCAAATTTTTTCCTGACGATATTCTTGCCCTGAAAGGAATGATATTATTCCGCCGGTAATAATATCATTCTGGACTTACTTGACTGGTCCATTAGGCTCGTGAAATGCCTCTGTAGACCCCTTCGAAGAAAACAGTTGTGATGTTATGCATTCTCAAATTTCCTTTATAAATATAGTACAGAAAAAACACCATTGCACCTCTTGATAGTAGTAAAGTTCATAAATTAAGGAAACAGTAACCACTTGAACCGTGTTAGGACAATTAAGTAACCATTTACGATCTTAGGCCTCGTACACACAGCGTTGAGCAAAATTATATTTTCTATCCTATCCTAATGATACGTCAAAATTCCGTTGTTCATCAACATTATCTATCAACCCTTTTTAATTAACTGCTTCGGAAGGAGGTCGGTGTTTTTTTCACTTGTGTGGTTTTTCAGGTGGTTAAAAAACTGTAGCAACAAAACCACTGTGACAAATTTAGTTACGTTCGTGGATGATCTACATACATATGAATCTACATAGACATAATATGTATATGCATATATTTTGTCTAATAGATCGATGCTCTGTTTACTGACTTCAGAAGTGCTTTCGATAAGGTTGACCATGAAATCCTGCTTTAAAAGCTGCATGATTACAGCAAAATTGGACCTGTACTGGAGTGATTCGGATCATAAATAATAAATGATATTTATTTTGTAAGTAGGTTAAACATAACACTTTTAAACGTCCAATATTTCATAAAATATTTTTGTGATCGAACACAAAGAGATACCCTATGATTAACGGTTATCAAACTCCGGAGTGTATTGCAACTTTGGTGTGCCCCAAGGTTCTGATACCGGGCCAATTTTCTTTTTTTTTCATGAATAATTGACATAAGCACTGTATTAAAAATAGCCTGTAGGTTTTCGTTTTTCGATGACCTTATAATGTTTTGCCAAATAAAAAATCAAGAAGACATCGCTCTACTGCAATTTGATCTGAACTCGTTACAAAACTAGTGTGTGGTTAATGAGATTTAAATACTAGTAGTTTTAGGCGTTGAATGCTAGTAAATATTATCAGAGAACATTCACGCGGATATAACACCCTCCAAATTTTTCCCTCAGTAGAACATCACTACAAAGAGTTTCAAACATACGGGATAATTATGGTGTATTCCTTAGCAGTAGTCTCTCACTTATTATTTATTTATTTTAGAAAATTAATGGATTTATCAGCAGAGTTGTCAAAGAGTTTCTGGGAATTTGACTTTAAAATTGCTTTATAACACCTAACATACCCGTATATATATGCGCAGTCTTGTTGAGAATGATTCTCGGATGAGGACGGAAATCAACCTAAGGTTATCGACTGCTTAACCGGGCTTGCCTGTGGCGACCTTAATATAAGTATTAAAGCCTTCAGCCAGGGCTTTTAAAAAACTTACTCTTCCACGTTGACTCATAAAAAACCACAATTCAGCATCACTACCCTACTACCATAGAGCAATGTCGCTTGGGTTCTCGGGACTCACTTCACTTCACTTGGCCTTGATCTCGACATGTGAATATTGGTAAAACGGGGTGAATTAAAACGAAACTTTGACTTGAATTTTCTCGTTATTCAAACATTTCTTGCAAAAATGAAAACCTCCAATTTTTGAATGAATTATTTGTTTTTCTAGAGGATGATTTGTGAGAAACTATTAATATGGTATTTAAACGAAAATTCCAATAAAAGTTTCATTTTTATTCAACCCTGTATTTCTATGCACCCCGTTTTACGGTACCGAAACTACAGGTACGATGATGATACAGGCGAGATGAGAAGCGAAGTCAGTGTGACTTTCGTGATGATTTGCGGCTTTCGAAGTGATTTGCCATTTACAGAATAGAACTGCAGCTTATCACCAACATGCTTCCCTAAATATAATGTTGGGTTGCTAAAATAGAACATGCTCTATCAACTCTAGTAGTCATAACTAAATAGTAAATTTAACAATCGTAATCGTAAAATATTGTTATTGCTGCAATATATGTATGTAAATACATACTTTGTGAAAATTTCACTTATCTACCCTGTTTTGGTTTACGGCCGAACCCAATAACCAATCTATCACATACTTGAGATAGAAAAACAAATGAAACAACAGAAAACCTATATAATTTTTCTGTTATTTCATTTGTTTTTCTATCTCCAGTATGTGATAGATCGGTTAGTAGATACAGCCCGTTGACAGCTGTTCTAATAGTGTATATTATTCTATCTATGGTTGACAGACAGATATTATAGAGATCTGATAACTTTTTCACAGAGTAAGCTACGTGGATTCGTCTTGGCAACATTTTACAGAAAATGTTTTTGGTGAGATTTCAGTTATTTTTGTAAGTTGGTTAATGGATTTTGTTTGTTTATTTTTTCTTCCCTTTTTTGGTGTATTTCTTGAAGTATTTTAATTAATTTTCACTATGGTCTTACGGAACTTGGTGCTTAAGATACCCAAGTAGTTTTAGCTTCATAATGCCACCTGCGTCGTTACCGTTTGATTTGTATGCCTTTTTTAATGTTGGGAAATCATTCAATGACTTTTCGCTCTGGGCGGAACGGAAAGGAGTGTCAGACTCGTTACTGACCTAAACTCATCAGTGTTCCTCCAAATGCCTTTTGCGTTCCAGGACCACGGTGACCCCTTCGAACAAATTACGCTACTGAAATCAGTTGCGTATGTGTCCTGTGTTGTCTGGATTAAGTCAAATGCCATTTGCGTAGAGCAATAGCCTGGTTATGCTCGTGGCAGTCTGCTGGATACGACAACCTCAGGACCGATCGATGTGGTCAAGCTTTGGGTGGACTTTTGTCCAGCTTTGGACGACTTACGACTGCAATAATGTTGGTGAAGATTCATATGGGTTGAAAACCAAATACCTGACATAGGTTACCTGGTCATTCCTCATAACGGATTCACTGAGAAATAAAAATAAAATAAACAAATGAATCCAAATTTGAATCTGAAAAAAGACTACATCATTTGAGCCAGTAAAACTTAAATAAAAGAACAGAATAAAATTTACTTATTCAAAAGGAAACTATACACAACGATAATTTTAAAAGTAAAATAATATAAACGGTACAAAATAAGATAGAACTGGCTGCAAGCCTTGAGCTTCACTAGTAGAAAAAAGGTTCAGTTTGACTCGTTTTGGCTTGGCAGTCATAATTGTCGCAAGACCAGCTATGGTCTCATCACATGTGGGCAGAATCTGAGTAGGCGGCAGCGCGTGGCCATAATCCCCAGTGTCACGAAGAAGGAACGTGAAAACATATCTGGGAACAGAAGACAGATTTAAAAGTACATGGAGACACACACACACATGGGTACATGGTACTTGGATTTTCGTTCCAGTTCTTCCATATGTGTTCCCGTGAGTGTACAAATACCTTCCGACCTCGCTAATTTAATAATAGACCTTAAGCTTCTCATACCATCAGGTGCGATCGAAATCAAGAGCGTGCTCTTGGTGTTGTGATCAGTCTATCATCACTAACAGTACCTTCTATTGTTCTCAGTAGCGGCAGTCTACTATTTAAGAGTTTAAAAAATATAAATAATATGTAATTATGATACATTTAATAAAGGGATTAATAATAATAAGCATGCGTCCGTCTTAAACCATGTTATGCGTCCAAGTCACCTCGCCATCTCTTTCCGGGCTGGCTACGAAAGAATGTCAATGACATTTCATTGACATTGTTTCGTGGCCAGTCCTAGAATACATAGACGATTCATTCTGATTGCAGACGTAAAGTAGACAATATTTGTATGTAAAATAAGATAGAATATCCACATTAACCATCTTATGACAGCGATGTGTTTCATTAATCGCTTTTATTGCTGTATTTTGTTCTTATATATGTATATTAAACTTTCTGAGGTGATCCGTCAGAGAAGCAAGATCATCGATATAGCCCACCGGATTAGTAAGCTGAAGTGGCAGTGGGCTGGACATATCAGTCGTAGAACCGACAACCGTTGGGGTAAACGAGTTCTAGAGTGGAGACCACGTCTCGGCAAACGTAGTGTAGGACGTCCTCAGGCACGGTGGAGTGACGATTTGCGCAGGACGACTGGCAGAAACTGGATGCGAGAAGCCGAAAATAGATCTAAGTGGCGTGCAATTAGAGAGGCCCATGTCCAGCAGTGGACTGCAACAGGCTGTTGATGATGATGATGATGATATATTTCCTATAATCCTCCTGTTGGGGAACGGCCTCACTTTTATTTTTCGAAACTCTTTATCTGTGACAGCTCAGCTGCTGCAGGTCAAGTTCGTCCCGCAAACGCGATCAGATCATCAAACCACCTTTGCAAGATTGACCCCCATGGCATCAGGTGTCCAGAGAATACCACAATATCTATACTAATATAGAAAGCTGAAGAGTTTGTTTGTTTGTTTGCTTGAACGCGTTAATCTCAGGAACTACTGGTCCGATTTGAAAAATTATTTCAGTCATAGATAACCCATTTATCGAGGAAGGCTATAGGCTATACATCATCACGCTAAGACCAATAGGAGTGGAGCAGTCATGAAAAATGTGACACAGCCGAAGTTGCGCGGGCTCGCTAGTATGAAATAAATATAATCCATGTAGAAAAATACATTCATACCTCACACCAAATTTTTTCTTTACCCAAGTTGCACTGTTGCCGGATATACGTAGGCCTGGAACACAAAAAACACTAACAATATTTTTATAGTAAAAAAAAATTAAATTCTTCAACCTCCACTCGACTCAGTTGCCATGACAACGAAAATAAACCCCTTCAATGAACATCAACCAAACTGACAAATAAAATTGATGATTTGAGTTATAAACTAGTGCTTGACTGCGATGCCACCTGATGGTAAGCAGCGATGCAATCTCTGATGGTAAGGCGCACTAGTTTATGAGCCTATTCACTCTTGCCTTGAAGACATTCAGATTATAATCGGACGGGAAGACCGCCGCAGGCAAATTGTTCCAATCCTTCGATGTTCGCGGTATAAACGACGAGGCAAAACGCTTAGTCCGGACCGTAGAAGTTTCAACAACGTATGGATGGATACTCGCCGTACGTCGGGTCGTCCGATGGTAAAAAAGGGATGGCGGGATCAAGTTATGCAGTTCCTGCGCACACTCTCCAAAATGCAACCTGTAAAACACCGAAAGGCTGGCTACTTTACGCCTGTGCTCAAGGCTTTGAAGATTGGATTTAACCAAATCTGGATCACCAATTAGCCTCTTCGCTCGCCTTTCCACCGAGTCCAAAGCCGCTAGGTGGCATTTCGCAGCACCAGCCCATATATGGCTGCAGTACTCCACACACGAACGAACCTGTGCCTTATATAGCATCAAAAGCTGTTCTGATGTGCCCTTTGCGTTCCAGGGCCGCGGTGAAGTACCGGCGGACCTTTGCGAGAACGCCGAGTTTCCTAGCAGCCACCTTGGCTTTGGACTCAATGAACCGCCCAAAGTTTAGGTCTGAAGAGATTTCTACTCCCAAAAGCTGAAGGCGGTCGGTGCACTCCAGGGATACATTCTGAAAAGTAGGAGCCAAGGTGAACGGGCTCTTTTTGGCGGTGAACAGACACGCTTGTGTTTTGGCGGCGTTGAATCCCACCAGATTGGCTTCACCCCACTTGGAGACTGCCTGAAGTGAGACATTCGTACGCTCCACCATAGCCTCTCGTTCGGACTGGATTAGCTCCTTACTAGCCCGAGCACTAGGCAGGTATCTCTCTACAACTGTGCTATCATCTGCATACCCATAGATACCGGGCACCAGCAGATCATTGATATGCAGTAGGAAGAGAGTTGCAGAGAGAACAGACCCCTGAGGAACTCCGGCATTAGTCGTCATGGGCTCTGATGAGCAGCCGTCGACAACAACTCGGAGAGACCGTTCACTCAGGAAGTCTCCTATCCAGTTAATCAGACCAGGAGAAATGCCGTACGCTGGAAGCTTGCTCAAAAGGCTAGCGTGCCATACCCTGTCGAAGGCCTTCGAGACGTCTAAGGAAACGGCCATCGCTTCCCCGTTCCTCTCGAGGGCCTCGCCCCACAAGTGGGTGGCATAAACTAGTAGGTCCCCAGTTGACCGATTACGGCGAAACCCATACTGTCGGTCACTGAGGAGATCGTGACCTTCTAGATATGCCATGAGGCGCGAATTCAATACACGCTCCATAATCTTGCAGAGTATGGAGGTTACCGAAATCGGCCGATAGTTGGCAGGATCGGCACGACTGCCCTTTTTGGGCACGGGTTGCACGTTGGCAAGCTTCCAGGACTTGGGCACTATACCAGTCCTGAACGAGAGGGGATACAAGCGTGTCAACACAGGAGACAGTTCGGGCGCACATTCCTTGAGAACAATCGCTGGTATGCCATCCGGTCCACTAGCCTTATTCACGTCTAGGCGACACAGCGCTCTCAGAACTTCTCTGTTCCTTATGCGAACCTTGGTCATAGAGGTGTCACAATGAGGCAGAGTCGGTGGAGTAGCACCGCTAGTATCCAGACGAGAATTATGGGCGAAAAGAGACGCAAAAAGGCTTGCTTTCTCTCTCGCCGTATGAGCCAGTGTTCCATCAGGCTTTACCAGCGGAGACAATGAGGGCCGACAGAAGTTCGCTTCGACCGACTTGGCAAGGGACCAAAAGGCTCTGCTACCTGAAGGTTGTGCAGAGAGCTTTGTGCCAATATGGTTTATATGGTCGAAGCGAGCCTTCTTTAGTGCCTTTTTGTAGGACTTGGCAGCACGGTTAAAGGCTCTCTTCTTTGAGATCAGATCCGGAGCTTTGCGGTTACGAGCATCAACCCAGGCGAGAAACGCCGAATGCTTGTGCTCTTCAGCCTGAACGCAATCGGCGTTGAACCATGGGTGAGCTGAGCCACCGATGGGTACATCGCTATAAGGGATGAAATATTCCATAGCTTGACGTATCACATCGGTTACAGCATCCGCGCAGCTCGTCGGATTTTCGGAAGAGAAGCAGACCTGCTGCCAAGGATAAGACGCAAAGAAGTGCCGCATCTCATCCCAATCTGCTGACTTGTAACGCCACATTCGCCGTTCGCCACGAGAGTCGCGGTCAGGTGGGGAGAAGGACGATACAGATTTCACCAGACAGTGATCTGAAGTTCCAAGTGGTGAAGAAACTGTTACGATACATCTGTCCGGATCAGTTGTCAGCAGTAGGTCCAGACAATTGGCAGTATGACTAACAACATCAGGCACCCTAGTCGCTTGCTTTACCAGCTGGGAGAGGCCCATCGATACTGCAAAGTTTCGCACTTCTCTCCCAGCGTGGTCGGTCCTCTGGTATGGGAAAAGCCAGTCTTTGGGACATGATTTGGGATATTAGTTATCTATTTTACTAATAAAAGAGGTCATTTTGAAACTCACCTAAAGTGTCAAAGGAAGTGCCCACACTGTATTTTTTTCCGTAGATTTGGTACATTGCTATTATTGCCTGTTTGCCATAATTTTCCTGAAAAATCAGTTCCATACAAATATACTGATGATGAAAATATAAAGACCTATCGCGTATGAATTTGAAGTGGTTCCTCGACGGCATTTAGCTGCAGAACCCCGTATGGTATTAGTTTGTACATTCAAGAAAATTTCTTCAGTTAAATAAAAGGTGGACTGAAGTCAGAACGAAAGAAGAAAGCAAGAAAATAAATTTATTTGGCACATTCAAATACACATAATGTGGATAGAAATCTCTCTCGATCACCAGCGTGTGTATTCTGTAAATATCTAACCGTGACAGTTTAATTGAAGTGAATGTGAAGTGAAATATTATTCCTCATAAGAGCGCATACGCCGAACGGCATTTCATATAATTTTTCAAGTTATTTTCCGAAATGACTAAACCGATTTTAATGAAACTTTACACACATAAGCAAGATACATAGGTTTAAAAAGTTGGTTGAAAACATTTTTGATAAATACAACAGTTAAATTACCCATTTTAAATTTTCCATACAAGCATAAACCAGTTATCTTTTTTAAAATAAAACATTTCGAAAATGTTTTAACTAACCTTTATATGCTGCTTATATGTGTGAAGTTTCATTAAAATCGGCTCAGTCATTTCGAAAAATAGTGAAATTTGTATGAAATGCCATACGGCATACACGCTCTTAAAACAGTTTGACAGCTGACTTTTATTTAATTTTACAGAATGTTACTACAGATCACTGTAGACAATTGTGAAACACTACAGTGTTTATCAACACTGTAGTGTTTCACAATTTTCTACAGTGATCTGTTCGTCTACAGTGACTTCACTTACCATCTCACCGTAATTGCCCAGATGCTTTATCCTATCACCAAAAGGTATTAGGATTTTCTGGCCATAAGCGTGAAAGGAAAAGTAAAATCTGAGGTTTTTTCTCTTATCGTTAATAAAATCCGACAGCGCTCTCGATTCTGGCTCAGAAAAAGGTTGTGTTCCATGATAATAATCGTCGTTAGGATTATCGCTTGTGTCGTATTCTGAAAAAAGAGAAATATTGCTATTATTAAGTCTGTTGTGCCGTTTCCCAACACTACTTTGTCTTTGGCTTCCATTCGGGTCAGATGCAACTGAATACCAGATTATCACATGTAGCTGCTGCCTATACTAACTTGTATATTTTTTTTCTAAGCAAATTAGCTTAAAAAAGAAAAAAAAAAAAGAAAAACAAAAAAAAATTGATTCAGGGGACGTGTACAAAATACACGTCCCCTGAGGATGCCTCGTGGATAGGCGAAACACGTGTCGGTAATGGTGTTGGGTTTTGCTTTGCCTTCCTGCATGTGCATAAAATCCTTGCATTTGCCGTGTAATCTTGCATGTGCATAATATAGCGGGCGGGAGGGAGGTGCATACCTGCAACCCACTAATATTCGCGGAAATGAAAACTAGATTTATATTGTTTTCATTTTCAAATTTAAATTAGCTTCTGTTTTTTTATAATCCAGTCACCAGATAACACAATACCCCAGGGAAAGGCTTTCTAATTCTGAAGTTCAAAGTTCATGCAAAGTTTGGTGCCTTGGTCTACAAATTTCCGTAAAATACTTACTCCCAAAATTGCTGTCGAAATTCCTATTAAGATCAGCGCCTATTCCATACTTTGTAACCCTCCGATTTTTTCTCCATAAACGATCCTAAAACACAAATAAGTTATACAATCTATGAAAAATGCATATTTGTAATGTGCTATAGTGCAAACCTAACTTATCATTTACCACCATACGCTAGATAATAGTAGCACGTAGGTTTGAAAAAAAAAAACCAGCAGTACCCACTGCTGGCTTTTTGCTTATCGCATTGGAGTTTCTTGTCCGTTCTTCTCTATAAAAATCTACTTTTTGCGAATGGTCAACTAGAATCACCATAATAAGTTTATTTTCAAACTGTCTTGACGTTCAAAAGTGCCTTTTAATGGTCTAATTGAAATAAATGAATTGACTTCGACTTTTTATTAAGTCCGCCCAAGTACCACTAATGTACATGAAATTTAAAAAAATAAAGTAGGTTATTAATTACTACATTTAAAACTCACCGTTGTATGACTATAAGCATAACCATCAGGATTGACAATAGGTATGATATACCAGTTATATTTGCCAGATAGTGTATGTAATAGCCAATGTTTAGAATTATTTTGGGCTACTAATTCATTTATAAGGTACGTCACAAATTCTACTCCTATCCACTCATTTCCATGGATTCCACCTTCAACTATTACTTTTTGCTTGTTACCAGGTTTTTTTAAAGTTACCGCATATATTTCTCGTCCTTCAGCAGATTTTCCAATTGAATTTAAGGTGATCGTGTTAGGATATTTCACAGACATGTCTATAAGCCACCGATAGATGTCCTCTAATGTATGATAGAAGTTCCAAGTAAAACTTTCTGTCTTTTGTCGAATATATTTTTTGACGTACTGGGCTTCAAAAGCTCTAAAAAAGATAAAAAAAATAAATTCTTATGGCATAACCGGCTAAAAAAAATACCATTAATTTACTAGAGCCCCAAATATAGGCCTTAAATTACCTAATTGTCTTGTTCTCTAAGTGGGTCAGACTTCAACGAACTTATTTCCTGCATTTGTTTAAATCTGGTAATTTTCCTTTGGTGTATACCCATTTAAAGATTGACAGAGGTCAAAAATTCATTAGTAGCATTCTATTTTGGTATATGTATAGTTTAGTTATACTTATATGGTGAATGGTTATTGATAAGTAGTAGGTAATGATAATACAGAGTTGATATGACAGAGAGGCGTTAAATTACACTACGTATATTATACGTGTTTAGTATTAATTCGATACGGTATAAAAATAAAAAGCACCAAAAATGTTTTTTTTTTTTTCGAACAAACTAAATAGCTTCCATATCAGAGTAAAACGCAACCACCCTTTGTAAATAAATTTTACTGACCTTAATACCTAGGTGACAAAGGGGCACCGTCGTTTGATTGTACTTGTGACTTTGCGTCAAAGCGGCAACAACGCATCGTAGGTTAAACTCAGATTTGACGTGTCAAACGAGGCAAAAACTTAAAAAATCATTGCGACTAAACTACTGCTCCTATTTAATTGGTTTTTGGTACAGAGCTTGTAAATGTTACCTAGTATATGCAGTTTAAAGGAAAGCCCCTCTGTCTATCAACTTTGTATAGTACAGACCAAAACTAGCGTATCTATAAGTCAACATTGATTCTTACATGTCCTACAGCATTGAGGAACTAATGGTTGCTACTACTGTCTTTGTAATCGTGGCCACACGTTGGTGTACAAAATGTTATAGAGTTTCCATTGACTCGAAAAGAACAATATGATTCTCACAGTAACATTTAAATGAATAATCCTTTCTTTTCATAAACTACAACTTACTTCCCAACATTTTCCAACATCACATGTGTTTTCAAATTAAAATGATCTGCTCTCTGATTAAAGAGGTCATCGTCAGTAGGACTGACTATAAACTGAACATTTTCAAACAATTTGCTAGGCTTCTTCCAGTACATCATATTAATGTATCTTTGTACGTCTAAGTTTTGCAGAAACTTCAAATGATCTGCTTCTGTAGGCACGGCAGAATACAGAGTAAAATTGTCATAACGCCTACTTTGGCAGATTTTTACATTGTATAGAAGGATTATTATCATTGCTACGGTTTTTCCAGTCATTATTGTATACTTTTACGATAATTTCCATTTGTTTGATTTGATCACTGAATTGATTCTGACGTTTCTTAATCTTCTGTTATTGACGTTTATTTAAGCTTGTCACAGCGGAAAGTTAAGGTTTTATTGATTGTTTTTCGAGCAAGCTTTCAACACCTATTTTAAATTTTCTAATAAGATTGTATTTATTTTGTAAGAGATCTAACAGCGCCTCGCGGTTTCACCCGCGTAGTTCCCGTTCCTGTGGGAATACAATTGTACAATGAAAGTCCTAAATCAATCTCCTTTCGTTCAGTCCATCCAAAGATTGTCAGTAAGAGATTGCCTTGTGCGATAAGACCGCCCATTTTACACTTGTTTTTCCTGTTCTTATTATAAGGTGTACAATAAAGTATATAATAAATGAATAATACAGGGATAAAAAATTATAATATTGCTCTCCATTTGTTAAAAAATGGTTGAAATCGGTTCTGTACTTTCGGAGCCAATTCGGTACAAACAAAAAAAAATCTTTCTTCTTTATAATATCAGTAAAAATAATGAAATCATATTATGGAACAGACCGTGAAACAACAACACTTCAAGAGGAACTGCCTGACTGAAAAACACAACCCAATAACTGGGAAAAATGATACTCCTTAGTGGGACTGGTCAAAGGTCTTGAAATTTAGATTTTCGGTATTTCTACTGATCTAGGGTTTGCTTCTAAATTCAGTAATATCTGTATATATGTCAGTGTATAGGGCATAGCATTTTTATTTAAAGTACCTACTAATTGTGCCCGCGACTTCGTTCGCTTGGATATCGGTATAAAATGCTCAACCTGACTAATTCTCCTCAGAATTCAGAAATAGGTAGAGGATAATGCACTAACTGTGTCAGCTGTTCCTTATAAAATGGCGACGAACCCAAGTATGTCCTGGTACCTCAAATCAAAATCAACAAAACAGACTATCGAACGAATGGTGCTCGGCTTCAAACTATGAAACAAAAAAACTGATGAATCAAGTTGATCGTAAATCGTTTTTAAAATCGATATTTAGTAATGAGTAAGGGCTAAGGAGATTGTTGAACTAGATATTTTTCTATTCTAATAAAAGTAAAAAATATTTATTTTAAATTTATATAGATACATTTTATTATTATTTATGTTATTACCGATTTTGGAGGATAGATTTATTCTGATTTCTAATTGAAACGTTCGAGACTTTCAAAATTTTGACTACTTGTAACAGTCGCAATACCAGTCGGTGTTACGGGAGAGATTACCATTTGCACCGAACATGTTACGTTATGCCGTGTCCTTAAATCCGTGTAATATGCTCGTTTCAAACTCAATGCTCCAGATTCGTAAGACACTCTCGACGCTGAGATTGCATTAGGTACTATCAAATTATTTTTTTATTCCAAATTTAATTAGAATTCAAACAGTGTAGGCAAAAATCGACGCATGTGGCGCGTTCGCTCTTGGCAACTTGTCGCGGCTTACTGACCGAACTCCGTAACACTCAAAGGGATTCGCCAAAAAACCGACAGCGAAGCATTCGAAACGAGTAACGGGCGGCTCGCTGATCGTTTGTTCGTGCTCGTGTCCACGTACTGATTGTACGAATACTCGCTTTGTAACATGTTACATTACACCTCGTAATGGTAAGTTAAAGTAGGTTAGTTTCCACCTTCACGTGCTTCCCGAGATACAGAGGCGTCTCGATAAATATCAATATTGGTAACATAAAGCAACAGCCGATCTGCGGGCGTACCATGAGGTCTTAAAACGTGAGTCTTCCGAGCGAGAAAAAGGGATGGAGCTATATAGGGTGTATAACTCTATCCCTCTTTCTCGCTCGGAAGACTCACGTTTTAACACCTCATGGTACGCCCGCTGTCGCAGATCGCTAAAACCAGTAACTGGTTAAAATGGTAACCCTTTTTAAGGTTGGCGTCATATTTTCTGGCTTCAATTAATCTGACTGTCAAAGATCTACAAATGATAACCAACAGCTCAACGTGGTGACGGAGGCAGAGATGAGGATTGACCAATATGGCCTTTATTATTCTTTGTCCATTTTTAAAACAATGGTCAAAAATCACAACCTCCCTCTTTAATCGTTTTTATTTGGGTTCTATGCTTTTTGTTTCATAATTAATATTTTGTATATGTATTTACTGTATACAAAAATAATTAGTACACCAAAAAATACCTACAGTACTTTATTTCCTTTTACTCTTTCAAATCCATCCGAAGGTTGTCTTGAAAAGATCGCTTTTAGTGATAAGGCCGCCCATTGTGTCACCCTATGTAATGTTTTCTTTGTCAATACATTCTGTTACTAGTATGGTGAACATAATAAAGAGTAATCTATTCAATTTAAATCCAATCTAACCACGAGCTCCAAACGAAACTTTCTCCCAAAAGTATTAAACACCAAATAAATGTATTAAACCCACCTAAAATAGGATTGCTCCATAATTTCTAAAATTTTCTCTTTTATAGTAAAACTTTGGAATCCTTTTAAGTATCTGTCACTTGACGTTGGGACAGCTGATTAAGAAGTTAAATAAAAATGTTACCCACAGACGTGTAATAGGAAAAGTTTGTTGTGACGTTTCAACTAGGCAGTTTTATCTGATCTTTTTTTTTGTAGGTGTTGATTGGTTAAGCTTGTTTAAGATTGTTTTGTTTAATAGCTGAAGTTATATTTTGGCTTATGTATAATCAACCAACTTGATATTAAAAGAAAAGTACCATTATCTTACTGTTTTATTCATTACATTAATCCTGTTATTGACTGTTTTCTCCACAAGAGATAAGCTTTAATAAGCTATTTTTAAACTTCGACTCTTCGTCAGTTTTCCTTGACCTTCCTATTATTTTAATTTCTGGTTGTGCAAACATTTTTAATGCATCGTTGTCAATGAGAAAAGTTCCCTAAAGTCTGAAAGCATCATTACATTAAATGCAAATGCTCACTCTTTGGACGAAAAATACTACCGACTTCTAAACAAAAAAAACACAAAAAAAAATATAAAATAACTTCGGATTTATTTTATTTTTCACTTTTTAGTGGTGATACCCACTGTTAAACGTACCCATCACAACGTTTAAACTAGTGTAAACAATAAACAGATATAAGTCGGTTAAAAATGGCCGACCTTCTGTTCACTTGAAGAGACGCGAACCAACTGATGTCCAGAATAACTCGATGACCTAACTTGTATTAAGGAATCATCTTGGCGATCTTCATTCAAACAAACCAAACATTTCTGTAATTGAAAAAACCAACAGCATAATATTATCTTTCATGTAAATCCTTCCTCCCTACCAATCCATTAGCACTATTCAGTTAATATAAACTCACTCCAGGAGACTCCGGTACCATAATTAAATTAACTAAGAACGTATCAAGACCAGACGCAGTTGCAAGCGGTTGAGCTCATTAAAAGTTGTATCTTAATGAAAATAAGGACACCAACTTACTGTCGGCGGTAACTTTCGGAATAATGTGCTGAGTTCCTTTTGTCCACAGCTTCACCGTCATTTATTTGTGAGCTGACGTCTATTATTGCTTTATTTGAATTCACAATAGGGTAGTTGCCTAAACAAATCTAATTAGTCGGTAAGATATTGGATAAAAAATATTGGACACGTATTTTTTATTTTTTCACGTAAACAAAAAACGAAGACG
Organism: Hecatera dysodea; assembly: GCA_905332915.2. Classification (NCBI taxonomy): domain Eukaryota; kingdom Metazoa; phylum Arthropoda; class Insecta; order Lepidoptera; family Noctuidae; genus Hecatera; species Hecatera dysodea. The sequence continues at coordinate 16,162,723 of HG995305.1, forward strand.
ATATAGTGCGTTGAAAACTCGTGTGACGTCACTCCGTGCGACGATTTTTACGTCGCCCTGATGTCACAAGCCCCCACTCATGATCTTTGAAGCTTTTTATCTTCGTCAATTTTTAGAAATTTCATAAAGCAAAAAATATGTGTCCAATATTTTTCGATAATCTAACTGACGGACTAAATAGGATCATATTTTTATTCCTCAGGAAACATACCTATTCGAGATTATTGCAATCTTTCGAGACCAATGTTTATTTCGAACGATTATGCTTCAACGAATGGATATATTTTAAAGGTTAAGGATGTAAAGAGGGTAGGCAGGTAGTTCGTATCCTAGATCGAGACATAAAATACTTCTGATTTTTTTGATTAAATTCTATTTGCTAATCGAATCGAAAAAACCTATGCGATACTTTTTTGTGTAAGTTGTTTTCTGGCTCACACGAGCGAAGTTGCTAATAGACGCTAGCACATCAATATGCCACAAGAAAATCTCCACAATACCTCAAGATAAACGGGCAATATTCCCCTTCATTACAAGATCAGTCTAATTATTATTAAAATATACAAAAAGCCCAATCCCCCTTAAGTGGTGGGGAGTGTGTCCCAATTGCCTTGGATTTATTGTTAGGCCATAAATCTACTTGCCCTTTTCTGCTCCATTAAATATCATGGAAAATATCTAATAAGGCGGAATAATTTTGCAGGGCTCTGCTATCTGTTGTGTTTTCTTTTTATTTTTCTTTGAGTTTATATCAAGACAAGTGTTGTACCTACTCTGTGTGAGACTGTGTCAGTTTATCTGTGGATATCTTCATATTCTAAGAATATTGCATAATCATAATCAGCCTTTTAATGTTCTGCTGGGACACAGGCCTTCTCTCCAGGAGAGGGAATGGGCCGTAATCCACCACCAGTGGATTACGACGAATTTTTGGTTCTAAGACATGCCGGTTTCCTCACGATGTTTTCCTTCACCATTTTGAGAACAGTGGTGATGAAATTAATTATACAAAGTAATGCGCCTGACTGGGTTAAAACCCGCGACTTCAAATCTTAAAATTCCTAAATCCTTAAAATCGTAAGTCGGGGCCGTTACCACTCGGCCACCACTGCTCTGCGTAGAAAATTGAACGCGATATAAATTTTGTGTCACGCACCGTAGCGAAATTTGTAATGTTGATCATACTGTTTAGCTATCATTTGCTTTTTCCCACAGATTTGATTGTATCGTAGATCAAAGTTTTCTTAGAATTGAGTGGTGTTAGTACACGACAAGTAAAACTGTCCTTTCCTGTCAGGGTTGCGGAATTGTTTGAAAGAGTGACCCTGAGACGCAAACGGCATTTGAAGAAACACGAGTGTCAGACTCTTACTGACTAAAACCAACCCGGGTTTTAGTTAGTACGAGTCTAACACTCACTCCCATCATTTCATGATTTCCATCCGCAAAAAAAAAGGTGCACTTTTTCATTTTCTACTAGAGAAAACAGTTGGACTGCAATCTTACAAAACATTTTATTCTATCTATCGTAAGGATATCATATATGTATCTAGTAAAGGTTCAGAAAGAAATCAAGGTACTAAAGTAAGAACAATTCACCTCTGAAGAAGAAATTCAGTTGAAGGACGATGCTTTGCAAATATTGTGAGTAGCAAGTAATGGGCAAAAGCATTACAGGTCCGAAAATATTTTATTATTTTCACGTCTGGCTTAAATTTGATTGATTATCGATGGCTCCCGACTGCACATTTCCACCGTAAAACAAAAGTTTGAGTGAGACAAAAGGTCTACAGTTTTTACTCGAAAAATATGGCATGTCTTTTTTGTTGATAGGCTCGCGTCTGACCACTATCTCACATAATGGGAAGCAACGATGGAGTATGATTGCTAAAAGTCACCTGTCCATTCTTCACTACAAGAACCCCAGGTTGTACCAATCAGGAGACAGATTCAGGAGGAGACTCAGGTTGCGGAATTTGTTCGAAAGAGTCACCGCGGCCCTGGAACGCAAAAGGCACAAGAAGGATCACGGGTGGGTTTCAGTCAGTAAGAGTCTGACACTCCCTTCCACTCCGCCCAGAGCGGGAGAAATCATTCGATGACTTCCCATTAAAAAAAAAAGGAGGAGACTCAGGACTGAGGCAGGGAATTCCACTCCTTAGCTGTACGCATAATGAAAATATTCCCAAAACATTTTATCGTCTTGCGTTCTTTATCTAATTTAAGTTACAACAATATTTGTTTGAAACATGACTTTTTCACATTTAAATCATAACAAAAAAAATGTAATACTCATCCTTTCATAAAATCCATCACACGCCAAAAGAACCCCAAAGAACAATGAATAAACTCAAAATAACAATATCTCATGCTAATCACAATTCATTAGTTAGCTAGTAAGGGCGTGTACACATGGGTAATCAACTAAAACAATGGACATATTTCACTGGCGTTGTATGAGATGTGATCTATACGCGTAATGCGTCATGTCTGACACTCCCCTAAACAGAAACTAGCCGAGTGACAGTGCGGTGGTATGTTCCTGGTATGTCTTTGGTTGATTTGGTACACTCACAGAGCATTTAGCAGCCATAAGTAAAGACTAAATTGTTAAAACTTTCTGTACTGACATAAATCTTTTTTGATCTCACACAGGCTTTTTAAAATACTATTAGTGTCTAATCACTTAATTTTATTTTGTTGTGGTCTTATATGTGTCCCAAATTGAATTTTCTATAATAAGTTCATACTATTCACATAGTTCTAAGAAGAACAAGGTGAAAAGTATTAGCACACAAACATAAAACAATTTCATTTTCCCTCCCATGCAGAGGAAAGGCCTCCTAAATAAATAAAACTTTTAAGTCAGCCAAACTTATAGTCCTGAACAATACTACTACTGATTGTTGTTCAATCTGTCATAATTTTAAGAAAATGAATTATAAAACTTACTGAAAAACTGCATTAACTAAGCGATTTTTTGTCTTGTGACAAAATCAAAATAAAAAATCCCCAATTGAAAAATAACGAGTCGGTAACAAACCCGTTCAGAAATGCCTAGTCATACTAATATAATTTTAGTTAGCAACGTAATGACTTGATATGACAACCCTAAGGATAGGCTCATGAATTTCAGCTGAAAATGACTTTACGTTTTTGTGTTAAAACATGTTTTGTAACTTAATAGGTATAGATAGTTAAATTACAGTCATATTTATCGTGTGGAAAAGAATGAAAGATAAGACAAAAATAGTTTGAGAGATAAGATTTGCGTATGGAAGTTTTAGGATGTGAAAAGAACCAAGGAAACGATGGATGGACTGTGGGAAAGACAAACGTCATTATACCTTTTTATATAGCTTAGTTTGAATACTGATTAGCATACAATATACATAAAATAATATGTACAGGATCTTAACAATAAAATAAAATCGAAAGTCATTTACCAGCACTTTTTAAACGTCACATTTTACATAAATACAGTCCCCCAAAACGGGTGTTAAAATATGCCATTAACAGATAATACCTATATTATCACTTGAAATAACGTTCACATGATATAATTTTCATATGCTATAAAAACAAATAACCTAATTTCATATGATCTAATATTACATTTCATATCAACTTGTTTTGCTCTAATAACATTTGGTATAACGTTCATCTCATATAATTTTCAATTAGTATTTTGCTCTTTTTTATATAACGTTCAGTTGACCTAATTTTCATAATTACTCATTTTCTGCCCAAATACTGTAGTGAATAAGTAAATAAGTAAGATAACCCAAATGATTCACCAACAATAGAAGGGATCTAACGCAGGTTTATGTATATGAGGTGAATATGAAAGAACAAAAAAACATATTAATTCGTAGTTATTTATTCATACAACAATGTTATGTTAAGTGAAGACAAAATACGTTTCAAAATTATTTTAAACGTTACTATAGAATTTGAATATTATATTAACTTAATATTATACTAACTGTATATTAGTTCAAATATGCATAGAACATGTTTATTAAACCATATAAAATTAGGTAAACTGAAATTATATCAATAATCTATACTTAATATTATAAAGCTGAAGAGTTTGTTTGTTTGTTTGAACGCGCTAATCTCAGGAACTACTGGTTCGAATTGAAAAAATCTTTTTGGGTTGAATAGACCATTTATCGAGAAAGGCTTTAGGTTATATATCATCACGCTTAAGGCAATAGGAGCGGAGCAGCGATAAAGAATGTTTTAAAATCGGGGATTCCACGGGGACGAAGTCGCGGGCAGCAGCTAGTTCATTATATCATTTCATAGTTACACTAAAACAATATATATATATATTAAATGAAATTAGGTCATGTGATCGTTAGAACTTTTGTTATTATGTCAAATGGTACGCACCCCCCCAAAACGCCCACCCATCATCACTCTCTAGTCCTTTAGCTTTAGCTATGCTAATGCTTATCTTGAGGGTTGAGTTGACCTCTACCGATATAATTTGATTTTACAGGTACCTTTGCTTCAGTCTCATAATTTGGTTGAAAGATTCGTGACCGTTTCTTTGGCCTTCTTCTTTTTGTGTCGAATGACTCATAGAATTTCGACGATACAGAGGATCAGACAAAAATATCAAAAGTTGCATTTATTTGTGTTCCAAGACTTTTTCAATGATTCTATTTATTTATTTAACAATTTATGTACACACATTTAATAAAAATATAAGAAGAAGGAAACAGAAAATAGGTACAAAGGTGATGCTTATTTCTATAGAAATCTCTTCCAGCATACCTGCGATAGGAGAGTCGAGTAAAAAGAGATGTAGATATTGTGGACATTGTGGTGTGACATTGTGGTTGTTATTGATTGTCAGTTATTTTTATGAAAAAATATTAAATGTAAAGACGCGGCGAGTCTACGATTTTATTATATGTATACATATTTATTATAAATTTCCTCACGACATATTCTTCAATCCTCCACATCACATACCGATATCTCGACAGCTGGTTTTCCCATAACATTTCAGTCTCCCGTAAATTGACATTTTTTATTCATAGAATTCTGCATCCATAACATTATTTTAATTTAAATATTTTCCGAGCATTTATAAATATGCTTCTCCTGGCCTCATACAGAAAACTGTGATTAATTTCCAATAACCAAATGGCGCGTAAGTTTTTTTCTGAATATTGCTCTGTTACTGACATGTTGATAAATAGGTACTCTGCAATACCCAGTCCTAAATAAATAATTATATATACATTATAAGGGTGTTCCTATATTGTTAGCTATGGAACTGTCTGTCTATCGAAGCTGGGTATTTAAGAATCTAGATAATGCTTTCAATTTTACCTTAGAAAACTTATTTCAAATTTACGTAATAAAAAAAAAATTCTTTGTATGTTTTGATCCATTTAAAGTCAATTCATTTATTGCAACTAGAACATTACTCGTAAAAGGTGCTTTTGAACGTCAAAATAGTTTGAAAATAAAATATTATAGTGACTCTAGTTTGTCATTCTCAAAAAGTAGATTCTTGCTCTACTCTTGCTCTCTGCTGGGTTACAGGCCTCCTCTCTAGGAGAGGGAATGGGCCGTAATCCACCACGCGGGCCCAGTGCCGGTTGGTGAATGTCACATGTCTTCGAATTTTCGGAGAAGAAAGGACAAGATATACCCCACCCGTGACGTGATCCTTCTTGTGCCCTTTACGTTCCAGGGCCGCGGTGACTCTTTCGAACAAATTCCGCAACCCTAGCAAGCTCTGACCCTATGGGGCTCCGTCTTCTTTGCTGACAGCTGTTCTTTGAGCTGCGCGTGGAACACGACGCGCCGTCGACCCGGGACTGGTTGCTATCGGACGGCGAGCCAACCATAGCTCGCCGTCCATAGGCCCGCGCCTAAAGTGGCCGAGAATTGCCCTGCGTTTCCCGACGCATATACATAATAATATGTATGTATACCTTAAATCGCTTTTAATATCATAACATGATTCTGTTATTTCAAGGAAATCAATCCTTTCCCCAACAGATTATTTTAAAATGATGTGAGATTTTCGAAAAAGCAATTGTTGAGTCACCAATAAATCTGGTTTAACGCCCAATAATAAAAGCTGGTTGGCTCAATTAAATAAACAGATTTTTTGAACGACCCAATTTTAATGAACGAAAGAAAAATATTCGGTTCAATGGCTTTTAAATTCAGCAGGAAATCGTTATTGAGGAAAATATTGAGGGCTTTATTTAAATATCGAATAAGAGAGGAAGACAGGGACTTATAAAAATAGTTTTCTTTTTTGGATAGGAAATTATCAAATAACTCCTCCTTCTCTAGAAGGAGCGGATGGGAGTGTCAGACTCTTACTGATTAAGACTCACCTGTATTCCTTCACATGCTGTTAGCGTTTCAAAGCCGCGGTAACTGTTACGAACAATTCCGCAACTATTACAATATAATCAAATAGGTCAAAAAATATAAAATATGAACTAATAAATAACTTGAGTTTTGTGAGACTGACAAGATGGGATAGTATAGCGAATATTTGGATTCAATATTTTATATCTTCGTAAATCTCTTGGCTAAATTCCAACGTAAATTACATATTACTTTAATTTACAACTAAATTTAAACGTAGTGTAGGACGTCCTCAGGCACGGTGGAGTGACGATTTGCGCAGGACGGCTGGCAGAAACTGCATGCGAAAAGCCGAAAATAGATCTAAGTGGCGTGCAATTGGAGAGGCCTATGCGCAGCAGTAGACTGCAACAGAATGATGATGATTGATGAAATTCCAACAGCTACATCTGTCGATTGTCACGGTCAAGGAACGCTTCCTGAGGTCACTTTGTGGATGCACCGTTAAATGACCGTCATAACATACCAAGATTCATCCATGTCTCGGAAAACACGTTAAACCATAAAATTGGTCCTGACTGGTATTGGAGATCTTTGGAGTCCAATCCAAGACCCCAATCTTATCAACAATCTTATCTTGTTGTGGTGCAGGTAGTCGCTGCACGTAAAATACTGATTTTAAGCTGAATCTGATTTGACTGGAAGCTGACCCCGATGTAATTGGGAAAAGGCGAGGTGGATGATGGTTGAATTAACCACGGTTAAAAAAACTCGTCCTAATAGAGTATCACACACACAGAGAGAGTCATCCAGCACGATGACCACGGGTGTAGGCTCTACTAGAAAAACATCATAAAAAAATACTTCCAACACTCAAAACTCAGCACCAAAACCATATTCTTACCGCATAGTGGTGATCTAATTCCTAAAGCAGTTTATAAACTAAGCCCGGATCGAGGCAACTTTCGGCCGCTCTAACAATGCGGACGGACGAACTTCAATCTGACTAAAATTCTGGCATCCTTGCGGTGGTCCTGGGTGTTTCCAAATAGTTTCACTTGAAACAATTCCTTATTAATCCTTAACTATGCTGCTAGGTTACTTGTTAGCTTCTTTGAGTGACGGTGGTTTTATTCTGTATGTTGAGAAAAAAATAAGTATGATTTCCGTTTTTACACGACTGCCCAAAAAATGAGTGTTATGTTTTCAGGGTTCATTTATGTATGTATGCTTGTGAGTTTCTTTATTCCACCATAACTTCTAAACGGCTTAACCGATATCAATGTATGTGGTATCGTTAGAAGCGTTGAGGTGTCCGGGGTAACATAGGCTAGTAACATTTTTAAAAATAATGAGGGGTAGCCATGGTTCATAAATAAAAACGAACATATTTTGTTTTCATGACAATTAGACTACTGTCAGGATCTAAAGCTTGCTTAGTACGTAGCAAACAAGGTATGAAATTCAAAATAAAAAAAAGATAAAAAAATGCCTGCCATGTCAAAAAGTGAACTAAAAAATTACATGTGATATATGTATGTATGCGTGGGGTATAGGTGTGTTTTTAATTATTATTATTTTTAAAATTATTTTCTATTTTGCAACATTCTAATAATATTGCTTACGAAGTCTCAAATTGTGTCTAGTTAATTTGTCGTTTATAACTGGGAAGTGTATGGAGAGGCAAATACTGGCTAAGTTTGTTGTCTGTGAATTAGGTAAACGTAATTAATAAAGACGTACAAAGGCAGGGTAGAAGTGACATTGATATATGTTAGTTATTTATTTTGTCTGTTAAAAATAATACTTTTACACATCAATCTTTTTAGGTCAGTTTTATCTAGATAAGGCGATTCCGAGCTGGCTACTCTGAAAAGTAATTCAGAAAAAAATATTAATTACTCAGATAAATAATTAAGCTGACTTTAGTTACTTTTTTTAAATCTTTTTTTTTTTGGACTTTTATACTACTTGTATATGACAGTCCAATTAATCTTATTTACTAGTTTTTCACTAAGAAGTTTTCAGAACCAAAATAATCAAATAAATATTTTTTAATGTATAATATTATATAGCCAATGTAAGAAGCAACTAATAGGACATCTAAAAGTGTACTTTGCTGTTTTATAAACAGAAGTTTGGATCTATGACTTTTTTTATTGATAGGCAAACGTTTGACCACTATCTAATCTGACAGAAACCGATGATGTGGTCGAAGATAAAGCATATTCAAATTTATTTTTATATTTTATTATACTACAACCACCGTACAAAAACGTAACACATAAACAAAGTTGCACCCCATTCTCTACCTAACTTCACAAAACTATTCTATAAATTACCAAAACTCGACTAATTAACCAAAACTGTCAACATTAGCACCCGAAACATTAAAATGTAACAAAAAAATAGAAAGGAAGTAACAAAGTTTCACATAATTACTGCGATGCGCCATTTTAGCGGTCCCAAGACGATGGAAGAATTTCGGTGAACAAAATAAAAACTTTTACTTGGGGTTGTTAAGCGCATGTGTGGTGATTTGTGGCTAGAAAATGTAACATGGGCAGGATTTTTGAAATTCTTATGTTATCTTATGGATATATTAGAGAATCAGGAAAGAAAAGGGTGTGGAGTTATTTGAGTTAAATGATTACATAAATACAGAGTGCCTCTAACTACTCTATTATACTCATATACAGCCAAGAAATGATATTAAAATAAAAAAATATATTGAGCTTTGTAAAATAAAAACACGCTCTCAAAAAACGTCTATAAAGTTCTATAAAAATCTTACTTCCAATCAGTGTGATTTAACTAAAATAAAAACCATAAATTGCATCAGATTGCTTCAACATTGATTTTACTTCAACTTTTCCTTCGCTTTTTTAAGGTTTTTTTTTGTTTTTTTTTCCGTAACAGATACTTAATGACTACTCCCGCTCTGAGCGGAGCGGAAGGGAGTATCAGACTCTAGTGCCCTTTGTGTTCCACGGCCGCGGTGACTCTTTCGAATAAATTCTGCAACCCTAACAAGCACTGACCCTATGGGGCCCCATCTTGTTAGCTGACAGCTCTTTAAGGTGCACGTGGAACACGACGCCCTATCGACCCGGGCCTGGTTGCTATCGGACGGCGAGGCAGCCATATCTTACCGTCCGTAGACCCGCGTCTTGGGTGGCCGGTAAACCCTGCGTTTCCCAACGCTTGGGGCATCTTATTCTGTTGCGGCAACTGGATCGTGAGGTTTTTATTATTATATTTTTATGCTAGCATTACTGCATCGCAGAAGGAGGCGACCGTTTCCCATGCCTCCTCGCTCTAGACCATGGATTGAACCAGGGCCAGACGCAAGAGGTCGCCGCCGAAATTGGGTATCTGTATTACATTTTATTAGACGTTTTTGTACATAAATACGTTAGATATTCACGACAAGCGAGTTGAAGACAAAAACAATAGGTAAAGTAATCGCGCGCACGCGCTAGTTCCACACACGCCAGTTGAGGAACAAGTCCTATATTTGACTTATCCCCGAAACCGCGGGACGCTACTATTGATTTTAATGTAGGTAGAGGTAGCAAATAATAAATTGCTGACTGGCCTACCAGCAACCCTCACTCAATGTATTTCGCATAGGAAAAGCTTAATTACCACGTGAATTCCAAAACGCAATCATTGCCCACATTATAAGGTCTTTCTTCCCATTCCTGAAAACCATAACGACACAATTCCTCCACAATTACACACGACATTCACCTCTTGGGCTTTGAACGTAAAGGTGACAATTCTACAAAATCGAATCGTCATTTTTTATGTTTCAGTACTAAGGTGGAATAATGACAGTAATAAATCATATGGATCGTTAGGCACGTTCCCCTAGTGTTGGGTTCGATTCCCGGCCGAAATGGTATCATCTGTCAATGGGTCTTGGTGACTTGACACGACTGGCTAATGGAGTAGCCGTGTTTAGTAACAATGGTTACAATTATGTGAAGATATTATGCTTCATTTTATTTTGTATTCGGAATATTTTGCCAATCAATGTGTTGTTGATTTTAACATGTGATAGCTACTTTTTTATAAACGCTGGCAAAAGAGCAGTTATCCGTAAAAAAACTCCGATGTGCCAATACCATCTTGATTCCTATGATTCCGTTTGTGAAAAGAAAACACAATCGACTTCTAAACAAAAAAAAAAAAAGCACAAAATGTATAAAATAACTTTAATTTCGGAAGTTGGAATTCAAAAAACGAAGAAAAAACCAAAAACACCAAATTAAGAAAGTTTTTTTTTGTAGTGACACCCTACAGCTAAGCTTACCCGTCACTACATACGCGTTATAAACTGGAGTAAACAATAAACAGACTTGCGATTCGCAATCCAGGAAGATTTGCTATCAATTATTGAAGAGTTCCGTTCCTTATTTCCGTTCTTCATCAGATCTTCACCAAACTAGAAAGGGACCACCTCGAAATGCTAAAATGCTGTTCCTAACCATCGTACCTATATAGTTTATTTTATTTTATGTTTTTTTCATTTTACCTCGACAAGAGAGAATGACAACATCATCAATGTAGTCGAAGCCACGCATTATCAGGGATAGCTTAAATACTGGTTATCAGATCTACATGAAAAGTGCCAGCTTTCGAATATAAAAAGAATCATCAAAATCGATTCAACCAGTAAAAAGTTATGATGTAACACACAAAAAAGAAATACATGTGACTTGAGAACCTCCTTCTTTTTTGGAAGTCAGTTAAAAAGGGATAGGTATAAGCTAGTCATTTATAAGATCTTAGGATTTATCTCACAATAAATTCTGCTAGGGTTGCGGAATTTGTTTGAAAGAGTCACCGAGGCCGCGCGGCCCTGGAACGCAAAGGGCACAAGAAGGATCACGGGTGGGTTTTAGTCAGTAAGAGTCTGACACTCCCTTCCGCTCCACCCAGAGCGGGAGAAGTCATTTGATGATTTCCCATAAAAAAAGTCGCAAAAAATTGCAGTCACATTTTTAGGATTTTGTTTGGTTTAGATTTTTTAGGATTGATAAATATTAATCAACCCAATTTTATTTAAAGAGTATCCGTAGACATTTTTGCTCCATGGGACACGACCAATTCGTATCTTACACTGGCTTCAGACTTGTTATAAGTACACATTATACCCACCGATCTATGTATGTACATTGATTTTTTTTTATTGAATTTTGATTCCCGAATTTATCTGGAATATGAATTTTAGTTCTAAATTTTACAAACACTTCTATAAAAACTCTGCAATCTGTCACACTAAAAAACACATTCATTCGACAACTACAAAAAGAATAGCAAAAAAACATAAAAAGACAGATGCACGACATTTAGCTCGCACATAACACCTATTCTGAAACAGGAAGCCGATCGACTTCCCCCCGAGTTGCGGAGAAAGAAACAAGACAAACAAACATACATAATTGATGGGGAAACGACGTCCCATTTCATCAGTTGTCCTCAAACGATGACATTTGAGATGAGTTTTAAAATAGTTTCGTTTTTATGAGACGACTTGTCGCGAGTCGTGTTACGATTGATCGTATCGGAATATGTAATTTTTTGAACAATTACACTGTTCCAACTGAATAAAAGAAAGAAAAATAAGAATCGTAATTTTCTGCCGGATTCCTGTGTTTCCTACTGCTACAACCTTGGGGTTCTTTAGTTTAAGAGTGACCACTTTATTTCTAGACAAACGTGTTCCATCGTCAACCACATCATCGCTTACCATTCGTTGATATTATGATGAAACGTGAGGTTATCTATGAAAATGCGAAAGATAGTATGTTTATCTGTATGTGTCATATCATTTCATGCCCTCGGCACACAAATGTGGATCTGATTAGAACTTCGGAAACGTTTTGTATCTCGAGAGTATCCTTTAAGAGAGTAAATTACTTGACATCCAAACTTATAGCCATAGGTAGAAGATTGTGCACCTTAATTATATTTGTGATACATAAATTGAATTATAAAATATAATTAGTAAAAGTACAGCTGGAAGTAGAGGAGGGTAGTTTCAGTCTAAAGAAGGGATAAAACACTCCAGAAAAATATATACGGCTGAATTGTGAAACGTCCTACTGTTTTTGAAGTCGCTTAAAAACAGTGATGTTGTAACTTTGTTGCTTTTTAATCACAAAATAATAATACCCATGTCTAGACAAGATAATCTTATGGTCCAAAGTCTAATTAAAATGATTATAGAAAGAACTTACAGTACAAAAAGTTTAACACATCGTACCATGTAAAAGTCTTTCACGACAAAACGTAAATGCTCGACCACACGCCCGTTTTGAAAGCTTTGCAGTTCAGTTTGTTATTATAGCCATAGTCTTACTAATGTCTGTTTATTTGTCATACAAAACAGTTACACCTCATCAAGTTTCAGTTATTTTTATTTAATCATCCATTTTAAGTTTGTCCTTAGACCGGTGAACGAATAATATTTGTGGATGTGATGACTGACGTGAGCATTTTACCTATTTATAAAACTATAGCAGTAGTTGCCTTTTAAATTTATCATTTCAGAGTTCGAAATCGCATTTCCCGACCGACCGACCGTTGTCCCGTTGTCCCGTTGTCCGCTTGACCGTTGTGCTGTGTCTGTTCTGAGTAAAAGTTTTTCTATTCTATTCTTTCTATTCTATTCAAATGAATAGAATAGAAGAATTGTTCATGTATCATTGAGAACAACAATTTTATTAGGCGTTATCAAAAGCTAAAGCTAGCAAGGACTACAAAAACATTTCAAGATTTTGCCAAATTGACGAAGCGTTGGGATATAAACGCCCAGATTCAACGTTTAATACGTCTAGGACGGAATAAAAGGAGGCTGTCTCAAAAATGTTTTGTGAAACAATCATAAAGTTGGTAGTCAGCGAGTGTCAAGAAATACGCGATGTCTATCTCACTAAATGTGGATGAAGTTGTGAAGTAAATATCAAGAAAGCAACAATTTAAATAAGTTTCACTTGTAAATAAGTACAGTTAGCACCCAAAAATGAAATTAATATATAAAAGTATATATATTACTGCTCTTTAGGGCTGGCTAGTAATACTGCCGGTCTTTTGAGAAACACTTCCAGTCGACAGCGATACGGATTTTTTTAACGTAGATATTAGAAATACAATAAAAAAATTACGTGTACTTGAGGATAAGATATTCGCTCCACTTCACTCCTTTACTAAATACACTGTTTTACGAATTTGCATTCGTTTCTTGATAACAGCAGATGCTATACAAACTATGTCTAATAAATTTAATGAAGGACCTTCATGGATGCACAGGACACAAGACTGTTCGATGTGTTGACCATGGAATCAATGGCCAGATGTGGACGTCTTTCCGCAGAAATTATAAAAGAGACAAACCCAAAAATTTTGATCGGTCGATGCTAATATGAGGCAAAGACTTTTTTGTTCGTTAGTTTGTTTATACCGAATAAGCTCCAAAACTACTGAACCGCTTTTAACCATTTTTTCACTAATAGAAAGCTACCTTATCAGCGAGTAACATAAGATATATTTTATCCCCGTATTTTCATGGAAACGGGAATTACGCGGGTGAAACCACAGGGCGCTACTTTAGACCAATGCAAGGTACAGAAACACATTGTCACTCATATGTAAGCCAACGTGCTCGGTTTTGCTTGCTCTTGCTCGCCGTCCGATAACAACCAGGCCCGGGTTGACGGCGCGTTGTGTTCTAGGCGCGCTGTATTGAGATTTTAGCTGAGTAATTCGGACCCGCTAAGGCTAGGGTTGCGGAATTTGTTCGAAAGAGTCACCGCGTCCCTGGAAGGCAAAGGGCATTAGGAGGAACACGGATGGGTTTTTTTAGTTAGTAAAAATCTGATACTTCCTAACGCTCCACCTAAAGCGGTAGAAGTTATTTGATGATTTCCAATCCCCAAAACGAAAAAAAAAACGCAATAAAAGGTGAATTTGTGGCTTACGTCGTGGAGATACGCCAATGTACTTATGCTCTGGCGTTCAACTATTACTACATGCTATTGTATTATATGCGAATATTTTGATAGATGATTATAATTTGTTACCCAATAACAGCAGAAAATCGGAACAGATCCGGATGAGTATTGGTACAGGTAGTCTGGATTACTCCCGATACTCGGGAGGGGGCTGAAATGGAGTGCCAGTAATGGTCCCATCGCAGCCTCCTCCAGAGACAAGTCAGCCGCTGTGCTATTGCGCAGTGGCTGATGCCTGTGGACGGTGAGCGTGGGTGGCTCGCCGTCCGATAGCAACCAGGCCGAGTCGACGACGCGTTGTATTCCACGCGCGCCTCAAGGAGCCGTCAGCATCGGAGACGGGGCCCCATAGGGTCGGTGCCTGCTAGGGTTGCGGAATTTGTTCGAAAGAGTCAGCGCGGCCCTGGAACACAAAGGGCATAAGAAGGATCACAGGTAGGTTTTAGTCAGTAAAAGTCTGACACTCCCTACCGCTCCACCCAGGACGGGAGGGGTCATTTGATGATTTCCCATCAAAAAAAGAAATGGTAGTCTGGATTAGCACATAGGCTATCCCAGGGGTACGTTCCCTCGGAATAATTTGCAAACAGTAACTCAGGCAAAATTGCTAGTAGATGTCAGGATAATTAACATCTTGGTTCCATATAATATTATTATAATCCCACAATATACAAAAACACAGTATTAATATCCAAGAGAAATTAATTACAAAATGAAAATAATGTCCTATGTCTTATCTAAGATGTTTTGTTCGAGAATTGTAAGCAAACTTGGTACGATGACAAATAATTTACGTCACAAAGTTTCTGGTGTAATTTGTACTGTAACTTTTGTGTATTGTTCAGACTTTTGAATAACGGAGTTACTACAGAGAATGGGGTTTTCAGGATTAATTAATTGATGTATTAAAAATATGTTTTTATTTATCAACTAGCAGCGCCCTGCGGTTTCACTCGCGTTGTTCCCGTTCCCGTGGGAATATGGGGATAAAATATAGCCTATGTTACTCAGAGTGAATGTAGCTTTCTATTGGTGAAAGAATTTTTGAAATCGGTCCAGTAGTTTTTGAGTTTATTCGTTACATACAAAAATACAAATCTTTTCTCTTTATAATATTAGTATAGATAACTGTAACGGAATTATGAGGGCATTATCACGTCGTATGTACCTAAATACGTACGTATGACTTGATAATGCCATCCAAATTCCTTCGTGAAAAAAAGATGGCACTATTCGTCCTGTATAGCTCCGTCTCTATCTCCCAGCGGAATCATGATGGCATTGACGTTATAGCAGGGGGCTGTTTTTTTCTGTCAATCTTGTATCTCGTAACATCATGCTTGTTTTCCCCGATGGGATTGGCAGATGTGCAATTATATTACGCGGACGGAATGAAATACCTATCTGGTAGCATTGCTTATAGCAGCATAGTTTGTTTTCTAAGGCTTTAAGTACCGCTAGAAAACAAACTTTAGCTACAGTAAATATAGGCATGGGAAGCGGTCGCCTCCTTCTGCGAAGTAGTAATGGAGGCGGGACGCGTGTGAGAGAGGAAAACCTCACGCTCCAGCCGCCGCAACAGAAGAAGCAGCCCCGGGCGTCGGGAAACGCAGGGCGATTCTCGGCCACCGCAGGCGCGGGCCTGTGGATGGCGAGCTATGGGTGGCTCGCCGTCCGATAGCAACCACGCCTAAGGCAACAGCGCGTCGTGTTCCACGCGCGCCACAAAGAGCCGTCAGCAAAGAAGACAGGGCCCCATAGGGTCAGCGCCTGCTAGGGTTGCGGAATTTGTTCGAAAGAGTTACCGCGGCCCTGGAACGCAAAGGGCACAAGAAGGATCAAGGGTGGGTTTTAGTCAGTAAGAGTCTGACACTCCCTTCCGCTCCGCCCAGAGCGGGAGACGACATTTGATGATTTCCCACCCAAAAAAAAAAGCTATAGTAAATATCCAGTCAAATATCCTATACGACTGCATCTTTGGACCGAATATTGGTAATCCTTCTTAGTTGACTTATAAACGGCAAGTTCATGTATTAAAACAGATAGTTTCACGTAATATCAAAATTAGACGTATCGATTACCGTGATTGAATATGGCAGTACCAATAGGAACAGCCACTTAGGCATTCACTGTGGAACGTCTCGACTCAATTATGGTATCGACTCAAACGTATGCCTGACACGAAATTCTCGGAAATACTGCTTGTGATCAAGATTACTTGTACGACATTATATCTAGGTATATTTGGCTGATTATGTATTAGATTTGAGTTCGTGCTTTAAATATAACAGCCACACGGGTTTGCCTTCAAGGTTAAGCAACAACCGGAGCTTAACGTGCTTTCCGAGGCACAAAGGAACCTCAATATGTTAAGATGGTCAAACACCAAATAAAGTTCATCCGCCACAGAATCAAAACACCATAACATATTTTTCATAACAAATGTTCCAGCTGTCATAAACAACTAATAACTCATTATTTCATCATTAAATAGTGTCGCCATCGCCATAACGGGATATGGACATTCCCACTTTAGAACATCGTATATCATAATTTACGAATATCAAAATAAAACTATGGGAACAAAATCCGGTTACAATACCCTTTGATGGTCGCTATATAATACTAATTATAACAGATAACCTAACTTTTATACTAGAACATAAATAGAATATGTCGGTCTCTACAAAATAACCTACGGTTCCGTAGAACATTTTTTCCGTTTTCTGATAGATTTACTTGTAATATGCAAAGACTTGTTTCAAGATTGAATGAAAATTCCTCGAAGAATTTCCCCCAAGACTTGCATATTAATTATTTTTTTAAGTCCTTCCATAATACAGAGAAGTTTTCTTTTTTCATAATCATGTTATCAAAGAAGTCTAGGAGCATTATTTTTGAGGTTAAAAAGTGAAAAAAACATAGATGCAGAAATTAACTGCACCAGCAGTGATAATACTTTCAGTATCAACTGCTCAGGGTATTCGACTTTCTATAAAAGAGGAAGCCAGCTTATAAAATAGCTGGCCTACGATACTCCTGCACCATCCCATCTTCCTAACTCGTCGTGTTGTGCTGGTGTTACAGCTGCGGCTGCTGAGAACCTCAAACGGCGGAAATATAATAACCTAGTCGGCAATTATATGTTTGAGCCGTTTGGGGTTGAAACTCTTGGACCGTGGGGTCCGAGTGCTCACGCGTTATTGAAAGAACTTGCTAAACGTTTAGTTGACACTTTACGTGACCCAAGGGCTGGCTTTTACTTCGGACAGAGGATAAGTATTTCCATACAACGTGGCAATGCCGCCAGTCTATTGGGTTCACTCCCAGTCGATAGCAATGTAGACGAGTTTTTTTATGCCATTTAGCAGTTAGGAGGATTTAACTTTAGTTTTAGTTTAAGTGTATATATAGTTAGATTTATATAAGTAAGATATATAATTATGAGAATTTGTAAGAGTGAAATTAAATAAATTTTCCCTCTTGTCGACGTTACATAGCTGGTAAGGCAGGTAGGTATAGGTTCAGTAGCCTGCCGGAGGCTCCACGTGGGGATCGTGCGGTGTATGGCGCTGTATGGGGCATCCGTGCGACAACCTGATGGCCCGCAGTGTTGCAATACTGCAAAGATATATAAGATAATATTTCAGAGAGTGATGGCAGTCAGGGTGGTACCGGGCTATCTGACGATCTCTTACGAGACAGCTATACTCCTGACTGTATCAACGACCTGGGATCTAGATGTGAGGCTCCCGCGAGAAATAGAGGATGAAGAGTCGAATTCCACCAGAACTTAGTGGTCGAATGGAACGAGTGACTTGCGCAACTCAGTTGAGGGCACGCCGCGACAGTGATGGTAAAGCTTTCTGGAAGAGTGTCTGTAGAGGCGACAAGATGCCCTCAATTTCCAGGTGACACAGTTGCTTACTGGATACGGGTGCTTCGGGATGTCCCTGCGTCGCGTACGTCGGGAGCGACCCCGTTTGTCACCATTACGTGGACTACCCCGAGGACACGGAGCAGTATACGCTCAAGGAATCGTGCGTAAATTTTATTGTATCCTGAGCCCCCCCGGCGCATCGTAACGGTTATGAGGTTTTATTCGGTAAGAGTCCGACATGATACTCTGTCTTCAAGATTCTTGGCGTTTTCCCCAGACGGAGTACGGAGTACGAGGATTTTCCCAAAAAACAGAAAAAGGTGTAGGTTCAGTTGAAAATGAAAAAAAAAAAACGGCAGGCAACTAGAACATGACATGTTCTAGTTGCCTGCCATTTTACCCAGCCGTGGGGCTTAAATTCAATTTCCATATATTTGTTCCTACGTTGTGTACGAAATGAACGAACATGTTTTCTTACTTTTAAACTAATTTTGCGTTTGGCCCACTGAGACTATAAGCGTCAAACTTAATGGAGATAAATAATATTTTGTTCTATTGTATGGACTCAGGGATGGAGGATACTCGATTTTTTATTTGATTTGTTGATTCATTGTTGAGATTTATTTGATTCTTTATTTCACCACAGAACCCTAAATACTACGAAATCTATTCTAGCGTCAAATTTTAAAGCCCCAATAAACGAGTGTGCCAGTTTTTTATTCGTATTATAATACGTTTAGACATTAAGTGTGTTAATAAGCTATTTTTAAGTAACAAGACAACCAGAACAACCAGACATCCCGACTTTCCTCCTAAGCGTCCTACGTACGGCCTTTATACACTGGTCGACTAGCATAAATGAGATCTAGAGAACCTTGTACTGTGTTTGCACGGAGAGGTCAAAATATATTGGATTTTTCCAAATTGGTTCCAAGTAATGTTTAGTTTCGACTCATTAACGACTTTGAAATGATTGATGAATGTGAAGAAGGGTTGTCTGGGGAGCTCTGATTCTTATTTTAGAATTTAGTTTTGCTTCAGTTAAGATTGCTTGCAGTTCTGTATGGAATATTTGTACCTATCTATGTACCTTTGACTTCGTTTCTTTACGCGTATCAAAATAATCAGCACAATTGGAGATTATATTATCGGCGATTATGATAAAATTTCAATTTGTCTATAGGTAAGCAAGTCAATATTTCTACTTATTTGTGCATTCTTGAATGAATTAAATGACTTAGAAATATAGCCAACGATAGACCTATCAGCTCAGACACGCAAATAATCTAAATATATATAACTCAAAAGGGACTGACTGACTGACATAGTGATCTATCAACGCACAGCCCAAACCACTGAACGGATCGGGCTGAAATTTGGCATGCAGGTAGATATTATGACGTAGGCATACGCTAAGAAAGGATTTTTGAAAATTCGTCCCCTAAGGGGGTGAAAAAGGGGTTAACATTTTGTATGGAACTCCACGCGAACGAAGTCGCGGGCATAAGCTAGTAAGTAAAAAGACAGTTTGTTTTGTTATTCAACTAACTGTCAAGACTTGTGTACATCTATAGTAACGATATAAAAATATCACTTCTTTGAATAGTGTTTATACATAGTGAGCCGTTTAAAATGTCATTTATAAAGTATTAATGATGTTTTAAACAGAACATGTTTCAGTATACATAAATACGTGCGATATAACATCTCCTTAACAATTTAATTTTACGCACCGTTTGAGAGGAAAACAATAAAAAGGAAATCATTACCAAATATTATCATATAAATTGAATATGTCCCTTTTACAGAAAAATGTGTGGAGACGCCTTCATCAATACTCTTTGTAAAAATTTTGATCTTGCATTATCATCATCTGCTTAACCTTTTCCAAACTATATTGGGGTCGGCTTCCAGTCATAACGGATTCAGCTGAATACCAGTGTTATAAAAGCTGATATTTCATTTGAGTCATTGTCTATAAATAAAATATTTTTTTCAATCATTCCTATTTTCATATTTAAAGACTCGGCTCTCGGCCGGACTCGGGTGACGTAAAATTTTGACCACATAATTATTGCACAACTGTCCGACTTCCCTGCTATGAATTTCAGGTTAAGTATAAAGGTTTTTTTAGTTTTTATTTCCATTCATAAATAGTATGACGGCTAAAATTCTCTTAATTTTGTTTTCATAGTAATTATGCGCTTGTTCGATTTTAATACATTTTTTTCTTCTTTGCCTTCTCCATCCCACTCACTGTTATACTCGACCGTGTACGTTATGATTTATGTGTGAGACGTGTCGTTAGATTTTGACACCACACAATTGCTACGTATAGTCTATACTATTAAGCATATTTAGTGCTCCTGCCACATCTAGTGTTATCAGTTTATCACAATCACGTTTTTTTAACAGAAAAATATATAATCTTACCATCCATATACAGTCCCACAATTATTTAGCATAGTTCATCATATAGTGCCTACACAGCTCTTTTAAAAAAGGGTGTGTTGTGTGTGTAGTGCCTGCCCAAAGCTGGGAGGAATGGAAGGAAAAATACTAGCTTTTGCCCCCTACTGGGACAAAAAGGTCGAAAGTAATAAATGTATAAATGGGTCTACTCCACGCCTTTGCCTGTTACATCCGTTATGATTTGTGTGTGCTACGCATTATGTGATTTCACTGGCGCGTCACATTGAAATGACTCGTTTACTAATGTTTACATTTCTGTGCATGGCTGATCAAAAAAAAAACGGCTTTTTCTGTTTGGTTTGGTTATCATTTTCATGACAAAACAAATATTATAATTATTCCATTCTTTTCCAATTCCACAGTCAGGCATAGTTCTCCTCATAGTCTTACATTCTTCTAAAATATTTTTTCCCTGTGTCTACTCTACGCTTTTCCCTGCTTTACCATTATGATTTGTGTGAGCCACGCGTCATGTGTTTCACTGGCGCGTCACATTGAGATGACTCGTTTATTATTGTTTACTTTTCTTTCTTTGGCTATTAAAAAAAAACCTTTTTTTTTCTGTTTGGTTTGGTTATCATTTTCATGACAAGACACATATTTATGACAGTCAGGCATAGTTCTCCCCATAGTCTTACATTCTTCTAAAATATTTTTTCCCTGTGTCTACTCTACGCTTTTCCCTGTTTTACCGTTATGATTTGTGTGAGCCACGCGTCATGTCTTTCATTGGCGCGTCACATTGAAATGACTCGTTTATTATTGTTTACCTTTCTGTCTTTGGCGGTAGGCAGGATATTTTTAATAACAGCCGAAGGGGTATTGGTATGTTATGTGTCTTTATGTCAAGTGGGGTTGGTTGCCAGATGGCGGGTGATTAGAATTGAAGTAGAATGCTTTTGTTTGTTTTTGTTATAGTCGTTAAATCATTTATTTCTCAATGATTAATGAGAAATAAATAAAAATAATAGAACATAAGAAATACCCAACTAACGTATAAGCGTAATCAGCCTTTAAACGTTCCCACTGCTGGGACACAGGCCTCCTCTCTAGGAGAGGGAATGGGCCGTAATCCACCACGCGGGCCCAATGCGGGTTAGTGAATGTCACACATGTCTTCGAATCTTTGGTTCTAGGACATGCCGTTCTCCTCACGATGTTGTCCTTCACCGTATTGAGAGCAGTGGTATTGAAATGAATTACACAAAGTAGTGCGCTTTGTTGGGTTTGAACTCGCGACCTACAATTCGTAAGTCGGGGCCGTTATCTCTTAGCCACCACTGCTCCTTACCAACTAACCTAATCTTTAAAAAATGAGAGGGTTTTCAAAATGTAACTCGTACGTGCAAAAATTGTATAGGTACACATTGAACATTTTCTGTTACTATCAATAATTACTTATTAACTTAACATCACACCTGTATCGCTCTAATGGGTTGGCAGAGGTGCTCAGCCCGATAGAATACAGAGCAAACCTATTACCATCAGAAGGGCACAAAACCATACTGTTTTTGAGAAACACCAGATACAATAACCTCGAGCCCAAAAACAAAGATCCAACTTAACAACAGCTTTTACGCTAGTGACTTATAGATTGTTATAAAAATGCAATTCTGTAATTTACCAGAGGTTTGGGGCATAGACAGTACAGCCTAAGGGGGTTATAAATCTTTTGATCATCTGCGTAGCCCTTTTCCCAACTGTATTGGGGTCGGCTCCCAGTTAAGGCAGATTCAGCTGAATACCATTATTTTACGTGAAGCGACTGCCTACCAGACCTCCACAACCCATTAACTGGGGAACACGGTACTTTTTGGCAAGACTGGTGACAGATTTTCTGGCTTCGGACAATCCGTAACGACTGCCAAAGATATCTAAATAACAGCCGGGACTAACGGCTTAACGTGCTTTTCGAGATACGGAGAAGTCTCGTTACGTTAAGATGGTCAACCATCCAAAGACCAACCTCGCCAAGCGTTGCTTAACCTTGAAGATCGACCCGTGCGGCTGTTATAATTTAGCCACGAGCTCCTCTAAGGGGGGTTATAAGTACAAGACATGTTTCTTACCATACGAAGCATTTCTGGCACCTACCGCCTTTTTTGGAACATGAAGTAATATGCAATGAAATCTAGATAGTCAGTCACGTTGCAAAACTTAAATCTTCAAACCTCAATCTTCTCCAAGTGAGTCAAAATAAAAATATACCAGTAACCTCCATTAAAATCTTTAATTCTTTACATCATAGCAACAAACAAACCTAGAACAGACAACACAAAACTGAAAGCAACTCTCCCTCCAGAGCTGGTATCAATTCTGTAGTATCCCATTCTTCGAGTCACCTTCTCCATTTCCACCAGACCAGCCATGATCTCCCGATTGTTTGGTAGGATAAGTTCCGTAGGTAGGAGGAAACCGAACTCCCCAAGATCTCGAAGCTCAAAGAGGTAGACTATGGGCACCTCTGCTACTCCTTTTACCCAGTCGAAACTGGAACCACTTACTTCATCTGGGGATTTAACAAATATATTATTTAACTAGCAGCGCCCTGCGGTTTCACCCGCTTAGTTCCTGTTCCCGTGAGAATATGGGGATAAAATATAGTCTATGTCACCCGGGGATAGTATAGTTTCGCAACAGTGAAAGAATTTTTCAAATCGGTCCAGTAGTTTTTGAGTTTATTCGTTACATACAAAAACAGACATCTTTCCTCTTTATATATAGATTAATGGAAGAGGTGGAAACGGTATTTTGCCATTTAAGCTTTAAACATGTGTGTGAAGCACTGAGATGCATTTAAAGGTTTCATTTTTAGGGTTCCGTAGCTAAATGGCAAAAAACGAAGTCCTTATGGATTCTCCATGCCTGTCTGTCTGTCTATCCGTCCGCATGTCCCAGCCGTTTTACTCGGAGACCATTAAAGCTACATAACAGTACATTGGTCGGTAGGTGCAACCTATTATCCGCTATTCATAATGCTGTAATGTTTTGTATATGGAGTTGAAAATTCTAAAAACAATTGAGCAAATAGAACTTTACTGACACGAAAATTGTTTAGAACATCACAGCTTATATACTTTTAAAGATATGAGGTTTTAACAGTGAACTACGGAACCCTTCGCTATGCGTGGTCCGACATGTACTTGACCGGTTTTTTTTTATCTGTACGTAGGATCACCATTAATTTGGGGTAACAATTCATACAATGTGTTTTAGACTAAACGGAGAAGCTGAAAAAAATGACTCTACTCACAATTATGAACAAATTTTACAACGGTACCAACCCCAAAAATGCAGAAATAGACTGTTCCATACATTTCTGTGTGCATAACTCGACGAAAATTTACTGAACATCATTTTTAGTTCATGATTCAATGTTTGGTCCCATAGTAAAAATTGTTCATAATGATGACCTCTTTTCTAGTTTTGTTATCATACGTATGGTTAGTAAGACCTTTTTAAGCGTGTTTCAAACCGTTGTAGAAAATCTTTATAAGAAGCAATGCAAGTACTCACACAAAATATCAGCAGATGTACCAACTATGTAATCTGTATCATATTCGGCTTTCAGTTTATCCATTCCCCTTATGGCAATCTCGTACTGAAATAGTTAAATTTTCAGTGATAAGTTTCAGGTGTTTAGTTCTGTAGCATAGGTTCCTACATATTCAGTTTATACAAAAGTATAGAGTATGCGACTCGTACTCAGGGGCTTTCAATTAAAATATCCTTGCAAAATTATTTAATTAAATTGAATTAATTAATTAGTATTAATACGTCGAATCATCAAAACATGACGATAAATGTAAAACGTTATATGATTTTTGACAGTTGTGATTTTAGATTTTTAATGCCCGAGATCAAAAAGCTAAATCTTCAATTTTTTTAGGTTCCACTGCAAAATTTATACATTTAAATAACACTTTTTAATCTGTCGGCTTACCATATCAGCATAGTTTGGAGTTTCCAGCACGGCATATCCCTCCAAATGGCTGAAAGGAACCAGCACCATTTGAGAATACGAATGAAAAGCGAAGTAGTAGATCATATTGCCTTGCTCTTTGATGGTGATGACGTAGTTGGCGATGGCTCGAGATTCGGGCTCCGAGAATTCTATCGGGCCAGCAAAAGTTTGATCACAAGGGTTATTCGAAGCTCCTACAGCTGTAAAATAAAGTGATAATGATTTTCAATGATCGATTGGCTCGGGTTCGTAAAAAAAAATCGTACAAGGTTTAAAATATCGTGTCCTCGACTTGGATATACCTATACTTCCTGTACTATGTATAGTATTCCTGTACTTCTCAAGTAAAGTACTATTTTTATCTGCAGTACGATTCTGTAAATTTGGGATCAGTGAATAAGTTCACACAGTGCGATTTTAACAGAATAGACTGCCTTTAATTTTAGAAAATTTTGGTCTAATTAGTTTGGGAGATAAAGTTGGTCGATTTTCATCTATCTCTTGAATTACTTCAAAATTATTTATTTTAATCCTGAAAATAATATTTTTGAAATATTCCAAACAAACCTTTTCATTTATTAAATCATGGCACAAAATGAAAAAGATATAATTTGTCACACAAATGTGACTCGACATTTATTAATCGACAACTAAACCTTTTTCCGTATTTGGGACACAGAAGTTCATTCAACTAAATTAGACAGAGTATAGTGGACAGTCTAAAAGATAGACACTAGAGATTAGGCCTGAAAAATGGAACACTTACATATAGGTAAGTGTTCCATTTTTCATGCTTTTTTTAAATGTAACACTTATAGGTAAGTGTTCCATGTTTCTTGTTGTTTTGTTGTTGTGTGTTTGTTTCTTGTTGTTTCTTGAACTTGCAAACAGTTAAAGATGAGATTCTTTGACTGACTGACCTTGACAATTTAATTTAAATTTAATTTATTTTCCTTTAATTGAAATAAATGCTTTGGATTTTATTTTATTGTTTTTTGTTTTTCAATTAAAACCTGATTTAAAAGAATCAAAAACACATAATACTGTGTTATAATTATTCATAATCTAGCTGATAAGACATATATTATTAGTCCATGAGTACCTAATCCATTAAAATGTGTTATTGCTTAATTCTGTCACAATAAATAAAGGACATATTCAAACATTTTATCTGATTATTATAGTAGCTTATCACAAGTCTGGAAAATGTAGTATAAGAAGGTATATATCATTGAATTGGAGATCTACGCTTTGGAACGTGCAGATAGGTTCACCTCTTTCGACTTGACAATTCAAAAGTGCCTGTAAAGGGTTTATATGAAATAAATGTTTTGAGTATTAAACGAAAATTATGAGATTATTATTATAGACCAGCTAGAAAATAATGAAATTTTATCACCTACACATGTATGTGTTCCAAGTTGTATTTTCATTAAAACATCAGAAAAGTAAGTTTCTAGAGCATATGAATTGATTGATGAACAAGGGGCACACTGTGACCACGGAATTTAAACAATGTTCTACAAGACTAATCCAGCCCTTGAGCGTTTTAATTGTAGCTTAGTAGAGAAAAAACAGTATCTTATGTCACAGACGTCATATTGAATCTCGAACGTGAAGTTGAAAAAAAAGACTGTCTCGAAAGTTAACACCCGAGCGTAGCGAGAGAATTTATGATTTAACTCAAGAGTTATGCGAGGCTGTTAATACGAGAATCCTGAATGCAACGAAGGGTTCAAGCCGGTCCAAGGCAAAGATACCTTTATCCTTGAGGGAGATACCCTATTTTTCACATCATCAGCTAATATAAAAAAATGTGCGCGAACCATGATGGGGCATGGCAACGGCCCGTGGCGCTGCAAGGCACAGATAATGCGACTATGAATCGCGCATACGAATATTTAGTTGAGTTCCAAGTTTAAATCACATTATTGAGTTCAAAGCACATAACATTGTAGTGAATTTCAAAATAATTGACGATTTCGTGAAAGTAGTGTAAAAATGAGTTAGTCGAGTTCAGAAAATTCAAAAATCCAAACTGACTTTTTTTTAAGCCTGTGAAATTCATCATAGATCTACTGAACTGTAGAATTAATTTTACAATATAAATACTCACACATCCAGACAAACCCAAAGTTTCTGTTCAAATCGACTCCGTTACTGTTATCATCACCTTGGGCACAACTTGTGTGGCTTAACTGACTTCTATTCTTCCTCCACATTCTATTCTGTAATCAAATAATTAAAAATATCATATGAAAACCTTCAATCTTCGTTACAAAAATATGCAAATAATTAAAATAGCTTAATTGACTAAAAAAATCGAATTAGTCCGTCAGATAGATTTCCAAAAAATATTGGACACGTATTTCTTTCTTTTTTCACGTAAACAAAAAACGAATACGATATAGTGCGTTGGAAACTCGGGTTACGTCACTTCATGCTACGATTTTTACCACACCGTGACGTCACAAGTCTCCACTCATGATCTTTGGAGCTTTTTATCTTCGTCAATTTTTATAGATTTGATAGAGCAAAAAAATACGAATTCGTTTTTCCGATAATCGTCCGTATTTTCGACCGTGTATTTTCGATAATCCGGCTAAATAAAATAATATTTTTATTCCTCAGGAAACATCCCTATTATAGTAAGTGCAAAAAATTTGTGCAGTCTTTGTCAGGTGATGATGGAATGACATGTTCAGATCCCAAATAAAAACAAAAAAATATTTGCAAGCAATTATTACTTATAGCTTGAAACAGTTATTATGCCCTGTGCAGACTAGACATACTGTTTTGTTTTAAATCCGAATACAGTAAGTAATAGATTATAACACAACCCTAAAGCAATACTTACGTTAGTAAATGTGTAGACATAGCCATCAGGGTTGGCAACAGGGAAGATATGCCAAACAATATTATCAGCCATTAATCTGACATCAGGATCAGTACTGGTCAAGAACTCATTGATAATATAAGTAACTGTTGCAGGCGATATCCATTCTCTTGCATGAATACCTCCCTCAATCATACCAATGATAGGTTTCTCCTGCTTTTTAAAGTCAATTTTGACACCCCTAATCGGTCTGCCTTCGACTGACTCGCCGATAGTTACAAGGGACACCACGTCAGGGTAATCTTCAGCTAGTTTGTCGAGCCATTCGAAGATTTCCTCTAAGGACTGGTAGAAATTCCAAGCATAGCTGCCACTTCGTGTTAAAGGCCGCTTAAGTTGGTCATCAATTTTCCTGAAAGATTATGAAAAAATATTTTATATAATCTCTCTGCACGTTTATTTAGTTACTTACATTGTTTCACAATTTCAACCTTATTTATGTTGAGAAAAATAACTTACTCCTGCACATCTTCAATTACAACTTTAGCAGGAATCTCCACGCTTTTGAAATAATTCTCGAACTCCGCTTGTTTTTCTGGAGCCACCATAATCCTCACATCACTGTGAATTGCTACGATATCACTCCAAAAATCATATTGATCTTGTTTTTTCAAGTCTGCCAATATTTGAACTTCATAATCGGAACCAGGTACTATTTTGTACACTTTATAGTTCTTATAACTTACATATTCTGCATTAATTGCAGTTGCTACTGCTATCAATAAAACTATTTCTTTAAGTACCATTGCGTACAACTCCTTCGTACGATTCAAATTAAATGAATTCTTTGGATAATTCTTCATGATAAGTTAAGGTATTATAATTGATAGCATTATTATCTTCTAGTTATGTGTTTATTTCATAGATAACGTGATGTTTTATTATTTTATAATAGTGTTTTGGAATTAGTCCACGCCAATAAAAAATATAATTTGATAAATAGATTATTGAATGATAAACTTATTGTATATATGTATCTTTTTGGTATACGATATAACTCCGTTTTTCTTATTTTAACTAATACAATGAAGTATATCGACATTTTTTTTTAAATTGTCATGCAGTAAAGATGCATTATAAGACAACCTTGACTATATTTATAATTTTGACATTCATAAGTAATAAAATAAAATAATACGATAAAATATAATATATAATATTTGTGGCATCAAATATTATATTAAAATGTAATTACGAGTACATAAAAAAACATAAATTTATCATTTAGGTATACTAACATTTCATAACGGTACACTTTTTACACGGTGACAATTTAATTAAATTCTTTGATTAAAACACACCAAGATTATTATGATATTAATCATAAAATAAGGTCAAGTATTATAATATTAAACAATCATTATGAAATTAGAGAAAGTTACACAACACAAAACAGTAGCAGTAGTAGTAGTTAGTACTCCCTTTGTTACTCATTTAAACAATGCAATCAAAACACCCAGTAACATAGTTGAAGTGGATAATAAGACATTACTAGCTCCCGAGTATAGTAGTTTATAATAACCCAGTCTTGAGCCAGTCTTGCCCATTTCCACAAGAGCATCCATGGTTTCCAAAGCAGTGGGGACGATCTGTCTGGCTGGCAGGAGGAACCCAAACTCTCCAAGGTCCCGGAGTTCTATGAGATATGTCAAGGGGACATTGACTGCTGACTTAACCCAGTCGAAACTAGCACCGCTCATAGGATCTAGAATAAAACAAGAATATTATGAAAGATTAATTAAAATTTCTACCCAGTAGGTCTTGGCCGGGTTGTTGAGTTGTTTGAAAGAGTTATCGCGGCATTAGAACCCAATGGACAATTTGAAGGAATTCGGGCTGATATTTGTCAGAAAGAGTCTGACACTCCCTCCAGTTCCGCCCAGATTATAGAAGAAATCATTAAATTGAATAATTTGCTTCTAAAAGAAAAAGGTCATGTTCTAGTTCGTAGGGTTGGGCAAATAGTTATTTACCTGACCGAAGCTGCTACTTACTTCAATATAGGAGTCAGTAGACTGGAATTTATGTCATTTTATAGCTATGTCCCCTATTACATGGAACATAAACCTAACTAGACAAATGTGGATGTTCAATAGGCCCTTTTTAACCCTTCGAGAAAAGCAGGACCTTAACCTTATAACCTTGTGGATAACCTTGAACTTAAATGCTAGAAATGTTGTACCCACCAACATTTCTTACTTGTTAGACTGTTCAACATTCAACATTATTGACGTTTTGCTAGTTACCTACCCAATTAATTGAGGTCAGGTGGTACCTTCATCATGTTTGTTTTTTTTTTGTTGAAGTTTACAAGCCTGTTCAGTGTTCAGTATCTCTTTATTTAAATCGTCTTCTACCCAGATCCTGCCATCAGTTTTTGCTCGTATTTTGGAATAATTATTCTCAAAGATAATAAACTTATGTTGGCACGTGTTTCTTATTCATTAGATTAGATAAAAGCCACTTACACATAACATTAGCAGATAGTCCAACTCGGTATTGTGTTCCATATCGTTTTGCTAAAGCATCAGCACCCCTTATTGCAACCTCGTACTAAAAATGAAATTGTAATCATTATTAGGCATAATCAGCTTTTTAATGTTCCCACTGCTGGGACTCAGGCCTCCTCTCTAGGAGAGGGCATGGGCCGTAATCCACCACGGGGGCCCAGTGCAGGTTGGTGAATGTCACATGTCTTCGAATTTTTGATTCTAGGACATGCCGATTTCCTCACGATGTTTTCCTTCACCGTTTTGACTTCATTATTAGGCAATCATCCAAATTAATACAAAGTGGCCAAATAGGATGTATACTAGTTAGTTTCGCCCAGTGATTGCTGATTGGTTTTGTTTGCAAGCCATGTATCATGTTGCGGAATTTGTTCAAAAGGGTCACCGTGGCCCTGGAACGCAAAGAGCATCAGGACAAACTCGGATGGGTTTTAGTCAGTAAAAGTCTGTTACTGACTCTCTTTTGTTACGCCCTGAACAGAAGAAGTCGTTTGATGATCACAAAAAAAAGCGACGGGATGGTTCCTGTAAATAGTTCTTTACAAGACCCCCGACTGCAATAAAAAGATTATAATTTATCTTGTTTTTAATCTTTTAGTTCACTTTTCGACATGGCAGGCGTGTTTTTTTTTTAATTATTTGTTTTTTATACTATGTCGTGAGTATGTATGTTATCATATTGTGAACTATCATCGCTCCTCGGTTTCACCAGCGAAGTTTTCGTTCCCGTGGCAATATGGAGATATTATATAGCCCATGTTCACCGGAGATAGTGTAGCTTCTCAAAAGCGAAAGAATTTTTCAAATCGATCAAATAGTTTCGGAGCCTATTCAATGCAAACAAACAAACAAAAAACAAACAAACAAAAAACAAACAATTCATTCCTCTTTATAATATTAGTGTAGATTATATTATTGTAGATTAGTGTAGATTAGTGTAAATGTAGAAAAGAGATGCGTCTTGTATAGCTTCGACTCCCTCCCACAAAACTATGAAGGAAGCAAGGAGAATACTTACCATGTCAGGATAGTTTCCAGATAGCAGGGCATCGTTAAGATTCGTCACATGACTGTAGGGAACAATTATCAACTGTGTGTAAGAATGGAAGGCGATGTAGAAGATTATTTCTCCCTGCTCGTTGAGGGCTTGGACGTATTGGGCAATGGCTCTCGATTCAGGCTCAGAAAAGGCTCGAGGTCCAGGGTACTGGTTGTTGCACGGGTCTGGGCTTACTCCTACGGCTGAATATAGTAAAAAAGTAGAAGTTAGCATTTATTATAATTTATGGCAATACTAAAAAAAAAAACCTTTCGAGTTTGCGGTAGAAAAAGTAGAAACCAAAGAAATTTCGAAACGGCTGGTTGACATTTTCTGTGACCCAAAAGCTGGCTTTCATATGGCAATGCTTGCCATACAACGTGGTAATACTACCAATCTTTTGGGAACATTACCAGTTGACAGCATTGAGGATGAATATTTTGATGCTATATTTTAGTTTGTTGTTAGTAGAGTAGCTAATGTTTTTTGTTGTGTTAAATGTGGAATAGCTTTTCTGGAATCAGCGAGCCAAAATACTAGAAAATCCCAATACAAAGTTAAAAATTAACTAAATAGATTACATTTGAGTATATTACGCTTCGGTTCCTGGCAACCATTAATTTCGGTCGTTTTGACCATCGTTTTTGATGATTGAAAGTCATTTTGTCATAGAGCTCCAAGATTAATCCGAAGACAAGGCTGCATATGAGAAGAAGCTGTGCTAGTATAATCAGTTCAATACTTACTATTCCATTCAAAATCAAAGTTCCTATTTAGATCCACACCATTACTCATATCATTATCAACTCCTTCAGCACATGTCTGTATATTTTCAGGACTCCGATTCTTTCTCCACATACGATTCTGTAACAGTAAATGTTTTAAACGTTGAAAAATGTATCCAAGTTTGTGAAAGCATTTTTATTTTATTTTTATGGTTAATTAATAAAAACAGTCATCATGTATAGTTTATATTATTTATATTTCTGTTACGTCTACGTATTTTTTTTCCATTAAAGATATTTTCTTCCATGTAATGATGGCAAACCAACTCCTACACATCGAAATATACTCACATGACTGAAAGTATAAGAATAACCATCTGGATTGACCACAGGAAATATGTGCCATTCAAAATTTTCTGCCAGAGCTCTGATTTCAGTGTTATTAGTGGTTAAGAATTCCTTTATAATCCAAGTTACTGTGGCTGCTGAAATCCATTCACGAGCATGAAGTGTACCTTCCAATATTCCAATTTGAGGATTTTGTATCTCTGGTCGATAGTTGATAATGATTCCCTTAATATCTCTATTTTCAACAGATTTACCCATAACTACTGTTCTTGCTACCAAAGGATGGGTTTCTTCTAATTCATCAAGCCAATTGTAGATAGCTTCAAGATTATGGTATTCAGACCAGGAATAGGAAAGATAGGAATGGGAAGATCTTATGATATCTGGATTTAGTTGGTCATCAATTGCTCTGAAAGCAGAAAACTGTCTTAGATGTAATAATATTATGGACACTCACAGTAATTCCAATAAGTACAACATGGTCAATATTGGTCAATCTTCTGTTTATCTATTTATGTTTTAGTTAGATTTATAGTATAAGTGGAAAATAGAGGAAGTAAATCACAAATAATATTAAGTAGGCTAGGACTAAGTCTGATGCAAGAACTGGCAAAGATTATTCAAATTCCCGCCACCACTTTCAAGTGTCATCTGAGCTGGACGGATGAAGACAAGCAATATGTCAAATGTTCCTTTTCTAATTGTTAATGTATTCTAGATCAAAGTGAATAATTTTGCGGATTTATGTTTTGTTTTGACTTACCTTTGAATATCATTGATTACAATTTTTGCTTCAATATTCCCAATTTCCAAGTGTCTAAGGAACTCTTGTCGATTTTCTGGTGATACCATAACTTTGGTTTCTCCGCTAATTTTAAAAGCATCTTCCCAGAACTCTCCAAGATTCTTCGCCTGTATTCCTTTTAAAATTTTCACTTCACTGTCATCTTTTGGCACTATTTTATACAAAGCGTATCCATTATAATTTTTCTTAGTAGCCGCACTAACAATAGTTAAAATTGTAAAAATAAATATAAAACTTTTATAAATCATTTTAAATATAATGCAGACATCAAGTCCGATTGCCACACATTTGATGATAATTTAAATCATTTAATATTGATTATGACCAAATTATCTGATAAGGTTTAGATTATCATCAAAAATTTTAAAATATTTTGTTTGATAAAGTAAGACTAGCATATTTTATCTACTTTAAATTTTATTTTTGAAATGTTATTATATAACTACATTATTTTTTTACAGTTCATTCTCGTTTCTTTGTAACGAAACTGATTTTTTAACCGACTTCCAAAAAAGGAGGAGGTTCTCAATTCGAATATATTTTCTTCTTTTTTTCTTACCTCATAACTTTGTACTGGATGCACCGATTTTGATGATTCTTTTTATATTCTAAAGCTGGTGCTTGTCATATGGTCCCATTCATATTTGATTGAGATCTGACGACTAGTATTTGAGGTATCCCTAATAATGCGTGGCTTAGTCTACATTGATGACGTTCTCATTCGATCTTGTCCGTGTAAAATGAAAAAATATAATTGTATACGATGGCTTGGAAGAGCATCTTAGTATTTCAAGGTGCTCCCTTACTAGTTTGGTGAAGATCTGATGAAGAACAGAGATGACAGAAAACGGAACTCTTCAATTAATTAAATGATAGCAAATCTTTCGGGATTGCTGAAATCGCATGTTTGTTTATTGTTTACACCAATGTGATTGGTACGTTAAGGAGGGGAGAGGGGGTGTACCACTAAAAAGAGAAAAATAATAAAACTTTTTATATAAAAAAACAACAGGCTTCTAAACAAAATAAAAGTATTAAATAACTTTAATTTCTTGCATCACAAACATTATCACTTACTCCCTTTTCGTTCATATCACCCCTAACTCAATCCATCCAACTTTTTTTTCATTTCCCTGTTCATCCAAACGTCCATCCATCCGTCAGTTATTTTCAAAACGTAATAAAATATATTATGTGATCGACAAGTGCTATCGAAATGTTCCGTGATCAATCCCTAATAGAATGTCTCCTTATTAAAGAGTCGCTGGTCCCGAACTAGATTCAATTTACGAGAAAAAATCTGCTTATTTATTTTATTTGAGTAGATTCAAGTTAAAACGTACCCAAAGAGTAAGACGACACCTTATTACTAAGACTTTGCTGTCCGTTTGTTTGTCTGTCCGTCTGCCATCAGGCTGTATCTCATGAACCTAGTTAGACAGTTGAAATTTTCACAGATGATGTATATCTGTTGTTACATATAACAATAAATACTAAAAAATTGAATAAAATAAATATTTTAAGGGTGCTGCCATGCAGCAAACGTGATTTTTTTTGCTCGATATTGATAGTCACAGAATATTCAGTATAAAAATAAATAATTAAATTAAAATAAAACAAATATTAATTACACATAGTAATGCGCCTGGCGGGGTTTGAACCCGCGACCTACAATACGTAAGTTGGGGCCGTTACCACTCGGCTACCACTGCTCTCAAAACGGTGAAGGAAAACATCATGAGGAAACCGGCATGTCCTAGAACCAAAAATTCGAAGACATGTGACATTCATCAACCCGCACTGGGCCCGCGTGGTGGATTACGGCCCATTCTCTCTCCTAGAGAGGAGGCCTGTGTTCCAGCAGTGGGAACATTAAAAGGCTGATTATGCTAAAGCAAATATTTAAAAGGAGCTCCCATATAATAAATATGTCTTTTTGCCGTTTTTGTGCGAGTCCAGCTCGCACTTGGCTAGTTTTTTATGGATGGAAAATCATTAAATGACTTCTCCCGCTCTGGGCGAACCGGAAGGTAGTGTCAGACTCTTACTGACTAAAACCCAACCGTGTTCTGCCTAGTACCCCTTGCGTTCCAGGGCCCCGGTGACACTTTCGAACAAATCCCATAACACTGGAAATAAATACCATGTACTAATAAAAATAAAATTACCAACAGCAACACAATCAGGTAAGCACCTACTTCATAGAATTTCGAATTTAATTTTATAAACTATGAAATAGTATAAACAAAATAAAATACAAGATTGTTCGACAACAGTCTGGGCTAACTTTCGCAAAGTTATGTCTACTTTTAGTTTGATCTTTAGTACTTTGTGTTAAGGATCCGTTTTGTTTGGGTTGGGTTGTTTTGTTGTTAGCTACGGTTCTCCTTTACTTGGTGTAACTGTCTTCCTGTACAATTGCTTGTGGTACATCTGTAGTTGTTTGTAGGAACTTATGCACAATGGGAATTACTTTGGCGTATTTATTCGTTTGTTTATCTTATATTTCAGCAGAAAAGTTATTGCTTTGAGGTTTGTGGAACGGAAAAATATAGTTGAATATATAAATGTCGTTTGTAGCAAGTTTTATAAACTTTGGTAAATCTTTGACTGAATAATTTGGAAATAGTAACATGCTACTAAATTTGGTATTTCTAAATGTGTTTAATTGTTTTAGACAAACTTTTGTCGATTATGATGTTATAGAAGACTGATGATCTCTCTATTTCAATGCAGATCAGATTCCGAAATTACTTCAGCAAAGTGAACAAAAAAAAAACCAAATGCAATTATTTATTTATTTATTTACTTTTAGGGAAAACAAACAGTAGTATACTAAAAAAAATATACAATACGTCTTAAACATATGACTTAACAAATATACTACCCACTACATTTTCCACACAATTATTATAACACACAATTGTTTTGTGGACAAACCTATCCTCAAAACAACGTACAGCAAAGTGTTCTATCTTTGTGTCATCATAAAACGCGCAAAAACAAAACACTGCTACAGAATCCCAATCCCCATTGTATAAAGGGCCTTACGCACTTGCCGCAGCCCGCTCCCTGGGTGGGTCAGACCGGCACAATTATATTTATCGCCGCGTACCGCCGTGTCCTCGGTCCACGCATAAATCAGCTCACGTACTATGTCGATGTGACGTGTCGTCGATCGTTGATCGCAGCGACGAACTTGCAATGGGAACGGTCCTTTACATTTGCTATTTAGCTTTTGCAATATCATATATTACTCATATGTCATTTTGCTTATTGCTTGTTTGAAAGGTAAGTATGCATTGTTAGTAATAATATATCTGATGTATATTTTGCTCTGTCACGTGTCACAATAATTATTATGCCATGGAAATCTTTAGTTACTTTGCTTCCATATTTGTAAACCAAAAACATTTGCAGGAGTTTGATTTTTCATTCCGTACCAGAAAATTTAACTCTACAATTTCAAAATTGTCTTACCTTATTATTTGTTTAGCTTTTTCCTATCAGAGTCGGCTCTCAGTCAAAGCGGAATCAGCAGAATAATATTGTTTTACGTGGAGCGGCTGCTTACCAGATTGGCTAGGGAGCCAATTTGATAATCAGCAATTGTTAACGCTAGTCTAAAACAAATCAAATGTATGGGAATAACATTATCTCAACGTTAACTCACGATGTTAAAACAAACAAATAGAAAATTCGTAGCCAAGTTCACATCGTTCAAAATGATAGAATGAATTATTGTTATCGTTTCTACAATGTTCAACGCTACATCCTAGAGAAGTAGAAACGCACGCCATAGACTAAAAAAATAGATCAAAGACATTGTAGAACGAGCGGCTAACTTAGGTGTGTAGAAAACGATAAGCTGGTAGCCATTAACATGGCTACCAACTTATCGTCTACAGATACTGAGCGAGGCGTTACCGATTGGAGAACGGAATTCGACACGAAACGGTTATAACTTGGCTAGGGGGGCAGACCTCTACAACGCATTAACTGGGTAACATGGTACTTCTTGGCAAGACTGGAGTCAGATTTTCTCTCTCTCTTCCCTTATAAATTATTAATGTGACTTGTGATTGTTTTAAAGTTCTTTTTTGATTACAAAAAGCTTTCTCCTTGCAAATTGACAAACTGAATGTTGTGAAAAATACACATGCATCTGTAGACTTACGCAATTGACCAATTGGGGATATACTCTAGGGCATATCCACACAGAACGCCAACTGCT
The DNA here is from genome assembly GCA_905332915.2 of Hecatera dysodea. NCBI lineage: Eukaryota > Metazoa > Arthropoda > Insecta > Lepidoptera > Noctuidae > Hecatera > Hecatera dysodea. The sequence goes on from HG995305.1 coordinate 16,199,968, forward strand.
ACGGTGTTAACATATTTCTCAGGCATATTTTCCAAGCAGCAGCAGTTTGTGTCATTTTCAACATTCAATCAAACTGTATTGCCTTTTGCCAAATACATTGGAATCTGCTTTCAGATGCTATTAAGCTGAAATCAAATATCTTCAAATACCAGACACTACCAACAAGACCAGTCACCGTAGACGGATAAAACGAGTTAGGTAGCAGTAAATTCGATAAGTCTCCTCTTTGGAGGAGCCAAGGCAATCTCACCTTCCTACCCACAGCAGTTACTCACCAGTCACAGATATTTCGGGAGCCACCTATTTTGGATTCAGTGGGAGAACATGTCCTGATGTTATCGCTGTGTGGATCAGCCGGAGGACACGGTGGAGCATATTATTATGGCAGAGGTCTACCTTGCTTGAGAGGAGCAACGCCGTGAAAGGGTTCCGTACCTCAAAAAATCGGATTACAGGATCACTTTAATTTCCATCCATCTGTCGGTCCAGATTCTGTATCTCAGGAACGCGAAGGGGAATCAAGTTGAAATTAAAACTATACACTCGAGTTACACAGTCCCTTGAAACTTTGAAAAACTTCTAAGTTAACGTAGAAAAAAGATTCGGCCTTTTATGCCGCAACAAACGTATATTTCTATACTCTCATGGATATCATTTATAGCGTACCTACTTTTCGTTAACCTAGAACGATGAAATTCATATTTTAACTATAAATGGATCTTGTATAGGTATGGATTTTATTTATTTTTATTTTCAGTATTTTAAACACATACATTTTTAAAAACAAAATTGCAAGTTAAGCGTCGCGTAACCTCGCACATCGATTCTGGCAGCCATTTTATATTATATCCTATATTTAGGCAAGAGCTCTCGCCTTGATGATTCATCAATAAATTAATCTATGACGAACAACGCAAAACAGATTTACCTCTCCAGTAGATCATAACAAAATTCAATCTACACTAAACCTAGTTTCTAATAATAGAACTCAATGGGTCAGCAAATTGAATTCAAGTGGGCACCTGATTATGACCGGGGTAATTACATACTGAATTAGTTTCGCTAGGTTATCCTAACCTATTCATATTTGTGCTATGAACAGATAAGAGCAGTAATAGCCCTGAATGGCTTAGGGCTTTGTTTCAACTTAACATAGCGACTGATGAATAGAACAAAACTTTAGTTTTTGAAAAATGTTGTGAGAAAGAAAGAAAGAAAAATGTTTATTTAGGACTTGCACAAAACAAACAAAAAAAAAAACATAATCAAAAGCGACCACCATAGACGTCAATTCATATCTTCTCGTGATAGGAGCTCATAGAAATTATAATAGCCGTATCCTCGGTGTGACCTTCATACCGAGGTTGCTCTGTGGATGGGTGACCGTCTTAGTGTACCTTCTTACTACTCGTCTTAGTATATGGTAAGACTGCTCCGCGCTTCATGTAAAGCTGTTGGTCTCAGCTCTTATTTATAGACCTAGGTCAGTCATTACTGATTTTCAGGAGCCATGTTACCCAGTTACTGGGTTGAGGAGGTCATATAGGCAGTCGCTCTACGTCAAATACTGGTACTACTGAATCCGGTTTGATTGGAAACGGATCCCAACTCAAACACAATAACTTTCAATAGCAGCTCTCCTTCCAACATTTATGATTCTCCCTTAAAGGGCTGGGCAGGAACAAAATAATTTACGATCAGCCCAGTACCGCTTAATCAGTGTTTGGTTCATTGTTAACTCGCTCAGCGCGGAATAATGGCGCTATTGTCTCTTAGAATCGCGATAAGTTTGTGGTTTAAGTTATAGACTTTAGCTCTTATTTTTTTTTGGGACATCTTACCAATCTATTCTTGACGATGGCAAAACTTGAAATTTGTATCAACTGCCCCCCTAGCCAAGTTGGTAATCTATAATCGTTATCGCTAGTCGAAAACGAATCAAATGTATAAGAATGAAATCGTCTCAACGATAAGTCACGTGGTTAGAGCAAACGAATAGAAAATTCGTAGCCAAGTTCACATCGTTCAAAATGATAGAATGAATTGTTATCTTTCTACAATGTTCAACGCTACATCCTTTGTTAAAATGTTTAAACTTAATGTTTAAAACATTTAAACAGAGTTTAAAGCATTTAAACAGAGTTTAAATTTTAACCTGTTTGATGTTTGTAGGATCAATCGCCAGAGACTAAAGAATAGGTCGTTCTTCCAATACATTGTAGAACGAGCGGCCGACTCAGGCGCGACAACATGGCTACCAACTTATCGTTTTCTACAGTTGCTAAAACCGAGGCGTTACCGATTGGAGAATAGAATTCGACACGAAACGTTTGTAACTTGGCTAGGGGGGCTGTGGTAACCACCAGAGCAGCGCCGGCGTCGATCTGATGAAACTCGGCTTATCTATTGGTACTACAATAATATATTCAAGCTGAAGAGATTATATGTTTATTTATTATATACTTTATTGTACACCTTGTAATAATAACAGGAAAAACATTTATAAAAACAAGTGTACAATGCGGTCAAACATGCGTTATCGCATGTTTGTTCAGTTGAACGCGCTAATGTCAGGAACCAATAGTTGCAATTGAAAAAATATTTTTGTGTTGGAAAAAATAAAGTACTATTACGCTACGACCAATTCGAGCGGAGCATCAATGAAAATGTTGCATAAATGGGGTTGATTTTTCTCCATCTTATGTGACGCATACGACAGGTCAACAAGCCAGTTCCAAAAAGGGATCGACGTATTTGCAGCTATTGCTCAAAGGCCACAACTTTCCTAATTACATTCTATTGACATATTCTACTTTTCAAGTCAGTTGTTTTTAACTCTTTGATTATATGGGTCTAGATCAATAGCAGCGTCAGATCAAGGTCCTCATGGACACGCTACCATTGCGGCGATAAGTCCTCTCTTTGAGGAGTGGTTGGAGAGATGCTATGGTGTTCTCGTCTTTTGCCTGACGCAACGCTCACTGGACATGGCTGTTTTGGGAGGTACCTGTTTCCGATTCAGCGGGAGGACACGTCCGGGCGTGAGGCGATGAAACTTCGTATTGTTATCGCTAATAGAATAGGTATCATTCACACTTGGCGGCTAACATGTGAGCTTGGTGTAAACTTTGCCATAAACCCGCTAAATCTTTTACCATTGTACCACACTAGTTTCTCTACCAAGGCTCCCTGTATCGAGCTTGTTCGAGTCGCATACGCTGCTCTCAAATTGATTTTATACTGATAGTGCAGCGGTGTCCGATTTGATACTGCCGATATGTTCAAGGCTTAATTAATTTGTTTCAGAAAATATTAGCGTCCTTCCTTTATACTGTTATCAATATTTAATATAGCTTTGTTATATGGAGCGGAATGTGGAGCCGGTAACACATAATTTGGAATTTGATTGGTTTTTTACGGTTTATCTGGAAAAAGACCTAGTTTTCCTGAATATTTGAATTATCCATTTTATTAAACCCAGACTAAGATCGGGATCGGATGGATCTGGATCACACATCATCGACACAGAACTGGTCCACACTCGCCCAGAGCCGGGAGCTCTAAAAGAAGAATGGCTGGACTTAAAGTGTCATTATTAGCTTAAAAAAAAACGGTCATGTAAAGTAGTAGGCACTTAGCCAGGCCTACATGTTAAGGTTTCTTTTGGATTAAATAGTAGTGGTTTTATTTGCAATAAATAGTATCTACATTTACTCATCAAAAGCCATACCAATCCTTACTTTCAAGTCAATTCATTTATTTCAACTAGACCATTAAAAGGTACTTTTGAACGTCAAAACAGTTTCGAATTTTTTTTAGAGTTCCGTAGGTACCTCAAAAGGAAAAAACGGAACCCTTATAAGATCACTTTGTTGTCCGTCCGTCCGTCCGTCCATCCGTCTGTCTGTCAAGACCTTTTATCTCGGAAACGCCTGGAGGTGTCGAGTTGAAATTAAAGTCATGTTCAGATCCACATTCCCTTGAAGCTGTGAAAAAATCAAACTTCTAAGTTAATATAAAAAAATGTACGGACGTTTATGCCGCAAATTTTCGACAATCTCAAGGGAATCAAAATTTATAGGGTATTTTCCGTTGAAATTTGGCAAAAAGATAGATTTTACAGTACAAGTACAGGAAAAAGTAAATGTATTTGTATTTTAATCATATAAAAATCTATTTTTACGATTACAAACTTATAAGTTCGGTTGAAGAATTGACCGTGACGTATATTGATGAACGGGAGAACGTTTTGTTCACCAAAAAAATCAAGTTTGCCTGTCAATCTTACGTGCTATATTTTGCTTTTATAGTTTATAAACTTCCGTAGGTAATGTATACTCGGAAAAATCAAGACTTATACGGAACCCTCCGTGCGCGAGACTTATTTGCACTTGTCTGATTTTGTACGTTTGATACCTACTTTAAATATACAGACTCAAAACCACAGTAATACCTACTTTTCTCATTATAAACGCAAATGTAAAGTTAATTGACACCAAAATATCTGTAAGGTGCTTCGCTTTACATTTTCCCCTGAATAGCTTTTGAAAAAGGCATGAAAAGGTCTCCAGAGACCCAAAACTCTGTAATTAGAAACCTGGCCGAAATAACACAGCTCAAAATGATAACATAAAAAATGATAGCGCTCACAAATGAAGGGAAAAAAGTAATATTATAGAAGAGAAGGTATTTCTATGTGAAAAATACTTTCTTTCTTCCATTTACATTCATTATAATCTTAATCTTGAGTCCTTTCAAGCTTGGCTCGGTCATAGTTTTTATATCCTTATATAATTAAAAATCCTATCCAGTTGAGCTCGTAGCCAAACTCCCCTACTCTAAATATTTTTCAGACTTATGAACACAACAATAGTGTAGTTGACTAAAAAAATCTGATTACTCTGTCGGAGAGATTTTCAAAAAATATTGGACACGTATTTTGATGAAGACGATACAGTGCGTTGAAAACTCGTGTGACGTCACTACTCGCCACAATTTTTACCTAGCCGCGACGTCACAAAGCCCCCACTCCTGATCATTAATGATTTTTATCTTAGTCAGTTTTTATAGATTTGATAAAGGAAAAAACACGTCCAATATCTTTCTATAATCTAACTGATGGACTAAACATAATTTATTTATTTATTAAAACTTTGTGCACTAGTAAAAAAAAACTGTACAAAGGCGGACTTAATCATACATATCACACACACATAATCATATATTTTTTTACTCAGGAAACATCCCTTTTGTTTGTCAACCTGAATGAGAATTCTAATTATTTTTAAGCAATGTTTTATGCGTCATTAGTGTATAGAAATCGTCGTCATGTGTATGTCAAAAATATAGATAAAATGTGTTTTTTTTTTTACAGATTGCGACTAAGACAGTTTCTTAAAAATGAGTAGAATTGGCTAATATTGAACCGGCCCTGAGATGCAAAGGACATTTGAAGAGGCCATTTTTTTGAATGAGTGATATCAGCCCACTAAGTCTAGTAAATATAACTCATATTCCCTTCGAATAAACTAAACTCGATCGCCAAAAGGGCCAATAGTAAAGGTCGCAGGTGTGACGTTTTTAAAGATATTACGGACGGCTTGGCTTCGTTTTATGACGTCATTGTTAGCCGTAAACGTCATTACTGAGCCTCTTGGCTTAAGAAGGCGGAAAATTTAAAGAGAACGAAAATGAATCGTTTATTTCAGTTGTAGGGGCAATGCTTAAGACTTTAGCAGTTTGTGTTTCTTTTTTTTTACAATTATGTGGAATTAATGATGAGTGAAACGGAGCGAACGCATTGGTGTGATGAAGGAATATTAGAGTGAAAGGGAGAGGAATTAAAAAAAAGGAGGGTATAAGATGGTGAGGTGTATAAGAAACTAAAAAACGTCGAAAGAGAGTGTTCTTTGTAAGATGTTAAGAATATCATTTATTTTCGGCTAAATATACCATTTAGTGGCAAAGTGGCATTTCACTACACGATCCCACAATTATGTAAAAAGGTGTGTAATCCTCTAAGATCCAAATCTAAAATTAAGGATGACGTTATTTTTAAGATACTTTTAAACTTTTAAAATATGTGTCTGTCTTTTTTTTTTGACAAAAATTTCTCATTAAAATGTTTTAATATGAGCTGTATGATCAAGATCAGCACAAGACCAACACGTGATTAACTAGAAACCTCGACAGTGGTTTGAAATTATTCTATCCTTAGCAATCGCTGCTTCACTGCTTGCGGTTGCATTGGGGGTCAGGTTATCTTTTTCCCTCAATTAATATGGCGATCAGTAATGGTTTATCTGTGCGTTGTGCTCGTGAGCGGATACTACTTGTGGTAACTGCTCGTCTTGCTGGGCATAGTTTTCCCCTCAATTAATAAGGCGATCGGTAATGGCTTATCTGTGCGTTATGCTCGTGAGCGGATACTGCTTGTGGTAACTGCTCGTCTTGCTGGGCATAGTTTTCCCCTCAATTAATAAGGCGATCGGTAATGGCTTATCTGTAAGTTATGCTCGTGAGCGGATGCTGCTTGTGGTAACTGCTCGTCTTGCTGGGCATAGTTTTTGTTATTGTTATATACCGATTAACTAGTTATTGTTTTACGTCGATGGCCCTAGTTTATCACTTGCGGCATCGAGTCACAGATATGTATATTCTAAGATTCCACCGCTGCATGTGTAAGCTGGCGTGCTTTTTATGTCTGAAGGCTTGCTTATTAAGTTTGGTTACATTATATTTATGCTTATTTTCTTTCTGATTACGCTGATCTAATGGAGTATGCTGAGAATAATTAAATTTTGGGATTTATGTTTAACCTTTATGTTACTTTTTTCTTTGTCATACAATGTCAATAACTTGCATACCACTGTATAAATGATAGTTCTTCTAACTTAACAGATAGATGTGTTACTGGGGAGTTTGTTGCGACATTTCTTCTTCCCAGCTAAAACACTAGGAAGTGAAACAAACGACGGGCGGGTGTTTTGGGGGACTTTAATTTTGTAAACGTTGACATTCAACAAGTGCAAAATTCATCTTTTACTTAAGGCTAGATAGGGAGAACACACAGCAAAGGATCTTGAAGCACATATGTTTCAAGACAAATTAACATTCATCAGCGCAAACGGTTGTCAAAACGACTAACATTTACGGTTATTGAAAAAGATTCCCGTAGTCGTAGTAGTCGACGTCGCAAATCCTTACAGTTTGACTCTACCGATATATAATTGTCTTTCTTCGAAAGCGACATAAAGTCGTTCAAGCCATTTTTGAGTATTTGCGGTACGGAACTTGATTTTTATCCGTAGTAATAGTAGACACAAATGTACATCTCTGTTGCTCGCAAAATACACAGGAAAACTTCCGAAACACCTTCATTATACACAGCAAAACGCAATTCATCTGCAGCGTCATATTTTGTCTGACTTCCCTATCAAAACGGGTCGGAACAAAGCCTCATACTTTTTGTTTTACTCGTATCGCTTTGTCCGAGATACCAGTCCATACGGTACACCAGAAATAGAGAAAAAAATACTAGGAATTGACTAACCAGAATTGTGATTCGCCTATGCAATGTTTTCATGTGTTTTGGCACTGTGTGCTAGTTTTAGTAACGTGAGTTAAGGTAACTAGGCACTGAGTAATTTCATGCATTAATAGCACATGTGTGATTACTATGTTTTTTTTTTAATAATAAAATGGTCTTCTTACACTGCGACCGTTAACTGATATAAATGTATTACTAATTGGAAGTTCTATGAATCCCTGAACAAAACTGGGTCGGCGTGCATACAGCACATGATGCAGACAAACTTCCAGGCCAATCTGAAAAATTCTATAAAGCTTCAACCTTGAAAGCAGAGAGCGACAAACATCTATGCAACCTACTACAAATTATCGGGACCTTTTTTTCTGGACAGGAAATCATCAAATGACTTCACCCGCTCTGAGCAGAGCGGAAGCAAGTGTCAGACTCTTACTGTCTAAAACCTACTCGTGATCCTTCTAGCCGCGGTGACTCTTTCAAACAAATTCCGCAACCCTAGCAGGTACTGACCCCGGGGCCCCGTCTTCTTTGCTGACAGCTCTTTGGGGCGCGGGTGGAATACGACGCGCCGTCGATCCGGCCGTAGTTGCTATCGGATGGCAAGTCACCCATAGCTCGCCCTCAGCCGACCCACTCCTACGGTGGCTGCATTGTAATTGCCTTGTGTTTCCCGCGTCCGGGGCGTCTTCTTCTGTTGCGGCGACTGGGAAGAACGCGTTACCTTGAAATCGGAGAGCGACAAACATCTATGGAACCTGCTACAAATCATCGGGACCTTTTTTTCTGAATGGGAGATCACCAAATGACTTCTCCCGCTCTGGGTGGAATGGAAAGGAGTGCCAAACTCGAACTGACTAAAACCCATCCGTGAACCTTCTAGTGCCCTTTGCGTTTCAGGGCCGCGGTGACTCTTTCGAATAAACTCCGCCACGATGACTCTTTCTAACAAACTCCGCAACCTTAGCAGGCACTGACCCCATGGGGCCCCGTCTTAGTACTATGTACCTTAATTTGTTTCTCTCTGATGTTTGCGTATGTGTTTCATTCATCATTTGGCTCCGTCAGCTGAGACTGGTCATCCCTTAACTGCCACAGTTTATGTTTACTCCGGATGCCTGTATCATAAACGTATTTCTACATCGTTCTCACATATAGGAATTATTTTATTTTATAACAGCGGTGACTACTCACCACTGTTAATACTGGCTTTCAGGGTGCAGCTCCTGAAAGCCAGTAGGTATGGGTAGTCAAAGGATTTTTTTTTCATTCAAATTAATTTTACAGAAAATAGAAAAGTCAGTCAACACGCCTTCCAGTATCTGAAGGGCTAAAGGACTTAGATTGACCAAATGTTAATGTCCAAACACCAGATAGTCCAAAGTGATTGTATTTTCTTAAAATTTGTTGAATTCTACGTGTATAACATAATAGTCTTTTTATTTAAGTCTTTCTATTACTGTAGTCTATTTAGTTCATAATTTTACATACATACATTTTTTGTAAGTTACGACAACGTTTGTGTGCATGCAGAGTTTACCTGTAAGTGATTGTTACACTATATTCTGATTTCTTGCTTCTGTTCCATTTGCTTATACCAGTGTATACAATTGTTGGTGAATCAAATAAATAAAATAATAAAATGTACGATTTAAAATCATTGTTACCATTATTCGAATGAAAAGTCTGCTAAGTAGGTACATGATAGATTTTAACACATAATATTTTCTAAAACTCAAAATAACAAGTAAGTACCTACATAGTGTCGCCAACATATCAATTTCAAAACATATCGATAAAATCAGTTTTTAAAAAAGGAACAAGCCATTCGAACGAAGTGCACAGAGCGGCAACAAACAATAGGACGGACGCGCGTGATTTACGCTCTACACGGATATTGTTGAAATTCGCATCGATACAGCTTTTGTTTCGCCGTCTGCCTTCTTATCGCCACTTAGGGATGGGACTGTCGATACTTTTACTGTGTTTATACTTTCACTTTGATTTATTGGTGTGCTTTCCTTTTTTGGTGTGCAATGTTTTTTATTGATATGGTGCTCTGCAGGAGAGATACTTTTTAAAGTTATTTTTACATTTTAGTGTGTCTGAGGAGCTATGAGAAGATACAAATATTAAAATAAATCAGATGTAAAAGGCCTCTTAGTTGGTGAGCAAAAATGTTATTATGCTTAATTATTTTACTAAACGAAACACTCATAAGTACCTACACCTTACAAGTTATGAAGCTGTTTCGATGAATGAAATTAGGTACTAAAAGATCCGAAAGACATTTTATATGATAAAATTTATATATTATTTTATCGGCACGTTTTTTCTCGTATTTATCACGCTTCTGTTTCCCGAGAGTTTAGGCAGAAGTGCAAATTTATGAAAACCCTATTTTGCCAGTTATCAATAATCATACATGTGTTTTAAGGCCCACATACTCGTAATAGGGGCTATCCTATTACGATAAACTGGGCACAAATCCAGACTTTGGACCACTGTGGAGAAATACCAGATTTTTTTATTCCCAGGGGTATCGAACCCTGCTCGTATGTAAATTGTACAATAAAGACTCCATTACATATTGTAAATCGCTTTCACTTCAATTATCGATACTTTAAACCATCGATATTATAAAGTATCGATAACTAATGAACATCCCTAAACTAGGACAGTGTACCCGCATGGTGCATCGCTATAGCAAAATATTAAACGCATTCCTCAGCAGCGTGGTACAATGTTTTGGTTCACATATGTTATCTAGTTAAGATCTGTGTTCAAAGCTTGGGAGAAAATGTTCTATTGACTTTAGCGCATGTTAGCCATATATTTTTGTATCGGTGGTCGATATTTCTAATACTGTCACTAGTTCCTTTGAGCTTACGTATTTTTTAATTACCGCTCAATGAGTTTCAGTACAAGAGGACATCAAATAAAATCATTCATCATCATCATCATCATCAAATATCTGTACACAGCTCGTGAAATTATGTTTGCTGGAAATTGATTGCCAAAATGACTCAAGATTTTTTTAGAATAGGGGTTATGTCAGTTCAATTTCCAATACACACGTAACTATTCTTTTGATGGTACAATGCGTTGAAATGCAGTGGGCATCAGTGGGTCAGGATTTTCGGTTAAAAGTAAAGCTCAGGGTAAAGACCCTTTTTTTCTGGATGGGAAATTAATCTCTCTCATAAATGACTTCTCCCACTCTGGGCGGAGCGGCCGCCACCGATCGCCTCAACGAGGACACGGCATTGCTCCACCCAAGCAGGGCAGACAGGGTAAAGACTATTTTTTGTTTCTGGATGGGAAATCATAAAATGACTGCTCCCACTCTAGGTGGAGCAGAAGGGGGTGTCAGACTCTTACTGACTAAAAACCATTCTTGTGCCCTTTACGTTCCAGGGCTGCGGTGACTCTTTCGAAAAAATTCCGCAACCTAATTAATTATTTTGAAATTTGTAGGATATTGAAAATTCCTTTCTCCATTCCAGTTACCATTTATAGGTTAACCATAATTATTCACAAAAGTAAATCTTATTCTTAAAGGCAAATAATTGTTACGAATCGAAAATTACAACCTAAACATATCAGTAATAACTAAACCAACGGCATTGTCCAAAAACGACAGCGTCTTAGTCACCAACCAGTTTTCCACATGGCCAATGCGTCCACAGATACTGAAAACATCAAATTCACAATTTTAAAAAAATATGACATTTCGTATGCCGCGTTTTTAAAAGTTCATTTTGGCGGCAAAATAATGAGTTGATAACATGCGCACATAAATTGAAGGTGGTGAAACTGTTTGTTGTCAGTTTAAAGGTGGTGTTATACGAGTTGGTTAGTGAGAAAACTCGGGATAATCTCATTATTTGGTAAGCTTTTTAAAAAGGGAGATTTATTAGTGTTGCACCTAGTTATATGGAAATGGAAAGAAAACCTTATGGTAAGGAACACCAAAATTGCAGCAAGTTGAATTACTAAAAAAACGTAAAACATTAAATTGGAGGCATACATCAAAGGAATTAGTTTTCATTATAATGTATATGCTGCTAAAATACTTTAAAAATATCTAAAATCTCAATCTAATCTTTACGTCATCTAATCTATACATATAAATAAAATCGGAGCGTCTGTTTGTAATATTGAAATAACCGCTTTTTATGAATATCCATATACGGTACATACCGCAAAATAACATTTTTACAATTTTTGTCTGTTTGTTCCGGCTAATCTCTGAAAGTCTGGACCGATTTTGCCAGGACTTACTTTTATGAGCAGGTAGCTGATGTAATAAAGAGTAATTTAGGGTACTTTTATTTAAAAGAAAAATAATGTTGCAATTCCCGAGTACTGGCGCCTCCTACCACTTCTCCCATCAACGAATCAATATCACAGAGAATCGGGGAGTTAGTAACTATTCCACGCGGACGAAGTCGCGGGCAGAAGCTAGTTTAAAATAAAATTAACGTGTATATGGGGTTTCTTTCCAAACCCAATTTCGACATTGGACAATTTAATTTCCTTTTGTTGCTCTGAATCACCGGGGACTTCATAAAAACTTTGACTGGCATGGCATTTTATACGAAAACGATATCGTTTTAATGACCCGCCCTTTTTTCACATTTAGATTACGTCCACACTGACAACACCAAAAAAAAATAGGTATTCATAAAATAAAAATATGACATTTCAGTTGCCGCGTTAAACGTTCATTTTTGCGGCAAAATAATGAGTTGATAACATGCGCACATAAATTGAAACTGACTGTTAACGGCCCGGTGGTGAAACTGTTCATTGTTTGTTTAAAGGTGGAGTTACACTGGCTGGTTAGTGAGGAAAGTTAAATGGATTTGCTCTTGACTCTAGTCTAGGTCACAGATGACAGAGACAAAGTCGACGATGGAATGAGCTTACCCAGAAGAAGAATGTTCACTCTAACTTTGAACTTCTTAATGGTTAGGATAACGTCATCATTTGTTAACTTCGTCACAAATTAATCTTATTTCTGTTGTTCCTATGGACATGCAAGTACTCACCCGATGGAAAGGAGATTGAGTAACTAGTAACCATGCATAGTACGAGTTTTTTAAACGTTTAAAGCGATGTCGTTTATACATGACTCTCACAGACTATTTATGTGATTCGAAGAACAAATTCTATACAATATTAACTTAGTTGTACGGTCTAGCTTGTTATTGGAAGTCCTTTTTTTTGGATGGGAAATCATCAAATGACTTCTCCGGCTCTGGGCGGAGTGGAAGGGAGTGTCAGACTCTTACTTACTAAAACTCACCCGTGATCCTCCTTGTGACCTTTACGTTCCAGGGCCGCGGTGACTTTTTCGAACAAATCAACAGTAACATTAAGTTTTGTCAGATCATTGTTGATGCTAGCTACTTGCTTTTATGTAAAAGCATATTTACACAGACAGAAGCTTTCTACCGACCAGTGGCCGTACTACGAAGTGCCAATGCTATTCAGTGTGAGGGAAAGGGATAGTTCTAATCGTCTTGTGTAACTCCGTCTCACAGTAATCATGGTGGATCTAAGACGTCATGGTACGTCATGATGCTGTATCTTAATAATAAACTCACAAGTATTCCTAATGAGTATGCATAGTCAGACACTCTGAACGCAACTTGCAACTATTCTTTCTATACTCGTTTACAGAAAATCGTGTTAAATTTAAAAAGAAAGAATCATACAAATCAGCCAATTTCCTTTTGCATATAAGTTTTTCCTTTTCCCTAGCTCAATTTAACATATATTTCCCCATAACACTATTAATAAAGTTCCAATAAAACTTCGTCACACGTGTGTAGCCAGCCGATATTATTTGTTTTTAATTTATTACCCGCAATGGTTCCAACTTGTTCGGGTTGCTCCCTTATAATTTGATAAATGGAAAATATTCTTGCAATTATTATTGTTATTTATTTGTGTTTTTGTATGATTGTGTGTTTGTTCAATCCGATCGGTATGTATGTGATATTGTCAGAGTTAAGTATTATACTAGTTATAAAACTCATGACACATTTTTTTTTGGATTTTCAAAAAATATTGGACACATATTTTTCTTATTTCAAATCGTGAAAAAATTATAAAGATAAAGCTCATCAAAAGGAGAGGGGGCTGGTGACGTCACGTCGCTGATAAAAATTGTGGCGCGTAGTGATGTCATGTGATTCACGGGTTTGCTGTAATTGCATGTCTGTTTATTGTTTAAACCAGTTTATAACTAGCACGAGTACGAGTATGAGAAGTGATGGCCGAGAGAGCAATGGTGGCTGAGAGAGCACTGGTGGTTGAGAGAGTAGTGGTGGCCGAGTGGTAACGGCCCCGACTTACGAATTGTAGGTCGCGATTTCAAAACCCAGACAGGCGCATTACTTTGTGTAATTCATTTCATCACCACTACTCTACGGCATATTTCAGAACCAAAAATTTGATGACATGTGACCTTTACCAACCCGCACTGGGCCCGCGTGGTGGATAAGGTCTCTCGCACAGGCCTCTTCTCTAGGAGAGGGTATGGGCCGTACCCTCTCCTAGAGAAGAGGCCTGTGTCCCAGCAGTGGGAACGTTAAAAAACTGATTATATAACAAGTACACTGTGATGGGGACGTTTAGTTGTGTCACCACTAAAAAGTGAAAAAAAAAATAGTTTTTTTTTAATTTTTAATTACTTTTTCGTGAGCTTGAAAAACTTCAATCGTGACTCGTTTGTTTATGAATGGATATCACCACTTTCCATCATTTCCATCGCCTAAACATTATTTATTGTTAATTTCAACGTACTTTGACTACGTTTTTATATTTTGTACACTACGATTACTGCCAATATAACACTTAAGGCTTACGTTCACTCAGACGGACAGCAGCGCATTAAATTTCTCATGATGGTGTCTCAAGTATAAATATGACATGGTACAGAGATGGACGAACTTACTTATAAAAAACTTATATTTTAAAGGAGGTGGCATACAATCTGTCAAAAAATACTTAAACTTTACCTTCATTTTAGACATGATTTTCCAATTTCTGTTTGGCATTTTCCTGAATTGAACTTATGTGGCTCATCCGTGAAGCATAAAATGTTTTTGGTTTCAAAATTGTTTCATAGATAGTTGTTCCTACAGTGTTTATGTGTTAATACCTGAAAATTTTTCTTTCTTCCTTTTTCTTCCAAAAGGGCAGAAGATGTATATCCTCGGCAGCGGCGAGATCCTCACAGGCTTATATTAAATGAATTACCAAGACTAGCTAAATATAATAAAAGCTGTTTATCCATGTGTGTTAAAATATATAATAAAATTCCAAGTGAGTTTAAAACTTTAGACCTTAGATTGTTTAAAAAAAACTTGCATGAATGATTAAATACCAATAATTTTTATAGTATAAAAGAATTTTTTGACGGGAAACATTTTTAATCATATTTGCATGCTATGATATAAGCAAAACATGTATGCTCTATAATGTATTTTTTTAACAACTTTGTACACCATGTTTTATGCAAATAAATACTATTTCTATTTCCCAAACTGGGAAATCACTTTGAAAGCAAACGCGATACAGGTTTAGAAATATACATTTTCTCGTATCGTGTGAAAATGGTGCTATGAATGTACGTTCAGAACAATGAGTTCTTCCACTTTTGTACCCCATAACACCCACTATTGTCAGCCCCCTGTAGTCGACGGGAAAGCCTAGCAGACAACCATAATCTGATTTTGTACTAGCTTAATAGTGATGCACTTAGCGCGGGAAAAGAATTTTTATATGGAACTCGTGTCGATCACAATATGTGTCTATTGTTCCCCTCCTTATGTGTATTTCCTCTCCTTATGTAATTTTTTCGTCATCTTATTATTGTTTTTCCTTTTTATTTTTTCGTGCTTTTAAATAATGAGTAACATAAAGGCCCCAACTACCGTTAGTTTGGTCCCTGCTCCCGACACCGGCGTACTATTGCGTTTTTTTTTTTAATGTTTGTTTTTAAGAAATATTAAAAAATGCGAATTAGTATGTAAGTATAATATTGGATACATTTAGTTTAGAAATAAGTCAGTTAATTTATCTACTCAGCTTAGTTCCCTTCGACTTCCAGTTATAAAAATTATTTATTATATATTTCTCTTTTATTTTGATTTTATTATATTATGTAATAAATGAGACACGCTGATAACTAAAAATAAACGTTGTTTCTAAAAGCATATACAATTTTAGTTAGGTAAATATAAAATGAATTACAGGAAAATTACGTATTTTATTTATTTTATAGTACTGCAAAACTACATATTTGTGCGTTAATTGGAAACATAAGGAAAAAATACTTATATTTATATGGTTAAAAATTAAATTTGTAAGTTTATACAAGATAAGGTAAATGTTACTGTTTTAATACAACACATGCTTAAACAGGCATAGCTTGTACCAAACTGGACATATAAATTAGGTAAGTTACTATTGAAACGTCACAAATTTAAACAAAAAATCACAAATTAATGCCATTAATAGGCACTTTTGAAGGTCATAACGGTTTGATAATACAAATATTATAGTGACTTTGTCCATTCAAAAAGGTAGATTCTTATGGAGAAGAACGGACAAGAAAATCCCTAGTTACTCTTTTAAAATATTTGGTATACACCCATGCATGTAACGTGAACGATGTAGTCATTTTGTTGTAACTATTTACTAATTTGTAAAAATGTCCGTTGAGCTGTGCAAGAGCACGTTTATCTCCATAGAAATCCACACTAATTCATGGTTTATATTAAATGGGTGGCTCAAATTTTAATTTGAGAAGTGGCGTTTGCCCTACATTGTTTCAAATCCAGTCTGGTATTAGAATATTCTATTTAAATAATACTTTCTTCAATTAATTAGTAAACCTATATATTTCTCTGTTTTTAGCTCTACTTTTCTTCCATTATATTTTTATACCTGAAGAATCTACAGGTTCACAATTAATTATTTCATGCATATTGACATTGTGATTCCTGAGACCTGCTGAGGAAGATCTTTGTTGTAATTTAAGTTTATAAAATTCATACCATATTTCTCTGTTACTCTTAACAATTACAAAAAATACAGACAACACAAATGCATTAAAGTTCATTAACACTACTTCTAGAAGAAGCACTTCTGTGGACAAATTGATTGAACGAAAGAAAGAAACAATATATTCAGACAAGACTATGATATCGCTCAAGACAAATATCAAAGTAGAGATATACAAGCGACGCCTCATGTTAGAAGCTGTATGTGAACTCGTGTTGAAACTACGACAAACTGATCGTACAATTATAATGTATAAACAACAGTTACCTATCAACGCTAAAATTGAACTGCCTCTAGTTAAAACTACAATTAAACTAACAGAACGATTGATTATCGTCATGTCACTCAAATAATACAAAAAGCAATAAAGTATTAAAGTTAAAATGGCGGTTGTTACAAAAGACACACCCCAGGCAAAGAGAGTACTCTTTAAGTACCTCCTTTGAATATGTCCATCGAACACTTTTACCAAGTTCACGTAGAATAAATGACATATAATTAACAACCAATGGTTTTTAACAGATAATAAGTAAACATTTAGATAGGTTAAAATTCTGAGAACCCATGTATTATGAATACTTTCCATGCTGTAAGGAATCACGATTTTAATGATGATCTGGACAAAGTTTGTTAAAATTGCGTTCAAATACACATAGTTTCTGTACATGCGGAACTTCCTTATGGTGCCCCAGGATGTCACTCCGATAAACAATGTTACCAATGTCAGCGTTAGTATAGTATATTTGGCAATTTTGTCAACTCTTGATATTAAGTCCCAATTGGTGTTGTAATAATAAAATTCGGGATCGTCACCAATGTCTTCGTCGTAGAACGAAGAATCGTTCACACTAGAATTGTTGTCAAACATAGCGAATTTCACTTATTTGCACAATTCACTCACTTTTATGTACGTCTCTAAGTTTTTAATAAGTTGATAAAAGCTTCGAGTATCACCACGAATTACGAGCAGACTTGTGTTCTTTGCAAACCCGTCAATGGAATTAAAGCAAAAATAATTAAAAAAAAAAACTAAATGAACTGTGATAACGTTTATCACATTCAGGAATAAATAAAAAAATATTTACAAAATGTGGTGTACCATAATGAAGTACCAATTAAATAAGTCATTAGTACAATCGCAATTGTTTTTTTCCTGTTTGTCATTACAGCTACTATTTTGACGTAATATTATACCGGTACGTCGAGTATAAGTATGTGTATAAAACTCTAACTGCTTGCCACTGTCTAGAAAAACTCAGAAACTTAATAGTACTATTACGTACTATGGTTGACACCACATAAATGTGCAATAAAGGTCACTGAAAAAATGAATCGTTTTCCATTAATAATAAATATAAAGGATCACGATGGATGTCGATTCAATATAGCATTAATTCATTATTTCCGTTTTAAGAATTATGGTTGTCAATAAATGTAGGTGGGTCAATGACCGTCATTGCACATTTATTTGGTGTAGACTATACCTATTAAAATAATTTAAAAATTAAAAAAAAACAGGAAGGCAAATTATTTTTTATTATACCAAAAAGTGAACTATTTTTTTTTAAACTAGTAAAAGATCATTATCTGTCTACTGTACTATGATTCTATGTATATTATAGGTGTGTATTATTTTATTATAAGTATGTGTTTAGCTACATTTATTTGTGTATATTTTTTGTAGGTATGTTTATTTAATTTAATTATAAATAGATAATAATAATAAGTTTTAGTTAGGTAAGTATAGTCTATTTTAAGTTTCCTTCTCTGTCCCCTAACACATTGTGTCTAAATTTCTAATCCCACTCTTCTGTTGCAGGTCTGCTGGAAGAAATTTCTATTATAAATAATAAGCAGTACCTTTGTGCTCTTGGTTTCTGTACAAAATTTTCTACTTTAAGTATGTATATTTTGTCATAAATAAATATATACTTAAATAAAATTAAAAACAAGATGGATTTTTCATTGCAGTCGGGGGACTTGTAAGAACTATTCAAAGGAACCGTCCCCTGACTGCATCCATCTAGTTTTTAATTTTTTTGTTTGACATGGCAGGCGCGTTTTTTTTTAATTTTCAATTTTTTGTTCTATATGACATACATTTGAAAATGAAAATAATATATCTAGTTTTAATTTCCGCGAATATTTATGGGTTGCAGGTATGCACCTCCCTCCCGCCCGCTATATTATGCACATGCAAGATTACAAGGCAAATGCAAGGATTTTATGCACATGCAGGAAGGCAAAGCAAAACCCAACACCAATACCGACACGTAAAACTAGATATATTATTTTCATTTTCAAAACCCAACACCAATAACGACACGTGAAACTAGATATATTATTTTCATTTTCAAATTTAAAATGGATTTCCGCAAAGTAACGCCTGACTCAATCATTTTTTCTTTATGACATACTTTTCTTGCAAGCTTTAGACAATTACAGTATATTATGTAGTCTCATTTTCATGAAAACAAAATATTTTGTTTTTTTTTATTTTTACTTCTGAACCATAGCTCCCCCTTTTTATTTTTTCCACCACATACCTACATGGAAATTTGTTAAGCCGTTAAGAAGTTATGGGTGGGATAAAGAAACTCATAAACAAACATACATGAACCGTGAAAACATAACCCTCCTTTTTTAGGCAGTCGTGTAAACATTAAAATTCTAAACAACGAATTTCCGACACTCAGCCCGACCTTCCCTTGCAAAACCCAAAATTTAAATCAACATTATAACCCCAAACAGTACACAAACAGGCCTTGATACTTTATTTTTTCAGCCAACATGTCCGGACATGTCCAAAAAGCAATCAAAACTTCATGCAGTGTAATAACGCGCACAGAATGCCCCACACAGCACTCCTTTGTGTGAGGATGAAGACTAATTACATCCACACTGATTGAGCAGAGCTGTCTCTATTGTTATAATTTGTTTAGGGCTAAAGAAATTAGCCCTTTGTGTCCACTGTTTGTGACTCTCTGTGTGAGGGTGCTCAGTGTACTGTGACTTAGGCGTTGGCCGATTGGAATGCAAAGTTTTGTTAGTGTTAGAGAACGATTGCATTATGCATACAAACAAATGCTGTATATGCGTCTTATGCAATCTAGAAACAATGATAACCAGAGATAATTCATATATTACCGTAGTCACAATCAAACAGCTGCAATTCCTAAAAGAGGTTTAGTTGTTCTGGTTTATAATATCTGGAGTTACCTTTTAAAAGCTATATCTCCGAGCATTCAAGCGTTTGTACCACAAACGCTGTCTCTGAGATTCTGTAGAACTTTTCTGATACTGGAATAATAAAATTATAAATTATTTTCTATTTTTATTGATCGAGAACCTGTAGTGAACCTTCTTCATCTATACTAATATTATAAAGAGGAAAGATATTTATTTTTGTATGTAATGAATAATCGATAATATTACTGACGGACTAAATAAAAACATAATTGATTTAATTCATGAAACATGAAGGCAAGAAATCTATTTAATTTTCCATCATTCCTAGTAAAAACTCTGCAAAAGTCGTCTGAACTATCGGGACATCTTCAAATCGTATTAGTGACCTATTTTCGTTCAGAATTGAGTTCTAAAATTCAAAATGCAACCGTCGACCGGAAATGAATCCGTTGGCGGGAGTCTGTCGTGATACGGATCTGATGGAGCCGAGCGTCCAACATCCGGTCGGTTCCCGCCTTTATGGCTTCCAATTTTGAATCCGTCGTCTGACGGTTGAAACGTATTTTTTTTTTAAATTACGTGACCGTTTAGATTTTAGGAGATATTTTTTTAAAATGGAAATGGTAATTTGTTTTCTTTATTTATGTGGCAATAAACGCTTTCTTTCTTCATTTTGAAAAGCTGAAAGTTCGGATGAGGGGAAATATAGAGCATTGCTCATAAACACCATGCTTGTTCTACTACCAGTCTAAGTATTCATTGTTCTAAATCATACTAAGCAAATATTTTTTTTATTGATATTGTTTGACTGCTACTTGTCAAATTTTAGACGACCTACCATAGACATTGCACCTACCTGGACAGCCGAGTAATTTTTCTCATTCAGCCTATATTACCCGGAATAATTCAACGCTTCTAACAATACCACATACATTGATATCGGGTAAGCTGTTTAGAAGTTATGGTGGATGAAAGAAATCACAAACATACATACTTACATACATGGACCCTCAAAACGTAACACTCCTTTTTTGGGCAGTCGTGTAAAAAGAAATACACTATCGATCTAATGAACAATTCTCACTTTAAAACAATCGTGATAAAGGTTACATTTTACACGTATCGCGGTCACATCAACAACTCTCTCCTTTAAGATAAAGTTATCTGAATGAGATGAATCCACATTGGCACTACGAGTATGCTTCGTATTAAAGTTTAATACGTTTCCGACACAGATAAAAGATATCACAGTTTCTTCATCTGTGCTTCTAAAAGCGACTGAGATGTTTAGGTCGTCAAGAAGATTACTAACATAAATTTGTATGATAGCAAAAGTCCCATAGACACATACATATAAGCTGTTAAATGATAAATTATATTTATTTTGTAAGTAGGTTAAACATAACACTTTTACACTTCAAATATTTCTGGTCATTTTATTTTAAGCTAGATGAAGCCGGTGTTTCCTAGCCGGCTACCCTGAGAAGAAACACGTGTTGAAATTAAAAAAAAAAGATTTCAACATACACAGGTTCTTGAAAAATCGTCTCTAATTCTATCGTCTTTATGAAAAAAAAAAAACCAATTCAGACATCAACCTACATGGTTCTCATATGATTTGACCAGTACAATAATTGTATGGACTTTAAAATAGACTGACCTCTGAGTTTGTTTCAGTGTTTCTTCTCAGGGTAGTCAGCTAGGAAACACCGGCCTCATCTAGTTTAAAACGACCAAAAAGATTTATGTGTAAAAGCGTTATTTACAACCTACTTACAAAATAAATATAATTTATCATCAGTGTATTTTTCATGCGTATGTTTTAGTTTTTATTTATGATTACTTGATTGGCTACCTCTGAACTTATAGTAGGAATGAAAGTACAAATCCGATTACGTTTTTTTTTTTTAATTCAGTCAGCTACATTATAGCTGAGTAGGTACTATAATAGACTAAATATTTAATTCTGATTTTTTTTCGATGTGTGGGCCTGTAATGTTGAGGGCATTAGGAGGAACACGGATAGGTTTTAGTCACTAAGAATCTGATACTCCTACATATCGTCGCATATTCGACTTAACCTCCAAATATCTAGTCGATGTGACACTTTTAGGGCACCGTTTTATTACATTTTTTATTTATTTTAGTAACCATAGTAAAAAACAAAATACTGCTGCTGCGGTATAGGCCAGCTTCCATAGAAAAATGTTCAAAGCCCTTTCCCTATATTTTGACAAACGTTCGATATTGTCACTGTGAAAATATTGCAACTTGAATTTAAGCACTTTTAAAATACGAGTATTGTACCTGCATTACATTAAAAGACTGCCAGGCAAAACATAGCAGTCGCCATTTATTTATTTAACGACGATTTAACGAGTTCTTTATTCAAAACCAAACAACATCCTTTCAAAACTAGTTAACTCAGAGAAATCTCAAAATGTACAGTCGTCCACACAAACTCGACCCGTGGAGATTTAACGCCAACAGTTAGATAGGTATCAGTTGAATCTATTGCCGGGCAAAGAGTATGAACGCGCGACGTAAAACGATATATGTGTAGACTATATCGAGAGATATTTATGTGTTCGACTGTACTCGCTCATTTGTTTCAAACGATCAATGCGGAAAAGTGTGGGAATGATTTGATGTTTTTGTTATGGTTAATTGGTTACTAAAAAGTTTAAATTAGGAAAAAAATAATAGTTTTATTTACAGAAACTTTTGTCTACAGTAGCATGCAGCATTATGCTGAATCATGCGTTGGTACGATGTTTACGTATAAAGACTTCATCTTCTATTTTGACTGATTTGAATAAAAAACATGCTAAATCAAAAAAGGAAGAATAATATAATATTACAATGATGTTAAACAAAGAAAAGAAAAGAAAGAAAAGGAAAAAGATTTATTTAGGACTCGCACAACTCAAAACAAAAAATAATAAAAATAAAAGCTTATTATTAATTTTAAACTATGCGAGGCCAAAAACGGTCCCTATCTCAGCATATGCTGCAATATTAAAAAAAAAATAGTAAATACCACAGTGCTGGTGTTCTGATAGGGCCTGTGATGCCACGGATACATTCACGGAACACATACCTACTAGCATGAAATATACAAATACAAATAAAATTAATGACTATAAAATAATTTATATATTAAATAAATAAAAAGTAATAATAAAATATACACATACGCGTCTAATATTCTTTAAAAATCTTAGTGACGGACCAAAAATAATTATCGTTGTTCTCAACCAGGAAAATACTCTTTTCCTGGTAATCTGGCAAGAATTTTATAGGGAACCATTCAAAGAAATTAGGTACCGCGCTTTACTTACCGAATAATTCAACTCACGATCTCAAACTGACGTAAAAATTACCCTTCAAGCTTTTTAACTCCCATCAAAACTGATCAACTTTCACACTGCTCGTAAACGCGCGCGTAAACGTAACTGGCACGTTTACGGTTTACGTTTCGTTTAGGTTTACGGCTCTGCCGGGGACCGTATTTACATGTCGTAATTTTCATGTTTAATAATATGATGAATGTGTTGATGTTGAGTGTGATTGTACCAAATGAGATAATATATGTTTTCGTAAACGGAACTAGATTGTTCTATAGATTGCCATTTGATTTATTGGGTGTAACAGAAGTTAGGGAATTTGTTCGAAGTAGTCACCGCGGCTCTGGAACGCAAAGGGTGAAGAGGAACACGGGTGGGATTTAGTCAGTAAGAGTCTGACACTCCCTTCCGCACCGCCCAGAGTGGAAGAAGTCATTTCAAGACTTGCAATTTTATTAAAAAAAAAAAAAAACAGGATGGTACAAAAATAAGTATCTATATGGAGTAGTTGAATTTTATTCAGGAATTCCGGGTTGGTCCCATAGCAAAAGTGGTTCCTAGTGACCCCTTTTTTGATTTTGCTTTATTTATGTAGGTAATATCTTGTACATTATTTAAAATGTATAATTATTACCTTGTATATTATTATATCGACTTATTAATAACAAAAATGTAGTACCTATTCTTATTTAATGAGTCACAAGAGTGAATTCGCAGGAAGCAGTTATTCATTTATATTTTACTATCTTCTGTCCGCGACTTCGTCCGCGTGGAATAGTTACTTTAACCCCGATTTTGAAACTCTCAGCCCGATCGGTTTAAAATTGACAAATTTTAAAGCTTATTATTTTCCGAGTGACTAATAACTTAAAAGTCGACTAAATGTTTGCAACAAGTAAAATAACTTGTCAACGATTAAATATTTTCGGGACTATTATATTATGTAAGGTTCAAACTTAAGGGTTTTATAAAAACTAAAAACTGGCAGCTGCGTTTAGGTAGCAAATAAACTATACCAGTCAATTGAAATATTAGGCGAGGAGTATATAATGACTTGGCGACTAATAATATTAGTAGGGTGGCAAAGATTATATATTACCAACTATTTCGTGCCGTCTAAAAACCCACTTTCAGGCTTCGCTTTGCGGGCAGCTCGAAATGTTAAAACGAGTACAATAAAAAGGAATAAGAGTTAATTATTAATATTTTTAATCATAATTTCATGAAAACGGCGGAAGATGCGATGGTTGGATACGAGTGTAGTGCGGGGTGGCGGGGTGCGTGCGGGTGCACTGCCTAGCTGACCCAGCAAACGTTCTTTTGCCATATAAAATAAAAACAATATTTAGGGGTATGAATGAAGTTCTATATAATATAAAAGAAAGTCGCCGGTGAAATGTAGCTTTTTATTGGTGAAATAATTTTTAAAATAGAAAACTTAAAGCTAAAAATACTTCTTAGCTGTATCCCGCGGTTTTACCTGCCTGCGCCATTTATTCTTTCTGGCTCAGTGTTATTTCTTTCGTCTCCTAAAGGTGATAGCTTGATGTTAAATAATTATGGTTCTGATATCCTGGTACTTTGTAAGTCTTCACTCACAATTCCAGCCCCAGAAATGCTTTGACATGTTTATGGTCTGCTGGTACACGTGAATCCTTACTTACAAATGTTTGACAGGTACGAAACAAAGGAACATTTAGGGAAAATTATTCATCTTTCATAATTATGTATTCGTTGAGTTTTCATTGTTTTTAAGATAATTTTGAAAAATAAAAGCCGCAAAATATTTTTTCTTCATGTCATTTTAGAGTTTATTTAAAGCTATTAAAAGTCACACAATATATGTATAATATAAGCTAGTTTATATTTATTCTTCATACAAACAATTTTAAATAGAATCTGATTTGTATTATTTATGAATGCCCATTTTCTATTTTATTTTCATCATTAAGTTTTCGCTTACATATTATTAATTTAGTTCCCAAAAGAAAAACTTGATGCTAGTTTAAATTAAAACGGAGCTTATAACTGATATATTAATATGCTACCTTTTACTTATTACGATACTCCTTATTAGCTGCCAACCCATTATATATGGTACCCACTCTATTTCTTTTTAAAACCTATATTCATTTTACTTAGTTGCTGCATTAAATACATGCCAAAGTTTAATACAAACTTTCATCCCTTTCGACCAAATTTGATTACCATAAAAACGGTTCTAGTGAGTTAATCTTAAAAGATAGGCATATACTGTCGCGGACATTTTTTAGATCATTTTAAGAGGAATATTTCTCTCCTACATATTTTTTTGGTATCTTGAACCGTTTTCGCAGCGCACGCAACGGAAGCCCTCAAAGATGAATAATTTTCCCCGTTTTATTCACCTTTTCCATTTTTTCTTCGCTCCTATTACTCGCAGCGTGATGTTATATAGCCTAAAGCCTTCCTCGATAAATGGTCTATTCAACCCAAAAAGATTTTTTCAATTCGAACCAGTAGTTCCTGAGATTAGCGCGTTCAAACAAACAAACAAACAAACTCTTCAGCTTTATAATATTAGTATAGATGGTTGAAGTTGCATGCCTGCTCGCCAGCTATAAATTAAAGATTGATACGTCGTGATTAAACATTCTTTCTTTTTCTTACACTATGACACCTGACCATAGCTGAAACTCTATCTCATAAACAATCGAGCGTGAATTATCATACTTTACGTCAGTTTAAATCAAAGTTGCTCAAGCGCATATCTACTCGTACATATTAACTGCTACGTCTGGCGTCCGTTACATTGTCATGTCAACAATTGTGTTCTTAATTCAAACTGACGTAGAACAGTTGCGCAGGAGTTGGACCGGACGAGTTGTTTTGTCTGTGTACGGTCACGAAGTTATAGTTTTATTTGGTCTATTTTTATGATATATTTTCCGATACTTTTGTAAGAGTTTTAACGTACTATTATTTTGGAACTGAATGTTGGAACATATGAAACTAAAACTTTTTACAAAAAAATAAAACCGACTTTTACACAAAAAGTGCAAAATAACTTTAATTTCGGAAGTCGGTGTTCAAAAACCGAAAAAGCAACCACCAACACCGAGTTCCGAAATTAAAGTTATTTTGCACTTTATGTGTAAAAGTCGGTTTTATTTTTTTGTGTAAAAGTCGGTTGTATTTTTTTGTAAAAAGTTTTTTATTTTTCACTTTTTAGTGGTACTTACATCCCCTCCCCTCCCCCCACCTAAACGAACCAATCACATTGGTGTAAAAAAAAACGTACTGCTCCTTTGCAGAGTAAACTAAGAGGTCGTCAATGTAGATAGTGTAGATATTTTTTTTAGATTTTTCGAAAACCGCTTGGTCGATTTCGATAAAATTTTCATGGAACCATTTGGGAAGTATACCCTTTCGAACAAAAAAGAATTTTTCAAATCGGTTGAAAAGCGACGGAGTTATGCGCGAACAAACATAAAAAAATACAAACATCCGAATTGAGAACCTCCTCCTTTTTTAAAAGTCGGTTAAAAAGTGAACATAAACGTTGGCTCACGCTGTAGTTGCAGACTCTTACGAAACGAAACGAAATCCTAAAAACTAGGAAACAAACAATCGGTCCACCTTTCTTGCTTACCTGATGATTACGAAATTCTGCTCTAAAGGCGATGAAAGAATTCGTTTTTATTGATTTAATTTAATTATTGCTTTTAATTTATTTATTTGATTTTATTGTTATTTTTGTAATTTTTTTGATTTAAAATGAAATAATTTATAATTTGTTTTTATTATTGTAATTTATTTGATTCTAGCTAAATGTTATTCACGTAACTTATTTAAATTATTTTTGTTTTATTGGAAGCGGGTAATTAATATTTCCCAGGATTTTTTTAATTCCGCTGTTTATTACATAATTATTCATCTCCTATTTTATTTTAAGTGTTTCTTATTGTGTAATTGGTTTTTGTTTCATATAACTGTCTATTATAAAAACAAACAATTATAATTAACTGCAAACATAAACAAAAAAACTCAAGAACTTAAGGCACTGCCACATACTATGCGGGTATCTATATTCCCAACTTGTGTAACCCTAAAACACTTGAAGTCTCAACTTAGTTATGGTCATAAGGCCGGACTCGCTCCAACTTAGTTTATACCCACCCTAGTTTAGTGTACATTATTGAGACAAACAAGATGGCGTTAATAAACGTGTTGGTAAACTTTGGTCACCATCAACATGTAGCTTGATTAAAGTATTTTATGAACGATGTACATATAATAGTACATTAACATTTTGATACAAGTGGGTTAACTATGTATGTATGTCATTGCACATTGCTGCCGAGGTTTTACTGACCCGAGACACTACAATGACAAATGCTCATGTACATCAAACACACTTGATGATTTCCATCGATTTTTATTTAAGTACTAGCTGCTGCCCGCGACTTCGTCCCCGTGGAATCCCCGATTTTAAAACATTCTTTATCGCTGCTCCGCTCCTATTGGCTTTAGCGTGATGATATATAGCCTAAAGCCTTCCTCGATAAATGGTCTATTCAACCCAAAAAGATTTTTTCAATTCGAACCAGTAGTTCCTGAGATTAGCGCGTTCAAACAAACAAACAATCAAACAAACAAACAAACTCTTCAGCTTTATAATATTAGTATAGATATATATAAATGTATATTTTATTCTAACCGCGGCGCGTTTTTCGTGGGGGCTGTTCGGTGACCAAGCTGGTATTACTAGCAGCGCCCCGTTAAAATAGGTGGCGGCTGGTCAGCGTACTTTTCCTCACTAGTGCGAAACACATAACTGCATATCGATATAGCAACTGAGAAGTATGGTATGTTAAAAAACAATAGGTATCTTGGGCCCACCCCATAAATCGCATTAAGAGCAAGCAAAATTTACTAAAAATCATACACATTTGAATAAATTTGATCTAGCCAGTACCATTGTTAAATCATACAATTCTGTAACTAACAAGAGCAGAAAAATGACTTTGAAAAGTGTATTGTACAAAGTAGCACTATAGAGGCAACGAGATCACACTTTTGTACAAAGTCGGGACACGTTCCTACTGTCACGTGCCGTAGGGATGTTATCTTATCGATAAAATGTTATAGACGTAAGTAAATCTTGTATTTTTTTTGCATATCATAACGGCTTTTTACGTGGTCGATAGGCGATTAATTTAATACATAGATTACTAATATATTGATAGGATAGTACGTAAGATAATATTAATACGTCTATCAATTGGATTACATTGTGGAAAGATATTTTAGTGTAACTATTCATTCTTTTTATTTACACACTTTGAAAATAGTGCAGGCAGAATAAGAGATCAATTTTATTTATGTTGTCAACTTTCTGTACCTTATTTTCGCAAATAAACGATTTATTATTATTATTCCCTTTATTCATTTTACTTACTCACTAATTTACATTTTTAAATATATCTTAAAAAAAAAATCATTTAAAAATATAAAAAAGTAGTGGTCCGCCGGTATCAGGAGCAGGGTCCAAGCTACCGGTGGTTAGGGCTCCAGAGAAAGGAACCTCCACACAATACGAGCCGTATCGAGGAGTACTGCCTTCTGTATCAGGCCCTTTAACCAACCGTGTAACGCCAGCTTCGACAGATGGTCGTCGAAGCTTTTGGCCATTAGGCCATTGGCCGTTACAACAATCGGCACAATGATAGCCGAGTCCACATTCCACATATCGACAACCTCGTGTGCTAAGTCGAGATACTTGATCTGTTTCTCTTTCTCAGCTTTCACGAGGTTCTCGTCATGTGGGATGGTAACATCGATAATCATTGTGCGGCGCGCTAATCGGTCTATCACCACTATATCCGGCTTATTGGCCACAATAGTCCTATCAGTGATGATATACCGATCCCAGTACAACGTAACATGGCCATTCTCGAGAACTGGGTCGGGCACATACTTGTAATACGGTACCTCAGAATCCACAAGTTTGTACTTCAAAGCAAGTTGCTGATGGATAATCCTGGCTACTTGGTTGTATCTGTGCAAGTACTCGCCGTTAGCCAGACGAGAACAGCCAGAGATAATATGTCTGATGGACTCACCCGGACGGTGGCATGCCCGACACACGTCAACCGTCCCGTCCTTCATAATATGCCTCCGGTAGTTGTTCGTTAGGATAACTTCGTCCATAATTGCACATACAAAACCTTCAGTTTCTCCGAAAAGATCACCGAAACGTAGCCAGGCCACGGACGCTGAGAAATCTACATCGGACCCATAGAGAGCCCGATAGAAGCGCCCGTGGAGCTCCTTGCCTTTCCATACCTCCTTGCGGTCATCTGTAGTATGTATCACAGGTTTGCGCCAGTTCTCGTTAGCCATGGACAACGGGGTGAGTGCTTTGTCAACTGCGACCACATCTCGGTGCATACCCACATCAACTTTGAGAAAATATTCTCTGAGACTGCACATCTCGCGGTTGTGGAGTGTCTTAGCATTTAAAAAGCCTCGACCTCCACACTTCCGCGGGATGTACAGTCTCATCACCGACGATCGTGGGTGATGCATCCGACTTGCGGTCAGCAGTGTACGGACTCTCCTATCCAGGGCGTCGAGTTCGGTTTGAGTCCATTTGAGTATGCCGAAAGAGTACATTAGTACCGGCATGACCCAACCGTTGAAGGCGCGCACCTTATTTCCGCCCGACAAAAGGCTGTTTAAAACCTTTTTCAGGCGCCCAAAGAAGCGCTCCTTCAACGATTGCTTCATGTCGGCAACATTAATGCCTAACGCTTCCGACATACCCAAATACTTGTAGGTTTCGGTCGAGCTGAGGGATCTAACCTGTATGGAATCTGAGAGTTGAACTCCCTCAGATTCCATAATCTCCCCTTTCTTTACATGCATGACTGCACATTTGTCCACACCAAATTTCATCCTGATGGCACTACTGAAGGTTTCAGTTACCTTCAGTAACTCCATCAGTCGCAATTTGTTGTGGGCAAAGAGTTTCAGGGGGGATGTAAGGGGCGAACTACCATCCTTCGCCCCAAGCCAACCTCACCTGCACGTGGTGCATCCTGCTGAATGACGAACGAGGCTCTGGCGACCGACCGATGGCGGTATATCCATCAAATAGGCGTAGCTAAATGTAACAGGCCGGTGATGGGCAGCAGCGTCACCGGTGCGAGAAGCTACGCCCTGCGATCGCCAACCCGCCTGCCCAGCGTGGCGATTATGGGCAACTCCTCCAAAAATGCAGTACAACAAAAAGCCACGGCCCCCAGTTCCCGGTGGTCCCGCTATTCCTGGTCATGGTGGCGACCATGGTAACGGCGGGGCGGGGGGTGCCAAGAATCTCCGGGCTACGGGAGGCCACCACAATAACAGATTGACCCTGGCGACGTACAACGGACGCACGCTACGGCTTGACTCGCATCTGGCGCAACTCGAGGTGGAACTTGGGAAAATTAGGTGGCACATACTAGGGTTGAGTGAAGTCCGAAGAAAGGGGGAGGACACCATAACCCTGGAATCGGGTCACCTAATGTACTTCCGAGAGGGAGACCAACAATCCCAAGGCGGCGTTGGGTTTCTGGTAAACAAGTCCCTATCTGACAACGTTGTAGAAATGTCAAGTGTGTCGAACAGGGTAGCGTACCTTATTGTGAAGCTCACCGAGAGGTATAGCCTCAAGGTAGTGCAAGTGTACGCACCGACCTCGACACACTCGGACGACGAAGTGGAGGATATGTTCGATGACATATCGAGAGCCCTCCACTTCACTACAAAGACACAGTACACCGTTGTCATGGGGGACTTTAACGCCAAAGTGGGAGTACAGAATTGCTGCGAATCGGTAGTAGGACACCATGGATTTGGAAGCAGAAATCATAGGGGGCAAATGCTCGTCAACTTCCTCGAGCGGGAGGGGTTGTTCTTGATGAACTCCTTCTTCAAGAAACAACCCCAAAGGAAGTGGACGTGGCAAAGCCCCGACACTATGACCAAAAATGAGATCGACTTCATCATGACGGACAAGAGGCATATATTCAGAGACGTCTCCGTGATCAACAGGTTCAATAACGGTAGCGATCACCGACTTGTCCGAGGCTCTCTGAATATTAACTTCAAGGCCGAACGTGTCCTTCTGATGAAGTCCAGACTCCGACCAACTCTGCTCCAGACCATGGCTGGATCTGAAACGTTCCAGGCAAACCTGGAAAACCGATTCGCTGCCGTGGAAACCACAACAGACGTAAACCAGAACCTCGAAAATGTGACTCGGATCCTCAGGGAAGAAGGTACAAGATTCTGTGATATGCAGCGTAAGGGCAAGAAGTCTAAGCTTTCAGAAGGGACTTTAGGGCTAATGAAGGAACGACGTGAAAACCCACCCGTCACTTCGTCGGCAAAGCGGTTTCTAAACCGAGAGATCAACAAGCACGTACGACGCGACCTCCGGCGCTTCAATGCTCTTTCGGTTGAAAGAGCAATCGAGCAGAACCGGGGGTCAAAGGTGTTCGTACAATCTCTTGGAAGAAGCCACCTGACGAAGTTGACCACAGCAAGTGGAGAAGTCGTCTCTTCGAAGCCAGCAGTCCTTTCGGAAGTGGAGGACTTCTATAGCCGGTTATACGCATCGCATGCATCTCGTCCTGATCCCGAAAATGAGGGTCCTAGAGCCACATTGACACGCCATTTCACCGAAGACCTGCCAGAAGTCAGTACTGGCGAAATCGAGATCGCTCTTGGGCAGCTGAAAAATGGAAAAGCCCCTGGAGAAGACGGCGTTACCACAGAGCTGCTGAAAGCTGGGGGTAACCCCGTACTGAGGGAGCTCCAGAAGCTGTTCAACGCTGTCCTTTTTGAAGGGAGAACTCCAGAGGCGTGGAGTAGAAGTGTGGTCGTCTTGTTCTTCAAAAAAGGAGACAAGACCCTGTTGAAGAACTATCGACCCATATCCCTTCTAAGCCACGTCTATAAGCTGTTCTCAAGAGTGATCACGAACCGTCTTGCGCGAAGACTCGACGAATTCCAACCACCGGAGCAGGCTGGATTTCGGAGCGGATACGGCACCATAGACCACATCCACACAGTGCGGCAGATTATACGGAAGACCGAAGAGTATAATCAGCCCCTGTGTCTAGCATTTGTGGACTATGAAAAGGCCTTTGACTCGGTTGAAATCTGGTCTGTTCTGGAGTCCCTGCAGCGCTGCCAAGTAGACTGGCGATACATCCAAGTGATGAGATGTCTCTACGAGGCCGCCACCATGTCCGTTCAAGTACAGAATCAGCAAACAAGTCCCATACCGTTGCATCGAGGAGTGAGACAAGGGGATGTTATTTCCCCGAAATTGTTCACTAATGCAATGGAGGATATGTTCAAGACGCTGAACTGGAAAGAACGTGGCATTAACATCAATGGCGAGTACATCTCTCACTTGCGATTTGCAGACGACATCGTCATTATGGCAGAAACGCTGCAGGAACTACAACAGATGCTGAATGACCTGGCTGACTCTTCTGTACGCATCGGCCTACGGATGAACTTGGATAAAACCAAGGTCATGTTCAACGAACATGTTCTACCGGAACCGATTGCGATTCACGGTGCCGTTCTCGAAGTTGTTCAAAAATATGTGTACCTCGGGCAGTCATTGCAGTTAGGTAGAAACAATTTTGAGGGCGAGGTGAACAGAAGAATTCAGTTGGGTTGGGCAGCATTTGGGAAGCTACGTCAAGTCTTTACATCGTCGATCCCACAGTGCCTAAAGACGAAAGTCTTCAATCAGTGCGTCCTACCCGTCATGGCATACGGAGCCGAAACGTGGACACTGACGGCTCGTATGGTCCATAAGCTCAAAGTCGCTCAGCGGGCTATGGAAAGGGCTATGCTCGGTGTGTCTCTGAGGGATCGCATCAGAAATGAGGTGATCCGTCAGAGAAGCAAGGTAATCGATATAGCCCACCGGATTAGTAAGCTGAAGTGGCAGTGGGCTGGCCATATTAGTCGTAGAACCGACAACCGTTGGGGTAAACGAGTTCTAGAGTGGAGACCGCGTCTCGGCAAACGTAGTGTAGGACGTCCTCAGGCACGGTGGAGTGACGATTTGCGCAGGACGGCTGGCAGAAACTGGATGCGAGAAGCCGAAAATAGATCTAAGTGGCGTGCAATTGGAGAGGCCTATGTCCAGCAGTGGACTGCAACAGGCTGCTGATGATGATGATGAAAGAGTTTCAGATCATCCATGTAAAGAAGGTGAGATATGGCCTGACCACCTCTTCTCAACCGATAGCCTAGGCCTGAATCCTCCAGCAGTGTACTTAGAGGATTCAGAGCTAAGCAAAACCAAAGTGGACTCAAACTGTCGCCCTGAAATATTCCCCGTTTAATCCATACAGGTTCATCATTCCCTTGAATCGGCCGACATTTTGGATAGCAAAGGACCGTTTTCCATTGCCTCATACATGACTCAAGGAAGGTGCGCAGAGTTGCATCTATTTTGTACAACTCCAACACCTTCATGAGCCATGTATGTGGCACAGAATCGTACGCCTTCTTGTAATCTATCCAACATGTCGACAGATCCTTGCGGGTGCGACGAACCTGTTGGCTTATGGCCATGTCTATGAGGAGTAGCTCCTTAGTTCCGCGGGACCCCTTCCTACATCCATTCTGAGAGGAGGACATAATGGAGTTAGTCTCAATGTGTTCATTAATTTTCACTCTCAGGATGGATGTAAGAAGTTTATAGACTGTCGATAAACAAGTAATTGGTCTATAATTCTTGGGTTCCGCGGGACTACCTGTCTTATGGAGCAGGTGGGTAACGCCAGTTGTTAGAAACTGTGGTAGCGACCCAGACTCTAAAGATGACTGGAATTGTGATGCCAGGACCGCGTGTGCGCTGCTATACCACTTAAGCCAAAAGTTGTGCAGTCCGTCCGGTCCCGGAGATTTCCAGTTCGGTAACGGACGGACTGCTGTGGCTACATCTGTTGGTGTTATACTGATTTTTTCCATTTGTGGTATAGCTTCACACACGCGCTCGACACCACGCATCCAGTCACCTTCGGTATGACGGACGGGCACCGACCAGATGCTTCGCCAGAATGTACTCGTGACGATATCATCCGGGCGGCATACGTCCATCACACTTTGTTCAGGTCGCTCCCAAGCTCTATATACCCACCTCTCATCGCTCTGGAACATGCGATTCTGCGAATACCGGTCAACCCGCCTCTTATACCGCCGAATACGGTTTGCCCATGCGCAAACTTTCTGCTTCAGGAAGTCGATGCGCTCTGTGACACGGGACATGTATTCTTGAGGGCTGATTTCAGTCCCCGAGAATGCCCGCCTCACAAAGCGCATCACACGTGGTCGTGTATTGCCCTCCCTGAAGCAGTATAGTTTGCCGATGAGTACCCTGGCCTCATCAATACGCCGCTCGATCCTGCACTGCCAAGCTGGTGCAGCAGTCTTTGGTCGCGTAGCTTCGTCACTATTTGTAAACTTGACGTTTGCTACACGACATGCCGCAACAGCCCCGCAATACAGGATTGAGTGCGTATCAATGAGGTTCTCGCTGCTTTCAAAAATGTTCTGAAGCAGCGAGTCCAAGGCACACACCAGCGCCCTATTCCTTTTGTGCATAGGCAAACGTGGTAGTCGGGGCCTAAGTTCGGTCGGGGTGGATCTGTATTCGCGAAGCGCATCCTCCAGCGCGCTCCTCAGTCGATCGTTGCATTGGCTACTTACCGTGACAATCCTATCATCCACTTCGTCACAAACATTAATGGTCCGCGATGTGATTGCGCCAATAGATGGCATCGGTACCACGGTCTGTGTCGAAGTCGAAATGATAGGATTGTCAAGTACCTCTGAGCGCAGCCTATCAAGTGCGGCATCGTCCAACCTGTGATTACGTTGAATGACCCGCACCTGATCCGACAATCGTTGGGCCGAGACGTCGACAGTTGGTTCCAGGTCCTGAAACAGAGACAGCATCCTAGCACGGTACGCAGTGAGGTTAGTTCCCCCCTCTGTAGACCCGTAATATGCGCGCATGACGTTCTCATTTATAGACTGAGTCCATCTCATGCGCTGCACACAACCACCGGCAGCGGGGACCCGGCTCGGGGCCGGTTGGCCCCTAGATCCCAAGCTTCTCGGTGGCCGGCCTCTCCCCTGCCGACGTACAGGTGTTGGCGACGTCGGCGGAGAGAAATACTCGTCGCTCGAGCTCGACGCGACTGCAGCCGCCGGTGACACTGGAGATCCGTTGTCCGGCGGCGGCGAGGCGAAGCTGAGCGACGGGTCCGGGGATGGTGGGCGTGCGCGTCGCGATGCTGCTCTCGTAATCATTCCATTATTTGTATAAAATCCATCGTAATTTAATTTTCATTTTAGTACCATAGGTGACATCTGTCATCTGTCCGGGTCGCATTATGTTTTTCTATTTTCTTCATGTTTATGACGTATAGGAGTTTTTAATATATTTGCTATTGCTTATTATTTGGGTAAATGGAGACTATTGCGCTTATTACAGGATGGCAAATAGCTTTATATATATTTTATTTAAATAACGTGGATGAAGGATACGTTGACATGACTTAGAGAGTTGCCAGCTTATAAAATATTACCAGTTGGGTCACTCTTTACTGTTGACTCAACTAAAAAATTTCTCTATTCTGATACTCACGGGCAATAAATACAAAAAATAAAATGAAAAAAGAAAAAACGGGCCAAGTGCGAATCGTCCAAGTGTTCCGTACCATTATCTTTAAAAACGGCAAAAATACACATTTGATGTAAGGGACAACAAACGCGGCACGTTTGTTGCTTATATATATGTTTTATTTTAATTATTTTTAAAATACATGTATATTAATATTCTGTGAATATTAAAAGCGTGGTAGATGCTTGAGATTATTGCCGTTATCAATATCGAGCAAAAACGAGCAAAGAATCACGTTTGGTGTATATATGTGAGCTCTTTTAAATATTAATATTATTCTACTCTTAAGGATTTTTTTGTTATAGCGGCAACAGAAATATATCATCTGTGAAAATGTCAACTGTCTAACTATAGAATAGAATAATTTAATCTTTAATTTCAGAGATATAAGTTACAGAACTTTTTACAAAACTAAAACCGACTTCTAAACAAAAAAAAAAAACAAAAAGTACAAAATAACTTTAATTTCGGAACTCGATGTTTTTGGTTGCTTCATTTTTTTGAACACACCGACTTCCGAAATTAAAGTAATTTTGTACTTTTTGTTTTTTTTTTGGTTTAGATGTCTATTTTTTGTAAAAAGTTTTTTTTTATTTTTCCCCTTTTAGTGGTTCACTCCCAGGTGTAAACAATAAACAAACATGCGATTTCAACGATCCCGACAGATTGGCTATCATTTATTGAAATTAATAAAAAACCGCTTGTTTGATTTCGATAAAATTTTCATGGGACCATTTGGAAAGTATACCCTTTCCAAAAAAAAAAAGAATTTTTCAAATCGGTTGGCAAGCGACGGAGTTATGCGCGAACAAACATAAAAAAAAACATTCGAATTGAGAACCTCCTCCTTTTTTAGAAGTCGGTTAAAAATATAGACTATCACGGTTCATGAGATACAGCCTGGTGACAGACGGACAAACAGATAGACGGATGGATAGCGGGGTCTTAACAATAGGGTTCCGTTTTACCCTTTGAGTACGGAACCGTAAAAGGACCTTAACTCCAAGACTTAACATTGATTACATTATTACTACAGCAGTTCATTAGTTTATTGCCACAGACACTGTATCAAAAGACAATGTATCTCATTATTATAAGAAAAGGTAATACACTCATAAATTACTTTAACGCTTCGGGATCCAGTCTAATAAAAACTCAGTCTAACATAAACTCATTACAATGAAACTTGTTTGAAAAGAAGTGAATCGGTTGGTCCGTTTTTTATTTACTGTGAGAATGTGAAGTTAATAATACTACTGCCAAATACCCTTTTTTAGGGTTCCGTGATCAATCGGTAAAACGAGATCCTATTACTAAGACTGACATGAACCGTAATAGTAAGACAGTTGAAAATTTCACAGATGACGTATTTCTAACAGCACATACTAAAAAACAGAATAAAATAAGTATTTAAGGAGCCTCCCACACAACAAACGGAAACGTAACACTTGGCCGGTTTTAAAAAGATCGAGAGAGAGATTCCTATTGAAATAAGCAGTATCTTTCTACTCTTTTCTCTGTAAACAATTTTCTTTTTTATGTTTGTTGTACGAACATAAATAAATAAATAAGATCAAATCAGGAATTCATTACGTAGCTATTGTTTACCGGTTTAAACTGTCGAAACTCAGTCGTTTAATCGCAACTGAGATTCTTAGACAGTTATATGAAATGACTGTTATCCGAACTTGATTAATGTTAAACAACTAATTTTGTTAACTGTACATATATCGATAATTGAAAGAGCAATGAAGCTGCTTGGTCCTTGTATTTTAGCTTGAAGCTCATATTTTTATTTTTGTACTTTGAATTAAATTAGTATTGTATTTGTACGCCTTTTAGACAAAACATGTTGATGGATTTTTTTTTTGTAATCATTCTAGCTGATTGTAAACCTAGACGTGTTGTGAACAAATAAATATATTATCTTATCTGTCACAATTAAGTTAAAATACAGTCTTTTTTTAATACCTAGTAAATTCCTGAGACATTCACTAGTGTTTCGATGATCTAGAAATGAATTAAAAATTCAACATGATTGGTCTTTCATTATACTAACGATAAAACCGAAAAGATAAAGTCCAGTCTAGACAAATAAGATAAAATTATTGGTTTACCAAGGTTAAATTTTCAATTGTGTTCATCACAGTTGGGCGATTGAATATTTATGTAAAAGTTACAATCTTGAAGTTCTTTGGGACTTAATTTAAAACTGGTTGCTACCGGTGATTCCACTCGGGTGAAATTAATACTCCACTCTTCATAAATTACTAGCAGCGGCCAATACGATAACAACCAGACCTGGTTCGATGGCCCGTCGTGTTCCACGCGCGCCTCAAAGAGATGTCAGCAAAGAAGACGGGGCCCCATAGGGCCAGTGCCTGCTAGGATTGCGGATTTTTTTCGAAAGAGTCTCTGCGACCCTGGAACGCAAAGAGCATTAGTAGCAACAAGGGTCGGGATTTCTCTTACATCAAAAATTATGTTCTCTATATACAATTCTTTTTTTTTTTTCATATTATCACAGACCTATTGAATAGCGGCTCACAGGTTGCACCTACCTGCCAATTTTCATTTATGTAGCTTTAATAGTTTCCGAGTAAAACGGCTGTGACATACAGACAAACGGACGGACATTATAAGGGTTCCGTTTTTGCTATTCGGCTACGGAACCCCTAAAAAGGTAGCGTATGCGGTCCTAATTCATGTTTCACTTTTCTTCCATCGTTATCGCTGGTAGATCTTCACTTTGTTTGGAGTCATTTTACAAAAAAGTCATTTTTAAAAGCCATGTGATGGAAATTTTGGGAAATCCCTCTCTTAGAGTTCCCCAAGGAATCAACATGCCGAAATTCAGCTTTCAGCTTTTCAGTTTTGACACTCAGTCAGTCACTCAGTAACAGAGTTAGTAAGACAGTAGCGGACTCAGTAAGAGATTTATATTTATTGAGTATCCTCTGCCGCGACTTCGTCTGCGTAGAACAGTTACTAACCCCGATTTTAAAGCATTCTTCATTGGTGCTTTGCTCTTATTAGCCTGAGCGTGATAATATACAGCCTTTCTCAATAAATGGGCTATCTAACACTGAAAATAATGTTGAAATCAAACTTGCAGTTCCTGAGATTAGCGCGTTCAGCAAACGAACAAACTCTTCAGCTTTATATATTACTATAGAAGTATAAATTGCGCATCTCTAAAATGACAGCCCAAACATTTAATAAAATATATACATGCCAGACAGCCCAATATTTATAAAATAATCAAGAATAATAGAAAATGTCTCCTATAAAATCCATCGAACTTGATGAAGTAGTGATGGCACAGTCATATTCTAAACTTCTGCTAATTTCCCCTGAGCTGGCTGATGCGTTATGTCGCCATAAAACGTAATGAATTGTATCCAGCTCCAGTTTATAACCTGAATTCATATTGCGCATGAATTTGTAAAGTGTTTTCGTTCACATTTCTGAATTAGTTCTGTTCCCATTGTGTGTTGTTTTTTTTTTTGTATTTACTAGAATGGTATTAATATTTCATTGGCTTGTGCTGTTATTGTTGTGTTGTTGCTTTTTTATAAGTTGTGTGTGTGTGTTTTTAGTTTCCGTGTATTTTTTTCCGATCCGATCATATTCGTATTCATGCATGAAAGTTCGTAAAATATTAAACACCACCTATGTTTTTCTTTTTGTTATTTGTTGTCATAGCGGCAACAGAAACACGCAGTCAGTGAAAATGTCAACTGTCTACCTATTGCCGTTTATGAGATACAGTCCGCTGACAGAAAGACAGACGGACAGATGGATAGACAGACAGACGGACAGCAGAGGCTTAGTTATAAACAACATAATAATAACTCATTTATTTCGGATAACAAAGACCCATAACATATACAATATATAATGTACCATAAAGACTATCATACATATTTATAAAAACCACAATAAACTATTGTACACAAAGTGACGAGTGCGTCAGTTATTGGGTCCCGTTGGCCTTTTGGCGTGGAACCCTAAAAAGTACTCTCAAAATTCACTGTCACTATAGTTACAACTTCATTTAGATTATAGTAACTATGTAACAATGAGTACATAAGTGTTAAACTTGATATTTTAATGCATATCAAATAAATTGTTTCATTAAAACCTACGTATGGGAACACGATAAAATGAACTTATCTATACTAATATTATAAAGCTGAAGAGTTTGTTTGTTTGTTTGTTTGTTTGAACGCGCTAATCTCAGGAACTACTGGTTCGAATTGAAAAATTCTTTTTGGGTTGAATAGACCAGTTATCGAGGAAGGCTTTGGGCTATATATCATCACGCTTAAGCCAATAGGAGCGGAGCAGCGATAAAGAATGTTTTAAAATCGGGGATTCCACGGGGAATAAGTCGCGGGCAGCAGCTAGTGATTTTATATTGTGTTTTACGTCTTTTTTTTTCATTATTTGGATGACACGGTTGGCGCAGTGGTACAGCGTTCGGTTGCTACGCTACGTGTCGCGTGTTCAATCCCCACACGGAACAAATGTTTGTATGGCTTACAAAGATGATTGTTCCGGGTCTGGGTGTCTTGTGTATGTGAGTTTACATGTTTGTGAACGCACCCACGATACATGAAAGTAAATCCTGATGTGGGGCAAAGTTTCTTTTTCAAAGTTCCCTCTGTTATGTATGATTGAAACGTAACTAAATTTTTCAGATCACTCAGTCTTTTTACAAATGACAGATCCATAATTTCATCGATATCGATAAAACCAATTATAGCAGAGCACATCACTACACAGTTACAACACGTCCTTAGCACATGATTGTGTGCCTCACAAATTGTTCGCAAAACATTCGCGAATTTGCCTCCATTTACATAATCTTAAACGCGGAACAGTTTTACTTCCTTACGTTTATGTGTAACGAGTTTATTTACTTTGAATTATGAGGGTAATTATGAAATAAGGATGAGTTTTGTTTGAGTGATTAACTGTCTCCTCACTTCGTCGTACAGGTGACGTCATGGGGGCAGGGCCCCAAATCTGCTATTTTTATAAATTTGTCATTCCAACACGATCCCATTATCATTTTGCGAAAAGTTCGTTATCTGCTAAGTTCATAATGGTTTTTCATTGTTCTGTCAATGATCTCGTAATACTTTTTGACAACCGAGCTATTAAAAGCAATGACTGCACAACGACGTTCTAATGTGTAGGTTACTGATCAAAGGAACTGTCAAAATTTTTGCAAATTATCGCATACGTCTGTCATTCAGTAGTCATTATGTACGAGACCGTCAGTGTTTTGTGTTAGTCAGTGGTTGACCATTGGAAAGTCATAATGACGCTTTTATACTAGTAGATCAGCAAACTTGTCAAAATCAACAATTATGAAACCAATGATAGACCATTCTGACACTATTGTAATAGTAGACTCAGGGCCCTGATGGATGCTCGTGCGAGGCCACGCGGCACTGCGTCGCATGTGCGGCTGTTGGCAAGCCGGCCGAGCACTGGGCTGGGGGAAGGGCCTGCGCCCCATCCGCCCCGACCAAGCGCAAGAGGTCAGCCGCCGCCGCCGCCTCTGCCGCCGCCGCGGCTTCCGTCGCCGCTTCTGCCGCTGCTGCTGTGGGTGCTGCGACTCCTGATACTCGGGAGGGGGCTGAAATGGAGTGCCAGTAATGGTCCCATTGCAGCCTCCTCCAGAGACAAGTCGGCCGCTGTGCTATTGCGCAGTGGCTGATGCCTGTGGACGGTGAGCGTGGGTGGCTCGCCGTCCGATACCAGGCTGAGTCGACGACGCGTTGTGTTCCACGCGCGTCTCAAGGAGCCGTCAGCACCAGGGACGGGGCCCCATAGGGTCGGTGCCTACTAGGGTTGCGGAATTTGTTCGAAAGAGTTACCGCGGCCCTGGAACGCAAAGGGCACAAGAGGAACACGGATGGGTTTTAGTCAGTAAGAGTCTGACACTCCCTACCGCTCCACCCAGGGCGGGAGGGGTCATTTGACGATTACCCATTCAAAAAAAAAAAAAAAAGGGCCCTGATGGGCCTGAAGATTTCATTTAAAATGTTGTTCGAACTGAGAACGAATATTATATTATATAACTTATTTCTGCCTTCGGCTTCCCTCGTGTGCTAAGTCAATAGTAATCCTAAGGGAACATTCTCCCGGGATGAAAAGCCGGGAGAATGGTCTATCTTTGTACCAAATTTCATCCAGATTGATTTACGACCATCCAAACTTTGACATTTATAATATTATGTAGGTTTGGTTAGTTATACATGAAGATACTATGACTCAATTTATGATTTCACTGAAATATCTAGATTACACACTAGAAATTTCTCCTGTATCGTGGGTGCGTTTACAAACATATTAACTCGCATACACAAACAACCAGACCCGAAACAACCGTCTGTAGGCCATATAAATATTTGTTCCGTGCGGAATCAAACAAGCGTCACGCGGCGCAGCAGCCAATCGCTCAACCACTGCGCCAACTGTGTCGGCAAAATTCTAATATAACTAGGTGACCCGTGCAACTTTGTTTGTGTCACGTTTTTCATGACTACTCCGCTCCTATTGGTCTTAGCGTGATGATGATATATATCATACATAATACAGAAGAGTTTGTTTCTTTGCTTAAACACGCTAATCTCAGGAACTGCTGGTCCGATTTAAAAATTCTTTCCATGTTAGATAGTCCATTTATTGAGAAAGGTTATTGGCTAAAATTCTTTGTGTATAAAATATCCCATTTAACGAAAAAGGCTATAAGCTGTACATATATCAACACGCTAAGATCAGTAGAAAAGGAGCACCAAGGAAAAATGTTGGAAAAACGGGGTTATTTTTTCTCTCTCTCTTATGTAACGCAGGCGAAGTTGCGTGGGTCAGCTAGTACATTTATAAAAGCGAAAGGTCATATATTCGTTCCTTATTGATTAATCACGATATCTCAAAAACTAGTAGACCTATGAATATGAAATTTGGCACGTTGATAAATTATGAGTAGGAGACGTCAGCTAAGTCTTTTATAATGCATCATCCTGTTTAAATTTCATTTGATCAGTAACGACGCGCGGCTGCTGCCTAACCGTACTGTATCCATATTGTAAGGTTTTTTGTTTTTTCAATCTACCTCACAATGTTCTATAAATTTTTGTATGTTGTAAAACTCATTATTATGTCAATGTGTTATTATTTAGGCTACTTTAAGGTGTTCAACATCCAGACAAACCTATCAAGGTTTTGTGATGTTTCTTGATATGGTCTGTATTTTTTATCACTAGTTAATAAAACAAAAAAAAAAAAGTATGGATTTTAGGAAACTCTACGCGTAAAGGAGTGAATTAGGTTTGGAAATGCTTTGTACTAAATCTGCACAGGCGAAGTCGCGGCAAAGTGCTAGTATTCAGGTCAGCCCTAACATCGTACTGGCACAGTATTACAATATTTCCTACAGTACGGCGACGAATGTACTTGCGCAGAGCAACGGAGGGGAACTCGCGGGGTGTCGGGCGGCGCGGGCCGCGTACCGCAAACACGCTTAGTTTGCGATACCGAGCGCGAAGGGCAGACGCGGGCGTGTTTTTTGTGTAATAATTTTATTATACTTACATTCTATAATGGTGCACACAAACTGTTCTGTTTGATTTTTTCATTTGTGTACCATAGACTTATGGAATATTACAGACGCCCCACCCGCGCCGCCGCCGCTAAAACAAAACTGACTTGTGCACACAATTTTGGCCACTTTTCCTTATAATTTTATGTCTGATAATTATAATTGTAAAGGTATGTGTTTGTTTATTGAATTTATAGGTACTTACCTGCTTACTTTCCAGGCGCGAGATATGGATAGAAGCTTGTCAAAGACGGTAATTGAAAAGTAAAACAGTTGTACAAAAAAAAAATCTGATAACTCCGTCGGATAGATGTCCATAAAATATTGGACACGTATTGTTTTCTTTTTTCATATAATAAGAAAAAAACGAAGACGATACAGTGCGTTGAAAACTCGTGTGACGTTACTACTCGCTACAATTTTTACCGAGCCGTGACGTAACAAGCCCCGACTCCTGATCTTTGATGCTTTTTATCTTCGTCAGTTTTTATAGATTTAATAAAGGAAAAAATACGTGAACAATATTTTTCTATAATCTTACTGACGGACTAAACATAATCAGATTTTTTTACTCAGGAAACATCCTTATTACCTATATAACATGTAGGTACGTATGTGGTTTACACTTTTAATAAATAATTATATTAGATTTAATAACCACAATTATTTTGGATGTAAATATGAATAAATGATTACATCATAATAGTAATAATCACAATTGTTTTATTTCCCATTTGGTGACAACCCTTCCATACTTGCATGTGGCAGCGTAAGTACCTACACTGGCGGCGGCATCGTGCGACATCAAAGGCGTTTCCCTACTGTAATATTGAAATACTGTGGTACTGGTGATGATTGCGCGAAGACTGGACTGCCCTTTCCTTCGACACTGTTGCGACAGACATGATGCGTTACCAGTGTCGGAGAGAAGGTATTGATTTGAAATAATTTTAATTTATATAATTTGATTTAAATTTATTTTATTTGATTTGAATTTGATTTCAATTTATTCAATTTGATTTGAATTTGATTTCAATTTATTTAATTTGAATTTATTTTATTTTTAATTTAGTTGTTGTATTTATATTTTATTAATTACTTTGTATTAATTTTTGTGTGATTTTGTATTTACTATTTTAGGTATAATTTAATTACATTACTATTTTCTAATATGGGTTATGGTACC
This sequence comes from Hecatera dysodea, assembly GCA_905332915.2. Classification (NCBI taxonomy): domain Eukaryota; kingdom Metazoa; phylum Arthropoda; class Insecta; order Lepidoptera; family Noctuidae; genus Hecatera; species Hecatera dysodea. The sequence goes on from HG995305.1 coordinate 16,244,683, forward strand.
TGAAATAAATAAATAAATTAATTGAATTACATACAAATCGAGCTCTTCGTCTGCGCAGTTTAAGCTAAATCGATTTTTACCATTTTTAAGGTTGAATTCCAAAAATCCCTCCTTAGTGCTGACCTACATAATAAAAAGCTTTTTGAAAAATTTATTGGTCCTAGTCGTAATTGTTTCATTGATATGTCAGGCAAGCAGTTTCCCTTTTATATATTTTATAGATAAAAGATAAATAATACCTGCGCAGATCGATCTTCAAGGTTAAGCAACGCTTGCCAAGGTTGGTCTGTGGATGGGTGTCCAGCTTAACATACCGAGTTTCCTCCGTGCCTCGGAAAGCACGTTAAACCGTTGATCCCGGCTGTCATTTGGAGATCTTTGGCAGTCGTTACGGATTGTCAGAAGCCAGAAAATCTGACACCAGTCTTGCCAAGAAATACCGTGTTCCCCAGTTAATGGGTTGTGGAGGTCTGGTAGGCAGCCGCTCCACGTTAAATACTGGTCTTGAGCTGAATCCGGTATGATTGGAAGCTGACCCCAATATAGTTGGGAAAAGGCTAGGATGATGATGATAGATAAAAGATAAATAACTACCAAATGTAGAAGAAATTCAGTAACTGAGTCCAAGGGAATTCAAAGGTTATATTTAATTCGCGCTACCATTACGTCGCCGACTCACTGTCAGTTTGTATGTCAATATAAACTGTCAGTCAATCTAGACAGGGGTTAAGTAGACGCACGTTTTAGTTAAGTTTTTTGTGTGTCCTTTATAAAACGTAAGATGTGTTTCTTGGAACTCGTTTAGACTACGGAAAATTTTCGCAAATAATATGAAAAAAATCTATCAAGGTTACGTAGCCTTGATAGATTTTCACAGCTGTGATTGGCTAGTGCTTGACCATTTATATAAACAATTAATTAATAGATAATTTTGTGCGAAAAACTGGTCGTGAGACTTCACTAAAGTTCTTTACGAAACTCTTAATATATAGTTAAGTGAATAAGATCCATAAATCTTACTAATATTATAAACGCGAAAGTTTTTAAGTATGGATGTTTGGCTACTCTTCCATGCAAAAACTACTGAATGGACCTTGATGAAATTGGGCACAGATATAGATCGTACTCTGGAATAACACATAGGATACTTTTTATTCCGGGATTATGTTCCCTTGGGATAATTTCCGACATTCACGCGGGCGAAGCCGCGGGCAGCGGCTAGTCTATACTAATATTATAATGGGAAAAGATTGTTTATTTTGTTTGTGCCCAATAAACTCCAAAACAGCTGGACTGGACTGCATTTTTAACATTTTTTCGCCAATGGAAAGCTAGATTATCGGCGAGTAATATAAACTATATTTAGCCCCAAAGTTTCCTCGGGAACGGGAAGAGCACAGGTTCTGTATATTTGGCCCATTCGTATGAAAAATCCGTTGGTAAAGTGGCCATTTGCCGCCTGCACTCACTTCGTCTACAGCCTCTTGACGTTTTATGGAGTGCAAGTTACATTTCTTTCTTCTCCATCAAAAGGCTTAAAGCCGCCCAATGGGCAATACTCGAAGTTTCCTTGCGTGATATCCGCAAGAGAACCAACGTTACCAACATAGCCCAAAGGATCGCCAAACTGAAATGGCAGTAGACAGGGCATATAACTCGCAGAACAGATAGTCAATGGGGCCGAAAACTTCTGAAGTGGCGACTGCGTACCGGAAGACGCCGTGTTGGACGGCCTCACACAAGGTTCACCACACACAAGGCGTCTCCAAGCCATGCGGTCTTCTATATGGCATCGGACCATCTTGCTAGGTCTACCTTGAACGCGCTTTTCTTCGACCCTACCCAATATCATGAGCTTTCCAAGCCATGCTTGGATGAATGCATAATTTGCCCGAAAAGGTTGAGGGCACAATCCAGGTATATTACAGAGATTTAACCCTTAGGTTGAATGAAAAAAAAAAAACCCACTAAATAGCCTAGGGCAGTCGGGTAATCTATACTAATATTATAAATGAACGTTTGAAAGTTGCAGAACGGCTGGATATATTTTGATAAAATTTGGCACAGCGGCAGATTATAGTCTGAATTAGTACATAGGATACTTTTTATCCTGGACGTATGGTCCTTTAGAATAATTTTCGACATTCACGTGGGCGGCAGCTAGTAAAACTATATTTTTATAATTTCTCCTGTAAGTCCGTGTTTTTAACCCACTTCTAATTTTTTCTCATAAAACTGTAGCTCAAAAAATATTAAAAAAAATCGCCCGTCTGCACTCCTAAACGTTCAGAATCAGAGTAAAGTGCGAACTTAAATATTCATAACGGCAAATATGGAAAAATCTTGTCGGAACATTCTTCGTTGAATGGAACATTCTGGCGCGTTAGTTATTTACGGGCTGGCACCGAGAATACGGGTATAATTCTGTTTCAGAGATTTTGTAGTTGAAATAAAGTGTTCTGGTCGAGTAGTGTAATAAAGTGGCAATCATTTCCTTACGTTTTTTTTTTTTCTTTTTTTTTCTTGATTTCTGCATTCAGATCGGCTGTAGTAAAGTCAACCTTCTCGGGTCTTCGCATGGATCGATCTTCAGTTTGTGTGTCAGTCCACCTACATTTAATGCCGTATACCCTTACTCCTGCCAGGGGCGTGCGCTCCATATAGGCAATTAGGCTAAGCCTACCCTACCATAGCAACGGATAAATAAAACAAATGTATTTATTGTAACTATGCAATAAAATAAAACAAAAATATTTAATAACTCATAACGCCTAGTATAATGCTTATAGCAACTTCTCGCTCGTGCGTGTGACGTATTTCAAACTACGCTGTTCCTACGAAACGGTTCACATAGGCCACAATACGGAGAGCCTTATTTCAATTGATAAATTTATGCATGTGTGCAAATGTTCTTGTGTATGTACGCCCATAATTTACACACACATGTATAAATTATGGGCGTTTCTAGGCTCGCTGGAGCCCACTACACGGGTCCTGATTGGTTCACCACACAATTCAAGGACAAGTAGTAAAATTTTATGAATGGAAATCGCTTAACAGGGTTGCCAATTTGAGAATAATAATTTCCTTAATAACTTATAGATATAGTTTAAAAAAACTGGTTAGTATTATCAAAAGTATAAAATGTACAAAATAAATGTTAAATTGTAATTAATAACCCTCTAAATATAATTAAAAACCGCAAGAATTTAACTTTTCTCCCTAAATTTTCCAAACTTAGTTTGAGAATTTGGTTTAAGGGGAATTAGAAAAATAAAATTGGCAACACTGTTGACATAGAATTGTCAATTTTGGCGGGTTAAGATGTATAACCCGGCAAAATGTCATTACATGTCATTCTTAAAGATTACGATAGGACCATGTAGCAATTTTTTTTGGAAGTGTATTGATTGTCTTTTTAAATGATATTTTTGCAAGAAAAAGAGAAGCCATATTGTTGATATTGTTTCATGTGACAAGCAATTATAGTCGTTCGAATATTTTGTTGTTGAGTGTTATAAATCATAGTGCATTGATTTATAAGTAATTCGTTCTGAGTCATAAAGTAGTGTAAATATTAAAGTTTAGTTATTTGTTTACATACTTAAAAATGGTCCTAAATTGTGAAGTTTGTGCTGACAATGTGTTTGTTAGAGATTAAAAACAGTAAGTTTTCACAGCTATCGTACAATGATAAGATTCAAGTTGTTTCTAAAGGTAGATGTTTACCCGAGTTACGAGAATTAACTCAAAAATAATTCATCTCGTACTCGTCATTTCAATCCTCAGAGTTATGAAACATATAACTGGCTATGTGTGTACACACAAATTATTTTGTTTTCTGTGCATTTTGTTCAATACTTCTAGAAAGAGTAGTTTGTATCGTCAGAATATCGTGATTTGAATTTGGTGAGTTTTTAAAATTATATGTTTCTCATCGTTCCGTATCGTGATTTCAACCCAGTAGAATGTGGTGAGCTTTTTTTTTTGGACATTATGTCTGGCCTACCCTTACTCTAGAACCACTGCACGCCCCTGACTCCTGCATAATGTAAAAACATTATGGCTGCGTCAGCGAATGGTATACAGAAAGAAAAAGAGTTTATTTGCGCCAAGAATGACGCAAACCGAAAAAAATAAGCAAAATTACAAAATGTTTGCAAGTTGGGAAAATATGCGGCATATTCGCGAAAAAAGCCTATCGTTCAGCATAGTGCTGGAACATGTACGAGACAGAGCCCCAGCACTGGTTTTCATCGACAATCGGCGTTGACAGAATGACGTCAATCTACCTTTATACCGTTGCTGAGCACTAGGTAAACATAATAACACTGGATTTAGCATCACCCTAAAAGAAGATCTGGTAGTTATTTAAAAAAGCTTTGATCGCAAATCAAAGAAAAAAAAGCTGAAATTATTATTGGATTTTTCATCGAGAATGACTGTATTAAAACTTATCTGGCAAATTTAGGTGAACTTTACTGCAATAGGGTATTTTACTGTAAAAATCTAATTAGTCCTTCTGATAGATTTACAAAAAATATTGGACACGTATTTTTTCTTTTTTCACGTAAACAAAACATGAAGACGATACAGTGCGTTGAAAACTCACGTGACGTCACTACGTTGCTACAATTTTTACCAGCGAATTTTTACCATATTTTAGGTTATGCAGATATTTTGATACCTAGCTACCCCTCTGCCTACCCCTTCAGGAACATTGTGTGTTATGAATTTTAATAAGAATAAAACAAATCAGCCTCCAAGACATAATTTAACATGATAAAATAACAATTGAATATCAAATAGCCAGGTATTAAAAATTCTCCTCCTAACTCAAAGCTTAGAACATCTTTTGTACTCAAAGGCTGCAAGTTAGTCTTTATAAAAGCCGTTTTATTAAAGAATGGAATAAAAATGCAGCTTTTATGTTACTCAGGTTGACTTGAGCATGTTTTTGAGAGGAATATTAGCTTCGGTTCTTTTTCTTGAGAGAATAGTTATGAATTACTTGTACCTACATCAACTTATACTTACAACAACAACACCTTTTTTATGGGAAATCATCAAATGACTTCTCCCGCTCTGGGCGGAGCGGAAGGGAGTGTCAGACTCTTACGGACTAAAACCCGCCCGCAGGACCGCGGTGACTCTTCGAACAAATTCCGCAACCCTAGCAGACACTGACCCTATGGGGCCCTTCTTCGTTGCTGACAGCTCTTTGAGGTGCTGGTTGCTATCGCACGACAAGCCACCCATAGCTCGCCGTCCGCAGGCCATTGCCTACTGTGACTGGGAATCGCCCTGCGTTTCCCGACGCCCGGTGCGTCTCTTTTGTTAGCCAGAACAACACCTTATGTATTAATAAACTTGAGTAAGGATAAATGTGGAGCTTAGATGTCCTAACAGATAAAAGTCCATAAAAAAGTACCAGTCTTCTATGCTCAGTTTAAGTCAGGATTTTTTAAATTTTTAAATAGTTAACTCAGGTAAATGTTAATAGGCAGTTGCAGAATTATTTAGGGTCTAATTCTAAACGACTAGACTACATTCAAATGCCAGCTGCAAAGTTGCGGGTTTTAGTATAGTCTATTTATAGAAATGCATCAAAACTAACCTCTGCGCAGCCCCTTTACCATGAAATGTCTGTTCTGAATCTGCTGAGACAAAAAGGATTATGCTATTTTTCTGTATAGCGCCATCTCTTTTTTATACCGGAATTATGATATCTATGGCACCCCATTGTTTGGTTGCAGTTGGCGTGCAATCGGATTGCAGTTGTATAATTCTTAGATCTGGTTAGCAGTGTCTATGAGGTTATGTCAACTGTATCCAAGTTTCCCGATCATAACTTCTCTTCGTTCGTTTCAACACAAACGAAAATACATTTTTTGTCTATACTAATATACAGGGTTATTTGTAAAACACCAACAACCTCTTAAGAGGTCATTGTAGTCATCATTATGAACAACTTTTACCATGGGACCAAACCTGAAATCTCTCTGTTCCTTAGATTTTGATCAGTTATACGAACATAAATATAGGGAACAGTTGATTTTTTTACAAATAACTCTGTTATGTTGATTGTTTGTTTGTATTGAATAGACTCCGAAACCACTGGACCGATTTGAAAAATTCTTTCACTGTTTAGAAGCTTCACTATCCCCGGGCATGACATAGGCTACATTTTATCCCCATATTCCCACGGGAACTATGCGTTTGAAACCGCGGGGCGCTGCTAGTAAACAATATGTGTCTTTCATCAAACCACGTCACATTCATATCTATCCTACGTTCAACTTTATTTGATTAATTCATACAAAATTCACAATTTTTTTCCTCGCCACGACTCTAATACAAAATTACGTGCATCAGCACCAACATCAGAACTTTTTACAGAAAAAAGCCCTCAAACAGTAGCCGACCTAACCGGCTTTCATTCGTAGCCTATCATTTGAGACCACAAATCACGCCCACATTATAATTTATGGGCCACAATAACCTGATGTCTTAATACTGGCAACACTTTAATTATATTAGTATTGTCTATTAATTAAATGCTGACATGTTAATATTGTGCGTGGGTGTGGCTTTAACTTATGAATTTAAATTTTTGGAGCTGTCATACGCGTTTTTATTAAGGACTGTCTAGTGATAAACGTCTAGCTAAAAAGTGTGTGCCTTGTTTGCTGCAGTGCCTGTTGAACAAATCGCATGTTTTTTAACTGACTTCTAAAAAAGGAGGAGGTTCTCAATGTTGGAAGGTTGTATGTTTGTTTACATTCTGTTTTTTTTTTTGTAATTTTTAACCGAATTTCAAAAAGGAGAAGGTTCTCAATTCAACTGTTTTTTTTGTTTGTGCTACCTCATAAGTTTGTACTGGGTGTACCGATTTTGATGATTCTTTTTATATTCGAAAGCTGGTGCTTGTCATGTGGTCCCGTTTAAAGTTGTACTTTTTGTTTTTATTGTTTAGAAGTCGGTTGTATTTTTTGTAAAAAGATTTTTTATTTACTATCTCATAAATTTCGTATATTAAAGTTAAAAATAACACTAACCATGAGTACATCTGGTGTTTTACAAATAACCCTGTATAAAGGTGCTCGTAAAGAAGCTATAATCCTGCTAATAGCTGATCGTACTTATATTTCTTCAATCTTTTACAATAACATTATAATGTTCGGAAAGATTTTTCCAATTAACTTACAATTTATTTATTCAGATTAACAATTTATTCGACAGAACCAATGATATTTCATTGCTAGTATGTCCTTATAAAATATGTTAGTATCTAATAACTAAAAGAGACCTGGTCCTCTGCGTGAGGCTTCTGTCTATTTTTCTACATAATGTTATATATTACGATTTACATGGTTGTTTTTTATTCGATGAAGAATAGTGACATTTTGTCCCATAAGAATTTAGTTCAGTTTCGTCAAGTAGTTTTTATTTTATGAGCATTTTTGTTAATTTCAATAAATGATAGCAAATCTGTCGGGATAGCTGAAATCGCATGTTTATTTATTCTATACACCGATTTATACCACGTACGCTGTGATGGCTATTTTTAGCTGGGAGTGAACCACTAAAAAGTGAAAAATAATAAAAAAAACTTTTTCCAAAAAAATGAAACCGGCTTCTAAACAAAAAGACCAAAATAACGTGTAAAAAACTACAGCTAGCTTATAGCCCAAAAACTTTATCAAACCGAATCTTACCGACGTATAACATAACATACATGTTTTGCCCGCAGGCACCACGCCCATATAATAACTCAATAAGCTGACGTATCGGATATTTCGCTTTTAACTTAATTAAAATATTTCGTAATATCACTGTGTTGTGTTGTTTTTGTTTGAAACGAAAGTGTTTGTTTACTTTGAAGGGACTAAGGCTCTATGAAGTGACGGTATTACTATGCCGAGCTAATCATAATCAGCAAGCTTGTGTCATGCTTCTAGTACTCCAATATGATGATATGAACCGTCTAATCTACCGTCCTAAAGTGTACTGTGCTGTTTTAACGCTCCACAATAATTAGTGGTTTTATAAAGTTTTAACAAAGTTTCGGTTCAGTGTTGGTGATGAGTTTGTTTTTGGACATACATACTATCTGTGAGTTGAAGAAATTACACATAAACATTACAAATAAGACTTATTTAGGAAATAATAAGTGAACTTTTTGTCAATATACCCAACCGCACACCGAATACAGAGCCCTTGACGCGAACGCGTAAGCGACGCCGTCTTCCGTGCACTTAAGACCTTTTGGTCGCGAACTCCGAGTCACTCACTCGGTGTGGGCATTTGTTAGTGTGCGCTTTCAACTAGCGAAATATTTATTTTTGGCTCTGGGCCTTTGTTCGTGTCCACCTCTTTTGAAGTCATAATAATTTATTATTTGGACTTAAGGATGACTACATTACCTCCGAAATGGGGTTGCTGTGCTCTTGAACACATTGATAAAAGCTTTATTCGATGTAAAGAATGCGAGAATGCGTTTCATTTCGAGTGCCTTGGCTTAGATTCGACATGTGATCTGACATCGTGGTTCTGTTCTCAATGCACTATAAAACCATCTGAAGCGGTAAACATCGACATCACACCTGCACGCTTTAATCCTAACATAACTCAGCGCAAAAACAAGAGGCAAGCATTGCAATCCCCACCAAATCCAGCAACTATCCCCGTCACGGAAGAAGGTGTTCGTGCCATTGTTGAAAATGTGATGGAATCGAAGATGAATTCTCTTTTAGAAAAAATCACATCCACCATGAGCAACTTGCTGAACAAGGAGCTAACCGAAATACGTGAAGAAGTTGCTGGCCTTAGAGGCTCAGTAGAATTTCTTAGCAATCAATATGACGACATGTTGAAGGAGAGAAAGCAGGCTGAAGAAAAAATTAAAGATCTACTGGATAAAAACGAGAAGTTATCATCCACAATCAAAGACATGTCAAGCCGTTTAAACACCTTGGAACAACACGCTCGTGCAAGTAATGTTGAGATTCAATGTGTCCCCCAGAAGAAAACTGAAAATCTTCTCAATATTGTAACTCAGCTGGGGAAAACCATAGGTTGCGACATTAAAGAGGAAAGCATCAGTAATTGTACTCGTGTGATGAAGCTCAACAACAACACAAACCGTCCTAAATCAATTGTTGTACAATTTGCCACTCCCAGATTACGGGATTCTTTCCTAGCAGCTTCTATAAATTTCAACAAAGCAAAGCCAGTCAGTGAAAAGCTAAACACATCTCATCTTGAGCTTGATGGTGCGAAATCTGCGATCTTCGTGACGGAACATCTGAGCCCGGCTAATAAGGCACTACACACGGCTACACGACTCAAAGCTAAAGAAAAAGGGTATCGTTATGTTTGGATCAGAGGAGGACGTATTTTTGTTAAGAAGTCAGATGATTCCGATACCAAGATTATGAAAGACATGGATTCACTACAATCAATCGTATAATTTTAAAATTTTCAACTAAAAGCTGTTACTGAGGCTATTATCGGTTAAATTCGGTACCTTTAACATATATTACCAAAACTCTCGTGGATTGCGATCTAAAACTCAAGAATTTTATTGTAATTTAGTATGTTCAAATTTTGACGCATTAGTATTAACAGAAACCTGGCTCAATAACTGTATTCATAGCAGCGAACTTTTTGATAAAAGGTACATAGTTTTTAGACGTGACAGAGAAACTTCACGTTCTCATGCTAAAAAACAGGGAGGAGGTGTCTTGGTCGCTATATCGAGAAAGTACGCTGCTAATAGACAATGTTCTTGGGAAAGCGGGTGCGAAGATTTATGGGTCACTGTGTGTGTTGCAGCAGGCTTCAAAATAGCTATTTGTGCTCTTTACTTGCCCCCACCTGTGCATTATTCTGTTTTAGAGCACTTCTTGGATAACTATAACGCTGTAGCAGAAAGAAATGATCATTGTACTATTCTTATCGGTGACTTCAATATGAGCAATATAGATTGGAATCAAAACATTAACACCTACCCCACTTTCTCAAGGACTAATTCTAAATTAAATCAGGCTCTTCTAGACTTTATTCACATAAATAACCTCAAGCAATATAACAATGTATGTAATGCTAAGGGTAGAATCCTGGACTTGGTTCTTGTAGATCTTCTCGAATGTGAGGTCACTGAAGCCCTTAATAGTCTAACAAAGATCGATCCATATCACCCTCCTCTTGAAATTTCCCTGCGGCTTAAAGTAAATCATAGTTTAAAACCAGAACCTAACATTAGATTCAACTTTAAAAAAGCCAACTACTCTGCTATTAAATCAGAACTTGAAAATACCGACTGGTATGTACTACTCTCGGATACAGACGACCCCAATATAATGTTGGAACGGTTCTATACGGTACTTTATCAGATTATTGAGCGGTTTGTCCCATCGACCCTATTGACAAGTAATTCGCGACCACCATGGTACACAAAAAGGCTGGAGAGATTGCTGCGTGAAAAGAATAACTTAAGAAGAAGGTATGGTACGTACAAAAACCCTATGGATAAGATATCCCTTCGTTGGTGTAGTAAACGCTGCGACAAAATAGCAAGAGAATGTTACAACTCGTACCTAAATAGCATAGAACAGAAAATTACAACGAATCCCAAGTTTTTCTGGTCCTTTATTAAGTCCAAGCGGGGTCTTACTAATGCCTATCCGGCCTCAATGTCAAATGGCGTCAGCAAAACTTGTAATGGCAATGAGATGTGCAACATGTTCGGAACCTACTTTTCTTCCGTGTACAGTCCAGCTGCCCATGCCTCTAATGTAGTTCAAACTTCGCCTTTCTTTGAAACTCTTCTCGGTAACTCCGACAGCTTTTCCCTGATTCAGATTTCAAAGGATAAAATAGCCAAGCATCTCAAAAGCTTAGACATATCCAAAGGTTCAGGCAGCGATGAAATTCCTCCTAACTTTGTCGCAACTTGCGCTGACCAACTAGCAAACCCCCTATGTTTGATTTACAATCAATCTCTCAGCGCTGGTATTTTCCCTAAGCAATGGAAACTGGCCAAAGTGGTACCGATTCATAAATCAGGCGATGATGATTTGGTAGGAAATTACCGCCCTATATCCATCCTTCCGACATTCGCCAAGGCTTTTGAAGCAATCGTATGCCCTGAGATAAAAAACTATTTTAGGAAATATCTGTCAGACCACCAGCATGGCTTTACTGCTGCAAGATCCACCTGCAGTAATCTAGTTGAGTTCGTTGAGGTTATTGCAGCTTCACTTGACTTGAACCAGCAAGTCGACGCCATATACACTGATTTCAGCAAGGCTTTTGACAAAGTTTCCCATGAAGTGCTGATTCAAAAACTTGCTGCGTACGGCTTTGCTGGTTCACTTCTTAAGTGGCTAGAGTCTTACCTAACGGATAGATCTTTTTATGTCGTGGCCAATGGATATAAATCTGAAACCATGATCATAACCTCCGGTGTTCCGCAGGGTTCCCACCTGGGCCCTGTAATATTTATCATCTTTGTAAACGACCTTCCTTATTGCTTCTTTAACTCCACGCCATTCTTATTCGCCGATGATTTGAAAATAGTCCGTGTTGTGGATTCTCTAGCCGATTCAAAATTGCTTCAGGATGACTTGAACAGACTCTTAAACTGGTGTAAGGATAATAATATGCAACTTAATGTAGAAAAATGTTCCCAAATTACGTTTACTCGCAAGGCTAACTTCATCGATTTCAATTACAGTATGAATGGCACATACCTCAGTAAAGTTGATGTGATCAGAGATTTGGGAGTCCTTCTTGATCGTAAATTAACTTTTGTTCCCCACATGGACAACATTATTAAAAAAGCTTCAAAGACACTCGGTTTTGTATTACGTAATGCTAAATGTTTTCGCAAGCCCAAAACTAAGATTTATCTTTTTAACTGTCTCGTTCGTACTGTATTGGAATACTGCGCGGTTGTATGGCGTCCCCACTATGCAACACATAGTCTTAGGTTAGAGAGGATCCAGAAAAGATTTTTAAACCATCTTGCCTATTCTGCGGGATTAAGCAAAAAAATACGGAGCTATACAAAACGTCTTCAAAAATTTAGCATGACTTCACTCGAAAAACGAAGAGATAATATTGATTTAATTTTTCTTTTTAAAATACTTCATAGTAAAATAGACTGCCCCCAGTTGTTAAGTAAGTTTAATTTTAACATACCCTACAACTATCCGCGTCACCCTATAAAGCTATTACGTCCCCCATTCCGAAAAACTGTATCAGGATCCAACTCCCCCATCCCCAGACTCTGCAGGCTTATTAATAATTGCGATGAATCAATAGATATTTTGTCCACATCACTTCAAAAATTCAAGCGCCAAATCCTTCAAAACCAAATCCTTCAAAACTAACCACCACACTGAATTTTTTACCTTTTTCTCTAAAACTACCCACTGTTGTTAAAAGTGTTATTTCTGCACTATTATTGTAATTTTATTATTGTTATAATTTTGTTTTTTGCATGCTGTGTCTATCGTATTATATTGTACACTATGCTTGTATAATATTGCTTGTATTATTAAGATAAACAGTGTAACAATTGTAGATAGGCCAATAAATAAATAAATAAATAAATAAATAAATAAATAAATAAATGATATGATTCTAGTATTTTTGGTTTTAAAAATTGCAACACTGATGACCGCTGTTTCCTGGCGTAACCGGTAGAAAAACAAATGAAACAACAGAAAACCTATATAATTTTTCTGTTGTTTCATTTGTTTTTCTATCTCCAGTATGGGATAGATCGGTTATTGGTTTTGGCCGTTAGTTTGCGAAATGATAGGGATAGAGGTTGGAACTGGCATTGTGGATTTTTGTACAGTCTTGTACTAACTTGGAAACAGTTCGGTTGACTTGGAGAATCTACGTCCGACTGAGAATAATTGTACATAAGACGATTTTTGTAGAATATTATCATCAAATATAAAGTAATTGATTAGAGAAGAGTGAAGATTTCATTTTACTAGAGATCAATTAAATGATACTGAGAAGTGACAGGTGAGCGTGACCACCTTACATGCCGACATTTTTTTAAGTTCATTTCATATTAGCTCCACCCTGTGGTTTTACCCACGTATGTAGTTCCCATTCCCGTGGTAATATGAGGATAAAATTAATATACTTATGTTACTCGCTACACCATATGTAACGTGTGGGTGAAGACCCCATAGATGCCCAAACCACGTGCAATTAAACTTCAGGCCTTTTCCTATAAAAAAGAACAAGCTCAAAGCTCCACGGTTGATAAATGATATTTATTTTGTAAGTAGGTTAAACATAACACTTTTACACGTCAAATAATCGTTGAAATATTGTTTTACCTGATCGGAGGCTGTTCTTCCTCTCAGGCATCATTCACCCTCAAATTAAACATGAAACATAATCAATCATAATTAAACCATACATCACTACATATATTACTCAATGCTACCAAGGTTGCGAAATTTGTTCGAAAGATTCACTGCGGCCCTGGAACGCAAAGGTAATCTGGAGGAACACGGGTTTTAGTCAGTAAGTAAGTCTCTCCGCTCTGCTCAGAGCGGAAGAAGTCATTTGATGATTTAGATTTAGACCAAGCATAAAAATAACAAAAACTTAATACCCTCGCTTATCCGCATTCAGGTGTAAGCGACACCCATTTCTCAAAACACTTTAACGACGAAAGCTTATCTTCAAAAAATGTTTAACTATTTTCTCCGATAGACCTCTTATTTCTAAGTCCATTAACCAGTACCGGCTCCTATAAAACTATAAATTACTAGTAAAAAATATCGAGCAATCAATGTCATGAAATTAAAAAGGTTGTACGTGTATTTTATAAAAGTAAACTTTATGTGCCATAACGTATTTATGTTAAAGACCTTTTTAATTTCGAGACCTGAGTTTCAAGATTTTTCGTTGGGTTTATTGAATTTTATGAAATTCCGTTTCCAAAGACACGCATAAGCAGTAGATACATAGGTATATGCTAATATTCTATTTTTTATATGAATGATGAGCTCATTTTGTTCTACATGTAGGGTAGAAGAATCCCCATCGTCTTTCAATGTTTCTAAGTGTATTGCAATCTATTAGTCAATCCTCCTATTTTCTTGACACGTTTGCTTATTAGTAATTTCCTCTTGTTTTTTTTCTCTGTCTCTATGGAGAAGAACGTGCAAGAAACTCCACGGACACTCTTTTAAATCATGTTCTGTATTACATAACCTTGGTTACATCCTTGGTGCTTCTATATGTGAGGACAATGCAAAGAAAAAAAAAGCATAATAAAACAATTCAAAGTATAAAGATTAAAACAAGTCAGTGGCAGTTAAGAGGTGACCAGTCTCAACCGACGGCGCCCGTTCACGAACATGACGCGTGTATCGGCACCATTTAGCTCAACCATTTTGAAGGGAACCGAAAGATCCAACACACACGCCACCATCAGCGAAACATTTAAGCGAGCATGACATGCATTGGACCCTTCAATTTTTAACTCATTTTTTTTAACGAAACCCAATTCTAAATGAGGTTTCAATTTAGTATTTTGTATTGTCTCAGTCTATGTGTTTTCTCACAAAAACACAGAATATACCCATCACCTAATCTTAATCAGGCGAGGACACAAAAATAAAATCACTAAAAAACTAAATTAAATATAAACCATAAATTAAATCAGAATTAAGTTTCCTATAGATAAATCACTGAATATACGAGTAATATGACTTGTAATTATTGAAATGGGAACTAGTAGTGTCGTGTTGTGTTCTATAGGCAATTTATGGGGCCAATGGTTTAATGGGGAATGATTTACTTTTGTGGTTATGCAATTTTGTTTTCTGTCGGAGAAAATTGTTAATAAAGAGTTAGTGAGTCGATATTACTTAGCAACGTAGAACTACAACATATATGTATGTATGATAGACTAGCAGCGGCCCGCGGTTTCACCTGCTTTGTTCCCGTTCCCGTGGCAATTCGGGGTTAAAATATAGCCTATGTTACTCAAAGTGAATGTAGCTTACTAATGGTGAAGAATTTTTGAAATCCGCACAGTGTTTTTTGAGTTTATTCATAACAAACATACACACACACAAAAATACAAATCTTTCCTCTTTATAATATTAGTAACTATATGATAGATATTCGCTCAATGTTTCAATTATAGCTTTCTGTCGTAATGTCTACTACTGTTTCATTAACAATGTTCTTATATTAAAAACTACTGACCCACCCCGGCTTCGCAAAGGCGGATTGCTGAAAAAAGATTGTTTGTTTACGACATCACATTAGAAACCTCTAAAATACTCGGTGTTTCTCTATTACATATATTATGCATGTATTATACTTATAAACCTTCCTCCCGAATAACTCTATCTACATATTAAAAAAAAACTGCATCAAAATCTGTTACGTAGTTTTAAAATCTAAGCATACATGGGAACGACAGACAGCGGGAAACGACTTTGTTTTATACTATGTAGTGATGAAAAATTTTATGATTTCAACTATACTTAAAATAGTACCTACATGTTCGCCAACTATTAAATTAAGAACATTGCATTTTCTCTGGCCTACCCTAACTCGAACCACTGCACGCCACTGTCTGACACCCAGAGTGGAAGAAGTCATTTCACGATTTCCCATCCACAAAAAATGGTGATTCAAGAACAGCTACTAGGATGCTTGACACACGTGCGTTGTTCAGAATATATTTGTATTTTTTTCCAAGGCTGGCAAATTTCTAACAGTGCGTCCACATTAGGGTTAAATTCCTCATCCATCAATTTTGATTTACAACAAAATCTTCGTAAAGCGACATAAATGGCTAATGACTATGGTCATTGCAGCCACATGATTGACCTCCAAGGTCACTGACCCTCGGTGTATATTCTCATTTTATTGGGTAATTATTTTGTGTCGTGATTTATATAGGTGCTGTTAGATTCATGAGTTGAGGCCTGGTTAGGCTTGGACTAAATAAAAATGGATATGAAGAAAAAAAAATACTTTTATGGATACTTTTGTTATTGAAGGTTTGACCTACTTTTTTCTGGTCATCATTGTTACATGTTTTTGGTAGTATAGAGTATTCTCAAATCAAATCAAATACGTTTATTTGTGTACACAGGTCAAAATTGATGTAACAATTACAATTACAGGTTAAGGTGTCTCTGTGTCCTGCCACAGTAGGTGGCATACAAATATTAATTTAAATTATATAAGTATACTAACAAATATACAATTTAACACATTTAGGTCAGTATTTATTGTTGAAACTTAAACTATAATGTCTGGTGTTTACTATAATGTAGGTAAAAAAATAGCATTTATTAACTTTATTCTATCACTAGCTTCTGCCAGCGACTTCGTCCGCGTGGAATAGTTACTTTACCCCCGATTTTGAAACTCTCAGCCCGATCGGTTTAAAATTGACAAAAGATAGACATGCTGTTTCGGGATATTTTTTAGACAATTTTATGTAGAACATTTCCGTAATACATGATTTCTATGTAACTTTAACCATTAAGGCTACACACGCGACGGAAGCTTAAAAAATGGAGTAACTTCTTCCGTTTTCCCAACATTTTCCTTCACTGCTCTGCTCCTATTGATTGTAGCGTGATGAAAAGTATACTATAACCTGCCCAGGAGTATGAAGAATAATTGCACCAAGTTTCGTTAAAATCGGTCGAGTAGTTTTTGTTTCTATAAAGAACATACAGACAGACAGACAGACAGACAGACAAAAATTTTACTGATTGCATTTTTGGCACCAGTATCGATCACTAATCACCCCCTGATAGTTATTTTGAAAATATATTCCTTGTACAGAATTGAACTCTCTACAGATTTATTATAAGTATAGATAGATAGATGTATCAAAAACAACCATGTGTAGATGTGAGAGAAAAGTAAGTAATATGTTGTATTTCATAAGTTCCCAAAACAGTGTCTATAATAAATAGGTTATGCAGTTTACTCCCTTAGTTCTAATCTAGTAAAAGAAGATCTTTTTGCGAATGAAGATTTTCTTGTCATGTCAAAAATATAACAGTGAAAGGGATTTAAAAGTCTTGGTAACTTTTTTACCTTTGAACTTTATCCGTCTGGTGTTTCTATTCTGTCTTGTATTTTTAACTAGCGACCCGCCCCGGAATCACACGTGTAATATTTACTGATGTGCGCCCGAAAATCGCTCTTTGGCAAAACATCGAGATTTTTAAACTATTCATAATTTAAAAAAGAACATATATACACTTGTATACACCTTCCGGGAGAAATTATCAATACATATGTAGTAGTGAAAACCGCATTAAAATCCTTTCTAAGCATACAGAGGAACAGACGGCGGGAAGCGACTTTTTATACTTTATAATTAATTTTTATTGGTTTCCAAACATTGCAGAACAAAAAAAGTGTTTTTGCAGATTTTATGCTACAACAATTCATTAACTATCCAAATAAGAACAACACCTTGCTAAAACAGTTTTTTTAAAGTAATGTGATCAAAACTTCTTATCCACCCTTCACCTAATCCTTACCTATATAACACGCCAGCCACAAAGCCGACACAACGAAGTGCACTAAACTTGTTTGTCTCAATAAACCGTCGGCAGTTAATAGCGGCCACAGCCGTGATCTATCGGTATTTATCACATTTTATCCTACGTAATTAAAGAGACATAATTGAATGGGATGTAAATCAATCGGGTCAGTTATAGTGATGGTAGATGTTTGGGATTAATGGAAGAGAAAGGTACCTTGCCTTCCAGACAAGATTCGGATTTAACTAGCAAGTACGTCATGCATGCTGAAGTTGACTTTTTAACCGACTTCCGAAAAAGGAGGAGGTTCTCAAGTCGACTGTATCTGGTACTGAGTTTCCCGATTTCGATGATTCTTTTTAGATTCGAAAGCTGGTGTTTGTCATGTGCTCTTATTTTTATTATAATTTGAGTAAGATCTGATGACTAGTATTTGAGTTATCCCTAATAATGTGTGGCTTCGACTACGTTGATGATGTCCTCATTCTGTCATTTTCGAAGTAAAATGAAAATCACCATTACAGGAAGTTAATATTCAATAATCTCGTATTATGTCACTCGGAAAATGTGGCCTTCGAATCTATCCACATAGTTTTAAACCGTAATTAAAACTAACGCTTATTTATTCGACGATCCCCACATTAACAGTTTAACGATAAAGGACGAAAATATCGATAATCGATTCACACCTCGATAAACCGGTACGGCCCTAACGATATAAAATAAAGGTCCCTGCCCATAATTCCTTATCATGGCTAAACATAAATAACACCCCTTGTAAATACCCCATCTTAAAATATATCGGGCACTTTATTTTGGCAATTAAACGATCATATTTTCAAATTAAGGGGACATCATAGGTGTTCGTAAATCCAGGAATAATCGTGAATTCAGGGTATTTCGGGGAGCGAAATTATCACGTTACTGGGTTTTGTTTAAGTTGTAAAATTCGAGCGGTAAGCGAGACTTTTGTTTGTATGGATTAATAAAGCAGGTATTTTCATTTTTTATACGATTTGGTTCAACGGTTTTCGATTTGAACTCGGTTTGTGATGAAGAAAATCTAAGATTCTTTAACGGATTTACTAGCTATATTTGCAGTTAAGTCTAGTGTTCAACTAAAGTGACTGACTCACTTCGAACTAGCTAATATACATAGGGTGAAGTGTCAATAATAGAAACATTATATCAATAGTATATGGCTAACTGTTCACTGAAGGAGCTCGTGGCTAAAGATCGATCTTCAAGGTTAAGCAACGCTTGACAAGGTTGGTCTGTGGATGGGTGACCATCTTAACATACTGAGTTTCCTCCGTGCCTCGGAAAGCACGTTAAGCCGTTGGTCCCGGCTGTCATTTGTAGATCTTTGGCAGTCGTTACGGATTGTCAGAAGCCAGAAAATCTGACACCAGTCTTACCAAGAAGTACCGTGTTCCCCAGTTATTGGGTTGTGGAGGTCTGGTAGGCAGCCGCTCCAAGTTAAATACTGTTATTCAGCTGAATCCGGTATGACTGGAAGCTGACCCCGGTATAGTTGGGAAAAGGCTATGCAGATGATGATGGCTAACTGTTCACATGGCCACGCTGGCCAGAATTCACTCTACAGCAGTTTGTCACAGCAACAAGAACAGAAACAAATATTTTTTTAATAATAATAATCTTTATTAAATCTTTTACACAATGTAGTTAATATATAAAGAGCCACAAGTAATCTTAAGTAGATAATTATGCTAGCATCCAAATAATCAAGAATCAATAAACAATGAATCTAAAATGAACTATCCATCAAACTTTATACCTATGAAGTAGGTTTTTTTCATTATATTAGGTATATAGTTTTTGTTACAAAGCGAAGAATGTGAAACAAAAAATATAAGTAACCGCTTCAGCTCATGTCTTGGGCATCAGTAAATCATGATAAATTGACTTTTACAATACGTTTTTCGGTAATCTATTTGCGGATTAAAAGCGTTAAACGACATTGTTTTTCGAATATTACTTTGGGCTAAACGGGCTAAATTTTGTTTTTCAATTTTGTCCTATAATTCTTTGTATCGTTTTGTGTAGGAGTAGGAAGTAAATGTATTTTTAAAGATTGTTCATGAACCGTTGTTCTGTTGTTTCATTTACCTATAATATCTCAACAGATAATGATCAAAAGAGCTTTATAAAACTGGGGCTTTTGTGCGAGCTAAATTAATATTATAAAAACTTTAATATTTTGAAAAGAAAACCAATATGATGGATACTCTTTATTGTAGATATAATAAATCACTAATAGCGTCTATTAGTCTTAATTTGTCAGTAACATTAGCGAAACATAATGGCCTCGAATTTTTCTTTGGTCATTTTAACAACAACAAAAATACGGTGTATTTCCCCGTGACATCACACGTCTATATAAAAAAAAACCTGAATTCCGCAATTCTCCCACGCTCAAGTAAACTCTATTTAAATAACCTTTTCTGAAATGCAAAACAAAAGTCGGAAAAAGCGCTAACATTATCAATTGTTCGACCATTTTCTTGGTCCCCAGAGTATTTTATTTTTCCCCAGGTGTATGGGGAAAAATAAAACAAGCATAAAAAATCTTTTGTTCCACGAATTTCACAAAACAAAGTTTGTACTGTATACCTCTTTGTCAACACATGGCTAGATGAATGGAATCGAAAATAATAATAATACTTTTCTCATTTCCCAATTAATATGGCAGCGCAACACATTTTCCGGCGGTGAATAAAGAACATTCCTGTATCGTAGTTAATTAAAATGGCCTGTATGTGCGGTCTCAGTGTCAGCGATTTTCGTTCTGTATCAAAACTTTTTATTTTGGGAAAATTTGGCAAGGTATCGTCTTGCCTCTTTTTTATTTCTGGGAAAACCTTTAAAAAGGCGGTCGTACTTTAGGAAATGAGCATGTGAGATATGACGGTGCTTGGGGGGCCTAGGTCGAGCAGTGAATATCTTTTGTCTGAAATGATGATCCAAGAGAACCTTTTTGCGCTCCAGGGCCGCAGTGACTCTTTCAATAAATTCCGCAGCCCTAGAAGGCACTGACCCTATGGGGGTCTTCTTTGCTGACAGCTCTTTGAGGCGCGCGTGAAATACGACACGCCTTCGACCCGGGCCTGGTTGCTATCGGACGGCGAGCCACCCAGAGCTCGCCATCCGCAGGCCAACACCTACGGTGGCTGGGAATCACCCTGCGTTTCTATCGAGAAACGGGCATCTGCCCGGGGCGTCTTCTTCTGTAGCGACGGCTGGGGAGTGAGGTTTCCCTCTCTCGCATGCGTTCGGCCTCCTCCTTCGCTAGCATTACTGCTTCGCAAAAGGAGGTGCCCGCTTCCCATGCCTTGCCCATGCCCAGGCCGGGCTGAACGCGAAAGGTCACCGTTGCCGATCGCCTCCACGAGGACAAGGCGTTGCTCCGCAGGGTAGACCTCTACAGTATGCTCGGTACAATGGAGCATACGGTGGAGGTCTATCTCTCCAGGCGATCATCGACACGCATCACACGAGTCAAACTACAAGGTTAGGAAAAGCTTTCTGAGGTCGGCCCATGAACTTGGCCAGTTAACTTAGCGAGAAGTACATTACTCAGAAATTACTTTATGCCATTGTTCCCGGCTGTAATTTGCACAACTTTGACATTTTGACAAAAGTCTGTCAATGTGACATCGGTCGTGCGAAGGGGTATCGTGTTCCTGGTTGTTAGACGTCAGAAATTACAGTACTCTGATAGGGGTATGAGGAACAAGGTGCCATTGAAAAGGGAGGATCCTCCTACCAGAAGAGATATGGAATATATGCCACAAGTTATAATTGAATAAATGGAATAAGAATTGACATAATTTTAACACTAACATAAATCTTGAAAAAGAGGCCAGGCACAAAAAAATAAACGAATGCAACAATAAAACAGTGGTTTATTAAGTAATTGATTAGAATTAATTGAAGAATTACTACTAAAAAAGGCAAAATAAAAATTTTGAAAAGACCCACGACGGTAAAAACATAATTGAAAAAGAATTAAATAGTTA
The DNA here is from genome assembly GCA_905332915.2 of Hecatera dysodea. Taxonomy (NCBI): domain Eukaryota; kingdom Metazoa; phylum Arthropoda; class Insecta; order Lepidoptera; family Noctuidae; genus Hecatera; species Hecatera dysodea. Next base: position 16,266,299 of record HG995305.1, read on the forward strand.
ATAAAAACCCCCGACTTACAAAATTAATGTAACCTAAGAATATCCGTCAGGGCTGCCATTCAATGAGCTAGTTTGCAGATAGTGATGACAGCCCCCGTCGTTAGTATCTACTAATTAAAAATAAAAGAATAAGTAATTTGAGTCATTATTATTTTTTAAGCTCTTTTATGAAGTTTTGAATTAGATATAAATGAAAAAAAAAAACATGAAATATCTTAAAAAACTTTACTTTTTTTCTATTCAGTGTCTGATATAGGGCTACTTATTCTATCGAAACACATTGGTTTCACAAAGAGTGTAAAATAGTGGTTCATCGAAACAGCTTCCAAAACTAATATTAATGGGATTTTAAAATCGCCGTCACTGCGCCCCCATCCAATTCAAACGAACAGTATAGGCAAGCGTGTCCACTTTATTGAATTTCTGCAAAATTCCTAACACATGCCTGGAAGGCCAGAGTTTTAATTCATAAAAGTACCTACGCCACACTGTATGAACTTTTATCATCTGATCTCGCCAGGTTAATGAGACCAGATTCATTTATAAAGTACTAGCGACCCGCCCCGGCTTCGCACGGGTGCAATGTTGATATTAAATCTCTGCTATATTATGCATGTAGTATACATATAAACCTTCCTCTTGAATCACTCTATGTATAAAAAAAAAACACATCAAAATCCGTTGCGTAGTTTTAAAGATCTAAGCATACATAGGGACAGACAGCGGGAAGCGACTTTGTTTTATACTATGTAGTGATTAGCGACCCGCCCCGCTGAAATGCTGAAACTAAATTATACTAGACAATGTCTTTAAATACAACGTTCATAGCTTTTTTATTAAAAAAAATGTGCTTATTTACGACATTACATTAGTAACCTGTAACATTATCAGTGTTTCTCTACTATATCATGCATGTATTATACATTTAATCCTTCCTCTTGAATCATTCTATCTGTTAAAAATAACGCATCAAAATCCGTTGCGTAGTTTTAAAGATACATAGGGACTAGACAGACAGGTGGAAGTGACTTTGTTATAAACGATGTAGTGATGTTCAGGTTTTCCCCATAAAGGTTATGGGCTCTGTATGTATGGAAGGAGTATTTAGACTTTTTAAGGACCAAATACGTCATAATCTGTTTATCTTTTCCAGACTATATTGGGGTCGATTTGCAATTAAACAGAATTCAGTTGAAGACCAGTAATTTACGTGGCGCTCCATCTGACCTGCACAACCGAATAACTGGATAACATAATGCTTCTTGGCAAGACTGGTGTCAGATTGTCTGTCTTCTGACAAACTTTAACGACTGTTTAAGGCTCTATGTATGAAAATGACAATAAGAGGGGTCAGATAAAGTGACACTCATGTAAAGTTGACACTCAAATAAATATTTCTTTTTCTTTCTTAAATCTCTACTAATATTATAAAGAGGAAAGATTTGTATTTTTGTATTTTTATATTTCCGGTTGTAACGAATAAACTCAAAAACTACTAGACCGATTCCAAAAAAAAAAATCACCGTTAGAAAGCTACATTCACCCTGAGTAACATGAGCTATATTTCATCCCCATATTCCTACGGGAACGGGAACTACGCAGATAAAACCGCGACGCGCTGCTAGTAATTACATAAAGTAGTATTGTCTGGGTTTGAACCCCACTACTAATGACTTGCAAAGACCGTAACTAATGAGTCACTATCTCTGAGGATGATGATTTTGACGACGGTATGATGTCAATATCTTTTCATATATCTACTGGTGATGACGATGTTTATATGCCCATCTATCATTATGTTGATGACTTATTGTGTGGATTCCAAACGACTGCGAAATTACCGAGTATTTTAAACAGAGTTCGTGATTGAATATTTGATTGGTTTCTTGGCATAATTAATCTCCGAAGCAAGATCATTAGTAATATAATGATAATCGCTTATGTAGGCTTAATATCTATTAGGCTCTATTAGTAGATAATTAATATTGAAACTCCTACATTTAGGATTTAACTATTCATACTTGTTGCTTAATTTGGGGATTTAGTAAAGTGCAGATAATTGGCTCTATAAATACCAGCACTTTGATCATGTATCAAATTGATGAACATTAAGTAAGTTCTATCGTATGACCTAACTTGATCTTGGAGGACTCTTGAAGGACTTTTATTAATACCAAGAGCCAATATTATCAAAAAAAAGTTATTATTAACATCCCCCCGCGGTTTCACCCGCGTAATTCCCGTTCTCGTGAGAATACGGGGATAAAATATATCTTATGTTACTCGGTGATAATGTGGTTTTTCACTGGTGAAAAATGATTAAATTCGGTAGATAAGTTTCGGAGCTTATTCGGTACAAACACAAAAACAAAAAATCTTTCATCTTTATAATAATACTAGCTGACCAGCGCAACTTCGTTCGTGTCACACTTTTCATTAATGCTCCACTCCTATAATTGTGCTTAGCGTGATGCATGTGACCTATATCTATATTTATCTCCATAAGAAGGCTATATCTATACTAATATTATAAAGCTGAAGTTGTTTGTTTGTTTGAACGCGCTAATCTCAGGAACTACTGGTCCGATTTAAAAAATCTTTCAGTGTTAGATAGCCCATTTATCACGGAAGGCTATAGGCTATATACCTATCATCACGCTAAGACCAATAGGAGCGGAACAGTCATGAAAAATGTGACACAAACGAAGTTGTGCGGACGGTTAGTCTTTGATAAATTGGCTATCTGACAATGAAATAATTTTTCAAGTCGGATCAGCATTTCCTGAGATTAGCGCGTTCAATCAAACAAACAAACTCGTCAGTTCAGTCTTTTATACCTATATTAGTATAGATATTATAGTATACATATAGTATAGATGATAATGTTTTCATCTTAACTATAGACAGGGTTATTTGTAAAACACCAACAACCTTTTAATCATCAGGTCATCAGGTCATTATACTCATCATTATGAACAACTTTTACTATGCGGCCAAACCTGAAATAACGAAAAAAAGTCAGCTGTTTCTTACATTTATGTTCGTATCAAAACGTAGGGAACAGCTGATTTCGTTTTTGTGATTTCAGGTTTGGTCCCATAGTAAAAGTTGTATGAAATGTACTAAGTACCCATTTTAAGGCATTCAAAACTTTTATAGAACAAAGAATTCAAAGAAAGAAATTCATTCCAATTCCTTTCTCAAACTATTCTGAACATATCATTCAATGAAGCGAAATACTAAAAGCTTCAGTAAACAAGTAACCAATAGCGATAGTACGTAGGTAACAGGGCACCTAAATAAATACCTAATCCTCGGGCCGGTATTAAATTATTGTGGCCATATCGTAAACCCGCAACGTTCTAGCGATACAATATTTATTTTTATTAAGTCTGTGCTCGCACTGGGTTTGGAGAACGCTGCGTTTTTGACGCTTTAAATGTGAATTTATATTTTGATCGAATTTTACATTGTCAGCGCTCGGCATATCTTATTTTTTCATACTTCTTTTGTAATGTAGGTATTCATACATGATGATATCCAGATTTCTCACGAAATTTTCCTCATTATTCCGCACAATACTAATATGCAATAACACACGAATTCCTCTCAACTTTTCAGTCAATGCTGCCACTTTCAAATTTCCTTATACATACCCACGGCTTTGCTTGGCAATCTGTGTGGCAAGATTCATCTAAATCGGTTTGACGATTTAAGCATGAAAGCGTAATAAACAAACAGAATATTTTTGCATGTAAACGTATAATATTAGTAAAGATTTCCTATTTTATGAATTGGCGTTCCGATTCGCGATTGGTGATCCACCTTAGCATTCTCATTTCAGTGATTTGCTAACATATCTGAGTTTTGAACATATACCTTCACAGTGATTGAAGTAGATAATTCATTCGCTAAATTAGCCGCCGGAAGATTATCAAATATCGTTACTGATGCCTAAGTTAGAAGTTGCAGATATTTTTCAATATTACAATTAAAGAAGTTACTCATGACTTGAAACTACCATTCATGTAGCGTGTTCTCATTTATGTAAGCCAATTTCGACTCAAAGATAAACATCTAACCGCTGTGTTTTCCCCGCCCAGTGCGTCGCATATATTTTTTCAGTTCCCTCGTCTGCGGTCGTAACAGCAACTAATTGCTTTCGGAAACGCTTTATGTGATCGTATTTCACCTGAAAAAATGATTTATCCCAAACACACTGGATATTCTTTGTCGCATTTTCGTTCGAAACAAATGCGAAAGCCGTTGGACAGAATTTTCTATGTATTTACGGAATTTATTAAGCGAAAAGTGTGTTCTAGAAATTGTGTACTGAATTTTTGTTAGTTGAAATGCTTGTTGTACTTTATTGGTATTGTTAGAAAGGTTTTTGTTGAGTTTTTATTGTGCGTATGGAGTTTTTCTTGCGTGAAAATATGTTTGTGTTTTTGATCTATCTTGTTGTCTGTTTCATTATTCTAGCATGAATGTTGACTGCTCTTTTGTTTTTGCCTCCAGAAAAATCGTTTCTATACTTAATATTTTTCTCGAAATTGTGGTTGGTAATTTTAACATGGTGTTGCCCGATCAAGATACATGACCGTCGCTTTTGAAGCAGGTTTATGCATGTTTATTGATCTGCTGCATTAACTGAAAAGGCTGCCCGACTTAAATGAGACTGGGCAGATCATATCTGCTACACGCCAGACAAGCGGTGGGTGGAACTGTAAAACACAGGCTTCTATTTGTGTGTCAAGGTGAACTGGACGAACTGGATCTTTGTATAAAGAACTAGCTGCTGCCCGCGACTTCGTCCCCGTGGAATCCTCGATTTTAAAACATTCTTCATCGCTGCTCCGCTCCTATTGGCTTAAGCGTGATGATATATAGCCTAAAGCCTTCCTCGATAAATGGTCTATTCAACCCAATAATAATTTTTCAATTCGAACCAGTAGTTCCTGAGATTAGCGCGTTCAAACAAACAAACAAACAAACAAACAAAAAACAAACTCTTCAGCTTTATAATATTAGTATAGATTAGAAAGAAGAGGCGCAGAATCATGACCAATGGAAGAAATGGGGGGAGGCCTTTACTCATTCGCGAGAAAGTACAGGATAGTAATTATATTACAAAGACTTATCTGCATCATTGTCCTCTTTACCATCTCTATCGATCTTCCACACTTCAAACAAGACCACCGACACTTACACTAAAGCCAATACATCCCAACATTGTAAGACACACTGGCGTGCACATAAACCACGTACACTGCAGTGCAAACAACATTGGTTAATCCGTAGCCCCATCATCGAGTGGGCTGCCCGGCGTGAAACTATCTGGAACCACGCCAGTTCTATTATCTTGTGTAATGTTACAGTTTGACTGCCATACAGTGTACATGTTGATGGCCTTTATTGGGCAGGTGGGAACTTTATTTTGGTCGTAAGTGTATTGGGCGCAGATTAGGTTTTATGAGCGCGTGCAAACGGTAATGTTTAGTGTTGTCCACATGCTTTGTTAGCGAGTACTTATTTTGCATGATGCTTTAGAAGAAGTATCGGGTTTTATGCAAAATTGACGCGATGAGCTTATGTTTTAGTGTACGGTTAAATTTACTGTATAGTGCCTTTTCCAATATTAGCCCTGTATAAAAGGTTTAGCACGTAAGTAATAGAACACAGAGCAAATAGCGAAAGCAATATAAAACTTTAACAAAGTATTTCTAAGATGATCGTTGTAAAATGGATAAGATTAACAACTAGCGGTTGGACAGCAGATCAAAGAAAATTAAATGCCTTGCCTTGTATATCCTCATCATCATATCAGCCAAATGACGTCCACTGGGCCCCGCCCAAGTGTCGCCACAACACCCGCGTTTTTGCGTTTTTGCCACTCCAGAACACTCTGTATATCCTGATTCTAACTAATATTATAAATGCAAAATTAAGTTTGTTACACTTTTACGCCTTAATTGCCCAACAGATTTAATGATCAATTTTAGAGGAATTCCCATATTGCTAATATTGATCAAAATCAGTTGTACCTTGGAGACTATTTTTACGTAAGCAAAACAGTGGGTAACAGCTAGTATTTCATAATAATAACTATTGCTTTACATTTGTTTGCTTTATTACTTCCACCAATTTTTACTAAATTTGTAAACACCCTAATTAATGCTAAAATTGATGATTCGAGCATTTAAAATTCAACAGTGCATTTTTGTATAAGCAATTTTTTGAGTTTCACCTTAGAGTTAAATGAAAACGATTAATTAAAATTAAGAGATGATAAATGCGTTAATTTTTTTAGTAAAGATCATTGGAGTTATTATATATATATCTATAAAACTCAAAACTGCAATAAGGTAACCGGTATCCACATCCCAAGATAGAACGAAACCATCTCGACAAAACTGAACAAAAATATCGCGAGAAAGAAAAACGACAACACTGCCACACATCTACTTTTAAATCAAAATGGCGGCGCAGACAAACATTTCAGGACAAGATGGATGACCTCAGAGGTCAGGAGGGCACTACAGGGATCCTCACTCGGGGGCAGGAAGTGAGGAAATGGCTGTGGCTTCCGGTAGCCGAGTGATGTATAAAAAAAAATTGGGAGGGCGTTAATTCTTGCTTGCTGTTTAGGGAATGTTTTTAGGGTCGAACGTACTATGTCTAAATATGTATATCGTTTACAACGGAGCTTAGCTTTTAGCATTTTGTTCGTATATTTTTCATGCATATAATGGAATCTAAATATAATTTGGATAAAAATTTATAGGCATATTTCGGAAGTCAATGTTTTTCTATTTATAATAATAAATTAGTGTAGACGACATAAATATTATTCGTGGCTGCAGCCTCAGCTCAGCTAGTTTATCCACTTTTAACTATCGTTTCTTAAGTCCTCTGAATAATAAAAAATGTGGAGTAACTCTTATTATTGACAAAATATAATGCAGCATGCATCAAGCACGTCATACAAGATACTTCAAACATGAACTCGTCTTAGTCCAGAGCTCCCGTTCCCGAAGTCAAGGACTCTTAGTTTACGCATCAGTAACTATTTTGTAAGTTTGAATATAATAGATGGCTCTCCATTGTAGACGATAGTGCATTACTGAACGTCTTTCGTCTTTGGATCATGCAAAACTTTTCAGTAATGTGCAGTGATACTTTGGTGAAAACTGGTAGAAAATAAAAAGTTTTATTTTCGCTTCTTATACTTGAAATATAAAATCGTAACTTTTCGTAGATAAGGTATAATTTTCTGAACAGAAGCAACTTATTTTCAAGTATTTTTTTAAGAGTACTTTCCTAACATTTATGTAACTTGTGTTGAATTAATCATGGACACTAGTGGTCGCCTAGTACTTGAAATTTTACCGTAATTTTTAAAACCTGCATTTCACAATTTTCCACAAACGCAAAACCTGGAAAGGAGTCACTGTTAGCATAATTTTGAATTGAAAACATTTATTCGAAACAGACACTACACAACAGCAGCAAACACATGGTAAAAAAACAACTTTTACACTAGCTGTCCGCACAACTTCGTTTGTGTCACATTTTCATGACTGCTTCGTTAATAATTTGCTGAAAAGTAACGTAAAAAGTATTATCTCTATATGTCAAGATATCATCTATTCTGCCATATTTCAATAACTGGCAAAGCCGAAACAAACTGCCATTACGCGATTTGCATCTCAACCCTAAAACGATACTGATAACGATATTGACAACAAACAAACAGTTAATAATAATTCAGTTATTGTTAATCACAAAAGTTTCGAACCCCAAACAGTTATAACTAAGATAAATACTGATTTATATCGGAAATCTCGACATGACAAACGAATTTATTACACAATTTGGCTTAATTGAAATTGAACAATATCAAGAGACTGGATCTAGTTTTAACTGGAAGCGATCCAGTTGAGTAAATAACAGTTGAAAACGATTAAGTCTGGAGTATCTTTTGATGGTGTATATATTAATAGGTTTTCGAGTAGTTTTATTATTGATTTGTGTTACTGGGTCAGTGGAAATAGGTGAAACTTCTTGAATGTTTGTCTTCTATAGTATATCGAGATTATGGCTAATATAGATGATATACTAAGAAGCAGATTGCCTATCTATGCTAAAAATAAAAAGAGGTAACGTTTGTGAGTTTGTGACGTTGTAAGGGGTAATCTCTGGATCTACTGAGCCAATTTTTAAAATTATTTCACCAATTGATAGCTACGTTGTTGTGGAGTGTCATAGGCTTTTTTATTTTATCCCCGTATTGCCATGGAAACGAAAACAACGCAGGTGAAATCGCGGGGCGCTGCTAGTCTCGTATAAATTGGAATGCAGATGAAAAAAAAATAACCACCGGAATGACCTTAGATTATAGGCTGGTTTCCGAACTGATTGTTTGAAATTAAGGTCGTATCAAACCCTACTGTAATTCCATAATGTAAAAGGTTTTCGGGCTAAAGCCAAATTAAAAAAATACTCATCTTCGAAGTAAAAAAAAATCTGCCTATTAAAAAAATTGTCAGTTTAAATGAATATTTTTAATAAATTCTGTTTGTAAAGTTATTTAATTTAATTATTCCAGTACCGCTTCCATTGTCCTCATTTAGACATCCCTTCTGCAAGAACTTTGTGTTATTTATGGGTTAAAGGGATATAAGAGTTCTTTCCTTTGCGATACTAATGGTTTCTGTGTAAGAAAATGTGTGAGATTAAGTTTTATGATCTAACACAAGATAAACCCAGCAAAGTTAGAAGGCGAGACGGTTTCCCCAACTATATTGAGGTCGGCTTCCAGTCATACCGAATTCAGCTGAATACCAGTATTTAACGTGGAGCGGCTGCCTACCAGACCTCCACAACCCGATAACTGGGGAACACGGTACTTCTTGGCAAGGCTGGTGTCAGATTTTCTGGCTTCTGGCAATCCGTAACGACTGCCAAAGATCTACAAATGACAGCTGGGACCAACGGCTTAAAGTACTTTTCGAGGCACAGAGGAAACTCGGTATGTTAAGACGGTCACCCATCCACAGACTAACCTTGGCAAGCGTTGCTTAACCTTGAAGATCGACGATGAAGATCCACGTTATTCTTTAGCCACGAGCTCGTATACGCGATATATTCGAATGATAATAGCAGATAAGCAGGCTATATATTAACAACTTCTATGCACAGTATGTTCACAAAGTTGACGATACTGTAAATCGAAACTTCGTTCAACATCTCATCTACGTAAAAAGTGTAGCACTAGAAGTGATGTAACAAGATAGGCACTAAACTTTGATGCGTTTTGTCTTTGTGCAACTATATTGTTTTGTACTTTGTGTTACCTATGGTGACAAATCACAACAGTTGGTCCTTGACTTAACATCCAAAAGTCCAAGCTCAAGGTGTGCCTACGTGCTATGTAGCGCGGTATACTTGGCGTTAAATTAACGGATCGCATTCGAAACACGATACTGTGCTCAGAAACACAGATCGTTGACGTGGCCCAGAAGGGTGCCCAGCTTAAATGAGACTGGTCTGTACATATCTTCTATAGATTCATCGAGCTGTGGGCCTACAAAATGCAAAACTAATGCCCTAAAAACGTGAGACGGAGCCGCGTTAGACCAAGAAGGAGATGGCGGGACGACTTGGATGTCTTCCGTGGGAATTGGCAGGATGTGGCACAAAATCAGGAACAAAAATAGTGGAAGGAGGCCTTTTCCCAGCAGTGGGACATTTCAGGCTATATAAAATAATATTATAATAGATGTTTTATATCTAATACTGTTTGAACTGACGGACTAACAAGAACCAAAAATAAAACAAACAGTGTACTTTTAATTTCATTGTTTGTTATTATGTTGTCACTGTCTGTCAATTTCGGTGCCGAATGTCACGCCATAGACAGACATTTAAATGTGTTCTGTTTTGTCTGTGGTATGACCAGAAACTCGTGGTAATCGTGCTCGTGCCCAGTCCTGACATTGTTTTTAGTTTTAATTGAAATGTTTTTTTTTAAGTTTGTTTTTTTTTTGTGCGTCATCTGTAGCGGAATAAACGAGTTTTCTTTATTTCAAATTTTCTTTTTTCCAGGATACCGACTAAGTACGAATCCATCGTATATCTTTCCTTACAAGACACTCAGAAAAAAGGATACAACACGTAACAAACCCTTCCTTTCGGAATAAAAATAAAACAGTATTACAAACCACTAAGTCACCGGAGGTAGCTGAAAACAGCGTCGCGTTTCTGCCACTAACCGCACCGGATGTTACCGGATTAGCAGGTGAAATGGCTACTGAAAATTATGGCGCTCTTACATACATGCGAAATGAAAACACGGGGCGAATTTTTATTTTCAGGTTGTACTGAAAGTAAGTACCTACCTTGGTGTTTTCGTTGAAAAATGTGGGTAAGTATATCTATATAGCATATAAGGTTTATGTTTGAAAATGAGGTTTTCTTCAAGAAGGTCTGAATTTTTTGGTATGTTGCAAGAGTATGTTTGGTGTTTGTGAAATTATGTAGTTTCTTATTACCTTTCGAAGTTAAAAGTTATTAGATCTCGGGTCGAGGCAAGTCCCTATAACTCTAGGTGGCCTACCTATACATTATTATTATTATATACATTAATATACATTACTACTTAAACATTATTTTTGTATTTTGTATTTTTTTTTTTTGTATACAAACCTTTCATCGAAGTGTGTGAACGTATTCATAGTCTAGTCTAGCCTCTACCAACGCCTACAAAAAAAAGACATAAGCATGTACAAAACGTGAGCAAAAAAAAACGATTTAATTACGTAGATCGTAAGTTACAAAGTACTTGTTAAGCGTAGATTTAGGAAACATGTGTCCCATTTAAGAGCACATACTGCAACTAATGTAAAAAACACGTACCTATAAAAATATAACCCTGTAAAAAACACGGATGACCATGTCCAAGGTAGTACAAAATTATAAAAAAAAACATTTCATCGAGAATTACTCATTTATGACACCGGCAAATTGCAAACACCGTAAGTTTGTAAAATATCGCGTGAAGTTGTGAACAATTTTTTCTTAATAAGACACGGATACATTGGATGCTATTGAATTTAGATTGGACTGTTTATTCAAATTTTTTTTTAAAATCAGCTGTTCCCTACATTTCGATTAGTTATAAGTTACAGCTGATTTTTTTTCGCGATTTCAGGTTTGGTCCCATAATAAAAGTTGTTCATAATGATGAGTAAGTATAATGACCTCTTAAGAGGTTGTTGGTGTTTTACAAATAACCCTGTATAGATACATTTTAACTGTTGGTCAACGTTGTTTTCAATTTTGAAATGTAATTTTGCTTAGAACCTCGACTTGACTCAGCAACTACGCTGCCATAAAAGATCCGATCTAATTAATAAAATTAAATAAACTCCTAATAAAATATTTTTCTTTTTTGCAGTTCAATGTTAAAATACCAACTGGAGGTGCTTAAACAATTCTTAATTAAAGTTGTTCTACAGCTGATCTTTTAAGCCGTTAGTAATTTATACCAAGATCTCGTTACTAAGTGAAGCGATTTTTTTAAATCCCACTTACAGATGAGGCGATTTGTCGGATTTTTTTTCTCTGTTGTTGGGTTAAATTTTTCCTTGTATTTATCTTTTATACTGTAGTATATAAGCAAGGTTATTTGAAAGAATGAGTTCGTAAGCCTAGCCATTAGATTCATATATGTAGGTAGATACGACAAATTTGAACTTCTTGCCTTCATAAATAAATATTTTTATTACTATGGAACCCTTCACTATGCGTGGTCCACACGCACTTGGCCGGTTTTTTATTTATCTGATGACTATGTAGGTCAATCTGTTATTACTTTATTGACTGAATCTACTCTTTACAATGATTTATAGTGACATGATTTATGATTTCCATGTTGGACTTCGCATACTATTGTATAAATTATTCAAGTTCTTAAAACGCAACAGACAGAATAAATGTGTTTCTGGGGAGTTTGTTGCGCCACTTCTTCCCAGCTAAAACAGTAGAAAGTACTGGCGAGTGGGCGTTTTGGGGGACTGTCTTTATGTAAAATTTGATGATCAAAAAGTGCTGGCTCTCAGCCTCGTTGAGGAGCAGTGGTGGCCGAGTGGTAACGGCCGCGACTTACGAATTGTAGGTCGCAGGTTCAAACCCAGCCAGGCGCATTATTTTGTGTAATTAATTTCATCACCACTGCTCTCAAAACGGTGAAGGAAAACATCGTGAGGAAACCGGCATGTCCTAGAACCAAAAATTCGAACATTAAAAGGCTGAGTATGCTCAGCCTCGTTTGGATAAATGACTTTTGATTTTGATAGAATTGCACTGCTGGATTGCTTCCTGTCAAAAGAAATAAGGGCACTGGTCTGAGTCACAGATCACAGAAAAGCCACAACGGCAGCAACTAGAAATAACTATACGTAATACCGAGCACTGATCACTAGTTTCTGCTACTATAACCATATTAAGAATGAGTACGGGCTATAAATTAACGGTGACACTCAATAGCATACTTAGTTTGTATGGAAGTTTTGACAACATCGTCCTTAGCAGTGGCTCCTTAGGCGTTTTGATGCTTTTTATTGGTGGTCTTTGTCAAGTTTTTTTTTTCTGTGATCTTATAGTTATTTCTCTATACAACGTGTGACAGAATAAACGTAATAACTGACAAGAGGTCATTGTCCTCATCATTATCAACAACTTTTACTATGAGACCAATACTGAAATCGCAAACAAAAATTCTGTCCCATACATTTCTGTGCGCACAGCTCGATAAAATGTACGGAACAGCTGATTTTTTTATTTTGACACATCTTATAATATAATGCGACATATGCAGCACCATTCATGAAGGAATTCGGCGAGTGCTTGATTTGGATACTGGTTAACGGGTTCGAATTTCAAATTCTCTATAGGGAATTTCAGTCTGAATGTGCTGATTGGTGTGTGGGCTGAGCATGGCCGCTGTGGGCTTTCATGAATGGTCTATTTCACAACATGTATTTTTTTGTATTTTATTTATTTTTTCTCCATTTTGTTTTATCTTTGTTTTTTTCTTTGTATAGTTATGTGCGTCTGTTTGGGAAGAATTACGTTTTTTTCTAACTTTCTTATCTTCTATGTACATAGTTTCAAACGACATATTTGTTCTTGCTACTATCACCCAGTCAAAATTCCATAAACAAAACCACAACACCTGTGAAACATCAAAAATAATTTTCCTGCAACCTGCCCTCAAACTGCGCAAATTTTCATGCATTAAATCTTGCCTGTCCACATTTCGGCACGTTTTGCTATTGGCATAGCAGACGTTGTGTTCTGACACCGTTTAAGCAGGATTACGATGGCATGGTGGATGCACCTGTGCATGTGTAATGACCAAGTGATGCTGTGGAACTGTGTCAACTGAGTGTCACGTTTGGCTTTGTCAATAACACTGAGGATTTGCGATTGTAAGATGTCTGGCAATTAAAAAGTAGATGGTATTAAATTCATGATGAGTTGAATTAGCAACATCATCGAAGCTACAATTTAGTAAACATATGAAAATGTAGCTGAGCTTGAGGTATTTTTTTATATGTTATTTGCGAACCAGGGCCCAACGCGAGGGGTCACCACCGCTAATCGCCATGAGAACACGGCATTGCTCCACCCAAGCAGAGTGTGTGTCCTCTTGGCCATCGACACAGTGTTGACACCCAGACGTGGCCTCCGGGACGTGTAATCGTTTAGGGCTGCCATCCGTCCGGGTTTCCCCGGATATGTTCTAGTTTGGAGGGTGTCCGGGGAGTGTCCGAGTGGAGCTTTCAAAGGTGTCCTGGTAAAACCCGGATATTTTTTTGTGCCAATAGTTTAATATTTGAAAAAAACTTTGATGGTAAGGGGTATACAATACAATCTACTCTAAAATCCGGCGCTGCAAAATAGCAGACGCTATAGTTTATTTTGTAAAAAGCTCTAATAGATAATTAAAAAATTGAACTGTAAACTTTTTTTTAAGAGGCTTTTTTTGTGTCTGTCCGGGAAAAAAGCCATCCAAATGTCCGAGGAATTAAGTTTCTTTTTGCGTTGGCAATTTCGATGATGGCAGCCCTAACTTCACAAATATGTATGTTTTTTTTTAAGAAGAAAAAACCTAGTTGTTATTTTTTTGGGGGCTCCCAGTCTACGATGTGATTTGCTTTGACCAATCGACTTTTAAGTCTCTAAATTTTACTTTAAACTATTTCCTCAAATCCGCAAACGTTATAAGTAAGTTTGTATCACTTTCCACTTACCTTCAACAATGTTTGTGCCGACCAAATAATGTGTTTCTGTGAAAAATTGTCCGCCAACTGTGAAGTCACGGGACGGTTACGTTTACTTTACATTTTCTACTTGGTCTGAAATGTTATGTGACAGTTGGAATTTATGTAAAAAGTCTTCAATTTTTGGTTCAAAATAGTTTTTTTATTTTTTATTTAGGCATTATTTTTGGTTGAAAAGGTAATTATAGTATGAGGACTCACTTAGTTTGATTTAATTTAATATTTTCCACCACGAGACAAATTTTTGTATGCCTACAGATAGTTGTTCCGGGTCTTGCTGTTTTTGTATGTGTATTTATATTTTTGTAAATGCATCCACGATACAAGAGAAATTTCTAAATTGGAGCAACATTTTATTTAATTAGAAAGGAAAGGAATTCTAATTTTAACAATAAATTAAGTGCAAAAATGAGTTTGTTTGTTACCTGTTCACGTACTAATGGCTAAATGGATTGGATGTATTTGATGAACACATAACACATTTATATTCTAATGCAATTGCAAGTGGGTCGCTCCCTAATAAAAACTACACACTTTGAGACATTAATTCTTCATCAAACGATATACTACGTCAACTTTTAATGTAACATTTTTAAACAAAAATGTTATTTTTACTATACGGGCACTATTCAAACAGCAAGTACATATCCAAAAAAAAAAATTAAATATTCTGATAAAAGGTTATTTGTTTTTTTTTTAACTAGTAAGCATAGTTTAATCATCAGTATTCAAATTAAGCATTTATGTTTAAAACTTTTTATGAATAATGCTGAAGATGATTACATAACATTTCTAGAAAAACTTTGTTAAGCTTAGTTAAGTTGTTTTATAACCAAAAAGTATTGGCAGCGGTGGGATTCGAACCCACGCCTCCGAAGAGACTGGTGCCTTAAACCAGCGCCTTAGACCGCTCGGCCACGCTACCGATGGATCTCATGAAAGAAATAATAGTTCTAACGTGCAAAATCTTTCATTATTTCATACATGTAGGAGGGTGTGTGAGACCGAAATAAAGACACTTCACTTCTTGAAATCTTATTTTGTTTATTTGAAACTTCTTCCCAATTTACATCATCGTTTTATCCTATATCTCAGTCTGCGATCTCCCTTCTCTTTCTCACCCATACTCTCTCGTTCACTCATCGCTGCGTTCATACACTTAAAACTATTTTAAAATTATGATACGTTCTGAATTAAAAATCCTATATTCAGCTTCAGCCAGTGGTTTCGTCTGTGCGAATGTTGGAAATTATCCCAAGGGAACAAACTCCTGAGATCAAAACTATTCGATGTCCTCATCCAGCATATGGTCTACCTATGTGCTAAGTATCATCCAAATCGGTTAACTCTTTAAGGCGTGAAGAAGTTACAAACAGAGAAACAGTCATTTTTCGTTTTTACTGCGGCAATCGACATGTATATATTGTTTATGTCACTAGAAAATGGCAAACTTCGTCAGATTATAAAATATCTTGAAAAATTGTAGTCTTTTGATAAATTGTCAACTAAACATTTAGAAAACTTTTTATGTAAGTATCAAAATTTGATAGATGAAATAACTTCGAGAAATTGTAGAAGAGCAAGTACCGAAACGATAAGTATTACAATTTCAACATTCTAACCGAAAGACGCGAAAGAATACCTTTTCGGGGAGCCCTAAGTTCCCTGAGCCCTATGTTCTGCCACTTAGCTATGCCAGAAAATCCGATAAATTGTAGAACCGTACACTGATAGGTCGCCAACATGTCGTCAGTTTATGTCGGTTTTCTCGAAATGATTTCGAGGCAATGCGTAAAAAGTATTCCAAATGTTCAGTTGACAATTTATCATGAGTTTACAGTCTCTCAAGATATTTTATAATCTTACGCATTTTACAATTATCCGGTGACTTAAACATACACTGTGAACTGTCTACGTACAGTTCGTGAGATTCAACACACTGACAGACGGGCGGACAGACAGCTGAGGGTGTAGTGTAGTGATAGAGTGGAAGTCTGAACTTCGTTCAGTTTCAACAGATTTCCATCAGTTCTCATGGTATGGGCCTGTGAAACGGAGGACTGAGGAATTAGGACGAGATGAAAGTTTTGATTGTGAGTGTGGATGGAGCTGAGAAAGGACCAATGAAACGCTTTGTAAACCATGTAACAGATTGTTTGGGCAGTTAAGAGGTATTAACAAATAATTTAAAAAAAACACACCTACCATATAAAAGTGGACTTAAAAATTAAAAACAAGATACATAATAATCTTTTCATTGCAATCAGGGGACCTGTAAAGAACTATTCAAAGGAACCGTCCTCCGACTGCAATGAAAAGATTATTATGTATCTTGCTTTTACATATTTTTTTTTCATTTTCGCTAGTCGATGTTACCCGGGATAACTGAACGCTTCTAAGGATACCACAAAAATTGATATCCGTTAAGCCATTTAGAAGTTATGGTGGAATAAAAAAACTCACAAACATACATACTTAATTACATACATGAACCCTGAAAACATAATACTCCTTTTTTTGGGCAGTAGTGTAATAAAGAAGTATGGTAGTCCAGTTAAGACAATAATGTAGCAACGAAATAAATTGGCAGAAAAGAAAAAGAATAAAAAATTGTTCAATTCCCACAAAACAGACGCACATGACATCATTACAACATAGGTACAAATAAAACAAAACATCATCATCTGCCTAGCCTGTTCCCTATTATATTGGGGTCGGCTCCCAGTCAAACCGGATTCAGCTGAATATTTATTATACTTTCACAACCTACCATCACAAAAACCATTAACTGGGGAACACGGTACTTGGCAAAACTGGTGTCAGATTTTCTGGCTCCTGACATTCCGTAACGACTGCCCAAGATCTCCAAATGACAGCCGGGACCAACGGCTTAGCGTGCTTTCCGAGGCACGGAGGAGGCTCGTTTCACCCATCCACAGATCATCCTCGGCAAGCGTTGCTTAACCTTGAAGATCGAACCGTGCGGCTGCTATAATCTAGCCACGAGCTCTTCCCAAATAAAAAAAAGACAAAGATACAAAAATGAGGAAAAAATAGATAAGAATTTCAAATTTTGTATTACCTTTCACAATGTCACAGAAACAGTCAAGTTAAATTTATTCCATAAAACCTCCATTTTAAATTATACTTTCTGCTTTACGATAGCAGAGACCATCAACTTGTTATGTCACCAATATAATTTTATACTCAATCAAAATCAAACACAAAACAAAATAATGCATTAAAATATTCTAACGTCATCCGTCGCATATTTCGCAAAAATAAAAAAACCGGGGTTGAAATTTCTCTCAGGGGTGTGAAATCGAAATTACTGTTTCGCCCCTCGCCCTATGTCGATTTCAAAAAATATGTCCCAAAACATTCGGTGTTTGATAGGCCTATTGTCAAATTTATTGCTATTGCTGTATCGTACGTGATGTTTGTGCTAAAGTGAGACATTTTGGTCCTACGGGGCTAAACCGTATGTGTCTACTGTTTTGGTTCTTTTATTCGGGAATATTTATTTGATCCTAGGTATTTGTCCTAAATATAAACCTGGTCGTAAATCTGTAGTGTTTGGCACTTGGTTTCCATAAGTCGTTATGTATATAACACGACCACTGAAAATTATCACAGGTCCGTCTATGGCATATCATCATTCTGAGATTTAATTTTAAAAATATTTGTCTTTACTATTTTGATCGGTGTCAGGTGGAATTATACACAGTCTTAAATTTCTTAAAATAATGTAATGAACTCTTAAGTTGATACTATCTAGATTTACAAAAAAGAATGTCGCCACCGTTAGAGCTAACGTCTCAATTCACAATGGCCGCCGTCATAAACGTCACTTTCGAATATCTGTCAAATTTGACATTTCCATTGACAACAACTTATAATAAAAATGAAGGATCGCTAACACTATGTTCAATACTTAATACACAGGGTGGCAACTGCTATACATTTTAATTTTTCGATATTCAGCGCCATCTATCTACGAGGACATAAATTAAAAATGTACAGTGCTGCCAGCGTATATCCATAAAGCAATTGGTAGTATATGTTAGTACAAGGGGAAGCGCATAATTTTTGATTTTGATCTATTGTAAGATAGTTAATATATTTATTGTTTTTTTTTGCATTTTTAAAAGTTCATTAATCGTTGTATTTTATTAATACTTTGTTAATATTGATAAAAAAATATACTATTAGTAGAATTCATTACAGGCTACAGGGCAATGTTGAAACTTCTTGTCATTATAACAATTTCTGCGGTTGCGCATGTTTTTGTAATAATTCCCTTCGTTTCCCGATTTTGAGTGTAAATTACGTGAGTTTAGTTCGCTACTCCGTGTTTACTTAAAAGTCTTGGAAGATTTGCATAGTGTTGTTCTTTTTAAATCCCGTCGAGTTGAGCCCCCTGTGTTCCTCTTCCTCCGTGATTATCGAACCGAACTGCTTAGGCCCTCCGTAAATTGGAGTTTGAACCATATTAGTTAAGTGTTTTGTGTTTAAATAACAATGTCTCGAAACAAGTGTTGTGTGCCAAGGTACTGAAGTGAATGTTTAGTTTTTATAATGAATGTAATTTTTTGTTTTACGCAATAATTATGAACATCCAAAATTGGTATTTGTTTTATTATACCCGAAACAACATGTTTATTATAATAATGAATTAGCTTTACCGAGTAGAATAATGTAGAATGGTTGAATATTCTGTTGTAGTAAAACTAAACCTAAGAAATTCAAAATTTAGATTTGAATTTTTAGGTTGTTTTACTGCATCAGAATTTTCAACCATTCTACATTGTTCTACTTGGTTGAATTTATTAGCTATACATAGGTACTACTACGTAGGTATATTGATAGCTGAATAGTGTATGTCCTGGTAACTAGATGGCGCTGCCTAAGAAATTATTAAGTTGCCAGTCTATCTCTAGTATATAAATAGTAGTCTATGACTTAATATTTTTAAAGTATCACTAAAACTAAAGTTCATAATTTGTATGTATCGTTCTCAATTTATGACTTGTCTCTTTATGACTTTATCTTCTTCGAGTCTAAAGTTGTTTGATAAGTTAAACTAACTGTATAAACTATAGTTTTTGTGTATAATCCTTATCGAATAATATACTTTTCTGATATTTTATTATAAAAATATAAACAGTTCCGAAAACACACGATCGGCACATACGTCACAAATGCAAATTACTTTGCATGGCAATTTAAGTGTTCCAAAAATAACATGTGCATTTTATAGGCGTGCACCAATAACTTGTGGAGAATATATAATTCTACAGTTTTTATTAAAGCTATCAATCATTTATAGGATTTTATGAAAAACTGCAGCTGCGATGCAGTGAGCCAGATTAAAATATAAAAATACCAAAGATTTGAGCGTCAGAATAAAAGGCATAATATGGAACAAAATTTTATCAAAGCTTTTTGTTTGACAATTTTAACCTTTTAAATTTGTTGTTTGTCACTTAAGTCGGTCATGTTTTTTGGCACTACTCCGCCTCGTCACACCTCGTGGTGACAACTCGGGCTGCACTAACGAGGCTTTTAGGATTAGCTCCCGGTCCAGCTGCTCCAGGTGCTTCATCCACCATGGACCACTCGGAGCCTGTCGGACCGGCGAGGTTGAGGTTTGGGCGGAGACGTTAAGCTGGATGTATCGGTGGTCGGAAAAGGTCTCCACCTCCTCTTGGACGCGCCAGAAGACGACACGCGGTGACAGAGCAGGACTGTCGAACGATATGTCTACCACCAACTCACACTGCATCAATCGCACACACGTGGGTACAGAACCCCCGTTTATTACGACCAAGCCTGTCTCCAGAGCCCAGTCTTCCACCATTCTACCCCACGTGTCCGTATATCGGGAACGCCAATCTTCGTGCTATGTGGCACGGATCAAAGATCCACAAATGACAACCAATGGCCTTACGTGCGTTAAGAGTCACGTAATGGACGGGGTCACCCATTTATGAACCTACCTCGGCAAGAGTAACAGGAACAAGAGCAATGGTGATCCTCAACAGGGCAACTATCGGTGGGGACACTCGTCCTCATCAAAGAATAGGGACAGCCGCCATGGGTGTGGTTATTGGAGGGGGTCAACAAGGTCTTCCCTGGGAGGGCTTCGCTGAATACAAAAGGGACGATGGTGCGGGCCTAGACAATGGCTGCCCATTTTTTTTTAAATCCTTCTATCCGGGAAGGATGTTCGGGCGTCTTCGACCACCTTCGGCAGACGTCGGGAAATGGTGGGAGGTGCAGGCGAGCGCGACGCGGGGCCTGTCGTCACACCGCTACGCTACCGATCTCCAACAACGATAGGTACGCGAACGCATTCACCGATACTCTACCTACTGGAAACTATAACCAATTTATATCATCGGCTAGTAAGCCGACGAAAGTTTTGTGTCGTCACTTAATGAGTTACTCATTAAGTGACGACACAAAACTTTGAGAAATAATTTTAAATTGCGCGTTTTAAAACTACCACAATTATGATTTTATAAGGCATCTAATGGTATCATAAGGATCTTTGTTATCTGATAAATAAATGATAATAATAAATAAGTAGGTAATAAGATGATTTCTCAAAGTTTTGTAGTGTCACTTAATGAGTTCTTGCAGCAAGCCGACGATATACAGTTCATACAGTCCACTACAATTGTTTAAAATTCCGTAGATAGGTCCCTAATAGAACCTCATTGAACAACTTACCCATAATAATAAACTTAAGACTTCTTCTTCCTCCAACATACAGCTTTTAAAAAACATACTACCGTAGTCATAGCCACTAGCTTCAGACAGTATACCCTAGTTTTATTATTTCAGACATAAACGCTGTCCGTCCATCCTCGAATATTTGTTTTTACGACTCCCAAAGGTGTTTCAAAAGCACATGAAACTTTACCAAACTATACTGCATAAACGGTTTACTAGTCTGTTTTTTGTTGGTTTGTTTATCAAAATTTTATAAAGCAACACCTGATTTATATAAATTCCAAAACCATTGAAGTGGTCACATAAGGGCAGAGATCGACTTCTCTGTTTTAGAATCAATAATTTGGATACGTTAACTGCAAAACCTATCATACTTTTGTATTAAAGTAACTCAATTTTCCAGTATTATATTCGCATACTGATAAAATTTAAAACGATAAAAAGGCAAAAATTATGATCAGGTCGCTTTGATATTTACAAAATACAAATAATCTTTAACAGCCAGTATATTCTGTAAAAACGTTTCAGAATCTTACCGTCTAAAACCCTCCCGTGTTTCTCGTACCCTTTGCGTTCCAGAGCCGCGGTGACTCTTTCGAACAAATCCGCAACCCTGGCGGGTGGGGTAAGCTTAAAGATAATTATAATTTCATCTTGTTTGCATGGCTTGATATTATGCACGGTGAGATGTTTACAGAATGGCACTGCAGTGTTCATTCAATATCAAATCCCGCTCATTCCCAGAAAATAATAAACAAATTAAATTCGTAGCTTTATCCCACTTTTATGTACCTGTCTCCCCGTATAAATACTCCAAGATCTGCGTTTCCAGCAGGAGGACCGCAGAATATCGTGTTACTGAAACAGCATGCAGCACTACCTAAAATTTCGTACCGAGTATTTGAAACTAAAGGGATTCGGTGGAAATTCGAAATCCCGGCCATTTTCTAAACAGAATCTCTACGTCTGGGCTGTTGGTCCCCTACTAGTAGTTCCAATACTGGTATCGAATTTTATATGATTCGAATTTATGGAATTTGTCTACATCATTTATTTATGTATGTACTTTAATGTAAACCAATTTAATAATACATAAAGGAAAACCTTATACTAAAGCACATAATTGGCGCGCCTTATTGCATTCCGCTCCTACTTTGAGCTTTTGTTCATGGAATCTTTATAAATTTATTAAAAAAAATGTAACGTTGTATTTAAGAAACTGACAATCTGAATCTGACACTATTAATTTTATTATATAAACACAAAATAAGTACAAGATAAAATTAAAATTTTAGTACAAAGGAACAGCCTATTTCAAAGAAATTTCTTCCAGCAGACCTGCGAAGAAGAAATAAAAAAGAAATGTAGACAATAGTGTGTAAGAACAAGAGAAGAAGAGAATGCCTTAAACTAAAGCAACAAATCAAAATATGATAATGTCAAATCAAAAATGAACGAGTACTTACAAAATATATATACCGGATAACATGTCTGTAATTATTACTTTAGAAAACCTTAGTCACTATGATGATCATATTATCGCAATTTACCAAATAACAATAATCCATGTATCTAAAGGTTTCTGTAAGCAATAAGCACCAAACATAATCTGTCAAGACAACACAACACAAAAACAAGACACCCAACAAGAGTCCAACTAGAACGTCCATCGCTTATCCAAATAGTTCATCAGACTTGCAACCGCGAACCCTTAGTACGATCCTGTCCGGTCCACACAGAGGCCACTTTTCCGTTCTTTGTTCCCTATTCAATATTCTGTTTACCTTGTTTTTGTACTGGACATACTCATAAGTTGAGCACTGACTAAGAGCTCAGAAACATGGGATATGCCAAAGGAGAATTTTGCATGCCCAGTTACTGTGATTTTTGAAAGTGGCTTGATGCTTCTGTTGAGTGGTGAACTTGTAATGTGTTGATAATATTTCAAAACGAATAATTTATATGCTATATTTGGGCTAAGTTTGAGAATAATAACTTTTCTGAAAATGAATAGAACTATAGAAGTTGAAGAAATTTTTCTCACGGTTTAAATAGAAGTGTAAGTGAACTTAGAGTAAGTGTAAGACAAAGGAAGATGAGTGAAAAAGACAAAGGAAAGTAAGGGAACAGACCAATTTGTCTTTTCAACATAATCAATGTTTTTAAATGGAAACTCATAGCAATTAATAAGCATATCGCTGAAAAAGTTTTAGCAATGAAAAATTAAGATAAAAACTTCAAAAGAGACCGACTTCTGAGTTTGTTTCGATGTTTCTTCTCAGGGTGGTCAGCTAAGAAACACCGGCCTCATGTAGTTTATAACGACTAAAAAAGATAGCGTTAAAACGTGTTATATCAAATAAATATCATTTAACAAAAATACCGCCGTGGCCGCCGTGGTCGACTTTTTCGTGAAATCAGTAAGCAGTTGTCGACTCTTCACGTGACCAGACGGCTGGCCTTTTCTTCGGTCAAAAATCAGCATTGCCATTCAACGTGGCAATGCAGCCAGTGTTCTGGGCTTTTTCCCGTTGACAGCAATGTGGACGAATTTTTCTATGCCCTATGAGTATTTCCTCTTTTTTACTCCGCTTGTACATATACATATATATTTTCTATATTGTTTAGCTGTATTTTGTATATATAAAAATAATGTTTTTAAAAGTGTCATAACTTAGTTAGAAAAAAAATTAAAAGTATAATAAAAAGAAAAATACATTAGCGACACGCACAGTTACAACTCATACTATTCGATTTTTATTGTTCAGGTATTTGTCACATCGTTTTACTTTCACGTTGATGTAACACGCAAATGTATTAAAAGAAGTGAATTCGAAACAGAGATAATATATCGTGTCAAAGTTGCATCCGTAACTTTTCAGTCCGAGAATAGGGTGCTCATGTCCAGTTGATGGGAACTTTTGTTAGTACCTCTTGAGGTACCTATGAGCAACTTTCACTATAGTGAAATGAAAAGCCCTTCTTTATTGGGGAGTCGTTTATTTGCCTTCGTTTTGAATTTACCTGCGTTTTCACTAGAGTCCCTTGTGTCCAGTGTAGTAGCCCTCTAGTCCAGTGCGGGTAAATAAGGACTAGTATTTTCATTTCAGTGTATTGTGTCCTCTTGCTTGTTTTTTTTTTTTTTCAATGAAATCGAATTCGACTTTGAAACTGTTGGAACGGGTCACGGTATGCATGGAATTAGGTTTTATTTTTTCTCATTGTTTTCCCCTTTCTTGCCTTTTAAACCTCAACGAATTTTGAAGCTTAATTTAGTATCTGTAAAACGCTTAGCAAATACGAAAATTTGTTAAAGATGAGCCGTCATACCCGCCACCCACGCTGAAAGCACTACAAGTATTTCTGAAAATCATAAAACTCGTTAAAAAGCAATGTTCAACGAGCCTTAAGTATTTCAAAGCAAGACAAACTTCATAAAGCGAAATATGTGAGAGCGTCATCGCTCAGACAACTCAGGAGTTTCACTGGGAATTTAAGAGATTCTTCACAAGAACATCTCGGGGTCGCGCATTTTAGAATATTTAGACAGCAGAATGTCGAAAGGTGTTTGCTGTGGACTTGGATTTTGAGGCATGTGTTAACAGCTGAATGCAGCTTTAGCTTTTAATGACGGACGAAATGGTGGAATATTCTTCGGGGTAGATGAGGGTGGATTTTGAAGCACGTTTTTCCACAAAATAGGACTAATTTTTTATATTGAATAGAGTTAGCGGTGGCAAAGCTGCAAGACTTCGTTGGATGCGAGTAGCATAGCACTTGTCAATGTGGATGCTTGCGGGAGTTCTATGACCAGCTCTGTATATTTTTCCCCCTGAAATAATGGCAATTATTTCTTATCAACCATTTAATAATTTAAAAAAATATAATTTTTACTCTAATATCTTTTATCTTTAACTAACAACACCAAAAGTTTCAGTTTAAAAACCAAATCACTGAACCGATGTTGATGCTATAGGACAAATCTGAAAGTATTTATAATCCGGATAATTGTAAAATACCTATGATTATAAAATATCTTGAGAGATTGTAAACTCTCGATAAATTGGCAACTGACAATTGTTTTTTTTTTTCTTTTTTGAGAAAATTTGAACCGATAGCGAAACTGACGCTATGCTGGCCGCCATATAATTTATCGGATTTTCTGGCCTAGCCAAGTAGCAAAATATAAGGCACAGAATACTGAGGGGTTCCTGCCACGGAAAAAAAAAACAAATAAAAATATACATATATTTTACAACCGAATTGGGTTGCTAGATATTAAAACCATAATTCTATTTAGTCTGTCCGATGGATTTTCAAAATATATTGGACACTTATTTTTTCTCAATCCAAATCGTAAAAAAAAAGTATAAACATAAAGCTCATCGAAGTTCTAGAGTGGGGGCTGGTGATGTCATGAAACTAGTAAAATATGCAGCACGTAGTGACGTCACGTGAGTTTGCAACGCACTGTATAAAGAAAAAAAATACGTAATCAATATTTGTTGGATTTTTTTTTCAGTAAAATATTCTGTTGATAACCTACTCCTTTTTTGAGGTCGTTTAAAACGAGAATTAAATGAAGTGATTAATAAAATAATAATCGCGACGTAACGCAATTAAGTGTGAAAGAACTTTATGCCTATCGGCTGAGATGTTCCAACCGCGTAAATGGAAAAAGTTTTATTGTAAGAATTTTTTTGTTAGTCCATAATTTGGACATTTTTATTTTAGTAATGTACTTTATTGCGTATTGTGGTGTTGTAAGATGCTGTTTTATTTACTTCGTTTTGTAAGAAATAAGATTAACGTTCATATTTTAGGTGAATTCAAAGCCATTTAGGTTTTGATTTTAGTTTTAGATTTTGTTATTAGATTGGACAAAGCTCTTTACTACAAGTATGATTCGTAAAGCAAAAATAGGTTTTTGTGGTAAATAAACCTTTGAATTTTTTTTTTCTGATGTACTCCTTAGTGGATATCAAGAAGTAAGTAAGTACAAGCGCAAAATGAGAACGCCTTTTCAAAGACGCTCCTTAATAGATTGATTGAATTGGAACAATTTTGCCGGTGTCAAAATTGTTTTAAAGAAGGGAAAATGCGTGAAAAGATCAACTAGAATTTCTAAATGTGTAAATCACTGCATAGTATAAAACAAAGTTTCTTCCTGCTGTATATCTTTCCTATATGTATGTTTAGATCTTTAAAACTAGGCAACAGATTTTTATAAAATGTCTGTACGAATGTACGTATGGCGAAGTGTTCGAATGACACAAAAACGCTTTGACATGTGCCCTTTGACATAGTGGTACTAATTGGAGCACGTGTCCGATATCCTGTTGTTTGTAAATGCTGCAAGCTTTCAATCGAAAACAAAATAGGTAGGTTTGTTGTTTTGATACTCAAATGACAAGGTACTAAGACAGCAAAAATATTGTATACAGAATTATTTGTAAAACACCAACAACCACTTAAGAGGTAATTGTACTCATCATGAACAACTTTTACTATGGGACCAAACCAGAAATCACAGATATCATCATACGAACATACGAACATAAATGTAAGGAACAGCTGAATTTTCAAGAAGTTGTTGGTATTTTACAAATAACCCTGTATATAACCAAATGCGTAAGATTGTAAAATATCTTGAGAGATTGTAAACTCACGATGAATTATCAACTGAACATTTATAATATTTTTTTACGCATAAGAATTTGATAGTCTATAATCTCTCGAAGTCATTCTGAAAAAATGTTAACCGAGATAATCTGAGGAAATTGGCTAACAATCAGTGTAAGGTTCTGCAATTTATTGTATTTTCAGGTTTAGTTAAGTAGCGGAACATAGGGCACAGGGAACTTAGGACTCCCAACATGGATAGGTTAGGTTCGAATGGTATGATGGGAGCTAGAGTGAGCGAGCGAAGCGACCGCACTTAGCTCTCGTCATGCCATTCATGTTTTTTAAGCTATTGCATAGCTTCTATCGCGGGCCTTGAACGTGGAGACCGAATCCAGAAATCCCGTAACGAAAATAACCTAACACCGCTACGCCGCGGTTCGTTTAGGCCCCGCCTTCTCGTAGCAGTGCTACGCGGAACTACGAAATTGTCTACAACTCGCTACGCTCCGCATATCACTGCCGGTTAGTTTACGTTTGATCGACCAACCCGTCACGATCATCTCAGCCTATGTCCCACCCAACAACTCCGTGGGCACTCCCGCTATGAAAGATGACCTGACTAAACTTCTTGGCCTGAGCGACTCCGTCATACTGGCGGGGGACCTCAACGCCAAACATCCTTCCTGGAACAGTCACACGACCAACCCGAGAGGCAAGGTAGTGTTCGAACTGTGCAGCGTCCTGAATTTCGATGTCATCGCTCCAATGCATCCCACCCACTACCCGCACTCACCTTCCCACTCCCCCGATGTACTTGACATCGCCCTCCTCAAAAATGTCAACCTTCGGTTACATTCTGTGGAGACGCATGACGAGTTAAACTCGGACCATAGACCCGTGATCCTGGAGCTTGCTCCTAGATCAGGGCCGATGGACCCTACCCAGCCTCCTCCCACCCGAATGACCACTGACTGGCGCCAAGTAAGCGAAAAGCTGAAGGCTACCACGTCACCCCATCTCGACCAGATCCCCGACCTAATCGAGTCTGTCGCAGACACGACAGCCGCGATCAATTCACTCACGGATCACGTGCAATCTGTCCTGAACGAATGTTCTAAGGAGTCTCCGGTGGTGAGTGATCACCACTGGAAACTCCCGGACGAGGTACGTGAGCTCGTGACTGAAAAGAACGCGGCTGTCCGTGCCTACAGCGCCTTTCCCTGCGAAGCCAACAAGGTTCACATGCGCTACTTACAGCGTAAAGTAAGTAACAGCATCGCTGAACTGCGTGAAAGTCGCTGGGATAAGTTGCTGGGCGACCTCGAACCTACCCATCAGGCATTCTGGGAACTTCAGAGGAAACTACGCGCCTCTGAGGTTGCCTCGATGCCTCCGCTCACGCGTCCCGACAACACCGTCGCCTTCGATGACGAGGACAAAGCCGAATGCCTGGCCGACAGTCTAGAGTCCCAATGCTCCCCCAGCTCCCAACCAGTAGACAAGGCTCATCTCGATACGGTGAATGCCGAAGTCGAACGTAGAGCCTCCCTCCCACCAGTAGAGGACCCCGATGATCCCCTCCCCCCCGTCACACCTGATGAGGTGAAGGAGATCATCGGCCGTCTCAAACCCAGAAAAGCCCCGGGCTCCGATGGAATCACCAACAAAGTGGTTCGTCTCTTCCCGGCTACTCTGATCATGTTAATGACCGCCATCTTCAATGGCGCTCTGTCCAACAACATGTTCCCACAGACGTGG
Organism: Hecatera dysodea; assembly: GCA_905332915.2. NCBI lineage: Eukaryota > Metazoa > Arthropoda > Insecta > Lepidoptera > Noctuidae > Hecatera > Hecatera dysodea. The sequence continues at coordinate 16,294,768 of HG995305.1, forward strand.
AAAGAGGCTACCGTCATCGGTATCCCCAAACCTGGTAAACCCAAGTCCTCCCCGTCCAGCTATCGTCCCATCAGTCTGCTCAAAGTCCTAGGTAAGATCTACGAGAGGCTTATTCATAAGCGTCTCAAGGATTTTGTCGAAGCCAAGAGCCTCCTCCCCAATGAGCAGTTTGGTTTTAGATCAAACCACTCTTGCGTCCAACAGGTCTACCGTATCGTTGAACATATCAGCGCCAAATACCAGCGCGGTCTCGTTACGGGAGCCCTGTTCTTCGATATAGCGAAAGCTTTCGACAAGGTCTGGCACAACGGGCTGATATACAAGCTATACCAGCTCGGTGTGCCGGATCGTCTCGTGCTCATCTTACGAGATTATCTGTCGAACCGCACCTTTCAGTACCGAATCGAAGGTGCACTTTCGTCCCCACATCCCATTCGCGCCGGAGTACCCCAAGGCGGTGTTCTCTCCCCCCTAGTGTTCTGGCTATTTACTAGCGATATTCCCACTAGCTCTAAGACACAGCTAGCTCTGTTCGCTGACGACACGGCGATATATTGCTCCGGCAATAGCGAGAAGGCAATAGCCGGCCACCTCCAGAGATCCGCAAACGCACTAGGCGCTTGGTTCCGGAAATGGAGAGTGGAAGTCAACCCAAAGAAGAGTCAGGCGATCTTGTTTTACAAGCCCAAGACTCGTCTCTTCCCCCCCCCCCGTCCCAGTCCGATCACGTTATTTGGCAAGCCGATCCCCTGGGTTGAGAAAGCTAAATATCTAGGCGTGATTCTCGATCGAAAGCTTACCTTCAGAGAGCACATTAAGACGGTGCGCAATCGTGCCGCATTCGCTCTCAGTAGGCTTCATTACATGCTGAACGCACGCAGCAAGTTATCCCTGAAAGGCAAACTACGCATTTTCACCACGTGCATACGTCCAATAATGACTTACGCGTGTGTAGCCTTCGCACACGCTAAGCCCCGCCAAATCCATAGGTTGCAGGTCATCCAAAACCGTTTTCTCCGAAAGGCTACGGGAGCCCCGTGGTACGTTAGAAATGAGCGTCTCCATGTCGACCTCCGTATCCCCACCATCAAACAATTCATGAAACGTATTTCCAAGCGTTTCATAGAGTCCGCTGAAAAGCACCAAAACCCCCTTATCGCATCGGCCACCCGATACACCCCCTCCCAGATCAGCAAGATCCGCCGACCGCGGCATACCCTTGTCGAGCCCGATGACCCCATCACCCTGACCCAAGAGAGTAGTAGGGAAACCAGCACTCTTAGGAAAAACAAACCCAGAACGCGTTCCGTATTCCGACCTCGCCGACGAGGTCCATCGCGACGCCCCCGTCAAAACCCTCCCCGACTTTTGCCTAACGAGCCAGCCCGCGCTGCTGAGCCATTAGCGTTAAATCCCCTAAATAATATCAATCAGACCCAGCCTGTCCCTTGCTGCCCCTCCTCAATGACCCCGCTAAGCCGAGGCCCGTGTCCCACAGGGGATGCCCTTAGCGAGCGGCCATTTAGTTTTAAGTAGTTTTAAGCCCCGGCTGGGGGCCTTAGAATCTAAGGCAACCACGGGATTGCCCGGTTGAGCAGTAACCAGCCTTATTGTGCTGAACTGCGAGTAGTCCATAAAAAAAAAAAAAAAAAAAAAACGTTTGATCGACTATGAGTGCGTAAGTGCTTGCAGTCGGTCGACGTTCGCGTTTTTGGCCCTTTAAGGGTTAATACCACAGTTTCGTGGTACTTGGGGAAACCTTACGGTGCCAACGAATCCAAGTGGTGTGGACCCGACACACAGCTGGGCCCATTCAGACTTCCCTCGCCGCACTCAAAAGCTTAACCCCGTTCTCTTCCAGGTTGTATCTGGTGCCGATTGGGTGTGTCTACCTCATAGGCACCAGTTCGGTTGCAAGACCCATAGGGCCCCGCTGCACATTAAGATTGGCAGTGGGCTTACAAGCTTAGGGCTCACCGTAGGCACTCACCTCCCTGCAACACCCAGAAGGCTTGCTCCGAAATCGGACGAATACGTAAGCAGCTGTTTGTGAAAAACGTATATAGGTGTATAGGTATCTATAATCTATATACAACAGTGAATAGCTGTAAGCGTAGAATATATAATTGCATAAGTTGATAAAAAATGCTATGCAATAGCTTTACCGCGGCAGTCCCCGAGTGCCACATGTATTTTTTTTTAATCCTGCAAGAAAAAATAGTTTGTAAGCGTTTAGGATGTTGAAATAGTAATACTTAATGTTTCGTTACTTGCTCTTCTACAATTTCTCGGAATGTCTTCGAGATATTGTAGACTATCAAATTTTGATGCGTAAAATGTGTTCCAAATGTTCAGTTGACAATTTATCGAAAGTTTACAATCTCTCGAAGTATCAATTAACTTAAGGGACATTTAACCAAAAAGCCGAAATGTTCCTTAAGACTGTTAGCATAGGGCACATTTATTTTAAATGCCGATATCTCTTACGTTAATTGAAATTTCCGGTATCGATATACAACATTTTTGCTATATATATTTTGCTGCATATTTTATTATCTTACGAAGTTTTCCATTTTCCGTTGACATATGCATTCAACATGGATAAGGCCAGTTTAACAAAAAATAAAACCATACATGAATACTTAAACCTTTTCCATGAATAGTGATTCACTGGGGCAGTATTCCTCTAAATGAATAAAAATATCACGGCAATGTACAAAGTCAAAAGTCAAACTATTTATTAGTATATTTTTTGGTGATACAATAGGTCTTATAATTAGGATATGGAAACTCAAAAAACTACCCATTAAGGCATACACTATATAGCAATTTAAGAATATAAAATCAATATTACATACAAATATACACGACCTAGTAAACAAGTTATACGCATAGGGTCTAGCAAAAACTCTTGAACGCACGGAAAAGTTGTAGTTTTTATAAGATCTATGTAGCAAACAACGTTTACACTAACGTTGTGTATCAGAGCAAATATGTAAGTAACTCAGAACTATCATGATATCTCGTAAACTGCATGACGCAATTTCAGCTGTATCCGAAAATTGACGTACTCGTAATTTTGTATTCCAATGCCCAACATCCAAGTCACGCTACACTGAGCACCCTCACACAGAGAGTCACAAACAGTGGACACAAAGGACTAATTTCTTTAGCCCTAAACAAATAGGGTAGTTAACTAAAAAAATCTAGTCCGTCGGATAGATTTCCAAAAAATATTGGATACGTGTTTTTTCTTTTTTCACGCAAACAAAAAATGAAGACGATACAGTGCGTTGAAAACTCGTGTGACGTCACTACTCTGTACAATTTTTACCGAGCCGTAACGTCACAAGCCCCCACTCCTGATGTTTGATGCTTTGTATCTTCGTCAGTTTTTATAGATTTGATAAATGAAAAAATATGTGTCCAATATTTTTCTATAATCTAACTGACGGACTAAACATAATCATATTTTTTTTACTTAGGAAACATCCCTATTATAACAATAGAGACAGGTCTGTCAATCAGTGTGGATGTAATTAGTCCTCATCCTCACACAAAGGAGTGCTGTGTGGGGCATTCTGTGCGCGTTATTACACTGCATGAAGTTTTGATTGCTTTTTGGACATGTCCGGACATGTTGGCTGAAAAAAAAAGTATCAACGCCTGTTTGTGCACTGTTTGGGGTTATAATGTTGAATTAAATTTTGGTGTTGCAAGGGAAGGTCTGGGTGACTGTTGGAGATTCGTTGTTTGGAATAAGTATGAGGTTCAATATTTAATATGTTAGTTTTTTGAAACAATGGCAAACAGTAAGTCGAGTTTGAACATCGCTCATAGCATGTTGAATTGTTGGCCAAATAATTGCCAAACACTAATGTTATAAAGAGGAAAGATTTGTATTTTTTTATGTAACGAATAAACTCAAAAACTACTGGACCGATTTCTAAAATTCTTTCACCATTAGAAAGCTACATTCACCCTGAGTAACATAGGCTGTATTTTATCCCCATATTCCCACGAGAACGGGTACTACGTGGGTAAAACCGTGGACCGCTGCTAGTTTATAATAAAATGCAATTCCACTGGCAGCATTGCCAACACAAACACAACTAATTATTTTGTAAGCGGCAATCAATATACATAAATACTTAATATAATTTAAATACAATAAGAGGTTATCTGACAGGACCAGTTTCAAGAAAATATATTGTATTTATGTACGTCATACTATTATGGGAAATGATTTCATTCGATTTACAGCTTAATCCAATTTAGGAAACACCAATTAAGGCTTTACTAGGGATGTTTCCTGAGGAATAAAAATATGTTTCTATTTAATCCGTCAGTTAGATTATCGAAAAATATTGGACACGTATTTTTTGCTTTATCAAATTTATAAAAAATTACGAAGATAAAAACTTCAAAGATCATGAGTGGGGGCTTGCGACGTCACAGCATGGTAAAAATCGTAGCACGAAGTGACGTCACACGAGTTTACAACGCACTGTATCGTATTTCTATTTTGTATACGTAAAAAAAGAAAAAATACGAGTCCAATATTTTTTGGTAATCTATCTGACGGACGTGACGGACTAATTAGATTTCTTAGTCAACTACCTTGTTGATTTTATTCATGAAATGAAAAATCTCTTCCTAGTCAAAGAATTAGCATAATTCTTGGGGAGAGTGTAATGAGTAAGTGGTGTTAAGAAATATTGCGGATGAATTAATTGTAAAAAATTGAGGGGGAACATATTTTTTAATTAAAAATTTGATAGGAAATAAATAAAATGTTGTAGCACGATAGTTTAATTAAAGCGTATATTTCGGGTTAGTATTGATGAATTTTTGAGCTTAGTAAACTTCACTCTTTGTATGCAATAGAATAGCGAATATAGGGATGATTCCTGAGTAAAAAAAAAAAATATGATTACATTTAGTCCGTCAGTTAGATAATTTTAAAATATTGAACACATATCCTTTGCATTATCAAATCTATAAAAATGAGCGAAGATAAAAAGGATTAAATATCAGGAGTGGGGGCTTGTAACATCCGCGGAGTTTCTTGCACGTTCTTCTCCATAGAGATCTACGCTTTGGAACGTGCAGATAGCTTCACCTCGTTCGACTTGACAATTCAAAAGTGCCTGTAAAGGGTTTAATTGAAATAAATGCTTTGAATCTTTTAATCTTTGAAACGTCGTGGTACAAAGTGTACTGCAAAGTGAAATCACACGAGTTTTCAACGTACTGTATCGCCTTCATTTTAAAAGAAAAAAAATACGTTTCCAATATTTTATGGAAATCTATCTGACGGACTTTATAGTCAACTGAGTCCTATTAGCAATCTTCTTCTTTTAAAAATATTGCTTTTAGTGATAAAGCCGTCCATTGTCACCATATGTAATGTGTTCTTCATCTATCTTTTCTCTAAGTTATATTACTATGGGGTACGTAGGTACGTAATAAATAGTATTCTATTCTATTCTTACTTCAATTCGATTATAATCTATCTATTCTATTTTTACTGCTGTATAATGATTTCCTGTGAAACATGTTCTTGAATTGCATTCGTCGATCGGTAATAATAGATTCAGCCACGTGAAAATGGATCCAATCCGTTCATTAGTTGGAAACAGACAGTGTTAGAATTCTAGCTTAGACTGTTTGTAGCTGGATAAGTAATAAATAGTGAAACGTCTTACTTTCTCAGCGGTATTCACTGCAAAAACGTTTCAAAATTTAGGGCAATTACAGGTGTTTTTAACATTTTGCGACTATGATATGAACGCGGACGCTTCTTAAAAATACGAGAAACGTCCTTCATTCCAACCAGAGATATTAAAAAAAAATTCTCCCACATACTATACGCACGGATAAGTTTAGATTGTGCCTTGAATATAAATGTGGATTCCTATGCACTTTACCAAAGAAAAACTCTCTGAAAAAGGTCCGATTAAATCTACAATCTCTCTTTCCGATTTTTTGCCATCCAGCAGTTTACCCGTTGGATATTTTTAGATTGTATCGAAGCTTTTGAAAGGACGCCTAAATACGACCCAGATCTCAATCGCGTCCTGTTTGACACATTCCAAGAAATCTTCGCACAAAGCACTAGCATACCTAGAGACAGAGAGCAACAAAGGGACATGCAGATTAGTGAGCATTGAAAATGTACCAGAGGAATAGATGGCTCACTTGCAACATGTGTAGCTCTTACACGTTACGCCCTAGAGGCGAAATTTGAATGGCAAATGATACAAAGGGGAGATGCAGTTGTGTTAAGAATATGATTGAAATCGTAGAAACACAACGTTGGAGAAATCAATCGGTATGTTACAAAGTGACTGAAGGTCCTTAAACAGAGGATACAGACGTTTAAGGCCAGATGTCTTGCCTTGTATTTTGTGTTGAATTGCAGACGAGGCATACAAAGGTCCAATAGTTAAAGGAATGCCTTAGGATTCTAGTAATCCATTAAATGCTGGGATAGGCAGAAACGTCGTTGTAAATGTCAAATTCAATTGTGTCCCCATTCTGAAACTAAAGGTATATGCTCTGATCTATGGTTCCTTTGGTTACTTGCATCGTTTAGTAATACAACTAAAATATAAATAAATTAGCTCCGGAATAATTTTATCTTAAAAGCGCCGTATTAAGCAGGTATTTGTGTACATCTTCTTGAGGAGGAGCTCGTGGCTAAAGAATAACAGCTGCATAGGTCGATCTTCAGGTTAAGCAACGCTTGCCAAGGTTGGTCTGTGGATGGGTGACCATCTTAACATACCGAGTTTCCTCCGGGCCTCGGAAAGCACGTTAAGCCGTTGGACCCGGTTGTCATTTGTAGATCTTTGGCATTCGTTACGGATTGTCAGAAGCCAGAAAATCTGACACCAATCTTGCCAAGAAGTACCGTGTTCCCCAGTTAATGGATTGTGAAGGTCTGTTAGGCAGCCGCTCCACGTTAAATACTGGTATTCAGCTGAATCCGGTATTACTGGAAGCCGACCCCAATATGGTTGGGAAAAGGCTAGGCCGATGATGTGTGTACATCTTCTTCTTTTCGAGTCGATGGTTAACTACTTAGATTATTTGGGGCCAGTATGTGTCTACGTGTACGACTACTTACTGACTAAAAAGTCAGTAAGAGTCTGATACTCCCTTTCGCTCCGCCCAGAGCAGAAGTCATTTGATGATATCTCATCCAGAAAACAAAATCGGTGACTATCAACATACACATTTATTTGTATGTCCTTATTACACGAAATACCTAACAAAGATGGGAATTTGTTTAATTCCTAAGATTACGCTTTATGACGTCCGCTTATTGTGACGTATTTTTCACTTCCCTTCAATCAACCCTAGGCAGATACAAACACAAATTCACATATAAAAGGCAGTTAAAACAAAACCCTACGTTTTATTTCCAAAAGAACAAATGTGCAGTCATTAAGGAAACGAACGTGGGGTGCCCGCCAAGAATTCTCATTAAGTGGTCACCCTATGGGTTGTGCGACCTTTGGGACAAAGGGTTTAGGGATAGGTGAAATTAAACTCGTATACGAGCATTTAGAAAAACAAATAGAGGTTTACACAATAATTGGTACGAAATACAATTTTTAATGGTGGCTTTAAATAAATAAACAGTTAAAAGTAAGAGCAGTAAGGTCATTATTGAAACCCATCTCTTTCGAACGTTCGAAAAACCTTGCTGCATTGCCAGGGCCTCAAGTCTGCTATTACAATAGTGTCAGAATGGTCTATCATTGATATCATAATGGTTGATTTTTACAAGTATGGTAATCTACTAATATAAAAGTGTCACTATGACTTTCCAGTGGTCAACCACTGACACTCCATTGAAAGAAATGGCATAGAATGATAATCTCGTACATAATGATAAATGAATTACAGACGTATACCGTAATCTGCTAAAATGTTGACACTTCCTTTGATCAGTGACCTACCATTAGAACGTCATTGTGCAGTCATTGCTTTTAATAGCTCGGTTTTCAAAAAGTATTATGAGACCATTGACCGACCAATGATCGACCATTATGAATTTAGTAGATTACGAACTTTTAGCAAAATGACAATGGGATCGTGTTGGAATGACAAATTCATAAAAATAGCAGACTTGGGGCCCAGGTCGGATGAAAATGTTAGGGCAGCACCACTTTTTAACTGACTTCAAAAAAGGAGCAGGTTCTCAAGTCGATTGTATTTTTTTTTGTTTGTGTTACCTCATAACTTTATACTGGGTGTACGGATTTTGATAATTATTTTTATGTTCCAAAGCTGGTGCTTGTCATGTGGTTCCATTTAAATTTGAGTGAGATCTGACGAATAGTATTTGAGTTATCCCAAATAATGCGTATTTGATTGGCTTGGACTACGTTGATAATTTTCTCATTTTCAGTTATCGATGTAAAATGAAAAAAAATAAAAAATCTGTATACGATGGTTTGGAGGAGTATTCGTAGTATTTCGAGGTGGTCCCTGTGGAGTTTGGTGATGGTCTGATGAAGAACTTCGGAGATAGCAAAGGGAACTCTTCAATAAACGATAGTAAATCTTCCGAGATTGCTGAAATCACATGTCTGTTTATTATAATTGTTTACACCAGTTAATAACATTCTGTGGTGAGGTACATTTGGCTGGTGGGGTCAAGAAAGTAGGTACAACCGACTTCGACTTCCGAAATTAAAGTAATTCTATAGGTACATTATTGTTTTTTTTATTTAGACGTCAATTGTATTTTTTTGTGCGAAAGTTTTTTTTTTTTTTTTTCAAAACTAAAACTTATCTTTGATTCGCTTTGTCTAGTGATCGCAAGCGTTAGCTTAGTATTTTATCCTGAGTTTGATTCCCAGTCACTCAAAATGTTATTGGGTTTATCTATCTGGAATTTATCAACGTGGACTTGTGCTCATTTGATGGCATAGTCTGGCCCCCTATTACATAGACATGCATGACTGTGATGTGCCATGTGGTGACACATTCCGACGCAGTTGATTGCTTACAAAACATCGTCCGTCATACAGGTGATAGGTACAGTGCGATTTACTAAAGACTTTATTTAATAATAACTATTATATTTTCTCCCATAAGTAACAAATGGAATTCACAAAGAAATGCAGAAGGGAGACAGGAGCCCATACCAAGTCAAACCTGTGGGTCACCAAAGACTCCGTATAATATCTAGTCAAATTAATGCACAAATGATGTATATTTGAAACTATAAGTTAAGTACATTAAAAACATAGACATGGTTTTGATAAAATCTCCCAGAGGTAATATAGTCAATTCACCACAGCATCGAAGACTGAGATAATCTAAAACAGACTATGAAAACCAAATTCCAAATACCTATCCAAAATGATAAACAAACTAAGAACAAATTAATCAATTTGTTGGTAACACGAACATTGTAAAGCTATTAGACCCTCCTTGGAACTGGCATACAGTAAATATAACAGTATTATCGGACAAGATGAAGCCGTAAACGATGTTCGAAACTTTGTGCACGATGTTCTAGAGAACATTGTCGGCGAGATATCAAACGTAATGCTCGATACCGTCTCAATAAGTTTGGAAATGGATGTATGTTACACTGTATGGTTGAGTTACAATACTCACATATAATATTATTTAATGTAACAGACAAAATGCATCAAAGTTTAGTGCCTATCTTGTTACATCACTTCTAGTGGTACACTTTTTACGTAGATGAGATGTTGAACGAAATTTCGATATACAGTATCGTCAACTTTGTGAACATAATGTGTATAGAAATTGTTAATATATAGCCTGCTTATCTGCTAATTATCATTCGAATATATCGTTTATACGAGCTCATGGCTAAAGAATAACAGCCGCGCAAGTCTATCTCCAAGGTTAAGCAACGTTTGCCAAGGCTTTTCTGTGGATGGGAACTATCTTAACATACCGAGACTCCGCCATGGCTCGGAAATTACGTTAAGCCGTTGGCCCTGGCTGTCATTTGTAGATCAAATGACTTCTCCCACTCTGGGTGGAGCCGACGGGAGTGTCAGACTCTTACTGACTAAAACCCACCCGTGATCCTTCTTGTAACCTTTTGCGTTCCAGGGCCGCGGTGACTCTTTCGAGCAAATTCCGCAACCCTATCAGGTACAGTCGGTGATAGCAATTAGCTGACCCCCCTAAAAATTACTCGATTTTACACCCTATGCTCATAACATTAAACGTTATTCAATATGTATGAGTTTATCAGACTAACACTACTCGTTGAACAGAAACAATAAATAATTTTGATACGCAAACTTGAGCTTTAAGAGGTTGGTATTAGGTCATTAATTTATAACTGTTCACCTATTTTAATAAGTGGGTAGTTAGACGTCAATATGCGTATTCAACCTTAGGAATATGGGGTAGATTGGTAGAAGAATAAATTGAACAAGATATTCTATGCACAAATAGCAGTGAATACGCGCGAACATTTTTACCTTGCCTTACTAAATTGTAAAAATCCACGCTTTTTTCCTTCTTATTAATTGTTATCAGTTTTGATAGTTTAATCGTCATGTCCAAGTTGAGTTGAGTGATTATTTAAAATACAAAATATTGCATTATTTGCATGAGGAGAATGTTGCTATTAAAGCGATTGCTACGACACTTAATATAGCGGTAAGTGTATTCTTTTTTATGCTTCATTTATAATTATAGTTATTCCTTAATTAAGTTATTAATTCGTTAGTTGGCTTAAAAGCCGGTGAATTTAGAATAATAGACAATTAACTATGTTTCATTATGAGTCTAATTTGAGATCATTTATAGGTCTAATTTGATTTATATTATCTAAATTGATAAACGTATTTTTGCAAACTTAATCGATAAATTATGTTTACATATTCGTTACTAAAATTATGCTTATCGTGTTGTTTCAGAGAAATACAGCCAGATTGTGGCTAAGACATTTGACGTGTGGTTTTAATATTCAAAAAGATCGTCCTGGACCAAAGCCATTCATGAGAGGAAGTGATTGTTGTTGGATATGGTGCGCGGTATGCGGGACCGCTTGCAACAAGTAATAGAAAAAAATGGTGCTCCACTTCGCTATTAAAAGCATATTATAAATGACTTGAGTAACCAGTGTTGGTCACAAACAATACTAACGTATGTCAGTGTGTGTGTTAAATTAACTATTGTTATAATTTCTAACGAAGTATTTCGAATACCTAGTTTTTTGTCAAAACCTTATAACTACTCACAAAACAAATTGATATAATTATAGTAGGTAGAACTTCAACGTATAATGCCGTTTTATTTAGTTAAATTATATTTAATGTGGTGATGTTATTGTTATGAAATAGAAATACATACCTATATTTCTAAATATTATAACATGCTGATTCACTACATTAAACTCAGTGCAGTTAACAACGTTATTAGTAAAATAGTAAGTAGGTAAATATTATCATCTTCGTGTCGTCATCAATATCATTTATGTTATTCTTATAATATTTTCTTTATAAAATATAATCGTATTTACCACCATTTTGGTTTTTTATTTCTGTTCGTTTTTTATTTTTTTTTTCGTTGCTAAAGTTATAATTTATTATTAATAACTTAAAACAAATTTACAAAACAGAAACAAACGCGTCAATCACAACTGGTTACGAACTCACAACCTCAATTTGTCAGCTCACTACAGTCACCACTAGACTACTCGAAACACATTTAACGTGATCGAAATTACGTATTATATTACAAGTTAAAATAATATTCAAGATCATACCTACCTTAACACTGCGTATTAAAGATCAAATTCGAATAACTATTTTATTGATCGTAGACGTTGAACCAGTTGTCTTACTGCTAACAAGCAAAAGGTTCAAATTCGTTTAATTTTTAGGGGGTCAGGTAATTGCTATCACCGACTGTACATCATTTGTAGATCTTTGGCAGACGTTACCGATTGTCAGAATACAGAAAATTTAACTCAAGTCTTACCAAGAAACTGTGACTTTCCAATGGTAAACCACTGACACTCCATTGAAAGAAATAGCATAGAATGGTAATCTCGTACATAATGACAAATGAAAGACAGACATATGTGGTAACTTCAGATTGGATAGAACATAATTATGTAAAAATATACTTACTGTTCAAATTTTGTAGTAGTTTTTCAAAAATCATTTCTACTAACGGGTTTTATAATAATGGCAATACGAAAATGTCATTCTACCACGATTCTATTACGAGACCATTGACCGACCAATGGTCGACCATTATGAATTTAACAGATTACGAACTTTTAGCAAAATTACATTGGGATCGTGTTAGAATGACGAATTTATAAAAAATAGCAGGGCACTTGGGGCCCTATACTCAATATTAAAGTATTTTATCGTGTGGCTCGCCGTTTCTCCATAAGCATAGCATAGCATAAAAAGCCTTTTAACTTTCCCACTGCTAGGACTCAGGCCTCCTCTCTAGGCGAGGGAATGGGCCGTAATCCAACACGCGGGCCCAGTGAGGGTTGATGAATGTCACATGTCTTCGAATTTTTGGTTCTAGGACATGCCGGTTTCCTCACGATGTTTTCCTTCACCGTTTTGAGAGCAGTGGTGATGTAATTAATTACACAAAGTAATGCGCCTAGCTGGGTTCGAACCCGCGTCCTGCAATTCGTAAGTCGGGGCCGCCGCTTCTGCATTTGAGCTTATTAGCCACATCAAACACCACGGTGTAACAAAACTTCCTTATGACACGAACTGGTCCCTTTTCATTATGCTCGTTCGGTTTACAGGACAATATGAATAAAACATAGGAAGGGTTAAGAGCAATTATTAACGAGATGTTTACAGGGAGGGTCCAACAAGGGTCCGTCAATTGCTTCTCTCTATAGCAGAGGCTATTTATAGCCTCGCTTTGCCTGGAATAGAAAGTTATTGTTGTTGCAAAATTGGTGGTGCATATCTTAAGACAGTGGGTTTATCGGCCGTTCCTAATTTAAACACGTAATTCCTAATTCTTGGCAATGAATGAATCGCTTTTATTTTATTTTCATTTAGATGCTATTGTCCAATAAGGATATGTCAACCCCATCATACCTTGTAATAAAGTAAATAGGGAAGATGCAATTACAGAATTCATGAATATTTTGTTATTGAAATGATAAAATAGCATAAAAGAAGGGCCACTGCAATGTTTTTATTGTAGTTAATATTGATTTTTACCAACTATTACGAATTAATATAACGTGACACGGAACGTAAACAATAAGCGTCTAGTGACGTCACTGTTGTTATGACAACGAAAAGACGAACTTAAAATGTAATACATGACAATTCATGATTTCTGGTAGACAGGAGTGACTTCATCATTCGTTTTCGCAGGAAAAGAAAAACAGTCAGTTTATATCTATCTGAAATCCACAACTGGGTAGCACTACTTAAGCACTTTGGTACGGCTCATATCAGTTTTTTCTGGCTTCTGGATACCCGACTACAATTGTCAATGATTTTCAAATGACAACTGGGACCAACTGTTTAACGTGCTTTCCGAGGCAGAAGGAAACTCGATATGTACTAGATGTTTACCCATCCATGGATCGTTCCTTGCATGCGGAGCTTACAGGAAAATAGCTACAATATTTTCTAAAAAAAATAGCTGTCTGTTTCTTTACAGTTACTCTGCTACTGCTGCTTTGTAACTCCTGACACTCGGGGCGCCTTATCGATTGCGGCGACTCGACGATAACTCTTACTGACTAAAACCAACCAGTTTTCCTCCTAGTGCTCTTTGCGTAGCAGGGCGTAGTGACTTTTTCGAACAAATTCCGCAACCCTAACAGGCATTTCCTCTATGGAGCCCCGTCTTCTTTGCTGACAGATCTTTGACGCGCGCGGCGGCACACGTGACCCGCCTTCTCCTTCTCTAGCATTACTGCTTTGATGAGGAGGTGACTGCTTCCCCCTCGCTCCGGAATATGGATTAAACCAGGTTCGAAAGTGGTCGCCGCCAGCGATCGCCTCTACGACAACAAGCCTGTGATCCGGCCGAGCAGGTCAGATCACCGTTTGCACCACCGCTTCCTCCGGGCGATCCACACAGGGTTATGACATAAACTTTGTCTCGAAAAGTGCATGATTTTGTGAGTTATGCCACGGAAGCAAAAAAGTTAATTAGACAATAATAATAACAGTCTTTGTTGCAAATAAGAAAGCATTTAAATCTTTATTTTCTCAACCCCTTTAAATTTACCTACTAAACCCACAAAGACTACCTCCCAACGTACCCTAAGCCAGATAAAAAAATATATATTTGTCCAAAACACGGAGCGTTACATTTGAAACATCTGTGCTATGATTTATAAGGTCTGTTTTGCGCGAAATACGTTGCGTTAAGCCGATAAATCAGCTGAGTCGAGAAGTCGAGACGTTGACTGTCGTAAATACGGAAATCTTTTACATTTTCGTGTTAAAATCTCTTTTGTTTTGACGCGAGTTTTTCGAACCCCCTGTGGGTTTGAGGTACCTTAAGAGGAAAATGGAACATATATAAGATAATTAATTGCTTGGACCTCAGGCCGTCCAAGTCCCGGGCGCGGTCCGGACATGTGTGTTTCAAGCTTTTCAGTTTCCAGTAACAAATTTGATAAAAAGAAGATAGTTTTTTCCCGGGAATATGTTCTCGGTAAAACTATCCTAGTTAGTTTCATTCACACGAGTGGCAGCTAGTAATTTTATAAAAGCCACCATAACAAATTATCTGTACAAAATTTAGCACATCACAGAATTTGGGTGTAATACAGTTTGTAATCCCTTCAAAACGAATTAAATGGAGACCCCTAAAATAATGTTTTTGGGCGATTACGTTATTTAATTTTGGCACTCTCGGGAATTATGTTGTAGGTAAGCAAATTAATAGTGACAAAAACAAACTTTTATTAAATTTGGTATCGTATATGCATATTGGTTTGCTATCTCATATCTCCTGCCATATTTGTTTAAGCTGTAATAAACCCGAAAATTCCCCTTCACGACATCCAAAACATTTTCATTCGACGCATGTAGCAAGAATTAACTCAGCGAAATGGATTACATTGGATAACAAGTTGCAAGAACCGAGAGAGAGGAGAGGGGGCCTGTTTATATTGCATGCAGGTGATAAGCCAGGGTATTTGACGTCTGTCCCCCGTACAAAGGGGACCCCTTTCTCCCCTGGGTGTTGTTGTAATGAGAGGACGTCTTCTACTTTAATTAGTACGTGGATAAATGCCAGATAGGGTTCTTGTTTACAAACAAATGTGTAGGTGGAACTCTTTTTAAAGCTTTTTAACCTTTGGGTGTTGAAGTTTCGTAGCGGGATTGGAAATTAGTGAAGAAGGGCTAAGGAGAAGAATCGGCTAAATACAATTTTTTTTCAAATTAGTTTTTTACTGTCTATGGTCACAAAAATCCACATTTTACCATACGCGTATCTAAAACAAGGCAAGAAAAAACTGGGTCACTTAAAAAATTGAGCTGCATTTTGGATTTAATAGGGAATAAATGGCTTAGTCCCAACTTTAAATGTCAATACAAATAAATTTGATGTATATGACTAAGCCAGTTCTTCCCATTAGCCCTTCAAATAGTCATTACTATAATGTTCTGTGCTTTTATTATGATCACAAATTTAGTCTAAAATCTATCAGTTTTTGATTGCACAAGATTTTTATTCCCGTAAGGAAGTAAATAGTGAATGGCTGATAATTTTTAAATGATAAACTTGCCAAAATGAATTGAATATTATAATTATACGTTTGCTTACAAGCTGAACGAAGTTTTTCTCACGAATAAACAGTTTGATTTGATTTGATTTTATTTGGAAATAAAACTTTGACCATTTTCAACAAAAATTAGTTCTGCCATCGATTCTAAAAATTGGTCGGTGGGTCGATGACTGTTACTGCAAACAAAATTTATGTAACACAGTTTTAAAACAAATTCCGACAAAACAAGGCCTTACCCAAAACCAATTTCAGCACATAGCCTAGATAACCAAAGTGTATATTCAAGAAACTGTTATAATAAATTAGGGTGTTCTAACAAGAAAGTTGTTAATGAATTACTCTGTGGTCACAGACGACCGTGCCACACAACTTCCCGCGGACGTAAGAAACTTTCCCATTTAATTTTCTTATACATGCTAACTTGGATCTTGCGTATAGTTTTGTTTGGAAGGAACTGTTGTTAGTTTCTGTTTCCTTTTATGCTGATTTGGGTATTTGAGAAAAACATTTAGGATAAAATGGCATGTTTGGTGTAGCTGCTATGTTTTTGTATTTTTTAATGCAGTTCCAGAAACTTTAGAAAAAAACCTTTGTAATTTAAACTAATGAATATTTATCAAATTTTTTCATTGAAATTTAATCTACATCTGTTAACGAAATTTTCGAAAAGTCTAAAATCTATGTTTTTTATTGACACGCGCTATAGAAATTTCACGAAGAAATCGACTATGTTAGTCGCTGAAAGAATAACCAATACACTAATAAGAGTCTGTTCTTCGTTGTAACTGGTTTACTTCTATCCAAGCATACTTCACCTTCGACCACATCATCGCTTACCATCATACCTATGAATAGTGAAAAAATAAAAACAAATTGAAGTTTCAAAAACAGTGCCATTTCCATTTGTTGGAAATTCAAGATGGCTTAAGCAAGTTTAAATTGACAGACTCTCGGCAATAGCTTTTGTCAATCCTGAACAATAATTCAATCAATATAATAATTATAATACTTATTCCATTATTTCTTTACAAACATGGGTAATTTAATTGGTACATAGATATTTTTAGATGTTTTAACACAGTGCATTCCTCCATATATTCTACCGACGCATAAAAATAATATTTTAAATACTAAAATTAATGGCAAATTTAAAAAAAGAAAACATCACGAATAGTAAAACAGTTTTGACTGTTTGATAATCTCTATCGATAATAGAAGATCACTCACACACACATTGTGAAAAAATAACCGTAGTAGAGTTGAAGTAAGCTGTCAAAATCTGGTGAAGCACTAAGCTTCAAATGGAATGAGAGATTACTTCAAGGTCTTTTGAAATTGCGCAGTGGCTGATGCCTGGGGACGGTGAGCGTGGGTGGCTCGCCGTCCGATACCAGGTTGAGTCGACGACGCGTTGTGTTCCACGCGCGCCGCAAGGAGCCGTCAGCACCGAGGACGGGGCCCCATAGGGTTGGTGCCTGCTAGGGTTGCGGAATTTGTTCGAAAGAGTTACCGCGGCCCTGGAACGCATAGGGCACAGGAAGGATCACGGGTGGGTTTTAGTCAGTAAAAGTCTGACACTCCCTACCGCTCCACCCAGGGCGGGAGGGGTCATTTGATGATTTCACATCCAGAAAAAAAAAAAAAAAAAAAAAAAAAAAAAAAAAAAAAAAAAAAAAAAGGTCTTTTGAAATGTCACTTAAGTTTGACGTAGAGATGTTTCTGTTTACAAAATCAACCAGTTGTATGGCAGAATAGTCGGAACCGGCTCAGTTGCCAGAAAAAACCAGCTGTTGTACTAAACTTCATCTCTACAGTATTACCAGCTCCCATAAAACTCAAATCTACCGCCACATTATTCATATACTCAATTTAACGCTACCCAAATCCCATAACGCCAGGAATGCTATATGGGGGTGGCAAAGGGCGGTCAGAGAAATGAACCGAGTTGTGACGTCACCATCATTTATCATCCACCAGGGTAAATACAGGGTGACTACGGGGAATCGAAGTTGTATTTTTATAGGAATGTTTTTTTTATGTACGGCCAGTTATTGCGTAGTAGGTAATGTTAATAATAGAAGGATATCTTTATTGGGGAATTTATGCATTTTTTTTCGTTAAAAAGATATTGTTGCGCGCCACAATTCGTTACCACTAGCGCCATCTAGTATCGAGCAGCAGAACTAGTAAAGTCAAGAACCTTCGAGACTTTTCGATGCTAGAACATTCTAGAATTCTCGGACTCTAGTCAGTCGCGACCGATATGTACGCGAACTTTCTGGAACTTTCTACAATGGAAGGTTCTGGAACTACCCGGCGCCCTATATAAGGCTGGCACATGTACCGACCGAGTTAGTCTAACCTAACGTAACTAAGAATAGTTTACGCACCGATAAAAGCCTCTTTTCCACATTTACGTACAAAGGAATCCGTTTTATATTCCCAATGTGTTAGAAAAACAATATAAGGTCTAAGTTTTCTTTTATGTACAATAAGAATTCAATCGGCTTTTGTTCTATTACTTTGGAAAACAGTCTTGGAAATCTTAGGAAAATCCTTGTTTTTTGTGTTGGTATACTAATATGTCTTATAAATCTTATTTTACGTGAACAACTGTATAATAAAATATTAAATTACCCTTTTCTCTACTATTATTGTAAAGAAGAAAGATTTGGTTTTTTTTTTTGTATTGAATAGGCTCCGATACTACTGAACTGAATCTAAAAATTCTTTCACTGTTGGGAAGCTTCATTATCCCCGGGTGACATAGGCTGTATTTTATTCCTATATTCCCACGGGAACGATAACTATGGGGGAGAAACCGCGGGGCACTGCTACTAGTAGATCAATTTGTAATGTCACAGTGTCAGACTGTGAAAAATAGCAGACTTTGGGCCCAGGCCCAAAGTCTGCTATTTTTATAAATTTGTCATTCCAACACGATCCCATCGTCATTTTGTTTTGCTGAAAATTCGTAATCTGCTAAATTCATAATGGTCGATAATTGGTCGGTCAATGTTCGCGTTATACTTTTTGATAACTGAGCTTTTAAACGAAATTATTGCACAGTGACGTTCTAATGATCAGTCACTGATAAAAGGAACTGTCAAAATTTTAGCAGATCACCGGATACGTCTGTCATTCATTTGTCATTATGAATGCTTTACTTCTACTATTACGAGATTACCATGCTATTTATTATATATTCTTTCAATGGAGTGTTAGTGGTTGACCATTGGAAAGTCATAGTGACGTTTTTATATTAGTAGATTACCAAACTTATAAAAATTTGCCATTATCAAATCAATGATAGACCATTCTAACACTATTCTAATAGCAGACTTGAGGCCCTGGTCAAAAGCTTCCTTGCAGATATTTTTTCTCCAACCAACCGGCCTTTGCAGACAGATAAGTTTAGCGTGGCGTTTGATATTCTGTCAGCTGTTTATACTGAATTTATTGTCACCTAGCCCTGGAACGCAAAGGGCATTAGAAGGAACACGGATGGGTTTTAGTCAGTAAGAGTCTGATTACCCCTTCCGCTCCACCCTGAGCAGAAGAATTCATTTCATGTGTGTGCACAAACCCAGACTTCGACTCCAAGCTTTTACTTGAAATTATAGATACTAAAAAACCCGATAACTTTTTAACTAGGGAATAAATTAGAGAACCACAACGCGCAAAGATGGTTAGTAATTTTTGAAAATTCTTGGTCGCATACCAAGAATTTTCAAAAATTACTAACCATCTTTGTTTATTCTGGCGATTTGACTTACGCCCATAGGCAATAGGAGTGAGTTTATTTGTGTACTAGCTGACCCAGCAAACGTTGTTTCGCCATATAAAATAACAACAATATATTTTAGGGGTTGATGTTCTATACATATAAAAGAAAGTCGCAGGTGAAATTTAGCTTTCTATTGGTGAAATAATTTTTAAAATAGAAAACTTAAAGCTAAAATACTTCTTAGCTGTATCCCGCGGTTTCACCTGCCTGCGCCATTTATTCTTTCTGGCTCAGTGTTCTTTCTTTCGTCTCCTAAGGATCATAGCTTGATGTTAAATAATTATGGTTCCTGGTATCCTGGTACTTTGTTAGTCTTCACTCACAATTCCAGCCCCAGAAATGCTTCGACATGTTTATGGTCTGCTGGTACACGTAAATCCTTACTTACAAATGTTTGACAGGTACGAAACAAAGGAAAATTTAGGGAAAATGATTCATCTTTCATAATTATTTATTCGTCAAATTTTCATTGTTTTTAAGATGTATTCTGCTATTCGGGGCAGAGACAAATCCAACAAAACAAAAACCAAGAAAATTGGTCCAGTAGATCTCGAGTTATAAGTGTTGTAACAAACCCGACTTTCTTTTATATATATAAGATATAAAAAAAAAAACAATCGACTAAAATAATCATAATAAAATAAAATGTAAACTGGCTAATCTCACAAGCACTAGTGATATCTGTAGCGACAATCGATAAGTCGCAATGGAGACCCGACTTATGATTGGTTTAAGTTAAGGTCGAAGAGCGTGTTATTAAACTTTTATTTATGTTTGTTCGTTAAAATATTTATATAAATTCAAATTAAAGTCTGGAAAGAGACAATAAACAAAAATGTTATACAACACGTAATAAGAAAAAAGAATAGCTGGCAAACATTCACTTTTTTGTTAGCCTATAGTATCCCGCTGGGCAAAGGTCTCCCCCATATCTTTCCAGACAGTCTTCAACAGCTCCGCCTTAAGCCTGCCAGAACGCGCCATCGCCGCTTTCTGGGCCAGCCTCGACGTCGCCGGCTATCCCGTAGCACCAATTGTCCAGCGGTCATCATGCCTGCGGTCAACGTTACCTACTCGCTTAATCCCATTTTTGCCCACGTCTATGATCCTGGTTTTGGAGCGCAGCATGGTGTTCCGTACTCTGTCTATTCTTTTGAAACCCAAAATACTGCGCTTCATTGCACTTTGGCATACCTACCCCAAGGCAAAATTTTGTTACTCGGTGAGCGACCAGATCTGAGCACCGTAGTTTGGAGGAGTAGGAAACACATGTCAATGAGTTTGAGCTTCAGGAAGATCGGGACATCACCCATCACTAGCGTCTTCATGGACCAGTAGCTTTTCCAGGCGTTTTCGGTGCGGCGATCGATTTCTCTTTCCTACCTGTTTTCGAAAGAAACTATGTAACTTCCCAAGTAGATACACGCTACCCCCTAGGTTACTTATACATATTAACTATTACTTTCTAAAATACATTTAGAAAGAAAGAAAAATGTTGTGTGTTGTGTTGTAAATGTTGTTGTGTTAAGAAAATTTGGCAACAATTAAATTGCAAAAAATACTTATGAATGCTTCTCTGGTGCGCCTGGAAATGTTAATAAATGTGAAAACTTAGCTTATATTATTAATCTAAGCGATTAAAGTCCAACAATTTATCATTGCACTTAGACCACACACCAAAGCACACATACTGATTCGCAGAACTTAAGCCCACACTAGCCGCTCGTCACAGGTAAGTCTCGTATAGACTTTCTATAGGTCTAAGTCTGGGAAGATACGTCGATACACGATGTGATATATCAAAATTATTGAAACATTTGAATAGTACAGAAGTTTAGCATTTGATTTCACTACAGGTCCTTTTCAGAGCCGATTCTACACAAACGAAAAGAGACGGGAAAGAAAGCCGAGCGCCTAAATTGTTGTACCGATTTAGATGAATTTTGGTACAAAAACCCTGGACACGTTTATAGAAAAAAGGGCATAAAACTGATTCACACACTCACAACTCACGCGCTGAATGTGATTAAGGCAGTACTGGGGGCGTACCATGACGTCTTAAAACGTGAGTCTTCCGAGCGAGAAAAAGGGATGGAGCTATATAGGTTGTATAACTCTATCCCTCTTTCTCGCTCGGAAGACTCACGTTTTAACACCTCATGGTACGCCCGCTGATGGCCTACATTCCAAGCCATCATGAATCAGCTATGAGCATATAGCAATAGCTATTCCATGTATACAGGACTAATAGCGCTATCTCTTTTTCACAACGAATCAGAATGGCACGTAATATCAGGGGCAGGTCAAAGTGATATGCTATTTTCTTCAGTTGCGCCTGTTGTCATTGGACCAATGCGGTTCTCTATTGTGTCACCTAACTTTTTTATCCATAATTTAAAGAGCCATGACTTTTTTTGTCCTAATCATCATTTGTCCGAATGATAACTTACCCGAACTTAATATCACCTAATATCTGATGCCATAAAATTGAAATCCCTAAATATAATATGTCCTAAATCCGTTTGTCATAAATATTACAATCAATAATAAACATAATTTATAAAATCGTTTTCAATAAAAGTTATAAGTCCTAAATTCAAGTTACTTAATGTTTATTTATAATAATAATATTCTTAGATCTTATAACAAAGCAATTGCTATGAGCTTCTCTCATTTGTTAAAATTAAAAATATCTGATCATGCATTATAATCTTCATCTATATTTTCTGTAACTTATATGTTGTACATAATAAAGAGTATTCTATTCAATTGTATAATATTTTATTATACGTAAATAAATATATTATACATGTACTCAATAAAGCTGTTGATTGTGAACATGTGGTTTTTGTTAGCAAGCAAGCATGCAGCATGCAAGCAAGCAAGCATGCAGCATGCAAGCAAGCAAGCATTCAGCATGCAAGCAAGCAAGCATGCAGCATGCAAGTAGGCATGCAGCATGCAAGCAGGCATGCAGCATGCAAGCAAGCATACAACAGGCAAGCAAGCATACAGCATGCAAACAAGCACGCAGCATGCAAGCAAGCATGCAACATGCAGCAGGCATGGTTTCTGTCACGGCTCCGGCGCTGCGGGGCTCCGGCGGTCCCACGCGAGTTTATCGTCGCAGATGAGTTTAACGCAGCTTCGGCTTGCTGGCCGGCTTTGCCGGCCAGCCTCAGCCGCGGCGGCGAGTGTTACAACCACCTGCTCCTCAACTCGCGGTCCGCCTCGCCCCTCTGCGCCTACGCGATTTTAAATTACACTCTAGGGGTAGGGCAGACAAGACTGCGTGGAGTTGGATTTACAGCGATTCGTTTCTGTCACTAAAACCTATTTGTAGCAAATGATTTATTATAAATGAACATTCGGAATAATACACAATATTTAGGACATATGACTTTAGGGCATATAAAATTAGGAGATTCAATTATTATGGCACTCGATATTATGACAGAATACTTTTAGAACTAAAGATAATTATGCTGAACAAAATTTCGGGGTTTTGAACATTATGGTTACTGCAGTTTATAGCAAACGTGTTATGGATAATGATTTTCGGACAAACAATTTTATGTGAAGAAAGGGAGTACCGACCAATGCTGCTCTTCATAATATTTGATAATTTCGTAGATATAAAACTTCTAACAGAATAATCGAAATACTTGAAAAGGGGTCATCGTTCATAGTCACCTTAAAATCGCGAAAATATAATCGCTGTTCAGTACAGTTTGTCGAGTTATGCGGACAGAAATCATCATCATCTGCCTAGCCTTTTCCCAACTGTATTGGGGTCGGCTCCCAGTCAAGCCAGATTCAGCTGAATACCAGTATTTTACGTGAAGCGGCTGCGTACCAGACCTCCACAACCCATTAACTGGAGAACACGGTACTTCTTGGCAGGACTGGTGTCAGATTTTCTGGCTTCTGACAATCCGTAACGACTGCCAAAGATCTCCAAATGACAGCCGCGACCAACGGCTTAACGTGCTTTCCGAGGCACGGAGAAATCTCGTAACGTTAAGATGGGCACCCATCCACATCGGCAAGCGTTGCTTAACCTAGAAGATCGACCCGTACGGCTGTTATAATTTAGCCTTCCTCGGACAGAAATGTATTGAGATAATTTATTATGAGCAAAATGCCCCCTTTTGAAGTAATGCGTTTCTACTATTACACATTTTGAACTCACTAAAAATAAAAGTATGTTACAAGAACGACGGTGAACTCTTAACAGAGTCTTATTCATTCAGAGTTAAATATTGTTGAAGTTAAAAATCTTTGAGACTGGACACAACATACAACGTAACATTTCAGTAGCGCATGTCAATAAGGATAATTTAGGACTTTCTTTGTTATTATTTAAAAACATCGATACTTTCACATCACTAGTTCTACTGCTTCGTACAAACTTAAGTGGGATATCGTTAAATTATTTCTTTACAGCTGCGAGTACCTGTTTATGACTAGGGGGATAAGCGTCGATATACAGCCCACCACTACGGATTTCGGTAAGTAATACCAAGTTATTGCTACTCGGCTACCCTACAATGTGCTTCTGTGCTGGGACCAGAGACCTGTATGTTGTCGTGTTTCTTTTTAAATTAATTTTATAATGCATGTAGAATGTGTGGATGTCACCGGCAAATGGAAAACTTTGTAAGATTATAAAATAACTTGAGAGATTTTAAACTTTAGATAAACTGTCAACTGAACATTTGAAACACTTTTTTACGCATCAATATTTGATAGTCTACAATATCTCGAACATTTAGCAGTATTGAAAAACGATTCATAATTTTTTGTAAGGGTACTCTACGAAGAGATATTAAGGTAAAGGCAATGACCGTTATTCTACATTTATCTGGTCTTGACCATAGTGGAGTAACTGATGAATACTCAGTATATCAAAATGTTAGTAAGAAAGGCTTTATCAAAAATGATCGGTTGAAACAAACATCTTAATCACTATTTATCACAGTGCCGTAGGGGAACACGGGTTCTCAATTTACCTATTCTTTTCCCAAGTATATATATAGAGCCAGCTTCCAGTCTAATACCAGTATTTTACATGAAGCGACTGCTATCTGATCTCCACAACTCGAAAACTGGGTACCACGCACGACCAGGTTACCTGGTTTCTGAATAATCGAACGACCGCCAAATTTGTGCTTCCCAAAGCTTTGAAGAATCTTGATATGTTAAGACGGTGACCCATCCTCGGCACGACCTCAGCAAACGTTGCTTAACCTCGACCCATACGTTTTAATGAATCCTAATGTAATCAACACGATAGGCATCTTGACATATTTCTATAAACATCGAACTCCGATAATTTCTCTTTACTCCAAAACAATTCCAAGAAAATGGTTTCCATAATCAATCTCATTGTCACTTTGTTTAAATTAAATTGTAATCAAATTTATTTTATGAAACTTCCCTGTGGTATTTAATATGAATTGCTTTGATTGGCAAACAATGGCATTCTAATAAGAATAATTGAGATAATTTCTATCAGTACCTAATAGATATTCTGCACGATTGTTTCTCAATTTTTGCCGTCTGAATTATGGAGTTTCGAATGACAGGCTTTCCTAGTGACTTCGCCAATAAAAACCGTGCATTTTTTGTAACGAAAAGTCAGCAACATTAAAGATTTTATCTTTTAACAGTATACAGTAAAATAATTGTTTAAGATAAGAAAATGAAGAAGTGCTTAGACTCCCTCTATAAACAAATAATTTGACCATTTTAAAATATTAGTTTAGATGATCTGATGTAAGAAAGAACAGGATAGACATATTTCGTTCTTATATTTTGAAATAACTTGGTACACACATCATGCTCTTGTTTTTTGCACAAGATGTGTTAGTGCCTAAATAAAAAACACTTGAAATAGCTACACCGTGTGTAGTACACACGGTATATGCAAGCAGAGCAGAGATGCTGAGAGAGCAGAGGTCTACTGGAAGAAATTTCTTTTGAAATAAGCAGTACCTTTGTGATCTTCTCTCTGTATAACTAGCAGCGCATCGTGTTTTTACTTACATGATTCCCGTTCCCGTGGGAATACGGGGATAAAGTATAATCAATGCTTTTCACTGATAATGTAGCTTTCCATTAGTCAAAAACTGGTTAAAATTTGTTCACTAGTTTCGGAGCTTATTCGGTACAAACAACAAAATCTCTCCTCTTTATAATATTAGTATAGATTTCCTCTTGTGAATGTGTTTTGTGTGTATACAAATAAATAAAACCAACCTAACCAACCTAAACCCCACCTAACCTTCTCTTCCATAATATATACAAATTATTCTAATGGTTTAATTTCATAACAATTCACAAAACAAAGCAAACCATTCACTATTTTAACCGCAACGAGAATGCTCCTTAAAATCATTTCTAATAAAAACAGGTAACACGGTTTTTTTTTTATTTTCAGTCACAAAGGGAAACTTTACAAAGGATAAAAACAGGCACTGTGTAGTAAGTAAAAAGCGTGAAAAAGCGCAAAAATCTATGTTAGCAAGTTGTTAGCAAGCCCTTTGAGAGGCTGAGAATTTTTCTACTTTAACTCGGTTTTTATACACTTTGAAACCTTCGATGTTGTGAGCATGCTGGTTGGTTAAAGTTGTACTTGCTTTTTTATTCGTATACTGTAATGGAGTTTTCTTCAGTGTGGTGATTTAATTAATAACTACTAATTTACTATATTTCTTGCCAAATTTCATAGTTCTAGATCGACGGAAAGTACCCTATGAATTTCGATTTCACTCAGTTTGTCGAAATTTACGTATTTTTGCGGCATAACAGCCTTATCATTTTTTTAACGTAAATCGGTTTGTGCTCAATCCTGATTTACTATCCTTAGGGATTAGGTAAATGCTATAATGTTAACTTAGAAGTTTGATTTCTTCACAGCTTCAAGGGAATGGTAGACCTGTAGTGCTATTCTGTAAATGATAAATCACTTCGAAAGCCATCTCGCAAATCATCTCGAAAGTCACACTCACTTCGCTTCTCATCTCGCCTGTACAAGTTTCGGTATTCACATGTCAAGATCAAGGCCAAGTGAAGTGATGTGAGACTCTATGGAAGTGATTTCCGAGAACCCAAGTGACATTGCTCTATGGTAGTAGGGTAGTGACGCTGAACTGTGTCTTGTTATGATTTACATCAACTGACTTTAGATGTGTAACAAATTTATTTGTATGACAAAATCCTATAGACAAAATTCTCACCCGTTTTAGTTCCTCTCACTTCAATCATCACTTGCTGGTGCCAGTGTCGATTGCACTCCATTTAAGAATACGAAACTTTAGTTTCACATGATTTCACTGCGGATTCAGAAGTGATTTCGCAAATAAACTTTTCAGAATAGCACGGCTGATAGGTATATGTTTTTAATTTCACCCCCCTCCACCTCCACGCGTTCCTGAGATACAGAGTCTGGACAGACAGACGGACGGAAGGACAAAAAACTGATCCTATAAGGATTCTGTTTTTTCCTTTCGAGTTACGGAACCCTGAAAACAGCGCAAATTCCACAAATAATTGACCACAGACTATCAGAACATTTACCCAGTCAGTGCAACTATTCCAGATTCAAATTAACGAACAATCATACGTCCGGTCGGCTGGATACGCAAATCTAAAATTCATGTCCGTAGTGATGTGAACGTGAGCATTGTCGGGTCCGCCAATTCGGATATAACGAAGCCTCTGGTATTCAGGTTGATGTTGTCTGGTTATAAGTTGTTCCGATTAACTATGCTGGCTAATTATGTTAGGAATAATGGGTGCGGGTGTTATGTTGAAGCTGGTCGGAGATTTAGCTATGTTATTGTAACAAGTTACTGGCACAGTCGATGCAGTGGTTGAGCGTTCGGCTGCTGCGCTACGTGTCGCGGGTTCGATGCCCGCACGGAACAAATGTTTGTATGGCCTACAGATAATTGTTCCGGGTCTGGATGTCTTGTGTATGTGAGTATTCATGTTTGTGAACGCACCCACGATACAGGAGTACATCCTAGTGTGGGGCAACGTTTATTTTAAATATAATAAGTAATAATAATAGGTGCGGGTGTTATGTTGAAGCTGATCGGTGATTTAGCTATGCTATAAAGATAAGTCTGGCATAATACAGAGCAACATAACGTAATAAAAAAATCTCCACCACAACGGCGACAAGAACGAAAATATATTTTACTAGTCTGAAGTAGTTAAGCATAGCATAGCATAATCAGCCTTTCAATGTTCCCACTGCTGGGACACAGGCCTCCTCTCTAGGAGAGGGAAATAATCCACCACGCGGGTTGGTGAATGTCTTCGAATGATTGATTCTAAGACATGCCGATTTTGGAGCAGTGGTGATGAAAATAAATTACACAAAGAAATGCGCCTGGCTGGGTTTGAACCCGTGACCTACAATTCGTAAGTCGGGGCCGTTTCCACTCGGCCACCACTGCTCTAGTCTGAAGGAGTTGATGGCATCAAACCTTTGATTGAACTTTATTTTCTTTTTTTGTGAAGGCAATAGATATTTTGTTTTGTTTTTTTTTTCTTGACTTTTTGGTAAAAACAGAACAGCGTCCTAAAATATGACCACGAACTCCTGAAACACACTGTATGCAGCAATTTGAAAAGTGTTTCGTTGAAAAATATATAAAAAAAAACAATACAATAAAATAAAAAAACTTTTTAATTATTATTTCTTGGCTGTACAGCAGATACAGAGAACCTTTAAATATGACCATGCACTTCTGGATCAGTCTTCCGTTATCTTCAATCGAATGACTTAAATTTCTTTCATAATAAAACTCAACTCACACCCGAATTATGAATAACCCCATAGCATCAAATCCGGCAACATTACCGGACGAACGATCACGAACCGTTTAGCCCCGTCGTTCCGTGTTCAGATAAACAACCTGGGCTAACTGGTAGGTGGGCACATAGAATATTCATGCGTCGCAAACATTGCTGGCTTTCTACTAATTTAGTGTGCTTTACTGGGCGAGGGTAAAGGGACCGAGAGACATTGTGGTTTCCAATTGTGAAGAGATTGATTTTGTGCTGGTTTTTGGGTTCCGTTACAAAATAGTTGAAAGAAAATTTGATGGTGCGAGTTTATCTCTCCGTCTGATATAGCTGTCTATTTAAAGAACTTTAAATTAATGATGTTTTTAGTTATATGAACATAAATGTATGTACATCCACTAAGACTAGATAAAATAGTTAATTAATTGCACTGTCAAAAGGAGTGGACCAAATAATAAAGCAAGATTATTTTTATTTATTTATTTTATGATTATTTAAAACGGTACAAGTTCAATTACACTTATCAACATAGGATTACAAGAAACAAAAATATACAAGGTAACTTACATTATGTGTGTGACCATTACAAAAAAGTTTAAGATCATTTATTTATGATATGAAAACTACGCTAAAAACTATACTAAAGGGCTTTATTTTTATTCAGCTGAGGCTCTTCGAAATATACTTTTCCCTGCACTTTACAGTTAGCAAAAATTTTAAAACATCTGAAAGCTATAAATTTCGTTCTTAATAAAAAACGTTCAAAAGCTAATTTTCAACGTATATCAAAATGTACGGAAAATACAGGTGTATTTGTCAATTTTTAATTGCAATGTGAATACTCCTTAAAAATGCTAGAATAGCATCCAAAAATATAATTTTATTCTAGATATTATAGATCCTGAATAAAATAAATATGATTCTATTTAGTGCGTCAGTTTGATTTACGAAAAAATTATTGGACACTTATTTTTTCTTTATCAAATCAATCAAAATTAACGAACATAAAAAGCATCTAAGATCAGTAGTGGGGGTTGTGGCGTCACTTCGTAGTAAAAAGTGTACTGCAATGTGTCGTCATACGAGTTTTCAACGCACTGTATCGTCTTAATTTTTTGTTTATGCGAAAAAAGAATAAATACGTGTTCAATACTTTTTGGAAATCTTTCTGACGGACTTATTAGATTTTTGAGTCAACTACCCATCGCGGTCTACATACGTAAATAAGGAAAAATAAAAGGATCGACTTCATTTTTGGATACAACACGAATTCTCAATCGTTTATTCCCTTTATAATTTTCAATTTCTTTAGAAATACTCGTGTGAACAGGCCAGGTGTTACCCCGACATCCTCTTAAAGTACCCCTTTTTACTTTGAAGATTCTCTTCGACAAAGTATTACAAGTTTGAAAGAGTGAATTCTCCCCTTTTTATTCCCGTCCGAATATTCCTCTTACTTTAAATGTCGGAATGTTCTTTTGAGTTATAAGTTTCCGAGATTTTGAAGTATCTATCTTGACTGTTTTTTGTTTTGCTTTAGATTGTTTTGAATCGTAATCCTTCTAATACTATAAACGCGAAAGTTTGTAAGTATGGATGCATGGATGAATGTTTGTTACTCTTTCAAGTAAAAACTACTAAATGGATCTTGATGAAATCTGGCACAGAGGTGGATTATAGTCTGGAATAACACATATATGATACTTTTTATCTTGAGAATATGTTCCCTTGGGATAATTTCTGACATTTACGCGGGCGGAGCTGCGGGCGACAGCTAGTTTGAAATAAAAGAAATATGACGCATTAAGAAAAGCAACATTTATTTGTAATGTTCCAGTAGAATGCTAAGCCAATGCTCGCTTTTATTAACACTAGACGATACAAGCCTAAATATTAAAATATTGTTGCACACAGCAAAGATATTGCGCTAGTATTTAGGCACTCCATTTTGCAGTCGCATAATTCACGAGAAAAGCTAGCCAAGTTGATAATCTACAATCGTTAACGCTAGTCGAAAACGAATCAAATGTATGGGAATTAAATCATCTCAACGTTAAGTCACGTGGTTAGAACAAACGAATAGAAAATTCGTAGCCAAGTTCACATCGTTCAATATGATAGAATGAATTGTTATCATTTCTACAATGTTCATCGCTACATCCTTATTTAATTTTAAACTTAATGATTTAAGCTTTTAAGCAGAGTTTAATTTTATCCTGTTTGACGTTTGTAGGAACGCTTGCCATAGACTAAAGAATAGGTCGTTTTTCTAAAGACATTGTAGAACGGCGGCCGACCCAGGCGCGTTAACATGGCTACCAATTGATCGTTTTCTACAGTTGCTGACACTGAGGCGTTACCGATTGGAGAGCGGAATTCGACACGAAATGGCTAGGGGGCAAGTTTCAAAATGTATGGGGTTGATTGCGCTACCCTTCGATCAATAATAGCACTAGATAAAGGATCAGGAACAAAAATATGTCGCTCAAGTGGCCGCGCTTACACACACATAAACATTTATATTTCATACTACAAAATACAGAAAAAACTTTAATAACATTAAAAACTGCAGTTTATTGTAAACCTTATTTCTCATACATAAAGTTTAATTACGATTGCAAAATATTTAAATTAGGTCCTTCTATCATCGGAGAAAGGTCAAAAGCAAAATAACTAGTCATTTTTATAATAAGTAAAAAATATTTATTATCTATACTTATAATAAATCTGTAGAGAGGTCAATTCTGTACAGGGAATATATTTTCAAAATAACTATCAGGGGGTGATTAGTGATCGATACTGGTGCCAAAAATGCAATCAGTAAAATTTTTGTCTGTCTGTCTGTCTGTCTATCTGTCTGTCTGTCTGTCTGTATGTTCTTTATAGAAACAAAAACTACTCGACGGATTTTAACGAAACTTGGTGCAATTATTCTTCATACTCCTGGGCAGGTTATAGTATACTTTTCATCACGCTACAATCAATAGGAGCAGAGCAGTGAAGGGAAATGTTGGGAAAACGGGAGAAGTTCCGATCGGGCTGAGAATTTTGAAAATCGGGGTAAAGTAACTATTCCACGCGGACGAAGTCGCTGGCAGAAGCTAGTATAAAATAAAACTTAAAATCGAAGCAATAAAGATCAAAACAATTTGTTCATAATTTCGTGCTTATTCTATTTTGGAATTAGATGTAGTTCTTGGTATTACATTTCAATGCTCAGAACACAGTAAGTATTGAAAGATGTAGAGTTGCAGATTTTTTTTTTTTTTGGAAAAGGTACCTTTGTATGGTGGCAAATATTTTGGACTGATTTAAAAAGTACTAGGAGTAAACTAGTACAGTATTTAGTTAGTTTGTTACGACATTAATTTTATTATATTATTATTCTATTAATTTTAAGCGGGTTGGCACATTGTAACAACCAGTATTAACAAATATTGTATTAAATCAGTTTTATTTAAACCGCACTATTTATTAATTTAAAGATTAAGTAAATAAGAGTTTTTAGTAACCTACGCCTTTGCGTGTTTCCAGTTATGTCCAGTCTATCAAAATGAATCGAACATACTGTCGAATTTTTATAGGGTTTATATATTCCTTCTCCTCTTTCTTTCGCGACAATAGATACCCATTCTGCACAACGAAATGGGTCGCTAGAAAATCTACAAACAAAAATAATATATAAAATAATAATACTACTCCATACATTCCCTGTTCCGGAACAGTCGATGTTTGTTGCAATAGTTGGAGCGTTGGTGCAAACATTGAGCAAACAATCATAATATTTGAGATTTAATTTATATTTACTACTTAATTCGGTTTTTGTATTATGAAAAACACTTAATGGTATAAACTTATCGAAAAAAAGATATTCCTTCCAAAATCTTGGTGTTACAGTGGTTATTTAAATAGTTTTTGAACGCGCAATGCGGCATTTTGACGTCCTCACATTGGCTATGATTGGACCATACTAATTCAAAATAAGACCACAAAACTATTTGTGCTCTTATTTTTCGGACCGTTTTTGAAGCGATGATCGGGAATCTAGTGTATTATTGATCGAAGGCGCTACCAAACTGTCATATTATGATCAACCCCAAATATTTTTGGCTTCTAACAATCGTTAGATATCGATGCTAGATACTTCACCGGCTTTACTTACTAAACTAGGTACCTACTTGCTAATATTACATCATTTTAATATAAATTCATATACCTATATTAAGTTACAGATTAACAAACGTACAGCTTTAACCTCCATT
This sequence comes from Hecatera dysodea, assembly GCA_905332915.2. Classification (NCBI taxonomy): domain Eukaryota; kingdom Metazoa; phylum Arthropoda; class Insecta; order Lepidoptera; family Noctuidae; genus Hecatera; species Hecatera dysodea. The sequence continues at coordinate 16,327,403 of HG995305.1, forward strand.
TTCAGCATCAGCTTGTGCGTCCTCCATCCTTTGTAGAACCTTCTGCCTTCTCTTTTCCATTGGTGTTTTGTACCACCAGGTATCTGCAGCAGATTCCTATAAAAATAAATTATTAAAAAAAAAATCAGAAGGCATTCATGATTTATGGATTAAGGCACTGATCGGATCAAAGAACTGAAAGAATAGTAATGACCTAAGACATGGCATAGATATAGAAAAGGAATCTATACTAATATTATAAAGCTGAAGAGTTTGTTTGTTTGTTTGTTGGTTTGAACGCGCTAATCTCAGGAACTACTGGTTCGAATTGAAAAATTCTTTTTGGGTTGAATAGACCATTTATCGAGGAAGGCTTTAGGCTATATATCATGACGCTTAACCAATAGGAGCGGAGCAGCGATAAAGAATGTTTTAAAATCGGGGATTCCACGGGGACGAAGTCGCGGGCAGCAGCTAGTGCAGGATAAAGTCTGTGAGAAGCAAAATGCCCGTCCGCAGGTTCGCTCGTTGTAAAGACGTCAAAGTCACCCATTTTAAGGCGCTCTTTCATTGCTTTTACACGTGTGGCTTGTGTATTTCATATAAGCGCCGAATCTATAACGCTCTGCATGTTCAAACGCTGTGCAGCGTGTTCAGTATTGCAGCGCTTCAGGAATGTTCGCGGAGGCTCGCACGATTATTTCCATAGCATCATGCGGAAGAAAGCGGCACCTTTACTACAGCGCTTCTAAATATAAGACTAAACTTACATGTTCGGCATACACCGGTTCTCTGGCGCTTAGCTGGACGGCAACTTCAGCTGCTGTTAAAACACGAACACGCAACTGTAGCCGCCTCTTTGTTGTGAGCACTGCGTCTAATGCTGCTAGGAGAGTACCTGAGAGGAAAAGTAAATAAAATGTTACTATTGTTTCTGCTTACGCCAAATTGTTATTTAAAAAAACTTATTATAGAACCTAAAAACCCATGGTCGACAACCCAACTGCAACAACTAAATAACTAAAATGAAAACATAACAAATTAAATTATACTAATTCAACAAAAATAAGTATGTACTGGGGATGTAGTTAATGAGTGCACCAAATTTACCTAATGTGTACGAGTCTGATATTCTGGATAAACAAGAGATATCCAGTCTAGGGTTCAAAGCGCCAGCCTTATGAAGCTTGGACCTCCACATCAAGGATATGCTCCCGTAATCAGCCTTTGGTACTTGAATGATCTTCTGGTAGCATTGAAATAGAAGTTTCTGTTCTGCATCCCATGGGGCTCTTGTAGTGCCAATGAATAGGACTCGATCTTCTGGACATATTCCTGAAGGTGTAGTGGAATGATATGATATGTTAAAAATAAATACTACAGACTTAAGATGTCGGTAAATTATATTCCTACCTTTGATTATTTTGACCAAATCCTTCTTTAACCTCTTCGGATCAGTCTTGTCTGTTTTAGGAATTTTCTTCACGAATGGCTTCTCGGCGTCATCCATCCATATGATTGATGGTTGCAGAAGTCTTGATACTTTCATCACCAGATGTAGCAACATGATCAAGCCAGACTTTCCTGGGTACTTTCCTACTATGTTTGCTGGCGTTAAGTCAAAGAGCATTGCTCCAACTTCTGTGCAGATGGCATGGATCAACATCTTTTTACCACACTTTGCTGGGCCTGTCAGAAAAAAAACATAAAACCTTAGTATACACTAAAACAAAACACTATAAACAAACATTTCAAATTCTTTGGTAAAGTCCGTCTTAAAAAACCTAAAAAATGATTTTACCTGTAAGTAGAACCGACCTCACTAACGGAGCGTTATTTCTGACCAGCTCAGAACCCAATGGTAGTATACAATACTCCTTCACTAGTTGCCTCACATCGCCCAAACACGGAGTTGCCTCTATTCCTTCTTCTCGATAGGTAGAACCTACATAGCACTTTTCTCCTATATACTCATCAATTTTGACAAGTGGGTACGGTCTTATTATACCATTGGACACTAGTTCTTCAAACAAAGATTCTGTTGTTCTGTCAGGAGTTAAATCTTTTTCTTTCTTCTTTTTATTTTTCTTGCCTCCACGACGAGTCTGTAAAAACAGTACAAACGTTCCATTACTAATGTATAGTTCATTTATAAAATTAAGTTCGTAGATATTGAGTTTTAGGCTCTTTATCCCATAGCAAAGTAAATTATGTACCTTCTTCTGTTGCTTTTTCGACTTCTTTCCTTTTTGCGCCCTGTCCCTATCAAATGCAGCTTGCAACAACTCTAACTCACTTCTCATCATTTCGTCAACTATGTTTCTTATCTCTTGTTCTATTTTGACCATCTTCTCTCTTTCAATCATGTCTTTGTAGTATCGTTCATGAGGATTGTCTGCATCTTCTTTAAATTTCCAGATGTCTTCATATCTGATGAAATACGATTTAATTTAGTGGATTTGTAAAAACAATAATCAGTCATGAATATTCTCTATTCGAACTGGACAGATATAAAAGTTAAAAAAATATATAACGATAACTTACTCTTCATTAGCACTGGTCATATCTTTCAAGAAAGCAGAACTAGTACATTGATATGTATCTAAGTCATCGACATCCCCTTGGCCATTTTTGCCATTTTCTTCACTTTTACCGTTCTTTTTGTCTTTACTCCCTTTGCTTCGTTTCGATTCCTTAGAAGACACAGGTGAAGACTTGCTCATTTCACTGTCCATACCAGTTCCTGAAAAAAAAAAGGATTACAGGTTCAGTTGTAACCAGGATCATAAGGGGCGTCGTAACTGAGGCAGACCTAAAAACCGCTAGCATGAGACATGGACTGGCCAAAAAAGGCAAAATACAAAGAACATTCGAAAACTAAACCGTGACTCATGTCGAGCAGTTGGTCGAAATATGTTGATTTTAAAACAGAAGACACCCAATAAAGAAGGAAAAGCCCAAAAAAATACAGTTTGTCCTAGTTTGTTTGTGTTTGTTGTGTGTGTTTGTATTTAAATGTTCTCACCTGTTCGACTGTACATCGCTCTGCTCCCACCACTTTCTTCAGACGGCATTTCTGGGAACCTTCCAGTTCTATCATAGTACTCCCTGATCCATCTTCTAAGTTCGTCTCCAATCTGTTCATTGATTTTCTTTTCATGCTGAGCTCGAAGGTCGTCTTCAATCGAAATGAGAGCTGCTTGGTATTGTTTTTCTCGTTCTAATTGCAAGTTTCGACGGTATTCCTTGACCTGAAAAAATATTTTTTTAGCAATGCTAAGAGTACAACCATTTTTTTTATAATGCATAAGCTTTAATCCGTTCACGTCAGAATTTTGGGAAATTCTCTCTTGGTGCTTCACTACACTCCCAAGTCATCTACATGCCAAATTTTAGCTTTCTTCGCTGTCTGTAAGTCGTGCGCGCGTATGTTGTTCTTATCTCCGTAAAATTTTGTGCATTATGGTATGGAGATAGACATCAATACGCTTCTGCGTCAATGTGCGTTGACTTTTTTTGCTGACGGAAGAATCAATATCATTGTCATTGTTGTGATTTTTCGGAAATAAAATATTTTTGTTCAATACAGAAATAACACTATACTAACTTCCTCCGCCTTTCTCTTAGCTTCTGATTCCGAGTACGGAGGCAGCTCCATTCCGATCAACAGTTGCTCTTCCTGTTTCCTTCTCTTTGTAAGTCTTCTTGCCAAGAACCCTCGCCAAACCTTTTGAATAGCAGTGGCTGCTGCTGCAGACATCTCTCCTTTTTGGTCTCTGCCTTTCTCTTTGAGTAGGCGGATTTCTTTCATAAACTGTCCTCTGGTTTGCAAACATAAGTATTATTAGAAAAATATTTGCTTTAGCAGAATGCAAGCCAAGTACCATATGGGACTTAAAGAGAATAGAAAAAAGCTAGTTGGAAATTCTGTTGGGTTCAATGTCCACTGAGCAGATACATGTAGTTCATGGAACTGTGAAACGGTTCAAAATTGTCAATCTAGAATATAAAATTGTTCAAGTAAGCTAATGACTCAGTTTTGAATATAAAGAACTATGCTTACTTTGGACATTCAAATAGTAATACAAGATTAATACGGATATTAGAAATGTCTGGAATCATTCTTCTTCTCTTCTGGGACTTCCCAAGTAAACTGGTAATAATCGATAACATTATGTTTAACATGGTGGCATACTTTTGTGCAAGATTCTGGCTATGCTTACCTTAATCTGCCCTGCCTAGCCCTTTCATGGCTTTGTATAATGATCACGGCCTGCTGTTCCGTCAATACCAAGGGCTGTGCTTTTGGAGGCTCATACCCTAATTTCCTCAAAGTTTCAAGAACGAATCGTCGCCTGCTCTCAATCTCTTCTTCTCTTTCTCTTATGAAAAACTGAGGAATACAGGGCTCCACTTGATTGGGAGTCACTTGGAGTTTGACCAATGCCTAGAAACACGGTGGGAATCAGTAAGTAATTCGTCGAATGATATTAGTAATTACGCGGCACTATTTGCATCTATGGTATAACCGTATTTACATTGAGATCCAAATAATTAGTGTTCAATATCGCATATCTTGAAAATCTTTTAATGATTTTAATATAAATTGTGCTTATTTCCTCCATAGTTTACATGCTTAAGTATTTATCTCTATCATGACAAAGACATCACAAATTTAGCTTACGAACCAAACATACAATATCATTGGTAACAATTTCTGATTCTACCACCACTTGTCTCATAATGTCATAAAATTTGTCGCAAAAACTTACTTCATCATCATGAAAAGTATGATCAGTCAAGCGCATCTCTACCAAATCATGTTTGATCTCAATGAGCCTTCCTAAGCAGGACTCCAGCAATCTTCTGACAATCATGCGCTTTTGTGGCTGCAGCAGCTGGTCATATACTGTATCCAGCCTACTAAGCAGTATTGTGTATCTTACTCGAAGTTCTAGCAGGAGTGGTAGGAGTGTATTTCTGTCAGCTGGGCCCGCTTCAAAAAGCGCTTCATCCGCTTGAGTAGCTTCACCTATTAATTCTGAAGTCTCGACTAGTAACTCGTTGTAGGTTTTGTTAGACATTTTTACACCTTTTTATATCTGTTTCTTAATTAAATTTTATTTATGGGAAAATTAATTAATTTAAAGTTTGCTTTGAATCTCGTATCGCTATTACTTCAAATCTTTCAAATAGTTTTTTTTTCCATATTTAAGTTTAGTCAATTATGTAATTGTTATAAAATATTAGAACGTATGTATATGCCGGTTACCTAAAGTAACTACGACTAACTATACTACTAAATTTGCAAAATTTTATACAAACGCGTTATTTTACTGTAAACGATTTTGTTGACGTTTTCCGTTTAACTTAGCTTTATTATCCTTTCAATACGTAAAAAAACACTTTGCCCTTACTGTAAGCACTTTTTTAGTATTTCACAAACAAGATATATACACATGTTTTCACAGTTCTCAAAAATACGCACAAAAATGCTTAAAATCAGCTTTAAATTCATCGCACAACTTCGTCACAATATTGTATCGTGTATTCAAACATTATCGACTCAACTTGCGTCGCTAGGCACCCTATCAGCTCCCTTACAGTTGAATTAACGTGTTTTTAGTAAAGTTATCGTGTTTAACTATTGATGCGTGAGCCAATGTTCCAATATATTATGTGTTATAACTTTTTTGAAGGATCGTTTTATACTGGTGGTCGTGAATGTACTTTACTTTGTGTTTTTCAACACAATGTAGCTTATTGTGTTGAAAATGTATTGAAAGTTTGAGTTTTTGGTTTGAATCTTTCATTATTCATATGCAGTCACTTTCGGTATAGATTTATCTAGCTGTCAGTTTATTTTATTAAAGAAATAATTTATTAATTCACACAAAAATAGACTGTACATTAATACTTTTGCTATTATCACATGATCAAAAATATATGGACATTGAAGTTTTTAACAGATTGCGACTGATATACATAAGAATGCGAACCTTGCCTAATTAAAAAAAAAAAAATTTTTTTTTCATGATCTGATCCGCTTCTATTGGTCTAGCGTGACAATATATCATAGCCTATATGAACTTATAGGCCTGCCTCGATAAATGGGCTATCCAATATTGTAGGTAATAATTTTTCAAATCGTACCAGTAGTTCCTGAGATTAGCGCGTTCAAGCAAACAAACAAACTCTTCAGCTTTATATATGAGTATAGATTAGCTTTAATTTTTTTTTTGGTTTGTCTTGTGCGAGTCCCAAAAAAAAAACTCTCTTTATTTATTACTAGCTGTTCGCACAACTTCGTTTGTGTCACATTTTTCATGACTGCTCCGCTCCTATTGGTCTTAGCGTGATGATATATAGCCTATAGCCTTCCTCGATAAATGGGCTATCTAACACTGAAAGATTTTTTCAAATCGGACCAGTAGTTCCTGAGATTAGCGCGTTCAAACAAACAAAGAAACAAAGAAAAACTCTTCAGCTTTATAATATTAGTATAGACTAGCTGTCCGCACAACTTCGTTTGTGTCACATTTTTCATGACTGCTCCGCTCCTATTGGTCTTAGCATGATGATATATAGCCTATAGCCTTCCTCGATAAATGGGCTATCTAACACTGAAAGATTTTTTCAAATCGGACCAGTAGTTCCTGAGATTAGCGCGTTCAAACAAACAAACAAACAAACTCTTCAGCTTTATAATATTAAGTATAGATTTCTTTAAAAAATAGCAGAATTGGGTCTGATGGTAGGTGATGACTGGATACTGTGAATTCCAGTTCACAGTATCCATGGTAGTCTAGAAGTAACCTGTAAGTAAAAAGTGTAACAGTCAAGTACCTATACAAAGTACAATAAATAATAATAATAAAATAATAATAACACTATACAATAAAATAACAAAATAATAATATAGTGACGTTGAAAAATAAAGCTATTCTTTAATTATCCATTCCTAAATCTATACTGAAATATTAGTATTAGTTATCTATACTATAATATTATAAAGCTGAAGAGTTTGTTTGTTTGTTTGTTTGTTTGTTTGTTTGAACGCGCTAATCTCAGGAACTACTGGTCCGATTTGAAAAAATCTTTCAGTGTTAGATAGCCCATTTATCGAGGAAGGCTATAGGCTATATTGTATTCCCATATTCCCACGGGAACGGGAACTACGCGGGTGAAACCGCGAGGCGCTGCTAGTCTATATTATAAATGCGAAAGTTTGGATTGATGGATGTTTGTAACACAATCACGCCAGAACGGCTGAACGGATCTTAGTGAAATTTAGCACTGACGTAGATTATAGTCTGGAATGACATATAGGATCTATTTATTAATTTGTTTTTAATTTGTTAATTTGCGACATTCATGCGAGTGCTGCCGCGGGCAGCAGCTGGTTTTACATACATATATACTCAATTCATACGATACCTACATAAATACATAAAGATAATATATTGTACGCCAAAAAAGTCACATAACTCTTTTAAACAAACTTAATTGATTGATGATAAGACCGCTATTGTAGAGGTCTTATCACTGACAGCGATATCTACCGGGCAACTCTACTGTTTTATGGATGGGTAATCATCAAATGACTTCTTCCACGCTGGGCGGAGAGGAAGGGAGTGTCAGACTCTAATGGCCCATCCGTGTTCCCCCTAATGCCCTTTGCATTTCAGGGCCGCGGTGACTTTTCCGAACAAATTCCGCAACCCTGACAGGCGCTAGCTCTAACGGACCCCGTCTTCTTTGCTGACATCTCTTTGAGGCGCGCGTGGAACACAACGCGCCGTCGACCCAGGCCTGCTGCCCTATCATGATGTCTTAAATCCATCAAGATTCCTGTGTCAGAGAGAGACGGAGTTACATAAGACCAATAGCACTATATCCTTTCACTCACACACATCATGATGGATTTAAGACGTCATGGTAGGGCTTCAGGTTGTTATCGAAAGGCGAGCAACCCACCGCTCGCCATCCGCAGGCCTGTTGTCCAACTACCTACTATGTACAAATCACACTTTTACTTTAACGACCGCTACACAGCGCCACCTATTCTTCACCTAACCATACAAAATCACCTAATTACCCAACATGTTCGCAGCATTCCTGCCTCCCATAAACACATTGTAGGGTGGGTAGTTAGGCTCGTCTCAAGTGGCAGTTATCACGTAGCGCCTGAGCGCGTACCACAGTACAGCATAGTAGTAAACGAACAGAAGGTCAACTCCGTACAACGAGCGAAAAGAGGTGCAAGCACACGTAGACGCTGGGAAGTACTAGAATAACGAGCACACGCTACAATCACGTCACAGACTTTAGTTCCATTAAAATTTCAATTCTTACTGTTTTTTTTTAATCTTTATTCCTGAGCAATTACACCGAGCCAGCCTTCTCGGCAACAACTCGCTGAAGTATGTATGTACATAATACTATAGTAAAATTCTCAGCTCCAGTTTACTGAAACCGTAAAATAAGTAAGAAAGTGATAATTTTCTTATTTATTTCACGACTGACAGAGATCCTGTATTATTCATCGCCATAGTCATAATAATAATAATAATAATTTTTTTATTGACATAATAGGTTACAGAAACTTGTTGGAAGCCTCTAACTCTTGAACTAGGTTTACCCGTATGTCAGGAGTCAGCGCCCTCTCCCATTTTATTTGGCTTAAATACTAATGTCAACATAAGAATAGGGATGTTTCCTGAGTAAAAAATATATGATTATATTTAGTCCGTCAGTTAGATTATAGAAAAATATTGGACACGTATTTTTTCCTTTAACAAATCTAAAAAAACTGACGAAGATAAAAAGCATCAAAGATCAGGAGTGGGAGCGTGTGACGTAACGGCCCGGTAAAAATTGTAGCGAGTAGTGACGTCACACGAGTTTTTTACGCACTGTATCGTCTTCATTTTTTGTTAATGTGAAAAAGGAAAAAATACGTGTCTAATATTTTTTGGAAATCTATCAGACGGACTAATCAGATTTTTTTAGTCAACTACCCTATTAATAAACAAACGTATGGGCTACAAAAAACAGTTTAAACAAACGTAAAATAAAATACAAACGGAAATGAAATGTATGAAAAAAAATATATATATATATATTTTTACTTCATAGTCATGATTGAACATCGTGGTTAAGTTCAATAGTGAAAAGAAACGGTGCGTCTACTAATGTCCCTCACTATACTAAACCGAAAACAATGTTATTATATTTTCTTTTGAAAAATGGCAATCAAAGCTGATATCGAATATTGTGTATGATTTTACAGATTTAAGTGAGAGGAACAACTGTATTTGGTCGTTGGATGTTTCGGCGGTCTGCCGAAATTCTTCTTTCGAGCTGTAGTTAGTGAGCCTGGTCCGACAGATCGCTTGCACACCCTATAGCTAAAGCGTGGTGTAACACTACTGACACAAGTAGGCGGTACTCATTCGTCATCAGCTGTCAAAACTTCTCCATTTGGATATGTGTGTTTGAATGGGCTTCCAGTCTAACTGCATAGAACGACTAACTATCAGACATCTAAAACGGGCCTATGGAGTTGCTGTTCAGCAAACTGAGCCTGAGTGGGGCTTTATCTTTATCCCTTCCTTTCCCTTCCGGACGTGAGAGGTCGCGCCGCCGATCGTCTCGACGAGGACACGGCGTTGCTCCGCCCAAGCAGGGCAGAGCTCCACCGTATGCTTCACCGTGTCCTCCGAGCTATCCATACAGTGTTGACATCCGGACGTGTCCTCCCCCTGGATCCGAAACAAGTACCTCCCGGGGCTTTATCCCTTGGTTCTTCAGTCTGTGTTGGTCATATTTTTTCGATCGTGGAAGTATGCCTTGTAGAGAATGCCTTGTTGCATTAAGTCCACCCATGTACCACTATTGTACATAAAGTTTAAATAAATAAGTATCCAGATAAAATATGGGAGGAGTGTTCTTAATTGGTCTTCTGCAACTGTCTGTTTGTTGTCTCGCCTAACCGTGCACTGTTCCAACAATTTCCTGCGGGTGAAATCTGCCACTTAAGTAAATAAGACTTGCATGTGTGTTTCTTAATCGCAGCTTGAGTGAAGTGATGGATGGTTGTCTTTTAGATTTATTATATAGACGTCAGAGAAGGAAATGTGGAGAGGAAAACTTGCCTAGAGAGGTATAAGTTTGGTGAACATAGGTTGGGAATGCTTGGTGAATCAATTTAAAAAATATGACACATCAGTTATCTAAACTACTATTATAGAGAGGAAAGATTTGTATTTTTGTGTGTGTGTGTGTATGTTTTGTAGTGAATAAACTCAAAAACTACTGTGGTGATATCCAAAATTCTTTCACTTTTAGGAAGCTTTATTCACCGTGAGTAACATTGGATATAATTTATCCACGTATTGCCACGGGAACGGGAACAACGCGGGTGAAACCGCGGGGCGCTGCTAGTTTCTCATAAAATGCGACTTCTATTTAAGAAATTAAGTAATACCTGCTTGTGTTTTGTCGTACATACTCACGATTTTTTTCCTAAATAGCTTGTTTCTTCATTCCCCTGGCGTATTTCTAACGATCTGTGCAATGCTGGGATGACAGGAAGCCTAGCACTAACTTTGCAATAACAGCTTCAGTGGAAGAAATAGGGTAGTTGACTTAAAAAATCTAATTAGTCCGTCTGATAGATTTCCGAAAAATATTGGACACGTAATTTTTCTTTTTTCACGTAAATTTGAAAATGAAAACAATATATCTAGTTTTAATTTCCGCGAATATTAGTGGGTTGCAGGTATGCACCTCCCTCCCGCCCGCTATATTATGCACATGCAAGATTACTAGGCAAATGCAAGGATCCTAAGCACATGCAGGAAGGCAATGTAAAACCCAACACCATTACCGACACGTGTTTCGCCTCTCCACGAGGCACCCTCCCTCGCGTAAGGGCTCCCTTTTTTTTTTTTTTTTCACGTAAACAAAAACCGAAAACGACACAGTGCGTTGAAAACTCGTGTGACGTCACTTCGTGCTACGATTTTTACCACGCCGCGACGTCACAAGCCCCCACTCATGATCTTTGAAGCTTTTTAGCTTCGTCATTTTTTTATAGATTTGATACGTTTCCAATATTTATATATTTTTATTGCTGTCTTCCAGAGATTCCATTATAACATGTACAACTCAAGGAGCACACTTACCTAAATTGACCATTTTATTTATGTCATTGTGGATCCTTGTTGGAAACTCAAATAAATACATATGAACGAACGTTTTACCTCTCTAGAATATAAGTTTATTACGAGTTGATGTACAGGTTGAATACGAGTTTCTCATCTCTACATTTAAAACGCCTTTCGAGACCGTCAAATCTGCGCCAAGTTTCATCATAATAATAAACCTCTGTTGACGGTGTTAACGCTTTCTGGAGACGTAAACTTGCATTTGCCGAGATATTATATCTTCTACAGTTCCTTATATACTGAAATGCCATAATTAAAACCAAGAGCGACAGTGATATTAATAATGTTTATAACAACGGGACGATTACAGTGTCCGGCCAACCAATTTGATTCAACACAATGAACCTGACCAAAAAAAAAGCCAAAGGTTTTCGGCAAAGAGCCTACCTAGCATATTGCAGTGCACAAAACCTTTACAGCATTTCTTTTGACTTCGTTTTTAGGGGAAAAATAGAAACATGGCTTAGTACCCTTTTTTTTCTGCATGGAAATTATCAAATGACTTCACCAGCTCTGGGCGGAGCGGAAAGGAGTGTCAGACTCTTACTGAATAAAACCCACCCGTGATCCTTCTAGTGCCCTTTGCGTTCGAGGGCCGCGGTGACTCTTTCGAACAAATTCTGCAACCCTAGCAGGCACTGATCCTATGGGGCCCCGTCTTCTTTGCTGACAGCTCTTTGAGGCGCGCGTGGAACACCACGCGCCGTCGACTCCGGCCTGGTTGCTATCGGACGGCGAGCCACCCATAGCTCGACGTCCACAGGCATTATTTGAAAATCGGAAAAATGAGGACACGGTTAGCGCAGTGGTTGAGCGATTGGCTGCTGCGCTACGTGTCGTGGGTTCGATTCCCACACGGAACAAATATTTGTATGGCCTACAGTTAGTTGTTCCGGGTCTGGCTGTTTGTGTATGTGACATTGTATGTTTGTAAACGCATCCACGACACAGGAGAAATTCCTAGTGTGGAGCAACGTTTCGCTTTAAAAAAAAATCCTTGTAGATTGGTAGACATTGCGGTAGAATATGAAATTTACTTTTTTAATATTATTAACTAGCAGCACCCCGTGGTTTCACTCGCGTAGTTCCCGTTCCCGTGGGAAAATAGGAATAAAATATACCTTATGTCATCCGGGGATAGTGTAGCTTGCCAACAGTGAAAGAATTTTTTAAATCGTTGCAATAAAACTACTGCAACGATTTAAAAAAAATCTATTCAATGCAAACAAACAAACAATCAAATCTTTCCTCTTTATAATATTAGTATAGAGTCTAGATAGCAGCGTCTCGCGGTTTCACCGGCGTGGTTCCCGTTCCCGTGGGAATATGGGGATAGAATCTATATTTTATCCCCTATACTATCTCCGGATGTGCCTCATGCTATCATGAGGCACATCCGGAGATAGTATAGCTTCCGAACAGTGAAAGAATTTTTCAAATCGGTCAAGTAGTTTCGGAGCCTATTTAATGCCAACAAACAAAAAATCAAATCAAATCTTTCCTCTTTATAATATTAGTGTAGATTAATGATAAACGACGTAAAATGCAGCATTCAACTGGTTGGTAATCAACTGAATCTTGTTTGACTGGAAGCTGCATGCAGGATGAGTACTAGTATTTAATTAATCATAGATAAGTATTTAAACTGCCATTTTAAAACAACAAAATACCTAATGATAACCTACACTAGCGAATCATGAAGTGTAAAACAAGGTGTTAAAAATATTCTCTTAGGATATATTCCCAGAAAGGGATAAAACTATTTAATATACTCGTATATATAAAGTTATCTATAGTATCCTCCACTTTGACAATAACATTACTATTTTCTCAATCACCTGCAATAATAACTTTATAGCATATGAACGTCAATAAAGCAGAACTTTACCGAGAACGGGTATCTACTATGTTGCTCATCAAAATCTAATAAGATTGAGGAACGCAGCGTAAATTATAGTAGAAAAGTTACGCCCGGACGGGTTTGATGTAAAGAGTGGTGTAGAACGTCGCGCTTCTTTTAGGTACGACTTTTTAATTCGCAGATAACTTTTACCTGAAAAACAAAAATAGCTTTTGTAAAGAATATATTATGTCACACGACTGTATTTCTTCTTTGTCTATACTGATATTATAAAGAGAAATAATATGTACGTATATTTGTTTATTTGTACCGAAACTATTTTTTCAACTAATGGAAAGCTAGTAGCGAGTAGCACAGGCTATATTTTATAACTGAATTCCCTCGGGAATGGGAACTACGCGAGTGAAAAGGCGGGGTGCTGCTAGTAACAAATATGTAAATGTTTTCTGATAATTAAAAAATCGAACCTAAGAATTTATAATTACTATGATAAATGCCGAGAGATACAGAGAGTTGTGTTTATCATCAATACGCATATTTATTTATTTTATTTATATGCACAATAGAATAGAATAGAATAGAATACAACTCAAGATAAGATAACTCGATGACATACTTTTACCATTTATTATTTAAATATTGTTGAAAATTATATGTATTCAAAGTAAATTATATTCAATTAGTACCAGTCAGTCTCCTCACAAACCACAAAAAAAACACGTTCTTGTTGAAGGAGTTTTCATTCAGTGCTTTTGATATGTTTAAGTTGTGTGTATTTCTGTGTATTAATGAGTCCTTGTTACTTGATGAATAAATGAATTATTATTATTATTATTTTATATTTTTATCACCTTCAATTTGTCAGCGCACAGATCTAGTCCAGAACTAGATTCCAGGAGAGCTTTATATGCGTTAAGAATTCACGGAATAGATGACATAAGTCGAGCAACCGTACAGCAATGTGGCACCATAAACAATTTATGCCGTCTAGCCAAGCAAGTAGCTATTGGGAACAAAAACATAATACAGCGCAATGCAGTGTTTATTTTGTTAAAATGCGCCAATCCACCTCGTAAGAAGAATTTTTATTAAATACTTCGCCCGCGACTTCGTCTGCGCAGATTTAGTAAAAACAATTCCCATCACCGTTTCACCCCCTTCGGGGTGGAGTTTCATAAAATCTGTTCTTAGCGGATGCCTACCCCTATAACGTCGTATCCTACGAATAGGGGCGTAACTGCATAATAGCTACTTTTTAGGAGACACCTTTTTGTGTTTAATTCAAGTAAATATGAACAAATAGGTATTGGTTGTTTCAAATAATATGTATTCGTATCTTCTGGTTGCTTTAGGAGTATTTTCAATAAATTAACTTAATATTTAATACGCATTTTGTCCCTTAAACCCTTATTCTCTGTTGTGTTACGGCGACGTACGGCTGAACTTGAGTATTAAGTTACATTATGTCTTTTATCTCCGGAAATGTTGAGGTCACAATCGCCTTTATGTCCTTTTCATATTATTCTGATGTGGGTATTTATTCGTATATGATAAGAATTTCTTTATGATAACTATTTATTAATTACTGGGAACATGTAAATTTATTTAAAAAACATATATATATAGAATTTTAATATTTAATTGCAAACAAACTGAATTATATTAACCTTTGGTATGTCACTAATATGAATAAGCTTTCGTAGCATATTTGTTTAAGAAAGTGAATCGTAAATTGTAAAAGTATAGGCTGAAAAAATTTTTATCAGAGAAAGCTGCTGAAATTCCGTAATTGCCTATTATATGAATTAGATCGAACAGATTTGCTTAAATTATTACTTCGTGATTAACTTTACATAGCCATAAAATATTAAACAGAATTCTTCTAAAATTTAAGGAAAAAGGTAAAGCAATGAACTAAGGTTATAATATAGGAAAATGTTACTAAGGTTATTTCCTCGAACTTCCATCTTTACGCAGATGATTTGTAGCGCTATCGACACTTCTTGCTGGCCGACGCGGACGTGGTGACCTGGAGAGGATTAATCAGTGGGCGAAATCTTACGGCCTACAGATTAATCCATCTAAGTCCCAGGCTATGATCATAGGCAGTCGTTATTATCGCAGTGCACTTGACACTTCCACATTGACGCCTTTATCCCTTAACGGATCGATCATTGCGTACACGGACACGGCAAAGAATCTCGGTGTCATAATTGACAGCAATCTTTCTTGGCGAGCGCAAGTGAATGAGGTTAGTCGTAAGGTGCACTTTTCCTTCCACTCTTTAAAAACTCTCCAAACCTTTTTGCCTTTAAATCTAAAATTTATTTAGCTCAAACATTAATTCAGCCGATCATTGACTATGCTGATGCCGGCTACCTGGATGCCACTGATCACTGAAGAGCTTTTAAACAAGCTTGAGCGCTTGCAAAACCTGTGCATCCGTTTTGTTTTTGGCCTGAGGAAATACGACCATGTCTCTCAGTTTCGCAAGGATCTCAAGAGGCTCCCTATTCGTCTTCGAAGGAACACTCGGAATATTATGCCTCCTTTATAATATCCTTTTTAATCCTGCATATCCTGGCTACCTGTGTGATCGTTTTTCGTTTACTCGCCCTGCAGATGCGCTGTGTAGGTCCCACCTTAAACATCACCTAAACTATCCATCTCATAATACTCCTTCGTATTCTCACTCCTTCTCTTTTCATTCAGTTCGTTTATGGAACTCACTCCCACCTAAAATAAGAGACTGCAAAAATATTTCTCTCTTTAAAAAAGAAGTGAAAGAGCATTATCTGTCCACTATACTGTGATTCTGTATATTATATTGCCCATTGTAATTGAAATAAACTTTTTTTTTTTTAATGATATTACGTATATATTATTTTATATAGAAGTATGTATTTAGATATATTTATTTGTGTAAATTTGTTTGTATGTTTATTTTAATTTGATTTGTATGTATAAATAGTTGTTAATATGTCTTAGTTAAGTTAGTATAGTATATTTTAAGTTTCCTTCTCTGTCTCTTTACACACTGTGTCTACATTTCTTATCCCACTCTTCTGTCGCAGGTCTGCTGGAAGAAATTTCTATTTAAATAAGCAGTACCCTTGTGCTCTCGATTTTGTACAAAATTGTCTTTTTTAAGTATCATTTGTGTGTACATTAATAAATAAATAAATGAAATAAAGGTGTCATTTTCGTAGGAAATACTACGAATACGGCCACAAATGCTTTTATATCAGTTTTCAAGCAGAAGAAAAAAAGCCTAATTGCTTTTAAGCCCTATACCAGCAAAAAGATAAAATTGTGTATTAAGTGTTTAAATTTGTACAGAAGGGTTAACATCATGAAAGCATAAAATATTGTCCTTAAAATAACAATGTGCATAAGTATTTCAAATGCATCAAAGAAAGAATAATAGACAAAAACATAATTTGAACGTAGAAGAATGACACAAACGTAATTAGGCGTAGTCTTTTTTATACATACTCAATTTAGCCATTCCATAGAACACGGCCACAAACACCATGAGGGTCTTTTTCTATGTATGTATAGAAATTAAAATGAGTAATTAAAATCACTTAATTAAACAGTCTTATTTTCCAACCAATTCCACCAACGTAATTATAAAATATAAAGGTTAATTTGTTAATTGATATTCAACTTTATTGGTATAGACAAAAATTTTATTTATTTTAAAACAAATTACTCTCGCCGCAGCTATCAATCTCCACGTTCCGCCGAATAACGGCCGAACGGCGCTAGCACGCTCTTCCTGCGCCCGCGCACCCTAGCTACTCGCGCAGAAAAAGGGCGCGGCGACGATTGTGACTTTATTCTTCGTTAAGAACTTAGTGCTTCAATTTGTGGCTTTTTAGAATACCTAATTATTTAATAATCTGTCGCGTTTTTAATTTTTCTGTTTAACTGGTTATATGTGGTATGATGAGCAGAATTTAATTATGCAATAAAAAAAGAAAGCCCTTATGTTCGTTAGGGCACTCTTCGTAGGATACGACGATAAGGAATCTGCCTGCCAAATTTTAAGTTTGTAGGTTTTAAAGTTTCTGAACTTTCTTGCTTGATCAGTGAGTGGTATTTCGTTTTTATATATAACTAGCTTCTGCTCGCGACTTCGTCCGCGTGGAATAGTTACTTTACCCCCGATTTTGAAACTCTCAGCCCGATCGGTTTAAAATTGACAAAGTTTCATACAAACTGTCATCCCCTATTTTATCCCCTTGGGGGTAGAATTAATCAAATCCATTCTTAACGGATGCCTACGTCATAATATCTACCTGCATGCCAAATTTCAGCCCGATCCGTTCAGTGGTTTGGGCTGTGCGTTGATAGATCACTATGTCAGTCAGTCATTTTTGAGTTATATATATTTAGATAGATATAGATTATTGATAGGCTCGCGGTTGACTACAATTTCATCTGATGGAAAACGATGATATGGTCGGCGGTGGAGCAAGCTTGCCTAGTGGTAACTTGTTCTGCCTTGAATTTATAACATTCGGGCTGTTGGTACTAGAAACCATAGACTCCGGCAGGGAATTCCACTCCTCAACTGTATGCACAATGAAAGTATACAGGTCACCGAAAAAATGGAAAACTTCGTAAGATTATAAAATATCTTGAGAGATTGTAAACTTTCGATAAATTGTCATCTGACTTCGAGAGATTATTTATTATCAAATTCTGATGCGTAAAATGTATTCCAATCATGTTCAGTTGGCAATTAATCGAGAGTCTGCAATATCTCAAGATATTTTATAATCTTACGCATTTTACAACTATCCGGTGACTTACATAATATAAAACTTACTACCAATGGAAAGTATTTACCTATCTTTAACATTTTTAGCAACGTTCACAAGTCTTTGTTAAGAAAATCACTTTTACTAACTACGTTGTACGCTCAGCCTTATTTCAACCCATCATTATCTGTGTAGCCGGCCGATCAGTCGATATAAAGTAATTATGTGTTTCTTGTTTTTTTTTTTCACCTTGCAACACTTAAATTAGCCATGATTGGGCAACACTCACGTAAATCCGTTAGGATTAAAGTTTGATGCCGCTTTTGGATAAAGGTGCAGAACAAATATACTATATAGGTAATATAATTTTTTGCCGTAGGTACTGCACAAAATCAGCTTTGTATTTAACTGTTTTAAGTTTTTTTTTTATGTAGTTGTTGATGATTATTGGCGGACAAGACCTCTCCTGAAGTCTTTTCAAATCCTTATAGGTAAGAGAATTAACAAAAAGGGTATATAACCACTTCCCTGCCTCTTTAATAACATTCTAACTACAATGGTCGTGTAACGTGTTTTTTTTTAATCTGTTAAAATTTCACTAACACAAATTTATATCTAACTAGCTGCTACCCGCAGCTTCGCCCGCGTGAATGGCGGAAATTATCCCAAGGGAACATAATCTCGGGATAAAAAGTATCGTATGTTACTTCTAATACATCCAAGAATATGTGTACAAAGTTTCATGATGATCGGTTGAGTAGTTTTCGCGTGAAATCGTAACAAACAAACTGACATTCACATTTATGTATATATTAGTATAGATGATTAAGTATGTCATTTTGGTACTAACAAAGACAGACAAAAGTGACGTCATGTCGATATTTTAAGTTGCTAACTGACCAGCGCAACTTTTCTGCGCCAGATTTTTCAATAATGATCCGCTCCCATTGATCGTAGCGTGATATTATATAACTTATCGCTTTCCTCGTTAAATGTATTATCCACAACAAAAATATTTATTCAATTCGAACTAGTGGTTCCTGAGATTTACCAACCAAACAAAGAAACTCTTCAGCTTTATAATATAAAGCTTTATAATATAATAATAGTAGATATAGATCAGATAAACTTTATTTAAAAACTTAAAGTGCTTTAAATTTCAAATATTCCACGCCTCACATTTAATCCGTATACACGAATAACGTGGAATATTTTAACACAAGAAATATTTTGCTTAAAAGCATATACATATGAAAATGGCTTTTTAAATAGCCTCTTACTTGTAGGATAAGCGTTCAGATATTGCATAATTTCAATAAAAACTGGGTATTTTGCGATTGCCTCGGTTCGTATCACAAGGAAAATGTGAGGCGTTGGTGTGACTTTGAACTGTGTTTCTTAAACAAGGTTATTTATTTATGTTAACATACATAGTTCTGAAATAAAAAAAACAAAGAAAAGGGTACTGCTTATTTCAATAGTTTTCTTCTTTTTTTTTTCTAGCAGGCCTCTGCTAGAAGAGAAACGTAAGTACAACGTGCAGACACAGAGAAGGAAACTCAAAATAGACATAGAGAGTATATCGCTGCCTTACAGAATCACCCTCCAGTGGATAAAGGGGCACATTAGATCTCTAGGCGAGACACGACAAACGAACTTCCAAAGAGAGGTTCCAAGATAGCAATGGTAGACCCAGACCCAGTCCACACCCAACCTTTCTCACAGTTTCGTACATGGATTTGCCAGAGATCAACTGACCACGGATAGTGTAATCTGCAGCCGCTGCTTTGACGCCGAAGAATCAGCCGCCAGCATCATCCTGAAATGCGAGGCCGTGACTAACTAAAGGGAACTAACAAGTGAGAGGCCATGGCTACCTAAGAGCAGTGGTGGCCGAGTGGCAACGGCCCCGACTTACGAATCGTAGATTGTGGGCTCAAACTCAGCCAGACGCATTACTTTGTATAGTTAATTTCATCACCACTGCTCTCAAAACGGTGAAAGAAAACATCGTGAGAAAACATGTCCTAGAACCAAAAATTCGAAGACATGTGACATTCACCAACCAGCACTAGTCCCGCGTGGTGGATTACGGTCCATTCCCTCTCCTAGATAGGAGGCCTGTGTCCCAGCAGTGGGTACATTAAGAGGCTGATTATGCGTATGCATGGCTACCTAAAGTGACCTTATTCTGGAAACGGTCACTCCGCGAAGCCTGTGAAGCGTTTAGGAAACTTCTGTGCTTCTGAGTAAATATCTGAGTTCCATAGATATTCTATTCTGTTCTAGAGATATACGCTTTCAAAGGTGCAAATAGCTTCATGTTTTTGACTGACCGACCTTTACAATTCAAAAGTGCTGAGTAAATGGTATATTTGAAATACATAAATGCTTTGAATCTTAAATATCGTGTTCTGAGTCTCTTTGCTCTCAAATATAGTCAAGTAAAGTCTAAATATTATAGGTTTTTCAACGATTTTCG
Organism: Hecatera dysodea; assembly: GCA_905332915.2. Classification (NCBI taxonomy): domain Eukaryota; kingdom Metazoa; phylum Arthropoda; class Insecta; order Lepidoptera; family Noctuidae; genus Hecatera; species Hecatera dysodea. The sequence continues at coordinate 16,347,725 of HG995305.1, forward strand.
AGCGATATGATCAAAACATTGCATGTAATTTGAAAGACAAGCAGATTTTGATTTGAGTAGTAATCACCGAGAACTGCAAGGATTTATTCCTGACACTCAGAACCAACCGTTCGTCGTATTAAAATTGTAGAACAGAACCTATACCAATCAAATAATCCGACTACACACATTAAACTTTCATATGATCATCATCTGCCTAGCCTTTTCCCAACTATATTGGGGTCGGCTCCCAGACAAGCCGGATTCAGCTGAATACCAATAATTTACGTGGAGCGGCTGCCTACCAGACCTCCACAACCCATTAACTGGGGAACACGGTACTTCTTGGCAAGACTGGTGTCAGATTTTCTGGCTTCTGACAATCCGTAACGACTACCAAAGATCTCTAAATGGCAGCCGGGACCAACGGTTTAACGTGCTTTCCGAGGCATGGGTTATGTTAAGATGGTCACCCATCCACAGACCAACCTTGGCAAGCGATGCTTAACCTCGAAGTCGACCCGGGCGGCTGTTATAATTTAGCCACGAGCTCCTCCTTTCTTATGATAAACTTCTATTAAGTTCTAAGGTAACTAAAAAGCTTGAGAAACAAGGCCGATAACTATAAAATGTAGGAAGACGGACGCTCATAATAAAGTCATTATGTGAATAAATGCTAACGACTATATTTACAAGGCGACTACGCGCCGACCATTAGGGTTAAACATTGTTTCAAGGATTAGTCAGAACTGGATTGGTCATATTCTTTTAGTCCTGAGGTCAGGCGTTTTTTAAATTGCTAGGCAGAAAACTGTTGTTATCTGAGAGAGTGATCCGAGATGATCTCGTTTGTTCTGACTGTGTGTGTGTGACTTTAACGCAAAGCTGCATGTAAATATTTCTTATATTTTTTAACCTCTTTTGTAACTTCTTAGTTGTAACCTCTTTTTTCTATTCGGTTAACGCTGTTATTGAGTAATGGCTCGCTGTAAGTTTCTAGAACATTTCAATCAAATTGTTTATATTTTGTTTTGTTTTTAAAAAAAAAACGTTGCCCCACACTAGGCATTTCTCATGTGTTGTGGATGCGTTTACAAACATACAATCTCACATACACAAACTGCCAGACCCGGAACAACTATCTGTAGGCCATACAAATATTTGTTCTGTACGGGAATCGAACCCACGACATGTACCGCAGCAGCCAATTGCTCAACCACTGCGCCAACCGTGTCGTCAAAAAATGTATAATAGAAGCTTTATGTATAATAGTAGTACATGAGCGGATTTAATGTAATAAGGCATTCTCTATCAGTCATCCTTTGGGTTAAAAGGCCTACATAGAGATAGGTGCAAAAAAAGACGTTTCGAGATGAATTTACGAATTATATATAATTGTACATATCAGGATAGACGGTGACCTTCAAACTAAACATTTGTTTGTACCTTGGGAGGGTTAAGGAATATTCAGAACGACAACAGTTATCACAAGTATATTGGTAATTACGATTAGGTTTGTTGTATCTGATTAGAATTAAATAATATATCTATCTATATTCATTTGTAAAATCAATTACTCTTAGTTTTCACATAACTCAAAAGCGGATGATAAGAAGTTCACAGACACATCCACGGTGTTATAAAATTAACGAAATTGTTACGCCACGGCACACTTCTCTTCCACATTTTGTCTAATCCAAGCTCATCACCGGATAGCAGATAGGTGGCGGAGTCGGCGCCTCTTTGTTTCACATAACAAGCTCAACTAAAGAGCCCACTACGACTTTTTGCAACCAACCTTTAACTTTCAAGGATACCAACAAAAACTAACATTAGCTTTATTTCGGGGTAAATACCTGCCTGAACGATTGTAGTGGACGTTAAATTGGTTTTATGTAAGTGCTGTTTGGGAATTACTTGGTTATGTTTGGTTGGAATGTAAGGTTTGGTTATGTTCCTGTTATGGTCGAAAATTTTCTGATAGTTTGCTTAATTAGGAACTACGAACATACATACATGCCTATGTACAAAAGCTGTAGGTACTATTTCTATGTTTTAGTGTTTGCAACGTTAGTTCTACCCACTAGGGCCCCAACTGCTATTTTTATAAACTTGACATTCCAACACGATCCCATTGTCATTTTGCTAAAAGTTCGTAATCTGCTAAATTCATAATGGTCGATCATTAGTTGGTCGGTGGTCTCTACTAATAATTAATACTTTTTAATAACCGAGCAATTAAAAGCAATGACTGCACAATGACGTTCTCATGGTAGGTCACTGATCAAAGGAACTGTCAAAATTTTAGCAGATTACTGCATACGTCTGTCATTAATTTGTTATTATGTACGAGATTACCATGATATACCTACCATTTATTTCAATGAAGTGTCAGTGGTTGACCATTGGAAAATCTTAGTGACGCTTTTATATTAAAAGATTACCAAACTTGTAAAAATCTACCATTATGAAATCAATAATAACCATTCTGACACTATTGTTATAGCAGAGTTTATGCCCAGGCGAGTCACTTTGGCCTTAGGCCTTAACGTTCTTTGAAGAGCAGTGTCGTTTCGTTGAAGAGCAGTGGTGGCCGAATGGTAATGGTACCGGCTTACGGATTGTTGGTCGCGGGTTCAAACCCAACCAGGCGCATTACTTTGTGTAATTAATTTCATCACCACTCCTAACAAAACGGTGAAGGAAAACATCGTGAGGAAACCGGCATATCCTAGAACCAAAAATTCGAAGACATGTGACATTCACCAACCCGCACTGGGCCCGCGTGGTGTAATACGGCCCATTCCCTCTCCTAGAGAAGAGGCCTGTGTCCCAGCAGTGGGAACATTAAAAGGCTGATTTTGCTTATGCTTATGCTTAACGATCTTCTTAAATGTTCATAACCTTCTTGGGCATAACCCAGGTGTAATCGTCTCTTGGTGTCTTTTGGCATAGCTGTTCTGTCTCCTGCTAAAAAGACGGAAGTGGAAATTATGTTCTTTTTGTTATAAATTTTGTTTTTAGTTAAAATATTGGGATGCATTCAATGACTTGACGCTGTTATGGTGGTTGACACTGTTGGCTGAAGGAGTTTTAGTGGTTGGAAATTGTATGGCAGACTTATCCCAAAAAACCTTCAATTCATGATGAAGAGAATATTATGAGGAACAAAATTCACTGACCAGTGTGTTATGTCCCACCTCCGAGGCGCAAAAGCATGCAAGCCACACCAGACAAGAAAGCTACGCGTGTAGCTAGAGCGAATGAATGAATGAATGTTTGTTTGTCAATATCGGCTGAGCGGATTTGGTTGAAACTTGGCACACAGACTTGAAAGACTACGGAGACCATGATCTGGATAAGGACTCGATACTTTTTGTTCCGTCAAAGTTCCCAAGGGAATTTTATCTCTCGCCCGGGCAAAGCTGCTAGCAAAACCGAGTAGGATAAATTCTTGTCATATTCCATTTCCGAGCATCTCAAAACATATGCTGTTCATAAATTCTCCAGAATTCTCCATTTAACTGTTCAAAATGCACCCTTTAACCGTCACACATAACGAATACCACTATTATTCCCGAAGTAAGCGAGGGCACTTTATTATAACATTTTTATATGACATGCGTTTTATTATGTCCGCGGTTAGTGCTGGCAAATGTTCCGGATTCCCCGGAGTTACGGGACTCTGTTGCAGTCCCGGGATTAAGTCCGGTTGGTCCGTGATTTGCGGATGCATTGCATATATTCATTTTATTTGTACGGTCTTTGTGTTTGTAGATGAAGTGCGGCTTTTGTTTCGATTGCTTTTTGTGGGAGAAATAATGGAATTGAATACAAACAAGTGCACATGTATGATTTTTGTATATATTTTGATTTTTACTTCGGTTTTACGAGTACTATAATTATTATTACAATCCTTAGTTCCTACATCAACCAATAATAACAAACGTCGATGCTTTAAACACTACAAAAAAGGAGGGAGCCTTTTTCAAAATGCTTTTGTAAACTTAAAAGAATAAGTTTAACTAATTAAAACATCAGAATAATTTTAAACCGTGAAAAGCACTGCCCACGTCTAAGATCCGTAAGAAAAAATGTTTCCGTATTTATTTTTTATTTAATTTAATCATCCCGGTGTTTTAAATAATAACGTTCAACATCACTACTTACTGCGAGGTAACCTGGCATCGTGCACTTTTTCGGTTTCAAACGACAAAAGAATATGGAAACTACTGTGGTCAGGAAAAAAACAAAAAAAAATAGGTACACTTTATGTACTCAGTAGGCAATTAAAAACGGATGGCAAAGTGACCGAGTGCTTATTTTACCTTTATAATTATTCAGTTTTGGGTATACCTTCAGGGCCCCAAGTCAGCTATTTTTATAAATTTGTCATTCCTACACGATCCCATTGTCATTTTGCTAAAAGTTCGTAACCTGCTAAATTCATCATGGTCGATAACTGGTCGGTCAATGGTCTTGTAATCATTTTTGATAACCGAGCTATTAAAAGAAATGACTGCACAATGATGTTCTAATGATAGGTCACTGATCAAAGGAACTGTCATTTTTTTTTTTGCAGACTAATATATAAGATCAATGATAGACGATAAACCATTCGGACACTATTGTAATAGCAGACTTGGGGCCCAGGGACTATTACTTGAATTTTTTTTTTTAGGCCTGTGCCCTAGCCGATAACCATATAGCCTCCTCTCTAGGAGAGGGAATGGGCCGTAATCCACCACGCGGCCCCAGTGCGGGTTGGTGAATGTCATATGTCTTCGAATTTTTGGTTCTAGGACATGCCGGTTTCTTCACGATGTTTTCTTTCACCGTATTGAGAGCAGTGATGATGAAATTAATTACACAAAGTAATGCGCCTGGCTGGGTTTGAACTCGCAACCTACAATTCGTAACCGCCGGTAACCGTCGTTAAAATTTATTAAAAATGGCTTCAGTAATTTAGGCATGAAAGCATAACAAAGTGATAATCGTATTTATGATATTGGTTAAGATTAAAATAATCTTCTCAATTTCTTACTCGGTACGCTTTTGACACAACGTTATTGGTTTTGTAATGTATCTCAAGTGTAATTCTCCTGTACTTTTTTTTTTGTGCAAACTAGTAGTAAGTCCATCAAATTGGAGATGTGTTTTAAAAGATCCTTAAGCTTCAACTTAACTTAAGAAATGTTTATATGGCCTACAGATAATTGTTCCGGGTCTGGGTGTCTTGTGTATGTGAGTTTACATGTTTTTGAACGCACCCACGATACAGAAGTAAATCCTGTGTGGGACAATGTTTAAAAAAAAAAAAAACTTTTTGCTTTGATCCTAACCGCATAACTGAGTCTTTTTTTACGAAAAATAAACTTAAATTTCTCAATAAAAAAATAAAATCAGCCCGTTAAGGCTTTATTTCCATGATCACAATGAAAGATTATATAAATAGGATTACCATTTTTATGGACGGGAAATCATCAAATGACATCTTCAAAAGGAGTGGGAGGGAGATTCAGACTCTTACTGACTAAAACCCACCAGTGTACCTCCTAATGCCCTTTGCGTCCCAGGGCCGCGGTAACTCTTTCGAATAAATTCCGCAACCTTGTCAGTTCCGATTAACTACCTACGTATCATAATACAAAACTAAAACAAAAAGATACAAAAACCACGCTACTCAAAAATAACTTAATCGCCGCGGTCAATCACCGCCAATCATCGGGCGATTAAAGTCTAGACCCAGTAATTATGAACTTCGTGCCATCATTCTCACATATTCTGGCCGTTTGATAACATAATAATCATGCCCCATAATTGATGGTTATAATGAAAAACATGTTAATCCAAACACCATACTTCGATGTTATAAAAGTAAAATGTAAATCTTTCTGTTTTTTGCTTGATTCAGAAAGCGGTACTTCTGGACACGGCTCGCATTGTTAGGAGGTTCCTTTCTCTGGAACCCTGACCGCCGGTAGCTTGGACACTGTACCGGTGGGCTACTATTTTTTATATTTTTTATTTTAATATTTAAAAATGTTATTAATGTGATTTTGAAATGAATACACGAAATAAAATGTGTAAAATTTTTAAAATAAAAAAAAAACAATCTAATCAGACCGGCAGATAGATTTTCAGAAAATATTAGACAAGTATTTTTTTTCGTTTTTCGCGTAAATAAAAAACGGAGACGACATAGTGCATTAGACACTCATTTGACGTCACTACTCGCTACAATTTTTACCACGACGCGACGTTATAAGGCCCCACTCCTGATCTTTTATGCTTTGAAATCTTTCGAACTTCTTAGATTTTTTAGAGTAATAAACAAATGTGTATCTAAAATAAAAATTAACACTACTGACGATAATAGTGAATTTTACTAGTATTGCTTATAAACTACACCCATTTATCGTTTTTTTTTTTCAATCGTGTAAAATTTCTTTGAATATTTTTCTTTAACATTTAAGAGACATTGGCCATGATATAATTACATCATTACAATCGGAAAACGACCTTCAACTCTGCCCTTAAAAGTAAGATGGCGGCAAAAAGCTCACGTTCTGCGTCTGCGCACGCCCCGACCGGATAATGTCTTCATTTGAGATAATTCGCGGCATCGTCGGGCCGAGCCGGGGCAGGCACTTTTTACATTCCTCTATGAGCTGAGCTGGGTGGGATTTTTGTAGTGGTAGCGGTGGCAGAAAAGTTTATTTTGATTGAGATTTTTAAAAAAGAAAGCAATGGAAAGTCTTTTGTTTGCGAAGAGTGTGATGCATTTGAATGATTATAGAATATATTGTCATTCATCTGGGGAAGTCGAATAGAAAGTTCCACGCAAAACATTGCCAATCAGTCTTATCCTGAGTGATGACGATTGGCAATTGATGCGTAGCGTGGTAGCAAAGTGGAGCAAGAGAGTACTGTGGAGTGAAGTTGCGTAATGAACGGAGCTAGGCCGAGTTCACGCCACGACTCATTTGAGCAGGTGACTGCTTTTTTTTTCTTCCCCGCTCCGCTGCCTCGCTCCGCTTCCCGTTTTGTATGAATATTTAAACTACTTCGCTGTCAATGTTCAATAAAGCCTAGTGGAGATTTTATGCAATCCTATTGGTTAATATTGGCACAGCTCCGCTCCGCATACACAGTCAGGCTTATAATGAGTGTTGTGTACAAGAGAGACCCACAATGCAGGTCAACATTTTATTTTTGAAACATTATATAGAGTTTTATCCACCAGTCACTAAGTCTCATTTTTCTTTAATCGGTATTTCTCTCTTATTTTAATAACTCTGCCTAGACTATTTTTTTTTCCTGTTATGCTATTATAACCCAAAGATAAACCTTCTGCAAGTTTTCATCTAAGCTCACTTTGTAGGTAGAGAACTATTTTTCGAAAGAATATTCACTATTGTACGGTATCTTAACATAATTGTTTTAAATAAAATAAATCTTTATAACTTTTGGACGTATTGCACGTATTGCACGTATTCCCTCTTGTACTCGTAAGGGAGATAAAAATGAAATATTTAAGGATCTAAAAAAAAAACAAGGGACCTTTTCTGCAGACCCTACACAAAATTATTACTTACTCGTATTCCTTTTTGAAATTAAAACGAGTCTGTGCAATATAAATCGACGGGACTTGTACTACTGTTTACTCAGAACCTTATAATGATAGTCTTTTTAAATAAACACGTTTTTTACAAGATCCTCGTTCAACTTCTCAGTATAAAATGTATGTGAGGAATATTAAAATGTTGAATATCTTAATGGTTGGTAAAATTATGTTTAATGTCAGAAATGATGAGATGGATTGCTGTTATTAGGGTTCCGCCTAAAGTTGCGTTTTTTTTTCTGGCTTGAGCTTTGTTTTTTTTTTTATTTTGTGGTTGTTTTTATTACGGGTGTTGATAAATTGTGCTCTAATCCAATATCAAAAGAGTATACAAATTAAACGTAATTATTGTGCTGTTTGGATCTTACATATTTGCAAAAAAACGGATGGGTTTTAGTCAGCTTCCGCTCCATCCAGCGTGTAAGTAATTATTTCGCATCCTTAAATAAAAAACCGACATCTTGATTACTCCACGCGAATCATACTCCAGTCGTATCAAACGGTCGACGAAGTAATCAACAGGTATTTTCATTTTGACTCTCTGATCTGACCTTAAAAAAGAGAAAACAAAAGCGTTGATTGAAAAAAGAGAATGGCAAAGAATATTTAGTGTATTCTGTTAAAGTAGATTTAAAAGTTCAAATAAAACACCTATAAGTACTACAACCTATAAAAACACTAGGAACAACTATTACAATAACATCTTAAGTACTACAAAAGTTAAAAATGTCAAAAGTCAAAACCTTTATTTCAATTAGGCCATTAACGGCACTTTTGAACGTCATCAATAAAATTTATCATAATTAAGTGACTCTAACGTCCATTCGCAAAGGTTGATTCTTATAGAGAAGAACGGACAAGAAATTCCATAGTTACTCTTTTCAAATATTTTTTTTTTTACAATATTTGGTATAAAAATAATACTTCATATATGTGAGGACGATGCACCAAGTATACTACTTACTACAACCTATAAGAATACTAGGAACAACTATTACAATAACATCTCAGTCGTGGCGGCAATTTTCGTCACAACCACTCACGAATCTGTCAACTTTGCGGGAGGCCTTGCAACGGATCACGTCTCCCGGCTGACATCTTGATGATGTGAAACTAGATTTAAGTCTAGAGGTAGTTGGATGATGATAAAAGGGTTATGAACTGTTTGTGAGAAGTTTGACCTAAGGGTTTAATCTTATGTTGCGGAATTCGTTCGAAAGAGCCACCGCGGGCCCTGAAACGTAAAGGGCACAAGAAGGATCACGGGTGGGTTTTAGTAAACTATTACCAAAATCTATACTAATATATATAAGGCTAAAGAGTTTGTTTGTTTGTTTGCTTGAACGCGCTAATCTCAAGAACTACTGGTCCGATTTGAAAAAATCTTTCAGTGTTAGATATCCCATTTATCGAGGAAAGCTATAAGACCCATCACGCCAATTCCAAGTAATTTCTAATTTAAATACGATTTTTAGTATTACGATTTTTGGAGCTCGAAACACATTCATCGCCCAATTAAAAGCAATTTTACTACTATTGAAATACGTTTGGATGAATGGATGTTTGTTACCCAATTACACTGGAATGGCTGATCGAATCTTGGATCAAATTTTGTACAGAGATAGATTATGGTCTGGAAAAGCAGACAAGCTATATCACGGCAGTGTGTTCCCTTGGAATATATTCCACAGTCACATTGCCCAAGCCACAGGCAGACAAAAACAGCAGTACCTACCGCCATTTATGCGTCTTATTTTTATACTTTATCATATACTACTAAACTTCTCAGCATTTTCTCCATGTTTGCGTTAGGTTCACGGCTAACTGGACGGCTGGATTGTCAAGGCCTGTTATCAGACTTGACTACAACAACATTTGTCGAATCTATACTAATATTATAAAGAGGAAAGATTTGATTGTTTGTTCATATTGAATAGGCTCCGAATCCACTGAATCGATTTCACTGTTGTGAAGCTGCACTATTCCCGGGTGACATAGACTATACTTAATCCCCATATTCCACGAGAACGGGAACATTGCAGGTGAAACCACGGGGCGCTGCTAGTATTTGAACATAACTGTCAGAAAGTAGCGGCTTCAGGATGGTATTTAGATCCACAGACTAAAAACTAAGTATTTTTTGCTTAACCCGAAGTCATCTTAATATCTACTTGAGACTATCTCACATAATTTGAGGCTCACATAATTTCCATAGACTCCTCCGCATAAGTTTCACTCTATATTTTTACCAGGTTATTGACCAGAGCGAACAGACGTCACACCCGAGGGAAATCTCGACCGGTTGCTGCCGATTCAACCAGACACGACACAGCGCTGCAGCGCCGTGGGAATACATCTAAGCGCTTTATGTGTAATTGCCCAGACTTAATTCGCTGTAGTTTAAACAATGACTGCTTTTTTAAGCGCTGCAAGGGATTTATTTGCGAGGTGTAAGATACTTTCTTTCTTCTCTTCCCTTGGGTCAGTTTGAAGTTTGAGTAAAGTTTTAATGTGAAAAGGATAGTATACAATGAATAGTTCCAATGATTATTCTTGTATACTAATGATTGTAGTTGTCGAATAAATGAACTCTTGGGTTCTGGACGAAGTTTTGTTCTATCTGCGATAGTGAATGTCAAGTCTAAGATATTTGGGACATTCAGGCTTGCACGTGACGTCAGTGACATTTCTGTAGGCATATTAATCCCCTTTTTTTAGTAAAAACTTCGTCAAAATTAGATGATTTCTCATACTCTAAAGTAATTTAATAAGTGCTTCCGCTCTGGGTGGAGTAGAAGAGAGTGTCAGATTTTCCTTGTTCCTCCAAATGCCCTTTATCATTCAGGGCCGCGGTGACTCTTTCGAACAAATTCCGCAAACCTTGCAGATATTATTCCACACACTTTGGACTCTTTGATAGTAGGAATCCCTGATAGAATTTCGCTTTGTCCCACTCACTCATAGGTCAAATTTTCTCAATTGCCTGTATTTAAATGTTTCAACTTCTACTCGTTTCATTATACCCCAATATCTATTAAGGTTTAACTGAGACCCCATAATAAAAACTTTGCTTTTATCTAACTTCAAACAATTATAGTATCAAATTCAACCATTATTTCATTTTATAACTTCGTTTAAGTAAATAATTTTAAAAAACTTGTTCATTTTGTTCTAAACTTATTATAATTGATGCCGGTTTAGGCAAAAAGGGCAAAAAAAGAAAAACTCGCCTTTAGTTTTCCAATTGGTGTTTATTCTTCTCTGGGTACTAAAAATAGCACTCAATATGATAGCCTTTTCATAACACGAAAACTGCCCCATATTACGTCAAAAGTAACAAACTCAACAGTAACACGCAAATCCCTCATACTCCAAGCCAATTTTCGAGCGCAAAATTCGGCTTTCAAATTAGAACCTACGTAAACCACACATGAGTTTCCCTTATTAAACATTTTAAACTCCATATTACAATCTTGCAAAAGTGTAATTACACAGCCTAAAATAATTTATACTGTAAGCTGTACTCTCATTCAGTATGGCAAAAGTTTCTTCTTAATTTTGTTATGCTGTGATGTCCGGGGTACGAAAAATTTCTGCCAAAGTAAATTGAATGAACCGAGTGAGGTTACAAAGTATTTGATAGAATGAGCTTTTTGGTGGCGTTTTTACAAAAAAGTTGTGTAAGTATATTTTTCTAGAGAGATTTTTTGGGTTAATATATCAATTGAAGCAATTTACCTAAAGTACATTAGAGGTAGTTTAAAAGTGCCGCCAGTGACGGAAAAGTTGAAAGGGAACCGCTTGTTTTGGTATGATCATGTGAAAAGGAGAGATGCAACGCATGTAACTAAAAGGGTTATGAATATAAATGTGGATGAATGGAAATGGAGAGTTAGGCCAAAGAAAAGATGGATGGTGTGAGGAGTGATATGAAAGAAAAGGGAGTTAGTGATAGCGTGACGGCTGACAGGACAGAATGGAAGAAAAAAATGGGTTGCGCCGACCCCAAGTAACATGGGATAAGGGCAGGAAGATGATGATGTCAATTGAAGCAGTTTGTAAGCTAAATTTTTTTTTTATTGTTACTGATAGGCTAACGTTTGACGCTAAAAGAGAACGAAGGAAGTAAGGATTGACTTCACTATTTTCTGACAATACAGTCCGGCGAAGAATATCTAGTGTTCCGTTACTAATAATTGTTAGCGTGTATCATTCTTCATGACTTCCGTTTTGCCCCTTTAGAGACCCAATTCTTTCATTCGTCCACTGTCGATGTCAAAGTTCAAAGAAATTAGAGACTAAGCAGATGCACTGATTGATTAAAGTTCAACTACACTTCAATCAATCAGTCCATCTGCCTAGTCTTTTTCCAGTCTACCTAGGCTTTACCAAATATGTTAAGAATGGTTTATAGTTCAATTGGATACATACTAAATACCAGTCTACACTAATATTATAAAGAGGAATGATTTGTATTTGTATTTTTGTGTATGTGTATTTTTGTAACGAATAAACTCAAAAACTACTGTGCCGATTTCAAATATTCTTTCACCACTAGAAAGCTACATACATTCACCTACAGTAACATGAGTTATATTTTATCCCCGTGTTCCCACGGGAACGGGAACTACGAGGGTGAAATCGCGGGGTGCTGCTAGTATTTTATGTGGAGTGACTATCTGATCTGTGGTGATCAGATAGTCAGTTTCCAGTCATAGTGACACGATACAACTTGACAAGACTGCTTTGACTCAGAGATTCTGGCTAAGTTATAAGATCTCCAAATGACAGTCGAGATCAACAGTTTACATTACGAGACGATTTTTATGCATGAGAAATCATCAAATGACTTTTTCCACTCTGGGCGGAGCGGAAGGAGAAGTCAGACTCTCACTGACTAAAACCTATCCGTGTTCCTCCTAATGCCCTTTGCGTTCCAGCGCCATGGTGACTATTTCTAACGAATTCCGCATCACACATCGAGATCGCTGCATACCTTGGAATGTACCTAAAACTGTTATGTTTGGTTCACTAATCCCCCGACCAATCACAGCAAACATTATTGAACCTTGATGACCTGTGCGGCTGTTATTATGTAGCCTCAAAACGAAAACGATCACAAACGGCACAGATCAAGAACAAACAACAATAAAATTTCACTTCACAAAACAAACAATCCCTTCGAAATCCCAGCATATTTTTTACGTTTAACACAAAAAGTGACATTAAAACAAAATTTCGCGTAACTTGCCTCTCGTCACGTTTACCAAAACGAGTTTGTGTCGCAAACAAAAAAAGTTCTTTATTTAATAACCCCAGCAAATTGCGCGTTCACCCACCACTTATGTTGGGCTACACAGATAGCGACTGTAAGCCGCTGTCGTTACCCTGTTTCGGTTAAAATTTGTCGTGGGTAAAGTGAATTTTATTCTAATTGACGGTTTTAAATTTTTTGCTCTTTTTCGGAGTTGTGTTTACCTGTTACGGTTTTTTTTTGTATCACAACGTAACAGGCCTAATCCTCTGAGAAAACGTCTCTATATCTTAATCAGGAAGTCAGAACTTTCTTCCCCGAAATCTTACAAGTCCTAGAAGGGTTCTTCTTCTTCTTCCCTTGGCATTTGGCAGAGCAATTCATTGCCCTTTGTGGTCTCAGGATCACTCTCCAAAAGCTTCTGTTTGATAATAATGGAAAGCAGACAACGTTTGGGACCATACCAGTTATCCTACTGCTCGTCGAGGTATTTAAACTGCATTTGCAAATATTCACTGTAAAGTTTTTAAATGTCAGATGCATTCCGATTCATCATCATCATGGTATGTCTGGACTCGTGATCCTTATGGCCTGGCGAGATCCCTTGGTACCAGACGACACTCCTGCCGCCACGCAACAGATCCTAGATGTGGGGTACCTCCTTACAACAAGAGGATAACAACACGACTTATATCTTCCAGTGGCTTGGTGTTACCCGGTTCTTGTGAGTCTTGCTTAACCGTTCGCCCAGAACGGAAGGAGTAGTTAAATTTGATGATTTCCGATTTATAAAAAGATAATCGTGCATTGATGCATGGTGGAAAGTACTGTGATTATAGCCGGCATCGGCGAAGCATGCTCACCTGACTAACCTAGTAACCTGTTACTTTTGACTTAAAGACCCCATTCCTTTTCTTTTTAGCTGATGGATAATTCTTTAGATTGTTTCGGCCCAGTAGATGGCTATGGCGGGATTTGATGGCATTCATCAAATCCCACAAAGTACAGGTGCATGGCCACTAAGGGCACTCTAATGTGTGCATGGTCTCAACAGGAGCACCGAATATAACATAGTCTTTAAAAGCAGACAAATAGTGTCAGTTACATATATGTAGAAGTACATGCAGTGCAACCGATTTGAAGCGTGAAGCAAGATAAAGAAGATATCATTAGCAAACACCATTCTGAAGAAGAAATTTTGTCATGGAATCTAAAAAACTGGGACTATCACGCCTTTTTCATTGCTCTATAAAGGTAATTACAGCACCAATCAATACCAATACTAGCAATATTGGCTGAGCTGACGCTATAGCAATTAAGAGCTATGTACCACTTGCCACTATGTAGTCCACGCTGTTACCGCAAGGGCCCAGTGGCCTACATAGTCACCTGGTTTTATTTTTGTTTATGGAGGAGTTCGTGGTTAAATAATGACAGATAAACGGGTAAATCTTCAAGGTTAAGCTACGCTGGTGGAAGTCGGTCACAAGATGCCTCGGAAAGCATGATAAGCCGTTGGTTCTGGCTGTCATTTGGAGATTTTTTTAAATCGGTTGTGTTTATGGTTAGACAGAAACTAGAAAATTTAACACCAAGCCTACCGAGTGCTCGCGGAATTTCGCAACTTCTTCTGCTCTGAACGGAGCGGAGCTAGTGTCAGACTCTTACTGACTAAAACCCATTCGTGCTCCTCCTAATGTCCTTTACGTTCCAGGGCCGCGGTGACTTTCTCGAACAAATTCCACAACGCTGGCTGGATATGGAGTCCTAAAAATTGGTTTTAAGGCTTCAGGTAGCGTTCTTTTCACATATTTAAATGTGGTGCTGGAAAGCACGATTCAAGAATTCAAGGATTGGCACAGGAAAAGAGAGACCTATTCCTAAAAGTGAATTCGGGCCATACATGATGATGATCCACGTGACCAGCCTTTTTTTAGTAATCGGTACCGCTGCTAGAATGTCACTTTGCCTCTAACTCTTGTGCCTGGCCTTAATAAAACGAAAATCATTACAAAAGCTCCCCTCTCAAAATATTGAAAGAGGAAGCGCCATAATACTTAAAAGGCTATACCCTCGCCATTATGTATTCTACTGTGAAGTTTAAACAACTTTTGTGGTATTTCGCTAATAGCAGATCCCGGCGAGCCATTGAAGCGATCAAACTCTGTCATGTTTTCAAAATACTTTACTTAACTTGTAAATTTTGATGCCTTTGAGAGAGAGGCAAGTGGTTGTACACACTAACGTATTTCGGTTTCTTATTATATGCAAGTCATCGTCATCATGACGATGACTTTGACATCAGACACTCACTCAGCACAGAGACCTCTCCTTTCTTATGCTAATCCACACGCACGTAGATACAAGTTATCTACTTAATAATAGTTATCTATTGCATAAGTATAATCAGCTTTTTAATGTTCCCACTGCTGGGACACAGGCCTCCACTCTTATAAGATTTGTCTGTTTCTGTGTCCTTCTTTCTGCGAAGCAGTAATGCTAGCGAAGGAGGAGGCGGAACACATGCATGAGAGGGAAACCTCACGCCCCAGCCGCCGCACCGAAAGAAGACGCCCCGGGCGTCGGGAAACGCAGGGCGATTCCCGGCCACCGTAGGCGCGGGCCTGCGGATGGCGAGCTATGGGTGGTTTACCGTCCGATAGCAACCAGGCCCGAGTCGACGGCGCGTCGTGTTCCACGCGCGCCTCAAAGAACCGTCAGCAAAGAAGACGGGGCCCCATAGGGTCAGTGCCTGCTAGGGTTGCGGGATTTGTTCGAAAGAGTCACCGCGGCCCTGGAACGTAAAGGGCACAAGAAGGATCACGGGTGGGTTTTAGTCAGTAAGAGTCTGACACTCCCTTCCGCTCCGCCCAGAGCGGGAGAAGTAAGGAATGCGCCGTAATCCACCACGCGGGCCCATTGCGGGTTGGTGAATGTCACATGACTTCGAATTTTTGGTTCTAGGTCATGCCGGTTTCCTCACGATGTTTTCCTTCACCGTTTTGAGAGCAGTGGTGGTGCAAAGTAATGCGCCTGGCTGAGTTTGAACCTGCGACCTACAATTTTTAAGTCGGGGCCGTTACCACTCGGCCACCACTGATGTACATACAATTTATGTATGTACATAATTTTAGCTACCAACCTTTGACGCATACTTTTTTTTTTCAAACGTTGCTCCACAGTAGAAATTTCTCCTGTGTCGTGGGGTGTTTACAAACATTCTAACTCACATACACAAACAGCCAGACTCGGAACAACTATCTGTAGGCCATATAAATATTTTTTGCGTGCGGGAATTGAACACGCGACACGCTGCGTAGCAGCCAATCGCTCGACCACTGCGCCAACGGTGTCGTCATCTATAGTAATATTATAAAGAGGTAACGTTTGTGAGTTTGTGAGGTTGTGACTTTGTGACGTTGTAGGGGGTAATCTCTAGATCTACTGAACCAATTTTCAAAATTATTTCACCAATAGAAAGTTACATTATTGTGGAGTGTCATAGGTTATATTTTATCCCCGTATTACCACGAGAACGGGATCAACGCGGGGGAGACCGCGGGGCGCTGGTAATTGACTACTATATTGGTTCATAAACTTGTCATTGCTATCATGAATCCTTTGTGAAAAAGGGATGGTGATATTCGTCCTGTATCCTGTCTCTCTTTTACAACATAATCATGAGGGAATTGTCACGTCAT
Organism: Hecatera dysodea; assembly: GCA_905332915.2. Taxonomy (NCBI): domain Eukaryota; kingdom Metazoa; phylum Arthropoda; class Insecta; order Lepidoptera; family Noctuidae; genus Hecatera; species Hecatera dysodea. The sequence goes on from HG995305.1 coordinate 16,364,283, forward strand.
ATAAGGAGGGCTGCTTAAAGCGCTACTGCATTGATCTGCATAAAAATAAAGATAGGGTAGATAGGAAAATTTGAATTGTCTATCTATGTATTTCTGTTCATGAGAAACAGCCCGATGACCGACAAACGAACAGGCGACACGCAGGAGCTTAGTAATAAAGACTCATTGGTTACCCCTTTATGTTTCAACATTTTAACTCGAAAAATATGTACCTCAAAATACAATCCAAAAGTCCTAACAGTCTGTACACGGACAGAAATCAAATACGCGTGTTGACTTTTCGCGCAATTAATTGGCAACGACTCATCGCCATTGTGGCAAAACTGAATGTTTCAGAACTTCAAACTGAAGGTTTCTGAAATGATTTATTGTTCGAAGCCAAACTGGAAGTCGGGCTTTAAAATGTTTATGAGTTCTTATGTTTCAGTCTTTATTTTCCAATAGGAAACACGTTTGGCCTGTATTTATACAAGAACAGCTTCCATTGTTCGGAAATAAGGAGGAATGTTCGATTTTCAGATCAAACTTTAAAACTTAGTATTTTAAAATATGAAGTAAATATGCCTTTTTTTTTTTTCTGGATGGGAAATCATCAAATGACTTCTCCCGCTCTGGGCGGAGCGGAAGGGACTGTCAGACTCTTACTGACTAAAACCCACCCGTGATTCTTCTTGTGCCCTTTGCGTTCCAGGGCTGCGGTGACTCTTTCGAACAAATTCCGCAACCCTAGCAGGCACTGACCCTATGGGGCCCCGTCTTCTTTGCTGACGGCTCTTTGAGGCGCGCGTGGAACACGACGCGCCGTCGACTCGGGCCTGGTTGCTATCGGACGGCGAGCCACCCATAGCTCGCCATCCGCAGGCCCGCGCCTACGGTGGCCGGGAATCGCCCTGCGTTTCCCGACGCCCGGGGCGTCTTCTTCTGTTGCGGCGGCTGGAGCGAGGGGCTTCCCTCTCTCGCACGCGCTCCGCCTCCTCCTTCGCTAGCATTACTGCTTCGCAGAAGGAGGCGACCGCTTCCCATGCCTCCTCGCTCCGGACCATGGCCCGAACCAGGGCCGGACGCGAGAGGTCGCCGCCGCCGATCGCCTCGACGAAAGTAAATATGCCTGAAACCTTCGCTCTTTCATTTCGTATGTCGCACGTCACAGTACATATAAAATAAAAAATGATGAGCAAGAAAACCGACTTATGAATTAAGGGTCGAGGGTTCAAACCCAGCCACGCGCATTATTTTATGTAATTAATTTCATCACCACTGTTCTCAAAACGGTGCCGCGGTGGAGGAAAACATCGTGGGGAAACCGGCATGTCCTAGAACCAAAAATTCGAAGACATGTGACATTCACCAACCCGCACTGGACCCGCGTGGTAGATTACGGCCCATTCCCTCTCCTAGAGAGGTGGCCTGTGTCCCAGCAGTGGGAATATTAAAAGGCTGATTATGCTTATTATGCTAAATTATAAGTTAATTGGTTCTGTAAATTGAGCAAAGTGTGTGGTTCTGTTTTTCCATCAGGACGTACGAAACCTTAAAAAACTAGTTCTAAAACTATAATTAATTACAATTATGATGAAAATCTATCCGCACAATAGAAGTTCGAGTCAAACTGACAATTAGAAACGCAAACAACTGGAGCCAGTTGAACAATTGTGGTCGGAGTTCAAGTTTCAAGGGATGGCAAGTAAATTAAGTAACTGATATAACGCAGTTTAGTTTAGTTGTACACATTTTGTTCTAAAAGTAGTTCATGTAAGCTACATGTAATATCTACTGTAATTTAGACCATAATCCGAGCAATATTGGGTATAAGGTTTTTCACCCAGAGAGTTTAATAAACAGGTTATATGAGTTCATATAATTGTTTTATTTTTATGATGACTATGTAGGTCAATCTATTTTATTGACTCAATCTACTCTTTACGTGACGTTTTAAACGTCAAAAGTGTTCGCCACGCTACTGTTGACATAATGTCACTTCTGACGCCTCAATTCACACACCATTTTAATTTTACTCAGCATTCGTCACCTCACTATGTCCAAGACTCTATTCAAGAAAACTCGGCCATAGACACGCGTTTTTTTTTTATTTGCGATGTCCTTTAAGTCACGTCATTTCTAAGGTGGGCATCCTTTAGAGGTGAGCTCATTTCTCGTAGCATTGAAGGCGTTAAAGAGACTTTCTTTGCCTGGCACAACATGAAAGGTTTCTGTTTCAGACGAAGTTTTTTACATCCTATTCCTTAAATGTTAAGATTTTTGTGTAGTTAATTTTTTGGTGAGTATTTTTTTTAAAATACGGTAAAGGAATCATTTGAATAGGTGTTTTAGTGGAACGAAGATTTTCATAATTTGGAAGGTTATGCTTTGAATAAGGATCAGCAGTGTATTCATTTCTCATTAAACATAAATAATTTAAATAATTAGTTACTATTTTACTTCAAAGCTTTGGTATAAATTTAACCAAGCAGGTATTCCAACTTTTTGTTTATTAATCTTAGGAAAATAATAGTAATGTAATTGTGAATGGTATGTACACACATGTAAATAAATTAAGTACATAAATATGATACCTACCTAACTAGAAATATTTAACTGGGTAATACGATATCCCTTAAAAAGACCGGTGTCAAATCATTTGGCTTTTGATAACTAGTAACAAATGGCAAAGATATCGCATGTCAGTGCTGACCAGCCTTTCTTAACCAACTTCCAGAAAAGGAGAAGGTTCTCAAGATGACTGTATTATTTTATTTTATTTTTTGTTACCTCATTTCATGTCTTTTTACAGGGTATAACGATTTGTTGCGGAATTTGTTCGAAAGAGTTACCGCGGCCTTGGAACGCAAAGGGCACAAGAAGGAGCACGGGTGGGTTTTAGTCAGTAAAAGTCTGACACTCCCTCCCTACCGCTCCACCCAGGGCGGGAGGGGTCATTAGATGATTTCCCATCCAAAAAAAAAAAAACAGGGTATAACGATTTGAATGATTCTTTTTATATTCGAAAGCTGGTGCTTGTGGTGTGGTCCCATTTAAATTTTATTGAGATCTGACGACTAGTATTTGAGTTATTTCTAATAATGCGTAGCTTAGTTTACATTGATGATGTTCTTATTCCCTCTTGTCGTTGTAAAATGAAAAAATAAAATTGTGTACGATTGGTTTGGAAGAGCATTTTAGTATTACATCTTCAATTTCTAGTATTATATCTAGTTTTGTGAAGATCTGATGAAGAACAAAGATGATAGGAAACGGAATTCTTCAATAAATGACAGCAAATCTTCGGGATTGTTTAAATCGCATGTTTGTTTATTGTTTACAACTACAACAATGTGATTGATACGTTTAGGTGGTGGGGAGGTGTACTACTAAAAAGTGAAAAATTTCGGAAGTTAGTGTTCAAAAAACGAAAAAGCAACCAAAGACACTAAGTTCCGTAACTAAAGTTATTTTATACGTTTTGGTTTTTTTGTGTAGAAGTTGGTTGTATTTTTTTGTAAAAAGTTTTTATTTAGCATAGAGTTATTGTTATCATCTCAATAGACGTGCATCAAATTATAGGCAGCTCTCCAGATCCTATGAATGTCCTATGTTTTAGTTCATGCATAGCTTTTAAAGCCAAAAAAAACAACCACAACCGTTCCTGTAGTCCAGTCAACTAGAAAACAATAAACATACTCTCTAATCTAGTTAATGCAGCTATGTTTAGATATCCTTTCGAAGGTGCGAGATCTATGTTAACCATGGGCAATAATTCTACATTGTCCCCACCATGTATGGGAACCATAGAATTTATTGCCAAGAGACAATGGTCCGAGCCTAACATCTGTTCTTGCCTTTAAGGGGCAATGTAAGGAATTGGAATGTGTTGTAAATGATACTTATGTGTTTTAGAGAAAAAAATACAACCGACTTCGAAACAAAAAAAAAAAAAACAAAAAATTTCGGAACTCGGTGTTTTCCGTTGCTTTTTTGTTTTTTGAACACACCAATTTCCGAAATTCCGAAAATAATTTTGTACTTTTTGTTTTTTTTTTTTGTTTAGAAGTCGGTTGTATTGTTTTATAAAAAGTTTTATTTTTCGCTTTTTTAGCGGTTCACTCCTAGCTAAATATACCCATCACAGCGTACGTAATATAAATTGTTGTGAACAATAAGCAAACATGCGACAGATTTGCTATCATTTATTGAAATTAACAAAAGTGCTCATAAAATAAAAACTACTCGACGAAACTGAACTAAATTCTTATGGGACCAAATGGCAACTATTCTTCATCGAATAAAAAAACATATCTGCCGAATTGAGAACCTCCTCCTTTTTGAAGTCGGTTAAAAATAGATTTTTTTTTGGGCTTTGAATGTATCAGGCAAATATTCCTCAACTTCTTTTCTCAACTCTGGGTTCTATACGTGGTATCATACACAGAATTGTCCATTCCATGATGTGGCCGAGATAAAATTGTACATACATTATGTAAAATTGCAGAACACCTCTTGATATGGCTCATTCAATGTTTAGCTACGGCGGATGCACTATAAATTTAAAACAAAAATGCCATTGGAGATTTTATGTCTGTTAATTGAAATTCATTAATTGGTTTCAAAGAAAACAAGAGAGTATTTGGATTATTTATGCAGTGGCTTGAATCAAATGAGTCTCCATCATATTAATAACAAATTGTAGTAAAACCAGGGTGGCATGCTTAAAAGAAGATTAAACACAAAATATATTCTGTGCAAAAAATAAGCTCTTTTATTGCCCCAGTCCGTTTAACCGGCTCATTTTAAATTCACAAACGAAACTGAAGCGTCGATATTAAGCTCAGATAATTGCTACATTCATTTATTTAACCAATCACGTAAAAAGGCAAATTTACTTTTTGGAACCAACAAATTGTTTTTTTTTCAATGACAAAAAAACAGTCACATTTATCACGGTGAAATAAAATTAATGCACAGTGTTCCAAACAAGGGTGGCGTGGACAAAATTTCTCACTCTCGAATTTCGGGCGATTAAATGCAAAAACATTTATCGACGACCACCACAAGTCAATTACAGTGCAATGAAAAACAATTATACGACTGCCCGTTTCGTTGCGGTCGGTTAAATAAAAGTAAAGCAAACGAAGGTTTTATTTTTTTGTTTCATTTATTTTTTTGGTTGTCGAACTGTCAGTGTCAAAGTGATTTGCTGTAATTTTTTTTTTTTTTTTCATTTGTTGCTTTCGCGCGGTGATATGCTGTGTTTTTGTTCAGCAAGGTTTAAACTTGTTCGTGTTACATCTAAAATATTCTTGACAGATGACTTACCGTTTGCATACCGACTATACATCTAACCTGTTTTCTTAAACAGGTAAAATTGTTTCATTGTCCGTTTTTATTTTCGTGGTAAAACCTGGAAGTACTCATCATAGTGCCAATTCTACTCATTCTTAATCAACATTCGCACTCGCATCTTGGAGAGCAGTGGTGGCCGAGTGGTAACGGCCCCAACTTACGAATTGTAGGTCGCGATTTCAAACCCAGGCAGGTGCATTACTTTGTGTAAATAATTTCATCACCACTGCTCTCAAAAACGGTGAAGGAAAACATCATGAGGAAACCGGCATGTAGGACAAACAAAAATCCGAAGACAAGGTCCATTCGCTCTCCTAGACTGGAGGCCTGAGTCTCAGCAGTGGGAACATTAAAAGGCTGATTATTCTTATGTTTATGCTACTCACATCTCATCCGCGATCTGTCGAAAATGTATGTAAGGAATTTTTGACGTTTGTGAGTGAACGAAGCCTAAAACTTAGTATTAGTATATAGAGTACGAACATTATTTTCATAATTATAGCTATCGGTAAGTGTCAGACAACAATTATTTTTATCCCAGAAAAATGTAACGTTCCTATAAAATATGCAATGGAAGTAAAACCGCGGGTCAAACCTAGTATCGTATATCTTGAGTAAGATAATAATAGTTGTTCAAAGTAAGTTTAGTGTGTAATGTTATCGTCATTGAAGACGATAAATCAATTTAGACTTCAATGTTATTAAACGCAGTCCCCCCTACGCTATACAGAGCTGAGAACTTCTTAGATGTGACAGATGTTGCGGAATTTGTTCGAAAGAGTCACCGCGGCCCTGGAATGCAAAGGGCGTGAGGAGGAACATGGATGGGTTTTAATCGCTGAGAGTCTAACACTCCATTCCGCTCCGCCCACAGTGAAAAAAGTATTTTATAACCAACTTCTAAAAAGGAGTAAATTCTCAAGTCGGATGTATTTTTTTTGTGTGTTACCTCATAACTTTTTACTGCGTGTACCGATTTTGATCATTCTTTTCATATTCGAAATCTGGTGCTTATGCATGTAGTCCAATTTCAATTTAAGTGAGATCTACTAGTATTTGAATTATCCCTAATAATGTATGTCTTTGACTACATTAATGATGCTCTCATTCTCACTTGTCGATGTAAAATGAAAAAATAAAAAAGCTTGTATCCCGTGGTTTGGAAGAGCAGAAGCAGTTTGGTGAAGATCTGATGAAGAACAGAGATAGCAAACGAAACTCTTCAGTAAATGATAGCAAATCTTCCGGGATTGCCTTATTACTTTATTGTTTACAACAATTTTTAATACGTACGCTGTGTGGGTATCACGACTAAAAAAAGTGAAAAATAAAAAAAACTTTTGTGCAAAGAAATACAACCGACACATTAACAAACAAAAAATAAAGAAACAAAAAAAAAACTTTAATTTAGGAAGTCAGTGTTCAAAAAACGAAGAAACAACCGAAAACCTACTTCCAAAATTAAAGTTATTTTTTTTGTGTTTTTGTTTAGAAGTCGATTGTATTTTTTTGTTAAAAAAATTAATTATAAATTCCGATTCTTAAAAAAATGTCATAGATTTTCTGTCTCTGCCTCCTGACTAAACCAGAAAAACTGTCCGGGATTGACATGCGCTATCAATCCTTCATGTGGTTTTACCAGGGTTTTACCCATACATTTTGACATTCCGAGAACTTATTGTTATTGACATGGGAATATATATAATTATGTATGTAACTTTGTCTTTACATATGTAAGTCTAATGAAGTCAGGTCCTCATTTTAAGTATGGAATACAGTTAATGATTTATATAATAGAATACTCTTTATTATGTATACCATAATATAGAAAATAAGAAACCTATCCGTTTTCCTCCAAGTACCCTTTGCGTTCCAGAGTTGCGGTTTCGTACAAATTCCGCCACCCTGGCAAGAAGTTAGGATCTGTTCTTAACTTTTTAGGTTTACAATCTTTGTTAGACTGAAAAGCAGTGCTTTGGATGGAGCTGCTGCTTACCTGGCTTCCACGTCGTCGTGTCAATAACAAAATACCAGGTGGTAGACTGATCTTACGCTTTCGACTGAGGTTTTGCTTTTGATTATCCCTTACGACTGTGCAAGATCTACTTGTTTCTGTGTTTTCTTTTATATTTTTACACTTTGACATGTTTTAATTTTCGTTTAGTTTACTTTTGACATGAAAGTTTACTTTTTAAAGTATTCTTTTTATTTTATTACAATTTCTTATTTTGACATGAATACTTACTTTGTAAAGTATTATATTTTTCATTTTATTTACTATTGTGAATATGAGGACTATATGGGTTATTATTGCTTTTTCCTCTTCAAATATTTTTTTTTCCTTTTTTTTTAGCGTTGTCTGGCTGTTTGAGTTTTTTTTGTGGCCTACCCAAATGTCCTTTCATTGGCATTGTTCGTCGAGTCGTTGAGCTCCTTATTGGTTCTAAGTTGAGCTACTCGACTACTGACCAAGGCTTGCAATGAATGGACAGGTCCACTCAAATCTGTGTGGTTCTTTCCTCAAAAGACCACTTCAGACACTGACATGGTCCTCATATAACGTATTGTGAATGTGAGGACCATGTAGATCGCTATGTTAGGGGTTCATTTCTTGTTAGTCTGGCGGTTTGAGTTCTTTATGTGGCCTACCCAAATGTCCTTACTTTAGTATTGATCGTCAAATCGAGGAGCTCCTTAAAGTTCTAAGTTTGAGCTACTCGGTAACTGACAAATGCTTGCACTGTCTGGACAGGTCAACTCAAATCTGTGTGGTACTTTCCTCAAAATACCACTTCAGACATCAACCTACATGGTTCTCATATGATTTGACCAGTACAATTGTATGGACTTTAAAAGAGACTGATCTCTGAGTTTGTTTCGGTGTTTCTTCTCAGGGTAGTCAGCTAGGAAACAACGGCCTCATCTAGTTCATAAAGACCGAAAATATTGACGTGTAAAAGTGTTATTTACAACCTACTTACAAAATAAATATCATTTATCATTTACAAACGACAGCTGATACCAAAGATTTAACGCAATTTCTAAGGAACAATGAGGTCTTGATTAATAATAGACTGCTACGGACTGTATGGCGTTGCGTTGCCCTTGCCTTACTCCAGCGGTTGATATTAATAATTACCGAGCCCACAAAGGAGCTGACTGATAAACATAGAAATATGAACTTCTTGAAACAGTACAATTTTTTATCTACACCTATTTGTACTATCAACAAACTAAGTACGTACCTAAACCCCTAAGGTGACTGATAAATATAAAAAAGTATGAACTTTTTAAAACAGCACAATTTTTTATCTGCACCTATTTGTACTATCAACAAACTAAGTGCGTCCCTAAGCCCCTAAGATTTCCCTATCCATATTCCCCAACTGAGTAGACGCATCAACGAAACCCACAAAATCTCGAACTTGACATTACCCCGTCAAAATACTTTGCGTAAGTCTGTGCAAACCCCTGCAGCAAGTCACGCCAATCGCCCCTCTGCAGTGGAATCATCTTAAAATGAAAGGGAAAATCCTGTAAATTACACCCTTCATGGCACCCCATTATTTTATTTGTAAGGGTGCTTTCTCCCCGAACGATTTGAGTGCATCAAAAGAATTCTGAATTGTCATTTTAAGGTGAGAAAAATGGATCCTAATTTGACTAATGAGGTTCTTATGTTTGGTTGGTATCTGCTTGGTACTTGCTAACATGAAAAGATTTACGCGGTAATTCTGCAGGTATAGTAATGGCTTAGGTTTTGCAAGATATCGGTGGGTTTGATACTCACGCACTATAAACGCTATGAAATAAATTGCTTGAAAGGAGCGCACAGGTGCGAAACGATACTGCAATAACGCTTTTTCATTGAAATTCTTCTATCTATTAGTAGATTTCGTTTTTATATAGACCGCTCAAGCGTATTTGGCCACTCTGAAAAAAAAATGTTTTTTTAAGATAACACTAGTATCTATTAATTTAAAACACATTTTTGTTTTGTTTCCGCAGTAAAAAAAACGGCATTGTGACATATAAATTGAAATGCTTTGACAATTAGAACGTTTAGGCTTTCAATTTAAATAGGTATACGCGACTGGAAATAACTTAATCAAAATTTCCAGTTTACGTTTAACTATTTTTCCACACGGTTTTGCTCCCGTGGCTTGCACAAGAACCGTACATTTTTCTGGGATAAAATCGGCCGTTAGCGCTGTAGTCTCAAGTTGTAAGAAATGTGTCCATGGAGTTTCTTGCACGTTCTTCACCATGGGGATCTACGCTTTGGAACGTGCGTGCGTGTAGGTTCATGTTTTTGACTTACCAACCTTGAGAATTTAAAAGTGCCTGTATGTAAATGGTTATACTAATATTATAAAGAGGTAACGTTCGTGAGTTTGTGACGTTGTAAGGGGTAATCTTTGAATCTACTGAAGCGATTTTCAAAATTATTTCACCAATAGAAAGCAACGTTATTATGGAGTATCATTGGCTATATTTTATCCCCGTATTGCCACGGGAACGGGAACAAAGCGGGTGAAACCGCGGGGTGCTGCTAGTTTGATATATGTACATAAATGGTTCGAGTTTTAGGTTACCTTTTTACTAGTGATAGATTTTGGTAGCCGGGTTATTACTTTCCCAGATTACCTTATATAAACATAACTATACAAACAAACAATTTCACTGATTTCTAATACGACATTAGATCACGTATTCAATTCAGTCATCAGCTTTATTTTTTCCACAAACCCAAATGAGGCAACACATTTACCTTAGGGCTGTAATTCTATCAATTTCACGAAATCTACGTACAAATATATGTATACTGTTTGTTATTGGAACACAGTTCATAACGTATTCAGAACGGGTAATGGCCTGATTACCCCTGATGAGGGATGGGGTAATTTGGTTACATTCCCATCTCAGGTTACCCCTTTTGTATACGTGTTGGACTAAATAAGCAATGTATCTAGTTAGATGTATTTATTTCCAGGAAATAAATACACTTAGCTAATATGTATAGGTTCTAGTTTCAGTTAGCGGTTTCACCCGCGTGTTGGTCAAAAATTATTCCAAGGGCACAACTCCCGGAATAAAAAGTACCTTATGTTTTATTTGAGAACATGGTCTATGGTGAAGAACGTGCAAAAAACTCCATGGACACTCTTTTCTAACGACTTGACACTCAGTAATTTTAGCATAAAAAATGGGTCAATCTCAGAATGAAAGATAACTGGACACCTTTACTTTGGCGTTCTAAATGTTGCGTCAAAAATCTAATAAAATCTTGTATCTGCGTCGTAAGTAATTGAATGATTTCTTCCGAGCGAGAAAAAGGGATAGAGTTATACACCCTATATAGCTCCATCCCTTTTTCTCACTCGGAAGACTCACGTTTTAACACCTCATGGTATGCCCGCAGGTCACAAAAATCGGGTTTACGCGATTATCTCGTTCTCGCGTTCTATAGCTCGTTGTTATATCACGTTCTTCAATTTTGATCATAGGTGTTATACACATACACTATTTTAATTTAATTTTATTTTATTACAATTGGAGCAACTAAAAGTCACATTATGACATCTTGCAACTAATTAAATTTAATATATACATTTTGGCAATAATGCAACCCACAGCGTTGCTCACAAGGGCAAAATGTATTAAAAACATTAATCACTAGGGGTGTTAGTTACAGTACATGCAGTTAGTAATCATATTATAAGAACAGAAGAATAGAATTAAATTGAGAGAAGTATGCACAAGGAAAACACACAGAGACATTATTTGGACAGAGAGCTGAAGATGAGGCTTTTGAATTTATCCATAGTACAGTTGAAGATATCAATGTTATAAAAATCATTATTATAAGAATAAAGTTACCATCTAAGATCAAAATTTTCGTAAGGCTCGACCGTTTTCGAGATAAAGCAATATTGTAATATGTATATATGGTCAACCGTGAATCTCGGTAAACAAGATCCATCCAAATCCGTTAAAGATATCTGTCTTTAAGACATGAAAGGGTAACAAACAGATGGACAGATACACAGAATTACTTTTGCATAGGTAATATTAGTATGGAAATATGGATTGTTATTTTTGATGTTCAAAGAAACAATATATGGCTATGTGTGAAATAATATGATAATTATGTCTAGAAAGGCGGTGTCTACTAGAACAATGACTAACATAGTAGTACGGAGGAACCGGCATTTTTTTAAGGGTTGAAAGTCATCAAATGATTTGTTCAACTCTGGGCGGAGCGGGAGGGAATGTCAAACTCTTATTGACTAAAACCCATCCATGTTCGTATGTTCATACGTGTCCTTTGCGTTCCAGGGTCGCGTTGATTCCAACCCTGGCAGGTACTGGCTGAAATTTCTAGTACAGTGTTGCTTATTATTGTAATTAATAAAACACGGATTTGGATTTAACTTCATATTTATTTACGGCATCTGCCTTATAAGAGCGCTACTACATGTCTTCTTATATAAAATCAAACATATTTTCCGTACCTCAAAATACTCTTTATTCTTTTGCCAGACACTTCCAAAGCTATCGACAAACTTGTCTGCCAACCCAAAGCCAAGGAGGCTACCTTCGTCGCAATATTGTCAAGTTGAATCTTGCTGAACTAAAAACATTTTGCTTCTTGGACATTACATTATATCGATATGCAGCAGGTAATAAAATTCGTTTTCATGGGGGTTATAGACCTATAACTACTTGACACCACATGTTATACCCTGTCATGCTCCATTTACTTCGTTCTTCTGAAATTCAAGCATAATTCATACTAAAGCGTTTATTGAGAATATTCCCTCGATCAAGGCCCAAGATTTTCTGACAGACTCAATCTATTTCAACCACGAACACTCAATTACATCACATAGCAACAGTTCCACGTATTTCTGCCGATTCATTCGTGCCCCTAAGCCAGGTATTTCCCTAATCGCATAACGTGTACCCTCCGAAAGCAATCCGAATCACGCATTCCCTTTACTCGTATGTAACCCTAGTATTTGCTGCCTAAATATTGTCCCCAACCCCTTTGAATATTAACTATGTATCTCTATTTAGCGGTAACTAAATAATTCAGGGGTATGCATATTGACCGTTGGAATACCAAATGCATTGGCAGCCAGAATGAGAAGGTCTTCCTTGCCCTTCTTAGTTGAAGGAAATTACTTCTTTAAAGGGTGTGTGGGTGTACTTTAAGGTGTTAAGTTATAATGGTTAATGTATAATTAATTTGATGTGAGATTTCATGTTGACTATGCTTTGTGATTTAGGGTCTTGATTTAAACACACATACGCATTTGGCTAGGTAATTTTCATTGTTGTTTTAGTTTGGTAGAATATTTAGGAACTTTAACCTTATGCTTGTTGGCGTTGAGAGCAATTTGGCGTGCTCATAGCGCACTGATCTATCCAAACTCTTCTTTTAACGATAGCAAAATTATGTTTTCGAGATTTGGATAGAAGTCTGCTCTTAAGAACTCTTCACAATATCTCATAAAAGCTGGTAAGACCGCATTTTACAGCATTTAGACCGTAAAATCTTGCGCAATATGTACCAAGTTTCATTAACTTCTATTTAAAAACCAAACTGGCCTGTTTGTACAGTAAGAAGTGAACGTTATCAAGAAGACTATCGACTTAGCAGAAGATAGGTCATAAAGAGAAGTAAATTTCCAAACAAAAAAGTTACATCAGAAACCTTCGATGATCATTACTAAACGAAAAGTGCAATTCAATATGATTTCATCCCAAAAAATTTCGCCGACACAAAATCCCCAAAAATCTTTAATGAACCACCAAACCGTTGATGAATCAAACTGAACCCGAATGTTTGATAGTGCAACTTTTAGTGCTTAATTCTGGTACACTAATAGTCTTCTACTGTGGGTCTGCTAAGTGCGGGAGGGGGCAGGGGGGGGGGTGTAAAGCGTGAATAATGTGATATAATCGAGTTGAGCTTACGTCGTGTCGCCAATGCTCCGTGATTGAGTTCATAACGAAATTACCGTCAGACACTGATGAACTTTGCTGCTTTGAAGTGTCAAGGTAGAAGAGGTAGCGGAAAGACAAAAGAAGCACTTGAGCAAGATCTTCCAGCCCCCAGATGAATTATTTTTTATTTAATAATAATAATATATCATTTATTTCGCATAACAAAGATCTATAGACATATTTATATAAAACAAAACCATTACACTATTTTACACGAAGTGTCGGCGTCGTGTTACGCTGCGTGGTGTCACGTAGCCTTCCGCGGGATCGCCGATACACGACACCCTTCGGCTAAAACTCTTCCTTGAGGAAGGTCTCAATATGATGAGTCGGAACTCGCACCACGAACGACTTGAAATTCATGTTATGGCGCGGCTCCAACTTCGCTTCCCTTAAGGTCCAGCTGGTCTTCTCTCGAACATACTCCACGATTTCCTCAACCTTCGTGGTGTGATGTAAACGAGACACATAGAGCTTCGTCGTAGGTATTGCTGGACGCAGCATATTGGGTCTTACCAGTGCGGTCCCGCACTGGTTCCGACTAAAAGGCATCTTCCTTTTTTGTAGAACTTTCATTAAAATGGGCATAATATCTCTGACACACATTTTGTTTCTGGAAAATAATTTAACGTCTATCGCTCTGTAATAATGGACTAAAAGCTACTTTTTTTGCGAACCAGTGGCCGTACTACGAAGTGCCAATGCTATCATGATTCAGTGTGACGGAAAGAGATAGTGCTATTCGCCTTGTGTAACTCCGTCTCTCTCTGACACAGGAATCATGATGGATTTAAGACGTCATGGTAAGGCTGCAGAAGCCATGCAGAAGCTCTTAAAGATTTCCTATAATTAAGACGCCCAGAGGCTCTAAGTGTTTTTCTCCCTGGCGAAAAAGACTAAAATCTCACCCTTATAATCTGCAGATATCACTGCGAATAACAGTGACCAAGGAAGAAGACATGCAAGCACTTCTTCGTGTAATAAATTAGGATCCATCATTTATTTAATAACTTTTTTTTAATATCTATTGTCTGAACATTCTTTGGGTAAAATAACTGTTAATTGTATATACGAACAGTCGTAATGATAGACAGGCAGACAGGCAAAACTATATCAGGGTTCCGGTTTTACCATTTCACAGTGAAACCAATTAAACAGCCAAGACCGAGTTGTTACTGTTGTTCTTAGTACTCAAACTCAAAGCATTTATTTCAATTTAACCATTTACAGGTACTTTTGAATTGAGAAGGTCAGTCAGTCAATGAGATGACGTTATTTGAACGTTTCAAAACGTAGATCTCTATGGAGAAGACTGTGCAAGAAACTCCACGGACATTCTTTTAAAAATAATAAAGTGTTACGAAGTTATGTTTATATAAATTATACAAATATGTGAGAACGATGTAAAAAGACGTAATCTCATAAAAAAAAATAATAAAAAGTAAAAGAAATAATTAAAATCTTACTAATATTATAAACGTGAAAGTTTGTATATGTATGGATGTTTGTTACTCTTTCACGCAAGAACTACTGAATGGATCTTGATAAAATTTGGCACAGATATAGATCATAGTCTTTTTTATCCCGAGATTATGTTCCCTTGGGATAATTTCTGACATTCACGCGGGCGAAGATGCGGGCAGCTAATTAACTATAATTTAATACAGCGGTGCAATTTCAACTCGCTAGAATCTTGTCACTTGCACTTTACCCCATTACGCTCTATGTCGAAACGACACCGTCTGGAAAGTACGGACAAAGGTGAATTTGTTAGCCGGGATCGAGGCGCTACAATCATTCTATTATTGGAACTTTAAATGCTGAAACGCTATTAACATACACTAATTGCACCTTGTCTCTTGAGGAGACCATTTTAGACGTAGAATATTTAGTGTTCTGATAGAATTAAATAAGACGCAACCGTACCGTACCGTGTATATAATACAGGGTTATTTGTAAAACGCCAACAACCTCTTAAGAATTCATTGTACTCATCATTATGAACAACTTTTATTATGGGACCAAACCTGAAATCGCAAAAAAAACAGCTCTCTCCTACATTTTGATGAGTTATACGAACATAAATGTAAGGAACAGCTGTTTTTTTTTTCGCGATTTCAGGTTTATACGAAAAATCACCCTGCAACCGTTGCATTGCTTACATAAGCTAAACTAAACCATATAATCCAGACTCTAGATCAGAGACAGAGGGTATCTTATTCCAGGATCCAGTGTCATACCTACCTCAAATTGTAACACTTTTTATATAAAAATATTTTTATAGAAAAACATATTCTATTTTAATCTCTACTCAAAAGGCCACCTCATACATTAACCTACATGGTTCTCATATGATTTGACCAGCACGGATCGTACTTTGACCTCTGAGTTTGTTTCGGTGTTTCTTCTCAGGGTAGTCCGCTAGAAAAGAGCGGCTTCATCTAGCTCTATAATGACCTAATGATGGCTCTAGAATGAATGATGATGATGATATATCTAAAATGACCAGAAATATTTGACGTGTAAAAGTGTTATGTTTAGCCTACTTACAAAAGAAATGTCATTTATCATGATGAATTTCGATACATGAAAAAGGTACGCTTTTTGAACCTTTCGATAACATAGACTTCTGAAATTTTGTTGTATGTAAATTAAAACTCAATTGTGTCCTTCTTTGAACATAAGCAGCAGCTGTGCTATTGTATATATGTGCATGTATGTTTTGTTTGCAAAAAAAAATCAGAGGCAGCGAGATAATGAAAGTTTTTGCTATGGAGATGTGCTGCTAAAGGAGAATATTATCTAGGTATTATCTAGCAACGTCCCATGCATTTCTCACACAGACACAGTTTCTTGTTCTATTTTATTGCACAAGCTTGAAAAACTTGGGATAAGAGGGGAGCAACTTCTATTATTCTCCGATTATCTTAGAGACCGTCAACAATGTGTTAAAATAGGGCAGCACACAAGTTCTGACATGGAAAATAGTTGTTTCGGAATACCTCAAGGTAGTATCTTAGGGCCCACATTATTTTTAACTAGCTGCTGCCCGCGACTTCGTCCCCGTGGAATCCCCGATTTTAAAACATTCTTTATCGCTGCTCCGCGCCTATTGGCTTAAGCGTGATGATATATAGCCTAAAGCCTTCCGCGATAAATGGTCTATTCAACCCAAAAATAATTTTTCAATTCGAACCAGTAGTTCCTGAGATTAGCGCGTTCAAACAAACAAACAAACAAAGAAACTCTTCAGCTTTATAATATTAGTATAGATTTACATTAATGACCTATGTAGTTTAGACCTTCGTCATGGGCTAATATTATCATATGCGGATGACAAGGCTCTGTTGTTTTCTGCTGAGTCTCGAGGTGAAGCGTATGAACATGCCCAAAACGGATTTAATATTGTATCTAATTGGCTTCATCAAAATCTTCTAACATTAAATATAGATAAAACTAAATACATTTTATTCTCAATGAGAAACATTAATTTACCGCTTACTCACCTTAATATATTCGCACACAATTGCAAGCATGCTGACATTGCTTGTACTTGCCCTAGTTTAGTTAAAGCTGACTACATAAAATAACTAGGTGTTACGATTGACACAAATCTAAATTTCCGTAAACATATTGAACTGCTGTGCACAAGAGTGCGTAAATTAATATTATATTTTTAAACACCTACGTCACATAGCCGACTATAAGTTAATTAAACAAGTATATTTGGCTCTGTGTCAATCTGTACTTACGTACTGTATTACTTCATGGGGTGGTGCTGCAAAGACTATCTTACTTCCTCTAGAACGTGCTCAAAGAGCAATACTAAAGGTTGCAACCTTCCGACCTTTTAGATTTCCCACACACGAGTTATACACAGCATGCAAAATACTAACAGTACGTCAACTATTTATAATGCACATCATACTTCATCAGCACTCTGAGCTTCCTTTTGACCCAGTATCTTCAACCAGGAGGAGGAAAGATTTGGTTTGCATAAAACCACAGACAAGACATGCATTTGCCCATAGATTTTACGTATTTTTAGGACCTTTTTTATACAATAAGCTAAACAAATTGTTAGATATCGCTGGCCCCGGGCAATAAAGCGGTAATATCAAAAATCGAATTTTACAGGAGAAATAAAAGAAGCTGATTTGTTTATAGTGCAGCGTACAGTGATCCAAAACAGGCGTTCAAAATGTCAAATGAAAGCTAATTTTTATACCAATATAACCTTTTAAAAATATTTGTCATAGTATAAATATTTAATGAAATAATTGAAAAAATGTATAATACAAATTATAGACGATCCTCTTTCAATTGTAACATCATTAATGTCTTTATAAACACATCGACCACTGAGATTCAAGAATGTAAGAAAATAATACGACGTAATTTCTACTTTAAATCTCGAGTGTACTAGACGATTACCACCTTCTTCAGGGAAATTTTATAGCCAAATCTTAGATGTATCATTCAGTAATCGCCATTTTAGAATCTTATCAATAAAACATATTTTTATGTAACCATTGTAACAGACCGATCTAATAATGTGATTTATTTTTATTTTTAACCATTTTAGACAGTATTTTACTAAATTAATATGTTACTACTACCTTATTTTTGTTTCATTAAATTTTAAATGAATACTTTCGTCTGTGAACCCCGACTGAATCGGTCTGACGCCATAGTTTAACTACAATATTTTGTCTACTTCGCTAACAGTAGAAGGTTTATATTTTGTACTTATAAAAAAAAAATACAAATCACAAAAAAAAAATAATTAAGAAACAATCACACAAAACCCCTTAAAAAAGAAAAATACTAAGTTACCATAATTTTTATTAATTAATAAACTTTGGAAACAAACACAAAAACCACTTAAAAAAGAAAAAATATTGATTTAACCTTAATTTAAATAAAATCACATAATTTATATTAGCTGTTATACTTTGGAAACAAAAATAAAATGGTCAAAACCTTTACATATCAACTTCTTTTCCTCATTTGAAAAAACTCCTAGAAATCTTGATTCCTTCTTACAATCACAGTATAATCATGGGTGACTTAATACTTGCCTCCTCAAAAAGGCCCATCGCTCTTCGTCTACTAATATTACTGCTTGTAATAATCTTTCAATTCTTCCACTAAGTTCCAAGAAGTGAAGAAGTAGAGTTCTTCTTCACTTCTTGACTTGATTCTTGTTTTGATCACATCGCTAACCATGGTCAATGCTCAGCTGAAGCCTTTTCCTACCATTACCTAATTTTCCTTTCATATAAAATTCGGCCACAAAAGCTTACATTTTTATGCAACGTAATTTTGGTGGGATTTACATTGACAGTCTTTGCGAGGATGTGAGAAATATAGATTGGTCTCCCCTGTTTGCATCCACGTCAGTCGACGAGTAAGTAAAATTTTCACAACTAGTGCAGCTATTATGACCTTCACGCACCTGTTTGAGCGGTAAAAGCATTTGCCGGCGCCGTGGCTGACAGATGACAAAAAAGTTGATGATCAAGAAGGTTACGGCAAAGTCGAAATTTAAACGTCTGCACTGATGTAAATAGGGACAAAATAAATAAGCCGCAATCCTCAATCGCTGTAATAAAGTATGTAGGAATGCAAAGCGCCAACACATTCAAAACTCTGTCCAAAATGGGGACCCATCCAAAGTTTGGAATTTTCTAAGATCATGGGGGGTTGGTAAAACACAACAAGAGTCAATATAATGAATTGTATACGGCATACAATCGATTACCTTGAATGCAGTAGGAAGTGACTGTATCAGTCGCAAAATATTACTGTCCGTGCTGGACTTAATCCTTCCCGCCATTTGCCACATCCTCAACTTTTCTGTATCTACCGGTGTCTTTTCTAGTTCGTAGAAAGACGCTCAAATTATTCCATGACCAAAAAGTCCAACCCCACATCCTTCTCTGAATTCCGTCCAATATCCGTGTTACCATTCCTATCCAAAGTCCTAGAACAGTTAATCCACAATCAAATTAGTCTTTTACTATACAAAAATAATCTCCTCAACCCCTTTCAGTCCAGTTTTCGTCCTGGTCACAGCACTAATACAGCGCTTCTGAATGTTACTGAAGATACTAGGTCAGCCATGGAAAGCGGTAATGTAACGGTCTTGGCATTACTTGATTTCAACAACGCTTTTGATTTCGATGTTTTTCTTAGCATCCTATGCTCTCTTTATGTATCTCTAGCGGTGATTGACTGGTTTCGTAGTTACCTGTTTGGTCGCCGGCAACGTATATGCATCGGAGATACATCATCTTCGTGGTAGTACTTCTGCCAGGGTACCACAGAGTGGCATTTTATTCCCTTTACTTTTCGTAATATTACAATAAATTTCCGGGAAGAAAGGCGTAATAGCTTGTACAGAATAAAATCTCTTATGATTAGTTCGTATTAAATGTTTACGGTTTTTTGTGTAATGTTTCTTAGAGTAATGCAATAATACATAATTTAGTCATAAGAGAATTTTCCATTCAATAAAGCTGTTATTGTCATTTATTCCATTGAAATATTGTATTAAAAATATGAAAAAAATTAGAGTGATAGACTGATACTCAGAGAAGCCAAAAATCAAATAACATTAAAAAGGGCGTAACCGGTGTTTACCGCTTTATTGCCCGGGGCCAGCGATATATATAGCGTAAATTACATTCAATGTAGAAAATTGATATCAGAGTATCTATTCAGACTCAATTACACAGACACAGAGAAGCTATTGGAAGTTCTAGTATAATTGTAAGGTTTAATTCGTAAGTTGTTATTCTTTAATTTTTGTATTCATGCACCATAAATGATTAGTCTTGTTAAGTGATGACCTGAAACACAGGTTTTATAAACCTAGCTCAGGAAAGTCGCTAATCATACATAATTGTAGGTTTAAAATAAATTTACCATACGTCCTGAAATATTGATAATTTAGTTAAACACATAGTTATTTGTTGGATACTAACATAATTATTTTATTTAAGATTACTTGTGGCTATTAATCTGTAACTATATTGTGTAAAAGATTTTTAATAAAGATTATTATTATTATTATTATTATTTCTGACTTTTTAAAAATCGCTTCTGTTAATAGAATTTAACTTTGTATAATATTTGCTTCCCGTTTTTTTTTGGATCTTGATTAGAGTAGGTAAGTGCGGGTAGTTGTTAATTTTGAAAATAAACAATTTTGAAGTAAACCGCTTTCGGTCCAAAACAGGTTGTTTGCTGTCGCACACAGTGAGGCAATTTTTATTCCTTATTACCTTCCTAGAATATCGTAGCGGTTTATCAACTAAAGGTCCCGCAAAGCCATCTGACCATAAAAAAACCAATCCTCAGGTTATAGCAGAAAACGGTACAAATTCACATCTGTTCTTGTAATGCAATATGGGGAGGGGCGTTTATTTTATTTTTATGGCTCCAAATCTCCTTAGGAACGCTCTCGTTCCCATATCAACTGGAGGCGTTTTATTATCGTCGCTGTAGTGTTATTGTTACTGCCCAATTGCGTTTGTTTCAGATGATTGCGGAGTAATCGACCTTTTGATAGACTTCTTGTTTTAGGGGAGCACGTTTTGTTATGTTTGATGGTATAATAAAATTTTGGAGTGTGCTAAGTATAAAAATACTATTTTTTTAACGTTAAACAGGGCCTCAAGTCTGCTATTACAATAGTCTCAGAATGGTCATTGATTTCTTAACGATTGATTTTTACAAGTTTGGTAATCTACTAGTATAAACACGTCGCTATGGCTTTCCAGTGGTCAAAATGTTGTTTTGGCTGCTGCTGTTCTAAAAAGGTTTTTTTTTTTCAATTCTTGAATGTACAGACATTGACCTGGTACAATTTTATTATATGTATAGATGTATAGTAAAAATATGGGAATAAAGTGTTTATAAACCGAACATCTTAATAATCACATGACGCATGAGATCTAGACATGCAGCGTGTCAAGCCAAGTTCAAGCAAAGTAACTGGCTAGCCAGCGCCAAGTGTAATATTATACAAATATTGAAATAGCGGAATAAACTATGATTTTTTTTTTCAATTGTTCTAATCAACAGAAAAAAACAAAAAATACTATCTAAACAAATAAATCCAATCTGCAATATTTTCACAAGCATTTAACACGGTTATAAAAACAGAATTAAATCCTTTGAGCTAAACAAATCGAATTTAAACAACGGAAT
The DNA here is from genome assembly GCA_905332915.2 of Hecatera dysodea. Taxonomy (NCBI): domain Eukaryota; kingdom Metazoa; phylum Arthropoda; class Insecta; order Lepidoptera; family Noctuidae; genus Hecatera; species Hecatera dysodea. The sequence goes on from HG995305.1 coordinate 16,385,850, forward strand.
TGATCAACCTGTGCAGAACAAATAAATTGAACGCTGGCAATATTTGGATAGCAATATTTTTGTGTTTTAACTATGCAATTTCGTGACCTGTCGTCGACCGGTAGTGATAGACGATTTATGATTCTATTATGACAGAATTTTGTATCAAACTGAGTCTGTTTGGATGTCTGTCTGCAAGCATAGTCAATGTTCCGTATTAGAAAATATTTCATTCGTGTCAACACAAGCAAACTTTTTTTTTCTAACGTGCATATGTATGCAGTCTCCTTTTTACAACCATTTCATAAAATTTGTTATTTATTTATTTATGACGCACGATATGTTTTTATTTATTTATTTATTTTTAAATAAATTAATAATAAAAAATAAATTAATAATAAAAAAACGATCGATTTATAAAACCGAATATAATCGAACAATGACTGATACTATTGCTACTGTTAGTAAATCTAGATGAAAAATACAAAACACAAAAAAAACACTAGATAGTAATAAAACTTATATGTATTTCATTTCACGTCGTATCTATATATATAAAAATCAATGCCACTTTTCGTTGTAATTCCATAACTCAAGAACGGGCTCACCTATCCAAACCAAATGCTTAGGATTTGGTCGGCATATTTAGTAGATGGTTTATGTGAAGTTTGCACAAAATCGGTCGAGCGGTTCCTCATTTGTCACATTTTTTGTAATAAATGAATTCAATAGAAACTTTTTTCACAGAAACTTTTTTGAAGTTTTGTTGACAGGACAAGCACGTTGTTATGTCATTCATGCCGTCAATTCATTTTGGACGTGGTTTGATTAAATCATATTATCAGCGATAAATTTTTTCTTTTCACATAATTGCATTTGCAGTGCATTCATACAAACGGTGAGTCCTGAATTTATGTATACTTTTCTAAGTTGCCGTATATGATTTCACATGGCATCATATGCGACAGCTTCTTGGGAATTTGTTTTTTTTTTTGTTCTAATTTTTTTTTTCGATTTTTAAGCGAAAACATATGTGCATACGGGAAAAATGCCACCAGCCAGACGAGCAAATATAGGTTACGAAATATTAATCCACCAAAACTGTGTAACGGAACCAGATTGGCAGTGAAAAAGTTATTGCCAAATTTGATTGAAGCTACGATCTTAACTGGTAAATCAAAAGGAGAAGTTGTTTTGATACCGCGTATACCTATGATTCCAACTGATATGCCTTTTGAGTTCAAACGTTTACAATATCCTGTGCGTTTATCATTTGCGATGTCCATCAACAAGGCCCAAGGTCAAACACTTCACGTTTGTGGTGTGAATTTGGAGGAACATTGTTTTTCACATGGCCAGTTATATGTTGCCTGTTCCAGAGTCGGTACCCCCAGCCGTTTGTTTATTTATGCTCAAAATGGAAAAACAAAAAATATTGTTTATCCAAATGTTTTGGATTAAGTGTGTTGTAAATAGCTAGCAATTGATTTCGATTTTAAATAAAATATTTTTTTGATTAAATAAATGAATTTGATGTTCCGATTTGTTTATTTTATTTCACTTTATACGTAGCGAAGCACGTACCGGGCCGCTAGTTTTTAATATTTTTCGAGGCAAAAGTAATTTAATAATCTTATTAAAACAGATGTAAACCTACAATAACTTCGAAGCCATTTTAAATTTCTTAGTAAAAAGCTATTTGGTTACCAACCTGAAAATACAAGTAATACTTAACCATTAAAAGCGCTTGAATACATGCAGTTTTCCAACATTGAAGACCATACCTGAAAGTGAAACACTATAAATGTATCAAAACATTACTTTTAATTAAGATTTCGTGAACTCTGTTAGCCACTGTTAAGAAAATCTAATAGAAATGGTAAAACATCTATCTATTTTTGGGCATAACTTGAACAATATCTATTCCATAACAGTGGGCCCATTAATAATTGCCCATTAACAATATTTTTGTATTTTCTAAACAACATGCTTACCATGTTGTTTAGAAAATACATAAATATTGTCAAATTGTTGCGAAGTCAGATTTGGAATAAATGCAAAAGAAGCAAAACAGTTTATTAAAAAGTGTTTTCACAGATTGAAACCTACATAAGAATAACAATCGTGTAGGTATGTCATTCCTTGCTGCAAAATCGATATAATTTCAACTGCAAATAGATAACCAAAAATACATGAGAATCAGATGGTTACAAAGATAAAACAAATACCTACAACCAATGGAAATTTTCAAAGCCTTTAAAGCTAACGATATAATATTAATTCAAAATCAAATTATTTCCAACTGCGCGAAACCAGGGTGAATCTGTAGTCTTTCATGAAAATAGGTTATGAAACGTTTCAATATTCATAGAATTCTAAAGTAATATGCAGATTATGGTAATGCAAAGCTTTTGACGAGACCGATGTTTTAAATTGATACATTACTATTTTGACGCCATTTTCAGTCAGTTATTTTTTAAACGTTGCCTCACTAATATGAACATTGATAACAAAACACATCATGCCTGTATATCCTGAAAGATAAGATGCATCTATTATACCTAGTACACTAATATTTCGCCATATTTATATTTGACTAGCTGTTGCCTGCAGCTCCACCCGCGTGAATATCGATAATTATCCCAAGGGGAAAAAAAAGTCCTATGTATTATTCTAGACTATCTAGCTATCTCTGTGGCAAATTTCATGAAGATATGTTCAGCTGTTTTGACGTGATTCAGTAACAAACCACACATCCATCCAAATATTTATTTTTATCATATCACTATGGATTCCCATACAAAAGGGATGAATTTTACTGCCATCAGTAAAAAAAGAATAGTTGTTTTTTCGTGTTATTTTCAAAACATGATGTCGGTCGTATTAGTGTGTCTGTGTTTTAGTTCTTACACATTATTTAACTCGACGTTGTTAAAGTTGTTGTTATTATATTATTTCTTGATTTATCTCAGTCATGGCGGCATACCTCAGATGCTTGTCATAATTAGTCCGTCAGATAGATTTCCAAAAACATTAGACACGTATTTTTCACGTAAACAAAAAACGAAGACCATACAGTGCGTTAAAAACTAGTGTGACGTCACTACGTGCTACAATTTTTACCACAGCGTGACGTCACAAGCCCCCACTCCTGGTCTTTGATGCATTTTATCTTCGTCAATTTTTTTTTGGTTTAATAAATTAAAAAAAGATACTTGTGCTTTATTTTTCTACAATTCATCTGACGGACGAAATACAATCATATTTTTTTACCCAGGAAACATATTATTGGCGAAAATATCGCAGAAAAACATACAAAAAAAATACAGTGGAATTGAGAACCTCCTCTTCTTTTTAAGTCTGTTAACAAATGTATGCAAATACTGGTGAAAGTGCACTTTTACTTTCGTAACTCGTAGCCCGATGGCACGGCAATCCATCATAACAGGAGGACCAACAACTTACCGATACAATAGGGTATAATCACACCATCAACTTCCAAACTCCTGCTGCTTCTGAAAAAATCGTAGTATAATAGCAAAACCAAACAACTCTCGCTTGTTCCGGAATCGAACCCAGGTTCCACGCCCAGCAGTCGCGCGAGTACACAGCTCGTGGCAGGACCTAGTTAAGTTCATCTGACAATATCTTAACGGCGCGGGTGCCGCCGCAATTAATTTCAGTTGGGCTTGCGGTCTCCTCCAGACGTGGTTACGTTGGTGGGTTCCACTTGGGACCTTAATTCGGGATCTGTTTGGGTTTGAGGACTTGTTAAAAGTCAGCAGTAAAAAAATGCATGAATATTCTTCGTAGTTACTCGTACTCTTAATTTTGACATGATGTTTCTATACTAATATTAACTTTTGTGAGTTTGTGACGTTGTAAGGGGTAATCTCTGGATCTACTGAACCGATTTTCAAAATTACTTCATCAATTGAAAGCTACGTTATTGTCATAGGCTATATTTTATCCCCGTATTTCCACAGGAACGGGAACAACGCGGGTGAAACCGCGGGGCGCTGCTAGTCTTACATAATTTGAATATTTAACTGTTTGATTTTTTTTTAATATTTAGCTACGTTGAAAGCTTTCTATTGGCTACCGTGTAAAATAACAAATATCCATTTAATTATCCTGAATTTTACCTAATCCTACGGATTTCCTTCTGCTGCATAACGTGCTTAATTGTGCTAAATTGATCACGTCGTATTCACATCCACTATCATTTATTTTTTATTTTTCACAGGTGTAACATTATTATGTACTATACAATATTTATACGTATGCCAGTATTATGGGCTTTATTAATTATAATTAATAATAATACAATTCAAGATTCAATATTCAAAGCATTTATTTCAATTAAACCCTTTACAGGCACTTTTGAATTGTCAAGTAGAAAGAGGTGAAGCTATCTGCACGTTCCAAAGCGTAGATCTCTACGCAGAAGATCGTGCAAGAAATTCCACGGACACTCTTTTAAAGAATGTTCTGTATTACATAAACTTGTTTACATCCTTGGTGCTTCTATATGTGAGGACAATGCTAAGAAAAAAAAAGAAACTATAAAACAATTCAAAGTATACGGATTAAAACAAATCAGTGGCAGTTAAGGGGTGACCAGTCTCAACCGACGGCGCCCGTTCACGAACATGACGCGTGTATCAGCACCATTTATGTGTAGCTCAACCATTTTGAAGGGAACCCAATGATTCAACACACGCGCTAGTATCCGCGAAAAATTTGAGCGAGCATGACATGCTCTCAACTGCCATTTTAGTTCAAGTCACAAAGTAAACTCTCTAGCAACACAAGAACTAGAATTTATACAAAATATTAAGCGTTATATGACAAAGAGCGAACAACGACTGGAAGTCGCCCGATGCGAGCCGAGGTTGCACGAAGCGAAGCGAAGTGCCCTTCTACATTATCATATTCGCTCAACTTCGACCAACTTCGCGAGTAGTGTAGAGCAGACTATAAGCCCAGTACGGAACAAACTCCTAACACAGAGACACAAATGTGTAGGGCCGATACAAATGGCGAATCGACCGCAGCAATCAATTATAAAACGGAATTGTTCTGAATCGCACGCGCAACCAGCGCCTTTGTTCCGTAATGTATTGGAGCCGATAATTTAAATTTTAGTTGGGGCTGTATTATAGATGTAAAGCTACGTTGGTGAATATTGGGAAGGTTTTGTTTTGATAGCGATATTGTTAGAATACAATGTTATATTTTATGTTTTATCTCCTTTGGTGGTAGCTCGTTGCTAGCTAACAGCCGCTCTGACCTTCAAAGTTAAGCAAAAAACTTGCCGAGGTTGGTCTCTGGATGGGTGACCGTCCATTACGTACATACCAAGACACCTCTGTGAATTGGTAAGCATTTAAGCTGTTGTTCCTGGCTGTCATTTGTAGATCTTAGATAGAAGCTATGGGGTAATCAGAAGACCAAATCTGGAGAGTAAAATTTTGAAAATCAGACAGACCTCCACCGCTCTGTCTGATTTTAGAAATTTCTTCGAAGGGAATTTTCTCGAAACGACCGCTTGTAGACCTCCACAAGTCCACACTTGTGGAGTTCTGACAAGCGGTCGTTTAGAATTGCATATCAAATCTTCAAATCTAAATATATATAAATTCAAAAGTGACTGACTGACTGACATAGTGATCTATCAACGCACAGCCCAAAGCACTGAACGGATCGGGCTAAAATTTAGCATGCAGGTAGATGTTATGACGTAGGCATCCGCTAAGAAAGGATTTTGATTAATTCCACCCCCAAGGAGATAAAATAGGGGATAAAAGTTTGTATGAAACTTTGTCAATTTTAAACCGATCGGGCTGAGAGTTTCAAAAAAGTAACTATTCCACGCGGACGAAGTCGCGGGCAGAAGCCAGTTATATATATTTATCGCGGACAAAGGACAATGGCAGCCGCCCATACATTGTTTTAGCTGGGGTGAAATTCTTACATCTTTAAATGAAAAATATCTTGTTCAACTCAGCTTCACCTTCTGAACTAGTATGTGCAAGAATTTTGGTTCAAGAAGGCCGAGAAAAATAGATATTCAGTCATGAACTTTTGTAGGTTATGTCTATGATAGCTTTGTAGGTAAAGGGCCCCTGAGACGATCAAATACACTTTACAAGTCGTCGTTTCACGTTATATTCAATAGGTACCTAAAAATAATATACCTATAGTACAATAAAACTGGTCTGAGGCAGCCAGTCGACGAGAGCATTGTTTTAGGTATTGAAGCAATAAGATTTATCTATCATTCTGGGATTTAATAATTACTTGCTAAGTTTTCGCACGCTTAGCAAGTATTTATAAAATCCTAGAATGTGTGTAGAAATATCGAGTTGATAAGAACCAATAAAACAAGTTTAATTTTTAAATCTATATATTTTGTTCATCCTCTTACAATTATTTCATCCAGAAATTCTGTGGGTGTGGTAATATTTTGCCGATGTCAGGCCCACCCTAAATACCAGACTAGCGTCATTACATGAGCGTAACATCCTACAGTGCGACGACGAAGTAAACAATTACAGCAATGTTTGCTGATTTCTCTCCGGCCAGGAATATCATTCAGTTGATACACAGGATTCGTGTCAGTTTGCTCTACGAACTTCCATCTGGCGGTATCTAGCAAACAACTAGTTCACTGATAAGTAATCCAAAACAATAAGGCAAGATCGGTGGCCAGTATAGAAAAAGCTCAATGTCACAAGGAAAGTCTCGCGATTCCTTAAACACGCACAGGATCACACAGGGGCACATCGCAGTCCATAATATGCAGTCCGTACAAATGAAAATTAAAAAAAAATACGGGAAAAACAATAAAGAGCACTGATTGAATATGGTATCAACTCAACCAACAACAATCGTCATTCGTCAGTAACCAAACTATTTTTTTTTTAGATTCGGGATACTAGGCTTTTTGCCAGTCATTAAAAGCAATTTATTTATTTTTTCATCACAGTGTTTTGATCTCCCTGCAAGGAACACTTACACTTAAAAATAAACTAGATTGTTACTCCGTTTAATTATTCACTTACTCCGTAATAAAAAAATAAAACTGATTACAATTCAATAATGCTGTACTTACTGTCACTTGGCAGGATAAATATAAAATGGCAACACTACACGGTAATCAATAAGTCAAATAACTTTTCATTTAAAATATCTTTTTTCTCCGGCCTGATCTAGTAAATGTGATACATTGAAAAAATATAGAAAAATAATGGAACTTCCATCGTATATAAGTCACTTTTAGACGCTTAAATTCATATCAGCTAAAATTTCGCCATTGTTCTTTAAACATTTCTTGTGAGTGCGTAATTCTAGAATTGATTGCCAAATTGCAGTCATTTTAAAAATGTAGGGTAACCGCAAATAAGTACAGTCTGTGGGATCCTTTAAAGGGATGAGGTGTGGCGCAAATAAGTATAATTAAAACTAGAATATTCATAAGAATTCACATCAGTGATTTTCACTGCTGTTACCCCAGTACACAAATACAAGTTCGTACTAAAAACTTAAGAGACATAATCTTCTTAAAGTTCTCCCCTTAATAACACTGAAGATGTAATTATATTCGTATAATTAATTAAGATGCGAACAGGTGCTTGGTTGAGTTCGGTTCCCGCAATGCTCAGGTGGTTAACTAACGGGCAACTTTTTGTGTCCAATAGACGTTTGCTTAAATATTATACGATATACAAAGATACAATAAGGTACCCAAATAGTGTATCGTTTTTTTTTGTTGTGCTACCCGTCATTGTTAAATTTATATATTTATAAAAAGCGAAATACCATTCACTGATCAATCACGAAATCTTAGAAACTATAACAACTACAAACTTTAAGTTTGATAGGTAGGTTCCCTATAGGGTTTACAAAACTCTACCTTTAAGGGGAAAAAACGGGGGTGGAAATTGTTTGTACTAAATCCACACAGACGAAGTCGCGGACGAAGTGCCAGTTTATATATGTAAACAAAACGTATGATAGTTACATCAGGAAAAAAGTTTGCTCTTCTGAAATCATTGTCTTTCAACGGAAGTATACGATGTTGAGAACTAATTTGATATTACAACCATGACATGTGACAACCATAGAAGAAACCAACGAAGGGAAAGTAAAACTAGGCAGCAATGTAAAGCAGTAAATACTTATACGGAAAAAAACACAACTTTTTTTCACACACAAATCATGTTTTAGTCCAAATGGCATATACTTTGTTGATTAGTATAAATTTATACTAGTCGCATTGAACTAAGGCGCTAGGCAACTTTAATATCGCCTACGTAACTACAAAGAGTTGCCCGTGTGTTTCTCGACTTAAGTGCCTGCAAGATCTTCAACCCTGTGAATGGAGATTTGCAAGTCTTATGTCGTGTTTCGGCAGTCTGGAGGGGGATAAGTTCTGAGTATTCTTAGGGTAAGTCTGGTTAGCTTGATGGAAACTGGGATTCCGATATTACTGGTAGTGCTTTACTGTGGCTTTTATATATACTATAAATAAGAATTTAGGTCCTTATTTAGTCTATAAATGGTTAATATTAGCATAACATGCCACTTGTGTTCCTGCAAGAATTTTGGAAAGGTATTCTTTTATGAGAAACAAATAAAACCGGCCAAGTGTGTGTCGGACCACGCATAGTGAAGGGTTCCGTAGTTCACTGTTAAAATCACATATCTTTAAAAGTATATAAGCTGTGATGTTCAAACCAATTTTCGTTGGAAGTATCTGTGAATTACTATATGCTCAATTTTTTTCTCAACTTCATAGTTTAAAAGTTAGAGGGTAGGCACATTTTTTACAAATTTGGAAGCACACATTTCAAAAACTATTGCCTTAAATAAAATACTTTTTCAGAAACCTCAATTTCATTTTGAAAGAGCTATCCAATGATAGTGATAATGAAGTGATCCACACGATTACGTTTGTTGGAAATTATTTTTTATCCCTCAGTTACACTAATATCATAGCACTATTGAATAGCGGTTCACAGGTTGCACCTACCTGCCAATTTTCATTTATTTAGCTTTAATAGTCTCCGAGTAAAACGGCTGTGACATACAGACAGATGGGCGGATACAACGAAATTATAAGGGTCCCGTTTTTGCCATTTAACTACGGAATCCTAAAAAAAGGTTTTATGACTCGCGTTTTCTATAAACAGTCAAAACGATTCCGACACAATTTATTGAAATGGCAGTTTTTGGGACTATAGTTCGTTCGTGTTAAGAATGCAGTGACCAGTGCAACTGCAAGATAAAGGTGTATCCACAGTGGTGTCAAATTCAAACGTTCGAAGCAATGACTTCAATTGTCATTGTGAACTTGACTTTGTAATTTAAAAAAAAATTGATTGGTTAGGGGGCGGGGCTAGGCCGACAGACAATGATGACTCACTGCATTCTTAAATCGAATGTACTATAGGTTACAATAATATACAACCGCTTGCTTAGAGTGAGGCACGCCTATATCCCAAACATAAAGGTCAATAAATACACCAGTTACTTCCCGAAGCCTTCCAAACGGGGATGACTTAAAACTCTGAAGACGGGCCGTCATAATTTTACGTAAAAGCCTCCTTCAGTTCGCCCCAATGAATCCTCAGTGACAGCTTAATGAGAGGAGTAGGAAGGAAGGAATATTTGGTGCTTTATTATCTTTATTTTACTTTGTTAGAATTACGGAAGGGTCGAAGCTAAAGAACCTTTATTTTAGTATAGTCTATCATGCTATTGACGGTCAAGAAAAGGTTCCACGCGCGCCTCAAATAACTGTCAGCAACGAAGACGAGGTCCCATAAGGTCAGTGCCTGCTAGGGTTGCGGAATTTGCACGAAAGAGTCACCGCGGCCCTGGAATGCAGAGGTCACAAGAAGGATCACGGGTGGGTTTTAGTCAGTAAGAGTCTGACTCCCTTCCGCTCCACCCAGAGCGGGAGAAGTCATTTGATGATTTCCCATCCTGAAAAAGTACACTATACAACGTGTAACAAACTAAACGCAATATTTTATTAGAGGTCTCTTTTACTATAATAATTTTATTTATGTTAGTTACAAAAACTAAAAAAACCATGTTGGTGTTAATATAACAACAAAAACATTACAAAATCATCGATGATGCTCATTCCTGCTTCACTAAAATCTGCATGAAGTGGTTCATCATCGGCGAATCAAATTTGTCCATTAACATCTTCTACTATGGGACCAACACTGAAATCGCGAAACTAAATCGAGTATCCCGTTCATTTCTGTGCGCATAAGTCGACAAAATACATTTTGACAACTTTTACTATGGTCCCCATGGTAAAATGGTACAGTGACCCTTTTTCAGATATGTATTATAAATTCTGTTTCACGTTGTATAAGTCATTATGCTGTTTCACACATTTCCGGACCGAGCCTGGGCACGACGCTTGGTCATAGTCTGTCCGGCGCTCAAAAAATATAGGTGCGTAGATATTATTATTGGTATATGTTAACAAACGTACTTTTCTGGGCCATGTCCGAGACGTGTCGGTTCACGTTGCGACTGTCCTACCACCTTCTTTAACAAAATGTGAATTTTATGTCATCTTTTAATAACAATAATTTCGCGTTGTCACTATAAAATAGCATAATAAAATATTTCGTGTTTGAATACATCTCCCGTATGGTCTAGTGGCTAGGATACCTGGCTTTCACCCAGGAGGCTCGGGTTCGATTCCCGGTACGGGAAAAACACTTTTTGTTTTTTTTTCTGATTTTTTTGTAACGATTTGTGCTGATAAAGTCTCTCTCACTACGTCTGTCTTCTACGGTATAATCTTATCCGCATAAATCTATTAAATTCCGTAAATTTGCACATACGCATAATGGTAAACAAATCATAAAGTATCTGTTTCCTGATTACTACAACTTGGGGGTTTTTGACAAGCGTGCTCTATCGTCGACCATACTATCGCTCACCATTGTAAAATAGTGGCCAAGTGTCAAACGCTATATAATCAGCACCAGTAGATTATGTTTAAGAACTTGCAGTTACTCCCGTGAACTTATAGTGAGTAATTAAGTAAGTGTGTGTTCTCACTTAGACAGACCGTATGTTTATACGGAAGACGGCGAAATCAGCAAGGACCCATGATAGGAGGCACATTAATGCCGTCTCAACAGCTTCAATCATACAATATCGAATCCGGGCGGTTAGACGGCCCCTTGTAGTGAAAAGCGTCCGGCTAAAGACCCTGATCAGTTCTTTATCTTCTTCTTCTTCGTCGTTGCCTCACTGCTGAGAATCGCGACCACATACGACGCGTTTTCAAGCCATGCGGTCTTCTTAAGCGTGGACCGCATACATGCTGCCACCAACTGCCCTCTTTATGGCATCGGACCATCTTGCCGGTGTTCTACCCTGAGCGCGCTTTCCTTCGACCCGGCTCAATATCATGAGCTTTTCCAGATTATGCTTGGATGCTCGCATAATATGCCCAAAAAGGCTGAGGGCACGTTACGTTCCTGGCATATTGCAGAAAGCCAATTGGTGATATTGAGTTATTTATTTTGGATCCACCTAAATGTGACAACAGTGAAACACTAGGAAGTGGTGACGGGTGGGCGTTTTGGGGGACTGTCTTTATGTAAAATTTGACGTTCAAAAAGTGTTGGCTCTCAGCCTAGTGTTTATAAATAAATTTTGATTTTGTGAACAGTCTCATATAATTGTACTGCAACTGGCATATCCGTCTCTTTAGACGGAGCGAGAACACAACACATACTAACGGGTATTTTTAAACATTTTTTTCATGCTGTTATTCCCCGAACAATAAGAATACTTAACAGCCAAGCCTATATTATTTTGTGGAGTTAGGTCTTCTAGAGTTATGGGGCTGGGATCGACTCGATATCAGATAAAATTGTGATTTAACAATGAAAGCGTTGTAACTTTGTGGATATAAAATACCACATCCATGCGCTACCACGTCTTGGAACCGTCAATCATAAAAGACAGTCAAGTTCTTAGACGCACCCTGAACAACAGCGCGTTCATTTATAATTTCTAACGCTTACCGACTTTGATTTTATAGGTTTTACAACATTTAACAGTGTTGAAGGTTACCAGAAAGTTTTGGATGTGAAAGTTTTCGGTTCAAAGCCTAATTGATTTTACAGAAGTGAATGAATGATCTACATATATAACATAATCAGCCTTTTAACGTTCCCACTGCTGGGACACAGGCCTCCTCTCTCTAGGAGAGGTAATGGGCCGTAATCCACCACGCGGGCCCAGTGCGGGTTGGTGAATGTCAAATGTCTTCGAATTTTTAGTTCCAGGACATGCCGGTTTTCTCACGATGTTTTCCTTCACCGTTTTGAGAGCAGTGATGAAATTACACAATGTAATGCGCCTGGCTAGGTTTGAACCCGCGACCTAACAATTCGTAAGTTGGGGTCGTTACCACTCGGCCAACACTGCTCTCGTCGAATGATCTAGCTTCACCCTTATAATGTGACACTAAATCGCGCTCTGTTTACAATTTTGCTGACTATCAAAAGCTCAAGCAAAACTGCATTCTCAAAATCGAAAGACCAGTATTTTTGTGAATTTCAAGACGCATTTTGCATCTCACTCTAATCCCTACTTAAAGTTTAATGTAATAAAAGCTTTAACTACCTAACAACCGTTTATTATATTGCCAATCAAAACTCGCTGTTACAGCCCAGTTCTCAAAATCCAATTCACCTTATTTTCCCCTCACTACACTTCTGGCCAGACAAAATAGTCCTTTACAATAACGTAGGTAAGTCAAATCTCAAAATAATAGACTGTAAGCTTCTTACACTGGGGTGCAACTGCACGGGACTGTACTACACCTGCAGGGATTCCGTTTTAAAATATTGCCTGTCATATTTTTAAGACAACTACGCCTGTTTATTTGACATTTTCTTAAGGATGCCTGTGTGTGAGATTTTTAAAAGGGGGCAAACATTGGTGTTCGATCAATATTAGTAATAGCATTTTTGTTTGGAACATGGGTATAGCACAGTCCTTTACAACACAGGAGAATTAGTAATTAGAACACATGTTTTTATCCAGGTAATAAATTGCCTTGGAATAATTTCGATTTTAACGTGGACGATACTGGAAAAGCTCATCATCTGCCTAGCCTTCGTCGGGTCGGCTTCCAGTCATGCCGGATTTAGCTGAATACCAGTATTTAGCGTGGAGCGGCTGCCTACCAGACCTCCACAACCCAATAACTGGGGAACACGGTACTTCTTGGCAAGACTGGTGTCAGATTTTGTGGCTTCTGACAATCCGTAACGACTGCCAAAGATCTACAAATGACAGCGGGGACCAACGGTTTAACGTGCTTTCCGAGGCACGGAGTCGGTATGTTAAAATGGTCACCCATCCACAGACCAACCTTGGCAAGCGTTGCTCAACCTTGAAGATCGACCTGTACAGCTGCTATTCTTTAGCCACGAGCTAATAAAACCAATTATCAATAATTATTATAAAAGCTCTCGAAGGGAATAATGTACCACAACAAATCTTCTAATAAATATGTAATAAGTAGCATGAGCTTATTTAGAAGTTTACCTCTGCTGGTTCTTGGTTCTATAACTAGTATACTTGGTGCATCCGGCATTGTCCTCACATATTTGAAGTATTTTTAGTATACCAAATATTGTAAAACATTTATTTGAAAAGAGTAACTATGGAGTTTCTTGTCCGTTCCTCTGCATAAGAATCTACCTTTGCGAATGGACGCTAGAGTCACTTAATTATGATAACTTTTAATGATGACGTTCAAAAGTGCCGTTTAATGGCCTAATTGAAATAACGTTTTGACTTTTGACTTTTTTATGATGCATTGTCGCGATCGCCTGCAAATCAAGGTACCTGGAAGACTAGACCAGTGATGGGATTCACGCTAAAACTATGCATATTTTTCAATTTGAGCAGTTCAGGAAGTTCTTGAAGAACTGAGATTGAGCCACTATTAACGTCTTATTGCTGAAATGAGGATGATGGTGAAATTCAAAACGTACATGTGAGTTTTCTTATGCTTTCTCAATAATAAAGTCACGAAAATTTCCTTATACTCTTTAAAATATTCAATGCAAATGTGAATAGACGTAATAAACTCAAAGAAGTTTTGTAGCAGATCAAATATGCTTTGTATTCGCGCAACAAAGGGGTGAAAATGATGTTTCTTCTCACAAAGGCGAATTTTATAAGTTATTTGTCTTTTTGCACTCGCGAATGGCGCCATGTTTTTGAAGTTATCATGGAATTGACTTTTGTATTACCTAATGGGTTCACGATTTTCATGTTCTGAAAACTTGTACGGAATTTTTGTAAAGGGTCATTATCCTGTACTGACATTGGCACAGCATTATGCTGAGTGGAAGCCTTGTTGCCATAGGCATGACGTGCATTAGCCTGGTTTGTGGTATTTTTAACCGACTCCAAAAATAGGAGGTTCTCACTTCGTCTGAATATTGCCGGAAGCCTGGCCGATTTTGTAAATTCTTCTTTTGTTTGAAAGGGTATATTTCCCAGGCGGTCCCATTGTCATCAGGTCAGGATCTGATAACGGAATCCTGCAGAAATCGAGGAAACTCTTCAATCTTTATAGGCACACTGTTTTTGTTATTTACGATAATTTGGACTAGATTTGGTTTGCGAAGACGCGCAACGGAACTCCTTAACGGTAAACAGCGCGATTGTGTGGATAACTCATTAAGGATACAGTTGCAATCCTTAAAGTACCTTAGCACATTATTTGCTTGCTGTTAAGTTTTAATTTTTGTGGGATACTAGTACAAACTTTTTTTTGAACCAACTTCAAGAAATTCCCCTACAAAATAACTTTAAATTTAGAAGTCGGTTTCGGTATGGTTTATTCGTTTCGAGAATATTTTTTTTTATAAATATTTTGTACTTTGTAGCAGGGTTTTTGGAAGTCGGTTGCATTTTTTTTTGTAAAACTTGGTTTTAGATCTCTCTCAAATTAGAGAGTTAATTCCTAAATACGGTTGGAGGGACTATGACTATACATATATTGTTTTTCAACGAACTGTCTTGTTATCTACTACTATTTTCCTTTTCTCTTTAAAATCCATCGAAAGGTTGTCTTGAAAAGATCGCTTTTAGCGATAAGGCCGCCCATTGTGTCACCCTATGTAATGTTTTCTTCATCCATATTTTCTGTAACTTAAATGGTGTACATAATAAAGAGTATTCTATTCTATTCTATTCTATTCTCAAGTATCACAATAAAATCTCTAGGATCACTCTTTTGCTTTTTAATTTTCATGGTATAAAAATTGCTACCAGTTTCAAAACAAAGTTTTTCCTTCGCAGCAAGCATTAAAAACTATACACCCCTTAAATAAACCTGAGAAAATTAACATGAAAGACGATCAAAAAGTTCTAGAACCGCAAGCGGCGCCGGGACAACAAACTATCATTTAAATCATATTACTGAAGTCATTTAAAGTGTTGAACAATTCAAAAACTTGAAATAAACTTGGATGTCATCTGCATTGCAAATGTGTAGTCTGACATTGCCCGGGGTTTTCAAATACTTAGCGCTGTACAAAATAAGATTTTGTGCTAATTTCGTTGAAATAATTTTATTCAGTTTCGTTATTTCATTTTGATTAAGAAATGAAACTTTGTACATTGTTGTTAAACGTTTGCGTTGAAAACAAAATTATACTGCACACAATTTTTTTCTTTCCCAATTTCAAGCATTTTCTTTTTAATATTTCATAATTTACTGTCCAGTATGCAAGTCAGTGATGTGCGAAATACATAAATACTTTTTATTTAGTTTCTTTTTTTTCAATTAAGCTACCAAAATGTCGAGGTCACTGTCACTGTCTGTCCATATCTATAGCTATGAAACGAGAGACAGTAGGTACCTACTTGTCATATAAATACCGAAATTGATAAACTACACTATCGTTACAGCTAACTGAAAGATATTAGCGGAGAAGTCATTGGAAGAACTTGCCCGTAGGAGTGCCTTGTCAACTCTGGGTCTTGTCGCTGGATTTAGCTACTAGTATTTAAGCAAGCTAGCTAGTATTTAACGTTAAGCAAGGCATGGCGATATTGATCCGTGTATGAGCCTTCTTATTTTCGAGTCAATGGTTAACTCTTTAGACATTTGGGGCCCAGTAGGTGGCTACATTAATTATGTCCGTGGTATTAATTAAATTCCCCAAAATAAAGGTGCTTGGGCACTGAGGCACTCCAACGTGTGAGTCACGTTCTGAAAAGGAACACATTCACATTGAGTATCTGATTATAATCATCATTAATAGCCTGTTGCAGTCCACTGCTGGATATAGTCCTCTCCAATACGGTAGTTGCCTAAAAAAATCTAATTAGTCCGTAAGATTGACTTGACAAAAATATTGGACACGTATTTTTTATTTTTTCACGTAAAGAAAAAACGAAGACTATATAGTGCGTTGAAAACTCGTGTGACGTCACTCCGTGCGACGATTTTTACCACGCCCTGATGTCACAAGCCCCCACTCATGATCTTTGAAGCTTTTATCTTCGTCAATTTTTAGAGATTTCATAAAGCAAAAAAAAAACGGGTCCAATATTTTTCGATAATCTAACTGACGGACTAAATAGAATCATATTTTTATTCCTCAGGAAACAACCCTATTGCACGCCACTTAGATCTGTTTTCGACTTCTCGCATCCAGCTTATGCCAGCCGTCATATCGTCACTCCACCTTGCCTGAGGACGTCCTACACTACGTTTGCCGAGACGCGGTCTCCACTCTAGAACTCGTTTACCCCAACGGTTGTCGGTTCTACGACTAATATCCGATGATTATCGGATGGGTCTACGAAACTCCATTTCGCCAGGTTGTGTTTGCAGCGGTTTAGTCGCGGATGTGTGACAATTCATTACATACCAAAACTCTTGCGTGCCTCGGAAAGCACGTTAAGCTACTCCAGGCTTTTAGTGTAGCTCTTTTACAGTCGTGTTGGGTAGACATAAGCATTATATTATCCAGATGTTGGCTTGTGTAGGTAAGATAGGCAGTCAGTTCATGTTGCGGATTTTTTTCGAATGAGTCCGGCCCCTTTTTTTGAATGGGAAATCATCAAATAACTTCTCCCGCTGTTGGCGGAGTTGGGAGGGAGTGTCAGACTCTTACTAACTAAAACCCACCCGTGATCCTTCTTGTGCCCTTTGCGTTCCAGGGCCGGCCGCGGTGACTCTTTCGAACAAATTCCGCAACATGAGTCCGGCCCTGGGACGCAAGGGCATTAGGAGGAACACGGATGGGTTTTAGTCAGTATTTATAAGAGTCTGATACTCCCTTCCGCTCCACCCAGAGTGGAAGAAGTCATTTGATGATTTTATGAAAAATACTGGTATTCAGTTGTTTCCGGTTATATTCCCGACGGGCAAATTCGTCTAGTGATCTAGTCAAACGAATTGCCCGCTTTACTCCCGCACTTAGACCACACATTTACAACTACCTAAAAACCCTCAAGAAACCATAAAGCCACTTAATTTAAACGCCTGATATAACCAAAGAAAACCGTCAGTATTAAAACAGTATTAACAAAGTAACACCGGGAAAAGTGGGAAATAAACTGAAACGGGTAGGCCTATGCCGTGCCGGTTGTTTTGCATAATACCCACATTTCTATGCCCGTTTTGTGCACACGTATGAGTACGGGTGACGTCAGAGATGTACGGTCGCGTACAAAAAGCTTTTCTTTTTGTTGATGTTTTTTTTTTCGTGAATTTTTTTGAGCTAGGCCGCCAGTGATTTAGCTTTGACAATTATTTGGATGAAAACGTAGCTACAACAGCTTAGTTGTTTGAAACTATCTACATATTTAACATTTTTGTGAATGAAATATTACGCCATGATAGAGGGAGAGTAATTTTTCACTTTCCATAGAAAGCTTAAAATCTATTTTATTTACTTCAGAAATCTTAAAAAAAATGTAGCTAACATTTTATACCTTTTATACTTAGCATATGCGCACAAAGTTTCATTAAAATCGTTTCATTCGTTTCAAAGATTACGGACGATGAAATTTTGTATGGAATACCATGAGGAAAAAAGCTGTTTAGGACACAAATGTACAAATACGTGAAGCATCAAGGTTGTTCACTGCATGTTGACGAATTTCAGTCCTTCTTCACTACAATTTTTTTACACCTTGACCTCTGTGAAGCCTTATGGAAAGGTTAGGATGAGAAAGGTCTTTATAATTATTAATTGTACACTATAGGTTACCGACATAGTCCGAAGGATCGCCGAACTGAAGTAGCAGTGGGCAGGGCACATTGCTCGCAGAACAGATTATCGATGGAGTTGAAAAAATCTGGAGTGGCGACCGCGTACTGGAACGCGCAGCATTGGAAGGTCTCCCACAAAGTGGTGCACGATGACCTGGTGAGGGTCGCAGGTATCCGATGAATGCGAGACTCACAAAACTATTTGTTATGGGGGAGGGCTATATCGGGCGTTTTTCGGCTGATATCATGACGATAATGATGACACTATGATAATTATACAAAAAAGAGCTAAAACACATACAACCTCATCCAGGCAACCAGAAATGAACAGTAACATAACATATAACAGGCTGGACTGGATTATCTATTTATTAAAATTATATTGTTCAATATTCCTTTTCTTCTCGTGTATACTTTTACTAACTCGTTGATGTGTACAGTCAGTACAGTCGAGTCGACGATGTAAGAAATATTTCCTTCGTTCAGGAAGGAAGAGGAGAGAAATAAGTTTCCTCGATGTGTCTTAATTTGAATTGATTTATTGTATTTTGGATATTGCTGTAAACGTGGTAATTGTAATATATACTGCCTTTGAGATTATCGTAGTACTAGAATGCCTAAGGATGTTTGATAGTAAAGGATTTTGGTGCACATTTACTATTATATCTGGTTTGATAGTCAAAGTAGCAAAAAATTACAGAGAAATGAAAATAATTATCTAAATTAAATATGACGTTTGTACTCCGTCTCTCATGTAAATTTGTATCAATTATACTAATGCTACGATTAAACAAGTACCTTTAAAATTAGACACCAAATTGCACGTATTCCTTTTATTAAATGCAAAAAATAAAACCCTTCCCAATCGCAATATGTGTCTCTATAGTTTTAAGTATACAGGATGTTCCAAAAGTGCGGGGGCATATTATATTTTTTAAGGATGGGACATCATCAAATGACTACTTCTGCTCTGTGCGGAGCGGATGGTAGTGTTAGACTCTTACTTACTAACCCGTGTTCCTCCAAATGCCCTTTGCGTTCCAGGGTCACGGAGACTCGAATAAATTCTTCAACCCTGACAGGCGTGGTCATATTTAAGGGTGTTTTTCTCCGTATTTGCTACTGTACAGAAAATAAAACAAAACTGGAAAATAATTATTGGTTCAAAAAAAAACGACTTCGATAAAAACCTTCAAGCAGTCTAGTACAATTGATGGCATCAAATCTGTGACTGAACTAAAATAAATGCGACCAACTGCACAAAACTGCTCTAAAAGTGCTTTGTTTGGATTTTTTTTTATATTTTTTGGGGTCAAGTTTTTTTTTATCGTCGATATTTTTCGTTACTATAAAGCAGATACGAATATAACAACACCCTTAAATATGACCACGCATTTCTGGAACACCCTATAGATACACACTCATGGTTGACTGAGCGCCCTTCAGGAGTCCCCTCTGCGACCAGCTGTCGTCAAGTCAACTGAAGTCAACTGTAATTGATCAAAAACTCGCTGGCCTGAAAAGATTTCAGGAAATACTGCCTTCAGAAAAGATAAAGATACCCAATTCTATTTACTCAAATAGTTTTACCTTGCATAAAACAACTAAGTAGGTTTATTACAAAAAAAAAAACTATTAAGTTTATTTATAAAAGTCAAAATAATAAAATTTCAAAGGACTATATTTAAATAAACATTAACCTTTTTTATATACAACGTCATGTCATAGGTACACTCATACCCAACAATTGAAAAAATGTTTTATTCAGAGGTATGTAGGTAATAGAATTGTTTATCATAGTTAATCAAAATACTAAAAGGAAATGAAAATATAAAAAATACACTTTTACATTGTTTTCGGGGGACCTGTAAAGAACTATTCCCCGAACCGAAAGGAACCGTCCCCCGACTGCACTGAAAAGATTATTATCTATCTTGTTTTTAATTTTTCAACTCATTTTTTGACATGGGCGTGTTTTTTTTTAATATTTGCATTTTTTTTTCATACCATTTTTTGCTATGTACTTAGCAAGCTTGAGACGACGATAGTCAAAGTAGTCGTAATTTTCATGAAAACCAAATATTTTCGCCTCTAACAATACCACATAGGTACTTACATTGATATCAGTCAAGCCGTTTAGAAGTTATGGTGGAAAAAAACCACAAACATGCATACTTTAATTACTTACATACATACATGAACCCTAAAAACGTAACATTCCTTCTTTTGGTCAGTCCTGTAATAATACCTTCTGCAACATTTTATTTAGATACCATTTAATTATGAATTTATTTTAACTTGATCCTCTGATAAAGATCAACTAGATCGAATACAATATAAAAAAAACATTTATTCGACACAGATACAAACTAACAGAAATAATAGAACATATTATGTAGGTACAAAATTACGCTGAGCCTGCCCATATCGAAAGGATTACCATCTCAGGTTCGCTCGGCGTCAGACACCCAGCGCTGGTTTACAGTTGGCACCCTACAGTAACACTACAGCTTCTTATCTAGCTTTACCTATAATAACCCAAAAAATCAACACCAAAATACAGACTAACCCTCCTCCTTAAAAACATTACAACCAACTTGAAAGCAACTTTAACGACACTTCAGAAAGTAAGGGTTAAAATACGCTAATAATACGGCAGCCCTCTTAGGGTTGTCAAAGAATAGAGGATTAGAGGCAGATGGGGCGCCGGGCAACCCTACAAAGGAAAATCGTTGGGGACATGCTAACACCGTTTTTTGAACACTCTTCCTGTGAAGATAGATGGCTGGTAAAACTTTGGAGATGGTAGATTTTGAATTTCTTCTATTTGTTCCAGAAAATAATAAGTAGAAAATATACGAGTACCTATGCCTATTGAAAAATCCCACTTTTTTGCGCAAAGCTCTAAAACCGTTCAGTTTTTTTTTCTCCTTGACTAAAAATAAAAATATACGATCATTGAAGATATATTTGAGTGAAACGATATATATACGATATACTTAAAGCAACTTTGTACCTATATAGTACTGTAGTATTATATTATCTGTGTATATAGTAACAGAATTGATAAAATATTTTTTTTTTATACTAATCCATTCTGTTTGTTACCTTACTAAGTAACCATTTTCATCTTTGTTATAGGAGAAACAAAGAGAAATTTTAACTGGCAGTGGAAAAAAAAAACCGGGTAAATTCATTTTATTATTTCTTTTATTTAATTCTATATCTCATTTTTTTTTCAGGGCTTTACATAATAACAAGTTTTTATGGTTCCTAGAATAACTAAAACGAAATGTATAATCTGAAAAGTATTTAAATTGAAAACGAGCCTTATTTTCGCTGTAGTCCAAACATTTAGTAATCTAACTTTGAATAGACTAGTTCCCTGTTCCCGGTAGAATAGTCGGGAACGCAGAATAGCCGGCAGAGCTAGCGATTGATTCGCCTTTATTCAACGTAATGCACTGAGCATTCTTTGTATAGGCACGTATTGCCGTGAAATTTTGTTACGGCACTTCAATAACATGTTCAATAACATCCAACGCAAAGACCAAAATAATGAGAGTGTGAGATAATGAGAGATAATGAGAATGTCATAAGTATTGACTTATGACATGGAATAGAATTATTATTGTTGAGTCGAGTGTTTAGGTTAAGTTCACGGTTTTGCTCGGGGTTTATGGTCTGCAGCTACACTTTATCGTCTATTACAATTACAAAGAAGTGAATGGTGACGTTAGAATCCTACACTGACTTGTCGTTAGTCTTTTTATTAGCATTCAAATATTTTAAGGGGTAAATCATTCAGGCATTCGCCGTCAAGACTATTAATACAATGATTTGTATTGGTAGTCATGACTAGACTCGACCAACACACAAGGAGGCAGTTTTTAGGCAGCTACATCAAGGATTGAATGCTGTAGTTTGAGCTAGCATTTGTTTTTACAGTATTTCTGTTAGAGACTGTCGAGCATTAGAATAATCACCTACAACTGTCTACCTTATTATCTGTTCAGGCGTCGGGGAAGCTGGTGAGATGCTTTGAAGGAGCTCATGTTTCTTATTAACCTCATGCTCTCCGGAAATGTAAACGAGGCCGTCATCGACGTCCTGTACGGGGCCAACTTATGTGTCCTGCGCAAGAAAGATGGTGGGATTCGTCCTATTGCCGTGGGAACTACTTACCGTCATATGGCAGCCAAGATTATTATTAGATTATTTTATGGTGAGGCCGTTTTGGAAAAATTTCAGCCCCAGCAGTTGGGTTACGGCTACAAAGGGGGCTGTGAGGCTGCCGTACACGTGGTGTCGACCTTTCTAAATTCTGGTAAAGGAGATGTCATCCCTAAATAGGGACAACTTGCTACCAGAAACTAAAAAAGAAATACCTCGAATTTTCTGTTTTCTCTGGCAATGTTATAGACAACCATCGAAATTACTATATCGGGACAAGCTTTTGGAATCCGCTGTTGGTTTTCAACAAGGTGATCCCCTCGGGCCAGTGATCTTCAGTTTAGCTATTCAACTGATTATTCGACAGCTAAATTCTAAATTTAATGTTTGGTATCTCGATGATGGAACCCTTGGAGGCGATGTAAATTCGGTATTAGCTGATCTGCATTTTTTTTTAATCAACTTCATTCTATAGTACTTGACCTGAACTTTTCCAAATACGAATTATTTTTATCTGACAGTACTGATCGGCAACTCATGCTTTCTAAATTCAACGCAATACCCCCTTTTTTTTTTGGATGGGAAATCATCAAATGACTTCTCCCGCTCTGGGCGGAGCGGAAGGGAGTGTCAGACTCTTACTGACTAAAACCCACCCGTGTTCCTGCTTGTGCCCTTTGCGTTCCAGGGCCGCGGTGACTCTTTCGAACAAATTCCGCAACCCTAGCAGGCACTGACCCTATGGGGCCCCGTCTTCTTTGCTGACGGCTCTTTGAGGCGCGCGTGGAACACGACGCGCCGTCGACTCGGGCCTGGTTGCTATCGGACGGCGAGCCACCCATAGCTCGCCATCCGCAGGCCCGCGCCTACAGTGGCCGGGAATCACCCTGCGTTTCCCGTCGCCCGGGGCGTCTCCTCCTGTTGCGGCAACGCAATAGCCCCTGAAATCAAAATTATGGACGAAAGCTCTCTTCGCCTCCTTGGGTCCCTAATCTTTGAGAATTCCTTTCCCAACTTTATCGAAAAAAAAAATCACTATTACAATGACGTTTCGGAAAGAAAGTTCCAAATTAATATGCTTCGGCCATCACCATAATTCGTTACTGCTGTTTCGGCTTATTTCCTTCGTGCTTCCCATCTTTGGAATTGCCCTCACCTTTTGGAAAAAATGGACCAAATTAACAAACATACACTTTCTTCGATTTTAAATGTGACCATGGACGACCGAGTTTGGGCTCAAGCTACTCTTCCCGTTTTGAGGCAAAATTACAAGTATTAGTTTACCGGCTTTCATATCCTCAGTTCACGGCACTGATAAATTAATCAGGAATATCCTAGTTCCCACACTGGTTGATTTTGATGTGCCGTGCTTCTCCGAGGCCGTGAATGCATGGAGACTGGCTTGCCCAAATGCAAATCCAGCCGACAACCCATCATACCAGAGACGGTGGGATGAGGTCAGTCGATAGCGATGCGGACGAGTTTTTTTATGCCATTTTGTAGTTTTAGTGTATATAGCTAGATTTAAAGTTTATTTATTTGTGGTTAGTAGAATTGAATCTATACTAATATTATAAAGCTGAAGAGTATGTTTGTTTGTTTGTTTGAACGCGCTAATCTCAGGAACTACTGGTTCGAATTGAAAAATTGTTTTTGGGTTGAATAGACCATTTATCGAGGAAGGCTTTAGGCTATATAATATTACGCTGCGAATAATAGGAGCGAAGAAAAAATTGAAAATGTGGAAAAAACGGGGAAAATTATTCATCTTCGAGGGCTTCCGTTGCGTGCGCTGCGAAAACTGTTCAAGATACCAAAAAAATATGTAGGAAAGAATTATTCCGCTTAAAATGATCTAAAAAAATGTCCGCGACAGTATATGTCTATCTTTTAAGATTAACTCACTAGAACCGTTTTTATGGTAATCAAATTTGGTCGAAAGGGATGAAAGTTTATATTAAACTTTGTCAATTTTAAACCGATCGGGCTGAGAGTTTCAAAATCGGGGTTAAAGTGACTATTCCACGCGGACGAAGTCGCGGACAGAAACTAGTAATACAATACACTTTACAAAGTAAAAATAGCCAATCAATCCATATCAGCAGCTCTTAGACAATCCTACCGCACAACAAACACAAAGTCACCTTCCCCAGTGCACAATAACGTCAGTTTACGACGAGCCAGCAGTTACAGTGGCGGCAACAAAACTAACAATACTACACTTACGAGCATTGTTAATTGTGACGCTAACTTAAATTAAACTTGGTTGTAAAACTCGCTGAGGCTGTAAAGTGGACTGCGCTGTTTTGGATATGAATTTTGCACTACAGTGTACTACAGATAGTTAGCAGCTTCGGGTAGACAGTAGTACAAAAAACTGACAACTGGTCTTGCCATGGAGTGTTGAGTTTCCGAGGTAAGTACTCATAAGTAACATACTGATATTCAGCATCGACTGAAAGCCATTTTATCAACGATAGCGGCGGTCGAAAAATATAACATCTGTGGGATTTACAATGCCCTACCCAAATATCACAACGGTCAGCTAATTTAAATAATTTTTGGGCGTCTCAAGGATCGCTGTTACTGGTAGAATTTTACTTTATCTGTAGGCCAAAAGTAAGTTTCCAAAACGTTTTAGGTACAAGTCTTTGGTAGAAACTGAATCCATAATCCGGATTGCTATACGATCTCGATCCGATATGGAACATGGACTTCTTACGCTATACTTCATCTCTAATTATCCTGTATCGCAGACGAAGAAAGGGGATAAGAAGAGCTACTGTGAACCTGAAAACAGGGATTCGAAACAGCTAGGCCCAGTTAAAGGTACAAGTGACAAGGATGGGCTCGTGATGGTGTAAAGGAAGAAGAGGAAGAAGCCCCCTAGGGGGCCATCCATAAATTACGTCACGCTTTAAGGGGGAGGGAGGGGGTCGAAGAAGTGTGACATTGTGTGACAAGGGGGTAGGAGGAGTTCTAAATTTCGTCACATTTCAAAATCTATTCAAAGTCCAAAGGCCATTAAACGGCACTTTTGAACGTCTTCATTAAAAGTTATCATATTTAAGTGACTAACGTATTTTAATCTAAGTGTTAAGTAAAACACGAATAAAAATTTTAAATATGTGACGTCACACTAGGGAGGGGGCTCACAAATGTGACCAGCTGTGACAAGAATGGGGAGGGGTTCAAACCGGTGCGGGACCGAGCTGGTAGGACCCAATATGCTTGGTCCCAATATCTATGACGCAGCTCTAATGTG
This sequence comes from Hecatera dysodea, assembly GCA_905332915.2. NCBI lineage: Eukaryota > Metazoa > Arthropoda > Insecta > Lepidoptera > Noctuidae > Hecatera > Hecatera dysodea. Next base: position 16,411,574 of record HG995305.1, read on the forward strand.
TCTCGGCTACACCACACCACGAAAGTTCAGGAGATCATGGAGTATGTTCGAGCAAAGACCAGCTGGACCTTAAAGGTAGAAAAGATGGAGTCGCGCCATAATACGAATTTCAAGTCGTTCGTGGAGCGAGTTCCGACTCATCTTAATGAGACTTTGCTCAAGGAAGCTTTGGCCGAAGGATGTAGTGTATCGGCAATTTTGCGAAAAATTTCGCGACATCACGCAATGCACACTTCGTGTACAATAATTCGAATCGGCCGTCCTCTCCAAAAGCACTCGTGTAAAGCTTTTTAAAACTTTTGACAGCTAATTTCCATGTCACATTGGCCCCAATATTGTCTGAACAAAACCAGCATAAGCCAATAATTTCCAACAACGGGGCAACGAAACTCAACGACTGTTGTTACAATAGTAAACTGTTAGTTAAACTTGTTGCCCTCGGGGGCGAAGCGGAACGAGCAAACGAAACTCCAAACTATTCTGTATGGAGTTCATAAAGTATTTCTTTGGATAAAAATGGGAATTTAAACTGGATATCGCGGTTAAGGGATTTGAAGTTTGTTATTTTATTTATGTGGTTTTTAATTCTGTGTTATTTTAATGGTGAAAGTTGTAAGTTTGGTGTCAAACTCGATAAATTATAAATGATATTTAATTTGTAAGTAGGTTTTAAATAACACTTTTACACGTCAATCTTTTTGGTCGTTATAATCTAGATGAAGCCGGTGTTTCCTAGCTGACTACCCTGAGAAGAAACACCGAAACAAACTCAGAGATCAGTCTCTTTTGAAGTCCATACAATTGTACTGGTCAAATCATATGAGAACCATGTAGATTGATGTCTGAAGTGGTATTTTGAGGAAAGTACCGCACAGATTTGAGTGGACCTGTCCAGACAGTGCAAGCATTTGTCAGTTACCGAGTAGCTCAAACTTAGAACTTTAAGGAACTCGTCGATTTGACGATCAATACAAAAGTAAGGATATTTGGGTAGGCCACATAAAGAACTCAAACTGCCAGACTAACATGAAATGAATCCCTAACATAGCGATCTATATGGTCCTCACATTCACAATATGTTATATGATAGCTACAGTTATTTAACAAACATTAAAAAAAAATGTTTTAGAAATAGATAACTAAACTTTTAATTTACGATACGTTAATGCAGCACCATAAATTGACATGAGCAGTAAACCATAATTATGATATTTTAGGTCACCATGATTCTGCAGTGAAAAAGGAAGCTCTACGAATTTTGCATAACTTCGTCTGATACGCCTCCCTCCCACACCGGAATCATTATGGTTTTAATACTTCATAATAAGGGCTCACCTCTAGTCTAGCATTTTCTGTCTGTGTCTATACTCAAGTATCCTTCTTCTGAAAGCAAAACTCAAGTTTTGGTTTTAGAATCATCTTTACCAATCTAACCACAACAGATCATAAAACCATTTAGTACCTAAAGCTAAAAGTCAGTACAAAGTTTAAAGAAAACACTCCACCACTCGGAACTTTGCATACTCTTAAGCATTTTCTACAAGATCGATTCTATTCCCCAAGACCGAATGCTAGACAAACTATGTTTAGCATTTCTTACCCAAGATGTACGGACAAAGTGAATACTTATTATGTTTGTTTCTCGACCCAGGTGCAAAGTACCACAGGCATGCTAGGAATAAATAGTTCTAGTGTGAGAGTTAGCTAGCTTTTGTTGTAGTTCGTTTCGTAAATTCTTCTTTCTTTTTCAGAAAGGGACATTTTCAGTGTGTGCTTACCGGATGAGTCCTTAACTATACTGCCATCTTTAATTTTGTAGCTTTCCTTATATTATAGGACTAGCAGCGCCCTGCGGTTTTACCCGCGTAGTTCCCGTTCCCGTGGGAAAATAGGATATAAAATGTTGCCTATGTTACTCAGGGTGAATGTAGCTTTCTAATGGTGAAAAAATTTTTGAAATCGGTCCAGTAGTTTTTGAGTTTATTCGTTACATACAAAAATACAAATGTTTCCTTTTTTATAATATTAGTATAGATAGGAAATAGTGAAACAAGAAACACCGAAATTTTTTATCGTTTGACATGTAGAACAATGTTGATGTTTCTAAAAAACCAACAGACTTTAGCTCCCGTAATTTTTTATCAGATTTGTTACGATAGGAAATGGTAAGTGTGTCCCGTCTCCCCTCCTATCCAACAGAAAGGCAGCACGTGAAAATAACATGGGCCAACAAATCCACACGGTCTGCACCTAAGTGTAAAACTGTTATCCAAGAAACAGCAACTTTTTATAGAACAACGCTGTTTAAAGCTCTCAGTTTTATATGCGGTGAAGTTTTAGTTTACACAGAGCTACGTTACGGAGCGTTTTGAAAGCATGATCTGGGTCATACCATATCGAGAATACTAGACAATATGACAGTGTGTCGATAACGGTTTAAAAAAAAAAACAAAATCTTAGGGAGTCAATAATAAAATTATGTAATCTAAATATAAAAGAGGGAAAGGGAAAACACAGATAAAATTTGCCAGGAAGGTAGTTTATAGCTAGCAGACATCTGTTTAGAAATGATTTTAGGAAACTCTCCCCGCAAAAGGGTGAAATAGGGGATGGAAGTTTGTATGTAAAATCTTATTCCTTAGGCCAATATACATGGGTTGCGGAATTTGTTCGAAAGAGTTACCGCGGCCCTGGAACGCATAGGGCACAAGAAGGATCACGGGTGGGTTTTAGTCAGTAAAAGTCTGACACTCCCTACCGCTCCACCCAGGGCGGGAGGGGTCATTTGATGATTTCCCATCCAAAAAAAAAAAGGCCAATATACATGATACTTGCCACGTTTATGAAATATCGTCATTATTGAATTTATAAATGTGATAGTTGTTTCTAGGCTCTTAAAAACGACTGAAGGTAGTTTGAAGTTCGTAAGAGTCAGAACGAAATTCGCGCGGACGAAGTCGCGGGCGAAGTGCTAGTATATACAATATTCGTCGTGGATTGATAGCGCTACTGTACAACAGACAGTGCCATCTGACTTATTGTTTTGTAATCAATAAGTCAGATGGAGTAGAGTGGAGACCGCGTATGGACAAACGTAATGTGGACGCCTTGCGGCACGATGGATCGGTGGTTTGAAGAAGGTGGCTGGACACACACAAAAAACAAACAAAAAACTTAAAACAAACAAAAGTACTTTTGACTGATTTTGCTAGTCAATAGTACTCTTGACTGGTTAAGAGTTTTGACTGCAGCATATATGTACTTACATTATAATTTAAATGATCAATTGTTCGAGTACTCGCGACAGTGTCCGCAACCAAAATTATTTGGAATTATGAAAAAGACCCAGTGCTTCGTATTTCAGACACCATTGACGCGACTTTTACCGTTAATGTGGGTTAATTGTTGTTAATTGGTGTGTTAGCACACACCAATTAACAACACCACAAGAAAAATAAAATATAGACAATCGATTCCCAAGTAAAAGACACACTTTTTTTCTTCTTTTTTATTGTATAATTTGTAGTGTTTCTTATTTATTTATTTATTTAAAAATTTATGTACACACATTTAATAAATTCTTATTTTAAGAAGAAGGAAATAGAAAAATAAGTACACAGGTGATGCTTATTTCTATAGATATCTCTTCCAGCATACCTGCGATAGGAGAGTCGAGTAAAAAGAGATGTAGACATTGTGTGTAAAAGTATTCAGTAGGAAAAATGAAAACAATACAGTTTAAATATAACATACAATCCATAATTATATACTAATACATACTAAATAATATTAAAAGATAAATAATAATACATAAATATACGCAACTAAGATCGCTTATTTGGAAGTTGTTTGTATTGTTTTTTAATAAAAAATCCTCACAATACCCTTAGTTTTCACTTGAGTTTCATGAGAAATCGTAACTTTATCTTAACTTACATTGGTATACTTCCCGTCCCGTTCCCGGTCCCGGTTCTAACATTACTAATGCTAACATATCAACGTCTCCTGCCATAAATAACGACCTATTTAAACTAAAACCTCCTTCGTCACGGGTCCGGAAGTCCCCTGCTTCCATAGACTACAAATACCGATATAGAACAAAGTACAGTCAATTTAAGAGATTGGTTTGTACGTAGAAGTAAAGTTATGCTTATTTTCGTGGTGACTGACTTTTTACTTGTCAGACCAGTAGGGATTTCGCCATTCTTGGGTCTTTTTAATATATCGATGAAATGGCTTCTTGTTACAGAACAACACAGCTGAGTTATGTGCTAGCTAGTCAGGTTGAAGACATTTTGATGACAGTAGATAACAATTTATGCGTTTTTTATAAGTTTGATCCAAATTCAATTTTATAATCACGTGCTGAATAGCCAAAATTAACTGAAATTACCAATGTATTGCAGACTGATAAATTGACGGCTGCAGTCGTAGAACATTAATCAGAAATGTTTCTAGCAACCGCTAACATATCTCATTCGCCAATTGTACAAAGTAACAGTTGCCAACTTCACCATTGTTCTGTTAATTTACAAGACATTACTTTATGAGAGTTTGTCAAGTTCCCCGAGTGTGTGTAAGAAATATTTGCATGATGAAAGATTTGGGACTTTAATAGTAGTAAGATGGACTTTTGTTTCGTATGTAGAACTTTTTATAATAAGAATAAATGCTTTGTTTTGCTATCTCTCTCTTTGATGTACCCAATACTGAGTGTATCTTTTCAATGGACCTGCGGATGGCGAGCTATTGGTGGCTCGCCGTCCGATAACAACCAGGCCCGAGTCGACGGCACGTAGTGTTCCACGCGCACCTCAAAGAGCCGTCAGCAACGAAGACGGGGCCCCATAGGGTCAGTGCCTGTCAGGGTTGCGGAATTTGTTCGAAAGAGTCACCGCGGCCCTGGAACGCAAAGGGCACAATAAGGATCACGGGTGGGTTTTAGTCAGTAAGAGTCTGACACTCTCTCCCGCTCCGCCCAGAGCGGGAGAAGTCATTTGTTGATTTCCCATCCAAAAAAAGAAGGTATCTTTTCAATCGGGCCTACGGACGGCAAGCCGTCCGATAACAGCCAGGCCCGGGTGGATGGTGCGTTGTACCTACCCACGCCTCAACAAGAAGTCAGCAAGACGGAGACCGCTAGGGCCAGTGCCTGCCGAAACCGTAGCCTTGTAACGCAAAGGGCATATGGAGGAATATGGATGGGTAAAAACTATTCATATTCAACGAAGGAAGGGAAAGGGACACTCTCTTTGGTTCCGCCCAGAGAGGAAGAAGTCGTCAGAGGATTTTGGAACTCTTGCATCCAGCTGTTACTATTTTTCTTTTTGAATGGATAATATCATCTTATCAGCCAACCAACGAGTGAAAAGCGCTAACCATCCGGGTCTTGAGCAGTCCGCATACATCCGATGCCAGCCACCTTCTTGAAATCAGCGATAAATAGACCCTCAGGGAGTTTTATACTACGTTGGCCTATACGCAGTCTCCACTCTAACACATGCTCCATCAATCGTCTGTCCGCCTACAGACATGACCGGCCCACTTCCACTTCAGCATGCTGATTCTACGTGCAATGTCGGTGGTTTAAGTTCTCTAGGTAATCTATACTAATATTATAAAGAGGAAAGATTTGTATTTTTGTATGTAACGAATAAACTCAAAAACTACTAGACCGATTTCAAAAGCTACATTCACCCTGAGTAACATAGGCTATATTTATGCTCATATTCCCACGGAAACGGGAACTACGCGGGTAAAACCGCGGGGCGCTGCTAGTATGATATACATGTCTTCTCTTTCATTTATTGTGAGAACAACACTGCCCACTACACAAACACACACATGAACAGTAGTGCCACTTTAATAACCGCAGAGTATTTCAAAAGCTCCTTAGTCCTCTCTTAAACAAAATGTTTTGGAAGTTCGAGAGTCTTTCGAGAGCTGTGTAAAGTAGTTCTGAGTATATATCCTGTATTGTGTACGCTTTCTTCAACTCCCAATTAACGCCTGCAACTGCAGTTCTTGAAACTCCTGTGGCTGATACTGTTTTGTGTAATGTCGGTAGTTTCTTGAGTTTTGTATTTAATACCTACGATAAAACTGATTTTATTACGGTATGATTATTCTGACACAAGTTTGCGTATATTAGAGATGAGAATATTGAAACAGACATTCGGAGTGATGAAATAGATATATTGAAAAATGAGTAGGTATATGAAACTAGCGCACTAGTTTACAGGAGATTATTGTTTTGGCAAGAGGATTGTATGTGTATCCCTAATGCGCCGCATACGAGGCAGTTCCAACAACTTCAATTGTTCGCCTGGAGGATGGATTTGGATCTGGATTGCCCAATAATGCGGTACTGGACCAGGCTGCACGTTGAGCACTCCTGACCTGATCCAAACCCAAATTTTAGGCTAAAATAAAATATGTATGTTTTCATTTTGTGAATTTTATTTAATTTAATTGTGTATGGACTTATTGTAATTTATTGTATTTTTATTAATGCGATTTAATTTGATTGAATTTAATACTATAAGTACAAATGTTATATTTCAGTAGGTATATGGTATTGTTTCCTAAATAAATGAATTTTAATTTAATTTATTGGGCAAGTAGGTACGATATGGAATGGTTTGATTAACAGTATAACATATAATTTTAAAGGCTAAGTGCTTATAACAATGTTGTATTTTAACATTCTGTATTAAATCTGCACTAATATTACAAAATATGTATTTTTAAGTACCGTGTTACCCAGTTAATGGGTTGTGGAGGTCTGATAGACAGCCGCTTCACGTAAAATACTGGTATTCAGCTGAATCCAGCTTGACTGGGAGCCGACCCCAATGTAGTTGGGAAAAGGCTAAGCAGATGATGATGATGATGTATTTTTGTATGGTTGTAACAAATAAACTCAAAAACTACTGGACCGATTTCAAAAATTCTTTCGCCTTTAATATGCAACATTATCCCAGGGTAATATAGGCTATATTCAAATAAATAAATGTATACCCATGCTAAGCCAGGACGGACCACTTGTCAAGAATAGAATTATCGCCATGACATACAGCAATAATAATTAATTATTATCATCATAATTTCAGCTATGACTGCTGACTGGACTACTTTCAAGGGGATGCATCTTGAAATCCCCGCCTCGAATAAGATAGGTTTTCGTTTGCCCATACAGTAGGAGATAGAACTCGGTGAAAGACCGAGCTCGGATTGGCTTGGTTCTCTTTGACCGACTTCTAAAAAGGAGGTTCTCTAGTCGTCAATTTTTTTTATAATTACTTTTTACTGGGTGTATTGAAGAGCTCGTGGCTAAATTATAACAGCCGCACGGGTCGATCTTCTAGGTTAAGCAACGCTTGCCGAGGTTGATCTGTGGATGGGGTGACCATCTTAACATAACGAGACTTCTCCGTGTCTCGGAAAGCTCGTTAAGCCGTTGGTTCCGACTGTCATTTGGAGATCTTTGGCAGTCGTTACGGATTGTCAGAAGCCAGAAAATCTGACACCAGTCTTGCCAAGAAGTACCGTGTTCCCCAGTTAATGGGTTGTGGAGGTCTGGTAGGCAGCCGCTTCACGTAAAATACTGGTATTCAGCTGAATCCGGCTTGTCTGGGAGCCGACCGCAATATAGTTGGGAAAAGGCTAGGCAGATGATGACTTTTTAGTGGGTGTACCGATTTTGATTATTATTTTTGTATTCGAAATCTGGTGCTTATCATGTAGCCCTATTTAAGTTTGAGTGAGAACTGACGACTAGTATTTGAGTTAACCCTAATAATGCGTGGCTTCGACTACATTGATAATATTCTCATTTGCAACTATCGATGTAAAATGAAAACTGTATACTATGGTTTGAGGAACGACGTAATATTATCCCTTTCTAGTTTGGTGAATTTCTAATGAAAAACTTCGAAGATAGAAATGACTTAAAATAAAAAGAAAAAACTAGTCATTCGTGCTAACTGCTAATCTGAGATAGTATTACGATGATAGTATTATGACGTTATCTACGAAATAGATGGCCATTTTAGCTACAGAACACGCCATTTTTATTCCAAGGTGTCGATATTGAAACATTTTCACGTAAGTAAATCGCCGACATTTGCATGTTTATTGCTACCGTCGTTAGCTGTTCACGTGAAAAACGGGCTTCAAGGACAAACTGGAAGGATATGTCAGAAGAACCACGTTCGAATTTCTTATCTGTGGTATTTAATGAAACTCGCACAAAGTGGGAAATGTATATATGGCATAGAATATTGGAGGGTTATACTCATTTATGAGTGTGCAATGCCAGTCGAAGGTCAGATAGATTTATCCGGAAGTTTTGGAACTTGATTTACGGTGTACCTTTTTTATACATGAGTAATCATAAAATGACGTCTGCCGTTCTGGGCGGAGCGGTAGAGAGTGTCAGACTCTTACTGACTAAAACACATTCATGCTACTCCTAAAGCCCTTTGGTTCCAAGGCCACGGTGACCCTTTCGAACATATTCCGTAACCCTGGCAGGATGTATGGTATACCTAGACTATCAGAAACTAGAGAGGTCTACTCAGCACTAAAGCTGACTCAGAGTTTATTTTTTTCTTGTGAGGTTCATATTTTGGAAAGTCAAATTTATATTAGACGTTGAAGCCGCAAGAGTTAGATTTGGTATAGATATAGTTCATGAGTAACCGACTGACCATTGGATACTTACTTCAAAAACTTCTGTAATTTATAAAATTACTAGCGTAATGCTTAGTTCCCGTTCCCGTTGAAATACGGTGATAAAATATAGATTATGTTACTAGCTAATAATGTAGCTTTCCATTGTTTAAAAAAATCAAAATCGTGAAAGCGTATCAAACAAACTTACATTCGCATTTTTATTTTTAGTTGGCATAGAAAACCACGTCCACGTGGTTGAAAACTACATAGGCTACTTTTTAATCGACTTCTAAAAAAGGAGGAGGTTCTCAATTTGACTGAATTTTTCATATCCCCAAAAAGTCACAATTTCTGTGTGATATTTCGTGGGAGTAAAGCAGCGGAAAAAAAACACGAATATTACATGTTCCATGTTAGGGTATTTAAAAGTCGTCAAGAGTCATCCTTCTCTTTCATCTATACTACGTAGATACCAAAGAATAATGTAATATCTCTTTGGGTAGACTGTTAGCTGCTCAATTTCGGATAGACTTGTTTGATATCTGAACCGGAATTACGTTAAACCAAATAGATTGGGGGGATCGAGACCCTATTAAACCGTATTTTGAAGTGGTTTACAATTAGGATGGTTTTCCACCAGAGGCTAAGCGGTGCGAGAAAGTATTATGCCGCTGCGAAATTATGTGATCGGTTCCACTAAAGCTGTACGAAGATACGTTGCAGTTTTGTGAAACGTTGTGTAGCTGATTTTTCAGTTGTGCACGGGCGAGCCACGGGCCCGCCGCTTGTATAATTGTAAAATGCGGTATGATTGTAAAATATCGTGAGATATTGGAATGACTTCAAGTCTATAATATTTTGATGTGTAAAAAGTGTTCCAAATGTTCAGTTGACAATTCATCGAAATTTTACAACCTGCTAAGATATTTTATAATCTGACGGAGTTTGCCACTGCTAGCTGTTTCCTAACGTCCGTCTACAAAAACTGTACTCTAATATGATCACTCGTGTGTTCATCCATCTATAACTGCCAATCTACTGGAGGTACCTACCTACAGTTTTAATTTGGTACACACATTAGTTTTTAAGATTCACACAAGGACGCGTCTCGTAATTATTAATATTTTTATCAAAAGATTCGTCACAAAAAATGAAGTACGTTGCTGGATTTTTTTCTCTCGCATCGCCTAGCTACCTCGCTCATATTTGGTGGTTATGCAACCTTATTGGGTTTGTTTGTGTCACGCTTTGTTAGTTGCGATACGGTTGTTATGACAGAGAGGGTTGGTGGCTCTCCTTTTAGGCACTTTAATATCAACAGATTAATAAATGAGGGTATATGCTTATAACCACACAATAGAAGTGAAAACTTTAAGATTTGATAGCTGTTTAGTGACTAGTGCGATTTTAAAGGACTGCAGCCCTACCATGACGTCTTAAATCCATCGTGATTTCTGTGTCAGAGAGAGACGGAGTTACACAAGACGAATAGCACTATCCCTTTCCCTTTTTTTATTTTTTTGGATGGGAAATCATCAAATGACCCCTCCCGCCCTGGGTGGAACGGAAGGGAGTGTCAGACTCTTACTGACTAAAACCCACCCGTGATCCTTCTTGTGCCCTTTGCGTTCCAGGGCCGCGATGACTCTTTCGAACAAATTCCGCAACCCTAGGCACTGACCCTATGGGGCCCCGTCTTCTTTGCTGACGGCTCTTTGAGGCGCGCGTGGAACACGACGCGCCGTCGTCTCGGGCCTGGTTGACATCGGACGGCGAGCCACCCATAGCTATATAGCTATAACCATCCGCAGGCCCACTTATACTTAGATCCTCAAAAAGAGAGAAAATCTAAAAGAAAATCTAGCAAAATAAACAAGTATTCATTTCAATAATTATTATCTTAAGCTAATATGTGCATGTCTATAATTACATACTATTGTATAAATTTGCATACTATTGTTTAAATTCAAGATCTTTCCTTATTTTTATTTTTTTGGGAAAATAAACAGTTTCACATTAATATCTTATACTAAGTTATTTTATTTATTCAGGAAAACAAACAATTGCGCACTATAAACGTTTAACATAAGCTTATTATCTAGGTATATAAGTGCGCAACTAACTACGTTATCCACAGGTTATAAAGTTATAGGTGCTATACAAACATTATAAATGTATAACCTACGATATTTTCCACAACTTAATAAAAGTTATTTCTAACAAATCTTAAAACTTGATCTTAAAACGCAATAGACTGTGATACTGGGGCGTAGATGTGTTACTGGGGCGTTTGTTGCGCCACTTCTTTAAATTTTTTGTTTAAAAGTCGGTTGTATTTTTTTGTAAAATTTTTTTTATTTTTCACTTTTTAGTGGTACCTACATCCCCTCCCCTCCCCCCACTAAACGAACCAATCACATTGGTGTAAAAAAACGCACTGCTCCTTTGCAGAGTAAACTAAGAGGTCGTCAATGTAGACAATGTAAATATTTTTTTTAGATTTTTCGAAAACCGCTTGGTCGATTTCGATGAAATTTTCATGGGACCATTTGGGAATTATACCCTTTCCAACAAAAAAAGAATTTTTCAAATCGGTTGACAAGCGACGGAGTTATGCGCGAACAAACATAAAAAAAATACAAACATCCGAATTGAGAAACTCCTCCTTTTTTAGAAGTCGGTTAAAAAAGGAGGTTTATATTTATCACTAGCTGCTGCCCGCAGCTTCGCCCGCGTGAATGTCGTAAATTATCCCAAGGGAACATAATCCCGGGATAAAAAGTCTCCTATGTTATGAGTACAATGACCCCTAAGAGGTTGCTGGTGTTTTACAAATAATCCTGTATAGGTTCAATGAAATATCATCATCGCCACACTCAAAAATCTTAACACGACAAAGACACTGCTTTTTGATTAAAACTTTTCTTTCTGTAATTCAAACAGATTGTTATTTAGTCGATTATATTCATTAGTTCCTGGAACTGAGCAGTCGATGTACTATCGTCAAAACATAAACTTCAAACCACGTTATCGATTAGACACTAGCAGATATACAAGTTCTCCATCAGTTTACAATCAAAAGCCACAATAGTTGGTTGCTTTAAACATAGAGAGTATTAACTGTTAAAAGCTTTATCGTGTAATACTGTTAGTAAATTAAGTAGGTACTTAGAATAGGGGAGAGCAATCTAACGACAACGACTTAACAATACACTTATCTCCCTTGGTCTCGTTATTGATATTTATATTCTATGACACTAGTTTTTGATAGGTCCGTAAATCTACGTAAATGAGCATATTTATGCAAAATTTAAACAAAATCAGTTCAGTAGTTTTCTCGCCGATATAAGATGTATTATTACAATTATAATTAGCCTTTTAATGATTCCACTGCTGGGACGCAGGCGTCGTCTCTGGGAGAGGGAATGGGCCGTAATCCACCACGCGGGCCCAGTGCGGGTTGGTGAATATCACACGTCTTTGGATTTGTGGTTCTAGGACATGCCGGTTCCTCACGATGTTTTCCTTCACCGTTTTGAGAGCAGCAGTGATGAAATGTATTAAGTACCTACATAAAGTAATGCGCCTGGCTGGGTTTGAGCCAGCGTGCAGCGGCTTACAATTCGTAAGTCGGGACCGTTACCACTCGGCCATCACTGTATTTATTTATTTAAACTAAAATTAAATACTATCACATCACATACATTGCACAATGTCAAATAAGCTTAATGACAAAAAAAACCCGAATGCACATGACAATTAAGGTTTACATAGCGCTCATTAAAACAAAAACGCTACCTTGAAATAATAAGTATTCTCTTCTTATATCTAGTTTGAAACATGTATTTTAAACATAAACTTACTATTAAGTCCACAGATAAAATACATTTTCTTAATAAAGTCAAAGTAAATTCATTTATTTCAAGTAGATCATTAAAAGGCACTTTTGAACATCAAAATAGTTTGAAAATAAAAATATTATTGTGACTCTAGTTGCCCATTCGCAAAAAGTAGGTAGGTCTTATGGAGAAGAACGGATAAGTTACTCTTTTCAAATATAAGGTTTACAATATTTTATATACATACATTAATCAAGTGATGACCGACGCATGCCTAGTCTCCGCTAAACTCTATTTAATAAAAGTTCAACGATATAGATGTGAGCTGAACTTACATTGGAAACTTCTAAATTGCCGAAACTTTTTTTAAACTTTTGTTTTCATAATAATCATCATCGTTTTATAAACTATAATATAGCTAAACAACTGATCAGTATTTTTATAGCATTTTTCTTTTAAATGTTCGACGTAAAAGTTATGTTAATTTGATGGATTTAAAATCCGCAATCCAATCAGTACTTTTAGATATAAGCACGCACAAACTCACAGACAAACAGACGAATATTCGAACCCCATAATAGTTTTTCTCAAATAATTATCTTCTATACACAGATATCCTCTGTACAAACAGCGATCGGTTACAGTTTTTATATACGACAGACCAACTGAGAAAACAGTTTTTATTGGCATTATTTCGCACAGAACAAAACTTCATGACTAACGAACATCAATTTTATTGGTTAATCTCATCTCCCGTATGGTCTAGTGGCTAGGATACCTGGCTTTCACCCAGGAGGCTCGGGTTCGATTCCCGGTACGGGAATTATTTTTGACATTGCTTAGATTGTTTTATTCTGTTTCAGATATACTTTTATGTATATAAATTATTAAAAATAAACAAATTTATGTACTGCACAATATTTTTCGTAAGAACGATAATTAGTGCTGATAAATAATAAATGCATAGCGCCAAAAATAGTACGCTATTTGTTAGTAATCTAAAGCGTTTGTTTTATTCAAGCGTTTGTTTGGATTCTGAATAGAGATTCTGAATCGGAATTTTGCTAATTGGGTGTCTGGGCTGAGCATGGTTGGGGTTTCATGAATGGGTCTGTATCCATAGATGCACTTTATAACTTTTATTTATTTTTTCCCATTTTTTTTGTTTATTTGTATAATTATGACACCTCTGTGTGTCTATACTCAATGAGTGGAATAACCTATATTTCTTTCTTTCTTTTTTCTTTTATTTTATAAGGATCTACAACAAATAATACACCTTACATGCTATATTATAAAAGGACAAGAACAAAAATCCATGTGCTCTCTCAATTCTAGGAGACCAGTTCATGAAAATTAAAAATTAAAATTGTATAGTACCTATTATTAAAGTTGATGATAACAACAACAACAAAAAAACAGTGAAAACAATAAAAAATAATAAGGCAGTTCAACACTTACGTGTCATTTACAAGTCAGTGTTACTTGTTATTTCATAATAATCATAATCAGTTGTTACAGGTGTTTCACTTATAATAAGTCCTCCATATTATACCATCACATGGGCATATAAATAATATTAAATAAGAAATTAAAATAAACTAAATATCAGGCATGAAAAATACAAATTAACGGAACAATTTCGGGTCTAAAAACACGAAAAAAATCACGTGACGTCACGTCGCTGGTAAAACTTGTAGCAACGTAGTGACGTCACGTGAGTTTTCAACGCTCTGTATCGTCTTCATTTTTTGTTTACGTGAAAAAGAAAAAATACGTGTCCAATATTTTTTGTAAATCTATCAGACGGACTTATTAGATTTTTACAGTAAAATACCCTATTGCATAGATAATATAATACTGCCTATTGTAACGCTGTCTGTAGCGCATCGGGAAAACTCGGACGGCCGTCGCGGTCGCCGCGTCGTCTTGGCTCGCATAGTGAATTATCTCAAAACGGTACTAATAAGTATTAAAGCATAAGCATTTATTCAATTTTATTGTAGACAGTCCTAAGCCTGGAAAGTATGAAGGAGAGTCCATTGATAAAATTAATTTAAAAGCTTATTTATAATGAGATATTACTATATTTTTTCGTGTACAATGGCGTTGTTTTCTGAATGGGAAATCATCAATAACTTCTTTTGATCTGGGCGGAGCGGAAGTTAGTGTCAGACTCTTATTGACTACACCCCCACTCGTGATCCTTTTAGTGCCCTTAAAAAAATAAAAAAAAAAACAAATATTTAAGGACCCCATAAAACAGGCATGATTTATTGCCACGCATATAGATCTATCAATCTGACACCACTCTTGCCAAGAAGTACCGTGCTCCCCAGTTAATGGGTTGTGGAGGTCTGTTAGACAGCCGCTTCATGTACAATACTGGTATTCAGGTGAATCCGGCTTGACTGGGAGCCGACCTTAATATAGTTGGGAAAAGGCTAGGCAGATGATATAGTATAATCGGTCGGTTTTTTTAACTCTATCTGACAGACTTAGTTTTTTTTTTTTTTCAGTAAAATACTCTATTTCAACTGTGGAATGGAATCCCTATTAATGAATCTAAATTACGATTTGCTATGAATTCTGACTGTCAGAAGCAGAGGCGGCGTAAGGCGGCAGTGCGGGCCACCGCCCACGGCCTCGCGGTGCAAAGGACCTCACGCTTCACAGCCGAAACAAAATTTGAAAAAGTATGGAAAATCCAATATTACAGGAATTCAGTAAAACCGAAAGTAGAAAATTTCTGTTTATTTAATTTTTTTTTTTCATTGATAATTTTTTTTTAATCCACTCACAATGTTCCAAAGAAATATAAATAAAAGTTTAGGTATGTTCCTTTATGATCAAAAACTACTTAATTTTAAGTGTTTTTTTTATATTATATTCCCTTCTTCTTGCACCATCAGAGGGCTTCGCGAAATGTACCTTGCCCACATGAAGTTTAGGTCTTGCGCCGCCACTGGTCACAACTTACCAGAAAAATGAGTACAATTTCCATGTGCAACTGAATACCCAATTACCCATACGTACTTAAGCACCTAACTATTATAGGTACATATAACCCCTAAATATAAGGGTACCCATTCACCAAAAGCTCATTATCCAGGCGGCAATTAACTAACAAAATCGAATTTTGTTTCAACCCCTATTGTGAGGGGTGTCCTAGGTTCCCTAGGGAAAGGGTCTTAACAATGGAAAACAACCCTTCTGGAGCGGTTAATGGTGTCTTTGTTCATTGCGAGAGGGTAATAAATCGATGGGGTTTGTGATAAAATAGTGATTTTAGATTTTTTAAGTTTTTTTTTAAGAAAGATGGAAAGAAAAATGTTTCTTACTCTTACTGACTAAAACCTACCCGTGTTCCTCCTAATGCTCTTTGCGTTCCAGGTTTGCGGTGACCCTGACGGGAAAGATTATCAAGGCAGGTAACCTTGAAAATCTTACAAGACATAGGTAATTGCAGAATTATTGTTTGCATTATAAATCAATGGAAATGGATGGAGGAGTGGCTAAATTATAACAGCCGCACGGGTCGATCTTCGAGGTTAAGCTACGCTTACCGAGGTTGGTCTATGGATAGGTGACCATCTTAACATGACGAGATTTCTCCGTGCCTCGGAAAGTACGTTAAGCCGTTGTTAGCGGCTGTCATTTGGAGATCTTTGGCAATCGTTACGGATTGTCAGAAGCCGGAAAATCTGACACCAGTCTTACCAAGAAGTACCGTGTTTCCCAGTTAATGGGTTGTGGAGGTCTGGTAGGCTGTCGCTTCACGTAAACTATTGGTATTCAGCTGAATCTGGCTTGACTGGGAGCCGACCCCAATATAGTTGGGAAAAGGCTAGGCAGATGGTGATTATAAAGCAATGGAAAAAAAAAATCAATCAACATTAGCAATGCTCCATCATTTGGTGCCACTGAGACGATAGGATATCTTCCTTGAAATCAAGGAAGACGTCATGTAAGGCTGATTTAATTACTGTTCAATGATTTTTATCCCAATGTGTTATGCCTTTTGTGCGGAAGCCAAGAGAAAATATTATTATGACCTATGGTGATTATAAGGTGTATAATCTAGGGTGAAAAACCACCCCATTGGATGACATTTCAGTACTGCCACACTGATTTATAATCATTTGGCATTGATAAATATGATTATGTTTATATAGGCACCTGCCTCGTTTCTCCCATCCAATAAGGGGCCGTGATATTTCAGTTAATTAATGCTTCCCTTGGCTCATTTGTCATTCCTTTGCATTGCAAGTTGTGTCATTAATATACATATGTTTTCCTTCTGTAAGTGAAGTGAGTTACTCATAATATTGTAGAATCTTACAGAAAATTCTTAGTCAGCTTTTTCAATAAAAATAAAGGCTTTGAATGGTGGTTGGTGAGCAATTTTGACATTTTTTTCGGGTTAATGGACACTTTTGCATGACATAAATTTATTTGTTTAATGATTTATGTACATAAAATTATAGCCGAGGCAGAATAAAAAATCCAAGCGGTACAAAAATCAGTTTCCCGTACCGGGAATCGAACCCGAGCCTCCTGGGTGAAAGCCAGGTATCCTAGCCACTAGACCATACGGGAGATGGCGGTAAATCTCAAATTACAGTTAATAATTTTTGCGAGCAAAACGTCATTAAAACGATTAAAATAACGCTAAAAATAGCAATTACAAAGTATTGCGCAATTAATTAGAACTGGAGATTAGTCATGTTCGAAGACATGACTAATCTCCAGTTCTAATGAATATTAACTATGAATTTATTTGTATTATTATTTGGTTTTTTTTTTAGTTGCCAATTCGCAATTTCAATTGAACATGTGATTTTGAAGAATCAAGAAATGAAAGGAATTGAGAGAGGGCCGGCCGTGCGAGTGAGACTCGTGCACGAAGGGTTCCGTACCATTATTTATAAAAACCAGTAAAACGCTCCGCCGCCGCGCCGACCCGTCAGGTGCCTGCTGTTATATTCTATACTCTTCTGTTATCTCACCGTGTACAAAAAGAGCGGTTAAACTCTGCATCCAATCCGAATCCGTGAAAATACGTTCCAAAATAGATATAGAACTGTGTCTGTGCTAGTTTACTCACTAGTTCCAACGTCCGTCATCTGTGAGTCTCCAATTCGGAAGAAATATTGACGGACAGCTGTGGCCGTAGCACTGTTTGTATGAACAATTCGGACATGTCCAAAGATGGCCCCTGAATAGCTTGGTATTTAATCAGAGATCATTTTTTTTTAACTTTATCCCACACTAGTATTTACTCCTGTATCGTGGGTGCGCAAGACACTCAGACCCGGAACAATTATCTGAAGGCCATACAAATATTTGTTCCAAGCGGGGATCGAACCCGCGACTCGTAGCGCAGCAGCCGAACGCTCAACCATTGCGCCAACCGCGTCGTCAAATATCTAAATTTGGTCCGAATTTTATATTCGTATTTAAACGGATCCGGATCGGGTGCTCATTCGATGTTTTTCTCGATATTGATAACGGCAACAAGAAGACACTTGAAATATTCACTTTATAAATCTATACTAATATTATAAAGCTGAAGAGTTTGTTTGTTCGTTTGTTTGTTTGTTTGAACGCGCTAATCTCAGGAACTACTGGTTCGCATTGAAAAATTATTTTTGGGTTGAATAGACCATTTATCGAGGAAGGCTTTAGGCTATATATCATCACGCTTAAGCCAATAGGAGCGGAGCAGCGATAAAGAATGTTTTAAAATCGGGGATTCCACGGGGACGAAGTCGCGGGCAGCAGCTAGTAAACAATAAAATTATATCAGAATCAGAATCAGAATCAGAATCAGAATTTTATTTTATTTACATATAGTAAAACAAATATTTAAGTAAGACTATACAACAGATATGATTATTTGCCATTTTTATAGATAATTTTTATTTATTTATTTAAACTTTATGTACAATAGTGGAACATGGGCGGACTTAATGCAACAAGGGATTCTCAACCAGTCAACCTTGCTCAGATAATGATGCGGAACCCTTCGCGCGCGAGTCCCACTCGTACGGCCGGCTGGGCCTCTTTCAATTCATTTAATTTCTTAATTCTTCAAAATCACACGTTCAATTGAAATTGCAAATTGGATGACTAAAGAAACCCGGCAATCTACTTATAAATTGATAGTAAGTATGAACTGGAGATTAGTCATTTCAGAAACATTGCGCAATACTTTGTAATTGCTACTTTGAGAGCTATTGTTATTTTAATATTGTTTTAATGACGTCTTGCGTTCTGCAATAAAACGGCCTTTACTCGGAAAAATTATTAACTGTAATTTGAGCCCCATTATCATCTCCCGTATGGTCTAGTGGCTAGGATACCTGGCTTTCACCCAGGAGGCTCGGGTTCGATTCCCGGTACGGGAAATAGTATTTTTGCATTGCTTGGATTATTTTATCCTGAGTGCTTAAATTTTATGTACATAAATCACTAAATAAATTTAATTTACGTCATGCAAAAGTGTTCACTAACCCAAAAAAAATGTCAAAATTGCTCTCAAGCAACCATCACTCAAAGCCTTCATTTTTATTGAAAAAGCTGTCTAAGAAGTTTCCCTAAGATTCTTTCTCTAATACATACATCTATTAATGACACAACTTGCAATGCGTAGGAATGACAAATTAACCAAGGGAATGGAAACATTAATTAACTAAAATATCACGACCCCTTATTGAATGAAGGAGCGAGGTGAGTGCCTTTATAAACATATCATATATTATTTATCAATGCTAAGTCATTATACATCAGTGTCGCAGTACTGAAATATCATCCAATGGGGTGAATTTTCATACTAGATTATACACCTCATGATAACCATAGGTCAAAATTATATTTTCTCTTGGCTTCCGCACAAAAGACAGAACACATTGAGACAAAAAAAAAAACAACCGACTTCTAAACAAAAAAAAAAACACAATAAGTATAAAAAAGCTCTATATAGAGAATAGTTGCCTTATCCATATTAATTAGGTACGTTTAGTTTAGTTACCCCTCTAAGAAACAAGTCTTTTATCTCCCAAAAACTTTAATCCAATGTTATCGCACAAACACGGTCAACTTACGGCCGAACCCAATAACCGATCTATCACATACTGGAGATAGAAAAACAAATGAAACAACAGAAAAATCAAGAAAAATTATATAGGTTTTCTGTTGTTTCATTTGTTTTTCTATCTCCAGTATGTGATAGATCGGTTATTGGTTTCGGCCGTTAGTCGTCGTTGTGGAGTCTCTCGATTGATAAATAAAATAAAATGTGATTCATCCACGAAACTAGAGTAATTAAAATCGGGGCAACTATACCCCTTTTTTCTGGATGGGAAATCAACAAATGATTTCCCCCGCTCTGGGCGGAGCGGAAGGGAGTGTCAGACTCTTACTGACAAAAACCCAGGTCCAGGGCCGCCGTGACTCTTTCGAACTAATTGCGCAATCTTAGCAGGCACTGACCCTATGGTGCCCCATCTTCCTTGCTGTCAGTTCTTTAAGGCGCGCGTGGAACACGACGCACCGTCGACCCAGGCCTGGTTGCTATCGGATGGCGAGCCATCCATAGCTCGCCGTCCGCAGGCCCGCGCCTACGGGCGGGCGGTGGCCGGAAATCGCCCTGCGTTTGCCGACGCCCGGGGCGTCTTCTGTTGCGGCGGCTGGAGCGTGAGGTTTCCCTCTCCCGCACGACGCAGTCCGCCTCCTCCTTCGCTAGGCAACTATACCCTTGAGAAAAAATAAACAATAATACTATCCTGGTTTTACTCTAATAAAAATTAATGCCCATCGCTATATTAAACTCACCGTACTCTCTCTAGCAACATTAATAATGGTCTATCATCGTACTGAGATGTACAGCAATAATTCTGTATACAAACTTCTCCTTGGTTCTCGTACAGACAGCCGGTGAACAAAGTTTGTCACCCCCGCCCTCGCTACCCTTTTCTCGTCCCCTAAAACCCCCCGGTACATGGTACCAATAATTTAGCGACATCGCAACCCTAAGTTTGCATCGTAACAACACAAGGTGCGCGGTAGTGTGGTTTGAGATGAAAGTGAAACTATTAACTATTCGAGTTGGTTTTGTTGAATATAAAGAAGGCGATTGAACAATTGGAAATATAGTAATATTTTTAAAGTACTAGACATAGTATTGCATAGGAGGTGAAATACTGGTATTCAGCTGAATACGGTTTGACTGGAAGCCGACACCAAGGCAGATGATGACAAAGACGTAGAATTGTTGAAACGCTACACGATCGCTTAGAACAATGAAAACCTATCCCGACTTTGTTTTATACTATGTAGTAATATTACATAGTATAAAACAAAGTCGCTTCCCGCTCTTGTGACTCACCATCGAACGGGTGCAATGCTGATACTAAATTTCTACTATATTATGCATGTATTATACATATTGTTGAGAGGCCAAATAAAGACGTCCAACGATGTTTTTATAACAATTATATTAAATAGAAATTACATATCCGCGTCCATTCTTTAGACGTTGATGAACGTAGAATGCTAATTGTACACACACTTTTTACAACGTAAAGTAAAGATGTCTGCTGTCTTGATTGTGCGTCGTTATCTATTACGCCGTGTCATCGCCGCGTTGCGTTCCTTCCGGTGTTGCCACCTTTCGGGTGCGTTCCAAGTACGCGCATTTAGGCGCGTTCACATATAAACCATCACATTGCATATATCTACTAAAAAAACTGCATCAAAATCCGTTGCGTAGTTTTAAAGATCTAAGCATACATAGGGATAGACAGACAGCGGGAAGTGACTTTGTTTTATACTATGTAGTGATATAGTATACATAAATCCTGAGCAGTGAGCAATTAACCACGCTTAAGAACTATACATACTCCCTTTTTCTTATCCCTCTGAACACCCTGTACTAGATTATACTAACTCAACATTGTTCATTGTTGTTCGTTGTTCATTGTTCTAGTAAAATGAAAGGAAAATCTGAACTAAACTTTACAATAACTAAGCAAGAAGACATTACATATGTATATTTGATTTAAGAGCGTGTACGCCGTATGGCATTTCATAAAAATTTTCAAGTCACTATTTTGCAAAATTACTGAACTGATTTTAATGAAACTTCACACATATAAGCAGGATACATAGGTCTAATAAGTTAGTTAAAACATTTTCGAAATGTCTTATTTAAAAAAAGATAACTGGAAAGGAATTTAACTGTAACACTATTTATCGAAAATGTTTTCAGCTAACTTTTTAGACTTATGTATCCTGCTTATGTGTACAAAGTTTAATTAAAATCGGTTTAGTCATTTCGGGAAATAAGGACTTGATAATTTGTATGAAATGCCGTACGGCCGCGGCGTATACGCTCTTAAGTATAAACATTTTGGTCCGTTTTTACCATGTATCAGTCATACATACTTAAAACATACACCTCCAAGGATTCAATACAAAGACAGAATTTCCAACTTTGTAGTTACCTATGTAAGTGCGCCAAGTTAAACGGGAACCGTAAAATAGTTCAGTTTTATAATCCAGTTAAATGTTTCAGCCGTTTGACGTTCGGAACTTTTGAACAGTTTATAGTCAAACATTCGGTTTGATGATTTTAGGATATTTAATGGCATACGTGAGCTGTGCCTGAAGTTATGTGAAGGTAGCTTTTGGTTTGTGGTCGTTTGGACTTTTTTTAAGACTTAGGTACCTTTTATTATGGATTGGAAATCATCAAATGACTCCTTTCGCTCAGAGAGGTGCGGATGGGAGTGTCAGACGGCCTGTGGATGGTGAGCTATGGGTGGCTCGCCGTCCGTCGTGTTCCACGCGCGCCTCAAAGAGCTGTCGGCAAAGAAGACGGGTCCCCATAGGGTCAGTGTCTGCTAGGGTTGCGGAATTTGTTCGTAAGAGTCACGACCCTGTAACCCACAGGGTACTAGAAGGATCACGGGTGAGTTTTAGTCAGTAAGAGTCTGACACTCCCTCCCGCTCCGCCCAGAGCGGGAGAAGTCATTTGATGATTTACCATCCAGAAAAAAAAGGTAGTGTCAGACTCTTACTACTACTAAAACCCATCTGTGTTCTGCCCTTTGCGTTCCAGTGACTCTTTCGAACCAATTCCGCAACCCTGAAAGACTTATATACCTGTCTTGTTTTTTGGCATAATATCGCACATGGCTGGGTTAGATAGCACGTTGTCTGACATGATTCACCGATACTTATAATTGCCCTATTCTTGGACTACGCAATATTTTAATACACGAAAATCCTCTGGAGAAACGTAGCCTAAAATATTCATGTATACCCCTTTTATAACGTACATCCCTAACATCTATGAGATATAACTATATTTATTTTGATTTGGTTAAAAGTAACAATTAAATACTTCAATCTTTCTTGTGTCAATTCGAACTAGATGAGGCCGGTGTTTCCAACAATAAACAAAATAAATATTTACACAAATCATAAAGGATGCTTTTCAGCGTTTGTGTATCGTAGTTTCACGCTATATCCACAAGGGAGTATGCAGAATAGCGAGTGCAACACTATCAGTTCTATCTTGCACGTGTCAAACTTTGTTCTTGCCTAGTTACTTATTCAACATGTTTTGGCTTCCGAGACTACATTTCATTTGTTTTTGTCTATTTATAAACAAGATAGAGTTGTTTGTTTGTATGTAGGAGTTAATGTAAGGATCGGGTTTCGATGTTCTTTCACTGATTGAAAACTTCACTAAATATCTTATTATCCTGAAATAATTCACAGTCTGGTCCCAGTAATGTTCCTGGTTAATTTCTGCCAAATGAGGCATGGACTATTCCATTGTCTTTTGAAATGCTTGACAGGTTTGATTTGTAAATCGTTTAAATTTACATAATCTAGAACATAATTTTAAGAAAAAAAGTAAAATAATATATCTGCGTCAGGCATCAAGCATACTAAGAAAACCATATTTATTCAGATGTGAGAAACAAAGTGAATGCGTCATTGATGAAGTTGGTCGTATTTGTAAATATAATAACTATTTGTACAAAACTATGGCAGTGGCCGTACTACGAAGTGCCAATGCTATCATGATTCAGTGTGCGGGAAAGGGATAGTGTTATATGTCTTGTGTAACTCCGTCTCTCTCTGACACAGGAATCATGATGGATTTAAGACTTCATGGTAAGGCTGCAGGTCTAAGATGCAGCTGTTTCAATATCAATCCATACAATGTACATTGATTACTAGCACACCAATTGCGTAAAATCGCAATGTCTTCCAAAATAGAAAGGAATGCCAGATCCATTGCTTCATACATATATAAATACTGTCTGTTCGACAGTGTAAAACCCTCAATGAATAATGTTGAGATCTGTGTGTTGCGTAATCCTCACATATACCTTTTTTTTTGGTTGGGAAATCATCAAATGACTTCTTCCGCTTTGGGCGGAGCGGAAGGGAGTTTCAGACTCTTACTGACTAAAACCCACCCGTGATCCTTATAGTGCCCTTTGCGTTCCAGGACCACGGTGACTCTTTCGAACTTCCGCAATCCTAGCAGGCACTGACCCTATGTGGTCCCGTCTTCTTCGCTGACAGCTCTGTGAGGCGCGCGTGGAACATGACGCGCCGTCGACCCGGGCCTGGTTGCTATCGGACGGCGAGCCACCCATATCTCCGCCGGGCCGGTGGCCGGGAATTGCCCCGCGTTCTCCGACGCCCGGTGCGTCTTCTTTTGTTGCGGCGGCTGGAGCATGAGGTTTCCCTGTCCCGCACGCGATTACCAGCATAACCTCACATATACCTTGAAAACATTGGCGTCGTTAAGTGTTCTGGCTACAGACTACTTGCAATAAAGATCCCCAATGACAGTCGGGATCAACTAAGGTGTGGTACAAACTAAGCATATTTAAATAGCCCCGACTTCAGTCCAACACATAAAATAAACCCCTGAACACACTGACGTGTCTGGCGGACCTCAGTGCAAACCGATGCGGTCCCAAGGGACCTTAGTGGCAGCTTATTTGTACAACGGGACGTACAACTTTGTTCATATTAGTTTGTTTGCCAAATAGCTGGGAGGTGGCTTTGAAAAATTAAATGTATGATTGTGTTTGTTGGCTAATGGATGGAGCGTTGTTTAATTTTGTGTTAGATGAGTATATTATAAACCTGGTATCACCAAGCAAAGTCTGAGTAAATATTTGGGGATATCAAGATCTAAGTTTAAGCATTGTTTGCCGAGGTCAGTCCTCAGAGCTGAGGCTCGTTAAGGCGTTTCCCTGACCAAATAACCTTGAGCATTCGTTCCTTTTTTACCACCCGCACCCTGCGCACGAAGAATTCACACAATTTTTGGAATTAATTCAATAAAAAGATAAGCGATCTTTTGAAATGACGAAAACGTGTATAATATAGATTTTTAAATTATCTATCCATTAGTGTAATCCTCAAATGATTAGAGCGTTGCATTTAGCAACAGATGCATAGAATCAACAATTTTAGTCATTTTTAAAGTAGATTTTAAATTTATTCATAACACATAAAAACAAATTAGAACGTTGAATATGATGATAAAACATCGAACATTAATAATGTGCTTTTACATGTAGATTATTTATTTTCTCATAACTAATGAGTTAATAGTCTCTGAAAAGCGAAGAAAAACGCACTATCGCAAGGTTTTGGTCGGGGTTTCGCCTTAGCAGGCCAAATGTTAGTCCCGGCTGTCATTTGTCGATCTACTAGCGAGCAGCGCTTCGCTGGGGTACAATGCTGATACTAACTATACCTACAGAATGTCTTTACATTGAACGTTCACAGCTTGTCATGAAAAAAATGTGTTTATTTACGACATCACATTAGAAACCTCTAAAATTATCAGTGTTTCTCTATTATGCTATGCATGTATTATACATGTAAAAATTCCTCTTGAATCACTGTATGTATTAAAAAATCGCATCAAAATCCGTTGCTTGCGATGAAAGTTACGGGTAGTTAAGCCAAGAACTATGACACCAGTCTTGCAAAGGGGTACCCAGTAACTGGGTTGTTGAGTTCGAAGCCAACCCCACCGTAGTTATGCTAGACTAACTAGCCTTTAGGCCAGAAACGACCGTCAAAGATGTAAAAAAATAGCAGCTGGCTCAAACGGCTTTTGAGTCAGGATCCAAATCAAAACTAAATCGCTTTTTCTCGCGAATTTGGTCCTGTGGCCTATTCCACAGGAATCGTGTATTTTTTGGGTAGAAAAAATACGGCGATATTGCAGTTTTCTATCAGAGATTTTCGCGAGATTTTCGCTTTTGGTTCAATACGTACCTTCCAATCTCAGGGATTTAAAAGACGCATATTCTTTTTGTTTCTGTTCGACAATTTGCTACTGCTTATAAAATGTTATTTTGTCTGGACTAATCTGGAGACTGCCCAATCAGCGCGTAAGTGTAATACCCATTAAAGTTTAAAAACCACACGTATTTTTTTTAATTTTATTTAATGGGTCACTCACCAAGAACTTTTTACTTACCTACTTTCCCTTAAGTACCTAATAAAAAGCAAAGTAAATGAAAAAAAAATTGTGAGTGTCCCAAAAGTCACAAAGAAGTTTTTATTTACTTTTCTCCAAATAATGAGAAGAAAAATAAATAAAAACTTCTTTGTGAGTGTCCAACTCAATTTTGACCAACGCGAAAATAGTTCTTAAAAAAATACATTTTAAGACCGGGAAAAAAATCCCGGCAGTTTTAGATTCTAATATTTTATATTCCAAGAATCGTTCACTAAAGCCAAGCCAAGTCCTACAAGAAATATAGAGGTCCTAATCGGAATAAATTCACACCTACGAATAAAAAAAAAATATCTAACACATGTAAATCACAGGCTAATATCCAATTTTCCGTCTATCTGGGACCCTTATAACTCAACAGGATGCCGGGAACGCGCCACTCTAGTGACAAAAACTGTCGGGTAGAATGGGACGCAGATAGAGCTATAAATCTTCGGGATTGATTCCCGGGATTCCGTGTCAGGATGTCCGCAGGTCAAGCAGTATTATTCATGTTCGGTGCGAAGGGTTATTTTCATTGTTTTAACCTGTAACATAGGTTCATATCTCGGGAACGGAGTTTTCTTCTTGCCAATCGTAAGTTTTATTAGTTCATTTGTTGCAGCCAATATTAACTTTAATTCGTTGTAAGTGACTGTCAGTTGCCCTTTATTTAATAAAATAAAAATAATAGGAATTTGAAATGCGAGATTTGGTGTACCAAGCAAAAAAATAAGCATAGTACTCGTCATTTATCATTATGTTAAATATTTCTAGTACTTGTATTCAAGAAAGCAGACAGCGGTCACCACCATTTGCATACAGCATATAAACTTGCCTACAGCTCTCAAAGATAACAAGCTGGAGCATACATATTCATGGGACAACAGTAAGTCTTTACTGTACCAGCATATTTTATTTACGACAGCAATAATCTTAAGTGTGCGGCTTTTAGTGCAATCGCCTGGAATACACCAATGCAGGCGTGCCATATGTAAAAACTATGCAATTGTGCAAATGGGTGTATGAGTACAGTTGCACGAGTAGTTCCACGTTTCGAGTTTGTGGGTACTAGTGGTAAGGTAGTTTTTGTGTACACTAAATGATTATATATTAATTGTGTTTGGGCTTATTGAGTTAGCTCGTGGTTAAATAATTGAAGACTACACGGGGAAAATAATTAATGTCATCTTTTCTATGAAACTGAGCTGAATTTTATTAGGCAAAACCATCGTAGTCAGCTGTCAAAGTTAGATTTGTATGCACCCCTAGTTTTTAATTAGTACAAATACTTTAAGGGCTTATTAGAAAAGGTCTTGTATTATTTAAGAAAAGTCTCAAAAAATATGTTCATAAACAGCAAAGTTATTAGCGTTTTTTATATCCTAAAATGCCACTCAACTTATAAAAATATTGTACAGGCTATTGATTTATGAATGAATATATATAGGTAGGTAATTCAAAAGGGACTGACTGACTGACATAGTGATCTATCAACGCACAGCCCAAACCACTGAACGGATCGGGCTGAAATTTGGCATGCAGGTAGATGTTATGACGTAGGCATCCGCTAAGAAAGGATTTTGATTAATTCTACCCCCAAGGGGATAAAATAGGGGATGAAACTTTGTATGAAACTTTGTCAATTTTAAACCGAACGGGCTGAGAGTTACAAAATCGGGGGTAAAGTAACTATTCCACGCGGTTGAAGTCACGAGCAGAAGCTAGTGAATGAATAAATGACGATTAAAATGGAAAAACACTGCGCGTAGTATTTTCTAGTAGCAATTGTTATGAATGTTGATTCTATTATGAATTTACCATTTATTAAAAAACTCCGTGAACAATTTTAGGTTTTTATTTTTTTACTATTGACTACACAAATATGATCAGTAACGGATACGGACAGAGCTCTGTTTTTTTTGTACTATATAAAAACTAGGGGTGTATATGTGTATCCAACGCAAGAAACGTGAATTTCCACGCGGTTGAGAATTGGTATGCGCCGTCAATGCCTCAAGTCGGCTATTACAATAGTGTCAGAATGGTCTGTCTTTGATTTCATAATTGTTGATTTTGACAAGTTTAGTAATCTACTAATATAAAAGAGTAATTATGACTTTCCGATGGTCAACCACTGACACTCCATTGAAAGAAATGGCATAGAATATTAATCTGGTACATAATGACAAATTAATAACAGGCGTATGCGATAATCTGCTTATATTTTGACAGTTCTTTTGATCAGTGACCTATCATTAGAACGTCATTTTGCTGTCATTGCTTTTAATAGCTTGGTTATCAAAAAGTATTACAAGGCCATTGACCAACCAATGGTCGACCATTATAAATGTAGCAGATTACTAACTTTTAGCAAAATGACAATGGGATCGTTTTGGAATGACAAATTTATAAAAATAGCAGACTTGGGACCCAGGATTTTTTCCCGAGAATTCTTCAATAACAGCCGCATCGGTCGATTTTTGAGATCAGCAACCCTACCATGACGTCTTAAATCCATCATGATTCCTATGTCAGAGAGAGACGGAGTTACACAAGACGAATATCACTGTCCCTTTCCCTCACACTGAATCATGATAGCATTGGCACTTCATAGTACGGTGTTGCCTGTAGGGCAACACTTGCTCAAGATCTTTCCATACCAAGACTCATCCAAGCCTCAAAAAACATGTTAAGCCGCTTGATGTGTCATGCGCTATTCTATCTAAAGCTTTAAGTCTAACGTAAAATACAGACAACTATCTCCACGAAGCTGTACAATTTCATTGACAGCAAACTGCAGTTGTCCGATACAATTTTTCCGTTCATCCTTTCCGACAAACTTTGAAGTTTGAACAATTGAAGATCCCCGATGGCGAGGCGATTTAGCTCACTCTTTCAGTTGTTTGCTGAAAGAACGGATTTCGAGTTTCCTTCGAATTTTGCGGTTATTTTATGATTATTTTTTGTTGAGATGTTCTTTGATGAAGTAAATTTTCTGCTACCATAAAGCTCGATTGATTTTCAGTATAGCCTTCTAACGAAGTGTTAGCCCATCAAAACTCTTCATATGATTTAGGTTTGAACAGACTTACTTTATTAGCGTTTCTTTTTAACCAACAGTGTAAGGACTTAAAAAATGGATTCAGTCGCCAGTTTTATTATAATTCTTCTTGTGTACGAAAAGTTTAATTCTATCTCTCTATCTATATCAGTGGTCTTTGTAGTATATTTTTGCCCCTGCGGACCAATGGTGATTTCCAGGAGAAAAAATGTAGTCCACGGAAGGTTTAAAATTCCAAAAATGTCATTGTTATATTTTCTATAGAAGGTCTCTGCTAGAAACAAATCAATATCGAAGTAGTCCCGGGTCAAATTAAGGTTCCGAAGTACTGATCTATATATGTACATACTGGTATATACATGGTATTCAGTAGCTGCTACCGGTTTAGACTATCATAGTTGTTTCGTCTACTCATCATTTTATTTGACTCTCTTGTGGGACTGACAAAGGAACCCTTTAGACAGATTTCTACGTAAAGATGTCCCCAAAAAAACAGGGTTCATCCCAAAGACCTTTTGCTCTACAATAAAACCCCTTGTAACAGATTATTGCGATATCATTTTTCTGCAATACTGCTATCCTTATTATCAATTTGCTTTTTCCACCGACTTTGCCTGTCTGAATGTCGATAATTTTACTTCTTCATGATTCTGGCCTTCTGGTAGTTTGTGAGTTATGCTTCCAGAGTCTTCGTTTGAGCTTCTGTTTATTGAACAGTCACCGGTAAGCTATGTGATTTACTGGAATAAAAATAGTCTAGTGTTACTCCAGGTAATGAACGAACTGGCTCCGATAACAACCAGGCCCGGGTCGACGGCGCATCGTGTCCACGCCCTCCTCAAAGAGATGTCAGCAAAGAAGAGGAGGCCCCATAGGGTCAGTGCTAGCTATGGTTTTTTTCTAAAGATTCACCGAGGCCTGGAACGCAAAGGCATTAGAAGGAACACGGGTGGGTTTTAGTCAGTAAGAGTACTTCCTTTCGTTCCGCCCAGAACGGAAGAAGTCAAGTCCTTTTAGAGTTTTGCTTCAGTCGACGCCGGCTGTCGCTGAAAACTAGGACTGTGACACAGTCTCACACTCGAGTTCAAGCATTATGCTGAGCGATCTCCGTTTTGCCCGGATGTGATGCATATCTTGCAAATTGTATAAGTTAGTATTTTTTATGGTATGCGTCATGCCCTCCCGTTTTTCTTTCTTTAATATTTTTTTTGTGTGGTTGAGCAACAAACATCGAAACAAATAAACTTTCACATTTATTATATTAGTAGGCATCTGTTTAGTAATAACTTCAATTCAGCATTATTGCATTTTTTCTCCTTCGCCGCTATGTTCGGCTTATCCTTTCTGTTTAATTCGACGGAAAATTGCGATCGATCCAACAGTTAATTTTTTATTGTTAGTAACTAAAGAGACGGTATCAATTTGAGAATGGGAGAGATTCAGCGTTGAATTGACTTATCCCTCCGTCGATAATGTATTCTGATTTTTTTTTGTGCATGATAAATAGAGGGTTAAATGCATTAGTAATGCTTTATGCTTTCGTTTGTTCATTTTTTAATAGAATATGTGACGAGTATATGTACGTTAAGATAAAGGCAATGGAAAAAAGTTAGAGAAATTATGTATTTGTAGGGTTCCGTACCCAAAGGTTAAAACGGGACCCTATTACTCTGTAGGTATGTCTGTCTGGTGAACTTTTCACGGTTGATGTATTTCTGTTGTAGTATTTGTTATAAGAACCAATACTAAAACACAGAATAAAATAAATATTTAAGGGAGCTCCCATACAAAAACTTGCTTGATATTGATAACAGAAACAGGTAGACGCTTGAAATATTCATAGAATATTTAATAATATTTTCCCTTTAAAAATAAATAGTTAGATTAAAATAAAACAAATATTCAAGAGGGGCTGCCATACACCAGACACGATTTTATAGGTACGGAACCCTTCGTGCGCGAGTCCGAACAACAGTTACAACCTACTTAAAAAATAAATATTATATCATTAAATTGATGCACAACAAAACTTGGCCCTAATGAACTTGCAAGCAAGTTGCATTGCGAGTAACCGAGCGTTTTGGGGGATTGTTTTTTTGTCTTTTCTTTGTGCTGGCCTAGTTTGAATAAATGAATTTTGATTATGGTTTTGATTTTGATCATTCACTCGATCGTTCCAATATATCCGTGATTTACTGAGAAAAAATGGTTTATGATTTCACGCATTATTTTATAGTTGCTCACAAGTGGTAACGCGGCCTTGAAAGTGTTAAACGAGTTCTTCTTCAGATTAAATATGAAACTTTCAATCCTGTTTACTCAGGCCTCCCCTCTAGGAGAGGGAATGGGCCGTAATCCACCACACGGGCCCAGTGCGAGTTGGTGAATGTCACATGTCAATTTTTGGTTCTAGGACATGCCTTTCCTCACAATGTTATCCTTTACCGTTTTGAGAATAGTAGTGATGAAATTAATAACACAAAGTAATGTAATGTGCCTGGCTGGGCTTGAACCCGCGGTCTACAATGCGTAAGTCGAGTAGTGCTTTATCAAGACCAAATCCAAAAATAAATTGAAGTATCTTAAATTCCATATCCACCAAGATTTTTTTTATCTAACCGCATAATTAATACAGAGAGCACCGATTATAATTACTTTTTGACCATTTCAAGCCACAAACTGTATAAAACTAAGAGTAAAAAATATGAAATTAATAATTAATTAATTCACGGTACGACCAGCTTATACAAACTCAATTAACTAAGTAAGGCCCCAAGAAAAATCTGCAGATGACAAGTCCAATTTGCAAGGTGCTGGTAATTAGTGACTTTCTGATTTTTAGTTCTAACTTGAAACTTTGAAAGCCGGAGATTTCATTAATTAAAAGTGTTTTAACTTTAATTGTTATTATGGGTAGGTATTGTTTTGACGGTTTCATTAATTCACTAAGTGGTTTTTTTACTAAGTACTCAATACTTAATTCCATAAGTATTACATAGATGATACATAACAAAGTAAGAGATCAATATGGAACCTATCAGGCACAGTAAAATAAGGGGAGAGAAGAGCTGAGCAGCAATTAAAGGAAATCAATATTACGTTAAATTACATTGATGTACTATATAAATATGTATGTATTTTTATTGTAAGGTCGGTGTATATAGGTATAGTATATTAGTTATTTTAATTTCATGTACATATTATTTACTAGTAGTCAGGAGATGGATAAACGAAAGAGTATTCGGATTGAATGCTTTATTATTTTAGTGCTGGTATTTTATATACATTTTTGAGTTCTTAATATCATAGATATAGGGCAGGAGACCCACTATAGTAAAAAAAAAATTGTTACCCTGTTGTTGGAGTTACAGATAAGCGGGTTGATTTTGCACGAACTATAAATACCGCGCGCCGATATCCAACGTTAGGCCTGATATACAAGTTATATCAACTGGGTGCGCCAGATCATCTCGTGCTCATCTTGCGAGACTATTTGTCAAACCGCACCTTTCGGTACCGTATCGAAGGTGCGCTTTCGTCTCCCCACCCCATTCATGCCGGAGTACCGCAAGGCGGTGTCCTCTCTCCCTTGATCTTCTCGCTGTACACCAGCGACATACCCACCAGTGCTCAGACGCAACTTGCCCTATTTGCCAACGACACGGCCATCTACCGCTCCGGCAGTAGTGTAAAGGCAATAGCCGGCCACCTCCAGAAATCCGCCGACGCACTAGGCGCCTGGTTTCGGAAATGGAGAGTGGAAGTCAATCCGGAAAAGAGTCAAGCGATCCTGTTTCACAGGCCGCGGGCTCGATTCCCTCCACTAGACCCCAGCCCGATCACCATGTTTGGCAAGCCGATCCCTTGGGTGAAGCAAGCCAAATACTTAGGTGTAATCTTTGACCGAAAGCTTACTTTCGGTGAGCACATAAAGACGGTGCGCAATCGCGCCGCTTTCGCTCTCGGTAGGCTCCACCCCATGCTGAATACACGCAGCAAGCTTTCCCTTAAATGCAAGTTGCGCATTTATACAACGTGTATACGCCCGATTATGATCTATGCGTGTGCTACCTTTGCGCACACTAAGTCGTACCGGATCCATAGGTTGCAAGTAATCCAAAACCGATTTCTGCGGAAGGCCACGGGTGCCCCGTGGTTCGTTAGAAACGATCGACTCCATGTCGACCTCCGCATTCCAACTATTAAGCAATTCATGAAGCGCCTTAACAAGCGTTTCATAGATTCCGCCGATTCGCATCAGAACCCTCTCATTGTATCGGCCGCCCGATACACTCCCTCCAAGATTAGTAGGATTCGCCGTCCACGGCACTCCCTAGTCGAACCCGACGACCCCATCACCTTACTTCAAGAGAGTAATAGGGAAACCAGTACGATTAGAAAAAACAAAAACAGACCGCGTTCCGTATCCCGGCCTCGCCGACGAGGCTCATCGCGACGCCCCCGTAACATCCCTCCCCGACTTTTGCCTAACGAGCCAGCCCGCGCCGCTGAGCCATTAGCGTTAAATCCCCTAAATAATAATAACTGACCCAGCCTGTCCCTTGCTGCCCCTCTCAATGACCCCGTTAAGCCGAGGCCCGTATCCCACAGGGGATGCCCTTAGCGAAGCGGTCATTTAGCTTTTAGTAGTTTTTAGCCCTGGCTGGGGGCCTTAAATTCATTTGAGGCCACCACAGGATTGTCCGGTTAAGCAGTAACCAGCCTTAGTGTGCTGAAATGCGAGTGGTCCATTCCAAAAAAAAAAAAACCAACGTTAGGCCGCCACAAGCAAACCCGGTTGAGCAGTCGACAACCCTAGGTCGAACTACGAGAAGACACTCATAAAAAAAATCGACAACCCTAGGTTGAACTGCGAGAAACCACTCATAAAAAAAAGTCAAACATTAGTTGTGTGACCGCGCTCACATCGCGTGGACGTTGATGCTACAGGAACAAGAAATTGACACAGCTCCGCGTGCAAGTCCGTTGCATCGCTGTAACCATGAAGAATTTACAGGCTGTTGTTATTTGGTCGTTGTATTAAATTAGATATGAAATTAATACGGGCTACCTCGGGGCTCGGCTGAGTTGTCCCAACGCGGGGGTATACGTACCCACACGGGGGGACAGCACAGACCGCCAGGCAGGTCTTCTCATGCAACCGAGCGGGTGGGCGGGTTGCGGATAGCCCAGCTCCGGCTGGGGGACCGCCACCCGACTACTCGGGGTCGATCCCTCAGTCGGAGTGTCTCGACTGAGACTCCGGACAAGAGAAGTTTCCCGAAAGCCAAAATCCAAGGCCTAGGGTTATCCCAGCACCCTATTTCCTTCAACTCACCCACTCCAACCTTCATTCCCTCCTTCTCCTACACTCCTGTCGGTCCAGAGGAGGGGCAACCTCGATTCCAAAAAAGCCCAACAACCAAACCACCATCATGAAGCAGAAAGTAAAAATAACTACCCAGGTGGGTCCCGGCCAAGCCGGGGAATCCCATGCCGACTCGTCGGTCAGCCCCCATCGTATTCTGGGAGGGGGCAACCTACTGCCCAATGATGCCGCGCCTTCAGCGCGACAGGCTGCTGTCACAGCGCCACAAATAACAACACACACAGACTCGGCTGCGGTACACGCGCCCACTACCCTGACATCGGCTGCGGCACACGCGCCACTACTGACACAGACGAAGCCTTCCACCAGTGCCTGGCAACAGAGCATTGTTCGGAACAGCTTCAAAAACAACCCCGACTCTGACCAGAAAGACGTGGACGACCTCGGCGGGCGAAGTACGCATGCATAAGCGCGAAAAAGCCTTAGCTGGGGAAAGGAAAAACAGCGGCCAGATGCACGCAGCCCGCGAAGGCAATAGCCGGAGCGGCGCGCAGACGGCTGCTGCAGAGCAAGTACGCGACCAGCCGCGAGTCCGCGAAGGGGCAACCCAGCGCGAAAAACGGCCGGACGCGGAAACGCGTAACCAGGGACGAGTCCGCGAAGGGGAAACCCAGCGCGAAAAATCCCTGGAAACGTTGGAATCAACCGGAGCAGAAAGCCCGAACCAGGACCGACCCAGACCAGACACAGAAAGACCACCACGAAGGAGGGCGAGGGGCAAGCGGCTCCGGGCCCCGCACAGGGGAGACCCAGCGTCCCATATTCGTCCGGGTGCCTCTGAACCACAACCCGGGCCTAGCGGCTTGGGGGCGGCATAGAGGGAACGCCCGGACGATACGGCCTCGCCGAGTACGCTTCAGGGAAACCCGAAACGTGTGAGGACCCAGGCCGCTCAAGGGGAGCAGAGAACCTACGCGCGGGCCACAAAGGATATCCCGGCGCGGCTCTCCGTAGCGATCTGCTTCCCCCCCCCGTCCAGAGACCTGACAGTGACCGAAGCGACTTACGTACGGACTGAACTAGAGAGGCTAGTCATGGAGACCGACCGAACCAAACCACTCCCGGCCTTCCGCGGTTACCCCAGGGTAGCGGACGGCACCGTGCAGATGTGGTGCGAGGACGACAACGCCCTGACTTGGCTGACTCTGAATGCGCCCAGAATAAGACTCCCTGAGACTGACCTGACTCTGACCGTCATGAGACAGACAGACATACCTACCCGTGTCCGAGCTGCGCTATTCGTTCCCGGTTATAATGGGGACATAGTGCATCTCCAGAGTGTTCTGATCCGTCAGAACACTTGGTATGACATAGGTAGGTGGTCGCTGTATAGGGCAACTTCCGTCGGTGGGGATAACCACGGGACATACCTGACCCTGGGTATCCCGACCGATGAGGTTGAAAAGGTCTTGGGACGGGAGCGGCGTATATCGTACCTGCTTGGGTCCATATACGTCCGTTTCTTTCCCAAGACCCAGCCCTCTGACGTCAAGACTGACACTGAGACGAAAGACACGGAACCGACCCAGACTGACGACCGTGACATGGCTCGGCTAGAGGAAGAGATGGCAAGGGCGGCGATGGCCGATGCAGAGACAAACTCTGCACCACCCACATCACCCGGGTGGACAGCTGCGCTGCTCGCATCCTCGCCGACTCGCGACAATTGGCCCAGAATGGAGGAGGGGGACACACTATCCGATGGATCCGTCTCCTCCTAACTCAATCACCCCGTCAACCACACCTAACACCATCCACATAATACAAACAAACCTTCAGCATAGCCAAACTGCCACGGCTAGCCTGCGCAGGGCGCTGGAGGTGAAACCACGAACAATCGCACTTATACAAGAGCCGTGGATCAGAAGCAACAGGATATGCGGCCTTGGAAATATCGGAGGTAAATTAATACTAAATACAAACAACACAAACAGACCACGAACCTGTATATACTCACCTAAAGACGTACCCGCTACGCCACTGACCCAATTCTGTTCCAGAGACCTGACAGCGATCAGGCTCCAAACTGACCGAGATATCCCAGACCTGGTATTAGCCTCGGTGTACATGCCAGGAGACGAAGAGAACTGCCCACCGAAGGAGATGGCTGATTTGGTCCGACACTGCGAAAACGCCAACCTGGACCTGATCATCTGCACTGACTCCAATGCTCATCACCCACTATGGGGCAGTGAAGTACCGAACACCAGGGGTGAGGCATTATCCACATACTTATTTTCGACAAATCTCAACATCGTAAACCGTGGCTCTGAACCCACTTGGGTCACTGCCAGAGGACAAACGATTATAGACCTAACACTAGCCACAGAAAACGCGACAAAGTTTATTTCAGAATGGCGAGTAACTGACGAACCCTCCTGTTCTGACCACAGGAGAATTCGCTTCACACTAATTGCCAACACAAAAAAACCCGCACCCAGGCGTAATCCTCGCCGAACAAACATACCCGACTTTAAACGCCTCCTGGCTTCCTTGCTAGCAAGGCACCTAAAGCACCAAGCTCCAATAACGGACCTCACAGAACTAGAAAACACCGTAACAAAACTAACCGACTACATAACCGAAGCATATCATTCGTGCTGCAAACTAAGGGCACCACACACCAACGGTAAGGGCAACCCTTGGTGGAACGCCGAACTTAACAAACTCAGAAGTACACTACGCAAACAATTCAACAGAGCAAAAAATACGAGACTTCCAGAAGACTGGGAGACATACAAAGCAACCCAATACATCTTCAAGAAACAGATCAGAGCCGCCAGAAGAACTGCCTGGCGGAATTTCTGTGAATCCATTGAATCGAACAGCGAAGCGACACGTGTAAGGAAGATCCTATCAACCGAACAGGATCGCACGCTGGGCACACTGAAAAAAACCGATAACACTTACACACAAACAGATCAAGAGACCAGCAGGGTTCTTCTCGAAACGCACTTACCGGACTGTAACCTCCTAGAGGACAGAACATGGGCGAGCGAACCGGGACGGACCCCTGACGATCAAGATTGGTCTATAGCCCGTAACTTGGTGACAGAAGAACGGATAGCATGGGCCATAAAGACGTTCCAACCGTACAAATCCGCAGGTTTAGATGGCATCTTCCCAGCACTATTACAATGGGGAGAGAGCACCCTAACACCTTGGTTACTAGACATCTACCAGGCTTGCATAGCGCACGGATACGTACCGCTGTCATGGCGTGAGGTGAAAGTCATTTTCATCCCAAAGCCTGGCAAAACGGACTATACACAACCCAAAGCATACAGACCAATAAGTCTAACATCCTTCCTACTGAAAACCCTGGAGAGGCTCTGTGACAGATACATTCGGGATGGACCCCTGCGCCAATACCTGCTTCACAGACAACAACACGCATACTCCGCGGGGAAATCAACAGAGTCTGCACTGCACGCCGTGGTCTCGAAGATCGAATGCGCGTTTGACCAGAAATGCTCCTCACTAGCTGTCTTCATTGACATCGAGGGCGCCTTTGACAAAACCACATTCCAGAGCATCAACACAGCCCTTGGAGAGCATGGCGTGAACACGACCCTGAGTGGCTGGATCACAAACATGCTCAAGCAAAGAGCTGTACAAGTCACCATAAATGACACAAAGAGGGCCATTGTAGCGAAAGGCTGCCCCCAAGGTGGTGTCCTTTCACCACTATTATGGAACCTTGTTGCAGATAGCTTACTCAAAAAACTCAACGATAAAGGATACTTTACCGTTGGCTACGCAGATGACATAACCATAATAATAAATGGCAAACACGAAAACACGCTGTGCAACCTCATGCGCCAGGCCTTGAAAATAGTAGAGGACTGGTGTCAAGAATATCAGCTGACAGTCAACCCCACCAAAACAGAACTCGTTCTCTTTACCAAAAAGAGAAAACTGCCGACTTTAGAACTACCACGGTTCTTCGGCACTACTCTAAGCCTCTCAACTGGAACCAAATACCTGGGTATCTATTTGGACAAGCAGCTGAACTGGGCAAAGCACACTGAATACATCACAAAAAAAGCCAGCCTATGCATGTGGCAATGCAAACGCATGCTGGGAAAAAATTGGGGCATTAGCCCCAATACAACTCACTGGCTATACACCACAGTCATCAGACCAATAATCACTTATGGCTCTCTAGTCTGGTGGCCCAGGACCGACTTGAGCACGACACAAAAGGATCTTGAGAAGTTGCAGCGACTTGCCTGCGTGGCAATCACTAGCAGCATGAGAACAGCACCCACTGCGGCTTTGCAGGCTATGCTGGGGCTACCACCTCTCCACCTAATAGTACGAGAGGAGGCGGCCCTAGCGGCCTTCAGACTTAGCACGCTGGGCACTTTAGGAACAGACTCCAGAATCAAACACACGCGAATCATGGAAGATGCTGTCAAACGACAACCCATGATGACATCATCCAACGATAAGGCTCAAAAAATGCATTATTTCCAAAAGCACTACCACATAGTGCTCACACAAGAACCACAAGACCACTCAGGTCTCAAAGAGCTGAGAATTTACACTGATGGGTCAAAAACAAGCACCGGAACTGGAGCTGGAGTTTACTCCATCGACCTCAATATTAAGATATCCAGACCACTAGGAAAGCTCAACACCGTCTATCAGGCGGAATGTGTAGCTATCATCCTGGCGGTCCATGCCATAGAAGCCAGGAGAGTTATGGATACTCACATTCGTATACTCTCCGATAGCGCTTCAGTACTACAATCACTAGATAAGAACTATACTACCTCGAAACTCATACAAGAATGCCACAACGCCCTAGAACGTGTCACGGTGAGTAACCGCAACACCGTGACGCTGCAGTGGATAAAGGGACACAGCGGATCACTAGGAAACGATGCGGCCGATGAGCTGGCTAGAAGGGGATCTGGAGCGGTGGCTGTTGGGCCCGAACCCATAGTTCCACTCCCTTTCACTCAGCTACGCACATGGCTACGAGAACACACACACACACAAGCAGAACGATGGTGGTCTTCGGTATCTGGCTGCAGGCAGTCCAAGGAGTTTATGCCAACCCTGGACTGGAAACTGACCAGGCGCCTTCTGCGCATGGATAGAAGCAGCCTGCGAATGGTGGCGGGGACCATCACCGGACACTGCTCACTGAACAAACACCTACACACGATAGGCATCACAGACAGTCCTCTATGCAGAGCATGCATGGAGGAGGAGGAAACGGTGTCGCATGTGCTCCTCGAGTGCACGGGTGTGGCCGAGATACGAAGGCATACAATGGGGACACCGAGCTCACTTGCAGAGATGCTGAACAGACTGGGTGGACTGATCTGCTTCTGGAGGGAGGTCGGCTGGTTGGAATGACGGCCGCCATGGCTCACGCACAATGGTCCAATATTAGGACTAAGTGCGGAAACCACAACCCGAATAGAATAGAGAATACGGGCTACCGAACCGTGACATCACGTGCATAATCCCTTTCATTATTGACATTTCAACAGTAGGGTATTTTACTGTAAAAACCTAATTAGTCCGTCTGATAGATTTACAAAAAATATTGGACACGTATTTTTCTTTTTTCACGTAAACAAAAAATGAAGACGATACAGTGCGTTGAAAACTCATGTGACGTCACTACGTTGCTACAATTTTTACCAGCGACGTGACGTCACGTGAGTTTTCAACGCACTGTATCGTCTTCATTTTTTTTTACGTGAAAAAAGAAAAAATACGTGTACAATATTTTTTATAAATCTATCAGACGGACTAATTAGATTTTTACAGCAAAATACCCAGTTGTGGTTAAAAATTTCATCAGTGTTACGGATGAAATTTTAAACCGTCTAAAGCACAAGTCATGACAAACGCTCAAAGATTTTCGAAGATTTCATTACAATTGATCACTCGGATCGTGGCTATAAATCAAAACTCGCAATGGATTCAATAGCCATCAAGCCTGTGACAGATGGCTTCATTTCACAAAGCTTACTACACTCCATCAATCGCTAATAGAACCTTATCATCTAGCCGGTAAGGTGCATATCTGAAAGAAAGGTTTCAACCGGAATGTCATTCTGTGGTTCCTATGATGGATTCGCTCCAAATGCTATCGATTTTCCCGTTTTTGGGAAATTTAACTGTTATTTTGCTTGTTACTGCAGTTTGGGAAAATTTATGAACTAGAACAGTACAAACTACAAAAAAAAATATCACCATTGTTTTCAGCTGTAAGTTTTCCAAAGTCTTTAAAAAAATATGTAAACACCTTGTAAATAAAAGGATACTCAAGAAAACATATAAAAGATATTTATTATAACTAAAAAAATATTTTTATAAAAAATCTCACCGCAAATAGACAACTAAAACGTTCCAAATACCTCTTCCTTGGAAACCTGCTGACATTAATTGAAAAGTAATAAATTAATGAAGTTAAAGCAAATACATTTAATAAATTTACCTATACTCTATTTATTAAAATACTAGCTGCTGCCCGCGACTTCGTCCCCGTGGAATCCCCGATTTTAAAACATTCTTTATCGCTGCTCCGCTCCTATTGGCTTAAGCGTGATGATATATAGCCTAAAGCCTTCCTCGATAAATGGTCTATTCAACACAAAAAGATTTTTTCAATTCGAACCAGTAGTTTCTGAGATTAGCGCGTTCAAACAAACAAACTCTTCAGCTTTATAATATTAGTATAGATTAGAAAAAAGTGGCTCGTAGAGGCAGAAGTAACAAGACAATATTTTACATAAAAACTAAATAAAGTTAAATGAGAATCTTTAATTTCAGAAGGTTAAAAATAAGTACAATTTAGTGTGACAGCTGTTTTCTTTTAAATTGATTACATTTAACGCCACATCAATGCTAACTGTAGTAATGTTTGATATCCTTTTATAACAAAATGTGCCCCTAAAAGAACCTTTTTAACTTCTGTCTAATGCATATAACTAAAGCATATACATACGTAAAAGTGATACTGACTGATTATATACATATATTATTATACACCGTTTCGTAAACGATGCATAATAATATATTATCTACCATAACAAACATCACCAACAATTTCTTTATGAATATACTAGCAGCGCCCCGCGTTTTTTTTTTTTTTTGGAATGGACCACTCGCAGTTCAGCACACTAAGGCTGGTTACTGCTTAACCGGACAATAGCGCCCCGCGTTTTCAAAAGCATATTTCCCGTTCCCGATAAAATAAGTATAGTTACTCGCTGATAATGTAGCTTTCCATTGGCGAAAAAATTGTTAAAATCGGTTCAGTAGTTTCGGAGCTTATTAAATACAAACAAAAAAACGTTTCTCTTTATAACTTAGTATAGATAAACCGACTACCATACAACCACACTCGATCATTGTGTTTTCAAGAAACATTTACATCCTGCTTCCCTGCTTCGCTCGGAGGTCAGCGAGACAAATAGAGGTGTGCCACGTCTTATTTCCCCGGGGTGCACCCCTCATAAGTCGCCGGGTTAGCGCTGTGTTTACAGAAGAGGTGTTTCTTTCTTACGGGAACGTCTTAGATGCAAGTTAAGTCAATGATTTGCGATGTTGTTGGCAAACTGATGAAAATATATTTTAGTTTGTTTTTTCTTTTAATAAGGAGCTCTTATGGTGTGAATTTGTTAGTTACAGCAAGTTTTTTCGGAACTACTCTGTTTTTACTATGTCCGTATACATAGTAAAAACAGAGTAGTTCCGAAAAAAATATCAGCTGTTCCCTACATTTTGATTAATTATGCGAACATAAATGTAAGGAACAGCTGTTTTTTTTTTTCGCGATTTCAGGTTTAGTCCCATAGTAAAAGTTCATAATGATGAGTATAATGACCTTATAAGAGGTTGTTGGTGTTTTATAAATAACCCTGTATTTTGGAATTTCAACAATATCTCTACATCACAATCTATTCGTACTGGTGTGACTGATCCTTGACCGAAGTACTACATAGTTGGTAGTTTTAAGGTTAGTTATCAAAGAATATTTTTATATTATCAAGCGCCTCTCGCCATCAAACTGAATAGTTTAGCGAGAAAAAGTGTAAAGATAACAAATGTACCCTGTCTGAGAACAGTAAATAAAAAAAAATAACTAAAAAAATAACCTCGGTGTAAAAAACAACGGAACTCGACGACGAAATCGGTTGTTTTTACTGTAAAAAGCTTTTTTTTTCACGTTTTTATGGTACACCCCCTCCCCCCACCTAAACGTACCCATCACAGCGAACATTATACAAATTGGTATAAACAATAAACAAGCATGCAGGATTCCGCTCCCGACGCCCGCCCGCGACGGACGTGCCGCTCTCCGCTGCTCTCCCGTTACCGTGCTCAGTGTCGTGTGTGTTCGTTTCGTCACGCTCCAGTCGTGACGTCACCTGTGGTCGCCGACTACAACCCTTATCCGAAGCCGCCTTTTTCAAGGCAGTGGACGACTCCGTTTCTATTTCGGAGGGTCAATAAAACGAATAGTGCCCCTTCTGGGAAAATCCACAGTTTCGTGGTCCTTGGTGGGATACCTCACGGTGCCAACGAAGCCAAGGGGTGTTGACCCGATACACCGGCCCAAGCCCCTTCAGGGCTAAGTCAAATCGGAAGGGCTTTGGTACGCGGCCTTGGGGGCTTCCCTAGTCGCTGCCATCTGTCTAACCCCGCTCTCTTTCAGCATTCACCCGGTGTGGTTGGGTGTCTCAACCCCTTCACACCGGACCGGTCTTCTGACCCTAGGGCCCCACTGCACAATAAGATCGGCAGTGGGTTTACAAGCTTAGGGCACACAAAACTAGGCACTCACCTCCCTGTCTACACCCGACAGGGAGGGTACACATCCCCGGGATATCCCACCCGGGGAGTTAGGAAGTAGGAAGCGCTGGGAGTCGCGGAAACGTTGCTCCCGGATGCTAGATAGGAACTAAATCCCCCCCCCCCCACCATGACGGACGCTAATTTATTAGAGTTCGTCAAGGACACCGTCCTCAAGGACACCGGAATCACTGCCAAATATGGCAATCTGATAGTAGAGGCGCTCTGCAGGGATCAGGACCTGGTTGCCAAATTTGGCAGCGAACTTGCCCGCATGCAGCAAGAAGGTCAGGTCCCTGAGAGCCCTCTCTCCCCGCCGCCTACTGAAAAGCAGGCATCCAAGAACTGGGTACCCAAACAGGTACCCATCACCAAAAACCCTGCCCCAGCCCCCACGACTTCCGCGAAACCGGCTGTTGTCCTTAATACAACAGTCGGCGCCGCCACCACCCAACCCGCTACCGAGAACCAGAGCCCCACCGATTCCCGTTCATCCTCCCCAGAGGAAATGGACATTGCCGCGCCCTCTGAGCCATCTGATTCCTCTTCCTCCGAAGACGACTTCCAGGTCGTAGCCGGAGGGAAGAGGAAGAAGAAGAAGTCCCCACCCTCTGAGCAGGCCCTCAAAAAGGCCGCCCCCACCCACCCCTCCCCCCCGTCTTCAGCCCCCCAATCCCGCCCCTCCTCGGCAGCTGGGTCCTCCCAGCAGGCAAGCCGATCCGCCAGCCCGATGGCGGTCGAGGCCTCAGTCCCCAAAACCTCAGCCCCAAAGGTCCAACCTCCGCCACCCGTGTTCATTCACGACAAGGCCAAATGGACTGAGGTGTCCACTGCCTGCAAGGCCAGGCAAATTAATTATACCAATGCCCGAGCTGTTCAGCTGGGCATCAAAGTCACTGTCCCGACCGCAAAGGACTACCGAGAGTTGCACAAACTCCTCTCGGGCAGGAAAATCCCTTTCCACTCTTTTACTCTCCCCGAGGACCGTCAGACACGCGTGGTGGTCAAAAACGTCCCCCGCGAAATCCCCACGGCTGAAATTCTCAGCGACCTTCAGTCGCAGAGTATCCCCGTAGCAGAGGTGCACCGAATGCACCGCCGAGGTGGAGAATCATACAATATGATTCTGGTCGTCTGCGATCCGACAGACGGTCATCACCCCATATTTAACATCTCCCACATCTGTGGCCTCTCAGGACTATCCATCGAAAAGCCCCGCAGGAGTGGCATCATTGGCCAGTGTCACAACTGCCAATTGTACGGCCACT
Organism: Hecatera dysodea; assembly: GCA_905332915.2. Classification (NCBI taxonomy): domain Eukaryota; kingdom Metazoa; phylum Arthropoda; class Insecta; order Lepidoptera; family Noctuidae; genus Hecatera; species Hecatera dysodea. Next base: position 16,456,185 of record HG995305.1, read on the forward strand.
CCCAGCGGAATTGCTTTGCGAAGGCACGATGTGTGAAATGCCTGGGTGACCACGGCACCTCTGACTGCACTCGCCCCAAAGACCCGTCCCAGTGCGCTGAGCCACCCAGCTGCGTCTTATGCGGCAAGTCTGGCCACACGGCCAACTACCGTGGCTGCCCAAAAGCGCCCAAACCCACCGCCCCCAAGCTAGCCAAGCGCGCAAGCGATCGCCAGCAGAGGGAATGTCCTCAACTGGTAGGAAAAACTACCACAGCCCTCAGTCCACAACGCCCCAGCCCATGGAGCGCTCTCAATCACCAGGCCCACTTTCCGGCCTTGAGGACCAGCGCTCCTGCCCCCAAAACCACAGAGGCCCCTAAGGCCACCCCTACCACCCAGCCCACCAAAACCATCCCGGCCCTCATGGACGTAGCGCTCCCACGCCCCCCCTTGACAGAGGCAACCCGGGCCACAGCCCCAGCCCCTGCCCCTGCCTCAGCGCAAGCCGCCACTATCCCAGCTGGTGATGTGTCCAAAAACATCATTTTGGTCACATACCAAGCTTTTTACTCCCCCCGCGCCCTAGCCATGGCCGAGGCGCTTCAAAACTGCAGAGGTGACCACTCAGCAGTTTTCCGCGAGTTCGGTGACGTAGTTCACCACGTCCAAATCTACACAACCCTTACCCACCCATAATGGATAAGTCCCGAGTAACGTGTAGGTTCAAACCGACAGCCCTCCGGATAGGGTTTTTCAATGCCAATGGCCTTAGAGCCCAACGTGATGAGATCGCCTTATTCCTCCGCGATCATCACCTAGACATCTTATTAATACAAGAGACCTTCCTAAAGCCTACCCATCGGGACCCCAAAATTGCCAACTATCGCATGGTTCGCAACGATAGGACCCGCTGCCACTTAGGAGGTACCCTAATTTACTATAAATCGTCCCTATACTGCATCCCTATGGACCCTCCCTCCCTTGAAAAGTTTGAGGTCTCAGTCTGTCGGCTAGGTATGACAGGACACCAACCCGTCACGATCATCTCAGCCTATGTCCCACCCAACAACTCCGTGGACACTCCCGCTATGAGAGATGACCTGACTAAACTTCTTGGCCTGAGCGACTCCGTCATACTGGCGGGGGATCTCAACGCCAAACATCCTTCCTGGAACAGTCACACGACCAACCCGAGAGGCAAGGTAGTGTTCGAACTGTGCAACGTCCTGAATTTCGATGTCATCGCTCCAATGCATCCCACCCACTACCCGCACTCACCTTCCCACTCCCCCGATGTACTTGACATCGCCCTCCTCAAAAATGTCAACCTTCGGTTACATTCTGTGGAGACGCATGACGAGTTAAACTCGGACCATAGACCCGTGATCCTGGAGCTTGCTCCTAGATCAGGGCCGATGGACCCTACCCAGACTCCTCCCACCCGAATGACCACTGACTGGCGCCAAGTAAGCGAAAAGCTGAAGGCTACCACGTCACCCCATCTCGACCAGATCCCCGACCTAATCGAGTCTGTCGCAGACACGACAGCCGCGATCAATTCACTCACGGATCACGTACAATCTGTCCTGAACGAATGTTCTAAGGAGTCTCCGGTGGTGAGTGATCACCACTGGAAACTCCCGGACGAGGTACGTGAGCTCGTGACTGAAAAGAACGCGGCTGTCCGTGCCTACAGTGCCTTTCCCTGCGAAGCCAACAAGGTTCACATGCGCTACTTACAGCGTAAAGTAAGTAACAGCATCGCTGAACTGCGTGAAAGTCGCTGGGATAAGTTGCTGGGCGACCTCGAACCCACCCATCAGGCATTCTGGGAACTTCAGAGGAAACTACGCGCCTCTGAGGTTGCCTCGATGCCTCCGCTCACGCGTCCCGACAACACCGTCGCCTTCGATGACGAGGACAAAGCCGAATGCCTGGCCGACAGTCTAGAGTCCCAATGCTCCCCCAGCTCCCAACCAGTAGACAAGGCTCATCTCGATATGGTGAATGCCGAAGTCGAACGTAGAGCCTCCCTCCCACCAGTAGAGGACCCCGATGATCCCCTCCCCCCCGTCACACCTGATGAGGTGAAGGAGATCATCGGCCGTCTCAAACCCAGAAAAGCCCCGGGCTCCGATGGAATCACCAACAAAGTGGTTCGTCTCTTCCCGGCTACTCTGATCATGTTAATGACCGCCATCTTCAATGGCGCTCTGTCCAACAACATGTTCCCACAGACGTGGAAAGAGGCTACCGTCATCGGTATCCCCAAACCTGGAAAACCCAAGTCCTCCCCGTCCAGCTATCGTCCCATCAGTCTGCTCAAAGTCCTAGGCAAGATCTACGAGAGGCTTATTCATAAGCGTCTCAAGGATTTTGTCGAAGCCAAGAGCCTCCTCCCCAATGAGCAGTTTGGGTTTAGATCAAACCACTCTTGTGTCCAACAGGTCTACCGTATCGTTGAACATATCAGCGCCAAATACCAGCGCGGTCTCGTTACGGGAGCCCTGTTCTTCGATATAGCGAAAGCTTTCGACAAGGTCTGGCACAACGGGCTGATATACAAGCTATACCAGCTCGGTGTGCCGGATCGTCTCGTGCTCATCTTACGAGATTATCTGTCGAACCGCACCTTTCAGTACCGGATCGAAGGTGCTCTTTCGTCCCCACATCCCATTCGCGCCGGAGTACCCCAAGGCGGTGTTCTCTCCCCCCTAGTGTTCTCGCTATTTACTAGCGATATTCCCACTAGCTCTAAGACACAGCTAGCTCTGTTCGCTGACGACACGGCGATATATTGCTCCGGCAATAGTGAGAAGGCAATAGCCGGCCACCTCCAGAGATCCGCAAACGCACTAGGCGCTTGGTTCCGGAAATGGAGAGTGGAAGTCAACCCAGAGAAGAGTCAGGCGATCTTGTTTTACAAGCCCAAGACTCGTCTCTTCCCCCCCCGTCCCAGTCCGATCACGTTATTTGGCAAGCCGATCCCCTGGGTTGAGAAAGCCAAATATCTAGGCGTGATCCTCGATCGAAAGCTTACCTTCAGAGAGCACATTAAGACGGTGCGCAATCGTGCCGCATTCGCTCTCAGTAGGCTCCATTACATGCTGAACGCACGCAGCAAGTTATCCCTGAAGGGCAAACTACGCATTTTCACCACGTGCATACGTCCAATAATGACTTACGCGTGTGTAGCCTTCGCACACGCTAAGCCCCGCCAAATCCATAGGTTGCAGGTCATCCAAAACCGTTTTCTCCGAAAGGCTACGGGAGCCCCGTGGTACGTTAGAAATGAGCGTCTCCATGTCGACCTCCGTATCCCCACCATCAAACAATTCATGAAACGTATTTCCAAGCGTTTCATAGAGTCCGCTGAAATGCACCAAAACCCCCTTATCGCGTCGGCCACCCGATACACCCCCTCCCAGATCAGCAAGATCCGCCGACCGCGGCACACCCTTGTCGAGCCCGATGACCCCATCACCCTGACCCAAGAGAGTAGTAGGGAAACCAGCACTCTTAGGAAAAGCAAACCCAGAACACGTTCAGTATTCCGACCTCGCCGACGAGGTCCATCGCGACGCCCCCGTCAAAACCCTCCCCGACTTTTGCCTGACGAGCCAGCCCGCGCTGCTGAGCCATTAGCGTTAAATCCCCTAAATAATATCAATCAGACCCAGCCTGTCCCTTGCTGCCCCTCCTCAATGACCCCGCTAAGCCGAGGCCCGTGTCCCACAGGGGATGCCCTTAGCGAGCGGCCATTTAGTTTTAAGTAGTTTTAAGCCCCGGCTGGGGGCCTTAGAATCTAAGGCAACCACGGGATTGCCCGGTTGAGCAGTAACCAGCCTTAATGTGCTGAACTGCGAGTAGTCCATTCAAAAAAAAAAAAAAAAAAAAAAAAAAAAAAACAAGCATGCAATTTCTTCAATAAATGATAGCAAATCCCGAAAGATTAGCTATTATTTATTGAAGAGTTCCGTTTCCTATCTCTGTTCTTCGCCAGATCTTCATCAAACTAGAAAGGGACCTTGAAATACTAACAATAAGATGCTCTTCCAAACCATCGTATACAATTTTATTTTTTCATTTTACATCGACAAGAGCGAATGAGAACATTACAATGTAGACGAAGTCGAGATCGAGACGCATTATTAGGAATAACTCAAATACTAATTGTCAGATCACAATCAATTTTCAAACAATTTAAATGGACCACACGACAAGCACCAGCTTTCAAATATAAAAAGAATCATCATAATTGGGACACCCAGTGCAAAGTTATGAGGCAACACGCAAAAAAAAAATATACAGTCGACTTGAGAACCTTCTCCTTTTTTGGAAGTCGGTTAAAAAAACCAGAGACAAGTCGGCCGCTGTGCTATTGCGCAGTGGCTGATGCTTGTGGACGGTGAGCGTGGGTGGCTCGCCGTCCGATACCAGTCTGAATCGACGACGCGTTGTGTTCCACGCGCGTCTCAAGGAGCCGTCAGCACCAGGGACGGGGCCCCATAGGGTCGGTGCCTGCTAGGGTTGCGGAATTTGTACGAAAGAGTTACCGCGGCCCTGGAACGCAATTGGCACAAGAGGAACACGGGTGGGTTTTAGTCAGTAAGAGTCTGACACTCCCTACCGCTCCACCCAGGGCGGGAGGGGTCATTTGATGATTGCCCATCCAAAAAAAAAAAGTAGCTCAGAAAACACAGACTCTATACAAATAGGTAAAATGAGGCGACATGTCACGTGCTCAAGAATTCTAAGATAATATTCTTCGAAGTCTCGGTGAAGGAACTTTACTAAAGGAGAGAGGTGGATAGATGGAGCTCTCACAGTCTGATAGACTCGTACAGCTTAAAATAACTCATTCCCTGTATGTAGGCGTAATCAGTCGAATACCGTACCAACAGAATTCTTCTGTGTCTGAACCGGACTTTTGAACGCCCTAAAATGATCAAGCTGCAGACATCAACGAAAGTATTCTCTGGACAATTGAAAATAAGTAAAATATAAATGCAGAAAAACTGATTTTCGCGAACGTCGAAGCCTTCAGAATTTTGCATATTAATATGAGCATCGGGCATGATACAAACTGAATTCAATTATATTCGAGCATTTTAATGTTGCGCCATTATTGTTGATCAGCTTGAAATATGTTGGTGTTTTTTTGTTGTTGTTTTATTGTGAGTTTATAATGTTTAATACAAAACCATTATCACAAGAATGTGTAACTCCAACATTATTTAGAGCAAGAGTGGAAGTAGGTTTCTTTCATCAAAAATCTAAGTCAAAACATGCAAATAGTAAAAGACTCAAACAAAACGCTATGTGACAAGACCCGCCATCTTGAATTTCACCTACGTGTTTCGGCGGGCTTTTCATTTTTAGAACACCGATTATTTTGACGTCACGAACGCTTGGGGATCCATTCGTAAATGTTTAATGCAATTTTTAAGAGGTCCTCGAGTTCCGTACGAAGTATTCTGCCATTGTTCAAACATTTTATAGGCGCCATTTGCTTTTTGAATATTTGAATAGCTTAAGAATTCCAGGTTGTACCTACTGTTTGATGTTGTAAGCGTCTGCAGTGTCGTAAAGTTTCGAATGTTTGTGTGTAATGACGGTAATTTTTCATGTGATTGTAATGGACTATTTTAAGTTTTGAATAAACATTTTAGATAGTATAAGTAGGATCCATCTGCCTAGCCTTGTCCCAACTATATTGGGGTCGGCTCCTAGACAAGTCGGATGCAGCTGAATACCAGTTTTTTACGTAGAGCGGCTGCCTACCAGACCTCCACAACCCATTATCTGGGAAACACGGTACTTCTTGGCAAGACTGGTGTCAAATTGTTTTTTTTTCTTATCTGGTGTTAAGCAGGATGATATTCATAAATTTACGCAAGCATTTTCCTAATTTTTAGGTCTCCAAACATGCGTATAAAACTGAGCTTATTAGCTCCGAATCTACTAAAACGATTCGGATGACATTTCTTTGACTTAAACACGGACGATTAACGAGTACGTAAATAAAAAAAATGAGTATTTGGGTCACTTTTGAGCGACGAAGATTGAGTTTTAAACTGTATTGTGCTGTGGTACTTATTGTGTAAAATCAAATGAAAGGAATTATTGTGAGGGATTCAAATAATTTTGCAATAATACCTACTTTGAAGTTATTAAAGAAAAAAAAACCTTAACTAAATAAAACTATACATGATCTAAATTCGCGGCGACTGGCAGCTGACAGCACTATCACGTTGTATGGCAATGCTTATCGTTTTTCCAAGGTAAAAACCAGCCCTTGGGTCACGCGTGTCAACTAAAGCATCTTAACAGACGAAAACTAGACAAAAAATCCTAAAAACCTTATCTTCGAAACTACTTAATCAACAAATTTTGAAAACAAATGCGGATAGTTAGTATTTATTTATCTATAGATGATAAAAGATCTATAAAAGCCTATAATAGGTCTATGGTTTTACGGAAACGTGTCGCACTTGGCTGGCTTTGTTTCAAAATGGCAACGTTGTGAGCCAAAGATTCGGGGGGACAGAAAAACCGACAAAAATAAAACGCTTAATTTTCACCAAAGGAACCACAAAAACACTTCATTCGATTCCTGCTTTGAATAAAAATGCACAGACAAAATGACGCGGCGTTTTAAATAAATAAATTCAATGGGCAACGGAATTTGAGCCGCCATGATTGATGACGTATTTACAGGGTCTCTGATTGGCTGATTTGATTTTCGGAAAGACGTTCCATTCCCGAATTCAACGTTGGCATGACGAACATTTTGATTCGTGAATTGAGAGCTCATTAAGATTTTTGTTAAGAAAATATGTGAAAAGAATTTCTCTCTTTGAATTTATGTTTTGTGAGCTAAATTGAATGAATGGTTGGAGATACTTCGTTATTTTTACTGTTGTAAATGAATAAAGGAAATATTACCTTGGTATTTTTACTATAATTTACATTTTCACTTTATTTTCATATTATTTAAACCCCACTTACACAGATCAGTTCTGTTTAACTCCGAGTTAGTTTTAATCCGGAGACTTTATAATATCCTAAATAATGGTTATTTAACTTCGTTTAAGGAACTAAATCTGTGTTAAAGGGTAACTCCGGTCCCCGCATTCGGTTCTAAAAAAACAGCAAACCGAACAACAACCGAAGTCATTTATTTCGTTATTTTTAGAAAGAATGGAAACCATAGTTGGGCCTTAATCATAGAGACATGTATTAGTAGTACCTAATTAACGTATGTACTTATTCGGCAAAAGACATATCTCTCTCTTCGTTTTAATAGTCGTTTACTCAAATAAAAGAAAACCAAAGCATACAATACTATTCCACTTTCCCAAAGAGTACAAAAAAACATATTCCTTTGTAGGATTTGAAAGTAAATTTACGAGTTTCCGTCTAAAAGATTCGTATGTTAACGCGTGGTAGGATCCGCAGCTAAGCCCCCGCACTCGCGTTCATTTCGAGAAAATAAACAAACATAATATTGAACGGAGTAATCTACAAACGATCGTGAATCCGCCACTGGGTGGAAACAATGTGTTTGCAAGTACGGCTTTGAAACCGGAGGGAGAGTTAGCGCATCTAAAAATGTTACCGTTTACTGTTGAAGCTGGGAAGAATAATTTTGATATTATTTTGGTATGTAATAAAGACAAATAAGATTGTAAAAAATAGTAAGGTATAATTAAGCAGGATTAGTGAAATAAAGAAACTAAGAACATAGAGATTAACCAAGATCATCATCAAAATCATTTCAGCAGAAAGACATCCACTGTTGCACATAGACCTGATCCAAGTGCTTCTGTGGGAATTATTATATGTCACACGAAGCGCAAACCTTTTCTGGTTCAATTGTTTGTATGTAGGTACCTATTTAGCTTAGTAAGAGTAGAATGCCCCCTTTTCAGGTATGTCATTGTATATAGCAATAATAAACTTGTTCCTTCCATTAATAATTACCCATTTAAAACCGCTGCCCCGCTTCTCTCGTGGCCTCAATTTGGGTAGGAAGTTCACTTTGAATCGAGTTAAGTGAGCACCATGCGTTAAGAGTATTAAACTTTTTGTTGCGCCCACAGACGCTGTCAAATTGGGCGTGAATTGCGTATGGGAAGGGACATAGAATAAAAATTGGTGTAGATGTGACACTAATCTAGCCTTGTCCAGACGCTTTACTTATTTAGGCTGTTACAGGAAATTCCAATAAAACAGTAAACAAAAAAAAAAGATTTTGACAATCGCCTCCGCCACGCCACCACTGACAAAAACTCACTTGTCTAGAACCTCGGTGGATCCCAACTTTGGTTTGCTTTGTTCCAGTTTAAAAACATACAGCTGTTTACCAGTAATTTTGAAGAACAAGTGCTAATGTGACCTCCATAACCTAAGAACTTAGTAAGAAGATCCAATAGAGGCATTAAAACACTAAGAAACAGAGCAAGCCGCCAAGAAGCCGAGATTCTGCTTAAGATTCTGGCAGCGTCGTTAACATGACGCTGTCTCAGAATCTTACGCATATTGAAATAAAATGCCACATCTGCCCACATAATCTCTTACCTACTAAAGTGGAAAATAATAAAAAAGATTCAGTATAAATAAGTTTGCAACCTTTATAGCTTCGAAATGTTCCACAGAAGCCATTACCTACTTTGTATCTTCAGATGTCGAGTGGAATGGAAATCTTTTGAATTATATGTACGCGTGTGAAAGTCACTTTCTTTGATGAAATACACAGAATAGGTATGCTACGTAATAGCACAATTATTATGCTTCATGATGGCACTGCTTGCTCAGAAAAAATAAAGGTCAGAGAAAATAGTGCAGAAAAATATATGCTCCGATATAATTTTGTAGAATTGAAAAGGAATACGCAAACATTATAATTTATTGTTTAAAAAACTAATACTATATTTAGCAGTTAACTTAAATAAAAAAATATTAAAAACTTTTAATTAGCTAAAACAAGAAATAGTCAAAAGATAGAAGACGGTAATGTACCAAAAGGCTGGTTACGTACCAAAAGGCGGCATAGTCATGACCCTTTAACACACATAATATTTAGATGTGCGTTAAAGGGTCAAATGTAGCCAGATGCCAAATCAGTCACCAGTCTTGCCAAAGAGATTCAACGATTTCTAACTTTACTTTAAATCTAATAGCAAGTGGAAACCATTCACCTTTTCAACTGTAACTTGTACTCCGTGATATTTACGAGTACAAGCGCTGCTTAATTAAATTCTACAACAATTCGCTTTAGAAATGCAATTATCTTCTATTTGTGTATCTCATTACAGTTTGTAAGTCTGTAGGTAGAAGGTATGATCAGTTTTAGTAATGAGAAAGATTTATTTAAAGGCTACTGCATCACTTACCATCAAGTGATATATTAGTTACTAGCAGTGCCTCGCGGTTTCACCCGCGTAATTCCTGTTCCCGTGGGAATATGGGGATAAAATATAGCTTATGTACCCGAGATAGTATAGCTTCCGAACACTGAAAGAATTTTTCATTTCGGTCAAGTAGTTTCGGAGCCTATTCAATGCAAACAAACCAAAAAAAAAAAAAACAATCAAATCTTCTCTTTATAATATTAGTGTAGAAAAGTTAGCGTATCTATGGTATGATCTTATCTAATATTATGATAATAAAGTTTTTGTCTATGTGCACTTAATTAAGCTGAAGCTCAACTCGAATCAATCATCAAAAAATATGAAGTTGACAAACCGAATTCATTTTTTTCTCGATTATATCGAGAGTGGGCAATGCTGCGTTGTCAAGAACTTAAAAATAAGTTTATTATAGACCCCATAGTACCCAAAAGCCAACGGGACTCTATTACTTACGCTATAATAACAAATAATAAAAATCAAATAAAATTAATTAAACAATAAACGTGTTTTTTCGGTTTATAGTATGAAACCAGTCCTGTGAGATTCCGATTCGCACTTGGCCGTTTGTTTAATAACGATGTAAGAAAAATGTTACAAAAAAAATACAAATATGGCACAACCCCGATACACAAAATGTAGGAACGGAAATAAGGAAACTTTGCGTTCCAGGGCCGCGGTGAGTATTTCGAATAAATTCTGCATCCCTGGCTGGCACTGACCTTAATGGGCCACCAAAAAGGTTTCCGTCATCATCAAAGAAGGTTCTCAAATTAAAAAAAAAGAACTTAGTCTACATAGTCCATGTGTCCTAATTCCTAGTTCTGCGCACTGTTGAGACTATTCTGATTAGTGACCTAATTTTTGTTTTATTCTAGTGGGCCTTAGAAACATTGTCAAAAAGCGCTGCACTTTTACAGAAACGCAAATAAAACATGTCGTGGAAACGCTAACGAGCGTGATTGGCTGGTCCCGACGTTTGCTGATCCTAACGTTCGATGTTTGAATGTCAATTTTAAGAAAATACAGATCATTAACGATATTTAGGAAGAGTATACGTTTCGGCAACCGTCATCGGTTTGAACAAATACAAACGCTTTTTAATAAGGTCTAATTTAGAACTGTTGCAATAGTGGAAGTAAAATATAAGAATTACTTAGATAAGCAACCATAGTAATTAAATTTAGAATATAATAGAATAGAAAACATATTCGACATAACACATCAGCAACAAAGTAAACTCAACTAACTTTTATGATTCTGCAATAATTTTAAATATCGTTTTTCATATATTAATAACTGCTTGCGACTGCGAATACGAATGTTGAAAATTAGTAGATTTTTTTTTTATTTGGCCCCCAGAGTGGTAATTCTTTGCAGAATTTGTTCGAAAGAGTCACTGCGGCCCTGGAACGCAAAGAGCACTAGAAGGATCACGGGTGGGTTTCAGTCAGTAAGAGTCTGACACTCCCTTTTGCTCCGCCCAGTTCGGGAGAAGTCATTTGATGATTATCCATCCAGAGAAAAAAAAGCGGTGAATTCTCTTATTTTAAGGAGAGTTCACATTCGCATTGCAATCGCTACTTGTCAAAGACATCCTTATTTTCCCTATATTTAACCGATTTCCAAAAAAAGAGGTTTTCAAGTCAACAGTTTTTTTTTTTTTGTGTGTGCCTCATTACTTTTTATTGGCTGTACCGATTTTGATGATTCTTTTTACATTCGAAAGCTGGTGCATTTACATTTAAATGTGAGTGAGATCTGACCACTAGTATTTAAGTTATTTCTAACAATTCGTGGCTTCAACTACATTGGTGATGTTTCCATTCTCACATGTTGATGTAAAATATAAAAAAAAAATTGTATACGTTGGTTTGGAAGAGCACCGTAGTATTTCGAAGTGGTCACTTTCTAGTTTGGCAAAGATCTGAGGAAGAACTTCGGAGATAGAGAACGGTACTATTCAATAAATGATAGCAAATCTTCCGGAATTGCTGAAATCTGAATTGTTTAGACTAGTTTATAATACGTACGCCGTGATGGGTACATTTAGCTGTCTGTATCACCACTAAAAAGTGAAAAATAAAAAACTTTTTTACAAAAAAAAATAAACACGCTCTTAAAGTACAAGAATTGGCATTCAAAGGACGTTACCGGTCGGATAGGAAACACAATACAATCAAACTACAAAAGCTACTTGCTATTGGTGCAAAACCATACTAAACTTCGAAGAATTGCTTGAGTTTGGTTGTGAATGTGCACATGTGATATTATCTTCGTGCTAATTCAGACACACGAATGCTACCGAATCATACCTTTTTCAGATTAGACTGTACCTTTTTTATAGATGAGAAATCATCAAATTACTTTTTCCGCTCTAGGCGGAGTGAATGGGAGTTCCAGGTCGACGGTGACTGTTTCGAACCAATTCCGCAACCCTAGCAGACACTGGCCCTATACGAGGCCCCATAGGGATCTTTTTGAGGCGCGCGTGCAATACAACGCGCCGTCGACCCGGGCCTGGTTGTTATCAGATGGCGAGCCACCCATCGCTCGGCATCCGCAAGCCCACGCCTACGGTGGCCGAGAATCACCCTTTGACTCCTGATGTCTGGTTTCCCTCTCCCTCGCGCGGTCCACTTTCTCCTTCGGTAGCATTACTGCTTCGCAGTAAGAGATGACCGCTTCCCATGCCTTCTCGCTCCGGACCAAGGATTGAACTAAGGCGCGAACACACTCAGTACAGTTCAACCACGGCGAGAGGTCACCGTGGTTGAACTGTGCCTACTGTCACCCAATGGTCCTTCATTAATATAACAACATCGGCACGTGGAACGGTGGTATAATAAAACAACAGTTACGGACCAGTTAAAAAATAACAATCGTTTTCCTTATGATACAGTAATGAACATGAAAATTATGAGAATATTTTCACGATCTATCGATTGTTCTCATCTCATAATTAAATATGACATATGCAATCAAAGATTTTATGTTATTGAAATGATTATACATGATGTAAACAATATTGTTTTTTTTAATGACAATATTTTATCTTGATATCTATCTATCTATCTATTTGCAAATTCCTCTGCATTGAGATCTACGCATGCCATGTTCAATTAGCCTACTCTCTTGAACTCAACGACTCCTTATTACTTACTCCTTATTCATTCAAAAGAGGTTGTAAATTATTTGAAATAACTGCTGTGAATTTGAGTTCTACAGTGGATCGACTACGGAGGACGGGCCCGTACATAATTTACATCCGTATTGTGTTCAAGACGACTGTTTGATTTGACAAATTGCATCCTTTGTCGACACTAAACTGTCGATAACCCTTACATTTGTAGGTATTGGGGCCGGTGTAAACGTCACTTTTCGTACTGAAAATTCAATGGTTGCTGTTTTTGTTGAACTTTTTGGACAAATCCTCGCTTTTGTAGGTGATTATGGTCACGAAGACCCAAAAATCTGACAGCCAGTCATACTAACGAGTAATTAACGTGTTAACTGGTGTTACTGGGTTGTGGAGGTTTGCTAGGCCAGTCAAATCATCAGGTTACCCTGGAAGTTGACCCCAACATGAAAGAGAAACGGCATGCAGTTTTGCTCTCGCTTTGAAGTCATTTATAAACGTGTCTTAGACCTCGTCATTCAGGGTTGCGGAATTTGTTCGAAAGAGTCTACGCGAATTTGGAACCCGCATGTAGTCGGCGCAGGCAGCTTCTATGTTTGCCAAACCAGCCCCGAACGTCGCCGATACGTTCCGATCGGCTCCGATAAGCGCTGATAGGCCGCCATTTGCTGCTTAACAACATTTTGTATGCTACTCAGAGAGACCACCAGCTAGCTTCTGTCTATCCCGCTTAGTTTATGTAGAGGTTATCTGAACGGACCAATACCAATAAACGGTGGTAATTCGGCGCCAGTTGCCAGCTTTCTACCAGAATACGCCGTAAGAGTCTGACACCTCACCTGACCTCTCAGAGCGGAAGAAGTCATTGATGATTTTACGTCCTCAAACTTAGAACTGGTATTTTACAATGTTGGTTTGGTATACTCGTACTAAACCGATCCTAAGGTTTGATGTGTAGTTCATCACTACATAGTATAAAACAAAGTCACTATCCGCCGTCTGTCGCTATGTAGGTATGCTTAGATCTTTAAAACTACGCAACGGATTTTGATGCGGTGTTTTTAATAGATAGACTAATTCTTAAGGAAGGTTTATATGTATAACTAGCTTCTGTCCGCGACTTCGTCCCCGTGGAATCCCCGATTTTAAAACATTATTTAAACATTATCGCTGCTCCGCTCCTATTGGCTTAAGCGTGATGATATATAGCCTATAGCCTTCCTCGATAAATGGTCTATTCATCCCAAAAATAATTTTTCAATTCGAACCAGTAGTTCCTGAGATTAGCGCGTTCAAACAAACAAACAAACTCTTCAGCTTTATAATATTAGCATGTATATTTATAATACATCCCAAGCAGCAAAATTATCCTATAGTGCAGATGCTATAGGCCTCCAGCACTTATAATATTCTCTTAACAGTTCTAGTATTTACTACCACGTTTATAATAGCCAGCATGGAGTAAGTTGGGTCTTATAGTATTTCTGATCTTATACATTAACTTATAATCACTTATAGGTAGAAATTAAGGGTGCAATATAAGTTTGGGTGACCTATAAAAGTATCGCGAGGGTGTAAATGCACTCAAGAGTAAATAAACTGGTAAGCTATACTTATAACTGCTAACAAGAAGCTTTATAGAACTACTATAAATAAAGTACGCCAATAAGAGTGACAAATAGAACTAAACAAACCGGAAACTATGTGCATTTATTACCCGGTTTTATAATGGTTTATAAATTCACTTTACGGAACAGTTATAAGTAATATGGAGCGGTTTTATAGTGGTATAAACCAAAATTATTATAATCTTAACACGATTATAAAGGTTTAATTTAATATACTTAGTATCCAAAACTATATCCGTGGTATCCTGTACAAGAATACATCGGTTTTTACTATTATTAAGGTTTATAAAGCTCGGAAATCCCTTTTAGTCAAAAAGCGATCGACGTCCAAAACATTACCATTTTCAATGTTGACACCTAAACAATAGAACTAAAATAAGCCACGTATCTAATAGCAATATGAAAGAACCGTCCGGTTATAAAAATATTTGCGGAACTCTAATTCCAAACAATATGGCCAAGCAATGGTTCTGATATTTACCATTATTAAACAAAGTAAGCCTATAAGGGTTTGTTAATGTATTTGGGAAAACCAACTTTGTCAAAATGGCGACTTTTCGTTGAATGTCTTACTGAAACTAACATTATTTTAAAATTCAACTTAATGAAAACGCAAATTTCAAGGGGCGCGTCAAAATTTTGACTAAAAACTTATTATACTTCACAGAAAATATACGTAATGTGCGCAGTAACATTTACCAATTCACAACACTTTGTATGAGCTTGTAACAGATTCACTGTATACATTATTGTTGTATTTGGTTCCATTAAGCGCTGATAGTTAGCTTCGCGGGAGCAAATAGTTCTACGTAGTCCAACTATGAGGTTGTTATTGGTAAAAGTGGTATTCACCAATTCTACTATAGACATTTAATTAGGTAAAATACGCCTATAAACTGGGCCCTTTTCCGTGGTTATAATTGGTTACTATTCCTTTATAGTCCTATGAAATGGTGGTTCCAGGACAATTACTAGAACACATTTTGCTGCTTGGGATGCATATTATAGAAGAGAAAATATTAGTATCTACATTGCATCCGTGCGAAGCCCGGGCGTGTCGCTAGTTCTTAAATAAATAAATCTATACCTACTTAATATTATAAAGCTGAAGAGTTTGTTTGTTTGTTTGTTTGAACGCGCTAATCTCAGGAACTACTGGTTCGAATTGAAAAATTATTTTTGGGTTGAATAGACCATTTATCGAGGAAGGCTTTAGGCTATATATCATCACGCTTAAGCCAATAGGAGCGGAGCAGCGATAAAGAATGTTTTAAAATCGGGGATTCCACAGGGACGAAGTCGCGGACAGCAGCTAGTCTTATAATATTTATAAACTATTTATCACAACATGAAACATCAGATACCACAAAGCATCTTTACATTTCCCATTAGCTGTTGCAGTAACTTGACAATCCACTTAGATCTGTAGCTATTTGCAAGCGACAAATCTCTGTGGAAATAAACGGAATACCTGGTCTTTGTACATGACTCTAGTGGCTTGTTGTTTTGTAATATTCTCTTGATTATATTCCACTAGCTGCTGCCCGTGACTTCGTCCCCGTGGAATCATTCAAACATTCTTTATCGCTGCTCCGCTCCTATTGGCTTAAGCGTGATGATATATAGCCTAAAACCTTTCTCGATAAATGGTCTATTCAACACAAAAAGAATCCAATTCGAACCAGTAGTTCCTGAGATTAGCGCGTTCAAACAAACAAACAAACAAACTCTTCAGCTTTATAATATTATAGTATAGATTGGTTACTAAATAAAATAATTTATTTACACTTATATTATAAAGAGGAAAGATTTCATTGTTTTGTTTGTCTGCATTGAATAGGCTCCGAAACTACTTGACCGGTTTGAAAAATTCTTTCACTGTTGGGAAGCTACACTATCTCCGTTGAACATAGGCTATATTATATCCCCATGTTCCAACGGGAACGGGAAATACGCGGGTGAAACCACGGGGCGATGCTAGTAGATAATATTGCCTCTATCTCTAGAGGCAATCTTCTTCTGCCTAGCCTTTTCCCAACTTTATTGGGGTCGGCTCCCAGACAAGCTGGATTCAGCTGAATACCAGTATTTTACGTGGAACCAGACCTTCGCAACCCATTAACTGGGGACCAACGGCTTAATGTGCTTTCCGAGGCCCGGAGAAGTCTCGTTATGTTAAAATGGTCACCCATCCAGAGACCAACCTCGGCAAGCGTTGCTTAAACTAGAAGGTCGACCCGAGCGGCTGTTATAATTAAGCCACGAGCTCTTCTAGAGGCAATATGATCTATAAATTAATTTATTTTTTTATTCAGTATCTAACGCTTATGAGGTCGATCCATAGATATGGATGATCATCTATAGAGGTAAGCGGTTCAAAGAGTAAAGTCCCACAAATCTCCATCGAAGAGCGAGATCCTGAAACCGGACAGTTGTCGTGTTCGGTGGGCAACTGCCCGATATTTGACATTCGGGTTGTTGTATATCGTCGTATCCTACGAAGAGTGCCCTAACGAACATAAGGGCTTTCTTTTTTTATTGCATAATTAAATTCTGCTCATCATACCACATATAACCAGTTAAACAGTAAAATTAAAAACACAGCACAACACATGCAAGACAGATTATTAAATAATTAGAATAGAACAAAGAGAACAGAGAACAGAGGAAAACAAACAGAACACAACAACACAAAAACACAGAGACACACAGAGAGAGAGTAAAGTCCCGCAAACCTCCGTTGAAAAGGGAGGATCCTCCGGCCAGACAGGTTGATATGTCTGGTGGGCAACTGCCCGATAGATGATTTCGGGCTGTCGTATATGTTCTAATCGCGCGGAGAACTTTGATTACGCGATGCAGGATTAGTTCTTATGTGGCGCCATAGATGTCGCTACATCACTCCCCTCCGGAGATCGGAGATCGATGGTTCTTGATGCTTCTTGATGCGTGCCAGGCCAGTGGTAGGTTGGTTCCAGTGGGTCGGAACCGAATGCCGCATAGTTCTCGGTGAGTCGGAACTGTCTGCGGTGATGCCCCAGTGAGTCGGGGTGGTGCTGTCCCAGTGAGTCGGGATGATGCTGCAGGCTCCAGTGAGTCGGAGTAGTGCTGCTGGCTCCAGTGAAGAAAAAGCCACAAATTGAAGCACCAAGTTCTTAACGAAGAATAAAGTCACAATCATCGCCGCGCCCTTTTTCTGCGCGAGTAGCTAGGGTGTGCGGGCGCAGGAAGAGCTACTAGCGCCGTTCGGCCGTTAGTCGGCGGAACGCGGAGATTGATAGCTACGGCGAGAGTAATTTGTTTACTAAATAAATAAAATTTTTGTCTATATCAATAAAGTTGAATATCAATTAACAAATTAACCGTTATATTTTATAATTACGTTGGTAGAATTGGTTGGAAAATAAGACTGTTTAATTAAGTGATTTTAATTTCTATACATACATAGAGAAAGACCCTCATGGTGTTTGTGGCCGTGTTCTATGGAATGGCTAAATTGAGTATGTATAAAAAAGACTACGCCTAATTACGTTTGTGTCGTTCTTCTACGTTCAAATTATGTTTTTGTCTCTTATTCTTTTTTAGATGCATTTGAAATACGCACATTGTTATTTTAAGGACGATATTTTATGCTTTCATGATGTTAAACCCTTCTGTACAAATTTAAACACTTAATACACAATTTTATGTTTTTGCTGGTATAGGGCTTAAATGCAATTAGGCTTTTTTTCTTCTGCTTGAAAACTGATATAAAAGCATTTGTGACCGTATTCGTAGTATTTCCTACGACAATGACACTTACGTTTATTTCATTGCTTTACCTTTTTCCTTAAATTTTAGAAGAATTCTGTTTAATATGTTATGGCTATGTTAAATTAATCACGAAGTAAGAATTTAAGCAAATCTGTTCGATCTAATTCATATAATAGGCAATTACGGAATTTCAGCAGTTTTCTCTGATAACTGTTTTTTTTTGAGCCTATACTTTTAAAACTTGTAACGATGAAAGGGAGCGCGTGAAAAAGAAACAGAATTTTTAATCTAAGAAAATATCATAACCGCCTTGAGCTTAATACCGTAAATCGTTTTAAATATTCTTCACTTTTATCAACCTACAATACTGCAAAACTAGTTAAGCATGATAAATTAACGATTTAAAATCTCATTTCTTAGTTTCAGGACGTTGAAAACAACATGAACCAACATAACCAAAATGAAAGCGCAAGTGAGATTGTAACTTTTTCCGAAAAAGATAATTTACAAAACCCGGAACGGAATAAAAGTGTAAGAACCTCCATCCAAACCTGAAATTGTTACTGATATAATTGTCGAATTTATCTATTTGCCAGTTAGAAACGATATAAAATGAACTCACACCTTTTGCTTAAAATTTGTTCGTTGCAACGGCTGATTTAGTTTTAGATAGTCCGACTTCGAGTTTCACGACTCCCACTCCGCTATCATCAGCTGTAAGTTCGTTCTAAAAACGAGGTCCAGGTAATATACGAACGAGAAATCCTGCAGAATGGAAAGACTTAAAAACGAAAGGCGCTGAAAAATTCGGGCAAAGCTTTTATAAATAAGAGGGGAGAAACTGTCCCCGAAAAGAAAATGAAATCATCATGCAAATTGTCCAAAAAAATATTTTTAATAGTTGGAAGAAAATAAGAATAAAGTTTATTCGTTCATGTTACATTGATAACTTTACGACTAAAACATAATTATTATATTATCAGTAACTATGTATATATTAGTATCTTGTGGACGTTGGGACCCAAACTAGGTAGAACCTGTATCTTGGGGTCCTGCGTTGTGATTCCATTAAAAATATAAGTAACAATTGTGTGGACACGTCTTGAGTCGGTTAATTAATGAGTGTGTAGTTTGCTGTAAACAATGGTACATAAAAAAGTTTCAAAATAAGAAAGAAAATATAACAAAAACAAACAAATTAACTTACAACATAAAGATGTGTGTAATTAACTCGTGAGTTACACAGGTATTCTATGTTTGGTATTTGAGATATTTATTTGAATTTGTGTTTTTTTTTTAATCGCTTGACAGGAATATTAATCTGAATTAGTTTATAATTTCCTCTGTCTGTTCGTATGATAGAAGGGAAAATTTAACTAAAGTTTTTTTACCGGAAATGCCCTTCAGGTCTTTGATATTGCAGTTTTTGTTAATTTTGTTGTAAATATTAAAATGACAGTAGAAGGGATATTTTTAATTGTTTCTGGGAAATGGGAAGTCTCAAAAAACAGTGGGATCTTATACTAAAGTACGTAAAGAGCCATAATCCGAAGAGAATTAAAGTCGAAGGTTCCAATAGATCTCAAACAAGAGTCTATACTTGACCTATCAGGCTATCAACAATGAAAGCGTCATGGTACGTCACAAAAGGTTGTTATTCTGTCCATTATCTTTAATATGATTTAATGACTGATTGCGATTTTATTCTGTGTTCGACACTTCTTCTTTTTGTTAATTTCGATTCACTTTCTTAAACAAATATGCTACGAAAGCTTATTCATATTAGTGACATACCAAAGGTAATATAATTCAGTTTGTTTGCAATTAAAGATTAAAATTCTATATATATATATTTTAAATAAATTAACATGTTCCCAGTAATTAATATATAGTTATCATAAAGAAATTCTTATCATATACGAATAAATACCCACATCAGAATAGTATGAAAAGGACATAAAGGCGATTGTGACCTCAACATTTCCGGAGATAAAAGGCCTAATGTAACTTAATACTCAAGTTCAGTCGTACGTCGCCGTAACACAACAGAGAATAAGGGTTTAAGGGACAAAATGCGTATTAAATATTAAGTTAATTTATTGAAAATACTCCTAAAGCAACCAGAAAATACCAATACATATTATTTGAAACAACCAATAACTATTTGTTCATATTTACTTGAATTAAACACAAAAAAGTGTCTCCTAAAAAGTAGCTATTATGTAGTTACGCCCCTATTCGTAGGATACGACGATATGTTCCAATCGCATAGTAAACTCTAGTACAGCGATGCTGGATTTTCGTTCGTCACTGGTGGGGTAGATGGCGAATCGGTTCTTTTTTGTTGCCGTACAAAGTTGCTTCGTTAGTGTTTCTTGTTGGGAGGAGCTTGTGGTTAAATTACAACAGCCGCATGGGTCGATCTTCTAGGTTAAGCAACGCTTGCCGAGGTTGGTCTGTGGATGGGTGACCATAACACAACGAGACTTCTCCGTGCCTTGGAAAGCACGGTAAGTTGGTCCCGGCTGTCATTTGGAGATCTTTGGCAGTTATTACGGATTGTCAGAAGCCAGAAAATTTGACACCAGTCTTGCCAAGAAGTACCGTGTTCCCCAGTTAATGTGTTGTGGAGGTCTGGTAGGCAGCCACTTCTCCTAAAATACTGGTATTCAGCTGAATCCGGCTTGACTGGGAGCCGACCCCAATATAGTTGGGAAAAGGCTAGGCAGATGATGAGTGTTTCTTGTGGCGGCAATGAAGCCACTACACATCCATGCCGACACCCCGTGTCCCCGAAAACTACATCATACCTTTGGGGCCCTCCGACTCGCGCACCGAAGGTTCTAATCGAGTCTTGATTTTTTCCGAGTATACATTTAGGTAATTTATAAACGGAGAATCGGAAACGGAAACGGAAGATCGTAAACTACAAAAGCACTCGAATTCTCATTACTGTGACAAAAAAATAACAGGTAATATTGAAGAACAAGCATAATTTTGTTATTAAAAAATGTTCGTCACTGACCCGACCCACTATCAAATTGATCAATGGAAAATATAACATTGTAATCGATATTTTTTTTTATGATAAAACTACAAATTTTCAATTACTAGGCTTTTTCATAACTTCACTACATAGTATAAAACAAAGTCGCTTTCTCTGTCCCTATATCCCTATGTATGCTTTAATCTTTAAAACTACGCAACTGAATTTGATGCGGGTTTTTTAATAGATAGAGTAATTCAAGAGGAAGGTTGACAATTGCTGTCGTTTATTTTGTGGTAAATAAACGCTTTTTCTTTCTTTCTTTTTCTTTTCTATATGTATAATACATGCATATTATAGTAGAGAAAACATTCATGTCTACATTGCACCCGTGCGAAGCCGGGGTGGGTCGCTAGTATACTATAAAAAACTATCTACTACCCAAATTTAATGGTTCTAGGTCAACGGGGATTTGATTCTCTTGCGAGCATCAAAACACGCACCATAAACGGGACATAAACTACCTTATCTAAAGATTGCGTTGACTTAAAAGTTATCTTTATCACTGCTCCAAGGAGCAGCAGACCTGATCTATTAATTTCAGCTTGATATCTACATGCATTCCTGAGAAAAAGGGTCTTGACAGATGGACAGATTGATCTTTTAAGGGTTCTGTTTTTGCCGATTGAGGTAATACGGAACCCTAAAAAAGAGCATTTATTCACCTTCACGTAAAAATCTGTACTTAATTCTCCTACCAAAACCCTAATATCAATAGAAACATTAGCAATAACCTAGTATTTACAGCGGCGGCGGCGGCAATAACGCTAAATGTCGGGGCGAGTTGTGTTCGTAATTAAATTCAATGTACGCCTCTATGGACCCGATGCCAATTATATTAGTTTTACTAGTTCCTAACTATTTAGTCGCGTTTTCTGTGATAACTATGTTCACTGTACGGTTGAAGCGTTCGACCCAAACATGCTCACGTTATTGTCATATCTAACGGTGTTAACATTTGAATGTGTTCCATAATACGCTCATCATTTTTTATTTGACGTATCACACCTTACCGTTATAGAAACTTCAAATAAAATTTTCTCCGCAAAAAGTGACCAATGGGTTTAAAAATATTTTTCCTACGTTATGTGTCCGTGTTTGTGTCATGAGTTTGTATGTTTACCAAATATGAAATGAATTGGCAAGTAGATTCGGTGAAAATCGACTGACAGACGGATAGACAGAGAGACAACCGAATGATCCTTTAACAATCTATACTAATATTATAAAGCTGAAGAGTTTGTTTGTTTGTTTGAACGCGCTAATCTCAGGAACTAACGGGTTCGAATTGAAAAATTATTTTTGGGTTGAATAGACCATTTATCGAGGAACGCTTTAGGCTATATAACATCACGCTGCGAGTAATAGGAGCGAAGAAAAAATGGAAAATGTGGACAAAACGGGGAAAATTATTCTTCTTTGAGGGCTTCCGTTGCGTGCGCTGCGAAAACGGTTCAAGATACCCAAATAATATGTAGGAAAGAATTATTTCTCTTAAAATTATCTAAAAAAATGTCCGCGACAGTATATGTCTATCTTTTAAGATTAACTCACTAGAACCGTTTTTATGGTAATCAAATTTGGTCGAAAGCGATGAAAGTTTGTATTAAACTTTGTCAATTTTAAACCGATCGGGCTTAACCGATACCTGGACTGGAACCGATCGGGGTTAAAGTAACTATTCCACGCGGACGAAGTCGCGGACAGAAGCTAGTAATTAAATAAAGGCCTACCCGAAAAAAAACAGTCTTTATAGATTTTTATCATAAAGAAGCTGTCAATCCATATTTACTCACACGGTTAGATTTTTTTGAATAAGACTATTAATCACGAAGACATGTCAAACCCTTCTGACGATACCTGGAGTATCCCCAAGTACAGTCAGGAGGGAGGGCCAGTGGAACGTGCGTCACAAAGTTCGGGTCGATTCCCAGGTGCGACGGTTATTAATAAACTGGCCCAAACGGACAAACTGTCAGTTAATGCAATTAACTAAATGTTTGAACTGTTAAATTAATTAATGCGCCAACTATTTATTTGATTGTTAACTCGACTTGTGCATTCGATTCCCTGATTGGATTTTGGGAGATCGGATTTTGGATTGGGTTGGAAGTTGAAAATAAAAATATGATTCGAAAGAGCTATAGCCGGGCCTGGAACGTAAAGGGTATTTGAAGGAACACGGGTGGGTTTAATCAGTAAGAGTCTGACACTCCCTCCTGCTCCGCCCAGAGCGGAAGAAGACGTTTCTTTCCTTGAACCTTTGTAAAAAACGATCGTAACTTTTAACAAAAGGTTTCTTCGCGTTTTGATTTATGCTAGAAAACTGCGACCCGACAAAAATACTGCTTCTTGCAATGAGTATGAAGAAAAATATCCGTAGAATAATTTCTATAGATGTTCTCATTTGCGGTAAACAAAACAAAAATGAATAAATTCGGAGAACGGAAAAATTCGTCAAGCTATGGTGTATTATATGGAAAAATTCTGCTATCACCAACAAAACACCACAAAGATAAGCCAAAAAAAAACTTAATTTTTTCAATTACAACTCGTCTTTTAGCTAAAATAGCAAACGTGAAACATGAAAAAACAGTTTAAACCTTATCTCCTTGTTTACCGTTTCATTTTTACGAGAACTCGTAAAGTTAATACCACCTTTTGTCCCAACCCTCTCTGTGCAAAAAGTTTCTTTGCCCCAACCCTAAACCGTTGTGTTTTGTTGTGGTTAAAGGTAGAGTGTGACACGACTGAGAAGTTACATTGCAAAAAAACCGGCAATCTTTATCTGCGAGTGCAAACAAGTGAGATCAAATTTGAGTCAAACTCTGCAAGCAACTCTTGCAAATAATATTGGGGGGCACGCTCCAGCAGTCTATACTAACATTCTAAAGACGAAAGATTTGATTATTTGTTTGTATTGAGTATGCTCCGAAACCACTGAACCGATTTGAAATATTCTTTCACTGTTGGAAAGCTACACTATCCCCGGGTGACATAGGCTATATTATTAAAATGTTATTTTGGTGTTTGTACCGTATATATCCATATATGCATGTAGTAAAAAGCGGTTATTTCAATATTACAAGCAGACGCTCCAATTTCATTTATATGTATAGATGAAAATGAACACGCGGGGATTAACTTTTTGCGAGATACAATTTGACATAGGTAATTCCCTGTCTATAGTCTACACGAAAAATCACAGATAAGAATTATTGCACAATAAGCCTAATTTTTAGCGTAATTTGCCTGAATTTCTTATATTTAGGCATCCAATTGTTTAGAAAAGTTTAGATCATCAAATATATGTATGTATATTGGCGCTACTGACGCATGACGTACCGGACGGTACATCATTTGCAACCACTAACTTGTGTCGTGCTATATAGGGATGTATAGTTTTTTTATTTGTCCTTTTTATAGTGTTGTGGTCTGAGATCAGATGGTCAAGATAAACGGGCAGTGGTTTGTTGGGCGTGCCGTGTGGGAGTATTGATACTGTTTAAGTGAATGTAAAGTGTAAAGGTGAGGGAAAGTTTTCATAATGCGAGGTCAGTGGCCTGATTAGCCGGTCTATGCTGTCAATATCTCTCCGAGTACACTTAGGTGGAGAGGAGCATAAAGTGAACAGCAGTGCTATTCTGTAACCATACCACCGCGTAAAAAAAATGATAAAAAAAAACGCCTGCCATGTCTAAAAGTAGACTAAAAAAATAAAAACGAGATAGAAAATAATATCTTTATTGCGATCGCGGGACAGTGCCTTTGAATAGTTATTTACAGTTCCCTCGACTGCAATGAAAAGATTATTATCTACATATCTTTTTGACACGGCAGAAGTTTTTTTTTTTTAATTCTTTGTGTTTTATTTCATACTTTTTTTGCAAGCTGTAGCCGATGACAGCATGATGTAGTCTTACAATCATGAAAACCAAATATTTTGGTTTTAATATTTATGAACCATGGCTCCCGCTTCTTATTTATCTATGTTACCCGGAATAACGTAACGCTTCTAACGATACCACATACATTGATATCGGTTAAGCCGTTAAGAAGTTATGGTGGAATAAATAAACTCACAAACATGTATATATATACATGAACCCTCAAAACATAACACTCCTTTTTTGGGCAGTCGTGTAAAATTTTAAAAGTAAAAAGGTGGAGCCATAGTCCACAAATAAAAATATAGGTCAGGCTAACTCCCGCGGGATGCTCGAACATCTCTTTATCCCAAAGGAACATACTGCCGAGATAAAAAGTATCCTATGTGTTATTCCAGACTAAAATCTACCTCTGAGTCAAATTTCATCAAAATCCGTTCAGTAGTTTTTGCGTGTATGAGTAACTAGCATCGCCTAGTGGTTTCACCAGCGTAGTTCCCGTTCCCGTGGGAATATGGGGATAAAATATAGCTTATGTTACCCGGGGATAGTATAGCTTCCCAACAATTAAAGAATTTTTCAAATCGGTCAGGTAGTTTCGGAGCTTATTCAATGCAAACAAACAAACAATCAAAACTTTCCTCTTTATAATATTGGTGTAGACAAACATTCATACAACAAACTTATGCGTATATAATATTTGTATCTAAGGATTGGCATTCATTGAGGTAACATTAACCCGGATGATTGGATAAATGACTCTGACATGACTAACTGTACATATATGTGAACCTTTATTCTTCTATTGTTTTTTAAGTTATTTTCTTTTGACATTACTTCTAACGATCAGTTTATGAGTTCGTTAGAAACCCTATAAAATTTTAATTATCAATGTATCTACACGTATATACATAGGATTCTAATAAACTAAACTAAAATATAGCATCAAAAAATTCATCCTCAATAATACTTAACATTATTTATATTATGTAGGTAATAAACGTTTGTGCGGTTTTAACAGCTGTTTGCCGAGATCAAGTTATTCAACAGCAAATGGTGACGTTATCCATCGTTTTATTTCTACGTAATTAAAGTTTATTATGCAAATTAACCTAACTGGTCATGCTTCATAAAAATACATATATATTACACCGATAAGTGAACGACACTAACACATTGACGTCAAACTTATAAATCCTCGTCGTTTTTGCGTCGGAAGTTAAAAAGTCAAAAATTCAAATTTTTTGATATTTTGACATACGTTACCAAAATGTCACGTGGTCGATTTCGTAACTTTGCTTAGAAGCTAAAGATGACGAGCTAAAGGTGATTAAATGCAAAAGTGGAACGGGAAATAACTTTTTCTTGAATAAACAAACTTGATCATTTTCCTCATAGCCATGTTATTTCCCTCAGAATAAGAACTAGTATAAATAACGTATGACACTTTGATTTCCATCAGTAGTTGTTGAATCTTTGTTACAAGACGTCAATCTGTGATAATGAAGACTGCATTTGTGTTTCTGGTTGTGGCTTGCAGTGGGATGATGGTTCGGGGACAAGACTTTCCTACTGGTACGTATTTAGTAAAATATTATTCATTTTTTTTAACCGACTTCCGAAAAATAAGGAGGTTCCCAAATCGATGGTTTAATTTTCTTTTCTTTTTTGTATTTCTCACCTCATAACTTTTTACTGTGTGCACTGATTGTGATGGTTTTCTATACATTCGAAAGCTAGTGCTTGTCCTGTGATCCCATTTAAACTTGAATGAGATCTGACGACTAGTATTTGAGTTATCCCTAATAATGCAGGGCTTCGACTACATTGATGATGTTGTCATTCTCACTTGTTGATGCAAAATTAAGAAAAAAAAAAAAACTGTATACATAATTTGGAAGAACATCTTAGTATTTCGAGGCGGCCCCTTTGATATCGTGGTCATCTGATGAAGAACGGAGAAAGGAAACGGAACTCTTCAATGATAACAAATCTTCCGGGATTGCTGAAATCGCATGTCTGTTTATTTTTTACACTAGTTTATAACACGTACGCTGTGATAATAAAAAAAAACTTTCTACAAAAAAATACAACCGACTTCTAAACAAAAAAACACAAAAAGTATAAAATAACTTTAATTTCGGAAGTCGGTTTTTTTAGTTGTTTATTCGTTTTTTGAACACAGACTTCCGAAATTAAAGTTATTTTATACTTTATGTGTTCATGTTTTTACTTCACTGGGCATAGTTTGGCCGATAAAGCTACGGGTTTATTCATAAAAATATAATTAATCTAAATACTGAGCAGATTCTTAAATTTGATTTAAAAATCTGACAAACAGGATTCAAACTATTCATGTGTGTAAAAAGTATTTATAAATAGGGCTAGGGTCAGATTCGTGTCATTCCTTTTTCTTTTTTTACAAGATGTTTCCATTATATTTCGTCAAAGAGAAAGATATAAAGTTTAGGGAAAAAAATCTACATAACAGTACCACTTTTTGATTGTTATACATAGCATTTTATAACGTAATCAATCTATTTATCATTCAGCTTTGCTTAAGAGCGCATACGCCGAACGGCATTTTATACAAATATTCAAGTCGTTATTTTCCGTACAAACATAAATTTCCAGTTATCTTTTTTTTGTAATTTTTTTAACTAACTTTTTAGACCTATGTATCCTCCCTATATGTGTGAAGTTTCATCAAAATCGGTTCAGTAATTTCTCAAAATAGTGATTTGCAAATTTGTATGAAATGTACGGTGTACACGCTCTTAACATGTATAGAACGCTCACAACACCATAATTTAGGATCAGTTTTTGCCTTCTTCTACTTCTCCATCTTTTCTATAGGTTTTGGGAAAATAAGTGCAATCAAATTCCCATCTGTATTTCCACTTTAAATTTCTTTCTTTCTTTCTAGCCAAGTGCCCTCCCGGCGAGCACTCAGTTCTGTACTGCCCGCAGAAGGCAGAGCCCTCCTGCGACGATCCAACTGTCCATGAGTTGGACAGACCCTCAGCCTGTGACATCCCTCAGTGCTTCTGCATTACACCCACCATCAGAAACATAAAAACTGGCAAATGTGTCAATCCTAAGGATTGTTAAATAGTAATAATATTTAACCTGTTTCAAACTCATAGCACTTATTTCAAAAAATATTTATACGCACTTTTGAACAGTACCTCGCCAATACTTCATTGAAATAAAATAGATAGGTACTTATTGCACGTTTGAGAGCGTAGATTTTTACGTAGAAGAACATAGTGGCACTCTCTCACGCAATTTTTTAATAAATAAATAGTTACAGAATTTTTGCTGCTTTTATTTACACACCTTATGTATTTGTACTGCTGTTTGTGAAACTCGTGGCTAAATTATAACAGCCGCGTTGGTCCATCTTCGAGGTTAAGCAATGCTTGCTGATGTTGGTCTGTGGATGAGTGACCATCTTAACATACTCGTAACGAGACTCCTCCGTGCCTCGGAAAGCACGTTAAGCCGTTGTTCCCGGCTGTCATTTGGAGATCTTTGGCAGTCGTTACGGAATGTCAGAAGCTAGAAAATGTGACACCAGTCTTGCCAGGAATACCGTATTCTCCAGTTAATGGGTTGTGAAGGTCTGGTAGGCAGCCGCTCCTCGTAAAATACTGGTATTCAGCTGAATCCGGCCTGTCTGGGAGCCGACCCCTATATAGTTGGGAAAAGGCTAGGCAGATGATGATGTATTTATACTGCTCCTGCCTCCGTGCTATGACGTGCCAATGTGATCCGTTGTGAGAGAGAGAAAGAGCTATACAGGGTGAATAACATTGTCCTTTTTTCACAACGGATTTATGATAGCAATGACGCGTCATAGTAGTTACGTAGTTCTACAGTTAATCACTAATGAATAGATTTTATAATTTTATTGCACATTGTTGCGCCCCGCGGTTTCACCCGCGTGGTATCCGTTCCCGTGGGAATACGGAAATAAAATATAGCCTATGTCACCCTATGAGCCTGAGATAGAGTAGCTTACAACAGTGAAAGAATTTTCAAATCGTTTCAGTGGTTTCGGAGCCTATTCAATGCAAACAATTTATATAATTATATTTATAATATTAGTATAGAGTGGTATAGATAAAATTGACTGCGGTTTCACCCGCGTAGTTCCCGTTCCTGTTGGAATATGGGGATATAATATAGCCTATTTTCACCGGAGATAGTGTAGCTTCCCAACAGAGAGTGGTTTTTTCAAATCGGCCAAGTAGTTTCGGAGCCTATTCAATGCAAACAAAAAACAATCAAATATATCCACTTAATAATATTAGTGTGGGCTAAACATAACTGTCGGCTAGTACCTGCCCTGCTTATGTGACATCACGAAATACGTCATCGTAGAATAAATAACTCCATATACCTGCATGCATTTTGGGTTAGGGGATAAACACAGCAAGGCATTGTTTTCCTTATACGTGACTACAAATAAAGAGTAATTTGCAGTGCCCTTGTAGTGTTCATGAAGGTACTAAAACTGATGATAAATAAATAATTAAATACGTTCTGAGAAGTTTAAGATGTTGCTTTTAATATTATCTAAACCTGTAGGTTTAGGTAATATTCATTATGAGGCACGATTCCAAGAAGAATTAACATACATAAGTACTTCCTAAAGGAAGTTCCTCCAGTCCACTCGACTCAGGCGCTATGACATCGTAAAAATCCCTCGATAAAAGTGAATTTGACTGAGGGACGCTGCTATATCAGTGAGGAGAGGTATTTTAAAATTCGTTTCATGTTTCGATCTAAAAAAATACAACACTAATGAGAAATTAAGTTTAATATTTAATTTGTGCTTGCAAAAATAATTGCTGAATCACAAAACGGAAACGAAGGGAACTCGAAGTAATCCTATATCAATTATAATAAGAAACGGTTAATGGTAACCAAAAGTAACCCTATTAGCGGGACTCATTAGTGAATAACTCAACCGGTTACAGAATTATATCATCGGGCTGTTTTAATCGCTTGGTCCAAGTTATGAGCGTTTGAATTTGGCAAATTATGGAGGTTTTCTAAAGAAATGTTCACATTCTTGTCAGTAGAGGCCCAAATTCAAAATTTCTTTAAATTGGTTCCACTCGACTCGGCTGATTTATTGTAACCGAGATACGATCGCAAATAGGTAGAATTTCAATGTTCTTTATAAAAAAAAATATGATGCAAAAGGAAAAATCATGACAGTTCGATTTGAAGCATACATTTGGGGTGTAATTCTCGTAGTTTTATAGGAAATAAAGAAATATTATTCGTATTATAATATTTAGCCTGAAATGTCCCACAATTTTGTATTTAGTGGACACACCGCTCGATGGTCATACAGCACACATATCCATCCTAGTTCCATTTAAGCTGGGCAGCCAAGTCAACGATCTGTGTTTTGGAGCACAGTATAGAAACACAACTTTCCTTATTGACAAGTTGTTAATCTGTAACGACCGAACCCAATAACGGCCGAACCCAATAACCGATCTATCACATACTGGAGATAGAAAAACAAATGAAACAACAGAAAAATTATATAGGTTTTCTGTTGTTTCATTTGTTTTTCTATCTCCAGTATGGGATAGATCGGTTATTGGGTTCGGCCGTAAGTAGATTGCTGCTTGAATATTGTAGGAACAATGTATGTAAGTACGAATGTTACGCGTCAGCGGTTTGTAGTATTTTATTTTATTAGTTTTTGTAGTTTAACATGAAAGAGACGTATGGATCGACGATCGCCAGTTACTGTGTGCTGGCCGATCGGTGTGCTCATAATCGCGCTTGGGATTTCGGAAATTAATAAGTATTTTGCAATAAACGAATCAACGCTTTATTTCATACATCGAGTGTCGTAGTAACTCACGTGGCAAATGCAGTAGGTATAAGGAAAGTGCCTACGATATAAAAGTTTCTATGCGAGAAATGGATCCTATATTCTGTTTTAAACTGTACATTGGTCCCTGGGTACTAAGTACGATAAGACTATATTTTATTTATTTATTTATTAAAACTTTATAACCTAGTAAAAAACTGTTGTTAAAAGGCGGACTAATGCCTTAGGCATTAAGCCTTTTTTTGCCATAGGCACTATATATCACGTTTAGAAAAAAAATGCTGGTTAATGGTGCAGCACCACTGGAAAGTTTTTTTTTAGATTCAGGAGGTTGAACTCACAAATTTACCTTTAAGCTGTTCAGTTCCTTATATCAAGCAAATTTCATGAAAAAACACGAACAGTTCCTCACTTACACCAAATCGTCCTCCGGGAAATTACAGTTTCGACCAATTAGACAACGTTTGGATAAATTTCGACCTAACACTGGGTTATATTTTTTAATTATACCATGTAACTGAGCAGCAATTTGATTTTAATTACAGTAATCATTCACTTTCGTCCTTTGGGGAATACTGGTTTTTCGTTGAAGGAAAAGTTTCTGTTTGGTAACTTTATATGATGAAGACAATGGCGTCTGTAGGTTTGGATTTTTCTTCAATAAGATTCATGCTAAAATTAATACTGGGTGATTAAAAAAAAAACTGAATGCAGTTTAAGTTCGAATTGAGTCCTTTGGCATTTTTTTTTTTTGTGTGTTTTGTTTGACATGTTTTTTGTGTGTTGCTTGTCTACTTATGTGACCAAAACAGTCGGTGAGGCACAAGAAAGGCAAAATTACTTTTTATCAGCGACAATGATAGTCGAAAAGTAAAACTGGAATGTAATGGATTTACTGCATATATGTGAGGAGCTGGTGTCTGAGGTAGGCATGAAAATATCTGTAATACAGGTATTTTCATGCCTACCTCAGACACCAGCTCCTCACATATTCTAGACCACGCACACACCTGTATTTAATTAGGTATAAGTAACATTGTAATTATGTGAGGTCTGTTTTTGTGAGGAGAAATAAATAAATATATAAACTACGAGGCACTTTCGAATCAATCTCACGGACTCTGTCTGGTACTTGTTGTGCTTTGACTATCTCACTATATAGCACGAAAAGGCAGTTCGTCGTAGCTTCTTACATATACATAAAATTTTCGTGTCACGGTGTTTGTGGTTGAACTCCTCCGAAATGGCTCGACCGATTTTCGTGAATCTTAGCGTGCATATCAGCTAGGGTGGCGAATCGGACAATATCTATTTTTCATCCCCCTAAATGTTAAGGGTGGTCCACCCCTATTTTTTTTTATTTTTTATTTTATGTGGCAAAACAACGTTTGCCGGGTCAGCTAGTATTATTATAAAGAGTTAAAATTCTTTCACTGATAGAAAACTATATCTATTATCATAAGCTAGGCAAAATAAAAGTAAAGTAAAAGCAATAACTGCCAGGGTTGCGGAATTCGTTCGAAAGAGTCACCACGGCCTTGGAACGCAAAGGGCATTTGGAGGAACATGGATCCGCCCAGAGCGGAAGAAGACATTAGATGATTTCCCATCCATAAAAAAGGTCAAGAAAACAAAGCCACAAGGAAAATAAAATGGAATATGAAGTGCATCATGACTCAAAACTACCACCACCCGAACTTATTATCTAAACAGAAACAAAACTTAAGCGAACATTTGCCGCAAAACGTAGTGCAAAATTCAGAACTTTAAGTTCTCTGCAATAGTTCTATACTGATCTAACTTGGAACAATAAACTGTTTTATAAACAGAACTGGATGCATCAGTGAATTTACCAACCATTATTCAGGTAAGCAACCTACTTACAGTCCTTCTAAGCTTTTCTTGGTTATACAAGAACTGCATCTGTCTAGCATTTTCAAAACTAAGTACGGGTCAGCTTTCAGTCAGAGCCTATCTGACCCCCACAACCCAGTAACTGGGTAACACGCTATTCCATGGCAAGACTGGTGTCAATTTTTTTGCCTTCTGTATTATGTGAAACGATTATCAAAAATCTACATATGGCCGCTGGGATCAGCAGCTTAACGTGCTTTTCGAGGCACGGCGGCGGTGACTTGGTAGGTAATGGAGCCATCCACGGGCCGACCTGGACAGTGTTGCTTAACCTCGAAGATCGAGACGTGTTCCTCTTAGAACTATGGCAGCATATTTTATGATACAAATTAATAGAAACATCAAAATGTAAAAACAAAAGAAAATGTAATGTAGGTAACCCTTGTTGCTATTCCATCAATTCGCACCAAGCGTTTCCAATCGTCTTTTATAATGCGCACAGCAAAGGAGTGGAACACTCTGCCTTTTTTTTTTTTTTGGATGGAAAATCATCAAATGACCCCTCCCGCCCTGGGTGGAGCGGTAGGGAGTGTCAGACTTTTACTGACTAAAACACACCCGTGCTCCTCCATGTGCCCTTTGCGTTCCAGGGCCGCGGTAACTCTTTCGAACAAATTCCGCAACCCTAGCAGGCACCGACCCTATGGGGTCGGGGGCGCGCGTGAAGCACAACGCGTCGTCGACTCAGCCTGGTATCGGACGGCGAGCCACCCACGCTCACCGTCCACAGGCATCAGCCACTGTGCAATAGCACAGCGGCCGACTTGTCTCTGGAGGAGGCCGAAATGGGACCATTACTGGCACTCCATTTCAGCCCCCTCCCGAGTACCAGGAGTCGCAGCACCCACAGCAGCAGCGGCAGAAGCGGCGACGGAAGCCGCGGCGGCGGCAGAGGCGGCGGCGGCGGCGGACCTCTTGCCCTTGGTCGGGGCGGATGGCGCGCAGGCCCTTCCCCCAGCCCAGTGCTCGGCTAGCATGCCAACAGCCGCACATGCACTGCAGTGCGGCGTGGCCTCGCACGAGCGGAACACTCTGCCTGAGTCTGTGTTTCCGAACGCATTCAACCCTGATCTCTTCAAAGTTGGAGTGAACAGGCTTCTTCTGGGTAAGCGAATTCCATCGTCGACTTAGTCTCCGTCACCTGCGACCTAGACTAGAGTCAAGAGCATATATCCATCTTACAATAAAAAAAAAAGTAATATCACTCAAATGAGTATATAACAGACCGTACAGCACATTTTCCGTATATTCTACAAAAACTAGTTACGTTTGTAGGTACGTTGGATTCAGTGCTAAACGTCCTCAACACACAAATAATATCTAACGCCACTGCGAAGAGTGTCTGAGGGAAAATAACATATTTTATGCAGGTCTACATGGAAACCTACTAAACCGAATATATTCAGCATAAAGAGGAAGAGGAAACGGTTTTAGAGGGCACGATACGACTATCGTGTGAGTCAAGCCGCATTATGATATACGGACCCCATCATAGTTCTGTTTTAAGAAAAGGATCCCACAGTGCCTAAAAACGAAAGTCTTCAATCAGTGCGTCCTACGCGTCATGACACGGCTCGTATGGTCCACAAGCTCAAAGTCACTCAGCGGGCTATGGAAAGGGCTATGCTCGGTGTGTCTCTGAGGGATCGCATCAGAAATGAAGTGATCCGTCAGAGAAGCAAGGTCATCGATATAGCCCACCGAATTACTAAGCTGAAGTGGCAGTGAGCTGGCCATATTAGTCATAGAACCGACAACCGTTGGGGTAAACGATTTACGGGAGATGTTCTAGAGTAGAGACCGCGTCTCGGCAAACGTAGTGTAGGACGTCCTCTAAACGGTGGAGTGACGAGGTGAGTTGCGCAGGGTAGCTGTCAGAAACTGGATGCGAGAAGCCGAAAATAGATCTAAGTGGCGTGCAATTGGAGATTGCCTATGTCGAGCAGTGGACTGCAACAGGCTGTTGATGATGATGAAGAAAAGGATAGTGCTATAAATATTTAAAACTTTTAATAATGTACATATATCAGTACAACTCTCTTACACTATCCGATACCAACCATCCTTTTTAACCACCCTTTTTTTCTGAATGGAAAATCATCAAATGGCTTCTCTCGCTAATGGGCGGAGTGGAAGGGAGCATCAGACTCTTACTGACTAAAACCCACCCGTGTTACTCCTAGTGCACTTTGCATTCTAGGGCCGCGGTGACTCATTCGAACAAATTTCGCAACCCTAGCAGGCACTGACCCTATGGGGCCCCGTCGTCTTTGCCGAAAACTCTTTGAGGCGCGCGTGGAACATCGCGCCATCAACCAGGGCCTGGTTGCTATCGGACAGCGAGACCCATACCTTGCCATCCGTAGGCCCGCACCTACAGTGGCAGGGAAACTGGAACTGTGATTGATTAAGGTTCAATCACACACATCAGTGAAGTCATCGGTCACCAATTGTATCTTCTCAATATCCTCAAAAGATTGATTGAGTCAGGCGTTATTTTACGGAAATCCATTTTAAATTTGAAAATAATATCAACAACAACACGCAACTCAACGGTCAGCGAGTCAACACGTCCCCTGAGGATGCCTCGTGGAGAGGCGAAACACGTGTCGGTAATGGTGTTGGGTTTTGCTTTGCCTTCCTGCATGTGCTTAAAATCCTTGCATTTGCCTTGTAATCTTGCATGTGCATAATATAGCGGGCGGGAGGGAGGTGCATACCTGCAACTCACTAATATTCGCGGAAATTAAAACTAGATATATTATTTTATTATTATTATTTATATTTTCATTTTCAAATCCTCAAAAGATTTCAAAAGTCGTGCGATATAAAACGACTTCGCAACAACACTTGGCCACTGGACGCAAGAAATGTACCGTATACTCTTATGATATCTTATGATAATATATTTTGCTGCATGGCTTTGTGATTTCCGGGCCTAATATATCTATTTCTATTTTTGTTTTTAGTGTCACGGTATTTATATATTGTATATATACGAAGGAGTTTTCTAACCTAACGTTTACGTGACATGAAATTGATCTGTAAAACCCCAAATACAAAACAGAAAGGAGTTATACATACACTCTATGTATATGTGTGGTTGTTGTATATGAACAATCGTAGCTCAGAAACTATTGATCAAATTTTAAAAATTGAGGTGTCAATTTATTTTTCTTTGGAGTAAAAGCATCGTAGACATATTATGAAAAAAAAGGTGAAGAAACGAAAACACAGGAATCCTAAATATATTTCCCTGTTTTATTTTTAATTTATTTATTTTATTTTTAAAAGTACACTGACAGACTACTGACTAAGAAAATGTAAGCACAGCTATGACAGTATATACGTCTTCTGCAAAATGATACGCGTGCATTTTTAAGTTTTGCTACCGCATTTATTAAATTAATTTTAATTTCTAGAAAAGTATCATCATCTGCCTAACGTTTTCCCAACGATATTGGGGTCGGTTTCCCATTCCAACCGGATTCAACTAAATACCAGTATTTTACCTGTAGTGGCAACCTACCAGACCTCCACAACACATTAACTGGGTAACACGCTATTTCTTGGCCAACCCGCACTGGGCCCGCGTGATGGAATCCGGCCCATTCCCTCTCCTACAGAGGAGGCCTGTGTCCCAGCAGTGGGAACTTTAAAAGGCTGATTATGCTTATGCTATATGCTATTTCTTGGCAAGACTGGAGTCAGATTTTTTAACTTCTGACAATCCGTAATGGCTTAACGTGCTTTTCGAAGCACGGAGGAGTCTCGGTATGTTAAGATGGTCACCCATCCACAAACAAACCCCGGCGTTGCTAAACCTTGAAGATTGACCCAAGCGGCTCATTTTATTTAGCCACGAGCTCCAATTTCTAGAAAAGCATATCAGAGATTATTTTATAAGCCAAATAATATTAATTTGTGTGTCAAGGTTCATTATCAAAAATCACTGGAACCGTTAACAGATAATTAATTTTATGTAACTCATTATCTCATTTTATCTACCGCAACGGCAAACGATAAGTATTTGAAAAAAATTTCGACAGCGGTAAACATGTTTTTGTTAATATTATTTGGTTTATTCACACTGAATGTTTTTGGTGAAGATGTGAGTGAAAAGATAGTTCAATTAGATATAGGGGGTTTGAGAGGGGAGAAGTACTGGCAGGGAGATTTCTATGAATTCTATGGGGTGCCGTATGCCACGGTGCCTAAAGGACGGGACAAGTTTAAGGTTGGTTACTCTTAGATTTTTTATCGTTTTGTATCTGTGGTAATAAGTTTGACTATGGAAGCGCCTTTATTTCGTAGCAATGGGAATGAATTTTGTAATGCTACTACTGTTACCACTGATGTACACTTATTGTTTCTATTTTTATGACCAGAAACGTTTAATGACAGCAAATGTTGCAATAAGCGAATTTCTCTTGATAAAAGCAAAGGAGAGCTAATCAAACATGGATGATGAAAAAAGCCGGCCAAGTGCAAATCAGACTCGAAGGTGATTTTGTTGTATGGGAAATTAAAATAAAACAAATATTTAAGGGGGATCTAAACTATTTGTTTTATTTTAATTTACGTATTTATTTTTAAAATAAATATATAACTAAATCGACTCATCCGTAGAACAAAGTCCGATCTGCAGGATTGCTAGTTTTCAGTAGAGCTTAGAGAAGTTGTTGACTTGTGTAACTCTTAAACGGTAAGACTTGACATTTTGATTTTTTGGTATGTTGTAGCGACGCCCCAGCCTAGTTAAATGCTATGTAGTGTATATTTATTTTCCTTCTATTTCACGAGATAGTGAGTTCCATATCAACATATAACATTTTAAGGCGGAAGAGCGGGGGTCCGAAGTGAACATTATACGTTGTTTTACGGAGTCATCTGGATTAAGTGACGTTCTATATTACCGTGGGTCATTTTTTGTGGGAATTATCCATCGCTTAGGAGTCCTTTGTGAATAACCACCTTATAATATTTAAACATTATGTCAAGCATATTAAATATTACTTTTTTTAAATTATTTTATTTAAAATCTTTTATTAATGTTTGAGTTTTTTTATTAATTTAAAAATCTCAAAATAGGTAGGTAATAATACCATTAGATGGCATCATTTTGAACAGCAGGCACATCACAGTTAGGTATGGACTTAAAATAAACATAATCTAAAACTTACAGTCTATTACCTATTAGAACAATACAGGACTCGCACATGAAGAATTTTAATCATCGCATTAGTTATAAAATTAAAAATAACATAATTTTACAAAATAAGATTCAGTTTTTATAATTTTACCAATCAGAAGTATCGTGGCCTGAACGAAGTTCTATACTTAACTATAAAATTAAACAGTATGTAAAACTTCCTTGGTCATCAGCAAGGCAGTTTTAGGTATACGTACAGTTAATACCTAAAATAGTAATTAATAGCTACAACATAAAATAGTAATTAAATGGCATATCGTATCACAGCATGGTAACTGGGTAACCTACACGACTACAGCACGGACTTAAATTAGCAGTCTGCAACTTTTAAATTTAGGTAAACATTTATCATTTTAACGGAAAATACGTATTTGTAGATTAATTTAAACTTCGCATTATTTACTTAATTCAAAATAAATCTTATAAAATCAGCGTTTATAAAATTATCAATCAGTCTTTCATCGTGACCTAGGCGTGCGTGCTACTTAAAAGCTATGAAATTGTACTTACATAGACAAACATTAAATTACTTAGTTGAGTAGTTATTATAATAAACATTGTTTCGCTGAATTAGTAGAAAGAATTCAGTTCTTATAAAAAAAGTAGCAACAAAAAAGAAAAAGTATATCTAAAATAATCCTAATTCAGATAAGTCCTCATCCGATTCATTAGAAACATCATCAGTGGTGTGATGTGGCAAAGAGTTAAAATATGGATGATACTCTATGGGAATTACTTCTGAGCGGCACATATTCATTAAGTCTTTATATTTAGCAGCAGGAGGTTTTAGTTCAGATTGTACCGAGTTCCTCGTGTTACCGCGAATCCCTAAAATATTATAATCAGGTTGAGTCAGGTCATATTTAAAAATAATTTGCTGGGATCACTACCGTCTGCATGAACTTCTCGAATGTTACTCCAGCTAATCTTCTTGCCCATTATGTCTTTCATCCAAACCTTATTATTAACAAGACATTTACAGTCAAACATGTCATTCTGGGTTACTAGGGACTTCCTTCTTTTTCGGGCCATCTTACTAATAAACGCCTTTCATGAGAGGTATAGATAGTTCTGATTTGGGAAGCTCTGTCGATGACAGAGTGGACACTGTCCCCCTCGTTTTGGGTGTGTCCCTTCTGTAAAAACCGGTGTGTTATGCATATGTTCAACTTTGTACGGCATAAACATAAAGTGAAAATACAAAGCGGTTACGATTTAGGCCAGCACAATTATCTGACCAATAGCGAAGCTATTTGCCCCTCTTGGTCAACATTTGCCTTAATAAAATCTAAGAGGCAACTGCTAACCTGATTTGCGCCACGTTTTGCCACAGAAACGGCCTTTCTTTTACCCTATATCAAAAACCATGAACTTAAAAGAAGTTAGCTTTCGTTTATAGTAAAATATGTTTATATTGTCATGAGGACATTGCAATACTTTTTCAAAATCAAATACAGCAGTAATCATGATTCCATTTGACTCCACAGCATCTTTTTTGTCTTGGCACTTTTTTTGCAATGCTTAAGGCACCTTTTAGTTAGAGCTTTTGGCTATTCTTGCGTATATAATGCGATTCTACAAGGAAATATTAGAAACTA
Organism: Hecatera dysodea; assembly: GCA_905332915.2. Classification (NCBI taxonomy): domain Eukaryota; kingdom Metazoa; phylum Arthropoda; class Insecta; order Lepidoptera; family Noctuidae; genus Hecatera; species Hecatera dysodea. Next base: position 16,495,619 of record HG995305.1, read on the forward strand.
AAAGGCACTTCCAAAAAAAATGTACTAGATTGATCGCTGTAAACATCTTCGGCAGACCGATTAGATATGATATTTGGTATTGAGCTGTCGCAGATAATTTCTTTGGCCCTACAATCTTCATGTATAACTTCTTCCCATATATCAGCTAGTTCCTGACTGATTTCTTCTGCACCAGGAGGCAAAGGTGGCGCTTGTTATGTCATGCCGTCGTCGTCAACATTCACAACTGAAAAAAAAATTTGTATAATAGGTATTCATAAAATACTATAATACTATGTATATTGCAAATGTCATATAATTAACTATTAATTTAAAAAATCTTACATAAAAAATCTTTATATTTTACGATATTTTTAAATGAATAACGTCTTAACTGATTTCATTATCCCAGTAATAATGTCTTATCTTAATAACGAACCTACAAATCGTATCACAGATTTCGTAGAAAAACGTCCTATATTCACATGAAACGCTTAGAAATTCAATAATGTTCTTATAAAATCGTACTAATATTTCATAAGACTTCTATTTTTTACTGTTTAAAATTACAGATTAAATGATTACACTGTAAATATGCATTACGCCAATCGTATTTTCGCACTAAAAATGCGTTTATATACCTCTCCGTCAAAAAACGTCCTATATAAAATTAGATCGTCCACAACTGTTTACTGTAACAAAAAAACAATTAGACAATAATGGTTAATTAAATTAGGTACTTAATAGTGTGTATTACGAAATAATACAACTAAATTCGTCAACTTACCAGCATTTACACTTTTCTTCATATAAACAGCAGGAATATTTGAAAACGATGAACTAAGCTCAGGCCTTTCTGCATCTTATTTAAGCATAGCCAACATTTTCTGTGATCGTGACATCTCTAAAAATATGTTATTTCATGCAAAACACTTAATAAATTGTATTTTTCATCAAACCGAAAAAAAACTAAGTGCATGACACAAACTCACGCTCCTTCCAACAAATAACGGCCGGACTGACGAACGGACGGAGCGTCCGCGCCGCCTCCGCTCCCCGCGCGCCGTCGCTTGTTCACTCCGTGCGTTTTTACGCGGAGCTAATGTCAGATTGAACGTTATTCGATTCTGTATTTCAGAAACTAAAGAAGATACGAAAATTCCAAAAACGTACGTTTGTAGAGTTCGTATTCCCTAACTCATCTAGCTATTTAACTCGTTTTTGCTCCATGATCACATCGGACTCTGTTCTACGGATGAGTCGAAATATTCTGTGAATATTCCGAGCATCTACGCGAAACGAAATAAAAATTACGTTTGTTGTATGGGAGCCCCCATAAATCTTTATTTTATTCTGTTTTTTTTTTAGTATTTGTTATTATTGCTGCAACAGAAATACCTACATCAACTGTGAAAATTTCGTCTGTCTTACTATCACGGTTCATGAGATACAGCCTGGCGACAGACGAACAGACAGACAGACGGACGTACAGCGGGGTGTTAGTAATAGGGTCCCTAAAAACTTAAATGGGACAAACCTGGATATATTTTCCCCAAAGATTGCACGATAATCACGAAGACATTTTAATGATTTCAGGCCCCCCTACCTGTGGAACCATGGGAAGGTATCATGGACGCTAAAATCCATAATATTGGTTGCGAGCAAGTCTACCTCTTTGAAGAAGAAGACGACGATGATATTATACTTGACGGCGTCGAAGACTGCTTGGCCATGAACCTCTTCGTCCCAACAGTTGCCAGTGAAGACAACTTACTGCCAGTAGTGGTCTACATTCATAGTGGGGCTTATTCAGGAGGAAACGGTAATATGGCCAAGTATACCTATGTAGCAAGACATGATGTCGTAGTAGTTAGCTTTAACTACAGACTTGGATTCAAAGGATTCGCCTGTTTAGGCACTGAAGAGATACCCGGCAATGCGGCGTTAAAAGACCAACTGGCTGCTTTGAAATTTATCAACAAATACATTAGCAAATTTGGAGGAGATCCAAAGAAGGTAACGCTAGCAGGATTTAGCGTTGGAGCCAGCATGGCGGAACTGCTAGCATTATCAAAAGCAGCAAACGGTTTAATAGACAAATTAATTTTAGATAGCGGTTCTGCGTTATCTCCGTTTGCTATAAACAGGGATCCAATAAATACCGCCAAGAATTTGGCAATATCTATGGGTTATAACAACACAGAAAAGGTTGAGGACTTAAATGAATTCTTATTGAACGCACCGATCAAAGACTTGGCTGTTAAAAGCAAGAATTTCTACTTGACAAACTCCACTTTCGGTTTAGCGCCGTGCATCGAGAATGTAATTGGAAATAGTGAACCAATTCTGACAGAGTCACCTTTGATTACTTTCCATAAAGGGGATTATGAGAAAATTCCTGTCTTAACTGGTTTTTCAAACATGGAAGGTATAAGCAGAACTATTAAGTTCAGTGAATGGAGCGATTTGATGAATGAGAAATTTTCAGATTTCTTACCAGCAGATTTAGCTTTTGATAATGTTAAATCAAAAAATGATTTTATCAAAGAAATAAAGAAACATTATTTTAAAGATGAAGAAGTAAGTCATGACACAGTGCAAGAATATATAGATTACTTCTCAGATTCAATGTTCAAGTATGCAATTATGAAATCAGCAAAAATGCATGCTCTTAAATCTAACAGACCAGTGTTTCTTTACGAGTTTTCTTACGTTGGAAAGTTGAGTTTTAAACATCATTTTATGGATAAAATAAAAGGGGCCAGCCATAGAGATCAGACTGCATATATATTGGATTTCTTTGAATATACTTCCAAAACTTCGGATATGGATACAAGGGACCGATTGACAGCAATGTGGACGGATTTCGTTAAATTTGAGTAAGCAGTATCCTTTTTAAAACAATTACTTTATATTTACTTGGTGTGGTATTAAACGGCAATATTTACGAATAATTATATAATACTAACATTTTGTATGCGTAAATATTACCGTTGTTTTGTAAGCAAATTTTTATGTAACAGACCAAAAATAATTTTATTTTTTATTTAAGTACAAAATTAAATACGTGCTTCTACTTAATAGTATTTACGTTTTAATGATCAAGAGGAAATGATTTTCTCAGCAAAGTTTATTTTTTATAATTACTTTGTACCTTGCAATTAAAAATATATATTTTTTTATTTCAGAAATCCAACAGCATACGAGAGCTTGCTGATCGATGTAAAATGGCCAAAGTACACAAACGAAGAACAAAATTACTTGGAAATAACAAGCAAATTGAAAATCAAAAAGGATTTGTTCGCAAACCGTTACAAATTCTGGGACAGAGTGTACGAGAAATATTACTGGAATCCAATGCCCGTTGCTGGAATCAAAAAGACTAAATAAAGATGTTGTTGTAATTGACTTTTTCTATGAAAATCCCGGACACTGCTGAAACTGTTAAACATTTTGCAGCGTATCAAAATTCCATATCCAAGTAAATTCTTGCTGGATATGAAATTTTGATGCTTGACCTTGGATCCTGGCTAGAGTAATGACAAAAGTAGTTTTTCTTTCTACGTTATCTTTTAGAAAAGCCTTTTTTTGGCAAAAAAAAAAACGCAGTCTAAGAACTATGGTATATATAACACTGATTTACTTTGACTGTTTATTCAATGCTGATACTAAATCTCTACTATATTATCAAAGACAATATTTCTCTATGTATATTATACTTGTATTATACATATATATAAAACATTCCCTTGAATCACTCTGTCTATAACAAAAAAAAAACGCATCAAAATCCGTTGCATAGTTTTAAAGATCTAAGCATACATAGGGACAGACAGACAGCGGGAAGCGACTTTGTTCTATACTATGTAGTGATTCATCAGCAACACTGATTTTCCCAGATTAAAATGTGGGGCTGACATTCACTACTGAAATATCAAGCCTCAATCCGTTAATTTTGTTTTTCAACAATCACTATTGCTGATATAATGTCACGTTGTCTAGAGCTCAAGAAATGATCTCCCTATGTCCTGTCCATGATAGAAATAAAGCTTTTAAATTCTGAAATATTCCAAATCTATACTAATATTATAAAGAGGAAAGATTTTTATTTTTGTATGTAACGAATAAATTCAAAAACTACTGGACCGATTTCAAAAATTCTTTCACCATTAGAAAGCTACATTCACCCTGAGTAATATAGCCTATATTTTATCCCCATATTCCCACGGGAATGGGAACACAATGGCGCTGCTAGTACAAAATAAAACTCATCTACAAAGTGGTCAATTTGGATGTATACAACTTTGTACTATACATGTATATAAGTTTAAATTAAGATACTTTTTACTAAACGAAAGTCCTCAGACATTTTTTGCCAATGCTTTGTTCCCAAAAAAAAAAAGTTGAGAAATATTCAGTTGTTTTTCTATTTGAATTTAAATTGACCTCAAATCGGAGCTGGCTACCCCATGTTTATAGGCTTTGTGCCCCAAAGTGTCAATGAAGGCAAATTCAAAATTGACAAATTGCATCCAGCGATAGCCAAAACACCGATATTGTACACACTTCCCTTCTCAATTCTGCAAAAAAAATTGCGAAATTCCAATATCAAAGAGGAATGATCACCATTTTTCAACGCCCGAATGTTTGGGAGACTCCCCTTCTGAACCGATGGGTTTTTATAAAAAAAAATCTAAACCATACATTTTTCTACCAATATTAACCCCTGTGCAAGTGCTTCCGATTTTGGTTTGGCCCAATTCAGTGGCGGATGCGACCGAAATGATTATTAAATAACGGTACGTAATTTTTCAATTATTATCAGTCATTTGTTTTTCCAGCCGTCTGATGCAAAACACAAATTTTGAAATACTATGACTGCGCAACCTGCACCTAGCAGCGGTAGCTATCCTGCACTGCTCACGTGTCCATCCACCATTCCTCATGGCTCGCTTTCAAATTAATCTTCCTGTAGTTGTGAAAATTAGGCTATTTTCTTCGGGCATAAATGTGACCTTGCTTTGGAAAAATTTAAAACACAATACAGATTCTGGTATTTCCACACAGCCAAAGTTCCAGACTCATTCGCTTAACTCATGGTCTATTAACTCTCAACTCCGGAATCCTTCATTACGGTCGGTATTTAAAATGACGCCGTGACATAAGATGTCGGTTCATGCTATGGGTGCATAATATACAGTTATAAAGCTTCTATGGTTAAGGTAAAGAGATAACAGATTAAAAAATAAAAATCATTTTTTTAAAGACCTAAATAAATCTAAACTTAATATATAAAGCTGAAGAGTTTGTTTTTTGCTTGAACGCGCTCATAGATTAATTATATACTGTATCGTAATCTCAGGAACCACTGGTCCGATTTAAAAAAATATTTCATTGTTAGATTCTGACTTGTTTTAATCTTTATACTTTGAATTGTTTTTTTTTATAGTTTCCTTTTTTCTTTGCATTGTCGTCACATATAGAAGCGACCAAGGATGTAACCAAGGTTATGTAATACAGAACATGATTTAAAAGAGTGTCCGTGGAGTTTCTTGCACGTTCTTCTCCATAGAGATCTACGCTTTGGAACGTGCAGATAGCTTCACTTCTTTCAACTTGACAATTCAAAAGTACCTGTAAAGGCTTTAATTGAAATAAATGCTTTGAGTTTTGAGATAGCCCATTTATCGAGGAAGGCTATAGGCTATATATCATCACGCTAAGACCAATAGGAGCGGAGCTGTCATGAAAAATGTGAAAAATGAAGTTCGTTCGTGCGAATGGCGGGTCAGCTCTATACACATAAAATAAAAACATCTCATAAGTAAGTCTTAAAAAATGGCGTCAAAAATTCCTCCGCATCATTGTCAACTGGTAGTTTGTATTATCCTCTTAACACTAGCAACCAGTCCGACTTTGCATGGGGGGACATTTTATTTATTTTGCTAAAGCCTACGTTCCTCAGGTATAATGTAGCATTCTAATGGTGAAATATTTTTTTAAATAGGTCTAGTCATTTTTGAGTTTGTTCGTTACAAACCTATTTTTTTTTTTCTCTTTATAATAATATGTGTAGATCGCTATCGCCTGTAACTTAAAACGCTAGCCCTGTGTGACTGACACCTCTACACAGGAGCTCCCCTTCCTTGTTGCAAAACATTTGAACGATTCCAAATGATGCACGTGTTATTGAAATTTTTCCCCGAATTCCCAACGGGGGAGCTTTCTCTATATCGAAATTTGCAGTTCATTTTCTATGAAATTGACTGACGGGTTTGTGTCGGTCACAGGACTTGTGGCGCGTGAGGTGAATTTTAAATGTTGAATAAAAAAAGGGCTGGGAAGGAGCGACTCGTATTCGAGATTTTGAAAAAAAAAAAACAAGTCGTATGACATGTATTTATCACCTGTAAATTGCAGATTCCGTAACATTGTAATAAATCTTACTAGATTATGATTTCTCCAGATATTATGAAAAAAAAAATTTGTGCATAATCATTTTAATAGTTCCCAATACATCCGTGTCTTATTAAGTAAAATAGTTTACAGTTACGCGATATTTTACAAAATAACGTCGTGTGTAATTTTCCGGTGATATTTCACCGGATAATTGTAAACGCCGCGTAAGATAAAATGTTTTGACAGGTGTCGATAAATTGTAAACTAAACATTTCTTCTACAATGATATGAAACAGAATTCTATTGTTTACTAGCTGACCCGGCAAACGTCGCTTTGCCACATAAAACAAAATACAAAATGTAGGGGTGGACCACCCTTAACATTTAAAAGTTGTCCGATTGGCCACCCTAGCCGATATGCACGCTAAGATTCACGAAAATCGGTCGAGCCGTTTCGGAGGAATTCAACCACAAACACCGTGACACTATAATTTTATATACATATAAGAAGATTATGTCTCTCCATGTCGTTTCGAGAAATTGTGAACTGATGTTAACTGCCATCCAATTAGTGCTGAGTTCTACAACTGAAGATACCCAAATGGAAAATGGAATTTGACTAAATATTTGGACTCAGATAGCTCAGCAGTGGGCCTCTACGCGCTTATTATAAAAAGTGGCCTCACTCATCACGACTTCAAATATGGAACTTGCGACGCAAACGGTAGTACCACAAACAACACTTTCTGAAAGACACAAAGGCCCATCTTTAACAAAAACGAAACGCGACATGAACTTAAACATGAAAATCTTTATCGAATACACTCTATTAACTCTCTAAACATTAAACCTACTCCTAACAACTGGCAAACACTTCCAACTTTTGTAAACCCTAACCTTTCAATCTTAAAGGAACCCTAACTAAGGGGTTGAAGATTCAAAATTGCTTGTGTCTGTTGAATTTAAAAGTATATTTGTGTTTCGCGACGCGACACAGGTGACGTAGAGATAAGTAACGTCAATTTATAAGCGTCAAAGTCACGAGTCCCGGGGGGCGGCTGTTTGGATACTTCTTGTACCGTATGGATGACGTCAGAGTTATTGTAAGCTAATATTAGATTCTTTTCAGAGGTTTTAGAAACAAAAAAAAATGTGACTGTGACTATGCGATGTTACATAGGCTCTTGGATACATAAAAAACGTCTGAAGTTTTTTCATGGTTTCTTCTTTCAAGTATTTTTGACAATGTCTGGCAGTTTGAGTACTTTTGTGGCCTAGCCAAAAGTCCTTTCTTTGGCATTTTTCATCGGGTCGATACCCCACAACTATTAACCGAAAACCCGTTCGGTATATTATTTTATTTTTTTCGCGTACAGTTAGAGGAGCTCATCATAGCTAAAAACTGCACGAGTCAATCTGTGAATGGATGACCATCTTAGAACATCGAGATTCCTCCGAGCCTCAGAAAGCACGTTAAGCAGGTGGTACCGACTGGCATTTGTAGAGCTTCGGCAGTGTTTACGGATTGTCAGAAGCCAGAAAATGTGACACCAGTCTTGCCAAAAAGTACTGTTCCATAGTTAATGGGTTGTGATGGTCTGGTAGGCAGGTACTTCCAGTAAAATACTGGTATTCAGCTGAATCCGCTTTGACTGGAAGCCGAACCTGTGGCCGAACCCAATATACTTGGGAAAATGCTAGGGAAATGATGATGTAGTGAAGCGAGTGTGTGTATGTGGTCACTTGAGGCTATAAGTTAAGAGAATACTATAAAGAAGTGAGAAGAAGAAAAGAAAGAGAAGAGAAGAGAAAAGAGAGAGAAAAGAGAAGAAGAAGAAAGAACAAGAAAGAGAAAAAAGAGAGAGAGAATATTATTTATTTATTTATTTGGGAAAACAAACAATAACACATTAAGAAATACAAAAAAAAAATATGACACTGTTGATTGCAGCCATTTGGCTCGTTTGCTTCCCCCCACTAAAGCTGTGTTCACAAGGATCTTGTGGTATGTGTCTGTCACTTAATTAAGTACGAGCAGAAGACGATCGGTTGCGGCATCCTGTCATTCATGGCCAAGTTATTCGACATCCAATATCGACAGATTTCCTTCGGTTACAGGGTGTTTCGTATCTTCATGAGATTCTAGTTTCTGCCAATAGCTCACCTCGCGTAGGCGTTGGAAATTATCTCAAAAGAGCACACTCCTGTGATAAAAAGTAGCAAATTTTATTTTTTTATTTATTTATTTCTGTACACACAATATACTTAAAATATAAAATGTTGTACAGAAACCGAGAGCACAAAGGTACTGCTTATTTCAATAGAAATTTCTTCTAGCAGACCTGCGACAGAAGAGTGGGATAAGAAATGTAGACACAGTGTGTAAAGAGACAGAGAAGGAAACTTTAAAATAGACTATTCGAACTTAACTATTAAAAAAAAAGTTTTTTATCTGCTTAATAATAATTATTATCTGCTTATACACATAATACAAATTAATATAAACACAAATAAAATTACAAATATACACAAATAAATACTTGTCATTACATAGTATAAAACAAAGTCGCTTTCTCGGTCCCTATATCCCTATGTATGCTTAAATCTTTAAATCTACGCAACGGATTTTGATGCGGTTTTTTAATAGATAGAGTGATTGAAGAGGAAGGTTTATATGTATAATATATGCATATTATAGTAGAGGAAACATTAGTATCTACATTGCACCCGTGCGAAGCCGGGGCACCGGCCCCGGCTTCGCACGGGTGCAATGCGCTAGTAATAAAATAATACATACCTTACTCTTTTACTGTTCAGGATATAACTTATTTTTGTGCCAAATTTTATCCGGATCTGTCAGCCGTTCTGGCGTGGTTGAATATCAAACATCCATCCGTTCATATTTTCGCGTTTATAATTAAAGTAGGATCATTGGTCGGAGCCATTTTGCCTCCCCTACTAAAGCTGTGTTCACAAGCATCTTGTGGTATGTATCCGACACTTAATTAAGTACAAGCAGAAGATGTTATTCAGAGCGATCGGTAGCAGCATCCTGTCATCCGTAGCTGAGTTGCTCGACATCCAATACCGACAGGCCTCCTTCGGTTACAGGGTGTTTCTTTTATCTTCATAACATTGCTAATTTTTCCTGCGGATTTCTAAAGGTATCCCATGGGAACATGTTCCCAGGATGAAAAACCAGGATGAAGGACATGGTAAGCAACCCGTAAGTTTCATCTAAATCCTTTTAGTTTTTAAGACGTGAAGAGCTAAGAGACAGATTTATATTAATTATTACTTATTTAGTATGGATACGCATAAAACAACCATAATATTTAGTTTTTATCATTACTCTTTTATCCTTTTTTATGGATGGGAAATCATTAAATGACTTCTTTCGCTCTGGGTGATTCTATCCTTCTTTTCCATTTTCCCTATACTTATAACCTTCAAAATACGAACTCGACACTTCCTTTTAAAATAGCCATACCTCAACTATGACACTGAAAAAAACACGCAACATTTAAAAAATGTCATAACTGCGACGTCCAGATACGCTAAGAAATGAATTCTGTCTCGCCACAGCCGGTATGCGACACGTTGACATCCGCGGTCATTCCTGTAGACTGGCACTGCCGTCTGTATACAGGATGAAGAGACTACTTAATACGTTCATTTTAACCAGTGGTATCTTTTTTATTCACATTTCCTAGCCAACACGAGTTTAAGGTCATGAATGGCAGAAATAAATGGCCTCTGGATAGCAATTAACTCTAGAGTTCAAATTAAAACTTTTTTATGGAAGCAGGCCGGAAGAAATCATCCAGATACCTTTTCGCCAGCCATAAAAATAATATCATTGAGGATCTCTGTTGGCTAACTGTGGTATTCCTTATAAGTAAGCCCTAAACAAATGATACTTTCTGCATCCAAATGGTAGGAGCTGTTGATGGAAATATAAAAATTGCTGTATAAATGGAAAGCTCTCGTAACTCCATCATCAAACCACCATTCGATCATCAAATGATTTTGGTACAAATGGGATGAACTTGGAAGTATGTATATGTATTATTTCAACTACACTTCTACTTGATCGTCAAACACAATCTAAATCTCGTTTTCTAAACAGCTAAAGCGGCAGCCATGCGGTAAAGATAAAAAAATGTTTTATTTTTATTTTTTATTATACCTACCTACATCAAACGATATAATATTAAGAGAGATTAATTAAATATTTTCCGTTTTTATTACACGGCTAATTATGTAAACATCGACGGTTACCACGAGTGTTTCAATAATAAAATCCAACGTCAATTTTCAAACAACCTGTATGGCCCAGTCTTGCTTGAACATTCCTGGAGCGTTCCGCTATGCAAACTGGGATCGAACGCGTTCAAGCGGCGACATAACTATCCATATCTCCCGAACAGATGGACAGAACGACAAATTATGCAGTTATGGAATAGGTCTATGAGTGTAGATGAAGATTTAGTGCATGGACTGCATTGTCCAAAACTTGGAGCAGATTATTCAATAGTCAGATATTTTAAAACTGAAGAATAAATTGCTATTTGACATAATATTCAGCCATCAAACCGTCATTTTATTCCTCAAGTAATAGCTGTTGTCCGACTTTTTAAAAATCAGCTCTTAGACTCGTTTGGTCCGGCTGACATAGATCGCATAGTTCAGCCCTGAAGCTCATGAACTTCCTGGAATTTTTACAGGGTTTGCAAGGCGACTTCACCTTTCAGAGGATTTGTACGTGCTGGAAAGCTACAGCTTCGTATCCCAGGATGACGTGGTTGGTTGATTCCTTAGCGAGTCTTTACATAGTAAGCTGTCTCACTATATTATTAGAAATATTGTAGTACCATCTATACTAATATTATAAAGCTGAAGAGTTTGTTTGTTTGTTTGTTTGAACGCGCTAATCTCAGGAACTACTGGTTCGAATTGAAAAATTCTTTTTGGGTTGAATAGACCATTTATCGAAGAAGGCTTTAGGCTATATATCATCACGCTTAAGCCAATAGGAGCGGAGCAGCGATAAAGAATGTTTTAAAATCGGGGATTCCACGGGGACGAAGTCGCGGACAGAAACTAGTATTTGTATATAGTAAAACCTAAGAAAATTTACTGTTTCAGATTAAGTCTGTTTTAAGGAAGAATCTTGATAGGCCTCAGTTGCACACAAAGCTATCGTCTAGTCCTAGTAGACAACTACTTTATTAACTTCTTTATTGAAATTAATAAGTACGTTTGTCATTTCAATATCTACAGGTTTTTTTTTTTTTTACTTGATATAAACTAGTGCTTGACTGCGATCCCACCTGATGGTAAGCAGCGATGCAATCTCTGATGGTAAGGCGCACTAGTTTATGAGCCTATTCACTCTTGCCTTGAAGACATGTGTTCTGCTTACTACGTCCAGCCAATAGGTAAGCAGAACAATCTACCCATAAAGAAAACTAGAAACTCTTTTCTGTATTAAAACAGAATTACAACCCAACCCCACTACGTCCTAATATTTTCATCCCTTTTCATAACAGTTACAAAATCAGTGACAGTACTTCCTTAAATAAAAAGTTTACACAAAAAATCAGATAGCAATAAGTCACGTTTTATCTTCGGTAAAATTCTTTTAAAAAACCCTGTCGCGTTGCCATAAATCTTTTTCGAAAAAAAAAAACGCTTTTCGACACCCGCGGGTTTCACCCCTGAGTTTCACCCTCCAAGACTTGGCTCGGATGACTGTGCAATTATCAATATCACCACAAACATAGCGGTTGTGCCTCCGGAAAATTCGTATTTCACAGCTATAAAGTCAGTTTTCCGTTTATTAAAACAGCTCCGGCACCTTCGATCGAATCACCCCCTTAAGGTGGGGGTGTTCGTATTCGAGCTCTTTGACTTGTTCCTATAATTTGAGCGAAAACGTCTAAAAAATGTAAACTCAAAGAAGTTGCGAAAGTAGTTGCTGTTTTACACGTCCGTTAATGCAAAATTGAAAGTACCATGTTTTGTTTCTAATCGCTATATCGCTATTATATACGAACTCGATACATTCATGAACAAAAACGACGATTGAATCTATTAGTTTCCTCCACACAGAAAAATTACATTAATTTTAACTGAAATACTTCATAAGGAAAACCAGAATTCAGATTAATAGGATTGACTTTAAAAAACTGCTAAAAGTGGGACTAGTCTCAAACCCCAAGAGGAACAACCCTACACTGCACGGGGGGTGTGCTGTATTCTTTTTAATCTGTGCTACCCCCGTGTAATCTGCGCCGGGAAGCGACACCGGGGGCAAACATTGTTTAATGTTGTCTAACGAATACTATTACGAGATAAGAATTAAGGACTTCAATAATGGCTGATTTAAACTCTACTAACATTTTGATGTTGTTGAAATTTTCCACGGAATGTTGTAAAATTTTAATTAGATCAAGAATTTAATTTTGCTTAGAAATGTTCTCGGAACTTTTAGATTGAAGTTTGGCGGGGTAAGTATTAATAAATAATTTGTTATTGTTGATCATCATCATCTGCCTAGCCTTTTTCCAACTACATTGGGGTCGGCTCCCAGTCAAGCCGGATTCAGCTGAATACCAGTGTTTTACGTGGAGTGGCTGCCTACCAGACCTCCACAACCCATTAACTGGGTAACACGGCACTTCTTAACAAGACTGGTGTCAGATTTTCTGGCTTCTGACAATCCGTAACGACTGCCAAAGATCTCCAAATGATAGCCGGGACCAACGGCTTAACGTGCTTTCCGAGGCACGGAGAAGTCTCGTTATGTTAAGATGGTCACCCATCCACAGACCAACGTCACGAGCTCCTCTCACGAATTTATTGTTGTTGATGTAATAGATAAATTACTTTAGAACCTCGGGAGAAAGGTCCGCCAAGGTGCCTAGTTGAAAAGGTCACCTACGCACGCGTTGTTTTGGCCTAGACTAAACCTAAATTTTAAATGGACTCGGCACTCAGGTCGGGTGCATTGAAGACAACTTCCTCAGGCGGTTCTCTGATGGCTCCGATCTTCAGTGTTTGTGTGGCGTCTCTTTGGAGTCCATAGACCACCGTTACTTTTGTCCCACTTGTCCTGCCACCTGTATGTTTGAGGACCTAATGACTGCGTCAGCGATTGCTGTTACCGTTGCCGAGTACAGGAGCAAACATAAAATTTCTTAGCACTATTTTCCATCAACACGCTAAGCAAAAAAAGATTTTAGAACAATTTGTCGAATGTTGATGTCGAATAGAATTTCAATGACGCTTTGTTTTCAAAGAGTTCAAAGTAAATAGTTGTAGCCATAATATGCCTGATACGTCGTTTTGTTAAAAAACTGCATCAATAACGAATTCTACTTTAAACGTGATTGTATACGTGTTTTTAAAAACCGAGCACCAAGATTACTGATTTTTTCAAATGGGTTCATAATTATAATAATGATGGAATATATAATAATGCGGTTACAAACATAAAAAATATACTACCGAATTAAACACCTCCTCCTTTTTATGAAGTTGCTTAAAAATCTTGTAGGAACCCAAAAAGGCTCTTAGGTTGTCTTGAAAAGATCGCTTTTAGCGATAAGGCCGCCCATTGTGTCACCCTTTGTAATGTTTGCTTTGTCTATATTTTCTGTAACTTGTATGGTGTACATAATAAAGAGTAGGTATTCTATTCTATTCTCTTACCTATCTTATCTTTATAAAAAATCGTAGCTCCTGTATTCTGATAGAGCCAGATCAGCTGTTTTTGTCTAAAATATAGCTAAAGCAACAAATTATGAAAGCAAAACTCCAAAAGAATACAATGCATTACAATACCATCACTTGAAACTAGCCTAATCCACCCCAAAATATACCAGCCTAATTCAAAACCAACCAATTTCTAATCCACTTGAGAAAATGATCATAACAACGGAGTGTTAAATTAAATAAAGCGTCCACAATAGACCTTTAGCCGAGGGTCTGGGGCCACTCAAAAACCTTTCAATTACAAAACTGTCAAAAGCATAAAGAATGTGATTGGTGCTCAAACCTCTTTTCCTGATTGTCACTCTGAATTTGAAATTATTGACGTACAGAATTTTTTTTTGGGAGATTTGCTTGTTTTGGCCTCGGACTTTAAAAGACTTGTTAGGTTCTAGACAAAACGACTTTTAAAATATAAGTAGGATGAAAAAGGTGGTACGATGTTACATACAAAAAAAGAAAATAACTCTTTAAAAAAACCCATAGCATGCATAATATTGAATTTAAATTTTCATGGAATTCTTTATTTTAATTAATAAAGGATATTTCATAGCATAGTATACAGGATAGCATACTTCCTTCGAGAGTAAATCAACCTACTCAGCCTTTTCTTTGTCTATCCTTTTGTTTTTTTTACGGGGAGAAATCCTCATGGATGTCCTCTACCCAGGGGCGGGCGGAGGGTTCTGTCAGACTCTTACTGACTAAAACCACCCCGCTGTTCCGTTTTCCACCTACGCTGGGGATCGAAGGAACGTATGCGACTTCGGTAATCCCCGGCTGGTGCCAGCCCGCCTCTGCGGGCCATTTCGACTCAGCGGAGGGAGTGAGGTGTTTGACTCCCCCGGAGACATCAAAGAGGGACGCACTTTGGATCCGTATGAATGAGGGGCAGTTAGGGAGTCCAGAACGCCCGGTGCGCTTGCTGCGGGTGGAGAGAGAGATCGAATAATCCCTTTCCCATTCCGCAGTCTCCTTCTGCGAGCTAATTGTTTCGCAGAAGGAGACCACCGCGTCCCAGGACTCCTCGCCGCCGACCATTACATAGATCGGACTACGGCCGGTAGCGAGAGGTCACTGCCTTCCACAGAGATGAGGTCACGGCGAGGCTCCTCTGCCAGTGTTTCCTTGTCTACCCTGCCCACCATAACCCAGTTACTGTGTAACACGAGACCCCTTGGCAAGACTGGTGTCAGATATTCTAGTTCGATAAATGTCAGCTGAAAACAACGGCTATATAATTATCATATGTCATTGCGGCTCGAAAGAATCTTATTTTACGATGGTCATCCATCCACGGGCTGACCTCAGCAAGCACCGCTTAACTTTGTAGTCTATGACACTCCACAACAACGTAGCTTTCTATAAAATAATTTTGAAAATCGATTCAGATATTACCTCTTACAACGTCACAAACTCACAAACGTTACCTCTTCATAATATTAGTATAGATGAAAATACTTACAATATAATAATATTTGAAAGAAACACACTAGGGAAATCAAGTCTTTTTTTACCGTATACCCCCAGTAATTATAATATATCTTAACAAGTTTGTGACTGCACCTAATTAAATTCTTATTAATTTTACAAGTAAAGGTCATAGTATAAACAGGGGAAGTAGGTTATCTTCGGCCTAATTCGCGATATAATTGCCTACTGTCTTAGGGTTGTCACTTTAACACATCTCTGTATTCTCTGTATAACTAATTCAGTGATCATTAGTCAATAAAGTTCAACAATGGTTTGATTTTACAACTGCAAGTACTTACCTACTTAGTTACTATACCTACAATACTGAGAAATCGGCATAACTAAACGTAAACAAAGCAATAGCGGCAAATCAATTGATAGATCAAAAGTACCTACCTAATATAAGTATTCTAGTAGGAAATTAGGCCTACCTACCTACTTTCTCTGTGTGATAGAAAACTAATAAAAATAAGTAAGTAGGTATCTCATCATCAAGTAAAAATTATATTCTAGAATAAGTTTTCCTGTTCATTAGGTAATCTGAACAGAGATAATTCTGGAATCGATGAATTATTGATACACCCAAACACACAGCAATACGTTCTCCTGCGACTGTCAGACATTTTTTATTTATTTAGCGGTGACGCGCGAACCTCGTGCAGTGTTAGCCCTGACTGGCGCACTGAGAAACGGGTCGAGACTTGTTAAAGTGTGCGTGCGTCGACGCATAGATACTATGGCGCACACATACAAGCCGCGCGCGGTGCGTTTGTATGAAGATAAACTACTACCCCTGTTTATACTATGTAAAGGTACTGTGATTAAATTATCTATATAAAAAGGTTTAATATTAAAGATTAAAGTCTTGCGTGTTATGAAGAACCGATATTTTGATTCCTTTAGGAAGTACGTAGATTTGAAACTTTGGTTTAGGATCGTCAACTTTGGGTTTAGGTCAACGAGAACCGAGTTTTTAGTGACGATCTCTTTGTTCCTGTGTGTGTGTTTTTTTCCGTACGTACCATACACTTCAGATCGAGCCTAAATGTAGTTTCAGTTGTCGAGTAGGTTTGTGTGTTGAGGTCCCGGTCGATGGCGTGTTGTGTTCCACGCGCGGCTCAAAGAGATGGCAATATAGAAGACGGGGCCCACTCCCAATGCCTGTCAGGGTTGCGGAATTTATTAAAAAGTCACTACGACCCTGGAGTGCAAAGGGAATTAAGTGGAACACGGATGGGTTTTAGTCAGTAAGAGTCTGACACTTCTTTTCACTCTGTCCAAAGCGGAAGAAGTCATTTGATTTTTGCACATCCCTAAAAGAAAAGTAAAATAAAGGTATCTAATAAAATAAAACAATATAAAATTACACGTACCTTAAAGTATACGATGTACTAGACACAAACATTTCAATTAACTTTCTAATGGAAATATTGATTATGAGAGACCTGTCTGTTCGCTTTCATATTTAATTAAATTGTTAAAGAGTTTGTCGTGTGACGTTCATTAATTTTGATTATGTTACGGTGGAGCGCTACGTTGCTACGAAGCTACGGCGGTGAAGCTACGCAGCTACGATATTTGCGACATAAAAGTCTCTTATATAAATTTTGACAGACAATATTATATTAATTTATTTGTTCTTTAGCTTATTTAACGGTCATAAATTATAACAATTTTTAAAAGACAAATCTTACAGATATGCAATTACACAAATAGAAAGCATCTTAAGTTTTTGAGGTGGGTGGTATCCATCTCAATAATTCAGTTATATATTTTCCGAAAAAAATATCGCCCAGTTAATTCACATTTATTTGCTGGATTCGAATCAAATCGGTCATAAAGTTATAGCCAGAGTGCGAAGTATAACCTGCCGACTGAAGAATTAGCACGTACAATATGGTTCTACAAACCGGCACTTTAACATTTTAACTGTGGGCCAAAACGTCAATAAAGCATAATTATAACTGTATTATTCATCTTCTCCAAGAT
This sequence comes from Hecatera dysodea, assembly GCA_905332915.2. NCBI lineage: Eukaryota > Metazoa > Arthropoda > Insecta > Lepidoptera > Noctuidae > Hecatera > Hecatera dysodea. The sequence goes on from HG995305.1 coordinate 16,513,235, forward strand.
AGTATTTTAGGCAGCAGACACAAAAAAATGCATTTTCACTTCATAGTTCAACCGCATTGATACAAACGAACGGAACGGGATTTCGTGAATTTATTAAAATACACTCAATATGCGACACTGTTTTGCATAAACGGATAATCGTCAGGTTTCAATAAAAAGTCATTCTGTCGCAGCGTGTGAATATTCATTAGTTATTGAATGCCCGTTGTGGCGAAGTGTATCGCGTTCATGACGACAGAATAGATACTCAGTTATTTTGACGTGACAACGTCTAATAAATCTATGAACGCCGGCTGCACGCACGGAAAAGGATGACTCATTGTAACGTGACGCACATTGTAACGTTAGGATCGGAGCGACAGCGCTGTACGAGCGAGCGAGAGGCACGATCATTTCATTAATGTTTTGTTATGACGTTGTCACGTTAAACTACCGTCTGTAAACCGACTTTAGAGACAATCATTTTTTTTGCTTTTACTCGGAAAGGCGAAGGATCTGATGACATTTGCAGGTCAAATTTGGCCAGTGATCATTCAGAGACGTCTGGAACGACTTATTGATCTTTGTCCAGTAGTAAACACAAATAAGGCTAACAAAAAAAAATTGGAGCTCGTGGATAACAACAGCCACACTGGTCGCTCTTGGTTGATCGGTAGATGGAGACCATATTCACTGGGACCATACATTACACGCAGAGATTCTTCCGTGCCTCGGAAAGCAAGTTGAGCTGTTGGCCCCGGCTTTTAACATCTTTGAAAGTCGTCACGGCTAGTCAAAAGCTAGAAAGTCTGACATCTGTTTTGTTAAGGGGTATTGCGTTACTCAGTTACTGGGTTGTGACAGTCGCTTTACAAAATACTCATCATCATCATCATCGTATCAGCCGAAATACGTCAACTGCTTGACATAAGCTTCCCCTAAGTGTCGCCACAACAACCAGCTCTGTGCGTCTGGCACCCATCGGCTACTCGCGACTCTCACCAGATCATCGGTTCCCCTTGTGGGAGACCTTCCAACACTGCGTCTTCCAGAACGCGGTCGCCACTCCGGAACCTAACAGCCCCATTAACCATCTATTCTGCGAGCAATGTGCCCTGCCCACTGCCACTTTGCGTTTCCCGGGCGTCGGGAAACGAAGGGAACCATCGTCTTAGCTGACATCTTTTTGAGGTGCACGTGGAACACGACGCGCCGTCAACCCGGGCCTGGTTGTTATCGGACAACGAACCACCCATAACTCGCCATCCGCAATCGCCCTGCATTTCCCGACGCCCGGGACGTCTTCTTCTGTTGCGGCAGCTGGGGCGTAATTTTTCCCTCTCCTGCGCGCGTTCTGCCTCCTCCTTCGCTAGCATTAATGCTCCGCAGAAGGAGGTGACCGCTTTCCACGCCTCCTCGCTCCGGACCATGGATTGAACTAGGGTCGGAAGCGAGAGTTTGCCGCCGCCGATCGCCTCAATGAAGACACGGCGTTGCTCCGCCCAAGCAGGGCAGCCGTCCACCGTATGCTCCACCATGACCTCAGCTTAAACTGGTCTTGAACTCCACAGTGAATAAGTTACTTTTAAGCAAGCGTGCTTCATCGTGGACTAAATCGATTTCATCAGGTGAAATACGATCAAATGCAATCAATTAATAAAATGGAAATAAAAAAGTTGCCTACAAAAGTTTAAAGACACTTCCATTAAAATAAAACAGGTACAAATTCTCCGTCTTTACCGCGAAGCCACCCAAAGTTTCGCAGCAGATGTCAGCATCGTCTAGACGTTCGCACTGCACCAACTTCGGGCACTTTTATTTTATTTTGACTTCACACTATTTCCCCCACCTCCCTGCTCTCCTTCACTTCCTCACCTCCTCTTCGACGGAGGAAGCCCTCGCGGAGCTGAAATGAAAGGAAAATATAGTGTATCAGGTGTTTTGAAAGTCAAAAGGGAAATGGGGAATTTTGCTGCAATTAATGAGGGAGAGTTTCAGCGTTTTTTGAACATAGAATTTCGACGCTGCTTTTAAGACACAGTTGGGTTGAACCGAATTTTCAATAAGTCTGTCATTTATTTCAGAACAATATACATTGTGTAGAAATTTTGTAAAATAGCACAGTACCAAAAACATTATAATCGTAAAAATGTCAAAAAGAATACATTTAAAAAGCGATGAGTTATACAATAACGAACAAACTTACATAGTAAATAAAAATTCATGAAAAATTTTCAATTTAGGAGTAGGTATCCGGACGTTTTGCGCTACGAACGTAGCTGAGATTTATAAAAAAAAAAAACTGAAAAACGCAGCCCTGGTATGCAAAAGGAATTTGGAGGAACAAGGATGGGTTTTAGTCAGTAATAGTCTGACACTGCAGTCCGCTCCGCCCAGAGCGACAAATATCATTTTAAAAAAGGTGATTCAACCTGAATTAAAGTTGAACAAAATAGACTTGGCTTCATACTCTGAAATTAAAATTCTCTTATGTTAAACAATAAAAAGCACGTTAAGCCGTTGGTCCCGGCTGTCATTTGGAGATCTTTGGCAGTCGTTACGGATTGTCAGAAGCCAGAAAATCTGACACCAGTCTTGCCAAAGAAGTACCGTGTTCCCCAGTTAATGGGTTGTGGAGGTCTGGTAGGCAGCCGCTTCACGTAAAATACTGGTATTCAGCTGAATCCGGCTTGACTGGAAGCCGACCCCAATGTAGTTGGGAAAAGGCTAGGCAGATGATGTTAAACAATAAAATAATTACCATTGAAATAAACGTACAAATTAATAATTTAATCACAGCAAACTAACCTGAATTAAAAACACTGCCACTAAGTACGAGTTAAACTGTGTTTTATTTCTGAAAGCATACGCTCTGCACCTCAAAGACGCAAGTGCACTGAACACTCGAAAAAAAAAAATGTTTTTACGAGAAAAACTCTCCAGTGCCTTAATGAAAAGTAGTCTTAAAGGGCATCAAAGGGTATCCTAACTGCATGATGTGTTTATAACTACTTTAGCGTAAATGGAAGCAGAGTTTTATATTTTAAAGGCGCTTATTTTATTATTTTAATATGTTGCCGGTATGAAGTGTTTTGTGTTGGTTTTGTGAGAGAAAATCATGAAATCTTGTAAAATAATGAAATAACCATTGAATTAATTATTTTTGCTTAATGTAAATACGCTTTTTAACCTATATGTTTCAATTTATAAAAGACTGCCTACTGCCTACTGAAGGGGTGTTATGTTTTATGTATGTATGTTTGTGAGTTTCTTTATTCCACCATAACATCTTAACGGCTTAACCGATATCAATGTATATGGTATCGTTAGAAGCGTTGAGTTATTCCGGGTAACAAAGGTGGGTTGACATTAAATAAAACAAAAAGGGGGTGCCGTGGTCCATAAATAAAAAAAAAAAACAAAATATTTCTTGTTTCATGAAAATTAGACTAGCCTTTTTTGCGTCCTGAAATGTCAAAAACCGAACTAAAAAATTAAAAACAAGGTAGGTACATCTTTTCAATCGTTGCAGTCGGGGCACGGTCGCCCAACTGTAATGAAAAGATTTTTATTTAACGCGATTTCAACTTGCTGGAAAGTAGTGTAACTTACCTATTTTTATTATATATGCAATCGAAACGCTAGAAACAAGATGATATTTATCATTTAAATTACCATTATGAACAAAAATGTTTTGTTCATTATATTAATTAATATTCATTCGAGAGAAACACTGACCATAAAACTGATATTAAAAACAAAACGCAATATTTATTTTAAGGATGATTGAAAATGGTTTTGAATTTATTTCACAGTTTTTCAGCCGTTGTACTGTTAATAATTATTATTGTGTATTAATTATCTCTTCAATTTTGTTGTTGTTCAATTTAATTATTCGTTTCGTAAGCTGATGGGATCGCATGTTTCATTTAATTTTATTATAAGCACTATTGAAATACCACATTTTCTTTAGCTTAACCAAGTAACATTTCGGAAGCGCTTGTCAATCCAAGTTGTTTTTTTACCAAAGAAAAAACGGAGAAAGTTCTCAATTAGAGCGCTTTGCGGTTTTACCCGCGTAGCTCCCGTGGGAATACGGGAATAAAATATAGCATATGTTACTTATGGATAATATAGCTTTACATTGATGAAAGAATTTTTTAAATCGGTTTAGTGGTTTAGGAGAGAAACCGTAACAAACAAACTCACATTCGCATTTATAATATTAGTTAAGATGAATCATTTTTTTATAAAGTGAAGTCCGATTCTGCGAAAGAATGACCTCTAGCTCTAAGTGTGCAGTGTATGCCTCAAAATTATTTAATCATTTTAAAAAAGGTTCCCATTTTATTATTTCTTTTTCGGGGTATTATTTTTTGTTCAAAAATAAACATAGAATGATACAAGAATGTCACTTTTTATAAGCACTTTTCATGTCGTAGTTCAACACCAAAACCACTTATTCCCAAAACAAACGAGCCAGTCGAATAAATGATTGATTGTAGGCATCTCGCACGAACTGACAGATAGATCATAAATATGCATAGAGCTGTGCCTCCGTCGATTAATTGAACATCTACAAATCTATCGAGTGTGGTACGGAGCAGATTGTCCTGCTGTCGAGTGTCGGGTTATTAATCCTGTGCAGTTGATTGGAGATGAATCTATCGGTCTAGTATTTTCTCAAGTAAGTTAGGATCGACTTCCATTCTAACTGGACGATCATCTCTTTCTCCGAAGCAGTAATGCTAGCGATGGAGCAGGCAGACCGCGCGAGGGAAAAAATAGTAGAAGAAAATCCGGGCGTCGGGAATCGCTCTGCGAATCCCGCACCGGCCGCTGTCCGATTACAACTAGGCCCGGGTTGATGTCAGTCTTCCAAAGATTTAGGATTTATTGGATACTAAATAAGCTTAGCTTAGCTTAGTTAATACTTAATACTGCAGGCAGTGCAGTTTGCGGAATTTGTTCGAAAAAGTCACCGCGGCCCTGGAACGCAAAGGGCACAAGAAGGATCACGGGTGGGTTTTAGTCAGTAAAACTGTGACACTCTCTTCCGCTCTGCCCAGAGCGGGAGAAGTCATTTGACTATTTCCCATCCAGAGAAAAAAGGCATTAGAGCAGTGGCTTCCAACACACAATGTGGCTCATCGGAGTACCGATATCTGCCTGTGGTGTTCCTACATCTGGTTTCAAATACGGCAGTTCGGCTCAAAAATTGTCTAGTAAACCATGCCAGTTAATGATGGGAGCGTTTCTGCTAGCTCAACATAATTATTCAGTTTCAGAAAGATTTAGGTCAAGCAAGATATTTCTTCATCTTTTGTATAAAAAGGAACATTTTAATATCGCAGGCACTTAAAAATAAACTATATCCTCAAGAAACTCTCCAACGGCGAAAATATCTCAAATTCACATCAGCACGCTCCCAACTGTTTTATATCGCCAATTCGTATTCTATGTATTTTTAGAGCTTTTTAAATGCTCGTAAAAATGAGCAGTAAACAGTAAACATGTACTTTCTATAAAACGGCCGTTTGAGTTGGTACTACACTGTTGGAGATAATTTATAGCTTTTTGAACCAAAACTCGTACCTGTAAAAATACTAATAAGTAGGTCGGCTTCCTAATAGGTATCTAGGTAATCATCATTATTATTTTAGCCGAACTGCGTCTACTACTGGACATAGGCACCCTTAAGTGCCGCGTAGACCGGCTCTATGCTTATCAATATGCCAGATAGGTATAGGGAACGTGCACGGCGTAGACTATGCCATCTAGTGTTGCAAATCTGAAACTTTTACGTTGTAAATATTTGACCTGTGCACTTTTCGTTTAGAGGAACGTGCACGAAGTAGACTGTGCCATCTAGCGTTGCATATTTGAAACTTATAAGTAAAATATACTGGACATTGACGCATCTGTGTTGCCACCTTTAGTTTCTGCACGTTCCCTATCTAGCTCCCAGTTTAATAGAAGATGCGGAACTGAACATCTGTGTTCGTGTATCTACGACAATGGGAACGATCCCATCCAAATTATTTTGTCGACAATGGCGACTTAAGTATAGTCTTAAAGTACACAATGCTTTATTTATTGTAGTGGTGGCAATGGATTAAAATGATCTCAACTCAAATAGATCAAGAACAAGTTTTAAGTTATGAATAACTCAACTTACGTAGTAACTATTTAGTAATCTGTGACTCAACTGTACCTACTATTCGTGTCAGTCGCGTAAAAAAGCCGCAATCTCAGTCTATCTCACTCTACTCTATCTCACTCTACTCTATCTCACTCTACTCTATCTCACTCTACTTTATTTCACGCCACTCTATTCTACGAAAGCTTGTCAAAATTTAGGTTGTAGGTAAATTTGAGGTCAGGGCCTCATAGGGTCAGTGCCTGTTAGGATTGCAGAATTTAAATAAATTAATTAATTTGTTCGAAAGAGGCACCGCGGGCCTGGTACGCAAAAGGCATTCGGAGGAACACGGATTAGTTTCAGTCAGTAAGAGCCTAACACTCCCTTCCGCTCTCATTTGATGATTTCCTATGCCCCAAGAACTCGCCGAAAAACCCGGCTTCAGTTAGCTCGCGATGACTTAGGCGATTATCACACGGCACCGCGCGCCGCCTCGGAGGGCGGTGGCGGTAAAGCGGATTTCGTAGCGGTACCCCGCGCGGTAAGGCGGTTTACGCGCCTGTCCGCGCGGATGGATTTAACACGGTTTTGACAGTTTGATCACAAACACTAACTAGAATGGACGCTGAAGTGGTGGCAGCAATCTGGCTTTTATGGCGCAGAAAGAAAAAAATATTGGTTTAGATATTTATTTATTTATTTATTCCACTAACACACACTATCTTTACAGGTTGACCCCAATACAATAGTGGTTTCTAAAACTTAATGCTAATACTTACTTAATAATAATCTTAACTTTAAAAATAGGAAACAACATTAAAAAAAACTTAATCTAACGACGGACTCAAAAAAAATCTATATCTAATAATTATACAAAAAAGGGAACTTTAAAAAAATAAATAAAATTGGGCGTACCATATTTAACTATAACTAACAAAGTTCAACAAAACTCTTGCGAATTCACTCAGGTTACACGAAAATATGTCAATCCTCTCATGCACTTCATTAAGCACACATACTGTGCGGGTGAGAGGTGTTTTGGACAGCAGGTTGGTTTTGGCAGCAGGCACGGCCAGCAGTGGCGGTCGCCGTCGCCTCCACACGTACCGGTCTGGGACACTCAGCTTCAGGTGACGCAGCACACCCGGGTTATGCGCTACTCCACGCAGGAGCTTTAGTGCATACGCTGCGAGTGTAAATTCCCGGCGCACTCTGAGTTCATTGTACCCCACCATACCAAGTACGAACAGCGTAGGATACATAAGCGGGTAAAATGGGTACACCCCATAAAGTTTGAAATACAAGTGTCTTGTAAATTTATTCTGTACTCGCTCCAGCATGACATTGTATTTCGCTTCATGAGGAGCCCAAATCACCGCACTGTGTTCCAAGTGACTTCTTACCAAAGCATCATACAGCACCCTGAGCGTGGAAATGCTTGTGAATCCCTGCGATTGTCTCAGCACGAAACCCAAGTTTCTGTAAGCTTTCTTGCAAATCTTAACTATATGATCCCGGAATGTAAGATCCGGGGTAAGCAGTACTCCTAGATCACGTATCTGAGACACTCGCTGCATCGGCGCTTCCTCTACTTTATATTCGAAGGCGAGGGCAGTCTTCGCGCGCGTAAATGTCATCACTGAGCATTTCGCTGAGTTGAAGTAGAGTTTATTTGTGTGGCTCCACTCTACCACTCTATCTATGTCTTCCTGCAGTCTCTCACAGTCCAACTCACCTTTGACCTTAAGCAGCAATTTGAGGACATCTGCAAACAATAAACATAAACTATGTTTGACTACCTCAGGTAAGTCATTTATCATTAAAATAAATTCGAGAGGACCCAAATTGCTGCCTTGGCTCACTCCTGATCTGGTGTAGTATGGCTCGGATTCGACCCCGTTGTAGTCGACGTACTGCTGTCGGTCTTTCAAGTAGCTGGCGAAGAACTGTAAGAGGTGCGGTGTGCAGCCAGCTTTTGCCAGCTTCATTAACAGTACATCATTATCAACGGTATCAAACGCCTTTTTAAAATCAAAATATGCCGCGTCTACCTGCACACCAGCATCTACGGCCGGTACCACGCGCGCCATGAAGTTAAGCAGATTAGTGGCAGTGCTGCGCGCCGGCCGGAACCCGTGCTGCGCGTCCGCTAGCTGTGCGTGCACTTGAGCCTGCACGCAGCGTTGGATGGCAGACTCGAACACTTTAGCAGGTGTCGACAACACTGCCACCGGTCTGTAGCCACTAACATCGGGACCTGACTTACCCTTGGGAACCGGAATAACTCGCGTGATTTTCCACCTAAGTGGAAACGTTGCTTGTTTTAAACAAGTATTAAAAATATGATGTAGGGGCTCAGCTAGCACCCTGACACAATCTCTGAACAGAAACGCTGGAATGCCATCGGGGCCTGATGAGCGCTTTGGCTTGAGCTTTATGAGCGCTTCCCTTACGTCTTGAAGACTAAGAGTCTCGATGTGCACTCGCGCACTATTCGCTCCCGCCTCCGCCTCCGCCGCGCGCGCCTCCAGCCGCGGCCGCTCTTTGTTATACACTGACTCAAAAAATGCCGCAAATTGTCGAGCACACTCCTCATCCGAAAGTTGTTGACCATCCTGTATAATAATTTGCCTACTTAACCTACTTCGCTTGGACCTAATATACTGCCAGAATGATTTTGGATCTTTAGAGAATTGATTTTGTAATTTATACTTGTGTTGTTTGTGTGCAATTTCTATAGATTTTTTAATTCGAGCTCTATACTTAGAAAATTCAGAATAATCGCTATCCCGCTTTGTTTTTTTTAAAAAATTATGAAATTTAGCTTTATTCTTTATGTCCCTTATAATATCTGCGGTGTACCATTCGGGATACACGTAACGAGAATTTTCGCGTTTAAGATTTTTCCGAGGTACGCAACTATCTAAAATAACACCTAACTTATCATAAAAAATATTTAACATATCCTCCAAATCATTCATATCGTAAATCATACTCCAATCAGTGGTAGTCAGCATAGAGTATAACAATTCGTAGTCGGCTCGATAAAAGTTCCACTGCGGCCTAATACTACGCTCTGCGGGGCTGCCGCCGGCAACAGGCGCGGGCGGGGCGGACACGGTGGGTGCGGGGAGCGCGCGCGCACACTGCACGCTGATCGCGAGCGGCGGGTGATGCGCATCGACGGGCACGAGCGCGTCGTCGGCGTCGGCCGCCACCACCGACACAGCCCCGCTAAAACTTGTGCTCAGAACCAAATCCAACTGACGACCTAGACAGTTTGGTACTGTGTTACTCTGAGTAAATTCGCAATAGGACACAAAACATTCATAATAATTTTTAACATTTACAGAACACGAATACAAATTAAAATCACCAATAACAATTATTTCTCTATATCTATCACAAAAATGTTCTATTAATCTAAATAAAGTCAAGTAGTATATTGGTTTTATCCATTTTTAAGAAGCAGAACTCTAAATGGTACATTCATGCTATTCTATAAAAGTTTGAGATAATACAGCAGAGCAACTTTCAATCTCCGAAATAAACTTTTTGACATCGAAATCCATTATTGAATTGCAACACGTCTTGCACCCACGATCGCGCGGTTATGCGTCGCCCCGTGTGTGAGGCGCCGCGCCACCGCGCGGACGGCAGCGCGGAGGGGCGGTGGCGGTGAGAGCACCGCTCGACCGCGCGCTTTGGCGGTGTACGTGTGTTAGGCATCTACGGATTTAATAGAGGCCAATGTGACAAAGATCCGCTTCACCGCCTACCGCGGCGGTGCGCGGTGCCGTGTGTTAATCGCCTTAGATTGGGTTATGAAGCAATGGCGCCGAGTCCTGTTCCTTGGACGAAACCAGGATGTGCTTGCATAGTATCAACCATAGACGCAGAGTCCATAGGAGACTGTAGGACCGGAAGAAACTATTTGAAAAAAAAATTGCTCCAGCGAATTGCTCTCTATAAACAATGGATGACATCCTTAACTCCCAGAGAACATTAAATTGTAATAGTCAAGCATTTAATTTGTGACGATAAGTGGAGAGACGTTGTTTAGACCCTTGATTTCTGATTTTAGTAAACACAAGAAGTTTATGAGTAATTTGTACAGTATTTTACTAACCTTCCTGTAATTTTGTTTTTTATTTAATTGTGTGCAAGAGGAGATTTTAATACAAGAGTGCGAAGTTTAATTTTTGCTTGCACCCGAGTGTGTTGGAAATCGTCTTTTGAAACGGGTATTCATTTTTCATTGCCATTACGTCAGATTGCAGCCCAAGAAGGAGACAGAGGCTTAAGGCGATACCCCGACCAAAACCTTGCGATAGTGCGTTTTTCTTCGCTATTCAGAGACTATTAACTCATTAGTTATGAGAAATAATCTACATGTAAAAGCACATTATTAATGTTCGATGTCTTATCATCATATTCCATGTGTCTTATCATCATATGTGTTATAAATAATTTTAAAATATACTTTTAAAAAATGACTAAAATTGTTGATTTTATGCATCTGTTGCTAAATGCAACGCTCTTATCATTTGAGGATTAGGTACACTAATGGATAGATAATTTAAAAATCTATATATTATACACGTTTTATTTCATTTCAAAAGATCGCTTATCTTTTTTGATCTAAATAATTCCAAAAAAATGTGTGAATTCTATGATAAAAGGCGTGCGCAGTTATTTGGTCAGGGAAACACCTTAATGAAGAAGAAAATTGCAATCAAATTATAAATAAGTACATCAACATACAATATTTTTTTGTAACAGCACTTAATAAACTATGGCACGTTTATAGTAACTTTAGGAAGAGAGACACTAACTCGAAGCGTCCCTTGCATTCGTGGACTTGGTCTTTTTTTGTTTCTGAGTTTTTTCTTCTTCTATGATCTTAGACTGAGATACGATTGCGAATGTTGCATAAGAATTAGTCGACCCGATACCAGTACCAAAAGATATAGGAGATCTGAAAAACTGTGCAGATCACACACCCAAATGATATCAAATGTGTTTCGAAGATATTTTTGTTTTTGAGGTGTCCCAACTCCAAAAAGACAAAAAAATATCGTTTCCCTTTCGTCAACCTCTTATTATTTATATCTTTATTTCACACAACTGCCTAATTTCTAAGCTTTCTATTTTAAGATGGCTACACAAAAACCTTATTAATATTCCAATTGGCTCAGGTGCTTGGTAAATGGTCCAAATCATAAGATGTTCACCGGAGATAGTGTAGCTTCCCAACAGTGAAAGAATTATTCAAATCGGTCAAGTCGTTTCGGAACCTATTCAATGCAGACAAAAAAACAGTCAAATCTTTCCTCTTTATAATATTATATTATAATTATATTTTGTTTTTTTTTTTTATATAGGTAAAAGTGTAGATTAAACGATCGTTCAAAGAAATATTTTCACATGTCCAATACACCATATAAATAACCTCAAGCATATTTTATAAGATAGAACTTCAAATGAAGATAATGATTATATGCAATATTTAGGTTAGATTTTATGATATCACTTGGAGGAACATAAATGGGATTTAGTCAGTAAGAGTTCTGACGCTTTCGCTCCGCCCAGAGCGGCAGAAGCCAATTGATGATTTCTCATCTTAAAAAAAAATCGCGTTCAGAATGGAACAACGCCTTCTATTGCGGCTGTTGGTGAAAAAAAAAAACTATTCAAATAGAAAGGACTGGAATGACAAAGTTATCAAGCAAATATGGCAGCAAGCAAAGAGGATTTTTGTCGTCGAAAAAATACCAATCACGATTGTTTTTCATTAAATAATATTAGCGGAATGAAATTATGTCAAAACTCACAAATATAACATCATGGGTTTGGACACAATTTTCACTATATTTACAAAATTTGATTGTCTTTAACCCCTTCTGCCTTGAGCCAAGTCCCAAAGCTTGAAATGCCACTAGACTTGACAGAGGTCCAAGCGAATCGACACATTTTGACAGGTGACCGGACACATGTCAAGCTGGAAAAGGGACACGGATTTGACAGCGTAATCTAAATGGATTAAGTGTAACGTTGGCTTTATTTGTTGGAGGTAGAAAGATCGAATTAATTTTTTTTAAGGTGGTTAAGCCCGGTACTCATTTGAGTCTTTTTTATGGATGGCAAATCATCAAATGACTACTTCCGCTCTGAACTGAGCGGAAGGGGAGTGTTAGACTCTTACTGACTAACACCCACCCGTGTTCCTCCTAATGCCGTTAGCGTTTCAGGGCCGCGGTGACTCTTTCGAACAAATTTGCAACCCTAGCAGGTATTGACCCTATGGGGCCCCGTCTTCTTTGCTGACATCTATTTGAGGCACGCGTGGAACACGACAACGCAGACTCGCGCCTGCGGTGGCCGGAAATGGCCCTGTGACTCCCGACCTAAGACTGAGGATCTGGACCAAATTTGGCACAGATATACTTAGATTATAGTCTGGATAAACATATGCAATATGTTCATTTGGGATAACTTCCAAATTTCACATTGGCATTGCCAATGCCAATAATGTATTCGAAGACATGTGACATTCACCAACCCGCACTGGGCCCGCGTGGTGGATTACGGCCCATTCCCTCTCCTAGAGAAGAGGCCTGTGTCCCAGCAGTGGGAACATTAAAAGGCTGATTATGCTTATTGCCAATGCCAGAAGTTAATTGGCCATAAAATAAGCCCTTAAAGTGACAAAAACCTTCGAAATTTGTCTCCTTAGTAATACAGACGCACACAAACATAAAGATTTGGTCATTTGCAGCAAACATCGCCGGATAGGTATGACTTTACCCTGCACCCATTCATTGTAATTTGTAATCAAAATTTATCGAGATGTAATCTTTAACGTATTACTCAACGTCTATCTTATCACGAACTTACTGAAACACGATAACCAATCAGATTATAATTAAGAATTCAACGTAATATCTCTGATGTTCAAGTTTTAATTGCTAGTCTGTGAATTTTGTTAAAACAATGGAAATACAAAGATTACTGTTTTTGTTATTAAGTGGTTATACATTGGGAAATATAAGTAAGTACATTTGTCGGAACAAAAACTTCAGAATGACCAAATATTTACGTTATCATCACCAGTTTCGTACCTTTAGCAAAGTAAGTTAGATTAGGAACTATACGTTTTAATCTTCCATTCCGTTCTGTCAAGACGTATCGTGTCTTCTTTTATTTCCCGTTTTACCTATCACCTTACATTTTCATTTGACGTCCATCTCATTAATCATAAGTTCTTTATTCATAATCATTATCATAGTTTCATCCATAAGACGTCCACTCAAGAACGAAGCGCCCCCTACCCGTCACAACATTATACGGTCCCTTTTTGTTTTCGAACTTTCTAACAAATTCTGCAACCCTAGCAGGCACAGGCCCCGTCCCAACATTGTACAGTTCTACGCTTCCTGCAATCAGCAGATACCTGTGCACCCAGGACTGTTCCTCGCTCTGAAGTTCTTAGTGCAGTTTGTTCGAATCAATGCCCCTTAACTTCGACAGTTCATCTGCTATGTCTGATAGCTTGCCTTTCCTGTGAATCTTCTCATTTCTGATGCAATGTTACAAATCGTTGGAGGTGCAATGGTTGATCGTTCTCTTCCCTTTGTCTCAATTAATTCAGGTTCGGTTCAAAATGTCTTTCATCCATCATCTTCTCCATCCATGCTTCTCTGTTAGTAGTCCTCCCTTTCTGAACATGTCACGTCATAAACAAATTGTTCGTTTATAATATCTTGGTTACCCGACTTGATAATTTTATAGCTGTATGAAATATTTTAATCTAGTAAATTTAGGTAAGTACTCGATTTTTTTTTAAACAGATATTTAAAGACAATCATTAATTAAATACTCAATACTATATTTTGATGAAACGAAATTACTGATTCTACCTATAATGCTTACATATCTATACTAATATTATAAAGCTGAAGAGTTTGTTTGTTTGTTTGTTTGTTTGAACGCGCTAATCTCAGGAACTACTGGTTCGAATTGAAAAATTCTTTTTGGGTTGAATAGACCATTTATCGAGGAAGGCTTTAGGCTATATATCATCACGCTTAAGCCAATAGGAGCGGAGCAGCGATAAAGAATATTTTAAAATCGGGGATTCCACGGGGACGAAGTCGCGGGCAGCAGCTATTCAGTAATATTAGTTAATGCACTTAATGGCTTAATAACTTAATCATAAATCTCATTTCAGTCTCCTCACGAATGTGGCGCATTTCTGATATTTGCACGAACAACTTACCAACACGGATGTGATTATTACGAAGTCTGTTCGTCCCTATCTATACTAATATTATAAAGCTGAAGAATTTGTTTGTTTGTTTGTTTTGTTTGAACGCGCTAATCTCAGGAACTACTGGTCCGATTTGAAAAAATCTTTCAGTGTTAGATAGCCCATTTATCAAGGAAGGCTATAGGCTATATATCATCACGCTAAGACCAATAGGAGCGCAGCAGTCATGAAAAATGTGACACAAACGAAGTTGTGCGGACAGCTTGTCTATGATAATTCTGGCAATTTTTCCGATTTCGAGATCGTTGTGCCTGTTCTACTGCCGTCGCCACGCAGACTCAAAACTTTTTTCAACACTTAGTTGTCATTCCATAGTTATACTTCTGTTAACCGATTCGATTTTATTTTCAGTAAACAATGTACGCCTGATCGACCACACTAGCTACGCGATAGATGTGGTGACAAAAACAATGAATATTGTTGAAGAAAGGGGCTGGTGGAACTTAAAACTACCTGAATATGCCCTTGAAATAAAGTAAGTAAACCTATCCTATCCTATGATTCTTAAACAAACAAACGAGGGCCCCAAGTCTGCTATTTTTTTTGTCATTCCAACACAATCCAATTGTCATTTTGCTAAAAGTTCGTATTCTGCTAAATTCATAATGATCAATCATTGGTCGATCAATGGTCTCGTAATACCTTTTGATAACCGAGCTATTAAAAGCAATGACTGCACAATGACGTTCTAATGGTAAGTCAGTGATCAAAGGAACTGTCAAAATTTTTAGCAGATTACCGCATATGTCTGTCATTCATTTGTCATTATGTACGAGATTACCATTCTATGCCATTCTTTCAATGGAGTGTCAGTGGTTGACCATTGGAAAGTCATAATGACACTTTTATATTATTAGATTAGCAACCTTGTCAAAATCAACCATTATGAAATCAATGATAAACCATTCTGACACTATTGTAATAGCAGACTTGATACCCTGGAGAAATGGATGGAGTGAAGTGAGGCCTTTGCTAGAGCAGCACAAACTTACAGTAATAATACTACCAGAGACTTTCAGCACATTGGCGATTGATATACTCAAACGATATAATGATGGTTATAGGAAAAATGATGTAGCAATAACGTCTCCAATAGGTACCCTGTTCTTACCAATTTTAGCCAAAGACCGATTTGAGAAACTCCTTCGTTTGTTAACAAAGTGACATTAAATAGTAGTAGTAGTAGACGATTGTAGTAATGCTAGAATGTAAGTGATTGACTATATGAAAATTTAGCACAAAATTTTAGACTTTTCAGACTACAACCTATTTCTCAAGTCTACCGAAAAAATCATATAAATCGGTCAAGCCGTTTTGGAGAAGTTTAATAACAACCACTGTGATATGAAATTTTTGTATATTGGAAGAAATCGGAAAGATTTTGAAGAGGAAAGATTTTTTTGTTTGTTTGTATTGAATAGGCTCCGAAACTACTATACCTATATTTTTTTCCCTATTGCCACGGAAACGGGAATGACGTGGGTGAAACCGTGAACAAACAACATTCAAACTACATTCGCAATACAGTCGCAATCTGACTAAAATATATGGAAATTGAGGCATTTTTGTCGGATTGCGACTGGATGCGAATGTGAACGTTGCTTTAAAATCATAGAACTGTTCCTCTAATGCTTGATTTGTTGTGTCGTCATCTTTATGTTTCTTGCAGTGAAAATATCCTGGCCTCGCCCTTCAGAGGATCAGTGAGGTATACAAACGGTTTCGTCTCATCCATACAACATATGGACATCGTACAGTCTTCGGTCCAGCAAGTGTGGAGGTTCAACGCTAATGCCGCCAGTACTCACACGGTGACAGTACAGGCTACGTTGAGGATGCATGAAGTAGCTGTTGGTTATGACGTCATTGGGCACTTAACGGGTGACAACGAAGTTTATCGGTATACTGTCATATACTCACACCCGCTGATCTCGTATGATTTTTCTGTAAGTTTTTGGTGCTTCTTAGCATTTTTAATTATACTTGCCATTTAAAATGCATAATGGAGTTCGTGGCTAAAGAATAACAGCAGCACGGGTCGATCTTCAAGGTTAAGCAATGCTTGCCAAGGTTGATATGTGGATGGGTGACCATCTTAACCTATCGAGTTTCCTCCGTGCCTCGGAAAGCACGTCAAGCCGTTGGTCCCGGCTGTCATTTGTAGATCTTTGGCAGTCGTTACGGATTGTCAGAAGCCAGTAAATGTGACTCTAGTCTTACCAAGAAGTACCGTATTGCCTAGTTAATGGGTTGTGGATGTCTGCTAGACAGCCGCTCTACGTAAAATACTGGTATTCAGCTGAGTACGGTTTGACTGGGAGCCGACTCCAATACAGTTGGGAAAAGGCTAGGCAGATGGATAACATAGTGACCCCTATCTTCAAAAATACGAAGGTCGAGTGACTCTGTGTCAATAAGCTTTGATCCTTAAAGTACCTAAAATAAATAAATAACTATAGTCGACACCAGATAAATGTGTAATAACGGTCATTGACCTACAATTATTGACATACTTCATTCCGAAAACAGAAATAATGAAATAACGCTGTCCTAAATCGACGTATATCGTGATCCTTTATCTCTATTTAATTGTAATGAAAAACGATTCATATTTTATTTCTAGGACTACGAAGAGAAACATTAAAGAAGCCCGGGCACATTTATCTGGTTTCGGCCATAATGAGTCTATGGAATATACCATCTTGAGATGAATAGGTATTCGTCAGCTTTTTTCGTCTTCTATCTTAAAAATGCGAAGAATAACATAGCGCTTTTTATTATTTTCAGATCATAAAAGATTTACATACAGATGTCATAACAGTGACGGTTGTTGGCACTGTGCCGAGAACTACGTCTCGCGTTCCAGAATTTAGACCCAAAGATATCACATCTGATATATTCCTTCAAACAGTAAGTTCAACTGAAAATATGCCTCATTTATAATCCCGGATGACCGGTTAAAGGGCGCGGGATGAGCGCTGATGAGATCGGTCAATGTGGCGATACTTGATGGCGGCCTTTAGTGGCTTTATTGATGACTAGCAGCGCCTCACGGTTACACCCGCGTAGTTCCCGTTCCCGTGAAAATACGGGGATAAAATATAGCCTATGTTACTCAGGGTGAATGTAGCTTTCTAGCAGTGAAAGAATTTTTGAAATCTGTCCAGTAGTTTTTGAGTTTATTCGTTACAAACATACAAAAATAGAAATTTTTCCTCTTTATAATATTGTATTAGAATAGATGATAATTTGCTTCATTTCAAGGCAACAGCTGGAAAATAGGCCTCCTCAAGTGTCGCCGCATAGATCTGATCTGTGTTTCTCACATCTTACGGATTTCCGTGGCTTTCATCAGGTTCTTGTGGAAGGCCTTCCAAAGCTGCGACATCCAATACGCAGTGACGATATTAAGCAACTAATTAAAATTTTATTTTTCAGTTCGATCCCACTAATGTCACAGCGAGCGGCATCCTCGCTTGGGCCCAAGACGTGTTCCAACCTATAACATTAGACTTGGTGAGGACAAAAGTATCTTTCCCAACTATTTGTTACAACTGTGCTGTGTGATTATGAAGAAGCCGTTTAATTATAATCGAGCCGAATTTCAATCTGAAACATGTCGTAAATTCGTGACACTATAGTTTTGTATTGCCCATGCATCAGATCTAAAACGAATAAAGAAACACTTATATTGTTGTGTTTTATTTCTTCGTCTTTTGTCAGTGATATATTATGGGAGCTCTTGAGAGGTCTTGTTGCAAAATCAAACTGACGTTGTAGTTTAAAGACCGATGGGGCCAGCGGGGTTCCAGGGTTCCAGGTCTAACCTTAGGCAGTTAAATACATTTTATGAGAATTCTATCAACGACAACGATTGTCCAAAAAGGTATATTTTTAGTTTAAAGTGTGTCACTGCAGGGTGCCAACTGAAATCCAGCGCTGGGTGTCTGACGCCCAGCAAATGCTGAGGTGGCAACCCTTTCGGTATGGGCACGCTCAGTGCAATTCTGTATGTAATAAT
Source organism: Hecatera dysodea (assembly GCA_905332915.2). Taxonomy (NCBI): domain Eukaryota; kingdom Metazoa; phylum Arthropoda; class Insecta; order Lepidoptera; family Noctuidae; genus Hecatera; species Hecatera dysodea. The sequence continues at coordinate 16,531,706 of HG995305.1, forward strand.
ATTTTTGTTTGTTTGTGTCTGTGCCGAATAAATGTTTTCTATTAAACATGTTTCTATGATTATTTTGGTATACAATAAAGTAAGTATTGCAGACTCTGAAAGTTTGTAATAATTCTTAGTTAGATTAGAAATTAGAGAAAAAATTGCCATCCAATTTCAATAGTTTCCAATATATTCTTGTTTCTTATTAAGAAAAAAATGTTTACGATTTTATGCGATATTTTACAATCTTACGGCGTTAACAATTTTTCGGTAACATAAATAAAAAAAGGCCAAACTTTAACAAAATGTCACGTAGTCTGTCCCATTTGCGTGTTTTAAAATGTTGACAATCGTCAATCGAATTGATCATTATTATATGAAAGTACAAAATCATACTAATTTTATCTATTTCATGTAAGTTACATTGTAAGAAAGATAACTTTAATCGACATATTAATCTAAGATTAGTATAAAATATTAATCAGTTGCCTGCCGGTCTGATGGATTTTATCTACACAAAACATATTTAGATAACTTATTTTCCAGTCCTTTATTTTCAGTTCTTTATTAAGATTTAGCTTCGTCTTGTATTTTTTTTTCTGTTTGGTTCTCAATCATGAAAAATGTTTTGATAGTTTTGTTTTTATGTGTGGTGGTCGCTTTGGGACAGATAACATGGAGTAAGTTCTTATGAATATTTTTTTTTGCTAACAATGTGTGACAACTTAGAGGCACTTATGAGTGAGATAGGCAAAACGGGCAGAGTAGAAGAGACTATGGGATACATCTTTGCCCAGCAGTGCGACAATGTACTTAGGTTAAAATATCAGCTAAATGCTAGTCGGTTTTATTTGGTTTTCAGATGGACGATAGATCTGGTCCGATAGATCATTTCCAAAAAATATTGGACATGTATTTTTTCTTTTTTCACATAAACAAAAAATGAAGATACAGTGCGTAAAAAACTCGTGTGACGTCACTACTCGCTACAATTCTTACCGGGCCGTGACGTCACACGCTTCCCACTCCTGATCTTTGATGCTTTTTATTTTCGTCAGTTTTTATAGATTTGATAAATGAAAAAATACGTGTCCAATATTTTTCTATAATCTAACTGACGGACTGAACATAATCATATATTTTTTACTCAGGCAACATCCCTATTGAAGCACAAACAACGATATTCTTCACGTTAAATTCTACTCGTTCCTGACAAAGGGGACGTGACAGACTGACAAACAGATAAACTCAAAAGTAATTTATTCAAACTCGGCTGAGAGCCAACACTTTTTGAACGTCAAATCTTACTAATATTATAAACGCGAAAGTTTGTAACTATGGATGTATGTTTGTTAATCTTTCACGCAAAAACTACTGAATGGCTCTTGATGAAATTTGGCACAGATATAGATCATAGTTTGGAATAACACATAGGATACTTTTTATCCCAGGATTATGTTCCCTTGGGATAATTTCCGACAGTAACGCGGGTGAAGCCGCGGGCAGCTGCTAGATTTCCATAAAGGCAGTCCTCCAAAACGCCCGCCCGTCACCACTTCCTAGTGTATTAGCGAGGAAGAAGAAGTAGCGCAACGAACTCAGATAGACGAGTGGGCAAAGAAGTGATGCCATGAGGGCTTCCAGTTTTTCCTTGAACGAATCCTAAAAATACTAATTTAAGACCCTGCCTTTCCACAGCGAGTCGAGCGCAAGTGCGACATTATACGGAGTTCTTCTCTCAAGTGATGCAAGAAACAATCTATGAATTAGAGAGGAGAGGATTTAGCAGTTTGCCAATGCTGAATATCACCCAAAATGTCGAGTAAGATACTTTATTCACTAATTACCTAAGGCATCATTAGATGCCTTGACTGTTATGGTGCTATTAGACTGTTTCGCAAAGAAGACGGGGTCAGTGCCTGCTAGGATTGCGTTTGTTCAAAAGAGTCACCGCGGCCCTGGTACGCAAAGGGCATTAGGAGGAACACGGGTGGGTTTTGGTCAGTAAGAGTCTAACACTCCTTTCCGCTTCGCCCTGAGCGGAAGAAGTTACTTGATGATTTCCCTTCCATAAAAAAGGTGCACCTTACAGCCCACAGTGAAATTCTTTAAGACACGATCCAGCTAATTGCTACCAAAATGAGGGTGCTGTGGGCACAGTGAACGCATGGGCATGGCCTCTACAGACCGCGTCTACAGAAAAAACAGTACACACTAAACACACACAGGCATTCTTCGAATTTTCCTAATAGATATTTCTTACGATATCGTGTTGTGAACTGTGACTAGAACAACATTTTCAGTGTTCTGTTTGCAGAGTTCCAAGAATGAAATCATGGTTCATTGGGCACAGACTTGTGTGTCTTTACTACTATTAAAATTCTAAAATATTTAGTTTACAGATGTACGGATTCCACGTTAATGGTACAGCAATCTACACGAACGGCTTTTTGGTCTCGGTCCAGAAGATTGACGTGATCAATATGAGGCAGTCCATTGGTACACCCACCATCAATGGGATCCCAACCCCCAGGGCTACAGTCAGTGGAACACTAAACTTATGGGATGCAAAACTTGGCTATGATGTGACCTTCTATCAAGTCAATGGCACTGTGCATAAATTCACTGGAGATTTTACGCATAGTTTTATATCTTGGTCGATAAACGTGAGTGGCTCTTCTATTTATTTTTTTTTTGTTTACTTGGGCATCACCAGGGCGTATGTCAGTATTTTTTAGAACGTTGAAAAGCATACTGATATTGAGCACCGCACATCGGATGACGCGTTGGAAAGCTTACTATGAGGAACGATGACTTGCGTGAGTGTCACGGCAATCCACTGAATGCCAGAAGCACAGGACCGGTTGATATACCGATGCTTGTAAAAGGCCTTCGTCAAGCAGTGGATATCTTTCGTCTGAGATGATGATACTAATTTACATTGGCAGAGAGTTCCACACTTTAGTTGCGGCGCGTCACTGTTGTGAACATTATTTCAATGAAAAATATGTTGAAACATACAATCTTGTCTAGGAGTATCGTTTGAATCAGTTTTTTTTTTTTCATTATTATTTTATATAACTTGCAAGTCCAATCAGACATCTGGGGTCTGTCTTGTCTTAGCATGCCATCGCCTGAGATTTAATCAACGCGCTAATGACAGTCAATTAATAATCGAGTTGATGTAAGTAATGTGGAGGCCAGACAGCAGTGAACGCAAATAAAACATGGAAGCATTACTTCAAGGGATCTAAGCACGAATCGTGACCCGAAAATCCAAACAAACTCACACATCGAAACCTTGTCGCTGATTCGCCGAACCACATCAACAACATTATTGCTAATACGATGCACAGTTAAAAATTGACCTTATTTCCTAAGTATTTGGGTTTAAATTACCATGTAACGAATAGGCTGTGTAACTAAACACGTGAGCGGCGCAATCAGTAAGCCCCACCTACCGCGGCGCAATGTGCTTTGGGTCATTTTTTTGAGTTAGGAATGCTTCCATGTTTTATTTGCGTTCACTGGTCGGACAGGCAGTCGCTCCTTGTATCTTAAATGTTTGGATCCTGCTGCATCAGGCTACGACTGGAAACAGACCCCAACATAGCTGGATAAAGGATAAATCGATTGGTTGATTGATGAATTTATTTATGTTTTAAAATTTTCAGATAGAGAAAAATTATTTCACCAGAGAAATAACGGTTTCCATGACAGCTTCGACATCTGGAGGTCTCATAAGAATGGTGTACAGACCAGCCAACAGAATAACTGAAGTCATTTCTAGAGGAGTAAGTGTTCCATTATACCTTTTCTTCTTCCTTACCTTAAGAACGCTAACTTGTGATCGTCGATAGTGATTTTTTGGGTTCCAAACATCTGTTAAAAACGGAACCTTTATGATATCACTCGTGTGTCTGTCTGTCTGCCCGTTAGTCACTATTTTTTTTCCGAATCTACTACACCGCTTCAGTTAAAATTCGGTACAACTATTGTGACCCAAACACTGGAGCATTAGGTACGTAAATACATTTTAAATGTGGGGAACATTTAAAATGTATAAGTCTGGGAGACAAATTATACAATTTTAAAAAGTTTTTGAAAATGTCCCGTTTGGCATATCACACACGGACACATCTAATTTAACACCCCGTCGTTCTTGCGTCGGGGGTTAAAAACTGGAAAGATTTTTATTTTAAAGTGGCCGTAGTGCAGTGGGTTGACTAATTGTTTTTTTTTTTTTTTTTGTTACAGTTTTTGCCAAGTCACAACGCTCCTGGTGTCAGAACTTGGTCCACTGTTTTAGGTCCGATTATATTGGATGTTATTAAAAATAAGGTTCCATTCCCTGATGTATGTTACAGTCATTGTTAAACGAATCATTTGAAAATAAGCAATGTTGTACCTGCCTAATATTAGTTAAAAATCTAAATAAATTCTCGTTCATTCCCTTTATTTATTTATGCGTATTATTTTCACTTATTATTATTATTATTATAACCGTTCAAAATATAAAAAATAGTAGCCCACCGGTATCGGGATCAAGGTCCCCGCTACCAGCGGCGGTCAGGGTTACTGAGATAGGAAACTTGTAACCACGCGAGCCGTGTCTCTACTGCTTTCTGGATCGAGCCCTTGATCCAGTATCCAACGAAAGCCTCTTGAGATGTTGGTCTAGGCTCTTGGCAATGATGCCATTGGCCGTTATGATTATTGGCAAAATGATTGCTTTGTTCACATTCCACATGAAAGAAAAATAATAACAGGTAGGTATGGTCCCACTGATGTAGGTATCTGTAAGGGAAATCATCAAAAATGACTTCTTCCCCTTAGGTCAGAGCAGAAGGGAGTGTCCGACTCTTACTTACTAAAACTCACCCGTGTTCTTTAATGCCCTTTGGGTTCTTCAGGGCCGTGGACTCTTTCGACTTCCGCAACCCTAGCAGGCACTGACCCTATGAAACCCCGTTTTCTTAACTGACATCTCTGACTAACTTGTGTGGCTTTGACATTTACACGCATTTACGGTGTGGTGCTAATAATACAAAAATCGAATCAAAGCATGAACCTGGTCGTACCAAGATACTGATGCAGCAATCAAGAAAGTAAACTTATTTGTTATCCCCTCACTATATGGTGTCCTGCTGAGATGCTAATAAAATCAACACGATTACACGTCTTTATTCTCTCTTTGGAGGCAGCTATAAAGTCCGCGCAGACGAAGTCGCAGGCAGAATCTAGTTGAATATATTTCCGAACGATCATTTAACTGTCGATCCATTTGACAGCTGTCAAATGAAATAATTAAAGTGTCAACGTCACAAATTAATCTTGTTTTGCTAGCGGTTTATTTCTCAAACTGTCGAGATTTATTTGCTAAAACAGCAAAAATAATACACGTTTTAGTGTTATCGTGTAACGAACAAAGGATCAAAACTTTTAGTTACTATGTCTATTATATGACTGCAAAATGTGTGATGAAACTAACGAAGAGCGCCAGGACAACGAATTTGAAGCATTACAGGTTAGTAAATGTATTATTTATAAATAAAAACATTTATGGATGATGATAATAAGTGCTAGTTTTCGTCAACATTATATGGTCATCAATTTACTAAATTGTATAAGGTTTTTTTTTTTTTTTTTTTCATCGTGGCGGGGATTCTTATTAGGCAAGGCTACTATTGTTACACGCATTGGAAAGCCTTGAAATTATTTTCAATAATGTGTTTTCCATGTAATCTGGTTATCTCAGTTTGTTATATTTATATAGTTGTTTCTTCAAAGATACAAAATAAATAATCTAGGAAAGTTTATGTGAGAAGCTTTAATTAGATTATAATAAAAAACTCTATAAAATTAAATTAAACTTTGTCAAAAACGTCCAAAAATGTAGAGCAACAATAGGTTTCTTTGCTTACAATAAATAAAATATTATTATGGGGTCATGATTGTGAATATTATAAAACTTACTAAAATAAAGTGCATAGTAACTTGGTGATGGTGAAAAAATTAGATAAGAGCTTATTGCTTTCTATATTACTTTACTAAACCCTCTTAAAAGAGATTATTCAGATCACCTTCAGTCCAAGTCCTAGCCAAAATATTTTCCTCCTCATTCAGAGAGCGGATGAATTATTAAGGTTTCTACCTGTAAAAAAATAGTAAGAAAGTATTTTTCTTCTCTGGCCAGTACTTTTATACAGGGTGAAATTGAATAGATGCGACATATTTAAATATACAATAATACGTGTTGTCAAGAAAATTTAGAACATACCAAATGTAAAATTAATGAACTTTTATCACCGCTATGAATGGCAACGTTTAATAACGCGAGTACTCCACAACGATCATTGAGCACTGCGATTAGTTGGACGAGATTTTTTGATACTTTAAATTTTCTTATTTATTTTGCATGTTAATTATTTTTCTGGAATACCGATAATTCGTACTTAAATAAAGATATTAACATCGATGGATCATTTTAAAACGCCAACCACGTAACTTTTTTTTACGATTTAGATTGTAGAAAAAACAGTTTATAATTACTATGTTACTGTAACTGAAGCTCCCATTTCATTTTGTCGCATCTATTCAAAGTCATCCTGTATTTGGGTAGCATAATGTTCTCTGGCAAAATGGTCTCCTTTCCCAGATGCTTGATCCTTGTCTTGATCCTTTCACATATGTATGAATAAAAATGTGTGTTTACAATAAGACCCAAATTTGAAAAGAGGTCCCCGATTCCTACAGTTTGTTACATAGGTATATTTTATGTCAAAATTAATGGGATTGGCAAATATTTCAGTAATTAATAAAAATCATTAAACTTCCGTTGCGAAGCCGAAACTACTGGCATGTAGTGTGCAAATTTGGCATGCACCTTCCTTAGGGAGTGTGCACTATGAGAGAAATTCCATAAATTAATAATACAATAAAAAATTGTAGCCTCATTTGCATCTCCCATACTACATAAAGGCGACTTTACATTATCTCCATCCCGTTTATTTTGGGGTTTGGTTACCGTACTTAGTCCTGATGTTGGAAGATTATGCCATGGCAGCTACCAGTCAACGACACAACCCAAGTACACAAATGCCAAACCACATTAACAAAAAACGTTTACTGTTACAGGCTATCTATGGTGATGCTGTAGTGGATAACCGAGGAGCAGTCGCTTGGAAAATATGGAGACCTATAGATCTGATGCTCACGTTGAATCCGCTGCATAATTCTGATATCAAAGGCATACACTGTTCAGTTACGTTACATTTAAAATGCTGTGCAAATTATCCTGATAAGTAAGTATGATTATTTAAGTTGTGTTAAGTTTTTGAATTGGTTGGTTTTTTTTTTTGTATATGTATTATTTATAAAATGATTTCTTAATAGTATGAACTATTAGTTTGGTGTACAAAACTATGCAGCTGTTAACAATAATGGTATAAATTAACAATAATGGTATAAATTACACAATTGTATTATTATATTTGCCTTCAAATACCTGTCTCGGCAATATATTGCAGAGGGCAAATTGTTTGTTTTGTTTTTGTTTGTTCAATTGCTAGTTGCTTAATGTGCCATAATAAACAAAAATAAAACTATGTATTTTATTCTTGTTATTTATTCCATGCAAAACAACGCAAATACAATAAGACAGCTTATCAATTTGTACATACCTTTTATATTTCTTTTCTTGTCTTATCCAATACTTTAGGCAAAACAAAATTAAATTGTAATGGGAAAGGAAGAAATATTGGAAAATTGGACTTTTCGAAATGACTCAGATACTCAGATATGATTAAAAAAAATATAAAATATAATCATTAATTATAGTTTTACTGTATCTCAGGAGACCTTTACCTTACCACTTACACCACTATTTTTTTATGTCCCTAAAGATTTCAAGCTATTCATTACTACATATTTTTAATATTTTCAGGCCATTAAGTATAGCGATACACAAAATGAGAGGCTTATCTACTGAAAATGGCATGAAGTTACTGACTGAGTTGGAAGACATGGCTAAGAAGCTATGTGGGGAAGTATGCATATTTCAGCTGGCGCAACATGCTCAGGTAATGTTGATTATACTTCTGCTTTATATACTTTAAACCCCCAACTAAAAAAGATGGGTGTCGTAAGTTGTTTGACGTGTGTATTTGCGTATGTTTGTGGCATCATAGCTCCTAAACGGATGAACTTATTTTGATTTAGTTTTTAAATTTACAAAATAGTTTATATTGTATTATTATTTGTTTTATGTTAATTAGCCTAATACACAAAATAAACATGCATAAATTGTTTTTTCAGCAATTTCTGCACGACTACAACATACCGACGCTGTCTTTTTACGATGAAATGTTGAAACAGAAAAATGAACAGGAGCAGTTAAAACTACATGATATGAAAGTGAAAGAAAATGAAGAGGTAATTGAACTTCATTACTATTATTTGCAGCTCTGTAGAGTATAATAAATTATCAACGCTGCGCTGTAGAAATACCACGTCAGTGTGACGTCATATAAATCTAATCTAGTCATATCTAAACTAATATCAGCATAGGTGGCCTTATAGGTAATGTAAAGGGAAGGGATTGTAATCCAATTACAAAAAATCTACACTGTAGCTGAGTGTCACAGCCTCAATGTACCCCGAAATAAGTACTCAATTCCGATGGGTTCCGTACCCGAAATCTTATTCATATTTTATAATATGGATGGACAGAATATTACAATTGGGTATATTATTTGGCACACCACAAACATACCATATAAACGGCTTTAATACCTGTGCAAAATTAAACAATATTTTTACACACACACTTTAAAGTTGTTTATTCTTGTTAGTTATGTTTCTCCCCCTCTAAAATCGATACCCTTGTTTTTGGTTTTACATGAAAAGTATGTACGATAGTAGTTTATATAACGAAACTAACAAAAAATAATAATATTTGACCAACTTGTAAAATGTAACTTGATAAGTAAAAATGTCTTAATGTTCAATAGAAAATTGCTAACTTTGAAATCTTATAGTAAACGCAGCTTATATTTTTGTCTTGGTTTACGGGACGGATAGCTACGGAACCCTGTTCTGTGCGTGGCCGGTTTAGTGATTCAAATTACAAATAAATATAGTTAAAATGCTTAAGATATACAACGCGCACAGATATGCGCTATGCGATAACAAATGACATGACCTAAAGGCACTCTTATATACATCAGTTTTATTATTAAGTCAATGTTGTAAGATTTTAATGTGATGTGATGGAAAATTTAGTGAACTAAATTGAGTTAGTGGTTTTTAAGTGTGCAACAAAACATGTTTTAATATAAAAAAGTGTTGGATTGACTGGCTTATTCATTCTTTTGCCTTTCAAAAGTTAAGTAAAGGTTACAAAAAGTGCTTATTACTTGGAACAAAAAAAAAAACTTTCTGCGTTATACTTAACTTGCAGCGCCCCGCGGTTTCACCCGCATAGTTCTCGTTCCCGTGGGAATATGGGGATAAAATATAGCCTATGTCATCCGGGGGTAGTATAGCTTCCCAACAGTGAAAAAAATTTTTTAAAACGATTCAGTAGTTTCGGAGCCTGTTCAACACAAACAAACAATGAAATCTTTCCCCTTTATAAAATTAGTATAGATTTTCTGTTGAAAGCTTGTTAACATTTAGCATGAAACATGTCACCCAACTAGATCAAGCATTTCCATGAATAAGGACTTCTAAGTTTTTATAAAATACTGTTAGGAGTAAACGCTCTTAACATCAAGTTCTCGATTTAGAAACCGTTCATAATCGTATTGTAAGTAATATGTTCATAGGAAATTGACCCTTATCAACACCATGTATAGCACACATTTCTTTATTTCAGCGGCAAAAAATGAAGGATGAGATTCAAAGGCGGCAAGAAATCCTGAAGACAGGCAGACAACGTGTTCATAGATCTAGTATCAGCCAGGAGAATGATAGTCTTGATGGCCATGGGGATGCTCCAGAGCTTGTGTGGTAAGTATATCAATCTTCTATTATTTTCTAATAATTTTGGTCATATCTATTGTAAAATTTCTAATCTAATATCTATACTAATATATAAAGCTGAGGAGTTGGTTTGTTTGTTTGAACGCGCTAATCTCAGGAACTACTGGTACGGTTATTTCAGTGTTAGATAGCCCTTTTATCGAAAAAGGCTATAGGCTATATATCATTTTGCTAAGACCAATAGGAGAGGGAAAACAATGAAAAATGTTGCAAAATCGGGGTTATTTTTTCTTTCTCTTATGGGACGCAGACGAAGTTGCGCGGGTCGGTTAGTTATTTAAATAAATTCGAAACAACTGTAATCAACTTTATTTTACAATATAGATACAAGAAAATAACAATCAATGCTGTAGTTATGGTAATACTATCCAAAATTCGAACTTCGAAGGCCACTCCATTTTGTTTTTTTTTTGGGTGCATCACTCGCAGTTCAGTACACTAAAGCTGGTTACTGCTTAACCGATTATAGGCCGCTCCGCTCCGCTTGTGCTTTGCCGTTATAATTTGCCGAACGTTAGCAATATGAAACTACATTCATTGATGTCAGTTTCTTTGCTGACGTCCACAGATGGCGGCCCAGATGCAATGTTGCCAACACTATACAGGGTTATTTGTAAAACACTAATAACCTCTTAAGAGGTCATTATACACAACATTTTTTTTTCGCGGTTTAGGATTTGGTCCCACAGTAAAAGTTGTTCATAATGATGAGTACAATGACCCCTTAAGAGGTTGTTGGTGTTTTACAAATAACGCTGTATACAACGTGTAACAGACTTAACGCAATAACTCTTAAGGGTTCATCGTACACATAATTGTGAACAACTTTAGTATGGAAACTAGCTTCTGCCAGCGACTTCGTCCGCGTGGAATAGTTACTTTACCCCCGATTTTGAAACTCTCAGCCCGATCGGTTTAAAATTTACAAAAGATAGACATGCTGTTTCGGGATATTTTTTAGATAATTTTATATAGAACATTTCCGTAATACATGATTTCTATGTAACTTTGACCATTAAGGCTACACACGCGACGGAAGCTTAAAAAATGGAGTAACTTCTTCCGTTTTCCCAACATTTTCCTTCACTGCTCTGCTCCTATTGATTGTAGCGTGATGAAACGTATACTATAACCTGCCCAGGAGTATGAAGAATAATTGCACCAAGTTTCGTTAAAATCGGTCGAGTAGTTTTTGTTTCTATAAAGAACATACAGACAGACAGACAGACAGACAGAAAGACAGACAGACAGACAAAAATTTTACTGATTGCATTTTTGGCACCAGTATCGATCACTAATCACCCCCTGATAGTTATTTTGAAAATATATTCCTTGTACAGAATTGACCTCTCTACAGATTTATTATAAGTATAGAAGATAGAAGAAGATAACACCGAAATTGCGAAAAAAAAGAATTAGCTGTTCTGTAAACTTTGTGTACCTAGTTATGCACACATAAATGTATGGGGCAGTGGTTTTTTTTTTGCTGTATTTAATCTCTCCCCGGCATTTCGATTTTTGACTCTTAAGACTGTCCCAATTAAAAAAATAGAAAGTACAATAGTGTTTGCGCACACACTTGTACACTATCATATTTCTAGCGTACTCAGCTAATCTGAATTATGGTTGAGAGGATTATATTTATTATTTTTCACACCCTGTATAGCGTATAACTATCATATTATAATTTTCAGTTACGCAGACGACAAAATGTCTCCCGCAAAGAAGGTAGTTCGAACTAAGACTGTGGATATACCGTGCACTTGTAAGGGTAAAGGCGTTCAAGTAATCAGGATTACTCAAAGGAATAATAAGAAAGTTTATATTGGAAACTGTTTAGGTAAGTCGTAATTTCAATATATTTTTGAAAAGCTTTTGTGTTCTATACAGTCTAACAGGGAAAAAATCGAAGAGAATTTTATATTTTTGATACACCCAGCAGTCGAAATTAGACCCATTTTTTTAAACGAATACCACTCACTGATTAATCAAGAAATCTCAGAAACTATAACACCTACAAACATAAAATTTGGGGTAGTGTAGACATCCGCTAAGAAGGGATTTTATGAAACTCCACCCCTAAGGGAGTAAAACGGGGGTGGAAATTGTACTATATCTGCACCGACGAAGTCGGGCGCAGTGCTAGTTTAATATATTTTTTATGCAATATTAAAACTAAATATACCTTCCACATTCTTTTTCAATAAGAACTTTAACAGTGCCGAATTTCATACTCCTCCATCCGCAATTTTTTTTTTTAAAAGGTGTACAAAATTTCAGCTTCACGTATTAATATCCTACTAATATTATAAACGCGAAAGTTTGTAAGTATGGATTGATGTTTGTCACTCTTTTACGCAAAATCTACTGAATGGATCTTGATGAAATTTGACACAGAGACAGATTATACTCTGGAATAACACATAGGATACTTTTTATCCCGAGAGTATGTTCCCTTGGGACATTTTTCGATAACCGCGCGGGCGGAGCTGCGGGCAGCAACTAGTATGTATATATTTAAACAACAGTTCAAATACCCGACAAAATGATATAGCCTCCCAATAACTTGGTAAACCAAGTTTATGATGATATGTAGTTTTTAGACATCCCGCGTCCAACCTGTATAGATAAAAAAGCTCGGAAAGCATACTTTTATCCCCACCGTTTCGCAAACGAAAGCTTTTGCATTGAGCAATTATATGAAAAGTACAATATTACTGTAAGATTTTGACACTAAAATTTGACCCACAGGCCACTCCTCAAACGGTGCCACAACCTACTTAGCGATAGACGACGAAGGCGAGCGTCTAATAGCAAAAAAATGGGTCGCACCACCAGCCAACGACTTCCAAACACGATCCCGGCAACTGACATCCATGCAGCAAGACCTCAAAGCCATGACACGACTGAACCACCCCACCTTAACCCCCTACATAGCCATGGAAACAATAAAAGACGCTAACAAACGGACAACAAAACAGTACATTTATTTATTCAGGAATTTCGTTCTAGGCAGTACGTTGAAAAGCGTTAAAAATAAACTTAGTGTGTTCAGTGACCGTTATGAAGGTTTAAAATTACTTAGGCATGTTGGTTTTGGTGTGTTAGGGGCGTTGAAGGAACTGCATAGTGTTGGGATAGTGCATAAGGATGTTAGGGGTCAGAATGTGTTCCTGGACGACTTTGGTGGTGTCAAGCTGGTGGGGATTGGTCTCGATATGAGGCTCGCGGAAATGATAGATGGTGACGCTTATTGTGACAGGTAAGATGAAGGTATGATCATGGTTTTCTTGTTTATTTATATATTTAACTAGCGACCCGCCCCGGCTTCGCACGGGTGCAATATTGATATTAAATCTCTGCTATATTATGCATGTAGTATACATATAAACCTTCTTCTTGAATCACTCTATGTATTAAAAAAAAACCGCATCAAAATCCGTTGCGTAGTTTTAAAGATCTAAGCATACATAGGGACAGACAGCGGGAAGCGACTTTGTTTTATACTATGTAGTGACGTATCTTTCTGTCTTCTTTTTTGTTTTCTGCCAAGTCAAATACACACATATGGGCTTATCAGCAATCTGAAGTGTTAGAAGCCTATGCTACTCTCCGGGTTTTTACTGTATCTATGGAAAATCTTGATTTGTATCTACTTTGTTGTGTAAAAGAAGGAATACAAACCAACAAACACCTATCGCTTTTATAGTGTAATATTATTAGTAGTGATGTAACGAATGTCATATTTAGGACATTCGCGAATGCGAATGCGAATGCGAATATTTGCTGCCAACATTCGCGAATGCGAATGCGAATGCGAATATTCAGTTTTTTTTTTATGTTGGCGGCAGTCCCATTCGTATGAAGTGCGTTTCGTTTGTTTTTGTTTCGAGAATAAGTTAATACGAACCCATTCGACTGAAGTGTCATTCCGCTCTCACCGGTGTTTTCGTAAACACAAGTGAATTTTGGGGTTACAATGTGATTCCGAGCTGATGACATGCGGGGTTGTGACAGTCATTGAGAGGATCAGGCACCTGGGTCTCGAGGTGGCCCTGGACAAGTCCGAGGCCATGTGCTTTCATGGCTCTCGGAACAGGTCATTATGGGAATCCCAGATAACAGTAGGAGGAGTACTTTTCGGCGTCGGGTCAACGATGACGTACTTGGGTCTCGTCCTCGACAGCCAGTGGAACTTTTCGGAACATTTCTGAGTTTTGGCTCCCATACAGGGGCGGGCCGGGGCTGCTTTTAAGCGGCTCTTGCCCAATCTAGAGGGTCCAAACGCTTCCTGCCGGAGGCTGTATGATGGGGGGATCGCGCTGTCCATGGCCCTTTATGGGGCAGCAGACAGCGGATATGTAGATCGTCCGGAGGACACGGTGGAGCATAGGGTGGAGGTCTGCCCTGCTTGGGCAGAGCATCGCCGTGCTCTCGTCGGGGTGATCGGCGGCGGTAACCTCTTGCATGTCCGGTCTTGGTTCAATCCATGGTCCGGAGCGAAGAGGCATGTGAAGCGGCCACCTCCATCTGCGAAGCAGTAATGCTAGCGAAGGAAGAGGCGTTGCGGAGCGCGCGGGAGAGGAAAACCTCACGCTCCAGTCACCACCATAGAAGAAGACGCCCCGGGCGCCAGGAAACACAGGGCGGTTCCCGGCCGCCGTAGGCGCGGGTCTGCGGATGGCGAGCTATGGGTGGCTCGCCGTCCGACAGCAATCAGGCCGAGCTATGGGTCGACGGCGCGTCGTATTCCACGCGCGCCTCAAAGAGTTGTCAGCAAAGAAGACGGAGCCCCATAGGGTTAGTCAGTGGCTAGCAGTGGTTCGAGTTAGGGTAGGCCAGAGAAAACGTCCAAATAAATTTTAAAAAATAACCACATTATTCAGGGTTGATTTTTATGAAATGAGTTTTTTTTTGTTTTTTTAAATAGCCTTAAAAAAAGAAGAACACCACATTTCAACCCTGTATAATGTGGTGCGTTTTTTTTTGGACATTTTCTCTGGCCTACCCTAACTCGAACCACTGCACGCCACTGGGGTTAGTGCCTGCTAGGGTTGCGGAAGTTTTTCGAAAGAGTCACCGCGGCTCTGGAAAGCAAAGGGCACGAGAAGGATCACGGGTGGGTTTTAGTCAGTAAGAGTCTGACACTTCCTTCCGCTCCGCCCAGAGCGGCAGGAGTCATTTGATGATTTCACATATAGAAAAAAAAAGGTTGCAGTATGAATAGTGATTATAAACATGAGTCAATTAAATTCTACTGAAATATAATTAATGGATTTTGTTTTATTAACCAACTATTTTTTTAATATTCGCAAAATATTCGCAGTAATTTTGCGAATGCGAATATGCAAAAAATATGCGAATATCCGCAAATGCGAATGCGAATGCGAATATTCGTTACATCACTAATTATTAGTATCTATACTAATAATATAAAGATGTAGAGTTTGCTTGTTTGGTTGAACGCGCTAATCTCAGGAACGAATGGTTTGAATTGACAGAAATGTTTCGGTGTTGGATAGCCCATTTATCGAGGAAGACTATATAACATCACGCTTCGACCTAAAGGAGCGGAGCATCAATGAAAAATAATAAATGATGAACCATTAGATTTACATGCCTAAAAAGTTTTTTTACTATTGATAGGCACGCGTTTGACCACTATCTCATGTCGGTAATGGTGTTGGGTTTTGCATTGCCTTCCTGCATGTGCTTAAAATCCTTGCATTTGCCCAGTAATCTTGCATGTGCATAGTATAGCGGGCGGGAGGGAGGTGCATACCTGCAACCCACTAATATTCGCGGAAATTAAAACTAGATATATTGTTTTCATTTTCAAATTTAAAATGGATTTCCGCAAAGTAACGCCTGACTCAATCAATTTCACTATCTCACCTGATGGTAAGCGATGATGTGGTCGAATATTGCTTCATATTCGTTTGCCT
This sequence comes from Hecatera dysodea, assembly GCA_905332915.2. Classification (NCBI taxonomy): domain Eukaryota; kingdom Metazoa; phylum Arthropoda; class Insecta; order Lepidoptera; family Noctuidae; genus Hecatera; species Hecatera dysodea. Next base: position 16,547,677 of record HG995305.1, read on the forward strand.
AAAAGTATTGTAGTATTCACTGTTGTAGTTATTAGGAAACACAAGACTGGCAGGGAATTACACTTCTTCACTGCACGCACAATGAATGTTTTCCTACCCAAATAAAAAAAAAAAGATTCGTGCTTCGTTTTGGTCTGCTCTTCTGTCTGTATATGTATAACTAGATTCTTCCCGCGACTTCGTCCGCGTAGTATAGTTACTAATCCCACGATTTTAAAACATTCTCTATTGGTGCTCCACTCCTATTGAATTTAGCGTGATGATATATAGAATGATTTTAGTCTATAGACTTCCTCGATAAATGGACTATCTAACACTGAAAGATTTTTCAAATCAGATCAGTAGTTCCTGAGATTAGCGCGTTGAAGCAAACAAACTCTTCGGCTTTATAAATTAGTATAGATTTTATTTTACAATTGTAGTGTAAAATGTACAAAGATAATAGTTTTAGTTCTTTTTCAGACAAACAGCAGCACAGGATATTTATGCTACGGGGCAGATGCTACTATCAATCGTGTCACAAGAGCGGACCTATTTAGAAATACCTCCCGATCTACCGAGTTCTGCTAAGGACTTCTTTGCAAGGTAAGTTTGAAATTTGCAGGTCTTTATTTATCTTGTAAATGTTCCCTGAATAACCTACTTGGACATACCACCCGATCTACCAAGTTCTACTCTCTGTTTCGTGACAGTAAAAACAGCAGATTTCATAACCACCATAAATTACACGTTAATTAACCAAGGCTAATTACAACTTAGACTCACTAATTATTATTAAACACAATTTTCAAACATCGCTATCGAAATTATCGCTCGTATCGCTAATCCAATACTCTTTCGGTTGGTGTATGTGCAGGCCTTATATAGGACGTCAGTTAATTCCAGAATCTTCCATGGTAGAAAGACCTAGAAAGTTCGCGTACATATCGTTCGAGACAATAAGAGTCTGACACTCCCTTCCGCTCCGTCCAGAGCAGGAGAAGTCATTTGATGATTTCCCATTCGGAAAAAAAAGGTTTATGGAATGTTCTAGCACAGAAAAGTCTCGAAGATTCTTGACTGTACTGGTTGTGCTACTGGATACTAGAGGCGCTAGTGGGCCGCTGTCTTCCGGGCCTTGAATGTGGCGCGCAACAGTATGTTTGAAATTTGCAGATCTTTTTTTGTCTCATTTCCTGCAGCCCTATTATGACGTCTTAAATCCATCATGATTTCTGTGTCAGAGAGAGACGGAGTTACACAAGACGAATAGCACTATCTCTTTCCCTCACATGAATCATGATAGCATTGGCACTTCGTAATACGGCCACTGATCATATTTATAAAAACCAGGTGTCTTACGGAGGATGAACAGTCTCAGTGGTCGGCGGAGCAGCTGATGAACCACGTGTTCTTGGTCGACGCGCCTGCCAAGCTGCCCAGCAGTAAAGAGAAGGATGACGAAGGCTCCGAGGTAACTGTATATTTTTTCATCACAAAAAAGCCCTAAACTGAAGCCTAAAATTATTGAATATTCAGTGATATGGTTAGCTGACGGCGTTTCATGAAGTTCTCAGCCAGTCAGTCAGTTTATAAAATAGCCTAAGATCAAGCTATGCACATACATGTTGTTACGAGCTTCGGAATTCTAGAATGTTTTAGTACAGAAAAGTCTCGAAGGTTCTTGACTCTACTGGTTCTGCTACTCGATATTGGATGGCAATAGTAGTAACAAATGCCGCTTTCTTCCATACCCTAATTGTGGCGCGCAACAATAAAATAGGAAATGGAAACCCCCTCTATAAGTACCTATCTCTTTATATATTCAAATGAAAAAAAAAGCTTTTGAAAATTTTGATAATCCACATGAATATGTGGAAAAAAAAGGGCAAAGCCACACAAGCCCATAGTCTGAATACACTATGGGCTTGTGTGACTTTACCCTTTTTTATGGATGGGAAACCATCGAATGACTTCTTCCGCTGTGGGTGGACCGTGTTCCTCCTAGGAACGCAAAGGACACTAGGAGGACCACAGGTGGGTTTGAGTTAGGTCTGACACTCCCTTCCGCTTCGCCCAGAGTGGGAGAAGTCATTTGATGATTTAGCATAATCAGCCTTTTAATGTTCCCACTGCTGGGACACAGGCCTCCTCTCTAGGAGAGAGAATGGGCCGCCTCGCGGGCCCAGTGGGGATTGATGAATGTCACATGTCTTCGAATTTTTTGGTTCTAGGACATGCCTTCCTCCTCCTTCACCGTTTTGAGAGCAATGTTGATGAAATTAATTACACAAAGTAATGCACCTGGCTGGGTTTGAACTTTTGACACTTGACATTTGATGATTTCCCATTCAGAAAAAAAGAGGGAGTATCAGATTAAGAAGGAATTAATTTGGAAGAATCCAAATTAATGCCCTTTGCGTTCCAGGGTCGCGGTGACTCCTACGAACAAATTCCGCAACCCTGGCAGAACCTTTGTCCTGCAGTGTGACAGTTTCTGGCTGGTATTTTATCCTTAAAACATTTTTTTAACAGGATGATGAAGCGGTCAAAAACATCCAACACAGTAGTCCCGTTACTAACGGTCATTCTCGTCTGCACGCCGAGTTTGAGGTGCTTACCTGGCTTGGCAAAGGGGCCTTCGGTGACGTGCTGAAGGTATAGTATTCGTTTTATATTCACTCTGATTAAGGAAACTGGAAAAAAGTTTATTTTCACCAAACATGACGCAAAAAAAATGTATATAATAATTAGAAAGAAAGAAGAAAGAAAGAAAAACTGTTTATTTGCGCCAAGCATGACGCACACCAAAGAATTTAAAATACAGCTTAAAACTAAAACAAAAATAATAGTTAAGAGTTGGGAAGGTATGCGGTAAGGTATGTTTTGACCTCCGCGCAAAACAGTCATAGCTCAGCATAAAGGCTTTGGCTAGTGTGCGAAACTGAGCCACACTCCTGGTTTGCGTGCAAAGTGCCCGCGTTTTCTTTAGTGTTTTTTTTTGTCCATTTCCAACTCAATATTGGATGCTTATTGAAAAATTTTTCGCCATCGATAAAAATAAATCGCTCATATCCCCTTTTTTCCAGTTCCCATCTCAATTTCGGGTCATCCTCTCTTAGTGCTTCCCCTCCACTCCCCAAGGAACCTACATGTCAAATTTCAGCCTGTCTGTCTGGTCACTTAGTAACTGAAGAGTTTTGTGACTGATTATATCGTTAAAATGACCAATGTAACTAATGTAGACGTACACATAGCTCTACAAAATGGCACTTTATGGTACTATATTTGTGTACATTTTGGTTTCCAGTACCCGAGAATATTGTCATTATGAAGCTCTATCCCGAAACTGCACTGTTGTACTAAAACAACTATTCACTAATCCACAGCTTAAAATAACTAAAACCAAAGCCACTAGTTTACCAATACAAACAGCACATTACAGGTTAAAAACAAACTAGACGGCGGTTTCTACGCGATCAAACGCATCAAACTTAACCCCGAAAGCGTCCAGTTAAACAAGAAGATAACCCGTGAAGTTAAACTGTTGTCCAGACTTAACCACGAGAACGTCGTGAGGTATTATAACGCTTGGATCGAGTCTAGCGTTGAAATTGAGGAGGATGATAGCAGCATGGAAGTTGAGGTTCCAAATGAGAAGAAGCTGGGAGATAGTCTTCAAGGTTTGTGCTTGTATATCTTTTTTTTGTACCCCCTTTTTTGGATAGGAAATCATCAAATGACTTCTCCTGCTGTGGGCGGAGCGAAAGGGAGTGTCAGACTCTTACTGACTAAAACCCACCCGTGATCCTTCTAGTGCCATTTGCGATCCAGGGCCGCGGTGACTCTTTCAAACAAATTCCGCAATTCAGTGTACTCCCTGTCGGGAGGGGGCTGAAATAGAGTGCCAGTAATGGTCCCATTGCCGCTGTGCTATTGCGCAGTGGCTTATGCCTGTGGACGGTGAGCGTGGGTGGCTCGCCGTCCGATACCAGGCTGAGTCGACGACGCGTTGTGGTCCACGCGCGCCTCAAGGAGCCGTCAGCATCGAGGACCCATAGGGTCAGTGCCTGCTAGGGTTACGGAATTTGTTCGAAAGAGTCACCGCGGCCCTGGACCGCAAAGGGCACAAGAAGGATCACGGGTGGGTTTTAGTCAGTAAAAGTCTAACACTCCCTACCGCTCCGCCGAGGGCGGGAGGGGTCATTTGATGATTTCCCATCCGAAAAAAAATAAAAATAAATGGTACTCCCTGTAAGTATAGTATTAGAGCAGTAATGTATTAGGTTTTTTGTACCCCCTTGGGCAAAAAGACGTGTATTCATGTATCTATGTGTGTGTTTGTAATATTCCACTAATCTGTTTTATACAGGTCTTAGCCTTGTTCAGGAAACAGGTAGGATTTAATGAGTTTTCAAATTAAAATACTTAAGACTTTTGTAAATATTTTACTATAAACAATTAATGATTGCAAATTAAGTTTCATTTCTGACGACCACTGCTTTAAGAAAGGGTTTTCTGTCAGAAACATTTCCTTCTCTTCCAATCGTGTCTACACAACACAACTGTAGTATAGTTGTTATATTTAGTTGCATTTTTACAGCATTGTACAATTGTACATTACTAGCATTTCTTCCGCGTAGATTTTGTACAAACAAATTCCACCCTCGCTTTACCTCCTTAGGGGTGGAATTTCGTAAAATTCTTAATTGATGTTTACACCCTATAAGGAACCTACCTGCCAAATTTTAAGTTTGTAGGTGTTATAGTTTCTGAGATTGAGATTAGTCAGTGAGTGGTATTTCGCTTTTTTATATATAGATTTTAATTTAAACTTTGCTTGTGTGCACTGAACAATAACTTTTGACATCTACTCTAAAGGACTTAAATCAACCGTAGCGCCAACGAGTGGGCACAACAGCCCTCATTGTTCGTTTTTTTTTTACAGTAGTAAGTTTTATTCTTAATCTTTCGCTAGTCGATGACACCGACAACCAGTTCCTGTTTGTTCAACTTTTGGCAAAGGTTTTATATTGTGCTCTGTAAGTCCATTTTTTTCCTGCTATATATTTCGTCTTCCCATCTTCGGAACAGTCCACCTTGATTTGTATACACCAATATGTAGCTAAATAAATATCTACTCATGTTTGTGTAGGCATCGTGGCTAAGTTAGGCCAGGACGTGAAGGTGGAATGGTCGATGTCAGAAGTTCCTGTTCAGAAGACAAACACATCTTCTGACAGCGAAGAAGATGAGGATGATGATGAACCGGATCCGTGGTTCACTATTATGAGGTCAGTATTTTTGCGAAGATTTACTCTGCTATATTTAGCTATTTTATTTGGTTATTCAGTTCTTTTTTTTAAATTAGACTTCGCTAGATTGAAGGTAAACATACAACAAACTATCTTGAGACGTGGCCAATTGATTGGAAGGCAACATTTGAATGATTTAACTTCAGATAATAAAACTCATGTATCATATACAGGCTTTTGTTCCAGCTAGAAGCGCCCTGCGTTGTCACCCGCGTAGTTCACATTCCCTTGGGAATATTGGGGGTAAAATATAGCCTATGTCACCCGGGGATATTGTTGCTGCCCAACAGTGAAAGAATTTTTCAAATCGGTCAAGTAGTTTCAACATACAATCAATCAGTAACAAACAATCAAATCTTTCCTCTTTATTATATTAGTACAGATAAAATTCACGGTTATTGCGGGCAGGTGACAAGCGAAGCCACAGTTATGAGCCAGTAATTAATAGTAAGCTTTATTTAAATCCCCAGACCAGAAGACGAATCAAGCTCCGGCATTGAATTCGAGGTAGACTCGAACGCTTCGCAGACGATACCTTCAGAGGACGTAGTGGACTCACCCCGACAGCCTTCAGAACGTATACAGCAGGTCCTGTACATCCAGATGGAGTTCTGCGAGAAACACACCCTGAGGCAGGCCATCGATAGTGGCTTGTTCCAGGAGCATTTCCGAGCCTGGAGACTGTTCAGGTAAGGTTTATTTTGCTAGTGAACCATTTATCTGGATAGCCTTTTTCCAAGTACGTATGATATGGATGTAGCAAAACCTAAACCTCTGTCAAAATTATTCACATTATTATTTAAGCCGAATATTGCGCATGCGGTGTTAGCCTCTAAGTAATTGTTACACTCGTAAATGTTTATGTAATGTTCTTTTTGGTGTAAACAATTGTTGGCTAGCCCTTAAAAATAAAAAATATGGTGTTCTGAGATGCAAGTTGTCATGTCCATATTTGGCAAAAACGGCGATACCGGAACGGCAACCTCGCTAGACATCGGCGACCATTCAAAAAAGGCTTGAATCTTCGAACAACGCCATCTAGTTTACCGGAACGAAAAATATTTAAAGAAAAAACTTTTTACAAAAAAATAAAACCGACTTCTAAACAAAAAAACCAACAAGTACAAAATAACTTTAACGGTGTGTTCAACAACAAAATAGCAACCAAAAACACCGAGTTCCGAAATTAAAGTTATTTTGTACTTCTTGGTTTTTTGTTTAGAAGTCGGTTTTATTTTTTGTAAAAAGGTTTTTTTATTTTTCACTTTTTAGTGGTTCACTCCCAGCTAAACAATCACAGCGTACGTGGCATAATTGGTGTAAACAATAAACAAACATCCGATTACAGCTATCCCGACAGATCTGCTATCATTTATTGAAATTAACAAAAAAACCGCTTGTTCGATTTCGATAAAATTTTAATGGGACCATTTGGGTATAGTATACCCTTTCCAACAAAAAAAGAATTTTTCAAATTGGTTGGCAAGCGACGGAGTTATGCGCGAACAAACATTAAAAAAAAATACAAACATCCGAATTGAGAACCTCCTCCTTTTTTAGAAGTCGGTTAAAAACCACTCTTTAACTAATATCTGTTAAAAGGCGTGATTCAGGTTCCCCACACAACTACGCATTTTTCGTTTTGTTATCGGGTCTAAGTCTTCTGGAAATTCTGTTCTTTTTTCAACGAGCATCAGTAATACATTACAACGTTTATTACAGAGGTCTTTTCTCTTAAAGAATGTAGAATATAATACTTTTTATTAATTAATGACTAATTATTCTTAAGGTATCACCTTAGATAAGTTATCATTCATTCATATAGACTTTAGATAGTAGTAAATTACCTACCTTTTCCGCATGGGTGGAACGGAAGGGAGTGTTAGGACTCTTACTGACTAAAACCCACCCGTGATCCTTCTAGTGCCCTTTGTGGTCTATGGCCGCGGTAACACTGACCCTATGGGGCGTCGTCTCCTTTGCTGACATCAGTTGAAGGCGCGCGTGGAACACTCGGCGCCCCCGCCCCGCGCCTGGTTGCTATCGGAGGCGAGCCACCCATAGCTCGCCGTCCGCAGGCCCGCGCAGTAGGTGGCCGGGAATCGCCCAGCGACTCCTGACGCCCGTGGAGTCTGATCTCTCTGATAACTAACATAACTACTTCGCAGGAGGTGACTGCCTTCCACTCCCCCTTTATTTTTGTTGTTTTTTTTTTTTTTTTGAACTCGTTGGTTCTTTTATTATTTTTATCAATTTCCAGGGAGATAGTGGAAGGCCTAGCGCACGTCCATCAAAGAGGGATGATCCACAGGGACTTGAAGCCGGTCAACATTTTCTTGGATTCCAACGACCACGTCAAGATCGGTGATTTCGGACTTGCTACAAAAGCGTTCACCGCCTTGCCTGCGGATGGTATGATTTATAAATCGATACTTATGTATTTTTCCAATGCTTGGCAACAACCTTCCTCTCTATTAATAAAGAGGTAAAATTGTTTGTTTATGTATTTATTTAAACTTTATGTATAATGGTGATACATAGGCGAACTTAATGCAACAAGGCGTTCGCTGCCCGTAAACCTTTGATTAAAAAGACCACACTGTGGTAGGTGTACAACAAAATAAAATTTAAAATTGTCTTTATGAATAACTAGCAGCGCCCTGCGGTTTCACCCGCTTTGTTCCCGTTGCCGTGGAAATGCAGGGATAAATGCCTATGACACTCCACAATAACGTAGCTTTCTATTGGTGAAATAATTTTGAAAATCGGTTCAGTAGATCCAGAGATTACCCCTTACAACGTCACAAGCTCACAAACGTTACCTCTTTATTAGTATAGATAAAATACATACATATATATTATGCTAAAATAATAAACTAATAATTATTACGAAGACCAAACTAAGAGTGACAGGCAGGGTTTTATAACGGGTAAACTCTGGAAGTACTGAACTAATTAAAAAAAAAATTTGAACAGTAGAAAACTACACTGTCCCAAATTTTCATAGGCCTCATTTTTTTATCCCTTACATAAGCCACCGGATTGAAGCTGCGAAAAAAAGCTAAATAGTATTAAATGTACCAATTACTTACTTTTATATCAAAGTACTATAAGTTTATAGTAAATCTTTGGTACAAATTATGTTTCAGAAAAGGCTAAACAGGAAGAGATGCATGGCTCGCTAACTGGTCAGGTATGAACAGTTTTTTTTTACGATAAATTAGAATAGAAAACATTAATTTGACACAGACACAACACAATAGCAACAAACAAATAGTTAAAAAAACCCGCCAAGTGTGAGTTGAACTCACGCACGAAAGGTTCCGTACTATCTATAAAAACGGCAAAAAAATCATGTCCGTTTTATGGGAGACCCATTAAATATTTATTTTATTGTTGTTTTTTTTTTGTAAGTATTTGTTGTTATAACGGCAACATAAATATATCATCTGTGAAAATTGCAACTGTCTAACTATCACGGTTCATGAGATACAGCCTGGTTACAACCAGACAGACAGACAGACGGATAGACATCAGTCTTAGTAATAGGGTCCCGTTTTACCCTTTGGGTAGGTCTGTGGATGGGACGAGACTCCTCCGTGCCTCATAAAGCCGTTGGTCCCGGCTGTCATTATAGAGACCGTTGGCAGTCGTTACGGATTGTCAGAAGCCAGAAAATCTGACACCAGTCTTTCCAAGAAGTACCGTGTTCCCCAGTTAATGGGTGTGGAGGTCTGGTAAGCAGCCACTTCACGTAAAATACTGGTATTCAGCTGAATCTGGTTTGACTGGGAGCCGACCCTAATATAGTTGGGAAAAGGCTAGGCAGATGATGACTTAAGGTCAGAAATGGTTTACTTCGTTTTGTGTAGATGCGTTCTTTTTTCTTATGACGGCAGAATATGCTAAGGTTTTATGGGACAACCGCTCGGTTAGCGTGCGGGAGATATGCCTAACCCACTTTAAGCTGAGTGACGCTAAACTCAGTGCGTGCAGTGGTTCCAGTTGGGTAGGCCAGAAAATAATGTAAAAAAAACACACCACATTATTCAGGGTTGAAATGTGGTGTTTTTTTTTACTTACTATTTAAAAAAAAAACTCATTTAATTAAAAATCAACCCTGAATAATGTGGTTATTTTTTTAAATTTATTTGGACATTTTCTCTGGCCTACCCTAACTCGAACCACTGCACGCGCCTGGCTGAACTACGTTAACAATCACTGTTTTTAGTGCAGTATATAATTTGAACGTGATCAGATCATAATTTTAACGCAAAAAGAAAAAAATCTAAACTATGGAAAAATACTTCTCCATTCATCTTCGGAACCTCCCTATCTCATGTGATATCAATAACTTATTTCTGCCATAATAATTTCCAGATTGGCACAGCCCTCTACGTAGCCCCAGAGCTCCTGCAATCAGGATCCAAGGTCATTTACAACCAGAAAGTGGACATTTATTCCCTTGGCATCATTCTGTTCGAGATGTTCCATCCCCCCCTGGACACGGGGATGGAAAGAATGTTGGTCCTCACCAACTTGAGGAGCAAGGATATCATCATGCCCAAGAGTTTTGAGAAGGAGGATAATTGTAGGCAGATTCATGTTATCAGGTATGTTAGTCAATATTCTAATTATACTATAAATTAACAGCACCCCGGAGTTTCACCCGCGTAGTTCCCGTTACTCGCCGATAATTTATTTTTCTATTGGTAAAAAAAGTGGTTCAAATCGGTCCAGCCGTTTCGGAGCGTTTTCGATACAACCAAAAAGAAACTCTGTTTATGTTAAATAGATAAAAAAGTCTGGATGTTAGTTAATACATCACTTTTTAACGGCTGATGACGTTGCTTGTTTGTTGGGATATTAAAACTCTTCACGCAGGCAAACACGGTAGCTAATAATGGTAGCCCACCGCTATCGGGAGCTGGGTTGCTTGAACCCTTCTCTTACTTGACGTCGATCGGGTATTCAGAAGAGGAAATCGTGGTGGATAATATCTGGTCTCAAGCCGGGTGAACCGTTTCAAAAGGCTAGTAGAATCGAATCATGTAACAATACTACGGTAGACCAGAGCCAGGCAGTAAGTCTGGTATTACTGCTGAAATTAACAGGCAAAGCCGTGAATCACACAAATCTATATATCTATCTATCTATTAGGGTTTAGTTTCCGCTCTTAGTCCTTGTATCGGACCATTGTGCAGTGACACAATCATGTCTATTAAATATCGTACTTCTATAAAGTCAAGCCTATTTCCCATTGTAGCCAGGAAGAACTAGATGGCGCCACTCGCTACGATTCTAACATACTCCTTTTGTATCGTTTACTTTCATAAAGTTGTACCCGTGTATCCATCCATCCAAACTTAGGCATTTAAAATAGTATATAGTATGTTAACTAACAGAGGGCGTTCCCGTTAACCCGCAATAGTTTAGCATCCATATATGATAAAAATATATTACCATTCGAAAACAAAATGTTTTTTTTAATATTAAAATATTCACTAAAAATGTTAAATTGATACATTAAAAAAACACTCTATAAACGCGTATTTGGCGGTTTGGGCATTGCTATACGAGTACTTACCATTCCGCGCTACTATTTTGATTTTAAACACGATGTTTCGAATTTATTGTCATTTTTTTTTTAATTGGGATTATTTTATGCTTATTTTTCTATTCTGATATTTTTATTTTAATCTATTAATTATATAGATTAATGAGTTAAAGGGAACGCCCTCTGTTATTTAACATTATTTTATATTATTTTTGTGTATCGTGTCTCATTACCCAATCAAGTCAATGTTATCCCCTCTTTGTTCCAAGATGGCTCCTAAACCACGAGCCAAGCCTGCGGCCCACTTGCGCTGAGCTGCTGGGCAGCGAGCACGTGCCGCGCGCGGTGCCCGAGGGCGCGCTGGCGGGGCTGCTGGCGCACGCGCTCAGCGACCGCGCCGCGCGCGGCTACCGGCGCCTGCTGGCGGCCTGCCTCGACCAGCGCCCCACCGCGGTCGAGGACTACACCTACCATAATGACATGAAGAGTAAGCCTCACGGTGTTTTGCTGAAGATCAAAGATGCTGTCATAAAGGTAATTTTGAATATTGATGGCGTTTGTCCAATTTAAAAAGAATTGATTGATTAATGGAATTAGCTAATTCAGAATGTACATACGTTATTCTAAATAAACGGAATTCGTATCGAACGTCTTTCAAAAAACCGGCCAAGTGCGTGTCGGATCACGCATAGCGAAGGGTTCCGTAGTTCACTGTTGAAATATTGTATCTCTAAAAGTATATAAGCTGTGATGTTCAAACCAATTTTCGTTGGAAGTGTCTGTAAAGTTCTGTTTTCTCAATTTTTTTTAGAATTTTCAACTTCATAGTTTAAAAGTTAGAGGGGGACATTTTTTACCCCACACGATTATGTTTGTTGGAATTTATTTTTTCATCCCTCAGTTATTTTTTTCCATGATATTACAGTATTATTGAATATCGGTTAACAGGTTGCATCTACCTACCAATTTTCATTTATGTAGCTTTAATAGTCTCCGAGTAAAACGGCTGTGACATACGGACGGACAGACACACATGATGAATCCATAAGGGTTCCGTTTTTTGCCATTTGGCTACGGAAACCTTAAAAGTAACGGGCTTAAAGTTCCAAAGAGTTACCGCGGCCCTGGAACGCAAAGGGCGTTAAGAGGAATACGGATGTGTTTTAATCAGTAAGACTTTCCGCTCCGCACAGAGCGGATGGAATCCATATGATGATTTTTAATCTATGAAGAAAAGCAAGGAGGTGCTTAAAAGTACAGTAGAATCCGTTATTATGACTCCGCTTAAATCCTCCAATCGCTTGATATGACGTAAATACAGTGCGAAGGTTTTCCTATGAAATCAATATTTATAATATCACCGGAAAATGGCAAACTTCGTTAGATTATAAAATATCTTGAGTGATTGTAAACTTTCGACAAATTATCAAAATGTCGTCAGTTTATGTCAGTTCACAATTGTTCGGAATGACTTCGAGAGATTATAGATACCAAATTCTGATGCGTAAACAGGAATTCCAAATGTTCAGATGATAATTTATCGGTGGTTACAATTTTAGTAATTTCTCAAGACATTTTATAACCTTACGCATTTTTACAATTATCCGAAGTTGAAAATTTACTACAGCTTTATTTGCGTGTGACATCACACGCAATTAGTACTAGATATGTTTGTCATTGATTTTTAAATAATCACAATGTTTAAAACAAAAAATACCAAATGTTAGTCCAGATTTACTCAAATAATACGTTTATATAAATATTGTTTTTTTTTTCAACCATATTTTACTGGGCATTGTTATGTTATCGTATTACAACAGTATGGTATTAGAAACTGTTTTCAAAACATAGTTTTAAGCCAGTACTTAATTAGAGCACTAGTGCCACATGACGAGGTGGCCGAGTGGTTAAGGCGTTGGACTGCTAATCCAATGTGCTCTGCACGCGTGGGTTCGAATCCCATCCTCGTCGACTCTTTTTGTATATTTACTAGTTTTTTAATTACATGTTTTACCTAACTCGACTTTCCACTTTAAAAATACTTTACATATGAAACAAAATATTGTAATGATTTAGTATAGTAGTATTTAAAAATCATAAAAATTTGGTAGGTTCAAGAAGATTTTCCCACATAAAATAAAAGGGTCTCCTAACCTTTTTTCTATAGAACCTACTAGTAATTTTGATTTTTCTAAAAATTTGCGGCGCACGATATAACTGATGTCGACTGAGGTGTTGTGTATTTAGGTGGATTTTAAGTGGCCCCAAAAAATTGGGCTGCATTGGAATTTGAACTTTGCCACATGTACGATAGAGTATGCTATTGCAAAATTTTAAAAATATGTTCAATTTTTTGGAATTCAAATATGAATATATTTATTTTAGTAACTTCAGCATGATTTCGTCTAGCCTGGACTGTGAGTTGCTATTGTACGATGTTACGTAGAAGACGCGATGGTGATCCACTGTTTTATTGTATTTTGTCTTGAATAGTGTCAGCGCATATTAGTGCATATTCTTAAGTTTTACGAACCATTTTTGAGTCATCGATACTAAATCAATTAGAAATTCTATTCCGTTCTATTGACCAGGGGCGTGCGCTCCATATAGGCAATTAGGCTAAGCCTACCCTACCATAGCAACGGATAAATAAAACAAATGTATTTATTGTAACTATGCAATAAAATAAAACAAAAATATTTAATAACTCATAACGCCTAGTATAATGCTTATAGCAACTTCTCGCCCGTGCGTGTGACGTATTTCAAACTACGCTGTTCCTACGAAACGGTTCACATAGGCCACAATACGGAGCGCCTTATTTCAATTGATAAATTTATGCATGTGTGCAAATGTTCTTGTATATGTACGCCCATAATTTACACACACATGTATAAATTATGGGCGTTTTTAGGCTCGCTGGAGCCCACTACACGGGTCCTGATTGGTTCACCACACAATTCAAGGACAAGTAGTAAAATTTTATGAATGGAAATCGCTTAACAGGGTTGCCAATTTGAGAATAATAATTTCCTTAATAACTTATAGATATAGTTTAAAAAAACTGGTTAGTATTATCAAAAGTATAAAATGTACAAAATAAATGTTAAATTGTAATTAATAACCCTCTAAATATAATTAAAAACCGCAAGATTTTAACTTTTCTCCCCAAATTTTCCAAACTTAATTTGAGAATTTGGTTTAAAGGGAATTAGAAAAATAAAATTGGCAACTCTGTTGACATAGAATTGTCAATTTTGGCGGGTTATGATGTATAACCCGGCAAAATGTCATTACATGTCATTCTTAAAGATTACGATAGGACCATGTAGCAATTTTTTTTGGAAGTGTATTGATTGTCTTTTTAAATGATATTTTTGCAAGAAAAAGAGAAGCCATATTGTTTGTTGATATTGTTTCATGTGACAAGCAATAGTCGTTCGAATATTTTGTTGTTGAGTGTTATAAATCATAGTGCATTGATTTATAAGTAATTCGTTTTGAGTCATAAAGTAGTGTAAATATTAAAGTTTAGTTATTTGTTTACATACTTAAAAATGGTCCTAAATTGAAGTTTGTGCTGACAATGTGTTTGTTAGAGATTAAAAACAGTAAGTTTTCACAGCTATCGTATAATGATAAGATTCAAGTTGTTTCTAAAGGTAGATGTATACCCGAGTTACGAGAATTAACTCAAAAATAATTCATCTCGTACTCGTCATTTCAATCCTCAGAGTTATGAAACATATAACTGGCTATGTGTGTACACACAAATTATTTTGTTTTCTGTGCATTTTGTTCAATACTTCTAGAAAGAGTAGTTTGTATCGTCAGAATATCGTGATTTGAATTTGGTGAGTTTTTAAAATTATGTTTCTCATCGTTCCGTATCGTGATTTCAACCCAGTAGAATGTGGTGAGCTTTTTTTTTGGACATTATGTCTGGCCTACCCTTACTCTAGAACCACTGCACGCCCCTGCTATTGACCTATTGTACGTGTACAGGTTTTCCGAAGTCACGGTGCCTCAGAGTTCTCTCCACCTCTGCTGATACCTCGCGCGTCAGCGTGGGACCAGTACCCGAACGCTGTGAAGCTCATGACTGGCTCAGGATCCGTTGTTCATCTACCACACGACTTGAGATTGCCGTTTGCTAGGTAAGTATCATCTATACTAATATTATAAAGCTGAAGAGTTTGTTTGTTTGTTTGTTTGTTTGTTTGTTTGAACGCGCTAATCTCAGGAACTACTGGTTCGAATTGAAAAATTCTTTTTGGGTTGAATAGACCATTTATCGAGGAAGGCTTTAGGCTATATATCATCACGCTTAAGCCAATAGGAGCGGATCAGCGATAAAGAATGTTTTAAAATCGGGGATTCCACGGGGACGAAGTCGCGGGCAGCAGCTAGTATTCTATAGACTAGCTTCTGCCCGCGACTTCGTCCGCGTGGAATAGTACTTTACCCCCCCCCCGATCGGTTTAAAATTGACAAAGTTTCATACAAAATTTTGACCCCATTTTCACCCCCTTAGAGGGCGAATTCTCAAAAATCCTTTCTTAGCGGATGCCTACGTCATAACATCTACCTGCATGCCTAATTTCAGCCCGATCCGTTCAGTGGTTTGGGCTGTACGTTGATAGATCACTATGTCAGTCAGTCAGTCACTTTTGAGTTATATATATTTAGATAGACAGGCGAGAATTGCTTCTGTACGGGTCCCTTTTCTCCTTTTGAAGTACGTACCCTAAAAAAAGACGTAAGGTCAGTCCTGTTTCGTTGCGGAATTTGTTCGAAAGAGTCACCGCGGCAGAAGGATCACGGGTGGGTTTTAGCCAGTAAGAGTCTGACACTCCCTTCCGCTCCGACCAGAGCGGTAGAAGTCATTTGATGATTTCCCATTCAGAAAAAAAAGGTCAGTCCTGTTTCGATTTTAGTTGTCCTAATTTACATATGAAAGCATGGAACTTGAAGTAGGATTACTCGTGTATCTTTTCCGAATACGAATCAAATGGACCGACTCAGTTGTAATTTTGTACACGTATGAACTGCCGAGACCCATTATACGGTCGCGTATTTTCCCACGTGAATGTGGAAATTTATACCAAAGGTATAAACTCTCGGGATAAAAAGGATATCTTATGACGTGTTATTCCAAACTATAATATAAAGTTCAGAATTTTAACGCTAGATGGCATAGTTCCACGCAGGTATTCCGTGTAAGTTTGTTATGCTTAGGTTACACTGAACAATTTTTACTTAATTTGTTCACAGGCACACAGCATACACCGGAATAAAGTACATGCGTCGCTACGTCGTAGATCGAGTATTTAGAGAGAAACATGTGCAAGGTTTCCATCCGAGGGAGATCGTAGAGTGCGCCTTCGATATTGTTACTCCTAAGAACGGTAAGACATAATTTTATTAATAACTAGCAGCGGCCCGCGGTTTCACCCGCATAGTTCCCGTTCCCGTGGGAATATGGGGATAAAATATAGTCTATAACTAATCAAAGATAATTGCTACAGTTTTAATATATTTAGTTTGCCTTTAAAAGTCCTTTATAAAAATACAAATACATGGTTTTCTTAAAGAAAATGAATGTCATATTTGCAATCTCTTGGGTAATATTGACGAGTTCTGATAAATAAAATTAACATGAATTGATTTCACAGTGAATTCTTCAAAATGATGCAACATCTTCTCAATAATTTGACATTGATTTTCATTTGTTTTTTATTATTATTCTTAATTCCTCGACACTTTGTTCGCTTTTGTTATTCCCGGGGATAGTGTAGCTTCTAAACAGTGAAAGAATTTTTCAAATCGGTTCAGTAGTTTTGGAGCCAATTCAATACAAACAAACAAACAAATCTTTCCTCTTTATAATAGTAGTATAGAAGTACATGCGTCGCTACGACGTAAGTAGATCGCATGTTTTGATAGAAGTATATGCAGGGATTCTTTATTATGATGTCAATGTATACGTTAAGAGCGTGTACACCGTATGGCATTTTATACAAATTTTCAAGTCACTATTTTACGAAATTACTGAACGGATTTTAATTAAACTTCGCAGATATAAAGAAAGTTAATTTTTTATTTAGGACTCGCACAAAACAAAAAAAAAACATAATTTAGGTAAAATTGTAGCGAGTAGTGACGTCACACGAGTTTTCAACGCACTGTATCGTCTTCATTTTTTGTTTACGTGAAAAAAGAAAAAATACGTGTCCAATATTTTTTGAAAATCTATCAGACTAATGGACTAACCAGCCTTTTTAGTCCACTACCTTATTCTATAATTTCTCTTCTAGATTCTCTATGGCCGGACGCAGAACTGTTGGTAGTGGCGAGTCGCGCGGCAACAGAGTGTGGCCTCAAAGTGGCGCTACAGTTGAACCACACAGAGTTGCTGAGGACGCTGCTGCTGTCCTGTGGAGTACCGCTGGACAAACATGCCGATATCTACCCTGTGCTCGTCGATGTTAGTTTTGGTGAGTCGTTTATACAGGGTGATTTTTTCAAGGGTGCGTTGATGGATGAGCCAAATCTGAATGGCAAACTATGGGGAACGCACTGTAAGTTACCATCCCTACCTTGTTGTTATTCCATCAATTCGCACCAACCGTTTCCAATTGTCTTTTGTAATGCGCACAGCAAAGGAGTGGAACTCTCTGCCGGCGTTCGTGTTTCCGAACGCATTCAACCCTGATCTTTTCAAAGTTAGGCTTCTTCTGGGTAAGCTCATTCCATCGACGACTTTGTCTCTGTCACCTCCGACCTAGACTAGAGTCAAGAGCATCTCCATCTGATAATAAATAAAAAAAATAAATAAAATTGCGACCAAATTTCCGAAAGTGTTGCTCAAATTCTGGTATCATGGTTCAATAAGGATCAAATTCTGGAATGAAAAGGAAAGTGCTCATTTTTGGGTTCCGTACCAGAAGGTAAAACGGGACCCTATTACTAAGACTCCGCTATCAGTCTGTCTGTTTGTCACCAGTCTGTATCTCATGACATTCACAGATGATGTATTTCTGTTACCGCTATGACAAAAAATACTAGAAAATAGAATAAAAATAAATATTTTAGGGTTATAATAATAATGTCCCATACAGCAAACGTTTTTTTTTTTGGCGTTTTTATAGTAAATGCTACAGAAACCTTCGCGCGCAAGTCCAAATTGCACTTGGTCGCATTACTCTTCAAAATTTTTAAGATAGAAGCTTGCTTTGTACTCTATTAGTATTCAACTAGTATCTGTACTTAGAATTTCATATCTTTCCTAGGTCGCATAACATCGCTCCAACTTCAAACCCACCTGACGTCCCTCTGCGTGACGAACCGAGACGTGTCGAACTTACTGCGGCTCATGGAAGCGGACGTGAGCGTGCACGAGGTGCGCGAGCTCGTCACGTCCTTCGTCAAGCACGCCAAGTGGAGCAAGCTGGTCGCCGGCGCCGCACACGACCTGGAGGCCGTGTACAGGAACGCTACGGCGCTTGGCTGCGAGGTGAGCGTTACGCCATCAACGCTTAAGAGCGTATACGCCAAACGGCATTTCATACAAATTTTCAAGACGTAATTTTAAAAAAGTTAAAAGTTAGTTAAAAACGTTTTCAATAAATAGTATTACAGTTAAATTAGACCCGTTTTAAATTTTCCATACAAACATAAATTACCAGTTATCCTTTTTTAAAATAAGACATTTCGAAAATGTTTTCAACTAACCTTTGTAACCTGCTTATATTTGTGAAGTTTCATTAAAATCGCTTCAGTAATTTCGCAAAATAGTGACTTGAAAATTTGTATGAAATGCCATACTGATACTGTGTACACGCTCTTAAGTCGCCTAGCATAAGCATAATCAGCCTTTTAATGTTCCCACTGCTGGGACACAGGCCTCCTCTCTAGGAGAGGGAATGGGCCGTAATCCACCACGCGGGCCCAGTGCGGGTTGGTGAATGTCACATGTCTTCGAATTTTTGGTTCTAGGACATGCCGGTTTTTCTCACGATGTTTTCCTTCACCGTATTGAGAGCAGTGGTGATGAAATTAATGACACAAAGTAATGCGCCTGACTGGACTTGAACCCGCGACCTACAATTCGTAAGTCGGGGCCGTTACCACTCGCCACCACTGCTCTTAAGTCGCACTCTGCCACTTCTTCACTCTGCCAGACTGGCAGTCTCAGACTCGCAAGATCGTGGTCACGGAAAGCGATACGACACGACGTCACAACAGCTGCGCGTGCGCTGACCAACTGTCGGGCGCCTACCGCCCGCGGCTGTTACACCCGTTCTAACACCGCCGTGTGCGTCGATCAGCTGGCACCGTGCTGTTTTTATTATGACGAATAGATAACCATACTTTGCTGGCTTAATGGCGGATATTAAGAAATGATCGATGTAAATGGATGAAGTGTATATTACTGACTAGCTGCTGCCCGCGA
The DNA here is from genome assembly GCA_905332915.2 of Hecatera dysodea. Taxonomy (NCBI): domain Eukaryota; kingdom Metazoa; phylum Arthropoda; class Insecta; order Lepidoptera; family Noctuidae; genus Hecatera; species Hecatera dysodea. The sequence continues at coordinate 16,566,983 of HG995305.1, forward strand.
CTTCGTCCCCGTGGAATCCCCGATTTTAAAACATTATTTATCGCTGTTCCTATTGGCTTAAGCGTGATGATATATAGCCTAAAGCATTCCTCGATAAATGGTCTATTCAACCCAAAAAGAATTTTATAATTCGAACCAGTAGTTCCTGAGATTAGCGCGTTCAAACAAACAAACAAACAAGCTCTTCAGCTTTATAATATTAGTATAGATAATGGAATCATCCGTTTTTTTTTGTGCATTTAATAATAAATCTTTCTGTATTTATATATTTGACAAAAAACCGTATTTTAAATTTCATATTTTCGCTTTAACTTTTCAAATTTCGCTAATATTGTTTCAGTGCACAATGTCGGTAGCCCCTTTCTTGGCCTACAACGCGACCCAGCACTGCGGCGTATTCTGGAAGATGTCCGTAGTTAGGAACACCGACCACAAGCCCACCGCCAAACACCGAGCGGGTGACCTCATAGCCGCTGGTGGAAGGTAAATGGACACATACATTGTACAAAAGAACTTCATAACTTCTCTGTCTGCGTCTGTGTTTCCGAACGCACTCAACCCTGATCTCTTAAAAGTTAGATTGAACAGGCTTCTTCTGGGTAAGCTCATTCCATCGTCGACTTTATCTCTGTCACCTGCGACCTGATCTGACAATAAATAAAAATAAAACATTTTTTAACTAAAATATCAAAAAATTATTTATATTTTTGCGATGCACGCCTAGTACTACTAACAGTCGGTCGCATGTCAGACGAGAAATTGGCAAACTGAGCCATCCAAGGGGCGCTATTAAATTCCAATAGACATCGCGGCAGACAAATGCGAAGATCGCGGGACGTCTCCACTTGTTGGGGAATTTTAGGGATTCTTCAAGAGAACTCAAAATTGCTGTTAGCTAGTCAAATGTATTGTTCCGAAACAATTACAAAGATGGATTGCAATGACGTACACGCGAATAAAACCCTACATCCAGTCAACGTAATGTGAGACGTTGCGCCGTTGATTTGTTCAACAAAACGAGCAGGCGTTTAATGACTTGAAGCCATGTTCGAACACCACTCTTTCCGAAACGACTGGCTCGACATAGCGAAGGACAGAGTTGTGTGGAAAAAGGAGAGGCAAGCATTTGCATAGCACCGGGCGTCGGGAGTCGCAGGATGATTCCCAACCATCTACTGCGCGGGCCTGCGGACGGCGAGCTATGGGCGGCTCGCCGTCCGATAAAATACAAGCCCGGGTCGAAGGCGTGTCGTGTGACACGTGCACCTTTAACTGATGTCAGCAGAGGAGACGGCGCCTCATAGGGTCAGTGCCTGCTAGGGTATAGGAATTTGTTCGGATAAATCACCGCGGCTCTAGAACGCACTAGGAGGAACACGGGTGGGTTTTAGTCAGTAAGAGTCTGACACTCTCTTCCCCTCCACGCAAAGCGGAAGAAGTCATTTGATGATTTCCCATCCAGAAAAAAAGGCATTTGCCTAGTTGTGGGACAAATAGATAGATAGACCAGTAATATTAATTACAATACGTTCCTTGTACAACTATCAAGTGCTGTAACCGGATTGGTCAGAAAAGTGGAAGAGAGAAATATTAGGATCTCCTTTGACCTAAATGAAAGTTCTGGAAACAATATAATACTTATGTAATTAATAAAAAAATGCTTAGTCTATTTCACTGTGTTTATAGTCTATGATAGTGTTATCCATAATACCGTAAACTCGCGTTACATTGGTCCTGGAGAGTAACTATGGCCCAAACTTTTAACGAATAGGAATACAGAAGAGACAGTGTGCTGTATCCCTATTTGTTATGAGCTAGGTTCAAAGTTGCACTCCAGGGCTAAAGTAACGCGACTTTACTGTACTCGTACATAAATACGTATAAGTACCTCTACTTAACATTTTCGACAGATATGATGCCTTAGTATCGGAATTCTGGAAGGTTGCGCGGACAGAGAAAGACCACGATAGCGAGTTAAAGTCGAGTTCGGTCGGGTTCTCCATGTCTCTGGAGAGAATGGCCGCCATCTTGAAGAAGATGGAGAGCGAGGTGCCTTCCCCACCACTGCCGAATGAAGAGGTAAGGATATTATTTTTTACTAGCTGCTGCCCGCGACTTCGTCCCCGTGGAATCCCCGATTTTAAAACATTCTTTATCGCTGCTCCGCTCCTATTGGCTTAAGCGTGATGATATATAGCCTAAAGCCTTCCTCGATAAATGGTCTATTCAACCCAAAAAGAATTTTTCAATTCGAACCAGTAGTTCCTGAGATTAGCGCGTTCAAACAAACTCTTCAGCTTTATAATATTAGTATAGATTTATTGACGCGTTTGATCTCAATCTCACCTGCGGGCGTACCATGAGGTGTTAAAACGTGAATCTTCCGAGTGAGAAAAAGGGATGGAGCTATATACTCGTAGGGTGTATAACTCTATCCCTTTTTCTCGCTCGGAAGACTCACATTTGAGACATCATGTTACGCCCGCTGATGCAAAGCGATAATGTGGACGGCGATGGATTATGCTTGTCGAAGAAATAACCCATTTACCCTAGACTTTAAGATCCCCTGTGTCAGGGATTCGAGTGTTTGAAAAGTTTGTTAAAATAAAAGTAAATTATGTGAGGTAAACTAAAGCTCTATTCACTGTTACAAGGGAAAGTCTACGTAAACTAAATGTAATGACTTGTTAATAAATATTAAATGATGGGAATGTTGAGAATGTACCCGGTTGCCATGTGTCCGTGTAACGCACTAATTGATTTTAGGTTTTTTTTTTTAATGAAAATGTTTATCACCAGATTAAAAATTACTCTTAACCAACTAGTCTAAAATATGACGTCGAAAAAATCCTCCGTATTGCTGGCTGCTGGTAATGTACTCAGAAGGCTGGAAGCATTGCCACGTTATATGGCAATGCTTATCCTTTGTCCAGTATAATAAAAGTCAGCCCTTGAATCACGCGAAGTGTCAACAAAGCGTCTTGTCAGATCGTTATTACTTAAATAAATTTCAAAAATAAAAAAAAACATTGGGCCATGTATACATAACTGAAGCAGTTCAATCCCAAGCCTTCTTGTCCTCAAGATAGTCTTTAACTGTGTAAAAAGCTTTCTGGCATAGCTTAAGTTTTATAAATAATTTGAATTTATTAAATTTATGCTTAGTTCTTGAATGAGGCTAGGAAGTTTATTATAGAAATATTATATCGATGCCAGTGCATCGAAACGAACTACTTATTTTCTTGAGCCTGGTTTTAATACCACGACACGAACGACAAAACTGTGTTTATTCCTAATATTTATGCTATGAATATCACTCTTTTTTAAACAGACTAATATTATAATGTGCCTACAATAGGTTCTCATAAATATACTGAGAGGGCACAGTCATAATATTAATCTTTTTAAATTTGTCTCTGAGGAAGTCTCTGGGACTTTATTTATAAATCGCACGAATAGCCATTTTTGTAAAACAAATATTGTCTGCATATCAGCGGTACTTCTAATAATGCCAATAATGCCATATGACATCACACTATGGAAGTAACTAAAGTATAATAAACGGGCCGTCTCTAAATCAGTTAAGCCACGAATTTCTCTGATGAAGATGAAGATGCAGCACTGAGCTTTTTTGACATTTTATATGAGGTGAAGCACTGAAGCTTCGCATCCAAAGTGATGCCTAAGAACACTGTGGTATTTACGGGTTCCAGCTCTTCACCCTTTATTGATATAACAGTGTTCACTTGTATCACATGAGTTGGACTTAGTTGGACTATACATCGTCCAATTAAAACTTTTTTTTTTAAATCAGACTTATGGTTTTTGAGATATGAGTGGACAAATATACGTACAATTATGCAATTCAGCACACATGTTTAGATTCGATTAAGCTAGTATAGACTAAGATATACAAAAACTGAGCAATTCTGACATTATTACATACATATGGGTCGCATTGAAATACCTCCTTTTTTGTGGTCGGTTAAAACAACAAGGTTATCGTTACCTTTATGAACATGACTAAAGCATTTGACACAAACTCGACGCCTTTTCAAAAAAAAAAAAGCTGGAAAGGTGTTAAGTAAAATACACAATTTTATCTGTTCTGCGAATATCTGAGAGAAATCGCTTTTAGAGCGACTGTGTCTGCGAATGGACAAGTCTCTACCCATTGTTCCCTTTGAAAATGGTGTTCCGCAAGGAAGCATCCTCGGTCTCACGTTACCTATTTCTAATCTATAGTAATGACTTTTACGACCTGATAATGGGGAGGGAAAAATAATGCATATAAAGCTTAAAACCGTGGTGTTATGTTTATATCACCTGTTCAATGTTCCACAGTGTCGTATAATATGCGTGTGCGTATGGGGCACGGCGGGCAGCGGGCGCGACGGGCAGGCGGCGGCGGCGCGCGGGCGCCTGGCGCGGGACCTGTGGCGCGCCGGGCTGGCGGCCGCCGCCTGGCCCGCGCGCGACGCGCACGACGCGCACGAGCTGCCCGCCTCCGTCGTGCTGCTGCAGGACGACGCCACCGTCAGGGTGCAGTGCTGGGACGGCGTCAGGTGAACTCTACTCGTCTGTTGCTAACTACACACGTCTGTACACGGACTTATTGCTCGAAATCGACTCAAATTTATAAAAGCAAGACGTGGCTTCATTTATGTTCAATGATACATATGTACTTATGTATCTAAATATATTTTCATTGTTATGTATTTATATGTATATAATAATATATGTATTGTTATGTATATAAATATATAGATCTATATTATTTGTACACTGGATCCTACCCTCTATACGGATCTCTCTCTATCACTCAAAGGTTTGCTGGGAGAAAACTCAACTTTGAGTTAAGCTCGCCTTCGTACATGCCCTTTATTATGCCTTGTATAATATAAGTTGTTTTTGTGTACAATAAAGCATTAAGAATGATACTTGTTCTTCGAACATCAACGTACTTGTAGAACCACTTTACTCGTATACCTTCATTAAGGTATATCGCCTCGTTGTTCTTGTGGTCGCATGTGCGACTGCTGGGCGTGGGATCCTAAGTTCGATATCCCGGTCATGTGTAAGAGGCCTTTTCCATTAGGAATTTCTGAGTAGCAACTGGGAATTTTGGAAATTAGTGAAATGACACCCCAGTCTTTAGCAAGCACTTAAAGCCGTCGGTCATACACCAACATAGCTATTTAACCATTCGATTACATGCAGACACGGATGGTTGTGGTTCTGTAAGGTATGTAGGTGTAGAGAGAATGCTGATTTAAATGGGATCAAAGGCAAAGACGGTGCTCCTGTATCCGCGCTCACATTAGCGCACTATAATATATCCTGCGTGCTTGGCTATCTCCCTTGAGATTAGCCACCGTGATTGAGATTCGACCGAAATAATTATTTCTATGATCTTATAATAATAACGCCTATTTTGTCCATACAGGTTAAGAGAAAATAAAGTGCCATACATCGATGTTTTAGACTTTATCAAACAAAAATTCCAACCGGATAGTGTTCGGAGCCCAGAAGGTTAGTGAAAATTGAAATACATATTTAGATTGTAATATTTTATTCGCTCATAAATAATGACATAATTATTCAATAACATTATTCTATTCCTTCATTTTAATATCGAGTTAACATTTACATGCGCTATCGAATTTTCCATATATTTTGGCATTTTGACAATCCATAAGGCTGATAGAATTTCATTTTAAATATAGCCGACACGTCGGCTATATTTAAAATGAAGTTCTCGCGAGTCCTCTAAATATTTTTCCTTTCTTTCTTTCAATTTTTTTTTCTTTCTTAGCTGGCGCAAATCGTACATTGAGTTGGTGTGAAGCTGAGAAGTCAAACTGCAGTCAAACGACTTCGGTTACCTTCATTACTGCCAGTGAAAGGATGAGCAAAAACTCAAAGAGACATTGTGAGAACCAGGTTAGTGGAAATGAGAAACAGTGGGTGGCATCGCCGATCAGCCAGAAGCTGCCTGGAGCGTCTCTGTGCTCTTAGGCAAAGATATTGCAAGTATCTAGTCACCATAAGCATAATCAGCCTTTTAATGTTCCCACTGCTGGGACACAGGCCTCCTCTCTAGGAGAGGGAATGGGCCGTAATCCACCACGCGGGCCCAGTGCGGGTTGGTGAATGTCACATGTCTTCGAATTTTTGGTTCCAGGACATGCCGGTTTCCTCACGATGCTTTCCTTCGCCGTTTTGAGAGCAGTGGTGATGAAATTAATTACACAAAGTAATGCACCTGGCTGTGTTTGAAACCGTGACCTACAATTCGTAGGTCGGGGCCGTTACCACTCGGCCACCACTGCTCACAATTATAAAACTGATGTAAACCTTATTTGAAACTGTACAAGTATACATATGTGACATGTGTTTATTTATGTATCTGAAAAATCGTATTTTTTTTTATATTGGCGCCTTTAAAAAAACTGCTCAATCTATTTTTTCTTACATTTCCATGTACTTTTCGCAGATAAACACACAAATAACATCGGTCCTAGTATCCTTAGGCCTGCAGCCCGTGCTGAGTCGGGTGCGGGTCAATGTCCTCGCGCTGTCTTGCGAAGCGTCCTGCGTGCGTATGTTAGCGGCGTCGATTGGCGCGCCGCTTGATGTCGATGAACTGGCGCACGCGTTTGCACCGGTTTGCGAAGCGTGAGTAGTATGCATATTTTATTGTTTCATATCAGAATACAAGGAGTTTATAGGATAATCCACATTTCCTCAAATTACTAGAAAGCCTCATCTAAAAGGTGGTGATAGTTCCCAAAATCCCGCTGTATGTTCGAAAGATTCACCGCGGCCCTGGAACGCAAAAGGCATTAGGAGGAATACGGATGGGTTTTAGTCAGTAAGAGCCTGACACTCCTTTCCTCTCCGCCCCGAGCGGAAGAAGTCATGATTTCCCAAACTAAAAATAAGTTCCACCTACCGGGTCCACTTTTGAATTTGTTCTAAAATTCTGTTTTAAACCAAAATACTACTACCAACCAAGGAGTAATTAAAAAACCCTGGAACACACAAACCCGATTTCAGAGCCTGACTGAGTCCAATTGTAATCTATCAATCAATTCCATACATTTTTCTGAGTAATGCGAGCAAAAATGTAGGTAGGTTATATTTTTAATGTTCGAATGATTAAATGTAATTTTTTCTGGGCATTTAAATAAACCATGTCTTTGGTTTATACCTGAAAAAAAATGACTGGTCATTGAAACTATCCCTGTATGTGCACTTTGTGGTACAAAAATGTACAGGGTAATATGTAAAAATATACAGAGTAATATGTTCGTAACCTTTGCTTGCTCAGTCTTCGGAGCGAGCAAAGGTTGCGAACATAATTTCGCAGTGACATCACGACAATGTTTTCTTTTAATGTATTGTTTACGGTCTTATTTGAGAGCGGAATATCCCCTTTCTACATCCCGTTATCATGAGGCACCCTTAAAATAAACTTGCTAATTATGTACCGTGCATAATATATTTACTTAAAGGCAGAGTTCAAGACACAAGCTACGATAAGATAAGAATGTGTATAAATAAATATATGTAAATGCATGTCTTTTGCAAAGTTCAATTATTAATGCATTGATAAGTGACTTTCTATTTAAATATAGTCGACTAATAAACATTACTGAGCAACGCGTACATATGTTACGGTATGATGAGTTTAGCATACTTATATATTATATACATAATTATATAATTGTAATAATGTCGAATATGTTTGAAAATGTTCCGATAATAACAGAATAATAGAAACAGAAAAAGATAATAATAGAAATAGTCACCGCAGCAATAAAAAGATACGGGTATTTCTGCATCGTTTTTTTGGCATATTTTGATACTCTCAAGTAAATAAAAACCTATAGGGTACTTGCCGTTACCTACATCATGAACTTTGACACGAAGCCATACAGCAAAAATAATGGGTAAAGTCTGAAAATTTTGATTTGTAGTTTTATCACAAAGAATAAAAACATTTCAAACGATTACAAACTTATATTTTGAAGAAATGACCGTGACGTATGTACCTACTTCGCTGTATGGGGGAACATTTTTTTCAACTAAAAAGGTTAAGTTTGTACTTTAATCGTTCTTATCTCCTCGCTAGATCAATGAGTTTTTTATATTTTATAAACTTCAGTACGTAATGTATACTCGGAAAAATTCCAGACACTGCATCAACATACGAATTTGTACGGAACCCTCGGTTTGCGAGGTAGACTCGCACTTGGCCGATTGTTTTTTTTTTGTTATTTTGATGTTTATTTATTACTCTGCTTCCAGATACCCAAAACGTCGCAGCATACTCGATGACGCACTCCAAGAGCTCACAACTTTAGCTAAACAGAACCACCAATGCCGGTCTTCAGAGGAAACACAACTTTACGCATTATACTCCATACCCGATTCTCTATGTCGATTGATTACTTGACCAACGGAAATCACCTCCAGTTTCTCCAAAGAAAATCATCAAAAAATTAATGACACATCGCAAACGCGCATAACAGTTCAGACGCCAGAAAATCTTACACCAGCCTTGCCTAGTGGTATCGTGTTACTCGGTTACTGGGTTGTGGAGTTCAGATAAATAGCAAGTCGTTCCTTGAAAAATTCTGGTATTCAGGTACACTGGAAGCCGACTCCAACATAGTTGGTACAAGGCTTTTATTATAGATGGGATCAAGTGACTTCTCCCGCTCTGGGCGGAGCGGAAGGGAGTGTCAGACTCTTACTGACTAAAACCCACCCGTGATCCTCCTCTTTCTCAACATATACAATATAGACTCTTTCGAACATATTCCTGCCCCAGCAGGCACTGATCCTATGGGGCCCCGTCTTCGTTGCTGACAGCTCTTTGAGGCGCGCGTGGAACACTCGGCGCCGTCGACTCGCGCCTGGTTGCTATCGGACGGCGAGCCACCCACAGCTCGCCATCCGCAGGCCTTAGGAAAAGGCTAAACGGCAACTGTTGAAAATTCATTAAACCGTTACGTTAGACAACTTATTATATCAATTATGAGATGAATTCGTTCGGGAAACTGGGGTTTAGGTTACTATATTGTTCAGAGAACGATGGATTTGATGCCAAATGTATGTTTTAAGGCTTTGGCATGACGTAAATGGTGGTGTAATCAAGGGTTAGCTCACACTGAGCCGAAGCGACGCTGCGCGAAATTTATATATGATTAGAATATTACTTTCTACATAAATAGGTATATATATAGGTAGGGTTTTTCTGGCTTTTATTTGTCATTACATTACTCAAAACCTAGAGAGAAAAAATACTTTTTTTTTTTTTATTCTAAAATAATTGTAGTGAGCGTTTTTAAAATGTATCAGAAATAAAGACAGTACTTATTGCGTAAAGCCGTTTTGCATGACAAGGATAGAAGACTCACTTTTAAAGCGTTTACGTTCTCCATTTATCTAATTATTTATTTTTTTACAAATCGTGCTGTTTCAGCAAAAAGAATAACAATTCGTTTTGCTAAAAAATCTACCTGCATGAATACATGCAGGTAGATTTTTGAAAACCCTATTCAAATGTTATAACATGTATTAGAATTATGTCTGTGCCATTTTGTATGTTGCAATGCGACATGATATAAAAGTGTCCGTGGAGTTTCTTGCACGTTCTTCTCCATAGTGATTACGCTTTCGAACGTGCAAATAGTTTCATGTTTATGACTAATCGACCTTGATAGTTCAAAAGTGCCTGTACATGGTTTATTTGAAATAAATGCTTTGAATCTTGTATCTACGGTAAATAAAATTTGACATCCATGTTAGCTATCTTAAAAATGAGCGTCTCTGTGTCAGCTGACCCTAATTTGTTGGTTGATAAGTTGCCACCGATATTTATTTATCTGTCGCAACCAATTAAAAATAAACCATAAAACTTAAGTGTTAAAATACTTTATCGTAAGCTTTTATTGTTGTTTAAATTAAAACAAATATGTTGGTATACGTAAACTTTGTGTTTGTGTTAATATTTAATGTATTTGCATCTGTTTTTTTTTTGTTTTTTTTTTTTTTTTGTTAAAACCATAGAGTACCTTTCATACGAGAAACTTACAATATGTTCTAAGAACTTTTCAAAGAAACGTCTCGCACTCTACTCGATTCAGTCACCATGACAACGGAACAAGCCTCTACAGCGTGTTCCAAAAGTGCGTGGTCATATTATGTACATAATTGGTGATGTTGGGTAGGTCACATACATTAAGGAAAAATAACAAAACAAAATGGTGTCTTTAAAAAAAAGAAAGATCTCAATAACCGACTAAAAAGTTTAGAACTAAAGATTTTTCAAGCATTTTTATACTAAAGATTTGATGACACCAAAAAGTTAATATCGATCTAAGTTATCATTCCGATCGCCGCACGACACAAAATTCAAAGTCTCTCAGTACAAACTGCGACGGAAAACAAGACCATTCCAGATGATTTCTATGCGATTGTGTGTCTAATGCCGCATACCGCAGCGTTTAGCGTCCCGATAAAGAGACCGAAGCTGAACAGTTTTATTTTAACAACAGTAAGTAGAACAGTTTAACTTATCCAGTATTACACCAAAGGAGATCTGAAGGCCAGTTCTCGTACTGAAAAAGAATTCAAGTCCATGTCGCAATATAAGAAATGTATTTATTATTCTGACAATATGCGATGCGAACGCCAAGTTTCTTTTAAATAGGAGAGTTGCCTCTGTTGTTAATGTATTTGTTACCGATAAATGGCGAACTTCGTAAGATTATAAAATATTTTGAGAGATAAATTTTCTACTGAACATTTTATTCCCTTTGCCCTATGTTCAGCTACTTGGCTAGGCCAGAAAATCCGATACTACATGTTATTGGATTTTCTGGCCTTGGGCTTCCCTAATGACTCCGGTACAATGATACAAAGTATCACATGACATTGTCACTCGTGAACGCATCGTAGAAGAAATTTTGTTTGGATGCCCGATTTTATTTTCAGGAGATATTGACTTTTAATTAAGATTTTTATCGTTAATAATTGTAGAATACCAAGTAACGAAACATTAAGTAGGTATTATAATTTCTGTCTGCAGGGTTTAAAAAAACAATATGAATGTCATGACTGTTCGAACCTGACCTATCCGTGTCGGGGAGCCCTCTAAGTTCCCTGTGCCCTATGTTCCGCTCCTTGGCTAGGCCAGAAAATCTGATAAATTGTAGAACCGTACACTGATTCATCGCCAACATGTCGTCAGTTTATTTCGGATCACAATTTCTCTGAATGACTTCGAGAGATAAATAGACTATCAAATTCTGATACGTAAAAAAGTATTCCCAATGTTCAGTTGACAATTTGTCAAGCGTTTACAATCTGTTAAGATATTTTATAATCTAACGCATTTTACAATTATCTGGTTATCTATTCAAATAAGTAATAAGTATGTAAGGGATATCGCGAGCATTTTGTTTGTAAACCTGTAGAAACGAATTGTTATACTGAATGTTTTATTAATCTTTAAGCGATTTTGTTCGTCTTTGCTGTCAATAGGGAATATTCATGTAAAAAAACTATTTATTATCGAAACAGTTTATCTAGATATATACAAAAATTTAACTCTGAAAAAAAAAACGAGATATATGTAACTATTTTAAACAAATACATCTGTCCCTCTCGCGAAAATGCTGTTTTCTAGTTTTCTATGGCAGCTGTATAGGCGTCATGGAATTTGACGTCAGAGTTCGTATTGGACTTCTCTTTCTAATTGTCACCTTCGAATCTTTATGACTTCATCGCTGAGAAAATATTTGCATTTAAGAAATAAAAAAAAAGATTACAATTAAGAAATAATTTATAAAAATTATTATCTTAATTGTTTAGTAGAGCCAATAAGTTTGTAGCCTAATGTTTTTATTTTTTGGGTTATAATAGAATGCATGCATATTCCCTATTCTCTTTGCAGACATGTTAATTAATGAGATTTGGTAGATACCATTTTTTCACCAAGAGGAGATCATAGAATTTTTTTTGACTTCTTGCGAGGTTTTCGTAATGTAAAGATTACCGAAAAGTCATTATTATTGCCTTTGTTAATTTATATTGTTATGTTAGTTAAATAATAATAAACTATCTCATATTGTAATTACAATTATTACATCATTTATGGGTTGTGGAGTTCTGACAGGGAGTCGATGCATATTAAATACTGTTATTTCATCTGTATCCAGCAAGAGAGAGAACTGAATCTACCTTTTTTCAACTGTGTAGACCGACCGACATTAGTTGAAAAAAATCCACATACCGCACGGGTCAATCTTCAAGGTTAAGCAACGCTTGCCAAGGTTGATCTGTGGATGGGTGACCATCTTAACATACCGAGTTTTCTCCGTGCCTCGGAAAGCACGCTAAGCCGTTGGTCCCGGCTGTCATTTGTAGATCTTTGGCAGTCGTTACGGATTGTCAGAAGCCAGTACCTAAATCTGACTCCAGTCTTGCCAAGAAGTACCGTGTTACCCAGTTGATGGATTGTGGAGGTCTGGTAAGCAGCCGCTCCATGTACAATACTAGTATTTAGCTCAATCCGGTTTGACTGGGAGCCGACCCCAATACAGTTGGGAAAAGGCTAGGCAGATGATGATTCATATATGTATGTACATACTATTAAATAATGTTGCTGTTTTTAGTCTGTCATTGATAAATATTAAAAAAAATATTGGATACGTAGTTTTCTTTTGTCACGCACTTAAACAAAAAGCTTTTGGTACACTTTTTACTTAGAAGTGACGTCATAAGCCAACACTCCACTCTTGAAGTTTTGATGAAGAAAAATACGCGTCTAATATTTATTGATAATCCAACTGACGCCTGAAGTATACTTTTTTAATCCAGATAAACTCCCTTGATGCAAAACATGTGATTCAGACTGTAAACGGAAAGTTACTTATTAAAGAGCAATAAAATACACTTTTATACAAATATAAATATTGTTTAAAATAAAACTAAATGTTGTATTACGGATATCAAGTTTTTGTATTTTATTTATTACATTAATATTCAGTCTTATAATTACAATTTTAAAATTTACACGAAACAATACTAGTAATAAAATAAGGGTCAAGGCACACTGCCTCAGAGTCGAAGCGTGAATCTAAAAGCTAAAATAGCAATATTACCCCCTATTTCAACAACGTAACATAGTCATTCAGAAAAAAAAATGCACATTTATTTCTGTCGAGATGAATATAATATCTGCGTGCAGATAGCTCAGTCCCTATTCATCAGGATCCGATTTTTTACAGGACGAAAGCACTATCCCTTTATCTTAACGGACGGCTGATTGATAGTTTATGTTTTGAAAACGATTGCTCAGCTGCAAGTCTGCTAATTTCAAACTCACGAAGACTCGCGAATGACCGCGCACATTTGTACAGTGTGCCTTGGCCTAGCAATACTCTTATACGTTAGTTTACGAGTCTACGAACAAACTTTGATATCGTCATTCATAATTAGTATTATTGTTATTTACATATTCATTAAAATTATTTTTAAGACAATATCGTACCTACACATATTGCCTTTATTTGGGCGATTGAAAAGTCGATGATAAGTAGGCCCACGATATCGAATGTTTTTTATGTGTGATCTTGACGTGATTTTGATAATTTATTAAAATTATTCGACATAGGCCTAGATATTTTTACTTCTAAAATTCCATACTTATGCCTCTTCCGGTATAAATTGAGATACATATTCCTCAACTAAATTTTTAAAATAATTTTGTCACATTCTGAAATTTGCCCGAACAACGGCTCGCGCTTGACAAGACCTGGCTATATCACCTGATGTTAAGCAATGGTTTGGTCGACGATGAAGCATGCCTGCCTTTATGTAACCTATTATATACATTTATATTCCAATATTTAGTCCATCTCTCTTGTCCATCACTCATGTCTATCACTCATGTCCACCACTCATGTCCATGACTCATGACTATCACTCATGTCCATCAATCATGTCCATCACTCATGTCCATCACTCATGTCCATCACTCATGTCCATCTCTCATGTCCATAACTCATGTCTATCACTCATGTCCACCACTCATGTCCATGACTCATGACTATCACTCATGTCCATCAATCATGTCCATCACTCATGTCCATCACTCATGTACATCACTCATGTCCATCACTCATGCCCATCACTCATGTCCATCAATCATGTCCATCACTCATGTCTATCACTCATGTCCATTACTCATGTCCATCACTCATGTCTATCCACTCATGTCCATCAATCATGTCCAACACTCAGTCTTTTACAAAGTATAAGTTCGATCTTCATTCATCTTGAAAATCAGAGGTGCAAAGGTCATATGCACCGGCGGGACACTTGGTAGATTCACTCCAGTATCGAAGGTGTTACATCGAGGAGCCGTGACCAGGATACATGTGATGATGGATAGGAACATAGCTATTAATGCCCAGAACATAAGGACTAAGAAGAAACGGGTACGGCGCCATGTTATTTCCTGTCGAGCAGTGAGTACCTCTTCCGCAGTTAAGGGTCTGAAACAAAGAATTTTATACGTTAGCTTATTTTTATCATTATTCTTTTAGCAGTCAGGAAACATAGACTCCGGCAGGGAAGTCCACTTCTTTGCTTTTCTATTCAGACTCAAAGGGAAAGGTACAACTAATCAAGTTGTTATGTAGGTACATTGTTCATCAACCAACAACCCTTATTTATTAAAAGTTTTCTAACCATATGGTGATTTTAAATACTGAAAAGAATCAACCCTTTTTTTAAGATTGGGAATCATAAAGTGTCTTCTTCAGCTCTGGGCAGAGCAGAAGGAAGTGTCAGACTCTTACTGGCTAAAACCCACCCGTGTTCCTCTTAGTGCCTTTGCGTTCCAGGGCCGCGGTGACTCTTTCGAACAAATTCCGCAATCCTAGCAGGCAATGACCCTATGGGGCCCCGTCTTCATTGCTGACAGCTCTTTAAGGCGTGCGTGGAACACGATGCGCCGTCGACCCGGGCCTGGTTGCTATTGGACAGTAAGCCAAACAGTTGCCATCCGCAAGTCCACGCGTAAGGTGGCCGGGAATCGCCTTGCGTTTCCCGACGCCCAGGGCGTCTTCTTCTGTTGCGGTGGCTGAGGCGTGAGGTTTCACACGCCCGCACGCAGTCTGCCTCCTTCGCTACGAGTAGCATTACTGCTTCACAGAAGGACCGATTCCCATGCCTCCTCGCCACCACCGGACCATATATTTAACCAGGGCATGACGCAAGTGGTTACCGCCGCCGATCGCCTCGACGAGGACATGGCAGACCTCCACCGTGTCCCCCGGGCGATCCACACAGTGTTGACACCCGGACGTATCCTCCCGCTTAATCTGAAACAGGCTCCTCCCAAAACAGCCGTGTCCGGAAAGCACCTGCGTCAGGCGAAAGGTAAAAACGCCCCGTGGCGTTTCCAGCCAAAGTGGGGACTTATCGCCACAATGGTGGCGTGCCCAGCGCTGGGTTGCAACAGTCTTTGTCTCCATACCTCCGTGAGATCCTTCCGGAGCTCCGTCCGCTGCGCAGCAATTTACCGCGACAGCAGAGTTTCACCCTGGCGTAGCGCCTTCACGCGCACGCGCAACGCAACTTACGCGAGGGGCCTCGCCTCCAGATCCCACAGCAGCGATCCGGCAAAGAGTCTCGCCGCATCGCCGGAGACCGTGCGTATAACCATTATCTTGCGATTTTGTCTATTTTTTTTTTTTTGTTTTCAGTGTTTTTTATGCCATCCATTTGTGGATACTTAGTTTAACCGTATAGTTCGGTAGTAGTACCAATTGGTACTAGACATGCAAACCTCCGCCGGCTCGGTTGTAGTACCAATTGGACCTCAGAGTTACGTCATACGACATCCTAATTTAAAATTGCATTTTTGATAAAGCCACTTAAAAAATCTTATGTATGGGCGTTAATTAAAACGATTAGATAAAATGCTCATATCTTAGCGCCATTAATTCTTTAATATTTAACCTATATGTTTACTAATTTTCATAAATAAAATCGAAGTTCATAAATGTGATAATCGCCATCAACCATCATTCTTATTGTTTTTTTTTATTGTTAGGGTGTACCAAAACGATTATGCGAATCGATTTATTTTTTATTTCAACCTAATCGATTAATTTAAATTCGTTACTAAAATATTAGGAAAAAATACGTTTAAGGCATAAAATACAATAAGCATTAATCATAATTATTATTTATTCTTTATTGTTATGTAATTCAAATAGGATTTTCTACAATAAAGAAATAAAACTCAACAACAGATTATCGGACCCGAGGTTAATTTGCGCAGAATTGTTTATGTTATTCAAAATAAGAATGAAAAATATTTTATTCCTTTTAAATTACTGAGAGTTTTATGTTAGATACTTTCAGCTGGTTGCGTACGAAATACCATATTATAGTATTGTTGCGCGCCAGAATTAAACAACGAAGATAGTTGCATTTGGTACTACTAGCGCCATCTAGTATCGAGTAGCAGAACTATTGAAGTCGGGGACCTTCGAGATTTTTCTATGCTAGAATTCTCGGACCTTGGTCGGTCGCGACCGATATGTACGCGAACTTTCTGGAGTGCTACTCGGTGCCCTATATAAGGCCGGCACATGTGCCGACCGAGTCAGTATTGGAATTGCGATACAAGTGATAACTTCGAGAGCGATCTTCGACTGCGAACTCAAGTGATTAATAGTGCGATTGTGTTTTGTGATTAGTGAGTTTATAGTGTAATTAGTGTGGTGTAAATTAAAGTGTCATCTTTGTTTATTTAATCGGCTGATTTTAATTGTAACAAACCCGAAGCTCGTAACAATTGGTGTCAGAAGTGGGATTGAAAAGATGCCGATTCTACCAAAGGACGACACGGAGGGTATCCGTACCCGTAGTCAACGCCAGCAAGAGACGGACCAGAGGCGTTTTGGAAGTGCAACGCCGCAGGCTACGGAGAGACAGCTGGCGACCTTAGAGGCCGGCCCGTCCACCGCCGCTCCAGCATCATCATCAGCACCAGACTTTGCTGCTCTGATGCTGATGCTGCAGGAGCAGGCCCGCCGCCAGGAGGAACAGGCCCGCCGACAAGAGGAACAGGCCCGTCGTTTAGAAGAGCAGCTTCAGCGTGATAAGGAGGAACAAGCCCGCCGCCAGGAAGAACAGGCCCGCCGCCAGGAAGAACAGGCTCGCCGCCAGGAAGAACAGGCTCGCCGCCAGGAAGAACAGGCTCGCCGCCAGGAGGAACAGGCCCGTCGGTTGGAAGAACAGCTCCAACGTGACAAGGAGGAGCAGGCGCGCCGCCAGGAAGAGCAGATGTTCCTCATGAAGGATCTGCATGCCACTTTCGGCAAAGAAATTAAGGTTGTAAAGGAAAAGGTGGTTCAGCACGAGAACCGCCTGACGGAAGCTGAAACACGAATCGACCAAATTAGTCATCGGGTTGACAACGTGATAGTTGACGTGAGGAAAACGCTGGACAACCTTAAAATAGGAGATGGAATTGCAACCTCTGTAGCTACTACACCTTCTCTACGTGGATTCAAAGTGCCGCCGTTCGATGGAACATCTTCCTGGTCGGCATACAAAATGCAATTTGAGGCTGTTATGAAGGCGAACAGGTGGAGTAAGGACCAGGCCATGACTGCTCTCACTCTAGGCCTCCGCGACCAGGCCCTCACTATCCTGGAAGCCCTCGGTAACGAGGTGACTTACGAGCAGCTGGTTGAGGCACTGGAAGCTAGGTATGGCGACGCTCATCTGGAACACGTGTTTCGGGCGCAGCTAAAGGATCGCGTGCAACGCAGCGGTGAAAACCTGCAGCAGTGGGCCCTTGAGGTGGAGAAGCTTGTTAGAAAAGCATACCAGTCTGTACCTGCGCTCATTCAAGGGAACCTGGTGCAGGCATTCATCGACGGCATCCGCGACCTTGAAGTTAGAGCTGCCGTGAGGCTCGGGCACCACGAGAAGCTTAAAGACGCCTTGGCACATGCATTGGAGGTGGAAGCTGTGCGGCAGGATAATCGTTCCCATCGCGTCAGGGAGGTTGCAGCGGCTACTGTTCGCGACCGGTTTAAAGGATACAGCCCTAGATGCTATGGCTGTGGGGAAAGGGGCCACCTACGGTCCAGTTGCCCTAAGCGAACTGTAGATAGGGAAGATAGTCGGTCTCCGGAGGGCAGGGCGGTTAACAGCACCGCCCAGCAACTACAGGGAAACGAGTAAAAGCCAGGACTGCGGGGCGGGTGCTGGCTGATGTTCAGAGAGCCCCAAGGATTTCGATCTCACAAACCCATGACGGGAACAGCCTAATCATCAAGGGCGAGGTCAACGGAACGCCATGTAAGCTGACAATAGACACTGGAGCCTCTCGCACGGTTGTCGGTTCCCAACTAGTAAGTCGGTTCCTTGGGGACTCCGCATACAACCGAGACCGCATAAATTTGGTGACGGCCACCGGTCAGCGCATACCCGTCCGCGGAGAGAAAGAGATGGAGTTGAAGCTAGGAAACAGGATCTATCTTCACAATGTTATCGTGGCTGATATAATGGACGATTGCATCCTGGGCCTAGACTTTATGAGGAAGAATTGTTGTGAGATCGACGTTAAGCAAGGAGTTTTGAAATGTGGACAAGAGGAACTTTTCATGGAAGGGGCATTACCAGGAAATGTGTACAGCCTAAAGAAGATTGTTCTTCCGCCGAGATCCGAAACGATTGTGCCGGTTAGTCTTCCTCGGAATTCTGGGCAGACTCATCGTTGTGTTCTTGTGGAAAGGGTAGACAATGACCTTCCTTGGAAAGTGGCCCGAACTTTGGTTAGAGCCACTTACATTTCGGGGGTACGTGTGCTGAACGTTTGTGATAAGGAACAGATTATAGAAAAAGGCACGCTGATTGGTACTTGCGAGGAAGTGGATTGGTTGCGTCGGTGCCAAAATCTATCGACTGGGAACCTCAGCAAGGACGCCCAAACGAAAGTGACCACACTTTTAGATGACTGTCGCAGCGTTCTGTCTCAAAATGAAATGGTCAAGGCGAAGAGAATGTTACTGAAGTATGCCAATGTTTTCTCTTCAAACGATGCTGACATCGGGAAGACTGATTTAGTTCAACACAAAATAAACACAGGAGAAGAGTTGCCTATCCGTCAGCGGCCAAGGAGATTGCCGGTAGCGCGTGAAAAGGAAGTGGAAACCATGATTGAGGGAATGGTGAAGGATGGTGTCATAGAACCATCATCGAGTCCGTGGTGTTCACCTGTAGTACTGGTAAAAAAGAAGGACGGCAGCTTAAGGTTTTGTGTTGACTATCGTCGTCTGAACGACGTTACGAAGAAGGACAGCTATCCGTTGCCAAGAATCGATGACACGCTGGACATGCTTACTGGAGTAAAGTGGTTTAGCACGCTGGACCTAAAAAGTGGCTACTGGCAGGTTCAAATTGATCCTAAGGACAAGGAGAAAACTGCATTCTCGACAGGAAAGGGTCTGTGGCAATTTAAAGTCATGCCGTTTGGATTGTGTAACGCTCCGGCAACGTTTGAAAGGTTGATGGAACTAGTACTAACCGGGTTAATTGGCGATGCTTGTCTGGTCTACTTGGATGACATCATCATCGTAGGCCGTACGTTTGATGAACATCTGCAAAACCTGGAACGCGTGCTCATGAAGATCCAGAGTGCAAACCTCAAGTTAAGTCCGAAGAAGTGTTCATTCTTCAAACGGCAAGTTAGCTTTTTGGGATATGTAGTGTCGGAAGAAGGTATCCGCACGGATCCAGAGAAAATCGCCGCAGTCAAGGACTGGCCAATTCCAAAAGACAAGACGCAGGTCAGAGCATTTTTGGGTTTGTGCTCCTACTATCGGCGATTTGTCAAGAACTTTGCTGACATAGCGAAACCCCTGCACAAGCTAACCGAGGAGAAGAGACATTTCTGCTGGGATGAGAGTTGCGACATTGCATTCCAGGAGCTCAAGGAACGTCTGTGTAAAACACCTATTTTGGGGTATCCTGATACGGGCAAGGAATTTATAGTTGACACAGATGCCAGCGATATAGGACTTGGCGGTGTGTTATCTCAACGGAATGGTGATCAAGAGGTTGTGATAGCGTACTTCAGCAAGTCTCTGTCGAAGCCAGAAAGGAATTATTGTGTCACGCGACGGGAGTTACTTGCTGTGGTCAAGTCATTGCAGCATTTTAGCAAATATCTGCTGGGGAGGAAATTCCACTTACGAACTGACCATGCTGCGCTAAAATGGCTACTGCAATTCAAAAATCCAGAAGGGCAAGTTGCGAGATGGATTGAACTACTTCAGGAATACGACTTTGTGATTGAACATCGCAGCGGGAAATCTCATGGCAACGCAGATGCATTATCAAGAAGACCTTGCCCTGAAGACTGCAAGCATTGTACTCGGCAAGAGGGTAAAGAATTCGTACCTGTGAGGATGATCAAGACAGATCTTAGTAACGAGTGGAAGGAAAACTTGGAACGTGCACAGCAGGATGATTTGGACATCAAGCCGATCCTGGAGTGGATGAAGGCCAGTGCTCCGAAGCCTACGTGGAGTGATGTCTCAGCGATGAGTTCAATCACAAAAAGCTATTGGGCCCAATGGGACAGCTTAGTGATTCAGGATGGAGTCCTGTGCCGTAAATGGGAAAATGCTCGGGGAGACAACTGTCATTTGCAAATGGTTGTCCCTAAAGCCAAAGTACCGGATGTTCTACAGCTGTACCATAATGGTTGTTCAGGAGGCCATATGGGAGTTAAACGGACTTTACTGAAGATACGGGAACGGTTTTACTGGGTCCACTGTCGTGACGATGTCGAGGACTGGTGTCGCAAGTGTACAAGTTGTGCGGCTGTAAAAGGTCCTCAGACTCGTAGCAGAGGTGCATTGAAATTGTACAATGTTGGCGCACCATGGGAAAGGATAGCGCTAGACGTTGCGGGACCGTTTCCGGAAAGTGAAAGTGGTAACAAGTATTTCATGGTGGTTATGGATTATTTCACTAAGTGGCCGGAAGTCTTCGCCATTCCAAACCAAGAAGCTTCAACAGTTGCGGATAAACTAGTTCATGAAGTCTTCTGTCGTTTTGGAGTACCCTTGGAGATTCACAGCGATCAAGGAAGGAATTTTGAGTCCCAAATATTCCAGGAAACTTGCCGAGTTATGGGTACTCATAAAACGAGGACAACTTCTTACCACCCACAATCGGATGGAATGGTGGAACGATTTAATCAGACATTGGAGAGATATCTGGCCAAAGTTGTGGAAAACCGGCAACGAGATTGGGACAAGCACATACAACCGTTTTTGCTGTCATACCGAAGTGCTGTTCATGAAAGCACGTCAGTGACACCAGCTTTCGCAAACTTTGGAAGAGAATTGCGGCTACCTGCAGACCTGATCACCGGAATACCACCTGATGCCCCACGCAGTATAACCGATTATGCGAATGACTTGCGGAACAAAATGAACGACATTCATGAGCACGTCAGACAATCGGGCCAGCAAATTTCTGAAAAGATGAAAACCCGCTATGACCGCAAAATGAACAATAAAGGGTTCGAGGAAGGTTCACTAGTGTGGTTGCACAATCCAGTTCGCAGCAAAGGGAAATCTCCTAAGCTTCAAGCTAAATGGGACGGACCGTACCGGATTGTGACAAAGATCAATGACGTAACCTACCGTATACAGAAAAGTACAAGAAGCGCTCCTAAGATTGTTCATGTTGATCGACTGGCGCGTTATTATGGCGCTGATAATGCTCGGGACGAGCATGTCTTAGGAGGGGGCAGTGTTGCGCGCCAGAATTAAACAACGAAGATAGTTGCATTTGGTACTACTAGCGCCATCTAGTATCGAGTAGCAGAACTATTGAAGTCGGGGACCTTCGAGATTTTTCTATGCTAGAATTCTCGGACCTTGGTCGGTCGCGACCGATATGTACGCGAACTTTCTGGAGTGCTACTCGGTGCCCTATATAAGGCCGGCACATGTGCCGACCGAGTCAGTATTGGAATTGCGATACAAGTGATAACTTCGAGAGCGATCTTCGACTGCGAACTCAAGTGATTAATAGTGCGATTGTGTTTTGTGATTAGTGAGTTTATAGTGTAATTAGTGTGGTGTAAATTAAAGTGTCATCTTTGTTTATTTAATCGGCTGATTTTAATTGTAACAAACCCGAAGCTCGTAACAGTATGTATGTTAAGTAGGTCTAGACAAATTGACACTGGTATTTAAAAAAAATATTTTTTATTTAGAGTGAGTAATGGTATCAGATTTTTTTTTATAATGTTATGAAAATTGAATATTGCTTTATAAAATACTTTTCGATTTTGCCATCCTGCTCCTGAAACCCAGTATCTAATATGTCCATGCGGGGCATGGAAAAATGCATTTTAGGCGATTCAAATTACACATGTTTACCTACAAAATATACATTTTCAAATTAAGGTTCTAAAACTATCTTCTAAAAAAGGTTATTAAGGCCAAATTCTACTTGGTAAATAACCTATCTCAATAAATTTTAATTAGTATTATAAGTGAAAATGGCACCGACTAGATTTTTCTAGTTTTTTGTTATGGGTGTTATTTTCATGGTTTATAGGGTTTCTAATAACGAATCTGCGATCAACATCCTTGAAAAAAATCGGGTAAAGTGCGAGCCGGAATCTTGTTTGGGTTGCGGGAATTCATAATTATTACCCATCGAATTTCATCTAAATCGTTTAAAATGCATGAGTATGCGTGCCATGAGTGGTCCTTTGCTTTATAGAGCTATTTTAATGCACATATTTAATAAATAAATAATAATGTCCGCACATACGAACTTCGAAGTTAAGCTACGCTTGCCGAGATCGGCTAGTGGATGGGTGACCATCAAATATTGAGTTTCCACCATGGCTTGGAAAGCATGTCGTTGATGCCGGCTGTCATTCGAACATTTTTGACAGTCGATAGGCCACAAACTATAACCCCAACATCGCCAAGAGGTATGTTCTACTCAGTTACTAGATTGTGGAGAGGATAAGCGGAGGGGTCTGTCAGACTCTTACTGACTAAAATCACCCCGGCGTTCCATATCTCACCTACGCCGGGGATCGCGGGAACGTACGCGACATCCGTAATCCCCGGCTGGTGCCAACCAGCCTTTGCGGGCCACCTCGAGTCAGCGGAGGGAGTGAGGTGTTTAACTCCCTCCGCGAAGTCAAAGAGGGGCGCACGGGAACACCTCCAGGTCCCATGGCGGAGATCCGGCCAGTGCGCAAGCCGCCTCGTAGGAGATCGTGCGATAACCCCTGATGACTCTGACGGCCATCACCCTCTGTGGCCTCCGCAGAACAGAGATAGTACTGGCCGTCAGGTCAGCCGCCCAGATCAGGGCTCCGTATAGGGCCGTCGATCGCACGATCTCTACGTACAACCGCCTGCAGGCGGTGCTCGGGTCCCCCAGATTAGGAAGCAGCGTTGAGCGCCAGCCGCCGGAAGTGGGGGCCGAAATCCCACCGGCTGTCGAGCACCAATCCTAGGTACTTCACGGTGGACTCGACAGCGATACGGACCCCCCCGACCACGATGTGCGGGCACCGCCGCCGGGAGCCATGAAAAGCCATGGCCTCCGACTTGCTGAGGGCCACCTGCAGGCCAAGGTGACGTATGCGGCTCACCACCTGTGAGACCGCAGCCGTCGCCAGCAACGCTGCCTCCCTGTATGAGTTCCCCCGGGCAGTGACCAGCGTGTCGTCAGCGTAACACGTCAGGTCCACTCCCGGCTGGAGCTCGCCCCTCAGCACCCAGTCGTACCTGATGTTCCACAGGGGCGGGCCCAAGACCGAACCCTGTGGAACACCGCACGACATGGGGCGCTGGTGTCTACCATTACCTCCCAGATATTAAACTCCTCTCCGCTAAGTAAGCCCCAACGACGCGGCGGAGGTAGGGAGGCACTCGATGATAGCGCAGTGCCTCCCGAATACAACTCCAGGGCAGAGTGTTGAAGGCGTTGGATATGTCCAAGGACAACCAACATCACCCCACCCCGGGACATCGCTTCCTCCGCCAGGACTCTCACTCGCGATATCGCCGTGATATTGGAGCGCCCGTGCCGAAACCCGAACTGGCATTCCGCCAGGTCCGGCCCCATTCCGCACAAGTGGCTGACGAGGCGAGCTGCGACTGTACGCTCAAACAGCTTTCCCACCTCGTCCAGCAGCACTATGGGCTGGTACGCGGACAGTGAGTCCGCAGGGCTCGCCGCCTTCCTGAGCTCCTGCTCAGGAAGGCGGGGTGCCCCAGACGACCAGATTTCCACTGAGTGGGAAACTGGCCTTGCTCCAGGCACGCTGAGTAGAGTCCTCTCAGTCGGGGCTCCAGCTTCTTCAAAGCGAGGGCTAACACGCAGCCGTGAATCCCATCGGGCCCCGGGGCAGTGTGTTTTGCCCGGAGCCGCATCACGGTCGCCCTCAGCTCTGCTTGCGTCACCTCTGGGACGCTGGCGTTCTCTCCGGGCTCTGCGGCTGTGGGCAAAGCCATCGACGGTGGAATGGGCTCCGCTCGTGCTGAGAAGAGGGCTGCGACCAAGTTCTCCAGCAGCCTCCGTAAGCGGGGGCGCCCATGGTCCGAGTTTCCCCCGGACCGAGCCATAAGGACGCCCTCACGGATCCCCGTTTAGAGTCTCCAACATCTCCCTAGCTCGCGTCTCCGCCTCGCCAACTATATTGCGAGGTTAGCGCGGGGTGAGGTTAGTGGGGTGATGTGGTGCCCCGCGTCACCCGCACACTGTATTCGCACGCGTCTCGTTCATCTCTTCGCCTAAAATACATATAGACAATCGAAAAAAAAAAACTTTTTTTTACCATTTAGGCGCCCCCTAGGATTTGGCGCCTGGAGCGACTGCTCCGTTCGCCGTATGGGCGGGCCGGCCCTGCCACTACCTAACCATACCATAGTCAATATAGAGATTAAAAAAAAATGTGAAAAAAAAAATATTTCTGATTCACGAGCGCATTCTGATTCTGCATTTAAATTTTGAATAAAATAGACATCTCGGCGCGAAATCCGGACGGGTCCGATTAATTTGTTCAGTTGATTTTATTCGTTGATTTCCAAAAAAAGAACTATTTAAATTACTTAACAAAGCGCAAATATGGTTTTTATAAATGCTTATTGGATTTTATGATACATAAAATATTTTGCGCTAATTTTTAATAATCGATTTACCATAATTGCTCATTTATATTTATCGAGTCGAACGAAATAAAAAAACCATCGATTATATTAATCGTTTTCCCACACCCTAGCATTAAAAAAATCAAAATGGCTGACAATTTTAAACAAAAATAAATTAGCGGTAATGAATATTACGTGTTATTGGATCTATGTTCGTTTATTGCATTTAGATCTGGGCTTTTTCTTGTTCTTCACGATATTTAGAATCATAATATGTGTATTTGTAATAGTATTTACATGTGAGTGTGTGATTTTTATGTGAAATAAAAACGTAAACAAACACAGTTGGCGCGAAACTTTGACTTTGGATACCAAAAAACTTCATTACCGCTACATATTTCCTTAGAAATATGGATGAATTCGTCAAATAATCAAATGATGAACAAACCACTACTCCTCAAGTGGAGTTTGGGTTTCTGGAATTCGTAATTTTCATGTTTTTTAGCGTCGAACACCACTGCCATCAAAGTTGAAAAGTAATATTTTTTTGTCATTATTGAACCCCTATTTTAAATTAACTTGCGTATAGAAAATGACAAAGAAAGACCGCAAATATAATGAATATGTCTTGATTTTGCGGTTTTGCCTCTTTTCAGCAAGCGAAAAGGATTTTTACATACATAATTTTAGCAAATCTAAGAGGACTATCTTTTGAAAGGGTGTAGTAATGCGTATTTTAGACGCATTTTTAAGTTGACTTACGTGATTTGAACGATCTTAAGTTGTAATCTATACTAATATTATAAAGCTGAAGAGTTTGTTTGTTTGAACGCGCTAATCTCAGGAACTACTGGTTCGAATTGAAAAATTCTTTTTGGGTTGAATAGACCATTTATCGAGGAAGGCTTTAGGCTATATATCATCACGCTTAAGCCAATAGGAGCGGAACAGTGATAAAGATTGTTTTAAAATCGGGGATTCCACGGGGACGAAGTCGCGGGCAGCAGCTAGTTTAAGATATTTTTCAATAACTTATCGTATAAAATTGCTTCAGAAACAAATTTATCATAGTTAATTAAGATGCCGAAAGTTGAGATAATTTCTGAAATTCATGACGTAACATGCAACACCCCGTCGACTCAGCTAGTGTGTCAAATGTCAAAATCTTGTCGAGCAGAGTGGTTAAGGCAAGTTATAAAGTATGCATGTCCAAATCTCCATTAACATGTAGAAGAAATAACATTTTTAGTTTTGATACAAATTAACAGAAATTACCAGCAATTATCTACTTAGGAACTCATGAGTGAGAAGATTTACCTACTTGTAATCTCTTTCAGTGATCAGTTGCCAACCAAACACATATCTCGTGACCTAGAACCGGGCAGTCACAACTCAAACTGATAAAAATACAATTAATTCCCAGAAACTTCCAAAGTGCTACAAATTAACGTATTTTTATCTTCAATAATTATGTTAGGTTATTTTGGGTCACATATAATTAGATACTCGGATATTATTTAAATGATTTTTAAATACCTACTGAGTATGATTGATGTGATAAACTAATCGCTACCTTTTTTAGAAACTTCAACCATAAGTACCGTCTTCGGAACTGTTTCACTTCACATAATTAAGTTCCCGTGAACTTGGCAGATAGTTTGAAGTATTCCTGTTTGAACACCGGTTTAACCCAAGGTTTTCCTAATGTTACCCCTTGTATATGTGTCCTTGGGGTTCATGACAGTAAAAACAGCTGATTAAATAACCATAAATTACACTTTATTTACATAACACTAATTTACAACTTTAAACTCACTAATTTTAGTAACACCCTCCCAGTGCTCTTTGCGTTCAAGGGCCGCATTGACTCTTTCGAACAAAATTCGCAACCCTGACAGGTACGGGCCCTAGCGGCTTCAGACTTCAACAATACTTGCCTAAAGAAACGCTGGAGAAATTAAAATTTTGTAAAAGAATAATTAAGTACCTAATGGATAACCGCGACGGTAAAATTGTAAGTTAAAATTTAATTTTTAAATATATCACCGGAAAATTGTAAACGCCGTAAGATTGTAAATATCCCGTGAAATTGTAAACTACTTTTTCTTAATTAGACACGGATATATTGGAAATTATTGAATTTGCATGAGATCTATACAAAACGATTTTTACATAATTATGATACCGAGAAACTATAATCTAAGAAAGATTTAATAAAATCTTACGAAGTTTGCATTTTTCCGGTCACATACATATGTATATAAAACTTTTCCATTACATAATCTGATAAATCGAGTTTATTTTTTGTCTGTTGCCTAGAGCACCTCATTTTAAATGGAGATAAGTATTAAACGCACGCCCGTGGCAGCTTGTTGCAAAATAAAAATATAGTAAGTGTAATGTGTGTGTGTCCTTTTTCCAGCAATGGCACACAAATTAGACTAGTAAAAAAAGCGTAAATACCCAAATCGTCTGCATCTAGCCTCTGAACTATGTCCCAGTAAAGGTTGTCTTTCAGGATCCATTATAAGTATTCAATTGTCGTTTTATATGAGGCTTCTTCTCAACTTAGGACGCTTTGTTTTCCGTTAAAATTCTTGAATGAAATCCTCCTTTCTTCGTTTTTTCGATTAAATCATCCGGTCTGGCAACAGTTTTCAAAATTCGTGGATTTTTTAGTTTTTGTCACCACACTAAACACTGTAGCGTTCTTCAAACTTTATTTTCACAATCACGAATTGTTCATACGCTTTGAGTTAAAGTATCTAGTGTTAAAATGTTAAGTTCACATGACCACTCACTGGCTCGAACAAAACTACACTGATTGGGTTAATTAAGTCTTTAATAGTGTCAATTTAATTAGTTTGTTGTTGTGTTAATTATGTGACCGCTTATCGGTTCGTCTTCGATTGGGGTAAACGGTATTGACTCGATAATTAAAAAAATATATATATTTATTGTGGCCACAGATTACTAAGCCGCTCCAGCGGTCACTCTAGAGACAGGGGTTCCCTCTATCTGGCAGAATCTTGTTGCTCCGAATTTTACTTGGCATAACACACTTGGCATAATTTTTTTTAAACGAATATTTGTAAGGCATAAAAAATATTTAGTATAACTATTGTTTGGCAGAATGTTTATATGTCCGAATTTACAATGGCATACTATTAAGATGGCAGAATTTTATTTGGCATAATTACCTTAAGCATAGTTAACATGTCGCATATTTTCGTTTAGCACAATGTTTACTTGGAACAACAATCATTTTGTATAATTTCACTTGGCATACTATGAAGATGGCAGAATTTCATCTGGGATGAATCTATTTAACCATTTCCATAAAAAATCATTTATCTAATCTTAGGTAGGTATATTAAAATTTAAACATTGTTTTAACAGTAAACGCTTTTTACTACAAATTTACTGACAGAAACGAATCGCTGCAAAACCGACTCCACGTAGTCTTGTCTGCCCTACCCCTAGAGTGTAATTTAAAACCGCGAAGGCGCGGAGGGGCGAGGCGGACCGCGAGTTGAGGAGCAGGTGGTTGTAACACTCGCCGCCGCGGCTGAGGCTGGC
Organism: Hecatera dysodea; assembly: GCA_905332915.2. NCBI lineage: Eukaryota > Metazoa > Arthropoda > Insecta > Lepidoptera > Noctuidae > Hecatera > Hecatera dysodea. Next base: position 16,595,812 of record HG995305.1, read on the forward strand.
CGGCGATCGCCGGCCAGCAAGCCGAAGCTGCGGTGGTGAGCGTTAAACCCATCTGCGACGATAGACTCGCGTGGGACCGCCGGAGCCCCGCAGCGCCGTAGCCGTGACAGAAACCATGCATGCTGCATGTTGCTTGCTTGCTTGCATGCTGCTTGCTTGCTTGCATGCTGCTTGCTTGCTTGCATGCTGCTTGCTTGCTTGCATGCTGCATGCTTGCTTGCCTGCATGCTGCATGCTTGCTTGCATGCTGCATGCATGCTTGCTTGCACAATTTTTTTGTAATATAACAGATGTGTCTTTCAATTTATGGATGTCAAATGTATGCCAAAAGATGATTCTAACTGTTAACTTTCTGAAATATGACAGTTCTGCCTTTTAATGACTACCGATATGAAATGTATGCCAAAAGACGGTTCTGACTGTGAACTTTCTGCGATATGATGGTTCTACTTTTTAATTATTATGGATATGAAATTTATGCCTAAAGATGATTCTGACTTACAAAATTATGACTTTTTAATGTATGATAAATGAGGGTATACCAAACAATTTTCTGCGAAGTGAAGATTATGCTATCCGTTGTTATGCAAAATAATATTATGACATTAAAAGTTCTGCTATAAAGGGTAGACCCTAGAGACAGCAATGTCAAATCTTTCTTGTCACAATAAGCAGCTATGTCAGACAGGCAATTTTACATCAGAAAGGTTCCTTGTTGGTGCGGAATTAATTGGAAACAGTTACCGCGGCCCTAGAAAGCTACAGGCATTTGAAGGGCCTAGGGAGGGAGAGAGTCTGATACTACCTTCAGCTCCGCCCAAAGCGTCATTTGATGATTTCACATCCAAAAAATAAAACCGGCCAAGGATACTTTTTATTCGGAGAGTAGAGTATGCTCCTATGAGATATTTGTCTTTCAGCTAGTTAATAATAAAAACTTTATATAACACCCATCGAAACCCCATCCAGGCTTGGGCGATGACTTTGCAGCATTCGAGTCAATAGCGTGCCCTCAAATAGAGAATGATGCTGCCTTCGGTACCATCGACTGCCTCACCGTGGACGTCTATGTACCTAGTGTCCCCATCTCACGCACTTGCTTTCCAGTGATGCTATGGATACCTGGAATGAGAGATGGTCTCACTGGCAGCGCTAGTGCTTTCGATACTCCAAACTCACTTCTGTGAAATGACTTCATTGTAGTAGCTGTCAGTTACAGGCTTGATATATACGGCTTCATGTGCTTAGACATCCCAGAAGTACCAGGAAATCAGGGACTCAAAGATCAAGTGTTAACTCTGAGGTGGATCAACGAAAACATTGCTGCTTTCGGAGATAATGCTAGGGAAAATACAGTGTTCGGTGAGAATTTTGGTGGCATATCCGTTAGTCTTCATTTTTTCTCGTCATACGAAAACTTATTCCTTAAGCCATCATTCAGAGTGGTTCAGCCTTAACCTCCTGGTGGGTAACAGAATCCAAAAGAAAGCAATCTATTTTAGAAATAGCCAGAGAATTTAGATTTCAATACTTCAGATATACGTGGAGCTCTGAAATATCTTCATCTATTGATGCGCATAAATGTATTTGAAATCTTTAAAGACTTCCAAAAAAAGAAGGAGGTTCTCAAGTAGACTGTATTTTTTTACATAACTTTGTACTGGGTGTCCCGATTTTGATGGTTCTTTATACACTCGAAAGCTGGTGCTTGTCGTGTGGTCCCATTTAAATGATGAGAGATTGATGGAGATCTGACGACTAGTATTTGAGTTATCCCTACTAATGCGTGGCTTCGACCACATATGTAAGTGGAGCTTACTTTTCAGTCAAAATACCCTCAATTGTTCTTTGTTCGAACAATTCCTATCTCTTTCCCACTTCACTGAATGAAGTGTTTGCTTCTGAGACAATCTGCTACGAATCGTTGATGCGTAGGTACGTTTCACACATCAGATTCGTTGCTTGTGGGAATCGTTTCACGACCGCTGCGTGCGTACCGTACTACATCGCAGACGATCGTTTCTTGTCAATACCGGGACTTCTGGTCATAGACAAGAGTATATAATTGCTTCTAGTGGTCTCTTCTGACCGCTTTACCGAACTGTCCGTCATTTGGTTAACTGCTATACGACTCGACTATGTCTACTGCTAAACAAGAGCGAACGAGCTCGAGAAAGCCATCTCTGTGCTTAGTCGTAGTAAGTATAAGTTCAGTGCATCTTCTCTGCTAACGTCCTATCCTAGGTACACGGCAGTCTCTGTAGTGTAGTTTACTTCTAATACTTCATGCATGGCCGCTACAGAATACAAAACAGGTGTCTACAAGTGGTGATTACAAGTAATGAAAAAAATAAAACACTGATTGAGCTTTAGGTACCTATCTTATTTTATTAAAACTACGACCACTTAAGTACAAGTAATTTTTATCAAACTACTGAGCCGAACATTCAAAAATTGTCGAATTATATTTTTCTATTTTAATTTTACGATCACTACTGCCTACAATACGATTACGTATTCCAACCAACTTAGTTTTCGGCTCATTTGTTCAATGGTTCGTACGATTTCTGCTGGTCCCTATAAAGTCTGTAGAAAATATCCCAGAAAGCCATTCTGTCTTGGAAGGGTCTTCCCTCGATGGTCAGCTCGGCGTCTAGTTTGAGGTAAGGTTGAGAGGTCTTCGTGATAGGCTCCCATTTGACAGGCAGCAGCTCGGAAGTGCTGGGTGTCGGGTCCCTGTAAAAATAACTTTTGTTTATACTATGTAATCGTATTGTGTTATACAGTGGAGCAGTGGTGGCCAAGTGGTGACGGCCCCGACTTACGAATTGTAGGTCGCGGGTTCAAACCCAGCCAGGCGCATTACTTTGTGTAGTTAATTTCATCACCACTGCTCTCAAAACGGTAATGGAAAACATCGTGAGGAAACCGGCTTGTCCTACAATACAACCAAAAATTCTAAGACATGTGAAATTCACCAACCCGCACTGGGCCCGCGTGGTGAATTACGGCCCATTCCCTCTCCTAGAGAGGAGGCCTGTGTCCCAGCAGTGGGAACATTAAACGGCTGATTATGCTATAAAAATGTGCTATGTTTAGCATAAGCATAAGCAATAAGCTTATGCTTATGCTAAACATAGCACATTTTTACATATTATGTAAAAAAAAAAAACGTTCAGCCAAAACAAGAAATTCTAGAAAGCTGTGATTTGGTACATGGGTTAATTTTATAACGAACTAGCACTTCGCCCGCGACTTCGTCTGCGTGAATTTCGTTCTGTTCTGACCCTTACGAACTTCAAACTTCCTTCACTAGCTTCTAAGGGTACCTAGAACCCAAATCTATATTATGTACAAAAAAAAAAGGTTCAACCAAAACAAGAAATTCTAGAAAGCTGCAATTTGGTACATGGGTTTATTTTATAACGAACTAGCACTTCGTCCGCGTGAATTTCGTTCTGACCCTTGCGAACTTCAAACTTCCTTCACTCGTTTCTAAGGGTACCTAGAACGTTGCGGAATGCAAAGGGCACTAGGAGGAGCACGGGTGGGTTTTAGTCAGTAAAAGTCTGATACTCCCTACCGCTCCACCCAGGGCGGGAGGGGTCATTTGATGATTTCCCAAAAAAGGGTACCTAGAACCAACTGCCATATTTCAATCATGACGATATTCCGTAATAGGCCCAATGTACAAGATTTTACCTACCCTTTTGCTCCCCTTTCCGGGGGAGTTTCCCGAAATCTTATCTTAGGGGACATCTACTAACTACGAGTATAAAGCACCTCCTTGCCAAATTTCATCTCACATTAAGCGGAGTAAGGGACCTTTCGCTTTTATATACATATTTAGATATATTGGAATACAGGAACAGTAGGCCTACCATGACGTCTTAAATCCATCATGCTTCCTGTGTCAGAGAGAGACGGAGTTATATAAGACGAATAGCACTATCCCTTTCTCACACAGATAATTTTGGTTTAATTTATAGGTGAGGTAAAGTTTTTGAAGAACTTCTACTCTAAATAACATTTCACAGCAACATAAACCTATATTGCGTTGAAAAGTACCTACAGGTACAGGTTAATTTTTAAAGTTTGCGTGGATGATCAAATTCGAAACTATGAAGAATATTATAAAACACAAAGGCGTTTCAAGCCCGATTTTGATGAAAACTAAAACGGCATGATTGGATTTTTAAAATAAATGGTAGATACTCTAAAAAACTTTATACAGAAAACAACCAATATCTAAACACAAAAGTATAAAATTACTTAATATTGGAACTCGGTATATGTATTTATAAGTAATTCTATGGAAGAATATTTTTCCTATTAAATATGCAAATCATACGATAAGCTTATGAGCCCGCGCGCCTCTAGCCATCCGCCAATATGGGCCTCCCAAATGTGGTTACATAAAAACAATCAATTGAAATAATTCTGCATGTTGCAAGTAGCGATGAGTTTGAAGATGATAAGATAATGATCAACGTTATTCCGAGAGATTCATGTTATTGATACGGCCTGCTGTCGTATCAATAAAATTTCTGAGTCAAAATATAGCCAGATATGTAACTAATCTAAAATGTTAAGATGACAAAGATTAATTTGCTTCGAAAAATAACATCACGCTTAGTTACATATAGTAAGTATAAAAATTAAAATATTATTTACTAGCAGCGCCCCGTGGTTTCACCCACATAGTTCTCGTTTCCGTGGGAATATGGGGATAAAATATAGCCTATACCACCCGGGAATAGTATAGCTTCCCAACAGTGAAAGAATTTTTCAAATCGGTTCCGTGGTTTCGGATCCTATTCAATACAAACTCACTGCTAAAAGCTATAAGCTAAATGTGCATTGTCATATTAACTAAAGCTTTATTGGTTGAGGCCAATAGGGAACGTGCACAGTGTAGACTATGCCATCTAGTGTTGCAAATCTGAAACTTTTACGTTGTAAATATTTGACCTGTGCTGCCACCTATACTTCCTGCACCCTCCGTTTAGGGGAACGTGCACGAAGTAGACTGTGCCATCTAGCGTTACAAATTTGAAATTTTAAGTAAAATATATTTGAAATTGACGCGTCTGAGCTGCCACCTATAGTTTCTGCACGTTCCCTATAGTTCGCCTGTCAGTTGCGGTGTGTCAATTAAGTATGGAAATTGAAGCATTTTCGACAAATAGCGATTGAGATGCGAATACGAATGTTGCTTAATTTTTTTTAGAATTATACTCTACAATTTTTTAAGCAAACTTCTTTCATTGGAAGGTATATGTTTACGTATGTGACAATGATGAATTTTGCATCGGCCCAATTGTCACATTAGAAGTGAGACATCACTATAATATTTGGAAATGCTTCTTAATAACTTAGTACGTGAAGAAAAGTACTGGCGCCTTCTAGCAAAATTATATAAATTACTATGCGAAAGATTTTGAGACACTGCCAACTTATAACTTAATAATTAAAAACGTTATGACAGTGACATAATGACTCTAATTTTGTTAAAAAAAACAACTTACCCGAACTTAGCGAAGTTAGCCCAAAGAGTCGTTATCCTGTCAATCATGAGCTGATCCTCGGGAGTGATAGCATCACCACTGAAGATATCATTCTCAAGCAAATACCCAAGTTCATCAGCATGTATAGCTCCCGTACAATTAACGTTATATATTACCTTCAGTAAATTTCTACCACCGCTATAAGAGAAAATATAACGGTAAACAGTTTTAGCACCGATATCTAATAATCTTTCAGCCATTCTTTGGGTCGGATGGTTGAATATAAAATCTGATGCAAAATCTGTAATTTCATCTTTTACACTTTCACTAACATCCTCATCACCAATATAAAAATGCTTGACGTCGATTAAGGCATCTTCTAAATTCTCACCTAAATCAAATGCTCTGCTTACTAAATCGAAATCGTAGTTTGAAAAGAATTCTGAACCTGCGTTTGCATATGCGTAGGGCATTTCATTATCTGTGTTACCAATTATGATTGGTATATTCCTTACTTTAGTGGATACTATTTTTGCAGGATCCTCCGTCAAAAAATGTTCAACGCCGTCTAATTTCTTTTCAATACAGGGAAGTATAAGAGGTATCTCTGGGCCAATAAAACTTGATATTCTCAAATCATGGGCTAACTGAGCTAAAGTATGCGGATCAAGAGAGGCTAGAAAACCAAGGGCTTCATGTATGTCATCGGTATTGAAATCTAATGCTGCTGCCAGTGCCAAGGGTACCGTGGTATTAGATTCTACTAGCAACCAAGGACTTAAGGCGGGGCCACTCTGGATGATTGCTTTCTGAAATAAGGTTTCATATGAACTCAACAGGTGGAGGTTCACAGATGCGCCACCAGCACTCTCCCCAAACACTGTTATTTGCCTAACATCTCCTCCGAAAGCTTCGATGTTCTCGTTGATCCACCTCAGAGCTAACACTTGATCTTTGAGTCCTTGATTTCCTGGTACTTCTGGGATGTCCAGGCACATGAAGCCGTAAATACCAAGCCTGTAATTGATACCAACTACGATGACGTCATTTTGCAGTAGTGAGTTTGCAGTGCCGAAAAAACCAGCGCTGCCCATAGTGAAACCACCTCCATGTATCCATACCATCACTGGCAAGCGGTTGTGTGAGTTGGCGGCACTTGGCACGTAGACGTCCACGGTGAGGCAGTCGAGGGTGCCGAAGACGACATCATTGTCTACTTGAGGACACGCGTTTGACTCGTATGCGTCGAAGATGCCGTCAAATCCTTGATGCGGAACTGCTTCCTGTGAATTAAATTGCAATTATGATAAACACTAGAAAACTGCTGATGTCCTTCAAACAGAAGCCTTCCTTGTCTAGCCTAACCTTCCTTGAACCATAACTAAAAATATGTATAACCTTTAAGATCTAAGATGCCACAAAAAAAGAACACAGTTATGATATATGTACATGTCAAACTTAAAACACCCCTATCTTTAGTTGGGGGTATAAAAGATACATGTAGTTATCAAAATGATAAGATATCTTACCCCAAAAGGATTGTTCTTATCCACCACCGCATATGGCACTCCCAAGAATTTAGCATAGCCCTGGTCAGACCTGAGTCCCCGGATCAGACCCCTTTTCGTAGAGACGAGAGGGTCTACTCTAAACAGACCTTGGACCAGACCACACACTGATACCAATAATATAATTGACCACATCATGTCTAATGCTCGAGACATTGTTGCAATGACTGAGGTGACTTATCAATCCCAAATTTCATAACGGAAGATCGGAGATAAAAGATAAAACAGTATCATACTCATCTTACTGACATCGATATGTAAGAGGAGGGCTATCGATAAGATGGTGATTTATTTGATATGACAGTTGTATGTATGTGTGCCTGCGGCTTCTCTCGGATTGTGGTTTTAACAACCCAGAAAGTTCTGCCATGCTCAGTATGTACAAAAAATGCTGCTGTACTACGGCGTTGTTGGTTCGATTCTCTGTCCAGCCAAGTGACATGTCAGAAAAGTTTTACTTATTTTTGTTGTTTTAATTCCTATTAAGGTAGGTAGCTTATTTAATTCGAAAGATAATCTTAAAGATAGGATTATATTAACTTATTAATAGGCTCTTAATACTCTGGAAATAAGTTACATAGCTTTAACAACAATATGCTGTAGTTATTATATAATAGGTATATAGGATACTGAGAATACATACATACTATTTTGATGCGCAAGCAAATTAAATTTTCGTATAATATATTGAGATTTTTATTATTGACAAAATATTTAGAAGCTCGAACATCCAGTCTTACCAAGAACTTTGGTTTTACCCAATAACTGGGCTGTGGAGAACAGATAGACAATCGCTATGTAAAATACTGGAAATACTGGTATTCCACCGCATCCAGTCCAACTGAAAGCCGAGCTTTTTTTCTAAACATCAAAGGACTTCTCCGCTCTGAGCGGTACGGAAGGGAGTGTCAGACTCTTACTGACTAAATCCCACCCATGTTCTTCCTAGTCCCCTTTGCATTCCAGGACCGCGGTTACTCTTTCAAACAAATTCCGCAACCCTAGCTAGCACTGACCCTATGGGGCCCCGTCCTCTTTTCTGACATCTCTTAGAGGCGCGCGTGGAACACGACGCGCCGTCGACCTGGTCCTGGTTGTTATCGGACGGCGAGCCCAACTGGACGCCGACCTTGGAATTGACTGATTGAAATGTGATTTTAAAATAGTAAATCCTAGAAAAAAAAATGTGGAGCAATCTGTCGCACACAAAAACATATGCGGTTGCGTTTTTGTCAAGCGTTTGGAAGTGCCCAGGTAAGCGATGACAGTCTGACAGGGCATAGGTACATAAATGTACGTTTATTCACCACGGGAGATGGAGTCCGCGCGCCGCCGCGCCTTTAGTGAACAGTACAACTCACACATAATTATGCACAGTCGGTTTTTTGCATTACACTACGCGCTTCGAAAAAAAAAAAACTTTTTCCAAGCCTAAAAACAATAGCCGTTAACCAACAATTTATTTAACCGTTGTGCTGTGTCTGTCCTGAATAAAAGTTTTTCTATTCTATTCTAATTTTAGATGAATGACTAGGTAGGTACTTTATGTGTGTGCATGACCGCTACAGAATACAAAACAAGTGTCTACATATAATGGTGTCTACAAGTAGTGATTACAAGTAATGAAAAAAATAAAACACTGATCAAGCTTTATCATATTTTATTAAATCTACGACCACTGATGTACAAGTAAATTTACTAAGCCGAACCTAGACAAAATGTTGAATTATATTTTTTCGTATTCCAACCAACTTCGTTTTCGGCTCATTTGCTCAATGGTTCGTACGATTTCTGCTGGTCCCTATAAAGTCTGTAGAAAACATCCCAGAAAGCCATTCTGTCTTGGAAGGGTCTTCCCTCGATAGTCAGCTCGGCGTCTAGTTTGAGGTACGGTTGAGAGGTCTTCGTGATAGGCTCCCATTTGACGGGCAGCAGCTCGGAAGCGCTGGGTGTCGGGTCCCTGTAAAAATAACTTTTGTTTATACTATGTAATCGTATTGTGTACTAATAAAGTCATGTGTCCTGACTGATATCGAAGCCAGAAAATCTGACATCAGTCTTACTAAGCAGTACAATGTTACCCAGTTAATGGGTTGTGGCGATCTGGTCGTCAGCCGCTTCAAATAAAAAACTGGTAATCAGGTGAATCAGGTTTGTCTAGAAGCTAACCCCAATATAGTTGAGAAAGTGCTAGGCAGATGATGACTTATAACCGGTTACTCTTTCGAACAAATTCCGCAACTTTAGCAGGCACTGGCCTTAAAGAGATTTCGGCATAGAAGACATCTTTGTGAGGCGCGCGGGGAATCACATCGCGCCCTCGACACGGGCCTTGAGCCAGACGCTATCAGATGGCAGCCAACCATCGCTCGTCATCCGCAGACTCGGCAATTGACGGTGGCCGGGAATCGGCCAGCGACTTCCGACACCCGGGGCGTCTTCTTCTGTTGCGGTGGCTGGAGTGAGGTTTGCCTCTCCCCCTTCCTTTGCTAGCATTACTGCTTCGCTGAAGGAGGTGACTGACTGCCATGCCTCTTCACTCTGGACCATGGATTGAACCAGGGCTTCTACTCCCAGAGGACGCCACCGTCAATTGCCTCAACGACGACACGGCTCTACAAGCTCCACTCTAGCAGGGCAGACCTCCGCCCCTAGGCTCCACCCGGCTCCGGGTTATCCTCACAGTGGTGACACCCAGGAGTGTTTTCCCGCCGAATCTGAAACAGGTAGCTCCCGAAGCATCCGTGTCCGGTGAGTACCTGCGTCAGGCGGAAGGTGAGGATGCCGTGGTGCCTATCCAACCATTCCTCAAAGAGAGGACTCAACGCCTTATACCCAGAACCTCCCATAGATCCGCTGATCAGTTATAGGCATCTCAAAAGAGGTTACGCTACATAGAAATAAGTTAGAATACAATAAAAGAAAATAGAAAACACATATTCGACACAGACACAACGCATCAGCATAAAAAAACAAAAAGGGAAAAAAAATCAGAAACAAAACATAACAATGATTAAGATTAAATTGAAAAATCCCACAGATATTGCAAGTAGCGATGAATTTGAAGATGATAAGATAGTGGTCAACTTTATTCCGAGATACAGCAGGCCGTATCAATAACAGCCAAATAGTTACCGAATTTAAAAAGTTAAGATGACGAAGATTAATTTGCTTCAAAAACAACTTCACGCTTTGTGATAATAAGTACAAAACTTTTAACATTATTAATAAAACTAACTGTGCATTGTCATCTAACCCCAATTTCAGCTTATTTAGCCGGTATTAATAGTATGCTCTGTGTTATTTAGTCAATAATTTGCCTGTTAGTCGCAATCTGTCAAAAATGTATGCTTTATTGACAGAATGCGACTGAGATGGAAATACAAATTACTTAAAAAAAAATAGAATGGGTAGCCCTCCGATGTGTCTTCATTGGTAAGTAATGTTTATGTACCTATGTGATACTGATGAATTTCGCAACTACCGCGCTATTTGAAAATACTTCTTAATAACTTAAGATGTATGAAAAATACTAGCAAAACTGTCATACATGTGCATCTTTTTTTCTGGACGGGAAATCGTCAAACGACTTTTCCCACTCTGGACGGAGCAGAAGGGAGTGTCAGACTCTCGATGACTAGAACCCACCCGAGTTCCTCCTAGTGCACTTTGTGTTCCAGGGCCGTACACATGTGCACCTACGTAACATAATATTATTCAAATTATTGTGCGATGGATTTTGAGACACTGCCAACATATATTATAAACGTTAAAACTTTGAGGTAAAAACTATAATTTTGTTAAAAAAAACAACTTACCCGAACTTAGCGAAGTTAGCCCAAAGAGTCGTTATCCTGTCAATCATGAGCTGATCCTCGGGAGTGATAGCATCACCACTGAAGATATCATTCTCAAGCAAATACCCAAGTTCATCATCAAATCGAAATTGTAGTTTGAAAAGAAATCCGGACCTGCGTTTGCATATGCGAAGGGCATTTCATTATCTGTGTTCCCAATTATGATTGGTATATTCCTTACTTTAGTGGATACTATGTTTGCAGGATCCTCCGTCAAAAAATGATCAATGCCGTCAATTTTCTTTTCAATACAGGGAAGTATAAGAGGTAAATCTGGGCCAATAAAACTTGATATTCTCAAATCATGGGCTAACTGAGCTAAAGTATGCGCATCAAGAGAGGCTAGAAAATCAAGGGCTTCATGTATGTCGTCGGTATTGAAATCTAATGCTGCTGCTAGTGTCAAGGGTACCGTGGTATTAGATTCTGCAAGCAACCAAGGAGTTAAGGCCGGACCACTCTGAATGATTGCTCTCTGAAACAAAGTTTCATATGAACTCAACAGGTGGAGGTTCACAGACATGCCACCAGCACTCTGCCCAAACACTGTTATTTGCCTAGCATCTCCTCCGAAAGCTTCGATGTTCTCGTTGATCCACCTCAGAGCTAACACTTGATCTTTGAGTCCTTGATTTCCTGGTACTTCTGGGATGTCCAGGCACATGAAGCCGTAAATACCAAGCCGGTAATTGATACCAACTACAATGACGTCATTTTGCAGTAGTGAGTTTGTAGTGCCGAAAACACCAGCGCTGCCCATAATGAAAGCGCCTCCATGTATCCATACCATCACTGGCAAGCGGTTGTGTGAGTTGGCGGCACTTGGAACGTAGACGTCCACGGTGAGGCAGTCGAGGGTGCCGAAGACGACATCATTGTCTACTTGAGGACACGCGTTTGACTCGTATGCGTCGAAGATGCCGTCAAAGCCTTGATGCGGAACTGCTTCCTGTGAATTAAATTGCAAATTTGAAAATGAAAATTATATATCTAGTTTTATATACATTTAACCTAAAAATAAACTAAAATTCTCCTACAAACTACTACAAAATGGCATCAAAAAACTCGTCCGCATCGCTATCTACTGGAAGTGAACCCAATAGACTGGCGGCATTGCCACGTTGTATGGCAATGCTTATCCTTTGACCGAAGTAAAATCCAGCCCTTGGGTCACGCGAAGTGTCAACCAAACGTTTAGCAAGTTCTTTAAATAACGCATGAGCACTCGGACCCCACGGTCCGAGAGTTTCAACCCCAAACGGCTCAAACATATAATTGCCGACTAGGTTATTATATTTCCGCCGTTTGAGGTTCTCAGCAGCCGCAGCTGTAGCACCAGCACAACACGACGAGTTAGGAAGATGGGATGGCGCAAGAGTATCGACACAAGTAGCGTCCCACACTAAAGGCCTACCCATCTTCCATGGAAATAAAGACATACCGTCCGGTCGCTTGCCATCGTCGCGTGCCAGGCCATTGGGTTCTAATACGGCAGGAACGCCGACGGCAACAAGAGCACGTCGGATAATGTCGTTGATGTTTGCGTGCCGTGCTATGCGACCCGCACTACGGCTGCATGACAGGCCGTGGTGCCCGAGGCTGTTGACAGCTTCGCCACAGTGACAGCGATGAGGAGAGCAACAAGAAGCGCCTAAACGAAGGGAAGCAGCGAGGCGGAAAGTAGTATCGTCGAACAAGGTGCCTATGTTCGACGACGGTAGTGCGTGAAGCCAGAGGCCCGACTCCCACTCGCCCACAGCCAGCAGGCGCGTACGCTCCACAGGAGTAGCAGAAGTAGCAATAAGCTTTTTCTGAACTTCTCTGCAAAGCGGCTCATCCCACCGTCTCTGGTTTGATGGGTTGTCGGGAGGATTTGCATTCGGGCAAGCGAGTCTCCATGCATTCACGGCCTCGGAGAAGTACGGCACTTCAAAATCAGCCAGTGTGGGAGCTAGAATATTCCTGATTAATTTATCAGTGCCGTGAACCGAGGATATGAAAGCCGGTAAACTAATACTGGAAATTTTGCGGACGCCAAGACCTCCCATACGGATGGGAAGAGTAGCTTGTGCCCAAACTCGGTCGTCCATGGTCACATTTAAAATTGAAGACAGTGTATGTTTGATAATTTTGTCCATTTTGTCTAAAAGGTGAGGGTAATTCCATAGATGGGAAGCACGAAGGAAATAAGTTAATTTAGAGCCGAAACAGCAGTAACGAATTATGGTGATGGCCGAATCCATGTTAATTTGGAACAATCTTTCAGACACGTCATTGAAATTTTGAATTTTTTCTTCGATAAAGTTGGGAAAGGAATTTTCAAAGATTGGCGACCCAAGGAGGCGAAGAGAACTTTTGTCCATAATTTTGATTTCAGGGGCTATTGCGTTGAATTTAGAAAGCGTTAGATGTCGGTCAGTACTGTCAGATAAAAATAATTCGCATTTGGAAAAGTTCAGGTCAAGTCCTATAGAATGAAAATGATCATTCAAAAATTGAAGATCAGTTAATACAGAATTTAAATCGCCTCCAAGGGTTCCATCGTCGAGATACCAAACATTAAATTTAGAATTTAGCTGTCGAATAATGGGATGAATAGCTAAACTGAAGATCACTGGCCCGAGGGGATCACCTTGTTTGCAACCAACAGCGGATTTCAAAAGTTTGTCCCGATATAGTAATTTCGATGGTTGTCTATAACATTGCCAGAGAAAACTGAAAATTTGAGGTATTTCTTTTTTAGTTTCAGCCAGCAAGGTGTCCCTATTTACAGAATTAAATGCATTTTTGATGTCAACCTTCAGGATGACCTCTCCTTTACCAGAATTTAGGTAGGTCGATAACGCGTGTACGGCAGCCTCACAGCCCCCTTTGGAGCCGTAACCCAACTGCAGGGGCTGAAATTTTTCCGAAATGACCTCACCATAAAATTTACCATTTAATTTATTTTTCTAGTTTTTATATTCACGGAAATTAAAACTAGATATATAATTTTATAAAATGGATTTCCGCAAAGTAACGCCTGACTCAATCAATTTTTTTAATTTTTTTATTGCAAATATGATAAACACTAGAAAACTGCTGACGTCCTTCAAACAGAAGCCTTCCTTGTCTAGCCTAACCTTCCTTAAACCATAGCTAAGAATATAACCTTTAAGACCTACGATGCCACAAAAAAACAGATATACATATCAAACTTACAACATCTTTAGTTGGGGGTATAATAGATATATGTAGTTATCAAAATGATAAGATATCTTACTCCAAAAGGATTGTTCTTATCCACCACCGCATATGGCACTCCCAAGAATTTAGCATAGCCCTGGTCAGACCTGAGTCCCCGGATCAGACCCCTCTTCGTAGAGACGAGAGGGTCTACTCTAAACAGACCTTGGACCAGACCACACACTGATACCAATAAAATAATTGACCACATCATGTCCAATGCTCGAGACATTGTTGCAATGACTGAGGTGACTTAAAATCCCAAATTTCATATCGGAAGATATGATGGAGATAAAAGATAAAACAGCATCTTACTGACATTGATATGTAAGAGCTATCTATGAGATGGCGATTTGTTTTATATGACAATTTAATATGATAGCTGTTCCCGTGGTTTCGCGCGCATTATTTTTTTCACAACCCAGAATGTTCTGTCATTAGGTATGTATAATAACTGCTGCTGTCACTACTGAGTTGGTTCGATTCTCTGTCCAGGCAAGCGACATTTCAAAATACTTTACTTAATTTTGTAGTTTTAATTCTTTTTAAGCTATTTAATTCTAAAGATAATCGAAAATCAGAACCCTGTCTTTATGTAAAGACAGTCCCCCAAAACGCCCACACGTCACCACTTCCTTTGATTTAGCTGGGAAGAAAAAGTGATTTATCAAACTCCCCAGCAACAAATCTGTCTGTTGCGTTTTAAGAATTTGAATTTATACAATAGTATGCAAAGTAATTAATTAATATGCATATGACAAAGGGAGAAAAAATAATAACTATCCAACATGGAAATCATAAATAAATTCACTATGAAACATTTTAAAGAGTAGATTGAGTCAATAAAGTAAAAATGGAATGACCTACTTACATAGTCATCAGATAAATAAAAACAAATATTATATGAACTCATGTAACCTGTCATAAGCTAACTTATAGAGAAATAACATGATGAATTTACACATTGTCTTGCGTTCAATACAGCGACCAACTATTCTTATCGTCTAAATAGTCATCAATAGAATAGTATGCCTTCAAACAAAGGTTTGATTTAACTTTAGCTTTAAACGTTTAAGGCAAATCAAGAAAAGAAAGTGGAAGTTTATTGTAAAAACGGATACCGAGCTCCACAAATGAGTCATGGACCTAATGAACTCGGTGGGAAGGAGCATGTAGCTTGTGCTTCTTTCTGGTGCTAAAGTTGTGGATATCGCTCGTGTTATAGTATAAGTTTTAATATAAACATATGCGTAATATAATTATAATATAAACATATGAAATGTTGGAAAAAATGAATTCAAATGGTACAGTGAGAATTCCAATGTCTTTAAAAAGTTCTCTTTATGAAACTCTTGGCCCTAGCTGATATATTGCTCGCACAGTACATTATTGTAACATAAATATATTTTGTTTATAAGCAGCTTTTCCCCACAATAGAGTACCGCAGGACATAACGCTATGGAAATAACTAAAATAGACTAACCGAGCTGTATCAACGTCAGTATACTGTCTCACTTTTCTGACAGAGTATGCGTTAGAGCTGAGCCTTCCCGAAAAACGTGATATATGTAAGTTATTCCTCACTTAAGATAATATTGGGTCCTAAGTTTGTAACATTTGGTAAAGCAAACTTTATACATTTCGTTTTATTGGCATTTAAAACTAGATTATTGGTTGTAAACCAATCCGTAACCATTGATAGAGCGCTGTTTACGCTACCGAAATCTTGTCTATTCCTATCTACTTTAAAGATAAGAGAGGTATTATCCGCGAACAATACTACGTCACAGATACCCTTTAAAAAAATGATAAATAATTTGTGTCATTTCATATCATCATCCCATCTAGGTAATAGTTTTCCTCTATAGCGTTTACCCGATGGGCCTTCCCATAACGTGACTGTTTTTAAGACGAGCTATATGGCCGGCCCAATTCCAAGTCCGAGACTTTATGGAACTCATAAAGATTACCGAATCTAATCCTGGAATTATTCTCATAACAAACGGCGCGGTATAGCCGAACCGAACTTTCCCATTGTTCTTTCCCGTCTCTATATTGCAGTCGAAAGACAAAAAGCGGTATCTCAAAAAAAATACGTTAGAGTTCATTTTTACTTTGGTTACCTTAAAACTTCCGAGATTATTATATTATTTAGATGATTCGAAAAACCCGTAACCTTAATGAAATATTGAAAAAAAAGCGTACATTTTTATCTTAGTCTGTTTGGTGATTACTTACTTTAAAGATGTTGCTAAACGTATTTATTGTAATATCCTATACACGTACACTAGAACCTAGAGACTACTAACCACTGGGCCACCACTGCTATGTAGAGCAGTGGTGGACCAGTGGTAACGGCCCCGACTTACGAATTGTAGGTCGCGGGTTCAAACTCAGCTAGGCGTACCTAATTAATGTCATCACCACTGCTCTCAAAACGGTGAAGGCAAACATCGTGAGGAAACCGGCATGTCCTAGAACCAAAAAATCTAAAACATGTGACATCACGTCACGTCACGTCACCAACCCGCACTGGGTCCGCGTGGTGGATTACGGCACACTCCCTCTCCTAGAGAGGAGGCCTGTATCCCACCAGTGGGAACATTAAAAGGCTGATTATGCTAGAACCTAGGAAATCAACATCAAAATCAGAATCAAATTTATCCTATACCTACTATTGCGGTAGGTAGGGTTAATATTGTTGAACAGAAATCATTTTATACTTACAAAACTCACGCTGATTGAGTTACCACCCTTTAGCTTCCAAGGCGGTATAATATCGTTAAATGGCAAACTTTTCACATTTATCGGATAATTTAATTGAATAGCAAGTCTCTTTTGTTCTTTGCGTGAAGTTCATAAATTATTGGAGCCATTGAAAGATCGACGCCGCTTTTAGACAAAGAACTTGAATTCTGCAGGTGAGTTATACGGGAGGTTAGTTCTTGCGTTTGGCTACGGTTTTCGTTTATATATTCTCTTTTGGGGGGCTCGTGGTTTAATAATATCCACACGGATAGATCTTAAAACAAACCAACCAACCAACCTAAAATAAAACAACGTATTCAAATGGACGAGTGGAACGGACACAAACTTTTATTTTTTTAAACAATAGAACAAAAAAACATGTCTACCGACAAGGCACGACAGATGGCAGCACTAGTAACATATTGGTGAGGTCACTTGTCACCTGTACACTGTCGATGTGTTTGGTTAAGTACTAACATAGGTTAAGACTATTGTTACTAACCCAATGGATCTTTGCTATCTGATAAAAATAAATGATAATAATAATATTGTGTAGATATTAGACCTTTAACAGTTAAGTAATGCTTGGAGAGGTCAGTCGGTGGATGGTGACCATCCATTACATTATAATACGAGTACCAGGAGTTTGGTTACCGGTACCCGGCAATCCCAAAATCTGTCAACCACTCTTGCCAAGCAACCTCTTGAGAAGGACCAAAGCGTACCGCATTTTCAGTTACTGGGTGGTGAAGATAAAATTGACAGTCATTCCATATAAACTATTGGTAAATTTTATTGCATCCATTTAGACTGGTAAGCGTAGTGTTGTAGGAATCTCGAGTCTTGGAGTCTTATTTAATAAAACTTGAGCTATTTCCGAAGACTCGAGTCTTATAAATAAATACAGAAAAAAGCTAAATGAATTGATATTATTATATGAAAATTTAAAGAAGACATTCATTTTAAAGAAGAACGGTACAGATAAAGTTGTTAATAAAAAGTAAGTAGGAACATATTTCTTATTTAGGTTTTAAAGAAATACTAACATAATCCTTATTCACTACCATATTTGTACGATAACCTGAAATTTTAAATTATTTATTTTTGTTATTTTAACTGTGTCCACCCTTCACACACACACACACACACATAAACACTCACAACACCACACTCACCTCTTTACCTATATAACCCCTTATAATTCACATTGATAATATAATAATTATGTACCTAATGAAACCATTTTTTTGTATAAATATCCATGACCAAATTACAAGCGATAAGCTTAGTTTGGGAAACAGTATCATCAACTTCTACCTCTGAAAACTATACCTCTAGAAATAAATAATAATATTGTGGATGTTTTTTTTTCTTTTTCTAAGCCAATAAACATATTTTTAATATTAGTTACACATATAGGTACATATTTATTTTGTTTGCGTGTCCCATAGAAACATTTTTCTTTCTTTCCAATTAACCTCATTTCTGCTAATCAGTTAGTTTTTTTTTTTTTTTTAATTTTCTGTTGGCAAAAATACTATCACGGACCGATAGAATAACCGCTGCATGGTCATAATGACGTATTTACTCCCAAAAACTTCATTTAAATTTTATACAAAATAGTCCATCCCGTTTTGTGTGATTATCCCATTACTGGGGGTGGCACTTGGTGTGACAATGGGGTGGGACTTCTCCCTCAACTCATTCATTTGACAGTCATTACGCGGTTTCATTTGATCAACAGTAATCATATTTTGTGTAGAGATTTTCTTTTAACTGTTATCCTGCAGTATCTAATACAATTGAATTTCCTAGCTTCGCCCGCATGAAAGAACGTAATCACAGGATCAAAAGCCTATGTCTTATTGCAAGGCATGTTCCACCCAAGTTTTATCCCAAACCGTTTAGCAGTTCAGACGTATAGCGATAACAAATAGACACACAATTACTTTCGCATTTATATTTTAACTTGATGCCGCCCGCGACTCCACTCACTTGAATGTATAAAATTATTCCAAGGGAACAGACCGGGAGTATGTTGCCTTGTGATAATTTTAAAAGTATCCTTTGTGTTATTCCAGACTGCCTGTGCGTGAAATGTCATCAAGATCCATTCAGTAGTTTTTGCGTGAAAGAGATACATACAAAATTTCGTGTTCAGAATATTAGCAAGGAGGTAAGGTATGTATAACATGTAAAATTATAACATTCGTATTTCTGTACAGTCGGATATTTTTGAATACGAGTTCACAATCCCAAAAAGCTCGTACAGTTCCATCTTAAAACAGTTTGTCCACATCTAAATATTACTTTCACACCAGCACTTAACCTTAATAGACAAAAATAAACAATAATGTAAGAATACGCCTGAAAATCCAGTATTATACTAAATCGGGCTGAAAAAGAGTCCAAATAAAACGAAGCCACGGAATGGGTCTCGCACTAAATTCCAATTTATTGGCCCTCGTACGGACCTCAAAAATGTAAGGTGAACTTTAGCCGTGGTTATCGAGTCCCGGCTTCCCGGGATTTCCCTCAGTTTATCTTACTGTGTTACGTCCCATCCCGTTTAAGTGCCCGTGCCTATTGTGAAACTTTTGTTTGCGGAAATGTTTTATGTATTTTATTAGCTATTGGATAGACAAGAAAAAACTATAGATAAAATGCATTGTATTTAAAAGTAGGTAGGTATTGATGCTCTTGACCTTTTTAATATTTCTGGGTCTATTCATATACATGTCGAGGTCGATCTTCCAGGCTAAGTACCACTTGCTGAGGTCGGTTTGTGGATTGGTGACCGTCATAAAATCTCGAGATTCCTTCGCAGCACCTTTGGTAGTAGTTATGAATTGTCAAATAGCAAAAAAACTGCCTTCAATCTTACCAAGAAATACCGTGTTACTCAGTTAGGGTTGTGGAGGTCTGGTAGGCAGCCGCTTCACGTAAAATGCTGGTATTCAGCTGAATCCGGTTGACTGGCAGCCGATCCCAATATATAATTGTTGGGAAAAGGCTAGAAAGATGATGATTTGTGTTTTGCACAAAGAAAAGTATGTTTATAAACTCGCCGATTGATTTTTACCGCAATTATTACTACTTATCGCAAAATAAAATTCCGCGAAATACCTCACTATACCAGAAAAGCGTGTACTGTGTTACACAAACAAAAAAAACAAGTCCTCATATTTTACCCGGGTTCCACATAAATCCCGGTTTATAGTCCCGGGCTGGCCCCGCACTACTGGGCTTCCCTACTAACTCCGGTACAGTGATAAAACGTATCACATGACATCGTCACTCGTATACACATCGTAGAAAAAATCCCGCAAAATGTCTTCCGTTTTGTTTGGATTCCCGATTTTATTTTCAGGGGAAATTGACCTTTAGATAAGAATTTGTATCGTTTTATGGTGGCTTATAAATACTTAAAATGACTTGAATACGCTCGTTAGTCATTTACGCGACCAGTGGCCGTACCACGAAGTGCCAATGCTATCATGATTTAGAGTGAGGGAAAGGGATAGTGCTATTCGTCTTGTGTAACTCCGTCTCTCTCTGACTCAGGAATCATGCTGGATTTAAGACGTCATAGTAGGGCTGCTGGTAAGGAAACGAATCAGAGACAACCATCACAACCTGGGTTGACTATGGTGAGTATAGGCAGGTCAAAGAGGCACTTTCCTCTGATGGCCGTTTCACGAAATAATCCCTAAGAATGACTAAATAACAGTTGCGTACAGTCACAGCCGTCACAACTGGTCTTTTAAGAAACACCTCTATATCAAAGGTGTCACTGACAGCCCAGTTTGCTGAGCCTGCATGGAGGAGGATGGGACAGCCGCAAATCTGCTGCTAAGCTGGTAGCCGGTAGGCGCGGATTACAGGGCTAAGTACTTTAGAAACCCAGGTCAGAATAGGTTAAAATAGTGTCGGTGGAGTTTCTTGCATGTTCTTCTCCATAGAGATCTACGGTTTGGAACGTGCAGATAGCTTCACCTCTTTCGACTTGACAATTCAAAAGTGCCTGTAAAGGGTTTAAATGTAATAAATGCTTTGAGTTTGAGTGTGGGTTTAACACACCCAAAAAAAAAAAAACACAGTCGATTTGAGGACCTCCTGCTTTTTTTGGAACTCGGTTAAAAATAGCAAACCCCAAAAAGCCATAGAAGGTTCATAAAGAAAACTAAAATGACTAGATACTGCATATTGGATGATTCACCACCACGCGATGATAAAGGGGTAGATACTAAATAAGTCGTGAGAAATCGATAGTGTACCTATGAACAATTGCAGTGCTTTAGACAACTGCTGACAAGTTTAGAGTGACATCAAGGGTGAATGAAATTCTTGGAAATACAATATAAAATGTAAAAGCAGTGGTGATCGAGTGGTAACGGCCCCGATTTACGAATTGCAGGTCGCGGGTTCAAACCCAGCCAGACATACTTTGTGTAATTAATTTCATCACCACTGCCCTCGAAACAGTGAAGGAAAACATCGTGAGGAAACCAGCATGTCCTAGAATAAAAAATCCGAAGACATGTGACATTCACCAACCCGCACTGGGCCCGCGTGGTGGATTACGGCCCATTCCCTCTCCTAGAGAGGAGACCTGTGTCCCAGCAGTGGGAACGTTAAAAGGCTGATTATGCTATATTATGCTATAAAATGTCCATTGATAAAGAAAACGGACACAGTATTTGTGATTTTTTAAACTTGAAGCTAGCATTTTACTGCCCGGGTAGCGGAATTTCTTCGAAAGAATCACGCGGATTTGGATCGTAAAGGGCATTAGGAGGAACACGGGTGAAATAAGAGTAAAGACGAACCACTAATGAATGCAAATAAAACATGAAAGCATTCCTAACTCAAAAAATGACCCAAAGCACATTGCGCCGCAGTAGGCGGGGCTTACCGATTGCGCCGCTCACGTGTTTAGTTACACGGCCTATTCGTTACATGGTAATTTAAACCCAAATACTTGGGAAATAAGGTCAATTTTTAACCGTGCATCGTATTAGCAATAATGTTGTTTGGTGTGGTTCGGCGAATCAGCGACGAGGTTTTGATGTGTGAGTTTGTTTGGATTTTTGTGTCACGATTCGCGCTTAGATCCCTTGAAGTAATGCTTCCATGTTCGCAGTGAACGCAAATAAAATTTGCGTTCACTGCGAACCACAAACTGAAGCGCAGAACATTACTCAAACAGACTCAACGTACTCAAACACTCGTAGGCTTAACTCCTGCTAAGTTGAGTATCGCAGAGCAACAAATCAGTGGCAACTCGTAGATCTGTGATGTGGCCTGCACACACTAGAGTTGTGACTTGTACAGCGGGATTGTGCAGTGTGTGGTGCGATATACGAGAGGTAAGCGATCTAAATAAAGAAAGAAATAATAAAAAACATTTAGCACATAAATGAAACACACACGCACATACATAAATAGCTAAAATTTTTAATTGTACACTTATTTTTATAAATGTTTTTCTTGTTCTTATTATAAAGTGTACAGTAAAGTATATAATAAATAAATAAATAGATGACGTCAGATAGGCAGTTGTTTCATGTAAAATATTCCATTTTTAACTGTATTCGTATAAACCGCCTTAACATATTTAGGATAAAGTAAGACAGATTGATTTTTCTCAAGTAAATTAAGTCTGTATAATTAAAGTTTGAGTTTGAGTTTGAGTTTGTATGGGGAACATGCTGCCGCGTATAGAAATGGCCATTCGGACAAATCGAATTTCGCGAAACATCTAATTGATACCGGCCATTCTTTGCGCGACAACAATAGATTTAATATACTGCATGTTTGTGATAAGGGTTTCCGGCTGTGTGTTTTGGAACAATTAGAGATTTTGAAACATAGTAATAATAATAATTTTGCACTGTTGAATGACCAGACGAATTTGGTTTCTTCCCCTTTACTGCGAATGTTTGTGGGTAGTTGTACACAAATAACCAACGGTGGCAGTGTATAAAAGGGGGGGTGCCTTGTACTAATTTCTTCCCGGTTGAGCAGTAAACAGCCTTAATGTGCTGAACTGCGAGTAGTCCATTCAAAAAAAAAAAAATACTAATTTCTCAGTCGCAACTCAACGGTCAGCGAGTCAACACGTCCCCTGAGGATGCCTCGTGGAGAGGCGAAACACGTGTCGGTAATGGTGTTGGGTGTTGCTTTGCCTTCCTGCATGTGCATAAAATCCTTGCATTTGCCTTGTAATCTTGCATGTGCATAATATAGCGGGCGGGAGGGAGGTGCATACCTGCAACCCACTAATATTCGCGGAAATTAAAACTAGATATATTGTTTTCAATTTCAAATTAAAATGGATTTCCGCAAAGTAACGCCTGACTCAATCAATTTTAGACTAAACGTACTCAAAAATTCGAAGGTTTAATTCACGTTAAGTTACGTATCACAGAGTAAGTCCCAGTTTGAGTTTGTGCTAGTGAATGAAGTTTTAACAAATAAAAAACTGGCATTTATAGGATCTGCCGATAAAAGTGAAAATTTAGAACTTTTAGTATTAAAAATCGAAACTTGTTTGAATGAAAGTTATCAACATTAAACTGGTTTTCACACCTACTGATACTCCGAGAAACAATGATATGCATGTTTATATCGTGATGCATTGCTGAGGATAAATATAAACAAAACAATAAACACGAGGATTTAAAATAATGTTCTGTTATTTATTTTTTATCTTAAGAAGATTTGTATATTTATTTAGTACACACTATTATATTGCACATTGATCCTGCAATAAAAAAAATCAAATAAAAACACATTGAACTTTTCACTAAATCCATTCAATTCCACCTATACGCATGACTCATGAGCATGTCGGTGACGCGAACGCATAAGATTTTTCCCGTACCACGAAATGTCAAACGCGGCTAAAGAACTTTTCACTTCAATAATATCAATGCTTAAAACGCTTTTGGTAAAAGTTTAGACCACCTCCACAAGTCATATCGCAAGCAGTTGCATTCCACCGCCGGTTAGCTGAACGCTGAACATTGCACATAACGCAAATAAAACTAAGGATAACAAGGAACACTGAAATCGTATCTCACGGAATGGTGTTCGTGAGATAATAGTGTTATAATTTTTAAGTAAGTCTATTTGAAGACATTCCCATCGTTAAAAAAAAAGATTACTAACAACGGCTGTTATTAAATATTACCATAACTATCAATACTCGATGGTGACTATAATTGGGCTAGCTCTATTACAATAATATATTAATAATTATCATACCAGAGGTCCATAGTAACTAAAAACAAAAAGATACACTAACAACAAAAATAATGAAACCCCCTCCCCCCTAATGTAAGGTCGGATCACACTCGACGATGATTAACCGTAGCTTAATTTAATCTAGTGAGCATAGCTTTGTGTTGAAAGAGCGAAGCGAGCTCACGCATGAATCGTTCGCAAACTATCCAAAACAAAGCATGTGTAGCTTACCTAGTCTTACCGAACTAAAAGAGTAAGCGAAGCGAGCCTACCGTCCTCGGACAAGCTATGAGTCTCCACTAAAATTTCGTTTAGTTAGCTCACGCGAGCGAAACGGGCCCTCCACATAATAAATATTTACCAGATTCGGCAGGTAGTAAATTGATGCCATATCCAACGAACCGGATTGCAACTCCTACCACAAAAGGCAAAGGACCATAAAAATATCTACAACTCAGCCTTTAAAATAATCGCAGTTCCAACGAATCTATTCCAAACATAGATTAAAACTTGCATTATTCAGATGGGTATTTAATAATAATTGCAGAAACTAATTTGTTCGTTGTTGATGCTAGTACTTAGCTTCCGACGATTCTTCTTAGGTTTTTTATGGCCCAACATTTATTCTCAAGAAGTACTTACTTTACCCAAGACGCGGCGAGCGAATTAAAAATGTATTTGAGCCGTTTACCCCTACTTCTCTCGAGGGATCGTAGGGGCGATGATTATGACACGAAAAGCTGCGTTTTATTTTTGAGAAGGCTCTTCAAAAATGGTCGTTTCGTCTGCGTGTTTATTGCTGTAAAGTCCAAAATGGATAGGATCGTCATTCGGTATTGAAATGTCACGTTGTCGAACCCTCAAATTTAAGTTTACGACAGTTAGGTACTATTGCTGACAGGATGTCGCTTTATCTGGAGCCGATATCTGGAGAGATATAAATACACCCCTAGTTTTTAATTAGTACAAATACTTTAAAGAGCTTATTAGAAAAGGTCTTGTTATTATTTAAAAGTCTCAAAAAATTATGTTTATAAACAGCAAAGTTATTAACGTTTTTTATATCCTAAAATGCCTCTCAACTTATAAAAATATTACCTCTTTTATCTGTTCTGTGGTACAGGCTATTGATTTATGAATGAATAAATGACGATTAAAATGGAAATACACTGTGCGTAGTATTTTCTAGTAGCAATTGTTATGAATGTTGATTCTATTTTGAATTTACCAATTATTAACTCCGTGGACAATTTTAGGTTTTTTTTTTTGACTACACAAATATGATCAGTAACGGGTACGGACAGAGCCCTGTTTTCTTCTACTAATTAAAAACTAGGGGTGTATATTTAGGACAAATATTAAGTTCTACAAACTTAAAAGATACTCACTCTTCCTCCCAGCATTTCTGTAACAGTGGAAAGTAGTGACGGCGGGGCGTTCTTTTTGTGAATTTTGATTTTCAAAAAGTCCTTATTTTCAGCCTAATTTCAATTAATGTTATTTGATTTTGATTGATTGGTTTTAGTTGCAAAGTTTGACACTGAAGGTCGCCTGCTGAAGAGAATCTTATATCATGCCGGGTGACAGAAATATCAATCTGTTTGGTTTACAACACTCATGTGGATTTAGAATTGATGTAAAGGACAGGGTACAATATTTATCCAGCTCCGGTTCAAATTATTTAAATCTTAGATTGTAGAGTAGGATGAGTAGCAATATAACTAAATTCTATATATTATATATGTATAAATTATCTATCTGCTGGTTAACTTTTTTGTTGCCCGAAGATTTTTGATTGGCGTTCTTCACAAAAACTTATCTTGGTTTAAAATATTCACTTTTTTTTCAATTTCTTTACATCCTTTTTTTCTGGATGGCAAATCATCAAATGACTTCTCCCATCCTGGGCGAAACGGAAGGGAGTATCAGACCGTTACTGACCCACCAGTCACCACCCCACCCACCCGTGTTCCTCTTTCGGTTTCATTAAATTCCTCAACCTTAGCGGGCACAGGGCGTCTTCTTTGCTGACATATCCAAAAAAATCATGTAAACAACAGAGACGTTGTTTTATTATTTTACTACTCTTTTTACTTTACATCATGAGATGTAAAAATTTGCGCCGGAACTGGGCAACATTGGTAGGAACCATGAATCGTGTCCTTTGTACTAACTCTATTAGAACGAAAAATGAATATAGTTCCGTATGTTTCCACCACGGACGTTAAGAAAACAGAGCGGAAAATTAAGCTGTAATATCAATCATGTCACAGCACTAGATTAAATAATTCCTACATCATATGCGAACTATAACTTTATTTCGTACCAGCTTTTGCCCGCGTCTTTGTACGCGTGGTACTTAGATTTTATATTTCTAAGTGGTAAAATGTAGTCCATATCTTAAGTTAGGCATCTAGCTGTATATTAGTTCAAACTGCATTGAAATCCATGCATTCGTTTTCGCATGATGCGCGTACAAACATACAAAAATTCTAAAAGCTGTTGTCTCTCGCTTTAAGGTCGCGTGCAATGTGCTTCGGACGAAATTCTCGGACGATGAATTCGGACGAATTTTTGTTACATCATCATCTGCCTATCCTTTTCCCAACTATTGGGGTTGGCTTCCAGTCAAACCAGATTCAGCTGAATATCAGTTTTTGCATGGCTTACCAGATCTCAGCAACCCATTTACTGGGTAACACGGTACTTCTTGGCAAGACTGGAGTCAGATTTACTGGCTTCTGACAAACCAATTTTCTAATCTCATTTTTGTAACATGTCACTTTAAAATCACATACTTCTAATATCGTTTTCCGGTTCTAGACATGCACTTAGAAGCATATTTAAAAAAAATGTCTCAGCTATTTCGAAGTTAGGGGGAGGGAATGGTATTGTTTTAAATTATGAAAACAATATATTTTATTTGAAAACCTCACAATGAGCCCTTTTATTGGGCATGCCACTCGATACAGATTTAATTTATTTTTTAAAATTTTTCAATTTGTCTCCCAAAAGTGACCGCCATATTCGCTATCGGTGATGAAAATTTCTTAAAGATGAACAGACCTACTGAAACTATGACATCTTACTAGTAACAGCAATTCCACGTTGCAGGAAATAAAATCCATTGATTCCATTGCTTAGAATCTTAGAGGCAGCAAGAGGTTGCGATGATTAAAACCGCAACTTCCCTAGGAGCTGCAATCTCGCCGCGATATTGCCTATCTATTGTCTATGGTGAGGAATAAATGACTTTCCTGTCATAGCTTCTGATACGATTAGACGTTGAACAATTAAGTTTGAAGTATCATTTGAGATTTTGAAATTCTGCTGCAACAGAGGAATATGAACCTTTTGTTAATTATATTTGTTTCTAATTCGGCATTTTTCCATCTGGATGTTTTAGAGAATCTGAATTTGTTGCCCGAAACTTTTTGGTTTAATTCAAATAAAATTGTTTACCAGCCGAATATGATAAATTTAGAATTATTTCTCATCTTATACGGTTCTATTTATGTAATGTAAATTGTCATAAATTTTGGACCTGTTTATCAGATTGGTTGAAAATGTTTTTGACTGTTTGTGCGTACCTTTTTGAGGAAATTATGCTGTTATATTTAACTTTAGCATAAGTTACTAAGCTTACAACTAACATAATTACTTATTACTGTTTTTTGTCGTTCATGTGCACCATTAGTAATGGTCGCAATGTGTAGAGTTTAAAAGCATGTTTTAGTTTGTTTGTAAATTAATGTAAACAATTGTTGGTAGACCTTATAAAAAAATCCTCAAATATAAAATGAACTCATCGTCATCACCATAATAAACACATCAAAAGTATCTAGGGATCAACATATATTTTTGCAATAACTTTCCTCCTGATTGATATTAATTAAAATTTTCTTTAAGGATTCATCAAATAAAGTGTTTTCGTTTGTCACAGTAACGATAAACCAAGTCACCTTTGCATTAATAAAGAAATTTGCCATTTTCCTAATAAAGGGATTTTTGACATTTGAACCACTAACATTAAAGTTCGAAAAAAAGACTGAAATAACAGTTTTCTTTAAAATTTTATTGGGTAACTTAAACAATTAATAATCCGTGTTTCTACCGCGAACACTAACAACACAAGAACATCGGTTTGGCATACTCAAAATGAGTTCATCCAAATCACGCTGTGGAATGGCCGCCCATGTTCGTTGCAACAACAAAAAAAGGTCTTCTTGCGACTGGATACCCTCCATATTCGGCAGAGCTCTTCTCTGTAGCATATCCCATGCATGCTCAATCGGGTTCAAGTCTGGCGACTGAGCAGGCCAGGGCAGGACATTGATGTTAGCTGCGGCGAGAGTCTGTCTTACAACTCTTGCGGTGTGCGGTCGTGCATTATCATGCATTAACTGAAATAAGGGACCGATTTGCACTTGTAGAGGAACGATGACGTCTGATACAATCGTCTCAGCATAAATTTGAGCGTTGAGGTTGCCTCTGATCCAAATCAACTCAGTTCTTCCGCCGATCCAAATACCCGCCCATACTATGATGGTTCCACCACTATAAGGATGGACTTCCTGGCAGGATTTTAATCGCTGTTGGCGTCCAGGGGTTCTCCAGTGTCGTATACGTCTTGTATCCGGTCTCATACCAAAACGAGACTCATCAGAAAAGCACACGAAACGCCATTGTTCTTCTGCCCAATTTCTGTGTTCAAGAGCCCATTGATATCGAATCCTACGATTGTGCATTGCTATAGGTGGTACCCGTAGCGGTCTTCGGGAATGAAGGTTCACTTCATGCAAGCGGTTTCTGACTGTTTGGTCGCTAATTAAGTTCCCTGAAGAGTGATGAAGCCTCACGGCTAACATCATGGCGGTTATTGTTGGAGCTCTTCGAGTTAAGATTTGAATGTATCGGTCTTGTCTCCGTGTGGTGCAGCGATACCGTCCTCCATGGCGCTCAGCCAAGGTAAGCGAAGAGCTCTGCCGAATATGGAGGGTATCCAGTCGCAAGAAGACCTTTTTTTGTTGTTGCAACGAACATGGGCGGCCATTCCACAGCGTGATTTGGATGAACTCATTTTGAGTATGCCAAACCGATGTTCTTGTGTTGTTAGTGTTCGCGGTAGAAACACGGATTATTAATTGTTTAAGTTACCCAATAAAATTTTAAAGAAAACTGTTATTTCAGTCTTTTTTTCGAACTTTAATGTTAGTGGTTCAAATGTCAAAAATCCCTTTATTAGGAAAATGGCAAATTTCTTTATTAATGCAAAGGTGACTTGGTTTATCGTTACTGTGACAAACGAAAACACTTTATTTGATGAATCCTTAAAGAAAATTTTAATTAATATCAATCAGGAGAAAAGTTATTGCAAAAATATATGTTGATCCCTAGATACTTTTGATGTGTTTATTTGTCAATAGACATCCTGCTGTACGTATCGCTCACTTAGAAAAAAAATGCCACATCGGCACAAGAATTAAAAAAATTCATAATATAACAAGCGGTAAAAGTGACACCACGCAAGTGACAAATATACATAGATGTGCTATTTTTTTTTTTAATGGACCACTCGCAGTTCAGCACACTAAGGCTGGTTACTGCTCAACCGTGATAATCCTGTGGTGGCCTCAAATAAATTTAAGGCCCCCAGCCAGGGCTTAAAACTACTTAAAAACTAAATGACCGCTCGCTAAGGGCATCCCCTGTGGGACACGGGCCTCGGCTTAGCGGGGTCGTTGAGGGAGGGCAGCAAGGGACAGGCTGGGTCAGATTGATATTATTTAGGGGATTTAACGCTAATGGCTCAGCAGCGCGGGCTGGCTCGTTAGGCAAAAGTCGGGGAGGGTATAGATGCGCTATTAGGTGAGCGATATTATATAACATAGGATCATGTGCCACATTGCGTGGTTCTTGCGTCTCGCATCTAAAGGATTCCCGTGTCGTCATTTATCAAGTCACGTCACTCTGCTTAGCTGGTGTTAAATAAAACAGAAAATAGCTCGATGTGTTACGTTGCCAGTCATTTATATACGGAATAGGAAGGTAAATATTATTCTAAACGGAATAGGTCAAAAAGAGTAGCAACGTATTTACAACGTATGACATGACCTGTCCCTATCTACAATTCAATCTCAACCACAGTTCTCGCTCACAGTCCGATCCAATGACATGGAGAATGAACGGAGCAATATAGTTACAAAATAAAGCATTATGCTTTATTTTTTAACTGTATTGCTCCGTATGTAGATAGAGACAAACGTATTGTGCGAACATTACCTGTCTCTTTTCTGTAGGTCACAGTGATAAATATAAAATTGACGTTATGGGACAAGCATCCATCAAAATGATAGAAAACATACATTCTGGCCACACGATAGCTTTTGTCTTTCTCACACATATTTGATATTTGATCGTATTCACTCCACAGTCTGAGAGACAGCTCACTACTACTATTAAACCAGATCCAGCTGCACTCTTGTTAACCCACCAGCGACGCCCTAAGCCGAGATCTGCACCCAAAGGCCCCTGGTCGGATGTTAAATTTGTATTAAGACCTTCACAGAAAAGACCAGCTAAGTAGACGACAACCTCAGGACGGCCGACGAGAGGCCTATCCCAAAAAAAAACACTCAGTCCATTTTTCTACATCTGTGGTATCACCCAAAAACGAGCCGATTGTCACCTTTTTTTGTTCTATTCCAATTTTATTCCACAACGCACACGCTCGCTGGTCGAATATCGATTTCAGCTTTTATTTTATTTTTCGTCGATTCATTGTTTTTGCGATGCATTCGTTCGTAATGACCAGTGACCCAGTGGGTGGATACGGTTGACAGGCCTGCATGTTTTTTCAATATTTAAATGTGATATAACACAAGCTACATACCATAGAGAAGGTATTTTTTACAGTAGTTATTTCAATTATGTATTTATCAATCCTCTGTTCTGTTCTAAAAATTTTCTTCAGTCGAAAGACGTCCACAGCTGGACATGAGCCTTACTAAAGGTCCATCATCGACTGATCCAATACGTCACCCATCCAGCGAGTACAGAGGAGCTCATCGGAATACCTAGTGGTAGTTTTCACTAATGGTCAGCCTTAGCCTATTTGGGGTCAGCTCCCAGTCAAACTGGATTCAGCTGAATACCAGTATTTTACGCGCGAAGCGGCTGCCTACCAGACCTCCACAACCCATTAAGTGGAGAAAACGGTACTTCTTTGCAAGACTGGTGTTAAATTTTCTGGCTTCTGACAATCCGTAACGACTGCCAAAGATCTGCAAATGACAGCCGGGAGCAACGACTTAACGTGCTTTCCGAGGTATGGAGAAGTCTCGTTATGTTAATATGGTCACCCATCCACAGACCAACATTGGCAAGCGTTGCTTAACCTTGAAGATCGACCCGTGCGGCTGTCATAATTTAGCCACGAGCTAGTCCACGAGTTTTCATTAATGATGACAACTTGATAATTCGATTCTTTAAAATAACCATAAATACTTTGTAGTGGATTGGTTGATGAAATAAAACACCAAACATAGTACTTAACAAACACTTTATTTTAACAATAATTATTATCAAAATAACATAATTAACTGTAACGACTGTCGGCGTGCTGTCTCTGTTACGTCTAACATTTAACATTGAATGTCATAACTTTAAAAAACATACAAATCTATCACTTTCTTTCATAATCGGAAAGCCCATTAAAATACAGGGTGTTTCAGATGTGCGTGGTAATAAATAAGGTACTTTATGTATATCATATACGAGACGTTACCATTAAATCTGACCACGCATTTATGAAACATCCTATATATCTGTCTCACGTCCTAGTTGAAGTACCGTTACTATTCAATGTTGATCGCCAGAATATCACTGCATGGAAGACTTTTCACTGATAAAAAATATTCCTACCACTGATTAATTGGTATGTATACCTATAGGTATTGTATTTTACGTGTGATTATTAAAAATAAACGAGAGTTGAATAATATGTAGAGCTTCCTGTACATTACAAATTAGAGCATTAAATTCACGATACAGGTCTTGCTCTATAGGACTCTAACAATTTTACCTCTGTTTTATGATTGATCATTTAATGTTCTATGTTTTATGGTGGCATGAATTTATAAATTATCATTCAATTTGTGATTGTGATGCTTATTCATCATTTTGACGATACATCGGAAGGCAAAGGGGAAAAATTATATTCAGTACTGCTTCATGCTTTTTTGCAATTTCAATAATTCGGCAGTAATTTGAATAATATAGGTACCAATTTTTGTTTTGTAGTATACAGGGTGGAAATAGACAAAATGAACATCGAATTTTTACTTTAAGTAGATTTAATTTTACCCCGTATGTACGTAAGGTGTCTCAACTGAACTCGCTCGTGAAATTCTTGATACCGGTGTTCAACTTTTCGCTAACAAAAACCACCCAAACTTATTAGGCAGCCGTTCTGACGCGCTGCTTCAAAAGTTATGACATTCATAACTACGAAATAAATACATCCACATTTAGTTTCTATTTATAAGTAGCTAGAAAGATGGAATTTAGCCTATAGATAAATATGTCAGAAAATAAACGCATATACGAAGTTCAATGCGCAGTCGGCTAAGTTCTATACAGGGTGTATGAGATTTTGTTTCTGTCAAAATTATAACATTTAGTAAAAGGCATGACATTTATTTTTTACAAATTCAAAACGAAAACGTGAACAGAAAATTCCTAAAAAAAGATATCTGTTTGCTTGTGTAAATGTTTGCACCGGAGTCGAAAATTATTTTCTTTGTCGACCGCGCATTGGGTCCAGTAAAGCATAATAGGCCAGTAACTATCTTTAGGAACCATAAATTACAAATAATACATTAATTTGGGTTCACAAAGAGATGTAACTAGATATCATAGCTAATTGAAAATTGAAATATTAATATATATAAATTATATGTCACTTTTCTGAGCATTAAATTTTATCCATTTGCACCAAAAATCTAGTCCTGGTTTTGAAAATAGTATATGTGATTAATTGGTTTCTAAGTAAAATTCAATTTAACATTTCTTGCCCATTTTACTAAGCCGATGCTTATTTAGCTTTCAAAGCATTGGCATTAAAGCTTTTTATAACAAACCTATTAGATGTCAAATAAATGATTGATTTATTAAAAAGTTATTACATTGCGGTGCAACGAATTAAACATAATTATAAAAGACGGAAAGCAGAATCTAGTAGAAATAGCAAAATAATACAGGGTAAGTACTTAGATTTATATCTATTTAGATGTTTGTCATTATGCTGGGGCATACTTTTACATAGCTATTTTATCATTTATACAATCTTAGTTTTTTGGGTAAAATATTATTATTACATTTATTTCACTTTAAAAACAAATAGTATACACATTTTTTCTCTCAAAAATGAAAATATAATATATGGCTATAATATTATTATAAATACATATATTTATGAAATAATAAATACATTATTTGTCTGTATATAAAATTCTTTGCAGTTTTAAAACGTAGAGTAAAATTTGCGTTCGCCGCGACCAATCAAACCACAACACAAAAGAGCCTTAATGTTAAATAATTCATAAGAGGACAGAAAACATACTGCGGATTTTCATCAATATATTTTATTTTTAATACTCTGATAAATCATCCTGTATAGAATATACTAATAATCGACCTGTCGCAAATATATCTTGAATTTACATAAAGTATTTAATTTTACAAATTTATTTTCGACGTTACAAACTTGATATATAGTGTTTAAATAATGTCGTATATGGATTTCGATTCTTTTCTGCAGGTACTTATTTAATGAATCATAGTGTACTTTGACATATTGAAAATAAAAATAAATTGTTTTCGAAATAAAAAGAATAACTAATTGTGTTGACAGTACCTACACATTTCCAAAATTATTCTTCTATTACCTTGAAATTAAAACGACCAAAATTTTGTTGGAAAGTATTAAAATGTTTTTCAATTTCGGACGGTATAAAAATAAATTATATTGGTGTTACAAATATTATTATTTATTTTTGAGACAGTTTTCCATGAAATTAAATTAAAAAAGTTGATGTTAAAGTTGTTAATGAAAATGAAAATGTAGAAACGCGATAACTTTAAATTAACTGGTTCTTACCAATATATTTTTCTAGCGGATACGAGCGAAAAACAGCATTTTTCTTGCATCGATATTTTTAAAACTTATGAAGTAATTTTTTACATTTACCTCCACTGACAAAAACAATTATAAAAATTCTATTATATTTTCCATCTTCTACAATTTTTTTAACGTTTTAATTTGTTACGCCAGCACCCAGTTTGTAGATAGAAAATTATTGTGTTAAATAGTGCTGTTTTTGGCTAAACGTGCCCGACGTAGACTGTCATCTAGTATTTCAAATTCAGAAAATTTACCTTATCAATGCTTGATATTCTGTAGCCATCCATAGTTCCCTACGTTCCACATATACCATCAACCCAATTATATCACTGAACTTGCGTTTAATTGTAAACCAACCATATTCGACAAAAAACTAGGTGCTGTAAACACGGTATTCAACGAAGTCTCGTCATAATAGTAATTATCACTACTGTAAACGTACATAAATATAATACAGTATCAGTTCGAAATATTAGGTAGGTTAGGTATTATTAGGTATATTACATTACGATATAAGAATCTGAGGAATCTAAACACGAACGACATTTAGAAATATGAAAGTTTGTGTCGATAGTACTGCGCCAAAAGAGACGAATTCAGAAAGAGTGTTGACTATGAAAACCAATGACATAATATTATTGCAGAAGCAAGTAGAAATCCCAGCTATACGCACAAAACTTTTTGGGAATACTATCATTGGGCTTGCAACAAACAAGTGGGATCCGATACCAGAGTCTATGTTTCCTGATAAATATCACTTCGTAGCTTTGAGCTTTGGGGTGGCAGTAAGACTGAATATATTAGATCCTCTAAACAAGAGTACCATCAGAGGAAAAGGAAATACTGGTCAAACGGCAAAAAAAAAACTCAAAATCATAAACGTGGAATTCACTTCATTTACTTCAAATGATTTTACAACTCATGCGAAGTCACATTGAATGTCTTTCAACATGTTTATTTATTTTCTCAAGTGTCGCTTTCATTAATATCAAACTGACACTCTCAAAAGCACATGTCGCATAAGATTATGTTAGTTTGACAAGACATACATAATTATTTTATTTTTATAGGCACCCAACCATCAGTTATCAAGAAACCTTCAGAAGCTTTGTTGTTACTCCAGCTTGATTTACAACAACAATTTGGATTCGGATATTTCTACGGATTAAATTAGAAAATTTCCTTAAAGGCTTTCGAACGATTTCACTAGGACTGGTCAAATTTATTTGTCTCAGAGCAGAGCTTTATCTAGTTGGTCACCATTACAAGGTTTTAAGCATTTTTATTTTTATTTATAATGTTCACATGCATTGCATTTTTTTTAACATTCCTCGCAGTGCTCGTATTACGATTTACAGTTAAATACACCATCGTTTAGCAGCTTGTACAATACATATTATTATTTCCTCAAAACATTATCAATTTAGTGCCAATAGTGTCTGAATGAAACGACTGTGTAGTCTTCAGATGGATGGACAGAAATACTGGAGAATTTAATAATTATTCCATTTTACACAGTTCGTATCTACAGAATCGTAAATTGATCCTTTGGGTGTTATCACTTTGTTAGATTTCTGCCCTTAGTTGCGAAATTAAAATGTCCAGTCTCTTTGTTTTATACAATATAAATTTTGATCAACTCGTAATGAATATTCATCCCGCGTTTTCAAACGAAGCCAAGTCGATAGGATGTGATGAAATTTAACAGCTTCAAAGAAAGATTTTCAACGAAAATTTGTGGCGAAAATCAAAGCAATGAGAAACTGTGACTGTAAATTAAACGTTCAATTTCTGAACTTGGACAACGTAATTAGCTTGTCGATCATCATTGAGCAATGCTTGCCGAAGTCGGGCCGTGAATGGATGACCATATTATTATACTGAGATTCTTCCGTGCCCCTGAAAGCGTTCCGTGCCCCTGTTGGACTCGACTATTACTTGAAGATCTCTGGCGTTACTAACCAGTTACGAAATCCAACACAAAGTCTTACCAAGGTGTATCGTGTGTGGGAGCCGAACCCGACATAGTTGGGAAAAGACTGGATAGATTTATTGAAATTGACAAAGTGGTAGATAGTGCCTATATCAATACAAATTATACTCTCGAAAACATTAGAACTCAATCTAATTAAGCATGCGTGCCTAGAAGTGTTGAATTTAAAGTGAACTAGTGAGCACATAATGATGCAAACCAATTATGTAGGTCTTCACAACAACAAACCTTTTTTTTGAACATCAAATCACCTCGAACACGCAACTACTGTAGGCACAGAACTATCGACAGGCCAATAATAGAACTCTATCGAATATTCATGTAGAATGACTAGTATCGATTTTAAATATAGCTTAAGACATTATTCTTCGCTATGGTTTGTTCTTCATAGTAAAACAGGGAATTTAGATTCTTAGGAAGGATACAAATATAAATATTTTAGGTTAGGTAAAATTTTAGGGAGTACGCACCTAGTCGAATAAAAATGACAAATTTTAAAAAGGGTGGGTTTAAAAATTAAGAACATATAAAAGTAAAATGGGTTTAAACTCTCAGATGAAATATGAAGCTATAAGCATAAATGTTTTACGAATGTTTCTAAAAGAGTTCTAGTGATTTTTTTTTAGAAAATCTACTGAAAGCGTAGAAAAAGTCTACATTAAAATAAATTCGAAAATAACAATATTGGTCCAAAGTCAGGCAGAAATTTTTAATATAGAGAATGAAGAAAGTTTTTTTAAAAGATTTAGATAGATAGACGTGAAAAGTAGTAAAGCGTACGATTCGTCGACTCGGTAAAATATTCTTATATCGATAGTGATACTATTTTTAAAATTACGTGTAGTTTTCATTGATAGTACAATTATGATTATTTAGGTACTACGAAATGAAAATAACTACGTCTATCTTATTTGACTTACTTTCATGAGTCGATTGATTTATTAAATGGTATGACATATAAATGTATCGTTGTATTCAGATCTTGAGTAAAAATTTTCAGATTATTTTTGTATCAAATCGATATAAGATTTTATACCCTCATTGAAGGAGTGAAGGAATGTGTAAAAACTGCTGATGCTAAAACAATATAATCCAAGGGATTAATAAAAAAAAACACTATATTATAACAATACTCTATATATAGTTACTAAATATAGCGCTATTATCCTTTAACACAAGCTCTCTAAAAATAAATATCAATGCTTTAATTTTATGGCAGTACTTAAAACTATCCGGTTAACTTCGTATTGGTGGTTTTAAAAGCGATTATCTCAATTGCACTGATTTTAAACACGATGTTACTTAAGTTCTTCTTTACTTTTATTTCTTTTAATTTATTGAGTTTAGATGTAATTCCATTATGCTAATCCAAATAAATTTGCAATAGTGATCATTGAACCACCTACATTTATTAATTTAATCAAATTTCACTTTTGTCTAAAGCCTCACAAGTTCTAGACTTTAGTCTTTGTTTGCTTTCAAAGCGATATTTATTTATTTGTAATTCAGATTTTTTATTTTATCAGTTTCATATCGGTTAAATTATCGCCAGTTTCTTCTTCGAGCAGTTATTTCACCGATACAGTGTGCAAGCGTTCCAGCATTGTCAAATTTCTTTAATACTTCAAAGCATTTTTTCTAATAAATCTGAGATTACCATTTATTTACATAATGTTTTCTATAGTACTACGGGTATTATCTTTTGTCTTTCCTGTGATTATTGTGAGTGGCTTTCTTTTATATCTGACTTAGCTATACTTTGAATTTGAGTTGTTAGAGCAAATTGTCATTTGTTTTCAAAGATAAAATAAGAATTCATCAAGAGCTTTTGTTTTCTTGGAGTCTTAATAAAAATGTTTGTATTTTTTTTTGTCTTTTGATATATAAAACCTGTTTGTAGGTACATCACAATCTACCAAAGTTTCGGAATTTGTTTCAAAGAGTCACTGCGGCCCTGGAACGCAACGGATATTAGGAACTGTGTGTTATAATTGGTTTAGTCAGTAAGAGTCTGACACTCCTTCCGCTCCACCCAGATCATTTCTCGTCCCTATAAACTGGGTCCATCATTATACACTCAAATTCTTGCCTGAATCAACCAACTGATTAATTCAGGTTAATTTTTTGCACCGAACTCTGAAACACAACATTCTGAAGACACGGTTGGCGCAGTAGTTGAGCGACGGGCTGCTGCGCTGTGTGTCTGCGAGCAGGTTCGATTTGACTGCTCCGAACAAATATCTGTATGGCCTACAGATAGTTGTCCCGAGTCTAGCTGTTTGTGTATGTGGGTTGGTATGTTTGTAAATGTACCCACAATACAGGCGAAACTTATAGCGTAGGGCAACGTGAAAAAAAGTGACAGATTGTCAGGAAAAAAAAAACTGTAATTGGATGAATTATGCAAAGCCAATCGCACTTGTTTAAAGTTTAATTTGTGACCCTTTAGACTAATTTGGTGCAAGCAACTCCGTTTATTATAAAATTATTAAAAACAATCAAAGCATTTAAAATTAAAGTATTTTGGATAAACCTCGTTTTGCGGTTAAATTTAGTATTGTCATTTCGTGGTTATTGAAAACATAGTTTGCATAATCGGGAAACCCATTCCATGTTGAATAATTTTAATAGGGAGTGAAGTAATTAAAAAGTTATCTACTTCATATATTAACGTTGTTTAAATAAAGCAGCCTCAGTGTGTGTATAGCCTTACAGTAATCACAGCAAAGCGAAACATTTTGAACACGGTATATTAAAAAAAAATCCTATAATACCTACCTATGTGAGTTTGCAAGTATTTACACCAACAAAACATTTTCTAGCGGCAACACACTAAAAATCACTCAAAAATAAAAATCTATTTCTAACATATTATTTACATACTCAAATTGGCTTTTATGTAATAAAATCATCCCATCGCTCGTTAACGATGTGATTAAAATATTTAAATCGCTATATCGCCAAATATGTTTATCGCAAACGCTATCGCTATAAACCATCGCCAAAATGTTCTAATTTCGTTAATCGCGACAAAGTCTTAATGAATCTGTCTTGTCTTAACAAAATCTTGGCTCACATGATTAAAATTTCACCGTCACCTATCAAATTAGCTGCGTTAAATATGCCTGGCGATAATTAAAATGGAAAACCACCTTACATGATTTTATTATACTGACATTATTAAATACAGGGTGACTTTAAATTCAAAGGCAATGTTTCAGGTTGGAAAAATACAAATCAAATGACCAATTTTATCTTGCAAAAAGAAAAACATCTGTTCTCAACATTTGGTGATTATATCTTCTGCACAGTTGATATTCTTTTTAAAATAAATCTCATGCAGAAAGTTATTAAAACTCATGCAGTTTCACCATCTGAAAGGTTGCCAATGATTTTATAATTGCCCTTTATTGTATAAAACGCACACATTGGCAGAGAATGGGTGTGTTGATATGGTTCGGTGTTTGTAAATATACCTACTTTTAGTACAGTGTAGATATTTGGAACCAATTTGGAGCTTTTGGGAGTTCGTTGTTTCAAATGATTTTCTCACAATCTAGGTTATTGTGAACTATAAGTTACGAGTAGATTGTGTTTATTTCTAATAACTAAATAATGTATCAGATGTAAATATTTTTGTGATAAAGCTGTATCTTTTCGTTCAAGAATCAAATATAATCATTTTAAATAGATTGACGTAGGGTGGATTCTTTCAACCCCTTCAAACGCACGCGTACCAAAACGTTAAAAATGTCGATGACAGTAACCGGTGCGTTACTCACAGTGTCTTTACGCATTGCACAAACGTTGTTCTGTTATATAAAAGTTACTATTTCAGCTAGTTTTGGGTCATAGGTGTACTAGCAGTCTCCCTCCGAAAGAGAGAGACACTGCACTTCTCTCTGTCTCTTCTCTCGCTTTTCTGTCCACTTCGAGCGTACGTACGTACTTATCATGTTACTTTAACGTTTGAAAGGACCCACCCATGTAAATGAATGGTTGAACATAGCATACAATTATTTGACTATTATTTAATGACATTCTTAGCCAATAATGCGCATTTTTACATAAAAAACCTCTGCAAACACTACGATACCTCTATAATGACGCATAGAATTCGTTTTATTTTTTTGAATATTTTTTTTCTAATCATATATCTATACATACCACAGCCTGAAAGGCTACTTTTAATGATTATTATCAGGTTATGATTAATATAAGAGGATCGAAAGAGAATGTTCTAGAAGGAAGAAAAGAGTACATTCGACGTCTAAACTGTACATTTGAGCACATAGATCATAGAGCGCGTTCATTCGTAGACGCAGCTGATCATGAGACTCGGGGAAGTCAACTGGTCGATGTTATTTATTAGCGTCCCACGCTAAATTCACCCGGGTGCAATAGCGTTAGCGATTTCGCTTTATAATATGCACCGACAGAAGGAAACGTCCATTTAGAGAATCACTAGGACGAAAACAAAATAAAAGATACATAAAATGCATTTAAAAAATTGAAAGCAAACATGATTCTTCCGAAAAACTAAACATTACAAGCAATTTTCTGTTTCATTGCCATCTACATATGTAGGTAAAATGGCTTTGTCTCAGTTAAGCTGTATTAGTTTTATTTATGAACCAGCTTTGAAACAATTGTACTTAAAATTGGGTTATTGTAAACTCGCCATAATTAAAATTTGCCACAAGTAAAAATTATAGTACACGCCACAGTCTTATCTGTCTCACAAAAATTTGCCACAACTTTAAAAGTACCGATAGCAAACGAAGTAGCAGTGTTTAATAATTGTCGGTACATTCAAAACAAGTTTGACGTACCTATGGCGAGTTTACTATACCTGTTGTGAATCATTTTGTCACTGTGGCAAGTTAACCAATATTTTTAAATGTGGCGAATTTTCGTTATGGTGAGTTTACAATAACCCTTAAAATTAATGTAGACCATGTTTTATGTTATTTATTTGCATTTGCTCATTATCAGCTGCTAACACGCCCATCCGAACACGCTGAACGGTACATATTTAGACTATCCTTATCACAATCCACTGTAAACCTCGCATTGTCGCTTATGACCTTCTCGCTATAAACCTCCATACATTCTTAAACTCCATACATACTTGCAAGAACGTCGCAATCGACAAAACAAAATCAAGAGTAGATTTCTACTACAGTATTTGCACCCACGAGCGCGCATCAATCATTGCAAATTGAACCGAAATGTCAATGAAATAAAATTCAAAAAGCGCGCTCGTGATTTGAAACGACTGTAGCAAGCACTTAATTCAACTATGTTACCAGAATTTGGACATTTAGAAGCCTGGAATGACATCATAGGCCTCTAAACTGGACATTGTAAGGTAGATCAGCCAAAGAGAGAAGAAGAACATAGAGGTGACGATCTTGATCCTCTTGGGGCCTCCTAGCTCTCCTCCGATGCTCTTCCGTCTTCGGAGGACCAGAACTAGGACAGCTAAGCAGGCTTCGGAGCAGTACATTGTGACGCTGAAGGCTAGGCTGTGAAAACAAAAGGTGATGAGAATGATGATTGATGATGGAGAAAATTCTTCTTAGATGAATAAAATCGGAACTAGATCTTTTTATGTTAATATCGCCCAATTTGAAGGATTGATTACTTTGTTCTTGTATAGACAAACTCAAGCTACTAGTTTTTTCTGTAAAAATCTCACCGTAAAAACTGGTGAGCTTGCATTGAACTGTCATTCAACATTGATTTGATGAACTGACAGGTCATTTGTGGGTGAGTGTTCATCAGAATAGCATTGCTGGTATGCCAAGGCTGATTCTAATTAGATATATCTACATATCTAGGTCAATTTAAAACTAGAATTGGACACTTCAACAAATTAAAAAAAAAGATCTATTTAAAAAGTATAAGTACCCTGTGATCCGTAAATTTAATGCTTAAAACCATAAGACTCACAGACAGGGCCTTTTATGTTCATGTCATCAGAATCGGCACTAAGAAAAAAATACAAAATGATCGAGATTGACATGTGCTACTGAAATTTTACGTCCCTTACGTTTTGGGCATTTCAACAATCGCTAGCGCCAAAAGAAAGACACTTAGCATAAACCCAAAGAACACTTACTTCCCAGGATCAATGTAGAACGTTTCGCCCCTGCTCCAGTGGACGATGGCGGCTAGGGTCCACGCGACTCCAATGCCGAGGAACACGTTAACAGCGTTGGACCCAGTAACGTTCCCTACGGACGCGTCTGCGTACTTGTCTTGACATGCTGCTACTTTACTCGCGAAGGTATCTGGGAATAAGGACATTAATGTGTAAGGTGATAGGAATAAGGTAGATATAATAACGAAAGTACTTATGCGGTCAAAGTGAATACAATATTTCTGCACTCAATTTGAAGGATCAGCGACACTTCCCGTGACCCAAGAGTGAGAGGCTAAGCTTTGCCATTCAACGTAGTATTGCTGCCAGTCTCTTGGGCACATTACTAGTTGACAGTGTTGAGGACGAATTTGTTTATGCAATATTTTAGTTTTTAATTTATTTTGTTGTTAGTTTGGCTTACTAAATTTTATTTGAACGATCAGTTATTGAATCTTAAACTGTCATGAAAATATTAAAAGAAAGAGATAAAACCAATAGCATGTTGTGTTTATTGGAAATCTTTAGTGAAATACATTGTAGTGCAGTGCAGTGTATTCTTACAGCAGGACTTATCCTGAAATCCCAAAAAATTAAAATGATGCGAGCCACATTTTGGTTATTTCATTTATTACTACTGTTTTTTTCCCCTTTTTACTTCCAAAAATATTATTCGACCTTAAAACAGTCAACCGTTTAGTGTATAAACACCAAAAAGTTACAGAAACTTCAGTCGCTTTTAAAGGCCTCTTCCAAAAATATATCATTAATCACAATAAATGAAACGCGAAGTAGGAAAAACAAAACACATTCGTTTCACGTGATTGTATTATTTACTGTCAACCTCCATCAGATTGTCGTAATGGGCATTATTCCAAGGATAATGAAAATGGACTCCAACCACAAGAAGACAAGATTAATTATGTTGTCTTATAAATAATATGGCTGCTTCATAAAGTCGCCAAAATGATGCTAGGGACGTCTGCCAAAAATATTGGTACGAAGAATTGAGATGACATTATGCCGGATATCGTCAGAAAAACAGATATTATTTTATTACGAGGAGCACAATGCAATGACTCTTTTATATATCTCATAAAATGAATATCAAGAAAAATTTCATTGAAGTCAATAGCCGTGGTAAGGGGAATGTAAAAATGATGCAGAGGAAAATATTGTAAGAGACAATGTGGATGACTTTTTGTATAAGGGAAGACCAGTGAAATTATAAATAGACTATGAAAACTCTGGACTGAAATGGGTAACCCACCACCAAGATGATGACTGTTCAATGATGAAAACATGCGTTGCGCAAGAAAATGGTAAATAATGACAATGTAGATGATGACTTTGTTATTCGAAGACATGTGACATGCACCAACCCGCACTGGGCCCGCGTGGTGGATTATGGCCCATTCCCTCTCCTAGAGAGGAGGCCTGTGTCCCAGCAGTGGGAACATTAAAAGGCTGATTATGAATATTATTAGATGATGACTTGCACCTGCTGAAGAATTGTTGAATCGCAGCCTAATTTCTGGGCTATGTTTTAAATTAATG
This sequence comes from Hecatera dysodea, assembly GCA_905332915.2. Classification (NCBI taxonomy): domain Eukaryota; kingdom Metazoa; phylum Arthropoda; class Insecta; order Lepidoptera; family Noctuidae; genus Hecatera; species Hecatera dysodea. The sequence goes on from HG995305.1 coordinate 16,639,843, forward strand.
ATAGTTCCGCGTGAAAGCAGTAATTCCTGAAGGAATAAGATGTATCCTTCTCGAGTACACTTACTTAAATCTACCCATGTTAAATCATAATGTTGAGCCTCCTTTTTACTATCTTTTCACCCTCGTTTTAATCAATCAAGATCCAATTACAAAACTAAGAAAAACACAGAAGAAAAAGTATATTTTCGAACTAAAGTTTCCGATCTAGCTAAAATTTTAGAAAATTATCTCGCTTGCTCAGAGAAACTTTTAAAGCAAACAATATTAAAAAACGGGCTATTTTCAAAGAGGAGCTTATAAAAATCTCAAAGATTTTCCTCGCACGAGTTCTTTTTATTTAAACTGCTTGGTTCAGGAGCCTAAGCGGCGGCGGCGTTCGCTAAGAACATGGGTATATTGAGAACGGTTTGAAGTTGTGTTTATATCTTAGATAACATGAAAATATGTTTTCCGGAAGCGGATTTAGAAAATTGAGTTGTTTTAAAAAATTGAACTAAAGCGAATACGTGTTTCGATGTTTTGATCATGTTTCTCTATTTAGATAGGTATTCGTATATGGAGAGATAAGTGCAATAAAATAGTGAAACAACGATTAATTTTCAAATTTATCAGTAGTGAAATTTTGTCGTTTGCAAACAACCTTAAATTGTTGGGCAACAAGCAACCTTCATAATATTATACAAAAATACGTCAGGGCCTTCAAAAACCCCTCATCAGACTCACGATGGGCGCCATCAACCCTACAATTTTCTCACGTTAGGCGCCAAAACTTGACATTGAACCCATGTTGGGCGCCAAAACTTGACATTGAACCCACGTTGAGCGCCAAAACTTGACATTGAACCCACGTTGGGTGCCAAAACTTGACATTGAACCCACGTTGGGCGCCAAAACTTGACATTGAACCCACGTTGGGCGCCAAAACTTGACATTGAACCCACGTTGGGCACCAAACTTTGACATTGAACCCACGTTGGGCGCCAAAACTTGACATTGAACCCACGTTGGGCACCAAAACTTGACATTGAACCCACGTTGGGTGCCAAAACTTGACATTGAACCCACGTTGGGTGCCAAAACTTGACATTGAACCCACGTTGGGCGCCAAAACTTGACATTGAACCCACGTTGGGTGCCAAAACTTGACATTGAACCCACGTTGGGCGCCAAAACTTGACATTGAACCCACTTTGGTTGCCAAGGAATAGAAAATGTAATAGAGAATCTATGCAATTATTATTTTTTTTACTTTGTACCGGTCTTGTTGTGTCCTGCACCACCCTAAACAAGACTAGTAGAAAAGGTCTAAGGCTCTACTCACCAGGTATACTAGTACCCAACGCGACAAACACGATAGCTGTCACAGAGTCCTTGATGCCAAGGGTGCATCCGAAGTGTGAAGCCACATCACCGATGACAGCCGTCACCAGGCCTATGCAGATGATGGAGACTACAAAACAAACGTACCCACCACCTATGTCTGCGAACAAAAATTAAGATTTATAGGTATTTATAATAAACATTCAACACATATGTATATCGGTAAACTGACTGGGGCACACCGTTTTGAGGGACAGTCGTTATGTAATACTTTATCGTACAAAAAATGCTTGCTCTTGCATTGCGATTAATTTGAATAATTGATTTTGATTAATCACGCTAGCTTATAGAATCTTCAATTCTTTACATAAAGAGTATTGTTTCGTTTACTTTCATACATCTAGTCATTCATGCATGCTAGCTGTAAATACATACTCGTATTACCAGCCGGTCTATTTTGTCAAAATCTCACCGTTTCAAAATCGGTACAACTAGCATGAAATGAACTGTTATTTTATATTATTAGTACGAATTAACAGCTCACTACATACACACGAATAAAAATGTCTTACCAGTGGGCGGTATCAAAGCGAACACTATCTTCCAGAAGAGGGTGACAACGTGTAGTACGTAGTCGAAGCACGAAGGTGGTTCGTCAGGGTCATCGGAACCTAGAAGAATTACCACATTGTTAAGTAACGAAACGGAAGTTAGACTTGCTATATAATTTATAATTAGATTACAAAATATGGATATTTTCTGAATTCAAATTTATGAAAGAGATCGCCAAAAAAGACGGATGGTTTATGTGAGGAATATGATATGGAAGAAAAAGTCACCTATGTCAGCATTACAATTAACAGGGGATAATTCAAAAAGAAAACGTGTAACAGTGTACAAGGGTACAGAAGAAGGGGAAGATGATGATAATAATAACTTACCTGAGCTGGCAGTGAGCGCTTCCGAAAACTGTTCTTTCCAAGAAGACGTGCCTATTATAATTGATGCGTTTGCTCTTTGTACTAGTTTGTCTACTGTGTTCTGAAACAAAATAGAAACAAGTTTGTACATAGCTATATATATATGAGCGATATATATTATACAGTCATCAACTCTCTCCTTTCACATAACACTTTTTATTTCAACAATCCCAAGAATTTGAAGGAGATTAGAATACTTTTTATAATATATCTACGCCTTTGTAATATACATGAAGCCAACATAACATAGAATGCCACAATGGGCGTTATTTAAACATGTTCATGAATTTAAAGAAGTCTAAATGTCAAGGATCAACAATAACGATAACAAAAAGGAACGGGACGATGAAGTCAAGCATGAGACGTGCCATCATAAAATTAGGAATAAGTTACTTACATGGGAAGGAGTTAGACTGGTATTAAAAACAAGACAGGATGTAAAACCCTAAAAAAGACAAATAATACTGATGTTATAACCAAAATAAACCAAAAAAACAATGGTGATGTAGATGCCATGTGAATGCTGAGACAGAATGAATGGCAACCCAGATTAATGGCAATAAGGACAGAGGAAGGTAATTCAAAAGATGGGATGATGAATTAAGACTAAACGTAGTTCTTTTCCAATTTGGGGTCCAAATTGGATAAGAACTGCGAGATTTAGAAAACAGTGTAAGTTATTAGAAGGGCCTATGATAGAAGCGCAGGACACATTGCTCGCAGAACAGATAGTCGATGGAGCCGAAAAGTTCTGGAGTGGCAACTGCGTATCGGAAGACGCAGCGTTGGAAGGCTTCCCACAAGGTGGACCGATGATCTGGTATGGGTTGTGGGTAGCCTATGGATGCGACACGCACACTGGTTGTTGTGGCGACTCCTGGGGGAGGTTGATATCCAGCAGTGGACGTTTTACATTTGATATGATGATGATGACAGAGGCACAGTCTTTTAAGACATTCTTTTTTGTACAGCAGTCGGTACAATATTTAGTAGTTTTATTACTAATTATGTTTATTAAACTTACTTTGAACTCCTTGCTCTCCTTAATCCTGAGCTGTGCTCGGGTGATCTCCCCTGCTCTTGGGAGTCCCATCATGGCGACCACCGCCTCTTCCTCCGGCAGTGTTGCCAGATGATTGGCTTCATTCCCAGGGTTTACAGGATTGTCATCATCTGCGACAAGAGTTTAATATTAGGGATTTGGAGAAACAGATCTTTTTGTATTTGTTACTATGAATGTCTCAAACTGACGATGCTAAGATCGCTAATATATCTTGACAATCACCAAGCTATATACTTAAGCTACCAACTGGTAAATGATTAATATTTAAGATTCTCATGGAGATTTCAGTCCTTCACCACCGAATACTTCTTGGTTAGTTCTCATTGACTTTTATACATCCAAGGAATTCTTTATCAGTCAACATTTGGGTTGAGAAAATTCCACTGTAGTAGGTGTACAACAAATACATAATTATATTATATGTGTGCAAAAACAGCGCTTCGGACATTCACAGTAACAGCCCTGGTTTTCTAGCATTTTTATAATAGAAGTTGGTTCCGCTAAACTTGTAGGGTTACAGAATGAGATAATTATGGACTTTGAGGACAATTTAGTAGGAGCTTGATACAAAATCAGACTAGCTTGGAAATCAACTGAATCGCGACTTCAACCTTACCTGTTTAACCTTGGTTAGCATATCCCTATTTAGCCGACCAGGGGTTCTAGACAAAATGACAAATTGATCGCAGTCGCGGTTAGTGAGTTCTCAGTCCTGCTAAGCGCTACCCAGTTACTGGGTTGTGGATGTCAAATAGGAAGTCATTCTTCGTATAAAATACCGTTTTTTTTTTGTTAAGAGAGAAACCACCCACGTAACTTCTTTCACTCAGGGGGGAGCGGAAGGGAGTATCAGACTCTTACTGACTAATACCCAACTGTGTTCCTCCAAATGCCCTGGGCCGTGGTAACCCTTCCAAACAAATTTCGCAAACCTGGGTGTAAAGTTTTTAGCTGAATTTTGTTAGCTGGAAGTCGACCACATCATGGTTGGAAAGACGATAGGCATATAGACTGAATGACCACGTGACATTACGGTAACGCTCGTAAATCTCATACAATATCGATTTTAGAAGAATTGTTCGTATTCATTCATCTTAATTTATGCGAGTTTCTGGTTTTGTTATGACCGTTTTATTAATTCTATGAAATAAACTACAGAAATTAATTTCTACATGCGCTATATACGAGTCATAGCACGCAAATGAAGTCTTCCTACTATTAATATCTCATAATGTACTCGTATTTGTATTTTTTTTAAATAAAAGTTTATAGTTATGTTGTAGTAATATTCAGTTGGAGCATGTAGACTCATTAATGTGTAAGTTGTGGTAACCTGTAATTGAGTGTGCATCACACGAAAACGTACTGTGAAATAAGCTTTTATTTTTATTTGGTAGTAATTTTGTAGTGTACTTACTCGTTGGTAATCCTTAAATAAAAATAATAAAAAAACCTAATAACTTTCAGTCTAGAGTGAGTAAGTTACTTCTAAAGAGTTTCATTTATGCACATATGTTTGTAGTTTCTATATGTGTGTTTAATATTTGTGTTTAGACGTACCTAGCCTAGTTAGTAGGTAGTTATTAGGTAAGCAAGCGAGCTCAATCTTTTATCACGTCATTGCTTACCACCAAGTGAGATAGTGTTCAAAAGTGAGCCTTTCCTGAGTTTATATTTGTTTGTGTATTAAGCTTTCACGTATAAATTGCTGAAGCGATTGGCATGAATTTTAGTACACAGATAGACGAGACCCTGGAAACGATTATAGGCAAGGTTTTTTCTTTTTAAATTTAATTATAAACGTGTACAAACTGCGTTCAAAAATATTATATAGTATGTTAGTTGTTTTTATGCCTAGTAGCTTAACTATGCATTGTCAGTTTGGAGGAAATTGTTGATCAGACGCACATACAATAATGAATACCATTAGTTTGCAGATGAAATGGTGCAGATTCCATAAATCAATCCAGTTTATCCTCCTAATTGCGAAACGGATAGTGGCCTTAATTTGTACAATGGAGCATTGGGACAATAGCCTGCCATATCCATTTTATCACTTGCTATTAGAGAATGGTGACGTTATGGAACTTTAATAACATGCCAGTGTTGGCCGTCCCATTTTTGAGTTTTATTTATTTATTTAACAATTTATGAACACACATTTAAAAAGATAACAAGAAGGAAACAGAAATATAGGTACAAAGGTGATGCTTATTTCTATAGAAATTTCTTCCAGCATACCTGCAAAAGGAGAGTCAAGTAAAAAGAGATGTAGACATTGTATGCAGTCAGAAAAATTAAACCAATACATTTTAAATAAATGTTGATGTTATAAGATTTGCGTGGTGCTATGAAAAAAAAATGTGAGGAAAAATTTGTAGATAATTGCATGATCTACAATTTTTGTCTGACATATTTCAATCATAAAACTAACCGTTTCACTGAAAAATTCAAACAAAATATTTTTGCAACCTTTGACCTTGAATAAATTTTTTGCAGACATGGGATCGATGGGGACTTTTCAGAATTTTATAACAATGGCCCCTTATATTTATGCAAATTTTCAGCTTTCTGGGAATTTTTGCAAGGGTCAATGTCTAAATTGACCGGACTATATAGGAAACAGTTAAATTCATAGATTGCGGCCAGTGAAGGAAAGGTAATTCTACAAAAGCATTCGATGGAAATCAGTTATAACCAAGAACCCACATAACAAAAATTAAATGAATTAAAATCCAGCTTCTAATGAACACATAAATTGAAGAAAAACAAGTACGGCTATTTAACACATTTCAATACAAACACACAACGAGTATTATTCCACACGTAAAAGTTATCTGAATTTGGATAAATGTACAATTAAGAAAATAAAAATAGACCTTTCCGTAATCTTACAAACTAGAATGTAGTTTTTCTTTTTTTCTTGATAAAAAGTACCAATTTTATTAGTACCATAAGAAGTTCTTAAACCTTAACAATTTAACTTGGTCGTGTATCGACCAAGTCATCTCGTTCAGGATAATAATATCTTCGGGGCAGTTCTTTTTATACGCACTTATATTTAAGGGTAGGACGTGCTATGTATAATGTATGCAACGTTCATTCTCTATTGTCTTCACTGACTAGAATTTTAAATAGGACGCATGGGTTGGGTCTTACGTGATTTTCCGGAATAGAGACCTTATGAGCCAATGGATTAGTTGTTCTTTTATAAATCTGTTTTCATCTGTCATTATAATATGTATGTAGGTACATATTTGTGATATTTTATTTGGCTAATTACATAATTTAAACTACACAAATTTTCAGCAAACTGGAATAAAAACCGAGCGTTAAGCTTTTTAACACATTTTAAAATGTTCCTTATTTTGTGCCTCTGGGTAGATTTTACGCAAAAATTTTTTGGCATGAATTGAAAACTTTTTATTAACCGACAAACTAATAATGAGCTGAAAAATATAAAAAATCGAAAAATAAAACGAATTCAAATGAATGAAAACGTCACTGAAAAATTGTAGAGGCTTGTGGCTAAATTATAACATCCGTACTATAGGGCATGAGGCACCGGGTCGATCTTCAAGGTTAAGCAACGCTTGCCGAGGTTGGGTTGTGGATGGGTGACCATCTCAACATAACGAGACTCCTCCGTGCCTCAGAAAGCACGTTAAGTCGTTGGTCCCGGCTGTCATTTGGAGATCGTTGGCAGTCGTTACGGATTGTCAGAAGCCAGAAAATCTGACACCAGTTTTGCCAAGAAGTATCGTGTGCCCCAGTTAATGGGTAAAATACTAGTATTCAGCTGAATCTTGTTTGTCTGGGAGTCGACCCCAATATAGTTGGGCAAAGGCTAGGAGGACGATGTCACTGGAAAATTGTAAAATCTAGCATTCTACAAATTTCTGTTGACTTTTGCAGAGGAAAACACACAGAATTGAAATAAAACGTGTTTTCACCCGAAATCTAACCTACGAGACTTGAATTTAATAGGTATGACAAGCACCATTGTAGGTATGACAGCTGATTTGTAGGGATGGACGATATCCAAGCTCATATAGCCGACGAATAGCCGAAAATATGTATATCGACTAGACTGCACATCGAGCTACAGGGAAACAAAGTATAAAATAAACTAGCTTTGAATTTTAAATTCAAAGTCAAAGTCAAAATGTTTATTTCAGTTAGGCCATTAAACGGCACTTTTGAACGTCATCATTAAAAGTTATCATAATGAAGTGACTCTAGAATTGGCCTTACAAGAACCGTGCGTTTATCAAACTATAATATAGGTATATTATTTTGTATTAAAAACCTACATATGACGATTATTTGCCAATTAGTTGGAAAAGCCGAATATTCGGCCACATATTTTATAGTCGGCGACTAGTCTCTGACTAGTTGGCAATTTGGGCGCCGACTAGTCGCCTAGTCGGCTAGTTGGCCAAATCCATGTTTTGCCCGTCTCTACTGATATTGTATTCCGCTGACTTGGCATTTACGAGGCGACAGGAATAGAGAGCAGATGTGTGTGCGCCATTTGATCGAGTATTTTATAAATAATAAAATATTGTTGAGTATGAAATATTTTGGACCGAGCTGGCTAAGCTAGAAAAACAATTTTTGGAGATTATTGATTAATAATACTCTTTGTCTTTGAAGTTTTTACAGCAGGTAAATAATTTAACGTTGTTTTACTAGACCAAGCTTTCTTAAACAATATAAACAAATAATAAAATTCAATTTGAGACTAGTGTATTATTGAGGAGCGTGGAGCTAAAAAGTAATAGCCACCCGGAACGATCTTCAACGTTTTCCGAGATTAGTCTATGGATATGGGTGACCATCTTAACTTGTCGAGATTCCTCCGTGCCTCGGAAAGCACGCTAAGCCGTTGGTCCCAGCTGTTATTTGTAGATCTTTGGCATTCATTCGGGGTTGTTAAGGCCTAAAAATCTGAAACCAGTCTTGCCAAGAAGTACCGTGTTTCCCAGTTAATGGGATGTGGAGGTCTGGTAGACAGTCTTTCTAAGTAAAATACTGGTATTCAGCTGAATCCCGTTGGACTGAAAGCCGACCCCAATATAGTTGGGAAAAGGCTAGGCGATAATGATGATGATGCTAGCTTATTGTTGTGAATAAAAAAGAGTACTTAGGTTTTGTATTCGTATGTTTGTTTTGTTCAGCTTTCATTTGGTTCTCCGTTGTGAAGTCATTTGGGGTTGCTTCTTCTTCAGATAGCTTTTATCTATGGGACTATTTTTTTCGTACGAAAAACCTATTAAAATTTTTGTTCATGACAATTTTGAATGAATAGAATTAGCCCTTAACTGACCCGTTTAAACGGGTCAATTAGGGGCCAATTAGAGGCGTCAGAAAAACGTAAGTTCCGCCCTCTACAAGTCAATATCCAATAAATGATAAGGTATGTTAACCTATTAATTAAGCCGTTTTGAAGTCAGTTAAAATCATAGCTTTCGCAACGCATACGGTACACACCGGATGTTTGTACCTTTATAATGTCAAGTTTGAAGTCTGAAAAATCTACTAGGATGCGAAAACAGCTGACGATGGTAACGCTACGGTAGGCCATTCATTTTCGGCCCGAAAAGAGTTTTTCAGTTTTGGTAACCGGGGTCATGTTTTATTACGTTGCGTAGAAAACCGATGTCTTTTCGTGGACTACGAATCTGTTTTAGGGTTTTTGGAAGTACCTAGTTGTTACGTTACTAGAATTGAATAACTATGGATTGTCTTTAAATCAACGATGACTTTAGTTTCCTATTTATTTTTATTTATATGTATTGTATAAGTATGCGAACAGTGTCGAGCAACTCATTAAAAGGAGCTGGAGAGATTGAATGTATCAATGAAAAATTTTAACTCGGTCAAATAGATTCCGAGAGAGACTATTTAACCAAGTTAAAAATGTTCAGGCAAGATTATCCCGATGCATCGATAATACCTGAAAGAGCTCGAAAATGGCTGGTCCAAAAGTGCAGAACACTGGGGAAAGTAGAAGGTTATAGAATAGAGGGTCTGCACTGGCTCATGAAATGCCATTAATACAGCCCCAGTCTAATGTTAAACATATATTAGTCATTAGCCATTAATTCATGAACAAGTAATTTGTATCTGAATTTACACACATAAACACACTAAAATGAATTACATGTGAATTTCATATATTATATGTTGATATAATCTATGAAGTTCAAATATGTAATTTCAAAATAATAAATTCAAATGTAAATAAAACAATTTGGCCAGCAAATCAAAAATTGAAATAATAACAATAAAACAATTAACTAAATATAAATTTGCATAAATTGATAGAATTGATTAAAAATAATAATATGAAATGTATAGTCAGATTAATATAATCTGAAAATATTTAGGTATTTACTTGATATTTTTAATACAGGGAAATGGAAAGATAACTTACTTAAATAAATAGTATTCTTTGAGATCCAATTCAAACAAGAAATTGAGTCACGTTTAAGTCGTAACACTTTATGTTCCAAGTGCAATATAAAATGTATACGAATGCAATAAAATTGTAATTTATGTAATTACAAACCCTTTGACGATCCAATGAAACAGTAATTTATTTGACAATAAATTGAGTAATTCAGTTATTTTAATGGACTCACGTAAAATAAGTAAATTTATTTCAACTCAACTCAATTAGAATACTGGTTTGCAGCTGTGCATTCAGTTAGATTGGAAACTGAATCTAAAAAAGTTGTGAATGTGAGGACCATGTAGATCGCTATGTTAGGGATTCATTTCATGTTAGTCTGGCGGTTTGAGTTCTTTATGTGGCCTACCCAAATGTCCTTACTTTAGTATTGATCGTGAAATCGACGAGATCCTTAAAGTTCTAACTTTGAGCTACTCGGTAACTGACAAATGCTTGCACTGTCTGGACAGGTCCACTCAAATCTGTGTGGTACTTTCCTCAAAATACCACTTTAGACATCAACCTACATGGTTCTCATATGATTTTACCTAACTTGAGTTTACTGCCAGCACTTTATGCACTTTATTATGACTAGTATAATATAAGTTGTTTCGGTGTAAAATAAGAATGAAAGAATTCATGATAATTTAAAATCTTAAGGCGTTTGCAATTTTCTGATGATATTTATTTTATGAAGGTTTTAGGTAAACAGCCAAAATATGACGTTCAATGTTGAAAATGTCTCAAAAATTACGACGTCTGAGGACTTAGTTACCAACTACTTGATAACTAGAGTATTAACTAAACATTACCTGTTGAAACCGTACATTAGGAATATGCAATATTCAGCGGAATACCAGCATTTTACGTAAAACAGCCTACCAGACCTCCACAACCCATTAACTGAGTAACACGGTACTTCTTGGCAAGACTGGAGTCAGATTTACTGGCTCCTGACAATCCGTATGGACTGCCAAAGATCTACAAATGACAGCCGGCACCAATGGTTTAACGTCCTTTCCGAGGCACGAAGGTGCATACCGACCTTGGCAAGCCTTGCTTAACCTTGAAGATCGATCCGTGTGGCTGATATATTTTAGCCACGAGCTCGTCTCCTCTCTTAGAAATAACCCAGTGAGCAATAAAAGCATTAAGACCCCAAACATATCTGTCAGATTAACACGTTCCGCACCGATCCGTTTCCGTGATCCGTAATTTCACGCTCCGGGGCAGCGTATATTTGCGAGCCTCGATCTACTAACACAATTTTACCAGATCAACTAACCCGATTCAGAAAATTTCGATAGCGAACTGAATTGGCAAGAAGGTGATCGTTGAAATTGATTCAGAGCTACTCATGTTTTTGGTTAGAAGCAGATGCTTTGAAACATTCATGTTTATCTATTTAGACAGGACAACAACAAAATGAAGCTGTAGTTTGTTGTGTGGTTGTTGTTGTTTTTTCCGAACATATTTTCCAATTTTCCTTTCCTTTAGAACCTTATCTACCTCATCTTTTCTGCAACTTATATAGTGTACATAACAAAGATCATGCTATTCTATTCTTACTTGGACTATTATGAACATGTGCGCCTTCCAACATAAAGCATTTAATTCTATTTTCCGTTGCATCAAAGATTCTTGGGACGAAGAGATTTACGCAGTTACATTTAGAACGAATCTGACAAGTGTCAACTTGACATAACACTATTTAATAATGTTGATCGTTTTACTTTTTGGCGAGACAAGTAAAACATAAAACACAGTGTTGTCGAATCGATTATGAAAGGGTAATATTGAACTGAGGAAATGTGATAATATAGAGGAATGGTTAATGAAAAAACGGTGTGAAGTCTCGCAAACCACCATAGAATATGGAGGATCTTCCGACCGGAGGGTTTTTTTTCCGGTGGGCAACTGCCCGATAGCTGATATTCGGGCTGTTGTACATGTTCAAATCATACGGACAACTCTGATATCGCGATACAAATCGTACGGAAAACTCTGATATCGCAATACAAATCGTACGGAAAACTCTGATATCGCAATACAAATCGTACGGAAAACTTTGATATCGCGATACAGGATTTTTTAGAAGTTCGCTGTTGGTGGGATAGATGGTGTAGCAGTTCTTTTTGGTACCGTACAAATTTGTTTCGTTATTAATACCTATTGAGTAATATAAAATTTTAAGTGTAATGATAATGATACAGTGACATCTGGTGGAAGATTAGTACTTATATTATACCACTTGCATGGTGGAACGTCGTTCGCGTTATTTGATAAGTCGATTTGTGATAGTTCATAAAGAGGTTTGTTTTAAACTCTTTTCAGAAAAAATACTCTGATGATTTTATATTGATAAAGATAAAAAACTAGAAATAACTAAACCAGAAACTCGCGTATTTACTAACTAAATTCTTAAATCGTTTTCTGGCAGGCAACGCACAGCCTAAACTGCTACGTCACATTATTATCTTTTTCAAAAGCTTTTAGTTTGTATGGATGGGAAATCATTAAATTAATTTTTCCGCCATGGACTAGGAAGGGAGTGTCAGACTCTTGCTGACTAAAACACACCCGTGTTCCTTTTAGTGCCCTTTGCGTTCCAGGGCCGCGGTGATTCTTTCGAACTAATTCCGCGACCCTGGCAGATTTCAATAGCATTTAGGAACGATTATGGATAATTGACTCTCTAAAGGCTTCAAGAGGACGATGATAAGAATTAGTATAGACAAAACAAAAATGCTAAACTTTATGGTTTATGAAACCAATTGGGCACTTGGTTTTACGGAATCATCATCTGCCTAGCCTTTTCCCAACTATATTTGGGTCGGCTTCCAGTCATACCGGTTTCAGATGAATACCAGTATTTAACGTGGAGCGGCTGCCTATCAGACTTCCACAACCCTATAACTGGGAAACACGGTACTTCTTGGCAAGACTGGTGTCATATTTTCTGGCTTCTGACAATCCGTAACGACTGCCAAAGATCTACAAATGACAGCCGGGACCAACGGCTTAACGTGCTTTCCGAGGCACGGAGGAAACTCGGTATGTTAAGATGGTCGCCCATCCACAGACCAACCTTGGCAAGCGTTGCTTAACCTTGAAGATCGATCTGTGTGGCTGTTATTCTTTAGTCACGAGCTCCTCTGGTTGGTTTTACGGAATAAACGTTCAAAATCTAGTTCCCTGAAATATTTTGAAAATAATCACAATATTTCTGGGATACTTGCTTACAAAATTTTTCGGTAGCAAATAGAAAATAAAATGCAAGCATAATTCGAAGCTGTGTTAAATAGCATTAATGTATTGCATTCACTGATCATAATTTACACTATACCGAACGCCAGATAAATGTGCAATAAAGGTCATTGCCCTTTCGTTGATATCTCTTCGTAGGTACATGGACAAATAAAAGGAATCGTTTTCCATTACAAGTAAATATAAAGGATCATGATAGATGTCGATTCAATATAGCTTTAATTCATTATTTCTGTTTTAAGAATTAAGGTTGTCAATACATGTAGGTGGGTCCAATGACCGTTATTGCACATTTATCTGGCGTTCGGTATATTATTACGTAATAAATAGGTAGATACGTCACACAAAAACGACAAATAGACCTATAGAAAAATTGGTAACATACATTTTTTTTAATGCTTTTGTCTCCCTTAAATTATAGTCTCATCTTTCTGGTCAGTGTCAAACTTCAGGTCAGTGTAGAAAGATTTTTTTTTTATTTGGCAACGTATCTTCCTATTGTACCATTCATTGCATTGCTAAAAATAACAAACAGTAATCTTACTTGTGCACACATAGATACAGTCCCGATGACAGAAAGCAGAAACAAGAAGAAAGAAGAATATAAAATAATCAAGACTTAGAAGTAGGTTCTTCAAGTGACTTTAAAGAGAAGTAGGTTCTTTGAGTGATTGCATAGAAAGTAGGTTCTTTAAGTGATTTTAAAGTGCAGTAGGTGGTATTCTTTAAACTTCACTTCATAATTATTTGGTTTTGTTAATAAGTAATTCACGATGATTTACTTACAAACTAGATGAGTTCAATATCAAATTTACCCTGATAAAATTACATCATCATTATTAATCAGCTACAAAGATCATCATAAAGTCAGTCGTGACATTTCAGTAGCGCTTGTCAGTCAGTATTCAATTTAACAAACGTTATCACTAATATAACGATAATACGTGCATGGCATAGAATATGCCATCTAGTGTTGCAAATCTGAAACTTTTACCACCTATACTTCCTGCACCCTCCGTTAAGGGGATTGTGCACAAACTAGACTGTGTCATCTAGCGTTGCAAATTTGAAACTTATAAGTGAAATATACTTGACATTGACGCGTTTGTGCTACCACCTATAGTTTCTGCACGTTCCCTATACTATACATATTTTTAGGCCCTCTTAAAGAGGTACGAAGTAGAAGTTTACAGAATAGCACTGGAATTATCGTGGTCTTATGCAGAATAGTAAAAAACGTGCTTTGTTGAAAACCTGTGCTGGAAGCCAGTCATGTGATCATCTTGGTGGAGGTCTCAGGCATTTTTGATGTAAGGATAGGCCTAGACAGATCTGTGCTTGCTTGATTTATCTACTCGTTTTACCCGTGACTTCGTTCCTGTGGCCTAAGCCATTGGAGTCGCGCTCTTTTAAGGGATATTGTTATTTATATATCAAAATAATATACATATAACACCTTATTGGTAAGGTGCATCAGCGACATCTATTTAGATGTTCTATGAAATAAAGATAGTCTGTGGCGAGCAACTTGTAGTTTCAATAGGTTATGGGCCCAGCACGCTTCATATAATTTTATTCCAGAGAGTATACTTTGTACACACACTGCATTTTATCTTGTTTTTTTTTTTTAGATATTTATATATTTTATTAACGTGATAAATGCTGCAACGCAAGAACAGTTGTTTTGGTTATTTCATGCAAATACTTTATTTGAATTACCAACAAATTGTATAACTAAGCTAAAGAACTAAGGAGAAGTTCAATATCAATTGTCATTCACACTAAACTAAATCTACAGAGATGAAAAACAAAGTTTCGATAATGTTTAGAATGCAGTATTTAAAGATCAATCAAAGATCTTGTTTAGAAAGGCAACTACATACTTTATTTCTGCACGGTTAAAACAATTCAGATCACATCAAAAAATAGAAAATCACGTCTTAAAATGACAAAAACATTTTGAGACGAGCTCATCCTCCATTTATGACCAATTCAATTCAAGACTTCTATGTAGGCTCATGAAAACAAGGAAATTGTAAAACACAAGTCCATTTCGTCCCAATTACTTCACAACATAACACACCGAGGAAATCTAATTATTATAAAAAGAGAAGTGAAAATTGTATCCGAAGCAGAAAACATCACAGGGGAATGGTACTCGTCGTAAATTGTGCCAATCAAATTATCCTAAATACCGCCTCGGTTGCATTCAAGCCGCCATCTTGTTGGTGGGGTATGGAAAACATCTCTTGCTTTATTTCATACTAGCAGCTCCCCGCGGTTTTATCCGCGTTGTTCCCGTTCCCGTGGCAATATGGGGATAAAATATAGCCTATGACACTCCACAATTACGTAGAGTTCTATTGGTGAAATAAATTTGAAAATCGGTTCAGTAGATCCAGAGATTACCCCTTATAACATCACAAACTCACAACCTCACAAAGACGTTACCTCTTTTTAATATAAGTATGATAAAAGTTCAGAATAAAAATAAGGTGTTACAATTTTCTGATAGCAACGCCAAAATGTCATTTCCGTCACTCGAAGTAATTATTAAAGCCGTCGACTCGAGTTTATTTTCCGGTGTTTTAACCGACTTCTAAAAAAGGAGGAGGTTCTCAATTCGGATGGTTGTATGTTTTTTTGTTTTTTTTTTTTTATTGTTTGTTCGCGCATAACTCCGTCGCTTGTCAACCGATTTGAAAAATTCTTTTTTTGTTGGAAAGGGTATACTTCCCAAATGGTCCCATGAAAATTTTATCGAAATCAACCAAGCGGTTTTCGAAAAATCAACAAAAATCTAAAAAAAATATCTACATTGTCTACATTGACGACCTCTTAGTTTACTCTGCAAAGGAGCAGTACGTTTTTTTTTACACCAATGTGATTGGTTCGTTTAGGTGGGGGAGGGGGAGTAGGTACCACTAAAAAGTGAAAAATAAAAAAAACTAATAAAAAATAAAAATAAGTAATAATTTTCTTACTAAAGGACTTAATTTGTTGATACTTGTAGTTGTGTGATAAGGTCTAAAAACTTCTAATACCACGGATAACTCACTACAAGGCGCAATCTGAGGAGTCAGCCATTTTGTAGCAAGGAAAATTATCTTAACCAAATGAATTCAATTCCAAGATCACGTCTCAAAAGTAAATATATTTGAACCATTTTCGGAAAGCCATAAGCTAGACCATACCGGCCTAGTTACTGTTATATTTATGTCACTATTGATATCACCGCAAAATAGTAATTTTATTTACGAGTCTTCCACCTAACCGCCACAATCCTTAGGGAAACTATATTTTCGAAGCAGGTACAGATAATGTAATCAGTAGAGTGGATGTGACATATACTTTCAAAGGAACAGCTCCACAGCTGCTCCAAGGTTAAACTGTACCAGTAGCTCGTGTACTTGGATTAATTTGTATGAGAACTTAGGCAGAATAGGAATGTTTCCTGAGGAATAAAAATATGATCCTATTTAGTCCGTTAGTTAGATTATCGAAAAATATTGGACACGTATTTTTTGCTTTATGGAATCTCTCAAAATTGACGAAGATAAAAAGGCTCAAAGATCATGAGTGGGGGCTTGTGACATCAGGGCGTGGTAAAAATCGTCGCACGGAGTGACGTCACACGAGTTTTCATCGCACTATATCGTCTTCGTTTTTTGTTTACGTGAAAAAATAAAAAATACGTGTCCAATATTTTTGGGAAGTCTATCTTACGGACTAATTAGATTTTTTTAGGCAACTACCCTATTGTCCAATGATAACCTCGGCTATTGCTATTTGTATTGGCACGGATTCATGACTGCTACTATCGTTTTGAATTTATTTATTTATTTACTAGCAGCGCCCCGCGGTTTCACCCGCGTAGTTTTCGTAGGAATACGGGGATAAAATATAGCCTATGTTACTCAGGGTGAATGTAGCTTTCTAATGGTGAAAGAATTTTTGAAATCGGTCCAGTAGTTTTTGAGTTTATTCATTACATACAAAAATACAAATCTTTCCTGTTTATAATATTATATTATATTATATAGCAGCGCCCCACGGTTTCAATCGCGTAGTTTCCGTTCCCGTGAGAATACGGGAATAAAATATTGCCTATGTTACTCAGGATGAATGTAGCTTTCTAATGGTGAAAGAATTTTTTAAATCAGTCCAGTAGTTTTTGAGTTTATTCGGTACATAAAAAATATAAATCTTTCCTCTTTATAATATTAGTATAGATTTAACATAAGCACACCAACGATTTGTTTACAGAACATTATTTTATGAAAACATTTACAAGAGAATTCTGGGTAAACAAGTCACTTATAGGCATGCTCATAACTCTCAAAGTAGGTCTAATTCGTAATTGTAGTAAAATTTAACAAATAATAAACATTGAACAAAAAGAAAAAGAAAGTTATAAACATAATTATTATGTCCTAACCAAAATTAAAATAATTGAATGTCCTAACTTAAACTAAATTGAGAACACATTATTTTAAGAATATGTCGTTGATAGCTGAAACTTCAGCATAGCAACGTGAAAGTCAAAGATTTATAATCTGATGATTAATAACAGGCCTTGGGGATGTGAGCAGCTCAGAACAGCGCGATTTGCTAATTTGGTAGCGCTGCGTCGTAATGGAAGGGTGACGAAGTTAGAAGTAAAGAAGGATCCTTGTCACGCCTTTGCCGCTAAACGGATTTTTATAAAACTTGCATCACGGGTGGATCATGACACAGCTAAGGACATCATACTTAAACACGATAATTATGTACCCTTGAGATAAAACACTTCCATTCTAGTGGAGCCACATGCAAATACTAAGTAATACATCAATAGCGTGAGGAAACCGGCATGTCCTAGAACCAAAAATTCGAAGACATGTGACATTCACCAACCCGCGTTGGGTCCGCGTGGTGGATTACGGCCCATTCCCTCTCCTAGAGAGGAGGCCTGTGTCCCAGCAGTGGGAACGTTAAAAGGCTGAATATGTTATATTATGACATCAATAGGCTAGTTTCCTAAAAAAAATTAATTAGTCCGTCGGATAGATTTCCAAAAAATATTGGACACGTATTTTTTCTTTTCTCACGTAAACAAAAAATGAAGACAATACAGTGCGTTGAAAACTCGTGTGACGTCACTACTCGCTACAATTTTTAGCGAGCCGTGACGTCACACGCTCCCACTCCTGATCTTTGATGCTTTGTATCTTCGTCAGTTTTTATAGATTTGATAAAGGAAAAAATACGTGTCCAATATTTTTCTATAATCTAACTGACGGACTAAACATAATCATATATTTTTTACTCAGGAAACATCCCTATTATGTACAAAACGAAATGAGTGCCTATTTAGATACGAAAAAGAAAATTATTCATCTTTCTTTTTTATTCTATAGCTCATTAAGATTCACGATAATCAACATAAAAAAGACGGTACAAATGTCAAAAGTTACGGACGATCAAAAGCAAAATAATTTTCAGCAGTGAGTGGAACAAAATGTCTGTTTAAAATATTCAGGTGATGGTTAGCATAACAAATTTCAGTCCGCTTTCTTTATTTCCTCATGGCTTATAAATGTGCTGAATAAATGGCATGGCTTATAATTTTTAATATAGACTCGATGTGGATTACTAGTGTTGTCTTGTTACTTTTTAACAGTGCTTTATAAATAAACTAGCAGCACCCCGCGGTTTTATCCATGTAGTTGCCGTTCCCGTGGGAATATGGGGATAAAATATGGCACATGTTACTCAGGTTGTTAGCTTTCTAATGGTGAAAGAATTTTTGAAATCGGCGCAGTAGTTTTTGAGTTTATTCATTACAACCATACACACACCCCAAAATACAAATATTTCTTCTTTATAATGTTAGTGTGCTGTTCTTTGGTGAGCGTATCACTTGACAAAGGAATTGACATTTTTTTAAAGTTAGAAAAATGGTAAAAAATACCTGGATACGTGGAAAATTTAATCGGCTGTTTTTATTGTCACGAAACCGTAGCTTGTAACAATATGTTAAGAACATGTCAAACCCTATTTAATTTATCATAAAACTAGGAAGAGTTACGACAAATACTCAATTTCAAATGATTTATTAAGAAATCACGGGTAAGACTACCAAAAAACAAAATAAAGGATAATACCATCACCAGTATGACAATTCCCAACTTCTTCGCAGTATTTAATAACATTAACCTCTCGTTACGAAAATATTTCATGAACTCCTTAAAAAGTTGCCAATAAAAATCCTCACGTCACATTTCAGGGTTCCGTCATAAAGTATTCAAGTGGCGCATACGGATAACGGCTACGTGGGTTCCTTACAAGATCAACATAATGTTTTCGGTCCTCAGATTTCTGGGTTCTCGAGATTCGACCTCTACTTTGATAGTCGAGTCGAGAAGTTACACTGTTTATGGAGATCCGGGACTGGTTGAGTTCAGATAATAGTTTATATTAATGGGTTTTGTTTCAACGCTAAAGTAAAAGTTCAGGTTTATTATTTCCTTTATTTTTCTCTCAACTTCGAGCTTATCCGATGGAAAGCGATGGATAACATGAACAATGGAATCAGCGAGCCAAAAAGAAACCAGCTTACTCTACCGTCATAGATAGTAGAAAACGCAAATCGAATCTCTTTTATTCATTTTGGGTTTAATATGAATTTATGATACTAATAAACCTTCCGATTAATATTATTATTGATGATAAAAAGTGGTATTCAGCTGAATTTGTTTGTTCAGCGGTTTGACTGTAAGGCGGTTCAAAGTAGTTGGGAAAAGCCTAGAATGAGAATGATCATAGCAAAAACTGTTGCTTAGTTTACATGAAAAACGTGGCCGCAAAGCAGCCTCACCAGGAGGCATGGGAAGCGGTCACCTCCTTCTTCGAAGTAGTAATTCTAGCGCAGGAGGAGGCAAATGAGCGCGGGAGAGGGAAACCTTACACCCCAGCCGCCGCAACAGAAGAAGACGCCCCGGGCGGCGAGAGTCGCAGGTCGATTCCGGCTATAGGGGCTGAACTGCGTATGGCGAGCTATGGGTTAGCCGTCCAAAAACAGGCCTGGGCCCGGGGCTAGGGCGCGCCGTATTCCACGCGCGCCCTTTAAAGAGATGTCATAAAAGAAGACGGGGCCCTATAGGGTCAGTGCCTGCTAGAGATGCGAAATTTGTTCGAAAGAGTCACCGCGGCCCTGGAACGTAAAGGGCATTAGGAGGAACACGGATGGGTTTTAGTCAATAAGGGTCTGACACTAACTTCTGCTCCGCGCATACGCGGAAAAAAAGTCATACTCCAAGTGTGTTTCTTCTAATTGCGTTAATCCTTGATTGATTAACAAACCTCCCAAATGATCACATTGAAAATGGTTCGACCGCTTTGTCTGCTTTTTTGTTGTATTCATAAACGTTGGTAGAAGGATTACATGAACGAGTGTTTTGAAAAATTCAATGAGGAATTGACACTGTATGAAGCTGGTTCGAATCGCTATAAGAAGGATCTTAAACGATCATTCCTCTTATAAACTACTGAACACTCACACCTCACACTGAATCTTGTTGCTGAATTCAATACACAATTCCAGTAACTTTTCCTTTTGATTTAATCCTTTATTTGTCGCAAACATGAAAGGGATAGGTGTCGTTATGTCAATAAATCCCTGCCAATTCTAGTGAAGGTTTTATTTGACTTTCGCTTGGCCAACTTTTGGTCGGGAGACCGAAATTGTCATGTTTTATGGACTATGACGACACAGTAGGCGCAGTGGTTGAGCGATTGGCTGCTGCGCTACTTGTCGTGGGTTTGATTCCCGCACGGAACAAATATTTGTATAGCATACACATAGTTATTCCTGGTCTAGCTGTTTGTGTATGTGAGATTGTATGTTTGTAAACGCAACCACGACACAGGAGAAATTCCAAGTGTAAGACAACGTTATTTAAAAATACGAAATAATTGATGAAGATATAAAGCATCAAAGATCAGGGCTTGTGACGTAACTGCTTGGTAAATATCGCAGCACATCACGAGTTTTCAACAAAAACTGAAACATCAATGTTTCAGTTTTTGTTGAAAAAAGGAAAAAATACGTGTCTAATATTTTTCAGAAATCTATCTGACGGACTAATTAGTTTTTTTATCAACTGCCCTATAATTAATTTACTAGTAACATATTATTCCAACTTCCAATGAAAAACATTCCCTACATACAAAACGTACATAAATAAATACCACTCTGCAACTAATGCCCTTACACATGATTAAGCCTTTTGACAAACCACACTCGAATTCAATAGGACCAATTTAATAGCCGAAGCCAAATTAATCAGTGGTTTCATCCAAATACCCAATATCTAGGCATCGTCCGAAACGGCTGAATGAACACTATGTAAGCGACATTCATATACAGGGTGAACCATGTGGTGGATCCAGGATTGTCGTTTGGGAGGGCTTGACACCACTGCGTCTAGGTTATCACAATATACAAACATTTTATTTTGCCCGCAAAACAAGCCTCCTTGGATTACTTTTCATAAATTCACCATTGACTTCGTTAGGGTGTAGGGCTAGCGGCCCTGAGCCGCTTCCTCCCCCCCCCCCACTTGATCCGCCAGTGGGGTGAACGTAAAATATTACTGATAGAACAGAATCCAGATGATTTAATGTAAACGATTTTATTTCGATACATGGAGTTGGGCTGCAATTGTACTCCATTTTACGGGATAATTTATGTGGGGTAATGTTTTATGGAATAAAGACTCTTCTTCCCGCGGTTTCGTTCGCGTGGCTTTTATCGCAGGAACTGAGTATTTATTGAGATAAAATATAGCCTAAGACACTCTAATCCGTCCAAAGTTTTTCTTGAAAAGATCGCTTTTAGCGATAAGACCCCCCATTGTTTCACCCTATGTAATGTTTTCTTCATCTATATTTTGTTTTTTTTTTTTAAACGTTGCCCCACACTAGGATTTACTCCTGTATCGTGGGTGCATTCACAAACATGTAAACTCACATACAGAAGACACCCAGACCCGGAACAATTATCTGTAGGCCATACAAACATTTGTTTCGTGCGGGGATCGAACCCGCGACACGTAGCGCAGCAGCCGAACGCTCGACCACTGCGCCAGCCGTGTCGTCACTTATGTATTTACTATTCTAACTAATAAAACTCGGTTTGATATTTAACTTCGTACTTATTTACGCATCTGCCTAAGCACTACTACCTGACCTTTTAAATAAAACAACAGCCCTACCATAACGTCTTAAATCTATCATGATTCCTGTGTCAGAGAGAGACGGAGTTACACAAGACGAATACCACTATCCCTTTCCCTCACACTGAATCATGATAGCATTGGCACTAAGTAGTACGGCCACATATATTTTCTATTCCTACTTCAAAATACTCTATAATCTTTTGCCAGACACTTTCAAAGTTCTATCGACAAACTTGTCTGTCAGTTACCCGCAGCCAAGGAGACTTAGCATAAGCATAATCAGCCTTTTAATGTTCCCACTGCTGGTACACAGGCCTCCTCTCTAGGAGAGGGAATGGGCCGTAATCCACCACGCGGGCCCAGTGCGGGTTGGTGAATGTCACATGTTTTCGAATTTTTGGTTCTAGGACATGTCGGTTTCCTCACGATGTTTTCCTTCACCGTTTTGAGAGGAGTGGTGATGAAATTAATTACACAAAGTAATGCGCCTGGTTGGGTTTGAACCCGCGACATGCAATTCGTAAGTCGGGGCCGTTACCACTCGGCCACCACTACTCCAAGGAAACTTCCATCATCACAATACCTAATGGACCATTATGCGGCTTTCTTTTCGTGAAAAGGTTGATAAAGTGAAAATGAAGTGAGCTCCAGTTTCCTTCAAATTCACTCAAACTTTTATAGTATGATTTCTACAGATTACACCGGCTGGTCTTCCAGAGATCCTACCTTTTACAAATATAATAAACCTACAAGTTGATCTCTTCATTAATATTTGGTGGCAATAGAAACACTAATTTGAAAGCTAGTACAATTCAGAAACTTAAAAAAAAAGTATGCTTTTTTTTAAATGGCCGCAGTTTGGAAGAAAATTCATTAGATTTCAAAAGCATTATTCACGTTAAACACAAATCTTTCAGTCGGTACTAGTAAATATGAAGTGAAATCATTTAAATACCCTTAATAGAGTAAGACAGTAATAAGCTACATTTAAAAACTAATCTACATACAAAAACTACAATCGTACTTAATAATATAATTACACTAAAAAAACTAAAAGCAATATGTATGAAATGCAAAACCAAACAAAACCAGTGATTCTAAAAGACCATGCGACAGTTCCGAATCCTAACTAAGCTAATGACAAATTAAAACAACAATACTTTACATTCATGTCCTTACCTGCATCTTTATTCTGTAAAAAGTTAGGAGTGGTGAGTTTCTGGACCGTCCTGTCAAACGTCTCACTGTGTTTACTTAAGTGCGGTGATGGTAGAGAACTGTCATCTTAACTTGTTTGTGTGGATTCACAGCTCATTTCATATTCACTTCACATAATTATCACGATGAGATGTTTACAGAATAGCACTGCAGTCCATCCCTAGCATTACTTCAATTGACAGTGACTTCACTAAAGTTTTGTCGGTGAGATTTTACAAAATAGACCATATTTGTACCTCCAAATCTAACATACCTAAATACAGCGTCCAATAGCGTTACTTATACATCCAACGGAATAGGAAAATCACGTCCGTGTTAACTGGCAATCTAAATAAATAATCTAGAATTACATGGTTAACAATAACGCAGTTTACACCGTGATATTTTAACTGAAAAAACTGACTAAACAACCAACAATCTTACAGTCTTAAAAATTGATACGATACCATTGAAAAACAAATACTTACATCACCAATTCACTACAGTTACGAAATCATACGATCAGCGAGAACAAATCTTTAGGCCCTGTCAGAATCGAATATTTTCCAAATCCCTAGATTCTAGGTCCCATCTCAACATATTTTTCGCGTATTCAGAAACCCATTTCCTATAAGAAGTTATCGAGTCGGAAACTTGTCGAAATCGGAAGTTCCAATCGTAAACCGATATCTCGGATCATTTAGCAATCCCATTTTTTCCTGCTATCGTATATTTCCGAGGATAGATTGGAAGGTGTATAATGACATAAGTATGTAGGTAAGACCAACTATAGACTTAGAGAAATGGACTGAGTATTGCCATCGCCTAATAGATTTATCTCTGAAAAGTGATAGAGCGAATGTGCGGCCAATATCTGTCTCTTTTAACAACTATCTATTTAACTTTATGGTCAGGTTAGACACGAAAGGTTGATTTAACACCTGAATTTCTAACTTTTGATAGGGTGGTACAAAGTTTGAACATGGCAGTTGCAACTTAAAGGAAAAACAAACAGGATAGAAAACAATAATAAATATGTACATACATATGGCCATAATCAACAATGTTACTGAAAAACACGAATCCAAAAATCAATGCTGTTGAACCGAATGGTAATCGTACTATTCGAAGGGAAATATTCCAAAGCAAGATGGCCTGGGATGAAGAATGAGTGGATAAACTCGGAACGAAATTGCAAAAGATTATGGCCAAACGAAGATTCTTAGGGTGGAAGTAGAATACGTGAAATCAGCTAACAATAAAATCAGAACCAATTTGAAATCCACAAAAATACAACTGTCCGCACGATCGCTTTATCTCTCTCGCACATTATGATCGTAAAAACTTGACAGCCACACAAGGAACGCTCCGTCTAGTCCTCTACGTCTAAGAGACAAACACAATAGCTAATAACATTAGCGGCCAGCTAAGTGCTTCTCACGTCAAACAATTCTCGGTGAAAAACGTCGCCATTATGACGTGGACGGAACGTCGCCATTATGACGTTATGACGTTGCCATTATGACATGTTTATGACGCAAGTCGAATTATTATTTCAATGTGCTTCTTGGAATGTGCTTTTAATTAGGCTTCATAAAGATCTGTTTTTGAAAGGGTTTGGAGTAAAGATCGTTTCACAAATTATTTATTTGATGTGAAGGACGTTTAAGAGTTTTATCATGAGTTTTAGGATGTAGTATCTACTTATTAAGATGACAAAAAATAATAATATTATTGAGAAAGAACGAATCCAACATATTATTTTTTTCACGTGGCTTCTATCTAAAGAAGAACCGACTAGTTATCGTATTCTAAAGGGAGATCGCCTATACAAAGAAAAAGGAAGGGGGTTGAATCCAGTGGTGAGAAGGACACTGCAGTGAACGATTATTGGTGGAACGAAGATTTTCAGAACAGGACAACTTACTGGACTAAACTTAAATTTAGAAAAAGACAACTATCCGCACGATCGCTTTATCTCTCTCACACTTTGGACTTATCACTTGATTGCCACACAGATAACGCTCAATCCAGCTCTCTATGTTTCTGGACAAACACAAGTGCTAATAACATTAGCGGTCACCTAAGTGCGTTTCACGTCAATCCATCTCGGTGACAAACGGCTGTAGTGGACGCAACGTCGCCATTATTAATAATAATGACATGTTTATGACGCAAGTTGCTTTATTATTTAAACGTAGAACGGTTTCTAGAAATATCTTTTCACTTCGATTGGTTTTTAAAATAGAATTTGGAGTAAAGAATTTTTTATATCCTAGTCTTTTTTTTTTCGATTTATTTCTATGCTAGCGGACGTAGTACAACGATAGCCATTCTGATATTCTTGCTAAGTTCCACAAAATATCTGTAAATTAAAATAATTTTGAGATAGCCAAGTAAATGAATTTGAACGTTGCCGAGATTTTTGGAGCTAAATTTTGCGGTACTATTTTTTTGTTTTATTCAATGGTCTATTCACATTTAGGAAAATCGAGTTGAAACACTAGAGCTACTAGAGGTCCGAGTGCTTAGCAACTGTTTTTTGTGAAATCAGCAAGCAGTTATTCGACTCTTAATGTGACCTGATGGCTGGCCTTCTCAGCATTGCCACTCAACGTGGCAATGCGGCCAGTGTTCTGGGCATTTTTCGCGTTGACAGCGATGTGGATAAATTTTTCGATGCCCTATAAGTTCTCCCCTCATTACCCCTTTTACTCCGCTTATACATTTATATGCATATATATTTATGTATAGACGCCTAATTATGATTCCAGAAGCTACATTAATATAGATTAAACCTTTGGAAAAACTAGTTTCATAATGCACCATCACAGAAAAGTCCGTGCAGATCAATGTAGGTACAGAAAAATGTAGAGAAATTGACATGTTTTTGACAGATTGCGATTGAGATGCGGATATAAACATTGCTTAAGCAGAATTGGCCCTCGCATTGGTTTGTTTATTTTAGTGTCTCTACTCAAAAATGGTGTGGCAATTGGTCGCCGCAATTTTGAAGTAAAACCAAAATGGTGATCCTTCACTATGCCAATTTAGTTTTATAAAACACACGCACCTTTTTCGCCTTGATCTTAAACACCAGTCACTTATATATGAACCAAAGTCGACTTGTGTTTGAAAAGAAATGAGGTTCATTATCACCCACCTAATGAACGCCATTTATGTGAAAAAGAATTTTGAGAGCAAAATCTGTGTGTCTCCAACCTTCTTACAAGCCGCAGTAGGTAACTATTACCAATTAAAAAAAGAATTAATGCCACCGGATTATTGGAAACACACTGAAATTGTAATAACTTTCGATTCGATACTAAACTCTGGATATTTATCGTAAATAAATCGTTTCATTCCATGAAAATTCCACAGTTAACGATTTAATATCTCCGTTTTATTGAGAGTGAGATTTAGAAATTTAAATTTAGAGAGATTGTTAAAATAAACTACTATACTTTGTTTGCTTGATAGCATCTTCAATTTTTTTTTTAAATTTTTATCATTTAAGTATCTTTTTTAAACTAGAAACATGTAGGTACATTTTATATTTCAATACTAATCTAATTATATACATACACTGTACTAAATCTGACTGTGGAAGGTAACTATGTACATACACTAAATTACTCCTAATAAGAATATGACATCAAAAAACTCGTTCGCATCGCTATCGACTGGAAGTGAACACAAAAGACCGGCGGCATTGCCACGTTGTATGGCAATGTTTATTCTTTATAAATAAATTATTATTAAAGCCTTAACGAAAACTCACCTGCGTAGTTCCCGTTCCCATGGTAAAACGGGAATAAAATATACCCTATGTTACTCAGAGTGAATGTAGCTTTCTGATGGTGAAAGAATTTTTGAAATCTGTCCAGTAGTTTTTAAGTTTATTCGTTACATACAAAAATACAAATCTTTCGTCTTTATAATATTAGTATAGACTTACATACAGTGCTTGCAAAAAAACCGAAAACACGAATTTAGAAAATTACGGACGCACTTTTAATTGTTAAAGCAATGAAACGATTTTTTACGAAGAAAAGCTATGACGCGAGGGAATTACATAAAATGAAAAAAAAACTGCCACAGTTTTACAAAAACGTAGTATCCATATTTTCGTTAAAAACCAACCTACATTTGCGTCCCGCTTTACAAAACCGTTGCGTACGTTGCGTCCATTACAAAAATTGCTGAGCTATCACTTACCGGGCGAAAGTTGTACCGACACTGAAGCCGACCCGTCGGGGAGAACCGTTTCAAACACCTCTGCAGATAGGGTAACATCATGCACAAACAAAACGGAAGAATAAGCGATAAATATCAACTTAGGTACACTTGCACAGAAAAGTTATCTTTCAACTCGGAGTCAGGGCCGTTATTTTTTTTTTTTTGTTATTTATCTTCGTGCTAGCAAATACATAGCATCTGAGTTTAAAAGATTACTCAGCGAACCAATTCTAAAAAAAAAATTAGCAATGCCATCATATCTCCGTCGCGATATGTCAAAAATTTAGGGTTAATGGAGGATTTCTTGACAAGTTGCGACTTATATGCGAATGTGAGCGTTGTTTAAAATTTTGTTGAATTGGCACCCTGTTTTTGTGCAAGTGGACCTTATAGATTATTGTGTATACGAGACTCTAGATACAGTGACATTCTACCGACGATTAACGATTGTCAAAAGGTTGAGAGAAAGAGGATTGACCGTACAAAGTTTCTCAATATTGCCTGATATTAGTACTAGCAGCACTCCGCGGTTTCACCCGAGTAGTTCCCGTTCACATGGAAATACGGGAATAAAATATAACCTATGTTACTCGCTGGTAATGTAGCTTTTAATTCGTGAAAAAATGGTTAAAATCGGTCCAGTAGTTTCGTAGCTTATTCGGGTTAAACAAACAAAACAATCTTTCTTCTTTGTTATATTAGTATCTATAGATTTGTCTCTGCATCACTCAAGGTTTGCTTGTGGAGAATGCCTATGGCAGTCTGCCCCTGAACCATCCATGCGTACTGTAAAAAAAGGTATTTGCGCGATTTAAAAATAAATAGAGATTATAGACTATCAAATTCTGATGCGTACAAAAGTGTTCTGAATTTTCAGATGTCAATTTATCGAAAGTTTACAATCTCTCAAGATATTTTATAATCTTTCGAAGTTTGCTTTTTGTCGGTGACGAATATATCTAAGTACTTACTTTTTTTCTTTTTGACTATCGTTCTCGTTAATAGAATGTCACTTTGTCTGAAGTCTTAGGGAAACGCACAGCAATACGTCTCAATGAGTAAATATTATTTGTTTGTTCTTTTATCAATACTTCTTCAATAATATTGCACTTTGCTGAGCATTTAATTAATTTGGTCACATTTCACACTCTTGAGATATTTTTTTTTACAAAATTTGAGTAATGAATGCGAAGTATTTTAGTATTTCATTTGACTAAAATAGTTATTTGTTATACAAGAGTGCAAAGTTGCTTTTTAACCGCGTGCTCAATTTTGATGACCGAGCAAGCGAAGGATTCTAGAATTTTTCTAGAAAAATTGGAATCCTGAGCGTTAGCGACAGAATAAAAAGAGCACAAGGTGAAAAATCTTTGCACTCGAGTGCAACACGTAACTTTTCATCCCACCTCAGCCAGGAAATGACTAAATGCAAAAAAAAACTCGTTTGCGCATTGTTAACAGTTTCAATCAATTCTGTAGGCGTCAAATAAACTTCCTCGTCGCTTGAATCACTCATTTTAGGTTTTACACTGATTTTCAAGTTTATTTTTAACTTGGTTTGTTTTAACAATAAATATGATCAACGTGAAAAGAAAAACGCGCGAAGCAATTTTTTTTTAAATTTCCGAACAGATTCCGAACAATCACCATAGAGGTAGAAGTAAAAAGGTATAATAATGTTTCGAATTCACAAACTTCGTGCACACGATGTTCTAAATTCAATTTACTTTATCCACTAGTGGATAAAAACGGCTTTTAAGTATGCTCAGATATCGAAGAGAAAAAATGGTCTTTCCGAGATGGGGGGATGAAAATAAAATTTGCATACAGTAATTACACGATGAAACATTAACTGGAATTCACTAATCAAGTTGAAATATGACCAAACTTTAAATTATTAGTACAATACCTATTAATATCTACATATTCATTAATTTTAAACGTATTCTAACTAAATCCATACCTAGTAGTGGAAATAACGATTAAATCATAATTAATTTACAAAATGTTAGACTATGTATAGACATGCTAACTGATAATAATTTTCATGCTTTTGAAATAAATATGAATATAAATTCATGTTGAAAACATGCGCTAGAAATTTTGGCTACAAACTAGTAGGAACTTATTTATATACAAACTAATAATTAAATGCTTGGTAATTTGGCCTGTAAAATTGGTTTAATATTATCAAGTGTATTAAGTTACTTAAATACCTAATACTTACGTATACCTAGTACGTGTACTAGGTATTTCTAATATCAAATATGCAAGTCATTATCAAACATTTTTGTACACATATATACTGTTGTGGTACATCAGTACCTAAAGTACAAGAAGTACTTGTCCACGTTTTCATATTGTTGACGTGGATTCTGTGAATAGACCCATATTTATTTTTCATTCTTGTATACGTTGTCAACAAACCCCAAATTAAAACGTTACAGCCAACTCAGATCATTCAATTACTTACAATTTTGCAAACAAATACAAATAAATCCTTTTTATACAGCCAGTGTTATAAAAGGCAATTCGATATCACAATCAGTGCTACCGATCCTGTTTTTACAACGATTGAAATGAATTAAAATTGTTAGAGCCCAATATTTTTGTACAATCGATAAAAGATCTTCATTTTTATTTTATCGAGGTCCAAATTGACAGGCCTAATCACGGCAGCTTAATATTTACAATTCAATTTATTGAAATGTCTTTGAAATTTTAATTTGAAATATATTTCTAGATCTACGTAATATACAAAGCTAACTATATTTGCATGTATTATTTTGCAGTACGTAAATACATATGTAAGAAGCCAAATCTTTCTTTTTAAATAATGTATGAGCACACAAAAATGTCCCAAATTGAACTACTGAATCTAAAAGCCTAATACTATTAAATCTAACAGCCTAAAAAATAGACTACAAAAATTACAAATTACATAGAACTATCATACATACATAAACATTAAAAACACTATACTTTTACCCCACTGATTTAATTACATAAAAGTAACGTGGTTTCGTCGATTGATTTTGAATAGGTACTTTACTAGAAAAAACAAATGCGAATTGCACGAACCTTTACTTAATTACCTATTAGTCATTATTAGTGACAGTATTAGTCACATACCTACTATGAACGAAAGAATCAGAGAACATTCTTATACAAAAATATTGATAAAAATAATATGAAATAGTTCTCACCCCCAATTAACTCCGGATCACCAAGGTTAACATAGAAAAGTACGTCTTTCTCGTAACTGTCCTCTTCTATTATGTGTAGGGGGATGAATTTTCTGAAACAAATAAATTAATTTAACGTATTAATTATCATTTGTATAATACTCTTTACTATGTGCACCATATACATTACACTATTACATATAATATAGGTGAGGAAAACCTTGCATAGGGTGACACAATAGGCGGCTTTATCGCTAAAAGTGATTTTCTCAAAACAACCATTGGACGGATTTTATAGAGAAACTAGCTGACCCAGCAAAAGTCGTTTTGACACATAAAAAAAAATTAGGGGTGGTCTACCCTTAACATTTAGGGGGATGAAAAATAGATGTTGTCCGATTCGCTACCCTAGCCAATATGCACGCTAAGATTCACGAAAATCGGTCGAACCGTTTCGGAGGAGTTCAACCACAAACACCGTGATACGAGAATTTTACATATAAGAAGTAAGAAAGAAAATTTATTGCTAACCCTATAGGTATACCTAACATTATGAAAAAGAATAAAACGATTGTTATGAGAATAACAGTTTTTAGTGTGACAAAAGGAGCGGGCTCAGCAAATGTTGAGCAGTGAGCAGCATAGCCACAACGCTGGTCAACGCTGATTTAAAGCCCGCCCCCTCTCTCATTACTGTAAGCTTGCAATAAAAAAAAAAAACTTATCACAGCAAAAATGTCTCTTAACTAACCAATATGACAAAAACACAAAAAATAAATACCTTAACTCTAACACTAACTCCTATTGGTCTTAGAGTGATGATATATTCCTAAACATATAGCCATCCTCGATAAGTGGGCTATAGGGAACGTGCACGGCATAGACTATGCCATTTAGTGTTGCAAATGTGAAACTTTACGTTGTAAATATTTGACCTGTGCTGCCACCTACACTTCCTGCACCCTCCGTTTAGGGCAACATGCATGAAGTAGATTGTGCCATCTAGCGTGGCAAATTTGAAACTTCTAAGTAAAATATACTTGACATTGACGCATTGCTGCCACGTACAGTTTCTGCACGTTCCCTATCTAACCTATTTTAAATCGGCCCCGTAGTTCCCGAGATTAGCGCGTTCAGGTAAACTAACTTCAGCTTTATATATTAGTATAGATATGAGTGTCATTGCGCGCCAAAATGGCGAAAGGTTCCTCTTAGATGTTAAATTTATTCCACAAATAAAAACATTTTACTTTGAAAATTAGCTTTAAATTCCTTAACCGATGAGACACCAAAATCCAAATTTAAACGAAAACAAAAGTCGTTCCTTCTTCTAATAAACACAAAGATAACATTGTTCTTTATTTAAGCCACAAAGTTGGAACAGATGCGGAGTATATCTTGTTACGCGTAAAAAGTTGTTCACTATGGAAGCAGACGCTTCTTCGTGCCCACAGATTAAATAATAAATCAGATCTCTACCCGTTTTGAGTATAAACCATACATGAGAACATAATTTTCCTTAAGAATATTGATAAATGTTTTTACAATATTCTAAGGGAAAATTATATTCTCATGTATGGTTTTTGGTGAGCTAATGCATACTTATTTATGAATTTTACGCTCATATGTAAGTCACCTATTTGATGTTACAGCTATATTTTATATTAGCTTTTGACCGCGAATTCCTACGTGCATATCGTGATTTTTCCCGTTCCTCTATGATTTTCGGGAAATCTCCTACTCTCCCCAAGGAACCACATGCTAAATTTCAACTATCTACCTATCTACCCGTTTGGGCTATGCGTTGTCTGTCAGTCACTAGTTCAGGAACGGAAGAGTTTTATCCGCCCCCGCTTCGCACGGGTGCAATGTTGATATTAAATCTCTGCTATATTATGCATGTAGTATACATATAAACCTTCCTCTTAAATCACTCTATGTATTAAAAAAAAACGCATCAAAATCCGTTTCGTAGTTTTAAAGATCTAAGCATACATAGGGACAGACAGCGGGAAGCGACTTTGTTTTATACTATGTAGTGACTAGCAGTGCGCCGCGGTATTACCCGCGTAGTTCCCGTGCTCGTGGAAATATGGGGATATATAGCCTTTGTTACTCAAGGTGAATGTAGCTTTCTAATGGTGAAAGAATTTTTGAATTCGGTCCAATAGTTTTTGAGTTTATTCGTTACATACAAAAATACAAATCTTTCCTGTTTATAATATTATAATATAGTATAGATATTAATTAATAATTCATTACATTTTAAGCGTTCCGAACATTCATATGAAAAGCGAAAATAGAAAGAAACCGTTATGGAATCACTTGGTAGTTTTGATGACTATATTTTAGCATCCTTTTAATTAAAGTTACTAGCTATCGCCCGCGGCCCGACCGCGTGAGTGTCGAAAATCATCCCAAGGGAACATACTCCCGGGATAAAAATATCCTTTGTGTTATTCCAGACTATAATTTACCTCTGTGCCAAATTTCATCAAGAACCCTTCAGTAGTTTTTATGTGAAAGAGTAACAAACATCCATACATCAACATACAAACTTTCGCGTTTGTAAAATTAGAAAAGAATAGTATATACATACATACATAGGTACATATGCACCTTTTTCATGTCGTGATCAGCATTACTTAGTACGTTATGATATTTATCTAAAAAATATAAGAAATATAACGAGATACAAGGAAAAGCTGATACATACACCAAGGAGAAACCCGCAAAAAAGTTTTATGTCTTCCTTTTTACCCAAACCGACTATAACTGAACGATTTTCATGTACATAAGAAGTCGGTTAAAAAGAACACAGATTTCCGTTCAATACCCAGCAAAAAACATAACAGAATAATATTACATCCTTTACACAAAACCAAATTATGAGGACGTCAAACATTTCATTTCATTAAAAGCTTTTGTTTTGCGAGATACCGGATTCTTCTGAATCCATTACAAATTGTCAATTCCAGTTCCATTAATTTTACGGAAAGATAAAGCGAGAATAAAACTGTACGTACGCAAATAGCTGTAGGTACCATAATAATCATTTCTTTCTTTCTTTCATTTATTCATTTGCAAACATGGGTAATTGGTAGAGGTTTTTCATTTATAATAAGTCCTCCATATTCTACCCTCGCATGGGCATGCAAATACCATTGAATTTCAAATGAAAACAAATTCAATATTTACATAAACAATAAAAAAAATGTTATGTCAAATGGAAAAAAATGTCAAATAGAACAATAAAGTACAAATGGAACAAGTATGTCAAAATAGAACAACATTAACATTGATAGTGTAATAAATTAAATATTGATATTAAAAAGCAAAAATAATAATAACATACGTTTTGACAGTCCTTTTAAAAATCAGTGGGTCATGTCTTGAGTAAGCGAAGCGAAAAAAAAGAAATTTGTACAAGGTTTAGGTTTTTTAAGTCTATGACACCCGAAATAAAGTTATTATTATTATTTTATTATTACTGAGTTTTTTTTTTTCGTACACACGTTTGAGTATGATGGTTTTGAATTTACATTAAGATTTTTGTTTATAGATTTTACAAATGTTGGTTTATAAGCGTCGACTAATTTGAAGTATAACAGAATAAAACGTAGAACCTAAAAAGACACCAATATCCATTATTATGAACACTTTTAACTGTAGATCAAAAATCTTATGTTTTGCCTATGAACCTATAAAATTTTACATTTTCTACGGAACTTTCATTAAAAGCGCGGGGTCTGACGTACACTTGCCTCTTTTATTTATAAAGAAGTATAAAACACACATTGCACTAAATAACGCCTTAGTTTTGTAACTTCAGATAACACGTCATATTATAAGTACAGTTGTAATTATAATTACAAAGAAGTATATAAATAAAGAGTACCTATCATGTTAATTCACCTACATAAATATGATGCCATGAATAAAACATCCTTGAACTCCAAAGCCCTTATTTATAAACGCAGAATAGAATCCACCTCATCGATTTTCATAAAAATAACCCTTCGAAATTATTTTCTTAGCGTATGCCCCAATTCCATTGTAGGTACAGACCAAGGGAACGAGCGGGCGAACGCTAACGAATGAGAAACGGTATTGAAAAACACACACTCGTGGACTGCAGGGTACAGACCAAGTAAACAAACGAAAAAAAAACTGAAAAGGTGTCATTTCCTTATCATAAACAAAGAGTACTATGAGACCGAACTTGAAACTTGAAATCGCGCAAAAACAACAAAAGCCTGATACATTTATTTATGTTTGCATAACTACACGACTGAGTGATGTTTTTACACAACTTCAACAAATTATGGATGGTTTGGTGGTGATTTCAAAAGAAATACTGTAGAGTACAACTTTATACGAAAATTTAACAGACTTAGATAAATCTACATGTTTCTTAGCTACAAAAAATAAGTGGCTGAAGAAGAACAAACTATTGGATGTAAAACTTGTGATACCTATATATTATCGGATAATTGTAAAATGCGTAAGATTGTAAAATATCTTGACAGATTGTAAACTCTCGATAAATTGTTAACTGAACATTTGGATTTATTTTACGCATCAGAATTCGATAGTCAATAAATCTCTAGAAGTCATCCTGAGAAATTGTGAACCGACATAAAATGATGCCATGCTGACGACCTGCGGGCGTACCATGAGGTGTTAAAACGTGAGTCTTCCGAGCGAGAAAGAGGGATAGAGTTATACACCCTATATAGCTCCATCCCTTTTTCTCGCTCGGAAGACTCGCGTTTTAAGACGTCATGGTAGGCGCGCTGGTTCTACAATTTATCGGATTTTCTGGCTTAGCCAAGTAGCAGAACATAGGGCACAGGGAACTTAGGGCTGCCCGACACGGATAGGTTAGGTTCACGTTCTGCTATTCTAATATTTCTCGGATTACTTCGAGAAAATATAGACTTTCAAATTATGATGCATAAAAAAGTATTCTAAATGTTTAGTTTACAATTTATCGAGAATTTACTCAAGAAATTTTAGTTAGTTTTTTATTTTTAGTTTGCGTGAAAATTTAATAATGTTTTTAGCCTTGTTTAAATACCTCTGAATGACTTTTCTTACCTATTTACATATTTGTATGCCACAAAGGCCGAACATGACGGATCTTTTTTGTTTATGAACAACCTGCATGCCTTATATTATGTATCTCATGTTTCTACAAATAAATGTCTTATCTAATCTTATCTTATATTTTTTGTGTGTTTATCCTGTGTCTTATACATAATTCAGAAACCCATTACTGAGATGAAACTATATTCATCGTGTGATTCGTAAGCTATTAAATAGATGAGGTATATTGTTTGAAGCACGGTAGTTGTACTCGCCAAGTAAGAAAAAGGTACTGAAATGAAAAAATAAATTAAAATAATAATGTGTCTAGTTGTCAGCTGCTATAATGGTACTCAATTTTCTATATTACCTACCTACAGGTAAGCTTAAATAACTACTAAATATGACTAAACAAGGCTAGTTGAAGTCGATTTAGTAAAACATGAATGTGGAAAGTTTATAATTCTCTTTACTGGCACTTACTCGTCAGTAATCCTTAAATAAATTACATAAAATAGTCCATTAAACTTATGAGTTTCGAAAAATCCATTTTAAACGTATGCGTTTAAAATGGATGTTCGATTCACTGTGGCCGTTTTTATACAACATTTCGAATTTCGAAAATAGTTCCTTCATCGCGTCGTAAACTGTAATATTTAAAAAACATAGATTTTTAATTTCGTAGGAGTCTGTGAAACGAATAGACAATGGTTAACAAACAATCTATACTAATATTATAAAGCTGAAGAGTTTGTTTGTTTGTTTGTTTGTTTGTTTGAACGCGCTAATCTCAGGAACTACTGGTTCGAATTGAAAAATTATTTTTGGGTTGAATAGACCATTTATCGAGGAAGGCTTTAGGCTATATATCATCACGCTTAAGCCAATAGGCGCGGAGCAGCGATAAAGAATGTTTTAAAATCGGAGATTCCACGGCGACGAAGTCGCGGACAGCAGCTAGTCTTAAATAAGAAGGGCCTGAAAAGTATTTATGGTGGTGCATAGAAGAAAAATAATCAGTTGTTATTTCATTCCATACGAAGTGTATAATTTTTTTAAATATGTTAGTAAAGGCCAATATTAAGACGAACATTTTTATCTTCAAAAAAAAAAAAAAAAACACAAAGTTTACCCAAAAGAATATACCTTTTTTAAGGATGGGAAATCGTCATATTATTATATTTTCTTCCGCTCTGTGCGGAGTGGAAAGGAGTGTCAGATTCTTACTAACTAAAAC
Organism: Hecatera dysodea; assembly: GCA_905332915.2. Taxonomy (NCBI): domain Eukaryota; kingdom Metazoa; phylum Arthropoda; class Insecta; order Lepidoptera; family Noctuidae; genus Hecatera; species Hecatera dysodea. The sequence continues at coordinate 16,677,097 of HG995305.1, forward strand.
CCATTCGTGTTCCTCCAAACGCCCTTTGCGTTCCAGCCGTGCTATTCTGAAAAGTTTATTTGCGAAATGACTTCTGTGATCGAAGTGAGAAGAACTAAAACGGGTGAGAATTTTGACGTTTGTCTATAGGATTTTTTTATACAAATAAAGTTACACATATAAATGTAGTGTGTTGATGTAAATCACAACAAGACACAATTCAGCGTCACACCCTACTACCATAGAGCAATGTCACTTGGGTTTTCGGAACTCACTTCCATAGTCTCACTTCACTTCACTTGGCCTTGATCTTGACATGTGAATACCGAAACTTGTACAGGCGCGATCAGAAGCGAAGTGAGTGTGACTTTCGAGATGATTTGCAAGATGGCTTTCGAAGTGATTTACCATTTACAGAATAGCACCACAGGGCCGTGCTGACTCTTTCGAACAAATTCTGAAACCTTAGCAGAATATACCTAAGTAACTGAACTTGGCATTTTTACGTAAGCGTTGCGCCCAAACACTCTCCATTACGGCCCGTACGTGAGCGTCTTAGCTAACGAACGTCCTCGATTGGTAACATAAACTACTCACTAACTTACCCGTTTGCCCCCAGGACATAGAAGTGTTGGTGTGAGAGGAATTATGAAGAGACTACAATATTTTTAACAACCGACTTCCAAATAAGGAGGAGGCGAATGTATTGTTTTTTTGTGTGTTACCTCATAACTTTTTACTGAGTGTACCGATTTCGATGATTATTATTTTATTTGAAGCCTGGGCCCCAAGTCTGCTATTTTAATAAGTTTGTCATTCCAACACGATCCCATTGTCGTTTTGCTAAAAGTTCGCAATCTGCTGGAGTCATAATGGTCGATCATTGGTCTGTCAATAGTCTCGTCATAATTTTTGATAACCAAGCTAATAAAAGCAACGACTGCACAATGACGTTCTAATGGTAAGTCACTGATCAAAGGAACTGTCAAAATTTTAGCAGATTACCGCAGACATCTGTCATTCATTTGTTATTATGTACCTACGAGATTACCATTCTATGCCATTTCTTTCAATGGAGTGTCAGTGGTTGATCATTGGAAAGTCATAATGACGCTTTTATATTAGTAGATTACCAAACTTATTAAAATTGTAATAGCAGACTTGAGGCCCTGGTGCTTGTTATGTGGTCCCATTTGAGTGAGATCTGACGATTAGTATTTGAGTTATCCCTAATAATGCGTGGCTTCGACTACATTGATGATGTTCTCATTCTCACTTGTTGATGTGAAATGAAAAAAAAAGCTGTAAATGATGGTTTGGAAGAGCATCTTAGTGTTTCTGATGAAGAACTGAGATAGGAAACGGAACTCTTCAATCAATGTTAGCAAATCATCCGGCATTACTTAAATCGCATGTTCGAATGTCTGTTTATTGTTTACACCAGTTTATTATACGTATGCTGTGATGGGTACGTTTAGCTGGGACCCCCCAGCCACCACTGAAAATCGATTAAAAAAATTAAGATACAATAAAAACACCAGCTTACAAATTTAAAGTTATTTTACACTTTTTGTGTTTTTTTGTTTAGAAGTAGGTTGTATTTTTTTGTAAAAAGTTTTTTATGTTTTAGTGGTACAGTGGTGGTCGGTTAATAATATAATATATTTTATTCGAGGAGGTAGCATATTTTTGTGGGATATTAGCTATCATTGATCGAAGCAGATGGCTGAATGTTTTTTTTTTTTTTCCAAAAACTTAAAATACTCTCTTTAACATGTCTTTATATCTTCGAAACATGCATGTTTGTAAAAAAAAAATATGATTTATTAGAAAATAGTAGTTACAAAATAAATAGTAGAGTACGACACAAAGACAAATTCAAATTACCCCAAATAAAATTAATGTTATATAAAAGAAATATTTACTGCATGGCAATTATTATATATAATCATTTTCCAAATAATATTCAAGATTTACCATCGTCGTCGTTTAAAAGGGTGTTATTTAGACTATTATTAGAGAAAAATTATTACAGTGTTAAAGAATATTTAGAGGATAAGTCATTACATAAAAATATAATTTATTCTACCATAGCCAACAATGACATATTTATTCAATAATAGTGACAGGACTTTTATTAATTCAATACAATTTCAATTTTTATTACAATTATATTTATATTGCATTCATTGATTTATAATAATTAATTAATAGGTTATTATATGAGCTTTCATTATTATAGAAATATTTGTACGCCATAGTATGGCAGGATATGTGGGAACTAAAATTGTAACATCTATTCTACCATATTCTGACAAATAAACATTTTTGATTTTTGATTTGATTTGTTAGATGATAAATCAGACTCCTCCTGCTCTGGGCAGAGTGGAAGAGTATCAGACTTCTGCTGCCTAAAACCCACCCGTGTTTCTCTAAATTCCCTTTGCGTTCTAGGGGCGGCGTTAACTCATTCGAACAATAGGGATGTTTCCTGAGTAAAACATAATATGATTATGTTTAGTCCGTCAGTTAGATTATAGAAAAATATTGGACACGTATTTTTTCCTTTATCAAATCTATAAAAACTGACGAAGCTTAAAAGCATCAAAGATCAGGCGTGGGGGCTTGTGACATCACGGGTAGGTAAGAATTGTAGCGAGTAGTGACGTCACACGAGTTTTCAACGCACTATATCGTCTTCATTTTTAGTTAACGTGAAAAAAAAAACACGCGTCCAATATTTTTTGGAAATCTATCTGATGGATTTTTTTAGTTAACTACCCTATTCCACAACCTGATTCAGCCAGGTTGCAGAATTATTTGAAAGAAATGAACCAATCATCTGCTCAAAAACCAACCATTATTACAAACTATCAATGGACCACAAAGCCTAAGCATGGCCATTACTGATAGACGCGACAATTATACAAAGCCACTCGCTGCCAAAAGTCAGTTACTTAATATTTTACCAACCGCTTATGGTGTGTGGTGTGTCTGCACCGGCAAGCCATATCGATTTTCTAGCCGGCCCATCGTTTATATTCCAAGTTTAGAATTGTCCTTCATTTTAACGGACGGCATGGAAAATGTATGGTCCGCCTTAATCGGGTGTGCGTCACTACCTTGCATGTCTTGAGTTTCGTTGGAAATCATTTTACTGAAGGTTGTGTATTTTATTTTATGCACATCACTACGTAGTATAAAACAAAGTCGCTTCCCGCTGTCTCTCTGTCCCTATGTATGCTTAGATATTTTACACTACGCAACGGATTTTGATCCGGTTTCTTTTAATAGATACAGTGATTCAAGAGGAAGGTTTATAATTATGTACAATATATGCATAATATAATAGAGGTTTAGTATCAGCATTGCACCCATGCGGAGCCGGGGCGGGTCGCTAGTAATATCTAGAACGTTTTAGGTATCTTAAATACATAGTAATTCCCCTCTGTGCCTTAGAAAGCACGATAAGCCGTTGATGCCGGTTCTTATTTGCAGATCATTGACAGTCGATGGTCAGAAGCCAGAATATCATATATCAGACTTGTCCAGAGGTAGGTAATCTGCTACCTACCTCTTGGTGTTGGTGTTTGTGTTGTTCAGATGAGCAGTCTCTCCTCTTAAAATGTATTTAGCTGCCTTCGATTGCACTGAAAGTCGTCCTCAACATATTTGGGAAAGGCTAGGGTTGCACAATTTGTTCGAAAGATTTACCGCGGCCCTAGAACACAAAGGGCGTTGGGAGGAACATGGATGAGTTTTAGTCAGTAAGAGTCTGACACTCCCTTCCGCTCCGCCCAGATCGTTAGAAGTCATTTGATGATTTCCCATCCATAAAAAAGGCTGGCAACTTGAAATATATTTTCATAGTTTCAGCCTGCGGCTGCGTCTGTATGACAATTCCAAATGACCAATGGCTTTTACTCAAGTAGAGTGGGAGATTGACGCATATTTATCAAAATTCAGAGTCATCATCATCATCATCATCAACAGCCTGTTGCAGTCCACTGCTGGACATAAACCTCTCCAATTGCACGCCACTTAGATTATTTTTGGCTTGTCGCATCCAGTTTCTGCCAGCCGTCTTGCGCAAATCGTCACTCCACCGTGCCTGAGGACGTCCTACACTACGTTTGCCGAGACGCGGTCTCCACTCTAGAACTCGTTTACCCCTCGTTTACGGTTGTTGGTTCTACGACGAATATGGCCAGCCCACTGCCACTTCAGCTTACTAATCCGGTGGGCTATATCGATGACCTTGGTTCTCTGATGGATAACCTCATTTCTGATGCGATCCCTCAGAGACACACCGAGCATAGCCCTTTCCATAGCCCGCTGAGCGACTTTGAGCTTGTGGACCATAGGAGCCGTTAGTGTTCACGTTTCGGCTCCGTGTGCCATGACGGGTAGGACGTAATGATTGAAGACTAAGACTCGACGTAGCTTCCCAAATGCCGCCCAGCCTAACTGAATGTGAAAATTCAAAGTGCGGAAACTAAAAAATTATAATTATGTCATGTATGCTAAAACAGTCATTTAATATCACAGACACTGTCATACAAGGCCGTTGCCTTCAAACAGCTAACCCATTTCGCTTAGCCGAGTCAGTCGCAACTTGTAAGTCATCCATTCATTCGCAAGGCGACAAGCGAACGAAGATACAAATAAATCTAAATGTAACATGAATAATTCAGCATGAATAATGTCGTTGTTTACCTGAGGAGAAAATGGTGACCGAAAAATGTAGTGACATGTAAAACGATGTAGTGAGAAGTACCTAGGGATGTTCTGTAGACGTGTTTTGTTACTTGAAGTTACTGCAAAATAAATGTATTTTCATTCTAAATAAATAAACGGAAGCCATCTTACGGAAATGGAGGCGCTGCAGGGCCTCAAGTCTGCTATTACAATAGTGTCAGAATGGTCTATCATTGATTTCATAATGGTTGATTTTGACAACTTTGGTAATCTACTAATATAAAAGCGTCAATATGACTTTCTAATGGTCAACCACTGACAGTCCATTGAAATAAATGCCATAGCATGGTAATCTCGTAAACAATGACAAATAAATGACAGATGTAAATTTTGGCAGTCATTCCTTTTAGTAGCTCGATTATCAAAAAGTATTACGAGACCATTAACCGACCAATGATCGACCATTATGAATTTAGCAGATTACGAACTTTTAGCAAAATGACAATGGGATCGTGTTGGAATGACTTTATAAAAGTAGCAGACTTGGGGCCCTGGGCTTTAGTTCGACGAAGTGATTACCTTTTTTTCTGGTTGGGAAATCATTAAATGATTTCTCTCGCTCTGGGCGAAGCGGAAGGGAGTGTCAGACCCTTACTTACTCAACCGAGTTCCTTCTAGTGCGCTTTGCGTTACAGGGCCGCGGTGACTCTTTCGAAAAAAATCCGCAACACGAAGTGATTAGAGTTTTTTTTTTACAATCACTATCGCCAGGCCTTATGTGATAGAACGAGTATGACACTTGTATAGAGTCTCTTGACCTCCATAGATACTAATTTGATAGCTGGATTAAAAAATCAAGGTGTCTTTTTTAATGGCTCATAAATCACTCTTGTATTCTTTTATTTACATGAAAGGTTCTTAATTAAAAACATAACTAAAAATAGGTGAAGAATATCCATAGGACTTACACCCAAAACAATAAATGTGTTTTACTATCGAATAAATGGATCTCACTATAGAAAAACGTATAAATAAATCTGAAAGGCTTTTTAATATATTCATCAGAGACAAAAATGAAGCTTCACAGTTAAATTTAGAAAAATAAGTCTAGTACGCCCACATAATTATGTTCTATAGAAATGAACGTTTGCAAACATATTCCCTACTATCAGCGCCCCGCGGTTTCAACCACGTTGACGCCGTTCCCGTGGGAATACAGTGATAAAATATCCTATGACACACACACAAATAATGCGGCTTTCTATTGGTAAAAGAATTTTCAAAATTGGTTTAGTTGATGCAGAGATTACCCCCTACAAACTTACAACATAAAATAGTCACCAATTTCAAAATATGTCCTTAATTATAATACATAAAACAAAACATTACTAGCTGACCCTCGCAACATCGTTAGTGTCATATTTTTCATGACTGCTCCGCTACTATTGGTTTTAGCGTGACGATATATAGCATATAGCGTTCCTCGATAAATGGACTATCTAACACTGAAAGATTTTTTCAAATTGGACCAGTAGTTCCTGAGATAAGAGCGTTCAAGCAAACAAACATATATTAGTATATTAGTATGATACATACTCGTATGTATATATTAAGATTGTTGCAGACAGCAGCACTACTTAGTATTAAAATATCAATCTATCTGAAAAGTTACCAATTTTCTTAATATTCCCACTAATTACAATTCTCCCTAATCAACCATGATTAATATTATTTCTCATAAAAACATAAATATAGCAGAATATTACTTCAATTTAATAGTTAATGTGTTATTTATGGTCACAAGCGAGTCATAAAAATGATATAATCATGACGTTAACCTTGTTATGGCGTGGGCTGTTTGTTGTCATAATGAGTTGGAGACGTTAGGACAATGCGCCAACGTCGTAGGAGATGGTTTAGAAATTGGCCTCGTTATTTATGTTTGCAATCTATACTATATATAATACTAGCAGCGCCCCACGGTTTCACCCGCGTATTTCCCGTTCCCGTGGGAATACGGGGATAAAATATAGCCTATGTTACTCGGGGTAAATGTAGATTTCTAGTGGTGAAAGAATTTTTTAATTCGGTCCAGTAGTTTTTGAGTTTATTCGTTACATAAAAAATACAAATCTTTCCTCTATAAAATTTATACTAGATAAATATACAATATACATACCTATTTTCTAATTATATAGATAATAATATAAAGCTGAAGGGTTTTTTTGTTTGGTTGGTTGAACGCGCAAAACTCAGGAACTGCTGGGTCGAATTAAAAAAATATTATATAATTATTTTTTTCAAATATATAATTCATTTTGTTTGATTTGGATTAAATTAAGGCTGGTGATTTCTGATAAAGTAGCTATAATGAACAACCATCGAAATCATTCTCGTTAGTTCTAGTTACGTTGATTTACCTAAGAAAGTAAATACTAAGTAATTTCCATGATATCATGACATTCGAGGGACAGGCTTATCTAGATAAATCAGTTCCAATGAATTTATCTCAGAAAACCAAAAAAAAAATCAATTTAAATCTATATTGACATACATATGTATCTACAAAACTAATTTTGACAATTGCAAATGACTTTCGCAGACACTCTTGGCGTTTTCGCCTTAAGGTGACAAATCCAATTTTAACTGTGACTGAACGTGGAGAACATTTGTTGCCGACTGTACCGTTACCTTCAATAACGTTGTATAACGTACATATAAGGGGGCCGATTGATATGGTCCAAGTTATGAGATAGAGCGATTTGTACTGTGAACGGTACTTGATTATTGATCAAGTCATTTCTTCGGGCTTCATCTGAAGAAGAAAAAATATTTGTAATAAAGTTAAACTAAAAATCGTATTAGTAGTCTTAAATATTACTCAATACTCAATACTCAAAGCATTTATTTCAATTAAACCCTTTACAGGCACTTTTGAATTGTCAAGTCGAAAGAGGTGAAACTATCTGCACGTTCCAAAGCGTAGATCTCTATGGAGAAGAACGTGCAAGAAACTCCACGGACACTCTTTTAAATCATGTTCTGCTATGCTGCTCCGCTATATTATGCTGTTCCGTCATGTTTTTAGTGTAATATTGTTTTGTTGTGTTATCTGGTTTATAACTAATTAAGCTGAAAATCAGCAATATATCAAAGTTTATAAAAATTGCGTCGAAGAAGTGGCTGTGGAGGTCAGCCACTTCACGTAACATACTGGTATTCAGCTGAATACGGTTTGACTGAAAGCTGACCCCGATAAAGTTGGGAAAAGGTTATGAGGGGTGAAGATGAATAAGTGACTTAACAAACTTCTCAGCAACACAGCTGTCAGAATCATGCCCTAACAGCTGAATAGGAGGATTTGTATGTGACAAACAGAGGACTCATTCCACTATTATTTTAAGCAACATTCACATTCATGTCTCTATCTATCAAAAAAGCCTCAATTTCCATACATTTTTGGCAGATTACGACTGACATGGGAATGCAAACGTTGCTTAAAAATTAATTGAATTAGCACCCAGACTTGCCTGATCTGGACTCAGACTGTTGATGTTGTTTTTTTTATTATTTTTGGTAGCTTAGACAAAAACAAAGGTTGAACAGCTCTTCATGGCAGGGTTCTCAGACACAATTATTTTTGAAGTAAAAACTCTTTAGCATCATTGTGATTTGAAAGTTTATGAAACGAAAAAGCGACTGTAAAAAGAGACAGACACATAAATTCATATTGTGTCTGTCTCTTTTTACTGTCGCTTCGTCTCGTTATCTTGAAGCCAAAATTTTTGAAGGTTTCACTTCTACCACGTGTGAATTGCACACATGTATTTTTTTCTTTTTCTTATGATTTGGACCAAACAAAGCAATTGAAATGGTAAAATGTTCATATGAAGGAGGAAGGTAGGTCGTAAAGATAATTTAGAAATGTTTCACGGTCCACAACAGAAGGCGCCGAGGGCTCAATATGTTACATAAATTGCGTCATTGGTGTTGTGCCAATACGATTTGCTACTTGATAAAACTAACTTTTGCTCGTACCATCGCTCGCATTCAAATATATATATATTTAAAGTAGCCTATAGCCGTTTCCAGAGTTTCATCTCTACCAGGGAACTTGTTCAAAAGAGACACCGCGGAACTGGAACGCAAAGAAGACGAATGGGTTATAGTCAGTAAGAGTCTGACACCCTCTTCCGCGGTGATTTCCCTGCTTTAAAAAAGAAAAAGTTTATCATCTATCCCTGCATTAAAATTCATCAAAATTGATTCAGCTATTTAGGTGTGAAAGCATAACGAATAAACTCATTTTCGCATGTATACTATCAATTAGAATATGTCCTTTTTTTCTTTCTAAACAATCATATATTTTTTACTCAGAAAACATCCCTATTGTATGGACTTCAAAAGAGACCTCTGAGTTTGTTTCAGTGTTTTTTCTCAGGGTAGTCAGCTAAGAAACACCGGCCTCATCTAGTTTTTATAACGGCCAAAAACGATTGACGTGTAAAAGTGTTTTTTACAACCTACATACAAAATAAAAATCATTTATCAATGCACGTTGTTGACTTTTTCAACACGACATCAGATCGCGACATAATGTCACAACGTACCACGGCCTGCCTTCTGTATATATGTGTTTACCCAGGTACCATCCATGAGATAATTCGTACTGATGTGGATCTCTTTACTGGTTCTTTGGCCTCAGTTAGGTATGCACTCAAGGTTAAGATAAAATAACTGCAGTATAGTTTTAAATAATCGCATTACTTAACTTTTTGCTTGTTAAATAAGTTTGTCATTTTTATTTTTCAAATATTTTATATTATATTAATTTAATTTTTGTAAAAGTTACGTAAAATATTTGTTATATTTTAATTTAAGCAATAAGACAATATGTTTAACTTTAAATATGCATGCAGTATTCACATCTAGTAGGTGTCAGTCATTTGTTTTGTAAACAAAGTCTTAATTTAAGTATGCATGATTGTACATCAGTTTTGTGAAACATAAATTTAAAAAAAAATCAGTGATACAAGGGCGTTGATGGCCTACCTTGAGGAGCTGGGATGTATCTAATGACTTACTTGTCCCACCCGTACGCAAAGTACGCGATTGTTCAGGAGTTGCGGACACCAGCCCAACTTACGCATATGGATGTGTTTTGGCCCTTAGGCTCACGCTTAAAAAAAAAAAAAAACTATGGAAAACTTTCCACATTACATCATCTTCTGCCTAGCCTTTTCCCAACCATATTGGGGTCGGCTTCCAGTCACACCGGCTTCAGCTGAATACCAGTATTTTACGTGGAGCGGCTGCCTACTAGACCCCACAACCCATTAACTGGGTAACACGGTACTTCTTGGCCAGACTGGAATGAGATTTACTGGTTTCTTATAATCCGTAACGACTGCCATAAATGTACAAATGACAGCCGGGACCAACGGCTTAACGTCCTTTCCGAAGCACGGAGGAAAATCGGTATGTTAAGATGGTCACCCATCCACAGACCAACCTTGGCAAGCGTTGCTTAACCTTGAAGTTCGACCCGTGCGGCTGTTATTTTTCAGCCACAAGCTCCTTATTACCTAAGGAGGTACATATCTACCATATTGTAAAGTAATCAACGAATCGATACTGGTATATTTACGCTATTTGCTGACGTCATGGTAACCCAATTACAGGTCTAATACCTTTTTGTCTAGACGCTAAGTCGGCAAACTGTCACCTACTTTTACACTATTACACCGTGGTAGACTTCCAAACGACTTCAGTATCAGACGTACTATAATGAATTGTTAAAAACTAGTTTTCTCCTATAGTTTCTCCCTAGTTTTCCAAATTGCGATGAAGTTTACGCAGTCTTCTACCAGGCCATATCTTTTAAATAATCTGGTATTGAGAATTTTTAGATAACTCGGTGTTCTATTAAATATTTCTACACACATATATAAACAGCTTTTATTATATTTAGCTAGCCTTGGCATGACATCCAGCACGAGCCTGTGGGGGTCGCGCCGGATTCCAGGATGTAGATCGTCTGCTTTTGTAAATAATTCCTTATTCTTCCACACAAACATACATATCTCATATGTATATATAAAAGAGACGGTAGCGGTAACAAACCAAGTTTCTGAAATACAGGCCGACAAGAGTCGTCGAGTTGAAGTCTATAGATTGCTCGAATGCATTTTTTTTGTGCAACAAATGGTCTATTTCTGATTGGTCATGATTGCCAGATGATCTACAATGTGGATTGTGGATGCTTGACACAGTCCGAAGGGGGCCCAAAAGACCCCGCAGAAGACGAGCGACGGATAAAATAAAAGAAACATTGAAAGAAAGAAAGAAAGAAAGAAAGAAAAATATTTATTTAGGACTCGCACATTAAACAAAGAAAAATAAAATAAAAGTATTATTAATTTAAAACTGTGCGAGGCCAAAAAAGGTCCCCATCTCAGCATATGCTGAGATTGCAGCATTGCTCTTCATTAGCAATTAGCAAAACTTTAGGATGTAAGGAAACGCCTTTTCCTAGCAGTGTGATGACGCACGCTATCAGGTTTATCCTGCAGCTTTGCTCTCGTAGTTTATTTCCAAAAGGACAGTGAGTTGTTCGTGATGAACAAGTAACCTATGATACTCAGCGACACATATAGAGATTTTCCTGGTTTCCTAAAATGCCTTCGTAGGAACCCGAACAACTAGGGGCCCATAGGGTCAGTGTCTGCTAGGGTTGCGGAATTTGTTCGAAAGAGTCACCGCGGCTCTGGAACTTAAAGGGCACTAGAAGGATCACGGGTGGGTTTTAGTCAGTAGGAGTCTGACACTCCCTTTCGCTACAACCAGAGTGGAATAAGTCATTTGATGATTTCGCATCCAGAAGAAATAGAACCATCAGCAAATTGTGAACAACTATAAATATTCCAGACGAAAATCGTCTGAAATATTATATGCCTTAGCCGTTTTGTAAATGAGAATGCTAAAAAAATCTGATGAGACAAAGAACGCTATTGGCAAGCAAAGCAAAACTGGAACAATGGCGACTAATCCAAATCCAACAATTCCATTACTTTATCTTGGACCATTCTCCAAATCCGTAAAAACACCGATCCATAATCCTGCGAATCGTTAACAGATAATCTACTACAAACGTTCTTATTCATCCGAAATTCCTTTTATACTAAGATTTATTTTTACACGGATTCCGTTAACACAGATTAGTATTCTTCCCCTGCCTTCCTATAATCCCATAATTCAGTTAAGAGACGTTTCTCCAATTAGTTTGGTACGGTGAAATTAGATTAAAAACGTGTGTGGAACTATGTTTGCAATTCCAAAGACTAACATGAGTCTCTAGACATAGTGCCATAGAAATATAGTGCCATTATATCAGCGAAGGTCTGTCTAATAGAGAATATTACAAAAAACTGTGCGTAGGTGGCGCCACTAGCACAAACCATAAACAAACGGCCATGATTCGTCATGTCAGTTTTATTTAGTACAAATATTCTGTGAAAAATTATTACTTCAATTCAATTGTTTTATTATTATTTATTTATGTATAAAAAAATGTTCCCTTGTTTCGCAGGTAGAAAGCGCATTGCGCGCAAAAAGAATTCGCAGCAAACGTTTTGCATAATATTTGGTCCTTGTATTTTTATTTCACATAATTAATATTGTTCCAACGACTATTTGCTTGGTTGAAATATATTTCACATAAATACAATACACAAGTAAGTATTCTGCGTATTGATTATTCCATAAAATGATAATATAAGAAAAATATTATGTTGAAACGAAATTCTATAAAACTGACATCTAAAAAATAACGTACAGCCAAAAAATTCATGGGTAAAGCGGGAGCTTATGTATTTTACACTTTTTAAATTCACCCAAATTTTTCAGTTCAGTTCATTAATTTTTTGCTCGCAAAGCAGCATTAAGAAAATTACGTCAGTGATTCATGACTTTCATTAAATTATTGTTCCCGATGGACATTCCAGCGCTTCGCCTCATATTTATATATATAAATATGCAGGTATATTTTTTAGTGTTGTATCATTGATGTAGTCACGTATTTGCTAACGATGTGTCAGAACCAAAAAAAATATATACAGGGTTATTTGTAAAACACCAACAACCTCTGAAGAGGTCATTGTACTCATCATTATGAACAAATTTTACTATGGGAACAACCCTGAAATCGCCAAAAAAAGTCAGCCGTTCCCTACATTTATGTTCGTATTACTAATCAAAATGTAGGGAGCAGCTGACTTTTTTTCGCGATTTCAGGTTTGGTCTTATAGTAAAAGTTGTGATCATAAAGTGGTGTCATCAAATAACTTCTCCCGCTCTGGGTGGAGCGGAATTGAGTGTCAGACTCTTACCGATTGAAACCCACCCGTGTTCCTCCTAATGCCGTTTGCGTTCCAGGGCCGTTGTTACTCTTTCGAAAAAAATTGCGGAACTTCTTTCCGTTAATTTGACCTACGTTACATCCCTAGTACTTCCACTTGTATTATTAAATTACTTGTAGTAATATTTTAACTCCGCTGCATGCAACTGACATTTTATTAAACTGCAGTCACTTGGGTCTTATATTAAAATTATAATATTATTACTGAAGAAAAGTATAATGATTCTAAGAAGTGATAAAAACACTTTTAACATGAAGTACAGCAGCACGGGTCGATCATCAAGGTTAAGCAACGCTTGCCAAGGTTGATCTGTGGATGGATTACCATCTAAACATACCGAGTTTCCTCCGTGCCTCGGAAAGCACGCTAGCTGTTGGTCCCGACTGTCATTTGTAGATCTTTGGCAGTCGTTACGGACTGTCAGAAGCCAGTGAATCTGACTCCAGTGATGCCAAGAAGTTTTACCGCGTTACCCAGTTAATGGGTTGTGAAGAGCTGGTAGGCAGCCGCTCCACGTTAAATACTGGAATTCAGCTGAATCAATGACTGGAAGTCGACCCCAATATAGTTGGGAGCACTCATTGAGCGCATTTAGACCATTTTAATGGGCGGAAAACAAGATTGAAATGTTTAAGTACCATGAAAATGACGTGGCCGTCCTTAATCAAGAACACTACTTAGCCAAATATTAAAACGTCGAACGATCTCTATTTCTAGACAAAAACAGTTAAAAAACAGCGATCAATCTTGATCTCCGTTTAACACTCACTTCCCGAAACTCCAAAAACTAAAGAATATTCAAATCCCTCTAGAGAAAACGCTATAAATCTCTTTTTCCGTAAATCATAGAACCTTACTGTCTAAAAAACTGGCTAAGAGCGAGTCGCGCTGTAACAGTAGGGATTCCGTTATTGCGTATCTTTTTAAACTAAAGGGAGCAGAAAAAACTGGAAACAACTGAACAGACCGACAACAAATTAAGTCTTTTTTCTCTTTACATAAAAAGGGACTATTTGTTTTCAGTCTTTTTATCTTGTTTTCTACTTCAAGAAATGCTGAAGCATCTATCAAGTTGAATTTAATATAACATGCTTAGTTAACGGTCCCTTTGAGATGGAAATAACTGGCTTCATGAAAAACATTTAATGCGACTCATACAAGAAACTAAACATTATATTTATTTATTATATAATATCGTTCACTTTATGATATACAATAAAGAATTATTATGATAAAAACAGAAAAACACAATTGGTAGTGTACTATCGTTATAAATAATATTAATTTTTCATAATAAATTAAAACACATAAATAAAATACTAATAAATATCAAATCTATACTAATATTATAAAGCTGAAGAGTTTGTTTGTTTGTTTGTTTGTTTGTTTGTTTGTTTGAACGCGCTAATCTCAGGAACTACTGGTCCGATTTGAAAAAATCTTTCAGTGTTAGATAGCCCATTTATCGAGGAAGGCTATAGGCTATATATCATCACGCTAAGACCAATAGGAGCGGAGCAGCGATAAAGAATGTTTTAAAATCGGGGATTCCACGGGGACGAAGTCGCGGGCAGCAGCTAGTACATATATAATTGCAAAAGGAGCGGAAAAATTAGAGCGAAAAGTAATGCTCCTTCACCATTTTTTTTAACGTTGGTTGGGGAGCACGCCTCATTTCCATTGGTAATGCATTCCACAAACAAGCTGCTTCCTCGATAAATCTTTTAGTTCACAAAAACTAAAATATTTATTGAGGAAGGAATTGGAATGCATACGAATACTTAATTTTAGATTTCCGATGATCTCAAGGAACTAGAAAGCGTGTCACAGAGGAACTGAAAGCGTTCTTTAAGATAAAATGGGGTAGTAGAAGGATTATTAAAGAGCACATTATAAATTTCAACTATTTCAAACCTACAAACTACTTCTCCCTCATTTCTAGTTATTTTCCTTTTGTGGTACGGAACCCTAAAAAGAATTTAAAAGATGCACAGCTCAGCACGTTTAGACGGCCACCATTTATCAAACGTCACTTTAAGAATTGAGAGCAAAAACTGGCCTGTCCCACAGTTTAGCATACGCCAGGGCCGGATTAAGGACGGGTCACACAAAAAGAAGTTGTGGTATTCAGTTGTCTAGGATGGCGGGTCTAGAGATAATTAATAGCTTTTATATGCTTTTAGATGACTGCCACGGAAGGAAGGTTATCTTCTTGTATTTTTGTGTTTGATATAAGTAATATAAACTTATCGTGTATATTATTTTTTCTTTTCTTTTTTGACTTTTTTCTTCAGTTTAATTTTAATGGATTTGCACGAAATCCTGATATAAGTACATATAATTTGCGTTAAGTAAGTGAAAATGTTTTCGTGAAACGTAGCTTTTGGTGCTTATTTTTTTTCTTTTATACTCGACTAGCGGCCCGTCCTAGCTTCGCACGGTTTTACGTTTACTTATTCTAATATAACCTATATTACTCAGAGATAATGTAGCATTCTATTGATATTCGAAATTAGTCCAGTAGTTTCGGATTTGATATAAATCTTTCCTCTTTATAGTAAAAAAACTTAAAAACAATAACAATAATATATAATATGTGACTTATAATCAGTAACTTTGTAAACTGGTTTACTCATAACAATGATGTCACTCTCAAAACCTGTAATTTTACTATCAGTGTATCCGGCGTAATTTTTGTTAGTAAACCATACAACTTTGCCTCATCTGAAATATCAACTGTACACATCTACGAGCGCTCCAATTAGCAACATCCGGCATCTCCACGAGATGCTAGCAAAGTGTGCACCACTTAAAATCTTTCACCGCCATTTTTATTTTTCATCTTTATAGTTGGCCTCCATAAGTTCTTAGCAAGCTTGGTTGACAACGCAATATAATCTAAAGTATTACTCGTAAATAAAGAGTTATTTTTATTTGGATTCCAAAAGTCCACGTACTCGTGAGTCTGTCCGTCTGTCACTGTCGATTTGTTTCAAATCTACGGGACCGATTCAGTTACAAGTTGGAATTTGGTATAATAGTAACCTTCGGCGACCCAAAGACAAATAAATATATTTTGAGTACGAGTCTCTTTTGAGAGACAAATTAGAAAATAAAAACTTCTACAGTGAAATACAACCGATTTCTAAACAAAAAAAAAACACAACAATTATAAAATAACTTTAATTTCGAAATTTTGTTGTATTTTTTTTTTTGTAAAAATGATATTTTTCTTCATTTTTTTTCAATCACCCACAAATAAACGTGCCCATGACAGCGTACGTTTTATAAAATTGTGTAAACAATAAACAGACTTGCAAGTTCACCAGTCCCGGAAAATGTTCTATCATTTATTGAAGAATTCTGTTTCCTATCTCTGTTCTTCATTAGATCTTTACCAAACTTGAAAACCCCTTGAAATACTAAGATGCTCTTCCAAATTTTTTTTTGTTTTCATTTTACATCGACAAGTGAGAATGAGAACATTATCAATGCAATTTAAATAGAACCACACGGCAAGTACCAGCTTTAGAATTTAGAAAGAATAATCAAAAACGGTTCACCCAGTAAAAAGTTACGAGGTAAGACACATACACAAAAAAAAAATACAGTGGACTTGAGAACCTTCTCCTTTTTTGGAAGTCAGTTAAAAATGTCATATTACATTTCAAAAGAAAAGGCTTAATATGAAAGGCTCCATTCACTTTTTGTTTTAAATATCTTTGTAAAAGATTCGATTATATTTTTATAGAAAACTGGATAAGGTCACTGGAGTGAAACTGACAGAATATGAAAGTTTATAGTTCGTGAATCTGAGGGAAATGGCTGATTTTTAATAGACGACCTCTCTCAGTACAAAATAGAAATCTGCAATTTACAACATCCACGAATATAATTGCAACAATGAAATAGCAAGATTCATGTCATACCTCATAAAATATTTCATTTCCAACGCGAACAATAAGAGCACATAAAATGCACATACGAAATACAATAAAATTATTTATTACATCCTAAATCACAACACAATACCGTACATTTTATGCACCCCTTACCTAACTGATACGGACCTGAACTTTCCTAGGATATTAAACATTGTCGGGATACTTGGGAGTAGGCAATAAGTAAGGCGTAATCCGTTTTATTTTTAATGTTTGGAATGGTTCAAGGAATATGTGGCACAGATTGCACGTGTTATGTGTCCGCCCACTGCAAGCACAGGATCATGCTGAATGGGAGACTTATTGCCACCACATACACATTTACTTTTGTTTTTTAATATTTATTTTACTTCAGGTTTATGATTCTGTAAGCATAGAATGGAATAGAATACTCTTTATTTTGTACCTACACCATATAAGTTACAGAAAATATAGATGAAGAAAACATTACATAGGGTGACACAATGATCGGCCTTATCGCTAAAAGCATGTCAGTTCTGTGACAGTAAATATCAGTTTTTCTTTCTTTTACACGATTGCCCAAAAAAGGAGTGTTACGTTTTCAGGGTTCATGTATGTATGTATGTTTGTGAGTTTCTCTATTCCATATCGTTAGAAACGTTGAGTTATCCCGGGTAACATAGGCTAATGAAAGTTTTAAACAATAAAAAGGGGGAGCCAAGGTTTCATGAAAATTACGACTACCGTACGTACGTTTTGACATGACAGGCGTGTTATTTTTTTGCTGTTTTATTTGAATAGTCTAAGTATAATTTTGTGTCAGAAAAATTGTGTCGAAATCAACATAGTTGAGAAAGGCGAGGCAGATTTATTAAGAACTGAATCATATCCCTTAATTATTTTTTTTAACCCCGGATAATAACTCCTTAGTTTTTTGAACCGAATATTATGATTTTCTCTCATTGGCAAATTTAATTTTGGTACCGTATTTCAAGGCTCGCTACAAAATTGTGCTTATATCATACTTGTAACAGTTGCACCAGTATTTTCCCGACATCTTTTTTTATTTCTTTTTCTTTCGTTTAATACGTCCCTGGCCTTTACCCAGGATATTAAACATTGCCTGAATACTCGCAAGTAATAAGTTCTAAGACGCTGCCATCCGATTTGTTCGTGGCATTATTACTTGCGTGATACTGGTATGTCTTGACTTGATCAACGCATCTTTTGGGTTTCTTGTACGTTTTTTGATTGTGTCTTATAATATTACTAGCGACACGCCACGACTTCGCACGGGTGAAATGTAGATACTAATGTTTTCTCTATGTATTATACATATAAACCTTACTCTTGATTCACTCTATCTCTAAAAAATATCATCAAAATCCGTTGCGCAGTTTTAAAGATCTAAGCATACATAAGGACGGGCAGACAGCGGGAAGGGACTTTGTTTTATGCTATGTAGTTATTTTATTATATTAATGTAATTTATGCAAGTTTTTGCCGTGGTTTCGTTTCAATTGCTTTTCGTACAAGAATCGTGGAATAAATAGTAGCATTATGTTACTAAACGATAGTATACTTTTTTTATTTAACAATTTTTCTATCAATGAAAGAACTTTATAAATCGGTTTTTATTGTTAGTTTTTGGAACATGCATAGTTAATCATGTTAACTTGAACGTCGATATGCAATCAAACTAATTGAGGGTCGCCTGTTGACGTCTCTATCAAAAAAGATCTATAAAAATATCTATCTATCAAAAAACCTCTTTTTCCAATCATTTACGTTAAAGACTCGCGCCAGACAAAGGTTCTAGACTCCGTGTCATTATGTCGGCTACAACAACTATCATAAATGTATGGGATTGACATTCGCTTCCAAAATATCAAATGGTCAAACACATAGGTACAATAAAGAGGTTTCCTGAATAAAAATATGATTCTTTTTAGCCCGTCATCGCGTCAGTTACATTATATCGAAAAATATGTACACGTATTTTTTGCTTTATCAAATTTATAAAAGTTGACGAAGATAAAAATAATTAAAGATACGAGTATAGGAGTGGGACCTTGTGCCGTCACGTCGTGGTACAAATTGTAGCGAATAGTGAAGTCACACGAGTGTTCAACGCTCTATTTACGTTTACGTGATAAAATAAAAAACACGTGTCCATTATTTTTTGGAAATCTATGTGACTGACTAATTAGATTTTTATTCGACAAAAACCCTATTAATCTTTTCAACTATCGCTATCGCTGATGAAATGGCACTTTGTCTAAAACCTTCGGCCTTCAGTGTTTCTTATGATTGCAAAAACATGTCAAAATTACCAATTAAGTTGGTAAAGCTGTATTTTATAATTCACTTACATAAATGCTTAGGATAGGTAGAAGTTGGCTGACGCATTAGCATATTATACGAGCTTCGGGTTCGTGAAACTTAAAACAGCCGATTAAATAAACAAAACTAGTCGTTTTATTAAATAACACAAATTATAAAACACAATTGCACTAATACTCTGACTGATCACTTCAATTCTCAGTTGAATATCGCTCTCGAAGTTATCGCTAGTATCGCAAATCCTACACTGACTCGGTCGCGGCCAGTCGCGGACTATACGGGCCTTATTGATGGCGTCAGTTAATTCTAGAACCCTCTAACGATACAAGAAACTCATAAACTTGTTAATACAAAATCAATTCCAGACAATCCCATAAGTAAACCTCTAAAATGCACGAAATCGCTTCCACCAAAATGGGGTGTAAATCACATACATTATTCTTATGGGAATTTAATCGTATTATAAGTTAAGACATGAAGCTGAAACGTGAAAGTTATAGCGGGCTATTATGGTGGGATCAGGGCCTTATGGCAGTTATTGAGAATTTAATAAGAAGCGTGATTTATTTTGTGTTTTGGTAACTTATTTAGGCCCAAATATTGTGCCGTTGGGGTTTATGGGTATAATAATATGTACAGTTACAAATAACAAGTAGCGCCCCGCGGTTTCATCCGCGTAGTTCGCGTTCCCATGGGAATACGGGGATAGAAAGTAGCCTATGTTACTCGCTGATCATGTACCTTTCTTTTGGTGAAAAATGGTAACAATCGGTTCAGTAGTTTCGGAGCTTATTTAGTACAAACAAGCAAGAAATCTTTCCTCCGTATAATACTAATGTTAATAGTAAAAATAACAGTTGAACGATCAAAAAGAAGAATCAATGCTACCTGAGATTGGCCCGCGGATGGGTGACCATCTTAACCTTGGATTCATGGGTTTCCTGCGTGCCTTGAATAGCGTCCGGCTGTCATTAGTACCTACATTTTGATAGAAATCATTAGAAGTCTAGAATTCTGACACCATTTTTGCCGTGGGGTATCGTGTTGCCCAGTTACTGGGTTGTGGAGATCAAATAGGCAATCGCTTAATGCAAAATACTGTTAATGATCCGACCCCAACATTCCTCCAAGACCTCCAGAACCCATTAACTGGGGAGCACGGTACTTCTTGGCAAGACTGGTGTCAGATTTTCTGGCTTCTGACAATCCGTAACGACTGCCAAAGATCTCCAAAGGACAGCCGGGACCAACGGTTTAACGTGCTATCCGAGGTACGGAGAAGTCTCGTTATGTTAAAATGGTCACCCATCCACAGACCAACCTCCGCAAGCGTTGCTTAACCTCGAAGATCGACCCGTGCGGTTGTTATAATTTAGCCACGAGCTCCACCATTTTTTTTTAATTTTCTAATAAAGTTACATTCAAAAAAGTTACTAATTATTTTTCCTACATGAAAAGGCAGTAGATACTTAAATATATTAAAGTACCAATAATACAAGATTAATGATACCGCAATCAATTACGATAAGTACCGAAATTAGTAACAAGTAATCGGCACCAGGTGTCCGAAAGAGATAGACCATTTCAATTACGAAAATACTTTACGGGTTAATGCCTGTTTAGTATCGTATAAGGATGCTTTTCTACCAGAGATATGCTAGAGATTTTTTTGATTTTGCATAAACAAATTCTATGTTATACGAAACAAAATTCCAAATAAATTGCATGCATGCTCTTTTAGGGCCAAATTAACAACGCTGAAGTAAATATTTTTTATTTTTTTAAACATGGTGGCCATGATACATTGCATGCAAGATAATAATGAAATACAGAAAAGTTCTAACATGTACAGTCGCATATCGTGGTATACAAATTAGTAGGAAGAGATTGTGCATAAACCGTGATAATATTAATCAAAATTACTTTATAGGCGTTATTACAATTATTCCAAAAGATACAACAGATTCCAATAACATGTCAATAATAAAACATTTTCATATCAAAAACGAAGAAAATTGTTCTCTTTCATAAATTTTTCAGTATTCAATGTTTTCCTTGATTTGGGCAATTTATTATATGGTTTACAGACAGAATAAAATAAATATACAGAATTTCAGAAGCAAGAAAATCTGACACATGTCAGAATAATTAAATAAAATAATCAGTCATGCCAAGATGTACCGTGCTATCCAATCAATGTGGTGTTGAGGTCTGGTAGGCAGCCGCACCACGTAAAATACTGGTATTCAGCAGATTCCGGTTTGAGTGGGAGCTGAGCTCAATAAAAAGGCTAGTGAATAAAACATTTGAGAGCAGTGGTGGCCGGGGAGCAGTGGTGGCCGAGTGGTAACAGATCCGACTTGCGAGTTGTAAGTCGTGGGTTCAAACACAGCCAGGCGCATTACTTTGTGTAATTAATTTCATCACCACTGCTCTCAAAACGGTGAAGGAAAACATCGTGAGGAAACCGGCATGTCCTAGAACCAAAAATTCGAAGACATGTGACATTCACCAACCCGCACTGGGCCCGCGTGGTGGTGGATTACGGCCCATTCCCTCTCCTAGAGAGGAAGCCTGCGCCGCAGCAGTGGGAACGTAAAAAAGGCTAATTATGATATGATATCCACGTTTAGTTTGTATTGTTTATTCTTGCTTTTATTTTATAACTCTGGTGTAAAAGCACCTTTAATCTGTATATTGCGGCAGTAAACTGAGTCATGAAGATCATATAGTGAAGTTTGTGGCATTATAGATCATAAAGCCTGCAAAGGTATATATTTATTTAACTAGCAGCGCCTCGCGGTTTCACCCGCGTAGTTCCCGTTCCCGTGGGAATATGGGGATAAAATATAGCCTATAGCCTTCCTCGATAAATGGGCTATCTAACACTGAAAGATTTTTTCAAATCGGACCAGTAGTTCCTGAGATTAGCGCGTTCAAACAAACAAACAAACAAACAAACAAACAAACAAACAAACAAACAAACAAACAAACAAACAAACTCTTCAGCTTTATAATATTATAGTATAGATGATACGATGAAACAGATTGAATTTATCGACTACAATATGGTTTGTTAAGGGCTCGTGGCTCAGTAATAACCAGTGATTGGAGTAGGTAGAGCCATTTCGGGTCAATGACCTCGAATGTATGTATATGAACACCGGGATTTTGAATGTATCAGGATTATTTTTTGTGTTCGATGTTGGTTTGTTCTTGACTTTGTATTTGATCAGAGATGACAGAAACAAAGTGGACGATGGAATTTTCTTACCTAGACGAAACCTGTTCACTCTAACTTTGAAGAGAGCGTTGAATCCGTTCGGTTGAGTGTGTGGGTTGGGTGGTTTATTTATTAAAAAAAAAGGATTAGTACATTGTTTTTAAATTCGAGTTTATTTTGTATTAAAATAGCTAAGCATCTGAATTTTGAAAGTTTCTAAATTGTATAGTAGGTATACTATACCTAGATAATTTAGAAACGTATATACTCTGGGATTTTAATTTCGATTTTACTTTACCTAATTTAATCTATGTAAAAAATTTACCATAGTTACGTACCACCGCAACCTGTTTCACATATGCTCAGAAATTATAATAATATTAAAATATTTTCATGCGGCCAAATCTACTTTTATCTAAGTTCCGATATTACCCGTGATATACACATGTATGTACATTTGTACATCCAAAAATCATTAACAAATTTATTAAACCCAAAGAATTCTGGGATCTCAGGCATGTCCATAATTGAGAACATGTCCCGAATAGCAGCAAAGTAGCTTTACGTACGCCGATCATTGGTAATAACAGCCACATTTTAATGATTGCCGAGGTTCGGCAGTGGGTAGGGGACCATTTTATCTATCTGCCCTATATTGTCTCACGGCTGGACAAGTTCCTGACCACAATTATAATTATAATTGTTAGTCCCGGTTATAAATAGGGTATTTGACTACAAAATTTTAATAATAAATACTACAGATTGATTTAAAATAATATTGGACGTATTTTTGCTAAAAGATACTTTTCGCTTTATCGCAGTCCAATAGGGTAGTTGACTAAAATAAACTAATTAGTCCGTCAATTGATTTCCAAAAAATATTACACACAGATTTTGTCTTTTTTCACATAAATAAAAAAGAAGAAATATAGTGCGTTAAAAACTCGTGTGACGTCACTTCGTGCTACGATTTTTACCACGCCGTGACGTCACAAACCCTCACTCATGATCTTTGAAGCTTTTTATCTTCGTGAATTATTATAGATTTGATAAAGCAAAAATACGTGTCCAATATTTTTCGATAATCTAACTGACGGACTAAATAGAATAATATTTTTATTCCTCAGGAAACATCCCTATTAGCTTACAAAATGTGCGACAATCTGCCATTTTCGTGTCATTATGATGGTAATTTTTCTCGACATTTGATTGTTCAAAAATGAATAGATTAATATTTATAAATGTATAAAAATGCGAAATACCACTCTCAGATTAATCACGAAATCTCAGAAACTAAAATAACAAACTTAAAATTTGGCTACCTGCCAAATTTTCCTTATCCTCTAAGAATTTTATGAAACTCCACCCCAAAGGGGTATAACCGTATAACGAAAGAAGTGAAGAAAAGAAGTGAACATTGTTTGTACTAAATCTACGCAGATGAAGTCACGGGCGAAGTGCGCAAGCCGACCGAGCGACCATTCATATTTTTATCAAAGACTAGCAGCGCCCCGCGGTTTCATCCGCGTTATTCCCGTTCCCATGGGAATAACGTGAAAGAGATCGCGGAATGCGATAAGACCGCCCATTGTATGTGTTTTAGTTTTTAAGTCTACTTTTTGTGTTACTTTTGGTGTACAATAAAGTATATAATAAATAAAATAAATAAATAAATACAGGGATAAAATATGGCCAATACCACCCGGGGATATTGTAGTTTCCCAACAGTGAAAGAATTTTTCCAATCGGGTCAGCAGTTTCGGAGCCTATTCAATACAAACAAACAATCAAATCTTTCCTCTTTATAATATTAGTATAGATAAAAATATGATTGGTCATATAAATTTATTGTCGCAAACTGTGATTAAAGATACCCAAACCCATCTGAAACATAGCTAATGTAAACTTTACCGTCAGCCACTATTACACACTCATGTTCTATGAAGGCATAGAGAAGAGGTAACTCACAACACGATGTTGAAATAAACAGGCCAAACCGAGCCCACTTAAGGGGTTGTCTGCTGTGCTTTATTGTGGGTATGTCGGTCCGTTAACGATCCAATCTGAGCTTTATGCTAGTGCTTGGCGTAATTTATTTTTAGTGAGTGTGTTTTCGCACTAGTTCGTTGAAGTGATAAAGGTGTGTTAAATGTTGTGTAACGGATAATCTAACTTTATACGATTGTTAAGTTTCGTTTTTATTTTGTTTTAATAATTTATTTTATCTTCTGTTGGTTTTATACTTTCCTAAAAAATATTTTACTATTTAAACTTTATGTACAATAGTGGTACATGGGCGGACTTAATGTAACAAGGCATTCTCTCCCAGTCAACCTTTGGGTTAAAAAGACAACACTGGTTTACAACAAATAAATAAAATATAAAATAATTTTTTTTGAGAAATAAATTACAAATTATACAATCATATAATACTAATAAAATACATATATGTATGCTAAAATAATAAACTAATAAATATGATGTTTTATAATATTTTTTTATGTATAAGAGAACTTATAATAATTATGACGAAGACCAAATTAAAAATGACAGGCTTTTAAGTAGTGTTTACGGATTTTAAATTTAAATTTATTAACAGACATTCGTTCGGTAAATTATTTTATAAGCATTATTTTTTCCATTTAAGTAAATGAACCCTAAAAACATAATTATGATAATTTCCCTTGATATGACCGACATAATAAAACAAAGCTGTTTAGCATACATTTAAGTTGTTCAGCGAAATAATACAAAACTCGCAATAAGACGCCAAGTTGAAAATACGGGCGTTTAAAACACAAATATTGTCAAGCGCAGGAGAGGCCTAATATTGTAAGAAACTTTTGAGGGCTTGGATCTCAAGGGCCATCAAATCCTTCAAGGATTCGACTTGAGAATCTCGGAATGTACTTTGCTTTTGAAAACGATTGTGAATATTTATGTACTTATTTTTGGGCATTTTAATAAACTTAAGTAATAAAAAAACATATTATAAGAAAATTCATCCTCAACGCTGTCAGTTAGTAATATGCCCCAGAGACTGACGGCATTGCCACGGTGCATGGCAATGCTTAGCCTTTGGCGAAAGTAAAAGCCAGCTCTTGGGTCACGGAAAGTGTCAACCAGCCGTTTCCATTTTTTTTTCTCAATGTTTCTTTAAATTGGAGCTGGAGTGGTAGAAATTGATGTTAATTGCACAAGAAACCCACTGTCGGTGTATTTTAGGTTATATATTACGAGAGACTTGCTTTGTCAGCGCTTACGCCCGCGTGAATGTCAAAAATTATCCCAAGGGAACGAACTAACGAGATAAAAATATCCAAGCTATAGTATACCTGTGTTCCACATCTAAATTAGTTCTGTCATTGAGACGTCATGACAGATTAACGAACACCTGGATTTCAAATAATATAGGCTATTTTACAGCCACTTAAAAATAATCCTAGAAAGGACAGTCACTATGGCTATTCCATAGGAACCATTCTAAAAATGACATTCTAGACAGCATACATAATTACATACATATATATATTATTTTATTATGTAAACCTAGTTTTATGTGCATACTGTGGTCCCATTTTAATCACTGTGACTAACGTTATCACTGTTTTTTGGTGGTCCAAATAAGTAAACACGGAAAAAGAAAAAAATAGTATAGGATTGACATCTTCGCCAAAAAAAACTTATTACAAAAAAATACAACCGACTTTTCCACAAAAAATCAAGAAAGTACAAAATAACTTTAATTTCGGAACTCGGTGTTTGTGGTTCCTTTTTCATTTTATGAACACCGACTTCCGAAATTAAAGTTATTTTGTACTTTGTTGATTTTTTGTGGAAAAGTCGGTTGTATTTTTTTGTAAAAAGTTTTTTATTTTTCACTTTTTAGTGGTAACTAAACCCCCTCCCCTCCCCCCACCTAAACGAACCAATTACATTAGTGTAAAAAAAGGCACTGCTCCAATGCAGAGTAAACTAAAAGGTCGTCAATGTAGACAATGTAGATATTTTTTTAGATTTTTCAAAAACCGCTTGTTCGATTTCGATAAAATTTTCATGGGACCATTTGGGAAGTATACCCTTTCCAACAAAAAAAGAATTTTTCAAATCGGTTGGCAAGCGACGGAGTTATGCGCGAACAAACAATAAAAAAAAACATACAAACATCCGAATTGAGAACCTCCTCCTTTTTTAGAAGTCGGTTAAAAACACGGTCATTTGGGAAATCCGACAACGGATTTAGTCGATAGAATGCCTACCTTTACCTAGATCCCGATTCGTACAGCTTTAGCGCTTCGCCTTAAGTTAGTAACACTCAATCTGGGCCTCTTTTACGACTGTTTGCGTTCCACTCCAGCCTTTCATACGAACCAGACATTCGAAGCACGGCAGATTGTGACTGTATCTCCCAAATGTATGTAGGTACTATCAACTGAAAATGCTTTTTGTAGTGTTCAGATGGCCTATTGCGAGTTTTTAACGCACTTAATCGCGTTTACGTAAACGTTCGCTTATGTCAAATTGTATAGAAAAAAAAGGTTTTCCGTCACCAGGTGGCGCTTATTCAGTTACAATACAAATTGATGTTTACGCTAACGCGATCGAGAACGTTACATATGCGCTCTAAGGCAACGAAATGAATAAAACTTCTTGTTGAAGAAAACGAATACGACGTTAGCTCAATTTCGTGTATAAATCTCAATTGCATTTTACAACAGTTCTGTTAACGTGTATTTTTTCTTAGTTTAATTTTAATCCTGTAAAAAATACCGTGAAAATAGGAATATGGGAATTGGGACATGAGCATGTAGATTGATATTTCATTTCAAGCACAGCAGCACTTAGATTTCATGTTGACATTTGCAGAGGGCAATTCTCATCATCATCATCATCATTATATTTTCAGGGAGCTTTCACATTTGGGTATTTTATTAGATATAAAAAATATTATTCTATTTAGTCCGTCCGTTACATATTAAAGAAAATATTGGACACTTATTCTTTGTCATTTTAAATCAGGGTTGAAACTCGTGGGGTCCGAGTGCTCATAACTTATTTAAAGATTTGTCAAGAAATTTAGTTGACACTTTGAGTGACCCAATGGCTGGCTTTTACCGTGGACAATCATTGCCATACAGCGTGGTAATGCTGCCAGCCTTTTGGGTACATTACCAGTGGCCAGCGATGCGGAGGAATTTTTCGACGCCATCTTTTGACTATTTTTAGTTAGTTAAGTGTTTTTTTTTATTTAAGTTTATATAGTGATTATTAAATTGTAAAATTTGACGGACTAATTTGATTTTTTCAGTAAATTTACATCACCAAACAAGACGCAGTATCAAAAAAACGATGTTTTTGAAAATGATTGCTCTTCAGACGATACAGCGTCTTGTTTTCTGATTTAAACGCTTTTAAGCAAAAGAATTGATTTCTTAATATCTTCAAGGTTAAGCAACGCTTACCGAGGTTGGTCTGTGGATGTGTGCCCATTACCATCTCAAGGTTGACTTTAGTTTTATTGCAGACAAAACGGAAATGACAAGATTCCAGCACTATAATGTTATTACGGACCATTTTTACGACTGTCAGGCGTCTGTGCTTTCAACCTAGCGTCACTGAAATTACTCAATAAATGTAGAACCTTCAGGAGCAACAGTAATGAGAATATAGATGTATATACATAGGAGTATATAAAAGAATAATGATTAAAAATTGACCGCCGGTGTCGGGAGCAAGCCAAGCCAAGATGCCGGTGGTTTCTTTCCCAAAAAAATATATTTTGTATTTTATTTATTTATTTTTATTAGGGAAAACAAACAGTAGTATATTATTGTTTTACAAATAGTTCTTAAAACTAAAATTAACGAATATAGCACCCACTACATTTTCCACAGATTACTAAAAAAAGATACTAAATCTGTACGCAGACATTTGCTGTCTAATCGTTATTCAGAAATCAAAGAGAGGTAGGTAAACAAAAATTAGATATTAACTGTAGCTAAGTAATTTGTTAATGAAACAAAAGTAACAAATATCGGAATTGTGAAAAGTGCTCTCCCTTATTATGAATATAATAAAATGCCACATTTCTGTGCCTGGTGAATTTATACAAAATCTTATCTTAAATTCAACTATCGTACAAAGAAAAAATAATAATGTAATGCATCTTACGCAGTCTATTGCCGATCCATCAAAACGTCGATTATGTGTCTTTTAAAACTAACTCTGTTAAGATGAAATATGTCGATTGAACCAAACTGTTCATTGTATGTGTCCACTAAGCGACGGAGTGGAGAACGTTTACCAGAATTGGATTTACATAAGCTGGTAGCAAATAGGCGCCTCGTTCGCACCTCACGCCCACGGGTGGTTCGAGGAACCAGGTAACATAATCTATTAACTAATGGGGGGCAATCAAATTTATTAAGGCATATGTCAAAAAGAGTCATCATATCAAGCAACGTGCGTCTTGATTGAAGGGTCAACATATTGTATTTTTTAAGAAGTAGTTTATAAGATATTTTTTTATGGTAACATCTGTAATGAACGGCGCGAAAGTATTTGCGTTGGACTAATTCAATTGCTTCATTATATTTTGCATAATATGGATTCCAAATCGGCACTGCATATTCCAGTTGTGGTCGAATTATAGATTTGTAGAGATGAAAATAAGTAGAGGGTCGTTTAAAATCGCGAGACGCTCTCATTACAAAGCCATACATTTTATATGCTTTATTCACTATATTTTCTACATGAGTATCCAAGTGAAGTTTTGAATCCAGTTGCACACCAAGATCACGAAGAGTTGTAACTTTGTTTATGATACTGTTAGCAAGCCGATATTCGTAGCGATTAATATTTAATTTTTTGGTAAATGTTATGGTGTAGCATTTGGATAGGCTGAGATATAACTTATTAGCAGAGCAATAGCTGGAAAAACGGTCCAAATCTTGTTGAAATTCTATGCAGTCTGTATCATCACAGATTTTCTTAAATATTTTTAAATCATCTGCATATAACAGGAATTTTGAGTGTTTAAAGCAGTATTTAATATCATTAATAAATAATATAAATAAAAGGGGACCTAAAATTGAGCCTTGTGGTACTCCTGAAGTTACCTGGATAGAGTTAGATTTAAAGCCGTTTATCACAACAATTTGGGTCCTATTAGTTATATAAGAAGCAAACCATCGCAGAAGGTCGCCTCTGATACCATTGTATGAGATTTTGTTGAGCAATAATCTGTGGTCAACTTTATCAAACGCCTTCTGAAAATCTGTATAAACCGAATCTATCTGTTGCCTATCATCAATACCCTCAAATAGCTGACTCGTAAACAACAGAAGGTTGCTAATGCATGACCTACCTTGGACAAAACCATGTTGTTCCTCAATTATAAGGCGATGAATGAACGGATATATCTCGTTATGGACAAGTTTCTCAAACAGTTTTGAGAATGCTGATAATATAGATATAGGACGGTATGTCTCTACATCGTTTCCAGACCCACTCTTGTGAACCGGCACGATATTGGCACGTTTCCATATCTCGGGAAAAACTCCTTAAAGATAAAGATAAAAGATAAAGATAAATTTATTGCTTAACTGTGTACATTAAGGTCTTATAATAAACATTACATTTTTAGTTTCAACAGTCTACCCAAGTCGGATATGCAATAGTATTTTAGCAATTTCGACATGATCATATTATTTTTTATCAAAAAACTCATAAAGATTATAATATACATTTTCAATTAACATTTTTTTCAATTTATTTTTAAACATGTTTCCATTTAATTGCTTAATCGCTGGCGGTAACTGATTGTATACACGAATAGCAGTAACATAGGTACTTTTATAATACATTCTATTATTAATAACAGGTAAATTAATGTCATATTTATATTGTTTCCGAATGTTTGTTTTAGAATTTGATTTGAAATTAAAATATTGCATATTGTTTTTAACAAATAAACATAATTCGAGTATAAAAATACCGGTCAGTGTCAGGAAACCTTCCGTTCTGAAGACATCTCTTAGTGATTCGGTACTATGCATGTTATATATTGTCTTAAGACATTTTTTCTGGAGAATGAATGTGGATTGTACGTTTGTCGAGTTCCCCCAATATATGATACCATAAGTTAACAGTGGATACACATTTCCAAAATAAGCATTTCTAGTAACACTTGGATTCGTAGTTTCTGCCAGAACTGACAATTTATTTATCTTTTCGATATGTGCCTTCCAGTTTAAATGTTGGTCTATTGTTACTCCTAAGAAGTTTGTATCTTTTACTTCTTCAATCGCTATAGCAGACATGATTACATTTAATTTTGTGGGTTTACTTTTATAATTTCTAAATTGAATCAATTTGGTTTTAGAGACATTGACTTTTAAATTTATTGACTGCAACCAATCAGTTACGGTTAGTAATGTTCTATTTATTTCACTCTCGTAAATAAGATTATTGGAATATTCGTTTGAAATAAATATAGTTGCGTCATCAGCATACATTACGCAAAGATGGTTAATTATATTTGGAAACTCGTATACAATAAGAACAAGGGGGGTCCCAATATACTTCCTTGCGGTACGCCTAGTATTACAGATTCGAATTTAGATGTTACTGCCTCCACCATTTTTGTGCGTTCATTATATACTTCAATAACAGTGCCCTGCATTCTGTTATTTAAATAATTTTCAATTAATTTAAAAGCTACACCTCTTATTCCTATACCCTCCAATTTATCAAGCAAAATTTCATGCTTTACACAGTCAAATGCTTTTGACATATCAATAAACAGAGCAGCACATTGTTTTTTATCATTAATTTTTTCCCAGATGGAACTGAATAATCTATATATTGCAAGTGATGTAGCCTTGCGAAATACATTTATTATAAATTATATAAAGAGGGTAGCAAATGGTGTTATAAGTATTTTTTAAAAACAGAGCTGGAATACCGTCCGGTCCAGGCCCTTTGGTGGCGTCTAGCAACTTCAGCTCTCCTCGTATGCTATCTAGAGAAAAATGTAACTTTGATATATTAATATCAAGCTCAGTGCTAGAGGATGGTGGTTCCCAAGAATTAGGGTCGAATAAAGACGGTTCATACACTGAATGAAAGAACGATGAAAATAAATTACATATTG
This sequence comes from Hecatera dysodea, assembly GCA_905332915.2. NCBI lineage: Eukaryota > Metazoa > Arthropoda > Insecta > Lepidoptera > Noctuidae > Hecatera > Hecatera dysodea. Next base: position 16,708,813 of record HG995305.1, read on the forward strand.
TAGTAGGATCACTAGCGGAAATGTGTTTATAATTAACTGTGCAAGGAATTTTATTAGTGATTTTACGATTGGAGATGTAATTTATTTGTTATACCTACACCTACCACCGTGTTGTCTTTTTAACCCAAAGGTTAACTGGTGGAGAATGCCTTGTTGCATTAAGTCCGTATGTACCACTATTGTACATAAAGTTTAAGTTAAAAAAAAAGATAAAAAATATATAATGTCACATATACCCACACGCACGAACACGCGCACACACACACACATTTATATTTTTTATATATAATGATAACATATAGAGGTATTTTATTTGCCTTAACCCCTGAATCTATTTCAAACATTATTTCACTAATGAAAAGCTCCATTATCGGTGACTAATATGAGCTAGCGCATCTTCTTCTATTGCGGTGGCTAGCTGGGGCGTGAGGTTTTGATCTTCCTCACTTGGTCTGCCTCCTCCTTCACTAGTATGGACCGCATCCCATGCCACCTCGCTCAGAAATGATTAATACCTCTCTGCTTTTCCGCAGTCTGGTAAAAGTCTGGCACAATCCGTTATAATAAATGTGTTTCTGTGTTGTTATATTGAAGTTGTTTCACGAAATCCGTAGAAGTAGTTTTGGCGAGACATCCTCAGAGGACATTTATAAAAACTTTCATTCATCCGACAGTAAAACGAGATTCAGAACTGTGATAAAAAGTATTACCAAATGTTTATTTAAAAGTAAATAAACAATAAATGTATATAACCAAAATAAATAGAAATAGTTAACTATTTGATAAACCTAACTACATACAAAAACAAGATACACTTATGCGTCCAAATATTCCTCCGCATCGCTGTCATTCGGTAATTTACCCAGAAAACTTACATTCTGAAGTATTAAAATACCTAATATATTTGCTAAGCTACTGATGTTATCACTGCAAAAGCGTGGATGAAACAAAGCACACTGATAGACCATGTTCTGCATTGAAACATAGCATAGATATTTTAAAACATGAGAATGCGTTCTCTGTTGCTAATTTTCGACTTTAACATGGGCAAAACCACTCGCGGGATCTAGTGAGTTCAGAAATATTTCAAAATTAAAACTGTGGAGCCAAAGCTATTTTACAAAAAATACATAAATGTATTTATTTAATCTTTATGTACAATAGTGGTACATGGGTGGACTTAATGCAACAAGGCATTCTCTACCAGTCAACCTTTGAATCTTTGTCCATCTTTTCAATTCTTTGCACTGGCTGTGGGCTTTCATTCTTAAAGCTGCCACAAGCTCTTTAAGAGCATGTACGCCGTATGGCATTTCATATAAATTTTCAAGTCACTATTTTGCGAAATGACTGAACCGATTTTAATGAAACTTCACACACATAAGCAGGATACATAGGTCTAAAAAGTTAGTTAAAACATTTTCGAAATTTCTTATTTAAAAAAGATAACTGGAAATTTATGTTTGTATGGAAAATTTAAAATGGGTCTAATTTAACTGTAACACTATTTATCTAAAAAATTTTTCAACTAACTTTTTAGACCTATGTATCCTGCTTATGTGTATAAAGTTTCATTAAAATCGGTTTAGTCATTTCGGAAAATAAGGACTTGAAAGTTTGTATGAAATGCCGTACGGTTTATTTATAGGTGCAAGGGTGTGAAAGTATTTCACACCGAAACAGCTGCTCACACTTTATCAAGGGCAAGTTCGATCGTGTATGGACTATTGTTCCCATCTTTGAGAAGGATCTGACAGATACCAGCTTGATGCCCTTGAGTCAATTGAGGAACGAGCCAAGTGGATCATCGGCAATGATAGGCTCATCGAATCGAAGCTCGAAAGTCTTGAGCATCGAAGCCGAGTTGCTAGCCTGCCGGTTTTATATCATAATCAGCCTTTTAACGTTCCCACTGCTGGGACACAGGCCTCCTCTCTAGGAGAGGGAATGGGCCGTAATCCACCACGCGGGCCCAGTGCGGGTTGGTGAATGTCACATGTCTTCAAATGTTTGGTTCTAGGACATGCCGGTTTCCTCACGATGTTTTCCTTCACCGTTTTGAGAGCAGTGGTGAAGAAATGAATTACACAAAGTAATGCGCCTGGCTGGGTTTGAACCCGCGACCTACGATTCGTAAGTCGGGGCCGTTACCACTCGGCCACCACTGCTCTTCATGTTTTATATCGGTTGCTGTTAATTTGAGGAGAGTGGGACGGAATTGCATAGTTTAATTCCGCCAAGCCCGTTCCATCATTGAACCAAAAGATGTACGATAATGCGCCACCGTTACATAGTGGACATCCCACCCACACGCACAAAACGTTTTGGGAACACATTGACTGTGCGTACAGCTAAGGAATGGAATTCCCTGCCAGAGTCTGTGTTTCCTGATAACTAAGTACAACCTGGGAGTCTTTAAGTCAAGAGTGAATAAATTACTTCCAGGTAAGCGTGCTTCATTTTCGACCACATCATCGCTTAACGTCAGCCGTGCTATTCTGAAAACTTCTGAATCCGCAGTGAAATCATGTGAAACTAAAGTTTCGTATTCTTAAATGGAGTGAATTCGACACTGGCGCCACCAAGTGATGATCGAAGTGAGAGGAACTAAAACGGGTGAGAATTTTGACGTTTGTCTATAGGATTTTGTTATACAAATCACATTTGTTACACATGTAAATTTAATGAGTTGATGTAAATCATAACAAGACACAATTCAGAGTCACTACCCTACTACCATAGAGCAATGTCACTTGGGTTCTCGGAACTCACTTCCATAGAAAAAAAAAAAAGACTTATTTCATCCACTTATGTGTAACATTCATTATTATATAGGAGAGTCTCACTTCACTTCACTTGGCCTTGATCTTGACATGTGAATACCGAAACTTGTACAGGCGAGATGAGAAGCGAAGTGAGTGTGACTTTCGAGATGATTTGCGAGATAGCTTTCGAAGTGATTTACCATTTACAGAATAGCACTACAGGTGAGATAGCGGTCAAACGCGTGCATATCCAAAAATAAACGACAATCAACTAGACCAAAAGGCAAAAAAAAATACCAAGACGTTTGAAACTGGTAACTAATATCTCAGTCTGGCCCTTAACACGGCACACTTATCTCCCTGCACAGTGTTTACCTACAGCCCTTTCACACGGCTCCACGTGAAGCCTTTACTTCACTATTTGTATGTCTCGCTTCACCCCTTTTCACTTTTTTATGTACATACATCCCTGTTATTTATTAAGTTTCCTTTCCTTGGTATTTTTCGCATCTTCTTGAGGTAAATAAAAATGATATCTATTTTGTAAGTAGGTTGTAAATACCTAAAACTTTACATGTCAATATTTTTTGGTCGTTTTAAAATGGGGTTCCGAACGTCATATAAAATACACGGAACCCTTATACTCGTAGTATTGGTCGTGTGTCTGTCCGACTGTCACGGCCATATTTCTGGACTTAGTAAACCAATGAATTGAAGGAAACTATTGACTTTGGATGGTATTAAATATTATTAAAGGGAAGACGCTTTCAGAAACAAAACATTACTTTGCCTAGCTTTTTCTCATCAACATAAGTTGGTGTAGACTTCCATTCAAATCTGAATCCGAGAACTTTCCTTTCCAAACAAAAACATTCTCATCGTTGCAATGTTTTTCGCATTTAACTATTATGATAAACTGGCACTATACTCATGTATACTATTGTGCTATAATTTACTTAAAGTACCTTTTATTTTTTATTCAGTCGCCATGTTATCTGGCTAACAGTTAAAGAACGCCTAAGGCATTAATTCCTTTGTAACTATAAGTTGCATGAAGGTTTAATAAATAAATAACTTGATACATGCCAGTCTTCTTCTCGTTCCTCATAAAGCGTTTTTATTAAAGAGGTTTTAATACAAATCTTGTATAAGAAACCTGTACATGCCTTGCAGAGGCACGATAATACTGGTCTAAGTGCAATTTCACGCCCAGTTGCGTCGAACTTGGACAGACGGGTCCAGCTTAGCAGAACGCTGATGTTTTTTTACGTTGAATAGCACTGAAGAGATTGCCTGTCTTAGTTTTAAATTGAAAGCAGACTAAGAAAGTCACTGGTTTGGACATCGATGAATGATTTTCAGCTTTATTGCAAGTAAATAGTAAAAATATCATTGTTGTAAAGCAGGCGTGTGTTTTTTTTTTTAATTTCTATGGATGTATTCAAAGAGACGTGTTGTGGTGTATTTTAAATACTAAAAGCAGATTTCTTTTTTACTTTTACTGACTCCATATTGCGTAAAACACGGCAAAAAGCAATCTTATAGGCAGCAAAAAGGCGGAGATTTGGCAGATATTATTTACCACACAAAAAATGGGTTTAATATATAATATAGTATATTTACCACACAAAATTGCAAAGCCTATGTAATAAAATCATGAAATAATATCTAGACATTTTTGCTTAGCAAAAATAATATCGCAATTAAAAGTTGTATTTATTGGGTTTGCCCACTCTGTATAAAAGTTGTATTCATCGGGTTTGCCCACTCTGTATAAAATTTGTATTCATCGGGTTTGGCCACTCTGTATAAAAATAACTTCAAAACTGTCAACCTAAAGGACACTAAAGGAGGAAACAAGGAGCCTAAAGGACTGGTATAGTCCGTTATAAAAAAAAAAGATACTGGCTACTTTGCAACATTAAATGACAATGCTGATTCTTTTGCCAAAAAAGCCCCCACTCTAGTCATGTGAAGTATGGCTAAGTACTTACCTAACGATGCTCCGAAAACTCAGTGAGCACTCGGACCCCAATTAAATATATTTTTAACTGTTGTGTTGTGCAGAAAAATATATTAAAAAATACGAAATTATTTGTATTTTATTTCTATCTTTTTTTCTTTGTACTTAGCAAGCTTTAGACGATGACAGTATACGTCTAATTATCATGAAAATAAAATAGTTTAGTTTTTATTTATGAATCATGGCTTCTCATTTTTGTTTTTAAAAAATGTCTCTAACATATGTTATGCGGGGCTCAACGCTTCTAACGATACTACATACATTGATATCGGTTAAGCCGTTTAGAAGATATGAGGGAATAAAGAAACTCACAAACATACATACATACATAAACCCTGAAAACATAACACTCCTTTTTTTGGGCAGTCGTGTAAAAAGCAAAAATTTGGTCTTTACTAAAATACCCAAATGGTATATTACGTAATCATAATGTCACCTACAAAAATAAAACTGAAGTTGGCTATAATAAACGAATCGTAATAAAAAATAAAAGCCTTTCTATGTACCCTCAATGTTTATATCAAATTTCATGACCTTGAAGGAAGGTCAAGGTTTGTCTATGTATAACTTTGTATCGACAGTATTCATGCCAAAGCCTTAGTTTCTTGGTAAGTGAGATTCAATAAAAGGAAATAATCTACATGGCCTTTTTCCAATGCAGCTGATTTTATGCAACGGTCCCATTCGCATCTCAGTCTCAGTCACACTAGAAATTTATCCTGTATCGTTGGTACGTTTACGAACATACAATATACGAGACACGGAGAAGTCTCGGTATGTTAAGATGGTCACCCATCCACAGACCAACCTCGGCAAGCGTTGCTTAACCTCGAAGATAGACCCGTGCGGCTGTTATAATTTAGCCACGAGCTCCTCGACTATAGGTTTCAATTTCATGAAAAAAAAATTGTTGCAAAATAAATTCTGTAGTATAAAATAGCAAGCATCAATGAACAGGTGTAAATTTCCAAAAGTATCGCTTTATTAAAAGTAACCGATACTGTTAAGGAAGGGCTAAAAACTTTTCAAGTATTGAATGTGCGTAACTGATATTTAAATTTCCATAAAATTTGTTCTGTTTCAAGCTATAAATAATGACAAGGCTTTTAATAGGCGTTTTGTAACCGAGTGTTGAAAATGGGTCATTAAAATTATTCATGGAGTGTTAGGTAATTATTCTTCAAAAACTTATGTCGTCAAAAGTTTTAATCTATACATATAAATAAAATTGGAACGTCTGTTTGTTTACAACATGCATATATGAACATTTTTGTACATACACACCAAAATAACATTTTTTACAATTTTTGTCTGTCTGTATGTTTGTTTCGGCTAATCGCACGCAATGCAGGTAAAAAGCATGTTAAATCGAACGTCTACGCTAATCTAACGGAATTCTGAATCGGAAAAATAATCAGGGCAAGCCTTAATAATGCCAACAAATAACCAGCTACAACTGTCAATTTGATTAAGGAAGTTTAGTGGTTCCAGTGGAGGAAATTATTTCGAATATTTATAATAGGTATATACTCGTAGTTTAGTCTTCTAACTTTACCAGTCATTACGGATTATCAGAAGCAAGAAAATCTGACACCAGCCTTAGCAAGAAGTACCGTGTTCCCCAGTTAATGGCTTGTGGAGGTCTGGTAGGCAGCCGCTCCACGTAAAATACTGGTATTCTGCTGAATCCGGTTTAGCTGGGAGCCGACCCCAATATAGTTGAGAAAAGGCTGGTAGATGACAGTTTGCTGTTCTGGGTCCTTTGAAATATATCAGGGATAAAACAGTGGCCACTATCGTCTAAACTGACACACAAAAATTCTTCAAAATCAAGAAAAATTTTATCTGAACCAAAATGAAACAATGCCTAAATATCTAATTCTGTACATGAGCTAAGGTTATCATAAAATAACTGGAGACACGAAAAGTTTACACAACTCTTGATAAAGAGCAGGCGAAGTTCTGTTTGAAACATTTATTATGGAGATGGTCTTGCTTTTAGCTACGTTGTGGGGAATATTTATTAACTGTCAGTTGGATATGCTCTTGACTCTAGTCTAGGTCGCAAGTAATAGAGACAAAGTCTACGATGGAATGCGCTTACCCAGAAGAAGCCTGTTCACTCTAACTTTGAAGAGATCAGGGTTGAATGCGTTCGGAAACACAGATGCAGGTAGAGAGTTCCACTCCTTTGCTGTGCGCATTACAAAAGACGATTGGAAACGCTTGGTGCGAATTGATGGAATAGCAACAAGGTAGGGATGTTAACTTACAGTGCGTCTAGATGTTCTATGGTAGAAGATGTATCTTAGGTAATATTATAAGGTGTAATCTTTGTACTTATTATAGGAGTAATTATCTCATTGATCTCGTGATCGTAAGCGCGACAGCGTGGTGTCCTGGTTTAGATTCCCAGGTCGGGCAAGAAGTGTAATTGGGTTTTTCCCTTAGGAATTTCACGATTGCAGCCTAGAGTTTGCAGTTTGGTGATGTAATACCCGCGTATCTCGAAAAGGACGTAGAGCTGTTGGTTCTATGCTTGCTGTCTCCCCGGAGCACTTGTTTATTAGAGACTCACGCGCAACATAAGTCCAGCGTAAGTAGAGTCCTGTGTAGTATGGTGGTTGGTAGAAACGCGGGGACATATTATGTAGGTAGGTTTATGAATTTTCTGTTTCGGAAAGTAGACCGGTGTAGGTAGATTTGTGACGAGGAGTAGATTGGTAGAGAAGATGGGGTCAGAGGAGAGGTAGGAGGAGAGGGTGACGAGAGGCAAAAGGAGAGGAGAAGTTAGGAGACAGGGCAGGAAATGAGAGGAGAAGACAGGAGAGGTGAGAGGAGAGTGAAGAGGAAAGGAGAGGCAAGAAGTCTTTTACAGGATTAGGACAAATCAGCTTTATCAAAAGTCCAAAACAAAGGAGTACAAACTAAACAAATTTTGTTTTTTTAATTATAAATAATAACATCTCTTTTCGACTCAATGAATTACAAAGTGAATGTAAATTGAAATAATATACAGTTACTGTTCCCATAAAATATTGTTCCCAAACGAAGCACGAAAAGAAATAAATTGAATAAGTAAGGGGGAATATCAAAAATGATTTGTGACCACCCCCGTCTCTTCTGTGGCACCATTTTCTGGTTTCGTTGATAAGAAATGAAAGTGATTATTCAAGATAAAATTAATTTTGCTATATCAATCAAGTTGCCACGTTTTTCGGCTGTTGTAAAAAAGCCGCATTGGTCGATCTTCAAGCAAATTTCTTTGGTTGGCTCTCTAAAAGTGTGGCCATCAATTAGATACAGAGACGAGGCCTTGTCACAAAAAGCATGTGAAGCTTCCAGCCGTCTTTTACAGATCATTGATAATCTGTCACGGATAGGCCGAGAAGTGATTGATTTAAATTATATGCCGTTATAACCATAGAATAGATTCATACTATAGATTCCTAGTGTGGGGCAACGTTTTTATTAAAAAAAAAAAACTTTATTTGCAAATATGGGTACAAAATAGGTTTCACACAAATCAGTGTTCAGCAATATGTTACCATTCGACATGCAAACATTTATAATTACCATTCTAGTAGTAGTACATGAATTTAAATCTATACTTATAATAAATCTGTAGAGAGGTCAATTCTGTACAAGGAATATATTTTCAAAATAACTATCAGGGGGTGATTAGTGATCGATACTGGTGCCTAAAATGCAATCAGTAAAATTTTTGTCTGTCTGTCTGTCTGTCTGTCTGTCTGTCTGTATGTTCTTTATAGAAACAAAAACTACTCGACCGATTTTAACGAAACTTGGTGCAATTATTCTTCATACTCCTGGGCAGGTTATAGTATACTTTTCATCACGCTACAATCAATAGGAGCAGAGCAGTGAAGGAAAATGTTGGGAAAACGGAAGAAGTTACTCCATTTTTTAAGCTTCCGTCGCGTGTGTAGCCTTAATGGTTAAAGTTACATAGAAATCATGTATTACGGAAATGTTCTACATAAAATTATCTAAAAAATATCCCGAAACAGCATGTCTATCTTTTGTCAATTTTAAACCGATCGGGCTGAGAGTTTCAAAATCGGGGGTAAAGTAACTATTCCACGCGGACGAAGTCGCTGGCAGAAGCTAGTATATAATATAAAAATCATAACAGTAAATTATCATTATAAAATCTCTTCATCATTATACATTTTCATTATCATTATAAATTATCATTCTAGTGAAATTGTCGTTACATATAAAAATAAAATTTATCAATAAATTTGATCCAAAAAGGTGTTTAGTTGAAATCAGATAAGCAATTTCTCTTCTTTACATACAGAAGTTAAACTGAATCTGGCCCCAAAATACGTAAAGTACAAAGAAAAAACAAGGCAGTACATAGTGGCGACTCCCAACACTCGGGAGGGTGCTGGGTGACGGAGTGCCAGTAATGGTCCCATTTCGGCCCCCTCCAGAGACAAGTCGGCCGCTGTGCTATCGCGCAGTGGCTGATGCCTGGGGACGGTGAGCGTGGGTGGCTCGCCGTCCGATACCAGGTTGAGTCGACGACGCGCTGTGTTCCACGCGCGTCACAAGGAGCCGTCAGCACCGAGGACGGGGCCCCATAGGGTCGGTGCCTGCTAGGGTTGCGGAATTTGTTCGAAAGAGTTACCGCGGCCCTGGAACGCATAGGGCACAAGAAGGATCACGGGTGGGTTGTAGTCAGTAAAAGTCTGACACTCCCTACCGCTCCACCCAGGGCGGGAGGGGTCATGTGATGATTTCCCATCCAAAAAAAAAAAAAAAAAAGGCAGTACATAGTGGCCTATAATACAAAAAATATTTTGTAATGTTCCTATTGTAGGCCAGTATCTGGATCAAACTTGCCTTGGATTGCTGTGTGTTTGCGCAATAAATAGTGATTGCTGAAATACTAAATTGTAAAGAAAGAGAAAAAAAATCTTTTGGCTCACACAATATTATATACTTATATGTAGTTGCAAATAAAAAAAGAAACAATAACATTATGTGCCCCGCGGCTGCGCCAAATAGGTCCAGCTGCCCTACCATGACGTCTTAAATCCATCATGATGTGTTTGAGGGAAAGGGATAGTGTTATTCGTCTTATGTAACTCCGTCTCTCTCTGACACAGGAATCATGATGAATTTAAAACGTTAAGGTAGGGCAGCAGTTCAGCAAAATGCGAAACAACTAGGAGCTGCCTTATGCTGGTTTTCAATTGAACCTCACGTTGAAGTGTACGGCTGTATGAGATACATCACATGCCATGTGGACCTCATGAACTTTATCACCGATACCATTCCACTTTATCTATAGCCCCTGGCGACCTATTATGACGTCTTAAATCCATCATGATTTCTGTGTCACAGAGAGACGGAGTTACACAAGACGAATAGCACTATCCCTTTCCCTCACACGAATCATGATGGCATTGGCACTTCGTAATACGGCTACTGGTCTGTAATCCAAGTCTCCCTTTAACCCAGTAGTGGCCACCACAACCCGACACGTCAATAACAAAACGACCTCGATTAAGCCGCTTTCAACTCAAGATCATCGCGTCAAGATAAACAAAGCCACAAGTAAGCTTACCGCACAATACCGACCCTCCACGAATAAAGCGAGAAAAGCGCTTTTTTCTAAAGCTATACAGCGTCTATGATGAATGACTGGTGCAAACAAAACACTGGAATTTCAACCCTTTTCTGAACTCCTCATGGTTGAAATTCCAACGCCAAACGATGTGGTATTTATAGGTTTCTACCCATCATCACACCTTAATAATGTCTTTTCTTACGATGGACGCTCGTTAATTTTATGGGGTCAGAATTTGATGTGGATATTTTTAATGACGGTGTGGGATTATTCATATAAATGTAATTTTTACTTTATGCACGTTTCTATACTTTGGACGCTTATTAGCAGCAAGTCATAGTGTTTTTAGGGCGTAAAATTGAAGGTTCTACTGCAATAACGATAAATGTCCATGTTACCTCGTTTTGAGATAATTGCGTTTCAATTGTATTAATGGGAAAAGGAAAGTCGTGTTTAAAGGTATGAATATAATACATTATTGGTTACAGCACATTTTGATTATTGATATTATGTTGTTTCTTTCATAATCAGCCTTTTAACGTTCCCACTGCTGGGACACAAGCCTCCTCTCTAGGAGAGGGAATGGGCCGTATTCACCACGCGGGCCCAGTGCGGGTTGGTGAATGTCACATGTCGTCGAATTTTCTGTTCTAGGACATGCCGGTTTCCTCATGATGTTTGCCTTCACCGTTTTGAGAGCAGTGGTGATGAAAATAACTACACAAAGTAATGCGCCTGGCTGGGTTTGAACCCGCGACTTACAATTCGTAAGTCGGGAGCTGTTACCACCCGGCCACCACTGTTGTTTCTTTACTCAATCTTTATTATTTAAAGTTCTCAAAAACCAGGACTTTATTGAGTACCGTCCTTTTATCTGATATAAGCGTGAACTGTTTAAAATATCGGGATTGTAAGTAATATTGCCAAGTTTGTTAACGAGATTACCAACTACAGATATCCAGGGGCTGATAGACGTGCTTACTTATTTTTTTTTTTTACAAATATGGGCTTTCATCATTATTGCAGTGGACCCTTCAATTTGATTCCTCACGCGACTTATTATAAGTGTCTTGTTGAAAAAAATAGTTTACAATTTCGCAACACACGTTTTGTTAGCAAAGATCTATATAGAGATACTGTGAGAAAAGCAAATGTAATGGCGGTTAGCTTATATAATGAAACAAACCGAATATGGTGACAAAGGTATACATTACCGGTATATAGTTATTTTATAAGAGTAAGGTACGTTACTAGTAGCGGCGTAAGGCCTGGGCGGTGTGGGCCACCGCCCAAGGCCTCGCGGTGCAAAAGGCCTCGTCCCTCACAGCAGAAAATTGAAAACTTATAGAAAATCCAAAATTACACGAGTTCAGTAAAACCGGAAGTAGAAAATTTCTATTTCTTTAATCTTTTTTTTTTCATTAATTTTTCTTAAGAAGTAAAATTAAAACTTTAGGTTTGTTTTATAATGAACAAAAAACTATTAAATGTTATGTGAGTTTTTATATTCCCTTATTATTGCACCATCAGAGGGCCTCGCGAAATGTACCTTGCCCACACACAGTTTAGGTCTTGCGCCGCCACTGTACGTTACTACATGCGGTGCGGCACCAGACATCGTGCGCGTGCGTCTTGGCTGAGCGCGATCACGGTGAGAAAGACGCTTTAACTTTGTACCGACGGCGGACACGCGACGCGCTATAATTTAGTCACAGTGTACGCTTATGCGATGCTACACATACATATATAAGTTTTATATAAATATATTTTTATGATAGTACTTCCTCGAATAGTTCTACACTCATATTAAATTGTCGCAGCACGTCATTTTTGCAATGTGTTGTGTCATTCGTTTCTCATTAGGAGGGTAGTGGGGACTTGATACACGCGTAATAATATCGACATGGCGTTATTGTTTGTGTGGTAATTTGTTGTTGTACTGGAGACAATATTAGATTTTGTAAATTTGTTGTTCACATTTTAGATTTTGTAGAAATTATATATATAAAAGTATTTGTATGTTTGTAATGAATAAAATCAATAACTACTGGACCGATTAAAAAAAAAAAAAGATAGAATAAAATTGTTTTAGGTCGTATATGAAATATATAACGAAAATAGCATGCAAAAAGCTTAGTCACACGGATGCACTAAAAAGGTCCATTTCAGTGATATACCAGTCCAACACGATCCCATTGACATTTTGCTAAAAGTTCGTAATCTGCTAAATTCATAATGGTCGGTCATTGGTCTCCAAATAGAATCGTGGTAGAATGACATTGCGCATTGCCATTATTAGAAAACCCGTAAGTATAAATGATTTTCGAAAGACAACTACTGAATTTGAACATTAGATCATGCCGGATTTCTTTTATATATATTTTTACATATTATTTATTCGTATTCTATGTAATCTAAAGTTATCGCATACGTCTTTCATTCATTTGTCATTATGTACGAAATTACCATTCTATGCCATTTCTTTCAATGGAGTGTCAGTTGTTGACCATTCGAAAGTCATAATGACGCTTTTTATTATTAGATTACCAAACTTGCCAAAATCACAATTATGAAATCAATGATAGACCATTCTGACACTATTTTAATAGCAGACTTGAGGCCCAGACAGACTGATGCTGTTTGATGCTGGTTTTCTAATTACCTAACCCTTTTTATAGGACTAATAACTCTTTCACTATTAGAATACTACATTTTTATAAATAAAATAAATGTCCTACCATGCGTGCCGGGATTGGTCGCTAGTTGACTATAAAGAACTAAACACACACACACACACACGCACATACACACCTATACTTCAGCATAGCAACAAATCGTGGTGAATTAAAACCGCCATAAATCATCACGAGTGACATATCGCACATTATGTTGACGTATGCGACCGACACACATGCGTAAAGATGACCGTCCACTGCGCGACGTTGGATATACATATTTATACTAAAATTATAAAGAGGAAAGATTTGTATTTTTGTATGTATGTACCGAAAAAACTCCAAAACTATTTCAAAAGTTCTTTCACCATTAGAATACTATATTAATCCTGAGTAACACAGGCTATATTGAAATAAATAAATTTCCACTCGTGATACTATAAGACAAAGTCGCTCTCCACCGCATGTCCCTCGTCGTATGAGGGAGTTTAATATAATTTCTTACGGAAGGTCATCTGCCTAGCCTTTTTCTCAACTATATTGGGGTCGGCACCCAGTTAAGTCGAAATAAGCTGAATACCAGTATTTTACGTAAAGCGGCTGCCTACCAGACCTCTACAACCAATTACCTGGGGAACACGGTACTTCTTGGCAAGACTGGTGTCAGATTTTCTGGCTTCTGACAATCCGTAACGACTGCCAAAGATGCCAAATGACAGCCGGGACCAACGACTTAACGTGCTTTCCGAGGCACGGAGAAGTCTCGTTACGTTAAGATGGTCACCCATCCACAGACCAGCCTCGTCAAGCGTTGCTTAATCTCAAAGATCGACCCGTGCATGTGTTATAATTTAGCCACGAGCTCCTCCGCCTTCCAGAAAATTTAAATGTATAATAGATTATAATTAAAATTATAAATAGTGTAGGAAACTCTCTGTTTTTCTAACCATCCCATAAGCGATTCTCGGCCGCACGCCAGTAAATAATATCCGTGCGAAGCCGGGACAGGTCGTTAAATTGACATATTAAAAAAAAATCAAGGTAATTAAAAAAAATATTGTAGCAAGAGAAATGTAGGTAGGAAGTAACACGTTTTTAAAGTTAGGTATTACTGTATCCTTTTAACAGCATTCTAAAGGCAAAAGAAAAAGTAAAGTAGTTAAGTTTTTTTGTCAGAGAAGTTGCATACAAATTAGGTATAAACATAGATTAAAATTTCTTAACATTAGAATTAGTAGCTTAGCCGTGGGCTACGGTGGAACCACACCTTTACCTTTTGTCGCTACGATGCTACGCCGCGTAGTAATTTGATTCGAGTGCTACGTGCTACGAAACTACAACATGACTCTTAGGAGGCATTTGGACTGTTTGAAAACTCGAAACAGTCACCGCGGCCTTAGAACGCAAAGGGCATTAGGAGGAACACGGATAGGTTTTAGTCAGTAAGAGTCGGAAAAGTAATTTAGTTTAAAATATATTTCCAAACCATCATCATCATCTTCCTGCCCTTATCCCACGTTGATGTTACTCGGGGTCGGCGCAAAATGTTCTTTTCTTCCATTCGGTCCTGTCAGCCGTCACGCTATCACTAACTCCCTTTTCTTTCATCTTTCATCACTCCTCACACAATCCAGCCATTGTTTCTTTGGCCTACCTCTCCCTTTCCATCCATCCACATTCATATTCTTATCCCTTTTAGTTATATGTGTTTCATCCCTCCTTTTCACATGACCATACCAAGACAAGCGGTTCCCTTTCAACTTTTCCGTCACTGGCGCCACTTTTAAACTGCCTGTAAGCTATATCTCCAAAACCGTTGGCGAATATTTTAAAGTTGCTGGACATTTACTCAATAATTGCTCCAGATTGATCCATACGTGTTGCCGTGCAATAATTGCTCAAAAAAGCAAAAAAAATCAAAAAAGATTAAAAAAAGAAAAGTTTTCTCAGATTAAAAGAAAGATTGAGAAATTCAAGCAAGGTGCGTTTGCACCTTTAGTTAAGATTAATATTAAGACAGCTATTCATTTTTCGGTACGTCTGAAAAGGGCGTTAATGTGTCAAATCTGATGACGTAATAACGCGCGATCTCTCTATCTTTATGGATGGACGATTTCCTCTAGCGGAAGAGCAGACTTGACGGTGTAAGTTATTTTTATTATAAATAAAACAATGATCCCGGTTGTCATTTGAAGATGTTTGACAATCTTCACGAGTAGTCAGATCCCCAAAATATCGCTCTGAAATCTCCCAAAAGATATCTGACACCAGTTTTGACTAAGGTTATCGTATGACCCAGTTCCTGGGTTGTGGAGTTCTTATGGGAGCCACTTTACGGTAATTTGTGGTTTGGAATAGAAGTATATGAGATCTATCCATACCTATCATTTATCATTAGATTTTTAAGAAAACTTATCGTAAATTTAGTAGGCTGCTTGTCAGTATTAACATAATCTATACCAAGACAAAATACTGCCTGACTCAGATGCTGTAATCATAATCTCCCACCTGTATGGCATCCAGTAAATAAATACCAGTATTTACATAGAACGGCTGCCTTCCAGATCTCCACCAACTGGGTAACACGGTAGTTCTTGGCAAGACTGGAGTCAGATTTGCTGACTTCTGACAACCCGTACCGACTGTCAAATATCTGCAAATGACAGCCGGGACCAACGGCTTAGCGTGCTTTCTGCACGTTAAGCCGACCCATCCACAGACACACAGCAAGCATTGCTTAACCTTGAATATCGAACCGTGCGGTTTCTTTAACCACGAGCTTCTCAACTCAGATGCTGCGATATTACAAAAAAATATATAAAAATAATAATAACCAAGTGCTGCGATGGGTCTACTATACCATCAGGATTTTACTGCAAGAATAAACGATTTCCTTGATAGACTCTTCTTCTCTTACATTTTTTAATGTTAATTTGAACCAACAAAAAAAAATATTTTATACAAAATTATATTTAGCATATAAAAAATTTTACTCGACGAAGTTACTGGCTCGAGGTTGAACTAATTAAACCAAATAATAAAACGCCGTCACGACCTCCTTTAAAATGATTACGTTGTCGGCACTTAATCTTATGACTTTTTATACGATGTTATAAACCCGGGTACACTCAATAATACATTTAATGAAATATCGTGAATTCATGACCTCGTTAATCTTGTCTAAACGAGATTTCAGTACCTAGTAGTTAGCACCTATCTATACAGTATGTTAAATAACAGAGGGCGTTCCCGTAAATTCGTTAATCTATATCATTAATAGATAAAAATAAAAATATCAGAATAGAAAAATAAGCATAAAATTATCGGAATTAAAAAAAAAATTGATAATAAATTCGAAAAATCCTGTTTAAAATCAAAATAGTAGCGTGGAATAGTACCTACTCGTAGTAGCAATGTTAAAACCGGCAAGTACGCGTGTACAGAGTGTTTCTTTAACGTATCAATTTAAAATTTTTAGTGAATATTTTAATATTAAAAAAAAAATAAAAACATTTTGTTTTTGAATGGTAATTTTTTTTATCATATATGGATGCTATACTACTGCAGGTTAACGGGGTCGGGATCGCTCTCTGTTAGTTAACATACTGTATACATCTATAGTGAACGGGAGCACCAGGATTTGGTTAAAATAAAACGAGGAGAATATGGAGATTACGAATTAACGGTGTACTTGCTGTAAAGGGACACTCGCTAAGACTCGCTAATTACATTATAGAAACTTGAAAACTAAAACAGGACGCATTGTCGCTCGCTGCTTTGACGAATCTATTAGACGCTCCAACAGTAGGTAGTACCTATCAGATAAATAGGCACCTTAAGGTTTATTCATGTTAGACCCATTTTAAACTGTTATGTTCTTTATGTATTGATATATTTCATTTATGTATGTGTTCCGTGAGTTTATCTGTGGCACAATTTGTATCAAGACATAAAAAGTAATCTGTACGGGACCTGTCAGAATATCAGCGCTGTGATATTTATTTTTCTAAATATCGCAGCATATGCTGAGATAGGAGCATTTTAGGCCTCCTACATTTACATTTAAGTAAAAGTGATATGTACAGCTTTTGTTAATTTCGTTTTCTAGTAGTTTTTTTGTTTGTGCGAGTCCCAAATAAACATTTATCTTTTCATTCATTCTTTCCATGCATCTGGGTGTCAATGGAGACGTTTCCATTTATAATAAACTAGCTGACCTGCGCAACTCCAATATATAGCCTATATATAGCCTTTCTCGATAAATGGGCTATCTAACACTGAAACATTTTTTTTTTAAATCTGACTAATAGTTCCTGAGATTAGCACGTTTGAGCAAACAAACGAAAAAACTCTTAAAAAATGATTAGAGTGTAACAATATCATAAAACATGATATAATAATAAAATATTTCAACAAATAAAAACATTATGGCACCTGAAATTGGTGCTTAAGCATAATCAGCCTTTTAATGTTCCCACTGCTGGGACACAAGCCTCCTCTCTAGGAGAGGGAACGGGCCATAATCCACCACGCGGGCCCAGTGCGGCTTGTCGAATATCACATATCTTCGAATTTTTGGTTGTAGGACATGCCGGTTTTCTCACGATGATTTCCTTCACCGTTTTTGGAGCAAGATTAACTACACAAAGTAATGCGCCTGGCTGGGTTTGATCCCGCGACTTACAATTCGTAATTCGTCCGAGCTGTTACCACTCGGCCACCACTGCTCTCCAAAAATGGGTGCTTGCAAGAACAATTTCGTTTCGTCATACTAGCTAAACGACTGACTTTGACTCATATTTAGTATCATAATAGCAGAGTACAAGCGATGCCTTCAGAACGACATATATGTATAATGTGGCAGTGCCAAATTAAAAGGACTAGGTACCTACAAAAAAGCAATCTATCCTTGACAACAATTGTCGAAAAATTTAAATGCAAAGGATCTTTATTTTTAAAGACTTTGCCCCACACTAGGAATTTCTCCTGTGTCGTGGGTGCGTTTACAAACATACAATCTCACATAAACAAACAGCCAGACCCGGAACAACTATCTGTAGGCTATACAAATATTTGTTCCGTGTGAGAATCCAACCCACGATACGTAGCGCAACAGCCAATCGCTCAACCACTGCGACCGACCGTGTCGTCTAATTGATTGATTGACCTCATGAAATATCAGTAGCGTCAACTGTTTGATCGGTTTCGCTAATAAAATGTCATTTTTGTCCTTTGATTATTTTGTAATACCAACCAACTTTTACAGCCACTTATGACGTTATAAAAAGAACCCCTTAAATTCTTCATTTCGAAATCAAAAAGTAAAATACAGAAATTTTCATTTCGCCAAATGAAATGTCGCCTAGATTTAAATGAAATTATTTGAGCAAAAGGAAGGTCTTTAGCGTCACGACATGAAATAATCTTGACAATTTAAGACCCGTTTTGCATAAAATCCTTATAAATTTCAACAGCAAATTTCATTAAGTGGATAATAATTACTCTAATGTTTTTCATTCAAGTATAGAAAATGCACGAACGACAGAATATATTTATGTAATGATATAATTATACATGTTTTATAGCATAACATAATTATATAATGTCGGAGCCATATTACAGAATTGGAAGTAAACATTTATTGCCAACACTATAGTTAAAACATTATGAAAAGGAAAACACAGGTTTTTATAAAAATATCAGTATTTAGTGTGACAAAACGAGTTGACTCAGTAAATGTTGAGCAGTGAGCAGCATAGCCACAACGCTGCTCTGATTTACAGCCCACCCCAGTAAAGCGCATCAAAGTTCAAGAGTGGGGGCTGATGACATCACGTTGCTGGTAAAAATTGTAGCACGCAGTGACGTCACGCGAGTTTTCAACGCAGTGTATCGTCTTCATATTTTATTTACGTGAAAAAAGAAAAAAATACCTGTCCGATATTTTTTGGAAATCTATCTGATGGACTAATTCGTTTTTTTTTTTTCAGTAAAATACCCTATTCGCGAGGAGGCCTGATTATTTTTGTGTGTGACTGTTCGAATTATAAGGCATTTCTGACTTTGGAGTCCTAACCAACGTGCTTCGGCATTTTTTGGATTTCCATTTTTTCATTTTAAAATTAAGTAATTATTATCATTCATATTGGAAAATGTATGAAATGGACATACAGAGAAATAAACGAATAATTAACACGCCATGATAATAAAATACTCCCTATTCTATTAAAATCTCACACCCCACTAATTATCAAACTTTGTTTTAAATTCAAAATTATCATATTATTCCCCGGGGATTGGTCTTCGTCCCTCTAATAAATTAGTTTGCAGACTTTATTTAAAAGAGAGTTGAATTTCTATGAAATTAATGCACGCTTTTTCGTTTCAAACTTTTTTTGACCAGACTGAGTGCTTAATCCTGCTATCAAAACGGCTTATACTGGCTTGGCGAGGTAACCAGGGTTTTTTAAGCCAAATAAAGCTTAAGCAGCCTTTGTACCTATTTTTCTGTTTCCTTCTTCTTATCTTTTTATTAAATGTGTGTACATAAATAAAATTGTTAAATAAATAACACATTTTTTATAGGAAAAAAAATACGAGTACGGTCGTCGCTAAGTCTTTTTTTCTAGATGGGAAATCTTCAAATGTTTCTTCCGCTCTGGGCGGAGCGGAAGAGAATGTCTCTCTTATTGACTAAAATCCACCCGTGTTCCTCCTAATTACTTTTGCGTTCCAGAGACGCGGTGACTCTTTCGAACAAATTCCACAAACTCATTGCTAAGCCTAGCATAGTTATTTTAAAAGCGTGCTGTGAAAACGACAAGATGACACCTTATTTCAGTAAATCTGGCAGTTTGAGTAATTTATGCGGCCTACCCAAATGTCCTTACTTTGGTATTATTCGTTAAACCGTTGAGCTCCTTAAAGTTCTAAGTTTGAGCTACATGGTAACTGACAAATGCTTGCACTGTCTGGACAAGTCCACTCAAATCTGTGTAGTACTGTCCTCAAAAGGCTACCTCAGACATTAACCTACATGGTTCTCATATGATTTGAACAGTACGAATTGTATGGACAACTTTGACCTTTGAGTTTAATTCTCAGGGTAGTCGGCTAGGAAACACCGGCTTCATCTAGCTTAAAAGAACCAGAAATATTTGACGTGTAAAAGTGTTATGTTTAACCTACCTACAAAAAAAATATCATTTAACGCGAAGCTCCAAATAATTTTAGTTAATTGGTACTTGCTACCTCGCGTTTAACCAGAATCTCACCTGATGGAAAGCGATAATATAGTCAACAAGGAAACCCGCTCACGGAGAAGTAACCTGTTAATTCTTGACTTAAATAACTCCAAGTTGTAACTATCAAGAAACAGACTCTAGCAGGGAATATGGTAGTTGACTAAAAAAAATCTTAAGTCCGTCAAATAGATTTCCAAAAAATATCGGACACGTATTTTTTCTTTCTTCACATAAACAAAAAACGAAGACGATACAGTGCGTTGAAAACTCGTGTGTACGTCACTATGTGCTTCAATTTTTACCACGGCGTGACGTCACAAGCCCCCACTCCTGATCTTTGATGATTTATATCTTCGTCAACTTTTATAGATTTGATATAGCAAAAAATACGTGTCCAATATTTTTAGATAATCTAACCGACGGACGAAATAAAATCATATTTTTCTTATTCAGGAAACATCATTCCAAAAACTTTATTGTGCAACGTTCTTTTCTTTAATTTTTAAATATTTACCTAGTACCCCATCATCAAAGAGCTCATTCCTATGACTCCGCACTGCGGACTGCGTACTCTATTCAATTATTACGGTAATACAGACATTCTGACGGCCATCTTTGTTAACAGCCTCTAATGGCAGCATTAAACAGGAATGTAGCTTATTTTAATAAAATGTTGGCTCTATTAAGCTGAATGTTAGGGAAAATGTTATTCCCTCTGCGTTAAAGAGGGTGTGAGGTTGTTTGGAATTTAACCTACAGTGAAATGCCTTAACGAGAACCCGCCTGTTATTTTGTAAGGTCGGCAGTGATCCTTCTTGCTGGGCTCACTTCATCGCTTCAGCAGAAAGACATCCACTGTTGGACATCTGTATGTAGGTCTTTCTAAGAGTCGCTACGTCGATTGTTCCAGTGCTTCTGGTATCCAGCAGATTCATTGGATCATCGGTGAACTTTATCGAGGGCCTTCCGATATCTTCCAATAAGGTGTTGTTACTCCAGAACCTTTCGGCTCCAAGAGCCATCTTTCTGTTTGCAATAAGCTGTCTCCTTATTATTCTCAAATCAATAGAATTCATAATTCACAATGTTGTAAAATCGCAGCGTAGAATATCGGTTTTAAGTTTAAAATCAAATTTGAAAACTATTCGATAACTACTTATTTTATCGTTCCGTATCCAACGGGTAACCCCGTAGAAACTAATAACTATGTCTCTGTCTGTTTATCAGCGAGCTGTAGGTATCTCATTAACTGTACTAAAACAATAATTGTCATTTTCTTCCAGTAGGTTACGTATTACGATTGCCGCTATAACAAAAAATAGTAAATCTATATACTTATAATAAATCTGTAGAGAGGTCAATTCTGTACAAGGAATATATTTTCAAAATAACTATCAGGGGGTGATTAGTGATCGATACTGGTGCCAAAAATGCAATCAGTAAAATTTTTGTCTGTCTGTCTGTCTTTCTGTCTGTCTGTCTGTCTGTCTGTCTGTCTGTATGTTCTTTATAGAAACAAAAACTACTCGACCGATTTTAACGAAACTTGGTGCAATTATTCTTCATACTCCTGGGCAGGTTAAAGTATACTTTTCATCACGCTACAATCAATAGGAGCAGAGCAGTGAAGGAAAATGTTGGGAAAACGGAAGAAGTTACTCCATTTTTTAAGCTTCCGTCGCGTGTGTAGCCTTAATGGTTAAAGTTACATAGAAATCATGTATGTATTACGGAAATGTTCTACATAAAATTATCTAAAAAGTATCCCGAAACAGCATGTCTATCTTTTGTCAATTTTAAACCGATCGGGCTGAGAGTTTCAAAATCGGGGGTAAAGTAACTATTCCACGCGGACGAAGTCGCTGGCAGAAGCTAGTATAAAATAAAATGTAATTGCCCCGCACAAGAAACATGTTTTTCAGTTTAGTGCAATTTCCTCGACACAGATTTTTCAGGAGCTAGACTATCAATCAATATATTTCGATGTCACAAAAATGGATGTTTTCTGTTTAGAACCGCGTTAATCAATCAACCGTATCGCATTAAATGATTGATTCGAGCACATATTGCATGTGTGGTGACAGCCCTCATAATCCTGTGTCAGTTCATCATTTGTCTCTCTCTGTCATCGATTTCGAAATACACGTAGCTGTGTTTGAAAATAAGTACTATCGCGGACACTTCCGTCTGACCACCGTTAAGCTCATTTTTGCTAGCACTTAAAATAGAAGCGCTTACTAGCCCCGCCCTCTTGATCTTGAATAGACGAATGAAAGACAAGACCGGCGCGAGCGACGCACACCGCACGTGTTGTATTGTTATTTAGCAAACTGGTATTATTAGAAAAAAATCTTAACTGAAATTGGCTTAAGCAACTAAATTGTTAGTTGGCAGAAGTTAGAAGGCATACGCCTTGGTTGGTAATTGTAAATTAAAAAATACAACAAATTCAAAATATATGAAATTATATTTGCTGCAATTTTACTTTATTCTTGAAAAGAATAATCAAGTAAAATCTCTCATCACTTTATCTAAAAGGGCATTCATAAAATATTAGGTATCGAATTTGAATAGAGTACTTAAAGATGTAAAACACACAATTCAAGAAGAAGTTGGCAATAAGTAAATCAACTCAAATAAAAATGTCCCTTCCTTGTGGGTGTGACCTATTATTCTATGCAACAGTTTTTTTTTAGAAACAGTAGCTATTCTATTGATGACATTCTTACCTAAATTACTATATAATAATGTCGGTGGTATAGTTATTTAACAAAATATTTGAAATGGCATAGTAAATAAAAACTGAAAATAAACAATTACGCGAATTAATAAACAAAATCAGTAATTAAACAATATAGATTCAAACAAAAATGATTCTAAAATTATGTTTACTGTTAGAACAAGGTTATAAAGTTAAAGTTATACCCAAGCAAAGGGAGACTAGGTCAAAAAAAAAATCAAGTTAAAAAATATTGTATATTTTGTATACCTATGACATTCTTTTATAAAATGACTTTTTAATTTTTACCAAGTATTGTTTATTTGAAACCAACAACAGAAATTGAAGCTTTTCATTTAACCGCTCAAAAGTATTTGTCACCTGCATTTTTTTTAAGTTACAAGCAATACATTTTAAAGAAATCATTTATTGGGTTTAATAGGGTAGTTGACTAAAAAAAATCTAATTAGTCCGTCAGATAGATTTCCAAAAAATATTGGACACGTATTTTTTCTTTTTCACGTAAACAAAAAATGAAGCCGATGCAGAGCGTTGAAAACTCGTGTGACGTCACTACTCGCTACAATTTTTACCGAGCCGTAACGTCACAAGCCCCCACTCCTGATCTTTGATGCTTTGTATCTTCGTCAGTTTTTATAGATTTGATATAGGAAAAAATACGTGTCCAATATTTTTCTATAATCTAACTGACGGACTAAACATAATCATATATTTTTTACTCAGGAAACATCCCTATTGTTTGTATAACACCGCAAAGTACTTATCTATAGTACAATCGTTAACAGCTATTGTTATTTGCCGACTCCTGGTCATAAAACCATGATAGTGTTATTGTCGGAATTTCTTCGAGGTTTATCTTTGAAGTCGCAATTTTGTTTGGATTTAGCTATTGAGATATAAACACAAGTAAACTATAGAATAACTACTACAAATATTTTAACGGTAGTTCTGAATTTGACTAGAAAACACACTCTGCATAGCTTAGTACTTAATGTCTAGCAATATTTTTTTGTTTTTCCCTTCTGAGTTTCATTTTTTGAAGAAAATGGGTAAATCTAAGGAATATAATTATGCAAGAGGCTAGGAGCATAATAATTTAATCGGCCTTCATAAATCCAGTAAAAGTAATCGTGAGATTTCAAGATTGAATTGGAGGATAATGCAGTGCCTTCTGGAGCCCATTTAATTGGTCCGGGATTTATATTTCAACAGGATAATGATCCAAAGCACACGTCAAGAATATGCAAGGAGTTTAATATAAGAAAAGAACAACAACAAGTGTGAAAACTCATGATATGGCGTCCACAGTCCCTTGACTTAAACCCGACAGAACTATTGTGGGATCAGCTGGATAGACTAATGCGAAAATCAATAACAGCATTGCATCTCGTTTTTATTGATCGTACTAAAACTTCACACAAGTTGGAACCCCTTACAGATTCCCAAACTTCGTCACAATGAGGAAGAAGTTCCATTTGCGTTCTTTCCCGTCGGTGATCCCATCTCGGTACCATTATACCCCACCAATTTTCGATGGGATTCAGGTCAGGAGATCGGAATGACCAGAGTACGGTTTTTATTTCCGTTTGCTCGTTTAACCAAGTTTTCTAGTGACTATTGTCGGACTATTGTCTTGTATATAGTAAATATAAATTCAGAGAGCTCTGCTCTCGAATAAACCGTTCGCACAGTAACCATCACGAATTCTAATCATTCGCGGTAAGTTGCGTCATTTGCTTGCCCTGACTATTGGGCAAACTCTCCGGGACTATCAGCACTCATCCAACCTCATATATTAGAGCAAACCCTTCCAGAATCATTATATGGAACCACGTGTATAGATTCGTAGCGTGTATTCATCACGCGCCACAAGTGTCGACGACTATTTTGGCTCGACCTTAAACATTTCTCATCTGAAAATATAGTGCTTGAGAAATCCATATCTCTATTCTATTATATATTCTCTTGTAAATCTCATCCTAGTCGCTTTCGTTGCTCGGTGAGCACTATTTTCTTTGCCGGTTTTCGATGATGGAGCCCCGCTCTATGTAAAGCACGACAAACTGTACGCAATGACACGTCGCGCGTCGTACTCCTCGGCGAATACTCTCGTCGTCGTGAATGAATTCTCTTGTTGATAGGTGTCCACCATACGTTGAAAGTTTGCTTCAGTAATGAGATATGGCCGTGGTGCCCGCGGTCTATTTTCTAAGACACCCTCTTCTTCATGGCGTCTAATCCATGCGTCGCCAAATCACGTCAAATAAATAATAAATAATCTCATAAAAGATGTTGCTGTTGCTTGTTTAAGATTCTCTACTATTAATAAATAAAATACTTTTCATATCGATACACAGTGGAAAGCATTGTTTCTATACAACCTACATCGAAATTGAAACAGATAGTGCGTGTGAGAGTGAGAAAGTATTCGAGTTCACGCGTCACAAGTTCACAACAAAGCAGTAGGTAATACATACCACGTGCATAATCATTACAATCGCTTTACAAATCTATATATTTCTATTATAGAATACTTTTGCTGTTTTAAAACAAACTAAAAAGTATGTAATTACTTGCACAAGATAACATTTGCATGATAAAGTTTTGCATCGTTAATAAAATTTTATTTATATAAAGTATGGCAGGATAAACATGAGTCAGATCAGTCAGTCAGCCCCTCGGAAAAGTTACGTTGATTTTTTTACAATGAAATCACCTTCTTATGAGAAAAATTCTCGTTAGTTATCAAAACTCTGTGTGCATTAGTTTTTCAAATAAAATAATTAATAGAATTTTTTTTTTTAATAAAAAAAATCTCATACAAAATAATTTTTTAAATCTTTTTAAAACGTCAGATACGCTAAAGAAGTATTATGCAAGATATTTTTAAGTCTTCTCAGTAATGTCTATGGGTAACGATTTTTTTTAGTAAATTACCCTTACTATGCTCTATAACAAATACCTATTTTTCTCAAAATTGTTGATAACGTAGAACAGTGTTAAAAAATATTTTTCCACCCATGTTTATCCTGCCATACCTACTCTTTAGGTATTTTTTATAAATTTGGTAAAGAACTAAAACCATAACAATGATTAAAATCATTGACTAATTTACTTTAATTTACTATTTACGCTCATATATGCAGCTGTTCAGCTATTTGACTAATGTTAAAACCTTGTCCATGAAAAATTATAATATGATTTCGTTCCTGTCGTATGAGATTTCTGAAAGACATTATGCACAAAATGTTCCAGCACAGGTTAGTAAAATAAAAATACTTCGTCCATAAAATTCACAAAAGGATTATCTACACACTTGATACGTCACTACGCTGCGCAGTGCAGATAGCGACTAATTGCGTTATTGCTGTCCTAATAGGCCAAAACTTTAAGGGGGCGTGGCTCGGCGCATCCGCAGGGTTCAAGCGATTTTTGTGCGAAAGTGGTCAGGCGTAGAAGACCGCGATAGTACATAGATGGATGCTTTTTAGAGTTCTTAAAGTCGTTCTGAAAAACGAAGTCGTTATACTTAGGATCAGTCTTTTGTTAATTTGCTTTGAATCAACTGGACCGGTTCTTTTGTAAATACTTGGAGAGATAGATAAAATATACTTAATTATACAGCAAAAGTAGCCACACAAACTTAATTCTTCTTATCGCTGACAACGATATCTACCGCATAACCTTAGGATGGACTGTAAGAACTTGAAGTAAAAGTGGATGGTCTGCGATGTACTATTATTAAATCAATTAAATTATTATAACTGCACCAAGCGTTACCAACTGTCTTTAATAATGTGCACAGCATAGAAGTGGAACTCTCTCAGCCTTTTTTTTTTTGGATGGGAAATCATCAAATGACCCCTCCCGCCCTGGGTGGAGTGGTAGGGAGTGTCAGACTTTTACTGACTAAAACCCACCCGTGCTCCTCCATGTGCCCTTTGCGTTCCAGGGCCGCGGTAACTCTTTCGAACAAATTACGCAACCCTAGCAGGCATCGACCCTATGGGGCCCCGTCTCTGGTGCTGACGGCTCCTTGAGGCGCGCGTGAAGCACAACGCGTCGTCGACTCAGCCTGGTATCGGACGGCGAGCCACCCACGCTCACCGTCCACAGGCATCAGCCACTGCGCAATAGCACAGCGGCCGACTTGTCTCTGGAGGAGGCCGAAATGGGACCATTACTGGCACTCCATTTCAGCCCCCTCCAACTCCCTCAGCCTGCGTCTGTGTTTCCGAACGAATTCAACCCTAATCTCTTCAAAGTTAGAGTGAATAGGCTTCTTCTGGGTAAGCTCATTTCGTAGTCGACTTTGTACGAGTGTCTGTCACCTGACCTAGACTAGAGTCAAGAGCAAACCCATCTCTCAAAATAAAATAAAAAAGCTGGCAAATAGCTGGACGTATAGAAATTAACTTGGGAATTTTTAGGGTCATACAAAAATAATTAGGGTCCTACTCAAAAAAATAAAACCACCATGAAATTGTGATCAGATGCGGACGAAGTCACAGGCAACAGTTATTTATTACAATAAAATATAGGAAAAAAAAAAAACAAAGATAAAAAACTGAATAAATAAGTTAAAAATTACTGGTTCGGAAATAGACCCATTCATGAAAGACCCAACCATGCTCAAACCCAGACACCAATTAGCAAATAATAGTTTCATACTTAAACATTACAAGAAAATCTATAAGATCTCATGTCAAAAAAAAAAAACGTTCGGAACTTTTGCGCATTAGCCCGACTCGCACTTGGCCGATTATTTTATGTAGACCAAAAATACGTTCAGTACGAAAATGATGACAACGCCTGTATGTAGTATATCCATGTAACTCGTTAACAAAATCAACACTAATAAACCCAATCAAATTAGACACTCTAAACACTCATCCCGACAATTTGGGCAGATGACATATCAGTGACGTCACATTAATGACGTCATGCGCGTGACGAGGCGCGCCTTACAACTAGCGTGACTACAAAGCACTTAATGTTTATGCCATAATTCGAGGTTTGTTTGTGCTGGAGTGATTATTTCTAGGAAACTAAAGGCAATTTCTGGCTACTGTAAAAACAGTAGGTTTGATGAAAGAGGTATTTAAAATTGGAGAAAATTAGAGGGTTTGTGAATATTTATTTTCGCTTGTGAGTAAATATTAATAGCTGCAAGGGGCAATCTTCGAAGTTAAGCGACTGATAATTTGATTGCGTTGAATTGAGTGGAGGAAATAATTATGTAGCTTTGGAAAATTTTAAAACTAAGTTTAACGCGCGGTCTCGCAATAGGGTAGTTAAATAAAAAAATCTGATTAGTCCGTCAGATAGATTTCCAAAAAATATTGGAGACGTATTTTTTCTTTTTTCTCATAAACAAAAAATGAAGACGATACAGTGCGTTGAAAACTCGTGTGACGTCACGACCCGCTACAAATTTTACCGGGCAGTGACGTCACACGCTCCCACTCCTGATCTTTGATGCTTTTTTTCTTCGTCAGTTTTTATAGATTTGATAAAGTATAAAATACGTGTCTAATATTTTTCTATAATCTAACTGACTGACTAATTAGAATCATACTTTTTTAATCAGGAAACATCCCTATTGTTAATGCATCTCTCGAGCAAACGAAAACTTTAATTTATGAAAAGCTTTATTAACAGTTTGTTTCTCCGATGGGGTTGGAGTACGTTTTGGATTATG
Source organism: Hecatera dysodea (assembly GCA_905332915.2). Classification (NCBI taxonomy): domain Eukaryota; kingdom Metazoa; phylum Arthropoda; class Insecta; order Lepidoptera; family Noctuidae; genus Hecatera; species Hecatera dysodea. Next base: position 16,737,563 of record HG995305.1, read on the forward strand.
GACCTTAAGTATAAAAAGTTAGAGACCAACCGACTGGGCTCGCTAATATCGTGACGATAAGTCTCCTCTTTGAGGAGTGGCTGGAGAGGCGTCACGGCGTCTTCACTTTCGCCTCACGCAGGTCCTCACCACGCATAGTTGTTTCGGATGGAACCGGTTTCTGAACTGAACTTTGAAAGTTGTCTCCATAGGAACTCAATAGTAAAATGACTTTTAATAGTATAAAGATGCAGTTTTTATGCTAAAGTCTAAGTCAAAACGTTTATTGCGAACTAAGTGTACAATGTTGATGTTATTTTACGTTACTACTTAGCAGCCTTTTTCGAGCATTGCAATTTTATAAATTATAATCAAATTATAATCATTCGTTTGCCCGTGTCGTCCTAAATTAGCATGCGTTATACTTTTATATTAGTACAATTAAATTGAGACATTATAGTTATGTCAAATTTAAATGTCAAAAATAATGAATTTAATACAATTATTTAGAAATATTAGTAGTGCGAATATATGCTTGTCGCGTTAATTTCTCAGGAAAAAGTACTGTCGCTATCGGCGCAACGACGAAATGGGCTTTGCCGTACAAATGAACGCGTCAATCACGTATGATTGACGCATTATTAAAAGAGTTTGTGGTCGATTTAAAATTCTCATGGTGGTATTTGAATGCATGGCAAAATATTTCTATATTAATTTTACATAACAACACGTAACAGCTAACGAAAATGTGTTCGGCAATTTATACAACAAAATAAACCATATAAAGCCTCATGGTGTATTAAATTACCCGCGGTGAACCTTCGAGGGTTTTGGAGATCTCCAACCTTTGATTACCTTGTAACGGGTTTGACCCTTATAAATAATATAACATTTAAGTCTTATTTAGAACTAAGACCATAAACATTGGCGGATCAACTCGGGAAATGCCGTAAACGATATAAGGTAATATTAAGGGGTTTTTGTTACCCCATTAGAGATTGAGTTTGTGCTTAAATAAAGAAAGGAAGAACTAGAACGAAACTCCCAAGTACAAAGTTTTAAATCTGTCTTCTGTTCCCAGATATGTTTTCTCGTTCCTTCTTCGTGACACTGGGGATTATGGCCACGCGCTACCGCCTACTCAGATTCTGCCCACATGTGATGAGACCATAGCTGGTCTTGCGACAATTATGACTGCCAAGCCAAAACGAGTCAAACTGAACCTTTTTTCTACTAGTGAAGCTCAAGGCTTGCAGCCAGTTCTATCTTATTTTGTACCGTTTATATTATTTTATGTTTAAAATTAACGTTTTGTATAGTTTCGTTTTGAATAAGTAAATTTTATTCTGTTCTTTTATTTAATTTTTACTGCGGTTTAACAACGCTTACCTCTGAATGATCAACCATCACTTAGGTACTGAAAGTTCCGTGCCTAGGAGAGCACGATAAGCTGTCAGTCCCGGCTGTCATTTAAATGTTTTGAAAATTTTTACGGGTAGACTGGTGCCAGAAAATCTGACACTAGTCTTGACAATGGATATTATGTTGCCCTCTTATTGAGTTCTGGATATCAGATTGGCAATCGTGGTCAGTTTGAATCGTAGCCGACCCCAATTTTGTTGGGAAAAGGCTTAGCAGATGATGATGTTGGCAATACAGTCAAAACTAAACTGATTTTGACGTTATTTGACACACATAAGCATAATCAGCCTTTTAACGGCCCCATTGCTAGGACTCAGGCCTCTAGGAGAGGGAACGGGCCGTAATCCACCACGCGCCTAGTGCGGGTTGGTGAATGTCACATGTCTTCGAATTTTTGTTTCTAGGACATGCCGGTTTCCTCAGGATGTTTTCCTTCTCCGGTTTGAGAGCAGTGGTGATAGAATTATGCGCCTGTCTGAGTTTGAACTCGCGACCTACAACTCGTAAGTCGGGGCCATTCATCGGTCACCTGCACTGCTCTTTGACAGACGGATAGATCGTAACCTGGATTATTTATCCCGTTAGTACTCCCTGTCAGATTTTTTTTTTTACATTCGTGTGTCGAATCGCCGGAAAGGCTATTAAGTAAAAACATTATCCATAGTATTTTTTTTTATTTTTGGGATGGGAAATCATCAAATGACTTCTTTGCTCCGGGCAGAACGGAAGAGTGTGATACTCAGATTTTTACTGACTAAAACCCACCCGTGTTCCTCCCAATGCCCTTTGCGTTCCAGGGCCGCGATGACTCTTCCGAACAAATTCCACAACTATTCAGCGAAGTTTGTACGTTTTTGTCATTCAATCGCGATATTGTGACATGACATGTATTACATGTATCATTAATTACCTTTATTAATTTCTGTATTACATAATTGCCGAACTACAGCAATTATATTAAACGCCAGACTACTGTCAATAACAATCAAGGTTTAACTAATTACGTACTTCGAACACAGTGTTCATAACAGCCGGCTAATATTGACAACAACTGGCTAATTACAGGTGGGCGTGATTGTATTGACACGGAGTTTTTTAGGTAATAGGGCATACATTTTCTTTTATTTTCATAACTAGCAGCGACCCGCGGTTTCACCCGCGTAGTTCCCGTTCCCGTGGAAATACGGGGATAAAATATAGCCTATGTTACCCAGGGTGAATGTAGCTTTCTAATGGTGAAAGAATTTTTGAAATCGGTCCAGTAGTTTTTGAGTTTATTCGTTACTTACAAAAATACAAATCTTTCCTCTTTGTAATATTATTTATAGTATAGATGTACATACGATAGTCTGTAAGGTATATATTATGTTATGAGTCTTTGTTACCCGAAATAAATAAATGATATGATAATAACCTCTCCAACTCCTAACAGCTGAACTGACTTAAGTAAGTATATGAAAGTTGGCGCGAGCGTAGATCATGACCTGAATTAAAACTTAAGATACTTTTTGGGAAGTTTGAACGTGGCATAGTTTTCGATAACCACGCGGGCCAAGTCCCTATGGCGTTACTGTAGTGTAATGCCAGATGCATGTATTGCTTAGTTTATCATCATATAAATAAAATACTTAGAAACTACTACATTTTATGGATGACCAAACAATTTGTTTTTATTGTTGCTTATCTTGATCTTTTAAACTTTGATAAAAATGCACAGGTTTTTTTTTTTCATCACCATATTTTGTCTATCAAAATTATAAAAGGTAACGTGTAGAAACTATAGGTGCACAGATGCGTCAATGTCAAGCATATGTTACTTATAAGTTTCAAATTTGCAACGCTAGATGGCACAGTCTACTTCGTGCACGTCTCGGACCAAGAATCTAATGGACAAGACAAGCTAAAAACAATATTGAGACAAAAAGGATGTATATATACAGAAACATATTAGGAAAACAAGGACAGAACTATTTATTGTTGTCTTTGTCGACGTATCACTTTTTTTGTTGGGCACATCTGTGGTATGTGCCCAACACAGTACTAGTGCATTCGTTTTTAATCGTGTTTTGTTGGAAACCCCTATTAAATCTGTAGTTTAAATAGTGGGAACGAAGTTTCTAACTAAGAGAAAGACGTTCAACATGGTGTATTGCTGTTTAATCGGCCGTAATAGCCGTAGTGAACGAAAATCTGAGAACATAACCTTTCATTCGTAAGTATGAGATTTTCGCATTTATATATCATAAAAATTTAAAATGTCACTAAATATTTAGCTCGACATACGTTGATAAAAAGTCTTTTAGAAAAAAAGCGTTAAAAATACTTGAAATATGTGATTAAAATTTCATTTTACGTTAGTATTACACGTTCAAATTCTATAGAACTTTATTGTCTTACGAGAATAAATAACTTTCTGTCATTTCAATTTAGTAGAATAATACGTACTTTAGGGATACCAGATGGCATGCATTAAAATTACCCATTATTGAGGGAAAAGGCAACAGTCATGTTGTTGTTTTTGTTTTTTCATTTAGTCTATTTAGTAATTTCATACTCAAAATTATTGGTCATGAAATCAAAAGGCAACTCAACCGGACTACCTGAAAAATGAAATATTTTAGATTTTAGACAAAGGACACCAGATTGCCTTCCTAGATTGCATCAACCGGTCGAAATAATTGGAAGCCATTATTCACTAATTTGGACTGACCCACATATTTTCTTCCAGAGTTTCGCTAAAAAACGCAGAACGAAATCTGAGGAAATCTCGATCTCTGATCCATCTGCGACGAAAATCCAATCCAAGTAGGTATTTGTTTATTTTAACCATTTTGAATTTAGTTGAATATAGAACATTGTAAATCACTGCCTTTTTTTAGGTGGCTTCAGGATTATCGCTGGAACCTGAAGTAAATGCAACTATGAAAATTATTTTTTTTATTTATTTCCATTTCTCTTTGTGTGGGTTACTAACATCGAATTATTATTTTAGATTAAACCTGGTGAAATATATATAATATACGACTCTGAGTACGTCGCCTCGAAAAAGGAAATTGATTAGAAAATTAAACCAGATAACAATTTTAGCTGAGAGAAGAAAGAAGAAATTAGCTGCATTAAGATCCAAATGTGGGCGAATAGAGAAAAGAAAATGCTGACCTTTCTGCTATTATAGAAAAACTACAAAATAAAAATTTTATCAATCAGGAAGCATTTGATTTATTGTCCTCCATCAATTCACATAACACCTGTTTACGTTATATTACAAGTATCGTTACTAAAGAATAACGTTATATTGAAGCATAAATAACGTTAAATCACTCCGTTATTTTAATAAAAACGGTAAGTCCTGTAGAAGGAAGATAACGTTATAAAATTTTAACGTTATTTAAAGCCCTGGTTTATGGTGCTAAAAACTCGTTACTTTCATGTCACGTACTAATCACACCTCCCAAATCCATATACAAAAATTAACGAGAATTATGGGGTAATATTTTAAAGTCTGGTATCCCCCAGTTTTGAAGTATTCTATATCCATCCCTTTCGAGTATACGCTTTTGTCTAGTCCATTTGGATTCTTGGTCCGAGGTGCACGTTCCTCTAAACGGACCTGCAGGAAGTATAGGTGGCAGCACAGGTCAAATATTTACAACGTAAATGTTTCAGATTTGCAATACTAGATGGCATAGTCTACGCCATGTACGTTCCCTATAGTCATCACTCTTTGCTTTGTATAAAGGTTTTAGTCGGACTGTGCTATAAATAACAGGATCCCATATTTTTAACTTCGTTTCCTTAAAAGCTTAGTTCCGCATTTCGCAAACTGTCTCCATCAACTCGTATTCCAGTTGGGAACTTTTGTTTTTACCCCTCTCTCGAAGTTTTGGACTGCCAAATAAGTTCTGCAATCTTTTGCGAAATAACTCGTGTTTTATCTTGTATTGTAATGTTTTATTACCTACCTATATTGCTTCACGTTTCACTTAATGAGTGTTTCTATTATTGTAAAATCATCTCATCTACTATTTTAAAATGAATAGGTCTTTATGTTTACACACGATCAACGACGAAGTTTGCATATTATTTAACCGACTTCGAAAAAGGAGGAGGTTATTGATTCAAATGTTAAGTTTATTTTTATTTCGATTTATGTTCGGCCTTAACGGCCGGACTTGCAAAATTCTTACTTGAAAATGATTTATTCCGAAATGGTTCTGTTGAGATACGGGTCCGGGTTTATAGAGATAGACGAGACTATGGTTTAAAGATAGTTTATTATCAAAGATTTACAATGCGACCGTTCACGAACCCGGTTACCACGTAACTGGTCATCGGAAGGTAATTACGTAGGCATGCATATTTGTAATGTACATATAGGTAACACACACTAAGAGGTAACTGTGTCCCTACAGTATTCCCCCCCTTACAAAAAATAATAGGTGCCTATATTATTTTCCTAAATAAAGATCTAGTACAACACAAAATTTTGTTTACATGGTTATAGGACACTCATAACATTCTGTTGACTTATTTTTAAGTTTCACAATACTAAGTACTTATCTACTACACAAGAGGCATGAAATATTACGCGTATATCACTTGTGGAGACGTGGTTGCGCATTCGGCCTGGGCTGTAGCTGCAGACCTTGTGAATGATACGATTTGCTTTCGCATCCATTTCTTGGCTTCCACATGCAGTTTTTTTATGACGCAGTACGCGATCATAACGGATAGTAGCACCAATGTCACGAATATGAATATTCCATATTTCCATATTTCTCTAGTTTTTGTTCTAATTGCGCAGAATTACTTCCACTTTGAGCGACGATTTTATTCTCGTGAGATTCTTCTTTACTGATATTTTTGCCCATTTTTGAGAGAAATATAGTATATCAACGTTTCTATTTAAATAATATATATAATGCTTTTTCTATTAATGTAACTTATCGTGACCTAGATTAAGATGTGTAATTACATTCTCATCACATTTTACAACTTAATAAGCATTTAAATGTGTACATATTAACAAAAGGTTTTGTCTGTCTGTGTAGATTCCATAAGTTAATTACAATCGTTTGAATTATCTTATAATTAAGGAACATACGTTAAGTTTACATAGGTACTTAGTTTTTAGTATTATTTCGCATAATTAATGTTTATAAAAAATGTAAGTATGTGACTTATGTTCTATGTATACTAAAATAATTCCTAAGCGTACCAGAGAGCCGAACCTAGTGTCGATATCTCGCAGGAAGTTTACTAATGCGCCCGCTGCGTGTGGTATGAGATTCAGGCGATTTGCGATTCGGAACATCAGTGTTTGTATCTGGTATAACATTGCTGTCGCTAATATAATACGCAGGCTTTAAACGATCAATGGAAATGTTTATTTTTCGTCCCGGCAACTGAACCTCATAAACCTTGTTGCCCCGTTTTAGTACTCGGAATGGTCCATTGTACGTAGGCTGTAAAGGTTTATGTATCGCATCGTTCCGTATAAAAACATAATCACATTTCAATAAATCTGGATGTACGAACAAACTAGTTTTATTACTATGTCTAATGGGAATTGATTTATATTGGCTAATTGTTTGCTTTAATCTATTTACATACTCGCAATCGCTATCGAAAGTCCTAACATTACTTGTACGATCATGGTAATCCGCTGGCAGTCTTAAGTTTGTACCATACACCATTTGTGCTGCACATACGCCACTATCACTTCGAATTGCTGACCTAAGGCCTAATAATACTGTTGGTATTTCGTTTACCCAAGATGACGACACATTGCATAAGCGAGCGGTTAGCGCAGCTTTTAGCGATCTGTGCCAGCGTTCAACTAATCCATTACCTTGCGGATGATAAGGGGTCGTTCTTGATTTCTCTATGCCTAATAATTTCATCATTTCATTAAATATCCTACTTTCAAACTGGCGACCTTGGTCGCTAGTTAAGCGTTTGGGGCACCCAAAACGGCATACCCAACCTTCATATACCACGCGAGCAACTGTTTCCGCGGTTATGTCCTTAATGGGGAAACATTCTGGCCACCGTGTTCCCCTGTCTACGATAGTCAGACAGTATCTGTAGCCATCAGATGATGTTGGCAAAGGTCCTATTAGATCGACGTGGATATGTTCAAATCTTTCACTTGCTGAAAAAGTCTCTAACGGTGATAAGGTATGGCGACTAACCTTGGCTCGCTGGCATTGGATGCATGTTTTAGCCCAATTGCCGATGTCCTTGTTCATATTTGGCCAAAAAAATCGATCCTGAATCATTTTACGTGTCGTCCTGATTCCAGGATGGCTAAGATTGTGAATGCTGTCAAAAACTGTTCGCCTAAATTGTTCTGTTAGATAGGGCCTAATTTTGTCATTCTGTAAATTGCAGTAAATATACTTGTTACACCCTGTTAGTTTTATTTTTTTAATTTTAGGGTCATTACTGTTCAATGATTGTCTAATGTAAGTGTTATTTTCCTGTGCCTTAGCGAGTTCCAGGCAATCTACGACCGTGGGACAGTCTATTGTTGCTACGCGTGAAAGCGTGTCAGCGACTATATTGTCTTCACCGCTGATATACTCAATACTGGTGGTGAACTCGCTGATATAAACTAATTGACGAGTTCGTCTCGGTATTTCATTTTCACTGCCGATTTTTGAAAAAGCGAAAGTGAGAGGCTTATGGTCCGTATATACAGTGAACTGTCGTCCCTCGACCATGTACCGAAAATGACGAATTGCTAAATAAACCGCTAACAATTCGCGATCGTATGTGCTGTATTTACGTTCTGTTTTTGACAAATTCTTTGAAAAATAACCTAATGGGTACCATACCTTATTAACATGCTGTTGTAGTACTGCGCCTACGCACGTGTCCGAGGCGTCCGTCATAATTGCCAACGGTGCATCCGCCACAGGATGCGACAACGTGACTGCGTTGCGCAGGCTCAACTTACATTTTTCGAACGCTTGCTCAGCTTCTGGATTCCAACTAATTGGTGTCTTATTTTTTTTTTTGCACAGTGTAAATAATTATGTAGAATTGCCTGAGAAAGAATTGCATTAGGTATGTGCGAACGATAAAAATTCACCATCCCCAAAAATCGTCTCATTTGTTCGATGGTTTGGGGTTTAGGAAAATCCGTAATCGCTTGGACCTTATCTTCCAGAGGACTTATTCCCTCTGACGTTACATGTTAGCCTAAGAAATCTATTTCTGACTTACCAAAGGTACATTTAGAAATGTTTATAGTTACTCCATATTTACTAAACTGCTTAAATAACGCTTCTAGGTGCCTACGATGTGACGTGGGATCTAAACTAGCTATTATGACATCATCAACAAAACTAAAAATATTGTCTCGACAATCTTCGTCTAAGCCTTCCAGGATGGTGTGGTGCATGAAACGCTGGAACGTTTGAGCCGCGTTGCGTAAGCCAAACGTCATGCGTGGAAATTCATACAAACCAAATGGAGTTATTATCGCGGTCTTTTCGATGTCTTCGGAATTTACTGGTATACAGAAATAGGCTTTGTTTACGTCAATTTTAGAGAAGATTTTTTTCTTAGAAAGTATGTAAGTGAAATCAGAAACGCGTGGTATAGGATACCTATCAGGCTTGGTGATAGAGTTGAGTTTCCTGTAATCGCCGCATGGTCGTATCTCTCCATTCTTTTTGGGAACCACATGGAGAGGACTCGCCCATGGGCTTTTGGAGGGTCTACATATTCCTAACTCTATCATCATGTCAAATTCCTCCTTGACCTTTCGGTACCTATCCGGTGCTAAAGGTCTAGCCCGAGCAAACACTGGTGGTCCGACCGTTTCTATATGATGGTAAATTCCGTGACTTGGTACTTCCTTGTAGGATACAAGTTTAGTGATGTCATTATATTTATATAACAAATCGCGATAGGGATGTTTATCATCTACAGTTTTTACACAAGGTTGGCTACTGGTAACTCTTATTAGACTAGCGACAGAGCTATTATCCGAACTGTCTATTAACTTACGTGACTTTAGGTTGACTACCAGCCCGTAATGGGCCAAAAAGTCAGCTCCTAGAATTGCCTGCGATATTTCCGTCAGTACAAAAGTCCACGTATACTGTTTGCATAGTCGTAAGTTCAGTTTCAACGTTTTGATGCCGAAAGTTTTGATTTCCGTTCCGTTTGCTGCGTATAATTTATATTCACTATTTTTATTTGCACTACGCCTAAATTTGGACACTGGTAAGATAGACACATTCGCCCCGGTATCCACTAGGAAACACAAACCGCTATTTTCGTCGGTGATGCGTAGACGGTTGCTCGGAGACACTGCCCAGACGCCTGACGTCGCCTGGACCACACCTAGTTTTTTGAACTGTTGACGCCAGCTTGTCCCTTGTACGCACAAGGATGTATGCATTTAGTAGCTCTGTCCTTGTAGCGATAATGGTAGAAACACTACCAATTCGGATTACGCCGCCCTGCATTATCTCTACCTTGGGAACTGGACCGACTGTTTCCTTTGGCCCGCCCCTTTTCAAGCTGTTCGAAACGCCTAGTAAGTTTTGCTATTTGATCCTGCACGTCAAACTCCTCGGATTGTCTGCTAGAACTGGCAATTTCCGAGACCTCAGCTGAGCGAGCGGTCTCCATGAGTTTGTCAGCCATTGCCGCCAACTTTTCCAAATCTGTGATTTCGGTTACAGTTAGCGCGGTACGAACTGATATTGGTAATAGCCCCATCCACAGCATCTGTATGGTATCTTCGGGAAAATTCTGCCTCGCCAGCCCTTTCATTTTCCGCAGGAGTTGTGAAGGTTTCTGCTCCCCTAACTCCTGTTCTTTCAAAAGTTTCTGAATACGCCGTAAATCTGATTCTTCGTACACAGCTAAAAGTCTAGCCTTTAGCGTGTCATATTTCTTTGTCTCCGGTGGTTTCAGAATGATGTCGCCCGCTTGCTCCACGTTTTTTTTGCTCAATTTGGTAAGAGCAAGTTGAAATTTTGCTTCATCCGACAACTTTTGATTGGACACGGCCGCCTCAAATTGAGCAAACCACAGACGTGGAGTATCCTGCCAAAAGCTGCATATCTTCGACGTCAAGGTTATTTGGCCTAAAGCGGAGTCACCTAATTCGACCTTCACGGGTGTAGCAGGGTGAGCCATCGTATTTTCACGCACACACTCACAACTTAAGTTTTTTGAATTTAGATATTTTAAATTTCACTCGTATTTCTAAAGTCCAAACGTTTCGGGTTCACCAATGTTGAGATACGGGTCCGGGTTTATAGAGATAGACGAGACTATGGTTTAAAGATAGTTTATTATCAAAGATTTACAATGCGACCGTTCACGAACCCGGTTACCACGTAACTGGTCATCGGAAGGTAATTACGTAGGCATGCATATTTGTAATGTACATATAGGTAACACACACTAAGAGGTAACTGTGTCCCTACAGTTCCATTTAAAATATCTTAAAAATCTAATGAATAATTTCGGAGATAGACAATAAAATTTATATCGACTTTCACTAAAGAGTAAAAAATAAAACAGTTTAAATACAGACACAAAAAACGAATTCCAAATAAAAACTGCTACTAAGAGCAAAATAACGTTAATTTAAAAAGTCGGTGTAAAAAAATGAAGAAAACACACCAGAATACAGTGGTGATTTTTGGTAGTAAACGTTTTGTTGTTTAGTTTTTATTGCTATGTCGGTTGTAATTTTTGGAAAAAAGATTTTTGCTGTACAAGTAAGCGTTAGAAGTACTACTAATTACGACTTCCACCGGTAGATAGCGACACTATCACTACGTGCCATCATAGTGCTTTTTTACTCGGAAAAAAATACGTTTGTACTCTTCCATCTGTTAATATATTTTTCTGTTTGGTGTATCCACACAATACCAAAATTAGGTTACTTTAAGTAAGTATCACGGTAGGCAGTGGTACACGTCCAATCACAAATACATGCTTCGTAAAATTGTATTTTTATTTAGAAAGAAAGAAAGAAAGAAAAATGTTTCTTTGGGTCTCGCACAAAACAAACAAAATATAAAATTGAGGATTTTTTTTTTATTTAGAGGGTTTCAGACTTTTACACATTAAAACCCACCCGTGTTCCTCTTTCAAATGTAACTCTTTCAAATCATCGACTCGAAATCGAAATTTCGAAAATAGTCTCTCTAATTGAATTTCGCTCTATCCATTACCCATATGTAACGATCCACCTTACAAATAAGCAAAAAATAGGGAAACGCTGCTGAGAAACCATTCACAGTTGTATCACAATAATTACTTACCCGTAACGTTGGTACCTTAACTGGAAGTGGAACACATCAACCAATTGAGTCATACGATAAGGATGGCTGTATTTTAGTTCACTGGGACTTTAGTTTCGAGGAACTGTGTAGTTTCGAGGAACTGTGGGACTATGCTGTTAAAATGTCACCGTGAAACTTATTGTTAGATGAATTGTGAAATCAATTCACATGGTGCTAAATATCAGTATCTCACTTAACCACCGTTGTCACGGTAGAAAAAAAAAAAAAAAACAGAATAATCTGTCCAATTTTTGGTTTTTAGTGCGTTTTCGCTGCAATTTTTCGTGTGTAAATTTAAATCATTTATCACCTAAAATCAGCCAAACTTTAATGGGACTGGGCAGACACGACTTCCGTACGTCAAACGATTCATTGTGGGTCCCAGAAAATGTCCGAAACCATGGCGGAATCAACAAGCAAAGTGGAATAAATATCGACAAGATTGGTCTACTCTCTTGCAAAGCTGGGAGTTCCCGGGAAAAAAAGAGAGGCCCAAGTGCAAGCTGTTTAACTGGAACCTTTGGAGCAATATATAATATTGTGACGATGGTATATCTATACTAATATTATAAAGCTGAAGAGTTTGTTTGTTTGAACGCGCTAATCTTTCAGTGTTAGATAGCATATTTATTGAGGAAGGCTATAGGCTATAGGCTATATATCATCATGCTAAGACCAATAGGAGCGGAGCAGTCATGAAAAATGTGACACAAACGAAGTTGTGCGGACAGCTAAGTAGCTTCTAACGGCCAAACCCAATAACCTATCTATCACATACTGGAGATAGAAAAACAAATGAAACAACAGAAAAATCAAGAAAAATTATATAGTTTTTCTGTTGTTTCATTTGTTTTTCTATCTCCAGTATGTGATAGATCGGTTATTGGGTTCGGCCGTTAGGCTGCGGCTCACTAGCAGACAAGTTTGTCGATAGAACTTTGGAAGTGTCTGACAAAAGAATAAATAGTTTTTTGAATTATGAATACGGAAAATATGCTTTGTTTATATGAAAGTCATGACGTAAATCCCAAACCGAGTTTTATTCATTAGAATAATAAGTAATACTACGGGTGAGGTTACTTAGTGTTACAATATAAACGCTTTTTTGCATGTCTTCGTTGCGTCTGAAAGCTGAATGTGAATTTGAAGATTCTAGAGACGAAATTTGTACCACAATCCCAGGGATATCTCTACAACCTACTGATCTTCTAACTTCACTACAATACATACGAAAACTAATCAACTAAAAATAAATGAATGACTTGTAACCAGAAGACATGACAATTCAATTTCGATATCCTAACTACCAGAAACAAACTACTGAACTAAATGTATTTCAATTCACATCAAAGCCATTCTATTGAACTAATGTATGCACAACACTAGTCAGTGATGTAGCTTTGTACCATCAGTTCTTTGGACGCAGATAAATGCCGCGGGCCTTTGGTGGAACAGATACAGATCGATAGAAAAGTACTACAGAAGGTCGACTCTCCACAATCAAGAAGCTTACCCGACTATTTGTAACCGGATGCAACTGAATCCCAGTAACCTGTACTGTAATAATATTATAAAGAGGAAAGATTTTTATTATTCTTTTCACCAATGAAAAGTTACATTATCAGCGAGTAAAATAGACTATATTTTATCCCAGTATTATGTTTAAAATAGGTCCAGTAGTTTCGGAGCTTTTTCGTTACAATCAAATAATCTTTCCTCTTTATAATATTAACTAACAGCGCCCCGCTGTTTCACCCGCATAGTTCCCGTTTCCGTGGGAATATAGGGTCAAAATATAGCCTACGTCACCCAGGGATAGTGTAGCTTCCCAACAGTGAAATAATTTTTCAAATCGGTTCAGTAGTTTCGGAGCCTATTCAATACAAACAAACAATCAAATCTTTCCTCTTTATAATATTAGTACAGATGTCGAGTCTCCTTCTAACGAATGCGAATCGCTAGTGTGTATGTGTGCGTGCGTTGTTTTTGTATGGAGCAGACCTTTTGCGTATCTATTTATTTCGTTTACGGATGTGGAGATAGGATAAAGTAATATGGCGTCAGCTAATTAGTTAAGATGGACGTGAATGAAATTCGGTACCTAATGTAATGAAGAGATGTTTAGAATTTCGGCAGCCGTAATTTTATTTGAATAGGTACGCGGAAGTTAATGAGACATAATTATGCGGCTTTTGAGACCATATTTATTTATTAAAACTTTGTTGCCTACATGCCTACTGTATACATAACGCATAATAGAATTTTCTAGTAATAAACCTCCCATAGGTTTACTGGTAGGTTAAAAAAACTACACAGTGGTAGGTGTAGCACCAATAAATCCACACTAAATTATACAGAGGTAAGATTTTTAGTTTATTCATTTGTACCGGATAAGCTCCGAAACTACGGGACCGATTTTAATCGTTTTCTCAGTAATGGAAAGCTTAATACAATAATTATTCCCACGGGAACGCGAACTACACGGCTGAAACCGCGGGGCGCTGATAGTTACAAATAAAAATCAGGAGAAACAATTCGATCTAGTAAAGTCGAAGAAAATTTGTTGTGGCAGACAGACACCTGAGGCTGAGCTTGAACCTGTAAAGGTGGGTACTGACTGGTGTAATGTAACATGACATGATACAAAGCGAGCATTCATGCAGTCATTACATGGAAACGAACACGAACAAGCGCACGTTACACGATTATTTTAGTACACGGCTTATCGCACCATGATCGCTGCGAATGTTACATTACGGCCCATAACACCGGTCAGTATCTACCCAGCTTCACAGTTCAGTTTCTCCATAAGGATTTATAGTTGTTTCGATACCTAAAAATGACAATGATAGATACCTACTTGCAAAAAGCACGCCTATTACTTTCATCGGATTTCAACCTAACAGCAGGAATATTACCAACCTCTGTATACCCCTCAGGGACATATATATACGTGATATTATAGCTTCTTTATGAAACGTAAGGTTAGTTTACAAGTACTAGCGTGCCAGGCTAACAAGATAATTAGCCGTCAGCGGCACGCGACCGCTAATTTTAAATCGTGTGTGCTCGCCTTTATTGTCTTACTATTATCGTGTTACTGACAAATAATAACAGTAGAATTGATTTTGAAACAGTTGCTGAGGTCGGTTTGTGGATGGGTGACTAAACTATTACATACCAAGACCCCTCCGTGCCTCGGAAAGCACGTTAAGCTGTTAGTCCTGGCTTGTATTTGCAAAATTTTGGCAGTCGTTACAGATAGACAGAAGTCCGATAATCTGGCACCAGTCTTCGATCCATATACTGGTTTTCAGCTGCCTTTAGCTCGGCTGGACCACACCGGCTGCATAATCATAATCAGCCTTTAAATGTTCCCTTTACTGCTGGGACACAGGCTTCCTCTCTAGGAGAGGGAATGGGCCATAATCCACCACGCGGGCCCAGTGCAAGTTGGTGAATGTCGCATATCTTCGAATTTTTGGTTCTATGACGGTGTCCTCACGATGTTTTCCTTCTTCGTTTTGAGAGCAGTGCTGATGAAATTAAATAACACAAAGTATTTCGCCTGGCCGAGTTTGAACCCGCGACCTACAATTTGTAAGTCAGGGCCATTACCACTCGGCCACCACTGCTCACACCGGCTGGCACCAGCCGGGGATTACGGAAGTCGCATACGTTCCCGCGGTCCCCGGCGTAAGTGGGAGATGGAACACCGGGGTGGTTTTAGTCAGTAAGAGTCTGACAGACCTCTTCGCTCGCCCCAGGCTGGAGGACATCCATAAGGATATCCCTCCGTAAATAAGAGGCTGGTCGCCAACCAACAAACAACCATTATTCCATCCATTGTTAACTGTCTTACTTCTTCTTCTTTTCGCATCCATTGACTCTTACTATTTGGTCTGACCAGTACTGAGCAAGCTGTACAGCTCATATCTTTGGTCTAGTTCAAATCTTGGATGGTGCAGGTGGTTGTGTACGACGGGCAATTAGGAAGGTTATGGTCGCACGTCCTGCGAAGGGGCTCCGCACTGCCACTGCGTTTGAGATGGATGAAGAATGCCCCGTTTGACCAAATTATTTTTAAAGCCGGCAACCTGGGTTCGCAGTTGGTTAAGTGATTTCCAGGTTGGCCACTGAAGTTCGCGTCCAGGTTGTAACTGTATGTTATGGAATTTGTTCGAAAGAGTCACCGCGGCCCTGGAACGTAAAAGGCACAAAAAGGATCACGGGTGGGTTTTAGTCAGTAAGAGTCTGACACTCCCTACCGCTCCGCCCAGAGCGGGAGAAATCATTTGATGATTACCCATCCAGAAAAAAAAGGTTGTAAATGTATTACCGGGGAAATAAAATGTGGGGGAGGAGGATGCAATGCACATCTCTCGTCTGCTGCAGTTTTCACCGGCGAGTTCATACTATTATTATATGAAATGTTAGAAGATAACTTAGTTTTCTTGGTAGTTTACTTCGAATGCCACGAATAAAGCAGCAAAGAGGATTTGAAAGTGTCCTAATTTGTGTTTCTTGAATGTTTAATTTAAACGTATTCGTCAGAAAGTAAGTGCGTGGTTAAAATGTATAGTTGTTTCCTCAGTACCTATGTGAATTTTTCCAAACTGTACGTCTGATACGAAGCTATTGCTGTCATGTTTGACATTCATTTACTTGACGACTCATTTAAGGTAAGGCTACTTTTAAAACGATCGAAAATAATGACGAATTAAAGGTGTCAAACATACTGATTCATCATCTGCCTAGCCATTTCACAACTATATTGAAGTCGGCTTCCAGTTAAACCGGATTCAGCTGAATACCAGTATATAACGAAGAGCGGCTGCCTACCATTAACTGGGTAAACATGGCCAAAAATACTGACTATGGCGTATATTTCGCTCTCTTGGTATTTTAACTAAGTGCATGGGTGAAAGACAAAGATTGAAAACAGTGTCTTAAAATATGGATTCGAGGTACGAAAACAAGAACAGAACGATTAATCTATACTTATAATAAAGCTGTAGAGAGGTCAATTCTGTACAAGGAATATATTTTCAAAATAACTATCAGGGGGTGATTAGTGATCGATACTGGTGCCAAAAATGCAATCAGTAAAATTTTTGTCTGTCTGTCTGTCTGTCTGTCTGTCTGTATGTTCTTTATAGAAACAAAAACTACTCGACCGATTTTAACGAAACTTGGTACAATTATTCTTCATAATCCTGGGCAGGTTATAGTATACTTATCATCACGCTACAATCAATAGGAGCAGAGCAGTGAAGGAAAATGTTGGGAAAACGGGAGAAGTTACTCCATTTTTTAAGCTTCCATCGCGTGTGTAGCCTTAATGGTTAAAGTTACATAGAAATCATGTATTACGGAAATGTTATATATATGTCTATCTTTTATGGTTGACTCACAATAACACGTGTAACTCCCGATAGCTTAGCAGTAATCTTACGTTTATCGTCGGATTGGGCTGAAATTTGGCATGCAGGTAGATGTTATGACGTAGGCATCCGCTAAGAAAGGATTTTGATTAATTCTACCCCCAAGGGGATAAAATAGGGGATGAACGTTTGTATGAAACTTTGTCAATTTTAAACCGATCGGGCTGAGAGTTTCAAAATCGGGGGTAAAATAACTATTCCACGCGGACGAAGTCGCTGGCAGAAGCTAGTATATAATAATTCTTAAAATGTTGGGTATTCTAAATTCAAACAACAATCAATTTCAACATTTTAACCTCAACGACGGAGCCCCGCGCTGTGCGTCACTTGGCTCTCACACACATTTAATATTACTTAACGCCGTTCAGTATATATTATTAAAGTGTCTTATTAACAGCCATTCAAATATCATATGTATTCAGCCGATTAATAATTCCCCTTAGAACAAGTGACAAATAATAAAAACAGAGTGTACTAAAAGTTAAATCGTTAAAAAATAAAGCATGAAACAAAAACATTTTGCGATCGACCATATTTATTATTTATATTATAGATTCATATACCACACATATGTGACGAAATGTTTTCCATCTAACAGACTTTATTTCCCGAAAAATGTCAAATGATTTGGGGGCCCGCCTGTCACAAATTCCCGAAACGAAAGAAAGAAATCGAGCAGAATCTAACTCATATATTAAGAGTGAAAGTGTGTCTGTGTGTTTGTGAATTTAAGTGAAACAAACACGACTTATGAGCGTTTATTTCTCTCGGTTCTTCATACAAACTGTTCTCATTCCTGGAAATTCATTAACTGAATTTGATGAAATTTATACTCATACGCTACCGATACCATTTTTTCTTTTTTCATGGATGGGAAATCATCAAATGATTTCTCCCTCTCTGGGCGGAGCGGAAGGGTGTATCAGACTCTTACTGGCTAAAACCTATCCGTGTTCCTCCAAATGCCCTTTGCATTCCAGGGCCGCTGTGACTCTTTGGAACAAATTCCGCTATAAAAACAAACACCTACATATACAGCTAACCTACTTACGTTCCGACACTTTTCTTCCATCAATATTTACATAGGTTACAATGCTTTAATCAAGATATTCAGCAGACACGCCATACGCCATGTTACGTCACGATGTTTGATATAACGTCGTTTAGTGATGTCATCGCTATACGAGATTATTTCATATCCCTTCCTTGTCGTGTCAACAGTGTAATAAACATGGCGCACATATAGGAATATTTGCTGGAAACGGCCTTGTTGTTGTACAGTGTACAGTCAGCAGAAGACGCAAAAAACTCGATTAAAATTTTATTTTCCTAAATTTATAGGGATTTTAAATTTATAGAAATTTATGGGACGCTCCCAAGGGAGCAGTGGTGGCCAAGTGGTAACGGCCCCGAATTATGATTTGTAGGTCTCGGGTTTAAACCCAGCCAGGCACATTACTTTGTGTAATTTATTTCATCACCACTGTTCTCAAAACGGTGAAGGAAAACATCGTGAGGAAACTGGCGAGTCTTTGAAAATGTGACATTCACCAACCCGCACTGGGCCCGCGTGGTGGATTACGACCCATTCCCTCTCCTAGAGAGGAGGCCTGTGTCCCAGCATTGGGAACGTTAAAGGCCGATTATGCTAATACTTATATTTGGTTCAAGTCGGAGTAAAAATACATTTTGTTAGATACAAAATGCTAATAAAATAGATATCGAATTATTTTATGTTAATTTTGTTAGTGCTTGGCTAGTATTTTGATTTATGTTGCTGATCATACCAAAAAAAAACATCGAGAATTGCTCTTTAATTATAAATCAAAACTTTATAAGTTTGGATGTAGGAGGAACGTTCCGAAAGAACTCACCCGATTTAAAAAAAACGGATGATAAGCTATACCTATCGCTGAGTTTTAACGGCCTCTTTTTCTTAAATAAATTAACGGTTCCTTTGGGACAATTCGTTGGCGAGAAGCCGCGAAAAAGAGCTGGTAAATAAATAATAAACTGCAAATTTTACTTCGCCCTTTACCGTCCAAAAAAAAACCAAATTCAACAATAAACTCTGTTCATAAAATCGTCTAGCATAATAAATATAATCACCAGACAATTTACAACAACGACATTGCGAGCTCAGATAATACGAGCTTGTCTTATCTATATCTATACTAATATTATAAAGCTGAAGAGTTTGTTTGTTTGTTTGTTTGTTTGAACGCGCTAATCTCAGGAACTACTAGTCCGAATTGAAAAATTCTTTTTGGGTTGAATAGACCAGTTATCGAGGAAGGCTTTAGGCTATATATCATCACGCTTAAGCCAATAGGAGCGGAGCAGCGATAAATAATGTTTTAAAATCGGGGATTCCACGGGGACGAAGTCGCGGGCAGCAGCTAGTGTTAAAATATTTTATTTTAAAAATTAAAATTTTACGACAAAAACATGCTCTTTTACTTTCAACTTTTCTGTCCGTGGCATAGCTCGCGGAGGTATAGATTTAAAAAAAAAAGTAGTAGACCATAAACGTCTGCAGGGTACCAACTATCTTCGTACAAAAATTCATCCAAATCGGTTCGGCGATAATATCTACGTGAAGCGTAACAAACCCCTACCTACCTAATATGGTATCCTCCTGTTACGAAGCGCGAATGTAGGTAGAAAAAAATATACAGAATGTTTTGCTTTCTACAATCCAAAATAATCTTTAAAAGATTGCTCCCTATTAAGTAATATCGTTGTGAACGATTGCATAAAAATTATATAAAAGGATATTTACCTTAAACTCTGCAATAAAGTAGTAGACAGGTACAATAACTCATAACAAATTTATATAGGTACGAAGATAATCTGACTCTCTAAGGCAAAGTTTCATTTACTCTATGGAATTCTTTGAATAATCCTGAAAAGCCTTCAAGATTAATTAAATATGAAACATGCCTACTTATGTTTTGACATAATAATATTATAGCTTCTAATAAATACCAACTATTAATTACTACATAGTATAAAACAAAGTCGCTTTCTGTGTCCCTATATCCGTATGTATGCTTAAATCTTTAAAACTACGCAACGGATTTTAATGCGGTTTGTTTTTAGCAGATACAGTGATTAAAGAGGAAGGTTTATATGTATAATACATACATATTATAGTAGAGGAAACATTAGTATCTACATTGCACCCGTGCGAAGCCGGGGCGGGTCGCTAGTTACACCATAAATGCTAAAAAGTAACTTTAACTGTCTTTTTACGTTTCGAAGCCCTAACCGCTAAACCGATTTTAATGTGGCATAGGAATAAAACAGACCTTGCAAGAAGTACATGGGATAGATTTTAATTCAGGAGTGCGTTGGGTCAGAATAATATTTGACTTTCACCTGGGCGAAGCCTGGTGGGCAGAACATAGTTTATAAATATAATAAGTAGTTTATTCGCTCAAGCCACTTCTAGTTTATCCATTTCCTTAATACTCGTCCTTGACGAACATGTCTGAAAGGGTGATGACGTAATCATTTCATGTCACCGTGTTCTGTCTCTTTTTTTTCTGTAGAATGTCTCTTTCGCACTGAACAGTTATTAAGTGCCAGTTCTGTTGCGTGGTTTTGGGCGCATTTTCGGGATTAATTAACCGGTGTAAATGGTTTAATGTAATGGGCAGTCGGCCCTTTGTAATTCAGTCTGGATTTGATTCCTTTAAATTTTAGAAAGTTAAACTTTAATTTAGTTTCTTTGGGACTCATCAACATTAATTAACCCGGTGTGTTTCTGGTGGTCTTAAATGTCAATTCTGGATTATTGAAGCCAGAATCAGAATTGTAGAGATAAGAAATATTATGGATGCCTTGGGTGGTCCATATACCCCGAATGCTCCATAAACAGATGGGCCAGAATCGTCACGCATTGGGAGCCAGAATGTGGGCATCGTAAAGGGAGGCTTAAACAACGCCAGCGCAATAACTACGAAACTTTTGCGGGATATTTGGCCGCAGAAGGCAAAACACTAGGAGGATTGAAAGGCCCTAGGGAACGTCTTTGCCCAGCTACGACAACGTAGTTTGAAAATGAGGATAAATTTGTCGAACCTACAAACGTGCATATTCCGTGTTAAAAGCGCCTGCTTAATAAACCTATTCACAAAATAAGAAGAACATTATTTAAGAACCACTGCAATTCCCAAAAGCCAGGCAAACAGTGGCGACCACATGGAAAGGGTCGAGGCAGGGAAGCTATTGAGTCAAAGATTTGATTGTTTGTTTATATTGAACTAGCTGCTGCCCGCGACTTCGTCCCCGTGGAATCCCCGATTTTAAAACATTCTTTATCGCTGCTCCGCTCTTATTGGCTTAAGCGTGATGATATATAGCCTAAAGCCTTCGTCGATAAATGGTCTATTCAACCCAATCAGAATTTTTCAATTCGAACCAGTAGTTCCTGAGATTAGCGCGTTCAAACAAACAAACATACTCTTCAGCTTTATAATATTAGTATAGATAGGCTCCAAAACCACTGAACCGATTTGAAAAATTCTTACACTGTTGGAAAGCTACACTACCCCCAGGTGACAGGCTATATTTTATCTCCATATTCCCACAGGAACGGGAGCTACATGGGTAAAATCGCGGGGCGCTGCTAGTAATATTATAAAGTGGAAAGATTTTTTGTTAGTTTGTTTGTACCGAAATAGGCTCCGAAATTACTAGAGCGATTTAAACCGTTTTTTCACCAGTAGAGAGCTACATTATCAGCGAGTAACATAAGCTATGTTTTATTCCCGTATTTCCTTGGGAGCGGGAACTACGCGGGTGGGACCGCGGGGGTTACTAATATTAATAAAACTCACAACTAAATGTTGGTTATGGTAGCACGTTCCAACAAATAATTAAAAAAAAATAAAAAACACGCCTGCCATGTCAAAAAATGAACTAAAAAATTTAAAACAATATAGATAATAATCTTTTTGCTTTAAACGACGGCAGTATAATATGTAGTCTAATTTCATGAAAACAAAGTATGTTGGATTTTTTTTATTTATGAACCGTGGCTCTCCCTTTTTTACATAATTATGTACATAAACTCTGAACACATAATACTCCTTTTTTTGGGCGGTCGTGTATTAAGGCGGTACCCTGACCAAATAACCTTGAGTATTCGTTCCCTCTTCGCCGCACCCGCAAGATTCGGTGCGATTACGCTCAGATTTGATAGTAAAATCTATATAAAATCAAATTTTCGAGTTAAATAAAAAATAAAACTAGCAAAATGTTTATTATTAAATTACCTATCCATTACTTTAAGTAGCAAACCAAAATAATGGTTACTTTACGAGGAGATGCAAATTAAAAATAATTATTTCTCATTTCTGTCCTTTCGTTGCGACTCTATAATTAAACATTACGTCTTAAAAATAAAAAAATAAAACTACCATTTTGGAGTCGAGATTATGTAGAAATTTAATGTATTTTTTATTTGTTAATATTTCTAATGGATAATGAGAAGATGGCTCCTAAAAACTACACAAAAAACGGCTACCGCTGCGTTTTGCTCGGGGACGCGCCTTAAGCCAAATATGCAGGATTTATTATAGTACAAAAGACAGTGTGTGTACTAACATAGTTTCACTCTTTTTTCTTTACTTTAATAGTCAAAAAGGACGGCAATCCGGCACGAAGTATGTAAGCAGTAGTAAGTACCTAGCCAATAAAAGTTCCCTATCTCTGAATATTTAAGCCCGTTTAGTGGGTAAGCAGGAAATGGGATCATTATCCTAATTGTGAGGTACGTTTGTAGAGGAAATAGTCACATTGATAGCGTAGCTTGATTACAGTAAGTTTACCTTCGATGGCTTAAAAAAGGTTTTTTTTTTATACAACCGTTTGCTAGCGTCGCGGCATCGTCATCCGCGTGTAAGTCAAAAATAATTCCACAAGAATGTATTGCCGCACGCCGGGACAAAAATCAGCAGTGCGATTCGGTAAACATCTCACCGTATAAAATTAAGTGTAGTGAAGCTTGACAGCTCAATTAGTGTTCACTTCACTAAATTTTCATCTCCATACAAACAAAATGGCAATTCACTTCATAAATATACTACAATATACAGGCTTATTTGAAAAACACCGACAACCTCTTAAGAGGTTATTGTACTCATCATTATGAACAACTTTTACTATGGGAACAAAGTCTGAAATCGCGAAAAAAATCAGCTGTTCCTTTACACATTTATGTTCGGTAACTCATCAAAATGTAGGGAACAGATGTTTTTTTTTGCGATTTCAGGTTTGGTCCCATAGTAAAAGTAGTTCGTAATGATGAGTACAATGACCTCTTAAGAGGTTGTTGGTGTTTTACAAATAACCCTGTATACTAGGATATCGGATCGGCTGCGTATCAGGCGCGTGACAGTTGATCTGTGCTCTGTATGTGCCACGCACACGCCACGGATACGCCAAACACACGCAGCGCTTACGTCTCATAAAAGCCACGTTCAAACCACACTTACACCGGCCGCACTCACAATCTTCAAATAAATAGGCACTCGCAATATGTACCAGCTAAGACAAAGATTTGTGCCCTTATCCCGATCGGGATTATGTTCACTGCGATACAGCAATATCTATTATTGTGTGCAAAGATTTGCTATACATAAAAGATTTCTTCAACCTTGCTTGCTAGTAGAAACCAATAACTTATTATGAAAGAGTTTCCTAAGGCACTATCTTCACGAGCGAATGAATCGCTGCGAGTTGACCTTTTTTCGTCAATGTTGCTCGTTGAATCGCCGCGTTCATAGAGTTGTTGTAGAATGAAGTGGCAGGACGATTATCTCGCCGCGATACACTCACTCGTGGAGACCTTACCTTACCTTAAGACATCATTCATAGGAATGGATTCAGAGGCTAATACAGGGTGGAATGCAGAAGACGGATCCGGGACTGCAGACAAAGTGATTCTAGAAAAGTAAAACTGTATGGGATAAATATACGCTTTCGCAACGTCGCTAGTGCCGATAAAATATTACTTTATCTGGAGCCCAAGTACAAAAAACGACAAAGTGCGAGTCGGATTTGCAAACAAGGAGATCCGTACGATAAACGAAAAATCGCGTTTATCTTTACTAATATTGTAAAGACGAAATATTTGATTGTTTGTTAGTATTGAATAGGCTCCGAAACTAATGAACCGATTTGAAAAATTCTTTCACTGTTGGGAAGCTGGACTATCCCCGGGTGACAGGCTATATTTAATCCCCATATTCTCACGGGAACGAGAACATTTTTTTTTGTTATTATTGCAGCAGTAAAAATACACAGTATATAAAAATTTCAACGTTCTACCTGTATAGTTCATGAGGAGCTTACTGACAGAAATATAGACTAACAGATAGTGGAAAATTATCACAACGGCAAGAAGAACAAATGACTTTACTTTTTCACCCGATATTTATATCCTTATCGTGCGTTCCACGCAAAAATCTGTCTAACCCAAAAATAAATAATTCACCTGTAACCATTTATCGCATAAATTTATAACAATTTTACGCCGATGTATTTTTTCGACCTCGAAAAAATACATCGGCGCGAGGCTCTCGAATAATCTTAAATACGGGATCGTAAAATATAATTTCGTTCATGATACGCATATGAAATGATGTTACAGCGATGTTCCTTTTTTAAATATTCATATATCAGTTTTTACCCGCGTCTTGGCCCGTGACAAAAAAACACGTTTAAAATATATCGCCTGAGCTGAATATTACGAGTATGACATCTAGGCTTTTTCGAAACTATATTGGGTCGGCTTCCAGTCAAAGTGGATTGGGTGAAATAACAGAATTTTACCTGAAACAACTACCTACCAGACCTTGGCAAGACTGGTTCATACAAATTTATACAGTTATCTTCAAACTACTCGTAGAGATTCCAAAACAAGAAATACGATTATTTCGAAAAAGAATCTATGAGAGAGAGAGTGATTTTTCACGTTCTAGAAAATATAGAAAACTTAAAATTGCTCTCGCTTTCTTTTTTCGAGAAAGTTCCTGGGTTGCGGATTTTATTCAAAAGAGTCACCGCGGCCCTGGAACGCAAACAGCTTTTAGAGGAACACGAATGGGTTACAGTCAGTAAAAGTCTGACATTCCTTTCCGCTCCGCCCAGAGCGGGAGAAGTCATTTGATGATTTCCCATCCATAAAAAAAGGTATAGGTAGCGTATGAGTATATATTTCATCAATTTCAGTTAATGAATTTCCAGGAATGAGGACCAGTTTGTATGAAGAACCGAGAGAAATAAACGCTCATAAGTCGTGTTTGTTTCACTTAAATTCACAAACACACAGACATACTTTCACTCTTAATATATGAGTGAGTTAGATTCTGCTCGATTTCATTCTTTCGTTTCGGGAATTTGTGACAGGCGGGCCCCCAAATCTTTTAGGGGGAATGTAAGACGCGACTTGAGGATTATTAAAGATTAATAGCGGATTGAACACACCTGTGCTAAAGTAGGCAGATGTGACAAACTGAATTCATAATGTACGGTGTTAGTAAGTACTCACATTATGTTTACGATGTACATTATTTTGTTGATTGCTACATTCTACAGTTCTATTAAGCAGGCACATTGGGACAAAAATAAAATGTTGGACACAGACAATATTAAAAAGGTTAACTTTTATATTTAACAAAATACACGAGATCAAACTGTATGCCATTTAGCACGGGCGATGACAAAGAGCCTATGAAAATTTTAGCACCATGTTTTTTTTTTTTATAGATGGGAATCAAATACCTTCTTCCGTTGTAATCAGAGCGGTAAGGAGTGCCAATTTTTTACTGACTAAAATCTAGCCGTATTCGTCCTGTCTTAAATATCCATCGCTCTATCCGAATACCCTTTGCGTTTTAGGGCCGCGGTGTCTCTTTCGAACAAATTCCGCAACCCTAAGAGGACTACCGGAAAATTGCGTTAATTAGCACAATATTAATTTACAACACTATTGTGCCAAACAGGCCAAAGCTCAACATATTTTTTAGATGGCAATGCTTGGTATCACCACCTTTTTTTTCCTGGAGAGAGAAATCATCAAATGACTTCTCCCATTCTGGACTGAGCGGAAGGGAGAGTCAGGCTCTTACTAAAACTGACTAAAACCCACCCATGCTCCTTCTAGGGCCCTTCACATTCCAGAGCCGTGGTGACTCTTTCGAACCAATTCCGCAACCCTAGTAGGCACTGACCCTATGGGGCCTCATCTTCTTGGGTGCCAAACGCTAATTGCCTTACACTGAATGAATACCAAGCTGAAATTCGCTGAGGGAGGACAAAACGCGGACGTAAAATTAGTTTGCTTAACGTTTTCCTACTAATATTGGCTCTTCGACTACCAGTTTAATCAGATGCAGGTGAATACCAGTATTTGAAATGACTGGTGTCTGATTTTCCAGTATTTTCGATTTACCCGTAACGTCTGTTAAATATCTACAAATGAAAGCTGGAAAATGTCTTTTGTTCACTTGTTCAGCAAGACAATTTGAACTCTTGTTTGGTTAAGTTGTCTTCAGTAAATCACATTCTATTTAACATTTTTCATTTGTGACTCAATCGTTTGGAAATTCACTGGAGCGGAATAACGATTTGTTGAGGATTTTTTTGTTTAAGGCAAATACTTAACACTTAAATGTATTGGAGATATTGGGGCTAAATATGTAGGTTGATTTCTAGGTAATTAAGTTATTTACTCGTATATAAAGACAGGCATCGTACTATACAATGATTTTGTGGTATTAATAAAAAAAAATGTCTTATTCTAAGTCTGAAGTTGACTTATGTAAAACTAGCAGCGCCCCGCGGTTTCACCCGCGTAGTTCCCATACTCGTGGGAATACGGGAATAAAATAGTAAAATATTGCCTTTGTTACTTTGGGTAAAGTGAAGCTTTCTAGTGGTGAAAGAATTTTTGAAATCAATCCAGTAGTTTTTGAGTTTATTCGTTACATAGAAAAATACAAATCTTTCCTCTTTATAATATTAGTATAGATAAAGATATTTTTTTTTCTGAATTGATCTTTAAACTGTAGGCAAGAAGAGCCATCACCCAGGGCGGGAGGGGTCACTTGATGATTTCCCATCCAAAAAAAAAAAGGCAGGAAGAGCCATAACTCCTCTAGTCTTATCTAATTTAACTTGCATATATTTACCGACAGCAGAGCACAGAAATGCCTCACCCTCACTACTCCATAATTGATGACGAAAATTACCTCAAAAATAAAAAGCCCTCAAAAATAAATATTCTCTCTGCTAATATTTTCCTAACACCCTTTTTAATCCGTACCGGATCCGACGGGTTTCAAAGCTGAAAAATATCGCCGTTTATTTTTTGACTAAACCGTGTCACATATTCCGCTGTTTTCTGGTAATCCCTAAGGTGCGTGAAACGGCGCCGCCTATTAAGTGATCGGGGATTAGGGTCGGGATTCAGTGACGGCGAATTTGTAGAGGAAATAGGTATGCTTACTTGGTAATTCATGTCTTTTTACTGACGCAGAATCTTCAGTGATATTTTGTGTAACAATAAATCACACAAACACATAGGTACCTACATAAAGAAAGAAAATAAAGAATAAGTATATAACTGCCACAAAACGACTTCCCACTAAAACCTAAACGATAATAGTAGTAGGAATTAAACTATGTTAGTAAAGACAAATTAAAATTTAATAACAGTAAAAATAACAAAAGTGATTATGTGAGTATACATATAAAGGAAATGCATGTCGTGGTTGTGGCAAAAAGGCTACATAGAACTGCGAGACAGTGTTATTGTTAAGCTTTTTGGGTAAAATGTACCAGTCAAGATTGCGGAATTTGAAGGCAGACCGCGCGCGAAATAAGGAACCCTCACGCCCTTACCGCCGCAACTGAAGAAGATGCCCGACGCTTGTCGAACACGCCCGATTGCCGGCCACCGTTAGGCGCGAGCCTGTGGATGCCGGCCACCGTAGGCTACAAGTTTCGGGCCCGGGACGACGGTGCACCATTTTCCACGCGCGCCTCAAAGATATGTCAACAATAAAGACGGGCCAACGACAAAGTGGATTAGTACCTGCTAGGGTTGCGGAATTTTTTCGAAAGAGTCAATAGGGCTCTCGAACGCAAAGGTCATTTGGAGGAACATGGATGAGGTTTTGTCAGAAAGAAATATTCCCATCTGCTTCACCCAAAGTGGAAGACTTCATTTGATAATTTCCCATCCTTAAAATAAATAAAATCAAAACGGCTAAAATGTGGAGGTATGTTTTTTAAATGTATTACATTATCCATTAAAAAACACACCACCTCGATCCATGTAGTAGAGAGTTATTCATTTTATTTGAGTACCGCAAATTCCGGGATGTATAGTCCCGCATTTACGGGACTGGATTTCCTACTGGCAGCAATGTTGCGTTGAATCGCAACGGTCACTTTGGCCAAGAAAAACCCAGCTATCTGGTCACGCGAACAATTACAATAGTATAAATATTTCAATTGAATAAATTCAACCACCGTAGTTTTATCTTAGATAGGTAAAGTATGATGGTTGTGGTTATTCGATTATACAAGGTTATTTGTAAAACACCAACAACTTCTTAAGAGGTACTGTGAGTGTACTCATCATTATGAACAACTTTTACTATGGGACCAAAAATTAAATCGCGAGAATCGCTGTTTTTTATGAGTTATACGGACATGATTTTTTTCGCGATTTCAGGTTTGTTTCTATAGTAAAAGTTGTTCTTAAAGTTGAGTACAATTACCTCTTAAGAGGTTGTTGGTGTTTTAAAAATAACCCTGTATATAGGCGATCTATAGTAAGCAAACGAAATACTACGGTATAAAGACAGAACTTTTCTCATCACCGACAAGCTGTGGGTAGCCTTAAAATAACATAAATACTTGGAGTCACAATATAGGTACGGTCAACAGCACCATTTTATTACCTAAACCACTCTACTGTTGCGAATTAAAGCGCTGTCAAAGTCATAAAGAAACTTAAAAAAAATGTTTTTTTTTTTTCATTTTGCAAGCCTAAAGAAAATATGCAATTTATATATTTTTTAAATTAATTCTCAACTTAAAATCCAGAAAAAAAATATTATCATAAAAAATAAGCCTCAACAATAACTAAAATAATTCAACGTAAATGTCTATGTACTTTATAGTGCTTAATATGGAAAAAAATCCTGATTCAATTTTTATTTGTTTTAAAGTTAAGCGTTTAAAAACCTATGATAATAACACAGGATTACAATTGTGTGACGTCACACGACAGTGTCACCAAAATGACGTCTTGCCGTCTAATACAAACAACGTTTTCCGTGACATTTTCACAAAAATTAAATTTTATAATATTTATAATTCATATACATATACCTATATAAGTTTTTGGTAGTAATCTAAAATACAATTTTGTTTATGTAGATTTTTCCAATCGATTTTATTACTTTTTACAATTTTAATTTTTTCTTAGTTATACCTTTAATATTACTATGCCTTCATCTTTTTTTTCATAGTAGTAAAACCTTGCTAGTGTAACCGTGTAGTTCACTGTACCAAATTTTCAGTTCAACAATCTGAGGAAACGCAAAACTCAAGAATTCGCTAATCAAGGAAGCCGAGCTGTAATTGGATTACCAAGTTGAGTTAAAATTCGTATATTTAGGTGAATTGTGTTAAATCTTGAGGAAAATATATTATCTCATGTTTAATCGATGGGGAAATTCCTTTGGAAGTTAGATACAAAAATTGCGCTTGTTTCCTTAAAGTTAATATTTAATTACAAGAAAATGTATGTTTAGATAAGAATGGTTGTTTTAATTTATTATTAAATAATATTTAAACTTCGGGCAAGATTTTTCAGACTGTGCAGATCTGAGTCAAAAAAGTATAATATTGATAATTATTATAACTGACCAAAAGTATATTCCATCCCAAATATGTTTTATTGATACACAGATGGCACGTATATAAGTACCCAAAATGTTTAGACAATAATTAAGTGAGAAATAAGAGCTTCGATGCGTAGCAGGTAGATTTACTGCTACGCCGTAGCGGGCGTAGCAAGCATGAACTACGCCGTAGCTAGCATAGCAATCATGAACTACACCGTAGCTAGCGTAGCAATCATGAACTACACCGTAGCTGGCGTAGCAAGCAGGAACTACGTCGTAGCTGGCGTAGCAAGCATGAACTACGCCGTAGCTATCGGCCCTACATTTTAAAATACACTAGCTTCTGCCCGCGACTTCGTCCGACGGAAATAGTTACCAACCCCCTCGATTTTGATGTTTGATATTTTTGTGATGATATATGTGTAAATGGGCCATCTAACCCTTAATAGTTCCTGAGATTAGCGCGTTCAAGCAAACAAAAAAACTCTTCAGCTTTATATATTAGTATACATAGATATATATTTGTAGTTTACAATTATTTGTAAACTGTTATTTTCAAATCCAAATATGAACAAAGGGATTCTCAGTATATTGTTTCATGATTTTGAGTCCGTTCCCATTGTAAATATTATTTATATACATGAGTACATTCATGCTTTGCAATAAATCTGATAAATTGAAAACTCAGCATGTTATTTAATATTATAAACAGTTCCTTAATGAAACTTTAGCTTACAGTGTCTGTTGTTCTTCTTAATTGGCGCTACATTACAAACTAAAGCAATTCATAAAACAGCATCAATGAAGCGGACATTCAACAAGATGGAATAGCTTTGCTCGTTCCGACAACATAGCTGAAAGCGCTAGATTATTTTAAAATAAAACAAAGTACCATAGAGTAAGAATCAGATAGAGAGGGCATTTTTTTTAAATTCCATATAAATCAAGCGTGGCTGTGAGTGTCACCGTTTATTCATAGACATTGTTAGCCCGAAACGGTATTTTTTTACCGACTCCCAAAACAGTAGGAGGTTCTGAAGTTGACTGTATTTTTTTGTGTGTGTTACCTAATTTCCTTATACCAATTTTACTGATATAATACGTATGCTGTGATGAGTACGTTTAGCTGCGAGGTTTCACCACTAAGCAGTGAAAAAAAAAACTTTACAAAAACATACAACCGACCAAAAAAAACAAAAAAGGTATAAAATAAGTTTTATTTCAGTAAGTGTATCAAAAAACGAAGAAAAAACCGAAGGTTTTTAGTATTTGGCCAAGTCTATCAAAATAATTAATTGTGATAAAATGATAAAATTTGTGAAAATATAAGTTAACGATTTTGAAGTTTTTCTATATACCATCTGTTGCACTGAATGGCACGGATTCACTAAAGCGTTACTTGTTTGTGACGCCACGTCAGATCAGTGCGTACTCTTAATCATGGATTTTAATTAACAACGTTACCAATATACCTATACATATATCGGTCGTTTTTAATACATTTTTTCTTGGGAATTTCAGAAATACCAATTTTAATCTATACTAATATATATAAAGCTGAAGAGTTTATTTGTTTGGTTGCTTGAACGCGCTTATCTTTGGAACGACTGCTCCGATTTGAAAAATTCTTTCAGTGTTAGATAGCCCATTTATCAAGGAAGACTGATGACCAATAAGAGCGGAGCAGTCATGACACAAACGAAACTGCGGTCAACTAGTTAATAATAATATCAATCCAATCATACTATACAATATTTTGAAAATATCTATGATAGCCGAAATTTGCGCTCGGCGCAATTATTTACAGCAATGGCATCTATTTTCATTCCGTGCTCTATGACAAGTACAAACTCCTTAGAAAACACGATTTACTAGCTTGCTTAATTAAACTAAAGTGATTTCTTGCCTTTTAATACTAAAATTCACAATTTTATTTGTGTTCCAGACAAGACTTTAAGTTTTAAGTTGATTCTAGTTAACGCTTAAATGCTGTTAAGTTAGTTAAGTTTAAGTTTTTGTTATGAATATATTAAATAAGATTCTAAGTTAATTTAAAATTATTGAGAAGATTTCTAATAATGTTTAAATTCTAAAAGAGTTTACTAAGTGTACAGCTGGTCGTTATGATTTTAAAGATATAATTAGATCTGGTTTCAATTGTTAGTCTTGATTTTGATATTTTTTTAAGGGCGCGCATGCGCAACGCACTATGCGTTGTATGATGGAATGAATGAAGGAACGAATTATTAGTTTACAGCGCTTTAAATGAAAATATATGTTAGGTAACTACATTTATATTTACTGAATTCAATTTCTTAACTTTACAAAAAAAAACTAAGGTTATTTTAAGGTTTATATTAATATCTCTTCCACCCACAAAAATAAATTAGTCATATCAAAAGATCCTAGTTATATGTATACATATTTTTTGAAATTTATTGACCCGAATACCGGGCAGGTAACGAACCTGTAAAATGTATTACTTGTCATTTATACTTTTCCGGGATCTGTGTGTATTCTATAGCCCAGTTACTGGGCAAAGACTCGCAGACAAGTTTGACACGAGAATCTGTTTTTTTTTTTCATAAAAATGTAATCCTTCCATCATATCAAACGGCTATTTTTATGTAGCCACAACTCCGTAATTAAGTTTATAAATTACTATTTAATTTTTTACTTTACGTATCCGGAGTCGGTATGGTAGGATGTATGGATGTTTGTTAGTCTTTCACGCAAAAACTACTGAATGGATCTTGATGAAATTAGATTATAGTCTGGAATAACACATAGGATACTCTTTATCCCGGGAGTATGTTCCCTTGGGATAATTTTATACATTCATGTGGGAGGAGCCGCGGCAGTCAGCTATTACTACTATAAAACAAAATATAACAAGAAATGTAGATTATTAAAATGGAACCCGACCATGTTGTTGGCTGAGGCAATCAGATAGACAAAACAAATGACAAAATTCAAGGCGACAGCTTACAAAAATAAAATCAAACTCTCACATAGAAGCCAAACCACCACATCTGTCAGGACAAAATACATACTAACGTGGCAAGCCAAATGGAAGATGTGTGTCATAAAAATGGTCCACGCAGCATCCCTCTTTCAGGGGATAATATTTTTTGTATCTTCTTAAGATGACCCTCCTTGTATAAAGACTTCACAGGTTCGTATTATGCGAAAATCTTACGCTTCAGTGTTCAAAGGGGCTGCTTTGTAAGGAATGTTTTTTTTTTCTAATTTCTTAAATTGATACGATGTATAGACGTATGTTGAAGATTTGAACACACGAATTTTGTAAAGATGAAGATTAATTTTGGATTGCTTTGCGCTTCTGCTGATATAGAGAGCAAAACCTTTTTTATGGATACATAATCATCAATTAACGTCTTCGATTTTGAGCGGAACGGAAAAGAGTGTCAGACTCTTACTGACTAAAACGCATCTGTGTTTCTTCAAATGCCCATTCCATTCCAGGGCCGTGGCGACTCTTTCGAAAAAAAATCACAACTCTAGCAGAGAGAAAAAACCCTAAGTGTTGTTCATTTGTGATAAATAAAACTAATACAACAACAACAACAGATTTGAATATATATAACTTCGAACCTACAGTTTTACCAAACTACATTTCTCTATATTGAACAATTCGGACCCTCTTTCGGCGAAAAAGCCTTTATTCAAATGTAATTTTTCGATCGACCTCCGTGTGTCCTCCTCCGTCCTATTATTTGTATTTAAATTAATTCACTTCCATCGTTATATTGAAGCACATTTATTTTTAAATATATCAACATGGAATGCAAATTTACCAGTATCATTTAAGGCATTGATACAACATAAGTAAGAAATAACACTTTAACACGATAGCTATGCTTTTTCTTCCGAAACTGGATAAATGATAAATGATATTTATTTTGTAAGTAGGTTGTAAATAACACTTTTACAGGTCAATATTTTTGGTCGTTATAAACTAGATGAGACCGGTGTTTCCTAGCTGACTACCCTGAGAAGAAACACCGAAACAAACTCAGAGATCAGTCCCTTTTAAAGTCCATACAATTGTACTGGTCAAATCATATGAGAACCATGTAGGTTGATGTCTGAAGTGGTATTTTGAGGAAAGTACCACACAGATTCGAGTTGACCTGTCGAGACAGTGCAAGCATTTGTCAGTCGGTAACTGACAAATGCTTGCACTGTCTCAGTAGCTCAAACTTAGAACTTTAAGGAGCTCGTCGATTTGACGATCAATACTAAAGTAAGGACATTTGGGTAGGCCACATAAAGAACTCAAACCGCCAGACTAACAAGAAATGAACCCCTAACATAGCGATCTACATGGTCCTCACATTCACAATACGTTATATGAGCACCATGTCAGTGTCTGAAGTGGTCTTTTGAGTAAAGAACCACACAGATTTGAGTGGACCTGTCCATTCATTGCAAGCCTTGGTCAGTAGTCGAGTAGCTCAACTAAGAACCAATAAGGAGCTCAACGACTCGACGGATGAGTTCGATGTATCCTAGGAAAGTTATTTTGAGAATCAACAAACAAGGAAACTTCTCAGAGTTTCCGTGTTTCTTGATTCTCAAAGTCTAAGGCATATATCAAAGAACCACCAAACACTAGAAAACTGGCTGTGGCAGATGGACGGACAATAACTCGAGTGACCTTATAAAATCTCCGTTTTTTCATACGGGCGTACGGATCCCTAATAATACCCTCTGTTATGGATAGGAAATCATCAAATGACTTCTTCCACTCTGAGCGGAGCAGAACGGAGTATCAGACTCCTACTGACTAAAACTCATCCGCGTTCCTCCTAATGCCCTTTGCGTTCCAGAGCCGCGGTGACTCTTTCGAACAAATTCCAAAACCCCTAATAGTACCCTAAGTTTCCTACGCAATGAATCGAACATACTTGATAGAAATTCAAAATCTAATTAATTTTTTACACTTCTTCAAAAAGTTATTAGTGTGTAAAATTCCCTCGAAATTATCCTTTAAACTTTGCCATAAAACTAGTAGAAAAGTATATTTCATGAGAACACTTCCACAGTCGTTTCTTCAACTTTAAATGTCTAACTTTAAGTCATAAACTATACGCTGGAGACGCGAAATGTGACTGTTTCGATAACATGGAGTTACGATGGAGGGTAACTAAGTAACTATAGTTCATATATTTCTCAGATTTTACAGGCTTTGCTTAGGAAGTATAAAATCTTGATGTCTGAATCTATAGGGAACGTGCAGAAACTAGCGTCAATGTCAAGTATATTTTACTTTTAAGTTTCAAATTTGCAACACTAGATGGCATAGTCTCCGCCATGCACGTTCCCTGTGGAATATTTATTGGTCATTTCCGTTAGACCGAACGTTTTCTAGATATTGACCCCTATATAGTCTTGGAAAATATCTGGTATTTATTGTTGAACTAAAAATATACCAAAAAAGAATGGATGTGTAAAAGTATTATGTTTAACCTACTTACAAAATAAATATCATTTATCGTTATACTAAATAAGATCACACTGACGAACATTAGAAAACGGATTGTTGTACCTATATACTGAACTTTATATTAAAAGAAAATTATGGAAAGTGTTGTTAAATGAAGTTAACGTCATGTCATTTGAGCGTTATAGCTTTTGAAAATAGAGCAAATATTCTTATACTAAATGAGCAGCACCGATCGCGATATCTATCGTTTATATTTATTACACAAACTATGAACTTGTTGGCTGAACCTTATAAAAATAAACCCTTTTTATGAAATTAGACAACCAAGTGGACAGTGGTGATCGAGTGGTAACGGCCCCGACTTACGAATTATAGGTCGCGGGTTCAAACCGCATTAACAAGGCGCATTACTTTGTGTAATTAATTTCATCACCATTGCTCTCAAAACGGTGAACGAAAACATCGTGAGGAAACTGGAATATCCTAGAACCCAAAATTCGAAGTCGTGTGACATTCACCAACCCGCATTGGGCCCGCGTGGTGGATTAAGGCCCATTCCCTCTCCTAGAGAGGAGGCCTGAGTCCCAGCAGTGAGAACATTAAAAGGCTCACCTACAAGAAAAAACATGTTGAACAACGAGCAATAACTTCAGCACTAAAGTTTAATGTACATTTGACATCAATACACCGACCATCACAACAATGAACAAACTTCCAAGAAATGTGTTACTACATTTGAAAATTGTTCCAATCATCGACTCAATCATCCGTGAAACTATTCACAAACAATACTATTGTTCAGCTTTTGAGTATTCCTATGTTTTCTGAGAAATAAGTGGGAAGAAAATCGCAGAAACACTAAAAGTATATGAACTAAATTCTTTGAACCTTATATTGTGACTAGCTGCTGCCCGCGACTTCGTCCCCGTGGAATCCCAGATTTTAAAACATTCTTTATCGCTGCTCCGCTCCTATTGGCTTAAGCGGGATGATATATAGCCTAAAGCCTTCCTCGATAAATGGTCTATTCAACCCAAAAAGAATTTTTCAATTCGAACCTACTGGTTCGAATTGAAAAAACAAACAAACAAACAAACTCTTCAGCTTTATAATATTAGTATAGATAAGGATTATGTTGTAGCGGCCACCACAAGAAAAACTAAAACAGTACTATTGAACCCCGAGACGGGAACTTTGTTTTTAACTGACATCAAAAAGGGAGGAGGTTCTCAAGTTGACTGTATTTTTTTGTGTTACCTCATACATTTTTACTGGGTATACCGATTGGGATGATTCTTTTTATATTCGAAAGCTGGTACAAGACTTGTCTTGTGGTTTAAATGTGAGATCTGATGACGAGTATTTAAGTTATCTCTAACTAGCAGCGCCCCGCGGTTGTACCCGCGTAGTTCCTGTTCCCGTGGGAATATGGGGATAAAATATAGCCTATGATAGTCAAGGTAGCTTCCCAATGGAGAATTTTTTTTTAAATCGGTCCAGTAGTTTTTGAGTTTATTCGTTACATAAAAACATACAAATCTATCCTCTTTATAATATTAGTATAGATAACGCGTGGCTTCGACTACATTGATGATGTTCTCATTCTCACTAGTCGATGTAAAATTAAAAAATAATTGTATAAGATGCTTTGGCAGAGCATTGTAGTATTAGAAGGTGGTCCCTTTCTAGTTTGGTGAAGATCTGATGAAGAACGGCGATAGGAAACGGAACTCTTCAGTAAATGATAGCATATCTTCCGGAATAGCATAATTATCTGTTTATTGTTTACGCCATTTTAAAACACGTACGCTGTGATGGGTACATTAAGCTATAAGATATCACCACTACAAAGTGAATAACTAACGACTTCGAAAAAAAAAACAAAATTGGTGTTCTTAGTTTGTTTGAGTACCGACTTCCGAAATTAAAGTGTCAATTTATTAACAATCAAATAGAGTACTTGATGGTTTTAAAATTAATACATATGTATCTATAATTTGAACTAATTTTTTATAGAGGAAAAATATCCTTTTTACAACCGTTAGTAAATCACAGAAGCAGAATCACTGAGATATGAACTGAACTCTTTTAACCAGTGAGTTATTACGTCGTGATAAAACGCCTCTCCCGCATTTAAGTCTTAGTAACTAGTCTTGGATAGGGAGAGGCAGATTTAAGTCGAAAACTTGGAAAAGATTTAGTCCTAAGGTAGAAGTTGGTATGCTAAAAGTTTGGATTCCAAAACTTTTAGATAAACATAAGTTACTTCGTGAATTTGAGTGAACGAACGTGTTTTGCCATGTCCTAGTTTTATGGCAGAAAGTTGTTTTTTATGTTTTAGTATGGATATATACAAATATATGAAATATATACTAGAGGCTGTGCTAGAGGAAAAATATTTTGGACATAATATATACTTGCTTATAATATTATCTTTCGTGAAGTGAGTAACAGAACCCGAAATAATAAATTCCGTAATCATATGTTATAGCAAATGGGCTATAGTTTAAGTCGTCAGGAATTGTTAACTTATTTTTCTCAATAAGAAGCAGAAATAAATTGAAAATTATACATTTAATTTTGGTGGGAATTATTTATTTTTAAAATGATCTATCGTCTCACAGTATATTGAGATTTATAACAATCTTACGGTGTTTTTAATAATTAAGTGACAAAAACATTTCAAGCATATATATGTTACGTTATTATAAGACTAGCTAATCCGCGCAATTTTGTCTGTGTCACATTTTTCATGACTGAGGAGTCATGAAAAATGTATGAATAGTAACGTAGGCACACTATTGATCTTAGCGAAATAAATGGGCTATCTAACAGTGAAAGTATTTTTCAAATCGGATTAGTAGTTCCTGAGATAAGCGCGTTCAAGCAAACAAACAAGTTGTAGTACTTTTATTACAAAGTGTGCCCCCTAAAAGAGCCTTTTTTAACTTCTGTATAATGCTATAGTAAATGGTGTATAGTGCTTTAAAGAAAAAAATACTTTATATACAACCTTGTGATTATAACGTTATGTTAGGACACCATTGTTTGCGAGTTAGCGGATGGCGAGGTATGGGTGTTTCGCAGTCAGATAACAACCAGGGCCAGGTCGACGGCGCATCCTGTTTCACGCGGGCTTCAAAGAGATGTCAGCAAAACAGACGGGGCTAGCTAGGGAGAGTGCCTGCTAGGGTTGCCGAATATGTTCGAAAGAGTCATCGCGGCCCAGAAACCCAGCACATATTTAAGAGCCCTGATTGTAATCCTATTGTATATCTATGGGATGACTTTAAAACAGGCGTTAGGGCTAGCACTTACGGTTGCGGAATTTGTTCGAAAGAGTCACTGTGGTCCTGTAACGTAACACAAATGGCACTAGGAGGAACATAGGTGAGTATTAGTCAGTAAGACTCTGACACTCCTTTCTGCTCCGCCCAAAGCGGGAGAAGTCATTTGATGATTTCTCATCCAGAAAAAAAAAACAAAAGGACACTATTGTTGCTAGCTTATTGCAGTTACATTCCGAGAGAAAGCAAGTCGAGAAAACCCAAATAAATTATTAAAGCAGGACTTAGAATGTTCAATTTGCTCGCAGACCTTGATTCGACCCTTACAAATAAGAGAACATTTAAAATTCTAGTGTTTTCGTAGCAATCTCAAATGTACGAGTTGTACCAATACAAAACAATGACGCCATTTTTTAGTTCCTTGCTTGAAGGAGACAGATAAAATGTGAAATTGGTTTTGTATCTTCTATAAAATTAAAGACTAGAAATGGTATTTGGGTTGTTAGCAGATAAAGTCTGATTGAACTGCAATAACCGTCCCGTTTTGGATTTTTTAAATAATAATAAAAATATTTATTCAAACAAAGACAATTTTGTGTGTATGCATTTTAGTGTTATCGGGAAATGTGTACGGAGACAAATTAAATGCGTATTTGAGTTACGGGCAGACGGCCCGGGCACTGCGCTCTCTATTAGAATACAAAATGCTGCGTCAGCGCCGATACAACTACTTTTGGTCCACAAAAGGTGTTAGTAGCACTTAATACTATGTTAGTTAATAGGGTAGTTTACTAAAAAAATCTGATTAGTCCGTCAAATAGGTTTCCAAAAAATATTGGTGACGTATTTTTTCTTTTTTCACATAAACAAAAAATGAAGACGATACAGTGCGTTGAAAACTCGTGTGACGTCAGTACTCGCTACAATTTTACCGGGCCGTGACGTCACACGCTTCCACTCCTGATCTTTCATGCTGTGTATCTTCGTCAGTTTTTATAGATTTGATACAGGAAAAAATACGTGTCCAATATTTTTCTATAATCTAACTGACTTAAACATAATCGTATAGTTTTTACTTAGGCAACATCCTTATTTAATAAATATGACAAACAGAAAAAAAAACAGCCTACCTAAAAAGGTCTGCGAAAATAAGGAAAGGTCAGCTTGAAGTAAGCTGCCACAGTGTAACACTGAAAAATTCAGTCTGAAAAACGACTGTATTCTAGAAATAAAACTAGTTGAAAGATACAAACTAAATAAATCGTTATTGCGTAATATCTCTCTCGCTGACGTTTATTTCTTAGAAGACGATACTGAAATGTTTTAATAAAAGCTTTAACGAGTTTGTTCTATGAAGTTATACTTAATACTTTTTTTAAACGACTTGCAAAAAAGGAGGATGTTGTCAAGTCAACTGTATTTTTTTTTCTCTTTTTGTGTTATCTCATAAATTTAAGTGAGATATGACGTATTTGAGTTATTCCTAATAATGCGTGGCTTCGTCTACGTTGATGATGTTCTTATTCTCAATTGTCGCTGGTTTGGAAAGCATCTTAGTATTTCGAGGTGGTCCCTTTCTAGTTTAGTGAAGATCTGATGAAGAACGGCGATAGGAAACGTAGTTTTCCAATAGATGATAGCAATCTTCCGGGATTGCTAAAATCGCGTGTATGTTTATTGTTTACACCAGTTTATAACACATCCGCTGTGATAGATATGTTTAGCTGTGGAGTGTCACCACCAAAAAGTGAAAAATAGTAAAACATTTTTTCAAAAAAATACAACGACAACGACTTCTAAACAAAACAATATATTATAACTTTAATTTCGGAACTCAGTGTTCAAAAAACGGAGAAACAACCAAAAACACCGACTACCGAAATTAAAGTTATTTTATACAATTTTGTTTAGAAGTAGGTTGTATTCTTTTTATTATCATTGATGGGCTCGTGTTTTACCACGATCTTACCGAGCAATGATGTAGCTGACTATGGAGTACTCTTAACTTTAAGTTTGTGTCTATCAGGAAACACAGAATCCAGCAGAAATTGATCATCAGATTGACAACTGGTTGCTATTCCACCAATTCGCACCATGTGTTTCCAAACATCTTTTTTAATGCACCCAGCAAAGGAGTGGAACTCTCTGCCTGCGTCTGTGTTTCCGAACACATTCAACCCTGATCTCTTCAAAGTTAGAGTGAACAGGCTTCTTTTGGGTAAGCTCATTCCATCATAGACTTTGTCTCTGTTACCTCGGACCTAGACTAGAGTCAAGAGCAAACCCAATCTCAAAAATAACTTGGACTAGTAAGAAAGCCGTTCTCTAAAATAAATAATCCACTGATACTGTTATTCGCGTCACATTCCGCAACTAAATAGTATTCCTCAAATCGCCCCACTACGAACATCACAGACGGGTGTATTTGCCGAAACAATGTCGGTGTTCAAGTCAAATGGAAACAAAACTGACTTCAAGCGACGGGTCGTCGCCCCGGGTGGCGCGGGAATTTGGAGGAATTCCCAGAAACACCTATCGTTTTGGTGCAAGTTATTAATAAGGGGCGATTTGGAAACTCGATTTAGTAGGGAACAGTTTTGCCATTTACAAGAAATC
Organism: Hecatera dysodea; assembly: GCA_905332915.2. NCBI lineage: Eukaryota > Metazoa > Arthropoda > Insecta > Lepidoptera > Noctuidae > Hecatera > Hecatera dysodea. The sequence goes on from HG995305.1 coordinate 16,779,035, forward strand.
CTTTTCATAGCGAGTTAACACATCTCATTTTTCAAATCATAATTGTACTGGATTTAAATGGAAAATTAACTGATTTCATTAAGTATGACAGACGAAATTCCCTGGCCATGAGAAGCAAGGGACCACTTACCACGCACCATAGGAGTAGGTGAAGAATGAGGAGGATGTGGCAATGATTTGAGCAGGTCTAAACCAGCCGTGGACGTCATTCAGCTAACAAGAGACTTACGCGCTAATAAAAGAAATCTGGTCCGTTTGTTTTTACATTATATTTTTATATAAAGAGACATATTATCACTAAAAACTAGACACATTATATATTTATTTTGTTTTGAAAAAATGTTTGTTCTTTGCGGTATTAGACTACAGTCGAAAAGCCGTAGCAAAGAGCTTGTTCCGGTCAAAACACACAACACCAATCAACAAAATCGCTCTCAGTTTATCGCTTGCACGACCGCTCACACCCACAACAAAGCCACATGAAGCTCCTCATCAAATCCGAGCAATTTACTTAACTATACGAACACTCGTAAACACACGATAGCAATGCGCAAATCATTGTTTTTTCCCCAATTTTCACTGAAACACTATTTCATTATGTAAGTGTTGTTTTTCCATCGAGCGTGTTGATAAGTACCTATTGAGTGAAAGCATATTAAGTAGGCAATGAGTTTGCTAAAAGAGTTACATATTTATACGTATGTGTCTATTTACTTGTATATTTAAGCATTACAATACTATAATCCTTACATCCGTACACTTCAACGTTAAGTTCAGTTGAAAACCAGCGTCAGGCAGCTATTAGCTGTCTGGTATTTGGCTGTGCAGGTCACAAAATGTTGTTGATTTAAAATTAAGTTTCCTTTTATTTAGAATAGAATAGAAAAACTTTTATTCAGGACAGACACAGCACAACGGTTACAAACACAAATTAAAGGAGAAGAAAAGTACAGAATGCGCCGAGCGTGCCTGAACCGAAAGGGTTACCACCTCAGCATTTGCTAGGCGTCAAACCAGTGCTGGGTGTCTACCCAGCACTGGTTTTCAGTTAGCACCCTGCAGTGACGCAAGGACTAGTGTAAATAAAATATATAGCATAGCATGATAAGCCTTTTAACGTGCCCACTGCTGGGACACAGGCCTCCTCTCTAGGAGAGGGAATGGGCCGTAATCTACCATGCGGGCCCAGTGCGGATTAGTAAAAATATAATGTATACTTGAACTAAATATTGATGTTTGTGTACTGAATTTTATTAAAATACTAAATTTATTTTCTTGTTAGGTCATATCATTTATTTCAAATAAACCACTTCTGAATTGTCAAAGTCGGTCAATCAAAAACATGAAGCTATTTGCACGTTCGAAAGCGTCATAGTGATCTACTATGGAGAAGAACGTGCAAGAGACTCAACGGACAGTCTTTTAAATCATGTTCTGCATTACAAAACCTTGTTTACATTATCCTTGTTGCTTCTATAAGATAAAACATTAAAAATAATGTGGCAATCAGCAGCTTTGTATAATACTTCACGGTATAATGCTAATGCTCGGATCACACTGAAATTTTAAACAATACCTACAAGATCTAACAAACAGCTTAACCTATACGACAATATGATCACACAGGAACGTCATCACTATCATCCAAACTTCGCGCACAGCTGAGCATAGTCCTTTATTATCTTGTGCGGATCCCCACGTTCCAATTGAAATCTAGCACCCCTATTCCGTATTAAACCTATAAACATAATCCGATGAATTTTAAAATAAATTCCTTATCAAACGGTTCATAAATGCATGAAAAATTTGTCTGCAAGTTAAAAGAACGAGTTTGGCTTTTACCCCACCAAAAGGATTGAATTGTACTTGTATACAACAAGCCTCATGATACCTATACAATCTATACTTAATATTATAAAGAGGAAAGATTTGTATTTTTACATGTAACGAATTAACTCAAAAACTACTTGACCGATTTCAAAAATTATTTCACTATTAGAAAGCTACATTCACCCTGAGTAACATAGGCTTATCCCCATATTCCCACGGGAACGCGAACTACGCGGGTAAAACCGCGGGCGCTGCTATAAAATATTTATTTATTTATTTATTTAACAATTTATGTACACACATTTAATAAAAATATAAGAAGAAGGAAACAGAAAATAGGTACAAAGGTGATGCTTATTTCTATAGAAATCTCTTCCAGCATACCTGCGATAGGAGAGTTGAGTAAAAAGAGATGTAGACATTGTGTGTAAAAGTATTGAGTAGAAAAAAATTAAAAACAATAAAGTTTAAATATAACATACAATACATAATTATTATACCAATATATACTAAATAATATTAAAAGGTAAATAATAATACATACATATACGCAACTACGATGGGAAGGAAAGATAGTGTTCTTTCACTCTTCTTTTAAAAACTGCAAGGGTTTGGCAGTCCCTAATGTCAAGCGGTAGCGAATTCCACAACTGAACCGCATGCACAGTAAAAGAGTAGGAGTAAAAATCGGTAGAGTGGGGAGGGGATTTAAGGAGATTTTTAAGATGCGACCTGCAAAGCGCATCAGAGGGACGGGAATAGGAGAAACGTTCCCGCAGGTAGGATGGCATTTTAGGGTTGTGAAGGACGTTAAACAATAAACACAATATCCGAGAGTTCCTGCGAAGTCGGATAGGGAGCCACTTGAGAACCTTGCGAAATTCTGAAACATGATCATATTTTTTAAGTTTAAACACAAAACGAATACAAATATTTTGCAAACGCTCAAGTTTATTTAGAAGCTCCTCAGTGGCATCCAAATAACAGGCATCAGCATAGTCTATGATGGGTTGAATGAGAGTTTGGGCTAGAGAAATTTTGGTCTTCATAGGCAAAAAGCTCTGGAGGCACTTCAGCGAATGGAATGTGTAGTGGACCTTGCGGCTGACTTCAGCGACATGGTTAGTCCACGATAAATAGGAGTCCATGATCACCCCCAGGTTTTTAGCTGTTTTAGCGTATTCAATCTGTACCCCATTCAGCCAGAGTGGAGACAGTGTCGCAATATCCAGCCTGTTCCGCATGTATCTACCACCGATAATCAACGCCTGAGACTTCTTGGGATTGATTTGCAACCCAAAGGACCGCGACCACTCCTCAATAGCCCTCAGATCACGATTCACGGCGAGTACAGCAGCTTCCGCATCTTCCTTTGAAAAGTGATAGTAAATCTGCAGATCGTCGGCATAGAGATGGAAGTTAGAAGAGATGACTTTAGTGACAGAGTTAATAAAAATAGAAAAAAGAAGAGGAGAGAGAACACCACCTTGAGGCACGCCCGCAGTAAGGTAGTAAGTAAATATAAAATACTTGAAAACATAATCTCCATTAATCTAATCCAATAATCTAAATTCGTATTCCCCATAAAATATAACTTGCATCAAGAACTAAAAAAGAACAACGACTTATTAAAGTTTGTATGGAAAACCTCTTTTCCATGATACTTAAGAGAACACGGCAAGATTTGAATCTGTAGAAAACTAGCACAAAAGGTATGTGTTTCCACTTTCTGGTTTTCACATATGAAAAATATTCAAAGACTTTGAGGTGGGTAAGAAAACACAATGGGTTTTACGTTTGTAAATTGTCTTTTATATTTGTAAACGCGGCACAAGAAATGACCTTTTTTATATAGACATTATATAGAATACTTGTACTAAATACTATTTTTCAAAAATATGGATCGTTGGGTAGTTATTAAATAATGGATTAATAATTTGTCACTTTTTTCACATTTTATCTTCACTAACACACACAACACTATATTATAAAGAAGAGTTTTTTTTTACTCGTGGTTTGTACCGAATCAGCTCCAAAACTACTGGGCCGAATTTAACCATTTTTTCACCACTGGAAAGCTACACTTTATCCTCTTATTCCTACGAGAACTACGTGGGGGAAACCGCGGTGCGTTGCTAGCCAACGTTGTGTCACTACAGGACGAACAACTCTGTTCCCTCCGATCTAACCTTTAAAAATGAGTCTAGTTCAACCCCCCATCTCCCTTTAAGTCTTCCTAACAACTTTAACACACAAACTCACTCCATATTCCCATTGAAATTGGCAGAAACTACAGATCGCGTCCTGCTAAGATCCTTAGATACACTTTTTAAATCGTTATGTTTATAAATCTATGGCTCTAGATCAAGTTCCATTCTATTAACGAATGCAACTGTCGGAATGTCAAAATATAAGGGAATGATCACGTGACAATCGCCTTCGCTACGCCAACGCTGACAGAATGGCACTCGTTGAGAACCTCTAGTCATCGAACACGCACGCTGGGTCAAGTACTACGCACCTGACCTTTAAATTCTGAAGGAATCCATCTTTCCGAGGTTCCGATAACCGACCAACTTGAGTTTCTTAATGTTACGTTGACATGTGCCCTCAATGTGGGTCCCTTCATTTAGGCTAAGGCTCAAGTGGCTGCCAAAAAGTTGGGGATCTTAGCAAAGGTGAGATGGTACTTCACGCCGGAACAGCTGCTCAAACTTTATCAAGCGCAAGTTCGATCTTGTATGGAGTGTTACTGTCATCTTTGGGATGAATCTGCCAGATCCCAGCTTGATGCCCTTGAGTTAAGTGAGAAACGAACCAAGAAGATCATCTATACGTATACTTATTTACTTATATATTATAAAAAGGAAAGATTTGTATTTTTGTATGTAACCAATAAACTCAAAAACTAATGGACCGATTTCAAAAATTCTTTCACCATTAGAAAACTACAACATTCATCCGGAGTAACATAGGCTATATTTTATCCCCATATACCCACGGTGACGTGAATACGCGAGTAAAACCGCAGGACGCTGCTAGTTGGCAATAATAGGCTCATCGAATCGAAGCTCCAAAGTCTTGAGCATCGACGCCCAGTTGCTAGCCTCTCGGTTTTTTATTGATTGCATTTAGGGGAGTGTGCGACAGAATTGTAACATAGTTTGATTCCGACTAGTCCATTCTATAAACGGACCATAAGACTTACGACAATGCGTCACCGTTACATGATGGAAATCCCACTCATACGCACAAAGCGTTTTGGGAAAACTTTCATTATGCGTACAGCTAAAGAGTGGAATTCCCTGCCAGAGTCTGTGTTTCCTGATAACTACAACCTGGGAGTCTTTAAGTCAACAGTGAATAGTTTACTTCTAGACAAGCGTGCTACATCTTCGACCACATCATCGCTTACCATCAGGTGAGATGGTGGTCAAACGCGTGTCTATCAATAGTAAACAAAAACAAGAAGAGAAAATCTGTAGTAAGGTCTGTATGTGTTTGTATATATTTTTCCTTTTCGGGCGACACCTTCGGGAATTTCATGACTGTAAAAGAAATGTGACTGATTGGCTTCTAAAACTTAGCTATGATGAGACGAAGAATCTTCTTCAACACACACACAAACACATCCTTACACATATTCGTACGCAACACTCCCTCATACAAATAATCACTCCCCCACTAACACAAGCATAGTTTACTAGTTCAAACGATTCTACTTTAGAAATGTTTTTTTTCCATTTATTTAACTGAATGTATTATTGTTGTCTCGCCAACTTCAACTAACATGTCTGCATGCAATATCATGTACTGGTCTCACTGTGTCACTTAAGGGCAGCTGATACTTATAGCTCAGGGTTTCCTATTTTAAGTACCATATATACCAGTACAATATCTGTTCATTCTTGCACATAAATTGGTACTAAGCATGTATATTACCTTATTTACCCACGTCCGTGTGTCACTGCGGGGTGCCAACTGAAAACCAGCGCTGGGTGTCTGACGCCCAGCAAATGCTGAGGTGGTGGTAACCCTTTCGATATGGGCACGCTCAGCACAATTAAAAAATTATCATTGTTATGTTTTTTATTGTTGTTTTTTAATGTTTTTTTTTTGTACTTTGTATTTTGTTGCTGTTATGTTGTGTCTGTGTCGAATAAATGTTTTCTATTCCAATGTTTTCTATTCTATTCTACCTAGTTTGTGAAACAATAAATACATTATTACATTATTATTTCCACTCGCACATACATACTAAAATACCTTCTGTTATGTCGCCTGTCAGTATTCCCGTAACCCGAACCGAACCATTACAACTCTTTGAGTGCTGTGAAAATTGTTTTAGAATATCATGCTTGAATCTTCATTTATATTATGATGTAGTTGAACATTTTCCACTAAAAGCTACATATAAATGAAACGACTTTCAAGTTCTACGTATGCTAATGACAGCTACCCCACTCAAAGTTTATCTGCAAGACTAAACCACCCTGAACAACTTAAACATAGACAACTGCGAAGTGGTGACTCGCTAGAATATATTAATTCATTATCTACGAGTGACATATCCTTTTGGTCTGGGTGTGTAAACGTGAAAATGTATTCTCTCATTTTATAGCCTTGACATAATCAATATACAAAATTGTTCCGTTACTGAGTAACTAACAGACAATGCACCGCGGAAAGTAGTGGTCGTAGGCAGAAATTTGGAATAAATGTTCCTTGGGCAGTGTAAGAGATCACTAAGAGAGTATTTCCCGAAATTCCTATGGTTTTTTTTTTTCATTCCCATAGGAATTTCTGGAAATACTTTTGTGCGCGTACAGAGTCGCGGACAAAAGTTAATAGTTACATAAAAACTAGTTTTTGCCAGCGACTTCTATATATTTAAACTTTATGTACAACAGTGGTACATGGGTGGATTTAATGCAACAAGGGATTCTCTACCAGACAGTCTTTGAGTTAAAAATACTACCCTGTGGTAGGTGCATAACTAAAATTTTAAACACAGTTTTGTTTTTGTTTTGTAATTTTATATACGTACTAGCTTCTGCCAGCGACTTCGTCCGCGTGGAATAGTTACTTTACCCCCGATTTTGAAACTCTCAGCCCGATCGGTTTAAAATTGACAAAAGAAAGACATGCTGTTTCGGGATATTTTTTAGATAATTTTATGTAGAACATTTCCGTAATACATGATTTCTATGTAACTTTAACCATTAAGGCTACACACGCGACGGAAGCTTAAAAAATGGAGTAACTTCTTCCGTTTTCCCAACATTTTCCTTCACTGCTCTGCTCCTATTGATTGTAGCGTGATGAAAAGTATACTATAACCTGCCCAGGAGTATGAAGAATAATTGAAAGAAAGAAAGAAAGAAAAATGTTTATTTAGGACTCGCACAAAACAGATAAAATAAAAAAAAAACATAATTAAAAGCTTAATATTAAATTTAAACTGTGCGAGGCCAAAAAAGGTCCCTATCTCAGCATATGCTGCGATATTTAATCAATTGATAAATACCACAGCGCTGGTGTTCTGATAGGGCCTGTGATGCCACGGATACACTCACGGGATACATACTTATTAATTAAAAAGAAACAAATAAATACCAATAAAATAATAAATATCAACTAATGTTCATAACAACATAATTATGAAATAAATTAAAAGTAAAAAATACACACATACAACAAAATAATGAATAATATCGACTAACTCAATGGCCCAGTGCTCCAGTATTATTTGTCGATATCATAGACAAATGATGGAACGCGCGGGCGCAGTGGGAGTCTTATGGTCGGTTGTCAAAATAAAATACAGGTAGAACACAAACTAAGTAGAAAGTAGATAAATAAAAAACACAAAACCATACCGACTTTAGCATCATAAACAACGTTTGGGGATAGCAAAAACTAAATAATATATTATTTGACAGAACTGACTATGTTACTATAATGCAGTAGCAAGGAAGCATTGTGCTGAGAACATAAAACAATGTCACCAATACAAACTGCGTGCAGACCCCGGGTGAGTTTATGTCGTTTCGGTCGAATTGCACCAAGTTTCGTTAAAATCGGTCGAGTAGTTTTTGTTTCTATAAAGAACATACAGACAGACAGACAGACAGACAGACAGACAGACAGAAAGACAGACAAAAATTTTACTGATTGCATTTTTAGCACCAGTATCGATCACTAATCACCCCCTGATAGTTATTTTGAAAATATATTCCTTGTACAGAATTGACCTCTCTACAGATTTATTATAAGTATAGATAGATGTATAGTGATTGATTATGGGCATTATTTCAGTATAACCTTTATTTTGTCTTCTTATTTAAACAAATAACCTACATGATTGACTACCTGCCCTTGTCTCATAGTCACATTTTCTTCGAAGAAATTCTATTTCTCGGCAGAAAGCAAAAAAATATTTTTTCCGCCGTCGATCGCCTCGACGAGCACACGGCGTTGCTCCGCCCAAGCAGGGCAGACCTCCAGCGTGAACTGTGTCATACCAATCCACACTAATATTATAAAGAGGAAAGATTTGTATGTGTATACGTTTGTAATGAATACACTCAAAAACTACTGTGACGATTTCAAAATTTCTTCATTAGAAAGCTACATTCACCCTGAGTAACAGAGGCTATATTTTATCCCCGTATTCCCGCGGGAATGGGAACTACGCGGATGAAACCGTGGACGCTACTAGTAAACTATAATTTCTTCCTTTGATCGCGACACAGATTTACTTTTCCTGTTAGACAATCTCTGTGCCAAATTAAGACACCTCCAGACGCCTACTATGAGGATGAATCACGCCAGGGCATTCATCTCGACGCGTCTAGGTAACGACCTCACTTACCTAAGTCTATATACAGGGTTATTTGTAAAACACCAACAACCTCTTAAGGGGCCATTGTACTCATCATTATGAACAAATTTGAAAATGAAAATAATATATCTAGTTTTAATTTCCGCGAATATTAGTGGGTTGCAGGTATGCATCTCCCTCCCGCCCGCTTTATTATGCACATGCAAGATTACAAGGCAAATGCAAGGATTTTAAGCACATGCAGGAAGGCAAAGCAAAACCCGACACGTGTTTCGCCTCTCCACGAGGCATCCTCAGGGGACGTGTTGACTCGCTGACCGTTGAGTTGCGACTGAGAATTTAGTACAAGGCAACTAGATATATTATTTTCATTTTCAAATTTAAAATGGATTTCCGCAAAGTAACGCCTGACTCAATCAATTTTATTATGAACAACTTTTACTATGGGACCAAACCTGAAATCGCGATAAAAACAGCTGTTCCTTACATTTATGTTCGTATAACTAATCAAAATGTAGGGGACAGCTGATTTTTTTGCCGTGATTTCAGGTTCGGTCCCATAGTAAAGGTTGTTCATAATGATGAGTACAATGGCCCCTTAAGAGGTTGTTGGTGTTTTACAAAAATAACCCTGTATAGTTGGACCTGTTTATGCATAAAGAGACCGTTTTTTCTGTCGATTTCTATCGATAGTGTCCTTCAGTTGTTTATAGCTCAAATAAAAAATAATATAATCAGTAAGTCAGTAAACAACCGTTAAGACATCCATCGACATAAATTGAGAAAAAAATATCATTTCTCTTTCTCTGTTTGTACTTTTTCCGTCATGGCTCCTTTATGCATAACTAGGTCCAGTTAACAGTTCCAGAACTTACGTCATTTTCGTTTGCTCATATTTTTGGAACTGGCTGATTTGCAGCAACAATCAGCTGGGAACAAATTGTTCATCGTCTTTTGTTTTTTCTTCCTTAGAAATAGAATATTTGAAGTCCTTCTATGACGTCTTAAAAGTGTCATGATTCCGGTGTGGGGAAGAAACTGAGCTATACATTATACAAGAGGCATAGCGTCACCGCTTTTTCACAACGGAATCATGATGGTACGTATAGTAGAATACCAGACCTGAACGCGTACTAAAATACTTTCAAATTCAAGACGCAATATCGCGGTGATAATCAAAAAATTCAATTATTTTGGTAACACGTTAATTTTAAAGCACACACTTGTATTTACACGATATATACATATTCATCAATTTAGGTTTGAATAAGTCACCGCGGCCCTAGAACGCAAAGGGCATTGGGAGGAACAAATATGGATTTTAATCAGTAAGAGTTTGACTCTCACTTCTTCCGCTCCACCACGAAACCAAGAAGAGACTTGATAATTTCTAACCTTAAAAAAAATTGAAAAAAAAAACTTTAAAAGTCGTAGAAATACGAAGCGTTTTGAAAGCGATTGCCACTTGTTCGGCCCTCTGTAATAACACTGGAAAGCAATTAATCGACTGCGGGCTCAAGCAGAGCACTGTGAACACTTCTCAGCAGAAAGCTCTTGATCAAATTATGCCTAGGATTGTGAAAAGTGCAAAGAGCATGTGTCACATACATTATTTTGAGGATCTAGCTATAGATGGCGCTATTAACGTAGACTAGTTTATTTAGAAACATTTAATATTTCCAACAACTCGTATAGAAAAAGAAAATATTAAAATTATAATTGATCATTTATATTTTTTTAAATATTATTAAAATTATTGCAGGTACTAGTAGTTAGATAGTTGTAAGTTATAACTATACATTAGAAAATACATACAAGAAAGTACTAAGATGCAACTGGACTGCCAGCAGCGAGGTAAATTTAGAAAACCACTTTTGCATTTCGGTAGACCGGTCAAAGTGATTATAATTTATGCTGCAATGACCACATGTTTTGTATTTGGTCAAAATGAAAAGAAAAAAAAAAAACAATAGAATTAAGAACATCTTCCTTTATTGAAGTCGATTAAAAAAGTGAATATCGCTTTATGATCTGCCTAACCTTTTCCCTAATATATTGGGGGCTCCCAATCTAACCGGAATCAACTGAATACCAATGTTTTATGTGGAGCTGCTGCCTACCACTCTACCAGACCTCCACAAGACATTAACTGAGTAACACGGTACTTCTTGGCAAGATTGGAGGCAAATTCACTGGCATCTGACAATAAGTAACAACTGCCAAAGATCTACGAAGTATGAATCCTGGGCGGGAAGCTAGTTTGAAATAAAACCAGTATGAAATATGAAATTTCCAATTTGAAAAATTATTATAAAGCTGAAACATAGATTGTTTCAGCTTTATAATTTTTCATACTGTGTGTGTGTCACAGAATTCCTCAAATTCGAAAAATTGTAATTTGATATGACATAAATGTATTTTATAATTATAATTTTTAAATTTCAAAATTTAATGTGTCCGAACTCAGACGCGCAAGGCCACGGGCTGTTGCCCTGCTCATAATCAGCCTTTTAACGTTCCCACTGCTAGGACACAGGCCTCCTCTCTAGGAGAAGGAATGGGCCGTAATCCAGCACGCGGGCCCAGTGCGGGTTGGTGAATGTCACATGTCTTCGAATTTTTGATTCTAGGACATGCGGGTTTCCTCACGATGTTTTCCTTAACCGTTTTGAGAGCAGTAGTGATGAAATTAATTACGTAAAGTAATTAGCCTGGCTAGGTTTGAACCCGCGACCTACAATTCGTAAGACGGGGTCGTTACCACGAGGTCACCACTGCCCTGCTCGCCGCCCCTTAAAGCCGCCACTGTAATCTCGGTAGCATTAGGTAAATATACCCAACTACATTAATGTTCTCTTCATAACGTATACGCCTCCGTTCGACGTTACTCAGAGTCATTCGTCCTAGTAACAAGTCAGAGAATTATACGCCTGCAGCAAAAGGAACTAAACCATTTGACGACATTCCAAGCCCATTAGCTTACCTACGAGTTTACAACACAATATGCAGTCACATACATCCTTAAATGAATCACTTTACGACTGACTTTCGGCTGTCTCTTCACCTGTATAACTTTGTGGAGTCAACAACTTTACGTTTGCGTTCAATTCAGTGATAAACTAGTAGTATGAGTACGGGGTTTTGATTTTCGGAGACGCATTTAGTAAGTTTGTGCCTTCAATACCATTTAGATGATATCGGAAATATCCGTTGTGATATCGCTATTCTAACCTAATTCTGTTTATTTGCTATATTTTTCCTCAAGCTTGGCATTTCGTAATTAGGCTTGTACATCTGATAAGAAAATCAGTTTATTGGCAAAGTTGTTGAATTGATGGAACAGTGCTTGGATTTAGTAGTAGTAAAATCTACTTTGTAATTTAGTGCATATTAATGTATTGGATTAGTAGGATATTGATCATGAATACTACGGGTTCTCGTATACCTACCATAATATAGCTTTTCAGATCGCGGGTCTACGGTATAATACCTATGTATATACCTACTATGTTCGTTTTATTGAATAGTTTTGTTGGTTAGTAGATTTTGTAGAGGTTGTTTTTGATTATTTTATTGATATGGCAACATTGGCAACTGACTTTCAATTCTGTAATATCGTTTCTTTTCTGAACGGAAGACGCTTGCAAATTTGGTAAATTTAGTATTTAAAGCTGCACTTCCGTAAAATGATCGGCACGCCATCTATCTGCATTTTTTATAAAATATTATGCGAAAAGCATGTGTTGTTCATTTTTAAAGTCAGTACTAGTGATTTAAAGTATAATAACAATAATCTGCACGTTTAAGTACGTTTTCTTATAATCACATATCTACGCTTTTTTGGTTCTCCTGATACGCTGGTAGTTCTGAGCCAGAACCACTGCTCCTGATTTATTGACATATAACTTCAACACGTACTCAACTAATGCTTTTGTATCTGTGATATATTTGTAAAGTGGGTACTAGAAAATAAGTGTTCGGTCATCGTTGTTCCGCGAGTCAGTCCTCGAATATACGTTTAGGCTTGAAGTCCATGTTTTATTGTGCTCCCGATACTTCCAGTAGTTCCCATATCCTTCAGTATCAAATCCCAACATTTACTAAAGTTTTCTTCAAAGAACTATACCAACAAATCCTCGTAATTAACTCATATAAAAGAGACCTTAATGTCGGTCTGTATTGCCAACAAAAATGCAATCGCGTGTCGATGCTATCAGCACTAAGAGGAACATTAAACTTTGTAGAAAACTATCTAAGTACCATCTCTCACGAAGGAACTATTTACACTTGCGCGCAAAAATATCGGCCCAGCACATACCTACTAAAGAGCCCTGATCTTAATCCTATTGAATATCTATGGGATGAGTTTAAAACAGGCGTTAGGGTTAGCACTCACGATTGCGGAATTTGTTTGAAAGAGTCACCGCGGTCCTGTAACGCAAAGGGCACTAGGAGGAACATGGATGGGTTTTAGTCAGTAAGAGTCTGACACTGCCTTCCGCTCCGCCCAGAGCGGGAGAAGTCATTTGATGATTTCCCATCCAGAAAAAAAGGCTAGCAGCAACAAAGAAATAACACCTCAAACTGTCTTCGTCTCAAAGTTCATAAAATCATTAAAAATTAATGTAATAACTATATTTAAAGAAACCTTACTTTTTTGTCTATTACACAATTATTTTGAACCTGACTCATTAACCATAATCATGTTTGAAACCATCTTAGAGGTTGGGTAGATATTTTTGCACGCCAGTGTAGTTTTCAAATGGAACTTAAATAATATCGGTTGCGACGACACGTCTGAAAAATTTACAACTGTAATGTCATACTTTGTACAAGGAAAATAGAACGCAGAAATAATGTTAATGTCACACCTGTTTTATCCAAGCCACTATCGAGTTTCTTGTCAGTTTTTCTTCATAGGGAACAGTCCACTAGCCTCTTAGAATACATAAGAGCCATTAAGTTTTATTTGAAACTAGCAGCGCCCCGCGGTTTCACCTGCGTAGTTCCCGTTTCCGTGGGAATACAGGGAAAAAAAAATAGCCTATGTTACTCAAGGTGAAAGTAGCTTTCTAATGGTGAAAGAATTTTTGAAATCGGTCCAGTAGTTTTTGAGTTTATTAAAATTAATATCAACTAGTATAGAAGTATAGATAAAATATTTGAAAATTGAATGTTCGCGTGGAAGTGTACAAAAGCGAAAGTCAAAGATTTATTTGCTGATAAATTTGGTTACATAAGTTTTTACAATTGTAGTATAATTGTAGCTTTACATATTCAATTATAACATGAAATGCAATTTTTAGAGTTGAAAATCTTGGACCGTGGGTTGGACCCCACGGTCCAAGAGTTTCACCGTGCTCATGCGTTATTTAAAGAACTTCCAAACGTTTAGTTGACACTTCGCATGGTCCAAGGGCTGGCTTTTACTTCGGAAACAGAAAAAGCATTGCCATACAACGTGGCAATGCCGCCAGTCTATTGGTTTCACTTCCAGTCGACAGCGATGCGGACGAATATTTTGATGCAATATTGTAGTTAGTAGAATTTTAGTTTAATTTTATTTAAAATTTATATAGTTAGGTTTTAAGCAAGCTTATTTATTGTAGCAGTGTAGACATTATATTATATATAATTAAAAAACCACTCACTGATTGACTGATTGACATAATTGTTCTCCCACTTGCCGTACTAGGAGGGGAAAACTTTTTATGGGGTTGTATAGAAGGTGTCGGGGTGAGTATGGGAAAAATCTGAAACTACCCCTTTTCAACCCCCTTCTTTCAACCCCATTGCTTATCTCAGAAACCTGACGTCGAAGAGAAAAATGGTTTTCGGGGTTGTATAGAGGGTGTTTGGATGAGTAGAAAACGAAAAAAAAAACTACCCCTTTTCAACCCCCTTTTTACAACCCCTTTGCGTATCTCAGAAATCTGACATTTTAGAGAAAAATGGTTTTCGGGGTTGTATAGCGGGTATTTGGGTGAGTATATGGACACTAAAAAATTCAACCCTATTCAACCCTTTTCAACGCCCTACTTTCAACCCCATTGCTTATCTCAGAAACCTGACGTCGAAGAGAAAAATGGTTTTCGGGGTTTTACAGAGGGTGTCTGGATGAGTATAAAACGAAAAAAAAATTACCCCTTTTCAACCCCCTACTTTCAACCCCTTTGCGTATCTCAGAAATTTGACACAGTAGAGAAAAATGGTTTTCGGGGTTATATAGAGGGTATCTGGATGAGTAAATAGCCAATAAAAAATTCAACCCTATTCAACCCCCCTACTTTCAGCCCCTTTGCGTATCTCAGAAACCGGACATTGTAGAGAAAAATGGTCTTCGGGGTTGTTTATAGGGTATCTGGGTGAGTATATGGCCAATAAAAAAATCAACCCTTTTCAACCCCCTACTTTCAACCCCTTTGTTGTTAGTCAAAAAATACTAAAAAGACACCGCGAGTTGCTCGCAACTCGCGCCCCCAAGCGAAATACTAGTTATATGTATATAGTTACAATTATGTATGTATCTTTAACACTGAAGGATTTTTTTTTATTTTAGAAGAGATTCTCAATTTAACCACCTGCGTAAAGCCCTTTTGAAGCTGACCAGTGGAAGTATTTTAATTTGGAATCTTGTTGTAAACCTGAACCCACATAAGATAGTACCGTCACCTATATAGATCCATTTTTATTCTAGAATAATTAGTATATAAGGATATCTCCATGTAAAGTAATAGGTGATCTTATTTACATCAACTGGTCATAAATCTAACACGGCAATTAAACAAAAAGCAAGAAACGTTTACTTTAAATAGACCATTTAAACAAGCAGTTTTGAATTGTCAAGTTCTGTTAGTCAAAAACATATAAATCGAAAAAACTCTCTCGTGTTGCTAAGAGAACAATAGTTATTTATCCAGACTGACACATTTCCTGCATATTCAGAAAAACTTTTCATTAGCACAACAAAACATGAAAAACGAAAACTAAAACAAGCCAGGCCTACTTAATAACCATAAAATGGTACATCAAAAACTCGTATATCTGAAGTGCTAAAACTGCGAGCGGTATTCACGGACCGTAAACAAAATATCAAATGTATGAAAATTTCGCATTTCCCAACGGAAATGTACGGGCAGAGTAGGGGAATAAAATCCTTTGCGAATGGCCTCACTTTCCTACTTTTGCTATCTGATTTTGGAATAGGCCTCGTTTTGGTACAAAACATATGTGTACAGAAGGCCAGGGCCCGCGATCCCATTGTCATTTTGCTAAAAGTTAGTAATCTGCTTAATTCATAATGGTCGATCATTGGTCTGTCAATAGTCTCGTAATACTATTTGATAACCGAGCTATTAAAAACAATGACTGTACAACAACGTTCTAAAGGTTATCGCATACGTCTATTACGTCTGTCATTAATTTGCCATTGTGTACGAGATAACCATTTTAAGCCATTTCTTTCAATGGAGTGTCAGTGGTTGACCATTGGAAAGTCATAATGACGCTTTTATATTAGTAGATTACCAAACATGTCAAAATCAACCATTCTGACACTATTGTAATAGTAGTTGAGGCCCTGGACTGAGAACATACAATAAATCTGCCTAACTTTGTCCCAGATTTTTTTTTTTATTCCTGAGAAGAATCGTGGTGACCACCGAAAAATACGCCGAGCCAATGAAGGTCCACAACTGTCTTTGATTCCGAAATGTAATGAATCAGAAAAGAACAGCAGAGGGACTGCGTTCTGCTTCCTGTCTAACCAGATGGAGCTGAACACCTGTATTTGACTGGCGTGCCTGACGTTCACAACCCAGTAACTAGGTGACTTAAAACCCCGTAACAAGTCTGGCTGTCAGATTTTCGGATAACGCTAAGTAAATGACAGCTGGGTCCAATGCTTTAGCATGCTTTCAGGGGTACTGTTTCTAAAGGATGGTCAGCCATCCACGGACTAGTGTTTAATAGTGTTGCTAAAGCTTAAAGATCCACCCGTACGGCTGCTATGTACTAAATGTACTTTACGTACAGGCGAGTACAAACGTACTCGTGATTGTGATATGTTTAAGATCACTGTACGTGTGTATACGTGCGTGCGCCTGTTTTTACACGACTGCCCAAAAAAGGAGTGTTATGTTTTCAGGGTTCATGTATGTATGTTTGTGAGTTTCTTTATTCCACCTTAACTTCTTAACGGCTTTATCACCTAGTGAAAATTAAAATAAAATAAAATGGGGTTCACAAATAAAAACCAAAAAAAAAAATTTCATGAAAATTAGACTACATATACTGTCAACGTCTCATCATCTGCCTAGCCTTTTCCCAAGTATATTGGGGTGGGGGGGCTTTCAACGTCTAAAGCTTGAAAAACAAGTATGAAATAAAAAACCAGCACTAAACTGACATGAAAGAACTATTCAAAGGAACCGTCCCCCGACTGCAATGAAAAGATTATTATCTATCTTGTTTTTAATTTTTTAGTTCACTTTTTGAAATCGTAGGCGTGTTTTTTTTTATTATTGGTTTTTCGCTCGTTGTATGGAGTTATCCTTCTGTTGTTTTCCGTACTGGGAGCTCGACTTTTTTATATATAAGGTTGAGGTTTAAATAGCAATGTTGATTGGCTAGCCGTATGAGAAGTTTTTGATCGAAACTATTTCTATGCTTCGTTTGCTCTTGGGTCGAGCAGGATTATCTAGGGAATATAGCATTCAAATAAACTGTTCAGACATCACAGTTTAGTTTAATTTTGGACCTATTGGATAAAGCACGTAAGGACTATTCTCATCGGGCCTGCGGATGGCTCGCCGTCTGATAACAACCAGGACCGGGTCGACGGCGCGTCGTGTTCCACGCGCACCTCAAAGAGCTGTCAGCAAAGAAGACGGGGCTACATGGGTCAGTGCTTGCTAGGGTTGCGGATTTGTTCGAAAGAGTTACCGCGGCCCTGGAACGCAAAGGGAAAGGGGCACTAGGAGGAACACGGGTAGGTTTTAGTCAATAAGAGTTTGACACTCCGCCCAGAGCGGGAGAAGTCATTTGATGATTTCCCATCCAGAAAAAATGGACTTACTCGTAACTTATCGGGCTACTTGTTGGCAAAATATAGTATAATTTTATTTCAAGACCTTTTGCTTATTCAATTAATTTGCAGTGCATGTAATATTACTGGATGCAACTGAATACCAGTTATTTACATGCCAAGACTGGTGTCAAATCTTTCGGACTTCAGATTTTAAACTTTAACATACATCCCGAGACTGAACGGGGGGGAGGGGGCAAATTGGAAATTATTATAAAAGACACCTACTCAACTGTGGAACAAACTCGGCAAGACATCCTCTTCCCATCACACTCCTATAAAATGACTGTATTCCAACCTACCCAATACCAACTTTGTCAAATAATTTCGACCTAACATTCAAAAACACAACAAGGTACATTGTACCAAGTAGCCCATAAAATTATCTACTACGGAACATCATGATATCGTCTTACCCCTTACCGCTAAGTAATAGCGATGCCTGTAATAGCGTGCAAGCATGTTTACGTACCACACTAGCTAACGCTACTTGCTATCGCTCGATAGCGATGGCACTCCACTTCGAGTTTAGCATAACAAATTGCGTTCTGGCTAAGTTCAATAATTAATGTCGGCGGGTGAGAGCTACCAGAGTGGCAGATGCAGGGTTAGCGAGATGGTTGTGTGTTGTGTTTAGATATATTGCGAAGAATTATACTAATATGATACTAAGCACATACTATTAGATCAAAGTACTGAGAAAAAACTTTTTACGAAAAAATACAACCGACTACTAATAAAAAAAAGTACAAAATACACAGCCGGAACTCGGTGTTTTTGGTTGCTTTTTTGTTTTATGAACACACCGATTTCCGAAATTAAAGTTATTTTGTACTTTTTAGTGGTTCACTCCCAGCTAAACATACCCATCACAGCGTACGTAGTATAAATTGGTGTAAACAATAAACAAACATACGATTTCAGCTGTCCCTACAGATTTGCTACCATTTATTGAAATTAACAAAAATGCTCGTAAAATAAAACTGCTCGACGAAACTGAACTAAATTCTTATGGGACCAAATGACAACTATTCGTCATCGAATAAAATAACAACCACGTAAATCGGATCAGAAATCTCGGCGTAATCGCTGTACATACATAGAAAAAAAATACCTGCCGAATTAAGAACCTCCTACTTTTTGAATTCGGTTAAAAAGCATCACATGCTTTTCACGATTATCTAATATATATAAATATGATAATGATATGGATTGATATTATCATACACACAACTTCGAGTTTAGCATAAATCTATACTAATATTATAAAGCCGAAGAGTTTGTTTGTTTGTTTGTTTGAACGCGCTAATCTCAGGAACTACTGGTTCGAATTGAAAAATTCTTTTTGGGTTGAATAGACCATTTATCGAGGAAGGCTTTAGGCTATATATCATCACGCTTAAGCCAATAGGAGCCGAGCAGCGATAAAGAATGTTTTAAAATCGGGGATTCCACGGGGACGAAGTCGCGGGCAGCAGCTAGTATGTTCTATAGTTAATGTCGGCGGGTTTTAGCTAACCGAATGGCAGATTTGAAACATAGGATTGTGAAGAGTGTGTAGATATGTAGGTATGTCTCTGTTTAGATATGTTGTGAAGAATTACGTTGGAATTAAACTTAAGTACATGTTAATTAACCACACAACATGAAGCATCGCATGATTTTGAATTAACTCTGGAAATAAAAATCGTTTTGTGCCTGTCCACTGTTATTTCTAATAACAGTGGACAGGCACAAAACAATTTTATATAAATTATTAATTTATTTATATAAATAAGACAATTATCTTATGGATTGATATTAACTGTTAAATAAAAGATTCTAGTCGTTGTAACGGTATGTGAGTTTCGAATTAATAAATAAAATAAAAAATAAAAAAATAAAAATTATTTATTTCAGACAAAAAAAGTCCATAGACAAGACCACAGACAAGACAAGGTTGTTAGTAAGAAATTTTGCTTATAACTAATGTTAGTGATTTAAAGTAATAAAAGAATAAAATACACACTGTATACTTTTAAATTAATTAAATCAAAAAGATTTTGCGACATTTTAGAGCATTAAATTTAACCGATTGTAACCTTGTCTCTACTTCTTTTTTATTGGATGGGAAATCATCAATATTGACCTCTTCCAATCTGGGTGGAGCGTAAGCGAGTGTCAGACTCTTACTGACTAGAACCACCCGTGTTTCTCCTGATGCCTTTTGCGTTCCAGGGCCACCACAGTGACTCTTTCGGACAAAATCCGCGACCCTGGAACTTCATTCTCCAAATAATAGAACAGGTGCCAAATATTAGTTGGGAACCGGTAACCATAGCAACTAACCCTTCAACACTATTACATCGTTTGGTCTGCCTGCCTGAATCGTTTTCTTCTTAGCCACGGAAAGGATTTTGATACAGTTTTCAAAAATACAAAGAGCGATAAACGAGTAAAATTTGACGATACAAATTGCACCCAAAGACTTTTTGCTCAAACCGTACTGTTTTTATTTTATTTTATTAGAGAAAATAAACGGTTACACATTACAATGTTATGGCATAGATAGATAGAACTAAAAACTAAAATGGGAATATAAATGTATAACCAACAAAATTTTCCACATAATATAAAAAAGTAAAACAAACAGACGGTGTGCGATATAAAACTAAGCTGAAACATGTACAGGTAAAACTAATAAAGAGGGATAAAGAAGGTAGAATAGAATATTTAAGATACAAATTATGATTGTAGGATTATTATGTTATCTCAATTAATCAATTTTGCTATAACTTTAAACAGTGGTGGCCGAGTGGTAACAGCGCTGATTTACGAATTGTAGGTCGCGGGTTCAAACCCAGCTAGGCGCATTACTTTGTGTAATTAACTTCATCACCACTGCTCTCAAAACGGTGAGGAAACCGGCATGTCCTAAAACTAAAAATTCGAAGACATGTGACATTCACCAACCCGCACTGGGCCCTCGTGGTGGATTACGGCCCATTCCCTCTCCTAGAATGGAGGCCTGTGTCCCAGCAGTGGGAACTATAACTTTAAACACAATACTTCTAAATTTTCCAGCGTAAACAGCAAAAAACTCAAAATCGCGGAAAATCTTATTGAACTGAATGTTCTCAAACGAACGTAAAAATTAAACAAAGCTCCAGTACAGTCGGTTCGAGGTCTTCGAGATAAGCCTACAGGTCCCTTGATGGAAATTTTTCCTTGCAATTATACCCAAGAGTACTGTTAACTGTCTTAAAGATTACATATATTAGAATGGATGGTCAACCACATGGACGTGGTGTATTACTCTCTAAGACGTTTAATCTTTAAAATAATGTTTGTAAACCTGCCAGATCCGCAGACGAAGGATTCTGTAACATTATCCGAAAATTCTTGTGTGTAACGGCCCTTAATTTTTAGAGTTCCGTACCCAAATTACTAAGACCCTACTACTAAGACTCCGCTGTCCGTCCGTCTGTTTGTATGTCCGTCTGTCACCAGGCTGTATCTCATGTACCTACCATGATAGTTTGACAGTTGTAATTTATACAGGTGAATATATCACCTGTATAAATTTAAAATCAGAGAGCAGTGGTGGCCGAGTGGGAGAGCAGTGGTGGCCGAGTGCTAACGGCCCCAACTTACGAATTGTAGGTCACGGGTTCAAACCCAGCTAGGCGCATGACTTTGGGTAATTTATTCCATCACCACTGCTCTCAAAACGGTGAAGGAAAACATCGTGAGGAAACCGGCATGTCCTAGAATCGGTCCCAGCAGTGGGAACGTTAAAAGGCTGATTATGCTTTATGCATATAAATTTCAACTGTCTCTATTGCCGCTATAACAGCAATGCCGCTATAATTACGTCCTAAACGCAGTCATTCATTTTCGTACGTGTGTGTGGACCCAATCATAATAATATTGGAATTGATAGAACTCAAAGTCATAAATCATGTGTGACGCTGGTTCAATAACTAATATTGCGGGCTAATAGTTACCCTTAAGGCCGGGGAGGGTTAAACTGGATAACTTTATTAATACATGTTTGCGGTATTAATGATAGACTAGTTTGGCCGGTGACTTCGGCTGGAAATCATCCCAATGGAACGTTTTCTTAAGATGGAAAAGTATCTTATGTTCTTCTCCGAGGTCCAACCTATCTCTATAGCAAAACTTATCGAAATTAGTTCAGTTGTTTAGGCGTGAAAACTTAGCAAACTGACAGACACAATTAATTTCATATTTATAATTATAAAGTATGGATTTGAATGTTTGTGGTATTAATAATTTAACAGACCATTTGGTTTGAATATATTGTTATGTCATTATACTTACCAGGAAATTTAAAGTTAAGATGATTATAGTACGTTAAATTGCCCTGCAAACAGTCGTGACGTGACAATGCAACAACTATAAATATCGTTCTAAAATATTATTCCTCAGAATCCAAGGCTGCTAAGAAAAGTTTTAACTCACCGTTGCGTTGTCGGAATATCGCAACGGCCCGCATTTTCAAAGCCAATGTCGTTAGTCGGCGGAATTCTTAAAGAAAAAATACACTAATTTATCAACATCACCCTATATAAACCCAAGATCACACGTTACTTGTTTAGACTGTAACTTAGTTACAAGAGTAGTATGAGGGTTCAAATTATGACGTTTAGCTTTGATCCTAAAACAATATTAAACGGTCTTAATTGGAGATCGGCAATCGCCCGAGTTTACTGAGCATGTCTATTCCTAACTTAGTACATACTGATGTATGTATATACAGTAAAACTTGGTTAACTGGGACCTGGATAAGAGAGGAACCTCCAGAGCTGGAACTCATGCTTAGGTCCCGACACTTTAGCACTGAATTACCTCTGTTAGTGGGACAAAACAGACCTCTTTATCTGGGATTGGTTCTTTAAATTATATCGTTATAATTATCTCCATAATGGAGACGAGTGTATTTTACCTCTTTTACTGAGACTACTTTGTGTATGTGAATGCAAACTTCTGTAAATGCGACAGATATTTATTTATACCTGACAAACTGGGCAAGTGGAACCCCTCTTTAAGTGACAAATTAGACGGTCCTTTAAGGTCCCAGTTATCCAGGTTTCTGAAGTAAGTTAGTCTAGTAGAACAGTCAGTCTATTCCGTTAAAATCTCACCGCGCTAAACTTAGGAAGCACGAAGTGAACTGTAATTACATTCCAAAAAATATCTACTGCCCCATAGATTTAGAAATAGAAATAGGAAATAATTTACTATGCAAAAATAATACAAAATCAAATATTATAAAACCCTAGACCCCACACTAGGATTCCCTGTGTCGTAGGATCCAGAGTCTTTCAATCCAGAAGACATAATAGACATGATAATAACAAGTTTTTACATAAAATGCGCAAAGTAAAAGTTACATAAAACATAAAAAGTTAAATTAAAGTGAGTTTTTTTTTACTTTTCATTTTAACCTATCGCTCGCTGACAATTTAGGTTAAGAATTACAGAATTGTATTTCAGGTTTAGCAGAGCTGGGAACTATATGAAACATAAAAATCGGCATTTGGGGCTAAGTGCCAGTGTTTTACGTGGATCGACTGCCTGCCTGATGGTGGCAGAGATGAGATACCTCCACAACCCAGTAAAGTAGGCATCACGGTACCCTTTGGCAAGACTGGTGTCAGATTTTCTATCTTCTGATCTTCTAAAACTAATCTCGGAACGGGCCGTAATCCATTACGCGGGCCCAGTGCGGGTTAGTGAATGTCAAATGTCTTCGAATTTTTGGTTCTAGGACGTGCCGGTTTTCTCACGATGTTTTCCTTCTCCGTTTTGAGAGCAGTGGTGATGAAATACACTACACAAAGTAATGCGCCTGGCTGGGTTTGAACCCGCGACCTACAATTCGTAAGTCGGGGCCGTTACCACTCGGCCACCACTGCTCTATCTATACCGCCAAATACAAACTACGTTATACAAATCCTGCATCGTGGTATAGAAAAAAAGAAAGAAAGAAAACTCGTTTATTCCGCCAGAAATCAAAGAACCGGCATCGCAGTTTCTTCCAAGTTGCGGTATGCCTCTTTTTTATAGATGGGAAACATCTATTGACCTCTTCCGCTATGAGTGGAGTGGAAGGGAGTGTCAGACTCTTATTGACTAAAATGTTCATGTTCCTCCAAATACCCTTTGCGTTCCAGAGCCGTGGTGACTCTTTCGAACAAATTCCATAACTTTTTCCGCATATCTCTAGATTACCATGCTCTCCGCGGCACGGATGAGTCATGAAATGAATGGGGGACCATTCATTTAATACCGAGACTCATCCGTATTTATATTCACCATATTCAAGGCTCTCAACGTTATATTCAGCATATTCAAGACTATCAACAGGATGATTTAAAAGGCAAGGTAATATTTTCTCGATATACTAAATCGCATCTAAACTAATAAAACTATTACTATACGATTAAATACTACCCGTTACTCATTATGAATAAAAATTTTACGCGATTCATTATAAACTGACGGTGTTTGCATGTATAACTTGATTAAAATGTTTTAGTGAGTAAGTCGTTGAAGTATCATAAAATAAATAAATAAACTCGATGACATACAGAAGGTACTTTCAAGCACCTATTTTCCCAGTTTCCTTGCTCGTTCACCAGTAGGTACCTTAAAGTATCATGTCACACAAACGAGGTAATTCAAAGACTATATGTACATATGTAGGTTATCACTGGAACGTGATCATATGTGCCCAGATGCGTCCCAACATAGCTTGCTTTGCTGATGAAAAGGAAAATAGGTATTTTTTCAAGCACAGTAGACCTACCATGACGTCTTAAATCCATCATGATTCGTGTATCAGAAAGAGACGGAGTTACACAAGACGAATAGCACTATCCCTTTCCCTCACACTGAATCATGATAGCATTGGCACTTCGTAGTACGGCCACAGAGCTTCAAATTGGGTCTTTTGTGGTTTTGACGACTAATATAATAACGAAAAAATAATACTGCTGATTTGCTTATTAGTCTTTTGATGCTACAAAGAACTTGTAATACAATAATTAGGGGAAGACTAGCTCCTGTAATACAGTGTGCGCAGGGGCTAGGGAATTCATAAAATGTATGCTTAATTTATTTATGACAATAAGGATTATTATTATTCTCTTTAGTCATTTGACTTACACACTAATTTACATGTTTAAATATTTCTTTAAAAAAAATCACAAAAAAAAACGAATTTATGAATATAAAAAGTAATGATTCGCCGGTGTCGGGATCAGGGTCCAAGCTACCGGTGGTTAGGGCTCCAGAGAGAGGAACCTCCTCACAATACGAGCCGTATCGAAGAGTACTGCCTTCTGCATCAGGCTCTGTAACGTCATCGAAGCTTTTGACCATAAGGCCATTGGCCGTAACGACAGTCGGCACAATGACAGCCGAGTCCACATTCCACATTTCGACGAAGATAAAAAGCTTTAAAGATCATGAGTGGGGGCTTGTGACATCAGCGCGTTGTAAAAATCGTCGCACGGAGTGACATCACACGAGTTTATACGTGAAAAAATAAAAAATACGTGTCCAATATTTTTGGGAAGTCTATCTTACGGACTAATTAGGTTTTTTAGGCAACTACCCTATTTATACTTTTTAGCCGTATATCCAACACCCAAACGTACCCTATCACAGGGTACACGCTATAAACTGTAATATAAACAATAAACAGACATGCAATTTCAACAATATCGGAAGATTTGCTATCATTTATGCATATATAAAAAAAGAAAAGAAATGCATGAACGTAAATAAATGAAATGTAAAATTATGCTATTATTATTTGTTGAATTAATTGAAATTATAAACTTTTATGTAATGATGTAATGATGTTTGCATGCAGTATCTATAATTCTTTTTCTGTTGTAATTTTTAAACAAGAAATAAAATATAATATTTTATTTATTTAATGTATTTTTTTATAATATTTTCTTATGTTTCATTAACTCTTCGGCCGCCCGCAGTACTCTTGCTGTTCCCTATTGAGTTCGACGTTCCTTTTACGTAAACGGAGCTAGGCGCCCGATGGGTCAAAAGTTATGAAGGTGCAAGTGCACCGCCTTGCGACCCCGTCCCGGCGCCCATACTCCTCCACTTATAAGATACTAGCTTCTGCCCGCGACTTCGTCCGCGTGGAATAGCTACTTTACCCCCGATTTTGAAACTCTCAGCAAAATGGGTTTAAAATTGATACAGTTTCATACAAACTTTCATCCCCTATTTTATCCCCTTAGGGGTAGAATTAATCAAAATCCTTTCTTAGCGGATGCCTACGTCATAACATCTACCTGCATGCCAAATTTCAGCCCGATCCGTTCAGTGGTTTGGGGTATGCGTTGATGGATCACTATGTCAGTCAGTCAGTCACTTTTGAGTTATTTAATTTAGATATAAGATATAGCACCTAATTTATCTTAGCACGTGATCAAATTCCTCGGGGTGAACATTCAAACGTAATTTACACAGATTATACAGTACTAAGGTGTAGTCGCGGTGCCACAGCGCGGTAGCATACCACTTACGTGGCGGATTAAATTGTACATTATATGGCTTCCCTAAGGGGTGGGGGGCGATGAGGCACATTACGCCGCGACGCGTCGATTCAAATTCTGTTATTCGTATGGAATTTAAATACCAATGTCTGTTCACGTACACGGCCTCTAGACAAGTGAAATTCCATCGGTGGTTGCGTGGTGAAGGCAACTGTCATTACTGTCGAAATGTCATGTGATTTCCATAGCGTTATATGACTTTGAATACTATTGTATAAATTCAAGTTCTTAAAACGCAATAGACAGATGTGTTACTGGGGAGTTTGTTACACCACTTCTTCTTCCCAGCTAAAACACTAGGAAGTGGTGATGGGTGGGCGTTTTGGGGGACTGTCTTTATATAAAATTTGACATTCAAAAAGTGCTGTCTCTCAGCCTAGCTTGAATAAATGACTTTTGATTTTGATTAATTTTGGCATTTTGACAATCGCATTCGTTCACAGAATGGCATGTTGAGTTGAGCTCCACAGTCTCTCATTCTCGAAAGTCACTAACTCATTATACTGTTACAAGCTTCGGGCTTAAGGATTAAAAAAATATAAATGATATTTATTTTGTAAATAGGTTAAACATAACACTTTTACAAAAATACAATATCAACTTAATTCAGATGCGCTAAAAGACCAAAAAGTCTTTTAAAAAAATCTTAGATAAAACTCAAACTACAGTAAATTAAACTCGCCGTTCATTTAGGTATTTCATGGAACCAATAGCAAAAGCATCACAAAAAATACTTTGATACAATTCAAACTACATTTAACCAGGAAATCAATACGTCCATTGAAAGTAAGTGCCATCGCGTGATTCCCTGCTTATCCCTAAACGACTAATATTTATCACGCTAGGCCAAGGTAACGTCGTAACTCACTAATTAACTACTAGAAAATAAAATACGTATTTTATTGACTCGAGCATCGAGGGTTCTGTACAAATTCGTGTGTAGACAGTTAATCCATTACGGGAATCAAGTCACGATTTTTTCCGAAATATCTACTGAAGTTCGTAAACTAAGGAATCCGAGGATCCAAGGAGAGTATCTTAAAGGTTTTGATTTATCTGTGAAAATTAAAATAATACGTCACATATTATACCGGTATTTTTATAACGATGATTTTAGAACGCTAAATAAGCTGTCATAGGATCTATAGCAAGAGATGGTCACTGTAATAATAATGTCATTTATTTATCAGATAACAAAGATCCATTGGGTTGGTAACAATGGCTTTAACCTATATTAGTAATTAACCACTAACACCGACAGTGTACAGGTGACAAGTGGCCTTACCGACGAGCTGTCAGGTCTCCCGGCTATAGCGCGTAGAATGCTGTTGGGGCTACCACGGAGTCTGTTTAGCAGTGAGGACGCTTTCTTACGCCATACAGCATTGAAGCAGTCGGTACGTGCCTCATCGAACATTGATGACGCGCTACAGAACCACGGCAGATGCAACAGAACCCTAAATGTGTTGTTATTCTGGATCCGCAGAACACTGTAGGCCTTTTGGGTATAGCTGAACCACAGTCTCCCCGAGTACAACGACATGCAAAAGGCTTTAACAACGTTATCTTGACCGCCGCTGAACATCGAAAGAACCGCCGGGCCATCTTATTAGCCCGAACCGACAAGCGCTCCCTTTCGTTATCCAGGTCAAAATTCTCAAGATTCAACAAGAATAAAAATCCAATAATACCATATACTTAGTTGGTTTGTGTTATATTGGCTAACATAACTCTTTGTCTGCTTTAAATTCTACTACTCCCTCTTCATAAATAATAATAAACTCATAATCCAATAACCATAAAAACGCTACCAAACTAACTGCGATTTTATGCACAAAATACCTAGTATAAATAACAGAGTAGTATTCGCTGGAACTGTTACTCGTAACAATGATACTAGTTCGCGTATCGTCCGGAGTTAACCGGTTAATCTCCTAAAGCCATAAAAGTGCACCTCTATCACCGAAGCTAGCGTGTGGTATAGATTGGGTACGATAGAGAGAAGACTAGTTTTTATATAGTACCTCTCCAGTGACCAACTTACAATTAATGTTATATTGAATGTAAATATCGAAAACTAGCAGCACCCCGCGGTTTCACCCGCGTAGTTTCCGTTTCCGTGAGAATACGGAGATAAAATATAGGCAATGTTACTAGCTTATAATGTAGCTTTCCATTGGTTAAAAAATTGATAAAATTAGTCCAGTAGTTTCAGAGCTTATTCGGTACACATAAACAAGCAAATCTCTGCTCTTTATAATATTACTATAGAAATAAAGACATAAACGCTGTCATAAATTGACGGATATCGTAGGTAATCGTCGAATTTCTTAGTAATGAAAAATGAGACGTAGTTTATTGATCGGACCCCTAAGGCATGAGGGTGAAGGCAATGACCGTTATTGCTATGCTAAAACGTAACTACTGTATAGTATGTGTTATTTGGTTTCAAAAGTATAATCTATACTTTAATAAACAATGGGACAGTTTGGATTTTTGATACTCAATAACGTCAGAACTGCTTAACGGATCTTGTTGAAATTTGGCAAATAATAATAATAATAATAATACTTTATTTCGGACATAGAAAGATCCATAATGTGTTAGTAACAGAAATACTTATACAACTATGTTAGTAACAAAATGAATAAAATAAATTAAACTAAAAATATCATCCCCCTTAATTCATATATTTTCCCTCAGCACCAGGCCCGCAGGCATGCCTGCGAGACCAGTGCATCAGGAAAGGACAGTCAGGTTTCTCAGCAATTACCTTAGGTAGATTTAAGTCTAGAATAATCATAGCATAAGCATAAGCATAATAAGCCTTTTAACGTTCTCACAGCTGAGACACAGGCCTCCTCTCTAGGAGAGGGAATGGGCCGTAATCCACCACGCGGGCCCAGTGCGGGTTGGTTGAATAATCTTAGGATACTATTTATTCCGGGAGAATGTTCCCTTTGAGTAATTTCCGATATACACACGGGTGGAGCCGCGGGCGGCAGCCACATATGTAAATTTCGGTTTGGTATTTTTTCCAACAAAATCATTGCTTTATTTCAATAAACTTTTAGTTCCACTCTCCGAGCCTTTAGAAAAAGTGTTATTCGATTAGCTATAACAATCGTCAAGAAATCCAAGCGCATTGAATTGACAAGTGCTATCGAAATGTCACGTAGTCAATTCCTTTCACCATGAAATTCCACCATCTTCGATCACCACGTCAGCCATTAGTAAACCGGCCAATAATACTCGTACTATTACGAATATTAACCGCCCCATCTAGGCTGCTGTAAGCTTATCTTAACGGCGCGATCACGGGGACCTGGGATCGACCGGACATAAGCACAAGCCTATAGATACATGCTGCCCGGATATAAGCACAACTATACAGAAGCAGTCGTCCGGATATAAACATACCTATGGAAGTGGGCTGTCCGGATTTAGGCGCCTATACGTATACCTTTGTTTGCTGTGTAATGGTTAAATGGTGTCGTGGCAGAAGTGCTTTCGAACTTTATGGTCAATTTCTGTATGCCTGTAATGGTGGCATTGTATGATGGCTTATGATTTTCGTTGATACTGCCGGGCAAATGAAATATTTTTACATAACCTTAGAAACAAAATCCAACAGTCGTAGGTACTTTAAAAACGTTCAAAATTGATTCATATAATTTTAGCGGCAATAAATGTTTTTAGACAGTTCGAAAATAACAGCACTATTTCGAAAAAAAACATATGGAGTTTATCCACGTTTTAAACGCTACTTTGAAGCCAAAGTTACATAGTATTTTCGGCTAAAGTAGTTTGACAAAAATCATGTTCAAATTTATTCATTTAAATTTAGAAAAAAAGGATCAAGATGAGGTCGTGACCGATCTTAAATTACGGCAATTACCCTCAGATGCCACACTACCTTGTAGTACCTACATATCGTAAACTTTTCCCTCACTAACGGGGTCTAAGCGTAAAGTGTAACCACAATATTCAACAGGAACGTAAAGTTTTATCCGGAATAATGGCGCTTCCAAGACCCAAATAATGGCGTCTGAATAAAATATGCCCTCGTAACAGCATTTTAGAGGTAAACCGATCACTTTGTTATATTTACGGGCGACAAAGCAGATAAGATAGGTGAGTCTTTTGAAAAAGGAGGTATAACCTCCTCCTTTTTGAAGTCGGTTAATATATACTTCCTAATAATTATTGACATAAGTCGCCGATTCTACAAATGACAATTTGCAGTAACGATAAAATTGTAGTTTTGTGCGTTTTGTGCAAACATGTTCTTATCTCAGATTTGCGAGTAGACACGAAATTTTTGTGTTGACTGTACCTACTAAAGTTTAATCAAGATATCTTTAAGATAATATTTACGCAATTTCTTAATACTCAGATTTCATAGTTTCAGTATTTTAGGATATAACTGCTAATTCCGCTGCTTAAAGAGACTTAGCCAAGATTACGAAAGTGGCGATATTGTCTATTGCTATAAGTCCCCACTTTCGTAATTGCAATTCTTATAAGACCCGGTATTAAGGAGCTCGATCGGAAAGAAACAAATATTGGGGAAGTTAGGAATTTTCACGGTTTCCTCTTTAATTTATTCCAGCTTTTCCGCAACTTCGCTCTCATGTCTAATAAAATTAGCCTAGGGACCGTGTTTTTTTTGGGTTAAAAAGAACTTAACTTTAAATAAATAATTTTCAAAATCAGAACATTACTTTCAGAGATTACATTTTGTAAACATACATATAAACCAGTTTACACCTTTACATATTTATTAATTCTGATTAATTACTTCTTCCCCTCTCCCCTTTTATCCCATTTGTACATCATCATATCAACCAAAAGACGTCCACTTCTGGACATAGGCTTCCTGTGAGTCTCGCATCCATCGGCTACCCGCGACCCTCACCAGGTTATCGATCCACCTCATGGGAGACCTTCCAACGCTGTGTCTTCCGGTACGCGGTCGCCACTCCAGAAATGTTCGACCATCTGTTCTGCGAGCAATATGCCCTGCCCACTGCCACTTCAGTTTGGTGATCCTTCCTTTAATAAGTTACCCATTAGCCTAAAAGAGCAACCTATAAGGATATTTAAAAAACGGCTCACTGAATTATTGGTTCAAAAATATTATTATGCGGTAAATGATTTTTTAAACGATAATCATTTGTGATATTTTATTTGGAGCTTTGAAGATGTAATCCAAATATTTATTCTTAACAATTCTTTTATATGCCGAAAGGCAGAATGTACAAGGATTCCAAGACTTCGTAACACCTCAACTGTATTAGCTACGAGTACATTCGATACAAATAAAGTCTTCTATTATATTCTACTAGCTTATGCCCGCGACTTCGTTCGCGTGGAGTTCCATACAAAATGTTAACCCCTTTTTCACCCCCTTAGGGGAAGAATTTTCAAAAATCCTTTATTAGCGGATGCCTACGTCATAACATCTACCTGCATGCCAATATCAGCCCGATCCGTTCAGTGATTTGGGCTGTGCGTTGATAGATCACTATGTCAGTCAGTCAGTCCCTTTTGAGTTATATATATTTAGATTCTATTCGGGCTTGGTTCTCTTGCGGATATCATCATTCCTGATTCGATCAAACACGTTAACTCCAAACATTGCCTTCTCCATTGCTCTTTGGGTGACTTTAATTAAGCCTTCTAATGAGGCTCATTGTGAGCGACCACGTTTCAAGTCGGTAACTCGTCACTGGCAACACGCACTGGTCATAGACTTTCGTCTTCAGAGACTGTGGTATGTGAGATGAGAAGATACCACGAAGCTTCCCGATCGCACCCGAGCCTCGTCGTTTTCCGTTCCTCTGTTTCGAAGTTAGCCTTACCTGGACCGTTAGTCCCAGGTAGACGTACTTGTCTACAACTTTGAGTGTAGAGTTTTCGATCTTGATGGGAGTGGGTGCTACATGGGTGTTTACCATAAACTTGGTTTTGTCCATGTTCATTTTAAGACCCATTCTTTCGAAATCTCTACTGAGGTCCACCATAGTTACAGGCATGATGACTATATCGTCAACAAATCTTATATTAAGTGTATCTTTGTGTTTTAATTACTATGGATCTCTGGTCTGATAATAAAGTTGTTATTATTATTAAATCGAAGGTAAGTAATGTACTCGCCATTGACATTGCCTAGCCTTCTCCAGTGCAAAACCTTAAAGACATCCCACTTGATCATATTTCTTTATCAACTTGTAGGTATTCATTTATCATTTATCAAATATTAATTGTATACAAAATAGGTGCCTTAAACCAAAATAATGCAATTTTATCACCCTAACACAGAAAATCAAATAAATTCTTCAACTTTCAGCGGCGTAAACAACGCCAGCTTAACACCACTTAAAATTCCATCGACTTTTTTGTTCCGACCGTGAACAAAAAAGTTATTTAAAAAGCAAACAAAAAGTTAGATTTTGCATCGCAACACGAACTTTGTTAATAAGTAAAGTTCCTCAAATATTCCTGGTTTCGCTGAAGTGAGAGAACTTGAATTAATTCTGTGCAGTGCCAATAACTATGCGTTTATGCTGTCGCATTAATGAGGGCTCGAACTTGCTCCTGGATGGAGGAACCACATCATCATATTCAGCCATGAACTCTGTGACACAATTCATCCAACACCCGGACGAATAATGTGTGTATGGCTTCCTAAATGTAGTTATTCCGAGTCCCGGGTGGCGCAGTTACGTTTGCGCAGCATATCAAACCTTTTTGGTATTTTCATAAGAGTCACCGCGGCCCTGGAACGCGAAGGGCACTAGGAGGAGCACGATTGGGTTTTAGTCAGTAAGAGTCTGACACTCCCTTCCGCTCCGCCAGAGCAGGAGAAGCTATTTGATGATTTCCCAGCCAAAAAAAAAATCCTTTTTGGTTATTTTAGAAGTTAACGGCACATGATAAAGATAGGAGTGAGTTATACATGATGTTCCAGAAGTAAGTGGTCATATTTCAGGGTGCTATTCTGTATCGGTTATATAATGGAGAAACAATAAAGTATTTTTTTTTTTTTTTTCAAAAAATCTGAATGCAAAGGACGTACACAAACATTTTCTGGCAGTGTGATGCAGTTTGTGGCGTTTATTTTAATTCAATCCCAAAACCCAAAACCGTTTTTTATTTTGGGATTGTGTCTCAACTGTATAGGAGCTACAAACACCACCCTAAAATATGACCACGCATTTATGGAACCCCTATTTCTAATAGCGAAAAACTGAACAAGTATAAATAAGGAAAAGAAAAAATATTTATTCAGCACAACACAAACTTATAGTGTACAAGTCACAATACTTTTACAGCACAGAAACAAGAAAAATTAATAAGAAACAATAAAACAAATCTGTTTTTTTTTTAACATTAATAAAAGTATGTGTTAATGTATTTTCTTCCTTGCTTTCTTGATATTTCAGCTTCAAAACAAATATAAATCAATTTTAATTTTACACACTTACTCTGGGTTTCAAATAATAAATTATTACAGAAAAGAAATCCCGGTGCTACAGCTTTCTCAGTGCTTACTTTTCTGACTTTAAACTTTCTCGGTTCGTAGCGGAACAACTGTCAAACTTTGACAGCCGTAGGGTAGTCGCACTTTAGGAAAAATAAGCATTGAACTTGCTAACTCTAAGTAAGGGAGCTTATTCTTGGATTTCCTTTTGGAACTAAATGTGTTGCAGAGTTTACAGTCGTTTATGAAATTAAATTTAGTTTACTGGAGAATTCTTTTTTTTTTTGTTGATTTTTTGGCAAGTTTTCAGTGGTTGTAAAATAGTCATGATTTATAATAGGAAATACAAGTTGAATGGTAATGCTGATTCTCGACCGGAGAAAACGCTAGTTACGTGAAGAGTTGACTAACCGTTAACTGTTGCCAAAAAATATATAACAGACTTCTTTATATGTATATATATATATACATACATATATATATATATGTGTATTAAGTACTTTATTATTTTAAGTAATTCGTAAACACCACTGGAAAGTCACAGGCAAGCAAAATACGCAATTTCGTTTAGGAACTTGGATGACATATTTTACTTTTTTATTATTGGCGTTCCTTATCCATAAGTTTCTACCATAGCGAATGAACAAAAAGAATCAATTAATTTTGATTTAAACTAAATATTAACGTTCAAAAGTAACTTTTAATAGTATAATTGAAATAAATAAACTTTGACTTGTAAAACAGCCGCTAATACTAAGGTGTATTCACATAACTCTAGATATCGATGGACACATAATTTAAAAAAAATGTAAACAAATAAAAAACACGCACAAAGCTAATAAATCAGAGTTATTAATTTCACAGAAAATATGGTTTTAGAAACCCACAAATATTCTGCTTAGTTTTAATAAAGAACTGACATTATTTTCGCCTAAGAAACTCCAAAAAACATATTAATCCATTTTATAACAATAACGCCAAAAATCCAATTACTTCACACCGCACAAGAAAAAATACGCATGGGAGAAAACAGAGGTGTTATTCACATTTTTCGACGCCTTTTCATTGGACACGAGAGGAAAATAAAAGAAACTGTGTTTGCCCAGAGGGTATATAAAGGGAGGAACCTAATATTGGCTTTATCACTCATATGGTTACAAACAAAGGAGTGATTGATAACAGTTGTTAGGGAGGTCGCTTGGAGGCATGTGTCACAAATATTTGGTTAGAGTCCTAATTTGACGCAATTTGCTATTGAACTGTTAGACTGTATGTAACGTTGCGGAATTTGTTCGAAAGAGTCACCGCGGTTCTGGAACGTAAAGGGCATAAGAAACATCACGGGAGGATTTTAGTCAGTAAGAGTCTGACACTCCCTTCCGCCCCACTCAGAGCGAGAGAAGTCATTTGATGATTTCCAATCCAGAAAAAAAAGACTGTATGTGACTGCGTCCAGTTTGAGACTTAGAGAAAGAGATTTATAAAAAAAAAACTTTTTTAACTATAGTATAGTCAGCGGCGGCGTTGGGATCGGTTGCAAACAGTTGGATAGTACTGCAATGTACAGAAACAGTATTTTTGTAATGGTTCCAAGGATCTATAATAAATTACCAAAATGTATAAGGAGTGAAGATTTCTAATAGATAAGACATATTACTCTATCGAAGATTTATTTAAATGATAAAATAAATGTAGTGTAGGACGTCCTCAGGCACGGTGGAGTGACGATTTGCGCAGGACGGCTGACAGAAACTGGATGCGAGAAGCCGATAATAGATCTAAGTGGCGTGCAATTGGAGAGGCCTATGTCCAGCAGTGGACTGCAACAGGCTTTTGATGATGAAAATATGACATTACCAGCCCCCTAATATGATATAATTTACCATTGACACGCATGTAAAAATAAATTATAATTGCTTAATTCCTTATTAATAATACATTTACCTAATTGACATTAGTAAGTTGAACTTGACTTTAATTTGTATAGATTCAAATTTAATACTAAAACAACTAATGTATTTGTACACCACAATAAATTCATTCGTAGGACATAGAACTCAACATAAATGTATACTTACATAAGACCTTTATTGTAAAACCTGAGTTCACGAATAAAGATTGATGGATTCATTGATTGATTGATTAAATCTAACCTAATAGTAAACAATGATGCTGATGATGATGGATCACGCTTGCCTAGAAGTAACTTATTCACTCTTATCGCCCCAGTTTGTAGCTCACACACATACACACACACACACACACGCACACACCACACACTCGCTCACACCACACACACAGATTCCGGCAGGTAATTCCACTCATAACTGTACGCACAATGAAAGTATCCCCAAAAGATTTTGTTTGTATGATCTACAATTAATTAAAACTTGCTTAGTAGTGTTTCACGAGATTTAGTGTATTCCATCGTCTGACGTAAACTGTTTGTTAAGATTTGTACGTCTGTTAAGTCTACTTAATAAGTTGACGTTTTATCTAAGAGTTTAATTTTGATTCTTTTAACTGAAGTTATAATCAAGGACTGGCATGTATTTTATATTTAAAATCTCTCATTCAAAATAGGCAGAATGTCATTCTGACAACAACGTATTTAAGTCTTAACTGGTAACTGGTTGCGGAATTTATTCGAAAGAGTCATCGCGGTCCTGGAACGCAAAGAGCATTAGGATGATCATGTATAGTGATACTCCCTCTTGCTCCGCCCAGAGCGGAAAAACTTATTTGATGATTTTCTATCCTTAAAAAATCGGTACACCCAGTACAAAGTTATGAGGTAGCAAACACAAAAAAAATACAGTCGAATTGAGAACCTCCTCCTTTTTGGTAGTCGGTTGAAAAAAAGGTGACAAAAGAGTCATTTCATTTTAGTTTTCAAAGCTATTACGACTTGAGCCAAGTATTTAGGTATTAAAAAACCCACAAATTCTAAAGGCACAACCACCTATTAAATAACACAGTAAAAACCAGGAGCCTAATCATTTTATTAAGTTGTTGAGCAAACTAATGTTGAAGTTTTGATCTATAAATTAAAATTATTATGACACACAATTCGGTTTTGGTGGGTTTTATATAAAACATCACACTGAATGTATTGGGCTTTGGTAAATAAACATTAATGATCCAGTGGCGTGCAGTGGTTCGAGTTAGGGTAGACCAGAGAAAATGTCCAAATAAATTTCAAAAAATAACCACATTATTCAGGGTTGATTTTTAATGAAATGAGTTTTTTTTTGTTTTTAAATAGCCTACTTAAAAAAAAACAACACCATATTTCAACCCTGAATAATGTGGTTATTTTTTGAAATTTATTTGGACATTTTCTCTGGTCTACCCTAACTCGAACCACTGCACGCCACTGTAATGATCCCTCCCTGCTAGGCTCGCGGAATTTGTTCGATGGAATCACCGCGACCTTGGAACGCAAAGGACATTGTGAGGAACACGGATAGGCTTTAGTCAGTAAGAGTCTGACACTCCACTCTACCCATAGCGGAAGAGCATAATTTGATGATTTCCCATCATTGCAAGGTTATAACGACTTGAGTCTATCATTAAGATACTCTCTAGAAGAAAAAAAACCCTCCCTTTTAGTATCGCACATTCCATATTTCTATCTGAAATATTTGGCTGTCCCGTCCATTTTCGGCGAAAAACGTCCACTATTAAACATAGGCCTCCCGCAAGAATCACCACATCCCGTAAAGCACTTCAAATCTATCCCAAAATATTTTTATCTGTTCCCTACATATGTTGGATTATGGGTTGGATGATTATATTCGTGCAGAGCAGTGGTGGCCGAGTGATAACGACCCTGACTTACGAATTGTAGGTCGCCGGTTCAAACCTAGCCAGGCGCTGAGACGCATTACTTTGTGTAATTAATTTCATCACCATTGCTCTCAAGACGGTGAAGGAAAACATCGTAAGGAAACCAGCATGTCCTGGAACCAAAAATTCAAAGACATGTGACATTCACCAACCCGCACTGGGCCCGTGTGGTGGATTACGGCCCATTCCCTCTCCTAGAGAGGAGGCCTCAGTCCCAGCAGTTGGAACATTAAAACGCTGATTATACCTAAATATGTTTTTAATTTTTTACATGGAACGGCTCTAACCACCACAACGAAGTAACAGTATAACAAAAACAAAACACACATGACGCACACAACCACGTGGCCACGTGATTGATGATATTTGGGTTAAGTGCTTCGAGTCAGTTTGTGTAAATAGCAATAAAAAGAAAGAAAAAATATTGTTTTTTTTACACAAAGTAACCTGAACATATTTATCATAAGACATCAAATTAAACTGGTCAAGATAAAACTTTTAACAAATTATATTAAGAAAATGTTTAAGTGTCATAAAACTGAAATTAGAATTATTTAGACACGTACAGTTATCCTATAATATAGTTTTGAATTGAAGGTTTGAGGTGAAAACTGAAACATTCAGGTGGTACTAGTGCAGGCGCAATATCAATGTAAATGGATTGGTTGTGCACCAGATGGCACTTCAGGATACTCAACTATGCTTTTATATTAAAACATGCCAAAATAAAGCCCACATTTTTCTAAAACTAACGTTGCAGAATTTTTTTTTTGTGTTTTAAAAATAATTTCACCATAAATGTACAGAATCATTTGATTACTTCTTCCACATTACATAAGAAGTAAAAACATAGTAAGCTGAAAAAAAAACTTTATTGAAAAATTAAAATTATGAACTAACGAGGTAAAGGGAAAATTATGTTCCTGATAATAGTTGTAACACAAAAACTAGACTAGTGATCAAAACAAAATAAATATGATTTTGCAATAAGGGAGGGTAGGTAATTCAAAATTAGTACCTAAGCACATTCCTTGTTGCAAAATCTTGTTGACGAGTATTATTATTCATCTTTCATTACACATTTACGTTACATATGAAAATATAGTGAATTACTCGTAAAGAAGCATAAATATCGTGTGAGGTCAGGGGACTATCATCAAAAATTTCTTCTCACGTAAGATTTAAAAACAGAAAACAGAAACGCACTTTCGCAGCCGCCATTGTAGATTTTCATTTTAACCAAATTCCACTCTCTATTTCTAGTCAATCGAGAAAAAGAGAGAGATAATTTGAAATAAGAAATTCTTATGTTTTATAATAGAACAACGATATTTATTTTCTGCATGCTATTAAAGGAACTTTTATGTAGAAGTAACTTTTACCTTCAATAACTTGTATATCTTGCGTGCCGTCCCCATAGAAAAAAAAAATGGTGTGTATTGTATCCTTAGCTTGTAATCAAAATAATAAATGTCACTGCATTATTGTCTGATAGAAAAGTAAATTGTTTGGTTGGCATAGCATCATCCCCACTGACTTCGTAAAATCGTGGCACAATTCGATAAACGACTAATTTTTAGTAGAAATATAATAATAGCGATGTATTTACACGTGAAAACGAATTCCAGCATTATTTTATGCAAATGTGATTTTCTCCACTTCACTGCACAAGAGGGCTTTTTTAAACATATGTAAATCACGGTAAATTATAATCGACCGCCACTGTCGCCTACTGCGGACGAACTAAATACGTGAACGGCCCAATCGGTAAGCCCCGCCTACCGCGGCGCAATTTGCGTTGGGTTATTTTTTAGAGTTAAAAATGCTTTTTTTTGACAATCCGTAACTACTGACAAAGATCCACATATGACGACCGGAACCAACGGCATAATGTGCTCAACAAAACATAAAGATACCAAATGAAAATCGCACCTAAAACCGAGGCATCTTTACAAAGAAGAAGAAATAGTTCGACTTTTCCATTGAATCCTGAAGACAAATACCACCGCTTTACTGGTATAGACACTAGGACTTAACTCAGGAACAAGAAGAGCTAGTCGAGTAATCTGTGATTGGCCCACTACGCTGGCCCATCTTACAATGGCGCCGACGAGTGACAGTGTCAATACATGCAACGAACAATTGTTCGTTAAATTAGGCCGTAAAATAAGTAATATGGAATTCCATATTACTTATTTTACGGCCTAATTTATATCTATTTTTCATGTCAAA
Organism: Hecatera dysodea; assembly: GCA_905332915.2. Taxonomy (NCBI): domain Eukaryota; kingdom Metazoa; phylum Arthropoda; class Insecta; order Lepidoptera; family Noctuidae; genus Hecatera; species Hecatera dysodea. Next base: position 16,818,955 of record HG995305.1, read on the forward strand.
TTAATAATAATTATTAATTAATAAATATTTATTGGCATAAAAATTGAGACTCTGACTCTTGTGCTAGGTAGAACCACCTTTTTTTTTTGGATGGGAAATCATCAAATGACTTCTCCCGCTCTGGGCGGAGCGAAAGGGAGTCTCAGACTTACTGACTAAAACCCACCCGTGATCCTTCTTGTGACCTTTGCGTTCCAGGGCTGCGGTGACTCTTTCAAACAAATTCCGCAACCCTTTCATTTGACCCCTGCTTTACTAGTATAGATGGTGGTAGTAGGACTTAAATATACGGTTGCCACCCCACGGTTGCTATCCCACTATTAAGGTGCCAGTGAGAGCCACTGCCAGCACATGCGATGAACGATTCTATGCGGTATAGGCGACAATCCTACTAAGAACTGTTCCTATCATTTGAATATAAGTGAGGTGAGATTCTTTCGAGATCTGGGCTTTTATAAATATGTAGGTATGTCATCAGCACTATTCTGAAAGGAAACATTGCGTGAAAACCATCATGTCCTAGAACTAAAAAATCATATTATTTTTTTATAACTTACTGGCAGGGCCCCGCGGTTCGCACGCGTTGTTCCCGTTCCCGTGGGAATACGGCGATGAAATATAACCTATGTCACCCGGGGATAATGTAGTTTTCCAAAAAGTAAAAGAATTTTTCAAATCGGTTCAGCAGTTCCGGAGCCTATTCTATACAAACAAACAATCAAATCTTTCCTCTTTATAATGTTAGTATAGACAAGTTTCTTACAATAAAACAAAGCAGACAATTAGATCTCTGAGCATGCCATGGTTACAGTTAAATTTAGGGCTAAAGTTAGGACATTCTTTTATTCAGTTATTTATTGTAAACGAATAAAAAAAAAAAGAAAATCTGTAATGTTTTGTTTTTAAATTTGTTAAAAACAAAACATTACAGATTTTCTTTTTTCATCACAAATTTTCACAATTTCGACGCAGTCGAAAACAGCGAGAGTAAACATTAAAGACCGTGATTTTACACCTAAAATTAAAAATATGAAACCAAAAAATCCCACTGTAGTTCTTCGTTCCAACACATCTTTAAAAAAAAAATATGATCCTCTCAAACCATTGCAGGACAGTTAGTAACGCCACTAGAAAACAATTTCAGGGGGTAAAGTTGGCAACAGTCTGCGCTTAATGCCCGGTCCATTGATTATGCATTAGGACCAACAGCCTCCGAGGAAGAGTGCCGAAGGACCAGTCTATATTGAAAACGTTTTGTATTACAGTCGTATTGAGATGATTTTATTGAGCGCTAGCAGTGTCTCGCGGTTTCACCCGCATAGTTCCCGTTCCCGTGGGAATATGGGGACAAAATATAGCCTATGTCACTCGGGGATAGTGTAGCTTTCTAACAGTGAAAGAATTTTCCAAATCGGTTGAGTAGCTTCAGAGCCAATTCAATACAAATAAACAATAAAATCTTTCCTCTTTATAATATTAGTGTAGATAAGAGTGCTTTGCAATCAGAAATGTACGAGATAGCGTGGCGAGTGCGAGAATGTGTAGGTGCGTTGGGAAAATGTATGATTATTTACATGAAAGATGTGTGAGTGGACGTAGCGTAAATGTATCATATTTGGCATAAAGGAGGAAAAACAAGGAGGAGGTTCTCAATTCGATTGTTTTTTTTTTGTGTGTATAATAATATAACCCATACCTTTGATTCTTTTTGTATTCCAAAGCTGGTGCTTGTCGTGTGATCCCATTTACATTTGATTGAGATCTGACGACTGGTATTTGAGTGTACTACTAAAATGTTTTTTTTTTAATCCAGGTTAGAGGAAAATAAATAAGCTGAGCTATCTTGCACATCTCTGATGGAAAAACCCCTTTATTCTGGTACAGAAATGGACGATGCAAATTGAGCAATAAAGGTTTTTACGGCCGTGTGTTCAGCCTTTGTTGGTATAAGCCGAATCTCGCATAAAGTTTGCTCAATTAAAGCAGAGGTACTGAACCTTAGCTAAAACTGCATTATGCGAATTTGGAACAAGACCATTTTTTTGGACAAACAGTGTATATTTTCGTCTTGTTGGGCTTAAATTATACAGCTGGTCCAGCCCTGGCTTCCGCTCTCGAGTTTATTGCAAATTATTTTATATTACTTAAGTTAAGATGGTATGAAGAACTTGAAAATGAATTACACTGGCTTGAACGAGAGAAACTGAGTCCAATTTTATCTGCGCCATACGCGTGTATTTATCAACACTGTAATTTCTTCTCAGCAGTTGAAATATTATTGAAATAGAAAATAAACCCCATTTTTTTTTTCATATTTGTCTGTGGAATATCATATTTTTCATGTAAATAAAGACGTCAGTAAAAGCAACTGCCAAAAAACCATTGGTGCAAAATATTTTGACACCAAATGATATATTGGTTTGATTCGACTATGGTACCTAAAGGAAAAACGAATCGTTATATTTTCGTGGGTTAAGTACACAGTGTATGCAACGGAAACAAAAAATCGATTTCCTTAAAACGTTTTGCTTCGGAGATTTTTCTTTAATTTAAATTTAAGTTTTTCTTTTTCTGATCAGTGTTTAACAGCAGTGATGTATCCTGGCAATATAACTTTCGCATTTCTTTTTTATATGAATACCTCAATGCAACGAAAACTTCTCTATTTAACTCTGACTTCATTACAAAACATTAGAAAACTTATTACTTGACAACCCTAAATCTATCTCCTTTCGTTCAGTCCATGCATCCAAAGGTTGTCTGTAAGAGATTGCCTTGTGCGATAAGACCACTCATTGTACACTTATTTTAGAGGTGTTTTTCTTATTCTTATTATAAGGTCATCATCATCATCTTCCTGCCCTTATCCCATGTTACTTGGGGTCGGCGCAACATGTTTTTATCTTCCATTCTGTCCTGTCAACCGTCACGCTATCACTAACTCCTTTTTCTTTCATATTTATAAGGTGTAGGTACAATAAAATCTTCTATACTTATAATAAATCTGTAGAGAGGTCAATTCTGTACAGGGAATATATTTTCAAAATAACTATCAGGGGGTGATTAGTGATCGATACTGGCGCCAAAAATGCAATCAGTAAAATTTTTGTCTGTCTGTCTGTCTGTATGTTCTTTATAGAAACAAAAACTACTCGACCGATTTTAACGAAACTTGGTGCAATTATTCTTCATACTCCTGGGCAGGTTATAGTATACTTTTCATCACGCTACAATCAATAGGAGCAGAGCAGTGAAGTAACTATTCCACGCGGACGAAGTCGCTGGCAGAAGCTAGTATATAATAAATATAAATAAATTCATTAATAAATACTTTCGTTTAATCTAGCCAGACCAGGCTAACGCCCTATCTAGATCATTCGTGACTAGCATTCGGTGCCGAAGTTTGGCAATGGACGTGCGTACCTTCGGCCATGGAATGTTGCCAGGGACCGTACGGTATTAGAAGGCAGGAGATCAGTTAGCGGGGCTATCGGAAACATGGCCACGTAAACAAGATTGCAGGAAACGGTGTGATCGAAATTTTCTTTGACATGGAGTTTTGTAAGGAAATGTGTATTCCTAAATATATTAATGAACCTTAATTTTATTTTTCAAGAATGACTGTCAAAAATAAAGCTAGCTGGGCCCCAAGTCTGCTATTTTTATAAATTTGTCATTCCAACACGATCCCACTGTCATTTTGCTATATGTTCGTAATCTAAATTCATAATGGTCGATCATTGGTCGGTCAATGGTCTCGTTATACTTTTTGATAACCGAGCTATTAATATAAATGACTGCATAACGACGTTCTAATGATAGGTCTCTGATCAAAGGAAACGTTAAAATTTTCGCAGACTTCCGCATACGTCTGTCATTCATTTGTCATTATGTCCGAAATTACTATTCAATGCCATATTATTCAATGGAGTGTCAGTGGTTGACCATTGGAAAGTCATAGTGACGCTTTTATATTAGTAGATTACCAAACATGTCAAAATCAACCATTATGAAATCAATGATAGACCATTCTGACACTATTCTAAAAGCAGACTTGAGGCCCTGGTCTATTGAAAGTCGATACATCACAAATTAGACACAAGTCGAGTGATCCAGTTGACTGAAACAAATCATTCAAAAAATTACAGTGTTTGACAATTAGCCACACTAATCTTACGGTTCTGTGAAACAGTAATGAAATTAGTTAGCAGGTAATTAATTCTAATGACAGATTCTAACAGTAATTGCCAACTGAAATTAAAGAACCACTTAATCAGATGTACAAAGGTATAGGCACCTAAATTACCATCTGAAGTTATGATATTCTTTATGTAACTACTTATGTAAATAAAATGCCCATGCGACCTACACTTTGGAGGCTACTTCCCGTTATGTCACATTCCCGATTGGACAACATGTCAAAAGTTTTAAAAACAACTGAACACTAGTGGCGTTTGGTCAAGATTTTGATCTTTATACATTCATTCCCTTTTTGTCACCCTTTTTTAAAACTAATTCTTTGTACGGTACAGTCAACTACAAAAGTTACGCTCTTGTTATACCCGGCTTTCCCAGAGGTGGGTATATTGTTTTCTTAACATATGTAAAATCCTAAATTATATGCGTTACATGCATATGTATGTATCATGGCAATAGGTTTGATTGCCATGTGCAGCTTTCATCTATTTACCTTTGAAAACCAATAGTCCTAACCTTACTGAGATTGAATCAGACTGCGGAAGTGCAAAAAATCAGACCAACGTCTCAAAAAGAAGAAGGCCCGGAGATTATGTCCTCTTCGGATACTTTCGAGTTCCACGCGGTCGAAGCCAGATGCTAGTTAGGAATAAATCCGATAATTCTGTACTAAAACAAAAACAATGGCTGCATTTTATTCACTGGACGTCCACTCAACGAGATTTTAATTTGTTCGCTCAACTTCTATGCAATCTCGTTGAAAACGTACAGACCCAGAACAGACTGTACTACATTTTAACTAGTGTACAGTTGAACAAGCTACTTGGTGGGTACCTAACTTGCAAGTTATTGTAACAATATTGTGAGTAGCTGAGTTTTTTTGGTGTTTTTAGAATACGCTATAGAACATAGGTTTATAATGTTAAGTCAGCGAAAAAAATAAACTGAAAAGAAAATAAAAGGAAACATGAGGCTAAGGACCTACGGTATAAGTCTTATAATGTTTCCTGAGTAAAAAAATATGATTTTATTTAGTCCGTCAGTTAGAAACGAAAAGTATTGTACGCTTATTTTTTGCTTTATCAAATCTTTAAAATTGACGAAGGTACTTTTATCTTCGAATTTTTTTATAGGTTTGATCCTCCCCTCTCACATATATGATGCAAAGGCTTCAAAGATCAGGAGAGATGGGTTATGACGTTACGTCGTGGTAAAAATTGTAGCGAGTAGTGACGTCACACGAGTATTCATCGCACTGTGACGTTTTCCTTTTTTATTTAAGTGAAAAAATAAAAAATACGTGTCTAATATTTTTTATAAATCTGTCTGACGGAATAATCAGATTTTTTTTGTCAACTACCCTATTTGTCGGACGAAATATTATAGGTAAGTTATATACACACCCATAATTTTGTTGAACCATGAATCCTTGACGATTGTTTTGAATAGAAAAAAAAAAGTTGTCTGTATAGTAGGTTTACGGACGATAGTTTAACGTGACAAAGTCATAACAAAACATTGATGAAATGATCGTGCCTCTCGCTCGCTCGTGCAGCGGTCTCGCTCCGATCGTAACGTTACAATGAGCGCAACGTTACAACGAGTCATCCTTTTTCGTGCGTGCAGCCGGCGTTCATCGATTTATTCGACGTTGTCACGTCAAAAGATTTGGCTGAACCCAACTCCGTATTGTAATAGTGAGTTGAACTTCAGATGCGGACAAAGACACCAACAACACAATAGTACGATCCAAATGCACCTTCAATTACTGTACACTAACATTTTACACATTGTAACTACGTGGACGTTTGGACATGTACTTTTTGTCCATCGCCATCTGCCAGAGAAAAGTTAGTCGGCACCTAATACCGGTCTTTCAGCGACATGTGCCCGACATACGAACATCCAACACAGGTTTAGAAACAAAAGAAAATAGCTTGAACCACAGATCACGAAGCATCCGCGCCGGCAGTGACTAGAGACACGATTCTACTTCTTCCTCTCCTTACACTAGCAGCGCCCCGCGAATTCACCCGCATAGTTGCCGTTCCCGTGGGAATACGGGGATAAAATATAGTCTATTTTACTTTCTGATAATGTAGCTTTCCATTAATTAAAAAATGGTTGAAATCGGTCCAGGAGTTTCGGAGCTTTTTAGGTTCAAACAGACAAATAAAAAAATATTTCCTGTTTATGATATTATAGTATAGATTACCATTATTTGGGCTCATTTTCCTGCGCCAAGAGAAACGAGCTTGGATTGTCCTTTCGTGCAATCGGGCTTCCTTAAGATAGTTAAATCAAGAGTGAATAGATAACTTCTAGGCTGGCGCGTTTTAAAAAGGTCTTCTATGTCGTTGGCGGGCGACCTCTTACTCTTTTATGTTCTGGGAGGTTCAGTGCAGTTTTGATCACATAAACTTCGCTAAAAATACCATCTCTATGTAATAATAGTTGTGCCCGTACAATGTGCACTGAGCACAAACGCCTGTCAGAGCCATGGTAATCTACGATTTCCACCGACCCAGGCCGCGGCGGAGTGCATCGTAGCGAATTTTGTGTAAAAGGAAATTGAAGCGATAGTGAAGTGGTTAAATGTCACATTTTGCGATAAAGGACAATGGGTAATTTTGTAGGGACTCCGCTGCATCAAGTCTTGACATAGATATACCTATTATATAATCTGCATTTATTAATTGTCACTTACAGTCAAACATGTACAGACTTATTTTATTTTAGAAGAATGTTGCCTATTATTTTATAATGTAAAACGTATGTAACCACGTGAGGCGGTCTTGTATTTCCGTCTTTTAATTTACGTCGTGTATTTTATATTTCATATATTTTCACTTTTTATGTCGATGATAATTTATACACCCCTAGTTTTTAATTATTACAAAAAAACAGGGCTCTGTCATACCCGTTACTGATCATATTTGTGTAGTCAAAAGTAAAAAAATAAAAACCTAAAATTGTCCACGGAGTTTTTTAATAATTGGTAAATTCATAATAGAATCAACATTCATAACAATTGCTACTTGAAAATACTACGCACAGTGTTTTTCCATTTTAATCGTCATTTATTCATGCATAAATCAATAGCCTGTACAATATTTTTATAAGTTGAGTGGCATTTTAGGATATAAAAAACGCTAATAACTTTGCTGTTTATGAACATAATTTTTTGAGACTTTTCTTATATAATAACAAGACCTTTTCTAATAAGCCCTTAAAGTATTTGTACTAATTAAAAACTATGGGTGTATATTATAAATACGTTATATAATTATTATAAAATTACGTCAACGCAGTAAATGGGTTGTGGAGGTCTGGTAGGCAGCCGCTAATGATATTCAGCTGAACCCGGTTTGGTTGGGGTCTCAATATACTTGGGAAAAGGCTAGGCAGATGATAATTTAAGTTACATCAACATCTAGTACGTCCATGTCATAGAAAACGACATGTGTACATATAATTATTTGCTCAAGTGTTATATTTTTATCAATCAATTTTAATTCTGTTTTCATTATCAGTATTCATTCATCTTTGCACATACATACAAATTTTTATTTGTATATTGCCTACTGTGATGGGTCAACATCTATGAGTATCTAAATCACTGACACACTCGGTTTTTCTGAAGAACGTTGACATCACTAGCAGTGCCCAACGTGGCGTTGCTATGGTCTGTGGCGCAAACGAAGCAGGTTTTCGGCCCGCCAAATGAACGACGACGAATCAACGTTACCGAAGCTGACTAAAAGCTAAATAAATGTCTGCTGGTGGTTTGTAGTTTTTTGGACAGAAAAACCGAATGGAATGTTCTAACTCTGCAAACATACAATCTAAAGCCAGATTACTAAATCAATTTTTTTATTGGTCGAAAAAGATCTACTTTTTGTTATTCATTTTGCAACTTCCATTGTTACTATTAAACATAGGCTGTGGAATTTGTTCGAAAGAGTCACCGCGGCCCTGGAACGCAAAGGGCACAAGTAGGATCACGGGTGGGTTTTAGTCAGTAAGAGTCTGACACTCCCTTCCACTCCGCCTAGAGCGGGAGAAGTCATTTGATGATTACCCATCCAAAAAAAAGGTTTAAACATATTATAGTCTTGTATTCGAACAGTACCTCTTCTTATGGTAAGCGATGACGTGGTCGACGATAGAGACGCTTGCCTATAAGTAACCTCTGCTGTCTTGATTTAAATACCCTCGGCTTGTAGCTGACCTTTAAAAAAAGAGGCGCAACTAAGTAATTCTTTGCAGGTCTTTTGGGAGTCCTATATTTTCATTAAACCAAAGGATAATGCCAAAAAGTACTAAAGTTTAAAAAAATATTAGGTACATATATAAAACACTATTTATAAAATAAAAAAAAAAACATTTCATTTAACCAAATTTGTGGTTTGTACAAAGTTCAGCATTGTTTATGTACATATATCCCAAAAATACTTTTGGCACCGGCTAGATATAATAGCATAATATGCAAAATCAGCCTTTTAATGTTCCCGCTACTGGGACACAGGCCTCCTCTCTAGGAGAGGGAATGGGCCGTAATCCACCACGCGGGCCCAGTGCGGGTTGAATGTCACATGTCTTCGATTTTTTTGGTTCTAGAACATGCCGGTTTCCTCACAATGTTTTCCTTCACCGTTTTGAGAACAGTGGTAATGAAATTATTTACACAAAGTAATACGCCTGGCTGGGTTTGAACCCGTGACCTAAAATTTGTAAGTCGGGGCTGTTACCACTCGGCCACCAATGCTCTCTACCCGCTAGGTATTTTGAATTTAATTAAATCACATGACTGCGAAATCTCACAATTTATTGTCAGACGCAAATGGCTCATGAAATTGCTTTCGTGAGAAAATGAATTTGCATATTATATCGATGCATATCGATACAATACGCAAATTAATTTTCTGTACTAAAGAAAAAATATGCCAAGCTGCGCTGCTGTGTTAGGCTTTTAAGCTTCTTTCTGTACTCCGTGCTTTTAAGGTTGTTGTGGAATATGTTTGAAAGAGTCACCTCGGCCCTGGAACACAAAGGGAGTTAGGAGAAAACGGGTGGGTTTTAGTCAGAGTCTGACACTCCCTTCCGCTCCGCCCAGAGCGGAAGAAGTCATTTGATGATGCAATCCATAAAAAAGTGCTTTTAAAGTTATGCGGACCAGTGTAGTGTTGCTAGGGAGTTTGTTGCGCCACTTCTTCTTAGCTAAAACACTAGGAAGTGGTGACGGGTGGGCGTTTTGGGCGACTGTCTTTATGTAAAATTTGACGTTCAAAAAGTGCTGTCTCTCAGCCTAGTTTGAATAAATGACTTTTGATTTTGTAAATTACAATCATTCGAAATTGTTTATCTTATAACAGTTTTCTGTAGCTTGCTTATTCAGCATTATATATCCTACTAACAGCACCCCGTGGTTTCATTCGCGTAGTTTTCGTTCCCATGGAAACACGGAGATAAATATAGCTTATGTCACCCGGGGATAGCTTCCCAACAGTGAAAGCCTATTCAATGCAAACAAACAAACAATCGAATCTTTACTCTTTATTATATTGGTATAGATATTCCTCTTATCAATGATATAATGCCCTCTGTCCCATCTAGCGGATATCGTATTTTAACACGTAAGTCAAGCCAGTAAAATTTAAATTATCTACCAACCCCTACTAGGCACGGGTGGTGAATTAAAGCCCACTCATCACAATTTTAATGGAACATTGTTATGTTTTATTATTTTTCTTTTTTTACGTTGTGTTTGTTGTGTTGTGTCTGTGTCTAATAAATGTTTTCTATTTTATGCTCCTATTCTCTTCAACTCATAGCGTCTCTCTGTGAATTGGAGTGCATAGGAGGCCTGTGTCCTAGCAGAGAGAACATTATAGGCTATGCTAGTTTTAGTCAAGCCATGACCAGCGGTTACAAATATTCCACTTGGGAGTCAGATAAAGCCCGTGTTCACTAGTAAACGTTTACATTATCCTGATCCTAACTAATATTATAAAGGTGATTGTGAGTTTGTTTGTTTGTTACTCTTTCAGGCCTGAAACACTAAATCGATTTTAAAAAATCTTTCACCATTGAAAAGCTACATTATCAAAGAGTAGCATAAGCTATATTTTATCCCCGTATTACCACGGGGACGGCAACTACTCGGGTGAAACCGCGGAGCGCTGCTAGTAATTTTACGTATATAAATAAGTGAGTTTGTTCCGCTTTCGCTTCTAAATTGCTTAACCGATTCTGATGAATTTTGGTACACAGCAAGATGGAAGCCTGGATTGGCTACTTTTATTTGTTTTTACGAATATCTATATTAATGCGAGTGTAGCAGTGGGCAAAATCTAGTGTTCATATAGAAGTTTTACTACCTAAGTACAGCTTTAAAAACTGAAGATTAATGTTTCTGTGCCTTTTAATGAGTGTGTGTAATAAATTTTCCACCGCAAACAGTTATAATTAATGCTGTTTTAATTACCGCACTAAATTAACATAATAGTTATCGACGTTCTTAAGTGCGGTAATTACCTTCATTTGTAATAGTTTTTGCATTTTGTGGCTACAAAAAAAAGCCTAATTTCGGGTGCGTTTGACTCATGCATCTGTCCTTAATGTATGTATATGACATAAATGTATCCTGTTTATAAATTTTATACTACTTTGAGGTAGGTACTTCCTAAAATTTGGCGTACTTTTTCTTACGTGCATATATTCATTATTCTTTATCTCGCCATCCAATAATAACTAGACCCGGGTCGACAGCGCGTCGCGCCAGCATAGAAGAAACGAAGGAACGAAGGATCACGGGTGGGTTTTAGTCAGTAAAAGTCTGAGACTCCCTTTCGCTCCGCTCAGAGCAAAAGAAGTCATCTGATGATTTCCAATTCAGAAAAAAAAGGAACACGGATGTTTTTTAGTCAGTAAGAGTCTGACACTCCCTTCCGCTCCACCCAAGAACAGGAGAAGTCATTTGATGATTTCCAATCCAGAAATAAAAAGAACACGAATGGTTTTTAGTCAGTAAGACTCTGACACTCCCTTCCGCTCCGCCCAGAGCGGGAGAAGTCATTTGATAATTTCCCATCGATAAAAAGTACCAAGCATCTTACCTACAATAGCAGTTGAAACTTTGTTATGTAGCGCTCTCTCTAATACGGCTAGCTATGCCTGAACTTCGCCTCCGATATCGCCGCAGATGGCAGCAAACATTTGACGTCACGTATTAGGTACAGATGTCGCAGAAACACTAACTTCGCAAATTAGACGGTCCGAGGCTAGCTATGTATTGCAAGAATCGTACAAATTGGCAAACTTTATTCCTGACCGAACAGCGTATTTTACTAAAGACAGATATTATAATACAATATCTGTATTTAGTAAAAGACTTACATATACAGTATGTTAACTAACAGAGGGCGTTCCCGTTAACCCGCAATAGTATAGCATCCATATATGATAAAAAAAATATTACCATTCGAAAACAAAATGTTTTTTTTTTTTTTTAATATTAAAATATTTACTAGAAATGTTAAATTGATACGTTAAAGAAACACTCTGTACACGCGTACTTGCCGGTTTGGGCATTTCTACTACTAGTACTATTCCGCGCTACTATTTTGATTTTTAACCGACTTCTAAAAAATCAAAAAAGTACAAAATAACTTTAATTTCGGAACTCGGTGTTTGTGGTTCCTTTTTCATTTTTTGAACACCGACTTCCGAAATTAAAGTTATTTTGTACTTTTTGATTTTTTGTGGAAAAGTCGGTTGTATTTTTTTGTAAAAAGTTTTTTATTTTTCACTTTTTAGTGGTACCTAAACCCCCTCCCCTCCCCCCACCTAAACGAACCAATTACATTAGTGTAAAAAAAACGCACTGCTCCAATGCAGAGTAAAATAAAAGGTCGTCAATGTCGACAATGTAGATATTTTTTTAGATTTTTCAAAAACCGCTTGTTAGATTTCGATAAAATTTTCATGGGACCATTTGGGAAGTATACCCTTTCCAACAAAAAAAGAATTTTTCAAATCGGTTGGCAAGCGACGGAGTTATGCGCGAACAAACAATAAAAAAAAAAAAAAACATACAAACATCCGAATTGACAACCTCCTCCTTTTTTAGAAGTCGGTTAAAAAGGAGGAGGTTCTCAATTCGGATGTTTGCATTTTTTTTTTTTATTGTTTGTTCGCGCATAACTCCATCGCTTGCCAACTGATTTGAAAAAATCTTTTTTAAAAACGCGAAAAACTAGTAGCACCCCGCGGTTTCACCCACATAGTTTCCGTTCCCCAGGAAAAACGGGGTTTTTTCGGTACCAAAAACAAAAACCAACAAAATCTTTCCCCTTTATAATATTTTTATTAAAAATAAAATATCTCATGAGCTGTGATAGATAGACAGTTGAAATTTTCACAGATGAGGTATTTCTGTTGCTGCTATAACAAAAAATACTAAAAATGTTAGTGTCAAGGTATTTTATATAAAAAGAAAGAAAGCCTCTGCCTTAGTTTTTTTTTTTTATAGATATTTACTATAGATATTTCATCGGGGTCTGCCTGTTTGTATTTATGTCTGTTAAAGCACCCACGATACAGGAGGATTTCCTAGAGAAATAAAGAAAGAAAGAAAGATAAGTTAGTTTTTCCCAGCTATATTGGTCAAGAATAGTTCAACTTATGAGCACATCTATATTCACCATTTCAAATATACAAAAGCAAATCTCACTGGCAGAAACAATGTACATAATATTTTTCTTTAGCCCCGACACAGGAAGGAATAAAGAAAATGGAAGAATCTAGGACACGCCGATTCGAACGTGATCTTAGAAAACGTGGAGCCAGAAATATTTGAAACGTTACGTGATGGAAAAACTATGAAAGCAAAGGAAACTAAGAAATCCATACATTGATATTGGTTGGCTCACCGGCCGCTCTGCTTCTGCCTTATATTTCTAAGAAAATCGAGCATCTTCTCGCAAATTGAGAAAACTGTAAGCATTTTCAGATCTAAAATTCTCGGTTGCTGCTCTCAATTCAGAACTGAATCGATTTGTAATCGACTCATTTTAAATTGTTAAATTACGTATGTCGTTATGACCATGACATTGTAATATAATAAAATGTCGACGAACTTCGACCAGACATCAATTAACTGAATCGAAAACAATATTTGTATAGCTACCAAGACAATTTGTACATCAAACTATCAACTGTCATTCATTAAACGAATCCTACGTATAAAAAAATATATTATCATTAAAAAAAAATACGCATGTAATGTCAAAAAGTGGAGACCTGTAAAGAACTATTCTAAGGAACCGTCCCCCGACAGTAATGAAAAGATTATTGTCTATCTTGTTTTTAATTTTTTAGTTAATAGTAATTTCCATGAAAACAAAAAAAAATCGTTTTTATTTCTTAACCATGGCTGCTCCTTTTCATTTTTTTTTTATTTTCTCTAACCTATGTTACCCGGGATAACTCAACGCTTCTAACGATACCACATAAATTGATATCAATTTAGCCGTTCAGAGGTTATGGTGGAATAAAGAAACTTACAAACATACAAACATACATACATACATGAACACTGAAAGCATAACAGTCCTTTTTTGGCAGTCGTGTAACAACACATAAAATATCGATATCATTCACGTCCAATCAAACAATCTGTGTGACCTGTTCCCAACTTTATTGGGATCACCTTCCAGTCTCACATTGGGCAGTTGAGTACCAGTATTTTATATGGAGTGCCTCCACAACCCAATATCTGGGTGATACGATACCTCTTTGCAAGACTGATGTCGGATTTCCTAGCTTCTATCCGTAACGACTGTCAAAGATCTCAGAAATGACAGTTCAATCCTTTACGTACAGATTGTCGGTACGTAAAGGATGGAACCCCATCCCTGGAACGACCTCGGCAAGCGTCGCTTAACCTCTAAAATCATCCCGTGCAGCTGTAACTGATAACCACTCGCGATATCCTTTACTCCGAAATAAAATAAATAGAGTCGGAGAATATAAAAGCGATTCCTCTGTACCTCTAGTGGTGTAGCCAATCAATCACTGGAACACCTCTATTTTTCTTCTTTTCACATCAAAATTCCCCCAAACTAACGCTCAATTTTCACGGTAACCGTAAAAAAAAATATGTGAAACTTAATTGAGGTCCTACGAAAAGGTCTCGAAAGAATTATTTTATTACCAACGAACGTTCAGGTAACCTTCTTGTTATTTTGGATGTACACGCGATGTTTTAATTTGGGCACGGATCAATCATGGGTTTGGTGCGAACAAAAATAAATAAGGCGTTATAACGTATTTTTTACACGACTACCCAAAAAAAGAAGTGTTATGTTTTCAGGGTTCATGTATGTACATATGTTTTGTGAGTTTCTTTATTCTACCATAACTTCTTAACGGCTTAACCGATATCAATGTATGTGGTATCGTTAGAAGCGCTGAGTTATCCCGGGTAACATAGGTCAGTGTATATTTTAAAGAATAAAATGGGGGTATGGCTCCCCATTTTTATTTTTTAAAATATTCACTAAATAAAATATCCTAAATATATTCAGGTAGGTTCGTAAATAAAATATCCTAAATATATTCATGAACATTATGACTACGTATACTATAATCATCTCAAGCTTGCTTAGTACATAGCAAAAAGGGTATGATATAAAATACAAATAATTTTAAAAAATTGGAGGACCTGTAAAAAACTATATAAAGAAATCGTCCCCGACTGCAGTGTACATATTTTTTATTAGTTCAGTTCTTGACATGGCAGAAATGTTTTTTAATTATTTGTTGAGATAGTGAAAAAACCCCACAGTTTTAAGACTTCAAAAAGACTTAACGTAGACTGGGAAATGATGATGGGTGGGCGTTTTGGGGGACCTGTCTTTATGTAAAAGGTGAATGTTTTATTGTTGGTCCAAAAAAAAGTATGACCCCAAACCTGCCACATCAAAGATCCTCATCCTCATCAAATACAATACTTTTTGGTATAGAATCAAAAAGATCTGTACCTAATGCAGAAATCTATATATAAGCATATATTAGTCCTTAGAAAGATCTTTTTTTAGACTAGGGCTCTTAGTAAAAAAAAAAACATTCTGCTTTGACGTTCAAAAAGTGCTGACTCTCAGCCTAGTTTAAATAAATAACTTCTGTTTTTTGAGCCATTCGGCGTTAGTGCATGTTTCATTCAGTTGAATCGTTTTCGATACCGGATCAATATTTCCAGAGATAAATCTTTATATACAAGTCAGCCTGTCTCACATTTTGATGAAATGGACGTTTTTAGTGCAGCCGTGAGACACTTGCGTGTTTCATGTATGTGCTAAACCAATTTTATTATTTCATTTAAGTATTTTACACTAGCAGCGCCCCGCGGCTTTACTCGCGTAGTTCCCGTTCCCGTGGGAAAATGGGGATAAAATATAGCCTATGTTACTCAAGGTGAATTAAGCTTTCTAATCACGAAAGAATTTTTGAAATCGGCCCAATATTTTTGAGTTTATTCGTTACATACAAAAATACAAATCTTTCCTCTTTTTTATTATTAGTATAGATATACATAGATCAGTAAATATGAGTTCAGAAGTACGGATTAATTAAAACTTAGAGAGAACACATAACTGCTATTAATAGCTGCTGTTACTCCAGTTAAAAATAAACCCTAATTTTAAACCCATTGTATTCCCCCCCCCCCCAAATTAACAACACGAAAGCGTAAAAATAACTTAAATACAACCCTTATTAATCTTTTCTAAAAACACAGAGTGACTACACAATCATAATAAATTACACTCGAAAGCATTTGGGGGCTTTCGTTCCAAAAATGCCGCGAATTTCTAAATTAAATAAGTGAACAATATGGAGAGGGCAGTGGTGGCCGAGTGGTAACGGCCCCGACTTACGAATTGTAGGTCGCGGGTACAAACCCAGCCAGGCGCATTACTTTGTGTAATTAATTTCATCAGCACTACTCTCAAAACCGTAAAGGAAAACATCGTGAGGAAACCGGCATGTCTTAGAAACAAAATTCGAAGACATATGACATTCACCAACCCGCATGGGCCTGCGTGGTGGATTACGGGCAATTCCCTCTTCTAAAGAGTAGGCCTGAGTCCCAGCAGTAGGGAACATTAAAAGGTTGATTATGCTTATGCTTATGCTATGGAGAGGGGTGAAACCGGGAGAAAGGTATGTATGTCACCGGAAAACATACGCATACTCCGTAAGATTGTAATATCGCTGTATAAGCCCACGTTTTGTATAGAATAAATCCCATCCAAATTCAATAGTTTCCAACATAACCGTGTCTTATTGAGAAAAAATAGTTTACAATTTCACGCGTAATTTTACAATCTTACGAGATTCGCAATTTTCGGTGATATGTATATTGCATCTCTTATGGGTCGGACTTACAAAATTGTTGTCTCCCATTGGAATATTTGAGATTATATTATACCCGATATTCCCCCAATATCGGGTATAATATAATCTCATTTTTTTTTCTTATTTGAATATTTTTGTCCGATGGGAGAATCTCAGATTTCCTCATTGGGTGTAAAGATAGGATAGGAGTTTATAATCTTACGAAATTCGCAATTTTCCGGTGACATGAGTAATGCATCTCTTATGGGTTGGGGACTTACAAAATTGTTGTCTCCCATTGGAATATTTGAGATTATATTCGTAATACCCGATACTCTGAAATTTTTTCAGCTTATTTGAATATTTTTGTCCGATGGAAGAGGCCAGGCACTTTGTGTAATTAACTTCATCACCACTGCTCTCAAAACGGTGAAGGAAAACATCGTGAGGAAACCGGCATGTCCTAGAACCAAAAATTCGAAGATATGTGACATTCACCAACCCGCACTGGGCCTGCGTGGTGGATTACGGCCCATTCCCTCTCCTAGAGAGGAGGCCTGTGTCCCAGCAGTGGAAACGTTAAAAGGCTGAATACTGCATTCGTAGTACCCCATATTGGGGGCTCTGACATTTTTCCAGCTTATTTGAATATACTCGTACTTTTCCCTGTCCGAAGGGAGACTCTCAGATTTCCTCGTATGTGTGAAAATAGGATATCGTGTGGTTACGATGGATCGATGGGATCGTTTGCAGGATAGTATTTCCTTAACAAATGATAGGAATCTTTTGTTGAAAAATGTCTCTATTTTCCGGATGACACACTTTTCAAATAGGTCACTATTGAAGTTTCGTTTTGGCATAGCAATAGTGGTTATTGACCCTTTCAATGTGTTCCTATTTATAAGCCATTTTGAATCATTAATTCATGATTTTTAACATTTGTTACTAATGAAGAACTGTTAATAGTTTATTGTTCAGGTTAGTCAATAGCTTTTTTCAACATAATTATTATTATATTGGATCGGCTTCCGCAGCTGAGTACCAGTATTTTACGAGGAACAACTGCCCTGCCTATCTGAACTTTAGAACCCAGTTTTAAACTGGTTTACAAAACACCCATTGGCAGGACTGGTCTTAGATTTTAACAACTTCTGACTGACGTAACAATTGCTCTCTCTAATGTGTTTTCTGAGGCACCAAGGTCCGTACCACTTTCAGTATGGTACGGACGGTGACCCATCCATAAACCAAACTCGGCAAGCGTCATAAAAAGACATAATATGTATATAGAAAACGCTAAGAAAAACCACTAAGGTTATGCTAAAACACAACATTAATAAAATATGTCGTTTCATGCAAAAACTTCTTGCGTTTAGTAAACTCTATTAAACTGTGTCGACGGCACACCTCTATAGTATAGCAACGGAATGTCCGCCTCCTATGCTAATCGCCGCAGGTTCAATTTCGTATTGGGTCAAGTATTTACATAGACTGGAGTTTTATTTTCGATGTCTAGAAAACGGAGTTCTTTTTTCAAAAATAAAATTCCTGCGAAAATAGTTTAAGGATTCATTATTAGGAATATTTTGTGAATATCGTTGCTAATCAGACAACTGCAATACATATCTCCTTATCGGGTTCCGTACCTGAAGGGTAACCAACGGAACCCAATTACTAAGCTTCCGCTGTCCTTCCGTCTATCTGTCAGCGGTCTGTATCTCATTAACCGCATGAGTCAACCAGTTGATAGAAATTCACACTGAGTCTGTATTTCTATTGCCGCTGTAACAACAAATAGCAATATGATTTGAAATTGTCTATAAGCAAGGAACCCCAAACCCAGCCGGGCACATTACTTTGAGTAATTAATTTCATCACCACTGCTGTCAAAACGGCGAAGGAAAACATCGTGAGGAAACCGGCATGTCCTAGAACCTAAAATTCGAAGACATGTGACATTCACCAACCCGCACTGGGCCCGCGTGGTGGATTACGGCCCATTCCCTCTCCTAGAGAGGAAGCCTTTATCCCAGCAGTGGGAACGTTAAAAGGCTGATTATGCTATTATATTAAGGAACCCTTCGTATGCGAGTTCCACTCGAAGGCTTCTTAGTTTTACGATTTTGCTTTCCGCCTTTGAAAATCACAAACTTAGGAGTTTGTGATATCGCTAAATAGTTATTTACCTTTTCCCCTCTTGTTAGAAAAATAAACTGTCACAAATAAATAAGGAAGTCTACGGTAACCCTACCTACCTAAAAAGCCTATGAAGAGGGTTGACAGAATTTTGTTGACCTTTTCTCAACTGTATAGATAGTGGGAATTGTCGACTTATTTTTTATTTAGAGAATATAAGAAAGAAAAATGGTCAAAAACATCCTTTATTATGGAACATACATTTCGCCCGCGACAGTATAAAGGGGAAAATTATCTCGAGCTCGTGGAGGAGGAGTAGCCTAGTAGACTAAAGAATAAAATTTGAAATTTGATTTATTTTTTTCGAGCAACAAGACTCATAGGTGTTAGTAACAATGTACTTAAAAACTATGTTAGTAAAACACAAGGACATAAATAAAAAGACAGTCAGATCGTGCCATCACTGCTCTGCACTGCTGCACTGCTGCTGCGTAAAAGCCGCACCGGGTTGATCTTCACGGTTAAACAACGCTTGCCAAGGTTGGTCTGTGGATGGGTGACCTTCTTAACACACCGAGTTTCCTCCGAGCCTCGGAAAGCACGTTAAGCCGTTGGTCCCGGCTTCTTCTATCTTTGGCAGTTGTTACGGACTGTCTGAACGCAGTAAATCCGACTCCAATCTTGCCAAAAAGTACCGTGTAACCCAGTTAAAGGGTTGTGGGGCAGCTGCTTCACGTTAAATACTGGTATTCAGCTGAATCTGGTATGACTGGAAGTCGACCCACAATATAGTTGGGAAAAAGGCTAGGCAGATGATGAACGGGAAAAAGTATCCCGGATTTTTCCCTGTTACGGTTTTACCGTTCATTTAATATGTGGCTATCATATACAAAATGAATTCTTGAAATCCGTCTGATAGTTCCAGAGATATGCGCATTCGACCAAACCAACAAAACCTTCAGCTTTATTATATTAGTATAGATTACAAAAGTAAAGTAAAGGCAACTGATTAAAAAAAGTACGATAAAAAACTGGCTCCAGAGCGAGTCGTAAGAAATGATGTTTTGTTTATGGGCTTATAATTTCCAGCTCGCCCGATTTTGACGGGACTTTCACTGGCAGATAGCTGAAGTTATAACAAGTATCGTAAGCTACCGCTATTGTAATATATGTACAAAAAAACTAGAGTTCCGTGTAAAATTAATTAAACTTATAAATTACATATTAATCAGTTGGAAAATCACGCGCAAAACTAATAATATATAAAATCTGAATGTTTAAAATTTCCTTTCTATAGAAAAAATACGTTGCCGCTCACTAAGATTTTCTCCTGTATCGTGGGTGTGTTTACAAACAAACAAACACCTAGACCTGGAACAGCTTTCTGTAGGCCATACAAATATTTGATCCGTGCGAAAATCGAATTCGCGCCACGTAACGCAATAGCCAATCGCTCAACGTTCCGTAAAACTTTGAAACTATTGATTAATTAATTTATTTTATTTCGATGATATTATATACCTATTTATATATATGTGTATTTTTTATGAAGATTCAAATAAACCGCCACCCGTCCTTTGAAAGGTTCAGCGTCAGACAGCATCAGTCTGTCTGACATATCACTGAAATGGACATAATATTTAGTGCAGCCGTGGGACACACACTTAGTTCTTGTCATAACTATCTTTTTCTTTTGTTTTTACCATGTACCGTGCGTGATACATTGAGCTGAATAAATATTATTCTTTCTTTGTTTCTTTAACTATACTTAACAACCATGAGTAAAAAATATAAATTTTATGTAAATAGTTTCATGCAAAATCCGCAATAAACAGGCCTCCAGACCAAACCATAATTTAATAGTGCAGCGTCAGTACAAAGCTATTACGAATGTGATAGTTGAGCCGACTCCGGGGCGCCCTGAATAATTTGATTCAAATTAAGCAGTTTGATGTCTGCTGGCACTGCTTTACTTCATCATTTTGGACGTATTTCAGTGATGGAAGTTATTGTTAACTAGTTGTTAGGTAGTGTAGTTATCCACGCTAATAGACTGGAACAATGGCACATATGGGACATTTGTGCAACGTCTGTTTAGGCAACGAATCGGTCCCAGTTGGCCTTATGGCGACCGAAGATCGTTGAGTGAATTTTTCTAACGATTACAAACTTATTATTACAGCTGTTGAATTGACCGTAACGTATACAGTCTAGAGAATAGTTTTTCAAGTAAAAAGTGAAATTAGTAGGTACATTACAATTCTTATTATTTTTTCGTCAGAGTAACGTTCCGTGTTTTCATATTTTATGAAATACAATTAAAGAGTAATGGATGAACTTATTTACACAAGAGTTACGTTCGACCTACGATAAACTCGCTGCGTAAATACCACTCGCACTTAGCCGGTTTTGTTTTTGTTTAATTATGCATGTCTAATTTTTTTTTTTTAATTGGGACGTATGAGCGAGTCAATTTGCTTCAATACCGTTTTGTTGTTTCGTTTAATTGCAAAAAACCGTGTCAAGCACTAAGCTAAACACAGTAAAAGCTTTTTAAACACCCCATTTTCTGCACCTAACCAACCTCCATTATAGCCTGA
This sequence comes from Hecatera dysodea, assembly GCA_905332915.2. Classification (NCBI taxonomy): domain Eukaryota; kingdom Metazoa; phylum Arthropoda; class Insecta; order Lepidoptera; family Noctuidae; genus Hecatera; species Hecatera dysodea. Next base: position 16,840,287 of record HG995305.1, read on the forward strand.
AAGAAACCCTGAAAGCCTACAACGGCACAATTCCCACCGTGAAGCCACAAATGGTTCCACAAGGGGCGGAGACTATGGCCGCTCCATTACAAACTTGCTAATGTAACGTCCTCAGGGCCCCAGAAGGACCCTGTAGGAACGAGACCTGCGTTGCGGAATTTGTTCGAAAGAGTCACCGCGGCCCTGGAACGCAAAGGGCATTATGAGGAATACGGGTGGGTTTTAGTCAGTAAGAGTCTGACACTCCCTTCCGGTCCCCCTTCCAGATCGGAAGAAGTAGTCTGATAATTACATCCATAAAAAAATGAAAAGGAATGAATTCTGCCAAGTGCGAGTCGAGCTAATAGGGAGGTGTTCCGGACTCGTGTTAATTTTGATGGTTGCTAAATTGGTATTAAAAAGTTTTATTTTTACTAATTTAATTAATTAAATTATAATAAGACGTGTTAATTAATTCTAAACTCGTCAAATTTTTACGTTTGTTGATGAGACGCGCTCTTTTACATAACAATGAACCACCTTATATACATACCTATTACTTATATATTATATAAATATAGATATATAATCGCGTAATATTAATCGCCTTTCTGTTTTTTTCATATTGCACCTGCCGCTATTATTCTCTACATCACCCAAAGTTTGACTGGTAGAAAATGCCTAAGGCAAATAGTATATATATTTAATCTTTATCTTTGTATTTTTATTATGTTTTGTTAAGTTTCTTCTTTTTTCATATTTTATCTACTACCTCTCTGCATCACCCGAAAGTTGAAAATGCCTTTTTTTTTTTTTTTTTTTTTTCTGGATGGGAAATCATCAAATGACCCCTCCCGCCCTGGGTGGAGCGGTAGGGAGTGTCAGACTTTTACTGACTAAAACCCACCCGTGATCCTTCCTGTGCCCTATGCGTTCCAGGGCCGCGGTAACTCTTTCGAACAAATTCCGCAACCCTAGCAGGCACCGACCCTATGGGGCCCCGTCCTCGGTGCTGACGGCTCCTTGTGACGCGCGTGGAACACAACGCGTCGTCGACTCAACCTGGTATCGGACGGCGAGCCACCCACGCTCACCGTCCCCAGGCATCAGCCACTGCGCGATAGCACAGCGGCCGACTTGTCTCTGGAGGGGGCCGAAATGGGACCATTACTGGCACTCCATCTCAGCACCCTCCCGAGTGTTGGGAGCCGCAGCACCCGCAGCAGAAGCGGCAGTGGCGGCGACAGAAGCCGCGGCGGCGGCAGAGGCGGCGGTGGCGGCAGACCTCTTGCCCCTGGTCGGGGCGGATGGCGCACAGGCCCTTCCCCCAGCCCAGTGCTCGGCCGGCTTGCCAGCAGCCGCACATGCACTGCAGTGCGGCGTGGCCTCGCACGAGCCGGCCCGATGACCGGGCTGACCACAGCGGAAACAGAGTCCGCTGCGGTCGACCTCCGAGGGGCACATAGCCCCCGTGTGGTTACCCACATGGCAGCGGTAACACCTCAGAGGTCTGGGTTCTAGCAGTTTTACCCGCGCAGACACCCATCCCACCAAGAGCCTTCGGCCCTCCGACACAGTTCTGGCCGCCGTCACGGGGCAGCTCACCACAAGGGTTTGCATGCCCGTGTTGTCAGGCCGGAGGGTGCCCGCCTTGACAAGCTCGGCAGAGCACCCCCCAGTCCTGGCGACGGCGGCCACAACTTCCTCCTCCGTCACGGAGTCATCCAGGCCCACTATGCGCATGTCGATGCGCTTAGTTGGCCTGGACACCCGGACCTCGTCCGCGGGTAGGACCGCCCTCAGCCTTTCGGCCAGGGCGTCCGCGAACGGGCCACTCTCCGCTCCGGCGAGCTCGAGCTTGCGGGCACCGGTTAAGGTCCTCCTGACCCCGATGCCCCCGCTGATGCCCAGCTCTTGGAGGCTCACCGCCTCCTTCGCCCGCTTCAGTACGGCGAGATACGTCACGCCCCTCTGTTCTGCTTCCGGCTGCAGTGTGAGCACTACAGCCGCGGATTTCGGGGCGCGAAGCCTCGCCGCAATGGCGTTGGCTTTCCGCCGCTGCCTCCTCGCCTTGTTTTTGGCCGCTTTCGCGGCCCGCCGTTTCTGGCCAGCAACCTGCCACTCGGCCTCGGCCGCAGGAGGGTCCGAGGGTGGGGGTGGGGGCGGCTGCGGCACCACTGGCGCCGCAGCCTTAGCCGCTCCTCCAGCCTTCCTCCTCCCCCTCTTCGCCGGGGCCGCCTTGGTCTTCGCCGGCGTCGCAGTCGCCGGCGTCACAGGCGCTGGCGCGGCTGCTCCCTTGGCCTTCGCCACCTGGCCGGACGTTGCAGGGCCGGCAGCCGCCGCGGCTGCGTAAGAGGCCGCCTTCTGCTGGCCCGGGGCCTTCTGTGTCGCCGCTGTTGGGGGGCGCCGGACCATGTCCTCCAGGGTGGAGAACTGCTTCCGGAAGGGAGCCAGCTCCTGCCGCACCAGGTTTCGCACCTGGCTCAGCACTAGGCTCCCCTCCAGAGGCGCCGGACTCAGCCCCCCTTGCGGCTCCTGAGAGGCCGCCCTGGCCATCCCCGCCAGGTCCCTCCGGAGCGACTCATTCTCCCGAACGAGTCGCTCCGTAAGAACCGCGAGGCGGGCGACCTCCGCCCGCAACTCAGACGCCTCTTTGGCCTCCGTTGCCCCGCCAACGTTGGCCACCGCTGCCGCCAGGATGGAGGCTTTGGCCGCGCTGATGGCCTCCCGCTTCGAGGACTGTTTCCTCTTGAAGGCCACAGCGCGAATCGCGGCCTCCACCACCTCCTCAAATTTGGCCCTCTGCTCCTCAATAATTGGAGGCACCTCTCCCGGGGGCTCCGAGTCGTCCGAGTCGAGAAGAGGCGGGAGAGTAGAGGAAGCCCTGCGACCGCTCCCTCCAGGGCGACGCCCCTCCTCCACCAACCTCCCGGCCCGACGCTCCTCCCGGGTAGAGGGAGCCAGCCCCCTCCCTGCCTCACAGCCCCTGCCCCGCCTAGCGGTGGGGATCTTGCGGGCGGAGGCAAGCTCGCCTTCGGAGGTCGACTCCCCGTCGTCCTCCCGCCTGGGCCGCTTGCGGAAGAACTTGGCGTTCTCCGCAGCAGCCCCCCCTCTTTCCTCTCCAGAGCCCGCCGAGCTGACCGTTACTAGGTCAGGTGCAGAACCAGAATCCGATTCTGCACCTCCCCGGCGCTCAGGCGAACCCTCCTCAACACAATCGAACGTCATCAGCTCCTTGTAAGAAGCGGATCCGGATGACGTCGATTCGGAGCCTCCTCGGCTCTTGTTGCCACTGGCAAGCGGAAGGCGTTTGGTGCCCACCCCAGAGTACGGAGGGCAGCCCGCCGAAGCGGGGTGGGATTCCCCGACCGCTGAGCAGTCGGGACCCACCTGGGGACTCATTTTACATTCGCCTTTTTTCATTTTGTTCCTTTTAAGGGTGCGGTCCCTATTCGCTCCGCCCCTTCTCAGGGCCCTCTCTCCTAACCTCACCTCTCCACCTGCTCGCTGCTCTCGCAGTCACGTCTGATGATCAGACGCGTACCAGAGAGCAGCGAGCAAGCGTGTGTCTCTCTTGGTCTGATCCCTCACTTGCGACCTTCCGGCATGAGTGGCTCTACCGGGAAAGCTCGCAAGATCATTGGGACGCTCAAGCCCCACCACGACGACAACGTGGAGACACATTCGGTGGGGAAGTTGAAAATGCCTAAGGCATTAAGTCCGCCTCTGTACATCTGTGTGCGTAAAGTATTAATATAAATAAAACGAGCCTTCTCCCAACTTTGTAGGGCCGGTTTCCAAACTAATTGGATGCAGCTGAGTATATTTTACATGTAGCGACTGCCAATCTGACTTCCACAACCCAGTAACTGGGTAACGAGGTACATCTTGGCAAGACCGGTGTCATATATTCTTGCTAGCCGTAACGACTGTCAAAGATCTACGAATAAAGGCTTAGCGTCCTTTCCAAGGTACGATATGTAATGGATACCCATCCACAGACCAACCTAGACAACCGCTGCTTTACCTCAAACATCAATTCGTGTGATTGTTATTATTGTTCCACGAGCTTTTATTTATTTTTTCATTAATTCAGACTCCGGGCTGTTCGACTGAGAAAATCCATAAATGGAAAAGCCTAAACACTAAGATCCGGCCCAAAACACGAACCCAGGCTACTCACAATTTCCTAATGTGGCAAGTCAATGTTATTTCATAACTTGCCCATAGGTTTGGCTAATTAGGGTTGAAGCATTTGTTGATTGAAGGTGGGTTACAGAAGTCAAACCCAGAAACTCAAGATCAACACAGCAGCAACCCTGGCCACAACTGAACCAACGAGGCAGGCTAAAACTAATACAAAACTCAATTTCCTAATAACTTTCGTCTATTCCAGATTCCTTTACTGAATAATTGAAAAACTAAACTAAAGACGAAATCCCTTACAACGCTAAATACATACTGAGTTGGTCCTTCGGGATCTAAATTGGTCTTTTGAAGCCCAAAGTCCCGATTGAGTCAGCCCCACAGACCACAGAAACGACCTCGCGGCCATTTAAAACCCATGCTAAAAGTACACTTTGTAAACAAGCATACTACACACTAGATGATTATATTCAAGATAAGAATGCTTGGAAACATGCTGGTCCTGCTCCATAGGACAATATTGGGTATAGTAGACAAAGCCAAACTTGTTGGTCGGTATGTATTGATTTATTCACTATGTATACAGGTTTAGCCACTGATCTTATATACTTAATTTAACACACACTGATCCATTGTTGTTAATTATATAAATAAATGGCTGCAAAATTTGTAAATATGGAGCACTATGTCCCTTGATAGCAAATTTATTAATTTTTCCCCCTTTTTTTTGGATGGGAAATCATCAAATGACTTCTCCCGCTCTGGGCGGAGCGGAAGGGAGTGTCAGACTCTTACTGATTAAAAACCACCCGTGATCCTTCCTGTGCCCTTTGCGTTCCATGGCCGTGGTGAACCCTAGTAGGCACTGACCCTATGGGGTCCTGTCTTCCTTGCTGACAGCTCTTTGAGGCGCGCATGGAACACGACACGCCATCGACCCGGGCCTAATTGCTATCGGACGGCGAGCTATGGGTGGCGCAGGCCCGAGAAAAGCCAAGCCTTAAATTGTTTCACTCAGAATATTCTGTTGTTTCTCTCCAAACATAAATGATTTGCTCATAAAATGGCGTCTTGAGTCCCTCTCTCTCAGCTCCTTGCTCTATGGTCAACCCTAATCTACTGAGACGTAATAACTGTGTTAGCGACTCGAGTAATTTGAATTCGGTCGCGTTAGCTTGCGGTCAGACATGACAAGCATTTAGTTGCTGTTATCTACTTGTCATTATGTTGTTAGATGTCTCGCTGAAAGATAGATATATATAGGATATGTTTTGTTGTGCACCAATAGTGTAAATCAATTGTTGAAGATTTCGGAAGTTCTGGTGATAGTGGTGGTTAATTTTGAAAGGAAATTTCGTATTTAAAATTTGATATAAAATTGCTATGGTGGTGTAAAATAGGGAACTATAATTATCTTATATATAAAATTCTCGTGTCATGGTGTTTGTGGTTGAACTCCTCCGAAACGGCTCGACCGATTTTCGTGAAAGCAGAAAGAAGATCTTCTTAGCGTGCATATCGGCTAGGGTGGCGAAACGGACATCTATTTTTCATCCCCCTAAATATTGAGGGTGGTCCACCCCTATTTTTTTTATGTGGCAAAACGACGTTTTCCATGTCAGCTAGTAATATATAAAAAAAAAACTTTGCAGGATATCTGTAAGGACCAGTTCGATTTATAAAGCACTTTCACTGATAGATAGAGGTGAAGCGTCAATGCCTTTTTCAATATAAAAAAATAAAATAATAATATTTTAGGATTTGTCATATAATACGCATAATATGTTAGTATCTCAAATTAAATATTTTAGTTTCTCAATTGATGAATCCTCGCACCAATCTTTGTTGCCGCAGCGCCCATGTATCTAAACTTTCTTGAGTTTTCTCACCATGCGGCCGATAGAGGGCGTTAGCGGACAGACTTCTTCGTGTGACCGTGCGCAACGCTGTTTGTGCGGTCGCTCCGCTTTTTGAAAATTCCTTATTTGGTGAAACCTTGATGATACTCGTAAAATAATTGGACCTGCATCTGTGCTTCATTGAGAACTTATAGTGCAGTGTTGATTTTTGGAGTTTTAACCATTCCACCGGTGGATTCATCAAGATTTTTCTCGCCGGCCGGCAGCCTATACCTACAAGACCATCAAGCGCGCATGAACGTGGTATCTTCCCGTTACCCTGGGTCTGAGTGGGATCTCTGGATTGCCAAGGTACGTGGGCATGTTTTGCTGCTAATAAGTCTTTTGGTATTGGTTTCTCGCGGATTCATCAAAGGGGAAATTAATTTATTTGAGGTCCGCCATTACACTTTTTAACATAGGTTTGTAATTCAAATTCTCTCACAACCTACACAAAGGTGCAGGCTATTTACACGCCTCACCAGATAGCTACACTATTTGTGAGAGCTATAGGCTAGTAACTTACTATAGCATAGGCCATGCAACCAAAGGCACGGGAAGAAATTAGTCTAATAATATGTAGGAAAAAAATCAACACAAGAAATACGAATGGTAAAATCATGTTGAAGCCCTTCGCATCGGACTACGGCGTAGCGCGTAGCGTGCTACGGCGTAGCAACTGCTACGATTTCTTAGCCTCCACGATTAGGTTGGCCGCATACGTAGGTACGGTTTTCTGATCAGGGCCCTGAGTCTGCTATTACAATAGTGTCAGAATGGTCTAACATTGATCTCATAATGGTTCATTTTTACAAGTTTGGTAATCTACTAATAAAATAGCGTCACTATGACTTTCCAGTGGTCAACCACTGACACTCCATTGAAAGACATGGCATAGAATGGTAATCTCGTACATAATGACAAATTAATTACAGACGTATACGGTAGTCTGCTAAAATTTTGACAGTTCCTTTAATCAGTGACCTACCATTAGAACGTCATTGTGCAGTCATTGCTTTTAGTAGATCGGTTATCAAAAAGTATTACGAGACCATTGACCGACCAGTGATCGACCATTATGAATTTAGCAGATTACGAACTTTTAGCAAAATGACAATGGAATCGTGTTGGAATGACAAATTTATAAAAATAGCAGACTTAGGCCCCTGGTTTACTGACAAGGAATTCAGATTCGGAATTCCGTAAGAAGACGCGTAGTCGTTCGATTTTCAGTTCAGACCCAAACACACGGCTTGATTTTGTTTTATATTCATTTAAAACAAATGTAATATTAGTTTAGACAATGTATCATTGCCTTAAATCCCTACAAATTATCGATAACCCCATTCGACCCTAAACTAATTGGTTGGGCAAACTTATTACGAAAGGCAGGGCAAAATATCTCCTGAAAATATCGTATAGCTGTAGGATGGCAACATTGAAACCACTTACCGGCGGTTAGTTTGCGCACGTAGAACTTTTATTGGATACCAACAAACATAAGCTTGAAGTTAACTTTTAAGTAGTTTAATTGCGGCGTGGTTTTGTTGGAACTACTAATAACTTTGCACACACTACATATTTCAACGGTTTTTTTTTATGTGCTGTTTGGGATTCCTGCGTGATCGAATCATGAATAAAGGGAACCAAGGTTACCGAACTAGTCTGAAGAATGACTAAACTTAATGGCACATATACTATATGCACTTTTTATGGCTTATTGGCACATTGCAATGACAGACGTATGTTGCAATCTGCTAAAATTCTGACAGTTCCTTTGATCAGTGACCGATCATTAGAACGTTACGTCGTTGTGCAGTCATTGCTTTTAATAGCTCAGTTATCAAAAAGTATTACGAGACCATTAACCGAACAATGATCGACCATTATGAATTTAGCAGATTACGAACTTTTAGCAAAATGACAATGGAATCGTGTTGGAATGACAAATTTATAAAAATAGCAGACTTGGGGCCCAGAACCGATGGTCGATGGTATTTGTATGTGGACCTACTTATGCAAACAGGGACCAACACACACAATTATAGTTTTGAGAAAAAGCAGTTCATTGTCTTAATTGTAAATAAGTTACGGCTAAGTTGCAGAATTGGTTCGAAAGAGTCATCGTGGTCCTGGAACGGAAAGGGCATTAGAAGGAACACGGATGGGTATTAGTAAGAGTCAATTACCCAGACAAAAATTGGCTTTTTGTCAAAACTATCAATGTGGGGTTTCGATTCCTGTTTGTAGGTCCATATTATATCTTTACCAACTTCTGAACATGTGCACAAAATTTCATAAGTGTACGTGTGTATATATGTTTATCCGCGCATATCTCAAAAGTTTTAAGTCGGATTTCAAAAAATCTTTTTTGTTAGACTATTTATAAAACAATTTAGAAAACAGTAAAAGTTTAATTAAAATCGGTTCAGCAGTGTTTGATCTAGAGAGCTATTAATTTATGTTATAGACATGTGAAAGGAAAACCACCGTGCTGAAGAATGTATGATTAAAATGAGTTTGAAATCGCAAGCCTTGTGAAAACGTGACTTTTAACGCTCGTGTCTTCGTTTCATTATTCAAGGAACCTACTCAAGTTAGCAATCAAATCAACTCCATTCCATTAACCTACCCATATTCTTGAAACTTACCACCGATATTATCAATTTCACGATGCAAAAATAGGTAATTTCTTAGAATCCCACCAACTTACATTCAAGGTGACCCCGCCAAGGTAATCACAGAAAATATTCTATTTAGTATTGACCTTCTTAGTCTCTAAGGCGTGCCTGAACGAAATTATGGTCGAAGTTGGGTGGCGCCTAGTTATAAATCTTTAATTATTAATTCATTTAGGAACTGTTTCCAGGTGTCTGGGTAGGCATTACATCAGCTGATGACGATTACACTCATTTCACACATTTACCTATACAACTGCATAGATATTAAATAATACTTTTTAGTACATAGCTTTTTCCTCACGTCATTAGGGTATTTTACTGAAAAAATCTAATTATACGTCAGATAGATTTTCAAAAAATATTGGACACTAATTTTTCTTTTTTCACGTAAACAAAAAATGAAGACGATATTAACAGTGCGTTGAAAACTCACGTGACGTCACTACGTGTTACAATTTTTACTAGCGTCGTGATTTGGCGATCTTTGATGTGCTTTATCTTTATATTTTTTTACGATTTGAAATGACAAAAAATATGTGTCCAATATTTATTAAAAATCCAACGGACGGACTAAATAGAATTATGATTTTTTATATTTAGTAAAATACCCAATTTGACTATATTAATTTACTAGCAGCGCCCCACGGTTTTACCCGGGTAGTTCTCGTTCCCGTGGGTATATGAGGATAAAATATAGCCAATGTTACTCAGGGTTAATGTAGCTTTCTAGTGATGAAAGATTTTTTGAAATCGGTCCAGTAGTTTTTAAGTTTATTCTTTACATACAAAAACACAAATCTTTCCTCTTTATAATATTAGTATAGATATAGATTTACATAATTACGAATTTTAAAAACCACTCTTACTAAAATAACTTGTCCGTGCGTCACTGCGGTGTGGCAACTGAAAACCAGGGCTGGGTGTCTGACGCCCTCACGGCGTCCTCACCTACCACCTATCCTAGGTACTCACCGGATACGGATGTTTCGGGAGCTAACTATCTGAAATTCGACAGGAGGACACGCCCAGGTTTCAACACAATGTCGATCGCCTGGCGGACACAAGGAAGCCCTGCTTAGGCGGAGCGACGCCGTGTCCTCGTCGAGGGGATCGGCGGCAGCGATCTCTCGCTTCTGGCCCTGGTTCAATCCATGGTCCGGAGCAAGGAGGCATGGGAAGCGGTTACCTCCTTCTGCGAAACAGTAATGCTAGCGAAGGAGGAGGCAGACCGCGCGAGGAACGCAATGGGCACTAGGAAGAACACCGGTGGGTCTTAGTCAGTCAGAGTCTGACACTCCCTTCCGTTCCGTCCAGAGCGGAAGAAGTCATTTGATGATTTCCCATCCATAAAAAAAGAGATAAAGGTATTTGACAGCTTGTGACAACGATGCGAATACGAACGCAGCTACAAAATACCAAAATAACCCGTTTCATTCAATAGGAAATTTTCAGGCTGAAAAATATAGCCGTGGAATAGTATACCTAAAGCAAACAGACAGCAAGGTTTCAGCGGAGTTGATGAGGTACTCAGGGGGCGCCGGACGTTCATTTAAGGTATCATTTGTATTTTAATGAACCATTGTACAGTCGAGTCGTTCATATTTTCTTCAGGTTTCCAATTTTTTCTTTTATAAAATCAGTACTCATTATGCCTTTTCAAGTTACAGCACTGAGCAGATTACTGTACTGAAAACCATGCATTTTAAACCACTTGAATTCAAAGATAAACAAGCTTATTCGTAAAACATTTTCACTAAGTACTGGACAGCACACTTAAGATAAAATTATTAAAAAAAATGAAGAAACCCATATGTCGATTGATCTTTGTCCCATAAGCCATTATTTGCTAGTCACTAGTTTATCTAAGGACGCGGTTAAAACATTTTTGATTCATAACATTTCTTATAAATAAGCCTGAAAATTTTAAGAAAACTTTCACCAGTATCTAGTTGATATCACACTCTACTGCCTTTTTACCACACCTTAAACCTTTTTATTGAACTTTCATTTGATTATATCTACACTAATATTATTACTAGAAACTAAAAAAAACTATTGAAACGATTTAAAAAAATCTTTCACCAGTAGATAGTTTTATTGGCACTGAATAACATAGATTATATTATATTTACATAAAACGAACGAAATCACGGGCGCAGCGCTAGTGAAAACTAAATCCAATCTGTTAGTATTTTTAAGTATCAGTACAGCATTTTATTTAGCTTGTCATTCGGTGACATTAAAGTCGCAATACTCGAGTCAGTAACGCAGATTTTATCATTCAATGCAGATTCTAAAATGTGAATTTTGTGTGACAAAACTATGTTTACTGTAACTGTACAAGATAACGCAGAGTATGGATTTAGGATTTCTGGATTCAGATGAATACCAGTATTTTACGTGGAGCGGCTGCTAACCCATTCATTGGGTAATACGGTACTGCTTGGCAATACTAGAGAGAGAGAGATTCTCTGGCTTCTGACAATCAAAACGACTGCAAAAAAACTACAAATGACAGCCAGGCCAACGCAGAAAAGAAGGGAAGCAGAGTGTAACTAAGTAATGTTAAAACATTTTATGTCAGAAATCAAGCCAGTCAGTTTTACAGACAAACTTTATGGTATCATAGAAAATCTATTTACGATTGAAGTTACAAAGTATAAAAGTAACAAACACTTTAGCCAAAAAAGTTATGCTTTAGTTTTAATCACACTTAGGTTATCTTCGAGCCAAACAGACGTTCGGTAGACAGAAATAATCCAGTTAACAAGTGCGTGTCGGACCACGCATAGCGAAGGGTTCCGTAGTTCACTTTTAAAATCTCATATCTCTAAAAGTATATGCATAAGCTGTAATGTTCAAACCAATTTTTAACAGACTTCTAAAAAAGAAGGAGTTTCTCAATTCGGATGTTTGTATTTTTTTTTATGTTTGTCGCACAAAACTCCGTCGCTTTCCTACCAATTTGAAAAATTATTTTTTTGTTGGAAACGGTATACTTCCCAAATGGTCCTATGAAAATTTTATCGAAATCGAACATTCGAACAATCGAGTTTTCGAAAAATCAACAAAAAATTAAAAAAATATCTATACTGTCTATATTAACGATCTTTTAGTTTTCTCTGCATGGGAGCAGTGCGTTTTTTAACCGACTTCTAAAAAGTAGGAGGTTCTCAATTCGGATGTTTGTATTTTTATGTTCATCAGATCTGATGATGAAGCCAAGAGACAGACACCGACACTCCATAATAAGACAATGTATCCTAGCCGTGATTGGGTTCGTTGGAATTGTAACGGTATGCATTTTCCAGGTGAACCACTGATATAATTATAAAAAAAAATCTTCGTTCCAAATATCATTCTCTAGATATATTAATGTTTGTACATAGTTCCGTTATACGATGATCATAATCTTCTTGGCTTTCAGTGCCAATCGAGTACGAATTAAACCAAGACGACGATTACAACCTTCTTGACTTTCCTTATTCAACCTACGTAAGCGTTTTCCTTTTTCATTCTCAGTTTCAGTTCCACGCCGTTTTCTCATACGAGAAGCATCTTTACTAGGCCTACCCATATTTTAAAAGATTAAAAATACGTCACTAAAAACTAACAAATAAAATATTTTTTGCAAAAAAAAAAACCGACTTCAAAAAACCCCAGATGCACTAAAAAGTTAAATATAATTCTATAACCTACCTATATTAATAAACCAACCTAACCTAACCTACGATTGACCTATAATAAAATTTAACAATTTTTTGGAGTCACCCATCCACGTACAACAACGGCAAGCGTAGCTTAACCTCAAAATACGACCCGTGTCGTCTGTTATTATTAAACCGCAAGCTCGTCATACCTATTCTCATTCCTCATTCTATCAATAAGCGTTACGTTACAGAATTCGAGCAAACGGCAATATTATGATTAGAGAAATTAATAACATCTCCAATTCTAACTGAGTGCCTACACGCTATTAGGCCAGACACATTCATATAAACTATTTAACTAAGCTCGGTTAAAATTAAGCTTTAAACTTAGATTAAGTAACCTGCGTACACCACAGCCAATCAAGATTTACGCTTAAACTTAAGCGCGATGTAAGTTACTAGGTATCGTGCAGGTGGGGCGTGCCCACAGAACAACGAAACTCCTCGGTGGCCAGTTCTGAGAGTACGGTACGGTATATAGTATTAGAGAAAAGTCAAGACGCAGTAAAAAAAATGTTTCAAAATAAAAATAATAATCGAGGTCTGGAACTTTTCAAATCCAGTCAGGAAAATAAATACAAAAGCATGTAGCAACTCTATTTTTTTTAAATTAATGTACATTTTTAACCAACTTCCAAAAAAGGAGGAGGTTCTCTAGTCAACTGTATTTTTTGTGTGTTTCCTCATAACTTTGTACTGGGTGTCCCAATTTAGAAAATTCTTTTTTATATTCGAAAACTGGTACTTGTCGTTTGGTCCCATTTAAATTTGATTGAAATCTGACGACGTGAGTATTTGAGTTATCGCTAATAATACGTGGCTTCGACTACATTGATGATGTTCTAATTCACTCTTGCCGATGTATAATGATATACGATGGTTTGGAAGGGCATCTTAGTATTTTAAGGTGGTCCCTTTCTAATTTGGTGAAGATCTGATGAAGAACAGAGATAGGAAACGGAACTCTTTAGTAAATGATAGCAAATATTTTGGAATGCTGAAATCGCATGTTTTTTTATTGTTCACACCAATTTATACTATGTACGCTGTGATGGGGACGTTTAGTTTGATGTACCACTAAACAGTGAAAAATAAAAAACTTTTCTCAAACGAAAAAACAACCGACTTCTAAAGAAAAAAAAAACACAAAAAGTATAAAATAAATCTAATTTCGAAAATCGGTGCTCAAAAAACAAAGAAACAACCAAAAGCACCGAGTTCCTAAATTAAAGTTATTTTATACTTTTGTTTTTTTTTTATTAGAAGTCGGTTATTTTTTAATATATTATTTTTTACAATAGTGTAAAATCTATTTCTCAAATGATTCCATATGAGTCAAGCGTGTCATTTACTGTCACAATTTCCTCATAGAAATTGAGGGCATGGCGAACATTGACGGGATACGGCCTGTTACTGAAAAAATAACATTAACCCTAACATTTTTCCCATCTCAAGAAACCAGGCCTTCACGTTCAGCAGTCACGGTTTGCAATCTCGACCAATGAGGCAGTTCAACAAGGAGTGAGCACACACACTGCACTGCACGAGCATTGCACATCGAGCAAAGTATTTCTTGATAGCTAAAACCTGGGAATCTCCATGTCAAGAGTGAATAAGTTTCTTCTAAGCAAACGTGCTCCATTTTCGACCACATGATTGCTCCCCATTAGGTAAGATAGAGATTGAATGCGAACTGCTCCATTATAAAAAAAAAATTAACGCCTTTTGGCACAGCCGATGCGTTGTTCCGTACTCTGGCTGTGCAGTAACTTATGTAACTCTTCACCGCAGTATTAGTAAAAACCATCCACTTTGAATTTTAAGTACGTGTTGTTTATGTTAAGTTCATTCTTCTAGTAAAGTGAGCGATGAAAGTGCACTTTAAGCGAGGTGGTAAGACGTGTCTCGGATGCAAACCTTTTTAGAATAGTCAGTGTTGGATATTTTTACTGGATGTGCGAAGATAATCCTGCCTGTGTATTTTAGTCACTATCAAAAGACAGTACATGTACACTTAGCGTTCCCAGGCGTCCGGATAAAGCCGGACACAGTCAGGCTTTTTGGTTGAGTGTCCGGCCAATTTAGACGCCAATTTAGAAATAATAGATAAATGATACTAAATCAAAATAGTATCTTATCATTAGTCAGTACGGGAAACATGCAGCAGTGACATGCGTACTGACAGTCGAAACGATCAACAAGACCGTACTACGAAGTGCCAATGCTATCATGAATCAGTGTAAGGGAAAGAATAGTACTATTCGTCTTGTGTAACTCCGTCTCTCTCTGACACAAGAAACATGATGGATTTAAGACGTCATGGTACGGCTGCAGTTCGGATATTTGAATTTGATTTTATTTTTAAATTTGAGCATTTTTTCGCTCACACTTTGTATCGCTTGAAAATGAATATTCTCGAAATGAATATTGAATGATCAATAATAATGAAGACAGTCACTTAATTTTATTATTATTTCATTGAAATTTAAGAAGATTTTATGGTTAATGACAAAAAAAAACCTTTGTTCGGTTATACTAAGACTATAAAGTGCCTTACTTTATAAACCAGCTCTTTTGCCGCAAAAGTCGATCTCCAAGATTAAGCAATGCTTGTCAAGGTTAGTCTATCGATGGGTGGCGTACTGAGTTTCTTCCGTATCTCGCAAAACACGTTAAGCCATTGTTCCCAGCTGTAATTTGTAGATATTTGGCAGTCGTTACGGCTTGTCAGACGCCAGTAAATCTGACTGCAGCCTGCAAGAACAACCGTGTTATCCAGCTACCGGGTTGTGGAGGTCTGGTAGGCAGCCGCTCTACGTAAAATACTGGTATTCAGCTGAATCTTGCTTGACTGGAAGCCGACCCCAATACAGTTGGGAAAAGGCTAGGCAGACAATGATGATCTGTAAGTATTTGGCAAACTAGAATTACTGGACATGAACGGGAACCAGTAACCACACACGAGTATTCTCCTGCCATTGTACACACAATAAACACACAGTTTTGCCCATAACTGTCGACAAAATTATCAGTGGCCTACTAACGGGCACTAAATAACATCACCACATTATACAGACTGATTTATTTTATAATTTAGCTTCCTGACCAGTCGAGGCCGCTGAAGCACACTCCAGTGCTTTGCCGCTTTGAAATATTATTCAGTAATTTATTTTATAGTATAGGTTTAATTAAATAATGTTGCTGGGAGCTATGGTTCTTTTTTGAAAAATTTATTGAATCGTTCAGTGAATAATGTAATGCATGTATGCTCAAAGATATAGGCAATGAAATAGCTACTGATAATTCCTGATGGAAAAACCCAAAAGGTCTTTGCCCAACCTCGAAATTATCCCAGAACTTCACCCACTGTATTCAGTAGTGCTTGACTAACAAGGACACTTTTTTTTTCTGTATGGGATATCATCAAATGATTTACCTGAAAAAATATAATCAAATGATACCGGGGATTCTTCTAATGTCCTTTGCGTTCCAGAGCCGCGGTGACTCTTTCGAACAAATTCCGTTTTTTCCGTTATTTTACCACTATAGTTTTCTTATACATTTTTCTGTAATCTTTAGGCTCAGTTGTATCGGAGACAAGGGTTATGGTAATTTCTTGAATAACTTCAATTTCAAAACTATTGATATTACCCACCCAATAAGCCCTTTCATTTGATGTGTCACACGGTACCAATCGAAAAACTGTTTTTATGTAATTTTCTGGTTTGTTCTTCAAAAGTCACCTCTATATTCAAAATTTATTTATTGACGTAACGCGCCCGTGTTTGCGTCACAGAAGTTCAAATATGTACTAAATATTAACAGAATCGGTCCAATAGATTCGGAGAAAATTGGCTGTGACACATGAACAGACAGACACCCGACTGATCCTATTAGTCTTTAGTATCCGTTTTTTATGCGAGTTACCTTAATAACAACCTATTCATTGGCATATATCTAGGTATGTATGTAAATATAATATCATCAAATAAACTCATCAATATCTGACAGTAAATGTATGTACACAAAAAAAAACCGTAACAACGCGAAATATTACATCGACAACACGTACTTAATTTTAGTTAAATAAGCCTAAAACATTGTTCATTTTACAGCGAAAAGGGGCAAATAAAATTGTCCACGCAGAGTACAAAGTTTAACGAGAGTTAACATAATCAAAACCAAAGTTACGGTTTTTGATACAAGGGTAACCCAGCTTTGTAGGACGGAGAAGTTATGTTTGTAACTTAAATTTAATAAGGCAGCTGTGCTATCATCGAATTAGGAATCAGCGTAATTTTGAAACAGGATCGCGATTTGATACTTGAATGAGACGTGATTGTTTTATTAAGCCTTGCGGCAACGTCACTGTATTCCCACAGGAACGGGAACTACGCATTACCGTTCCCGCGGGAAAACAGTGGTAAACTATAGCCTATGTTACTTGCTGATAATGTAGCTTCCCATTGGAGAATAAATGTTAATATCGGTCCATTAATTTCGAAGATAATTCCGTACAAATGTACATCAAAAAAGCATTCCTCTTTATAACATTAGTATAAACTACACCTTACCTACATGCATTATGACTAATAATAGGCATGACGCAAACCGTGAAAATGAATAGCATATACTTACTCGTACAAGTTGGGGAACGTATATTTCTTTTCTAAATTTAGATTATTACATTTATATTGTACTGGTAGTGAAAATTGATAAAAGTCTTGCATCAGTTATTGCAAAAAGGAATCCTCAGTTATTCAAACTTTTAGCCATAATGTAACGCAATAGGTACAAAAATCTATACTTAATATTATAAAGAGGATAATTTAATTATTTGTTTGTATTGAATAGGCTCCGAAACTACTGAACCGATTTTAATAATTCTTTCACTGTTGGGAAGCTATACTATCCCCGGGTAACAAACGTTTTGTTTTATTCCCATATGCCAACGGGAACGGGAACTATGCGGGTGCAACCGTGGGGCGCTGCTAGTAAGAAATATTTCTACCCTCTTGAATATCTACTGTCGGAATAATCGAAACCTTGAAAAATTAAAACAATAAAATAGACAACCTAAAAGCCTAGATATTTCCTGAAACAATTAAAATAATTTTATAAAAGCTACAATCGATTTGATTGCAGTAATTATATAAAGTCACGGTGCGAGGAAATTCTTTAATAATTGCTATCCGTAATTATTGTAGACTAGCAGCGCCCCGTGGTTTCACCCACATAGTTCCCGTTCCCATAGGAATACGGGGATAAAAATATAGACTATGTTACTCAGGGTGAATGTAGCTTTCTAATGTAGAAAGAATTTTTGAAATTTGTCAAGCAGTTTTTGAGTTTATTCGTTACATACAAAAATACAAATCTTTCCTCTTTATAATATTAGTATAGAAAATTAAAACTTTCAATGATCGTATTGCATTGAGGCCATTTTTCTTGTACTGTTAAAGTTTTGGAACAAATGAAGAAAATTTCAGCGAAAGTATGTCATACAGAACGCATGCTGACAGAATAATAATTTTGGTTGAATTTGAAAACTTGATTGAACAAAGATATAATTTTTATACAAGTAGACAAACTCGTGGACCGTGGGGTCCGAGTTCATGCGTTATTTAAAGAACTTGCTAAACGTTTAGTTGACACTTCGCGTGACTCAAGGGCTGGCTTTTACTTCGGACAGAGGATAAGCATTGCTATACAACGTGGCAATGCCGCCAGTCTATTGGGTTCACTCCCAGTCGATAGCGATGCGGACGAGTTTTTTGATGCCACTTTGTAGTTAGGAGGATTTTATTTTTAGGTTACGTGTATATATAGTTAGATTTAAACTTATTTATTGGAGGTTAGTTGAATTAATAAAAGTAGGTAATATTTTTATCAAAGGAGACAAACTTTGATTACTGCACCCGAGGCAGAACAGATACCCGCACCCAAGGCGAAGCCGATGTGCCGCTGATATGGCCACGAGTACCAAACGACGTTTTTCAACAAACTAACTCAAAAATATAATAATAACGCTCGATTCCTCTCTGATCCCATTACTATAATACAAAAATAGGTTTTTTTATATGCGAAATCATCAAATTACTTCTTCCGCTCTGGGCGGAACGGAAGGGAGTGTCAGATTATTACTGACTAAACCCCACCCGTGTCCCTCCTAATGCCCTTTGCGTTCCAGGGCCGCGGTGACACTTTCGAACAAATTCCGCAACCTCGAACAAATACCTAATTTCTTGATAAAACCCGGCTTCGATCAAATAAGGCTACAAATTCTGCAAACTTTCGTATAAAAATCATAATGACGGGATTTTAAAACAAAAGAAAACCACTTAGCGATTGAAAGAATAATAGGTACCTACTCTTTTATTCACATTGCTAGATACCGCCAGCGACCAAACTCGATTAACACTTCAGTACCCTCAATCTTTATTATAAAGAAAATATTCCAAAGAAATCTACCAATAGGCAACATTACGTTGAAAGACTCGATTTTTGTAGCACCCAGTGTACCTGTAGACATATTAAATATAATTAAATCTTTAAAGGCCTCAAATAGTACGGGTTATGATGGTATTTCTACAATGGTTGTAAAGTATGTTTCTGAAACCATTTGTACCCACTTAAGCCACCTTATTAATCTGTGCATTAGCTCAGGAGTATATCCGGATGCCCTAAAAGTTTCTAGAATCAAACCATTATTTAAAAAAAACAATAAGGAGCAAATGGCTAACTATAGGCCAATTGCCTTAATTCCGATAATGTCCAAAATTTTTGAAAAATACTTGTATAAAATATTGTACTCATACCTCGAAAAGAAAAAGATCTTTAGTAAAGAACAAAAAGGGTTTAGACAAAATATGTCAACCAATATGGCCATTTATGACTTTTTACATACAGTTATGACGAATATGGATAGGAGAATCCCGGTGTGCGCTATATTCTGCGACATGACGCAAGCGTTTGACTACGTTGACCATAACATCTTGATTCAGAAATTAGAAGCTTACGGCATAAGGGGAAACATACTAAACCTTATTCATTCATACCTAACTAATAGAAAACAATACACGGAAATTGAAAGAATTAATGTTAAGACAAAGAAAGAGGAAATTTATGTATCAAACGAACGCACACCTACATACGGTGTTCCTCAAGGCAGCGTACTCGGATCTTTACTATTCATAATATACATCAATGACCTGCCTAGTGCTATTGACTCTCTTTGCCGACGACAGCACTATGACTATAGCATGTAAAAATAAAAATATATATGAAAGTGACATAAATGAATCTTTGACATCGATAATATCGTGGTTAAACAGGAATAACCTGAAAATAAATCTAGACAAGACAATTATTATGCATTTTTGGCAACGCGCGCGGGCTATACATGATATAAACGCAATTTACAAGGACACTGTACTTAATAAAGTCGACACCACAAAATTTCTGGGAATTATGATTGACTCTAAATTGAATTGGAAAGCACACATCGAATACCTAAGTAAACGGTTGAGTTCCTCTGCGTACGCCTTGTATAAACTGGCTCCAGAACTAAACACAGATGCCTTAGTAACATCTTACCATGGTCTAGTGGCATCCTTATTGCGCTACGGTATTATATTTTGGGGGAATTCCACAGACAAAACAATAGCGTTTAAGGCCCAAAAGAGATGCATTCGTGCCATGTTCAACTTGAAGTCGACAGACAGCTGTATGCCATTATTCAAAAAATACAAATTATTAACTTTACCATCTTTGTACATTTTTGAAATTGCGGTATTTGTTAGGGTAAACCATAGTCTGTTTCCACGACTAGATGACACCTTCCCACGTAACAGGCGTGATAATAACCAACTGTGTTCGCATACATCAAAGACTGCATTAATGGGAAAAAGCGTTTTCTGTATGGCTCCTAAAATTTATAATAAAATACCACAGGCATATAGAGCACTGCCAGTTAACTTGTTTAAAAAAAAGATTCGAGATTTATTAACGGACAAGTGTTATTATAATATAAATGATTTTATGAATGATAAATTTTATTAATCTTTAAATAGCATGACATTTTATTATAAATATATTACTGACTTATGAACGTTTATGACTGACTATTATGTACCTGAATTGTGACATTTAGTAATTTAAGTTTTAATTTTGTAATTCTTATTTTGAGTTTTGTAAATTACTAGCTTCTGTCCGCGACTTCGTCCCCGTGGAATCCCCGATTTTAAAACATTCTTTATCGCTGCTCGCTCCTATTGGCTTAAGCGTGATGATATATAGCCTAAAGCCTTCCTCGATAAATGGTCTATTCAACCCAAAAAGAATTTTTCAATTCGAACCAGTAGTTCCTGAGATTAGCGCGTTCAAACAAACAAACAAACAAACAAACTCTTCAGCTTTATAATATTAGTATAGATATAAATTTGTACGCCTTACGGGTGAAACATGTACGTACGAAATATTGAATATTGTGACATCCTGCATGCTTGCATGTATACGCATGTTTTGACAAATAAAACTATCTATCTATCTATCTATCTATCTACGCAAAACACTGCGTAGGTGGCGCCACTAACACAAACAGTAAACACACCGCTATGATATATCATGTCATATTTATTCTAGTAGTTTTATAATAGTTCTATTATTATTCATGTATAAAAAACATGTACGATGATATTTATTTAAGTTATTTAAAAGTGGATGTGTTAAAGTACCAAAATAAATAAAAAAATATTAAAAGAAACCTTGAATTGACTAACGCACAATCACACAACTCACTCAAGAACTCAACGAAAAAATGGCGCGTGCGATCCTCTGCCGGCTATAAATTATAAATGAACAATGTTCTAACCAAAACCCACCTACGAAGTCTTTCAACAATTCAGTGAAGTGTTAAGTGACAAACGAGTGACGTCCGCGGACTGTATTGGAGTGGCGCTACGAAGAAACCGTCGTTTGCGAAGAAGACCCGTGAGTACCTCCCTATCAATCCCAGTTTTTCCCGTGATTGTGCACGACTTAAGGTCGCCTATGGCCACAGTTCCATCGAAGGGTTTTACTCAACATTTATCATAACAGGATGTTCTAAAAAAGACTGCTTCGAGACCGTGGTGCGAGTTTAAAAGGAAAAAAGGATTTGGTAAAAAGGTAAAATACACCTCACTCTTCCCGCCAGCCTGAGGTGGCCCGCAGAGGCGGGTCAGCACTACCCGGAGATCGTGGAAAGCGCACTAGTTCCCACGAACCCCGTTGCAAGTGTGGGAAGGAACACTGGGGTGGTTTTTAGTCAGTAAGAGTCAGACCCCTTCACCAGCCCCAGGCGAAGGTCATCTATGAGGTATTTCCACACCGGCAAAAAAAAAATAAGGAAATCTAAACCTTTTCAGTTTAATTTTAATAAATGTACTTTTACTACTTTTTCTTGTTTCAGGCTTAAACTATACGACGAAAACAATAACTTACTTTATTGTATAATTACGAGTACTTACTCACTTTATCGCTTTCAGTGGAACAGTGGTTACATTAAGAGCGGTAATACACTTAAATGTTTATTCACTCCACTTAAATAATGATAAAGTTAGATCCATAAATGCAAGCATTCAGTAACTACCAATTACAATGGCTAATAAAGATTTTTTTAAACTGGTTTTTTATGTAGATGACATGTTCGTACATAAGTACTAACAATGTCATTTATTTGCGTTTGTATTTTAAAATATTCTCTCCCCTCAAATTATTATTCAAAATCAAATCTAATTTCAATCCCGCTTTTAACGACTTTTCAAAAAACTGTTTAAGATTCGCGCTAAGCTGCGCTCTGGCGGCATAACATTGCAATAATACTCCATAGTTGATATCAAATTTAAAAATGTATTCAAATTTAAAATGGATTTCCGCAAAGCAACGCCTGACTCAATCAATTTTTTTTTTAATGTATTCGATTTGCCTTATTATCTACATAGAGGGCTGCAAAATAATAAAAACATTTTTCACCAATTAATTTACTATGTGATGAGATCACCTTAGTCAAGTTACGTCGCTGCCTATACTAATTAGCCATTCACTCAAAGCTGTCTGGCTCACCTCGTTCACATTCAGTCATAACTGTATACCTATTTACAATCGATGCATAAAAATCTAACATTCTGCCAAAATCCTCAGTCAGTTTTCAACTGACAATCTGATTTGCCTCCAAAATCCAAATAGACAAAAATCTATATGCAAAACATTTAATTGTAAATACTCCTCACAAACCAGGCTACCAGCTACCAAAATCCCAAATCTCAATCAAATTTCATTCAAATTAGTGTCAATTTTGATACTTATTTGAATGGAAATGAATGTCAATATCGTTCCATTCAATTCAGAATTAGAAGACGTCGGAAGTATTTCCTTTTGGGTTCATTCAATTCTGCCAAAGGGAAAAGGTTACTTTTCAAATGTCAAAGATATTTTCGCCAAGAAATTGCTAATTTCAAAACAAGTTAAAAGTAATTCAGGTCATAAATCACTTAAAATATTCATACTTTTTTTAATACAAGCCAAAATTGATGATAGCTTTAAACGATCAGAACATTAAGACCTATGCTGACACAGTTGAATCAGCAGCTTTTATGCCATCGCAAAAGCCACTTTATCCTCACGAACATTCGATTTGAAGTTACATGCCGTAACTTTTTCAGTGATGGCTTTCCGAGGTATATTTTATTCAGGTTGAAAAAAGGGTTTGCGATAGCAAAAAGGTTATTATCTAGTTCAATTGTGTGCGAACTTTATCATTTCTTAATCCGATGGTCATCAAGTTTGTTCCATATCGTTTCGATGTACTCGTGTTCAATGCTCCATCAGTATCTATAGGACCCGCAATAAATCAATAGAAATTAGAGTGGTTCCATTGTCTATTGTACTCACAACTACACACCTACATATGTATCATTATGAACTGTTACAAAAACACAATGAAACCAGAGACAAATTAAATAGCAGTATTGATTTGTTTAGTTGTAATAAAATCTATAAATGGAGTGTGGTTTGGTTTGGTCCTAACATTATTCGAAAACACCAATTTCCTGAAATTAATTAAAGCAGCGTGAAATGGCAACTTTATAATAAAGTGTGACAAAATACTTTGGCATGACCAAATGGTTTAAATGTTGGGTCTTTAGAGCGTGTACGCCGTATGGCATTTCATACAAATTTTCGTGTACGTAACTACGTAAGTTTTACAAAATAGGGGTTTTAAAAAACATTTGCCCTGCTACATAGCAAAGGTGACAAGACCGACGGATTATCTAAAAGGGATTATTTCAGAATAACATTGACGTGGAAGGGCCGGCGGATCACGCAACGACCCGGCACTAATCGGCCCGACCAATCTATACCTCATTTGGCACTTACACGGCTTCGAAGGAAGCCTTAGAACATCACTTTTTCGGTATTGCACATTCAGTACAAGAACGGCTTAACAAGACTTCCGTGTCGAGGTAATTACCCATAATGCGACCCTCGTTAATATTTCTTTGATCCAGCGGAATTCGGCTGCGGAAGGATACATTAAGGCTAATTGCTGAAAATTACGATTTTTGAGTCATTTGTCAATTTATTTGATAAGGAAATTGGTTTGAGCGGCTCATGGAGTCATAGCGATAACAGTTTTTTTTTTAATCATTTCGGAAAACTTTTCATTCGCTTACAATATACCAGGATCGGTAAATCAACTATCAGTGTGTTAAATATTCAAGCAAATACCCACTACTAACACTACAGATTTAATATTACATGAAACAACTTAAAGTTTGAGTAGCCATACATTCCAACACTCGCAAGCAGCGGGGTGTGGAACGCTCTAATTCACCGTAAACACGTACCGAACATAATTTCCTAATTTAGCTCCAATCGATGGAAGGACTACAACTATAGATTATTATTTGACTCATAGATATGACACATCCATTTGGTTATTGAGTATTATAAGTTACAAAATAATAATCACAGATAAGTAACAGACAGACTCATTCATCACGAAAATAAATATGTAAATCGAAGGATGTTCTGAAGTTAACACTGAAAAT
Source organism: Hecatera dysodea (assembly GCA_905332915.2). NCBI lineage: Eukaryota > Metazoa > Arthropoda > Insecta > Lepidoptera > Noctuidae > Hecatera > Hecatera dysodea. The sequence continues at coordinate 16,864,793 of HG995305.1, forward strand.
GTTCAATAAGATGTATAAATAATTTATAAGTGAAAAGTACTCACTCAGTTTCGTTGTTTTCGAAGATCACGCTCCCCTGGGCAGACTCGTATTGAGCACCATTCTTGGCGGTGCCGTCTTCGGTCCAGTAAGGCACCCTGACCTTTCCCCGGGCACCAGCTGTCCTCACGACCCTCAAGTCGTAAGTCCCCACCGATTCCGTCAGCTCGAAGTCCCGTTGTGGGAAAGAGAACACACCAGAATGATCATCGTCCAAAATAACCACTGTTGCAGTCGATGGAGATGCTAGACAAGCGCCTCTAGGAGATGTCAGTCGCACGTAGAAATGCTCGTCCTCTTCAAAGACATCGTCGTCTATCACTTGAACGCTGAACGTCTTTTCTGTTTCTCCGTGTCTGAAGGTCAGGGACCCTGCGGCAGCGACGTAGTCTGACCCAGCCTCTGCAGTGCCATCCTCGGTGGTGTACTGCACTGTCACTTCTCCGTTCAAGTCACCAGCTCTCACTACCCTCACTTCGAAGGTACCGCAGTTTTCCATCACTGTGTAGTGGTCCGGATCGAAGCGCACATTTGGACCGCGTGACTCAAGAGACATGGATCCGGACTCTCTCCGCTGTAACTCTGCCTTCACTTCACTCAGATCACTTTGAGCTCGTTCTGATATTTTTTTAGAGAAATCCCCTCCACCTGTCATTTTACGAGTGGCAGCAACTCTGTAGAACGCCCTCGACTTGGGGCCTCGTGACATCAACGTCTCCAGAGCCATTCTTTCTACAGTTTCCAAGTCTTCTTCGGGATGTTGTCGTCTTAATTCTCTTAGGACTGTTACATATTCTCGTCTAGACTTTTCTTGTTCTCTCCCTTCCTCGTCATCAGAGAGGAAATCGTCTCCTCCTGGCTTTAGAGCCATTTCAACTGAGCCATCTCCTTCGCCTTCTACAATAACTCCTCTCTCGTTCACTCTGTAGCCTTTCTTTAGATATTTATACATAAGGAGACGGCGATCGGCGATGTACGCTGTTAAGACCGTCGCGGGGAAGAAGAGGAACGTAACAAGACCTTCCCAAACTTCGACTTCATTAGGTGAGATGACAGCTAGTATGAGATAGAGCCACACATACGCGAAGATGGACCACGTCGCTGTCACTAGGAACACTCTTAGATGTTTGATCTTCCTAACTTCGCCATCCGGTATCACTACCACACAGATGGCTATAATAACAAACAAGTTATAAGCAGCTGAACCCACGATGGTACCGGGTCCTAAATCGCCTGCTTCGAAGTTCTTCCCAGCTATCTCAATTACAGATAGTAAGATCTCAGGTGCACTAGAGCCTAATGCCATCAAAGTTAAGTTAGCGACGGTTTCGTTCCATACTCTGACGACAACGATCTGTTCGCTGCCATTTCGTCGCACGCGCACCTCTTTCTCTCTAGACGTTATTACTTCTATGGCGGCCATAAATCTGTCGGAGACGATGGACACTCCGATGAAGAGGTACATGAGGCAGAGGAAGTAGATGACGCCTCGGAAGGCGATCTCGTAGGTGGGTACATCCTCGAGAGGCTGCCACGCTGGGAGGACGAGCCCGTCCGAACATGAGAGGACGTGGTGGAAGGTAGTGTTGCGCAAAGCCAGACGCGCAGACGGCTCGGCGCGTGTCACCGCGCAGCTAGCCGCGATCGCGGCGAGCGCGGCCTGCATGCCGCGATAGTGGCGGCGACCGGCGCTGCACGAGGCCGGCGCCCGACTGAGCGTCGCGACCAAACGACGCCCCGCCCCTCGCCCTCTGTTTCCGCGTGATACAGAGCCCGAATATACAGTAGGTCGACTTCAAACAAATCGCGACGTGATTTGGTGGACCAAGTTTATGTCAACATTCGAGTTGGAATTGCCAAAGTCTATATTGTTTATCGGTAGCCCGTAATCCGATACTTTGGTCATCAGTCATAGCAGTTTGACACTCAGTTTTTGATCTGAAATTTTGCTTGTCCAGGGAGAAATGTTGGTCTGTAGTTCTGTTTTTCTTGTGTATAACAGTGGGCTCTTAAGCCGCGGAGCTGTTCTCGTACGCTCACGTTCCTTCACCTTGCTTGATGGAGTTTTATTGGCGTTGCGGCTCGTAAACTTCATGGTGGAAAAAAGCTTATTAGACGAGCGAACGGGGTACTTATTAAAACTTAGTTTTGGGCACAGTTACATTTTAGACGACTTTGTTGAAGTTCATTACAAGTAAAGTTGGGGACCCTGAAAGTTTAAGTTGTGTACTGATGGAAATGTGTGGCTGCTTAAACATACATTTATGCCTGAATAATTATGTAAGACTTGAAAATAGCAGTGAGTCTTACCGGGCTACTAAAATGATAGTGACAGCACAAAAAATCTTAAGAAAATTAACAAATTTCTCATTAAAACTTGTGGAGTAACATCCACCTGTACCTACTCTGAAGCGTGCGTTTGCTTTATTTGGCAAATAAGAAGTTTACGTAAAAGATACATAAACAGAATATCCTTTATTTTACATCAAAATATTTGACCACAACTCTTTTACAATATCTCTAATCCTGTAGCGTTTATGACAGTCTTAAACCTGTCAGCAAAAAGGCACAAGAAACAAACTGCTAAGGCTTAGTTATGTTGCAACTGATTCAATGTTGAAATAGGGATGTTTCCTGAGTAAAAATTATATGATTATGTTTAGTCCGTCAGTTAGATTATAGAAAAATATTGGACACGTATTTTTTCCTTTATCAAATCTATAAAAACTGACGAAGATAAACAGCATCAAAGATCAGGAGTGGGAGCGTGTGACGTCACGGCTCGCTAAAAATTGTAGCGAGTAGTGACGTCACACGAGTTTTCAACGCACTGTATCGTCTTCATTTTTTTTTTATGTGAAAAAAGAAAAAATACGTGTCCAATATTTTTTGGAAATCTATCAGACGGACTAATTAGATTTTTTTAGTCAACTACCCTATTCTCTACCTATAGACAATTTTATTGCTGAACTTGAATGTTTTTGCATGGTGTTACGCTGCACATAAAGGACAATGGCAGGCTTGTATGAGAGTTTTGTACCGCTAATAATATTTCGTGTTTTGGAATGTTTTTTGTTTTAATTGGAAGTTAATGTGATAGACACCCCCTTTTTAAATTCCTAGATTTTTATAACTTGGGACGTAGAAGTTATAACCACTTTTATTTTTAAGGTTATGTTGGTTGTTTTGGTGATAAAGTAATGTTCTAGATTGCTTGCCGCTATCTTTGTAATGTTTTAAAAACCAATAAGTATGTATATTGTGATGAGGATCGTACCTACTCAGTTGGGGTGCATTAGGAGATACCTATGATGTCCAGCGGACTGCAACAGTTTTATAATTATGAAGTTCTAATGAGTCGTCGATTGTAGACAAATATAACAATAGGTACTTTGTTTTTGTAAGCATTATTTTATTTCATTGTATTTTCAATTAATTTGTTCTTAGTATTACTTCATCTAAAAAGGGGGCAGATCGGCGGCCCCTCATGGTGAGCATAGCTAGTTTCCAAATAACACTCATCACACGTGAGCAGCATCCCACTGTTCTTAAATAATAATAATAATTCGCTTAATTACTCAGATGCAGTCACTAACTACAATCCAAAATAACAGCAAAGAATTGAACTGAATGACAGATTTTTTTTACCTGTCAATAAATAATTACCACATGAACAAAAAAACATTGATGATAGAAATTCCTATCATTAAATCGTAAACTATTATGATTTTATGCAACGATTATAGGTATAATATATAAGTGTTTAATCATATTGAATGTTATTTCTATTTCGTCGCGTTTAGTTTACGATTGTATTAAGTTTAGTTATTAAAATCTTTTTATTTATATTATCAATTAATCAGAAGTTTTAAAAATAGTACACATATAAGTATGAAAATGAATGGCTTAATTGTCTTAATAAGTGGTACAAATTCTATAACAGAATAACAAAAAAAGTTTGGTGTACTAGATCTGCCATTCTCCTTTGGTCTTCGGTATCTCAAACTTTAGTCCAAGCTCAAGAACAGCATTACAGATCACCAAAACAGATAGGTACGTATGTATATCATGGGTGACAATACACCTGCTCAAAATTATCAATGGTCAATCCTATCATTTTTGTTCCTTTTTTTTATGGGAAATCATCCAATGACTTCTCGCGCTCTGGGCGGAGCGGAAGGGAGTGTCAGACTCTTACCGACTAAACCCACCCATGATCCTTCTTGTGTCCTTTGCGTTCCAGGGCCGCAGTGACTCTTTCGAGCAAATTCCGCAACCCTAGCAGGCACTGACCCTATGGGGCCCGTCTTCATCATTTTTGTTCTTAAAATAGGACTAATAATGTTTATGTTAGTAGTTACGATCAATTCATTATAACAGTTCAATGAGTCCTATTTGAACACGCAAGTCTCCGATCGGCGTCAACAACCTCGTGTTTCAGTCGATTCAAGGGTAATAGGTTCTTTTTTGTACATAAATGAACAAAATAAAGTACTAATACGAATTAATCGTAGGTAGTACCTACAGCGCCGTTTTGTTACGGAATTGTGTGAAGAGCTACCTCGGTCTTAGAACGCAAAAGGCATCTGGAGGAACAAGGGTGGGCTTTAGCTAGTAAGGGCATCCGTCCCGCTACGCCCAGAGTTGGAAGCAGCATTTGAAGATTTCCTATCCAGTTTCGGTTCAGTATAGGCTTTCAGGCAGTGGCGGTGACTCCGCGGGTGTTCGGGCGCTCTAGCAGCCGATCGCCTAGCCAACTATGTTGGTCCAGTCTACCTGGGCGGCGGACTTGGGGACGTCCGTCACCCCCCATTCATTCGGACCCGAGGTGGCGGCGCGTGGTGTTCCCGTGCGCTCCTCTTCTCCTCCGCTGACTCGAGCTAGCCCGCCTAGTTTTACTCAGTAAGAGTCTGACAGATCCCTCCGCCCTCCCCAGGGTGGAGGACATCCATGAGGATTTCCCCCGTTAAAAAAGTCTACCTCGTTGCAGGTAAGTACCAGTGTTTTAAATATAGCAACTTCCTGTCTGATCCCATCCATCCACATTTATAGCCACATTAGCCATCCGACTTGTGGAAAAGAGTAGGCAGGTTAATATTTTTAGAGGTTATCCTGCCCCACTAATAGTGTGCCAAAATACACTCGCGGAAAGCTTTAATACTATTTTGCACAATTCAACCCAAAATATGGTGTAAATTACTTCGAATTAATTTATCATGCTCATATCTATACTAATATTATAAAGCTGAAGAGTTTGTTTGTTTGTTTGTTTGTTTGAACGCGCTAATCTCAGGAACTACTGGTCCGATTTGAAAAAAATCTTTCAGTGTTAGATAGCCCATTTATCGAGGAAGGCTATAGGCTATAATCATCACGCTAAGACCAATAGGAGCGGAGCAGTCATGAAAAATGTGACACAAACGAAGTTGTGCGGACAGCTAGTATTATTATAACTGTAAACTAAAGCAAGCAACCAATTCCTAGTAGTGACGTCATTAAAAGTTAAAGTCGAGTGATTTCGCGTGTCAGCCAAGCTCGCGTGCCCCTACAATGTGTTTAATACTTGTATATCGACTTTATCGCTCTTTTATGCAATACCAGGTATTAAGATGTTATTTTTTGTTTATTTGTTTATTTATTTTATATATTTTATATATTTTATATATTTTATATATTTTATATATTTTATATATTTTATTTATTTTATTTATTTTATTTATTTTATTTATTTTATTTTATTTAAGTATTTTTCAATACTCAATACATTTATTTGCATTCCACAATGTGAACTTAGGTGGTAGGTATATATAAAATATACATAATTTTAGATCATTATGAATCGGGCACAGCAAGATAGAACAGAGGAAGAGGGCTTATTATTATTTGAAACAAGTAAAATGTTAATGTTTTTCTACTACTCACTTCGATTTTGCTTATTTTTGGTATTAATTTTTTTTTTCTACCTGTCAACCTTAAGGTCATGCAAAGAATAATAGCCACTTGTTTATAAACATCATATACAGAGATTCTTCTCCGTGCATCACAAAGCTCGTTAAGTTGTTAATCTTGGCTGTCATGTGAAGATCTTTGACAGTCGTTACGAGTTATTAGAAGCCAAGAAATCTTCCCCCAGTCTTGCCAAGAGACATCGTGTTATTCAGTTACTGGGTTGCGGGAGGCAGATATGTGGTCGCTCCATGTAAAATACTGGCATTTCGCTTCATCCGGTTAGATTGGAAGCCAACCTCAACATGTTTGCGAAAAGGTTAAGCAGATTAATTCGTTTTTTTATTTTTATAATGAATCTTTTTAGTGACAAACCCGATCTTCTGCCCAAAATATCTACATTTTGAGCAAGTTACCTAGTACCCCTATTAGATTTATCATGCTATTGCTCATCCATTGGCTGTTATCTAAAGGTAGCAACCACTTCCTAGTAGTGACGTCATTAAAAGTTCAAGTCGGGGCACGCGAGACTCGCGGTCACGCGAACTCACTTGATTTCGCGTGACCGCGAGTATCACGTGGCCCGTACAATGTTTTTAATGCTGGTATATCGGACACACCAACTTTGTCGCCCTCTTATACAATAAGAGGTTTTCAGTATTTTTGTGGCAGACATCTTTGTTACCTTGATGAAACAGTGCATAGACTTTTCTTCCCGGTTTTCCTAATTTTCCTGACAGCGTAACATTATTTTTATTCATATTACGCCTTTTTCGAAATTTTGCGCCCCTCAAGTAGATCAGCTAAATTGGTAGAATCATTCTCAGGTTACCAACGAACAGTATTTTTTAATATTAATTAGTCATTTTTATGCACAAGTGAATAAATAATACTGTACAAAGGACGTCTTAATGTTTTATGTATTTTAGCAAAATTAAAATTGAAACTGAGAGCCAGCACTTTTCGAACATCTTTTACGTAAAGACAGTCCCCCAAAACGCCCGCCCGTCACCACTTCCTAGTGTTTTAGCTGGGAGCAATTGACCTTAAGGTAGTACAGGGATATGGCAGATAGATACAACTTAGAGAATAAACAAAATAATAAAGAAAAACTTTCGTAAATACATACAACATGTAACAGTAAAAACGCAATACCTGGTGTCATTGTACTCATAATTATGAACAACTTTTAATTTGGGACCAACCCTGAAGACCTAAGTTATCGGAAAATTGCAAACGTCGTAAAATTGAAAAATATCGCGTGAAATTGTAAACTATTTTTTCTCAATAGGACACGGATATATTTGAAACTATTGATTATGAATATTAAAACGATTTTTTCATAAAATATCGATAGAAATTATAATATAAAAAGATTTATTACTATCTTAAAAGGAATCTGCAATTTTTCTGTGACATACACTCATAAATATATGTTATACTATACATATGTTATTACATATTATACATATACATATAGGTACTTGTGGGTAACCAAAACTACCAATGTTATTGAGAAAAACGAATGAAACCAAGCATCGCCGTAGTGATTGTTCCATTTAAAAAATCTTTTAATTTACTTAAGTTCTTATTATAGAAAGTTACACGTACCGAAAGCTCTGGTTTGATTATTTACATACACATAATTTTTGCTTTATCAAATCTATAAAAAATGACGAATATAAAAAGTTTCAAAGATGAGTGAGATGAGTGGGGGCTTATGATGTCACGGCGTGGTAAAAATAGTAGCACGAAGTGACGTTACATGAGTTTTCAACGCACTGCATCGTCTTCGTTTTTTGTTTACGTGACAAAAGAAAAAATACGATTCCAATATTTTTTGGAAATCTATCTGACGGACTAATTAGATTTTTGTAGTCTACTACCCTATTAATTGTCCTGTACCAACATCATTATCCAACAAGATCAAAAGCATTAACAATACATCAATAGCTCACAAAACCACTTAATTGGGTGCCTGCTCCCGACAGAGTATGAATCATTACGTCTGCCAAACCAACCCAGTTTGCTTCGTTGGATAATAATGATATTCTGTTAATTTGTTAATTATCACATCGGCAGCTCATTAAGGGTGCGTTTTAATAAAAAAACGAGCGAGGATGCGTAGCGAGGGATATGTGCAATGCATTCTATCAGCTTCTATGACAAATCGTTTCAAACGATGCGGTTACCGAATAGGTAGCTTGCCCGTGTCGGTAAGGCGTGCTCAATCTCTGTCCACTTTTGAAACGAAAACGATTTACAATTAGTCAAAATGTAGACGATTTACTAGAAGCACTTTTCAATCACATAAATTTTGGTCTTCATAGAATGTTTATTACTGATAGAAATATGTCAATTTGTCTAGAGCCTCTAATATTTTGATATTTCAACAGTCATCGCAAAAAGAGCCACCATATAGGTCCCATTAAATGCCAGACGACAATACACCAGACCAAGGCAAAGATTGTGCAAGAGCAACCCTTGGCTTTCTTTGGAAAAAAGTGGCCCTTGCTAGTACTGTATAAAATTGATTGAGTCAGGCGTTACTTTGCGGAAATCCATTTTAAATTTGAAAATGCAAATAATATATCTAGTTTTAATTTCCGCGAAAATTAATGGGTTGCCGGTATGCACCTCCCTCCCGCCCGCTATATTATGCACATGCAAGATTACTTGGCAAATGCAAGGATTTTATGCACATGCAGGAAGGCACCGGTCGGTGAGTCAACACGTCCCCTGAGGATGCCTCGTGGAGAGGCGAAACACGTGTCGGTATTGGTGTTGGGTTTTGCTTTGCCTTCCTGCATGTGCATAAAATCCTTGCATTTGCCTTGTAATCTTGCATGTGCATAATATAGCGGGCGGTTTATCAAAAAGGAAGAGCGAGACCTTTTCCCAGGATTGGAACAAAAAAAGCTAGATAGACAGATATCGCTGATATAAAGTCACTTGTCGCTCTTAGAGCCCATTTCCACAGCTCCGCTTCGCCTCATCGCAAGACAAGATCTCAGCTTCCTCGCAAATCTCTAATGAAAACGGCCCCCTTCTCTAAAATTTCTCCCGCTCTGGGCGGAGCGGAAAGGAGTGTCAGACTCTTACTGACTAAAACCCACCCGTATTTCTCCTAGTGCCTTTCGCTATCCAAGGCCGCGGTGACTCTTTCGAACAAATTCCGCAACCATGAAAACGGACCCTTTTTTTTTTTTTTTTTTTTTTTTTTTTTTTTCTGGATGGGAAATCATCAAATGACTCCTCCCGCCCTGGGTGGAGCGGTAGGGAGTGTCAGACTTTTACTGACTAAAACCCACCCGTGATCCTTCTTGTGCCCTATGCGTTCCAGGGCCGCGGTAACTCTTTCGAACAGATTCCGCAACCCTAGCAGGCACCGACCCTATGGGGTCCCGTCGTTGGTGCTGACGGCTCCTTCGGCGCGCGTGGAACACAACGCGTCGTCGACTCAACCTGGTATCGGACGGCGAGCCACCCACGCTCACCGTCCCCAGGCATCAGCCACTGCGCAATAGCACAGCGGCCGACTTGTCTCTGGAGGGGGCCGAAATGGGACCATTACTGGCACTCCATCTCAGCACCCTCCCGAGCGTTGGGAGTCGCAGCACCCGCAGCAGAAGCGGCAGAAGCGGCGACGGAAGCCGCGGCGGCGGCAGAGGCGGCGGCGGCGGCGGCAGAGGCGGCGGCGGCGGCGGCAGAGGCGGCGGCGGCGGCGGACCTCTTGCCCTTGGTCGGGGCGGATGGCGCGCAGGCCCTTCCCCCAGCCCAGTGCTCGGCCGGCTTGCCAGCAGCCGCACATGCACTGCAGTGCGGCGTGGCCTCGCACGAGCCGGCCCGATGACCGGGCTGACCACAGCGGAAACAAAGTCCGCTGCGGTCCACCTCCGAGGGGCACACAGCTCCCGTGTGGTTGCCCACATGGCAGCGGTAGCACCTCAGAGGCCTGGGTTCCAGCAGTTTTACCCGCGCAGACACCCATCCCACCAAGAGCCTTCGGCCCTCCGACACAGTTCTGGCCGCCGTCACGGGGCAGCTCACCACAAGGGTTTGCATGCCCGTGTTGTCAGGCCGGAGGGTGCCCGCCTTGACGAGCTCGGCAGAGCACCCCCCAGTCCTGGCGACGGCGGCCACAACTTCCTCCTCCGTCACGGAGTCATCCAGGCCCACTATGCGCATGTCAATGCGCTTAGTCGGCCTGGACACCCGGACCTCGTCCGCGGGTAAGACCGCCCTCAGCCTTTCGGCCAGGGCGTCCGCGAACGGGCCACTCTCCGCTCCGGCGAGCTCGAGCTTCCGGGCACCGGTCAAGGTCCTCCTGACCCCGATGCCCCCGCTGATGCCCAGCTCTTGGAGGCTCACCGCCTCCTTCGCCCGCTTCAATACGGCGAGATACGTCACGCCCCTCTGTTCCGCTTCCGGCTGCAGTGTTAAAACTACAGCCGCGGATTTCGGGGCGCGAAGCCCCGCCGCAATGGCGTTGGCCTTCCGCCGCTGCTTCCTCGCCTTCTTCCTGGCCGTCTCTTTGGCCCTCCGCTTCTGGCCAGCAACCTGCCACTCGGCCCCGGCCGCAGGAGGGTCCGAGGGTGGGGGTGGGGGCGGCTGCGGCACCACTGGCGCTGCAGCCTTAGCCGCTCTTCCCCGAGCCTTCCTCCCACCCCTCTTCGCCGGGGCCGACTTGGTCGTCGCCGGCGTCGCGGCCGCCGGCGCCACAGGCGCTGGCGCTGCTCCGCCCTTGGCCTTTGCCTTCGCCTTGCCGGACGTTCCCGGGCTGGCAGCCGCGGCGGCCGCGTACGAAGCCGCCTTCTGCTGCTGGCCCGGGGCCCTCTGAGTCGCCACTGTTGCCGCTGTTGGGGGACGCCGGACCATGTCCTCCAGCATGGAGAACTGCCTCCGGAAGGGAGCCAGCTCCTGCCGCACCAGGTCCCGCACCTGGCTCAGCACTCGGCCCCCCTCCGGCGCTGCCGGACTCAGTCCCCCTCGCGGCTCCACGGAGGCCGCTCTGGCCATCCCCGCCAGGTCCCTCCGGAGCGACTCATTCTCCCGAACGAGTCGCTCCGTAAGAACCGCGAGGCGGGCGACCTCCGCCCGCAACTCAGACGCCTCTTTGGCCTCCTTTGCCCCGCCGACGTTGGCCGCCGCTGCCGCCAGGATGGAGGCTTTGGCCGCGCTGATGGCCTCCCGCTTCGAGGACTGCTTCCTCTTGAAGGCCACAGCGCGGATCGCGGCCTCCACGACCTCCGCAAACTGGGCCCTCTGGTCCTCATTAGCGGGAGGCACCTCTCCCGGGGGCTCCGAGTCGTCAGAGTCGAGAAGAGGCGGACGAGTAGAGGGAGCCCCACGACCGCTCCCTCCAGGGCAACGCCCCTCCTCCACTAACCTCTCGCCCCGACGCCCCGCCCCCCGGGTAGAGGGAGCCAGCCCCCTCCCTGCCTCACTGCTCCTGCCCCGCCTAGCGGTGGGGATTTTGCGGGCGGAGGCGAACTCGCCCTCGGAGGACGACTCCTTGTCATCCTCCCGTCTGGGCCGCTTGCGGAAGAACCTCACGCTCTCCGCAGCAGCCCCCCCTCCCTCGTCTCCAGAGCCCGCCGAGCTGACCGTTACTAGGTCTGGCGCGGAGCCGGAATCCGACTCCGCACCACCCCGGCGCTCAGGCGAACCCTCCTCTACGCAACCGTACGCCATCAGCTCCTTAAAGGAAGCGGACTCGGATGACGACGATTGGGAGCCTCCTCGGCTCGTGTTGCCACTGGCAAGCGGAAGGCGTTTGGTGCCCACCCCAGAGTACGGAGGGCAGCCCGCCGAAGCGGGGTGGGATTCCCCGACCGCTGAGCAGTCGGGACCCACCTGGGGACTCATTTTGCATTCGCCTTTTTTCATTTTGTTCCTTTTAAGGGTGCGGTCCCTATTCGCTCCGCCCCTTCTCAGGGCCCTCTCCTCACCTCACCTCTCCACCCGCTCGCTGCTCTCACAGTCACGTCTGATGATCAGACGCGTACCAAAGAGCAGCGAGCAGGCGTGTGTCTCTCTTGGTCTGGTCCCTCACTTGCGACCTTCCGGCATGAGTGGCTCTACCGGGAAAGCTCGCAAGATCATTGGGACGCTCAAGCCCCACCACGACGACAACGTGGAGACACATTCGGTGGGGATGAAAACGGACCCTTAGGGGCAATTAGTGGTAATTAAATGTTCAATGATGTGTGCAACGTTGGGGTTAGTGTGGTCTTTGACTGGGCAAGTTTTGGTGGCCGGGCTTTTTGATTCGGACGAGAAAATGGGAATATTGATTTATTATAGAAGGTTTTTTAGGGTTCCGTAGTCAACAAGGAATCCTTGTGGTTTCGATCTGTCCGTCTGTCTGTCTGTCCACGGTTTTACTCAGAGAATATGAGGACTACAACGGTTGCTTCTGGAAATGTGGAAAAATTCACAGGAGTAAGAAATATTCTGAATTTAAAAGGAAAACTAGCACGGCTAAGAAGGCTTCACAAGTTACTGACTAATAGTCGATCAACTAAAAAGAAGTACTCGGTGAAGTATAAAGAAAATTTACGTTCAAATTACTTTGAACATATGGAGGTACTCAAATAGATAAAGGTGTGTTTTATAATTCCTTCTTCAGTTACCATCGCTCTTTGTGGGTCCATTTTTTTAGACATTAAACCTACAACTCAAACTAGTCACAGTATTCAACAACCAAAACAGTTTTTAATTAAGTTCACATTATTATGGGAAACTACGGAACCCTATATTGCGCGCAGCCCGACACGCACTTGGCCGGTTTTTGAATAGGTTAAAAGTGTTAACTGCGAACCGCACACCCCTTTTTTTGCAGCATATTTAGCAAAAAAAATGTATCGAACCTAAATAGAAGATCAAATATTATACAATTCAGTATATACAACGGACACACAAGTGTAGGTACATACATAATCAGGAAGTCGGCATATAGTCGGTACATAAACGCAGTACTCGTTAGCAAAAGTTTTTTAACGAGCACACAAAGTTTTTAATGGACTCATAGCGCAGAGCTGAACGTGAAAAATAATTAAATCTCGATATTGAGACAGAACAGGCTTTAATTTCATTGTTGAACTAGCTTTTGCCCGCGGTTTCCATCAATATTTCCATAGATCCTATAGCGTTCCAAGTTTGCGGAATTTGGTCGAAAGAGTCACACGGCGCACGGGTGGGATTTATCGATACTAATAAAAAAAAGATTTGTATTTTTGTATGTAACGAATAAACTCAAAAAGTACAGGACCAATTTCAAAAATTCTTTCACCATTAGAAAGCTACTAAAAATAATAAATCTATATACTAATATATAAAGCTAAATAGTTTGTTCGTTTGCCTGAACGCGCTACTCTCAGGAACTACTGGTCTGGATTAGAAAATTATTTCGCTGTTAAATATCCCATTTATCGAGGAAGGCTATAAGCTATATCATCAGGTTAAGACCAATAGGAGCGGAGCAGTCATGAAAAATGTGACACAAACGAATTTGCGCGGGTCAGCTAGTAGTGAATAATTGGTAGTTAAGCACTTTCAAATGACCCAGTTTTAATCAAAACAACGAACTAACCAAAACGATTCATATTTTCATTCCATCCTCATCCTCCACAAAAAGTACATTAGACTTGGTTTAATAAAACGGTATTCAGTGATTAATGTCCACTGTTTCCCCGCGTTCTAAAACAAGACATTCACGACTAAGCGGTGCTCTAATGGATAGCAAACAATTCTTTCTTTCCATCAAGAAAAACAACATCGATTATGGTGCGAAGGATGATGGTACGACGTAGTAATACGAGAAGATACAGAAGGTCAATTCCGTACAAGGAATGAAATGCACGCACAAATAGACCGGCTTTACGAACAGAAATGCACTAGCGACGGACATTCGTTTAACGAGAGAAAATTGTGTATTGATAATAACAGTCGCACGTGCATCTTCGTTAAGTAACGCTTACCGAGGTCGGACAATAGATGGGTAACCTTCTTAACGCTGAAATTCCACCGTTTGTCGGAAATCAAACTAAGGTCTGGCTGTCATTTGTAGATAACTTACGTTTTCCACATTTTTGACGACACGGTTGGCGCAGTGGTTGAGCGAATGGCTGCTGCGCTACGTATCGTGGGTCCGATTTTCACACGGAACAAATATTTGTATGGCCTACAGATAGTTGTTCCGGGTCTGGCTATTTGTGTATGTGAGATTGTATGTTTGTAAACGCACCCACGAATCAGGAGAAATTCCTAGAGACTTCTAAGACACGAAAGTTCACGCCGACAGTTGGCACTTTAAGACATGCCTATTGAACTTGCCCTATTGGTGCTAACTGGTGCTGAGAATTTTCCAGTCCTTCATTACCCAGCCCTGGTGCACGAAGCACTGGTGTCTCGCTCTACTAGCTGACCTTCTTCACCCACCTATCTGTGGCTTACAATGATTCACTTAAAATGTTTTCACTAAAATGAGCGTTTAAAAGGGCTGTTAAATCCAGGTTTTTAGCGGACATGTTTAATTATTTAAGTTCTATATACTATATTCTATAATAATTTGCGGTTCATGATAGTTTTCCAATTTATAATTATATTGTTGGTCAGTAAAATAACTACAAGAGATTTGATCTGATCAAATAGATCAAAAACTTTTAATTTTTTGCTTTTGGTTTTTCCTTTACTCGTACCCTGATTGGTACAGGGCGGTATAAAAATCCTAGCTTCAAGAGGTTTTTTCTCCAAAACGCAAATCGTTGATGTAGCTCGAAAATCTGCCCAACTTGAATGGGTGGATTACAGAAGGAAGGCATGTTTTTCACATGACCAGCTGTGGGTACGTAAAAAACAGAATGGGGTTCTGAAACAAAGCTACGGCAGATCACAAAGAAGATGACAAGCCGACCTGTGGCCGTATTACGAAGTGCCAATGCCATCATGATTCGTGTGAGGGAAAGAGATAGTGCTATTCGTTTTGTGTAACTCCGTCTCTCTCTGACACAGAAATCATGATGGATTTAAGGCGGTACCCTGACCAAATAACCTTGAGCATTCGTTCCCTCTTCGCCGCACCCGCAAGATTCGTAGCGATTACGCTCAGATTTTATAGTAAAATCTATATAACGAGGGTTCGTCAACAGTGGGTCGCGACATCGGAAATAACACTCACAAAACTTTCGTTAACACTTTTAATTACTTACTAACACACACTGAATACAAAATAATCAAGGATGCCTGAGATATGGCTCGATTAATAATTTAGGAACGCGGGAAGTTTAGCGTGGAGTAACGAATGTCTACTCAGTTCGCCGGACCGATTCAAAGTGACCGCGCTCAACTGTCGCCGCACACAGCCCTACCCCAGCTACAGGTTACTCAACCTACTTGTCAACGTCTGTACCTGTCAATGTCAAATATCCGATTATACTTCCGAATCGACTATGACTCGATTATTCACTTGGTGTTGTCATTACTCCACGCTAACCATCCCCAAGTTATTACTTGACGTTCCCAAACGTATGCTGTCAAATCTAACTACATAGTTTCTTCAGTGAGTGATAGATGGCGCTGATCCAAATCGATTGATATGCGTTGACGCTTCGACACGGCCGTCCTGATAATCACACGTCCTCGTGTGGAGTACCTGGCGGGAAAGAAAATTCTCGAACAGTACTCATTCTAGTCGTTCGGCCATTCCTGGCTCAAGTAGAAAAGGTATTCTGATCAAAATTATTACAGGTTCTAATGCAAACCCCAACAAACAATTTCTCTCAAAGCTGACATGTCAAACAACACCCATACCAATTCACATAATAGGAAACTCATTAAACTATTACAATGCTCATACTCTGACCTCCATCCGGTCTTCATCATCACACTTATAACCTCCATCCGGCCATAAGCATCAAACCAATCGACCTCCATCCGGTCTTTAACACGTAACCTCTATCCGGTCACTAACACAATCAGGCAACCTCTATCCGGTCACCACCACATGTAACCTCCATCCGGTTACAAACACAACAGGCAACCTCTATCCGGTCACCTCCACAAGTAACCTCCATCCGGTTACAAACACAACACCATCAAGATAATCATTTCGAGCCTTTATCAAGATAATTCTTAAAGTAGGTTTGTTCAACATGTTACTTTATTTTTCCTATAACGTTACAGATTATAAGAAAACTCATACTATGCCATGTACTCTAAATGTTAAGTTGACTACTTAGTATTCAACTAGTCTTGTCAGCGTCATTATTTTCGGCATGGCTAGTCTCGTCATCGTCACCTACGTGCACGTCAACGTCAGTTATTTTTCGCAGTCAGTCATGTGCGTACTTGTACGTCCGGGCGGAAGAAAGGGACTTCAAAACGTAACGGTCACCATCAAGAACCTCGATCACCCTAAACGGTCCCCTGTATTTCGATTCAAGTTTCGTCTGGTTTCGCTCCTCATTTTGCAGCAAAACAAAGTCACCTACAGAGAATGATTGAACCTTAGCCTTTGTAGAGTCAAACCGTTTCTTGTCATAGGCAGAAGTTCTCTCTATGTTCTCTACAGCCATCTCCCTCACCTCAACGATGTTAACCTGAGGCTCTTCATCATTTGCCGTCATAATATCAATGAGTCTAGCAGTCTTACCAATCAGCAGCTCAAGAGGACTAGCTTTCGTGACTCTACTTACAGTACAGTTGAGAGCAAGCTGAACGTCGGGCAACGCATCTTGCCACGAACGATTGCTCGTCTCTACAGCAGTGAGCATGTTTTTGAGCGTGCTCATTACTCGCTCAACCTGTCCGTTGGCACGAGACCTACCTGTAGCGATCAAGTGCAGCTTGATATTAACTGAGGCACAGTACTCCCTGAACTCCTTACTGGCAAAGCAGCGTCCTTGGTCGGCGATCAAGCACGATGGAGCACCGAAGATAGCGACACTAGCCTTCAGCGCTTTGATGCTGCTTGCTGTATCAATGTGCAGGGTGTGATGCTATCAGAACAAAATCGTACTCCTTTTTGTCGTTTTTGCCACTCAACTTCCCGGTAGCATTGACGTGCAGTGTGTGCCATGGTATAGCTACCTTTGGAATTGGGTGCATCTCCGCCTGGATCTTACCTGAGTGCGACTTTGAGATCTTACAGGTCACGCAGTTCTCTACAAATTTCCTCACAAACTTCGACATGTTCTCGAACCAATAGAGGTCGTAGAGTTTTTCCAGCGTTTTCTCCCATCCCAAATGCAGTAATCCCTCGTGGACGTTATTAACCACGTACCAGCGAAATTAACGGGGAACAATAGGTAACCAACGATTCTTACCATTTCGTTGCACTTTTCGGTGCAGGACACCAGATCGTCGCTCGTAAGTTTTGGCAACATCAGCAGGGAGCTCATTGTTATCGAGGTCAGTCAAGAGCTTTAAAATTTCAGGGTCCCGTTGCTGTTCCATCATCAGCCAATTTTTTGAAAGCTCTGCGAGGTTTACCTCCTTTTGTACTACCGTCTCACTAACCTTATTTTTAGTTTCAGGTTGCGGTAACGGGTTCCTGGAGAAGAAGTCAGCGTGGCACATGTGCTTACCTTCACGATGGACAATGTCAAAATCGAACCTTGCAGAAAGGCCCACCATCGGTGAACACGCGGCGTCAGGTCCAACTTCTTGCGCGTGGACTGCAGAGAATTACAATCGGTGACTACTCTGAACTTGCGACCGTGGAGATAACGCCTGAAATGCTTTACAGCATTGACCACCGCGAGGGTCTCAAGTTCATATGAGTGGTACCTCGATTCAGCGTCAGTCGTTCGCTTACTGTAATAGGCAACTGGATGTAGCTTACCTGCTTTTCTTTGCAGTAAGACCGCACCGTAACCAATGGCACTGGCATCAGTGTGGACTTCAGTTTCAGCATCGGGGTCGTGAATCATGAGCACAGGCTCATTTGTGAGAGCGGCTACAATCTTCTGCCTAACTTCCTCGTGTTCCGGCTTCCAGGTCACCTTACCATTCCCAGAAGTCAGAGCATATAACGGCGCCATCACCTGTGAGAACCGTGCCACAAACTGGCGAAAGTAAGATGCCAAACCAATAAATTGCCGTATCTGTGTCACAGTCTCAGGCGGTGGTAGAGCCGTCAATGCTTCGATTTTACGCGGGTTAGGACAAATCTTCATCGGTTACGTGTCGGCTGACGCGGTAGGTATACCTGTAGTGAAAGACTTCTCGAAGGATTGCAAGATACTAACTCTGCTCTACGATCCGCCGGTACGTCAGTATCGATAGAGCTCCAGTCAATTTCAGTTCGCTCTACCTCACAAGAAGCAATAAAAGGATACCTAAAGATCTTAATTCGGTCAGTAGTCATTTGAACAGTCAAACCATGTTCCAGAATCTCACGTCCAATCATAATACCATAACGTAGAAAATGATCAGGCAATACATGAAAACGAATCTCAATACTAATGTCATCGATCTCTACCAAAGCCAAAATCTGTAACGTAGAGTTAATGGAAGTCTGCCCTATCCCAGTCATAGTCACAGTCTCATCAATACGCTTTCCTTTAAATTTACAGGCTACAGATTCTTTAATTAAGGAACACTCGGCACCAGAGTCATAATGAAATGAAAATTGCTCACCGGAGTGACGTAGAGTCCCAGTCGGCGCGTTCAGGAGGCACAGGTCAACCCTCTTTTCATTGACAGGCTTGGAAGACCCGGAGTCGGCGCTGCTCTTCTCATTGCGCCGTGGGCAGCTCGATGCGTAGTGACCTTGCGCGTGGCAGTGGAAGCAGGTGATCCCGGATGCATGAGACTTCGCAGTCGATGAACCCCTCCCGTTGCCATTGCTGTGGTTGTGGTGCTTCTGCGATGCTTGAATATCCTTTTTCACGTCCTTGCGGTAGCGTGCACAGATTTGTGACCCGGCTTGCCGCAAATATAACACTTCAGAGGCTTCACAGTACTATGCGCTTTGTACCGCTTTTCAGGGGCATCGCGGTCATCGCTAGGTAGCTTTCTCTTCATAAAAGAAACCGCTTGCAGCTCTTGCTGTAGCTGGCCACGTGTCTTGCAATAAAAAGTCGCTTAAAATCGGTCCACGTCATCCCAGGATACGACACGGTAGATAGCCAGGTAGCAGCGCCTCCCTTCAAGGTGCGGCTTAGAGTGACCATAAGCGGGGCGCCATGTTGGTCTTGGTCCGTCAAGCACATCTCTGCAGTCGTCACCCAAGCACGTGCCTCCACAACTTGTTTTTCAGGATCGAAATCCGGTAAACGAAAGCCATGTGACGACGAAGTAGGTGTTTTCATAGCTTAAATCAACGTCAGAAAATTGCGGTTTTGTTGTTCCAACAAACGCATCCATTTTTCGTCGCTAGCGTCTTCATTTTGAACACGTGGGCCGTCGTGGTCCAATCCCATTTCTGATAACGAGGGTTCGTCAACAGTGGGTCACGACATCGGAAATAACACTCACAAAACTTTCGTTAACACTTTTAATTACTTACTAACACACACTGAATACAAAATAATCAAGGATGCCTGAGATATGGCTCGATTAATAATTTAGGAACGCGGGAAGTTTAGCGTGGGGTAACGAATGTCTACTCAGTTCGCCGGACCGATTCAAAGTGACCGCGCTCAACTGTCGCCGCACACAGCCCTACCCCAGCTACAGGTTACTCAACCTACTTGTCAACGTCTGTACCTGTCAATGTCAAATATCCGATTATACTTCCGAATCGACTATGACTCGATTATTCACTTGGTGTTGTCATTACTCCACGCTAACCATCCCCAAGTTATTACTTGACGTTCCCAAACGTAAGCTGTCAAATCTAACTACATAGTTTCTTCAGTGAGTGATAGATGGCGCTGATCCAAATCGATTGATATGCGTTGACGCTTCGACATATATAAAATCAAATTTTCGAGTTTAATAAAAAATAAAACTAGCAAAATGT
This sequence comes from Hecatera dysodea, assembly GCA_905332915.2. Taxonomy (NCBI): domain Eukaryota; kingdom Metazoa; phylum Arthropoda; class Insecta; order Lepidoptera; family Noctuidae; genus Hecatera; species Hecatera dysodea. The sequence continues at coordinate 16,884,747 of HG995305.1, forward strand.
TTATTATTAAATTACCTATCCATTACTTTAAGTAGCAAACCAAAATAATGGTTACTTTACGAGGAGATGCTTTTTATAAATAATTATTTCTCATTTCTGTCGTTTCGTTGCGGCTCTATAATTAAACATTGCGACTTAAAAATAAAAAAATAAAACTACCATTTTGGAGTCAAGATTATGTAGAAATTTAATGTATTTTTTATTTATTGATATTTCTAATGGATAATGAGAAGATGGCTCCTAAAAACTACACAAAAAACGGCTACCGCTGCGTTTTGCACGGGGACGCGCCTTAAGACGTCATAATAGGTCGCCTGGATGTCTAAAATTGATTGAGTCAGGCGTTACTTTGCGGAAATCCATTTTAACTTTGAAAAATTCCGATTTTTCAAAGTCGTCGTTCGTTAGTCGTCGGTCGTCGTTTTTTTTTTTTTTTTTTTTTTTTTTTTTTTTTCATTTTTTTTTTTTCATTTTTTTTTTTTTTTTCCATTTTTGCCTGGATATCTTCCTAAAGAATTGGAAAATAGAAGTAGAAAATCGTGACCGTTGAACGGAATAGAGGCCTATGACCAGCGGTGGGGCAGTTCAAGCTTACTAACAATAACTTAATATAACAGTCGATTTTATTGGGGAACGTTCAAGTCAAGCTTAGGTCCATTTTTTAAGGATGGGGTTGGGGAATCATCAAATGACTTCTTCTGCTCTGGGTTGATCAGAAGGGAGTGTCAGACTCTTACTGATTAAAACCCATCCGTGTTCCTCCTAATGCTCTTTGCGTTCCAGGGCCGCGGTGACTCATTCGAAAATTCGCAACTCGAGGTTGGGTCTGGAGAAGGAATTAATGATGTACCTACATAAACAGAGTTAAGAAGTGCAATTTCCATATTTCTATGGAACGTTTACAAGCCTATTGCAGTTGATATCTTTCAAAAACACATCTAATTACCCTCTTTTTTTGGATGGCAAATCGTCAAATGACTTCTCCCACTCTGGGCGGAGCGGAAGGGAGTGTCAGACAGACTCTCACTGACTAAAACCCACCCGTGATCCTTCTTGTGCCTTTGCGTTCCAGGGCCGCGGTGACTCTTTCGAACAAATTCCGCAACACATCTAATTAACCTACGTTTTGAACTGCCGCTGACATAAATAACTTGAATTTGAACGTTTTTTTAGTACGAAAATTGGCCGTAAAACCGAACCTATCAAGTACAAAGACAAAAGAGATACTAAAGTACACTTAAAAAAATCTCTTACGTATACACGTCACGCACAGGAAGCCCCCACCTTGACAGCGTAGGTACCACAGAGTAGAAATAAAACAAACACTTTTAACGATATTTAGTTTCAGAGCAGGCTTTGCACTTAAGATTTTAGCTTTTAACGTGTCAAACGCAAAGGTTCTGCTTTCATTTTGTTTTACGTTTTAGAACCTATATGACGAGCCAATTATTCCGTTGTGAGAAAGTAAATAGGAATAAAATATAAGCCTATGTCAACCGGGGATAGTGTAGCTTCCCAACAGTCAAAGCATTTTTCAAATCGGTTCAGTAGTTTCACGAGCCTGTTCAATACAAACAAACAATCAAATCTTTATTTACTCTTTATAACATTATATAAGTATAGATAAATCATTCGTAGGTACTCTGAAATAAAAAAAATCATTGAATGGTTTTCACAGATGGAAATTCCAGAATACAGAGATCTATTCCAATTTCAATATTTGTGTACGTGAAGTAAAATGTTTAGCCAGAAAACAGTATTATTTAATTACGGCAAATGTTTTTGCAGCGCCAGGCCAGTTCACAGAAATCGCCAGCCTCCTGTTGTTTCAGCGGATAAATTGGAAACGATGTTTTGATTTCAAATATCGCTCACTTTGTTTTGGTAATACGCTGTTTGTGCTGCGAAATAATCCTATTATTTGGACTCACTACATAACCCGAATTGCCGAGCCATTCTGATGTCACTTTCACGGGGAACAAGCTCCGAAATGATTTTCTCGAACTTAAGTGAGTTTTTGCATAAAAAATATTATACATACAGACGAATTGAGAACCTTCTCCTTTTTGAAGTCGGTTAAAAAGGGAATACATAACTGCCGGAATCACATAGTGTACTTTTTAAAAGGACACTGACAATTTTGGTCCAAATTCGAGACTGATGTATCAGAAGTGAGCAGTTCTTGTACGCCTTATATCAGCAGAATATCTTATAAGAGCACCAAAGCTATAGCACCACTGTCATGATCATCATCATATCAGCCAAAAGATCTCCACAAAAGACACATTTGTACTGGACATACGCCTCTCCCAGGTAACCACAACAACCGGTCCTATGCGTATCACACCTATCAGCTACCCGCGACCCTCATCAGGTCATCGGTCCACCTTGTGGGAGACCTTCCAACACTGCGTCTTCCAGTACGCGGTCGCCACACCAGAACTTTTTGGCCCCATCGTCCATCTGTTCTGCGAGACATGTGCCATGCCCCCTGCCACTTCAGTTTGGCGATCTCTCGAGCTACGTCGTTATACAGTATGTTAACTAATAGAGGGCGTTCCGTTAACCCACAATAGTATAGCATCCATTTATGATTAAAAAAATATTACCATTCAAAAACAAAATGTTTTTTTTTTTTTTTTAATATTAATATATTCACTAAAAATGTTAAATAGATACGTTAAAGAAACACTCTGTACACGCGTACTTGCCGGTTTGGGCATTGCTACTACGAGTAGATACTATTCCGCGCTACAATTTTGATTTTAAACAGGATGTTTCGAATTTATTGTCTTTTTTTTTAATTCGGATTATTTTATGCTTATTTTTCTATTCTGATATTTTTATTTTAATCTATTAATGATATAGATTAACGAATTTAAGGGCCCTCTGTTATTACACATATTGTATTTAGTTCTCTTGCGGATATCATCATTCCTGATTCGATCACGCAAGGAAACTCCGAACATTGTCCTCTTCGTTGCCCTTTGGTTGAAGACTAACTTCTGCCCGCAATTTCGTTCGCGTAGAATAGTTACCAACCCCCCGATTCTTTGTGATATTGATTCGTTGGTGGGAGAAGTGGTAGGAGGCGCCCGACGTGATGGCACAGTGGTGGCATGCGCGTGAGCTGCACGCGGTACTGGACAGCTGTAGTTGTACTTTACAATATTACTTTATTTTTAACCGACTTCTAAAAAAGGAGGAGGTTCTCAATTCGGATGTTTGTATGTTTATTTTTTATTTTTATATTGTTTGTTCGCGCATAACTCCGTCGCTTGCCAACCGATTTGAAAAATTCTTTTTTTGTTGGAAAAAAAAGCCTCGCCTCGAGTTTGTTCCGCACCATTTTGTAGGGCCTTCCCCACGGGTCCCCGTCCAGAGACTCCAGCAGCTCTCTGCGAGCCAGATCCCTGGCCCGCAAGATCCCCGCTTGGAGGGCGGTCTTCGCCGCTCTGTACTCATCGTACAGCTCCGCCTCCCTGGCCTGCGCATTCGGAGGGCGAATGCGGAGCCGGCGATGCCTGGTGTACGGGCGACGCGCGGCAACGCACGCTTCTCTCAGCGTCGTCAGCTCGCGAGACCACCAGTACACCTGACGGCGGGCGCGTCCTGGTCGGACCCGGGGCATTGCCACGTCGCATATTTCCGACATGGTCTCCCGGAACCACTCCGCCTCATCGTTGATGTCAGCAGGCCTGTCCGGTGATGACACCCAGGCCTGCACGATCGAGGCTTCCAGGAGAAGCTCCCGGTCCAGCTGCTTCAGCGCCCACCGCGGACCACTCGGGGTCTGTCGGACTGGCGCGCTTGAGGTCTGGGCGGAGACGTCGAACCGGATATACCGGTGGTCGGAATAGGTCTCCACCTCCTCCACAACACGCCAGTCGACGACACGCGGCTCAGCGACTACGGCGACATTAATCAACCACTGCGCCATGCTCTGGTGCAACAGGTCCTGAGCAGCGGCGCAGTGGTTGATGTTCGCCTGGAGGAGGCGTAATGGAGCCGTTATTGGCATTCCATTACAGCCTCCTCCCGGGCCTCCTGTAAAATAAAAGTAACCTAAGTTACTTCTTATTAGATCAGCTACCTGCCAATAAAAATCCCGTTAAAATCAGTCCAGCCATTTCAGAGATTAGCCGGAACAAACAGATAGACAAATTTAAAAATGTTATTTTGGTGTATATATGTACCTACCGTATATAATTATTCATATATGCATGTAGTAAAAAGCAGTTATTTCAATATTGTAATATTGAAATAACTGCTTTTTACACAGACGCTCCAATTTTATTTATACATACATATGTATGTATGTATATATAGATGTATAGATAGAAGAAAATTAAACTTCTTAAAGGTACAGTCAACACCTCAAATTATGAGCAGTGATGGAGGGTTGACTGTTCATTACCCAATGTCGATTTCGGTCCACTTCAATCTTTACCGAATTCCAAAGTTCACGCGGCCATCTTTAATTTTGAAACGGACGTAGAATGGCCTTTCGGTTTCTTTGAAGTTCGTACAATTCAAACACGGGCCTTTGTTACTGTCGTTTTTAGATGGGACATATAAGATTCGTTGATGACAGTTAAAACGGTATACGTAGTTGGATGCTGTTTTTGGAACTGAAAGGAAATGTTTAAAATTGACTCCCATTTTTAACTACGCTACGTCGAGAACATGAGTAGCAGATTTTTTAGGTTCTGTCTGTTTGGCATTTGTATTTCATAAAAATGTGCCATATTCAATCTATAGAATACCTGCAGTCATACTTGAGCTGTGAAATTTGTTTGAAAGAGTCACTGCGGCCCTGGAACGCAAAGGGCACTAGGAACACGGGTGGGTTTTAGTCACTACGAGTTTGATACTCCACCCAGAGCGGAAGAAGTCATTTGATGATTTCCCATCCTTAAAAAAAATAATAAGGGAGTCATACTTTCATCGATACGTAACTCCAAAAGAGTAAATGTAATGAGTATTATTGAAAGGCTCGTTTGACACCGAATGATAAGAAATTTGGTCACTATCTCACCAGATGGTAAGCAATGACAACTGGACAGAAATATTTGAGTTAGAACCATGTTTTTCTAAGTAATCTTTCGTAGAAAAAAAACTAGTTTGGCCTCCAAAACTGACCCCATAACCAATGGCGTAACTATACCATCGCGGGCCCGTGGCCAATTCATTTAACGGGGACTTCCCAGTTTTATTTTCAAGAGCATAAGTTTATACATGTCACAGGAAAATGGCAACCTCCGTACGATTATAAAATATCTTAAGAGATTGTAAACTCTCGATAAATTCTCAACTGAACATTTGGAACACTTTTTTACGCATCAAAATTTAATAGTCTATAATCTCCCGATGTCATTCCGAGAAATTCCGCCGGATCTTGGAGACGCTCATCTTCTGCCGGGGCCCTCTCTGGTCGGGGCCCGTGGCATTTTGCCAGCCCTGCCGGGTGGCGTATAGTTACGCCACTGCCCATAACCAAAATGTATTTATCTTCGTTACAAGTCTGTACTGGGTCACAGAACTCCATATGTTTACCAAATTTCAACCAAATCGATCCAGTAGATTCTGAGAAACTTCGCTGATATAAACAGACTGACACAAGAGAATTTATAAGGGCTCCGTTTTTCATAAGGACGTCTGGAATTCCAACAAAAAAAAAATTAAAACCTTTGCTTTGATAGAGTGCGCACTTTTGTCTATGACTGTACAAGGTCAGCTGCAAACCATTAGTTAGCATCCCACGCGAATCACAGTCAACTGAGTAAACGGTTAAATTCCCGCTCAGTAACTTATAGTTTCCGACCACTTATTACGCGGTAGTCAGTAACATCACAAAGATATTGCTGTATACCGCGTTCCACCATTTGTCATGGTCTATTTTTTAATTATGTATTTATTGTATGTATGTATGTATCTCTTTTTTCTTTTATGCACCTTGTTTAAATTATTATTTTCTTTATCTATACTATAACGAGTAAAGATTTGTATTTTTGTATGTAACGAATAAACTCAAAAACTACTGGACCGATTTCAAAAATTCTTTCACCATTAGAAAGCTACATTCACCCTGAATATCAAAGGCTATATTTTATTCCCGCTTACGCTGCTAGTGTATTTTATAAATTGAATTTTAACATGTGATCCGCGAGTGTTTCCGTAAAATTTGGACCAAAGCATAATAATTACCTGTACAGGACCTTACAGAACACCAGCGCTGTGACATATTTTTTTGAAATATCGCAGCATATGCTGAGATAGGAACCTTTTTAGCCTCGCACATTAATCTGATATAGATAGCTTTTGTTAATTTATTTTACCAGTAGTGCTAAATTCATAATGGTCGATCATTGGTCGGTCTATGGTAGACCATTGACCGACCAATGATCGTAATACTTTTTGATAACCAAGCTAATAAAAAGAATGACTGCACAATGAGGTTCTAATGGAAGGTCACTTATCAAAGGAACTGTCAAAATTTTAGCAGATTACTGCATATGTCTGTCATTCATTTGTCATTATGTACGAGATTACCCTTCTATGCCATTTCTTTCAATGGAGTGTCAGTGGTTGACCATTGGAAAGTCATAATGACGCTTTTATATTAATAGATTACCAAACATGTCAAAATCAACCATTATTAAAATCAATGATAGACCATTCTGACACTATTGTAATAGCAGACCAGGGCCTCGAGTCTGCTCTGACATGTTTGGTAATCTATTAATATAAAAGCGTCATTATGACTTTTCAATGGTTTTCAATGGTTGAAAGAAATGGCATAGAATGATAATCTCGTACATAGTGATAAATGAAAGATAGACGTATGCGGTAATCTGCTAAACTTTTGACAGTTCCTTTGATCAGTGACCTACCTTTAGAACGTTGTTGTGCAGTAATTGCTTACAATAGCTTGGTTATCAAAAAGTATTACGAGATCATTGACCGACCAATGATCGACCATTATGAATTTAGCAGATTACGAACTTTTAGCAAAATGACAGTGGGATCGTGTTGGAATGACAAATTTATAAAAATACCAGACTTAGGGCCCTGTAACCACGCAACACGGTATCCGTTTGGCTAGACTGGATGTCAAACTTTCGGGATTTCCCAGTACCAGTACCGACTGTTATCATTAGACCGTTGATCTACAGATATCAACCAAGACCAATCGCTTATTTTTATGAAAGGAAACTTGTGAAATGTCTTCTCCCGCTCTTAACGGACTCAAAGGGAGTGACATACGTTGCGGAATTTATTCGAAAGAGTCACCGCGGCCCTGGAACACAAAGGGCACTAGAAGGATCACGGGTGGGTTTTAGTCAGTAAGAGTCTGGCACTCCCTTTCGCTCCACCAAGAGCTCTCCCGCTCTGTCAGTCATTTGATTTCCCATCCAGAAACAAAAAAAGGGTCTTTACCCGGAGCAACGCCGTGTCCTCGTCGAGGCGATCGGCGGCGGCCGCTGCGCCTACTCCGCCCAGAATGGGAGAAGTCATTTGATGATATCCCATAAAAAAGGCTTTGTCATACTCTCGTAACAAAATCCCACCCGTGTTCCTCGTAATGCCCTTTGCGTTCCAGGAGCCAACGACTTACCGTGCTGTCCAAGTCACAAAGGGGAGAAGACGGTATGTAACGAATGGTCACCCATCCACGAATTGACCTCGGAAAGCATTGCTTAACCTTGAAGATCAAGCATGCAAAATAAAAATAAAACAATTATTGAGCATCGATTGTACGTCGTCTGTACCTATTAGTAGTATAGAACTTAGTTTTATTTGGGTGCATCGTCCGCACGTATAATCAATTAATAAAACTTATATTAAACTTATATTTGAAAAGAGTAACTATGGAGTTTCTTGTCCGTGCTTCTCCATAACAATCTACTTTTTGCGAATGGACAACTAGAGTCGCTATAATATTTTTATTTTCAAAATGTTTTGACGTTCAGAAGTGCCTTTTAATGGTTTAGTTGAATTAAATCGATTGACTTTGATTATTTAGCGTAACATTGTGTCAAACTTTGCAAAATATTGTGATACCTCCCACGTTGGATTTACGTAATCGTATTGGCAAACTAATTTGTTTCGTGCTTGAGCCCAAAATGATATATTGCGACAGGATAACCCAAGAACACTGAATTATAGAGCCCACTGTGAACTGATTCTTAAAAGAAGTGCGATATATATTTTTTTTTTTCAAACTACTACTCTTGCATACCTATGTATGTATGTTACTTTTTACGCGCTTTTACGCGAGGGTGTCTGTTTGTTACTTTTTACGCTCAAAGCGCTAATAGGATCTTAACTGTAGGATTCTTCTTATCCTTATACAGGTCCCTAAGGATATAATTCACTGCAACACCTGGCACAAGTACAGGAACCGATCATTCTCGACAAGTGTCAACTTGCAACTGTCAGATTAACGGCTACCCTTTTTTTTCTGGATGGGAAATCATCAAATGACTTCTCCCGCTCTGGGCGGAGCGGAAGGGAGTGTCAGACTCTTACTGACTAAAACCCACCCGTGATCCTTCTTGTGCCCTTTGCGTTCCAGTGCCGCGGAAATTGACGGCTACCCTACCACCAATGTCCATGAGACAATGAATATACAAACACTACATTAATGAATTTGTACATAGACTTCTGCTATTGAAGACTTGATCAAGACGACTATTAAAGCTTAATCTGGACAAACAGAGGATTTTTATCGTCAAACCCCATGGTCGTATGTGTGGACTGGTTTCTAAAACAAAGTTATTGTTTGTCAGGTCTGTATCTCACCCATATTCATCATCTTCCCGCCCTTATCCCATGTTACTTGGAGTCGACGCAACACGTTTATTTCTTCCATTCTGTCCTGTCAGCCGTCACGCTATCACTAACTCCTTTTTCTTTCATATCACTCGTCACACAATCCATCCATTTTTTTCTTTGGCCTACCTCTCCCTTTCCATCCATCCAAATTTATATAAAGAAGGATGCCCAGATATGGCCCACCTCAGACACGTTTAGAAAGATAACACAAAAATATAAGTATTTTAAATAGGAATTATCCATCAAAGCTTTATCTCAAACTAAGACGCCGTGATCATAACAAATAAATAAGTCATTTTACTTATTATTACGCAACTTTTATTTTCACGTTAAGTTTGGGGTTGCCATTTTATGGTCAATTTAATTTAAATTCATATTTTATTTAATAAATCTAATCGATTACGGAAAAACTAAACGTTATTCAGTTTCAGTTTTTTAATCTGAGAAAACTGGCAGCCATTTTAGTTTTTTTTTAATGAAACCCACTTGACTTTTAGACCAATTATGTTCATAAATACCTCAGACCAGAGATACTATACTTTATAATGATAAAACCACTGTTTGGCTTTGCCGTAGTTAGATATGAATTAAATTGATAAAGACCAAAATCCGATGCAATTAATCGATATTTTTTTTTTATTTTTTTTTAATGTGCCGTGTTTGCAAATGAATAAATGATTATGATTAAATATGGCCATATTAGCCTTTGACAAATGATAGATTCGACATTAAACTACCTACTCAAGCTTGCTCCCAGCTTATCAAAGTGTCAAACAAGTATAAAAGGAGCTATAGCAGTTTACACTTAAAGAAGATTCCTATTATTCATAAGGTTCAAATGAGTTAATAACGTTGAAATTAATAATTATTGTGTTCAAATGATATACTTTTCATTCGAAAGTGGTTCAAAGTGTGTAGAATGAGTTTGTGACTGTGAAAAAATTAATGTCTTGAAAAAATTAAAACTGTTTTATTTCCAAATAGCGACTTATTTTACTAACTGGTATGTACTAGAAGGTGTTCATAATAACTTAAACTATAATCCCATAAACTATTTATCAGTGTTCACTGTAGGCCAAGGTTGTTCTAATATGTGGGCATTGTTCTTTATATTCATATACCTTATCTCACCCATATTAGCCTAGGAAAACCCTTCAAAATAATTTCTAACAATTTAACACATCACATTTATCCTCATAACACTTTTCCAAGTCGTAAAATACACGCACCCAATTCAAGTTTCACTCGGTAAAACTATAAATCTTTTCGTCCATTTGTCGAATTCAGTAATTTGTCAGTGTTGAACACAATTGAATCTTCAAAGACTTTGAATCTAGGAGTTGTCATCAATTTAACTGAAGAGAATCGTATTGAAAGGAAGTAGGAACGCTTCCATAATAAGGACAGTTCAGTCGAAAAGCACAATTGGATGTCACTTTTATATTTTCCATTGAAAACCGAGATTGGAATTGCCGAAGAAATATGGCAGAAACATGGCCCTGTTTAACTGACTTACGCTTGAGATGAAAATTCTTTATTTTCTGGATCGCTTAAAGTATAATGCCAAATTAATATGCGGAATGATGGCATTCCTGAGAGACGGGCGTTGTCTTAATAAACAGAAAGCGATTATCACGCGTATACGCGATTAACGTAATCATTGGGTCAGAAAAAACGAAAAGCGCAGTATCGACATGACAATGACCAGGTACACCATATAAGGGCCTGCGGATGGCGAGCTATGGGTGGCTCGCCGTCCGACAGCGTGGTCCACGCGCGCCTCAAAGAGCCTTCAGCAACGAAGACGGGGCCCCATAGGGTCAGTGCCTGCTAGGGTTGCGGAATTTTATTCGAAAGAGTCAGCGCGGCCCTGTAACGTAAAGGGCACAAGAAGGATCACGAGTGGGGTTTAGTTAGTAAGAGTCTGACACTCCCTTCCGCTCCGCCCAGAGCGGGAGAAGTCATTTGATGATTTCCCATCCAAAACAAAAAAAAAGGTACACCATATAAATAATGGCGATAATCGCGTATTCGGGCAATTAACTATTGGGATGACGATGTCGCCTCAGTCTTTCATTCTCATACGAGGCGCTGTAGAAAAAATATCAATCATCAATGAATAACTGTATAAAGTAAATTGTGAAAGGAATCAAACAAATTCGTAGAAGCTCAAAGTATTGATTTAAAAACTGTTCATCAGCGGTACCTACATTACCTACCCAAAAGTTCTGAAATGAAAAGTTTGAAGTTGGGTAGTAATTTGTCAAACTCACTTCAGTTTCATAACCTGTCAAAGTTCACCACTAAAGATTCCACTCTCAATCTAAAATATTCGATTCAAACTCAAAAACAAGTTCGTAAAATTTAAGCAAATAAGACGACGTCCCATCACGTCAGGCCAGTCCCAAAGCAATCAAAATCCAGGCCGAAACATGCCGGCGGAATTAAACCGTCGTTTGACGGCGACTTCGTGTTTACAGCCTCCATCTTGTTCGGCCGCCGAACAAGATGGAGGCTGTCACATCACAGAGATCAGATACTTAGGTACATGAGGAATATGTTGCGAGTACCTAAGATAAATATCTTAGGTAGTATGTAAAACTTCAGTAACTGTTTTCAATTGATCTCCTAAATAATTCCCGTTTTGATTTTAAAAGAAAGAAAGAAAAATATTTATTCAGCACATACATGAAACACGCACGGTACATGGTAAAAAAAAAAGAAAAAATAGTTATGACAAGAACTAAGTGTGTGTCTCACGGCTGCACTAAATAGGTCCATTTCAGCGATATGTCAGACAGACTCATGCTGTCTGACGCTGGTTTTCAAATGAACCTTTCAAAGGACGAGTGGCGGTTCATATGACTCCTTATAAAAAAAAAATATATAAATAGATATTATATATTATCGAAATACAGTAAATAATGTTATAGAATAAACAGATATAGTTGAGCGTGCAAATTATAGTAAAAAATAAAAACAAAATTAGGAAATATTATAAAATTCGTGTGATGTCCTTGTGTACGTGTAATGAGGTAATGAATACTAAGTTAATATACTATAGATAGGTAGGTAGGTATATATGGCAAACAGTAGTTTATTACACACAACTCTATACACATTATTGTAAGTACATACAACAAAATAATATGTGAAGAATGGTGTACTCGCACAGGGTAATCTCTTATTGAATAGTTTACACAGTGCGAGCTGTCAACTAGGCAATAGACAGTTACTTGGATTCCCTACTCGTATGCCAGTAGCTCGGCTCGCCTCAGCTGTTAGCCGCCCAGTCTCATGCGAGGTACAGAACACAAAAACAAATACATTATTAAAAAATACGCCTGCCATGTCAAAAAGGGAACAAAAAAATTAAAAACGAGATAATATATAATTCGGGGGACCTGTAAAGAACTATTCAAAGGAACCGTCCCCCGACTGCAATGAAAAGATTATGTTATGTATTTTGTTTTCTTAATTTTTTAGTGCAGTTTTTGACATATCAGGCGTGTTTTTTTATTTTTTTTTTAATCATTTGTTTTTTATTTCATACTTTTTTGCAAGCTTTAGACGATGACATTATATTTAGCCTAATTTTCATGAAAACAAAATATTTTTTTTTGGACTGGGGGAGCCATGGTTTGTACATATTTTCCAAAATTTTCTATAGCCTATGTTAACCGGGATTACTCAACGCTTCTAACGATACCATATATATTGATATCGGTTAAGCCGTTAAGAAGTTATGATGGAATAAAGAAACTCACATACATACATGCACCCTGCAAATATAACACTCCTTTTTTTGGGCAGTCGTGTAAAAAATACAGGTTCTACTCGCAACTGCCTGACTGAAACTAGCGAGCTACTGCGGAACGAGTCTGAACGATGCGAGTGTTGTCCTAGCTGCTGGCATGTGCGAGTTACTGTCATGCGAGCAGGCGAGTGAAAACAAAAAGAAAAATCTACAATGCAACTCGCACGTAACTCGTAAGATACGTCCATACGATGCCAGTTACTGCACTGCAGTTACTCGGCAGGCAGACTCGCACGATAGCTCGCACTGTGTAAACTAGCGTTACTTACAGGCAACCTTTGGATGCCCTGAACGATTTTTTACTAATTTATATGCTAATATACCCGATCTTCATTTTGTGATGTACCCTAGTCTAGTAGTAAGATCTAACTATCAACCTGTTACTGTAAAAAATATAAACTTTAACCTGCTCGCGAATTTCTTTGCCTAGTGATATATTCTCCTATTTTATTATCCTCACGAAAATAATTCGTTTCTAACCCAGTTAAGCTGAATAACAATTCATAGAATAGAATAGAATAGAATACTCTTTATTAATCATCATAATTATCATAATTCATCCATTCATTCATTCATTTCATAATTATTTACACATCGTTTCAAATAGCATAGCGTAAAATTCAACTACATAATTATCTACTTTAAACCACTCCTTGAAAACGCCGCATACTGCCTGCAAGTCATTATTTTTTATCATTCCAAACTCGAACTTATAAAATCGATTCCTAAACCGCAGTCCAACTTCAGCGTTGCTTGATAAGGATCCTTACTCGCATCCGGCATCCGGGAATTTAAAACGGGACTGAATTGACCTATTTTCCGTGATGCCACGAGTATCTGGAGCAAAAATGGTTTAACTGCCCGGCCTTATTCTAACAATCTTGTGGGTGCAAAAATTGTGGGTTTTATTCGCGGATTGAACTAAATATTGTGTAATTTGCTTGGTGATATGGTCTATGAAAATTCACAAGGAAATCGAATTTTTAGACATCTCTTTTATTGGATGGGGCAACATCGTATTTTAACTAGTAGCGCCCCGCGGTTTCACCCGCATAATTCCCGTTCCCGTAGAAATATGGGGAGAAAATATAGCCTATGTCACCCGCGGATAGTGCAGCTTCCAAACAGTGAAAGAATTTTTCAAATCGGTTCAATAGTTTCGAAGCCTATTCATTACAAACTAACAATCAAATCTTCCTTCTTTATAATATTAGTATAGATAAGCGTTCGCATTCACATCGTAGTAGTTAAGGAACCCCAATCTATATACTAATATATAAAGCTGAAGAGTTTGTTTGTTTGCTTGAACGATCTAATCTCAGGAACTACTGGTCCGATTTGAAAAATTATTTCAGAGATGCTAGCCCATTTATCGAGGAAGGCTATAGGCTATATATAATCACGCTAAGACAATAGGAGCGGAGCATCAATGAAAAATGTTGTTCTCAGTCTTATGAGACGTAGACGAAATTACGCGGGTGAGCTAGTGCAACGATATAACTCTAAATTGCACCCGTGTGGAGCCGGGGAGGGTTAGCTTCATCAGCAAATAATTATATTAATTTAGAATAGTAAGTACACGGCCCGCGCCTGCGGGGCCCGCGTGGTTCATTACGGCCCATTCGCTTTCCTAGAGAGGAGGCTTGTGTCCCAGCAGTGGGAACATTAATAGGCTGATTATGCTATGCTTATAAGCACACGGCATAGGCCATCTAGGACATGCGTGACTAGCATAGATGATTGGTTAGCAATATGATTAGGTAGTAAATAAGATAAATATTCTGTAAAATTAATGAATTACTGTTTTGCTGTAACTAGGTACAAATAAAGTTTATTCCGTTTATTCATCTTGAATACATATTAATAATATTTCTATAAAAAATAAAAAAGCATTTAAAAATAGTAGTCCACCGGTATCGGGAACAGGGTCCAAGCTACCGGCGGTCAGGGCTCCAGAGAGAGGAACCTCCTAACAATGCTAGCCGTGTCCAGAAGTACCGCTTTCTGGATCAAGCCTTGATCCAGCTGCCTAACGAGAGCCTCCTAAGGTGTTGGTCGAGGCTCTTAGCTATTAAGCCATTGGCTGACACGACTATCGGTACAATGATTGCTGAATCCACATCCCACAATTCATGTCGACAACCTCGCGACCCAAGTCAAGATCAAATAAAGTTTGTTATAATTAAAGTCTTCCGTTGTCGCTTAATTAATTCAGTTGCAAACTGTCAAAAACACGTCCAAGCTCCCTACATTCTATATTTTTTTACATTGACTGACGCTGAGATGATAAAATTATTAGGTATAGTAAATTGACCTGAGTACCAATTCTACTTATCTAAAACAGAGGGCTAAAACATTGTTAACAGATAGCGACTGAAATGCGAATATTATCGTTGCTTAAAAATTGTGTAAAATTAGCCCTCTGTTTTCACTTTACCAAACTATTTAATTTTGACGCAGGTATTTTTCATTAGGTAGTTTTAACTAATCATCCTTTAGCACAAAACCTCTGTCTACTCGAAGTGTGTGACATCTTTTCTCGCTTCAAAACTATTTTAGAGTACATCGACCCTCCCATTATTCCCTCCAGCATGTTCTACCTTTTACGGAAAAAACAAAATGTCATCGCCGCAAACTTTTCCCCGCTGTCGTGAAACAGTATCGTCCACCACAGAACATGGAGCCAGTCTGTGGACACAGCTAGATGCGTTGTCAATTACCTACCACCAGGAGTATCATTGTGGGTTCGTTGACCCTCACTGATATGCACACTTGTCCCTATAAATGGATGGCTCGTCACTATGGTAGGTTAGACTGGATATAAACGATAGAAAACCGGGTTTTGTGATGTAATTATCATTATAGTTCAGAACTTTCCTTGGTCTCTAGAAAAGTGGTCACTGTAGACAACCTACTACCTTAAACGAACTCTGTTGTTATTTAATAGGATAGTTGCATTAAAAATCTAATAAGTTCATCACTTAGATTTTATCGAAAAATATTGGAATTTTTTGCTTTATCAAATTTATAAAAATCGACGAAGATAAAGAACATCAAACATCTGAAGTGGGGACTTGTGACGTCACGTCGTGGTAAAAAATGTAGTGGGTAGTAACGTCGTTCGGACCTAACCTATCCGCCTTTTTAGCCTTTCTTTTTACGGGGTGAAATCCTCATGGATGTCCTCCACCCTGGGGCGAGTGGAGAGGTCTGTCAGGCTCTTACTGACTAAAACCACCCCGCATATGTTCCCGCAATCTCCGGCGGAGTTTTCCCAGTTGACAATTTATCGAGAGTTTACAATCTCTCAACATATTTATAATTTATTGTTTAAGTCCATAATGAACACATAGATTTTATTATTTAGTAACCATAGCCAACATTCAATATTTTATTATAACTATTGGCAACATTATTTTGGTCTTCCTGTATCCGTTCAAATTACTTGGAAAATGTGTCTGGATCATGGCGCACGATGTGCTCCTTTTAAAATTAGAAATAAAAAGTTATTTTCTATAAAATTAACGCATTTCATTTCGAACAATAATCGTATGCATTTTACAATTATCCGGTGACATTGACAAACGAATCTTGCGCTCAAAGCCTTTGGTGGACACGAATATTATTTTAGTACTAGGGATTATTTTAGTAATAGGGATTATTTTAGTACTAGGGATTATTTTAGTACTAGGGATTATTTTAGTACTAGGAATTATTTTAGTACTAGGAATTATTTTAGTACTAGGGATTATTTTAGTATTCAAATTCAAATTCAAATACAAATTCAAATATCATTTATTTCAACCCCTTAGGATCATATCATACATTATTTCATTCATTCTGTTACAATAAAAAAATAAAATTTTCAAAATCTATACTTATAATAAATCTGTAGAGAGGTCAATTCTGTACAAGGAATATATTTTCAAAATAACTATCAGGGGGTGATTAGTGATCGATACTGGTGCCAAAAATGCAATCAGTAAAATTTTTGTCTGTCTGTCTGTCTTTCTGTCTGTCTGTCTGTCTGTCTGTCTGTCTGTCTGTCTGTATGTTCTTTATAGAAACAAAAACTACTCGACCGATTTTAACGAAACTTGGTGCAATTATTCTTCATACTCCTGGGCAGGTTATAGTATACTTTTCATCACGCTACAATCAATAGGAGCAGAGCAGTGAAGGAAAATTTTGGGAAAACGGAAGAAGTCATCTACATAAAATTATCTAAAAAACATCCCGAAACAGCATGTCTATCTTTTGTCAATTTTAAACCGATCGGGCTGAGAGTTTCAAAATCGGGGGTAAAGTAACTATTCCACGCGGACGAAGTCGCTGGCAGAAGCTAGTAATAAAATAAAATAAAATAAAAATGGTTAATAATACGCCTGCCTCAGAGTCATTTGCTTGTTTGTCATTACATTAACCATACAACAATGGTTAATGTACTGACAATCAAACCTGTTCGCAAATACGCCCAGGATGGTGTTGGAGGTGGTCCGGAGCCTGCGCCCCAGAGATGTGCACCGCTTTCGCATCGTCGTGTAGAAACAGTCGACACGAGCGTCGGCGAACATCCCCGACGCGCTGCAGTGCCGGGGCAGCCCCAACAACACCCTGAACGCATTATTATACTGAACACGGAGAGCATTGTACTGCTTCTGGGTATATGACACCCAGAGGCCGGCTGTGTACAGGGACGTACAAAACGCTCTGAAAAGAGTTATTTTGACCGCCCCCGAGCAACGAGCAAACCTGCGGGCGACCATATTGGCCCTCACAGACAACGCTCTCCGCTCCCTATCGATGTCCGCATCGTCCCTCAAGTCAGAGGTCACAATATGCCCGAGATATTTAAACTGTTGAACTCTGTTTAACTTGATACCATTCAATCTTATAGGTGGTACAGAATCCGGGCAACTCCGACCCCCGGCCCGAAAGACCATGCATTCACTCTTTTTTGCGTTATAGAGCAAACCGTGATCCACTGCATAACGCTCGCAGATGCCCAGCAACCTGGACAGACCACACACTGAGGCGCTCAGCAGCACCATGTCGTCCGCGTAACTAATATTGTTGACACAAATATCGTCAATATGGCAGCCGACACGGGTGCTGCTGAGCTCCTCTATCAGAGCGTTCACGTACAGGTTGAATAGCTTAGGCGAGGTCAGCCCTCCCTGCCTCACCCCGCACTCCAACCTGTACGGTTCCGACAGAGCACTCGACCATCGAACGGTATTAGGGATTATTTTTGTCTCTAGTCGTTTCCATACTCTATGGTCCTCTATAATAGTGTCCATGGGAAGGGTCGCCGTGCTGTCAACACCACAGGCTTACCACGGGGTAGAATGCTAATCGTTATTGTTATTATTCGGCATAGTTTTGTCCGAATGACTGCGGCTGGCGTCCACACAAACAAGGTTGGTAGTTAGTCAGGAATTTTTCTGCACTTAATATTATAAAGAGGTAACGTTTATGAGTTTGTGAAGTTGTAAGGGGTAATCTCTGGATCTACCGGACCGATTTTCAAAATTATTTCACCAATAGAAAGCTACGTTATTGTGGTGTGTCATTGGCTATATTTTATCTCCGTATTTCCACGGGAAATGGAACAACGCGGGTGAAACCGCGGGGCGCTGCTAGTAGTTTATAAAATAGAGTTATTGCGGATTAATGTTTTGTCTACTCTCTAGTATATTTCGTGGTGACTGGTTTGGTTCTTTTGTAGTTTTTAGACTTCCGTGTGTCCCTTCCGAAACCCTTATAGCATACATATGTACATATATGGGTCTATCTGACTTCTGTTGCTGCTTCGAATGTAGTGGACAGTTTTTTTTTTTAATTTGATAGGTATACGTGAAAACCTCTGATACCAAAACGTGGAAGCGTAACAGTCACTCTTCGGGGGTGAATTGAAATATTACAAACAATGTGTTTTAAACTGTGCCGTGTGATAATTATATCAAATTACGTTTTAACCGGGACTTTGTACGGAGATATCCCGCTTTTTCCGTTCCCGTAGGAGTTTCGGATAATCCTCTCGTAGTGCTCTCCTACACTCCCAAAGAAAACTACATGCCAGATTTAAGCTTTCTTCGACCAGTAGTTTCTGCTGTGTGTTGTCTGTCAGACACTCAGTAACGGAAGAGTTTTATAAAATTGATAATAAAAGTACTCATTGTGAGCGACTCTGGTATTTTTGTATTATTTCAAATAAATATTTTTCACAAAAGTAAATAAACTTAATGCCTTTTTAAGTGTTCATGTTCAGAATCATCCCAAAATTGCCGCCTACTTAGATAACAGAATGATGGAACGTCACATTATATGTTTCTTTTAAATATCATGATAGCGAGCGAACCCTTGTCCAATCTCACGCCACGGCGAGATCGTGACTTTAACTTTTCCTCCCCCGAGACCATAACTTGCCGGGCATCCCGAAAACATGTGAGGAATTATGAATCAACGCCACTTTTGTAAATCTTGGCAAACAAAACAGATATGCTTATGTGGCCAGATTGTGCGATATTTGTTTTGCCTCAATAGTGGACGGTACACCGCTAGCCAAAATAAAATACTCATTACCTCTAGTCAACAATCATTAAATATTTTTAAAATACTTTCAACAGCTATGAAGTTTCAAAATGGACAGTTACACAGAGCATCCCAACGCTGACGTCAAATTCCACGTCTATACAGATACATTTGTTTAAAAAAAAAACGTTTTCTACAAAAAAAATACAACCGACTTCTAAAAAAACTCCGACATTCCGACGGAAAAACACACATTTTTGGTTGTTTCTGCGTTTTTTGACACCGAGATCCGAAATTAAAGTTTTTTTATTCTTTTCTGCTTGTTTTTAGAAGCAAGTTATATTTTTTGTTAAATACTTTTTTTTGTGATTTTCTCTTTTTAGTGGTGGCGTGTTATAAACTGTGCAAACAATAATCAAACATGCGATTTTTAACAATACCGGAAGATTTGCTATCATTTATTGAAGAGTTCCGTTTCCTATCTCCGTTCTTCATCAGATCTTCACCCAACTAGAAAGGGACCATCATAAAAAACTGTATACGATGGTTTGAAAGTATTTTGGGTAGTATTTCGACCTTTCCAAACTATCGTATACAGGTTGTATTTTTTTTATTTTTTCATTGATAAGTTGCAATGTGAACATCATCAATGTGGTCGAAGTCTTTCCAAGAACCGGACCCAGAACAAATTTTATAAAAAAAAACCGTTATAAGAATTAAGGTACCTGTTTAATATGCCAGGGTTGTGGAATTTGTTCAAAAAAGACACCGCTGCTCTGGAACGCAAAGGGCATTAGGAGGAACACGGGTAGGTTTTAGTCAGTAAGAGTCTCACACTCCCTTCCGCTCCGCCCAGAGCGGGAGAAGACATTTCCATATTTACCATTCCTAAAAAATCTGTCTAATAAGATTTACGGAATCTCAAGCCGGCTAAGAATTAAACCCGGTTCATAAATTCTACCGTCCCGTCCTTACAAAATGATTACCTCTGAATATTATTCCGCCAAAAATTGCAAAAAAAAAACATTCACTCCTCATTCTTTCATTCAGCCGATCGTTCCTTTCATATTTCCCGAAGAGCAACAAAACAACGTTACGACCGCCATGTTGGTATCACGTATCCGGTTCCGGTCGCCGCTGGGCCGTCGTTCCGGTATTCTTCCTTCAGCTAATTGTTCATGATTTCCTAGCGATATAATTTACGCTATGGTGAGTGAGTTACTTCGTTCCTGTTCTTTCATTCGTTCAGAAGTTGACAGCAGATAATAGAACCATAGAGAAATGAAGGTTCAAAGGTCAAAGTCAATTTTTTGTAGTAATATTAGTTTGATTTATAATTTTCTGTTAAAACTAACGTACATTATAAAGAGTTGTTTGTGATTGTTGGTTGTTGGTTCGTATGTAAAAGAAAATGTATGGAAAAACCTACACTATTGGTTACATTATTGGTAAATAAGTTACTTTTACTGAGTTACTTTTTAGTTGATAAGGTATTTTATTTTATGTTTGTGTTTTCTGTTTTGTGCGTCATTCGTGGTGGGATAAATGAGTTTTCTTTCTTTCTTCTTTTCTTCAAATAAACGATCAACCAAAAAGAGGCCCTCTTTGGTCCAATGATGTAATGTTTTCTTTTTGTGAATTTTTAATTTTATTGAAATATGGCAATAATCGAAAAAAAGAAACCCGTTAGGTATACGTATAAAAAATCTTGCAATTTTCCATATTTATCATATTACACTCGCGAGCAATAAACTGGAACTACAATTAGTTTTTCATAAACGTTCCCTTTGTATAGGGTCTCAGAACTCCCAAACAATATATAGAGATATGTTTAAAAATTGATGTCTTTTGTTTTCACATTCCATGCCATAAGTTGAATAATTTTTAACAACATTACCTTTCAAATGATATACCACAACCCATAGTTAAATGCACAGCAATTGTAAAAAAATGTTTTGAGTGACGCGCGATGATGTGATTCCAGTTTATTGCTCGCTAGTGTAGTTTAAATTATTACACGGCCAAAGTGTTCGTGGCTAAATAATAATAGCGCACGCGCTGGTCCTTAACGTTAAGCAACGCTTAGCGAAGCCGGCCCGTGGATGACCATCTTTACATTCCGAGATTCTTCCGTTTATAGGAAAGCACGTTAAGCTGTTGGTCCTTGCTGTCATTTGTAGATCATTTGGCAGTCATTACGGAAACCAGTCTTGCCAAAAAATATCGTGTCGCATAGTTACTGGGATGTCGTTACTTAGACAATCGCTCGACGTAAAATATTGATACTCAGTTGCATTCGATGTGACTGAAATCCGACCCCAAGATAGTTGGGAAAAGGCTAGGCAGATTTAATGGTGAGGTATAATACAGTCAACCAAACAGCAAACCAAACACCGTAGGCATCCACCTCCTTACGGAATTTGTTCCAAAAAGTCACTGCGGCCCTGGAACGCAAAAGGGCACTAGAAGGATCACGGGTGGGTTTAGTCAGTAAGAATCTGACACTCCCTTCCGCTCCGCCCAGAGTGGGAGAAGTCATTTGATGATTCTTCATCCAGATAAAAAAAATAAGGCCTCCAATCACACACACTCACCCACCATACACAAACACAACACAAGACATATGCCAGCAGCTGACGAACCACCTCGAAAGCGCTACAAACTAAATCCTATGTATCATTGAGTGAGTGAGTGCTGGTCACGGGCTGCGGATCCATTTTATGATCATCGCAGGCGCGGCGCCCGATCCTATACGTTTTATTACTGGGGTGCGATTACAGTGTCAGCGGATTGGAATGAAATAACATGATCACTCAGATGTAATTATTATTTATTTCGAGTGTCGTCCATTACGGTGGTCTCCCAGAAAGCGAGTGCCGCTGGTCGGGCCGCCACACCCACTCACGATGCACCTTCCCTCACTCGCCAATGATGATGACGCGTAGCTCAATCTCGCAACAAACACGCAGACGTCACACGTAGGACGGACCGACTGCGTGTTCGTTCCCAACAGCCAGACATAGATCGAAGAGACCGAAAATTCAATCGTCTGTTTTCGTTTTCTTATCGTAAACTAGCTTCTGCCCGCGACTTTGTCCGCGTGGAATAGGTACTAACCCCCAATTTTGAAACATTCTTCAGTGGTGCTCCACTCCTATTGGCCTTAACGTGATAATATATAGCTTATAGCCTTCCTCGATAAATGTGCTATCTAATATTGAATGAGTTTTTCAAATCGGCTTTATATATTAGTACTGGCATCTGCCCGCGACTTCGTCCGCGTTGAATAGTTACCAACCCCCCGATTCTTTGTGATATTGATTCGCTGGGGGAGAAGTGGTGGGAGGCGCCCGACATGACGGCACAGTGGTGGCACGCGCGTGAGCTGCGCGTGGTACTAAACAGTACTTGGACATTGCAACATTACTTTATTTTTCTAAAATAAAAGTAGCCTAAGTTACTCCTTATTACATCAGCTACCTGCCAATAAAAGCCCCGTCAAAATCAGTCCAGCTATTTCAGAGATTAGCTGGAAAGACAGACAGACAGATAAAAAATGTAAAAAATGTTATATTGGTGCATGTACTGTATATATTCATATCTGCATGTAGTAAAAAGCTGTTATTTCAATATTAAAAACAGACGCTCCAATTTTATTAATATGTATAGATAGAAGTATGTATAGTATACCCGCTGACACTCACACCCCACAAGAAAACTACGTACCGTATCCTTCCCGCTGTTTTTTCACTATCAACTATTCACGGCACAGCGGCTGAGTATTCGATGAGTAGATGCCAGCCCATCACGCCACCCATTACGCTAATAAAATGAAAGCTAGATTTTATTTATGCCAACAGAGCGGAGGTTCGTTAGCGGTTGCCGTGTCAGCTAGTTCATAACAGTGAATAGCTATCGAATATTATTTTCTTATAGGTGAAATCGGATACAAAACTTTCAATGTCAGTACTGTGAAAGTTAATCTATCTATAATATAAAAATGAATCGCAAAATGTGTTGGTAAGCGCATAACTCAACAACGCCTGGACCAATTTGACCAATTCTTTTTTTTTAATGTTCGTTGAAGTTCAAGGATGGTTTTTACGGCGAGAAAAATTCGAATAATTGCCGGAAAAACCCTAAAAACAGCCCTTTTCTTTTTCCCATACAAACGTTTTTTAACTAAAACGTAGAGTCAATTTGAGCTTTATTGCTATTGTATATAGTTCAAATTAAATTACAAGCACTCACTGTTGTTTAAACAATGTAGGTATGTTCCTAACGTCAAAGAGTCAATTTACACTTTATTACCGCTATACAAAGTTCAAATTGAATCATATCCATCAAAACAGTGTGCGTGTGTGTGTTGGAGCACAGAATACATCGTTGGAGGATTTAATGTCGCGGATTTGACAACAAGTCATATTAAATTAAAAAAAAATTGAAACAACAACAAACTGTCAATGTCGATGTGCCGGTGTACAAGTGTTGTTTTTCTTGAATTTTCGGTTACCTACCTAGATTAACATTCATCAGGTTGAATCAGACCAAACTCAGATCTGAAGAGTATATTCACCTTCGAGATGCGATTAATGCTGATAAAAATGCACAGAATGTTGGTCGGATGACTATTCTTCCAGCAACATACATCGGAAGCCCTTGACATATGCACGAATATGCTCAAGATGCCAGGTCGTATGTTCTGTATTTTCTTTTCCTATTCATGAGAGACACCCTTCTGATATTCACTTAGCTGTGCATTTAGAAAATGGACAAAGAGTGTATTTTACAGCACAGATCGCAGTACAAAGAGCTGCTCGGCCACCATCTACTACATTAACCAGTTTTTTTGAGACATGTCAAAACGATAATTTTGCACAAACATTGTTATATTCTGATTAGTCAATGTACGCTGCCCAACATCATTCCAACATTTACGAACTGTTGATGGTGAATCGTGTGGATCTTACAGAGAAGCCTGTCAACGTTTGCAATTGCTGGAAAATGACGCTCATTGGGATCAAACTCTCAATGATGCTGTAAAATCATCACACGCTCATCAAATACGAACATTGTTTTCTCTAATCATATCTACATGCTTACCATCAAACCCAATTGATTTGTGGATCAAGTACAAAGATTATATGTGTGATGATATTTTGTATCAAATACGAAATAGAATGGGAAATCCAAATATACAAATCAGTGAAGAAATTTACAACGAAGCATTGATTTCAATTGAGGACATGTGCTTGATGATGTCAAACAAACTATCAACTCAATTAGGCCTGGCCGCGCCCAATCGTCCAATGCATGATGCTTTTAACCAAGAGTTGAATCGAGAAAAACTGTATGATCTCAACACTTGGAAAGAATTAATTCAAACAAATCTCCCACTGTTGAATGAATAACTGACAGAAGTATGTATTTGATACTCTTATGAAAGTAACAAATGATGAAACTGGAGGGATTTACTTCTTAGATGCACCTGGTGGTACAGGAACAAACTTTTTTGATTTCATTAATATTAGGAACAATTCGCTCACAAAATAAAATTGCACTTGCACTCGCTTCGTCGGGAATCGCAGCAACTTTGCTTGAAGGTGGTCGTACAGCCCATTTAGTACTAAAATTGTCATTAAATATGCAAAGCAATGAAACTCCCACCTGCAACATTTCGAAGAATGCAGCAATGTAAATTGATTATTTGGGATGAATGCACGATGGCACATAAAAAATCTTTGGAGGCTTTAGACAGAACCTTAAAAGATCTACGGAACAATCATAACCATTTTGGTGGTGCAATGATTTTATTAGCAGGAGATTTTCGTCAAACATTGCCAGTGATTCCACGATCAACACCAGCTGATGAACTCAATGCATGTCTAAAGTCCTCCAATTTGTGGAAACATGTCAAAGTACATACTTCATTTAAGCAAGAATATGCGTGTCGAGTTGCAAAATGACCAATCTGGAAACATATTCTCTAAACAACTCATTGACATTGGTAATGGCAAATTTCCTATAGACATGTTGACTGGCTGCATTAACTTTCCTTATTTTTTTTGTCAGATAACTCGATCAAAAGATAAACTTACTCAGAAGGGGTTTCCAGATGTTTCTCAAAATTACAGAAACCATGATTGGTTGAGCGAACGAGCTATATTGGCTGCAAAAAACATAGATGTAAATGAATTAAATTTCAAAATTCAAGAATAAGTTACAGGCGAATCGAGGATATATAAATCAGTTGATTGGGCTACTAACCAAGATGATGTAGTCAACTATCCACCGGAATTTTTAAACTCGCTAGATTTGTCAGGATTGCCACCTCACAATCTTCAATTAAAGGTTGGATCGGTAGTTATAATGTTGCGAAATATCAACCAACCGCGTCTTTGCAATGGCACACGGTAAGTGATAAAAAAAATACTAAACAACGTGATAGAAGCAACTATACTGAAAGGAAAGTATAAAGAAGAAGACGTTCTCATACCGCGCATCCCAATGAATCCGACTGATGTGCCGTTTGACTTTAAACGACTACAGTTTCCAGTTCGGCTTGCTTTTGCTATGACCATAAATAAGCCCCAGGGGCAATCATTAAATCTTTGTGGTATTAATCTGGAAAACCCATGTTTCTCACATGGTCAATTGTATATGGCCTGTTCCCGTGTTGGAAAACCATTAGATTGGTTTGTCTATGCCAGGTAATCAAACAAAAAACATCATATATCACAAAGCAAAGCAATGAAAATAAAACTGATTTTTGTTAATAATTATGATTCACATGATTAACAATAAAGCGATTACTTACTTTTAAATGCTTATATATGTTTTATTTAATTATTTCTTATTCACAACGCCCTATCACCAGGGTGACGGTTCTGTTCAGGAGATTTTTTTTGCCCCGAGTATAAAATATGTAGGAACAAAAAACTGTCACATTACAAATCTTTTTGACAGGACGAAGTCTGTCGGGTCCGCTAGTACTTATAATAAATCTGTAGAGAGGTCAATTCTGTACAAGGAATATATTTTCAAAATAACTATCAGGGGGTGATTAGTGATCGATACTGGTGCCAAAAATGCAATCAGTAAAATTTTTGTCTGTCTGTCTGTCTTTCTGTCTGTCTGTCTGTCTGTCTGTCTGTCTGTCTGTCTGTATGTTCTTTATAGAAACAAAAACTACTCGACCGATTTTAACGAAACTTGGTGCAATTATTCTTCATACTCCTGGGCAGGTTATAGTATACTTTTCATCACGCTACAATCAATAGGAGCAGAGCAGTGAAGGAAAATTTTGGGAAAACGGAAGAAGTCATCTACATAAAATTATCTAAAAAACATCCCGAAACAGCATGTCTATCTTTTGTCAATTTTAAACCGATCGGGCTGAGAGTTTCAAAATCGGGGGTAAAGTAACTATTCCACGCGGACGAAGTCGCTGGCAGAAGCTAGTGAGAAAATAAAAGCATGCTGTCTGACAGAAAAATAGATCAGGGTTTGACCTTTTTTGTGGATGAGAAATCATCGGATGACTTCTTATTGGTCTAGGCGGAGCGGGAGAGTGTTAGACTCTTACTAACTAAACACACTTGCACTATGTTCCTTTTAGTGCCTTTTGAGTTCCAGGGCCGCGGCTACTCGTTCGAAAACTCCATAATCCTGGCATTGACCTTAGCGGCCAAAATGATAAAAGACGTGTCCAATATTTTTTGAAAATCCAACGGACGGGCAAAATGGAATTATGATTTTTATGACTAGTAAATTACCCAATTGTTCAAATGGCTTAATACATACATAAATACTAACCTTTAAAACTTAAACTACTATACTTTTTAATTTCGTTATTTTTTATAAAGCAATAAATACACGTCCAATATTTTTCAATAATCTAACTGACGTACTAAATAGGATCATATTTTGTTATTCAGGAAACATCCCTATTGCATTCGCTAATATTGTAGAATGGCACTTTGCACAATTCCTCTGGACAAAGAAGGAGGTGTGGACAAACCCAGAATGGTGATGTGGACAAAATTGGTTGTCGATATAACTTGTACATCCCAGTAACTGGTCAACACAATACACCTTGGCAAGACACGTGTACTTAGTGTTGTTTGGGTGCATCGTCCTCACGTATAACCAATTGATTAATGTATACAAAACAGAATATTGTAAAACTTATATTTGAAAAGAGTAACTATGGAGTTTCTTGGCCGTTCTTCTCCACAAGAATCTACTTTTTGTGAATGGACATCTAGAGTCACTATAATGTTTTTATTTTCAAATGTGTTGACGTTCAAAAGTGCCTTTTAATGGTCTAATTGAAATAAATTAATTGACTTTGACTTTGACAAGTGTAAGACTTATCTGCTGCAGCAAATGAACCAAATAATATTCCCCATACAATTTCCAAAGGTCGAACCATCCTCGTACGCACACCGACTCTGACACTCAAGTGGGTCAATGCAAGCCTTATTGCTGAAGCCCTGAAGGTTTTACAGCCGCATGAAATGTTTACGATAAGCCTTACAGTACATACGAATGGCACTAATTTCGAGGGTCTTCGTCAAAACTGCTGGAGTGATAACAGACCGAGTTATGTCGTCTGTATCCTTTTTGGAACTGCTAGCTTCGTTTTCAAGGTTATGAAGCTAAAGGAAATATACAACTCTGCTAGGTTTATTGTTTAAAAAAGGTCAAGTGCAAGTCGAACAAAGTGGAGCAGTTGTGGCCGAGTGGTAACGGCCTGGACTTACGAATTGTCAATCGCGGGTTCAATCCCAGACAGGCGCATTATTTTGTGTAATAAATTTCATGACCACTGCTCTCAAAACGGTGAAGGAAAACATCGTGAGGAAACCGGTATGTCCTAGAACCAAAAATTCGAAGACATGTGACATTCACCAACCCGCACTGGACCCGCGTGGTGAATTACGGCCCATTCCCTCTCCTAGAAGGAGACCTGTGTTCCAGCAGTGGGAACATTAAAAGGCTGATTATGCTTATGTAAGTGCAAGTAGAACACGCGCGCATTATTTCTGTTATATTCTGGCACGTCTATTTTATATTCGAGGTTATGGTTCGGTATTCCTTTTATGTGTTTCTATCATTGTGTGTATCTCTTTGTGATAAATAAATTTATTGTTTCTTTCTGTCTTTATTTGTTAACCGACTTCCAGAAAAGGAGGAGGTTCTCAATTCAACTGTTTTTTTTTTGTATGTGTTACCTCATAACTTTGTACTGGGTGTCCCGATTTTGATGATTTTTTTTGTATTCGAAAGCTGTTGCTTGTCTTGTAGTAGCATTTAAATTTGATTGAGTTCTGACGACTAGTATTTGAGTTATCCCTAATAATGCGTGGCTTAGGGTACATTGATGATGTTCTCATTCGATCTTGTCAACGTAAAATTGTATACGATGGTTTGGAACAGCATCTTAGTATTTCAAGGTGGTCCCTTTCTAGTTTAGTGAAGATCTGGTGAAGAACAGAAATAGGAAACGGAACTCTTCAAGAAATGATAGCAAATCATTCGGAATTGCTGAAATCGCATGTTTTTAGTACGTTTAGGTGGGGGTGAAAAATATCAAAAAACGATTTAATAAAAAAAACAACAGACTTCGAAACCAAAAAAGTACAAAGTAACTTTTATTTAGAAGAGCATCTTAGTATTTCCCTTGCTAGTTTCGTGAAGATCTGATAAAGAACGGAGATTGGAAACGGAATAAATTAATAAATGATAGCAAATCTTCCGGGACTGTTGGAATCGCATGTTTGTTTATTGTTTACACCAATTTATAACACGTACGCCGTGATGGATACATTTAGCTGTGGGGTATCACCACTAAACAGTGAAAAATAAAAAACCCTTTTTTACAAAAAACTTCTAAACGAAAAAAAAGTAAAAAATAACTTTAATTTCGGAAGTCGTTGTTCAAAAAACGAAGAACCAATCAAAAACAGCTTTATTTTATACTTTCGTAGTAAAAAAAGTATTTTTTGTCCAACATGTTCTTGGAGCTCGCTTCGCTCTCTTTCGCAATATTTTTTTAATTCGTTCCTTAGAGCAATGATATGCCTTTTTAGTTTTTTTTTTTTTGTCATTTTGGGTAGCGCATGCCACTAACATAAATAAATGAGTTCAGTCTGCGACTAGTCTTGATACTGCTGCCAGTGACGGATTAACCCTTAATCAAATTAAGCAATTGCCTAGGGCATCACGTCTGGGGGGGGGCACCACGGCAGAAGAAGCACAAAAAAAATCTGTCCTTAAGGCATCACGTCTCACTCTCATGTCACCAAACACCACACGAAAAAACATTTCTAGGACTAATTTGCGCGTTTTAAGTTGATATAGAGTCCGACCTAGAGTCAAAACCCCGCTCCCGCTTGCCCACTCGCTGTCTGCTAGTGCATTCGGCAATTTGAATGCACCACAATCGCGATCAGCAAATTACAAACCACCCCTTCCCCGCGGATCTCCGCCTGGCGCCCCCGCAAATCTGTGTCAATCAAATGTTTGTTTTGTATTTTTCGTGTAATTGTGCCGGCCGGCTTCTATGCATAGGTACTCGTACTTAATACAATTAATTTGATAATTAATAAGTAAGTCATATTTTTAGGCGGTAAAGGTTTAAAGACCATTCTAGTTGACATACGGATTGGGGTGCCCACAGGCGTGGATTGCTTAGGGCATCAAGTAGTCTTAATCCGTCACTGACTGCTGCACATTATTTTCATGTTTAAGTCCATAAGTTCTTGACTCTAGTGTCTGTTCAATACATTTTCGACGTTTTTTTGTACGTTTCCAAAACACTCAATGGAAAACTGACTCTTACTACACTATTTTTAAGTTCACAATGCAGTGAATTTCATACACACTTTTCTCAGATGATAGTGAGCTGCAAACTTGAAATTATATTTTTTTTTTAGTTAATTAGAAACACATATGCGTGTCTTTATATTAATTTGATAATATAATTAGACAGGACCACTGTTGATAGAATTTACAAAAAGTTGAACGTTTTAAATATAGCTGTCACGGTTCCAGTGCGAGAAAGAGACGGAGCTATACATTGACAACTTCTTCTCATAATCATGATGGGATAAATGATAATTTATATTAGACCGGGCCGCATCCAAGACCAATTTCTCTAAATACTTGCAAGCAAGCATCCAAAAACTCGTAGACCCCGTAACCGTAGCTGTGCTACGGCGTAGCTCCGTGCTACGAACCACTACGCTTTCGCCTACGGGAGTTGTAGAGGATAGACCGGCTTTTTATCAATTGATGGTATACTAGCAGCGCCCCGCGGTTTGGCCCGCGGAGTTCCCATTCCCGTGGGAATATGGAGATAAAATATAGCCTATGTTCACCGGAGATAGTGTAGCTTCCCAACAGTGAAAGAATTTTTCAAATCAGTCAAGTAGTTTCGGAGCCTATTCAATGCACAATCAAATCTTTCCTCTTCATAATATTAGTGTAGATTTTAATAATCAAAAAATCTTTATAATATAAGATTGGAATGACGGTGTCGTGCATAATAAATCGTGAACACACGCTGAAGAAGTCGCGAGCAAAAGTTAGTCTTGAATAAAATTGAAAAAGGTTTTATGGTTTACTAGCTGACCCATGCAACATTGTCTGCGTCACACAACGAGATGGAAAAATGGCCCTACTTTTCCAACATTTTTCATTGCTGCTCCGCTCGTATTTATCGTAGCGTGATAGATAGCCTATAGCCTTCCTCGATAAATTAGCTATCGCAACACCAAAATAATGTATCAATTCAAAACAGTCATTCCTGAGATTAGCGCGTTCATCCAACCAAACCAATACACTTTTCAGCTTTATAATATTCGTATAGATACTCGTATATTTGTAACCGGTAATCGTTCCAAGAAGTAATCCAACAGCGGGAAAATTCTTTCACTGAAAGAAATCTACATAAATTATCGCTGAGAATGACTAATTTTATTTTAAATCATATACGATGGGCTATCACAAACCTTAAGTAATGTTTTTTCATATATATATTGTGAAATTTATATGGTGTACATAATAAAGAGTATTATATTCTATTCTATCAAGCCTTGATTTTAGACTATATGTACTCGTATTCTACGGTTAGATATAACATCGCACCGCGGTTTGACCCGCGTAGTTCCCGTTACCGTCGGAATATGGGGATATAATATAGCCTATGGTCACCGGATATAGTGTAACTTCCCAACAGTGAAAGAATTTTTCAAATCGGTCAAATTGTAGTTTTGGAGTCTAATCAATGCAAACAAAGAAACAAACAAACAAAAAAACAATCAAATCTTTTCTCCTTATAATATCAGTGTAGATAAAGTGACAATAATACTCAACCACGTCTTCAACCAGGAACAAAAACAAAAAAAAATAATGTGCCTAATCTATAGTCAATCAGCAATCGACTATTCGCAAAGATTCCAGCACGATAATGAGTTTCCGAAGATCTAGGACACGATTTAAATTCCAGTCGAGGTACTAAGTTTGTTGAAAGTTTTAGTTGAACTGAAATCTGTGTCTCGAACGATTTCTTAACACGCAATACTCTTCATCATCTAGCCTTTTGCCAACTGGATTGGGGTCGGCTTCCAGTCATACCGGATTCAGTTGAATACCAGTATTTAACGTGGAGCGGCTGCCTACCAGACCTCCACGACCCATTAACTGGGTAACACGGCACTTCTTGGCTTGACTTGAGTCACGATTTTCTTGCTTCGGACAAACGTCAAAGTACTACAAATGACAGCCGGTACGCACGGAGGAAACTCGGTATGTTAAGATGGTCAGGGGACGTGTTGACTCGCCGACCGTTGAGTTGCGACTGAGAATTTAGTTTTTTTTTTTTTAAGGGACCACTCGCAGTTCAGCACATTAAGGCTGGTTACTGCTTAACCGGGCGAGAATTTAGTACAAGGCACCCCCCCTTTTATACACTGCCACCATTGGTTATTTGTGTACAACTACCCACAACCATTCGCAGTAAAGGGGAAGAAACTAAATTCGTCTGGTCATTCAACAGTGCAAAATTATTATTATTACTGTGCCTTGTACTAAATTCTCAGTCGCAACTCAACGGTCGGCGAGTCAACACGTCCCCTGAGAATGCCTCGTGCAGAGGCGAAACACGTGTCGGTATTGGTGTTGGGTTTTGCTTTGCCTTCCTGCATGTGCATAAAATCCTTGCATTTGCCTTGTAATCCTTCATGTGCATGATATAGCGGGCGGGAGGGAGGTGCATACCTGCAACCCATATATATTCGCGGAAATTAAAACTAAATATATTATTTTCATTTTCAAATTTTTTTAGATTTCCGCAAAGTAACGCCTGACTCAAACATTTTTTTTTTTAATTTGACAAGCGTTGCTTAACCTTGAAGATCGACCCGTACGACTATTAGGTACTCTTTAACCACGAGCTCCTGCTAATGGTAACGAATGCTGCTATTAACAGGCTTTAGCTGAGGTACGCGACAATACTTTGGGTTGTGGGTGATTTTGGTAATATTTTTTATTTATTATCATTAAAATATTCATTAATATTATGATAGCATTTATGAATTAGGTATTGTTTAAGTTTAGTTATAAATTTATTTCTTCGTTTTTAATTACTTCTGGTAATTTATTAGATTATATTACTGACATTACTAAAGTGCTTGTCGAGCATATTGTCAGCTTAACCCTCGGGAAGTACTTCCAATTATTACAAGGTGTTGTAATAATTAACAGTATACTACCACATTTAATTATAGAAGAGAATCTCGTGGCCGAACAATAACACGGGCCGATCCTCAACGTTAAGCAACACTTGCTGTAATCGAAGCGTGGATGGGTTAAGAATGGAATCCATTTCATAACTTGCCCGATTCTAGGAAAGCACGCTAAGCCTGGTCCCACCTTTCTTTAGTAGATCTTTGAGCTACAAATAATCAATAACCTGAAAATCTGAAACCACTATTGCCAAGAGGTCACCAGCCACCACAGAATTAATGTAACCAAAGAATATCCAATTCTGACGGATACTCTTTGGTTACATTAATTCTGCAAGTCAGGGGTTTTTAATAATTATTTAATTCTTTTTTAATTATGCTTTTATCGTCGTGGGATTTTCCAAAATTTTCAATTTTTTCCCCAAGATTCATCCGTGTTCAAATCTTGATTGCTCGTTTCTTCTGTATGGCAAGAGGTCTTTGCCCCCACGTGGATAATTTCAAATGAACTAACGAATAACATTTGGAAACCATTCGTGTGTTTCAGCAATAAGGAATAAAAATATAAAAGCATTGTACCTACATTTTATAGTAACTAAATGAAACATAAAGGTATTTTATTAGTAGAAACACGCGAGAAGTACAGGCAACTTAATTAATCTAACTATATACATGTAAAATTAAGTTCAGTACAAAAGGTTCGTAAACTTAAGGTCTGTTTAGAGTTCTGTCCCAAAGATTAAAACGAGACCCCATTACTAAGACTCCGCTGACCATCCGTCTGTCTGTCTGTTCGTCACCAGGCATTATTTCATGAACCGTGATAGTTAGACAGTTGAAATTTTCACAGATGATGTATTTCTGTTGCCGCTATAACAACAAGTACTAATAACTAAGGGGACTCCCATAAAATAAACGTGTTTTTTTTGCCGTTTTCATAGATCATCATCAGCAGCCTGTTGCAGTCCACTGCTGGACATAGGCCTCTCCAATTGCACGCCACTTAGATCTATTTTCGGCTTCTCGCATCCAGTTTCTGCCAGCCGTCCTGCGCAAATCGTCACTCCACCGTGCCTGAGGACGTCCTACACTACGTTTGCCGAGACGCGGTCTCCACTCTAGAACTCGTTTACCCCAACGGTTGTCGGTTCTACGACTAATATGGCCAGCCCACTGCCACTTCAGCTTACCAATCCGGTGGGCTATATCAATTACCTTGCTTCTCTGACGGATCACCTCATTTCTGATGCGATCCCTCAGAGACACACCGAGCATAGCCCTTTCCATAGCCCGCTGAGCGACTTTGAGCTTATGGACCATACGAGCCGTCAGTGTCCACGTTTCGGCTCCGTATGCCATGACGGGTAGGACGCACTGATTGAAGACTTTCGTCTTTAGGCACTGTGGGATCGACGATGTAAAGACTTGACGTAGCTTCCCAAATGCTGCCCAACCCAACTGAATTCTTCTGTTCACCTCGCCCTCAAAATTGTTTCTACCTAACTGCAATGACTGCCCGAGGTACACATATTTTTGAACAACTTCGAGAACGGCACCGTGAATCGCAATCGGTTCCGGTAGAACATGTTCGTTGAACATGACCTTGGTTTTATCCAAGTTCATCCGTAGGCCGATGCGTACAGAAGAGTCAGCCAGGTCATTCAGCATCTGTTGTAGTTCCTGCAGCGTTTCTGCCATAATGACGATGTCGTCTGCAAATCGCAAGTGAGAGATGTACTCGCCATTGATGTTAATGCCACGTTCTTTCCAGTTCAGCGTCTTGAACATATCCTCCATTGCATTAGTGAACAATTTCGGGGAAATAACATCCCCTTGTCTCACTCCTCGATGCAACGGTATGGGACTTGTTTGCTGATTCTGTACTTGAACGGACATGGTGGCGGCCTCGTAGAGACATCTCATCACTTGGATGTATCGCCAGTCTACTTGGCAGCGCTGCAGGGACTCCAGAACAGACCAGATTTCAACCGAGTCAAAGGCCTTTTCATAGTCCACAAATGCTAGACACAGGGGCTGATTATACTCTTCGGTCTTCTGTATAATCTGCCGCACTGTGTGGATGTGGTCTATGGTGCCGTATCCGCTCCGAAATCCAGCCTGCTCCGGTGGTTGGAATTCGTCGAGTCTTCGCGCAAGACGGTTCGTGATCACTCTTGAGAACAGCTTATAGACGTGGCTTAGAAGGGATATGGGTCGATAGTTCTTCAACAGGGTCTTGTCTCCTTTTTTGAAGAACAAGACGACCACACTTCTACTCCACGCCTCTGGAGTTCTCCCTTCAAAAAGGACAGCGTTGAACCGCTTCTGGAGCTCCCTCAGTACGGGGTTACCCCCAGCTTTCAGCAGCTCTGTGGTAACGCCGTCTTCTCCAGGGGCTTTTCCATTTTTAAGCTGCCCAAGAGCGATCTCGATTTCGCCAGTACTGACTTCTGGCAGGTCTTCGGTGAAATGGCGTGTCAATGTGGCTCTAGGACCCTCATTTTCGGGATCAGGACGAGATGCATGCGATGCGTATAACCGGCTATAGAAGTCCTCCACTTCCGAAAGGACTGCTGGCTTCGAAGAGACGACTTCTCCACTTGCTGTGGTCAACTTCGTCAGGTGGCTTCTTCCAAGAGATTGTACGAACACCTTTGACCCCCGGTTCTGCTCGATTGCTCTTTCAACCGAAAGAGCATTGAAGCGCCGGAGGTCGCGTCGTACGTGCTTGTTGATCTCTCGGTTTAGAAACCGCTTTGCCGACGAAGTGACGGGTGGGTTTTCACGTCGTTCCTTCATTAGCCCTAAAGTCCCTTCTGAAAGCTTAGACTTCTTGCCCTTACGCTGCATATCACAGAATCTTGTACCTTCTTCCCTGAGGATCCGAGTCACATTTTCGAGGTTCTGGTTTACGTCTGTTGTGGTTTCCACGGCAGCGAATCGGTTTTCCAGGTTTGCCTGGAACGTTTCAGATCCAGCCATGGTCTGGAGCAGAGTTGGTCGGAGTCTGGACTTCATCAGAATTTTTCATAGATAATAATACGGAACCCTTCGTACGCAAGTACGACTCGCACTTGGCCGGTTTTTTTTTTTACTTCGTGCATAATAAAATCTGTTCTAATAAAAGACTTTTTTTATTTCATTAAGACTTAAATACACATGACAAACTTCAAAATAAAATGAATTGAAACAACAGAACAGAATGTTCTTATGTTACGAAATTTAACAAAGTAGAAGTTTTTTTTTACGATTTTAGTTGATAATTTTATTATGTATATAAAAAAATGGTTGAAAAATTTGTAAATATGTGAGTACTATGTACCTGACTAGCAAATTTATTAAATTTCTCCTGTCATTACTTCGTTGTACCTATTAGTAGTATAGTACTTAGTTTTATTTGGGTGCATCGTCCTCACATATATTCAAGTGGATAATGTATACTAAATATTGTAAAATTTATATTTGAAAAGAGTAACTATGAAGTCTTTTGTCCGTTCTTCTCCATAAGAATCTACTTTTTGCGAATGAACATCTAGAGTCACTATAATATTTTTATTTTCAAAATGTTTTTAGTTGTTGACGTTCAAAAGTGCCTTTAAATGGTCTAGTTGAAATAAATTAATTGACTTTGACTTTTACTTCTTCAAGGGACTGTAGACCTGAGTATATCCAAAGACTATAATAGTATTTTTTTTTTTTGAATGGACTACTCGCAGTTCAGCACATTGAGGCTGGTTACTGCTTCACCGGGCAATCCTGTGGTTGCCTTAGATTCTAAGGCCCCCAGCCAGGGCTTAAAACTACTTAAAAACTAAATGACCGCTCGCTAAGGGCATCCCCTGTGGGACACGGGCCTCGGCTTAGCGGGGTCATTGAGGGGGGGCAGCAAGGGACAGGCTGGGTCTGACTGAACTATAATAGTATAGTATACCGTTTTACTTTAAACTCGACACCTCCACGCGCTCGCCAGGTAAAGGGTCTTGACAGACAGACGAACGGACAGACGGACAAAAAAATCATCTTATTAGGGTTCTGTTTTACACGACAGCCCAAAAAAAGGAGTGTTATGTTTTCAGGGTATGTATCTTTGTGAGTTTCTTTATTCCACCATAACTTCTTAACGGCTATCTATCGATACAAGCGTTATCAAAAAATTTAGTTTTCATGAAAATAAGACTACATAATACTGTTATCGTCTAAAGCTTGCAAAAAAAGTATGACATAAAAAACAAATAATTAAAAACACACCTGTTATGTCAAAAAGTATACTAAAAAAATAAAAACAAAATTATAATATTTTCTTTCATTGCAGTCGGGGGGCATTTTTTGTTTTTGTCTTTTTGAGATACGGAACCTTCTTTGTCCAATTCTACTATTTTTTAAGAAACTTTCACATTATCATCTCAGTCACAATCTGTCCTAAAATTCTATAATTTTTTGACAGATTGTAAATGTCATGCGAACGCGACGAACGTTTCTTAAAAAATAGTAGAATTCGCCTTCTGGTATATATTTTGATGGGCCTGTGATGCTTTAGATGGACAGAACTGACAAATAAAAAATATGTACAGTCGGTGATAGCAATTAGCTGACCCCCCTAAAAATTACTCGATTTTACACCCTATGCTCATAACATTAAGCGTTATTCAATAGGTATGAGTCTATCAGACTAACACTACTCGTTGAACAGAAGCAATAAATAATTTTGATACGCAAACTTGAGCTTTAAGAGGTTGGTATTAGGTAATTTATTTATAACTGTTCACCTATTTTAATAAGTGGGTAGTTAGACGTCAATATGCGTATTCAACCAAAACTGCTATAGATATGACATTAGGAATATGGGGTAGAAGAATAAATTGAACAAGATAATTATGCACAAATAGCAGTGAATACGCGCGAACATTTTTACTTTGCCTTACTATATTGTAAAAAATCCACGCTTTTTTCCTTTTTATTAATTGTTATCAGTTTTGATAGTTTAATCGTCATGTCCGAGTTGAGTTGAGTGATTATTTAAAATACAAAATAATCTATTTGCATGAGGAGAATGTTGGTATTAAAGCGATTGCTACGAAATTTAATATAGCGGTAAGTGTATTATTTTTTATGCTTCATTTATAATTATAGTTATTCTTTAATTCGTTAGTTGGCTTAAAAGCCGGTGAATGTAGAATAATAGAAAATTAACTATGTTTCATTATGAGTCTAATTTGAGATCATTTATAGGTCTAATTTGATTTATATTATCTAAATTTATAAACGTATTTTTGCAAACTTAATCGATAAATTATGTTTACATATTCGTTACTAAAATTATGCTTATTGTGTTGTTTCAGAGAAATACAGTCAGATTGTGGCTAAAACGTTTGACGTGTGGTTTTAATATTCAAAAATATCGTCCTGGACCAAAACCATTCATGAGAGGAAGTGATTGTTGTTGGATATGGTGCGCGGTATGCGGGACCGCTTGCAACAAGTAATAGAAAAAAATGGTGCTCCACTTCGCTATTAAAAGCATATTATAAATGACTTGAGTAACCAGTGTTGGTCACAAACAAAACTAACGTATGTCAGTGTGTGTGTTAAATTAACTATTGTTATAATTTCTAACGAAGTATTTCGAATACCTAGTTTTTTGTCAAAACCTTATAACTAAAATAACTACTCACAAAACAAATTGATATATAGTAGGTAGAACTTCAACGTATAATGCCGTTTTATTTAGTTAAATGATATTTAATGTGGTGATGTTATTGTTATGAAATAGAAATACATACCTATATTTCTAAATATTATAACATGCTGATTCACTACATTAAACTCAGTGCATTTAACAACGTTATTAGTAAAGTAGTAAGTAGGTAAATATTATCATCTTCGTGTCGTCATCAATATCATTTATGCTATTCTTATAATATTTTTTTAATAAAATATAATCGTTTTTACCATCATTTTCGTTTTTTTATTTCTGCTCGTTTTTTTTTTGTTGCTAAAGTTATAATTTATTATTTATAACTTAAAATAAATTTACAAAACAGAAACAAACGCGCCAATCACGCTGGTTACGAACTCACAACCTTGATTTGTCAGCTCACTACAGTCACCACTAGACCACTCGAAACATATTTAACGTGAGCGAAATTACGTATTATATTACAAGTTAAAATAATATTCAAGATCATACCTACCTTAACACTGCGTGTTAAAGATCAAATTCGAATAACTATTTTATTGATCGTAGACGTTGAACCAGTTCCAACGTTGTTCTAGTTCGATAAGCTTACTGCTAACAAGCAAAAGGTTCAAATTCGTTTAATTTTTAGGGGGTCAGGTAATTGCTATCACCGACTGTACATAAATACTGCTTTACTGCCTGTTGACCTTCTGTTGAGTTTTCTTAAAATGCTACAAGATTATTTTGATGCATTTCTTGGAAATTTCATAGGAAATTGTGTTGAAAGACTGTGAAAGTTGAAAATGCGACGAAAAAGAAATTTTTCAAATTTCTGGCACTTTTCAATACAAATGTATTCACTTGTTGAGGTGATATTAATTAACAAACATACAAACTCATGCGGCTCATAGCTGTAAGCCTTTTTTTGACACCTTATTTTACCTTGTCGAGCGCTAATAAACATATATTGATATTAAACTTTCCCATTTATAAGGAATATAAGAAAGAAAAATAGTTTGATTCCTCCCAAACAGACACATATGGCATAATTACAACATAGGTACAAATAAAACAAAATAAAGATAAAAAATGAGGGAAAAATAAAAAAAAGTTAAGTGTTTGGAAAAAGACCCATCCATGAAAGCCATGCTCAACTTAGAAACCAATAAATTTACATTTATTAATAGCAATTAACAATAATTCATAATCATTACCAATTAATTTCACATTTTAATCACAGTTGCAACAATTAATTGACAACAAAAACAACCCAATCAACCACTCAACAATTTACTAGAACACAAAAAGAGAATCCACATAGAAAATCCGTTCAACAAATTCGCTATCCAATAATTGTGTTGGAATCGAGTTTGCGGTTCCACATGTGCGTGCAAAATGTGGAACACCAACACAAACCACAACATGTCAAACGTAACGCCCTTTTTAACACGAACCTTTGTTTTAAACAAGATTAAAAACGAATAAATATTCTCCAGCTTTATTTAATGTGTTTGCATCCGTTTTGTGAGGTGTGCTTTAAAATTCAGGTGCGATGAATTAAGGTAACATATGTGTTATTAATTATGATGAATGAATTTTGAATGATGATGAATTATGATAACGCCCTTGTGAAGGGGCTAACAAGGGAGATCATGAGTTTGTTAATTAACCGTTATTTTGGGCCATTTAAAATACACAATATGGTACGGTTGGCATAATTGCTATGTAAAGCAACGTATCAAGGTTTTGATTTACAGATGGAATAAATTCCGGATTTGGATGTTGGATGTGGAAATTTTAGTAGTCCGGGTTAGCTTTTTCTTATTTATACAGATATGGGAGAAACTTTTGTTGAGGAACCAATAAAGCAAGCGGAACGAGCTCAAAAACTATAGCACCTTACACCAGACATACTCATTTTTTAGATCTTATAAAAAGGTTTATTCATTTTTATCTCCCTCATAACTGTCAATACATGTGTAGGTATACGTAATGCGATAACGCGGTCTTAAAATTAACTTATTTATGATTTGAAACTATGAAAAACTTAAAAATGAGTAGGTAATACTTATTCTTTACTTAGTTCCCTATTTACAGGGTTATTTGTAAAACACCAACAACCTCTTAAGAGGTCATTGTACTCATCATTATGAACAACTTTTACTAAGGGACCAAACCTAAAATCGCGAAAAAATAATCAGCTGTTCCCTACATTTTGATGAGCTATACGAACATAAATGTAGGGAACAGCTGTTTTTTTAAACCTGTATGAAAACACAATATTTTAAATATAAAACAACAACAAGGTGTCATTATAAAACCACTCTTCGTTGCTACCGTAAGCTCAGGCCCGGAATAGGGTATGTTACTGAAAAAAATATCTAATTACCTAGTCCGTCATATCGATTTCCAAAAAATATTGGACACGTATTTTTTTTTTACACGTAAACAAAAATGAAAACGACACAGTTCGTTGAAAACTCGCGTGACGTCACTACGTGCTACACTTTTTACTAGCATTTTGACGTCATCAGCCCTCACTCTAGAACTTTGATGCGCTTTATCTTTATTTATTTTTTTACAAAAAATGCGTGTCCAATATTTTTTGAAAGTCACGGACGGACTAAATAATTTTTTTTTTTTTATCTAGTAATACTTATTCTTAATTCTGGACCCTGTAAATAGCAATTTTCGCCACAAGTTGCGCCACCTTATGTTTACTAAGGTGAAAAGTGGCGCAACTTGTGTACACACACTTCGCCACTACACAAAACAAATAGTCCACGGATATATTTATCAACATTAGAAGTGCTTGTAAACCATTTTAATGGTTTGTCATGTTGCAGCGTTGTCAAATGACTGCCCCCTAAAATTATCAAGCAGGGACAGGATATTATTATTATTATCATTTTAATCAGATAACAAAGATCCATTTAGGTTAGTAACAATAGCCATAACCTATGTTAGTACTTAACCAAACACATCGACAATGTACAGGTGACAAGTGACCTCACCAATGGGCTGTCATGTCTCCCGGCTATAGCACGTAGAATGCTGTTGGGGCTACCACGGAGTCTGTTTAGCAGTGAGGCCGCTTTCTTTCGCCGAACAGCATTGAAGCAGTCGGTACATGCCTCAGCGAACATAGATGACGCGCTACAGAACCGTGGCAAACTCAACAGGACTCTATATAGGACCCCCAGCCTTCATTGAAAACAATGGAAAATATGCAAACAAAACGTTTTCGAGACAACTGGACATATCCATCTGTTCCAAAAAAGTTTTGTATATTAGAACAAGCCCTATTGTCATTGAGTTTTAGCGGCCTTTCATATGCTCGAGGCCCTGGGCTGCAGGCCATACTACCATTGAGTAGTTCCGGCTATTTTCAATATTTTGGTACCCGTTTTTTTTTTTCTGGATGGGAAATCATCAAATGGCTGCCCCCGCTCTGGGCGGAGCGGAAGGGAGTGTTGGACTCTTACTGACTAAAACCCACCCGTGATCCTTCTAGTGCCCTTTGCGTTCTAGGGCCGTGGTGACTCTTTCGAACAAATTCCGCAACCCTAGCAGGCACTAACCCTATGGGGCCTCGTCTTCTTTGCTGACAGCTCTGTGAGGCGCGCGTGGAACACGACGCGCCGTCGACCCAATATTTTGGTACCCTTTTGATCATTTTTGGTATTTATTAAAGTATTTGTAGAACATATCCCAGAATGTCATTCTGTCGTGGGCCGCTCTAGATTTTAGAGACATTTGCAAGTCTATGTTGAGGTATGGGTGCCGGTCTTTCGTGA
This sequence comes from Hecatera dysodea, assembly GCA_905332915.2. Lineage (NCBI taxonomy): Eukaryota > Metazoa > Arthropoda > Insecta > Lepidoptera > Noctuidae > Hecatera > Hecatera dysodea. The sequence continues at coordinate 16,927,161 of HG995305.1, forward strand.
TGGGTTCCCATTTGACTGGAATCAGGGTCGTAATCTCAGGTGTGGGGTCTCTGAAAAAATATAAATACTTTTAAACATGCTGTCAAGTGACGGATTAATTTCGATTCGACAACTTGGTACTCTCTCTCATACATTTGTTTGCTGTAGGTATTCAGTGGCGATGACTCATCATCTGTCTAGCCTTTTCCCAACTATATCGGGGTCGGCTTCCAGTCGAAACTCAATACCGCTGAATATCAGAATCGAGGAGCGACTGTCTACCAGACCTCCACAACCCATTGACTGGGTAACACGGTACTTGTTGGTAAATCTGGCTCTGATATTCTGACAATCCGTAACGACTGCCAAATATCTACAAATGGCAGCCAGGACCAATGATTTAATGTGCTTTCCGTGTCTCTGAGGAGTCTCGGTAGGTTAAGATGGTCACCCATCCACGAAACGACCATGGCAAGCAAAAGTTATTATTTAGCCATGAGCTCCTCTTAACATACAATGCTCTATAGACGGTGTCTAAGCTGACTCAGCACCAAACTATAGACAATTCCTAACATGCCTTAGCCGCCCATTGATGTGAATTTTAATTTGTAATTTTCTTTAATATGTTATTACAGTGTACCAATTAGTATAACAATTAAATAAATAATGGTTTCCATAGAGCAGTGGTGGCCGAGTGGTAACGGCGCACGAACAACGTGGGTTCAAACCCAGCTAGGCGCATTACTTTGCGTAATTAATTTCATCACCACTGCTCTCAAAACGGTGAAGGAAAATATCGTGAGGAAACCGGCATGTCCTAGAACCAAAAATTCGAAAACATGTGACATTCACCAACATGCACTAGACCTGCGTGGTGGATTACGGCCCATTCCCTCTCCTAGAGAGGAGGCCTGAGTCCCAGCAGTGGGAACATAAAAAAGTCTAATTATGCTTATGCTTATAGTCGCGTCAAATATTGACGCATGGTCATAATCGGTTTTATCGAGAAGTGCTGGAAATATCAACCAATTAAATAAATTTGAAACACACACGCACCCAAACTTCGCGAAGTTGCTCCACATAGTAGTCATTCTATCAACAATGAGCTGGTCTTTGCTAGTTGTTTTTCGGCTAAGCTTCTCGTGATCAAACAAATAACCGAACTCGGAATCTGCTAAAACTTTCGAGGATTCTTTGTTATTTTCCACGTTTCTTCCACCACTGTACGAGAACATATATCTATACACATGTGTGTTACCATTACGCAAAAGTAACTCTGCCATTCGTTGGATTGGGTGACGAATAAAGAAATCCTTACGCAAATCACTCTCAGTTATATTATCTTCTCCAAAATAAAATCGCCTAATAATGTTTTCAGCATAATCATAATCAGTATCTTTATCAATATCGAAATCGAATGTAAACAATTCAGTCCAATTGAAGCCATCCGGAGGTTGATCGTTGTATCCGATAATTACGGGTGTCGATCTCGCTTTTGCTGATATGATGTGCCTTGGATGTTGTGTGATAAAACTCTCAACACCTTCAAACTTTTTCTCTATGGTCGGATAAGACGCACCATCAAATAGTTTCACTACTTGATGTGGATCAGCTGATAGAAGTTGTTTCAGAGACTCGTGGATGTCTGAAACATTGTGACCTGATTCATTGATAAATTTCGAAAGAGACTCCGAATAATCTGATCTTTTAGCCCACAAGGGAGTAACGGCAGAACCGCTCTGTATGATTGCTCTTTCGAATAATTTTTCGTAAGACGAGAAAAGATGAAGATTAACAGACGCGCCACCAAACACTGTGATGTCATCAGGGTTCCCTCCGAAAGCCTTGATGTTTTTTTTGATCCACCTCAGAGCTAACACTTGATCTTTAAGCCCTTGATTTCCTGGTACTTCTGGGATATCTAAACACATGAACCCGTATGCACCGAGCCTGTAATTGATTTCTACTACAATTACGTTATTTCTCAGCAGAAACTTAGGGTGCGTGAAGTTTACAGTTCCACCAGTTCCCCAATCACTCTTGATCCAAACCATCACTGGCAAGGTCTTCGATGATTCTTTAGTCGTGTTTTTCACATGAATGTCCACGGTGAGGCAGTCGATGGTACCTATGAAGACACCGTCATCTTCTTGAGGGCATACTTTCGAATTGAATGCTGCAAAAACTTCGTTCGTGTCGGTATGCGGTTTTGCCGGCTGTTAAATAAGGTTTTATTATTATTTTTGTCGACACGTATACCAACCAATTAGAAAGTCTCTAGGAAATCGTTTGTGTTAACGCCGAACATTTTTTTTTTTTGTGAACAAGAGCAACCTCTGGACTCTGGACTAGTGCTAATTGAATCGAAATATTTTGCCTACAGATAATGTACTGGGTCTGGGTGTCTTGTGTATGTGAGTTTACATATTTGTGAATGCACCCACGACACAGGAGTAAATCCTAGTGTGGGGCAAAATTTTGTATATAAAAAATTAAATAAATTAAAAAAATAATTGTCAGCATTCCACAAGAACTTACCCCAAAAGGATTATTCTTGTCGACGGAGGCATAAGGTATACCCAAGAATTTTGCGTAACCATCTGACTGCACGAATCCTTCAATCCGTTGTCCTTTGGTGGATATTATAGGGCTAGATTGCACTAAACTGCATACTGACATCAATATTATTATCCACCACATTTCCATTCCTTGTGGGATTGCTTGACAGAGTACCTACATAACAACAAATAAGTATTTATCTCCGCTGAGAGATAACAGCACCGATTTACGAATTGTAGATCGCGAGTTCAAACCTATCCAGGCGTATTACTTTGTGTAATTAATTTCATTACCACTGCTCTCACAACGGTAAAGGAAAACATCGTGAGGAAACCGGCATGTCCTAAAACCAAAATTTCGAAGACATGTGACATTCACCAACCCGCACTGGGCCCGCATGGTGGATTACGGCCCATTCCCTCTAAAGTTCTCTTTAGGAGAAGGAATGGGCCGCAATCCTGCGGCCTGTGTCCAAGCAGTGGGAACATGAAAAGGCTGATTATGCTATGCTAATGCTAAGTATTTATCTGGGCAATATACTGCACTAAATAATTACCTGCGGTTACGGCGCACTATGGACGGGATTTCGAGCCTCCCTTTCGTAGGATTTTTTGAAAAATGAAGTTGCTTTTTTGGTTGTTTCAAGTATGCAGTCTTGTCGAGACCATCAAAGCATTGAATTTTATAGTAGTCACAACTTTTTTATTTTTATTTAACACCATAAAATACCTACTTATATGTTTCAAATGTATGAAAATGGAATTTGTTTTCGTCATAACTTTTTTGTGTTTTGAGATGTAAAGCTGAAACTTATATATTTGATTGCTGAGTGGGTAATGAAGCCATGTGACCTTTGACCTTGACCCCGACCGCTCCGATTTACGAGATATGAATTAATGAAAATTTCGTTTTACAGGGTACTGTTATTACGGAAAAATACCTTAAAATAATTATTTTAGTACTTTTCACTCTCAAGAATTATTACAGAGTTACTAACGAAGCCCTAAGACTTTTGACCTTGACCTTGAACGGCCCCTTTAAAAAGATATATATTAATGAAAGAAACATATTTTGATGACTTTATTATTGCGGTAATGTACCTTGTACTGTCCTGTATTGTTACTAAATTAATAATAGGTATGCCTATTGTAGCACACATATTTATTATAGTATGATACTATATGTTTTTTGACCTTGAACATAAGCGTCCCATTTAAAAACTGTAACTTAAGTAACAAAAAATAAACAATACTTCACATTATTATCTTATATTGTGGGTAAATAAATAAAATACATAAAAATATAAAAACAAAATAATAAAAAAATAACCATCATATAAACTAGGTAACTATATAGCTAACTATCCTTAATATTTATAAACAAAGAAAGAAAAAAGTAAAATTAATCGAAGTCAAACTGGTTTCCTGCATCTACAAATTCAAAATTTTCTTTATCTGGGCTACATAATAATAATTTGGCTTCATCTGACAATGGCTTATGCCGAAGTTGACATATCTTGGGTCTGATGCTGGACAGGTATGGGTCAGAAGAAATCAATAAGTTATGGATAATATCTTCATTTGTTGCAGTTCTACTAACTTTTCTCGAGTGGTAGGCTCTAAAATTTTTGAAATCCTTATTACGCGCTTCAGAAGCCTCCTCAGAGAGTTTGCCAATTGGAATAAAGTTATGGTATTCAATTATGTCGGCACCATGCATAAGTAATTTGTGCACACTAGACGGCATATAATACCATGCATATAACTCAATGTATTTGTTATATGTTGCATTACAATATTGCCGAAACCTATCCACGTCAACAAACTTCTCCACATGAGACTACCTGAAGAATCACTGCAAATCTTCTGATGAGTTCTTCATCAACGCCTGTGATCTGCGCTGTTACTTGGGGATTTGCAAAAAATCTTCTTGCAGTGTTTCCGTCATTAGTAGTTCCTGCACCTTGTTTAACTATGTCTACAAGTAGCCCCATTTCATTTCGAAACTTTTCTTGGATGGTCTTCTTTTTGTTGGCTAATAGAAGCTTGTGCTCTTCTCCTTTAGCTTGCCATTTGTTAAAATCTAGGCGGTACGCGATATGCAACACGCATTCCATACATCTAATCCGAGCATGAAGGGATGATAAGCCAAACTTAAACATGTCTACGGAAGGACTTCTTTGCGATACTATGTCGATGACATTCATTTCTTTCGGCTTCGCGTGACAGATATCACATACTGCTGTTGATGTATCTGAAAGATGTGATGTTATCTTACCATCAATCATGGTCAAATGGAGTTTGTGATTGACATTTGCTTCTTTAACTATTGTTGGATGCAGTTCGGAAATTTCTTTTTCAATCGACAGCATTTCTTCTTTTATATTCAGATCGTTTTCCTTTGCAAATTTAAAATAAATAGGTCTACAGTAAAAAGTAGAAGATGCATTCGGATTTTCCCATACGACTTCATCAGTATCTCTAATCAGTTTTAACGGTACGAATGAGCACATAAAGACACTCGAATCATCACCCTCCATTATCTGTTTATAATTACTTTGTCCAGATGCACCATCAAAACCCCATTTACTGACAAGAGTCATGTTACTGCCAGTAACATCTGTATCCACAATTTTAAAAAGCCTTTTAACTGTTATATCCAAAACTGCTTGCAGTTTTATTTTAACCTCACCCTCAGTTATTATCATGTCTTCTTTGTCCACATAGCACTCTTTTTTCTCATGTTGTATGACATCGTACGATGGGAAAAAATCACAACCCATATCTTTTGTAGTCTGTCTCATTATTTTATATTGCCATTTTGATAATTTTAATGAAGTTTTCAATGCCAGTGCTTTGTCTGCGGGATATATTCGCTTTGTAGGTTTCAAGCAGGCTCGAAGCATTGTTGCATCTTCAGGGTGTTTTATTAAATGCTTCAATAATACAGCTAAATCCATGTGGTCTTCATTTTCAGCTTTCTTCACTAAAGCGTATGCTAAAGTATCAAAATCGTTATCAGCGAGAATACTTTCAGTTCTTCTTCTTTTTTGAAGTGGACTGAGGTCCGTAAATTCTTTCCGAGTTGCAAATGTAGTCGTTGACGTCGACACGGAAACACTGTGGGGCACAAGAAATTCTCGTGATGTACTAGGCACTGGGATTGGCAACACATTTGTGGATTCATCTACGTCTTCATGTCTACTACTTGAAAGCTCTTCATGTCTTAAACAAGTAGTGCTTATTTGAATAGATTCTGGCCATTGTACTTCTAAATCCAACCAATTAGCGAACTTGCTTAAAAAGGTTTTCCGCGTGCTGTGAACAGATTTCCACTTTCGTTTCAAATTACTTGTGTATGTAGAACAAAACGATTTAAGGTTTGCTTTTTCGTCTTCCGATAGAGGCAATTCCACTGAAGTTAACACTTTTTGAAATAATGCATCTGCAGCAAAAGAATTTTGTCTTAGATACACAAAAATATCAAGATTTGACACCAGACCTTCCATAATGAATTACTGAAAATTTGCGCTAGGAGAACGTTAGGGTACGAATCAATGATGATAAGTGAACTAACAAATAGCTACATTCGGTATTTATACTACTTACATTTAGACCCTAAGCCATTTCTCGGAACCATATAAATGTTCTAGATGATCCAATAGTAACCTACAATAACAACAAATCGGTAACTACAATCAATTCGACATTCTTTAACAAAAGAAAAGGGCTATTTGTGTTACCGGCATTCTTTAACAAAAGAAAAGGGTTATTTGTATTACCGGTAGTTATTACCTGGTCTCATTATATTACTTCACAGGTGTCAATATTTTGGTTTTGCTAATGGGTCCTTATCTGCCACATTGTTTATTATATTGTTCCACACAGGTGACACCAATAATTTTAGTGTTATTTGACCCTTATCTGCGCCATTGTTTATTATTTTTGTTTCACAGCTGACACCAAATGTTTTTTTTTTGTTTTGCTAATTAAACCCTTACCTGCCTCACTAACTATTGATCTTATTACACAAGTGTTACCAAATGTTTATGATTAAATTAAGATTTACTAACTAGGCTCTTGTCGGCCCCTATCAATACCTAGAACTGGAACTAAATAATAATCATGCATCCCCACTGACTACCAGTTAAGTAATTAAGAAACGACTGTTAAACCAATTGGGTACATTGAGATTTTTTATGAGGTGAATTGGTATAATTCTCATTTTCTGATTATCTTTTTTGATTCAATAACACAACGGCTTAAAATAATATTTATACTTATGATTTCAAACTGTCAAGCTCATAAGATTTCTTGGGGACACCCAAATAATCATACTTGTCATTTTTTAATTTGAACAGTTAGTTTTTGAAGGTCAAAAAGCATATACTTATTATCAATTTAGTAACAATACAGGACAGTACAAGGTACATTACCGCAATAATAAAGTCATCAAAATATGTTTCTTTCATTAATATATATCTTTTTAAAGGGGCCGTTCAAGGTCAAGGTCAAAAATCTTAGGGCTTCGTTAGTAACTCTGTAATAATTCTTGAGAGTGAAAAGTACTAAAATAATTATTTTAAGGTACTTTTCCGTAATAACAGTACCCTGTAAAACGAAATTTTCATTGATTCATATCTCGTAAATCGGAGCGGTCGGGGTCAAGGTCAAAGGTCACATGGCTTCGTTATCGACTCAGCAATCATATATATAAGTTTCAGCTTTACATCTCAAAACACAAAAAAGTTATGAGGAAAACAAATTCCATTTTCATACATTTGAAACATATAAGTAGGTATTTTATGGTGTAAAAGCAAAAAAAAAAGTTGTGACTACTATAAAATTCAGTGCTTTGATGGTCTCGACAAGACTGCATACTTGAAACAACCAAAAAAGCAACTTCATTTTTCAAAAAATCCTACGAAAGGGAGGCTCGAAATCCCGTCCATAGTGCGGCGCCTGATGTCAGCATTAAATAATATTACGAAAAACACGCCTGCCGTGTCAAAAATTGAACTAAAAAAACTCACAAACATACACACATACATGAACCCTGAAAACATAACACTCCTTTTTTTGGGCAGTCGTGTAAAAACAGACACCAATTTTATCCGCCAGCGGCGAAACCCAATAACGGATTTTTTTTATTCGAGACACTCGAATTAATGAAGTTGACACAAACCTTAACAGCGACGCGCTCGTCTGTGGATTGATGAATATGCTTGTTGTGTAAGTATAAAGTGAATATTAATTGCTTGAAACCATCGAGATTGTAAAAGTAATCAACATGGTAAAAAATAATTACACGAAAACAATTAATTCTCTATACAAGTGTAGTGCCTGAGGACGTACATTTACACGTGGCACGTGGAGGCGCTACTCCGGGGTGAAATTCCGTTGTCCAGCAAATAGCTGCAGAGCACCGGAAAAATATCATGGCGAAGGAAACAGCGACTGTCGTAACCCAGCGCTGGGAATGCTACTATCGTGTTGATACGTCCCCTCTTTGAGGAGTGGTTGGATAGACGCCACGGCGTCCTTACCTTCCGCCTGACGCAGGTACACAACCGAAACGGATGTTTCGAGATCTACCTGTTTCTGATTCGGCGGGAGAACAAGCCCGGGTGTCACCAGTGGGGATCACCCGGAAGACACTGTGCACATATGGATAAGAAATAATCAAATGACTTCTTCCGCTCTGGGCGGAGCGGAAGAGAGTGTCAGACTCTTACTGACTAAAACCCAACCGTGATCCTTCTAGTGCCCTTTGCGTTCCAGGGCCGCGGTGACTTCTTCGAACAAATTCCGCAAGCCGGGCAGGAAACGTTAGGAAACTTATAGTATCTATATTTGGAACTATCATAACTATGCTTTGCTTACAATTGCAGCTCTGAGCGTGATTCAAGTGAATATGGAGGAGCGATCGATTGCAGCCTAGGGTTGCCTCCTAAGTGCCAACTTCATTCTCGTCTAGCCGTGTCCTGCGACACTTCCCGTGTTAAACTTCGTCACACAATAATTACAAGATGTTGTGTGATATTCTCTCAAAAGAATTTCGGTCAGTACGCAGGATGTACATATATGTATGTATGTACATATATAAGTGCACAAGTGTAAGCGTAGATTGCTAAAATCCTATGTTTGTTTATTGTTTACCAATGTGATTTGTACGTGGGTTCTACCACTAAAAAGTGAAAAATAAAAAAACTTGAAAAAAAATACAACCGAATTCTACATAAAAAAAAACAAAAAGGACAAAATAACTTTAATTTCGGAAGTCGGTGTTCAAAAAACGAAAAAGCAACCAACAAACACCGAGTGTTTTTGGTTGCTTTAGATATCTGTCAGGAGGCAGCCTTGTGACATTCACGGCTTAGGTCGCAGCACTAAGTGGTACTGACGGAGACATTTAACGAGACTCCAACTTACGCAGCGATGCACTCATTCTACAGGCTGTCTCTGATTTATCGCCAAACTACGTGGGATGAAACTACTCAAAAATGAGAACCATTTTCATTATGAAACCAACTCTGATATTATAATAAATCCTCGTGGATCAAACTACGAGATTAAACTACGCTTACTGAGGTCATTATGTAGATAGGTAATCACTTATTTTATACCGAGTCTTCTCCGTGCCTCGGAAAGCGCTCAGGTGCCACAAGAACATTTCTTTAATCGTGACGGAAACCGTCCAAGTACTTGCCTCGGGAATCATCGAAGAACGCTCCGCGCAATGTAATTTTTATTGACCACGAACCACCTATCTCAAGCTCCCAATGAAATCCCATAACTCATAATCAGCCTTTTAATGTTCCCACTGCTGGGACACAGGCCTCCTCTCTAGGAGAGGGAATGGGCCGTAATCCAGCACGCGGGCCTAGTGCGGGTTGGTGAATGTCACATGTCTTCGAATTTTTGGTTCTAGGACATGCCGGTTTCCTCACGATGTTTTCCTTCACCGTTTTGAGAGCAGTGGCGATGAAATTACTTACACAGAGTAATACGTCTGACTCGAACCTGTGACCTACAATTCTTAAGTCGGGACCGTTACCACTAGGCCACCTCTGCTCTCCGGCCCCCACTGCTCCCAATGAAATGATCCAACGAATTAATTCAGATTCATAGAATTACTTGCAGTTCGCAATGCGTAACTCCCTCTCTTGATTATGTGCTTCTTCCCTGCAGCATAGTTGTGAAGATACACAAATGTCACCGCTATCCGTCGCTCGGCTGCAATAAATTTGCAACACACACTTCCAAACATACTCGTACGTAGTACCTACGTCACGAACTTAAAATTAGTACACATTGGTTGGAGTAAATATTTAACTCACTCCAGTTGAGACGAGATGGCTTGAGTCTCGTTGTTTATTTCTCTGCGTTGATATTGAAATTGTAACTTGTATCGTACTTACAGGAGGTTGTTTATTAGTACTTGCACATTATTATTATGACCCTGTAATGTCCCACTGCTGGACCTCTGTTCCTGGGCACGCCACCATTGCGGCGGTAAGTCCCCCTTTGAGGAGTGGTTGGAGAGATGCCACGGCGTCCTCACCTTCCGCCTGACGCAGGTGCTCACCGGACACGGCTGTTTCGGGAGGTACCTGTGTCGGATCCAGCGGGGGGATGTCAACACTGTGTGGATCGCCCAGAGGATACGGTGGAGCATACGGTGGAGGTCTGCCCTGCTTGGGCGGAGCATTGCCGTGTCCTCGTTGAGGCGATCGGCGGCAGTGACCTCTCGTGTCCGGCCCTAGTTCAAACCATGGTCCGGAGCGAGGAGGCATGGGAAGCGGTCGCCTCCTTCCGCGAAGCAGTAATGAAGGAGGAGGCGGAACGCGTGCGAAAGAGGGAAACCTCTCGCTCCAGCCGCCGCAACAGAAGAAGACCTTATATATTAACCTACACAGTTCTCAGAGGATTTGACTATTACATTATTAGGATGGATCTTAAGAGAGTTTCTTATCAGAATAGTGATCTAGGAAACACAAATTAGAACTCATGTAGTTAAATGTCTTTTTAACCCAGTTGTACATTCTCGTAAGCATTGAAACACGAACTGCGACTATTCAGACGCTAAACAAAATCTATTAAAAATATGAGGCCAAGGTAAATACTCTATTCATTACAAGCTTTCAAAAACAAGGTAGCACTATACCTACAATCGTACCTACAAACACCTCTTAGTATTAATACCCAAGTCACCAAAGGGAATCGCTTGCCATAATTTTCCCGCGCAAAATAACAAGATGGCGACGCGCGGCTGTTTATCATGGACGTCATTATACGGTAATGCGGCCAAACATTTTCTTAATGGGCAACGTAGACTAATAAAGAATTAACTTGGCGTTTTGGTATTTTAGAGGGATAGTTTTAAGGCGTTTTCGATGATATCAGTTCTCTGTAGGAATGGTAGGTATGTTTTTGATTAAAGATTCTAAATTTGCTATCGTGGTGGAGGGTGTACATACAGCGAGACAATACAAGCCAAAAAGATAGATATACCTACATTATTAGTGATTGCTTGGTGATATGGATGTTTCGGAAGCTCCCAGTTTCGGTGGGAAGACACGTTCGGGAGTCAACAGTGTGGATCGCCCGGAGGACGCTGTGCACATATGCATAGGAAATCATCAAATGACTTTTTCCGCTCTGGGCGGAGCGGAACGGAATGTCAGACTCTTACTGACTAAAACCCACCCGTGTTCCTCCTAATGCCTTTTGCGATCCAGGGCCGCGGTGACTCTTTCGAACAAATTCCGCAAAACGCGGTACTCCCTGTAAGTAGTATTAGAGCAGTAATGTATTAGGTTTGTTCATGTTAATAGTGTCGGAGTGACATCTTGAGTGAAGAGCTCCTTATATTCGAGACGTCGAGTTCAACGGAAAGTAACGGCTTGCAATATTGTTGAGCTGTTTAGAACTGGCTTGTATACAGTCAAAATTACATTAAATCGTGGCGGTGGAGAAACACAAGTTAAGCAATTTTGTCTTTTTTATGTTCGCATTTTGTTGTTTTATATACCTACATGCGGTGTAAATATTTTATTATTTTCAACAAACTCGTGATAGGTAACGTTAAAATGTTTTTGACTTTTTTTTTCGTATTTAATTCTGGATGAGTGATCATCAAATTACTTCTCTCTCTTACTTCTCTCACAAATTTAAAGATAGTCAACTGAAGTATCTACCCGTTTAACAAATAAAATATTTTGCTTTTTGTAATAAGAGACATAAAGTAATTTCGAAAAGTGTGGAAACTACGCGGCTTTTACACTACCTACAACATGAGCAGCTAAGAGATTCAACAACATGTCCGCCATTGTAAATGCGCATGAAGTTTAAATAAGTGATAAAATATGTTTCCTGAATCTCTTTTTCAGCTTACTTCTTCTATAACACGGATTTTGATACGATTTTCAGTAATAGATAGATTGATAAGTTTATTTCACAGGAAAATTGCAAATTTCGTAAGATTGTACAATATCGCGACCACTGTCATTTGACTCGGTCTTCAGCCGTGCTATTCTGAAAAGTTTATTTGCGAAATCACTTCTGAATCCGCAGTGAATCGATGTCAATTATAACAAAACACAATTCAGCACCACTACCCTACTACCATAGAGCAATGTAACTTGGGTTCTCGGAACTCACTTCACTTCACTTGGCCTTGATCTTGACATGTGAATACCGAAACTTGTACATACGAGAGGAAAAGCGAAGTGAGTGTGACTTTCGAGATGCTTTCGAAGTGATTTACTATTTACAGAATAGCACTGCAGACTGACCTCAAAACCTTTTGACGCCATTACCATTCTTGTTACTTCTCTAATGAAGCTGACACTTTACAGCTGACACTAGCCCTGACACTAGGGCTGACACTGACTTGCAATTGTGACTTTTTTTTTTGCTTTTTTTTTGTTTTTTTTTTTTGTTGTGCTTTGAGTTTGCGAATCGTTAACGGCATAAACTATGATCGGAGCTGTTATTCGTATGAATGTGAAATGGCAAAGTTTTGTTGCGAGGATTATTATCAGGGAAACTTTTTAGGTTTCCGTAGCCAAATGGCAAAAAACGGAAACCTCATGGATTCGTTATGTCTGTCTGTCTGTCCGTCCGTATGTTACAGCCGTTTTACTCGGAGACTATTAAAGCTACATAGATGAAAATTGGTAGGTAGGTGCAACCTGTGAACTGCTATTCTATAGTGCTGTGATATTATGGAAAAAAATAATTTTAGGAGTGGCACTCCATACATGTAAGTGAGAGATGAAGAAATAAATTCCAACAAACATAATCGTGTGGGGTATCATTGGATAGCTCTTTCAAAATGAAATCGAGGTATTATTAAATAAAAAATATTATTATATAAAAAATATAAATGTTATATTATTTAGACTTTTTTTTAATTTTTAGAAATCGCGCTTATGCGTACCAAGTGAAATCTGTACATTCAATTGAAATTTATTATTTTCAAATTCGAAAATTTGATAATTTTTTATTTTTTTACGCTTGAAGCAGAAGATATAAGTTCGGACGGACGGTATCAATGAAGGTATGTCAAGTGCTTCGAAACTTAATGTTATTAGTTATACAATTCAAATGTAGTCGATCTATCTATATATATTATAAAATCTCAAAGCTCTTTCACTCATTTATATCAATTAAACCACCCGCCAACCCAAAGTATTGTCGCGTACCTCAGTTAAAGCCTGTTAATAGCGGCATTCGTTACCATTAGCAGAGGAGCTCGTGGTTAGTGAACAAAATTTGCACGGGTTGATCTGCAAGGTTAAGCAACGCTTGTCAAATTTGGCCTGTAGATGGGTGACCATCTTATCATACCGAATTTCCTCCGTGCCTGGTCCCGGCTGACATTTTTAGAACTTTGACGTTTGTCCGAAGCAAGAAAATCGTGACTCAAGTCTTGCCAAGAAGTGCCGTGTTACCCAGTTAATGGGTCGTGGAGGTCTGGTAGGCAGCCGCTCCATGTTAAATACTGGTATTCAGCTGCATCCGGTTTGACTGGAAGCCGACCCCATTATAGTTACGAAAAGGGTAGGCACATGATGGTACCACTAGCGCCATCTATCGACGAGTAGCAAAACTAGTACAGTCAAGAACCTTCGAGAATTTTGTGCTAGAACATTCTAGAAGTCTCGAATCTGACTCGAACGCGAATATTCTAGGCCTTTCTGCAATCGAAGGATCTGGAATTGATTGATGCCCTATATAAGACCTGCATAGTCCCCGACTGGGTCAGTATTGATTTGAATTAGCGATACAAGCGATAACTTATCAGTAATTGTTTTGTTTAGTAAGTTAAAGTTTTGATCAGTGTTGTTAAAATTAAAGTGCCTGGTTATTTAATCGGTTTTAATTACCACAAAGCCCATACTCGTAGCAGTATTTTAAACCATTACAAAATTAATCTCTCACAAAGTAGAAACCCTCACGTTAAACAGACAGACAAATTCATTATTATTCATGTATGCCATCCGTACCTACCACCGCGCCGCGAACGATGTAAAATGATGTCGTGTAGCCGAAATCGTTTCACAAATTAACCAGCAATTATTTTCCTCTGCTTTAAAAGGATTTTGGACATCATTGTGTTAACATGAGAGCTATGATTTTTTCAGCTTACATTGTAACTATTCTAGTAATTGAATAGTATATAGTGAGTGTGTGTGTGTGTATAGTGTGTTTAGTGTGTAGTATTGATTTGATTGTTGGTTGTTGTTGTGTTGTTGTGTTTGTGTATTGTGTGTTGTTGTTGTTGTGTATTGTGTGTGTTGTTGTGTGTGTTGTGTGTTGTGTTGTTGCTTTTTTTTGTTTTTTTTTTGTCTGTTATATGCCAAATATTTTCTTTCTTTCTTCTTCTTTCTTAATTAAAAAATAACTTTTTACAACCCCAAAGCTAAACGTACTCATCACAACATACACGGTATAAACTGGTGTAAACAATAAACAAACATGCGATTTCAACATTCCCGAAAGATTTGCTGTCATTTATTAAAGAGTTCCGGTTCCTATCTTTGTTCTTCATCAGATTTTCACCAAACTAGAAAGGGACCACCTTGAAATACTAAGATGCTCTTCCAAACAAAATAACTACATTCATAGGCTAAATAAACACATGCACTTCTTGGCTAGTCACTATAGTGACAAGTTTATGTTTTTTGACACCAACATTTTTGTGGAAAATTTAAAATCTACTAGGGATACTGTGTATCTGCCAATTAATTTTAGACACACAATAGCAAAGCTATTAGCTAATTATATTAACTCAGACATAAGTAGTATGTCGAAGTCTTGTGTAATTAAATCCACAATGTTTAGTAATGATACTAAGAATCAGGTGGTGAACCAGAATAACTGTAGCACTATTGCTATAAATCTTTATACAAATTGTACGAAGGAGGTTCCATATATCACTAGGGAAAATTCAATGGCTAACAAAGCAGACTCATTGCAAAGTGATGATATAGAAGTCATTGGGCAAACTCCGGATAAAAATTTAAACTAGTATATAAGACAACAGAGGATATTAATAACAAATTAGTTATACCTACCAACATTAAAGTGTCCTCTTGCTCTCAATTTAATGAATGCCAAAAAGGGGGTCAGCAGCATACCTTGAAATTATTTCATCAAAATATTCAGGGTATCTCTTCCAAATTATTAGAAATTGAGATGTTTTTAGAAAGAACAATGTCTGATATTGTATGTCTTAGTGAACATTGGCTGAAGGATTACCAGATGCTAATTAATTACGAAAATTATAATGTGGGTAGCTGTTTTAATCGTAAATCAATGTTACGCGGTGGCTCCCTCATATTAGTAAAAAACTGTTTAAAATTTAAGCAACGTAATGACATTGTTAACCTGTCAGTGGAACATTGCATCGAACTGTCCTGTGTTGAGCTAGATAAGCATGTTATAGTGTGTGTGTACAGACCTCCAAACCCTCAAAACTTTACTTTATTCGAATCAACAATGGAAGACATCCTTGCGAAACTTGCAGCAGGTAGAAAATCTACGATTATTTGTGGAGATTTTAATGTAAATATTTTAGAAAATAATTCAGTAAGCAGTAGATTTTTAAACCTTTTTAAATCATTCAATTTATCTAATGTTTTTGCAGAACCAACTAGGATAACACCAACTTCATCAACTTGTATCGATAATGTATTCTGCGATTGTGATTATCTAGATAAAGCCATAGTTAATTATCTACCGTCTGACCATAGTGGACAATTGGTAACGTTTGAGTTTAAAGCTGTCTTACAAAAAATTCAAATACAATATAGGCCAATTACAACTGGCAAATTAGAGAAATTCAATTGTAGTTTACAAAATAAGTTAAATGATCTAGGCCATGACATTAAAGATGCAAATAAATTTTACGATAATTTATTTTCAGTGGTATTAAAAGAATTCAATACAACATTTGAAAAGAAGTCAAAAGACACTTTCCCTAAGTTTATTTTCAGTGACTGGGCGACTAAAGGTATTAGGATAAGCAGGGAAAGACTATATGAACTATATGGCCTTAAGCCTTTCATTAACACTGAATCATTTAATAAGTACGTAAACAAATATTCAAAAGTTTTTAGAAACACTTGCAAGGTAGCTAAAGCCCTGTACATTAGCAACAAGATTAAATGGGCTGATAATAAAATAAAGACAGTTTGGAAAGTTATCAATAATGAAACTAATAGAAATAAAGTACGGAACACTGATTTTTTATTGGAGACTTCACATGGTGCCATAAGCTCAAATTTTGAAGTAGCTCAAGAATTTGTGAATTTCTTTACTAACATACCATGTAAGACTACTGAAGCTTTAGACTCGTCACCCGAGGTCTCAATTAATTTATTAAGAGCAAACGTTCCAGACTGCCCGGTTGAATTCCAATTCAAACATATCAACCCTATGACAGTTATAAAGGCCTTCCGGCAAATTAAAATCAAATTGACTGAAGACCTATGGGGTATGTCCGTCAAAGTGTGCACATCCATAATTGAAACCACAGCACCATACTTGGCTTTAATATTTAATTTATGTGTGGACCAAGGTGTCTTTCCGGATATAATGAAATACAGTAAGGTTATACCACTTTTTAAGTCCGGCGATAGTAAAGACACCAATAATTATAGACCTGTATCCGTGTTGCCGGTTTTCAGCAAGGTCTTCGAAAAGGTGATGCTCAATCAGATGCTCATTCATTTCAACACCAATAAAATCTTACACGATCAACAGTATGGTTTCACCAGAGGACGTTGTACGACTGACGCTGGTGTCACCTTACTAAAACATATATTTGCAGCGTGGGAAGAGGCCCAAGATGCCATAGGAATCTTTTGTGACCTCTCCAAGGCATTTGATTGTGTTAATCACGAAACCTTGCTCTTAAAACTAGAACATTACGGACTTTGTAAACTTGCACTCAGTTTAGTAAAGTCTTATTTAAATGACAGACAGCAGCAAGTTCAAATAAACGGTGTAAATTCATGTGGTTTAGAAGTCAAAATGGGGGTACCACAAGGCTCAATACTGGGTCCTTTCCTCTTTTTAGTGTACATTAATGATCTACCCTATCTTTTGAAAAAACAATCACAAATGGTGTTATTTGCTGATGATACGTCCTTAATTTTTAAGATAAATAGACGTTCCGCAAATCTTGACGAAGTGAATGACTCCCTTCAGCAGGTCCAAAATTGGTTTACTGCTAATAATTTAGTATTAAATGAGAAAAAAACTAAATGTATTAGATTTGTTTTACCGAATGTTAAAAGTAGTATTGAAGAAATAGTATTGAATAAAGAGAAACTAGAATTCGTCGAAAGCACAGTTTTCCTGGGGATAACGCTCGACTCAAGGCTACAATGGGGTCCTCATTTAGCATCACTTGCAGGACGGCTAAGTTCAGCAGCATATGCTGTCAGAAAAATCCGTCAACTTACTAATGTAGATACCGCGAGACTAGTCTATTTTAGTTACTTCCATAGTATCATGTCTTACGGTATTTTGCTATGGGGACGGGCTGCAGACATAGAGTCTATTTTTATTCTGCAGAAAAGAGCAATAAGAGCCATTTACAATCTCCGCCAGCGCGATTCTCTAAGGGAACTGTTTAAGGAAATTAACATCATGACGGTACCTTGTCAATACATATATGAAAACATTATGTATGTTCGGAAAAATCTTCATATGTTTAATAAGATCAGCGACAGGCATAATTTTAATACCAGAAATAAAAACAAATTAGATCAACCTAGGTTTAGATTGGCTAAAGTACACACTTCTTTTATGGGGTATTGCATAAAATTTTATAACAAAATACCAGTCGATATTCTTCAATTGAATGAGAGAAAATTTAAAACATGCATAAAACGCACACTATGTAGGCAAGCATATTATAAACTGGAAGATTATATCCTTGATAAAAATGCTTGGCTAAATGCCGGTCCTGCTCCACAGCCTCAACCACTTGGGTTAACAAGTTAGGATTATATATTTGGAAGAGATGCTCGCCCTCTTTTTTTTTTGTCTCATTTATTTATTCTTTTTTTATTATATTATTTTGAGAATAAATAACTTATCTTTTTTTTACTGTATTTGCTTGGTTAATGTAAACCATAGTTTTGTATACTGTAGAAGCATTTCATTTTCAAATATTGTAAATGTGAGTACCATGGAGCCATTTACATGTGATACCTTATAGTTTACTTTGTGACTTGAACTAAAATGGCAGTTGAGAGCATGTCATGCTCGCTCAAATGTCTCGCTGATGGTGGCGTGCGTGTTGGATCGTTCGGTTCCCTTCAAAATGGTTGAGCTAAACGGTGCCGATACACGCGTCATGTTCGTGAACGGGCGCCGTCGGTTGAGACTGGTCACCTCTTAACTGCCACTGATTTGTTTTAATCTTTATACTTTGAATTGTTTTGTGGTTTCCTTTTTTTTCTTTGCATTGTCCTCACATATAGAAGCACCAAAGGATGTATTAAAACGTAATGTAATACAGAACATGATTTAAAAGAGTGTCCGTGGAGTTTCTTGCACGTTCTTCTCCATAGAGATCTACGCTTTGGAACGTGCAGATAGCTTCACCTCTTTCGACTTGACAATTCAAAAGTGCCTGTAAAGGGTTTAATTGAAATAAATGCTTTGAGTTTGAGTTTGAGAAACCATGGTTTACAATTTTATTTTTTCATTTTACATCGGCAAGAGTTAATGAGAACATCATCAATGTAGTCAAAGCCACGCATTATTACTAGCGATAACTCAAATACTAGTTGTCAAATTTTAATGGGACCACCGAGTAGTGGCTATTTAAACGGTTACCGCACTTTAAAAAAAAAAGTGGCCGGCATTTTATTGCTTGGCGACCACGGGACAGTACACACCTCACCATTCTGCTGTAAACTCGAGATAAGAATAAATTATGTTTGTTTGTATGCACTAGAATGATGTACCATAAATAATGTACGGTGCATATTATTTTCTGTGAGTATATTTATGTTCGGCGTAATTTGGTACCTAAATGGTTATTTTATTAAAGATCCTATCAGAAATATGTCTTGTCTGATGTTTGAAATGATTACAGTTTAATTACATCCAAAATAATGTCTGTGCTTTTTTTATAAATTTAAACACTTAACCCTCACACACAAACACACGAAAATCCGACTCGCACTTGTCTGGATTTATTTTTTATGGTTTGTATCTAATTAATTGTAGTTACATAATTATCTTCGTGTTCCTTTCCCGTGTACTTAGGGTCGTCGCTCCAAGTTTTCTTCCTCATTCCCTGCTGGAATGACCTTTTCTTTCATGTATGTTATGAATTGAAGTCTCATCATCCCTTTTTTACGGGGGGAAATCCTCATGGATGTCCACCCTGGGGCGGGCGGAGGAGTCTGTCAGACTTTTACTGACTAAAACCACCTCGGTGGGAACGTATGCGACATCCGTAATCCCCGGCTGGTGCCAGCCCGCCTCTGCGGGCCACCTCGAGTCGGAGGACGGAGTGAGGTGTTTGACTCCCCCCGCGACGTCAAAAAGGGACGCACGGGAGCACCACGCGCCACCACCTCGGGTCCAGATGCATAGGGGGCGATGGACGAAGTCTCATCATCCCTTGCCCCAAGTTACTGACTTGGAGCCCTTCTTACATTGTCCGCGCCAGTCAACCGTCTCGCTATAATTCACACCCTTTTCTTCTCACTCAAATTGGAGTTTATTAACTTGGTATTAGCATCAGATTCAGCTAGATTGATAAAACCAGAAGAAAGCATCGTTCATTTCGGGAAAAAATAGAGCAGCTACGCTTGCAATCTACTATTAAACGATAGTCTTCAAATTACCTTTAAACATTGTATCAAAATAATCTCCCCAGTACAAAATTACATACTTTCGAAATTGGCCCAGAGCAAATGTAAACGAACTTCATAGTTTGTACAACGAGCCCCGCGAGCGTTGACTCAATAAGGACTGGCCTAAATAAACATCACAAATGTATTATATTTTTAGATTAAACTCTGGCCCTAGTCGGAATGTACCCAATATGGGGCTGAAGTAAAATGCCAGACGAGCCGGGAAAAGGAAATATTTTTTTAATATTTATTATTGTTACCTTTTCTTGTACCTAATAACAGCCTCTCAGATCGATCTTCAAGGTTTAACAACGCGAGTTTACGTACCCGAGACGCTTCCGTGAACACGGAACCACTGTTGCACCCAACTTGTCTAAGTCCTTCCACCATCGTTACTGAAAGACAGACTTTTTTGTTCTGGATGGGAAATCATCAAATAACTTCTCCTGCTCTGGGAGCGAAACGGAGCGTCAGACTTATACTGTCTCGAACCTACCCGTGTTCCTCCTAATGCCATGTGTGTTCCAGGGCCGTGGAGACTCTTTCGAACTAATTCCGCAACCCTAGCAGAACTGACCCTATGGGGCCCCGTCTTCTTTGCTAATATCTCTTTGAGGCGCGCGTGGAACACGACGCACCTGGGCCTGGTTGTTATCAAACGGCGAGCCACCCATAGGTTGCCATCCGCAGACCTGCGCCTGCGGTGGCCGAGAATCGCCCTGCGTTTCCCGACGCCCAGGACGTCTTCTCCTGTTGCGGCGGCTGGGGCGTGAGGTTTCCGTCTCTCGCACGCATTCCGCCTCCTCCTTCGCTAGCATTACTGCTTCGCAGAAGGAGATGACTGCTTCCCATGCCTCCTCGCGAGAGGTTGCCGCCATCCATCGCCTCAACAAGGATACGTCGTTGCTCCACCCAAGCAAGGCAGACCTCCACCGTGTCTTGCGGGCGATCCACACAGTGTTGACACCTGGACGTGCCCTCCCGCCGAACCCGAAACAGGTACCTCCCGAAACATGCCTTAATGGCGGTAGTTTGTTGAATTCCCATAACCCAAATCTAAGAAAAACACACTTATAAATCCTTTGACTGACTTTTTAGAATACCAAGCAGCCTTGCTGTTTGCTTGCTTGCTCACAAAACGTAATCTCGCGACACACAATATTCTAAACCACAATGACCAATATTCTGAAAAGGAATATTGTTCATAAACTCCAGATTTTACAACTAAAATACCTCTATGAGTTAGCTTACCAAACAACGGTGCGCTTGCTGGCTGGCTTCCAAAACCATGTTCCAACATGTCTTTGCTTAGGTGCCAATATCCTCGTACCGCATCCAACACCTGTATGTCAAGTACATAAGCTCTATATTCCTGTAAGTTATCTGCATGGGAGAGTTTGCTGTGGTAATGTACGGACATGCTGTGTTTCGTGCAGTCGATGAGCCGTTGTATAAAAGAAATGTTCACAGATTTACGTTTAGTGGAAAGATAGTTAAAAGGTGTTTTAATTTGATGTTTTGTGGTGGTTTGTGCCTTTGGATACAAGAAACCCGACGGTTCATGTATTTTAAGGCACTAAGGAGAAATTGAAGGTGTTTTTGATACTTTGCGACAGAAAAGTCAATGCGAACCTTTCACTTCAAGAAGCTACGGGATTTTCTCCTCTGGTTGTATGCTAAAACTTGATCCAGTTTGGATTACAACTTTCCCATTTTGCGACAAGAATCTGAATTCTAATGACCTCAAACTATAAATCTATTTAGCCTTTTCCATGTTTGGTGGTGTCTTATCTCGGGGCTTCCAATATAACCGGATGCAGCGGAATACCAGTTTTTTTATATGGAGCAACTGCTTATCTGACTTCCAGAAGCCTGTAACTATAAACAACTATACTCCTTTTCATGACTATCAGTTTTTTTAGCTGCTACCTAACTATGCCTATTAAGCACCTACTCCAAATTCCCCAAAAATGTTTTGATAAAAAAAATACGCAGACAACCTTTTGCCGTCACGAGAAATATTGCCCACGCAAACATTATTTCTTGCCTCCTTAACAAACCTTGCTTTTTTTAAACTACCAATTTCATAACCTTTCGGGACCCTAGTGAAATAAGTAACTTACTCCATTTTGTTTAAAAATAAGCCTAAGTTATCAGTGAAGGTGTACGCTCCAACCGGCCCATTCCCTGGGCGCCGCTCTGATTAGCACTACCGATTACCTTATCTGGCCTTGTAAACAGGTGCGGGCATCTAAATGAGCGGTTTGCGCCGTGATGCCTATTGGCTTAAAACTGTTCTGTCTCTTGTTTTCTTAAGGATGGAAATGGGAAATATATTTTTCTTACTTCTCCGCTGCTGCATCTGATTAATTTCGTAGCGCGATCCAAGACAGTCATGGGCGTGGGTACGCCCATGACTGTCTTGGATCGCGCTTCTGGCCTGGGGGAGGCAAGTCAGACTTTTTAAGTTAGATCTTCCGCGACTGTTTCGTCCACACTACACCAAGACACTTACATGAAACATTAGGTATCTATATGTAGTGTGTAGTACAAACAGCCACAAATGATCCTGCTTTATAGGTAGGTATGGTATATACATAAAAATAAATTTTAATATGCATTTTTATTTTATTTAAATGATTTAATTCGTTTTTTTATGACAATTGCACCATGCATTTTGCCAATGTTTACTGCGCGGCACATTAAGGCCCCATTTACACATCGATTAGTGATTAGGCGAGTTCGTACATTTTCTGCAAGATTTCCAGGGGGTGGGCTGCCCTCCCCTGACACCCCCCCCCCCTGGGTACGCCCATGAAGACAGTCAAATCGTTTCTCAATAACTCCTCAATAACTCGGCTTCTTTTTGGTCACCACTGTTGATTCTGGCCCCCAGGAGTTGAAGTGATTGGAAGCAGTATGGTGGGCTGATTTTTATAGAAAAAAGCGGCTTGTTAGCAGTTAAAGCAAGTTAAGTGGTGAGACGTACGGCAAACATAGTGTAGGACGTCCTCAGGCACGATGGAGTGACGATTTGCGCAGGACGGCTGGCAGAAACTGGATGTGAGAAGCCGAAAATAGATCTAAGTGGCGTGCAATTGGAGAGGCCTATGTCCAGCAGTGGACTGCAACAGGCTGTTGATGATTGATGAAGTGGTGAGACGCACAGAGTTTAATTGTTTGCTGCTGATAGATGCGACATTGTGAAAACTTTATTTTTCTATTTATAGGTTTGCGTTTGACGACAATCTTACTTGAAAAGTCCTGGGTCCGATTCCCCGGGCAGTGTTATTGGACTGTTCCCTTAGAAAACTATCTGTGAGTGATAGATTGAATTGATTGACTTGTGTCTGGGGCAATAGACAAACGATTTAAAAAAAGTGCGCTACCGAAATGCCACATGGTTAATCCCGTTTTTTATTTTATTTTAGATGGTAATAGCAATCTCACTTGATGGTAAGCAATGATATGGTAGAAGACGGAGCACGCTTTCCTAAACTAATTACTAGTAATTATTAATGACGACTAATTCGTTTAGGCAGAGTTCTCAGATTGTAGCCACAAGTTAGTTGTACGTGAACGCACCATAAGGGAAGGTTCATATCTGACGGAACATGCGTCGCGTATTATCCGTCGCGTAACGCCAGAACAGGCAAATGTATAGAAAAACACTCGAGCACTAACGTATCATCGGTCATACACTTTTGTATGGAATAGACCTATGAAATCCTCAAGAAGTTTCTAGACTTCTGTGGCCGTACTACGAAATGCCAATGCTATCATGATTCAGTGTCAGGGAAAGGGATAGTGCTATTCGTCTTGTGTAACTCCGTCTCTCTCTGACACGGGAATCATGATGGATCTAAGACGTCATGGTAAGCTGGTCGAAACTAGTCTGACTTTGATATACAGAACCTCCACAACAAGGATAGAATGGGAATCTAACTGCGAAAAATGTAGTCCCTACTCTATTTTTTTAACAGTATTTTTAAATTTGAAAATGAAAACAATATATCTAGTTTTAATTTCCGCGAATATCAGTCGCAACTCAACGGTCAGCGAGTCAACACGTCCCCTGAGGATGCCTCGTGGAGAGGCGAAACACGTGTCGGTAATGGTGTTGGGTTTTGCTTTGCCTTCCTGCATGTGCATAAAATCCTTGCATTTGCCTTGTAATCTTGCATGTGCATAATATAGCAGGCGGGAGGGAGGTGCATACCTGCAACCCACTAATATTCGCGGAAATTAAAACTAGATATATTGTTTTCATTTTCAAATTTAAAATGGATTTCCGCAAAGTAACGCCTAACTCAATCAACAGTATTTTTTTCGAGACTAGCTTCTGGTCTCGGTTTCGCCTGCTTGTTATGCTAATATGCCTTTTTTAGACGTTGTCTACGTTTCTTATATAAAGCGACTCGCTTACTTCCTGCCCCAATTTGTTGCCAGAGGGTGCAACATGAACAGAATACAAAGGAGGTAATACCGCAAAATATACACCGATATTGAAGCCATCTTGGGGTTTTATCTACCGAAACATTAGCCTGTTTTAATAGCCCCATAGGGAAGGAACTTACAGTCGTTCTTAAAAATTTATATTTGTCAGTTTGTTGAACTTACTTTTCTTAAGTATGCCTACTTACCTACACAGTATTTTTGTTACTTTAATCAATCTGCCTAGCCTTTTGTTATGTAATACTACCTTTAGCCCGCGACTTAGAACGCGCATATCCTATTTTTTCTCGTTAACGTAGGAATTTCGGGAAATTCTCTCTTAGTGCTCACTTTTTTTAAAGAATGGGAAATCATCAAATGACTTATTTTGCTCTGGGTGGAGCGGAAGGGAGTGTCAGACTCTTACTAACTAAAACCCATCCGTGTTCCTCCTAATGCCCTCTGCGTTCCAGGGCTGCGGTGACACTTTCGAACAAATTGTGCAAACTTAGTACTCCCCAAAACTCCCCAAGGAACCTACTTGCCAAACTTCAGCTTTCTACGGGTACAGTCTGACATTGACTCAGTTAGTCAATAACGGAAGACTTTTATATACACCCTAGCAACGCCCCGCGGTTTCAACCGCGTAGTTGCTGATCGTGTAAATCACTACATAGTATAAAACAAAGTCGCTATCCGCCGTCTGTCCCTATGTATGCGTATGATCTTTAAAACTACGCAACGGATTTTGATGCGGTTTTTTTAATAGATAGACTGATTCTTAAGGAAGGTTTATATGTATAATACATGCATATTATAGTAGAGAAAACATTAGTATCTACATTGCATCCGTGCGAAGCCGGGGCGAGTCGCTAGTACTGAGATAAAATATAGCCTATTTCACTCGTTGATAATGTAACTTCCCATTGGTGATATGGTTTTTAAAATCGGATTAGTGGTTTAGGCGTAAAAGCGTAACAAACCAACAAACTCAGGTTCGCATTTATGTTATTAAAACATTTATATTATTTAAACATTTGTATTATTTAAATTAAAAACAAGGATATTGATGATGAGATTGCTTATCTGACGTTAACAATCCAATAAGTGGCAACAGTGGTCTATTTTTTTTTTTGGGCTCCGGAAAAATACATTAAGTGCTTATTTGTATACTCTTACAAGTAAAGGCTATAAGGACATAACTGGCTTTTGGGACAAATATTTTTATACATACCCATAATGCCAAAACTCTTCATTTAGTTCGCCTTCGTATAAAAATATATCTAGATATTTATTTTCAAAACGCACGTTATTCTGAACGTATAAAACCCCCAGGATAACACTAGGTATACGCATGCATTATGCAAGAGCTTCGTCCGGAGGATTTATCAAAATCAAGTGATGCTGTGCGGTTGCTACGACTTTTACAGAGAGCTAAAAATGTCATTTTTCATGAAACAAACTAGGTCACAGAGCGGGTTAACACTTGCCGTTATTTTCACTTATGTTAATGCTAGGCGATATCGCTGCAGACTAAGACAAAGGAGGAAAGATGAACTTGCATCTTACCAGAAGGTCTACAATAACAGAAGAGCAAGTCTGTGTGGAAAAGGAAGGTTCAGGCCTATGCCAAAAAATATTTAATTAAGCGGATGAAAGCGAGAATGCATAAAAAAGATTTTGAACTACAAACCTTTTTTTACAATTCTTACTGCATTCTAACATCCTTGGTTGGTTCCACTGTTGGTTCTACCCTCAACAATTCTTGATTGCTTTGAAGAGAATACCTTTTTTCCATATGGGATATCATCAAATGATTTCTCCCACTCTGGGCGGAGCGGTATGGAGTGTCAGACTCTTACTGACTAAAAACCAGCCGTGTCCCTCTCCTTTGCGTCCCAGGGCCGCGATGACTCTTTCGAACAAATTCCGCAACTAGAAGAAATTTGCTTTTGTATCTTATTTAAGGCAAAAAAATAAATAAACGCCTTCTTTTCCGATGTGCCATTAGAACAGTTATCTATTTTGAGTTAAGAACGTTTCAAACTTGAATGCAACATTTTTGCAGGATTCCAGGCTGAATTAGAGTTGGGGAAATATTCAACTTCAAATCTATACTAATACTAGCTGCTGCCCGCGACTTCGTCCCCGTGGAATCCCCGATTTTAAAACATTCTTTATCGCTGCTCCGCTCCTATTGGCTTAAACGTGATGATATATAGTCTAAAGCCTTCCTCGATAAATGGTCTATTCAACCCAATAAGAATTTTTCAATTCGAACCAGTAGTTCCTGAGATTAGCGCGTTCAAATAAACAAACAAACAAACAAACTCTTCAGCTTTATAATCTACTATATAAAAATAAGTCGGGTTTTCCTTCCTGACGCTATAACTCCAGAACGCACAAACCGATTTCCACGGTTTCGCATTCGTTGGAAAGGTCTCGGGCTCCGTGAGGTTTATAGCAAAGAAAATTCAGGAAAATCTTTTTTTTTATATATGGCAAAACAACGTTTGCTGGGTCAGCTAGTATTAGTATAGATTATAAAGAGGTAACGTTTGTGAGATTGTGACATTGTAAAGGGTAATCTCTGGATCTAATGAACCGATTTTCTATATTATTTCACCAATAGAAAGCTACGTTATTGTGGAGTGTCATTGGCTATATTTAATCCACGTATTGCCACGGGAACGGGAACAACGCGGATGAAACCGCAGGGCGCTGCTAGTACTTAATAATACTGAAATCGAGGGTATTTAAATCAGTGCACCCCAGAGCATTTATTAAGTATGGAAAACGTGATGGTGCTTCAATAAAAGTCAGTTTTGGTGCAAACCTTTATTTCTCAATAATAAAGCATGCCGTACTCGAGATCATAGTCAAGAACTTTACGATTTTCCTGCCCTGACTCTGTTTCTACGACCTCTAAACTTGGCTCCGGCTCTACCGCCACCGGTTTTAAATTTAAACCCGTCCGCCTATGTTTGAAAGCCTTCGCCAATTCCGGGTGCGCTCGCAAGAAACTCTTCAACTTCTCTTTATTAACTGTGCCATTGACAACTATGTCTCTGAAAGTGTCATTGGCCATATAGGCCTCGTTCACGCCTTTGATTTTATCCAACTTCGATTTCAGTTTCTCATCTATCTTCACCAGTTCATACTCGTGGACGTTCACAACAGCCTTGCGATCTTTCCTGTATTGCTTTTTCATTAACTCTATGAACTTCTTCAACTCTCTCGTCTTCTTCTTGCGCTGTGCTGTTCCATTTCTATAAGCTTTCGTCAGTATACTTCTGATTTCGCTTACTATTCTTCGGATACTCTTAGCAATTTTCTTCTTTCTCTTCTCTCGTTCATTTTTCCGTTTCTTTCTTTTGGAATCGGATTTTTTCTTTTTTGATTTATTTTTTTCTTCGCGGTCCTTCTCTTTGCTGTCAGTTTCAAAACTGCTGCCTTCGAAAGACATGTCCAGGCCTTGGTACATATCGTAGTTGGTGACTAGGAGAGCGCAGCAGATGTACGAAGTTCTACCACAAAAGTAGTCGCCTCGATATATTCGATATTCTGCGTCGCATTCCGCTGGTAGCATGCAGGTGCCCCAAGGCGCATCGTGTTGGTTTGGATCCCCACAAGGAACTCCCCAGGGTCCTGAAAGATTAGATATTATTATGGACTAGTTCCTACGTACATATATACACAGCCCTATCGAATATCGATGAGCAGAACATGTAGAGGCTGATAGCCTGTTATACTTATAGTCTTACATAGGTGTATGTAGTTCTATGACGTTTAGGGTTTGCAGGTCTAGTCATTATTAAACTATATTATACTTACTAGCTGCCGCCATATTGACCACGTCACCCCTCATTTGCGTCGAGTTAAGCGCCTCAAATTTCTTCTGCATCCAGTGCTCCTCCCATTGATCCTTCCAGAACTGCTCGCTAGAACTGGATTCATCCTCATCAGAATCGGAGCTTCCTTTTCTTCTTTTAATCACAGGTCCTCTACGCCTCAACTCGTTTAACACTGGGTCCATGTGGAAATATTCTTTTCCCATCTTGTCTTGGCTTCCAGTGAATTTTGAGGAAGCGATATCCTGTCCAATGTTTAAATTTTGCTCGTGAGTTCTAACACTTCTTAGAACATTAGCTTTACTTTGAGCAGACTTCTTATCCTTTGCATCTTCTTCTTTTTTATTGTGATTAAAATTCCTCATTGCGTCTCGACGTTCCGGGGTGACATCTCCTTCATTCTCTTGTACATCATCCAGCAATGACATAACATTTTGTTTAAGAATCGAATAAATAGATGCATGAACAGTGCTTAGAGACAAAACCAATAACGGTAAATGAAAACAATACATTTTATTTCAACATACTCAACATGGTTTCTACCAGAAGTTTTCCTTTAGAAATACAGTAAGTACTTAACCGTGTATTTTTTATCGAAAAGTATTGCAATAAATATTGAAGCCATTAAATATTTATAGGTGAAGTTTTGCCACTTTTAGAATTTTGATAAATTCTGGTTTAACTATAAAAATCAACTTAGTTTTAGTCTGACTCGCGCTAAAAAATAATGGTTCCATCCCAATTTTTTTGGCTTGTTACGTGGCCACCTACGACTGCGGACATATGCTTTGCCAGGGTAACTACAGGAGCATTACCTTCCCCTTTTTAAAGAGGGTTTTGCTTAAGTTGTTATTCAGATCTTTATCGCAACTCCGCGAAGAGACCTTAGGATGTTAGCAATATCGATTTACTTATTTGATTTTTCAGATTTTATAGTCTATTATGGTTTGAACACATGGCAATCCGGCGAGGTCTTACCCACTGGGCTATCGCTAACGTAGTACGTAACGTAGTAAGCGAACTTAATTTCAGAGTATAAATTCCTTATTTCTAAACGTATTAACTGCTGCTTCATGAACCAATAAGGAAACCAGGACGGATTGAATAATACTTATAAATATGTTTCAGAAGCATGGGGAGGGGGGTTAGAGCCTTGCTTACTTTTGCTGGCGAGGGGGAGGGGACGGACAAAAATGTCAAAAATTCTGCTTACGTAATACTTGAACGCCTGAACGGCCACTATGTTCATATATATATGCTCCCTCGAGTCCTCCGGGCGATCGACAAAGAAGAGGAAGAAGAGGAGGTCGAAGAGTAGGAAAGAATGATAAATATTGAAATTAATCGATGTGATTAAAGTTGAACACTAAAAAGATACGATTATTATTTTAGAATGAAAGCGGTTGCTAATATATTTTCTATGTCCTACATTTATCACAGGAAAGTTGAAAACTCCGTAAGGTAATAAAATATCTTGAGAGATTGTAAAGTGTCAACTGAACATTTGGAATACTTTTTAACGCATCAACTATTAAATAGATAGAATATAGTTTATTGTTTATATGTGAAATACGAGTAGCAAGTAATAGCAAGTACCAACGCAATTTTAATATTCTAACTGTTCACGCGTGTGAACACCACGCGCTAGCGCCATCTCGCGGGACGACGAGGAAAGCGGATCGCCGTGAACATCGCGCGGTGTCGACTCGCGCGCCTACTGCACTTCACGGCACGGACCAGACTTCAGAGCAATCATAGCCACGGGATCGCGCGAACGTCACACTAACAAGCCCAACACGCGCGGCTAATCCGCCATATTAGTCTGCCATTGCACGTCACGTTATGTACCAATTTGTATAGTTTTATAATAAACTAGCTGCTGCCTGCGACTTCGTCCCCGTGGAATCCCCGATTTTAAAACATTCTTTATCGCTGCTCCGCTCCTATTGGCTTAAGCGTGATGATATATAGCCTAAAGCCTTCCTCGATAAATGGTCTATTCAACCCAAAAAGAATTTTTCAATTCGAACCAGTAGTTCCTGAGATTAGCGCGTTCAAACAAACAAACAAACAAACAAACTCTTCAGCTTTATAATATTAAGTATAGATTTAAATACTGGAAAGTGGTATATTATTGGTGGCTCTCACCCCCAACGCTAACGTTTACGACGGAGTCCCACTGCTAGGGCTCCTGTTTCTGCCAGCTGGATTTAGGGAGAGAAAATCAGTGAACGCAAATAAAACATGGAAGCATTCCATGTTTTATTTGCGTTCCAACTCAAAAAAATGACCCAAAGCACATTGCGCCGCGGTAGGCAGAGCTTACCGATTGCGCCGCTCACGTGTTTAGTTACACGGCCTATTCGTTACATGGTAATTTAAACCCAAATAATAATAATAATAAAATAATAATAATTTATTTTCAAAAGGTTGTACAATAACACTAATTAAGACACTATGCATTACAAACAACAATCTAGGGTGTTTTCGTTGAACTCCGGTACCCAGTATAAGATTTAACTTGTGTTTAGGGCACCGGGCGTTCTCACAGTAGGTTGAACACATAACAAAAGTTGTAGGACGAGCACAGGGTGTTAATAATAAAGATCGCTTAAAGTTAGGTACTAATTAACTATGATGTAGCCTCATTCGTGATAGTGTAGTAGATGTGTGTATTTGTGAGAGTGTGTGTTTGAGAGTGAGTTACTGTGTAGTGGTGTGTGTGTGGGAATGGTGGGTGTGTGTGTGTGTGTGTTTTATGTAAGAATATTAGTACATTCAGCCGTTTTCAAAAAGGGGAGCAGTTTCTTGACCTTAACGGTTTGATATACTTATCAGTTCTTCAGTTTTATTATAATCAAGTGTTAAAAGCCAGACAGCGACAGTCGCCCTACATCTATTTCGACACAAGGAAACAATGTCGAAAAGTTTATTCACTCTATTGTACAGGTGATTTGACAGAACATTATAGTGGCGCTGAGCAAGTTTTGTTCTACATCCTTGGGTAGGACATACAATGTAGTATCTGCGTTTTTTGGTAGCATTCGGATTATATACCACTGAAGAATGTTTGCGTAGAATAGCACAGAAGACAAAGAGCTGTCTCACCGTGAGGACCTTACATTCGGTGTAAAGAGCCGTCGTCGGATACCTAAAAGGCTTAGCAGTCATAACTTTAAGGACAGCTCTTTGTGCTCTCTCCAGGGGCAGAAGCGATGTTTTGGGTGCCCCACCCCACACTGTGATGCAATAGTTTATTATGGATTGGCACAAAGCATAATAAACAGTTTTAATAGTCTTGTAATCTGCAGAGTGCCTGAGTTTTTTAAAGATAAATATACACTTGCGAACTCGTGATACAAGATGTGCAAGATGAGGCTTCCAACTCAAAGAACCATCGACATAGACTCCGAGATATTTGACAGACGCAGACCTTGCAATTTGTGGACAGTCACATTGTGAAGAAGATAGACCAAGACTACAAGTGTGAGCTCTGAGCACCATTGCATCTGGTGGAGGGAGGTTATTTTGTTTTAAAGAGAAGGGTAAGTACACCGTTTTATTAATATTTAATGTTAAAATATTCTTTGACAGCCACTCCATCACAGAGGCAAGAGCGTGTGCAGCGTGTTTTAATGTTTCAGACCAGTCACTCCCATAAAGAAGTAAGGCCGTGTCATCTGCGTAAGTAAACGTGGAGCAGTTTGTTAGAGACATATTGCATAGATTATTAATATAAATTAAGAATAAAGTTGGTCCCAAAATTGAACCCTGAGGAACGCCAAAAGTCAATGATTCCGTGTCACTAATTACATCATGAATTTTTACACACTGGGTTCGATCACACAGGTAGTCCTGGAATATTTTAAGAGCCTGTCCCCGAATGCCCACAGCTTCCAATTTGGATAAGAGATGAGGAACAGACACAGTGTCAAATGCCTTGGAAAGATCCAAGAAGATGGCCAGGCATTTCATGTTATTGTCTAACTTTGCCACTACATGATCTATCAAGGCAGCAACCGCATCTTCAGTTGACCTGCCACCTCTAAACCCATACTGGTTGTTGCTTAAGATTTTGTACGACTCAAGGAAGTTTACCAATCGTTTATTAAGAATCTTTTCCAGTACCTTCGAGATAGCAGGCAGGACTGAGATGGGTCTATAATTATTTACACTATGTCTGTCCCCATTCTTGTAAATTGGATGGACAACAGCCTTTTTAAAAACCTTAGGGAAGCAGCCCATGGATATGGAGCGATTACAGATATAATATAATACTTGGGAAATAAGATCAATTTTTTACTGTGCATCGTATTAGCAATAATTATGTTGTTGGTGTGGTTCGGTGAATCAGCGACGAGGTTTAGATGTGTGAGTTTGTTTGAATTTTTGGGTCACGATTCGCGCTTAGATTCCTTGAAGTAATGCTTCCATGTTTATTTGCGTTCACTGGAGAAAACTAATAAAAATGGCATAACGGAAGCTAACGTGAGCAAGCGAAGAACCGTGTCGGAAAAAGAACCTAACCTATCCGTGTCGGGGAGCCCTGCCCTAAGCTCTCGGTGCCCTATTTTCTGCCACTTGCCCCGGTAGTAAAATCCGATATATTCTGTTTCGTTTCGTTTCGATAAAGGACCGTACACTGATTGTTCACCAATATATGAATGCACAGTTTATGTTGGTTCACAATTTCTCCGAATAACTTCGAGGGACTCAGAATTACTCATAAACGGCTAAACGAACTTGGAAACTTTGTAGAGGACCTGCATGGAAAAACTATTAAGGTGGGTATCAACTAGAGATGCATATTCGGCAACTATTCGGTATTCGGCAATTCGGCTACTTTTTTTCGCTATTCGGTATTCGGCTGAATTGTTAACCATATTCGGCTGCATACCGAACCGAGTAGCAATTTTTTATTTATGTATTACTAGCTGTTTTCCCGCGACTTCATCCGCGTAAATTGTTGCCCATGTCCTTTCTAAGGGTCTAGAGTATCTGTGTACCAAATTTCATTTAAATCGGTTCAGCAGTTTTGGCGTGGAATCGTTATAACGAGATTTACTTTCGTAAGTTTCAACTCGTACGGTAACGAATTTGGACTTGCCGCCCGCGGAAGTACTGTGTGACCGAATAATCGGCTGCCGAATGTTGCCACCAAGGACGCAAAGGGCACTAGGAGGAACACTGGTGGGTTTCAGTCAGCAAGAGTCTAACACTCCCTTTCGCCCCGCCTAGAGTGGGAGAACGCATTAGATGAACCCATCCAGAAAAAAAGGGCCATGAGCCTTTTGCCATCAAGAAAATAAAACCACAATTTACATAACACCTATTTGTAATATTACACACTTGTAAGACCAAAAAACTATACCTACCTAATATCAGAATCAGAACACTTATTTAAAATAAATTCGCTCATAAATATTTAATGGCTTCAATATTGATTGTAATAGCGCCCGATAAAAGTACACGGTTAAAAAACAAACTCGTTACAAAGTAAACCTGAGACAAAAGAAATGAAAGATATGTCGAAGTAAAATGCATGATTCTTACCTATTATTATTGTTGGTTTTGTCTTCTAACGCTGTTAGTGATTCTGTCTTTTCGGCTCTCAAAGAAACTGTTCAATCTTTACTGGAAACGTCAAGAGCCGAGACCGGAGACCCCTCAAAACAACGAAGTTTAAACAACTACCTACAAGAAAAAACCCAAAATGTTGCGGAAGATACGAAATCAGCTCAGAGAAATGTAAAAGTCGAGAAAGAATATGATGTGCTTCCCCCAAAAATGACTGCAAACACTACAAGGACTGAAAAAAATATAGGAAGATCTTACTTCCACGTCGACCCTGTATTTGATTCGTTAAGGAATAGGAGATTGTGGCAAAAGCCAAAGTTCAAGAAAATGAGTTCGAGTGATAGCTCTGAGATTGAAATGCAATTCTGGATGGAAGACTGGGAAGAGCAGACAAAGGTTAAAAAATTTGAGGCGCTCAATACTTCACGACCACCGAGTGACGTGGTCAATATGAAAATGGCTAGTAAGTATATCATCTACACTATCTATATTTAAATAAACGCGAAAGGTCACTTATTAATTTGCTCACTGATTAATTACACTG
Organism: Hecatera dysodea; assembly: GCA_905332915.2. Lineage (NCBI taxonomy): Eukaryota > Metazoa > Arthropoda > Insecta > Lepidoptera > Noctuidae > Hecatera > Hecatera dysodea. Next base: position 16,961,497 of record HG995305.1, read on the forward strand.
ATAAATATCGAAAACTACATGACCTATCAAGATGAGGCACGGAGTCAGTAAGAGTCTGATACTCCCTTCCGCTCTGCCCAGAGCGGAAGAAGTCATTTGATGATTTCCCATCCAAAAAAAAAGGTAGAATATAAAAAGGAGACATCAGTTAAGAAAGGATTTAAGGAAACTTCCCCTGTAATGGGGTGATGTAGGGCTTGGAAATTGTTTGTACTAAATGAAGAACCAAAATGCGGGCGGGGTACTAGTACTATATGAGTTACATTTTTAAACGTTTGAATAATACCTAACCCGAGAAGAGGGTCCAAGTCCCGATGGTCAGGGCTCCAGAAAAGGGAAACTCCAGAAAAAGCAGTGCATTAACAATATGAGTACTGTCCACTAGCAATGCTTTTTCACCCAGACTAACGAGAGCCTCCTTAAGTGCAGTCACAGGTCCAAGCTTGTGGTTACTAAGCCATTGGCTGAAATGACTGTCAGGACAGTGATCGCCGAGGCCACATCCTAACTATCGACAGTCTCGCGAGCCAAATCAAGGGGTAGACTTTGGATTTGGAAATTAATATATGGACGTCCTGATCTGATTACTGAGATTTATAAGGGTGCTTGCAATAATTAAACTTGTTTCATGGTTTAGGTAGGTGCTTCGGGCAAATGTAGGTGTTTTAACCATATTAGACCATCAAAACACCAGGAGAACTGCAGCTACTAAACCAGGAGAACAGCTCAACTTGATTTACAAACCCCAATACATTATTATTACAGGGCCATCTGGAGTGCCGTGCGGTGATCCAAATCAACATGATCTTCCATGGGGCAGTTGTATGCGAACAGTGGAATGTGAGCCAGAGTTTCGTATACATCGAGGTGATTCGTTCTGTGGCAGGAGCCAGTACGTCTGCTGTTCTATCATAGTCACTTCCTACGACATGTACCAAGCAAACGAGATGTCCTTCGAACACGACAACAGCCTGACATCAGACAGTGAGCTAGAGAAAAGATATAGAGATGTGCACGAAGTAAAGCGTCAAGAACGTTTAAAACGGAAAAACGAAAAACATAAAAAACGAAGAACCAAAGCACTGCTAAAGAAAAAACTCCGACATAGTATCACAAATATAATAACAGAGATCACGAAGTTATTGCAGAGATCTTATAGGAATGCCACCTCAATGCGAATAAAGAAAGCGAAAGAATTGATGGACTTTATAAAGCAAATGAAGAAGCAATATCGCGATGATCGGCAGACTGTAGTCGACGCACACGAGTTCGACATATTAAAGTATGATTTAGTATTGGAGGACAGTTTGAAGAAAATACGAGGAGTGAATCAAGCGTTTATGACCAATCAAACGTTCAGAGACATCGTTGTCAACGGTACGGTGAATAAGAAGGAATTGATGAAGCTGCAACGCAGTCATCCGGTATTGTCACTGTTCTACAAGAACCGGCGTATGGGCGGAGACTTGGAACCAGAGCAGATAGGGAAGGAAGAACTAGTGCTAGAGAGAGAATCAACAGATGAACCAGAGCTAGGGAAAGAACTATCAGAGGCTGGAAAAGAAGAATCAGAACTAAAGAAAAAACTCCTCTATCAACCGCCGGAGATAGAAGATGAACTAGAGTCGAAAAAGCAAACCCCTAAGCTTCTTGACTATGATGTCGAATACGGCATGCTTTATTATTGACCAATTAAAGTTTGCACAGGTATAAAACGTCTCTTTAATTTACCACGTCACCAGTTTTTGTTGAATTACCTTCAATAAAGAATACAAGGGTTCGCCCAGTGCTCGAAATTCAAACATTGGTTGGTAAAGAATTGAAAATACCGCCCCCTAATTTATTTGATAATACCGACGCGGTAAACACTGTGCCAATGATATACGGACTTGTTTATACGCCTGCGGCTCTCCCCGGCTTTGTCTGGACTTATAAATATTAGGTAGGGGAGAGTGGTCAACAGTGGATAACATTTTAAAGTGGTTATTACTTATAAGTTTGTGTAGTAATTGCCCTGGTACCATTTTTTTTTTTTTTGGATGGGAAATCATCAAATGACCCCTCCCGCCCTGGGTGGAGCGGTAGGAAGTGTCAGACTTTTACTGACTAAAACCCACCCGTGCTCCTCCATGTGCCCTTTGCGTTCCAGGGCCGCGGTAACTCTTTCGAACAAATTCCGCAACCCTAGCAGGCACCGACCCTATGGGGCCCCGTCGATGGTGCTGACGGCTCCTTGAGACGCGCGTGGAACACAACGCGTCGTCGACTCAGCCTGGTATCAGACGGCGAGCCACCCACGCTCACCGTCCACAGGAATTGCCCTGGTACCTGAGCTTTGATTAATATCAAAGATTAGTTATTTTGGCATGAATTGCTGCTTTACGGGGCTTTGAAAAAAAAGTGATCCACTGTTACCCACTTTCCCCTACCTAGTCTATGTTCATCCAAGAACTTTTCATTAATATTATCCAATAATTATGTCACCGGATAATTGTTAAATACGTAAGATTATAAATATCTTGAAAACGCCCCAAATTTTGAGTTGAAAATTTATCGAAAGTTCACAATCTCTCAAGATATTTTATAATCTTACGAAGTTTACCACTCTCCGGTAACACATACAATCAATCTGCCTAGCCCCTGAATATGTTGGGATCGACCTCAGGTCTAACTGGATATACAGCTAAGTACCAGTATTTTACATGGATGCCACGATACCCCCTTTTTTATGAATGGGAAAGCATCAAATGACTTCTTCCGCTCTGGGCAGAGCGAAAGGAAGTGTCAGACTCTGACTTCCTGACTAAAACCCACCCGTGTTCCTCCTAATGCCCTTTGCGTTCCAGGGCCGCGGTGACCAACCAGCCCCTGGCAAGACTGATGTCAGATTTTCTACTTACTGACTAACCGTAACGACTGTCAAAGATCTGCAAATGACAGCCAACAGCTTATCTTGCTTTTCGAGGCACGGACCTCAGTATGGTTTCCTTAAGTTAAGCCGGATTCAGCTAAATAATACCAGTATTTTACATGAAGCGGCTGCCTACCAAACGTCCACAACCCATTATATGGCGAACACGGTACTTCTTGGCAAGAACTGGTGTCAGATATTCTGGCTTCTGACAATCCGTAACGACTGCCAAAGATCTACAATGACAGCCAGGACTAACGGTTTAACGTGCGCTTTCCGAAGCAAGGAGAAGTCTCGTTATGTTAAGATGATCACCAATCCACCGACCAACCTCGGCAAGCGTTGCTTAAACTCGAAGGCCGTCCCGTCCGGCTGTTCTTTATTTTGCCACAAACTCCCCCTCACGTAACAGCATTTGGCAGAATGAATTGACCGTGAGGGCTCAGCTTTACGTGACTGATTCAAATGACTTACCCACCTAATTATTCACCCAGAGTAGCAAATACATACTTAACACACAGAGCCCACCATTATCAGAAGTACCTAGCACAGGAACAGATATTGACTCGTCTAGTTTTAGTTCAGAGTATAGTTCGCGAAACAAGGCGCAAGTTCACGACACAATCAGACGCTCGAAGCCATGTGAACATCGACTGCCTGGAGGCTTGCCAGCTAAGCTTGGAGCATAGCTTCTTTGATTTTACTTTATCTGATGGAGGTTGGTTGTCTGTTGCACGGTCAGGGAATTAATTCTTTATACCACTTCACTCACAAAAAACCTGCATATTCCATTGTTACCCATCCATATTTAAAAGGCCTTTTTTTAAGCTTTTGCTTTTAATATCTACAAATCATCACTTAGATTAGAAGCTTCCCATATTACCTATTATTATCTCTTTGGTAGAAGAAAAAAGAGAACAGAGTGGTGTAGGCAGAGTAGGTATAGTAGGTACCTACCTAGTGTTGTACATTGTGTGTATCCGTAGGTGCCAATATTTCTTTTTTGCTTTCTTTCTTATCACCTGAATTTAAACGTGCTAGTGCAGGCGTGGTGACGCGGGCGCGATTTGTGACTATAATGCCTCGCGAGTTGTTGGGTCCACAGTAACCAGCCTGTATAGTGTGGTGAACTGCAAGTGGTCCCGTCAAAAATATAAGCGATTTGTTGTAGCGGTTGGCATACAAACAATGGTGGATTGATTTTATTAGACAGCTATTAAACACATAGGAATGGAATGCTGAGATAACTTTATTGCGGAAAGAAAAATCTGGAAAGGTTATCCGAATCTGAATTTAAGATCGGAATTTTGTCCCGACTGGAAATGTACTGAATTCGAACATGCGTAAGGGCGTTTACGCACTGCATCCTATCCGAATTTTTAAGTTCACATGACCTAAAACCTGGCTTTTACTTCGGGCAAAGGATAAGCATTGTACAACGAGGTAATACCGCCAGTGTTTTGGGCTCACTACCAACCAGTCTATACCGATGCTGATGATGATTTTAATGTCATATTCTAGTTAGTTAAGAGGATTCTACTTAGTTTAAGTATAAAAGTGTGTGTGTGTGCGTGTAGTGTGTAATTTAAATTTGATAGATTAGCTATGCATGTAATTTATTTTGTATCAATTAAAAAATCAGTTTATCCTGATGCTAAGCGCAAAAAGTAGTTCTCGAGAAAACGCTAAAATAAGCGGGAATTGATGTCTCTTGAAAAGTATGCTACCTAAGACCAAGGTTGCAAGTTATATATGTAGGCATAGTCTTTCTGCACATTATGTGATATATTTCACTCATTTATATTTATCATACTTTATTTAAATTCATTTTCTAACTTTTAGCTAAGCAATTTTGATTCATACCTTAAATGCTTTATAGCAAAGCAATTTCTTGTAGCCGCTAAGTCTTGTACTTATAGTAAAAGTTAATAAAATATACTTAGTTATAAAGCAGTTAAAGGGTTTTAACAGACTTATAGCCTAGTAACTAAAACTTGGAAGAGTAACTTTGCTTACTTAGAAAGCAGTTATGGGATTATAAACGCTTTTAAGCCCGGTAACGTAAAACGTATTTTTAGACTACTTCTCTTAATGCTTAACTACAAAGCAGTTAAAGACATCTCGCTCGCAGTTAACTGCCTTTTAAGTAAGCACTTGCGGGTAAAAAGTCGAGAAGTTAAAAACTATTTTATGAAAATCAGAACTTTATTTACATACTTATTAAAAATAATAGACAATCAGTACGCCTAATTAAATTGTGTAGGTTATTAAATTATACGCTGAAACATAACAAATAACTCATTATTAATTAAACAATCTATACCTACTTATAATAAATCTGTAGAGAGGTCAATTCTGTACAGGGAATATATTTTCAAAATAACTATCAGAGGGTGATTAGTGATCGATACTGGTGCCAAAAATACAATCAGTAAAATTTTTGTTTGTCTGTCTGTATGTTCTTTATAGAAACAAAAACTACTTGACCGATTTTAACGAAACTTGGTGCAATTATTCTTCATACTCCTGGGCAGGTTATAGTATACTTTTCATCACGCTACAATCAATAGGAGCAGAGCAGTGAAGGGAAATGTTAGGAAAACGGGAGAAGTTACTCCATTTTTTAAGCTTCCGTCGCGTGTGTAGCCTTAATGGTTAAAGTTACATAGAAATAATGTATGACGGAAATGTTTTACATAAAATTATCTAAAAAATATCCCACAACAGTATATGTCTATCTTTTATGGTTGACTCACAATAACACGTGTAACTCCCGATAGCTTAGCAGTTCGGAGCTTTCTGATTATATTTGTTTACTCTTACGTTTATAATACTCTAACTCATCCCTAATTAAAAAAAGTTAACATTATTACCTATTCAATAAAAAAAGAATCCTAGAAATCGGTATAGAAACACCAAACTGAATAATAAGCCACCGCGCCGTCGCGCTTTAATACTGAATCATGCTGTAAGATGTTATTGTGATTATTTTTGTGTAACTTTTGTTGCTATTTTATAAAATAGGTACTTAAATTAGTTATTTTGGTAATGTTTAATATTCGTTCAAATTACAAATTATTATTAGTTTCAATTTTATTTCTTTTTAGGTGAAGTAGTAGTAGAAGTAGGAGCATAGATTTTTAGATACCGATAGGTTAGTTTTGGCTAATTTATGTTCTGTTTTTTTAGTATTAAGTAGGTAAAAGCGTAGATACTTTTATTAATTAGAAGTTATTTTATTAATTAGTTATACGTAGTTATAGGTATTTATTTTTTAAGTGAAGTAGGTATAGGTTATTATAATATAATTTTGCACAGGCATTTCAGCTTTACTTTCATTTCTTTTTTTGTTGTAAGTTGTACATATTTCACACACACATAGTGATCTATCTATGCACAGCCCAAACCACTGAACGGATCGGGCTGAAATTTGGCATGCATCTACCTATGTATGTTATGACGTAGGCATCCGCTAAGAAAGGATTTTAATTAATTCTACCCCCAAGGGTATAAATAGGGGATCAACGTTTGTATGAAACTTTCAAAATCGGGGGTAAAGTAACTATTCCACGCGGACGAAGTCGCTGGCAGAAGCTAGTATAAAATAAAATAGGGGAGAGCGGGGCTGAAAGTGCCGATTTTGACAAATCCTTATGTGATTCGGATAGAACAAGTAGTGTGTCTGAAAGTAGTGGTTTATCCTAAGCTAAATTTAGTCTATAATTCGAATTTACTTACAGATTTTGCACATTTTTAATAGTTTTTAAGAAAAAGCGATATTTTTACACAGCGGCGGCAAGGCACTACCAACCCCACTTTGGGGCAAGTTGTGCCGTAGGTGAGGTCAGTTGTGCCGTTGATAATGCTAGGTGTTTTGCATGAATGAAAATTAATTTAGAATTTAAAAGACATTACTTTTATAATAATATATTTATACCTTACACTTTTTACTATTTTTTAAATTTAGTTGCTTATAATAAAATAAAAAAACAAATTACCTTTACTTATGTAATTATTTCAAACATATTTTTAATCAATAGTTTGTACTTATTTTTATGCGAATGCATGAGATTACAAAAAATAAAAATCTTTTCAGAGTTATTATCTTATTGAGTAGTCTCTAGAGTATTTTTAACACAAAAAAAATATGTTCTCTAGATCAGAATAGCAATTAGGACACACAAATGCTAGACTTTCTTCATCTTCAATACATTGCAAATGGGCCCAATTGTTACACTCTCTGCATTCAATCCATTTTCTCCAGGGGCAGAGTTAGAATAGGCATCACAACATATATATGATACAGTACCATTCTTCATCATCAGAACTCTCGTCATCTGGCAAAACTCTTCTCTTAGCGGAGTTCTAAGTCAGTTTTTTTACCTTTCCCCCCTTTTTCCTTTACCTTTTTTCTAGTTTCACTTTCTTTCTTCTTCTTTTTATTAGCCATTTCTTCGGCCATAGCATTTTTCTCTGGAGTGTCCGTATGAACAGCTATCTATCTTTTACGTCCTTTATTATGCCCAATTAATCGGGGAGGTGCTTTAGGAAGTAGTCTTATCAGCTCTGGTGAAAAATTAACGTACTTTTATCGTTCCTCATAAAATACCAGTCTTGGTTTATATCCAATCGCAGGAGTAAGTCCACTTCTTTGTTTCCGCTGTGGTCAGCCCGGTCATCGGGCCGGCTCGTGCAAGGCCACGCCGCACTGCAGTGCATGTGCGGCTGTTGGCAAGCCGGCCGAGCACTGGGCTGGGGGAAGGGCCTGCGCGCCATCCGCCCCGACCAAGGGCAAGAGGTCCGCCGCCGCCGCCGCCTCTGCCGCCGCCGCGGCTTCCGTCGCCGCTTCTGCCGCTTCTGCTGTGGGTGCTGCGACTCCCGGTACTCGGGAGGGGGCTGAAATGGAGTGCCAGTAGTGGTCCCATCTCGGCCTCCTCCAGAGACAAGTCGGCCGCTGTGCTATTGCGCAGTGGCTGATGCCTGTGGACGGTGAGCGTGGGTAGCTCGCCGTCCGATACCAGGCTGAGTCGACGACGCGTTGTGCTTCACGCGCGCCTCAAGGAGCCGTCAGCACCAGAGACGGGGCCCCATAGGGTCGGTGCCTGCTAGGGTTGCGGAATTTGTTCGAGAGAGTTGCCGCGGCCCTGAAACGCAAAGGGCACATGGAGGAGCACGGGTGGGTTTTAGTCAGTAAAAGTCTGACACTCCCTACCGCTCCACCCAGGGCGGGAGGGGTCATTTGATGATTTCCCATCCAAAAAAAAAAAAAAAAAAAGGAGTAAGTCCACTTAAATAAGGCCATCCTTGATGACTGCATCAGCAACCCTTTGTAAAAGATCCTGAGATGTAGTTCCGGGTTGTTCCGGGTTGATGTAGTTGGGTTTTTCGCTTGTATTTCCTCATTCTGTCAAAGACAATAAAATTAAGTATCATGTCAATAAGTATTTTACTTCTTTCAACAATATTGAAACAATAAAGGTTGCTTAGGGGCTGCTTGTGCCGCGGCACAAGCAGCCCCACAAGAACGGCACGTTTTACCCCGTTTAGGAGAGTGTGATATTTTGTGTCACATATAAAAAACATTGAGCTCAAAGCCTTAAAACTACACGACATAACAAACTAGGATAAATAACAAATGTTTTACTAAAACTCTCATATTAAAAGCACGAAAAATACTAGCTTACGACCAAAAAGTATCGAAACGAAAATATTTACTTACGTGGTGCTGGAGGACCTTCACATGCACTGCCACTCGGTCCGCGTCGCTGACGAAACTAGAATGGCAGCCGCGTGTGCCCGACTGTTAGGCATTACGCAACACAATACGATCATATATCTATCTATTTCTGTTTTCGAGATATTCGCGTCGGAACAATTTACCCCCGGCACTTTCAACCCCGCTCTCCTAAATCAAGTTTAATGAAACTTTTACAAATCGTATTCAGTATTATAATTATTTTATAAAAATAAACATGTAAGTAGCGTTTTTGAAAGCTTTATGGCACATGACACAAATTGGATTAAAATTCTTATGCACTTATGAATAATATCACAATCAGAGATCAATAATTATTGCAAAGTTGAAATAATATAATTATTGTGCGTAACACATAACGTCTTATTCAAATAAATATTAGACTTTATATAAAAAAAATATAAATTTGGCCATTTTTATGCTTAAATACTATCTAATTAAAAACTTAAACAAAATGAGTCAAATTAGGTAAATAAGCACTTACCTAGTAACAATTGTGTAGTATCATCAAAATTAAGTAATTATTACGTAAACACAAATAGTTAATAAAGTATAAAAAAAACATTATTCTAAAGGCACTTTTTCAGTCTTTATGTTTACAGACTACGTATCCTAATGTATAAAGTAACGTTTATTTTGTTTTTCTTCTCAAGCGTGTAACTGCTTTTTAGTCTAGTATTGTCGTTTAGCTGCTCTCTAGCGATTGATATTTAGCTAATACTAATTTCAATACATAACTTAAAAGTCGCTATTGGCGTATAACTGCTTTCTAGTGTAGTTTTTCTTTACTTATAACTGCTTTATAGTTAAGGTACGATGTTCCGATGGTTATTTGTATGACACAATACATGAAGGTAGTTAAAGAAGCTTAGCTGCCAAAGACTACTATAGGTGTTTAGCTGCTTTTTAGTCAAGCATGAATAGATAACGTACTTTTAGTTAAGTAAATTTTGAAAAAATGATACATCAATTTGCCGTTAAAGTATGTTAACGTCTTTCTAGAGAAGTATTGTGGCTTAGCCGCTTTTTAATTAAGGAAGTAACGAAATTTATGTGGTTTAACTGCTCAGCAATGTACTGAATCTCTAAAACTATTAATCATAGAAAAATGATTCTTAGACCAAAAGATAGAGCATCGAAAGTTGTATAAGACTACATTAAAAAGTGAAAAACGACCAACTGTGGCTTAGCTGCCTTTTAGTTAGAGGACGGCAGCCTACTGAATTCGCACGGACGGAGTTCGGGTCTAAGTGTGTAACGCCTGTCAGAAGTATGTAGGTAGCGGTTACTTCGGACTGACAATCAGCTATGTTACCTACATAGGCTATTTTATCCCGGTATTCCCACGGGAACGGGAACTACGAAACTATGAAACTTCGGGGTGCTGCTGGTACCAAATAAAACTCAATATTACATACAATAATTTAATTAATCACTTCAACAACAGCTTTAGGATTTTCCAACCATATTGTTTGTTCTGGATTACTTTTGGCGGGAAAATTCCTCTTGGCTCCACAAGTATTACATGACCACTGTATTATTTTGGATCCATCTTTTCTTTTGACTTTCATAGTGGCTGTCTCTTTGTGAATAAGCATGCATCTGCACTTCTTGCAAATTTGCCTTTTTATCTCAGGATGTCTGTAATAATTATTGAAATTAAAATATTTTTTTACTTTTTTACACTTTTGAAAAGCCTACACACTAGTTGGACAAAATTTGAGTCAAATTGATATGAAACAAAACTAAGAGTGCAGCTATTTTTTTTTGTAGATGAGCAATCATCAAATGACTTTTCCCGCTATAGGTGGAACGGAAGAGTGTAAGCCTCTTACTGAATAAAACCAACCAGTGTTCCTCCTAGTGCCCTTTGCATTCCAAGACCCCTGTCTTGGAGGGTAGCTCTTTCAAACAAATTCTGCAACTCTAGAGGTACATGTAAATAATAGACTTTTAATCTTTTTTTTTGTCTTGTGCATCCTAAATAATAATTTTTCTTTCTATCCTAAATATTCTGTTAGATAAAACTACTTTGGTTCAAACGGTATGTACCATACAAACCTGGTAATAACAGTTTACATCAAATGCAGTAAGGAAGATTTAAATCTATTGTTGAATTGAAGTGCCGGACAGAATAAAGCCACAAACGAACAAACTTATTACATATTTAAGATATTTAAGATTACACTTACATCTTCAAAACATTTTTCTTGGCAACATTTACAATCAGGTTGCCATAGTATGAAGACAAGGTTGAATTCGTGCCTGCTATGTGTTTACTGATCTGAAAACAAGTTTTGATTGTTAGAAATCTTGCTTTATTAGACAGTAAGTTACCACAGTTTAGCTTGAAATATCATTGGCACATTGAATATTCTTGGAATGGAAACTTACTTGGTAGAGGTAATTCATTCGTTGAAACGAATCATTACCTTGGATCTTTTTCATCTTGCTTCAACCCAGGTTAGTGGGTTTTATGTTGTTTTTGTCACCAATCAACACAATTATTATACAAATCAAATGACACTGACAAACAGCTGTTTCTATTTTTTTTTTCTTCAAAAACTTGACACTTTAACTTTCGTCATTGAAATACAAGAAACTTTTTTTTTCTTGGAGACGAAACCAAACTGATTCTTGCAATTTACTTCCATAAATTATAAGTCCAGTCATATCACGGGAAAAGAGTTAATTATACTACATTTTAAAAATAATCATGGGCCAAATAACGGGTCGGATTCAAAAGCTGGCAGTGGTCGGATTCAAAAGTTAAGCAAGTCACATTTCTGAACGTTCAAAACGTTCCAGTAAAAGATATAAATGCATGTAGAAATGACACTAAAAGTCCGCTAAAAAGGGATAATTTTATGCAACTTATTACCTTCTATCATAAACTTAAACTTGAACTGGAACGCGTTTTCATATTGTTTTCTGCTGAAAGCCTTGTGAATAATCGTCAAAAAAAGGAAAAATTCGAAGTCTTCAACAATTTATTACAGAACTTGCTTAATTTTATTACTTACTACTGAAATTAATACATCGAATCGAATAAGAAACCGCAACCTTTCATGTGTCGTAATTTTTTGTTTGCCCTTTTTTGACCCCTCTCAAACTGTAGCATTACAAAATGTTGTTAATGAAAAATTTAGTTTTATCACGAATCACGAATAATGGAAGTTATCTTAGACATTTTGCGACTAAATCAGACATTGGCGAATTGGATGTTCAGTTTACAAATCGGTAAGTTTGAGGTTATGTATTTAAAGGTTATAGAAAAATTCCAGAATATTTTACAAAACATTAACATTGTAAATCTTTCTTGTAAGATCATTTCTTGTAAGACAATCACATATTCACTGTAGGATCTTTAAAACCAATAAAAATGGTAAATAAATACAAGTAAAAAATTATGCCTTGTACAATTCTAAAACCCATCCTAATATTTATAAACTGTTCTTTACTTCAGGACCACACTAAACCTAAGTTCGGGCCGCTATGCAAGGTTTGCGGACGGAGCCTGTGTGGCAACTCTGGGAAACACTTCCATCCTAGCAACGGTGGTCTCGAAATCAAAGCAAAGCTCTTCATCATTCCTACCCCTTGTAGTGGATTATAGACAGAAAGCAGCGGCTGCTGGACGAATACCCACTAATTTTCTAAGAAGAGAATTAGGTAAGATTGTTTTGTCTGATTATAAAGGCACTATGGTGGAATGAGTTTACTGGCTTCCTTAGCAGTGTAAAAATACAGGATAGAATAAACAGCTCGTACTTTTTCCATGTATAAAGCAGAGGTGAAGACTATCAATCAATCAATAATAATATCTATTTCATTGTTTGTATGTACCTACTTAAAAACTATGTTAATCTATACTAATATTATAAAGAGGAATGTTTTTTTTTTGTATGTAACAAATAAACTCAAAACCAACTGGACCGATTTCAAAAATATAGAATTCACTCTGAGAAATATAAGCTATAGCATATTTTATCCCCCTATTCCCAACCAGGGACAACTGCTGTTTGTTGCAGTACTATTACAAAACATACTAATAAAACCAACAAATCAACAGTGAAACAGCAATTTTTTGGGAACAATGGTTATTGATTTTTTGGGTGGCGGATATGATACATATAACTATGGAAAGACTATGTCCCCTGTCTGATCAATATTATTAAACTAGCAGCGCCCCGCGGTTTCACCCGCATAAGTTTCGATTGCGTGGGAATATTGAGATAAAAATTATCCTATACGTTAATCCTGGTTATAAACCATCTTTGTGCCAAATTTCATCCAAATCCATTCAGTTGTTTTTGTATGAAAGAGTAATAAACATCCATCCATACCCACAAACTTTCGCATTTATAATATTAGTAAGATTAGGATGCGACTTGCACAGTTATTATTATTACACTTCCGATGTAAAACTTTTGCAAGGACTTTTCTTTGCTAGTTTAATTCTCTAACAAGGACCTTTACTAAATTAAATATTATCTTCTTTCTAGGCCCAACGGAACGTGAAATCCTAACCTCACGCCTGATTGATCGGTCTTTAAGGCCCCTATTTCCATCAAACTACTGCTTTGACACTCAGATAGTTTGCAATATGCTCGCAGTTGATTCTACAAATCCTCCGGAGACAGTTGCGATTAATGCTGCCAGTGCAGCTTTAGCAGTGTCCGATGTGCCATGGAATGGACCCATTGGTGCTGTAAGGTATGCTGCTTTATATCACCTGTTTTTTAGTGAACATTTATTCTACAGACCAGTGGTGGCTGAATGGTAACGGCCCGACTTACGAATTGTAAGTCGCGGGTTCAAACCCAGCCTGCATTACTTTGTGTAATTAAATTCATCACCACTGCTCTCAAAACGGTGAAGGAAAACATCGTGAGGAATCCGGCATGTTCTAGAACCAAAAATTCGAAGACATGTGACATTCAGCAACCCGCACTGGGCCCGTGTGATGGATTAGGTGGAAAGGAGGCATGTGTCCCAGCAGTGGGAATATTAAAAGGCTGATTATGCTTATGCTATTTGTAACGTCAATGAAATACGTGGGTCAACGCCAGACTGGTTTATTGCCAACATAAAACTAAGCTACCCACCACCATGACAATATAAATAATATTCATCCACCGACAGATCGTCACACTTCTCCTCACCAAGTCTAAAGCCACATTTTGACAATGGATCTAAATTAATTACTTAATGTAAGAAATGTATGACATTTTGTTTAGCGCGATTGAACGCACGTAAGGCTCGAGCGGACGCACCCAGGGGTGGTGGCGATGGTGAATTTGACAATGGCCGTTCAGATTGAACTTGTGAGTCACGCGGTTCCGGTGTCGTGACCTTAGTTTCACTACCACCGCTGGATGCGTCTTCGAACAGATCACCTTCGGCTCCGCTATCGACGCCCGGTTTGTCTGTCTTATTCGGACTCATCTCTTCGGCCACAGCCACGCCACTCGTTCGCGATAATGAGTATCTATTTTTACTACTGGTTGAAATGATTTGGTCCGCATGTCTACGCCACTCAACCCCGTTACCAATACCGACTTTATACGAGACCGGCCCAGTCTTTTTAATAATAGTGGCTTCGGTCCACTTATCCCCCCTCGCGGTATAATCGCGAGCCATCACTGTGTCTCCCACCTGGAATTCCCTATCTGACCCTGGGGTGTGGGCGACTTGTCGCTCTTGTTTGGCTCGTACTACGGACGCCACGTCTGGTCGCAGTGCGTCCAGTCGGCTACGCAGGCGCCTCCCCAAAAGTGCCACTGCCGGGGAGACTCCTGTAGTCGCGTGGTCACAGTTACGGTATTGGAAAAGAAATTTACTAAGAGCGGCGTTTACATCCTGACCTTCGTATATAGCTCTCTTAATTGCCTTTTTTACAGTTTTGACCGCGTTTTCCGCCGCGCCATTACCCTGAGGCCGATAAGGAGCCGAAGTGGTATGTTTTATACAATTGTTTATACAATATTCCTTAAATTCTTGTGAAGTGAATGGCGGGCCATTGTCAGTCACGAGCTGCGACGGTAAACCGAAACGCGCGAGTATACTTCTAAAAACTTTGATCGTAGAGGCTGCATTCGTGCTACGCATCGGTACAGCCTCTATCCACTTGGAATGAGCGTCCACCATAACTAGGTAACGCACGCCCCCGCAGTCTGCGAAGTCCGCGTGTACGCGCTGCCACGGGTGCAGCGGGAACTCCCAAGGGTGCAGCTGCGCCCGCGGCGGCGCGTCCCGCACGTTGCGGCACGCAGCGCACGACTTACATATTTCCTGAATGTCTCGGTCTAAACTCGACCAGTAAATATAATTCCGCGATAAGCTCTTCATTTTGTTTACGCCTAAATGTCCCTCATGAACTTCACTTAAAATTTTCTTTTGTAGAACATCTGGTACCACTATCCTATATTTATAAATAACGCATCCCTGATCAACCACGAAATCGCTTTTCCTCGCAAAAAATGGTTTTTCCGAATCGCAGCTCGGGCTTGACGGCCAACCGAAAAGAACATATCCTTTAATTTTACATAACACTGGGTCGCGTTCAGTTTCTCTCGCAATATCTTGGAAACTGACAGGCAGCGACTCTTCTATAAGATTTAGATATTGTCCCGTGTCAACAGAGCGACCCTCCCGAGGTAACGGTAACCGCGATAACGCATCAGCCGGACCGTTGTCCACCGATCGTACAAATTCTATTTCAAAATCATACGCTGCCAGACGTGCAGCCCACCTCTGTAAGCGGCTCGCTGCCGTTTGTGGGATTCCCCCCTTGGCCCCAAAAATATGAGTAAGCGGCTGATGGTCGGTGCGTAGCGTAAAGTGTCTACCGAACAAATATTGGTGATGTTTCGTGACCCCAAACAGAATAGCCAGTGCCTCTTTATCTAGCTGGCTATAGTTGCGTTCGGAAGCATTAAGTGTGCGCGACACGCAACTGACAGGCCGTTCACTACCGTCCGCGTACCGGTGCGCAAGCACGGCCCCTAGTCCATACGCGCTGCTATCCACCGACAATACAAGCTCGCGCCCCTCCTCATAATGTGCTAATACCCTTTCACTCAGGAGAGATCGCTTTGCTTCCAAAAACGCCTTTGCGCACATGGAGTCCCATTCCCAGCCGCTATCTTTTTTTAACAAGTTATGTAATGGTTGTAATATGGTGCTCAAACGTGGAATAAATCGCCCGTAATAATTGAGCATCCCTAGGAAACTCTTAAGCTGTGTTACGTTCTCTGGTTTGGGCGCACTGGAAATGGCCTCCAGTTTTTCTGGATCCGGTCGTAGCCCTTCCTTATTAATAATAAAGCCAATATACTTTACGCTTTCTTGTAAAAATTTACATTTACTGAGTTTTACTGTAAGTCCCATGCTACGTAACCTTTCGAGTACAGCTCTCAGATTTTTTAAATGTTCAAGTCTATTTGACCCGGTCACACAAATATCGTCTAAAAAAACAACGCACCCTGGCACCCCGCGCAGCGTCTCCTCCATAATCTTTTGAAATTTCTCCGGTATAACCGATAACCCGTAAGGTGTACGTCGATACACAAATGTACCCATATGAGTAGTTATGGCTGTGTAAGGTTGCGAATCATTCGATAGAATACACTGTTCGTACGCATGTTTCAAGTCAATTTTAGTAAATCTATCGCCCCCACTAAGATTCGCAAACAACTCCTCGATACGCGGCAATGGATAATAATCTCTTTTTAACTTTGGATTGATGGTTATCTTATAATCTCCACAAATGCGTATGTCCCCATTTTGTTTAATAACTGGGACTATTGGAGTTCCGTAATCCGAGTAATCAACGCGGTAGATGGTACCATCGGCCACAAGGCGCTCCAGCTCCCGCTCGACACGTGCGCGCAGTGCCAGCGGCATCGGTCTCGCTCGCACGTAAACCGGTTCCTTATCTAACAGCTGTAGACGTATAGGCTGTTTGCAAGTACCTAACTTATCGGTAAACACTTCTGGGAATTCCTTACATAGTTTGTTCACGAATTCATCATCTATGATTTCATTGAGATTTATTTGCGTAATGTTTAAAGCGCGCATCCATTCTCGCCCTAACAAAGGCCGCGCCCCACCGTTAATAACATAAAGTCTTAAGGACTTTCCTTCAACCGCACCTAGACACACGTCCACCTCAATGTAACCGAGTGATTCAATTCGTGAACCCGAGTAACCGCGTAAAATTAAATTATCTGGATTAATCTTTTTATGCGAAAACCACCGTTGGTACATACTGTCACTTATTGCTGATATTCGACTACCCGTGTCCACTTCACATTCGAAGTTCATGTTATCAATTGTTAACTTAACAAAGTATGGTTTGTTACCTTGTGCTGCTACGTTTAGGTTGAACATACCGTCGTCCGATTCGTCACTGACATAATTATGCCGCCCGCCACTACCGCGCACTTGTTTACACACTGCTTTTAAATGCCCTTTTAGGCCGCACTCATCACAATTGTAATTTTTAAACCGACACCGCTCGGCGGAGTGCGCCTTGCCACAGCGCCAGCATGCGCGCGCGCGCCCATCCGCGCCACCGCCGTCGCCGCCAGTTCCTGCAGCCGCTTTACCTCTTGCGCTGCCGGGCGCTCGCGATAACCGGCCGCGCTGGCCCGTTCGCCAGCCGCGTGCATTATGCAGGCCTTCGCCCGCCTCACCGCCAGCTGGACCCGATGTCTGCGCCACCGCCGTTGTTGTGCCGCTAACTTCGGCGTGTTTCTCCGCTGCTTCTAGAGCCAACGCTAGTTCCACTGCCTCTTTGTATTGTATCTTCTTTTCGGCGAAAATTCTAGATCGCATCACGTCGTTCGTCAGGCCTGACACGAACTGATCGCGTAAATTCTCCTCTAGCGTTGAGCATGACTTGCACTTCCCGAAATTGCATGTGGAGGCGAGGTGTTTTAACGCCTGCAGGTACTCTGTGAGGGACTCGCCGGCCCGCTGTCGGCGCAACCTGAACACGTGGCGCTCGGCAATCTCCGACCGTTGTGGTTCCAGGTGTTCCGTCACCAGTTGTACTAGTTCGTCATATGTTTTGCTTTCCGGGAAGCTAGGTGAACACAAATCGCACATAAGTGCATACGTTTCTTCCCCTACAACCGTTATTAACATTGGCACCTTTAATTCGTTATCGATTTCATTTAGTTTTATATACTGATTCACTCGTCGTATATATGCTGGCCATTGTTTCGAACTCAAATTAAACGATTCTATTTTTCCGATAGGCATATTTTCAATTATTAAAACGCGTAACCACGTGGCCAATACACAAAAGAATTTAAAAAAAAACCGTTCTCGTCGCCAATGTAACGTCAATGAAATACGTGGGTCAACGCCAGACTGGTTTATTGCCAACATAAAACTAAGCTACCCACCACCATGACAATATAAATAATATTCATCCACCGACAGATCGTCACACTATTCTTCTGCAAGTATTACTTAAGATGATGTTCTGGAGTGGCGACCGCGTACTAGAAGACGCAGCATTGGAAGGCCTCCCAAAAGAAATGAAATCCCTCTTCAGTTTATATATAATGGTTTCGATTTTCTTGCATGTTCATGGTTTAATATATCTTGAGACGCGTACATTAAACTTGGAATCGCTAGCACGACTATTTTAGCGAATTTAATGGCGGGCGGCGCGGTTTTCCGTCGCCGACACCGATATTACCGCGCGCCCCGCTCCCCAGCAGATAGGGAACGTGCACAGCGTAGACTATACCATCTAGTGTTGCAAATATGAAACTTTTACGTTGTAAATGTTTGACCTGTGCTGCCGCTTATACTTCCTGCACCCTCCGTTTACGGGAACGTTCACGAAGTAGACTGTGCCATCTAGCGTTGCAAATTTGAAACTTTTAAGTAAAATATACTTGACATTGACGCTTCTGTGCTGCCACCTTTAGTTTCTGCACGTTCCCTCTAG
The DNA here is from genome assembly GCA_905332915.2 of Hecatera dysodea. Classification (NCBI taxonomy): domain Eukaryota; kingdom Metazoa; phylum Arthropoda; class Insecta; order Lepidoptera; family Noctuidae; genus Hecatera; species Hecatera dysodea. Next base: position 16,980,133 of record HG995305.1, read on the forward strand.
GGGTGAACCTTGCGCGTCGCCGCACGCGGTATGGTTTTGGTACAATAGTGCGGGTGCACAAACATAAATGCTGAAATGTGCGTGTAATGTAAATATGTATTGGAACATCTGTCTAACTCTTCTTTTAATACAAACATTTCTTTTTATTGTTTGCATGCCGATTGGTAAAATGTGGCTGGGCTAAATGGAATCTTAAGAACTATTATGTATTACCCATATTTTCAAAATAAAATTCTATTCTATTCTTCCAGAAACACATATGTAGGTACAACTTAAAATGGCAGCTGTAAACTGCAAAAAACGATTATATAAGATAGATTAAATATATGTATATCATAAACTTAACTCTCTTTCCACAGAGTAGGTCAAATCGACAATGAAGTGATTATCAACCCGACACGCAAGGACCTAGAGAAGTCGGTCCTGAACCTGGTGGTTGCCGCAACCAGTCGCAACCTGGTTGTCATGATGGAGGGGAGCGCACAGGACATCCTGCAGCAAGACTTGCTCAAGGCCATCAAACTAGGTATGAAAGTAAGTCCAGATTTGTAATATAGTTTTGTTTTTAAGAATTAACCAGTGGCCGTACCATGAGGTGTTAAAACGTGAGTCTTCCGAGCGAGAAAGAGGGATAGAGCTATACACCCTGTATAGCTCCATCCCTTTTTCTCGCTCGGAAGACTCACGTTTTAAGACGTCATGGTACGTCCGCTGATGATCACTAGGCGCCGTCAATAGTCGCGTTCATTCGAACGTTACCGTGTTAGGTCAACGCCTAAGGGTCAGCTCACACTGAGACTTCATAAGATAGCAAAACAATAAAAAATATCGACTACAACTCAATTCCTATTTATTCGTATTTGCTCACTAACACTATCAAGTTCATAAACAATTAATTTACATAATTTAGACTGAACTATGCAGAACTTGATTAACTAGCTATCTTTCCTAATCTAGGCACAAAAGAAGCCCAGAACATTGTGAGAGGCATAGAAAAGCTACAGAAAGATGTCGGTAAGATGAAACGGCGCTACGAGACGCAGCCTCCTCTGCACTTTAAGATCGTGGACGCTATCAATACCCTATCTTCTATGAAGATTAGGGAGATACTCAGGTGAGTAAGGTTTGCGGTTGCCTCATTCTTGTAGCACCATGATATACAGAGTCAAACGATTATTTATCTAGCGACCTTCGCAGACGTGATGAAATAAAAATATTTATATTATTTACACCAATAAAGTAACAACGGGGAAACATAAACAACAACCTCAGGAAAACTTCTCAATTTTTTGTTTTTTACAAACAACAACAATTTTTTTATTTAACCGACTTCCAAAAAGGAGGAGGTTCTCAAATCGACTGTATGTTGACGATATTTTCATTCTCTCTTTTCGATGTAAAAGGAAAAAAGTAATACGATGGTTTGGAAGATCATCTTAGTATTTCGAGGTGGTCCCTTTCTAGTTTGGTGAAGAACGGAGATAGGAAACGGAACTCTTGAATGTCTGTTTATTGTTTACACCATTTTATAACATGTATGCTGTGATGGATAATTTTAGCTGTGGGATGGGTGACCACTTTTAAACGTGACAAATACAAAAACTTTTTATAAAAAAATACAAACGACTTCTAAACAAAAAAAAAGCATAAAATAACTTTAATTTAGAAGTCGTTGTTCAAAAAACGAAGAAACAATCAAAAATGTTTGTTTAGAAGTCAGGGCCTCAAGTCTGCTATTACAATAGTGTCAGAATGGTCTATCATTGATTTCATAATGGTTAATTTTGACAAGTTTGGTACTCTACTAATATAAAAGCGTCACTATGACTTTCCAATGGTCAACCACTGACACTCCATTGAAAGAAATGGCATAGAATGGTAATCTCTTACATAATGACAAATTAATAACAGACGTATGCAGTAATCTGCTAAAATTTTGACAGTTCCCTTGATCAGTGCCCTACCATTAGAATGTCAGAGTGCAGTCATTGCTTTTAATAGCTTGGTTATTAAAAAGTATTACGAGACCATTGACCGACCATTGATCGACCATTATGAATTTAGCAGATTACGAACTTTTAGCAAAATGACAATGGGATCGTGTTGGAATGACACATTTATAAAAGTAGCAGACTCGGGGCCCAGTTGTGTTTTTATGTAAAAAGTTTTTTGTTTCATTGTATTCAGATATATATCAGTGTCCTACCCAGACCCTGTATTTCGACCTAATTTCGATTTGGAAATATTCGTTGTACGAACGATATTCATTATTGAGAAGTGCTAACGAAGCAGGTTCCAATTAGCTTCCTATTAAAAAACTTTTTACAAAAAAAAAATCAACCGATAAATTCTACACAAAAAAAAAAGTACAAAATAACTTTAACTTCGGAACTGGGTGTTTGTGGGGTGTATTCCCGTTCGTCCCCTCGACTTCGTCCCCCGAGGGGGACGAACGGGAATTTACAAAAATAATATTTAATTTGTTCCCGATCGTCCCAATCCTAATTCAAGAGGGGACGAATGGGGATATGTTCTTCGATTAGTCGTGTATTCCCGTTCGTCCCTTCAGGTTGTTTCTTTTTGAAATATAAGTCACTATTTTTGTAGTAACAGTTGCTTATGTGTATGGTGGCAAGATTTTACGTTTTACACTATGTAAGTAATTAGAAAAGTTTACTCATTATTTTAACACATAAATAGGGTCAGTAAATTACTGCACAAATCTTTTTAGTGGGACGAATGGCACTAATCGAAGAACATATTCCCATTCGTCCCCTTTTGAATTAGGATTGGGACGATCGGGAACAAATTAAATATTATTTTTGTAAATTCCCGTTCGTCCCCCTCTGGGGACGAAGTCGAGGGGACGAACGGGAATACACCGTTTGTGGTTGCTCTTCCAAACAATCATAATATTTTTTTTTCATTTTACATTGACAAGAGGGAATGAGAACGTCGTCAATGTAAACTAAGCCACGCATTATTAGGGATAACTCAAATATTAGTCGTCAGATCTCAATTAATCTGAATGGGACCACACGACAAGCGCCAGCTTCCGATTATAAAAAGAATGATCAAAATCGGTACACCCAATACAAAGTTACAGACGAATAGGGATGTTGCCTGAGTAAAAAATATATGATTATGTTTACTCCGTCAGTTACATTATAGATAAATATTGGACACGTATTTTTTCCTTTATCAAATCAATAAAAACTGACGAAGATAAAAAGCATCAAAGATCAGGAGTGGGAACGTGTGACGTCAAAGCCCGGTAAAAATTGTAACGAGTAGTGACGTCACACGAGTTTTTTACGCATTGTATCGTCTTTATTTTTTATTTATGTTAAAAAAGAAAAGCCCAATATTTTTTGAAAATCTATCAGACGGGCTAATCAGATTTTTGTAGTCAACTACACTATTGAGAACCTCCTCCTTTTTTGGAAATAAAAACTATCCCATTTCCAGAGATTTCTCCCACGACAAGATGTCTCGTGACAATGCAATATCGGAGCTCCGTCAGACAGTGATGAACCAGCTGCGCGACACGGAAGCCGATCTCACTCAGTTACAAGACGCCTTCAACGCCAACCTCAAGGAAATCTTCAGGGAGATGATCTTCGAAACTGACGTACGGTGTGATGGACGGCATCTCGACGAGATAAGGCCGATTTCTTGTGCGGTAACATTTTAATTTAAATGTTTTTTTTTTAATGATTTTTGGTGACGTAAGCAAGTTACAACCACACAGATGAATTCACCAGTTCACTGTACCAATAACCACATTGTTATTTTATGGTTGAGAAATCGTCAAATGAATTCTTCCGCTCTAGGCTGACTGGAAGGGAGTGTCAGACTCTTACTGAATAAAAGCTATCTTTGTTCCTCTTAATGCCCTTTGCGTTCCAAGTCGCGGTGACTGTTTCGAACAAATTCCTGTACCCTAGTAGGCACTGATCAAACTGACACTGATGAAAGATGGTCCAAAGATGTTGTGTCCCTATATAAGCTTGTTATAACAATGTCCAGTTCACTAAGTGTCCCTATATGAGCCTGTCATAACAATGTCCAGTTCACTAGGTGTCCCTATATGAGCCTGTTATAACAATGTCCAGTTCACCAGGTGTCCCTATTATGAGCCTGTCATAACAATGTCCAGTTCACCAGGTGTCCCTATTATGAGCCTGTCATAACAATGTCCAGTTCACTAGGTGTCCCTATATGAGCCTGATATAACAATGTCCAGTTCACTAGGTGTCCCTATATGAGCCTGTCATAACAATGTCCAATTCACTAGGTCTCCCTATATGAGCTTGTTATAAAAATGTTCTGTTCACTAGGTGTCCCTATATGAGCCATAACAATGTTATGTTCACTAGGTGTCCCTATATATGCCTGTCATAACCATGTTCTGTCACTAGGTGTCCCTATATGAGCCTGCCATAACCATGTTCTGTCACTAGGTGTCCCTTTATGAACCTATCATAACAATGTCCAGTTCACTAGGTGTCCCTATATGAGCCTGTCATAACAATGTCCAGTTCACTAGGTGTCCCTATAAGAGCCTGTCATAACAATGTCCAGTTCACTAGGTGTCCCTATATGAGCCTGTTATAACCATGTTCTGTCACTAGGTGTCCCTATATGAGCCTGCCATAACCATTTTCTGTCACTAGGTGTCCCTATATAAGCCTGTCATAATCATGTTCTGTCACTAGGTGTCCCTATATGAGCCTGCCATAACCATGTTCTGTCACTAGGTGTCCCTATATGAGCCTGTTATAACCATGTTCTGTCACTAGGTGTCCCTATATGAGCCTGCCATAACCATGTTCTGTCACTAGGTGTCCCTATATGAGCCCCTGCACGGCAGCGCAGTGTTCCAACGCGGTCAGACACAAGTGCTGTGCACCGTCGCCTTCGATTCGCCGGAGAGCGCTCTCAAAATGGACACACTTACGATGCTGACTAGGTAAGTGATCATAGAGTGGTTTTTAAGCTTGATTGCAATTTTATTTCCAAGTTTTATATCGGTATAGTTAGATTCACACCTGTATTGAATGAAAGTAATAAGTTTCTGTGAGGTGGCGTAAATGGTTACCGAAAAGACTCCCAATAAGGCCAATGAGTAATGTCTTTTTCAACATTGATAGAATAATGAAGTGATGCGTAGTTTTTAACTTTTGGAAATAATTCTAACTTCTATAATAAATCCAAAAGTGATTTCGTTTTAAGGGTTCCGTACCCAAAGTGTAAAACGGGACCCTATTACTAAGACTCCGCTCTCCGTCTGTCCATATGTCACCAGGCTGGATATCATGAACATCACGTTATAGTTAGACAGTTGAAACCTTCACAGATATAAAACAAATACAACAGACGTCATTTTTTTGTCCGGCTCGCACTTTGCCGGGTTTTTTGTTACGCTTGTATGCCTAAATCGACGAACCGATTCAGATGAATTTTGTTGGAGGGGATAAATGGTTATGGGCTACTTTTGCGAAAACTATATAAACGCGAGCGAGCAGAGCCGCAGGCTAAAGCTAGTAAGACTAAAACAATATTTTTTTGCTATTAATCTATACTAATATTATAAAGCTGAAGAGTTTGTTTGTTTGTTTGAACGCGCTAATCTCAGGAACTTCTGGTCCGATTTGAAAAAATCTTTCAGTGTTAGATAGCCCATTTATCGAGGAAGACTATATATATCATCACGCTAAGACCAATAGGAGCGGAGCAGTCATGAAAAATGTGACACAAACGAAGTTGTGCGGACAGCTAGTTTTATATAATTCTACTCCTATTTCTCCAGTGGCATAAAAGAGAAAAGTTTCTTCCTGCACTACGAGTTCCCCTCGTATGCGACGGGAGAGGTGGGCCGAAGTGGAGCCCCGGGGCGACGCGAGGCGGGCCACGGAGCCCTGGCCGAGCGGGGTCTGCTGCCCGTGGTGCCGCAGCAGCCCTACACCGTGCGGCTGACGGCAGAGGTGCTGGAATCTAATGGTAAAACTTCGTAAAACGTCGCAGCATTCGGCCCGATCGATTAAATATTTTACTATTTATAAAAAATCATGATTGTATTTTGTCCGTCCGTTGGGTTTAAAAAAAATATTGGATTGGATATGTATTTTTTGTCATTACAAATCGTAAAAAAATTATAAAGATAAAGCGCATCAAAGTTCAAGAGAGGGGGCTGGTGACGACACGTCGATAGTAAAAATTGTAGCACGTAAAAGAATCGTCAAAATCGGTACACCCAGTAAAAAGTTACAACGTAATACAAAAAAAATGTATTATATTTTGAGGTTTTCAAGTCGACTGTAATTTTATCAGTCGACTTGAAAACCTCCTTTTTTTTAAGTCGGCCTCTTGGCCTTTTGCCCAAAATTCAAAGCACGTGAGAGGATAAACCAAATGGATTACCCATTTGATTTATCCTCTCTCGCGCTTGGAACTTCGTAAAACGTCGCAGCATTCGGCCCGATCGATTGAATATTTTACTATTTATAAAAATCATGATTCTATTTTGTCCGTCCGTTGGGTTTAAAAAAAAATATTGGATATGTATTTTTTGTCATTACAAATCGTAAAAAAATTATAAAGATAAAGCGCATCAAAGTTCAAGAAAGGGGGCTGGTGACGACACGTCGCTAGTCAAAAATGTAACACGTAAAAGAATCATCAAAATCGGTACACCCAATAAAAAATTACGAGGTAATACAAAAAAAATTGTATTATATTTTGAAGTTTTCAAGTCGACTGTATTAGATCAGTCGACTTGAAAACCTCCTCCTTTTTTTTAAATCGGCCTCTTGGCCTTTTGCCCAAAAGTCCAAGCGCGAGAGGGGATAAATCAAATGGGTAGTGTTTCTAAAACACCGTGCTGGTCCGCAGGGTCGAGCTCCATGGCGTCAGTGTGCGGCGGCTCGCTGGCGCTGATGGACGCGGGCGTGGCGCTGTCGGCGCCGGCCGCCGGCGTCGCCGTCGGGCTCGTCAGCCGCCAGGACGAGCACGGCCAGATCGTCGACTACAGGCTCCTCACTGATTTGTTAGTGAGTCTTGATTTTTTATCCTCTATAATAGCACCCACAACACACCTCGGGGAGGGGAGCAGTGGTGGCCGAGTGGTAATGGCCCCGACTTACGAATCGTAGGTCGCGGGTTCAAACCCAGCCAGGCGCATTACTTTGTGTAATTCATTTCTTCATCACTGCTCTCAAAACGGTGAAGGAAAACATCGTGAGGAAACCGGCATGTCCTAAAACCAAAAATTCGAAGACATGTGACATTCACCAACCCGCACTGGGCCCGCGTGCTGGATTACGGCCCATTCCCTCTCCTAGAGAGGAGGCCTGTGTCCCAGCAGTGGGAACGTTAAAAGGCTGATTATGCTTATGCTTAACATTTATTACAATAGGGTATTTTACTGTAAAAATCTAATTAGTCCGTCTGATAGATTTACAAAAAATATTGGACACGTATTTTTTCTTTTTTCACGTAAACAAAAAATGAAGACGATACAGTGCATTGAAAACTCACGTGACGTCACTACGTTGCTACAATTTGTACCAGCGACGTGACGTCACGTGAGTTTTCAATGCACTGTATCGTCTTCATTTTTTGTTTACGTGAAAAAAGAAAAAATACGTGTCCAATATTTTTTGTAAATCTATCAGACGGACTAATTAGATTTTTACAGTAAAATACCCTATTGTTAACCGTGCGAACCTATACCTATACTTACATGTCTATCTATTTTTTAATAAATTATCTGTACCTGCCATTGTTAACTAATAAACTAGAAATTACGTTCGAGGAGCTCGTTAGGGTGCGGGGGGGCTGAACGCGGGCGCGGGGCAGGGGCGCGCGGGCGACGCGAGCCGCGAGTAGTAGAGGTGGGCAAAGTGTATCATTTTTGCGATTGGAACATTTGTATCTGGAACACTGAAATGTTCCGAAACACTGATATGTTTCATTTGGCTCATTTGGATCATCGACTCGAAAGATTCAATTACAGAATGTTTCGAATACACAGAGTTACGTCGCGGGCGTTTATTACAATAATCACTACGCAAAGAAATCCTAAACATAACTCAATTGGAACTCAAAAAGTTTTCGTAAACAAGCGCGAACGAACATAAACAATATGACAAGTGCCACATCAAAGTAAAATGATAACTTTTTGATATTTGATAGATAACGAATTGAATGATACACTTCTCATTAGTTATCCCTTTCATAATCAAAATCAAATCATGTTGGACTACGCGAGTCAATAGTTTAGTTACTCAGTGTCTCAATTTGTCTCTTTCGCTCGTGGCTCAGTCGCCTCGCGAGCGACGTGTCGCGGGAAATAGCACAGAGCGAAGTAATGTTCCAGATCCAAATGATGCGTTTGAAACGTTGCTAGTGAACCAATCTTTTGAATCACTTCAGTGATCCGGATCAGTGAGTCGGTTCCGTAAAGAGTTACACACTACTCGCCGAGTAGTGTTTTTATGTTAGCCAAGCAGCGCGCACGCCTCCTCGAACGCGACATTTCGAAAATTAATATCCTCTTGGTTTCCCCAGGGCATAGAAGATTACATGGGCGACATGGATTTCAAGGTCGCGGGTACAAAGAAAGGCATCACGGCGCTGCAAGCTGACATTAAGGTGTCGGGCCTGCCGCTCAAGGTCGTGATGGAGGCCATACAGAAGGCCTGCGACGCCAAGTACAAGATCATCGATATTATGAACCAGTGTCTCGACAAGCCTAGGTTTGTGGACTTTGTTTTCTAATATTTAGTTTGGCTTTGGTTGTTTTTTATTTTTGTTTTTTTAATCTAAGTTTTTCATTTTTTTTTAACAAATATTTACCTTGAATTAAAAAAAAAACGGGGATGTTCTCAATTTGACGGTTTTTTTTGTATGTTTGTTCAGCGATATTTTCGATTTTTTATTCTAAGTTGCACGAAATTTTTAACCGACTTCAAAAAATGAAGGAGGATTTTCTCAATTTGAGTTTATTTTTTTTCGTATATTTCTTCATCGATATTTTCGTTTTATCTTTATTTATTTTATCTAAGTTGCACAAATTTTTAACCGACTTCAAAAAAACAGGAGGATGTTCTCAATCAATACGACGGTTTTTTTTTTTTGTATGTTTGTGCATCGATATTTTCGTTTTTTTTTTAAATCTAAGTTGCACAAATTTTAACCGGAATTCAAAAAAGCAGGGGTATGTTCTGAATTTGACGGTTTTTTCTTTTGTATGTTTGTTCAGCGATGTTTTCGCCCATTGTCAACCGATTTGGATGATTCCTTTTTTGTTTGGTAGAGTATTTTTCTAAACTAGTCCCATTTCAATTCGGTGAAGATCTGATGAAGAACTTCGGAGATATGCAACGGAACTCTTCAATAAATGATAGCATATCTCCCGAGATTGCTGAATCGCATGTCTGTTTATTGTTTACATCAGTTGATAACATAACATCACGCCGATACGCTGTGTGGGGTACGCAGACGCCAGACGTGTACAAGTCAACTATGTTTTAGGGGATATATATTCGACCATAACTGTATTGTATATGAACAGGACTTAATGATTCGTTTTGCTTTGGGTTTAATTTGCATTGGATGTTCAACTCCAAACTAAAGTAATCAAATGTAGTAAAGTGAGATATTGTAAGGATTAAGTCAATCCCAAAGCAATGTAAATATTTTACTGGTAAGTATGAGCTGTTCTGGATTTGAACTAAGAAGGCACACAAAGTAAATCCGTAACGGCATATAGCCCAACCACTCACTTTGGGAACACATAATGTCAATTTAACTACGGGGTATCACCACTAAAAGATGAAAAGTTTTCTGGAAGCAAGTTGTTTTTTTTTTTGGAAAAAAAACAAATTGTCAGCCTTGTTTGGGGATTTAATTCTGACACCAATCTAGCAACACTAGATTTCGTCACATCACAAGCATTTACTGCACTAATACTGTGCAACTCAGTTTTATAAATTAAATCTGTCGTGCAACTGCGACGACTGATTTAATTACCAATTAAAATACTTGTTAATTTATCTTAATCAATGCTAAAATACCCTAAAACACATCATATACCTAGCCTTATCCCAACGACATTATTATCCGGTTAAAATCTAATCGGATTCAGCTAAGTAAAACCATTTACGTGGAGCGACTGCCCGTCTGACCTCCACAACCCAGTAACTGGGTAAACACGGTACTTCTTGGCAAGACTAATGTCAAATTTTCTGGCTTCCGTAAAAACTGCCAAAGACCTACAAATGACAGCCGGAACGTAAAAGATCCTAAGCACTGAAAAGGAGTATTATTATAACATCCAAAGGCATATCTTTGTCGCACATTAGCGTTAAAAGAAATAATAATAAAACTATAATTCTCCAGACAAGGCCACAAGGACAACATGCCCGTGATCGAGGAGTTGCAGGTGGAAGTTCACAACAGACCCAAACTACTCGGCCGCGGTGGCGCCAACCTGAAGAAGCTGTATGTTGAAACTGGTGTACAGGTAATATCTATTTGAGACATTAACAACTATCCATGTGATTGTAGATTTCTGACAATGATTACAGATTGAATCGATACGGTATTTTGATGTGGGGTTGGGCTGCTGACTTTGAATCCATATTTATTTTACAAAAGAGAACTGTTAGGGCCCTCTTAATCAGAGCCATCATCTACTGCGGACACCGGGGAGAGTGGAACCGGCGAGATTTCGTGCGGTGTTCCGCAGGGTTCGGTTCTAGGGCCGGTCTTGTAGGACATCGGCTACGACTGGGTGCTGCGCGCCGACCTCCCTAGCGGCGTCAGCGTCGTCTGCTACGCTGACGACACGCTGGTCCTGGCGCAAGGGGGATTGCACCAGGTGGTGGTTGAGCTGATGACACGCGGGGTTGCGACAGTCGTCGAGTGGATCCGGCAACTGGGTCTCGAGGTGGCCCTGCACAAGTTAGAGGCCATGTGCTTTCATGGCTCTCGGAACGGGCCACTATCGGGATCCCAGATAACGGTAGGAGGGGTTCACATCTGTGTCGGGTCGACGATGACGTACCGGGGTCTCGTCCTCGACAACTGGTGGAGCTTTGCGGAACACTTCCGACGTTTGGCCCCCTAACTGGGGCGGACCGAGGCTACCTTTAAGCAGCTCTTGCCCAAGGGGGTACAAACGTCTCCTACTGGTGGCTGTATGCTGGGATCTTGCGGTCCATGGCCCTTTATGGGGCCCCGGTGTGGGCACTTGTTGAAGCGATTACCAACGCACCACCTGAAAGCATCCCAGAGGGTCATAGTCATGGCCATCCGGCTGGCCCGGGGATAGCGGGGCCCCACGGTCTTGGGCGAGGCGGCTCTTTGACGGATTGCTGCCGTGGGATCTGGAAGCGAGTTTTTTTTAAATTTAATGTGTATGTAGGTACATTAGTAGTACATAGACGGCCTAAATGCAGTAAGGTATTCTTAACTGTTGGGTTAAGAATACTACACTGATTTTATCCAATTCTTCGTTTTTCAGGTGACGCCCATAGACGAAATAAAATACAGCGTGTTCGCTCCGTCGCAAGCGGCCATGGACGAGGCGCGGAGCCGCATCGACAGCTGGCTGGCGGCGGACAAGAAGCACGAGCTCGAGTTCGGCGCCATCTACAAGGCCAGGGTCGTGGAGGTCAAGGACATTGGGGTGCTGGTCACGCTGTTCTCGGGCATGGCCCCCGCGCTGGTGCACAATACGCAGCTGGATCACAGAAAGGTAACGGGTTGATTTAACATATTACTTCATTAAGTACTGTAAGTTTGGGCCAAAGTTAGCTCCCTGCTGAGGTATTTCAAGAAACTTCAATTCGTACTTTCAAAATTAAAGGGGTAAGCCCCTTTAATTTTGAAAGTACGAATTGAAGTTACGAATTAAAGGGGTAAGCCCCTTTAATTTTAAAAGTACGAATTGAAGTTTCTTGAAATACCTCAACTCAAAATTCTTGTTACTTATAATTTAGCTATATAATGAATGTACAAAACATACTCTAAAAGCCAGTGATGAAAAAGATTCCGCAATATCACTGGGAAAGGGGCAGTTTATACATAGGTCTCGGGAGATATTTGTTTCAACACTTTTTAAAGGTTTTAATTTATGCTCATTTGCCAAAAATTTCAATTTTCGAGTTAGGTCCCTTTAATTCTCAAGGTGCGAATTGTCAATTATTTTGGCTTTGGGACTGTCCGTAACGACTGTCGAAAGATCTACAAACGTTAGCCGGAACCAACGGCTAAATGTGCCTTCTGAGGCACGGAGGAGTCTCTTTGTTAATATGGTTACCCATCCAAACCAATCTCGGCAAGCGTTGCTTATCCTTCATGTCAAAGTCACAGCGTTTATTTCAGTTAGGTCATTAGACGGCACTTTTTAACGTCAATAAATTGACTGTAGTGCTCAGCCGAACGCTCGACCACTGCGCCAACCGTGTCGTCAATTGCCTATATGTTAAGCACGCGTTTATAGGTGTTGAAAGAATATAGACAATACCCTAGCCAGCCAGCCTACCAGTAAAAAAATAAAAATGCTTCTCCTGTACTCCGCTTGGTGGCGCCGCGTGTGCTGCGCACATAGTTTTTTCTGTCGTGTCATGTTAACTTGCTTTTATATTTTTCTGTGAATAAAACCGTGTTGTGATAAACTAAATAGTTATAATTTCTACAGGTTATGGGCCGTCCCATGCCTATTTAGTAAAAGCAGCAATCTTTATTACGGAAAAATTTGAACCGGCGTGCACCATCATGGCTTCAAATAACCTACAAATTGAAAAATTGTCTGGAAGAGACAACTATAATACTTGGAAATTTGCCGTAAGGACTTATTTGGAGCACGAAGAGTTGTGGGAATGCGTTGATCCGAGTACTGTTTCAGTTGATACCAAGAAAGATGTCAAGGCAAAGTCGAAAATAATTTTATTAGTCGAACCTATAAACTATGTTCACATTGAAGGTGCCCAGACGGCTCGAGAGGTATGGGAACGACTACAGAAAGTTTTTGAGGACTCCGGCCTGTCAAGGAAAGTTGGTTTACTGAGAGATCTAATCAACACCTCCCTGGATAGCTGTACTAATGTCGAAGAATATGTGAATAGAATCATGAGTACAGCTCACAAGTTAAGAAACATTAATTTCAAAGTAGAGGATGAGTGGTTAGGAACTCTAATGCTAGCAGGTTTACCGGACAATTATAAACCAATGATCATGGGAATTGAGAGTTCTGGAGTAAAAGTATCATCCGATTTTATTAAGACGAAACTATTGCAAGAAGTGCAAGTTTCGGAGTCTTCAGCTTTTCATGCAAAACACAAGTACAATAAAAACAATTCAAATAGCCAGCCTAAGCCTAAAGGGAAAGGACCCCGTTGCTTTAATTGCAACAAATATGGGCATATTAAGTTACAATGTACTGCGAAGAAAAATACTAACGATAATAATGTTTTTTCAGCCATTTTTTCAGCTTATAGCACATTAAATCAAGATGATTGGTATATAGATTCCGGCGCAACAATGCATATGACGAGGCGTGCTGATTGGATGTATGATTTACAACCTCCTCCGATCCAAAACATAATGGTGGCCAATAATGAATCAGTCTCTGTGCAACAGATAGGTAAAGTAAACATCCAAACTATTACAAACAATGCCGAACATGACATTCAGGTGAGAAATGTTTTACTTATACCAGACCTCAGCGCAAATTTATTATCAGTTAGCCAGTTAACTAAAAATGGTTGCAATGTACAGTTTACAAAATCAGGCTGTCACATATACAATGCAAAGAATGATCTTGTTGCAACAGCGAGGCTGACTAACAATATGTATAAACTAAACACAGCAACTGGCAAAGCATGTGCAGTTTTTTCTAATGAGAGCAAGGCTGATATTGGAACATGGCATAGGAGAATGGCTCATTTAAATTTAACAGATGTAAGAAAGTTAGAAAATTGTACAGAAGGTGTTAAAATAACAAAAGGCAGTGATACTACTGTATGTATTCCATGTTGTGAAGGGAAACAAACCAGACATCCGTTTTCACACTCTGGCTCAAGAGCTAATGACTTGTTAGAAATTATACATTCAGATCTCTGTGGTCCGATGGAGACTCCATCTGCAGGTGGAGCAAAATACTTCATAACCTTTGTAGATGATTTCTCACGAAAAATTTATGTATATTTCTTAAAGAATAAGCTGGATATAAAGTCATTGTTTGAAAGATTTAAAAATGAGGTTGAAAACGAAACTAATAAGAAAATAAAGATACTCAGAACAGACAACGGAAAAGAATACTGTAATAACATATTTCTAAAATTCTTAGCAGATTCAGGCATCAAACATCAAACAACCGCACCTTATACTCCGGAGCAAAATGGTCTGGCAGAACGGAGAAACAGAATACTGGTGGAGCGAGCAAAAGCTATGCTTTTTGATGCAAATTTGGGTAAGAAATATTGGGCTGAAGCAGTGGCAACCGCAGCCTACATAGTTAACCGCTCACCGACAAGGGTCCTTGATGGAGCAACACCATATGAAAAATGGTATGGTAAGAAACCAAATATATCACATATAAAAATATTCGGGTCAAAGGCTATGGTACACATACCAAAACAAAATCGTTTGAAATGGGATAGAAAGTCACGAGAACTGATTTTCATAGGTTACTGTGAGAACACAAAAGGGTACCGGCTACATGACCCTAAAACTAAACAAACTGTAATCAGTAGAGATGTAATTTTTGTAGAAAACACCAAAACACCGGAAAAGATAGAAACAGAGACCCCAGAATCTGTACCTCAGTCTATTACGATACCACTCAGTTCCAAGAATGATAACTCAAACGAAGGTTATTTGGACCAGGATAGTGAGGAAACCATGCAAACAGATAATGATTTGGCAAATCAATCACAAAATGTCACTTTATCTCCTACGAGCACAGACACTTCATTCGACAGTTGTGTTATGAATACAGATGACAATGACGAGACTTATTACCCGGATACTAGCGATGAGTTTGATAGTAATGAGCTTTTCACCAGAAACGTCACACTGAGGCCCCGTCAGAGGGATAAATTTCAAAATAATAATTTTTTGTGTATGGCACAGTTTACAGATCCTCAAACTGTGGAAGAAGCATTATCTAGTGCTGAAGCTCAGCAATGGAGGGATGCAATGAATGAAGAGTACAAGTCATTGATAGATAATGATACATGGGAGCTGACCCACTTACCACCTGACAAGCGTGCCATACCCTGCAAGTGGATTTTCAAAACTAAAGTAAATGAAAAAGGTGAGGTCGCAAAGTTTAAAGCACGACTGGTTATAAAGGGATGTTCTCAAAAACAGGGCATAGACTACAATGAAGTTTTCTCACCTGTAGTACGATTTTCATCTTTACGATATTTATTTGCCCTTGCTGCGAAAATGGATTTAGATATAATTCAAATGGATGCCATTTCAGCCTTCCTTCAAGGCGACATAGAGGAGGAGCTATATATGTTACAACCCCCACTATTTAAGGAAGGAGAGAAGGTATGTTTACTACGAAAATCAATATATGGCCTCAAGCAGGCAAGTCGCCAGTGGAACAAAAAATTGGACTCTACATTGAAAGGTTTGGGTCTGAAGCAATCGAACTTAGATCCTTGCATTTATCACAAAATTGTTGATGAGAACAACATATTGTTTATTGCTACATATGTAGATGATTTGATTTTATTTACAAACAAACAACAGTCAAGTGATTACATCAAAAATGAACTCAATAAAACATTTAAAATGAAGGATCTAGGAGAGCTATGTTACTGCATTGGAATACATGTAGAAAGAGACAGAGAAAAGGGAATAATTTGTTTAGATCAAAGACTTTACATTCAAGAAGTATTGAATAAATTTGGTATGTCTGAATGCAAACCAGTGAAAACACCCGTAGATATGAATTTAAAATTACAAAGAAGTACTGATGAGAGTAAAATCCTACAAGACATTCCTTATCAAGAAGCAATTGGGTGCTTATTGTACATTTCACAGGTTACAAGGCCTGACATTAGCTTTGTTATCAATATGTTGAGCAAATAGGACTTTGCTATTGTCTTGGTGAGATTAAGCACGCGATTCTTAACCTCACTGTTTGTTTTGTTTAAAAATATTAGTTTTTGTTGTTGTATCTGTTATCTTGTGTTGTCTGGTGTAGGGATCTAGTATATAAGGTTAGTATTTTAAGGTTTTGATTTTATTGGCACTCATTTCTTAGGAAATGAGTGCCGAAGAACCCCCTGACGGGGGTGGAGGATCTCCTCCAGATATTGAAATTATGGAGTGCTCACAAAACTCTGTAGATGGTCGCGTAAAAATTGACATCAGAAAACGCCCCAGAGAACCTGAGATTTTTGCTGACGCGAAAAGAAATAAGCCTCCGTCTGACTCAATCCAATCTGTTTTTACCAAACCAGGTTTTGAGAGCGACTCCAAGGTACAATATAGCGAGAACGACAGAGCTCCCTTTACTGTGTTTGTATCCAGGGTGGAAGCAGACCCAAAGCAAGGCCTAGCTTTAAATTCCCTGAAGTTTGCCCAATTTATTCATAAAAAAGGATTCAAGGGTGTGATACAAGGCAGTGTGAAGTCAATGGGCCGTAACAGGATGTCTGTTGATTTTGCTACATTCCAAGAGGCTAATAATTTTGTCAATAACCCTATTTTATTAGATTCCAAATTTATTGCATCAATCCCACGTTTCCATGTTACACGTATGGGAGTTGTCAGAGACGTCCCCACTGATTGGACACTCGAGGAACTAGTTTTGGGTATAGAGACCCCTCATAACTGCGGAGAAGTCATTAAGGCTAGGAGATTGAATTTTAAAAATAAAAGAGAGGGTTCTGTTGTGTGGTCACCCTCAACAACGGTAGTGCTGACTTTTTCTGGTCAAATACTCCCAGAAAAAGTCTTTTGCTATAATGCCTCGCTTCCTGTCTCTGTTTACCATCTACCCACCATCCAATGTCGTAACTGCCTGCGCTTTGGTCACATCAGCACCCAGTGCAGATCAAAGCCCCGATGCTACCGATGCGCTCAGCCTCATCCAGGAGATAGTTGTAATGTCCCAGAGTCTCAGTTAACTTGCCTCTTGTGTGATGGTGGCAATCATAAAGCTATTGATGATAAGTGCCCGGAACACTCAAGGCAGAAATCCATTAAATTAATAATGTCGCAAGAAAACCTCAGTTATCGCGAGGCTTCAGTTAGGTTCCCACGACCTAAATTGCTATATTCGAATGTTGCTGCAGGTCCTTCCATCTCCCATCCTTCTCAGCCTCTTTCTTCTGAATCTTTCCTCCTCACTGCCCCCCTTAATTCCCCTTCTTCCTCAGCATACTCAACCCCTGTCAAGTCTTCCTATACCAAAACTGTTTATCGTTCCCCAAAGCCTAGACCAGAGCTGGGGAAATCTTACGATTCCCAAGCTCACAGGTCCATGGTCTACACTCCTCCCTCTTCCCAGCCTAATGGTTGTGCCTTGAACCCTCCTTTTGTTGACTCTACTCCCCTTCCTACACCTAACGATAATTTAATAGAACTCCTAACATGCTCACTTATTAATATCTTGTCCAAATTCAGTGATGCAATACCGAACAATGTCGTGATCTTAGTGCAACAACTCCTGGAATCGTGGACTCGCCATAATGGAAAAGGTCCTTCAGTGGAACTGTAGGTCAATCCGCAGAAAGAAACATGAATTGATTTACCTCATAAATCGTTACTCACCAGTCGTCTTTGCCGTGTCGGAGACGTGGCTCAGGCCCGGAGCTCTCTTTAGGGTTCCTGGTTATTCATGTCTTCGGGATGACAGAGAGGACGGATGGGCGGGCTGTGCCCTATTGGTTAGCAGATCCATAATTTTTTCTGAGATCCCCATCCCTCATCATGATCCTGGTCTACATGTTGTGGCTGTTAGAGCTATTGACATATCCTTCGTTTCTGCCTACATTCCCCACCCCAATGCTAATATTTTATCTGAATTTAACGCCATCCTCTCCTCTATTCCATCTCCATTGATTGTACTAGGTGACTTCAACTGTCGGAGCACCCTTTGGGGCTCCCACTGTAACGACCCCTCCTCCAGCTTCTTGCTAGATCTTTTGGATGACCGCAACCTATGCATCCTTAATGATGGGTCTGCTACCCGTAGGGTTTCGCCTACACAAAACATAAGTGTCCCGGACCTTACTTTCTGCTCCCCTTCTTTAGTGTCATCACTCTCCTGGTCGGTTCTCCCCAATTCTTACGGGAGTGACCATTTTCCCATACTGATTTCCTTTCCAAGTTCTCACCCTCATATTCCTCCCACTCAACCCCTCCAAAAATATCTCCTTACACAAGCGGACTGGTCCCATTTCTCGTCCCAATTGGACTTAGAGCTCCAAAACTTTCCTCCTATAAACTCTTCCAATTCCCTCTCCACCTATAATGATTTTGTTAATAGTTTGTTGAAGGCGGCGGATTCCTCGATTCCCCTGAAAAACTCTGCCCGCCATCTAATCCCCTCTCCTCCTTGGTGGGACGCCGAGTGCACTGATGGCGCTCGTAAACGCAAAGAGGCAGAAAATACTTTTGCTATTACTTTAGATATGCCCGATTACCTTAATTTCCAAAAGATTTCTGCTCGAGTCTGCAGGTTATTGGCAAAAAAGAAAAAATCTGGCTGGCTCAAGTTCTGCGAGTCACTGTCTCCACGTTCTCCTGTCTCTCTTGTGTGGAAAAAAATTAAAATCTTTCGCCGAGCTTGCGACAGTCAGTCCGCCGAATCTACAACCAATGACCCTAGTTCTTGGTTAGAGGACTTCATCACTAAATTGGCCCCCCCTTTTGTTCCTAGTTCTGACTGCCTTCCTACTATAGATGCCCCTCCTCCCACTTCCTCTGATAGCTTCGATGATCTATTCTCCTATTCCGAACTGACATGTGCCTTGGATCATCTTCGCGATTCAGCTCCGGGTGTCGATGGAATTCCATATTCCTTCATCACCAAATCCTCCTCTAACTGTAAACTCCTTTTCCTCAACCTCATCAACTCCTTTTTCGCAACTGGCCAAGTTCCAGAATCCTGGAAATCCCAAATCATTATCCCCATTTTGAAACCTGGGAAAGACCCAAAAGATTCTGCCTCCTACCGCCCAATCGCCTTATCCTCTGTCCTGGCTAAGATAATGGAGAATCTAATCAAGAATCGACTGGAGTTCATCTTAGAAACCAAAGGCATCTTAGCCAGATCCCAATTTGGCTTTCGAAAAGGCTTGGGTACCATAGACAGCCTCAGTGTATTTCTTTCCGATGTTCGTATTGCCTTTTCCAAAAATGAAAGTGTTCTTGGTGTTTTTCTTGATATAGCCTCCGCCTATGATAATGTCCAGCTTCCTATACTCAGGCAAAAGCTGCTACAGCTGAGTATCCCTGTGAGACTGATCAACATTATCTGTAACCTTCTTATGTCCCGTTCTATTTCTATTCGTCACCAGAACATTCTTTCTCCATCCCGTCTTGTGTGGAAGGGTCTACCTCAAGGGTCGGTCCTGAGCCCTATCCTGTATAATTTATACACATATGACCTGGAGTCATCGGTTAGCTGCTTCTGCAAAATACTACAGTATGCTGATGACATAGCTCTTTACGTAAGTTCAAATTCTCTCTCCGACGCCTCAAATCGCCTAAACTCTGCCCTTCATTACCTAAATCAGTGGCTGGGTGATCATGGTTTGAGTTTGTCTGTTCCTAAATGCCAAGCAGTTGTATTTTCTCGTAAACGTAACATTCCCCCTGTAAACCTATTTGTTGAAAATGAACCCATTATTATCTCTGATAAAGTTAAATTTCTTGGCCTTATCCTAGACTCTAAATTAACTGGTCTTTATCATTTGGAATATGTTTCGAAGAAATGCGAAAGAGGTGTTAATGTTCTACGTGCGTTGTCTGGAGTTCGCTGGGGAGCCCATCCCACTTCCCAGAGAATTTTGTATAATGCTATAGTTCGTAGCCATTTTGACTATGGTAGTTTTCTTTTGGAACCATGCAACAAGATAGCTATTGCGAAACTAGAACAGATCCAATCCAAATGCTTACGCATAATAACGGGCGCTATGAAATGCTCCCC
This sequence comes from Hecatera dysodea, assembly GCA_905332915.2. Classification (NCBI taxonomy): domain Eukaryota; kingdom Metazoa; phylum Arthropoda; class Insecta; order Lepidoptera; family Noctuidae; genus Hecatera; species Hecatera dysodea. The sequence continues at coordinate 17,000,321 of HG995305.1, forward strand.
TATTAATGCCCTTCAGGTAGAATGTTTGGAGCCCCCCCTTCATTTACGTAGACAATATCTCTGTGACAGATTTTTCTATAAAGTCATCCAAATTAAATCACATCCTCTACTCCCCCTTCTTCGCACTCTTTCTGAGTTAATCCGTACGTCCCGCTATTGGTCTCACAAAAACCCTCCTCTCCTTGTCAATAGTTATAATAAATTTAATAATATGAAAATTTCCATAGTCCAATCAAATATTAACCCAATATTTGAAGTAGATTTTAATTCTTTACTCTTTCGCCCTAGAATTATCTTTAACTTTGGCATCCCTAAACATGATCCTGCTGCTAATGACAAATTCAATCAAATTCTAACAGAGGAATGGCATGATTGGCTTACAATATTTACAGACGCCTCAAAGCTGTCAGATAATAGCAATGTTGGATCTGCTGTGTGGATCCCGAAGTTCAAAATAATTTTAAGTTTTCGTAGTCCTGCATTTGGCTCCACTTTCACTGGGGAAGCGATAGCTATTTTTGAAGCGGTATCCTTTATTGAAGGGCATGGTCTAAACAAATCTATAATTTTCTCGGATTCTCTTAGCTGCTTACAAGACTTAATAAAATCTCCATTTCGTTCCCGTAACAATTGTCCCCTAATTTTACAAATCAAACAACTTTTATATAGATGCCATTGTTTGGGCATAGACATAGCTCTGGCCTGGATCCCCAGCCACTCGGGGATTATTGGTAATGAGAACGCGGACTCGATCGCCAAGTCAGCTACCCGAAATGGGATTGATCTACACACATCCTGTTACTCCCGAGATTTACGCTGTCAGGTTAAACCTGAAATGATGAATAGCTGGAATACTCAATGGCAGAAAACTCGTTTAATAAAAGGAAAATTCTACGGCTCGATTCAGCCAGTTATTCCATCAAAGTGCTGGTTCAGCAGACTCAAATTTTCCAATAAACTGGCTACTTCTGTCATAATTCGACTTCGACTTGGGTTTGTTTGCACTCCTGTTTTTTTGGCTAAGCTCCGTGTGAGAGACAACTCTTTGTGTGAATGCGGTCTGGATGAGGGTACTCTGGAGCACTTATTTTTTTCCTGTCCTCGACTAATAGTTCCCCTTTACGAATTACTTCCTCCTGATATTCCCCGCCCAATTAATATTCCCTTCCTCTTGTCTTTAGTTCATACTCCTGTGGTTAAAATTCTTTATAAATTTATTAATATTAATAAAACCCGTTTGTAATTCATCTATAATTATTTTAAAATATTATATCTAGTATTATATTATTAAATCTAACTAGTTAATGTTTTAACTCTTTATGTGACGTCTTAATTATTTATTTATATATTAACCTAAATGTTTTGTCCTTTTTAGCATGGTGTGATAATGGAAGACATCGCTACAAAAACTGATCAATAGTCGTTAAACAGTAACAGCAATTGAGAACCGATCATTATCATCTCATTACCTTGACATTGGCAAAATCATCGAAGGTTATTCGATGGAGCCATAACCTTAAAAAATTGAATTGAATTGAATTGAGCAAATACAATAACAAACCTGAAATGCAGCACTGGATGGCACTAAAGAGAGTCATGAGGTACCTTAAAGGCACACAAGAATACAGACTTACCTATAAGCAAAATCCTGATGAAGTTTTGACTCATGGCTACTGCGACGCCGATTGGGCAAATTCAGAAGACGACAGGCGCTCATGTACCGGCTACATATTCTTGTTCCAGGGAGGATCAATCAGCTGGAACTCGAGACGTCAACCTACTGTTGCTCTGTCCACAACGGAAGCAGAGTACATGTCTCTATCAGCATGTGCACTGAAGGTTACCGCTCCAGAACTAAACACATTGATGTCAGACATCACTTTGTTCGTGACAAGATACTTGGAGGTTCAATTGAAGTAAAGTACGTGCAGACAGATTTGATGGTGGCAGATGTACTTACCAAGGCCACGTCGCAACCTAAGCTACAATTCTGCTCGTCTATGATGGGAGTATGTCTAAGGGAGGATGTTGAAAGAATATAGACAATACCCTAGCCAGCCAGCCTACCAGTAAAAAAATAAAAATGCTTCTCCTGTACTCCGCTTGGTGGCGCCGCGTGTGCTGCGCACATAGTTTTTTCTGTCGTGTCATGTTAACTTGCTTTTATATTTTTCTGTGAATAAAACCGTGTTGTGATAAACTAAATAGTTATAATTTCTACAATAGGGAACGTGCACGGCGTAGACTATGCCATCTAGTGTTGCAAATCTGAAACTTTTACGTTGTAAATATTTGACCTGTGCTGCCACCTATACTTCCTGCACCCTCCGCTTAGGGGAACATGCATGAAGTAGACTGTGCCATCTAGCGTTGCAAATTTGAAACTTATAAGTAAAATATAAGGAACGTGCAGAAACTATAGGTGGCAGCACAGACGTGTCAATGACAATTATATTTTAGCTATAAATTTCAAATTTGCACGTTCGCCAAAACGGAGGGTGCAGGAAGTATAGGTGGCAGAGAGCACAGGTCAAATATTTACAACATAAAAGTTTCAGATTTGCAACACTAGATGGCATAGTCTACGCCGTGCACGTTCCCTATACTTGAGATTGACGCGTCTGTGCTGCCACCTATAGTTTCTGCACCCTCCGTTTAGGAGAACGTGTACGAAGTAGACTGTGCCATCTAGCGTTGCAAATTTGAAACTTATAAGTAAAATATACTTGACATTGACGCGTCTGTGCTGCCACCTATAGTTTCTGCACCCTCCGTTTAGGAGAACGTGTACGAAGTAGACTGTGCCATCTAGCGTTGCAAATTTGAAACTTATAAGTAAAATATACTTGACATTGACGCGTCTGTACTGCCACCTATAGTTTCTGCACGTTCCCTGCCTATACCTATACAGTTCAACAATACAAAGAACGCCCACAGATAATGCACCCGTCGGCGCTGGGGCTGGAGGTGGGCTCGGAGATCCAGGTGAAGTGCTTCGGGCGCGACCCGGTGTCGGGGCAGCTGCGCCTGTCGCGCAAGGTGCTGCTGGCGCCGCCGCCCGCCATACTCAAGAAGCTCGACAAAAGCTAGGGACTGTGATAACTTTGCTATGTGAAACATTATTACTTTGATGTGTATAATATGTGAAGTGTGTTCGGAATTTTGTTTAAGTGTTTGTTTTTGGGAATATGTCATGTAATGGCAATACAGTATCAACTTGTCACCTAAAAAATATAAATATATTATTCTGTTCAAAAACACATACAGTGATTTGTGGTACACGTGTGGTAAGTCAGAAATATCATAGTAACGTATAAGTACTGTATTTTTGAAAATCTGCCTCTCAAGTTAGGAAGTCGATTTATGATAAATGCTACTTTTTATCGGATCGTGTCAATATATAAAAAAGTAGCATTTATCACCCAGTGGTAAGTCATTTTCCAGACATGCAATGACAATTCATTGCATGATAAGTTCAATTTGCGTTGCAGTGCGTTGATTAGTGACAATATAATTTAAGGAACCAAGGATTTGAAATCAATTCGGTACTGTGCGTGACTGTGATTTTTCGTAGATGATTAAGTAATCATCTACGAAAATTTTGAACGCCACAGCATAAACGCATCACAACAAAACAAGTATTGTTTGTCACATATTTGTGATGTTTTCGTACAGAATAAGCTTTCGATTTTCACTTATACGTGACGTAACACTGGCATTCAAATGGTTAATAACTTGCTAGGACTTTCGTTGGCAGTAGTAAAGGCATAACACGTGCTTTTGTCAGTGCTGTGAATATTTTCGATTTCAGTGAACTTTTTAATTGAGAAACTTGATCGAAACTGTTCTTTGTGTTGTTGGTTCAAGCTAGACTAACACCTACCTCGAAGTACAAAGACGGCCTCTCTGTGCTGCCGACACGACGTGACACTAGCAGAGTAGTCGGATTCGGCTCAGTTGCCATAAAGGGAAAAAACTTTAAAACTTTCTAAATACATAAGTAGGTACGTATACCATTTCAGACACTGATTTGTATGGTACCATTTCAGACACTGATCTGTATGGTCCTCATTAACGTATTGTGAATATGAGGACCATGTAGATCGCTACGTCAGGGGTTCATTTCATGTTGGTCTGGCAGTTTGAGTTCTTTATGTGGCCTACCCAAATGTCCTGACTTTGGTATTGTACGTCAAATCGTTGAGCTCCTTAAAGTTCTAAGTTTGAGTTACACGATAACTGACAACTTGCACTGTTTGTACAGGTCCAAATCTGTGTGGTACTTTCCTCAAAATACCACTTCAGACACCAACCTACATGGTTCTCATATGATTTGACCAGTACAATTGTATGGACTTCAAAAGAGACCTTGACCTCTGAGTTTGTTTCAGTGTTTCTTCTCAGGGTAGTCAGCTAGGAAACACCGGCCTCATCTAATTTTTATAACGGTCAAAAAAGGGTGACGTGTAATTGTATTTACAACCTACTTACAAAATAAAAAAGTCTTTTATAGATATACAGTAGGGCCTCGTTTATCCGGAGAGGCAAAAACAAGACCCTTTCCGGATTATCGAGGCGTCCGGATTATAGAATGTCATATTTAATGGTAATAAAACATATGTTTAACCTTAGTTTCTTTAGTCAATTTTTAAATTAAACCCTAAAGACAAAAATGTACATGTTCAAAATTAAAACCATGTAAGAAAAACAGCAAGTTAAAATAAAACATTACTTAATTTTTCTTGAAAAAGTGTGTAATTCTCTTTTGTTTATAATTTTCACCATTCATTTCAAAAGCCCGCACATACACGCGAACCCCATTGTCCGGCCGGATTACAGCGATCACCGAACAAGCGGGAGTCCGGATTAACGAGGCACTACTGTATTATCAATCTATACGTACCTACGTACTTATGTATTTAGAAAGTTTCTACGTTTTATTTTCTCCATCCAGCTTAAGACGCGTTTTTGTCTGGTTCCGTTGTGGAATTCTTGTTGATGTTAAGTTTATATTTGTTTACATTATGAGTAATGTACCAAACCAGATCTTGTAACCTATGTATGTTTGAAACATTTTTTTTATTTATATAATTTTGGAAACTCTGTCTCTCTTTAATTATGGGGTGAGAATGTGAGTAAGAATAACTATATGACAAATGCTATAAAACCGCCATTTTTATTCCTCCAATAAAAGTGACGATTGAAAAATTGTGTTCAGTAATATAAATTACAGTATTACTTCAAAACTGCTATTCTAGAAATGTTTAGCTAGAATACAATCCATGTTATTGTATGTATTAATTTTAGTATAATAATTATGTTATGTTTGTTGACTGCCAAAAATTGTAAATAAGTAGCAATAAATTAAAATCCAAGTGGTGTACTGCTTTTCATTTCCTGATTCTCCATGATGATGATATTTACAAGAGAACCAAGTTTACGGACATAGCCCGATGGATCGCCGAACTGAAGTGGCAGTGGGCAGGACACATTGCTCGCCGAACAGCAGTGCTATTCTGTAAGAACTCGTGCGAATTCAATTCATATCTCATTTTCGATTACACTTCGTAACTCACCTGAAGTGAAAAGTATTTGATATTCTGACTGTCAAGTTAAGTTCGCTTCACCTATGTTCTCACTTAGTGGCGCTAGTGTTGTTTTCATCAAGTTACAGAATACCTAATACAGTTTTCACCGCAGAATCAGAAGTGAGAACTGAAGTGAGTTCTTACAGAATAGCATTGCAGATGGTCGATGGGACCGACAAGTTCTGTGGCGACCGCGTACTGGAAGACGCAGCGTTGGAAGGTCTCCTACAAGGTGGACCGATGACCTGGTGAGGGTCGCGGGTAGGCGATGGATGCGAGACGCACAGGCCCGGTTGTTGTGGAGACCCTTGGGCCTATGTCCAGCAGTGGACGTCTTTCGGTTGATATGATGATTTCCTGATCATAAAAAGACCTGACCACCACATAGGTGTCACAAGAAAGTACACAAGAAAACTCATTAGAAACAATTGTACAAACCAGTTATTTTTTTACTCGGCATTAGTTGCTAATACGTGGTCAAATAAAAATTGTTTAATCTGTAACTAATTCGTAAATAAATGCTAGTTACAGACCCCGGTTTGTTCAAGTGGACCTTATTGTCTAAATTAGACAGTCCAATTTGCATTCATTTTGCAATAAAAGCGGGATCAATGAACTTTTGACATGGCGTACCTACTACCTACCTATATAACGACATAATTGACCTATACAAAAATCAAGCTTGTTGGGCATTAATGCAAACTCAGCAGGGTTTTTTTAGGGATCCGTACCAGAAGAATAACTAACGGAACCCTACTATCTGTCAGTGGGATGTAAGTACCTCAAAAGCCGTAACAGATAGACAGTAGAAATTATCAGTGTGTAACAACAAATAAAAAGTTGTTGATTGAGTCAGGCGTTACTTTGCGGAAATCCATTTTAAATTTGAAAATGAAAACAATATATCTAGTTTTAATTTCCGCGAATATTAGTGGGTTGCAGGTATGCACCTCCCTCCCGCCCGTTATATTATGCACATGCAAGATTATAGGGCAAATGCAAGGATTTTATGCACAGGCCTGCCTGTGCATAAAATCTAGATATTCTCTTTTTCTAGATATATTGTTTTCATTTTCAAATTTAAAAAGTTGTTTATTTTATTTAATCTTCATCATTGTTGTGATTTTTTAACTTTGTATTTTTTTGCTGTTGTGTTGTCTCTGTGTTGAATAAATGTTTTCTATTCCATTAATTCTATTCTTTTCAGTTTATGGCACCAACATCCCAACGAGTGTGACAGCTCGACACACACTTGACCGTTTTATACATCTATTATGTCTGGGTTATAAGAAAAAGGTTATCAAAAAATAAAACAACAAAATGATTTCTTTAATTGTATATTGAAAGAAATAATCTGTACATTCTATGAAAATATTTTATCACAAAAGGACGTTTCATCGAAGGCACTCGACCCGAGTCGACGGGGCGGCGCAATATACACAATGTCTATCTATACACAGCGACTACCCGGCCCGCCGACCCACACTTACACACTACAACAAAGTGTCAAAAAATAAAGGGATAACAGTACTTCTTACACAATAAACGATTAAATACGTAAAAAATATCGATACAAAAAAACGTAAACAAACAACATGTCAAGTTCACATATCTTCAATACTTGCAGTCTTTGATTTCGTTGTGACTACCAGCATTAAATTAACATTAATTAAATAATTATTTATTAATTACACATTCACATATTCAAACTATTTACAAATATTCGATGGAAAATATAAATATTGTAATTCGATTAGGAATGCTCTGCGCAGAGCGAGAATAACTAGAGATACCTACCTACACCGTGCACGAAGATGTCATGGTGGCAACAGGCCAATGTTGTGGGATAAGGGCTGCCGTCCACTGCCGCGCTCAGGCAAGACGATAAGCTCTGTCAGCCGAGACGAACGAGGTAAACTATAACCCGTTTACTAAAAGAATCGACCTGACGTCGAGTGAGAAAAAATAATATTAAGAGTTTTCACAAACATTTGTTTGAAGTAAAGTTGTTTAACGTTGTTGTTGTTTGTTGTTGTTTTTAGTTTTGCTGTGTTTTTATTGTTGTTGTTGCTGTTTGTTGTTGCTTGTTGTGGTTGTTGTTGCTTGTTGTTGTTGTGGTTTTTAGTTGTTTCTTATTTTTTTGCACACCGTACCCATGCGTCGAAGAGACGTCATCGACGTCAGGTCCATTCTTTTAGTAATCGGGTTATACTGTGTCAATCCTTATTATGCATCAAAACTGGCGTGTAAAAAAATAATATTTCTAGATCTCTACAGTTCATTCACCCTCGGTCCACCTCGAATGACTACACTCATCGGACTTATTCAAATATATATTTAAAACACAAACAAACGCTAACGTCCCTAAATATTTGGCGAAAAAAAATATCTATTTCACAAATTGTATACACATCGCCTATATCTATGTATATTTACGTACAAGTGTTAGTATCAAACATGGTTTACATTTCCTTACGCTTAAATATTAATTACAACTAAATAATATTGCGGAAATGGATTGCAGCCCTAAGTTAACAAAAATATCGTTGAAAAACTCGTTGTCGTACAACAGAGGTACTTTTCAAACAATTCTAAAATTCTGTTATTGAAAAAAATAAATCATAATTTAATTCAAACACGGTAATATTTGAGATCAGTCTGACTAAACCAAATTACCACCATATTTTAAAGGCGAGTGCAAACATAAGCCACATTTCATTGTCCAAAAAAAAACTTAAATATAAGGTCGTCGTACATTATGCAAAATACCAAGTACATCAAAATGGCAATAATTTAGACTTGGCGCGTTTCAGGTACGCTTTTGTAACTTGCGTAGCGTTGCTTTCTTTATTATGATACTTCTTTTACTTTTCGCGACATTTAAATATACCTGTCTGACATTTAACAATGGAAGATCTTGAAAATCCAGTTAAAAATTATTACATATTTACAATACTGAAAGGTAAAGTCAAACCAACCTCACAGACAATAAATTATAAATAAATATAAACGCTGAATAATCTATGAAGCTAATTCTCCTTCGATAATTTAAATCACAATCAAAATAGCTGCTATTGTAATAATTCATAACTTGAAGTAGACTTGGTCATTTAGTCAGGTCAGGTATATTCAAATATCGCGAACATTTAACTCCCAAAAATTCTACATACTTCGTCAAACTTACGATTTAGAGGCAACATTTAATGTTAGTTTTATCTTATTCAATGGCAAGATATCTTCGAATGTTATAATTTCGAATTAGGACGAATTCTTTGCCGATTTGTCTCGTTGAAAATCTTCGTCAAAAAAACACGTCGCAAAAAACAGTTAATAGCCTCATTGTGCCACAAAAATCTCTTTTATATACCACAAAATCGTCGTTTCTTGTCAATATCGAAATGCACGTTAACAATGAACATGAGTATTTTCAATTTTCGAGGTTAGTTTTATTAATAAGTTCATAATTTTTTTGTTACGTTAAAAAATCATGAACCATTCGGATGACGGTCGAAGAAACCACTTCATTATATCCGAGTAAATATAATCATTTGATAAATAACTGGGATTCGCTTCAGACTGATGAATCGAGCTCCTAACACATTAATATATTTCTATTTCGGGTCGTAATTGACTCTCATTGTAATCAAGGCACTGTATAGACGCTTAAAGGCAGTAATTTTCGATTCTTCATAAATTAAAAACCCTCTTACTTATACATTCTTATTGAGTGATCAGAATTTTGCTAATTACACAACGTGTAGCTTAAACGCTAAACCTGAGAACAGATCGTCTCATATTTTGCCGAGTTATGTGCACACAAATGTACGGAATTTTTTTCGCGATATTAACACAAAATCTGAAAAGGTACCGAAGAAGAGTACCTTTTCAGATTTTGTATTAATTTACTAGTTCTACACGTTGTATTTATTCTCCCGCATAATTTTCCATCAACTCACAATTTCATAACGATCTGATTTTCAATGAGTAAGAGGGTACTCCAGCAGGCTCACTGGCTCAGGCCGAAGATCTTGAGCGCATTGAAGGCGGTGGCGAGGGCCACGTCCTCGGGCTTCTGGCCCAGGAAGCCGGCAATCAGCTCCACAATGGCGGGTAAGGCGCACGGCTCGTTGCGCTGAAACGTGCAGTAGCGGTTCACGAAGTTCATGGATCTGGAAAATGAGGTTAAAAATGAGGTTAAAAAAATGAATTCTAGTAATTTTGTCCAAGTATTCTAATAGCTACTTAGACAGACAGTATTCTAACGGCCGCATTGGTCCATCTTCGAGGCTAGGGGCCGAATTATAATTAATATAATTTCTGTTGTTTCATTTGTTTTTCTATCTCCAGTATGTGATAGATGGGTTATTGGGTTCGGCCGTAAGAGAGGCCTTGCGACATCATATTTATTAGTTTATTATTTTAATAATTATTATATTAATAATATAATTTATAATTATATTACTAATTTAATTAATTGTAACTTCTTTCCCAAAAAATATATTTTGTATTTTATTTATTTGTTGCACTGGTAGAGAATGCCTTGTTGCATTAAGTCCGCCTATTGTACATAAAGTTTAAATAAATAACTAAGTGAGCATCCATTCCGCTAGGGCCTGGGTCACTTGACGATTGAACATCATCATCTGCCTAGCCTTTTCCCAACTATATTGGGGTCGGCTCCCAGACAAGTCGGATTCAGCTGAATACCAGTATTTTACGTGGAGAGGCTGCCTACCAGACCTCCACAACTCATTAACTGGGGAACACGGTAGGTACTTTTTGGCATGACTGGTGTCAGATTTTCTGGCTTCTGACAATCCGTAACGACTGCCAAAGATCTCCAAATGACAGCCGGGACCAACGGCTTAACGTGCTTTCCGAGGCACGGAGAAGTCTCGTGATGTTAAGATGATCACCCATCCATAGACCAACCTCGGCAAGCGTTGCTTAACCTCGAAGATCGACCCGTGCGGCTGTTATAATTTAACCACGAGCTAGTCTTCACATTTGACGACTGAATAATATCCAGAAAAAAAAATGCCCAGCACCTTATGTTAGAAACGCAAAAATGACATACAAAAAATCGCACGTTGTACGATAATGTTGTTGTTTTTAAATTCTGTTATCAATACTTATATAGAAGCTTATCTTATTACTATCTGTGCTATCACATATCATCAGACATGACCCAATAAACCTGTATTTGCGCTGCTATCTAAGGTAATATGCACTTATCTTTCGGAAGCTTTATCTCGATAAATTTTATATTTGTTTATATTAGCATTCTTTTTGAACAAAGAACATTAACGAATTGGTACTCAAAAGTCTTGAGCATCGACGCCGAGTTGCTAGCCCGTCAGTTTTGTATCGGTTGCATTTTGGGGAGTGTGCGACGGAATTGTATAGTTTAACTAGCAGCGCCCCGCGGTTCCACCCGCATAGTTCCCGTTCCCGTGGGAATACGGGGATAAAATATAGCCTATGTTACTCAAGGTGAATGTAGCTTTCTAATGGTGAAAGAAATTTTGAAATCGGTTCAGTAGTTTTTGAGTTTATTATATACATACAAAAATACAAATCTTTCCTCTTTATAATATTAGTGTAGATTCCGCCAAGCCCGTTCCATCATCGGACCACAAGACATACCTACGGCAATGCGCCACCGTTACATGGTGGACATCCCACCCACACACGCAAAAACGCATTTTGGGAACACATTCTTTGTGCGTACAGCTAAGGAGTGGAATTCCCTGCCAGAGTCTGTGTTTCCTGATAACTACAACCTGAGAGTCTTTAACGGCCAAACCCAATAACCTATCTATCACCTACTGGAGATAGAAAAACAAATGAAACAACAGAAAAATTATATAGGTTTTCTGTTGTTTCATTTGTTTTTCTATCTCCAGTATGTGATAGCAGTGGAGTGGAGCAGTGGTGGCCGAGTGGTAATGGCCCCGACTTACGAATCGTAGGTCGCGGGTTCAAACCCAGCCAGGCGCATTACTTTGGGTAATTCATTTCTTCACCACTGCTCTCAAAACGGTGAAGGAAAACATCGTGAGGAAACCGGCATGTCCTAGAACCAAAAATTCGAAGACATGTGACATTCACCAACCCGCACTGGGCCCGCGTGGTAGATTACGGCCCATTCCCTCTCCTAGAGAGGAGGCCTGTGTCCCAACAGTGGGAACGTTAAAAGGCTGATTATGAGTATGTGATAGATAGGTTATTGGTTTCGGCCGTAAGTCAAGAGTGAATAGGTTACTTCTAGACAAGCGTGCTACATCTTCGACCACATCATCGCTTACCATCAGGTGAGATAGTGGGCAAACGCGTGCCTATCAATAGTAAAAAATAATAAGTTAACTTAAATAAATTCATATTGTTCCTTCAGAAACACAAACCTATCATATGAGACCTTATTCGTGTTTCTATTTTAATTCTATTGCCGACTTAGTCACGTTGATTTCATGGTACAGAATAAAACAATAAAATTGTGACGAAAGTCGAATGCTTTCACGAAATATTAAGCGACCGTGTAATACCTAAGTAATATGTCAAAACTATTCAAAATAATCATTTCCGCCAAAAGACACCAATTACTGTTTCAACGCCACGGTTGGCGCAGTGGTAGAGTTAATAACAGCCGCGCTGCGTGTCGCTGGTTCGAATCCCGCACGGAACAAATATTTGTATGGATTGTTGTTTCGGGTCTGGCTTTTTTTGTATGCGAGTTTATATGTTTGTAAACGTACCCACGATACAAGATAAGTGTGGGGGCAACGTTTTAAAGAAAACATTACTGGACATAGGCATCCCCCCTCAGGACACATCTATATATTACGTCACACGGTTAGTGGGAGGGAGGAGGTCGAAAAAAAATAAAAATATGTGATGTCACAATATGAGGTCTCACAAATGTGACCAGCTGTGACAGGGACGGGGAGGGTAAAAAATCATGAAATTCGTGTGACGTAAATTATGGATGGCCCCTCAGCACACCGACCGGTCCTCTGCGTCGGCTATCACCAGACCATTGGCCCACTCCATACGAGGCCTGCCAACACTGCGTCTTCATTGTCTTGATACTGTCCTTCAGTGCCCTTTTATGTAACCTTTACAACTAGTGAAAATATATAAGACGCAGGTTTATTGGGCCATGTCTGATGTTAAATGATAGCACAGATAGTAATAAGATAAGCTTAAGTATTGATATCAGAATTTAAAAACAACAACATCATCGTACAGCGTGCGAATTTTTGTATGACATTTTTATGTTTCTAACATTACGTGCTGGCCATTTTTTGTTCTGGGTGTTCAATCGTGAAATGCGATGAATAGCTCGTGGTTAAATTATAACAGCCGTACGGTCGATCTTCGAGTTTAAGCAACGCTTGCCGAGGTTGGTCTGTGGATGGGTGACCATCTTAACTTAACGAGACTTCTCCGTGCCACGGAAAGCACGTTAAGCCTTTGGTCCCGGCTGTCATTTGGAAATCGTTAGCAGTCGTTACGGATTGTCAGAAGCCAGAAAATCTGACACCAGTCTTGTTAAGAAGTACTGTGTTCCCCAGTTAATGGGGAGTTGTGGAAGTCTGGTAGGGCTGCCTACTCCACGTTAAATACAGGTATTCAGTTGAATCCGGCTTATCTGGGAGCCAACCCCTATATAGTTCGGAAAAGGCTAATGATGATATAAGTAGAATTTCGAACTAACCTTTCAGTTAAAGAATCCTTAACATGCAACGGCAGTTTGGAAGCCCTCATATTCGGGTACATGAACGGTGAATCAGTTTCCACAAGCAGCTTATCCAGAGGCAGCAATCTTTCCGACAGCAGCCGCCTGATTCCGCCATCAGACTTATCCTTACATATATACCCCGTGATACCCAAGTAGAATCCTTTCTCGATATACTTAAGGCCCTGTTCGACCGAGCCAGTAAAGGAGTGAATCACGACGGCGGGAAGGCGGCTACCAAATTCGTCGAGAATTTTTATTAAGTCGTCTTGAGCTTCTTTTTCATGTACGAAAAGGGGTTTCCTTAGTTCGCATGCCATTTCAACCTGGAATAGAAGGAAAGATTGTTATAATTTTTATTTAAAATGTAGGTAACAAAAAAGGAATAAATTTATCGTCAGACTGTTTGAGATAAGGGGCCATCCATAAATAACGTAACACGAATTTCATGATTTTTGACCCCCCTCCTTGTGACAGCTGGTCACATTTATTAGACGTGCCCTCACTAGTGTGACGTCACATATTTTACAATCTTATTCGTGTATTTGTTCGTGTTTTACTTAACACTTAGATTAAAAAAGATTTTGAAATGTGACGTCACGAACTTTTGAACCCTTCGCACCCCATATCACACTTCACACAATATCACACTTCATCGACCCCCTCCCTTCTCTTAACGTGTGACGTAATTTATGGATATGGCTGTCTGTATTCGCACACGGACAGTATAAACATAAAAATATATCAGAAAGTTAAATATTTTTCCGTAAAGACCAGTACAGTAAAGAAGGATGGCCAAATCGTACCAGGTGACTAAACGGTGGCGTCCCTAAACGCCATGTATATGAAAAATAACCTAATTTTTTAAGGTTTTAAAAAACATAACACATATGTCTATAAGAAGCCACAATAAAAAGATATCCATTAATTTTTGACTATACGACTATGTAACTTATTCGAAATTATTTAGAATTACAGTTTCAGAACGCACCTAATGACGATTCATTACGCGTATGAAATGACTTGGTATTCAAAGACTATAATTATTCACGTTTATGAATAGTTATTAACAGTAATTCAAATCAATTAGAATATAGGCATTTAGTAAAATACTATGCTGATTTATTATGTATTGGATTCTTGTCCTGAATAATGATTATGTGGGTTAAAGTGAGTATAAGCGTTTTGTTCAATTGCGTACAACGGAACGTCATTTGTCATCGACAAGTTTCATCTGTGGTCATCGACCCAGGCCATTGATTGACACCCGGAAATCATTCGCTTCACTTTCTTGTTGTTGTGAATATGACTTATTTTTTGCTAATTGTCTGAGTGAAATAGAAAGAAGATCGCTAATTACCCTCCTCGCTTATCACTAACTACACTTTTAAGCTAGCCGGCAGTCGGGTAAAGGTAGCCGTTCTAACCTCAAAAGTATTGTGGACATTATTATAAAAAATCGTGGCTTTTTTTTTATTTTATACAAATTTGGCCAATGTTCTTTGTTTCCGAGATAATTCGAAATGTAATAATAGTCAAAATCTATCAAATGTTTAAATAATAGTTAAAATTAAAACATCATCATTCATGGTCTCATCGGCCTGTCCTGTGCTTCCAGTGGCCGCCCACTGCCCGCAGCAGTTCTACGGTCCACAAAACAATTAAATGTTATACTAATACTTTAAAAAGGAAAGATTTTTTGTTTGTTTGTTCTCCAAAACTACTGGACCTATTTTAACCCCCCCATTCCTATGAGAACGGGACCTACGTAGGTGAAACCGCGGGGTACTAACTACGTAACTAGAAGTAGTTGTTAAATAAAATAAATAAGTAAAAATATATATGGAAACTATAACATTTCAAAGTAAGTTAGATGTATTAGTCAGTTCTGTTTTTCAAGAGACGACGTCGATGCGACATATCTCAACAGTGACGTTGAGTCAAAGCAGATGAATCAGGCTCTTATCAAACCACAGAGCTTCCCACATTCACACACATACACTACTGTCTCATGAGTCAATACTACTCCTACGTGTATACAAACTTCATGGATATATATTTACGACTTGGTTCCGATTTAAAATATCTAACCACGACTGTATTCTCCAAAATGTTAGGCACAAGCGTAAATGATATTTACTTTGAAATAGTTTTTAACACTTTTACTTCTCAATATTTTTTGGTCGAATATTATCTATAAGAAAGGCCGCTGTCACATTACGTTTTAACATCCATTCAACTATACTAAGAACCATGTAGGTTAATGTCTAGTGTGTTCTTGTGAGGAAAGCAGTTGAAAGCACCAAACAGATTTCAGTGGACCTGTCCAGACAGTGGAAGCATTTGTTAGCTCGACTTTTTGTATAGCTACATTTCGCCAACTAAATCCCATGAAACAGAGGGCAGGACTATTGGTATCAACCGGGCGAAATAGGGATGTTTCTTGACTAAAGAAGTCTGTCAGTTATATTACAGAAAAGTAATGGACAACGGCAAGCGGGGTTTGTGACGCCACGTCGTGGTAAAAATTTTAGCACGTAGTGACGTCACACGAGTTTTCAACGCAATGTCTCGTCTGCGCTTTTTGTTCACGTGAAAAAAGAAAAAATACGCGCCCAATATTTTATGGAAATCTATCTGACAGAGTGTTTAGATTCTTTTAGCCAACTACCCTATTCTTTTCTCCGGGCTGATCTTGAGAAATTCTTGATCGTTAAACACAAAGATACTTTTCCCAGCAGTCGCGCTGATCACAATTAGACGAACGAGGCAGTTATTTTTTTTAATTGCAGTCATAACTTCATATTTTATACGATAATGCTTATTCAGTCCACACTATGAAGATCGTTCAGATAAATAAAATTTATTGCCAATAATTTCTTTCAGAAACTGAGCTGATTACTATCTCTGAATCGCTAGTAAAGCAAGAAAGTGGCTGAGTTGGACATGCTGACAGTAAATATATTAAAATAGAATATAACTTCAAATAAAATTTACGAGCTGTTAGTTGAATTATTTCCATTTTCTAAGTTTATCTTGTGTTTAAATAATCCTCCCGACGGAATATCGATCACGGTGGTGTGCATAGAAAACATTCAGAACCCAAGACTACTTCTGAGCTGCAGGAGATTTTACTAGTTGCGGAATGTGTTCGAAAAAGTCACCGCGGCCCTGCAACGCAAAGAGCAGTAGAAGTATCACGGATGGGTTATAGTCAGTAAGTCTGAAACTCCCTTCCGCTCCACCCAGAGCGAAGTCATTTTTATTGATGATTTCCCATGCAGAAAAAAAGGAGGTTTTACTAGCATTAATTTACAGAAAGTTATTTTAAACCATTCCCCTATTCAGAGTTTCGAACGATCTGGATTCAAGTACTGTTTCTGGTGTAGTATTTAAAACTTAATAAAAAATGCTTTCTCTATTCAAATCCTTAGAAAACATAAAAGCGATATCATGCGCATCGCACTGTTGTTTGTTTTGATTTAAATTAGTTCCGTTACTGGCTTGGTTATAATTGGCTTACAAGAAATTGTTGTGAATTTAGATGTTGTGACGAGGGGCCATCCATAAATTACGTCTCACGTTAAGGGGGAGGGAGGGGGTCGACGAAATGTGACATCGTGTGACAAGGGGATGGGAGGGGTCCTTAATTTCGTGACGTCACATTTCAATAATCTATTTTAATCTAAGTGTTAAGTAAAACAGGAACAAATACACGAATAAAATTATAAAATATGTGACGTTACATTAGGTAAGGGGGTCTCACAAATGTGACCAGCTGTGACAAGGACCGGGGAAAATATCACTAAAAGGCATGAAATAGAAAATAAAAAACAATATAAATCTATATATATTTCCATTGCAGTCGGGGGATAATTCCTTTGAATATTTCTTTACAGGTCCCCCGACTCCAATGACAAGATAGATTTTCAGCTATTTATAATAAAACCACTTTCATTTTTTAAATTCTTAAGTTCACTCTTTTAAATGGCAGGCGTGTTTTAAATTTTATTTGTTAATTATTTTTGTAATATCCTATTATTTATGCGACTAGTTACTGCTTGACTTTTATAACAAATTTATATTAACTGCGAAAAGTAGGTACATGACACAGCAGTAATAAGTAGCTTAATTTGTTCTATAACATTTCCTTAATTATAAAAAACAATCCTAGAACGCTATTTAAATTTATCAACATCACTAAAAAATGTCTTCCTGTCCAACATTTTTTATAAAACGTACAACCCATCAATCCTTCAGGTTGATCACCATCAAAATGTATATGGGCGGGCCTCGAAAGCGTCTGGAACGAACTAAATATAGTTTGACAGCGACATCAGTTACCTAGTCCTTTGATCCGGCGAGATTGTACAGCTTCCGCCGTCGTAACAGATTACAGTTCGAGTTATTATGTGGATTTTAATTGGAATGTTTTAGGTATTTTGATATGCAGTCCATATAGAAGTCAAGATTATTTACATTCGTATCTGAATAGATTGTCAATAATCGCATCGTTGCTTTATTATATGATTCATAGACACACTAGATGTAGTACTTAACTTGTGACAGAAAATAAATTATTATTATTATTATTATTATAGTTGTGTATGTATGAAATGCATATTGTGTATTGCATATATGTAAATATTTTCACTTTTCAAAGAAACATTATTGTGTAGAAGTGAACTATGCGATCGATATAGCAATGGAAATGGCTTTGAATATGATCGTACATTCGTAACATTGTGAAAGGCAATTAAACTGGATCATAATTAAAAGAAAATTATAATAAGAATAGTTGAAATTTCCCTTTCCTTCGTAGAAATTCGAGAACTTCGTAGTATTTTTCATAACTCTCGAGGATCCCGATAGATTTCAATTCAGAATGACGGCTTAATTTCCAATTTATATATTTAACTTGAGAAACAGCTATTGATATTGTAGAATTTCCAACTAACCAAAAAGAGGTCGGTAAAAGATAGGCCTTTCTTTGCCCCACAGTAACATAATATATGCAAGAAATTAATCTATACTAATCATATAAAAGAGAAAAATAAATAGAGGAGTCTTTTCTTTGTATTATAATACTGAACAGTTTGTTTATTTTAGTTGGTTTTACGCGCTTATCTTAGGTACTGGTTCTAATTGAAATAATTATTATTTTAGTGTTGGATAACTCATTTATCGACAAAGGCTATATAATATCACGCTACTAGCAATAGGAGCGCAGCATCAGTAAAAAATAGGAAAAAACTTTTTTTTTTCTTTATGTGACGAGTTGCGCGGGTCAGTCAGCTAGTGAAAAAATAAATATTATACATTAAATATTATTTAATGGAGACTTTCTTCAGTATTTTTGTTCAAGGCTAATGACCTCAATATTTGACAGAACACACGTCATTTTCCGCTTACAAATGTGCAAAGAACAATGTCTGCTGCTTATCAATACGTACTCATTAACACGAATAAACATTAATTAGTGAGCGATGTGCATTCGTAAAACAACATTAAAATGGATGATATTTCAATGAGGTTATTTATTTTTGTTTTAAGGAAACTTTCCTCAATTTGTGTTTAAACTCCTAAGGGGCCATCCATAAATTAAGTCACACGTTAAGGGGAAGGGAGGGAGTCGACGAAGTGTGACATTGTGTGGTAAGGGGGTGTGAGGGGTCCTAAATTTCGTGACGTCAGATTTCAAAATCTATTTTAATCTAAGTGTTAAATAAAACACGAATAAAATTGTAAAATATGTGACGTCACACTAGGGAGGGGGGGTCTCACAAATGTGACAAGCTGTGACAAGGACGGAGAGGGGGGTAAAACATAATTAAATTCGTGTGACGTAATTTATGGATGGCCCCTAAGCTTTCAAAACATTCAAATATTGTTACGAATGAGAAGAGGAATGTTACAAAATGGAATAAATACGAGCGTCAGCTGCAGGCTGTGATTGGCTGAACGAATTTCCGACATACAACCGCATCACTTTCTTGAGTTTGATTTGTTATGCGTCGATGTTTCCTTTTAAGACACCGGGTGTAAGCTTATCTTATACAAGGAGTTAGTACAAATAGCTAAATTGTTACCAATGAAAATATAATTATGTACCCTTTTTTTCTGGATGGAAAATCATCAAATTACTTCTCCCGCTCTGGGTGGAGCGGAAGGGAGTGTCAGACTCTTACCGACTAAAACCCACTCGTGATACTTCTAGTGTCCTTGCGTTCCAGGGTGACTCTTTCGATCAAAAAGCGCATATTTATGTACCCACCCTGAGGCTTTAACTTGTCAAAGTAAATTCATTTATTTCAACAAGACCATTAAAAAGCCCCTTTGAACATCAAAACAGTTAGAAAATAAATTATTATAGTGATTCTAGGTGTCCATTCGCTAAAAGTAGATTCTAATGGAGAAGAAACTGCCAGGAAAATCAATAAGATCGTTGCAATAGATTTGTTCGTCCATTATGTTCTGTCAACCGTAGGGCCGCTTGTACTACTGCTAGGCCTCCACAAACCATTCATCTATCTTGTCTTTGTCGCCCCTCTCACTCTCCATCCATCCTATTTATATTCATACGTCTTCTAGTCTCATGTCTCATCCTTGCTAATCACACGTCCATGTAGGGTTGCCAGGTCTTAAAACCGAAAAGCCGGACAAACCAGCCAGTTTGGCCGGACATTTGGAAAAAAAGACCGGCATTTTATAGCCTTAGTATAACCGAACAAAAGTATTTTTTTATCATTTACCATAAAATCATCATTAATTCTAATGAAACAACAATAAAATTGAGTGAGCCAGTTTTCATTGTTACTTATTACCTTTTTTTTTTTTTTTTTTTCTGGATGGGAAATCATCAAATGACCCCTCCGTTACTTATTACCTAATCATTCAACTTTCATTTCAATAATTGCAATAGTATTAGTACGCACTACGTAGGAAGCGATATAAGGTGATCGAAAGAAAATGCTCAAATTTAAAAAAACCGAAAAGCCGGACAAACCAGCCAGTTTGGCCGGACATTTGGAAAAAAAGACCGGCATTTTATAGCCTTAGTATAACCGAACAAAAGTATTTTTTTATCATTTACCATAAAATCATCATTAATTCTAATGAAACAACAATAAAATTGAGTGAGCCAGTTTTCATTGTTACTTATTACCTTTTTTTTTTTTTTTTTTTCTGGATGGGAAATCATCAAATGACCCCTCCGTTACTTATTACCTAATCATTCAACTTTCATTTCAATAATTGCAATAGTATTAGTACGCACTACGTAGGAAGCGATATAAGGTGATCGAAAGAAAATGCTCAAATTTAAAAAGCCTATCAAATATCAGCAGTGCTATTCTGTAAGAACTCACGTGCGAATTCGATTCATATATCATTTTCGATTACACTTCGCAACTCACCTGAAGTGAAAAGTATTTGGTATTCTGACTGTCAAGTTAAGTTCGCTTCACTTAAGTTCTCACTTAGTGGCGCTAGTGTAGTTTTCATCAAGTTACAGAATACCAAATACAGTTTTCACCGCAGAATCAAGTGAGAACTGGAGTGAGTTCTTACAGAATAGCATTGCTGAAGAGGCCGGACACCGTATCATTTGGCCTGACACTCAACCAAAAAGCCTGACTTTGTCCGGCTTTATCCGGACGCCTGGCAACGCTATGTCCATACCAAGACAACCCATTCCTTTTCCACAGTCCCCGGTGCCACTTTCATACAAAATACCTCGATAAAACGGACTCATTTTCTACATTCATTTTAACAACTGGATCATGGTAACCATAAAACGTGTGTAGCAAGCGTCAGCGACTGAAACGCTTTTATTTAATTTCCTCATCTGGCCGTATGTTTTATGCAACTTACACCCTAATTATGTATGTAATACGCTCTTGATTGCAATAGCTCTCATTTGGAAACTGTCTATTAATCTGTACTTGTGGTCGCCTAGTGTTCGAAATTTGAACATAATTCATTTAATCAGTTTTTTTTTTGTTTAATGGTTTTATTGAAAATAAAGATTCATTAGTGACTAGGGCATTTATTCAAACAAAAAAAAAATCGTGGTCGCAGGTTACGCGCGCCCAGCTATTTTATTTTTTGACAACGATTTTAGAGCCAGTGCTTTTTGCTGATGCACTAATTGCCCGCGCGTCAATAGTACCCATGCTCCGCTAAGCACTTGAAAGCTGTTATTCCTGCGTCTGGTCTCAGCATTCACGTGGGATTGCCATCACATTGAACTATGGAGGTAACGCTAACGAGCCAGAGCGTGCTCGCGCATACACTTGTGTTATGAACTACTAGCAGCGCCTCGCGGTTTCACCCGCGTAGTTCCCGTTCCCGTGGGAATATGGGGATAAAATATAGCCTATAGCCTTCCTCGATAAATGGGCTATCTAACACTGAAATAATTTTTCAAATCGGACCAGTAGTTCCTGAGATTAGCGCGTTCAAACAAACAAACAAACAAACTCTTCAGCTTTATAATATTAGTATAGATAATATCTCCTACATAGTTAATCACCGTTGAGATCGGCCACCGTGAATGATATTCGGTAGAAAAGCTTATTTTATTGGGAGTGGAATTTTGTGATGGCGAGAAATGTCAGCGTACTACACGTACACTCGTACACTTCTGCCTAACTCTATGAAAAATAACAGCAAGATAACATATTAATGTTACACAATACAAGTACCGATTACACGTACAAATTTAAAGTTTGAATGGGTAAAAAAAAGCGATATGGTAGACGCCAGATAAATCTATACTAATATTATAAAGAGGAAAGATTTGTATTTTTGTATGTAACGAATAAACTCAAAAACTACTGGACAGATTTCAAAAAATCTTTCACGAATAGAAAGCTACATTCACCCTGAGTAACATAGGCTATATTTTATCCCCATATTCCCACGGGAACGGGAACTACGCGGATGAAACCACGGGGCGCTGCTAGTCTGTAATAAAGTACCAAGTAAAGATGAAAAATATGAAGTAAATGATATTTCTTGTCTAGACATTTGTTGTCACGACAACAAATAAAAATGTAAAGGATCACGATATAATGTTGATTCAAAATAGCTTTAAGTATGTCTTTCTTTCCATTCTTGAAATTAGGAATCTCAATACAAGTAATTGGGTCAATGACCGTTATTACAAATTTTTTGGCACCTACCATAGACATATCCACTGTCATGCATGTTTGCTGGCGTGTTGTTCACCGATATTCAGCTGTAATTTACTAGTGACTAATACATTGCTTATCAATGAAACTGAATACATGATAGCAGAGACAATCATGTGTGTTATTTATTTAAACTTTATATACAATAGTGCTGTGGGCGGACTTAATGCAACAAGGCATTCTGTACCAGTCGATCTTATTATAACGATTATGATGTAAAAGCTAAAGAATTTGTTGTTACGGCCCAATTAATACTATGAAAGGGAAAAATTGTTTGTTTATTTAATCTCTAAAGGCACTGAGGCTTGCGCGCACGCTGCCCAAATGTCAATTCAAATAAAAGACAGATTGATATTTCGGCAGCGTTTGTCAATCCCACACATTTTCGACGTTTTGACAATCGCCAGAGCGCCACCAATAGGGTCCTACTTGACTCAAAAAATCTTAGTCCGTCAGATAGATTTCAAAAAATATTCGACACGTATTTTTGCTCTATCAAATCTATAAAAAATTACGAAGATGAAAAGCATCAAATATCAGGAGTGCGAGCTTGTGACATCACGTCGTGGTAAAAATGATAGCGAATAGTGACGTCACACGAGTATTCAACGCACTGTATCGTTTTCGTTTTCTATTTATGTGAAAACAAGAAAAAATACGTGTCCAATCTTTTTTTTGGAAATCTATCTGAGACGGGCTAATTCGATTCTTTAGTCAAATACTCTATTACGGAAATTCCTTCACTGATAGAAAACTACACTATCACTGATAAAATCATAAACTAATTATACTAGAAACATGGAATGCGTGGCTGCTGCGGGCTAAACCGCGAGAAAAACATAGTTCATAAGAAAACACTTGTACATAAACTACAAGTTTATAATCAAGACACGTAAACTACTAGTGATACCAGTCACAGCACTAGTTTTACTAGACTTGGCTAGGTTTCAGAAACTGGCCCTGTTATATCGCGTAATACTCTCCAGCCTATATCTGCCTAGCCTTTTCCCGACTATATTGGGGTCGGCTTCCAGTCATACCTGATTCAGCTGAATACCAGTATTTAACGTGGAGCGGCTGCCTACCAGACCTCCACAACCAAATAACTGGGGAACACGGTACTTCTTGGCAAGACTGGTGTCAGATTTTCTGGCTTCTGACAATCCGTAACGACTGCCAAAGATCTACAAATGGCTTTCCGAGGCACGGAGGAAACTCGGTATATTAAGATGGTCACCAATCCACAGACCAACCTTGGCAAGCGTTGTTTAACCTTGAAGATCGACCTGTGCGGCTGTTATTCTTTAACCACGAACTCTTAATAAAAAAGGTAATACTCTCTAGCCATACTTCCAATTTAACACATTCGGTGCCCAGAACTCGGATCTGATCTGTGGGCACACGAACACAGTTTTTCGACCCGTATGCTGAGATCTGGGCAACGAAAGTGTTAATGCCAAAGCAGCCGGTCAATTCTGACAAAATCTGTTCATCTATCATTCTTGAAGACACGACTGGCGCAGTAGTTGAGCGATTGGCTGCTGCGCTACGTGTCGCGGGTTCGATTCCCGCACGGAACAAATATTTGGCCTACAGATAGTTGTTCCGGGTCTTGCTGTGTGTGTATGTGAGTGATTGTATAATTATTTGTAAACGCACCCACGTTTCAGGGGAAATTCTAAGCCGGAACAACGTTTTTTAAAAAAAACGTGTATACACGCTGAGTTTTTTTCTTTTTGACAACCTAATAAATGTATTCCCCTTTAGAGCGTACCAAGGATACGCATAGTAAGTTTCCCGATAGTCCATTTCCGTGGGAATTTTGGTCTTTCTGGCGCGTGGAGCCATACCGCCTACAGCCAGTAGGTACTTGAATATATCTCAATATCTCCCAATACTTTAATAGACACTATCTTAGTATGTGACACAGACGAGAAGTGATAACACAATCAATAAAGGTCTTCGGAAATACCTAGTTAGTTGAAATTAAACCCAAGGTGACTTTGTTTACATATCAGTCTGTGAAATATTTACCTACTAGTCTATGTACATGACATCACGACTAACGACCGAACCCAATAACCGATCTATCACTTACTGGAGATAGAAAAACAAATAAAACAACAGAAAACCTACATAATTTTTCTGTTGTTTCATTTGTTTTTCATCTCCAGTATGTGATAGATCGGTTATTGGGTTCGGCCGTTAGTTCACCAAAGGGATAGGCAGGGAGGTACAGTAAAGAGCCCCGTTTAGTAGGAAGAACACGTAGGAAAAGATGGAAGGATTGTATGAGTATGTTTCTTGTTGCTACTCCATCAATTCGCACCAAGCGTTTCCAATCGTCTTTTATAATGCGCACAGCAAAGGAGTGGAACTCTCTGCCTGCGTGTGTATTTCCGAACGCATTCAACCCTGATCTCTTCAAAGTTAGAGTGAACAGGCTTCTTCTGGGTAAGCTCATTCCATCGTCGACTTTGTCTCTGTCATCTGCGACCTAGACTAGAGTCAAGAGCATATCCATCTTACAATAAAAAAAAGCTTAATGAACAGTTGTGTAGGAATCTGCTGCCACAGTATGACATGGAAGGAATGTCGAAAATGTCGTGATAAGGCCTGCGGATGGCTCGCCGTACGATAACAACCAGGTCGGATCGATGGCGCGTCATGTTCCACGCGCGCTTCAATGAGATGTCAGCACAGAAGACGGGCCCCATAGGATCAGTGCCTGCTAGGGTTCTGTTCGAAAGAGTCACTGCTACTTTGGAACGCAAAGGGCACTAGGATGAACACGGGTGGGTTTTAGTCACTAAGAGTCTGACACTCCCTTTCGCTCCGCCCAGAGCAGGAGAAGTTATTTGATGATTTCCCATACAGAAAAAGAAATATAGTTTTGAGTATGATTATTAATGGTTATAGGTAAGTTGAGAAGACCAACGAAATGGTGAATGGACCATTAAAGCTGATATAGGGAACGTGTAGGAACTATAGATCGCAGCACAGACGCGTCAATGTTAGGTATATTTTACGCAAAACTACATGGCATACGCCGTGCACCACATTCCCTAGAGTTATGAAACTTGGTGATTACTGAGCTGAAGTCTATAACCTACCCCTTAAAAAAAAAGTTAATTTCAAGTAATTATTACCATTTCAACCCTTTAAAACAAAATACAAACAATTCAATAAAACATTATTTCAAATAGACGATACATTAGGATTTCCAGGATTGTTACTGAAAATTCCTCATGGAAACACCCAATAATACTTTGTCCGACCTGAAACTCGACTACGAAACGTAAATATTCACCAAATTAACAGGAGCATACGATAAAAAGCGCTCTAACGATCTGAAACAGGTCATGACTGCACGGCTGACTCAGAACTTGAGCGTTGCAAAATGGGACCAGGCACTCGAATTAGAACAGTGCCAACGAAAGAAGAAGATCAAAGTGTTCGTGTTTTATTTGAAAGGTCAACGTCAAGGACGAATGTTGGGAAAGGTCAGATGTATTAACTGCTCTCAAAACGGTGATGGGAGACATCTGGAAGATACCGGTGTCTTTGAACAAAAAATTCGAAGACACGTTGTACAGACATTTCGTACAGACATGTTGTACAGGCATGTTGTACAGGCATGTTGTACAGACATGTTGTACAGACATGTTGTACAGGCATGTTGTACAGGCACACTGGTCCATGTGACCAGATACAGACAAGTCTTGGCCATTAATAAAGGCAAGAGAAGAGGAGGACGTCCACTGACTACCTGTACTTCCTGTATTTGAAGAGTGGCGAGGTGGTGGTGGTGGTGGTTTGGTGGTGAAACATAGCGACCTGCTATTTGCGAAAACACCTATATTAACACCTATGTTTGATAAATAAATTGATTGATTGATTGATTGGTATCAGTAAGGTTGACCCCTCGATAGAGAAAAAACTTGGGTATATATTGATTGCGGTGACTTCTACCGGTCTGTTTTCTGGTAGCTACAACCTGGAGGTCTTAGGGAAAATCTAAGGATATCTGTGCTCGTGCACGAATTGTGCAGTTCGGGTGCAACTTAGACATATGGTAAAGAACGCTTTTGGACGTGTTCGCAAGCAGTTCGCGAAGGTGTCAAACAAAAAAAACTACCTGATTTACCAATTCGCACTGGGCCGAGGTACAGAAATGATGCTTGTCCCAGCGGTGAGAAAATTATAGGCTGATTAAGTCATGTGCTATGTTGAAAATGTACGACCGGCGCATCATGGGCGGGAAGCCTGCTATAAGTACTATGAAGGTTGCCTACTAAAGGGGACTTTACAGCATGTAAGCTGAGAGAAAAATAAATCTAGCTGTTTTTCAATTCGAAAAAAGAACCAGTATCAAATACTGACACGTGTCGAATGCAGATTTGATCTGCACGAGATCATCCTCTGCCTAGCATTTTTACCAACTTCCGCTCCGGCTTCCAATTTTAAACGAATGCAACTGAATACCAATATTTTACATGTAGCGACTACCTATAGGGAACGTGCAGAAACTATAGGTGGCAGCACAGACGCGTCAATGTCAAGTATATTTTACGTATAAGTTTCAAAGCAACGCTAGATGCAACAGTCTACTTCGTGGACGTTCCCCTAAACGGAGGGTGCAGGAAGTATAGGTGGTACAGGCCAAACATTTACAACGTAAAAGTTTCAGATTTGTAACACTAGATGGCATAGTGCCGTGCACGTTCCCTATCTCGATTGCATAACCGAGTAACGTGGCAACACGACACCACTTGGTAAAACTGGTTCCTCATTTTCTAGTTTCCAACTTCCTGTAGTTTTGTCAAAGATCTACAATTGACAACCGGGATCAGAGGCTTAACGCGCTTGTAAGTAGGTAATGAATGGTGAGCCGTCCAATGTCGGCAAGCTGTTGCTTTAAGCTCAAAGATAAACCCAACCAGATATCACAATTTAGCCAGGAGCTCTTCGAATGACGTCACCACACTGTCCAAAACAATAGCATATCAGCAGCTGTTCAATTTAACACTACTGCAATATTCCTGCACTGTACCACACAAACGCGTGGGCATGCACTGAACAAATTTAACCCGAGCGGATCAGTGGCAGTAATGATATATTGGCCAGTCGTGTATAAACGAAAATTAGCGCAGTGACGATCGTTTACACTCATTAAGAGGTGGTAATTCTATGCTATGCGTAATGCTAGTGTTTTTAATACTGGTACAGACATGATCGGTGTTTCTTGTCAGTTGAATCTCAACGGCTTTACTCGATGTGACAAACACGCGAGGATCGGTAGCGTTGTCAGACGTTTTCTTTAAATTATTGGTAGGCTCGCGTTTGATCACTATGTCACCTGATTGTGAGCGATGATGTGGGCGAGAATGCACGCTTACCAAGAAATAAGCATCGCCAAATGTTTTTTGCAATCTGTACCATCCTTTTTCTATTGACGAAGTACTCAAATATGGGTAGAACTGAGGTTTATGAAGAAGTCCCCACTGCATATCTCTTATTTCCAGGAGAGTGCAATGTGTGCGGGTTAATGCTGGACGCATTAACTCGCACGCATTGCACTGCAGTTAACCAAAACAACGCCTTTTGCTAATGAGCCTTGCTTTTGTAAATTTCCTTTTTGATCATGTCTGTACTATCTCCGTTAAGCGAGGAATTCACAAGATGTACTTGCTACCGGACTTCGCTACGATAGATCTGTCCTATGTGTGTTTAGAATGACCGTTACTGATAGACATACCTCCAGAAGCGAGGTTTGGAGGACATAACCCAAAAGCATACCTCACGGGCCATTCCTAGTAAGTCAACGCATTGTCTAATGAGATTACTCGCTTTACAGTCTAACGGCCGAAACCAATAACCGATCTATCGCATACTGGAGATAGAAAAACAAATGAAACAACAGAAAAATCATATAGGTTTTCTGTTGTTTCATTTGTTTTTCTCTCCAGTATGCGATAGATCGGTTATTGGTTTCGGCCTTAAAACTATGATACAAACCGAAGTATCCATTCTTTAGCTACAATAAACACGCATTTTTACGTAACCGGTCATTGGTTTATTACTCGTAATAACGGCTACAGCTCGATTTCTAGTACAACCTACAGTTATAAGGATATTTAGTAAGAAATTCTTTGTTGTTAGCTATTTTCTAGACACCATTCTGCGCCATGTGGCACGGCTCATGAGCAAAATCAACCACAATGTGGGTCACAGAAAAATAGGGTAGTTAACTAAAAAAATCTGATTAGTCCGTCTGATAGATTTCCAAAAAATATTGGACACGTATTTTTTTCTTTTTTCACATAAACAAAAAATGAAGACGATACAGTGCGTAAAAAACTCGTGTGACGTCACTAACCGCTACAATTTTTACCGGGCAGTGACGTCACACGCTCCCACTCCTGATCTTTGGTGCTTTTTATCTTCGTCAGTTTTTATAGATTTGATAAAGGAAAAAATACGTGTCCAATATTTTTCTATAATCTAACTGACGGACTAAACATAATCATATATTTTTTACTCAGGCAACATCCCTATTACGACGACATCGCGGCAGACCCAGACGAAGATGATTGGGCTAGCTTGACGCCTATCGGAAGACAGGATCACAGACTTTCCCGAAGCAAGAAGAAGTAAGAAAGAGGGGCTTTTGTCCTGCATTGAAATAGTACAGGCAAAATTATATTCAAGATAAGAATGCTTGGAAACATGCTGGTCCTGCTCCATAGGAAAATATTGGGTATAGTAGACAAAGCCAAACTTGTTGTTTAGCCACTGATCTTTTATACTTAATTTAACACACACTGATCCATTGCTGTTATTAGTTTGCAGCCATTTATTTATAATTATATAAATAAATGGCTGCAAAATTTGTAAATATGTGAGCACTATGACCCTTGATAGCAAATTTATTAATTTTACCCCTGCTGTTATTACTTATTGTACCTATTAGTACTTAGTGTTATTTGGGTGCATCGTCCTCACATATAATCAATTAATTAATGTATACAACATATTGTAAAACTTTTATTTGAAAAGAGTAACTATGGAGTTTCTTGTCCGTTCTTCTCCATAAGAATCTACTTTTTGCGAATGGATAAACAGAGTCACTATAATATTTTTATTTTCAAAATGTTTTGACGTTCAAAAGTGCCTTTTAATGGACTAGTTGAAATAAATGAATTGACTTACTTGGCACAAAATACAACTCCAGTGTAAACTTAAATCTAGGAAATCATCCTGACGTGCGCAGAAATTGTTAGTGGGATACGCTGGATTTCTTCCCAAATTCGCTGAAGATTAGGAAAAAATGGGAATGGTCAGTAAAGCACTGACTCTTTAGTTTAAGGCTTCCAAGGAGGTCGTGGCGTTTTTCCTCTCTGTTCGCCTTTATTTTAAGTTGCACCTGCCATGTTGTCTCTGCACCACCCTCAGATTGACTGGTAAAAAATGACTATGGCATTTAGTCCGCCTTTGTACATTATTTTTGCTAGTGCATAAAGTTTTATGGGTATATACGATATATCGGTCTATCTTCAAGGTTAACGAGTTCGGCCCGTGGATGCGGCGACCATCTTAACATACTCTGATCTTCCCGTGCAAGCATGCTCTTGGCCCCGGCTGCCATTTGCATATCTTTGACAGTCGTTACGGGTGGTACAGGGGCTAAATAATCTGAAACCAGTCTTGCCAAGCGGTACTGTATACCATAGTTACTGGGTTGTGGAGAACCATAGGCTGAAACTCGATGCAAAATACTGGCCACTCATCTGGTTTCGGTCGGACGGACCGAAACTAAAGAAAATGGAGGTCGACCCAAACATAGTTTAGAAAAGGCTAGACAGATTTACTAAAGTGTGTACAATTTTACGAAATACAATGCTCCCAGTGTATGTATTACAAATAATGTCTATAACGTGATTGATGAAATGTTCAATCTGCTGTCTTTGCCTAGAACGAGTCTCAATTTAACATTTACTATAGTCTATATTATATATGCAGATACATAATATAGACTATATTAGTATTGTCTGTTGGTTTATTGTGATTTATGGGTATTTATGTCATGTATTTAATCAAAAACATAATCAAATAATGTTGGTTAATTAAGGTATTTATTTATTTGTTTTTTTTGTCATGTTGGTTAGTTAAGACATTTTTATTGTGATAAGTTGTTATATTTTTTATTGCAAGCTTACAGTAATGAGAGAGGGGGCGGGCTGTAAATCGGCGTTGACCAGCGTTGTGGCTAAGCTATTCACTGCTCAACATTTGCTGAGCCCGCTCCTTTTGCCACACTGAAAACTGTTATTTTTATAAAAATCTGTTCTTACTTTTTCATAATGTTACAACTAAAGTGTTGGCAATAAATGTTTCTTTCTTTCTTTCTTAAAAAATCGATTCTTAAGTCGATGCCGAATCGATTAGCAATCATTTCAGTTTCACTAAACACAATCTCACTGACGCAAATTCATTTGGTAAACACGAGAAATGAGACGTGACCAAGTATAGTTGAAACTGTAAATAGAAACTATTAAAGACCACAGTGTTTTACTGGAGTGTTGTTGGCTTTATGCCAGGGCAAATTAAAATGGAGAATACCATACTGTGGATGGCAGACCAGATAGGCATGATACAGCAAGATACATAATTATAATGAGTGGAATTCCCTGCCGGTGTCTGCGTTTCCTGACAACTATAACCTGTTGGTACTTCATTTGTTTCTAGCAACGCCACGCGGTTTAATCCGCGTAGTTACCATTCCTGTGGGAATACGGGAATCAAATATAGCCTATGTTACTCACTGATAATGTTAGCTTTCCATTAGTTTTTTTTTAATCGGTCCAGACGTTTCGGAACTTATTTGGTACAAATAAAAAAATCCTAGTAGTAGTTATTATAAACATACATTTTTTTTTAAATAATATTATTGTGTTATCATATACAAGAAATATACACACAACAACACGACACCTTTGAAAAGCCCACCCGGACGCCCTCCAAACTAGGACACATCCGGGGAAACCCGGACGGATGGCAGCCCTAACTATGAGAGTAAAATTAAAGAGTGCACCTGAGCTTACTTTCGGGATTTCCTAGTTCTAACTTATATGTAGAATTGTAGAGCAATTTGTTCGAAAGAGTCACCGTGGCCCTGGAACGCAAAGGGCAATAGGAGGAACAGGGGTGGGTTTTAGTCAGTAGGAGTCTGACACTCCCTCCCGCTCCGCCCAGAGCGGGAGAAGTCATTTGATGATTTCCCATACATAAAAAAATACAATTATTCTGCGCACACATAGATTTTTAGTCTTAAATGGGTGCAATCTGGGCCAATTACGTAAGGCAATTCAGCAGTATCGAATTCTTTTTTTGATAAACCTATTTTTCAACAACTATACATAGTGAGACAAATGTTTTGCGTAAAGGCAAGCTCTCGCGATTACGCATATGTTACATAATAAAGGTGCCGGATATTATTTACATTGCAATTGTATGGGCACTGATTACATGGTACAAAAGAAATGAAGTTATGAACGTAAAACGTTTTTTTTTTTGTCTAAGATCTAAAATACAGTCACTGCTGAACAGTCCCAACAGTGACTGGATTTTAGATCTTGTCACACTTATCCAACTTAGAGTGCTTAAAAAGATAGGCGAGACACAAAGCTTATTATTGCAATACTCGCTGACCCGCGCTAATTTGTCTGCGTCACATTTTTCATGACTGCTACGCTCCTATTGATGTTAGCGTAATTATATATAGCCTATAGCCTTCCTCGATAAATGAGCTATCTAACGCTGAAATAATTTTTCAAATCGGTCCAGTAGTTCCTGAGATTAGCGCGTTAAAATACTCTTCAGCTTTTAATATACTAGCAGCGCCCCGCGGTTTCACCCGCGTAGTTCCCGTTCCCGTGGGAATACGGGGATAAAATATAGCCTATGTTACTCAGGGTGAATGTAGCTTTCTAGTGGCGAAAGAATTTTTGAAATCGGTTGAGTAGTTTTCACGAGAAAGCGTAACAAACAAACTTACATTCACATTTATATATTAGTAGGGATTAGTAAAGATGTAAATCATTTTATCGATGAGCTGGTTAAATCTAACTACTAAAGTCACTATAATACTTTATTTTTATTTTGCTTTGACGTTCAAAAGTGCATTTTAATGGTTGTATTTGAAATAAATGAAATGACTTTGACTTTAACTGATTAACAGGAAATCGAATTTATTTGTTACTTTTTTAAGCCTAACACTCTGAGCCAATTTTGATTACTTTCGGTACAAACATAGATGGGACTCTGGGGAGGCCGTCCGAAGTGAGAGAAAGGCGTAGGTACGATTACCGTTTTTATTCATTCTATAAGGAAGAAAGGGAGATCTTTATCCTGCACTAGCTTCTGCCCGCGACTTCGTCCGCGTGGAGTAGTTACTTTACCCCCGATTTTGAAACTCTCAGCCCGATCGGTTTAAAATTGACAAAGTTTCATACAAACTTTCATCCCCTATTTTATCCCCCTGAGGCTAAAATTAATCAAAATCCTTTCTTAGCGGATGCCTACGTCATAACATCTACCTGCATGCTATATTTCAGCCCGATCCGTTCAGTGGTTTGGGCTGTGCGTTGATAGATCACTATTTTTTTTTTTTTTTTATTTGATTCATCTCTACTGAATGCAATAAGAGTTGTATTGAAAAGATTGGAAGCGACGGATGCGGGTGGACGTCATTCTGGAACGTTCTGTTGATTGTTACTGAGTGTGTACGGATGTACCTCGTGTGCTTAAGTGATCTTTATGATTGTTGCTCAAAGATAATGGTAGCTTACCAATCTATACTAATATTATAAAGAGAAAAGATTTGTATTTTTATATTTTTGTATGTTACGAATAAAGTTGGTAAAGGTTACCTATACGTTCAAGAAATTTCAAAAATATTCTTCTAAGTATACTAATATTATAAAGAGAAAAGATTTGTATTTTTATATGTAACGAATAAACTCAAAAACTACTGGACCGATTTCAAAAGTTCTTTCACCATTAGAAAGCGACATTCACCCTGAGTAACACAGGCTATAATTTATCCCCATATTGCCACGGGAACGGGAACTACGCGAGTAAAACCGCGGGGCGCTGCTAGTGAAGAACATAAAGATGAATACGAACATCTTTTACTTCAGTAGGTAACAACCTTAACACTTTTACTAATATTATAAAGAGAAAGGATTTGATTGTTTGTTTGTATCGTATAGGTTCAGAAACTACTGAACGGATTTGAAAAATTCTTTCACTGTTGAGAAGCTACGCTATCCCCGGGTGACATAGGCTATGTTTCATCCCTATATTTCCACGGGAACGGAAACGGGAACTACGCGGGAAACCGCGGGGCGCTGCTAGTTATAAAAATAAAATTTCCCAAGAACGATAAAGTAAATATTAACTCGTTCTGGACGTAAATAAGAAATCATAAATATTTGCACTCAGGGGACAGTTTTGTTTGGAAAAATATCTTTAGACTCGTCTACAGTCCATAAAACTGTCCTCCGTAATGTGCAAACACATTCAAATACCATTTCTTACGTCATAAGAAAAAAGACTGTATCTCGGCCACAAACCGAAGTAGCCAATTTTTGAGTTTAAGAAAATAACTAAAGGTCTGAAATCGGTTACTTCGTTTTGAGTAGATACGTCCGTTTTTCTTATGACGGCAGATTTGGTGAAGGCTTACGCTAAATACTTGACGTCTTTCAACCAAATACTGATGATGCCTCGTCGAACTAGTGGTTGCGACTGCTGCTGCGGATCTGAGGTCTTGGATTCAAGTCCAAATAATTATACGATTTCTTCACGAGTAATTATTTACCGACTAGCATCCCAGATATCAGTTTTGTGACTGGTCTATAGCCATCAGGTACTGATAATGGAAGTTTATGCCAGGTTACTACGGCTGCCACCTCGTGAAGGTCACGTCACTTATGTGTACGCTCTGTCACCGCTGTATTCTACTGCCCTGTCAACTGACCGCCACGCACTCCGGCGCCGCGGCCACCTCGTGCAGGTCACGTGTGCCACTGTCCCGCTGTGTTGTACTGACCTGTCGCTTGAACACGTCGCGCTGCACGTGCGGCTCGGAGAAGTCTTTACTGTAGTTGAGGCCGCACTCGCCGACCGCCACGCACTCCGGCGCCGCGGCCACCTCGTGTAAGTCTGCCCACATGTCCTCTTCTATCATTGACTTCGCATCGTGGGGGTGAACACCTGGACCAAATGAATTGACGGTATAGTTTACTGGTGCAGAGAGAACCTTAAGACGGGGTTGGTCTGTTCTAACTAGGTGCAGCTGAATTCTATTATTTTATATGGAGCGATCAAAATCCTCGTACTGATAGTGAAACACACATCAAAATCTATTGTATACTTAGTTCAGGACGTTAAAACGGTAACACAGAAACAAAAGCGACTTTATTTTATACTAAATGTAGAATTCACTGGGTATTCTACTTATACTGGCTTATTTTCAGTTGCATTTATTTACATTAATATTATAAAGAGAACAGATTTTTCTGTTTATTTGTAAAGAATAAGCTCCGAAACAACTGGACAGGTTTTAACCATTTTTTCACCAATGAAAAGCACTACCGGTTATATTACATCGCCATATTCCCACAGGAACGGAAACTACGGGTGTGAAACCGCAAGGCGCTTCTATTAGATTATAAAAACGTTAAATTGTTTGTAAATCTCATAAATAGTGTTATGAAAAATCATCTATTCTAGAAAGCAAGAATCGCTAAGTATGACACTTTTTCTTTATACAAGTGACTGTAAAAGGCCGCCCATTTTGTCACCCTATGTAATGTTTTCTTCGTCTATATTTTATGTAACTTGTATGGTGTACATAATAAAGAGTATTCTATTACATTCTATTCTTTTTATCCTAGGAAAATACGTGATTTTTGTGGAGGAGCCGACCACGGATGCAAGCTGCAATAGTTAACCTGATATAATTTAGCATAAATAAGATAGACATTTTACTTGGGAAAGGTGTTAAAATAACTGCATACTTAATACATACAGCAATTAATATTATGCACATGAATTTATAACAAAGAGAGAGTTACAAAATTTTAATTACAGCTCATGTAAAAGTAGGGTAATTAGCTGCTTTTCGTACATGTAATTTAACATTTGAATATTTACATAAGTTGCACAATAAGGAAATGCTTACTTTGTCTATTTGAGACCGGTTATAGAGATATGGTTTTCTGACTTATGGTTTTGGACTTATTTCGATGGAATTTTCACGTGATTTAAATAACGAGTGTAGTTATCTGGTTTAATTTGGTAGTTTATGTAATATGGTGTAGCAGTAAAAAGGCCTTTGTTTAACAACGCATGTATAATTGTCTATGTACTTAAATTGCAAGATATGTTTACCTGATTAAAATATAAGAATCTCAAACTTGTTAATTAAAATACAAAAATGTTTAGTTCATAGAAATTAACTAGACATTTTTCCAATGAACTGCAAGATATCATGATAATCCAAATTCTAGATTATTTCAATGAATTCAAGAATCAATAAATAGATTAGCACAATAATTAACTGACAGAATATTTTAAAATAATGATAACTACAATAAAATTAATTAATGACACTATAGACTGTGATTAATGACAGATTAAGTGTTAATGGAGTTTGGATTTTAACACAGCAATAAATTATTGTTTACATAATCAAATGATACAGTTTCTTTCATAAAGATAAACAATTATCTTGATTCTAGATGATAAATCACTTGTGTATCATAATCTATGTCATCCATCTGTGTGATCCTATTCTTCTAAACTATACAACAGATTTTGATGCAGTTTTCACCAGTAAGAGAATTGATTCTGGATGCTCTATGCATGTTTA
This sequence comes from Hecatera dysodea, assembly GCA_905332915.2. Classification (NCBI taxonomy): domain Eukaryota; kingdom Metazoa; phylum Arthropoda; class Insecta; order Lepidoptera; family Noctuidae; genus Hecatera; species Hecatera dysodea. Next base: position 17,036,780 of record HG995305.1, read on the forward strand.
TCTGCTTAACACAGATACAGCAACAGGCCTTTGGTAAGGCCCAATTTATTCTGTCAATATTTGAAAGAAGCAAGTTGATTGAATTGAACTAGTTACTGTAACTGACTTCATATAGTTTTATACTAAGTAAGCAAAGCATATGGGTTGAAGAATTTCTTTTTTGTGTCCCCAAATCTTGCTTCTGACTTGTCGCTACTTGACAAAGTTGTGAGCACACAAAACAAATGATTATTTGTCCTATATGCTTAGTTATGGACACCGAAAGTATTAACGTAACAAATAAATTCTACATTTGTATCTATATAATTTTCAGTCTGAATACATAGTTCTAGTTCTTTGCTTGTTTCATTTCACAGGAAAATACTATAATGATGACAAAAAGCATACAAATAAAGCTGTAATATATATGAGAGACTCACCGGCTGTAGAGTAAATTGTGCTGGGATAGAGGCGCGTCAGTCGTAGGGCTTCCTTGCTGTTCCGCACCGAAGTGCCTGTGACCATGATCTTTTGGACGCCTGTACAAATTATGTATGGTTAGCAAGCAAAGCAAAACAAATATAGAAGAGAAGTAGAATCACATACATACACACACATCCCCACACATTACATGATGAAACTAGTATGAAATGCTCAGATACAAATATCATCTGCCTAGCCTTATTACGACTTTACTGTGGCCATACTACAAAGTGCCAATGCTATCATGATTCTTGTGAGGGAAAGAGATAGTGCTATTCGTCTTGTGTAACTCCGTCTCTTTCTGACACAGAAATCGTGATGGATTTAAGACGTCTAGTAATAGGGCTGCAGGTGTCGGCTTCCAGTCAAACCGAATTTAGTTGAATACTAGTATTTTACGTCGAGTGGCTGTCTACCAGGGCCTCAAGTCTACTATTACAATAGTGTCAGAATGGTCTATCATTTGATTTCATAATGGTTGATTTTTACAAGTTTGGTAATCTACTAATAGAAAAGCGTCACTATGACTTTCCAATGGAGTGTATGAATAAAATAAAACGTGAATGACAGACCTATGCAGTAATCCGCTAAAATTTTGACAGTTGCTTTGATCAGTGACATTATGACATACCATTAGAATGTCATTGTGCAGTCATTGCCTTTAATAGCTTGGTATCAAAAACGAGACCATTGATTGACCAATGATTGACAATTATGAATTTAGCAAAGTCGAGTATGAACTTTTAGCAAAATGATAATGAAATTGTGTTGGAATGACAAATTTATAAAAATAGCAGACTTGGGGCCCAGAGCTCCACACCCCATTAACTGGGTAATACGGTACTTCTTGGCATGAGCCAAGAAGTACCGTATTACCTGTAACAACTGCCAAAGAACACCCTCCCACAGACCGGCCTCGACAAATGTAGCTTAACCATGAAGATTGACCCCATATTGCTGTTATTATTTAGCCAGCAGCTCCTTGTCGAGATACAAATATAATTATAAGAATAACAAGCATGCTACACATATCATAACATTAAACAGACTGTTTATTTTAATCTTTGTTATTGAAGTTGGAATAACATGCACTCTGTGCATTGAGGATTGAAATAGTTTATGTGATGATTCTAAATAAGGATGTGTTTCAATATGGTTTAATAATTGGGTTTGGTTTGGGAAAACCCAATAATAGGGTTTACCAGTCCATCTTTACAGATAGACTGGGTAAACCCTACCCACCCTAATAGGGTTTATCCTCCAGATAGACTTTACAGATAGACTAGGTAAACCCTACCTTTTTTGCCACAGTAGTTTTGGAAAAAACTACTTAATTACATGCTGATATGCCTATATTATAGGTTTATAATGAGTGTCTAATATTGTTTTGTATAAAACAAATGCAATTGTTGACGCATCATTTGTAGAGAAGACACAGCCAATCGTGTATTAGTCATTGCTTATTTTAAAAACAACTATTTTCTATGAAATTATCTTCATAAACCACATGTAAGGCAAACAGTGTATATTATATTTAGTACTAGAAAACTCGTTCGCATTAACAACTGCTTTCTTCACTAACAATTAAGTGCTAGATCATATTTCATTGCACACATAAAAATACATAGCATTCCAGGCAATAAAAAATATGTAGCATGACAATAACCCAGTAACTCGCGAGGTATTCAATGTGCAATCATTCTAAATGAATAAATTACTTTTAACACGAGTGTCGGCATTGTAATATCAAATCATCGTCCACACGCAATCTAAAAAAACATATGTCGATGTTTTTTTTTGTACTCAATTTTACCAACCAGCATCTTTTGCCCTTTGCACGACAGAATCGAGATCACGGCCGTATTTCTTGTTCGTCAAGTTCGCCCCAATGTCGATTACAATAAGATTCTCGTAACATCCCTTCAGTTCTTCAGATATTTGGGTTTCTTCAGACGTCATCCTCGGTTTTGTATGAAGCTTATTAAACGGTGTTTACCTAAAATTTAACGTTGATATCACTATTTCTTCTCGAGATATATGTTACACTGGAGGTGGAGGTGTACTTACAAATTGTTTCAAACACTCCTGCTAAATAAGCCTCTGTTATTTTTAATGACTAGTCGAGCGGTCCACCCTCTTCACTGAGCTGCCACCATGTTTTTGAGGCACGTTTTTCTTGAGTTCACATTGCGTGATCTATTATAGTTATTTCGTTTTGTGATTGGTTGATATAGCGTTATTCACAGTTTTGATAGGCTATAAATGAATTGAATGAACATCTTACTGTGCGTTTTATTTACGTTAACACATTCAGAAAATTGTTTTTCAAAACCAAATAATTAAAACCTTATCATAAGTTGAAAAAATCCTTGAATATTTATTAAAGTTTGATCACTATTATTCATTTCATATATCACATTATTGAGTAATAGTTTGCGAAAAAGCTGCTTATGTGACTGAAGTAACAAAACGCACAGCAGAAACAATCGAAAACTTTTGTCAGATCCTAAAATCACGTCCAACAATTCATTGTTAATCATATAAATTAATTTTTAATGTAAATCTTTTTTCTACATTTTCTCATCACCTTGTATAAAAGTATGATGTTGTGTTCGTATTTGTGTAAACAGAGAATTATTAGAGGTTTGGAACGTTCTCCAAACTGTCAATCAGCTGAGCGGTTGTCATCTAAATTGTCATGGACCAATGGACCCATTGACCTAATGTCATGGACCTTTGACAGCAAGTTTTAAATTGACATTAACCGGCAAAATTAGATAGGTATTCCAGCATGCAGTGAAAATTCACCCCTTAAATGTGCCTCTGCAAACATACACTATTATAAGCAATCTAGAAAACGTCAAAAGGCATTGTAAATTTCGTACAACCAAAACGTAAAACAATTCTGTAAATTCTAAATTTAACAAGATGACGGTGGGGCAGTTCTTAAAAAAAAACATGGTCTTAATTGTGATGGTGCCTGCAATCATTGGTGCGCACTACGGCTGGTACAAACTGCAGCAAGTCGACTCCTTGGTGTCGCAGGAGGAGAGGAATAAGCTTTCGATTACAAAAGTAATTTCTGATTTATCTTCATAGTTTTATGACATAATAGTGATGGTTTATAACTGCGCGTGGTCCGAGTGTTATATAAGTGTATTTTTTTTTTTTTATAAATTACACTATACATAGTACCAATGTCAAGGCTTTGTTCCTGATTATTGCTAATCACACCTGTCTCCTCGTCTCAACTAGTTACTGACCTTTTATTTTTTTACCAATCCTATTGTAAAAACTCCTAACCAGTCATTTTCTTAAAAAAAAACGACATATTTCCAGAAAAAGTAGACTATTAAAATTGAGGCATTTGTTATAACCTAGACTAGCTAAATCTCCCAAAACACATCAAGTTCCAACCATTTCTAGATCTTTGATTTTATGGGTATTTAGAAGCTGACCAGTCTTTATGGGTATCAATCACAAATGCAATCACTCTGTATAGAATACAGGTACTCATCTGATTCATTGAGATAAGGTTTGACACCCAACATACTTGCTTAGCCATGAAGTTATGGAAACCAGCCTGATTTACATATAGAGCTTGGCAGATGTTGATTCTATACCAATAGTTTAATCAATTGCAAAAATATGAATGACAATTGCATGGAGAAGCCTCATTATGTTAAGATGGTACCCCATCCACAGACCAACCTCTGCAACCTTGCTTAACCTTGAAGATCGACCCGTGAAGCTGCTACAATTTAGCCACAAGCTCCTCCAAAAAATTATATATGAATCTACTAGTCTGAAAAAAAATATTGCAATTAATTTAATTTTGTTCTTATTATTTCAGGGAGTAAAAAGCCTGAGCCTGTCTGAGTAACAACAACACTCACCCCGTCTTGTAAATATGGAAGAATATATTTAAGATATCCGAAATCACCTGTTTTATATATAAGATACATAGCGTAATGTTTGTAACTAGTTGAAGTAATGATTTTAAATAAAAGAACGATAAACTCTTTTTTAGATGTTTTAATTTGATAGCAAGCCTTATAATATTTAGGGTTAAGTCCACCACTGGACATAAGTGATGGAGCTATCATAACTAAAAGAGAGAATTAGAAGAAACTAGTCCTAGTCAGATGGTCAGCAGGTAACTCCTGGAATTCAGCTCTGGTATTTTGTCATCATCATCTTCCTGCCCTTATCCCATGTTACTTGGGGTCGGCGCAACACGTTTTTTTCTTCCATTCTGTCCTGTCAGCCGTCACGCTATCACTAACTCCTTCTTCTTTCTTTTCTTACATATCACTCCTCGCACCATCCATCGTTTCTTTGGCCTACCTCTCCCTTTCCATCCATCCACATTTATATTCATTACCCTTTTAGTTACATGTAGCTATCTAGATAATATGTTAGTTTCCATACTGTTCCATATTTTTACTGTGGTATTGGGCTCTGTGCCGGATTACCCATAGGTATAGCAAGAGTAGCAAATGCCACGGGCCCCGTGTATAGTGGTGGGCCCCGTGCTTGCAAAAACATTTCATTCATTATGGCAATCATAGTTTAGCGCGGCAGTAAATAAAAGGCGGTGTGAAATATGTAGAACCATTTAATCACAAGGAGGGTAGTAGCCGCGCGCGCGGCGCTAGTCAGATGGTGGGCAGGTGACTCCGCGAGTCCAGTTCCGACTTCTTGTTTTTCGCGGGCTGACTGCGGTCCGTAACTATCAGTTGGGGCAGCAGCGGGGATGATTGCACCTGGAAACAAACATATATGTTCAAGCTTTTGGTCTATGGGGGTAGGTAGAAAGTACCGAACGCTACTTGTAAAATAGCGCAGCGTCTTCGCTCCGTCGTCGCAGCGTCGACGCTGTGTGAGGCCATCTCTCTGACCATCTCTGACCCACCCAGGAACTCAGGTGTATTGTACTTTTACACTTCAATCAATGGTTCATTCAATAGTTAAGAGCGTATACGCCGGACGGCATTTCATACAAACTTTCAAGTCCTTATTTTCCGAAATGACTAAACCGATTTTAATGAAACTTTACATACATTAGCTCCTGCTAATGTGTGTAAAGTTTACATAGGTCTAAAAAGAAGAAGAAGTGGTGAACACATGAGAATATCAATTAAGTAGTGGTGTTTCACCACTAAAAAGGGAAAAATTAAAACCTTTTTCTCCAAAAAAATACAACCGACTACCAAATAAAGTATACAACAAATAAACTAGGTAAGTATACCAAATAAGTAGTACTTAAGTACCCATAACTTAAAAAAAGTTAAGTAATTTTTTTTTTTACTGGATCTTATGCAAGAAGACATGTTGCGCTGATATCTATAATATGATATCCCGATGATAATTAATTTTAAAATTCAAAATGGCGGTAGATCGATTTTTACAAATTAATCAATGCGTGCGGAAACGTAACAAACCGACCTACTTAAAAATGGTTTCTCATTCCTACACGCAAAGTTATAATAACTACCCAATTTAATACTTTTTGCAATACACGCTAAATTACTGTTTACAACTAACTAACTTTCAAACGATACAACATAGTTTTTACCCGACTACCCAAAAAGAGGGTACGTAAAGTTTTTAGGATCATACTTTTCGAGTTCATCATATGACACTGCTACATTGCTCGAGCGATACTATAGCGCTATGGGAAGCGATCATTTTGACTTTTTCTTTTTATCCGCTTTCTTCTTAGCACTGGACGCTGTGCTTGCGGCGACGGGCGGCGTTTCAGGGATCTCCATACTCGCATTGTAACGATCCGCGAACTCTTGCTGCAGAATGATGGTAAGTGGTTAACATGCCTAAAGGCCGTGGAATGGGGAATTGAGGGCCTTAAATCAAAAGACGCGTACTCATGGACATACCCAGGGGGGGGGGGGGTCAAGGGAGAGCTACTGCCCCCCCCCCCCCTGGAAATCTCGCAGAAAATCTCTGATGATGGGATCCTGGAGAAAACGAGGGAACTCTTCAAATTCTGACGAAGAATTGGACCAATAGTGGAGGACGCCAGATGTGGTATTTACAAAGCGTTTAAAAAAAGTGGAATCTCCTAAACCCTGACCACAGAATATCTTAGGAAGCCTATCAATATATTAAACCTAAATGTAAATGAAAACTGAAACACAAGTAGAACATGGTCTGGACTCTCACGCGGAGGAAAGCGCTCCCAAAACCTTGATAAAGAATTGAAGCCATCTTACCTGTGCTCTTCTGGCTTTTTCATACTCCTCATGGTCTGAATGTGGTACCGTGAAGAGGAAGTTCTCGAAGATAGGGTGCCTCAGCAGCTGCTCGCACGTCCACCTCATCATGGGGTCTTTGTCTAAGCATTTCTGGGAAGGAGACGGCCTATTGTTAGTTCAGTGCGATTCAAATACGCGTCGCTCTGTAAGATTCGCTTGATATTGTGAAATTTCAGGTAAGGTAACAAAATTAGGATTACTCGAATTTAGGACACTTATATAGGCGAGGCCTGCAACCAGGCCTGGTATCATGATGTGTATGGTGATGGGCAAGCGTTTTGAGGAATTGTCGTGTAATGTCTTGACGCTCAATAAGTTCTAATTCTCAGTCTAATTTTAATAAGTACTTAAAAAGGGAGGTTTACTAAAAAATCTTACAAGACCCTCAGATAGATTTCCAAAAAATATTGGACACGTAATTTTGCAAATCTATACCTACAAAACGGAAGATAAGAAGCATCAAGGATCAGGAGTGGGACCTTGTGACGTCACGTCGTGGTAAAAATTGTAGCGAGTAGTGACATCACACGTGTATTTAAAGCACTGTATCGTCTTCGTTTTTTAATTACGTGAAAAAAAAATACTTATCCAGTTGTAGCACCTACCTATTTATGCTTAAATGGCATGGAGAACCTTGATAGCGCGAGCAGATTTTATGTGCCGTGAATTCCTTTTCGTAGTTATAAAATGACTTTTGATTTTGACATTTTGACGTTGATCCTTCGTAGGTATAGTACTCACATTCATAAAGTCTAACACCAGGTCATTGCTGGAGTACCGCTGCGGAATCTTCTTCTCTAGAGGTTCCACCGTAGTCGGCTCGGGCAGCGCCATGCCCTGAAAGTATTGCTTTAATGTTTAATTCTTTTACAAACTGCAGCTTTTCGGCCTGACAATTTTGAGTTTTTAGTCCGAATGTACTGACTGCGCCTAGATTAAATTGAAGCGGCAGTGTCTCAGCGGTTAAGGATGGCCTGGCGAACGAGGTAAGTATCAGCATGTGTGCTGAGATAGGTATGTACTCGTGCAATCCCTGCCAATTATTATTATGGGCAATTTATTTATTTAATTTGATACCTAACGCACATACTTACATGTTTAGAGGCGGACTTAATGCCTTAGGCATTTTCTACAACTTATGGTTGAAGCAGAGACAAATAGAGGTTGGTACCTACTTGGTACAATGTGGAAAATGAAGAAACGTGATTTATAAGTACTTACAATGATTTTGTGTTACTGATAAAATCGCATATTCTTTCAGGTTCCCTATCCATTAGCATAAATTTTCAAGACCTAATATAACTTAGCATAATGTTGTTTGGCATAATTATTTTTTCGCATAATATAATTACGCATAACAGCTCATGCATAATTTTTTTAAGCATTATGTCTGTAACCATAATAATGATTAGGCATAATATTTTAAAGCATAAACTTATTAAGCATAAAGTTCTAAAGCATAACTTTTTTAAGCATAAAGTTCTAAAGCATAACTTTTTTAAGTATCATTTGCGTTGGAAATTAAATGTTTATACGCCCTAGCTTTTTTGCCCGAAGAGGATATACCAATTAATTTCGACGATTGGAGAAAAGCCATATCTCCTGAATCAGGTAATATATAAAATATTAATATATTATAACGTATTGAACAATTTTGTGAGTATTTTGTCGCTGTAGGAAGCAAGCATTGCAAGCATACAGCATGCAAGCAAGCATGCAGCATGCAAGCAAGCATGCAGCATGCAAGCAAGCATGCAGCATGCAAGCAAGCATGCAGCATGCAAGCAAGCATGCAAGCAAGCAAGCAAGCAGCATGCAGCAGGCAAGCAAGCATGCAAGCAAGCAAACAAGCAAGCAGCATGCAGCAGGCAGGGTTTCTGTGACGGCTCCGGCGCTGCGGCCCTCCGGCGGCCCCACGCGTGCTAATCGTCGCAGACGGCTTTCGCTTGCCACCGCAGCTTCGGCTTGTTGGCCGGCTTCGCCGGCCAGCCTCAGCCGCGGCGGCTCGCTCGCAGCCACCTGCTCCTCAGCCCGCGGGCCGCCTCGCCCCTACGCGCCTACGCGATTTTAAATAACACTCTAGGGGTAGGACAAACAAGACTACGTGAAGTCGGTTTTGCAGCAATTCGGTTCTGTGACTAACTTTTGTTGCACAGCATTTTAATTTTTTAACCAACAATATTATTTGATTGTTACAGACGTTATGCTAAAAGTCTTTAGGCCTACTAACGTTATGCTAATAGTCATTAGGCCTACTAACGTTATGCAAATCAAATTTATGCCAAAACAAATTAGTCTTTAACATGATTATGCCAACATAAAATGTATGCCTAAAAAAATTATGCCAAAGTATTATTATGCCAAAACAAATTGTGCCAAAATCGTTATGCCGAAGTATATTAGGACAAAAAACATTATGCGAAAAGAAGGGATCCCATTCTTTCACAGTCTAAAGGAACTCCAGATCCATTGCGTCATACGATTAAAATTTTCCTGCGTAAAATAGGCAATGATTCGGTTGCATATTTGCAATCAATGTTAGGAAACACGACGGATAGCATTGTTTTGTGTTACAAAATTGAGCTGCTGCGCTCGCCTGGGCTGTAATGTCGTTGATTGGGTTCGATTAAAATATAGTATAGTACCTATAGTAATATATTTATATAAACTCAATAAACGGCAGAATCTAGAATTTTAGATTAAGGTTCGTACATATCAATCATAGACCGCCACGCGATCAGTCAATGACATGTGGGGCCAATGTCCAATAACTTCTTCATACGAAACTACTTGTTTTTTTTTAAGTTATTTACACCGTCTGCAGACTGTCGACGACGGACCATTGACCTATGCGCCCGGCCAAAAGTCACACGTAGGTACACGGGTATCCAAAAATAGCGAATTTACCCTTTCCCAACTCACCTGAAAGAAGGTATTCTGTGAGAATATAGTCATATGTCTGGGCAGAAGATCCCCGAGGGTCTTCCGTATTAGGTATAACTGGTCTAGGTCACTCTTGCCCGGCCATAACGCTTCGCCTGACAGGAGCTCGGCAAACACACAACCTGGAGAAACAAAACGCCTGATGAAATTATTATAGCACGATGATATGATGATACGTGATCGATGAATATGTATATAAATATTGTCACAGGCGCTCGACGGCGTAACGGTCCCGACTTACGAACCGTAGGTCACGGGTTCAAACCCAGCGAGGAGCATTACTTTGTGTGATTAATTTCATCACGTTAAAAGGCTGATTATGCTATGCTTCGAGCATAAGCATAGCATAATCAGCCTTTTAACGTCAGGCACTACACGAGTAGAATTCGTGAAGAACCATATTGAAAAACGATACCTAAGATTATTCATGCTGTAGTATCGTTCGACTTATGACAAAGTCGACACAGTACGTATGTAATTCTGGTAATTCGATGATGAGAAAAGCTTAGGGGCCAAGGCTTCTCACCAGGGGCGGCCTTAGGGGGTCGCGAGCAAGGCATACGCCCGGGGCCTCGCGCAACTTGAGTTCAAAGTACATTTTTTAAAACTTATATAATAAAACGATTTAAATGTTTGTAATAAAAATTATCCGTAAATTTGATTTGATGTGAGTGAGAATACAGAGAAGTGACACAAGGTGTATTTTCTGCTTTGCAATTTTTTATTTGAAAATTTCTTAGCTCTATGATTTTATTAAAAAAAAATATATCAAGAGAAGTCCCAAACAATCAGAAATACCTACCTATTTAATCATTTTGAAAAGAAAAAGGGCCTCGCAAACATGTACTGCCCATGGCCTCGCGACGGTAGAGGCCGCCGCTGCTTCTCACCCAAACGCCAAAGCGTACTCACCTATAGCCCAAACATCGACAGGCGTACTGTACATGGTGTCGCCGACCAGTAGCTCGGGCGCGCGGTACCACCGCGTCGCCACGTAGTCTGTGTAGCTCTCTCCTGGACCTGGACATGTATAGGGGAGAGAGGCTGTTAGTTATTATTTATAACGTTCAGCTCTATGTATCTAGTTTACATCACACCAAGAAGGCTGAGGAAATCGTGGAGTATCGTGGAGTAGTCGTTCGTGATGTGAGTGCCGACTCATCATATTGAGACCTTCCTAAAGGAAGAGTTTTGGTCAAAGGGTGTCGTGTATCGGCGGTTCCGAGGAAGGCTACGTGACACCACGCAGCGTAACACGACGCCGACATTTCTTGTAAAATAGTGTAATGTTTTTGTTTTATATAAATACATATGTATGAGTCTTTGTTACCCAAAATAAATGATAGGTTGATGATTATAACGCCTATCGGTCCAAAGTTGGTCGCTTTCTCAAAGGAAGAAAGGGAGTTTGCTGCTTTGTACTTTTTTTTTACCAACGTATTTAGCACGCGTAAAAGACGGTCATTATTTTATAGGAATTCATCGTAAACTGGGTATAAATCGTGAGCCAATTTTTATCCAAATAGGTACGTCCAGCTGTGTTCGTATGCAGTACGAAGTAGAATAGGATACTAAGTAATTGAAACTACTTTGACTCTATCTACACTAATATTATAAAGAGGAAAGATTTGATTGTTTTTTGTTTGTTTGTTTGCATTGAATAGGCGAATTTTCTTGACCGATTTGAAAAATTCTTCACTGTTGGGAAGCTATACCTACTATCTTCGGTGAACATAGGCTATATTTTATCCCCGTATTCCCATGGGAACGAGACCTACCCGGGTGAAACCGCGGAGCGGTGCTAGTATTCTATACTTACCTACTCACTACCTTAGATAGACTGGTAACGCCTACTGCATTAGAGATAAAAACGAGTAAGGGATGCTTTCTACGGCAGGAGGCTTAGTTAAGAAAATAAATCCTTAACCTCTAATAATATTACAAAGAGGAGAGATTTTGTTGTTTGTTTGTTTGTACTGAATAAGCTATAGAACTACTGGACCGATTTAACCATTATTTCACCAATGTAAAGCTACATTATCCACAAGTAACAGATATATTTTATCTCCGTATTCCCACGGTAACGGGAACTACGCTGGTGTAACCGCGGGGCGCTGCTAGTCATTTATAAGTATTTGCGGTTGTAGTTGACTCGTAGTTTCAAACTCTAAGAATAAAGACTTCGTATTTAAATATTATTCAAGTCTTTTTTTACCATAATAATTTCTGCAATAATTCTAAAAATCAAGTGATTATACTTAACAGAAATTAATTGCAAACAACAAACAAAGGATCCTTTGTATTTCATTACCGCAATAGGTGTACGAAATAACTATCTACACGTAGGCGATCTAGCTGTTCCTGCCTAGTGCCTATAGGCCATTAATATTCCGCAAAGCAACTGTAGGTCGTGTAGGCGCGTTATTAACATTACAAAGGCCAAAGGTAAAGGCTAGGCTACACAATCCACAATTAGATGGCTCTTTGTTGATAGCTCGATTAATGGCCAGGGAACTTATAGGTAAGTTATAGACAGGTAACCTTGGCTATTTATAGCCTTCCGTGAGTGTGCAACTTGCGTGTTCAAGATGGTAGCATCTAATTATGATACTATTTTGTTTTTCGTTTATTAACGACTAGCAACGCCGACCAGCTTTCACCCGTGTAGTTCCCGTTCCCGTAGGAATACGGGGATAAAATATAGCCTATGTTACTCAGGGTGAATGTAGCTTTCTAATGGTGAAAGAATGTTTATAATCGGTCCAGTAGATTTTGAGTTTATTCGTTACATACAAAAATACAAATCTTTCCTCTTTATAATATTAGTATAGAAGAACATTTTTGAAGTTTTTGAACGTATAGGTAAACAAACCAACACAAACCATCGCGGGTATTAACAGCGGTAGGTATGTCAGACGCGTCAACTCGTTGACCCAACATACCTACTTGTAAATAAACAGTAAGTATATACCTACTTATGTCGATAGACAATAGCAAAAAGGTTAAAAAAAACCTTGAGAGATTGTAAACTCTCAATAAATTGTCATCTGAACATATCGCGGCCCGGCAAAAAAACGTCATATTACATGAAAATTACGTTTTGACATCTTTGTACCATTTAAATAGCAAATATGTCATTTACCTGCTGTAAAATTGTCATTATTATGTTGTAATTAGTTACCGAGAGATGGCGCTAAGTTCTCTAATACTATTTTTTCGTTAGCTCTCTTAGTAAAAAAATCTTAAAAGTTTCGTTATCCTGAATTAGGCATTTTTTTAGACGGGCAGCGATATGGTATACTTTTGACGCATCAGAATTTGATAGTCTATTAGGTAATCTCTTGAAGTAATTCCGAGAAATTTTGAACCGATATAAACTGACGACATGTTGGCGACCTATCAGTGTACGGTTCTACAATTTATCGGATTTTCTTGTCTAGCTTAGTAGCGGAATATAAGTGAAATCATTAAACTACTTCTTTCCCTCCGGGCGGAGCAGAATTGAGTTTCAGACTCTGACTAAAACTCATCCGTGTTCTTCCTAATACCCTTTGCGTTCCAGCGGGCGTACCATGACGTCTTAAAATGTGAGTCTTCCGAGCGAGAAAAAGGGATGGAGCTATATAGGGTGTATAACTCTATCCCTCTTTCTCGCTCGAAAGACTCACGTTTTAACACCTCATGGGACGCCCGCAGGGCCGCGGTGACTCTTTCAAACAAATTTCGCAACCAAAGGCCAGTTCCTAATAGTAGCATTTTATTATAATACCGTTCGTTTAAGGTTTGCCCTTGGCAATGCGAAAGTTTTCAAGGTCGATGCGGATTTTATTAGTTCTACAGTAAGTATCCCACTTAAAATGCGATTACTATTCGGAGTGCAGTTTGCACGTATGTGTATTGTAGGTACTAATAATAATTAAAAAATCATATCAATAAAAAATCTTTTGACCTAGCGTAGCGTGAGTCTGGATTTGTACCCTAGCACCACAATTTCCTAGGTAACACTTACAACAGGTTTTCTTTCATTACTGACAATTGACTGAAATTCCCAATCCATTGATTCATACTTCGGCCAAAAATCATCTGTTCAATAAAGCTAATAAAATACAATTGGGTATTTTACTGAAAAAATCTAATAAGTCCGCAAGATAGATTTCCAAAAAATATTGGACATGTAGCATAAGCATAATCAGCCTTTCGATGTTCCCACTGCTGGGACACAAGCCTCCTCTCTGGGAGAGGGAATGGGCCGTAATCCACCACGCGGGTTCAGAGCGGGTTGGTGAATGTCTTCGAATTTTTGGTTCTAGGACATGCCGATTTCCTGACGATGTTTTCCTTCACCGTTTTGAGAGCAGTGGTGTTGTAATGCATTACACAAAGTAATGCGCATGGCTGGGTTTGAACCCGCGACCTGTAATTCGTAAGTCGGAGGGCTGTCACCTCTCGGCCAGCACTGCTCTCTTCATTCTTCTCATCACGCGAGTTTTGAACGCACTGTATCTTCTTCATTTTTTATTTACGTGAAAAAAGGAACACTACGGGGTCCAATACTTTTTGAAAAATACCCAATTTATTTGTTTTCTTTATTATTAAAAATGAGAGGCATTACGATCGACTGTGGTCTTATGTTATACGAAATTAGGAAACCCGCAACTCTAAGAAAACCCTCCAGTTACTTAGCAAATTATACTTCAATTAGCAGCGCCCCGCGGTTTTACCCGCGTAGTTCCCGTTCCCGTGGGAATATGAGGATAAAATATAGTCTATGTTACTCAAGGTGAATGTAGCTACTGATGGTGAAAGAATTTTTGAAATCTGTCTAGTAGTTTTTGAGTTTATTCGTTACATACAAAAATACAAATCTTTCCTCTTTATAATATTAGTAGGTATAGAAGTATAGATGACCACTACTAAGTATTCCTCCCTCAGATAGGTGCGACGACGACGCGACGGAACAACGTGTTTTAATAGAAATAGTCTTGTCTACAAAAATAATATAGCCTTGTATCGTCGTCACGCTGAGGCTGTTTGTTGCGTTGCTTCTGCCCGGCAATTAAAAAAAAAAGAACCTACTAGTTTGGATATCACGTTTCATCTCAAGACATAGCAGCGTGGTGCAATTGCAAGTAATCCACTTAGAATTTGCGGAGCATTGCGAAAACTTTTGACATTCAGTTCTTGCATGTATGTCAGGGTCGACAGGGAATTTACGTTTACTTTTCGATTTTATTCATGGATTGTGATATGTTGTCTATGCTCGTGTTTTGGTTATAGCAGCAACAATATAAGCAGACCCGCGCAATTTCGTCTGCGTCACTTAATAGAGAAAAACTACCTGTTTTTGCAACAATGTCCCTAGCTGGGAGCCTTATTCATTTGAGGCCACCACAGGATTGTCCGGTTGAACAGTACCTTAGTGTGCTGAATTGCGAGTGATCCATTAAAAAAAAAACAACAAAATATTTTTGCAATATTTTTCATTGACGCTCCGCTCCTATTGGTCGTAGCGTGATAATTCAAGTAAACAAACAAACTCTTCAGCTTTATATATTAGTGTAGATATAGATAGACAAGTATAGTACATTTGTCTGGGAAGATGGAGGTATTAAATTAATGGCAATCTATAATATTAGAACCATGACTAAAGCATCGCGGATAGATCCAACTGAGGCAATTAAAAATTTGGTGCGGTATATTTACAACATTGAGTCATATCAGTGACGAGTTTGGAGCTATGTTTTATTTGAATTTCTTTCTTAGAAAATATTTATTCCCTGTCTTTACACCACCCCGACGTTAAGGCTGCACGTTATCTGTCTTGTTAACAGAGTTGCTTATTTTCTGTCTATTTTAAAGCCCTTGCACGTCATGAATCAAAATTGAACATATCGCATTATTTAATCACTAGCGACCCGCCCCGGCTTCGCACGGGTGCAATGTTGATATTAAATCTCTGCTATATTATGCATGTAGTATACATACAAACCTTCCTCTTGAATCACTCTATGTATTAAAAAAAACCGCATCAAAATCCGTTGCGCAGTTTTAAAGATCTAAGCATACATAGGGACAGACAGCGGGAAGCGACTTTGTACTATATGTAGTGATTCACGTCAACTCAGTAAATTGTATGTTCTGCATCTGATCTGTGAGTTGATCAGATGCAGAACCTACAATTTACTGTAGTTTAACATAATCGCACCTCAACGCTAGCGGCAAGTTGACTGACCTTAGTCAACGGTCAGCCGTGAACCAATAACGAACGGTATTGGCCTATTGAGTTCAAATGTTGCAAGAGAATACAAATAGAGACGCAACGTCAACTAGTAATCTAGTATAATGGCCGTGCACGGCTCAGATTTACTTAAGGCGATACCCCGACCAAAACCTTGCGATAGTGCGTTTTTCTTCGCTATTCAGAGACTATTAACTCATTAGTTATGAGAAATAATCTACATGTAAAAGCAGATTATTAATGTTCGGTGTCGTATCATCATATATTCCACGTTCTAATTTGTTTCTAAGTGTTATTATAAATAAATTTAAAATCTACTTTTAAAAAATGACTAAAATTTTAGATTTTATGCATCTGTTGCTAAATGCAACGCTCTAATCATTTGAGGATTAAACTAATGGATAGATAATTTAAAAATCTATATTATACACGTTTTATTTCATTTTAGAAGATCGCTTATCTTTTTTAATCAAAATAATTCAAAAAATTGTATGAATTCTGTGATAAAATCATAAAAGATCGTGCGCACGGTGCGGGCGGAAAAGAGGGAACGAATGCTCAAGGTTATTTGGTCAGGGAAACGCCTTAAGGGTCAGTAGATACCGAGAAGCGACGCTAGGTGCACTTATTAGGAACGTGATACAATAGAATACTCTTTATTATGTACACTATATAAGTTGCAGAAAATATAGATGAAGAAAACATCACAAGACAACAAAACACAAAACAAAAATATATCATCTCGTCTGAATTTCGATCATGGTGGCCAATCTAAACGCAGATTATACAAGAACGCGGGATTTACTATAGTGCACTAGCAGCGCTCCGTTGTTTCACCCGCATAAGTTTCGATCCCGTGGGAATATCGGGGTAAAATCCTGGTTATACATACCTAAACCATCTGTGTACCAAATTTCATGCAAATCCGTTCAGTAGTTTTTGCGTGAAAGACGAAAAAACTACTGAACGACAAACATCCATCCATCCATACTTACAAACTTTCGCGCGTTTAAAATATTAGTAGGATAAGCGAGTATGGTATGTGTTTTGTTTTACCCTCACAGTTCAGTGAGATGGCCATTAGTCTCGACCGGGGGGAAATCGGCCTATTCCCTCTCCTAAAGAGGTGGCCTGTGTCTGTGTCCCAGCAATGGGAACATTAAAAAGGCTGATTATGCTTATTATGCTAGGCACGGGCGTGTCACACCACCAACTTACAAACTCTAAGAACTCTAGGAAAAGCCGATAAGACTCTCTGCCCGATCTAAACGTAACCCTCGTTGGTCTAATGGTGCGGTCGCAAGCGCGACATGCTGAGGGTTCCCTGGATTTAGATTCCCCATTCAAGATTATTGGAATTCTCCACATCCCAGAGTATGGATTTGTGCAGAACAGAGTCTGGATTTGTGCACGGTAAGTTTGCCTGCAAAAGCTGTCCCCATTACTTGGGAAAATCTTACATAACTTCTATAAAGCGGGGTCTATTATAAACCTCCGTTTACCCATTTAGAAGCCGCAGCATTATGATTAATTTAAGGGGTGGAAAGTGCCATTAGTAGTTAATCAAATTAGTTGATCGGTATCTACTGCCATGTTTTATGTTCAAAACGACATGATGGCGTGATTTGATTTGTTTGTCTGACTGGTTCGTAAACACCTTTGACTGACTACCATGAATGAAAGTTATGAATAAGGAACCTGCTTTAATAAACTAGGGAGACCGAGATCGATTTTTCTGGCCCAAAAGATCGATTTGTCAAATCGATATGCAGTACTCAATCGATCCAGTGAATCAATGTTTTACCTTTGAAAATCACCATGCGATTTTTTTTTTATTTTGGTAAAAACCATAAAATTATTTACAATTAGTTGAATACTTAGTTTTTTCGCCTCCATTTAATTAAAAAAAAGTTATGTTTTTTTTCTCGTAGTGTTGTTATATTTTTGTGCCAATTTCGGGTAAAATTATGTTAAAAATATAAAAAAGTTACGTTTGTAACGTAACTTATTTGTTGATTGATATTATAATATAATAGGTAACATTAAATTCATGTGAACTGACCGCACCTGCTCGGCCTACCTCACCGCTTTTAAACACGCAATTACCTAAGTGTTTTCGCGAAAAGTGCGCCGGCTGTCATCACCTATTTAATTAACTAAATCCAGAGCACCCTGAGCAGGCAGCCCCGTTAAAATTCTACTTACTGACTGAACCAAGGTGATGAGTTAATTTTCCTGTAAATAACCAGCTAACTATACTGTGTCAAACTGTTCAACTTTGTTCTGTTTTGTCTATGGTGTGACCAGAGACTCGTGGTTGTTAACTCGTTGTTAATGACCGGTCCTGACTTAACTTGACAATGAAACAAAATAGGTCATATTTAATTTTGAAAGAAGAAAGAAAAATTAACATTTATTGGCAACACTATAATTACCTATAATTTTATGGAAAAGAAAAAAAAAACAGATATATAAAAGTAACAGTTTTTAGTGTGACAAAAGGAGCGGGCTCAGCAAATGTTGAGCAGTGTGCAGCATAGCCACAACGTTGTTCAACGCTTATTTACAGTCTGCCCCCTCTCTCATTACTGTAAGTTTACAATGAAACTTATCACAAAATATATTTTTGTTTTTTGTGCGTAATTTCTGGTGGAAAAAACGTGTTTTTTTTCTAGCTTTATACCGATCCCACCAGCATTTGTCACGGATTTAAGCAGCATAAAGTCAACGATAACGTAGCTTTCTTAAACTGATATAATTTTCATAATTGTATCAGTACAAACACTACGTCAAACAACCTTAATATCACTCATAACATCAGTTTTAATAATAATCTCTCATATCGTTATTACTTATTGAAAACCATTTACCAAATATGGAATCCAGACGTAAGTATAAATCGACCCAATCAGTGGACTTTAAAAGCTTGAATCGATAAGGTTTTTTCATGCTCACGTACTGTCCAAATAGCCTGTGACATGCGAGGTATAATGTATTAAATCTGCGTATGGCTACGGTATGGAACGACTAGAAATATCGAGCATTTTTAAATAAAACGTTGGTGGAATGTCTACAGCTATTTGAAGGAGTAACGAGCGTTTTTATGGGCATTTTTCAGTCGTTTAAGGGGCTCTTGCGTTCCAGGGCTGCGATAACTCTTTTGAACAAATTCCGCAACAAGTCGTTAGTCCTAGTTGTCATTTTAGATCTATAACAATAATTAACAAGGGTAATTAAAAGCCCAAATTATAACGTCCACCTACTTAGGTACATCAAATACACATCTACACCTGCTTAAAACACATATGTTTATGGATATGTATATATATATGTAACCTTTTTTTCTGGATGGGAAATCATCAAATGACTTCTCCCGCTCTGGGCGGAGCGGAAGGGAGTGTCAGACGCTACTCTTACTGACTTCCCTGCTGACAGCTCTTTGAAGCGCGCGTGGAACACGACGCGCCCTCGACCCGGGCCTGGTTGCTATCGGACGACAAGCCACCCATAGCTCGCCGTCCGCAGGCCCGCGTCTACGGTGGCCGGGAATCGCCCTGCGTTTCCCGACACCCGGAGCGTCTTCTTCTGTTGCGGTGGCTGGGGCGTGAGGTTTAACTCTCCTGCACGCGTTCCGCTTCCTCTTTCGCTAGCATTACTACTTCGCAGAAGGAGGCGACCGCTTTCCATGACTCCTCGCTCCGGACAATGGATTGAACCTGGGCCGGACGCGAGAGTTCGCCGCCGCCGATCGCCTCGAAGAGATCACGGCGTTGCTGCCCCCAAGCAGGGCAAATCTCCACCGTATGCTCCACCGTCTTCCAGGCGATCGATCCACACAGTGTTGCCACGCGGATGTGTCCTCCCGCTGAATCCGAAACAAGTACCTCCCGAAACAAACATAATGTAACCTTAAAGTAATTCAGTAATTGATAGCTAGGTTCTCAAACAAGAATCACTTACTCTGAAAAACCAGAATTTTAATCTGATTATAGCCCCAACTGGAAAGACAACATTACCATTTTTCTGAAAATGTTTATTTGAAGTCAATCGGGGTTACAGTAAAATTATGCACATGATACAAATTTAACGTTATTCTCTAACCTTTCCATACCATTGTTGATAGGGTTGGCAGTTTCGAAAATCGAAAAATGTTAATAGGGACGTTTCCTGAGGAATAAAAATATGATTCTATTTAGTCCGTCATCGTCAGTTAGATTATCGAAAAATAATGGACACGTATTTTTTGCTTTATCGAATTTACAAAAATTGACGAAGATAAAAAACTTCAATGACCATGAGTGGGGGCTTGTCACGGTACACGAGTTTTGAACACACTATATTATTAAAATCTTCGTTTTTAAAAATACGTACCTATCCAAATTTTTGGAATTCTATCTGACGGACTAATTAGATTTTTTTAGTCAACTAACCTAAAGATTAGCATTCCCCGCAAGTTCCTGGAATGCTCAAGGAAAACCAAACCCCAGATAAAGTAGGAAAAGGCAGGATGTAGAAGAGAAAGGGGAGTTACAACAGTGGCAACCCACATCAATGTCATCAGTCTCCTTCATAAGAACTGTACAGGTACAATTTTCAGTACATACTTACACTCTCTCTCTCTCACACACACACACACACACACACACACACACACCCTCACACACACACACACACACACACACACAAGCACACCATGGCACACTATCACCCTCGCGACTCATATTATAGTATACCTATACACTAATTCAATTTAATAGCGTTAGTTAGCTTAAGTACCTATAAACAACGACCTCATGTACGAACAGTATTTATTGTCTATGACTTGTGCGACTGAACACTTTCTACCAAGATACAGGCTCCTGGCCTAGTTTGGGAATCAGGATCAGTACATATATATTGTAATAAATATTTTAAGACTGCATACTGAAATGTTTGTGTCAATAAACAATTTTTATTTAATGTGAGACAAAATAAAAATTTAAAAAAAAAATTCAAAAAAGGTGGACCACTCTGATTTAGACGGACACGTATGCAAGAAACTTAATTAAATAAGTCCTGTTTTATCCGGATGCCTGGAACTAGAAATGGATCGACTACTCGACTATATCTACTTACTTGAAAATATAATTACAGATGATTTGAATCCATCGCTGCTAAGTCCTAAGTACTTGACCATTATATTAATTTAGGGATTAAGTTGATTTTTTTAATTAGCCATTTGTCCATAGAAAAGGTAAAGATTGCATTGGAATCTTAACTTTGTCTGGTATTGCGTAGGTACAGTCTGTTGTGAGAAAAATTGATGCCTTCTTAACTAGGATTCTGAATTCAAATATAATAATCGGCTAGCTGGCCAATTCATAGTCGGACCTCCTCTACTGGCAACCCTAATCGTCGGTACAGCTCTATCTGCCAGTTAAATCGAAAGAGGCCGATTGCCGATAAGGCAGGCCTGGAAAACGGTCTACATACCTTATCGTTCACCTAGATCGAAGCAGGCAAGGAAATGTGGACAGCCCAACGGGGCTTTAAAATATTGTTAAATGAAAAACTGGAGCAAACGGTTTTCTTTTGTTGCAATTCAATGTTGATGACAAGCGTAAGTCATCATCTGCCTAGCCTGTTCCCAACTACATTGGGGTCAGCTCCCAGTCAAGCCGAATTCAGCTGAATACGAGTGTTATACGTGAAGCGGCAGTCTACCAGACCTCCACAGCCCATTAACTGGGGAACACGGTACTTGGCAAGACTGGTGTCAGATTTTCTGGCTTCTGACAATCCGTAACGACTGCCAAAGATCTCCAAATGACAGCCGGGACCAAAGGCTTAACGTGCTTTCCGAGGCACGGAGAAGTCTCGTTATGTTAAGATGGTTACCCATCCACAGACCAACCTCGGCAAGCGTTGCTTAAGAT
Organism: Hecatera dysodea; assembly: GCA_905332915.2. Classification (NCBI taxonomy): domain Eukaryota; kingdom Metazoa; phylum Arthropoda; class Insecta; order Lepidoptera; family Noctuidae; genus Hecatera; species Hecatera dysodea. The sequence continues at coordinate 17,058,613 of HG995305.1, forward strand.
CGACCCGTGCGGCTGTTATGATTTAGCCACGAGCTCAACAAGCGTAAGTAATCATATTAAAAGCACGTTAAAAGTTTATTGATGGATATCTGCCACAAGTGGGCCACAAGTGAACCCCCCATCTAATGCTAGGCGACTTCGCAGCAGACCAAGATGAAGTTCAAGAGATGAACTTAACTGTACCAGATAAAAATTTGTTTGTTTTTATTTATCATTTATACAAAAGAATACAGTATTATCTGAGTTAAATAGCAACCAAAAACCACTAAGGTTTAAACTTGTGCTATCATGAATCTATCTCAATATCGAAAACTATTTAAAATGAGTATTTTATATGTGTACGTTATCGTCGATAACAATTTATGTAATCTTTAGGTCTTTAGATCAGTAAAGGTAGGTATTCTTAAATAATACTTAAGTAATATTTGATATTTTGATTTATAATATTTTTTTTTTATTTCTGAGGGTAGACTATTATAAATAGTCTCGGTACAATATACCCGGTAGTTCGCTCGCCATACGTATTGTTGGCGCGCTGTGTACGAAGCCTATTCTCAGATATTACCCGAGTGCATACAGGATGTTCGACTGGCCTGTAACGGCGTTAAAAAGAGGAGGAGGGAAGCGATGGACTTTGCCCAACCGTGGCCCGTGGGATAACCCAGACTGTTGCGGAATTTGTTTGAAAGAGTCACCGTGGCCCTGGAACGCAAAGGAGGAACACGGGTGGGTTTTAGTCAGTAATAATCTAACACTCCCTTCCGCTGCGCCCAGAGCGGGGGAACACATTTGATGATTTCGCATCCCGAAAAAAAAAAGGACAGCCCAGGTTTGTTATGAATAAGGTTTATACCTATCGTTATGTTTACTAAGAAAGCAATATTATTTAATTACTGTTACGTAACTTTTTCCAAGTTAGATAGATAGATAGATAGATAAAACATTTATTCAGTACAATACAAGAAGACACATCACAAAAGCAAAAACATAAATGATAAAAACAGAAAAAAAAGAAACAAGTAAATAAAAATGAGCAGAGGTACATAAAAAAAGAAAACGAGGAACACTAAGAATAAACTATTAAATAATCTGTGCTAAATAAGGAATTATTTAAAATACAATCTACCTCCGTCCTTAAAATAAAAAAGTTACAAGGCAAAATTCTTGTGCGGTTCGTGTCTTCAAATTGTACCGAATGGGAGTCCAGCTCAGCATGTGCCAGGCAGTCTACCTGACGCTGATATTCTGCTGGATCCCTGTGGCGCCTACGGACACCGAGCAGGTGCAGAACAGTTAAAAGTAGGAAGGTGTCAGTGTTGTTGAGTAATGATTTGGCAGTTATTTTTCTGATGACACACGTCTATTTGCTACGAGATTGACAAATCTCAAAATTAACGTTTTCTAGTTAATTACACAGTTGTGTTGAAACAATAAATTGCAATTTTACTGAGTCTGCAATTTTCCGGTGACACATTACAGAAATACATATACTTACATAATACAGAAAAACATTTGTCGATAATTGCGCCCGGTTCATGGATTAGGCTTGCCCACTGTTACATGGGACTTCAAAATAACTAATGAAATGCAGACGTACTACAAGTACATAGCCCAATCCTACGGGTAATTAAGTCGTAATGCAGGGTGCCAACTGAAAACCAGCGCTGGGTGTCTGACGCCCAGCAAATGCTGAGGTGGTAACCCTTTCGGTTCGGACACGCTCGGCGCATTCTGTACTTTTCTTCTCCTTTAATGTGTTTGTAACCGTTGTGCTGTGTCTGTCCTGAATAAAAGTTTTCTATTCTATTCTATATGTACGCATATGTATGTAAAACTTATAAACTTATACATACATAGGTGCGTGCCCTAATTAAAGTAAATGAAACATTTGAATGAAGCCCATTTAACATAGTGCATCAGATTGACCTTTTGAATACCTTCGGCACACTTTAAATTAATTTAAATGTTAAATGCGATAGGTACCTATTACCGTCTAGCGGCGAGAACAATGCCCTGTACAGTGGACAGTCACCAACATAAATATATAACACTTGTAATATATTCAAAGGCAATTGAAATAACTTTGAAGAAAGACCGATCTCATAATGTCGAAAATCTAAATATAAACACATCAAAAGTATCTAGGGATCAACATATATTTTTGCAATAACTTTCCTCCTGATTGATATTAATTAAAATTTTCTTTAAGGATTCATCAAATAAAGTGTTTTCGTTTGTCACAGTAACGATAAACCAAGTCACCTTTGCATTAATAAAGAAATTTGCCATTTTCCTAATAAAGGGATTTTTGACATTTGAACCACTAACATTAAAGTTCGAAAAAAAGACTGAAATAACAGTTTTCTTTAAAATTTTATTGGGTAACTTAAACAATTAATAATCCGTGTTTCTACCGCGAACACTAACAACACAAGAACATCGGTTTGGCATACTCAAAATGAGTTCATCCAAATCACGCTGTGGAATGGCCGCCCATGTTCGTTGCAACAACAAAAAAAGGTCTTCTTGCGACTGGATACCCTCCATATTCGGCAGAGCTCTTCGCTTACCTTGGCTGAGCGCCATGGAGGACGGTATCGCTGCACCACACGGAGACAAGACCGATACATTCAAATCTTAACTCGAAGAGCTCCAACAATAACCGCCATGATGTTAGCCGTGAGGCTTCATCACTCTTCAGGGAACTTAATTAGCGACCAAACAGTCAGAAACCGCTTGCATGAAGTGAACCTTCATTCCCGAAGACCGCTACGGGTACCACCTATAGCAATGCACAATCGTAGGATTCGATATCAATGGGCTCTTGAACACAGAAATTGGGCAGAAGAACAATGGCGTTTCGTGTGCTTTTCTGATGAGTCTCGTTTTGGTATGAGACCGGATACAAGACGTATACGACACTGGAGAACCCCTGGACGCCAACAGCGATTAAAATCCTGCCAGGAAGTCCATCCTTATAGTGGTGGAACCATCATAGTATGGGCGGGTATTTGGATCGGCGGAAGAACTGAGTTGATTTGGATCAGAGGCAACCTCAACGCTCAAATTTATGCTGAGACGATTGTATCAGACGTCATCGTTCCTCTACAAGTGCAAATCGGTCCCTTATTTCAGTTAATGCATGATAATGCACGACCGCACACCGCAAGAGTTGTAAGACAGACTCTCGCCGCAGCTAACATCAATGTCCTGCCCTGGCCTGCTCAGTCGCCAGACTTGAACCCGATTGAGCATGCATGGGATATGCTACAGAGAAGAGCTCTGCCGAATATGGAGGGTATCCAGTCGCAAGAAGACCTTTTTTTGTTGTTGCAACGAACATGGGCGGCCATTCCACAGCGTGATTTGGATGAACTCATTTTGAGTATGCCAAACCGATGTTCTTGTGTTGTTAGTGTTCGCGGTAGAAACACGGATTATTAATTGTTTAAGTTACCCAATAAAATTTTAAAGAAAACTGTTATTTCAGTCTTTTTTTCGAACTTTAATGTTAGTGGTTCAAATGTCAAAAATCCCTTTATTAGGAAAATGGCAAATTTCTTTATTAATGCAAAGGTGACTTGGTTTATCGTTACTGTGACAAACGAAAACACTTTATTTGATGAATCCTTAAAGAAAATTTTAATTAATATCAATCAGGAGAAAAGTTATTGCAAAAATATATGTTGATCCCTAGATACTTTTGATGTGTTTATATATAACTCAAAAGTGACTGACTGACATAGTGATCTATCAACGCACAGCCCAAACCACTGAACGGATCGGACTGAAATTTGGCATGCAGGTAGATGTTATGACGTAGGCATCCGCTAAGAAAGGATTTTGATTAATTCTACCCCCAAGGGGATAAAACAGGGGATGAAAGTTTGTATTAAACTTTGTCAATTTTAAACCGATCGGGCTGAGAGTTTTAAAATCGGGGGTAAAGTAACTATTCCACGCGGACAAAGACGCGGGCAGAAGCTAGTACCAACTATAAGTACTTGAAATTAATGACAATTCGAAATTATTACGATCGATGAAGTATTATATTCAAATCATAATTTCTGTATCGCTTTTATGAGATGATTTCTGGATTACAAAAATCAAATTCTAATTGGTCCATCACTTAGATTATCATAAAATAATGGACACTGTTTTGTTGGCAGTGATATCAAACGGGGCTTGTGACGTCACTTCTAGTAGAAAGTGTAGGTACCTTCCTCGTCGAGGCGATCGGAGGCGGCGACCTTCCGGCCCTGTTTCAAGGCATGGTCTGGAGCGAGGAGGCATAGGAAGCGGTGATCTTCTTCTGCGAAGCAGTAATGCTAGCGAAGGAGGAGTCAGCCCGCAAAACGGAGAAGGAAACCTTACGCCCCAGCTATCGCAACAGAAGAACACACCCGGGCGTCGCGATTCGCAGGGCAATACCCAGCCACCGTAGGCGCGGGCCTGCGGATGGCGAGCAATGGATGATCGCCGTCTGATAACAACCAGGCCTAATGACATATATTGTATTAGCGATCAGTTTGCTGAACGCTCTGATTGCTCAGGAACCGGATATCGATGTATTTACGTGCACTCAAAGATCGATGATCGAAATTGTGTAAACTTTTTAGTTCTTAAGAATAATATAATGTTTTTGGCTTGCTATACGTTTTGGTGCAAACTGTTAGTTTATTAAGCAATTGATATAAATAAGGAAATTTTGCTGTCGTCATCATTAGCACTTTTTGTTACATGCACGAACAAAGAATAATACGTGTTCAACATTTTTTTTAGTCATCTAACGTACAGACTAAATATATTTTTTCAGGAATCCACCATGACAATTCGCGACTGTACTTTGTAGACATAAATAAACTTAAAATAAATTAAGGCGCAAACCCACCGCGGCGCATGCTATGCACGGGCATAGGGCACATTTTAGCTGCATGGATTCATTTGTTTGAAGTACCGCATACAAGGTGTTCATGGCGTTGTCAGCGTTGAGCTATGTAATTGGCATACTCGAGCAAGCTGCAAGTATACCAATGACATCAATTGATGCGAAGCGTGTCCGGGGGTTGCGGTGGACACAATCACATACCTACATTTTCTTGCAAAGCGAAGCTTAACACATTAGCGTAGGCTCTCCGTGCGCCGCGGTGGGACTGCGCCTTTACGCATTGAAGTATAACTAGGACAGACTTTAAACAGTAAGGATTTTTTACCCTTGAATTTAAAAAAAAATACGAGTACTAAAAAATATCGGTACAAATGCAAATTATGTGCCCCACCTCCACAATTTATTCCTACACTTCCGTTTGTAAGTGGAATACGTAGATATTAAATAAACTTGAAATCATTAGTACTTACGTAATAAAAATGTAAACATATGATGATAACGGCTTAATAACCGCGTTTTAGAATAATGATTGGGTAGACCGTAACCTACTTATTAATTACAAGCTGACCCGCGCATCAGTCTGCGTCACATAAGAGAGAGAAAAAAACCTCAAAATTAGCAATATTTTTTATGTTATATAGTCTATTCCCTTCCTCGATAAATGAGCTATCCAATACTATCAAAATAATTTATCAATTCGAATCAGTAGTTACTACACATTAGCGCGTTCAACCAAACAAACTCTTCAGGTTTGTAATATCTAGCACTAGCAGTGCCTTGCCGTTTCAACCGCGTAGTACCCGTTCCCGTGGGAATACGGAGATAAAATATAGCCTATGACACTCACAAATAATGTGGCTATCTATTGGTAAAAAAAATCTAAATCGGTTCAGTAGTTCCATATATTACCCCATACATGCCCACAAACTCTCGAACTTCTCTTTCTTGACATAGACATACAAACTGTAAGTAAAAGATACTAAAATGTGTACTTAATAAATTCAAATACGGCCAGTCACTGCACCCCAATTTCGTAACTCACAAAATGGTATATTCTTTCACAATCTAAAAGAATTCCAGATTAATTGCTTCATTTCATTATAAAATCGTCTGTGAACACGTGAAAATACTATGGAAATGCGAAAAATAATATGCGATCGATCGCATGAATTTTTGTATAACGCAATCAAGCTGCCGTTTTCAGAAAGGTCAAGGTCAAGGGCTTCTTGTTTACTTGAAATTGTTGTGATTGCATGACTAAAAAATAACAACAACCAGTCAAAAGACTTAAGTTTGAGTTTTTATCCATCTATACTAATATATACCTAAAGCTGAAGAGTTACTACTGGTCCGATTTGAAAAAATATTTCAGTGTTAGATAGCCCATTTATCGAGGAAGGCTATATATCATCACGCCAAGATCAATAGGAGTGGAGCACCAATGACGAATGTTTCAAAATCGGGGCGTTAGTAACTATTCCACGCGGACGAAGTCGCGGGCAGAAGCTGGTGTATAATAAAATAAAACGTTCATGTATCGGTTCTTGTATGGGAGTCATACAAAACAAAAAACCTTATTCTATTCGGTTTATGGTACGAAAAATTACGTATGAAATCCGATTCATGGCTCATTGATTACTGGATGAGATTAATACTCAGATAACTAACTACGTACAACTTTTACTTCTCAGGATAATCTGCTAGGAAATACAAACCTAGTTCAAAAGTACCAATTTACAAAATAAATATCATTTGTGGACGAACGAATCTTTTAGCGGGAGAACAGAAAATACTATATCGTTCGTTTGGATGAACAGGATATTAACTCAAAATTTACGATTTTTAACCTAAAAATAGTCCTAGTAAAAATCATGCGATCTTTCTAACGAACATGGTTGCTTAACGTTATGACTTCAAATTGCCGGCGGTCAGGGGTAGTAGGTATCTTCCGATTTGAAAGCATTTACAATAGATTTAAATACCGATTAAAAACTGCAAATCGCTTTCCTGAAAAATAGGCTTTGTTGAGTTAATAGTTCATCTGGACCAACGATATTTTCACTCCCTTAACATAATTAGGTACAATAAATACTCGTATTATCAAAATTAGGTAGTTACTAGCTCTCCTGCGCACGTCGACGCCGAAGGGAATCATGGTGTGGACGGAGTATTCCGAGGAACAGGTACCACCTATAGGAACACAGGAGATTAAGGATAGGTTGGGGAAGGTGGTAGGTGTGGTGGTGAGATGTTCTTAATGAGGAAGTTTTCTGTAGGTAATACAGGTATTTTCATGCCTACCTCAGACACCAGCTCCTCACATATTCTAGACTACGCTCGTAGCTGAATTTAAATAGATATAAGTAACATTGTAATTATGTGAGGTCTGTTTATGTGAGGAGAAATAAATATATATATTATTATTCAGAATGGAAAAATATGTTCAGTAAATTGCAATGGATGATAGGGAATGTGCATGGCATATATATATTATGCCAACTAGTGTTGAAAATTCAAAACTGTTATGTAAAAAATAATTGACATTGCCACTTCTGTGCTGCCGCCTATAAGTCTTGCACGTTCCCTATGACTGGTTTTTAACCGACTTCAAACAAAACGAGGAGGTTCTCTATACGGTTGTATTTTTAACCCACTTCAAATAAAGGAGGAGGTTCTCAATTCGGTTGTATTTTAAACCCACTTCAAAAAAAGGAGGAAGTTCTCAATACGGTTGTATTTTTTAACCCACTTCAAAAAAAGGAGGAGGTTCTCAATTCGACTGTATTTTTTGTATGTTACCACATATTTTTATTGGGTGTACCGATATTGATGTTTCTTTTTAAAAATGACATTTTTCGACAATTTTACAAGAAAAAAAAACTAAACGAAAAAAATCTAAAAGATCGCCGTGATCGTTTTAAAATCTGTAATGAATAGGACACAGCACTTAATTACCTGTTTGAAAGGAATAAATAAGTAAATGTGTGTCTGTAAATCTGTAAATATACATTTACAGTGCATTGTTAGAAGTAGAAACAACTTATAGGAATAGTGGCTAACGTTTGTTAGTTTGCATTTACGATTAGCCAGAACATAAAATAATTTAACGGTTACTTAATACTCGTAAAGTGATAATAACGGAGCAGTGGTGGCCGAGTAGTAACGGCCCCGACTTACGAATTGTAGGTTGCGGGTTCAAACCCAGCCAGGCGCATTACTTTGTGTAATTAATTTCATCACCACTGCTCTCAAAACGGTGAAGGAAAACATCGTGAGGAAACCGGCATGTCCTAGAACCAAAAATTCGGAGACATGTGACATTCACCAACCCGCACTAGGCCCGCGTGGTGGATTACGGCCCATTCTCTCTCCTAGAGAGGAGGCCTGTGTCCCAGCAGTGGGAACATTAAAAAAGGCTGATTATGCTGTTATGTATGATAATAACTCCTCGTTATTGTTCGCCAAGGTGTGAAAATTGTCAGTAACTTGGCATAACCGTCAGTATTAAGGTACGTAGGTAACTCAGAACTGTTTCTATTTTTTAATTAACTGCAAACTAAAATGAACTTACTGGTTATTGTATTTGTTCTGATATTAATTGACTTTTTATATTGGTGTTCTATGTAAGAAGGTACCCATGTGTCTAGTTTGACAAATACCTACATCATCTTGACAAAAAACTTTTTTAAAAGTACAACAGCCTCCTAAATAAAAAAACCACACACACAAAAAGTATAAAAGAAGGTGTTTATTTTTTGTAAAAACGTGTTTTATTTTTCACTTTTTAGTGGTGTTACCCCACAGCTAAACGTACCTACCCCATCACAGCGTACCAGCGTAAACTGGTGTAAACATTAAACAGATATGTCATTTCAGAAATCCCGAAAGATTTGCTGTCGTTTATTGAAGAGTTCCGTTTCCTATCTCCGAAGTTCTTCAACAGATCTTCACCAAATCACCTCCAAATACTACGATTTACTTCCAAACCATCGTATACAGAAGGTCCTCCTTTTTTGAAGTTGGTTAAAATTGAATCAAATCCGCAAAGAGAGAAGTACCTCAATAATGCATAATTTAGAACATTCCTGTTTAAAAATAAATAAGGGCCGGTTCTTGAATTGAGAATTTAGTTTTTGGAAAGTGTCAAACCACATGACAAGTTTGAGAAGCTCTAGAACAGTTTTACATATACTCAATAAAAAAAAATCTAAAGAAGATTTCCTTCCTCAGTTTTTCACAAATGAGTTAAGAGACACAGTGAGAGCAATTTTAAGTTTTCTAGTTTTGCCCAAAGGTGGCTGCAATACTTCATGCAGGACCTAACCTGTGCTTTGTGAAGAATTAAATGCTGCCTTTGTCTACTACCTGCCGGGTATGCGTGGTTTAGCCACAATTCTGAACGAAGAGTGTTTCTTACTAAGACACGGTATTTCGTACAAACTTGCACGTTCTTGGTCTAAATATTAGTTAAGAACATATTCTTCGCATTATAGAAAGCTTAAAATTGCTCTCCGGTCTCTCTTAACACATATTCCAACACTACAAAGCAATAAAGAAAGAAAGAAAAAAAAGTAAATTTATTTGGCACATACAGGTACCTATACACAATTTAATATACACAAAAAAGGACACTTAATTTTAGGACAGTTACATTGTGTGAGCCGCGGCTGCACCAAATAGGTCCAGTTCAGCAAAATGCCAGACAACTAGGGGCTGTCTGACGCTGGTTTTCAACTGAACCTAACGTTGAAGTGTACGGATGTAAAGATGATGATGATGTAAAGATGTAATTAGTTATGTATGATGTTAAATATACAGTTTTTTTTATTATTTTTTTTATTAAAAAAAAAAAACCTTGCCCCACACTAGGAATTTCTCCTGTATCGTGGGTGCGTTTACAAACATATAAATTCACATGCACAAACAGCCAGATCCGGAACAACTATCTGTAGGTCATACAAATATTTGTTCCGTGCGGGAATCGAACCCGCGGCACGCAGTGCAGCAGTCAATCGCTCAACCACTGCGCCAATCGTGTCGTCAGTCAGTTAGTCAGTCAGTTACAGTTACAATACGCACTGATCATCCTCGCGAAGCCGAAGTCACATAGCTTGACAACACCGTCGCTGGTCAGCAGGATGTTCTCCGGCTTCACGTCCCTGTGGATGCAGTTGTGTCGGTGACAGTACGCCACGCCTTGCAGCGTCTGCCAGATGATCTGCTTCGATAGGAGCTCGGGACAACCCTGGAAGAAGTGCACTGTTATAGACTTAATGCGTCCGTTTCAGAACGTCTTATTCTCTAAACGTCCAAATAGGAAATCGTCATATTAGCAGAATTTCCTATTGTCAAAGTACAAAAAAATATAAAAAAAAAAAAAATACTGCCGGGATTTTCGTCAAGCACATAATTAGATTATTTTCAAATTCAAAATCAAACGAAATGGTGATGATTATACCCCCTTTTTTTGGATGGGAAATCATCAAATGACCAGTCCCGCTCTGGGCTGAGCGGAAGGGAGTGTCAGACTTTTACTGACTTAAACCCACCCGTGATCCTTCTTGTGCCCTTTGCGTTCCAGGGCCGCGGTGACTCTTTCGAACAAATTCCACAACCCTAGCAGGCACTGATCCTATGGGGCCCCGTCCCTGATGCTTACGGCTCCTTGAGGCGCGCGTGGAATACAACGCGTCATCGACTCGGCCTAGTTGCTATCGGACGGCGAGCCACCCACGCTCACCGACCAAAGGCATCAGCCACTGCGCAATAGCACAGCGGCTGACTTGTCTCTGGAGGAGGCTGCAATGGGACCATTACTGGCACTCCATTTCAGCCCCCTCCCGAATATCGGGAGTCGCAGCGACCACAGCAGCAGCAGCAGTGGTGGCGACGGAAGCCGCAGCGGCGGCAGAGGCGGTGGCGGCGGTGGACCTCTTGGGCCCGGTCGGGGTGGTTGGCGCGCAGGCCTTTCCCCCAGGATTATTATACCCCTGGTGTGGACATAACTTGTGCCGGCATCCTTTCACAATTTCATATTCCAAATACAAAGGCTTACATGGAGTATTTAACGTGAAGCGGCTGCCTACCAGACCTCCACAACCCATTAACTGGGTAACACGGTACTTCTTGGCAAGACTGGAGTCAGATTTACTGGCTTCTGACAATCCGTAACGACTGCCAAAGATCTACAAATGACAGCCGGGACCAACGGCTTAGCTTGCTTTCCGAGGCACGGAGAAGTCTCGTTATGTTAAGATGATCACTCATCCACAGACCAACCTTGGCAAGCGTTGCTTAACCTTGAAGACCCGACCCATGCGGCTGCAAACTGCAAAGAGCAACTGGTTGCTGAATACGAACCAAATTTAAATGGGACAACTGCATACCTGACCTCCAGAACCCAGTAGTTGGATCACGTGGAATCCCTTCTGACTATCCGTGGCTACTACTGACTAGCAATGATTCTCTAAGGGCAAGGCCCAATGGTTTAACATTATTTCCAAGACATGGAAGATTCTTGGTATGTAATGGATGGTTACCCAACCACAGATCGCCGTTAGCAAACGTTGCTTAACCTTGAAGACCTAATCGTGTGGCCGTTATTTTTTAGAAACGAGCTACTTGAAATGATGAGGATATTAAGAACATTAGAATAATCAGGTTTAACACCTAGTAGGGCGCTGCTACGAGTATGATGTTTTAAAACCATATAATTGGAGAGAGACGGAGCTATACAAGACGTATAGCACTATCGCTTTTTCGAGACGAATCATGACGTCATGAGAGCAGTGGTGGCCGAGCGGTAACAGCCCCGACTTACGAATTGTAGGTCGCGGGTTCAAACTCAGCCAGGCATTACTTTGTGTAATTAATTTCATCACCACTGCTCTCAAAACGGTGAAGGAAAACATCGTGAGGAAACCGGCCTATGACCGTCCTAGACCCGAATTCGAAGACATGTGACATTCACCAACCCGCACTGGGCCCGCGTGGTGGATTACGGCCCATTCCCTCTCCTAGAGAGAAGGCCTGAGTCCCAGCAGTGGGAACTTTAAAAGGCTGATTATGCTTATTATGCATGACGTCATTAGCACGCCGTAGTAGGGTGCTGAAAGTTTAATCATCCAGCTCACGACGCTCGTAGCGCTCGTCTCCGTAGTTTGCTACGCGTCAGAGCTAACGCGTAGCGCTTGCTACGAAAAATGCTACGCGCACCTCAGCGTCCGTCAGTTCTGTGTCAGTAAATACTTTTTTTCTTTATTTTCGTCTAACATCTTGGAAACTATCTATTAAGTATTACCCTTGTCAATACGTTGGTTTTGGTTTATCAAATATTTAAAAAATAAAACGCGTTGAAGCTCATTAATTGATACGTCATTTTAAAAGTAAAATTTGTCTACTATTTTATGTAGACGAGACGCGAAATTTAAAGGCACCGCGTGCATCGTCTTAATTTTTTGGTTTAAAAGACAAAATATAAAATATGCGTTCCATATTTTTTGGTAATCTAACTGACGGATTGAATTTATAGGAATATGTATTTCCTTTTAGCAAGTTAGTACGAGAACTGTGTTACATTTTTATTTTTATTATATCTAATATTTGATTTGATTAACAAAAAAAGAATAAAAACAAGCGTAGTCAACATTTATCATAGAATTAAAAAGGCAGAATATCGCTATAAAATATTGTTTTTCAGCTGCGCTCGTTAAGACTCGAAGACGAAGTCCAAGCTGGAAATTGCTACTTAAACCAGACGTAGAATATAAATCAGCATAGCTTTTACAGCTACGTTGACAATAAAAAAAAGCCGCCATCTTGGATTGTCCGCCATATTGGATTTAGAATGACATCACACCAATATCATCCAAACTAAACGTGTATACAAAATTTCAGCTCAATCGGTTGAAGATATCTGCTTCAAAATTGAGTAGCAAGATTCCACCCGAACATACAAACATACATATTAATATACATGGCAAAGTTAAATAAAAGTTTTTAAAATAGTCCGTGTATAGTTTTAAAAACAGTAAACTTTTTAGTCGGTATTTGCGTTCGTTTTATTGGGGGTTCCGTACCCAAAGGGTAAAACGGGACCTTATCACTAAGACTCCCCTGTCCGACCATCCGTCTGTCACCAGGCTGTATCTCATAAAGTTCAAATTTTCACAGGTGGTGTAATTTCTGTTGCCGTTATAACAACAAATACTAAAAAACAGAATTAAATAAATATTGAAGGGGGCTTCCATACAACAAACGAGATAGTTTTGCTCGTTTTTGCTTGATATTGATAACAGCAACAGGTAGACGCTTAAAATATTCATAGAATATTTAGTTATATTATATTCACTTTAAAAATAAATTGTTAAATTGAAATAAAATAAATTTAAGGGCGCCCCATACAACAGACATGTTTTTTTTGCTGTTTTTATAGATAATGGTACGGAACCATTCGTGCGCGAGTCGGGCTCGCACTTGTTTTTTGTTACGTGTTTTTTTTAAAGTTCATATTTTGTTGTTTTGCAAGGTTTTCCTTTATGTATGTCAACTACCTAATATCACCCAGTAATATGACCACGCACTTCTGGAACACGCTGTATAGTAAGGCTATGATTATTTACAAGTCAAAATTGACATCAGAAATTAGATTTTTTGTTTCTCTAATGGCATGCCTGGAATGGAAGTCAGTGGCGTGCAGTGGTTCGAGTAGGGTAGGCCAGAAAATAATGTCCAAAAAAAAAAACACCACATTATTCAGGGTTGAAATGTGGTGTTTTTTTTAATAGGCTATTTAAAAAAAAACTCGTTTCATTAAAAATCAACCCTGAATAATGTGGTTATTTTTTTAAATTTATTTGGACATTTTCTCTGGCCTACCCTAACTCGAACCACTGCACGCACCTGATGGAAGTGGGCATGACCCGTTCCCAGGCTCAAAGATGATAGGCGGATGACAAGAGCAGTAAAATGGACTGGCCCACGAGGAACAAGGAGCAGAGGCAGGCTAAAGCCTACATGGGCAGACGAGATAGCGGAGATGACGGGACAAAGGTCACTGGCACTCCTTGGAGGAGGCTTTTACCCGAAGGGGGTTCGTACAACTTACTTAAGAGTTACTGGTTTATATAAATCAATTAATATACATATATTCTTTTAATAGAGTGCAACATGCACGGAATAAATAAAGCTTTATTATTATTTATTGGCATGCCTGACAGCCATAATTGTACGAGTTTAATATTTTACATATTCTTAATTTCTGTTGGCTAATATAGTTTGGAAAATTGAAGTGCAATAAAGTATTTCGTGATTGGTGATTGATTGAATTCCTGCAAATGGGATGCAATTACATAGTATCTATCAAAAGAACATTGTATCGTATTCAATAAGAACTGGCTGGAGGTTTTAATTTTTATATTAAGGCCACCACAAACAAGTCCGGTTAAGCAGCCAACTACCTCTTAGGTCGACCTGCAAGAGGCCAATTAATAAAAAAAAATGCATCATGTTCGTGCACATAAAGGTTCGTTCACACCGACACGGTTAGCCGCGGGCGTTGCATGCCACTGCAGCGTCAAATGCGGTCTGTACACCCACCGTCTCATTAATACCATCCACAATGACTGCCAAGAGGTAATTGGCAGTTACAGCTACCGATAAATCGAAACCGTTCCTGCTTTTATGAGCTATTCATCAGCTATAAAATGAAAGGGTTAGAAGACTCATTTCTGGCGGGAATGTTTTAATTTGTGGATGTTAATTAGCATATCATTACGCCTGTATTCATCGAAGGGGAAGATAGACGTGGACTCTAAGTACGTGTTTAAGTACTTTTGCGGCCTACCCAAATGTCTCTCCTTTAGTATTGTTCGTCGGGTCGTTGAGCTCCTTATTGTTTCTAAGTTGAGCTACTCGACTACTGACAAAGGCTTGCACTGAATGGACAGGCCCACTTAAATCTGTGTGGTTCTTTCCTCAAAAGATCATTTCAGACACAGATCTGCATGGTTCCCATATAACATATTATGAATGTGAAGACTATGTAGATCGCCATATTAGGATCTTATTTCAGTTTGTCTGGCAGTTTGTGTAATTCTTGCGGCCTACCCAAATGTCCTTACTTTAATATTGTTCGTCAAATCGTTGAGCTTCTTAAAGTTCTAAGTTTGAGCTACACGGTAACTGAGAAATGCTTGCACTGTCTGGACAGGTCCACTCAGTGTGGCACTTTCCTCAAAAGGCTACCTCAGACATACATTCATTTCTCATATGATTTGACCAGTATGGATTGTATGGACTTTAAAAGAGACTTTGACCTCTGAGTTTGTTTCGGTGTTTCTTCTCAGGGTAGTCGGCTAGGAAACACCGGCTTCATCTAGCTTAAAATGACAAGAAATATTGAACGAGTCAAGATTCAAATTACATCTTCCACTCTGGGCGCAGTAGAAAGGAGTCACTCTTACTGACTATAACCCACTTTTGTTCCTCCTCCTAATGCTCTTCGCGTTCCAGGGCCACAGTAACTCTTTCGGACAAATTCCGCAACCCTAGCAAGTACCTACCGGCCTACAAACATATATCACAAGTGTTTAAAATTATATTATAGAACCTATTGCCATCAACCGAGCGCAAACCCCTAGATCCAGGTCTCTACAGATACATTTTGTACGGCTGACCTCAGTAACAAATAAGTTCAAACCCAAGACTTCGGCAAAGAGGTGTTTGCTACCGTTAGACCAATGGTTGAAATATGACGATGAGAACCTACGACTGCCCTCATTTTCCACTATATTGGATTCATTTTTCAAACGACAGTTGAAAGTGGACGAGGGCATGGTTTCCTAGCCAGAGCCTCGGAGAGGAAACAACGTATTAATTACCTTTATTCCACGAAACTTTTTGGCTAACAACAACACACCTCCTTCCACAAACTGTTTCTGTGGCAACTGTCCAAGTCAAGGTTCTTAATCATGTGACCGAAAATGTACCGGAACCGTTCTTATGTCTAAGGAAGTCCCAAAACCAGTACTTTTGACACTTTACCCACCTTCGATTCGTTGACATTGCTCTAGTTATTTTTTAATATAATATAATAAAGCCCGACTTGAAGGTTGGTGTGTAGGGTTAATGTTTTCTGTTCAATATATTTACACATTTTCACATTCATGAAGAAAAAACTGCCTTTTTTTCTGGATGGGAACTCATCAAATGACTTCTCCTGCTCTGGGCGGAGGGGGCCTTAGCCCAAAGTGCGATTTTATTGCTCTCGAGTGTAGATACTCGTAGATAGATACTACTAGATACTCTTGAATCTAAGTAGGTACCCCAAGTTATATGTAACTACCACTTCATCATCATCATTTCAGAAGAAAACGTTCATTGCTTATATTCCTATCCCTAGCTATTCTAACTTAATATTATAAATGAGAGAGTGAGTTTGATTGATACTTTTTATTCCAAAATCGCTGAACGATTATGATGTATTTTGCTACAGAGATAGATAAACTCTGTAGACGGTTATACGTTACTTTACCGCAAGCGAAGCTTCGGAAAGAATTAACCATTTATGTAAAGAAAAGCCTGTGGTGCTGTACAATAAAAACAAAAACTAACATAACGAAAAATACAATCAAGAAAATTCTCGCACGAAATTGCAAATATCCTCGTAAGACTGACGTCACAGATCGTGTGACATAACTACTGTGTGTGCGTGACACGCAGTCCCGTACTTCTTTCTGACGTGACCGTCTTGTACGAATCACCTGACATTTGTTATGTATTCTTTTTATGTTAATTTAAGAAATGCGACTTTTGTTTAAGGTTCGGGAGAAGTGTGGTTCGCTGGATGGTGGGGGAGATGGGCAGACGATATTGTTTCTATTGCGGACAGAATCTGGATGAGGTTGGCACAGGAATGACA
Organism: Hecatera dysodea; assembly: GCA_905332915.2. Classification (NCBI taxonomy): domain Eukaryota; kingdom Metazoa; phylum Arthropoda; class Insecta; order Lepidoptera; family Noctuidae; genus Hecatera; species Hecatera dysodea. The sequence continues at coordinate 17,075,421 of HG995305.1, forward strand.
GGAATCGGGAGGACACGGCGCAGCACACTCTGGGAGAGTGTACCGTATGGGAGGAGCGCCGTGCCCTCGTATCAGAAGTAGGACCCGACCTGTCGCTGCCGGCCGTCACTCGTTCAATGGTCGGGAGCGCCGAGTGGGAAGCGGTGATCTCCTTCAGTGAAGATGTCATTTCGCAGAAGGAGGCTACGAAGAGGGAGAGGGAGGAAGTGACTTCTCTCCCAATCTGCAGCAGTGGTTGAGCATTCAGCTGCTGCGCTACGTGTCGCTGGTTCGATCCCCGCACGGAAGAAATATTTGTATGGCCTACAAATAATTGTTCCGGGTCTGGGTGTCTTGTGTATGTGAGTTTACATGTTTGTGAACGCACCCACGATATGAGTAAATCCTAGTGTTGTAGTTAAAAAAAGTTACAACATACTTGACGATAATTTGGACCTAATACGTATACTCACTGCCTAAACAAAATTCTAACGTTGTCCGTAAGTCCAAATCCTAAACCATTTATCGTTCAAAGATAAAAATATACCAAAGATCGCGATAAAATCGATCGAAAACCGCTTAACGAAAATAGAATCGCAAATCGACTTTTTATTTGTTTTGCTTACAAAGAAGAATGTTTATGTTCAGTGTTCACCTTTGCCATTTTGAAGTAAAGGCTTCCAAAGGGGTCGTGATGGCCATCCATTATACTGCCATCCATCCAAAATTATAGAAGATTCTCTTGTCGTGAAAAGTTTAGCCCAAAAGATTAACCAGTGGATTAACTGCTTATAAGATATGTGTCTTTATAGTACCGGTTTCCATTACCTTGAAATCTGTTGCGTTCTGTTTTATCTAACAGATGTGAAACTTATAAAAAAACTAACAGGGTAATTCAGTATCAGGGTAACCATTAGTAAGGTAATGTTTACCCTTTTTTACCCTTTAGATTAAGTCAATCTTGAATCGGTGTGTAGGTCCATTCTGCAATAAATAATAATAATAATGTTTTCAAAACGTGGTCCCAAATCATACAGAGCGAAGGTAGGTACTTTGTGTATAAAATAATTAATTACATATCTAAATGCTTTGAAAATGTACGTATACTAATTAATTTGTTATTAAAATATTCACTATTATAATCTGACTCATAATGTCTGATTGTATCTTTAATTATAATTAAAATAACAAGCTGAATAGTTATACAACTGATTATTTTATTTCACATTGATAGGTAACTATAATACAATGGAAATATTATGGTCATTAAGAATATATAATTATATATTAGCATATAGATATTTAATATTTTATTCAGTCTCACCAGTTTGAATGTGCGTTTGTGTCGAGTTTACCGAATACTCCAGTTTTGCATTCATAGTTATAAAACTGTTACTTAATCATCGCTCTGAATAACACTGACCTTTTCCTGCATTAAAAAACAATCTAGAAGTATTGTTTTTCTCGTAAGTTTTACAATAGGGATGTTTCCTGAGTAAAAAAAATATGATTATAGGTATTAAGTCCTTCGGTTAGATTATCGAAAAATATTGCACACGTATTTTTTGCTTTTTCAAATCTATAAAAGTAGACAAAGATATAAAGCATCAAAGATCAGGAGGGGGGGGGGCTGGTGACGTCACGGCGTGGTAAAAATTGTAGCACGTAGTGACGTCACACGAGTTTTCAACGCACTGTATCGTCTTCGTTTTTTGTTTATGTGAAAAAAGAAAAAATACTTGTCCAATACTTTTTAGAAATCTATCTGACGGACTACTTAGATTTTTTTAGTCAATTACCCTAATAGTGTCAGGTTTCACAGGGTGATTCCCAACTACCGTAGGCGCGGGCCTGCGGATGGCGAGCGATGGGTGGCTTGCTATCCGATAACAACCAGGCCCGAGACGACGGCTTGCGTGTTCCATGCACGCCTCATAGAGATATCTGCAAAGTAGATGGGGCCCCATGGGGTGTGTGCCTGCTAGAGTTACATATAATTTGTTTGAAAAAGTCACCGCGGCCCTGGAACGCAAAGGGCACAAGCAGGAACACGGGTGGGTTTTAGACAATAAGAGTCTGACACTCCCTTCCGCTCCGCCCAGAGCGGAAGAAGTCATTTGATGATTTCCCATCCATAGAAAAACAAAAAGGTTTTACAACAGCAACCAAACATTTGTAGATGATGCTTTAGCAGTACGTAGCAAACTGACTGACTTTTTTACCACAATGGCCGTTTTAAAATCCAATGTGTCACTGCAGTCGGGACCTATCAGGACCTCGAAATGGAATAAGATGGCAACTTTACCTACAAAACAGACAGACGAAGATGGAGGAACTCTTGATGGCTGGAGGAAAACTTGGTGGTTTTTAGATCAATCTATACTAATATTATAAAGCTGAAGTTTGTTTGTTTGTTTGTTTGAACGCGCTAATCTCAGGAACTACTGGTTCGAATTGAAAAATTCTTTTTGGGTTGAATAGACCATTTATCGAGGAAGGCTTGAGGCTATATATCATCACGCTTAAGCCAATAGGAGCGGAGCAGCGATAAAGAATGTTTTAAAATCGGGGATTCCACGGGGACGAAGTCGCGGGCAGCAGCTAGTAGTGGATATGTCGCTGCTCCATCGTCGACCACATTATCGTTTTCCACTGGTCACTCCCATGGTCGAACGCAAGTCTATCAATAGGCAGATTGGTATACCTAATCCTAACTTATATTATAGACGCAAAAGTTTGTATGTATGGATGTTTGTTACTCTTTCACGCAGGAACTTTGACTGATTGCTTTTTAGGTACTTGAACGCTATTTTTTTGGTAAATTATTATATTTTTGGGCGTGATTGATCGTATGTAGGTACGGGCGTTAGTACTAAGCTGTTTTCGTGAGATTTTTATTATTAATTCTATATATAAGTGAAAACTTGTAAATGGCCATTTTTTACATATCATTAGTTTCTATTGTAGTGCTAGCTGTAAGTTTTCCTAAAATTTATAAAATAAAATAAAATAAACTTAAATGGATCTTGTTGAAATTTAGAACAGAGGTAGATTATAGCCTGGTATAACACATAAGATACTTTTTTATCTCCTTTGGGATAATTTTCGACATTCAAGCAGGCGGAGCCGCGTGCGGCAGCTAGTTTCAAATAAAAACACGATTGAGATCTGCAACCCTACCATGACGTCTTAAATCCATCATGATTCCTGTGTCAGAGAGAGAGACGGAGTTACACAAGACGAATAGCACTATCCCTTTCCCTCACACTGAATCATGATAGCATTGGCACTTCGTAGTACGGCCACAGGAACGATCCCATCGGTTAATCATCGATTTTCACACGAACGTAGTCACCAGCGGAAGATAAATTAGAATTTATACTTTAGACATCCACCAAAAACTCTCGGACTCTCTGTTCGTTCTCTGTCAAAAACTCTCTGTTTTATAACATTCGGAGACACTAAAAACTAGTTATAAAACAAGTGAGAATGTTGTGTTTACACGCAATCTAGAACTATGTGCCTTAATAAAGCTAAGTAAATAAAAAAGTAAAAATTACTTGTTGTTAGAAGGCCAAACTTATTTTATAGTTCGTTCACTTGGATCGATTTGCTATTCTCAAGTATTCCTATAGTAAGTACTATGAATGTATCATTTGTAAATGTTTTTATATGTACATATTTAGGTAGGAATGTCAATCAAAAGGCTTTCAGTTTATTAATAATGTAGCTACACTTTACACATTGACAATTTCAGGTTTTCGAATTTTGTGACATGTGATAAGTTATAGCTTACTTTTTAACTTGAACGAAAATGGCAGTTGAAAGCATGTCATGCTTACTCAAATTTCTTGATAGCGTGAGCGTTGGATCATTCAATTCCCTTCAAAATGGTCGAGCCGAATAGTGCCGATAGGTACCTACACGCGTCATGATCGTGAACGGGCACAACCAGTTGAGACTGGTCAACTTTTAATCTTTATGTTTTGAATTGTTTTTATAGTTTCATTTTTTCTTTGCATTGTACAGAAGCAACAATGATAAATATAACCAAGATTTTTGCAATACAGGACATGAAATTTTCATCATTAAAAAAGTTTTCATGGAGTTTGTTGCACGTTTTTCTCCATAGTGATCTACACTTTCAAACGTGCAAATAGCTTCATGTTTTTTTTTAATGACCAACCTTGACAATTCAAAGGTTTCACCCGTATAAGTTTCGATCCCGTGGGAGTATCGGGGTAAAAATTATCCTATATGTTAATCCTGTTTATAAACCTTCTGTGTGCCAAATTTCATCCAAATCCGTTCAGTAGTTTTTAGAAGTGAAAGCGTGAAAGAGTAACAATCATTCATCCATCCATCCATATTTACAAACTTTCGCATTTATAATATTAGTAGGATAAATGCTTTGAATCTTGAATCTGGTGACCTTTGATAAGGTGTAAGGAATCGGTTTTTACTGTCTGAATTCTAAATAATTTAGGAGTCTCAGCTAAAACTATAGAAATATCTCATAACAGATAGGTATTAGTCGAGCAGTTCTATTCACAAGGTTACTATATACTATATTTGGGCATACGTTCTTTACCAGGTGTTACAACGAAAACCCGAGTCTGACATTTAGTTCTGACTTTTGAAATATATTCTATACCTACTACCTGACCCGCGTCGAACTTCGTCTACGTCACATAACAGAGAGAATATCATTTTTTCATTGGTGCTCAGCTCTTATTGATCTTAGCGTGATGATATATAACCTACATACTTCCTCGATAAATGGGCTATCTAACACTGAAAGCATTTTTCAAATCGGACCATTAGTTCTTGAGATTTATATATTAAAGTATAGACTAGATTAACAGAAGTTGCGAGGGTATGCGCATGTTCAAGATACAAGCTTACACTATTTACTCTATCCTACTAATAGAATATAATACTCTTTATTATGTACACAATATAAGTTACAGAAAATATAGATGAAGAAAACATTACATAGGGTGACACAATGGGCAGCCTTATCGCTAAAAGCGATCTTTTCAAGACAACCTTTGGATAGATTTTGTTTCTTAGAAAATAAGTAATGACTCTGGTAGCTTTGTGATCTGTCTCTACCTACATGATGTATTCAAGGATAGTAGATAACTTACGGCAGGGTACTTCTCCAGCTCGTGTAGCACGGTGTGGTCGCAGTACTCGAACACGAGGTGCAGCTTGCGCTTGCGCCGAAACACCTCGATCAGGTTCACTAAGTTCGGATGCTTTAGGTTCTGAGGACAATAACATTCATTGAGTAACTAATTACGATGTTATACTGCTTCTCTCTCTTTGCCTAGCCTCCTCTCAGTATTTGAGTTCGGCTCTCTTCGGCAAACTTCGGCAGACGTGTCTGCTGTGTGTGTTAGTTACGGGTGAATTGCGCAAGCAAAAAAAATACACGGCAAACCTGAGAACGGTAGTGCAATGTGCTGGTTTTTTATTTTATATATTTTTTCTCAACAACGTAAGTACTTCTCTACCTTGGCAAAAAAAATCATTGATTTCTACCCTCTAATATACCAAAAAAAAAATTACAAAGTGTTATTTTATCATCACGGTGGCCTGTCCTGAACCCAATTCCGCTCATAAAATACCTTCCCCTGCCAATAGATTCATAATATGGATTTAAATCAATTCTCTTATCATTAAATTATAATATATTCGATCAAATAAAACTATTTTTGTTTGTTTATCTTCTTTCTCATGGATTTGACAGGCAGTCAACTTTTGTCTGGAAAAAAGTTATCATTTCAGAGGACAGTAAGTTTTAGTAGATTATCCATGTCAACATTGCGTTGTTACGCCCCTCTCACCTTTCCTCTCTTCGGATCAGTCCGGCTCAAGCTCTCGGCGCGAACGCAGCGGTCCCAAAGCTTGCGGTTTTTCCGCCAAAAAAGTAAGTTTATCATTTCAGTAACATGGGGACAAAAATAGTTTCATTTCGGTGTCACAGTCCACCGGAATGAAATGTATCTCCGAAATGATAAAACCATAAAGTTTTAGAGATCCTTTATCAAATATAAAGTCATAGTTTTGTAATGTAAGTAAGTGTAGATTAGATTATTCGGGTGTATTTGTTGTGTAATATTTGTGTTTAAGATTAAAGATATATAATATACACATATTTCTATGTAGCTAGTACCTACATGTATATATTGGGTTGGTAGGAAAGTAATGAGCGTTGCAAATAAACAAAACAATTTTAAATTATATTTTTAATTTACAATTACTTGTCTTTATAGTAGGCACCGTTGTTATCTACAACCCATTTCCAGCGATTAGGTAAAGCATGGATACCCTCAGCGTAAAAACTTGGGAGCCGTGAGGCAAAAAAGCTTTCGAGGAAATCTGTTAACTGTGCTCTATCATCAAATTTTTTGTCCTGTATATGATTACTGAGAGAGCGTAACAAATGAAAATCCGTTGGCGCTAGATCGGGAGAGTAAGGTGGATGTGGCAGTAGCTCCCATTCAAAATCCAATAGCTCTGACGAACGACTTTGGCTATGTGCGGCCGAGCGTTGTCGTGAAGGAAGTAGGTATATCTTTGTTTGTTCACGGCGCTTTTTGTTGATTTCTGTACGGAGTCGGTCAAGCTGATGACAGTATATTGTCGAGTCCACGGTGATATTATCGGGTAGTAGCTCCCAGTATAAAATATAAGAGTTGATTTAATTTTAGAAGTTTTACTTATATACCTGTAGAAACACTATTCTCGTTTCGTTACCAATTTAACTAAATTATACCTAGCATTTTTCTCTTAGTGCAACGGGTACACATTATGTATTACTATTAATGGCATAACTTACAAATGCAGCCATCATATTAATCAGAAACTTTAAGCTTTCTTATCGCGCTTCGTTCACTCTTTTGAAAATATATCAAGTAAATTAGTATTAGTTCATAAACAAACAAAAATATTTATTTATGGTTACCAGCATTTACGATAAAGTTTTCCAACATTTTCACACAACAACAACCAGAAAAATTACCAAAGGTTATTTAAGTGAAGAAACAATTCATTCATATCATAATAAATATTACAATAATATCATTCTTTGAGGTTATTGTAACCTCAAAGAATGATATATGTAATAGTAATTGTAATATCTATATATTAATGATGATATTAAAATAACTGTCTACTGTCCTGTCTCAGTGTTTATCTAAAATTTGTGGAAATCAAACCTAACAAAGTACGGAACCCTGGCTGCCCGGCACGGTTGTTCTTAGCTGTATCATATCGGTGGATTTATTTCATTCCGGTGCACAGTTTATCATTTCGGTGGTCATTTTTATCATTTCGGTAGACACTTTTCATTTCAGTGGACTCTTAAAAATTCATCCTTAAATATTTATGTAAGTTTTGATGAAATTTGATGTCCACTCACGCACAATGTTATAAAATAGGCTAAAGTTTTATTTGTCACTAAAAATATGTAGATAGCATTGAAATTAAAAAATCCCACCGAAATGACATATAAAAATCACTTGTTGAAATTCACCCTTACGTATGAATCGGTTCATATTAAACAGAGATAGACCAAAGCTTAAACAAGAAAATATTAAATTGCACACAGCCACTACTACCAATGCAGCGCGTTACCTGACGCTTTAAAGACGCATTTTGCTAGCATTGCTCAATCTCTTATCCTTACAACGCTATTTCCGTCGGAACACCTTACCCCAGGAACTTTCAGCCCCGCTCTCCCCTGCTGAATTTTGATTTTATTCAGTACTCTTTGACTTTCTATGATCAATTCTCTCACGTTTTAATGATTAATACTAATAAAGAAACGCGATCCACAATAATTACACACTCAGTTACTATCAGAGGGAGTCACACGACACAGGTTAAAATAAAATAAAACTTGAAACAAAACATATCAATCATCGTCATGCATACGTGGTTTCCGAAGGGGTAGGTACAAACAAAGGTCAACGTACTCACAGTTTTCCTACTACTGTATTATGTTTCATATGATAGGGGCGAGTTCGTCGACCCGATCAATTAAACTAATACTCGTTTTTACTGCAACAGATTTCAATATTTTAAACCGAGTTCAAAAAAGGAGGTTATCAATTCGACCCGTATGTATGTAATATTTCCAGAACTGCCCAGTTTTTTTTACATATTGTTACATCTACCTGAAACAAAGGTTTTATAAACCTAGCTCAGGAAAGTCGCTATTTATACATAATTGTAGGTTAAAATAAATTTACCATAAGTCCTAAATTATTGATAATTTATTTTATACACATAGTTATTTGTTGGATACTACCATAATTATTATTATTTTTTATGTTTTTTCGATGGGAAATCATCAAATGACTTCTCCCGCTCTGGGCGGAGCGGAGGAAAGTGTCAGACTCTTACTGACTAAAACCCACCCGTGTTCCTTCTTGTGCCCTTTGCGTTCCAGGGCCGCGGTGACTCTTTCGAACAAATTCCTCAACCCTAAAAGGCACTGACCCTATGGGGCCCCGTCTTCTTTGCCGACGGCTCTTTGAGGCGCGCGTGGAACACGACGCGCCGTCGACTCGGGCCTGGTTCCTATCGGACGGCGAGCCACCCATAGCTCGCCATCCGCAGGCCCGATAATTATTTATTTAAGATTACTTTTGGCTATTAATCTATAACTATATTGTGTAAAAAGATTTTTAATAAAGATTATTATTATTATTACATCATAAATGAGTTAATTTGATGGATACGAAGATAAAATAGAGTCTATGACATTCACAACTACTTACTTTAGATTTCTATTGGCACAGATACTATACAGCTATTGGTAAAATAATTTTCAAATTCGGTTCCGTAGATCCAGAAATTCATCTTGCCAAAAAGATCAATGCAATATCTTGAGAGATTGTAAACTCTCGTTAAATTGTCAACTCTCGATAAGTGTTGAACATCTGGAATAGGTAGGTATATTTTTACGCGTCAGAATTTGATAGTCTATAATCTCTCGAAGCCATTCCGGGTAATTATGAACCGACATAATCTGACGACATGTTAGAGCTACACTCCCTTCCACTCCGCCCAGAGCGAGATAAGTCATTTGATGATTTCAGAAACACCGGCCTCATCTAGATTACCTGTAACGACCAAAAAAGATCGACGTGTTAAAGTGTTAATTACAACCTCGTTACAAAATAAATATCATTAAAGGGCGGCTCAAGTGGGCCACCTGCTTAGTTACCACTCTACGACAAAAACTTTACCAACATCTACATATGTGTGTGTCATTTCTTTTAATACGTCAAAGAATACGACGTTGTCCAGTAATAACTTAATTGCTAGACTTCTAAGAACTCATGTGGCAAGCAACCTGTATTTCACATGTTCTTTCTGAATGCAGAAATCGATGTTTTGTGGCCACATGGCTTCTTTATCGGTGCTCACGACCTTGGCAGGGTTGCAAACGGTAAGTTACTGCTTAAAGGTCATGTCTTGTTAACGGTCCGAAGGGAAAAATAATAATTACAAACTATTTTGGGTAGAACGTGAGGTCAAACTAACATTTTCATACAGCAATTTCAGTGAGACGGATTTTATAGAACTGACAAATGTACAACTGGATGAAATTATTCTGTAACAATATTTGTGAAACATGGCTCGCGGACTATTTTAGTGCGCTGTGTTCGATTTTTGTGGCGGCTAGGATATAAATGACACAATGACAAATTCACAGCTTTGCGAGCCCAAAAGTGGGGCGTTTTTTTTAAGTATGGTATGACATCAAATAAATTCCACTCTGGGTGGAACGCACGGGAGTGTCGGAATCTTACTGACTAAAACCCACCCCCGTTCCAAAGCCGCAGTGAATTTTTCGAACCAATTCTAAAACTCTGGATAAGCAATTAGCTACTGGATGTGAGTCTTTAATAGGAGATACCTATGTCCAGCTGTGAACTGAAGAAGGCTTATGATGGTGAGGTAGGGACTCACGTTTGGCTGCTATTTGCATAGACGGATTTTCAATGATGATTGGATACACCAACAACGGATTGTCCTTTGTGTTTCAAAGTGGTTAAAGTGTGTCAAAGATGTCTGAGTTCAATCACACCAAAAGGGCAAACTTCCATGAGGATATTTCAGAAAGTTTATCGTTGACTTTGTAGAATATATGTATATTTTTTTTATCAGATTATTTTTTAATTTAGGTAATATCGCTTGGACACAGCAACACCGTTATGTGTAATTATTTCCGCATTGCTCTGATTGAAGGAAACATCACCTATCTCATAGATTAGATCTAAAATCATGCTCGATAGGCGTAAAAGTACCAAAATTACAATCTAGCTATGATTTACCGGAAAAAAAACGCATTGCCTATGATATTAACAATTTGGAAAGTACGTCCTTGCCAATTTTTTTGTAATTGTTTTTTTTTTCTGATGGAAAACTTTTTAATTTCCCTCTAGGGTTAAAAAGGAAATGAAACCTTGTATAGCAGTTAGAAAATCCGAAAGGAATACGCAGTAGGCTACGCTACGCAATGTACACTAATAAAATTATAAAGAGGAAAGTTTTTATTTTTATATGTTTGTAACGAATAAACTCAAAAACTAATGGATGGATTTCAACAATTCTTCCACCATTAGAATGCTGCATTAATGAAAATCATTCAAAATATTTTGCTTTTTCATCATTTCATTATCCTTAAGTAACATAGGCTATATTAAAATAAATAAAAAATACATGTGGCACTCGGGGACTGCCGCGGTAAAGCTATTGCATAGCATTTCATCGGTTGAGTGTGAACGGTCAAGTGTTTTTCTATACATTTGTCTGTTCTGGCGTTACGCGACCGATAATACGCGACGCATGTTCTGTCAGATATGAACATTCCCTTAATCTTAAATCTCACCTTCAGCATCCTAATCTCCCGTAACGCGATCTTCCTGATGAGGGGATCGTCCTCGTTCTCGACAAATTTCTTGACGGCGACGATCTCGCCGGTGTCACGGTTGCGGCACTTGTACACGAGACCGTACGAGCCCTCGCCTAACTTGGCGAGCTTCTCGTATCGCTCCATCGCGCGACTGCTCGCGCGGGACCTGGGAAATGAAGATTAGCATAAGCATAATCAGCCTTTTAATGTTCCCACTGCTGGCACACAGGCCTCCTCTCTAGGAGAGCGAATGGGCCGTAATCCACCACGCGAGCCCAGTGCGGGTTGGTGAATGTCACATGTCTTCGAATTTTTGGTTCTAGGAGGAGGAGGTTCGTCGTATACGACCACGACTGATTTTCTACCAAGTAGCACTGGACTACAATAGGGTAGTTGACTAAAAAAATCTAATTAGTCCATCAGATACATTTCCAAAAAATATTGGACACGGTTTTTTTTTCTTTTTGCACGCAAACAAAAAACGAAGACGATATAGTGCGTTGAATACTCGTGTGACCTCACTACGTGCTACAGTTTTAACCACGGCGTGACGTCACAAGCCGACTCCTGATGTATAATATAATGCTTTTTATCTTCATTAATTTTTACATATTTGCTAAAGCAAAAAATATATGTCCAATATTTTTCGATAATCTAACTGACGGACTAAATAGGATCATATGTTGTTATTCAGGAAACTAAAAAAAAAGAAAATACATACGTCGCGTATTATCGTAAGTCGTAGAACAGGTCTACAATAGAGCCCCTACAGCGTAGCCATTCAACGAACCTCTATTACGTCTTAGCATAGAATCACTAAAGCGTAGCACACGACTACGATTAAGCCTCTACGGCGTAGCACAGGACTGCAACAGCTAACAGAGCCACCACAGCATTGTTGACGACTACGATTGTGCGTCTATGGCGTAGCACAGTTATACAAAAGAGCCACTACAGCGTAGCACAGGACTACGATTCAGCCTCAACGGCGTAGCACAAGACTGCAACAGAGCCACCACAACATCGTAGACGACTACGATTGAGCCTCTACGGCGTAGCACAGATCTAGAACTGAGCCGCTACAGCGTAGCACAGGACATTCAACGTGCCTCTACTACGACGTAGCACAAACCTTGCTACATTGCATTATCTTAAAAGTTCTTTACGTAAAAAAATACAAAGTAAGTTACCTAAAACTGATCACTTCCGCCGATATGATGGCCCTATTTATTTCCCCTCTCATCTTGACACTGTGATTTTTAACTCATTATAAGAAAAGTTGACTGCATAATTTGTTTCTGCTCTCGACAATATTTGCTTCTGATTATTATTTATTTCTGATTATTTTAACCTTACATAGCCTAACATGTCCAGGGTGCCACGGCGACTGCCTTGGCGTTTAATTTGACGTTACCTAGACTTTTTTTGCTGTACCGTAAAGAAGAATTCAGTGGTTGAATCTTCTTTCTGATATTCTATGACAGACATTCATTCATAGTGTGTTTTCGTAGTCCCGGAGTAAGTGTCAGTTTATCGCACCTCAAGAAATTTGATTTTGAAAACGAATTAACCGATTTTAACCAAATTAATATGCGAGACAAAAGAAACAGACAATTTTAAGTTTTGTAAGCCAAGCAAAAAGATTGATTGTAATATTATTTTCCACAATAACCGGAATATTAACACAATTATTTATATTAGGTATATTATTATGTCGTCGACATGACTGCGGTCTGAACTACAAAACAATTATGTCATAAACTTGATAAGTTAAGCTATCCGATACGTTTCGAATTCAATCAATCAAATTGCACATCACCCAACTGTTCATTTTATGTAATTTCTTTATTATATTATCATAACGAAGGAACACGGATGGGTTTTAGTCAGTAAGAGTCTGACACTCCCTTCCACTCCGCCCAGAGTGGAAGAAGATATTTGAAGAAGAAGATATTTCCCATCCAGAAAAAAGGTCTATATCTATACTAATATTATAAAGAGGAAAGATTTGTATATTTATATTTTTGTATGTAATGAATAAACTCAAAACCTACTGGACCGATTTCGAAAATTCTTTCACCATTAGAAAGTTACATTCACCCTGAGTAAAAGGCTATATTTTATTTTATCCCCATATTCTTACGGGAACGGGAACTACGCGGGTAAAACCGCGGGGCGCTGCTAGTATTTATATAATTTGCATCCATACGAAGCCGGGGCGGATCGCTAGTTTTATCTAATTTGCCTAGCAGTTTCTTCAGGTAGTTCATAAACTTTTTAATTTCGCCTTTATTCGTGTTCTGTGTCAAGGGAGAACTCATTGTCTAAGTTAGGGGTTGTTTTCAAGTTCAAGTTCGATACTAATTTACACAAAATGGGGTAAACACTGTCAGTCTGTTTCTTCGTGTCAGTTTTAGGATATTATTTTGTATCTGTTTTTGAATGTACTAAACTGATACGGTTATTACGCAACTACGAGTGATATTAATAAGAAAGTGTCCGGCGGCCTAATTGCGTAATACAAAAAAAAAATGTTATTGGCCACATATATTTTCATTTTGTCATCGCAACCGTATTCATTGCGTGTTTTACGTTGTCGAGCAGATGACTTCTTAAACTTACAAACCAATGGATCTCAAATTACGTTGGATTTTGAACGGTGAAGGAAAACATCGTGAGGAAACCGGCATATCCTAGAACCAAAAATTCGTCATGTGACATTCACCAACCCGCACTGGGCCCGCGTGGTGGATTTATTTATTTATTTATTGGCCTATCTACAATTGTTACACTGTTTATCTTAATAATACAAGCAATATTATACAAGCATAGTGTACAATATAATGCGATAGACACAGCATGCAAAAAACAAAATTATAACAATAATAAAATTACAATAATAGTGCAGAAATAACACTTTTAACAACAGTGGGTAGTTTTAGAGAAAAAGGTAGAAAATTACGGCCCATTCCCTCTCCTAGAGAGGAGGCCTGTGTCCCAGCAGTGGGAAAGTTAAAAGGCTGATTGTGCTATGCCTATGCTTATTGGATTTTGAATAACATTGAGAAATATTTAGTTATTTAACTGCATACCAGAAATGTCAACTAGGACGGATGACCTGAGTGAAGGAATTCACTAGATTCGAGAAGCATAAGACCAGTTTATTTGGCGATGCTTGTGAGAAGCCTTTGCCCAGCATTAGAGGTTTTTCGGCTCAAACGATGATGATCACGATTTGCAGATGACAACTTTTTGTAGCGCCGTATGTGGTTGACATCTGTGCCGGAATACAGGTGAATTTCTAATAAAGTATTAGAGGACTGCACATGGTCATATAAAAAGTATATCTCTTATCTCATTCTATAATCGTGCATGAAATAAGCCGTCCCCCTACGCTGCAGCCTGCAGTCTATCACAAAAGGGTGCCAAATTGCTATCAAAGATAACATTGCTAACCTACGCAGTTTTTTTTAAACGCGTGACGCAGTTCTGACTTGCGACTTTCCATCGTACCTAATTGAATTGAAAAATCGATATAAATAATATCTAGGCTTGAAATTATATCAATTTATTGATTATAAGCTAAATGAGTCAATGAAATGATGGTGTGCTCGATTCTTTATTTTTCTGTTCCTTTCTTTAAATTCCAATCGTAGTCCCACGTAAGTATTGATTAGAAAAAAAAATACTGTATGCAAGAACACAAAGTTTATAATTCCAAACTACGTCAGTGCGAAACTCGCACTCATTTTACTTACTAGCCTTTACCAACCCAGCAAATCTCAAACACTTCATAAAAAAAATCGTACCATAATCCTATTTACCTTCTAGGCAGCAGCGGCAGGTTGTTGCCGAATAACCACAACCGTTTATCACCGAACCATTTCTCCATACAGGATGCCACGTTGTTCCACAGTTTGATTCGCGAACAGTCCCACACAATAGAATCCTTCATTCGCGTATCCGAACGTGAAAGCACGCGAGCATATCCCGCCAAAAAATATGTCAAAATTCGCGCCGGTCCCGCAAATGACAGTGATGGCGATTTAATTTTTTTAATTTGTGCACGAGTTGTCGTCGCGAATGCTGCCAAGCTTTTAGTTGTGGCTGTCGAGAATATCGATCGCTGGTTTGTTTACAGTTTCTGTTGGCCTGTATACATGACAACCGCAGTGGAAGGGCGGAATGTAGGCTAGAGGATTGACTCCTTTTTTTAAGTGTTCAAATTTTTTTTCTTGGTTAACTGAATAGAAAGTATTGAGTTTTTCTTTGTAAACTATTCTTAGCTTTTGCTATGATGTGCGCGATAATCATAGAAGGCGCGAGACATATTAAGCTTTGCTCTATGAACCAATGAACTGGAAAATATGAAACTCACTTGATTCTAATTCTCATCGTCTATTCATATCTTTTCACTCATAATTTTTCAGGTATTATAATTCTACATAAGCTGTACTTAAGGTAGCCAACATACACGGCCTCTCTTCTCAATGCCCTGAAATTAACAGATTTGGAACCTACACAATTTCCATTTCGGTAAATTCTACAGCTGTCCGTTACAGAGTAAATCCATTTCAAAATCATAACTTTCCATTAAGTACAAAAAAAAACAATAGCAACTCAAAAAAAAAAAACGCCAGTCTCCTTGTCTATACACTTTCATAAAGATTTCATGTATGCTGGTGAGTCCCCATCGTAATCGACGTTAAATACATGTCATACATACATAAGGGTATGACATTTTAATGATAGGTAGGTAAGCAATTTGTACGTTTAACAAAATATATGTTCTGGTAATACACTATTCAGACATTAGTGAGCAGAATAGGGAGTGGTTTAATATTGCTGTAATAATAAAACGTTTTAATCACTCTGTCTGCACAAATAACTTATTGTAACTTACTTAGTATTTCCTTTTATCTAAATACTAGCTGTCCGCACAACTTCGTTTGTGTCACATTTTTCATGACTGCTCTGCTCCTGTTACTCGCAGCATGATGTTATACTAGCCTATAGCCTTCCTCGATAAATGGGCTATCTAACACTGAAAGATTTTTTCAAATCGGACCAGTAGTTCCTGAGATTAGCGCGTTCAAACAAACAAACAAACAAATTCTTCAGCTTTATAATATTAGTATAGATTGATATCTATTTCTTTGTAGAGTTAGATAGTACTTTTGTTGGTAGATCAACATAGAATTACGGCCTACTTACATTTTACTTAACCGCTCGGAGCTAGATTGGCCTCTATAAAGACAACCTGGACGAAATGGAATTAAACATCCAAAATATACCTAGTACCGGTCTGCTTCCCCTCTACCGGACAGGCCTTAAATGCTTTCAGGATCTTAGCGTAGCAAATGATAGAACACTTTAAGTTCAAGCCATATATTTAAAAACCCAATTCTCGAAGATAAAAATGTGTTCAAATTCAAGTCTAGATAATATAATCACAGCGACAATCAATTTTAAAGAAACTTGTCTAAATTTAAAAAAAGGAAATGGCAGTTTGAGACTGCGATATAGTGAATTTTAACGCTACTAAAAAATAGGAGAAGTTTTTTAGTTATTATTGATAGGCACGGGTTTGCCCAGTATCCCACCTGATGGTAAGCGATGATGTTGCGGAATTTGTTTGAAAGTTGCGGAATTTGTTCGAAAGAGTCACCGCGGCCCTGGAACATAAAGGGCACTAGAAGGATCACGGGTGGGTTTTAATGAGTTATAGTTTGACACTCCCTTCCGTTCCGCCCAGAGCGGGTGAAGTAATTTAATTGATGATTTCCCATCTAGAAAAAAATAATGGTAAGCGATGATGTGGTCGAAGATGAAGCACGCTTGCACCTTGCTAATATTATCATTTTCATTATCATTTTCATCGCTAGAGTTAGTTCAGCTACTGTTATTCGACCACTATTTTAAGACGCAATGATAAAGTTGCTACTTACTCGTATGGAAACTAAATAAATGTTTATTATAAAGCATGAGAACGTAATACCCAATTACAATACCCCACGATAATAAGTAGGTACAATTTGAATATTTTTCCGTAATTTAGAACATCGGTACACGCGAAGTTTTTCATAGCCTACGGCTTAGTTTCGACTCGAGCCAGAAATTTTGACTTACGAGTTTATGACTTCCAGTGTAGAAATAATGTTAGCAATTTCATTTTATGGTACTCAAAAACCATTAAATTTATATTTTAGGGGATATTTTTCCACTTACTTTAGTTAATGGGTTAATATTTTTGTTGTGAATGCAAGTTTCGTTTATTACATCTATAATTTCCAATAATGCGATGTTTTATTTTGGACGGGGAACGCTCTCTGCACATGTTGTTACCGTACGTTCATGATACCTACCGATATTTGAATAGATAAAAAGAAATCAGGTATCCGTTCCGAAATAGTAGGGTTGCCAACCAATCAACCATACTTTATAAAAACTTATCCTACTTTATTTTGGATAAATATACTTTATACTTTTGCATTGAAATAAAGTATGGGAAAATACTTTATTTCTATATGTGATGCGAAAACGAAACAGGTATAAGGATAATGATAGACTATTTATCCAACGTAAATACGAGAAAATGATTATTGATTATTATCAATGAATAAGGTACTGAACGAACTGAACTTCGATATGTGTATATCTTTGAAAAATTAAGTTGAATTTACACTACAATTTGTACAAGACTGGCCTTACAAAAGCCAGTCTTGTACAGTTAATATGGCTTTAAACATATTTAATAAGTATGTAAAGATGGGGTATATACCGAATTAGTAAGAGTAATAGAGATCCGAAGAAAATCTAAACTTAAATTTAAAGAGGATTTTTTTAAGTATACATACATATTTATTTGTTTGTAGGCGGCAATCCCTAGAAGTACTAATCTGATTAATGGATCATCGACTACCAACAAAGAACAATAATCAAATAGGCTGGTATAAACGCTTAGCGATCAAAGACTTTTTCCAAGTAAAGGTACAAGAAAAAAAAAACAAAAAGATGTGCTGTGTTAAAAATATGCTGAAAAATACATTTTTTTTCTTCCCAATACTTTTTTTTTCCTGTCCAGATAATGTATACGTAAATTTTTCCAAAAAAAGTTGGCAACCCTACCGTATAGACCCAAATCAGCATTTGGACTAGTTCTTTGATTGACTATTTCAGCGCTGGTAACAAAAAAAGAATGAAAGAAAAGTATTTATTTGCGCTGAGTATGACGGACGCCATAAGAAATAAAGGAAAATGTATAAGTAGAAAAACTTATAGGTAGGTACATACATACAGGGCTGATGAGTGAAGGTGGTATGTAGTATTAATAATAGGATAGGAGAACGCTAGAGAATCCCTTAATTTTATTTTTTGTTTTAAACATTTTTTGCTTCTAGGCAAGCGTGAATGTATAACAGAGTTATAGCTAAACAATCCCGTTTAAGGAACCCCAATAACCAAACTCTTCAGATGAGATAGTTGTCAAACGCAAGCCTCATCAACAGCTTGTTGCAGTCCACTGCTGGACATAGGCCTCTCCAATTGCACGCCACTTAGATCTATTTTCGGCTTCTCGCATCCAGTTTCTGCCAGCCGTCCTGCGAAAATCGTCACTCCATCGTGCCTGAGGACGTCCTACACTAAGTTTACCGAGACGCGGCAAACGTAGCCAACGCAAGGCTATAAATAGTGAAATAAAATTGAACGTGAGTTTCACTTACCTACATATCTACCTACCCTTTCGGGCACAGTCTTGAATTCATGACGTCACCTATACGCGTGGGTAATCAATTCGTCACTGTAACCCAAATAAAACACAAAATGAGGAGTTGTCACTACCAATCTATATCATTGATCGTTCTGATAACTGAATCGTATTTTTAAGTCGCTGTTTTCAATATTTGTGTTCGCCCTCTGTCTTCATCCTCTTAGTTCTAATTAGTATTTTTGACTCTCTTGGAATTTATAATTAACCGTTTAAATACTAGTATTTTATAAATACTACTTATATGATGGGATCTGAAATAAATACATTGTATGTATATTTTGCCCAAAATAGAATGAGAAAACCGAAGTGTTTTTCGACTTTTGTTTCTGATTGTACCTTCTCTACTCATCATCAATAATTTAACACTTATTTCAAACTGTTATTAAGTTCAAACCACATAATTTATTACCCCTCCCGCTATGTTTACGATGTAGCATTTGTTACAGTGCCACTTGAGGCAAGGGATCTCGTGTACATCGACATAATCGTGCTATTTACATAATAAGGTAGGTCGTATATATGTACGATGCGATGGAACGACACGAGAGAGTTCTTAAGTAAACTTTTACTGTGGCTAGGAATCATTAGGTACGCTAAGCTTGGGGCTAAGTGGATGTTGAATGATTAATCAACTTTACAAATATTATATCTACCTAGCTTAGTAACACTTCAGGATGTTTAGAACTGAAAATAGCTATGTTGGATCTTCAACGCTTCAGGGTCGGACTGGTGGTTGCGGAATTTGTTCGAAAGAGTTACCGCGGCCCTGGAACGCAAAGGGCACAAGAAGGAACACGGGTGGGTTAAGTCAGTAAAAGTCTGACACTCCCTACCGCTCCGCCCAGGGCGGGATTTGATGATTTCCCATCCAAAAAAAAAAAGAAAAAAGGTCGGACTGGTACATTCGAGATGGCGTTTGCAAGCCGGGCCCTAGCTTGTGGGGCTTGCCGCAAACCAGGCGGTAGGTAGAGGGCCCCTACAGATAGGGCCCGGCTTTTACCAAAGATTCTCATTTACGACCTACAAAATAGGATTGTTGACTAAAAGCTCTAGTTAGTCCGTCAGATAGATTTTCAAAAAATATTGGATACGTATTTTTACTTTTTTCACATAAACAAAAAATCGAAGACGATACAGTGCGTTGAAAACTCGCTGGCGTCACTGCATGCTACGATTTTTACCACAACGTGACGTCACAAACCCCCCACTCCTGATCTTTGATGATTTTCATCTTCGTCAGTTTTATAGATTTAATAAAGCATAAAATAAGAGTGCTATATTTTTCGATAATCTAACTGATGGACTTAATAGAATCATATTTTTTTACTCAGGAAAAATCCCTATTATATCTAAAGTGGGTAGTTCATCCATCGAGTTCACACATCTTCATCTATCCATAAATGGTTAAAAGAAAATCAATTTGATCCGCGATGACGTGCAAAAATTTGCACTATACAACAAGTTCATATAAGCTTTCCTGCATTACTTAACCAAGTCACTTACGAGTATAAGTAAGTAAATAGTCGAGTTCGCTTAGCTTGATTTTGCATTCTACATAAACGAGTTTTCCTGCAATAATCAAGGAAATTTGTTCTTTATAGTACTTATAATCAAAGCTATCCGAGGCGAGGTGTGAACATTTCTTTTGCGAAAAAAATGGCTCTCTTAATCATTACTTAGCTCACTTGTACAAATTCATTATTTGACGCGCGCTAAGAAAACTACCTACTGGTAATACATAAAAATAATATATTACATGATTAAAATACTCATTGTTACAATTAACCAGCTCGCAAAGGTCACCGGAAACTCTCCCTATAACCAGTGGAAATAGGGGGTGGAAGTTTGTATGAAATAAGTAACTTATTACTTGGGCGAATATATTTTAAACTTCGTATGAATACCTACTAACCTTTTTTTCCGGATGAGATATCATCAAATGACTTCTCCCGCTCTGGGCGGAGCGGAAGGGAGTGTCAGACTCTTACTGACTAAACCCCACCCGTGATCCTTCTAGTGCCCCTTTGCGTTCTAGGTGACTCTTTTGAACAAATTCCACAACATCTGATAAAGACTTCTTGCCACCAGTTAGGCTCGAGATGAAATTACATTATATCAGCGGTTACGATTGTCAGTTATAATTCTCTGCCGGAGTCAATTTTTCTTGATAGCTACTCGTACAACCTTCTAGTGCGTTCCAGGGCCGCGTTGACTCTTCGAACAAATTCCGCAACCCTAGCAGGTACGAACCTACGGCTCCCCGTCTACTTTGCTGACAGCTCTTTGAGGCGCGCCTGGAACACGATGCGCCGTCGACCCGGCCTGGTTGCTATCGGACGGCGAGCCACCCATAGGTCGCCGTCAGAAAAGCGCGTACGGTAGCCGGGAATCGCCCTGCGTTTCCCGACGCCCGGGGCGTCTTTTTCGGTTGCGGCGGTTGGAACGCGAGGTTTCCCTCTCCTGCACGCGGTCCGCCTCCTCCTTCGCTACCATTACTGCTTCGTAGAAGTAAGTGACCGCTTCCCATTTTTTTCAACCAGGACCGGACGCGAGAGGTCGCCGCCGCCGATACTTATATCGGCGGCGGCGACCTCTCGCGTCCGGTCCGGTTATCTTAGGCTAGTAGGTAAGCCTACTAGCCTAAGATAATTAAAAGGTTACCATTATTCGTTTTTAGAACTACGCCCAAAAACGATTTGCGGGATTTTTATGTTTAATTTATCATAATTTAAAATGATTAAATGATTTACAAAAAATATTTGTTTTATAAATTGCAAGCGCGCTATGTTAGAAGGCGTACAATATCTATCATAGATATTAAGATTGAAAACATAATTAGGTACATTAAAGTCATTCCCCTATATCAGGGCGTCGAAGTTTCTGGAGTACCTACCTGCTAAATCCGCGCGGATGAAGCCGCAGGCAAAGTACTAGTAAAATATGTAAAAATAATCGGTATCAAAAAGGTAACCTATCTTATTGGATATTTTTAACCGACTTCTAAAAAAGGAGGAGGTTCTCAATTCGGAAGTTTGTATTTTTTTTTTATGTTTGTTCGCGCATAACTCCGTCGCTTGTCAACCGATTTGAAAAATTCTTTTTTTGTTCGAAAGGGTATACTTCCCAAATGGTCCCATGAAAATTTTATCAAAATCAACCAAGCGGTTTTCGAAAAATCTAAAAAAAATATCTACATTGTCTACATTGACGACCTCTTAGTGTACAATGCAAAGGAGCAGTACTTTTTTTTACACCAATGTGATTGGTTTGTTTAAGTGGGGGAGGGGAGGGGGTGTAGGTTCTTTGCTATAAACCTCACGGAGCCCGAGACCTTTCCAACGAATGCAAAACCGTGGAAATCGGTTCGTGCGTTCTGGAGTTATAGCGTCAGGAAGGAAAACCCGACTTATTTTTATATAGTAGAAGATTATTATACACTCCAATTTCATGGGTAAAGACCATGGACATAGTATAATACGTCCATGGTAAAGACATATTAATATGCCAAACATCGTAATGCTAAAAGTCCTGTTATTATAAACGATATACTGAAGCGTTTCGACCATATCCGCTGTAGAAAGAGCCAGCTGTTTTGTCTATCTCGTTTACACATGCGGGCAGCCGACTAAAATGTTTTTGTTGTCTCTTTCACTCGTTCAATGTCATGCGCTGGATTGCGGTTTGCTCACTATTGACGACTCGTCAACGCAATAGTTGGCAAGAATTCATTCCTGTCAAAAACTCTCACGCGAGAACACGTTAATTGCCTGATTTCTCGATCAATGATCATTGTTATTGTTTGTGAACGGTATACTGTAATGACTAATGATAAAACGTACAGTCGTCGCGGCCGCTAGCACCGCTGATATTTTACTGTTCTTACGAAAATATTGTTGTGCAATATACCCGGTGTACATTTTGCACTCGTTATGAAATAAGTGAAACATTACGAGCCTTTATGGGTTTTGCAAATTGTATCTTGTAGCAAGGTCGTGACTTTTTAAGATGAAAATCTAGATAGTGCAGTGAACTGATGCGTGCTCCCGTCGTTTGTGGTACTTTTGTGTGTTTTAAATTAGTGTTGTGACAGTGTGGAGCGGGTTGAACAATGGGCACCACGGGGCTAACTCTGGCAGATTTGCCAAATATTTTTATTATGATCGGCGCTCTCGTGGCGCTGTTCGTAATGTTAGTCATTCTACTCAGGTGAGTTTACCGATACAGATAAGGAATACAGCTAAAAATGATGTGTTTTTATCTATTGTTATCCTGGCAGAATGTACTTTGACCAAACCCTTAAAATTCTCACATGAGTGTGTGATTATGTTGCAAATTTGTCAGGCACAATCTATTTTAATTATTGGTATGCCTGTCTTGTGAGACTGGACAACTGATTGGATCTTATTCGATTCCAATAAATTAATTGGCTGATTGTAGAAATGTCATTGCTGTTTTCAACTCTCTGAAAACAATTTCTGGTCCTAGTATTTTAGATGATTGTCAAACTAGGTAAACTGTTTCTAAAATAAAGAAAGCTAATCCTAAGTATATAGTAGACTCACTTTCTCTTTATCTTGTTTGCTGTTAGCAATTTGAAAGTGAAAATAAAATACTATGTTTTAGTGCCTTCATTGTACTTGCACTTGACATTATTGTTGGCATTTATCTGATATGTCAACAGCTATCATTGTTGTAGCTGATAATAAAAAAAGATAAGGAGTGAAACAATAATCAACTGGTTTCTGCTTTCACTTTGTAATAAACATAATATAGCCTTATTTTTAAAAACTTCTAAATATATTCTTTATTCAAAATATTCTATGTGAATTTGAATTTAGAATCTCTTAAACAGTATATTACCAGTAATGCTTAAAACGTTTTAATGAATAAGCCTGATAGTCTTCATGTATCATGTTCTTTAGACTTCATCATTGACAAGGGCATAAAAGCAGACTTAGTGTTTTAGGCATTCTCTACCAATCATCCAAGGATGGTGAAGAGTTACTTTGCAGGTGCATTGCTCAAACCACTGGAAGCCAAAAAGTATTAAAAAGTGTGGAATCATTTAGGTACATAAACAAACACATTCCCACCTATTAATAAATGTCAAAAGTTACAAGCAGTAAAATGTATTAATGTATTAATGAAATCTAAACAGAGGCATAAATATAATTTTAATTATATCTTAGACATTTTAAAAGGAACAATATAATATATTAAGAAATGACAACATTGTGATTCCAGTCACAAATGTTATTCCATTTATCTGTGGAGGTTTCACAGCTTCCCCTTCAAAGAGTTTTGTTATACAAACTCTCACAACACAATGGTGGCAGGAAAGAAGTTAAAAAAAGGAGTATTGCTGATATCTCAATGTTTTTTTTTTTTTTTTTTGACAAAGCATATGAATTTAAAGTGTTATGCCGACCTCAAGTAACATGGTATAAGGGCAGGTAGATGACAATTAAAGTCTCCAGTGGAATTAAAAAAATAGTATAGAATTGAAGCAATGAAAATGACCAACATACACAATATTCATATAATGATTAAGATTACTGAACAGTTTTTCATAATATGACTGCATAATGAATAAGAGGGATTTGTTTTAGAGATTTTTATCAAGTATGAAAGAGAGCCAAAAAAATCCTTGTAAGTTACTTATGCATTCAAAACTTGTTTTGAATTCAAATAGGAATATTACTTTGTGAAAATATTTTTACCTATTATGGTTTTTATTAGGTAAGCTAAGGCAACTATTATAATTTGTTATTATTGACATTCATTGATTTGTAAAGGTTAATGAAGAAATACCCAACTAGTTCCATTTTGTACCTAAATCATATATGCCAGACACTTTTTTCTATGAAGTTAATTAAAGAGAATACCTACCTAGTGGTTTCTTTTTCTATGTTGATCTTTTTACTGCCAACAGATTAATATATTTATAGCTCAGCACCTACCTATTCTATCAAAAATATAATGGTTTAGAAGCAATATGACTTGGGAACAATCATATTGGACCATTAAGGATAACCCAACACATGATTATATTGTACTAGTCCCCCCCCCCCGCCGACCCTCTTCCCCAGGGTTACAAATAAAATACCACAAACCTTCCTCATTTAAGTAACATGTTTGTTGTGAAAAACTGTGTCAAAATCCATTGCATGGTTAAGAAGTAAGGTGAGAAATGGACTTCGACTTTGTGTTAAGTATATTATCATACAATTTAGAGATATCAGGCTCTACAACTCCATGTCTTAATATATATTACTAGCAGCACCCCCCGCAGTTTCACCCGCGTTCTTCCCATTCTTGTGGCAATACGGGGATAAAATATAGCCTACACTCCACAATAACATAGCTTTCTATTGGTGAAATAATTTTGAAAATAGGTTCAGTAGATCCAGAGATTACCCCTTACAACGTCAAAAACTCACAAACATAACCTCTTTATAATATTAGTATAGATTAAATTATATATATTATGGGACAATATAATAATATCATAAAACTCATTTGATTAAAGTTAATTATTAAATCAATTCACAATAATCGATTTCATTCCTCTGTAATACCTATATTTTTTTCTTGAAGTCATTTAAACATAGTTAAATTTTGTCTTGGTAACAAGGAAGTTGTTCCAATTACAAAATAGGTGATTAATTAATCAAATATTGGTCAAAGGTTAATGTATATGTAGCATACGTTTCGACACCTAAGTAGGTACCTACTTTACATTTTGTTGATTGATTTATGATTTCCATGTTGGATTTTTCTACCTTTGTCATTCATTAATGACTTTGCATACTATTGTATAAATTCAAGTTCTTAAAACGCCATAGACATATGTGTTGCTGGGGAGTTTGTTGCGCCACTTCTTCTTCCCAGCTAAAACACTAGGAAGTGGTGACGGGTGGGCGTTCTGGGGGACTGTCTTTATGTAAAATTTGAGGTTCAAAAAGTGCTGTCTATCAGCCTAGTTTGAATTTTTTAATTTTGTTGAAAGTATTCTAAATGAATCTTGGCTAATTCATTCATTAAATACTATAGTTTTTCCAGGGGTTGCGTTTGCAATCAGATGCGCCATATTGGAAAACCAACTCAGTGCGAGTTGGGAATTGTGTTGCAAAGGGGTCTGAACAAATCATATTTTTTTAACATGATACTTTAGAAGCATAGTCTTCCTTTATATTTTGTAATCCATAAACTTATAAACAGTTAATATCCGTAATTTTTAAAATATATTTGGTTCAGTAGTGTAGTTATAATAAATTTCTCTAATGCCATAACAACAGGTTACTGAAAAATGTGAGACCCTGGTTCGCGAGCTAGGTTAGAATACCTGTATTTCAGGAGCCAGTGACTTCTTCTATTTCGGTTACAATTGGGCAAGTTTTATCTAGCAAAAGGTGACATAATTATATTAGGGAGCGTTCAAGTATTACGTAACGCAATTTTTGAAGATTTTTGGCAACCCCCTGCTCCCCTTGTAACGCACCGTAACGTTTTTCTGTACCCCCCCCCCCTCCCCTTCTCTAAACGTTACGTAACACTCAAGTGACCATTTTTACCCTAAAGTCGCAAAAAATTATGTTATAGCTATTATCTTTGGTATAGTTTTAATTGACTCAAAAGAGAACAAATTAAAAATGACGACCAGACTAATACAATCGAGGGATTCTCCGTAAAACGTAAATGATGGGAGTTTTGATTCCCTAATTTTTATTTAAAAAAAAAAACAATGTTACGTAACGTAGTGTAGAAAAGACCCCCTCCCGCCCCTGTAACGCATCGTAACGTTTTACGAGACACCCCCTCCCCCACAAAATGGGGTTACGTAATACTTGAACGCCCCTTACTTAAAATTAAGTTTACTAAGTAGCTAACACTAAACAATTAACTATGCACTAATAATAGAATTAGAAAATTAAATTATAATAAAAGCAATTTCAATAATCTTAAAAGTTTAGGAAGTTTGGAAGCAGTGCTCGATTCGAAATTGCTCTTGGCCAGTTTGCCCTCAGAATCTGGGTTTTTATTTTTCTGTTTCTAGAACACTAAAGAAGTTAAAAATAGAATAAACTGTTGTGTACCTACTTTTTACTAATAACAGCTGTCACAAATGATAGGGGTTATCTCAGTAGATAACCTATATGTGCCCTTGTTAAATGTTTATAAGTGAAGCCAGAAAAGTTAATAGGTAGTTTACCGCAAATAAGGAAGATGCAATTACAGAATTCATGAACATTTTGTTATTGAAGTGATAAAATAGCATAAAAGAAGGGCCACTGCAATGTTTATATTGTAGTAAATATTGATTTTTAACAACCATTACGAATTAATATAACATGAGACGGAACGTAAACAATCAGCGTCTAGTGACGTCACTGGTGTTATGACAACGAAAAGACGAACTTAAATTTTAATACATTACAGTTTATGATCTCTGGCAGACAGACAGAAGTGACTTATTCGTTTTCGCGGGAAAAGAAAAACAGTCAGTTTAAATAAATTAAAGCAATTTTGGCAATACATTATTAAACCGTATTATTTTTTTAATTTTTGTATGGTCTATTCTGTTTTATACGGAATTCTTTAAAATGAAAGCAAGATGAAAATATTGCATGTTGATATCGCAGTATGAATTTAGTACTCGGACCATTTCATGAAATGACCAAATCACAATAAGTCTGTGACATTTTACACTTGTCAAACCACACTAAGATCGAAACTATTAATTAACCTTAACCATAATCTAACAGCCTTTGTCGCTTTTTGAAACACTGTTTTTTATAACATTCATTTATTTATTTATTATATACTTTATTGTACACCAAAAGTAGACTTAAAAAAACTAAAACACATACAATGGGCGGTCTTATCGCATTCCGCGATCTCTTCCAGACAACCTGGTATGGACAGAATATGTCTGGACATGAAATGGGGCTGTCATTGGTGTAACAAAAACCAATTCAACAATAATATAATAAAAATATTATAACAAACATAATATGTCATATAATATATACATAAATACATACATACATATGTACATACGAACTATACTGGCAGTAAAAATACGGAGGACTATCGATAATCACAGCGACAGGTATCCAATGTTGCCTTACAAGTCTTTGGGTGACGAACAATTATTTTCCCTAATTGTACATAACCCAGATGTTACTGAAACATAACTTATCGTGGTCAGTGTCTCTTAATTATTATTTTTTTATTTGAGATAGGTTTGCTCTTGACTCTTGTCTAGGTCGCAGGTGACAGAGACCAAGTCGACAATGGAATGACCTTATCCAGAAGAAGCCTTTTCACTCTTACTTCTTCACTCCTTTGCTGTGAGTATTATACCTAGGGTTGCCAACGATACTTTATAAAAACGTTTCCTACTTTATTTTAGATAAATATACTTTATACTTTTGCATAAAAATAAAGTATGCAAAAATACTTTATTTCCAATCTATACTGTGTGTGATGCATAAAACGAAACAATCATATGGGTAATAAAGAACTATTTATTTATATGGGTAATAAAGAACTATTTTGTTGTTACCTTACAGGTATTGACCTGTAAGGTAACAGAACATACACACTTAAAAATGACTTTTAACTATCAATTAACTGCACTTCCTACCATATCTTTGCCAAATTATGAATGTCAAAGTTACAATTCCATTGCATCCCATACTTTTTGTACGACCTTTTTAATACGAATGGTCACTTAAAATACATAAAGTGGATACATACTTGAATTGCTTGCGACATGCGATAGATTGAAAATATCTCGTGTTATAAATATAATCAAGAAGGCAATTTAAAAGCAATTAAATAACTTCACGTGTTGTAGTTAGTCCAACATTTAATAGTTTGTATAGTATTTATCTATTTAAAAAAATTTTTATAAATAAAATGGGCCAGGGATCAACTCGTAAGTTTATATTTTAAGTGCTTACACGAGTCATAGCGACTTAGATTATGACCTTTCATGTTTTATTTAATTGTCGCACTTAAAAAGACACGATTAAATATAAATGCAACATGTAATTATTATTTTAAAAATAAATTGTTTCTATGAAATCTCGAAGTGCTCTATTAAACATAATTTTAATAATAAAATGCTTCGCTCATTAATATTATAAATAGCTCATGCCCCAGTAATGCCTTCATTATACGTAATGTATGTACATACAAGGAATAAATTTTTACTCCAACAACATGATAATGCTTAATAATTTAATTCTTTGACTGTACATTTAGGTATCGGAGGCTATTTTAAATGCACCATAACAGTGAACCCTATTTAGAAGTATCATCTGATTAAACTAGCAACTTGCCCCGGCTTCGTATGTGTAGCAGATTATTAAGTAAGCCCCCACGCATGATTTTCTGACATCTTAACAATCATTCTCATGTTTCAGCCAATTTACACTAATCGTAATGGATGAAACACCTAAATCTTCCTCATGCATGAGTCTCTCCGTCCATTGCTGAAAACCATATTTTTCGGTAGTTTTTGAGTTTATCTCTTACTAGTAGCGCCTCGCGGTTTCACCCACATAGTTCCCGTTCCTGTGGGAATATATGGCGACAAAATATAGCCCACGTCACCCGGGGATAGTGTAGCTTCCCAACCGTGAAAGATTTTTTCAAATCGGTTCAGTGGTTTCGGAGCCTATTCAATACAAACAAACAAACAAATATTTCTTCTGTATAATATTAGTATAGATAGATGTCACCGGAAAATGGTAAACTTCGTAAGATTATAAAATGTCTTGAGAGATTGTAAACTTTCGATAAATTGTTAACTCAACATTTGGAGGAACCCTTTTTTACCCATTAACATTTGATGATCAAAATTGAGCCTGTAATCTCTCGAAGTCATTCCGAGATTGTAGAATAAATAGCAAGTAACGAAACCTAAAAATATTTTCATCATTCTAAACAACGAAATCTTTTATACAGACTTTTCTAAAATATATATTTGAAGATACACGTTAAGCTGTTGGTCCCGGCTGTCATTTGGAGATCTTTGGCAGTCGTTACGGATCGTCAGAAGCCAGAAAATCTGACACCAGTCTTGCCAAGCAGTACCGTGTTCCCCAGTTAATGGGTTGTGGAGGTCTGGTAGGCAGCCGCTTCACGTAAAACACTGGTATTCAGCTGAATCCGGCGTGTCTGGGAGCCGACCCCAATGTAGTTGGTAAAAGGCTAGGCAGATGATGATGATGTATTGAAGATACCGATACGAACAATTTATTTATATCAAACCCATTAAAGGCACTCCGAAATTGTCGAGGGAGCCGCTCTATAAAAAAAGATGTAGTTAATTGCACAACTAGGCTTTCACCCGCGTAGTTACGTATGGGAACACATACAGGTAAAACATTTATACAGGTAAAACATAGCCGATGTTACTCGCTGATAATGGAAGTTTCCATAAGTGAGAAAATTGTTAAAATTTTATTGGTCCAGTAGTTTCGGAGCTTGGTACAAACAAACAACGAAATCTTTCCTCTTTATAATATTAGTAGATTATAAAACCGTTGATCCCGGGTGTCATTTGTAGAATTTTGGCAGTTTTTACGAATTGTCAGAAAACAAAAAAATCTTGTCAGTCTCGCCAAAAAGTACCTTGTTTCCCAGTTAATGGGTTGTGCAGCTGGTCTGGTTAGCAGCCGCTTTACGTAAAATACAACCGACATCTAATAAAAAAACACAAAAATTATAAAGTAACATTAATTTCGGAACAATTTTTGGTTATTTCTTCTTTTTTGAACACCGACTTCCGAAATTAAAGTTACATATTTTATAGTATTTGTATTTTTTTTTGTTAAGTTGGTTGGATTTTTTAATTTTTCACCTTTTAGTGGTGACACCTAAACGCACCCATCACAGCGTACGATAAACACACGCGATTTCAGCAATCCCAGAAGATTTGCTATCATTTATTGTACAGTTCCGTTTCCTATCTCGGGTCTACATCAGATCTTCGCCAAACTAGAAAGGGACAACCTCGAAATAGTAAGGTGCTCTTCCAAACCATCGTACCTATACAGTTTTTTTTTTCATTTTACATCGACAATTAGTGAATGACAACATCATCAACGTAGTCAAAGCCACACATTATTAGGGATAACGATACAGGACGATAAAGGACAATGGCAGCCGCCCATACATTGTTTTAGCTGAGGTGAAATTCTTACGTCTTTAAATGAAAAAATATCTTGTTTAACTCAGCTTCACCTTCTGAACTAGTATGTGCAAGAATTTTGGTTCAAGAAGGCCGAGAAAAATAGATATTCAGTCGTGAACTTTTGTAGGTTATGTCTATAGTAGCTTGGTAGGTAAAGGGCCCCTGAGACGATCAAATACACTTTACAAGTCGTCGTTTCACGTTATATTCAATAGATATCTAAAAAATAATATAAAGTAAAACTGGTCTGAGGCAGCCAGTCGCCGAGGGCATTGTTTTAGGTATTGAAGCAATAAGATTTATCTAACATTCTGGGATTTAATAATTACTTGCTAAGTTTTCGCACGCTTAGCAAGTATTTATAAAATGTGTGTAGAAATATCGAGTTGATAAGAACCAATAAAACAAGTTTAATTTTTAAATCTATATTTATTCTTCTTCATCCTCTTACAATTATTTCATCCAGAAATTCTGTGGGTGTGGTAATATTTTGCCGATGTCAGGCCCATCCTAAATACCAGACTAGCGTCATTACATGAGCGTAACATCCTACAGTGCGACGACGAAGTAAACAATTACAGTAATGTTTGCTGATTCCTCTCCGGCAAGCAATATCATTCAGGTGATACACAGGATTCGTGTCGGTTTGCTCTACGAACTTCCATCTGGCGGTATCTAGCAAACAACTAGTTCACTGATAAGTAATCCAAAACAATAAGGCAAGATCGGCGGCCAGTATAAAAAAAGCTCAATGTCACAGGGAAAGTCTCGCGAGTCCTTAAACACGCACAGGGTCACACAGGGGCACATCACAGTCCATAATATGCAGTCCGTACAAATGAAAATTAAGAAATACAGGAAAAACAATAAAGAGCTCTGATTGAATATGGTATCAACTCAACCAACAACAATCGTCAGTAATCAAACTATTTTTTTTTAGATTCGGGATACTAGTCTTTTTGCCAGTCATTAAAAGCAATTTATTTATTTTTTCATCACAGTGTTTTGACCTCCCTGCAAGGAACACTTACTCTCAAAAATGAACTATATTGTTACTCCGTTTAATTATTCACTTACTCCGTAATAAAAAAATAAAACTGATTACAATTCAATAATGCTGTACTTACTGTCACTTGGCAGGATAAATATAAAATGGCAACACTACACGGTAATCAAACAGTCAAATAACTTTTCATTTAAAATATCTTTTTTCTCCGGCCTGATCTAGTAAATGTGATACATTGAAAAAATATAGAAAAATAATGGAACTTCCGTCGTATATAAGTCACTTTTAGACGCTTAAATTCATGTCAGCTAAAATTTCGCCATTGTTCTTTAAATGTGACTACATGAAAAGCACCAGGTTTCGAATATAAAAAAACAATACAGTAGACTTGATAACCGATAACGATAACCTTTTTTGGAAGTCAGTTAAAAATATTGTTATTCAACTGAATCAATTTTACTGGAAAACGAACCCAATATATCTGGGAAAAAGCACAAAAAAAACCACCCTTCCACCCTCCTAAAAAATAAAAAATCCACCCTTTTCAACGGAGCATGAGGTACACCCTGTTCCATGTAAAAATATAAAATATAACCTCAAATAGTGGTGAAACATTATTTTGGCAATCCCTGTGGAGTCAACCCTGCTACACTTGATGCCGTGCTAATACCGACATAATAATATCTATCGAAGCGGCTGGGTGCCTTTCAATGAAATGGTTAGGCAGCCAATTAAACGGCTGATTTAAGCTAGTTGGCTGCGACATATGATCTACCACGCACGAATCTATTCTTTTTCTGATTATCGTGTCGATGGCAAATTGTGGTAATAAATGGTTATTTTTGGTGCAGTAACGGTGACATTCTATTGTCTCTAGAACATTCCATTTGAAGACGACGAGTGTTCCTTCAAATCTGCTACTGTACTACCTGTATTAGTAGTCTTTTTTTTTGGATGGGAAGTCATCAAATGACTTCTCCCGCTCTGGGCGGAGCGGAAGGGAGTGTCAGACTCTTACTGACTAAAACCCACCCGTGATCCTTCTTGTGCCCTTTACGTTCCAGGGCCGCAGTGACTCTTTCGAACAAATTCCGCAACCCTAGCAGGCACTGACCCTATGGGGTCCCTATTGGTAGTCTGTGATGCTAATTTGTAGTATGTATCGACTGTTAATTTGTTTTTATTGACATACACCTCATTGGGAATCCTTGTGCTGGGTTACGAGTGTGAAGTGTTTACCTAATTACTATTTAATTTGATTCAGATTGAATGCGTAATTCCCGCGATGACTCAGCCTGGCATCACACTACGATTAGCGTAGGTGAAGTTAAGTAGGTGATTAATTTTATGAACTAACCTACTAGGTGTATCGTAATTATACATGTTGAAAAAAACTTCAGTGTTTTTTATTAAGTTTGAAAATGAAAATAATATATCTAGTTTTAATTTTCAAACTTAAAATGGATTTCCGCAAAGTAACGCCTGACTCAATCATTTTTTTTTATTATTTTTTTTTTTTTTATTAATTTTATATTAATTACCTACTTACCTTTTATTGATGTTTGGGGTCGAAAAGTTCAATAATGTGGCAGTAAAAAATTTGCTGTCGAAGCCAAAATATAATTTTGTTAGTTAAAAGGGGCTCTTTTCGCCTTCCTCTAAACGCCTTGTCAAGTCACCAAATGGAGTTGATGGACTTTATTTTGACGAAGTTGTTTGCTAAATGTAGAATAGAATACTCTTTATTATGTACATCATATGAGTTACAGAAAATATAGATGAAGTAAACATTAACTTTTACTCGTGGCCCAGTATTTATTATTAAAATACTCGAAACATACGAGTTTTCATTCGATACTATGGAATTCCCTAGCGAAATCTGTGTCTCCTGATAGCTACAACTTGGGACTCTTTAAGTCAAGAGTGAATAGGTTTCTTCTTTTTCTATTCTACCATCAGGCGAGATTGTGCAAATCAATCAAATCAAAAGTCAATTATTTAAACTAGGCTGGGAGCCAGCACTTTTTGAACGTCAAATCTTACTAATATTATAAACGCGAAAGTTTGTAAGTATGGATGTTTGTTACGCTTTCACGGAAAAACTGAATGGATCTTGATGAAATTTGGCACAGATATAGATCATAGTCTGGAATAACACATAGGATACTTTTTATTCCGGGATTATGTTCCTTTGGGATAATGTCCGAAGTTCACGCGGGCGAAGCCGCGGACAGCAACTAGTTTTACATAAAGACAGTCCCCCAAAACGACTACCCGTCACCACTTCCTGGTGTTTTAGATGGGAAGACGTGGCGCAACAAACACACCAGCAACACTTCTGTCTGTTGCGTTTTAAGAACTTGAATTTATACAATAGTAGCCGACACAGACATAAAAAAGAGGAAAAAAAATCCAACATGGTAATCAGAAATCAATTCACTAAAACTTTGAGTGGATTAATTAAAAAAATAAAATAAAAACGGATTGACCTTCATAATCATCAGATAAATAGAAAACAATATTTTAAGAACTCATATAACCTATGCTCAACGAGAACCTATTTGTTCTGTTATACTAATAGGTATAGTAAAGATTATTTTGTTTGTTTGTACCGAATGAGCTCAGAAACTCCTGGACCGATTTTAACCATTTTTTCACCAGTGGAAAGCTACATTATCATTGAGTAGCATAGGCTATATTTTACCCCCGTATTCCCACGGGGATGGGAACTACGCGGAACCACGGGGCTCTCCTAGTCAGTCCTTCCCAGTAGGCGGCTCTTTTGTAGCCATACGATTTTTATTTGTAGCCATACGATTTTTATTTGTAGCCATACGATTTTTATTTGTAGCCATACGATTTTTATTTGTAGCCATACGATTTTTAAGACAGTCCATCCATCGTGTCTTTGGTCTTCCCCTGCTCTTATGTTACACAGCAATTAAATCTATGACTAAAAATGATGATTAATTAAGTCATTATGCTAATGTATAAATTATCTGCAATTAACATGAATATAGAAGCACGCGCTTTAATTGCCTATTGTATCTAGAACGCAGCAGATCATTAGTGCCTTATCTTCAGACATAAATTGAGTTTGTTGCTATCTTCCGACAAGTTGAAACCTTGAATCTAATGAATAGAGAATGAGAGATAAATGAAAGGGGACTAACAAAAGGTATTCGTCAAAACACATATATAATCAATTGGTTAATTTATACAAAATATTGTTAAACTTATACATATTTGAAAAGCGTAACTATGGAGTTTCTTGTCCGTTCTTCTCCATAAGAATCTACTTTTTGCGAATGGACAACTAGAGTCACTATAATATTTTTATTATCAAATGTTTTGACGTTCAAAAGTGCCGTTTAATGCTCTAGTTGAAATAAATGAATTGACATTGATTTTGAAAAGGTATTGGTAAGGCAGACGTGAGTCCCCGGGCGTCGGGATGCGCAGGACGATTACCGGCCACCGTAGGCGTGTGCTTGTGGATGGCGAGCGATGGGTGGCTCGCCGTCCGATAACAACTAGGCCCGGGTCGACGGCGCGTTGCGTTCCACACGCGTTTCCAAGAGATCAGCATAGCAAGTGCAATACGCTGTGGTGCCTCTCCAACCACGCCTCAAAGGCGGGACTTATCGCCGCAATGGTGGCGTGACCAGAAGTTAAATCCCTAAGCACGTAAATATGTAATTCACTTTTAATCATTGCCACTGTCACAATGACGACTTTACCTCCAAATATCTCATGGATCTACATCATAGATATTTATATGTTGAATAAACATTTAAAAAATAGACATAACTTATTATTAACCTACATCGTCCATCTGCTTGGCAAAGGTCTCCCCCATAGCCTTCCATTCTTTCCGGTGTGTTGCCTTCACCAGCCATTGAAAATTATAATTGAGCATGTGAGGTATCTGATTTGTAACCATTTCCTTTAATATTTATGTGTACTTCACGCTGTTACTTGCAAAGGCAACTGATATGAGGCAACACTGGAAACTTCTGATTATTACTTATTATCGCAGCCAATATAAATAATGCCAACATTAATAGTCACTGGACAAGACAGATGCGTCCTTGCTTACAAAATAAATGGCTATCAAATCTATTTCCTATCCCTTTATACAAGGTGAATTAAATTATTTCAAGAAAAAGAAAAATGTGTTTATTGGCATTATAACAGATTTACATAATATACATATATACAGAATCATTAATGTCAAAAGGGCCTCAGCTCAGCATAATGCCAGACCTGGCGCTGGTGATTTTCAGCGGTAACCCACAAGTGCCATACGATCGAAAACGTAAACTATAACTATAAATATTGTAAAGTTAAACAATACTTTTTACAAAAAACAACTATGTATCACCATCCATCATGGACGTTATAACGGCAAGAATTTAAAAATAACAGGATACTTGTATTGTCGAAAATCTTTTTATTTGTTTGGTTCACAATTAAACACAAAATCACACACAATAAACAAGATTAAACTGGATTAAGACTTTAGGAGCCAATAGTTAGCATGTGTGCAACTCGTTCGGCAGCTGTCAACAGATTGACGACCGCCATTACTCGTAGCTACACCTGCTACTCTATTCGGGGTTACCCGCTCTTATTTAGTATTTTTTTAATATTATTGAGTTATGATTAATAAATAATTAAAAACGTAATGTAATTATTGCGTAATTTATAATTAAAACTAATTCATAATCAGCGCGCCGTCATATATTTAGAAGTATCCTTTGATAGTATTTATGTCTGTAGGATAGTTCTGGGTTTCATTCCTGGTTGAAGCGAAATGTGTCTGGGTTTTTCCATCTGGAATCTGTGAATAGCTGGCGGCAGCCAAGAGTTAGGATATGGCCCGGATGATGGTATTCCATTGGAAATGGCTCGCCTCCTTTATAATAAGACTTTAACATAACTGGTGAGAGGTAGATGAAAATGTTTTTTTATATTTATGTTATTGAATATATATGGTAATTTATAAATTCGAAAGTTTGGATGTTTGTTGCTCAATCAAGTCAAAATGGCTTTACAGATCTTGATGAAATTTACGAACAGATGAAGACTATAGTTTGGAATAACACATGGGATACTTTTAATCCCGGGAGTATGTTCTCTAGGGATAGTTTTCGACATTATCGCGGGTCAAGCCGTGGGCGGCAGCTAGTTATTTAATATTTTAACTGGCATAGGTAAGTGGACAGTTTCTGTTGCATTCTTCCGTTTCAATAAACTATCTATCTTGCTTATTGTGTATGGGTATCAATTGAAGCAATATTCGTAATAGGCTATAAAAATGTCTATTGTACTACTAGAGTGTAATGTGACCAAATAAAACATCCTGTTTATACATGTCACCGGATAGTTGTATAATGCGTAAGATCATAAAATGTCTTGAGAGATTGTAAATCACTATATAGTATAGAACAAACTCGCTTTCTCTGCCCCTGTATCCCTATGTATGTTTAATCTTTAAAACTACGCAACGGATTTTGATGCGGTTTTTTTTTAATAGATAGAGTGATCGAAGAGGAAGGTTTATATGTATAATACACGCATATTATAGTAGAGGAAACATTAGTATCTACATAGCACCCGTGCGAAGCCTGGGCGGGTCGCTAGTTCTCTATAAATTGTCAACGGAACGTTTGGAATAGGTACTTTTTTATGCATCAGAATTTGATAGTCAATAAACTCTCGAAGTCATTCAGAGAAATTGTGAACCGACATAATCTGACGACATGTTGGCGACCTATCAGTGTTCGGTTCTACAAGTTATTGGATTTTCTGGTCTAGCTAAGTAGCGGAACATAAGACACAGGGATCTTAGTGCTCCCTGACACGGATAAGATTTTCTTTTAACTCTAGAGATAGAAATTGGTTGTCATTGTCGGTTATAATGTTACTTGCTATTCTACAATTTTATTATTCTTAGAATTACTTCGTGAGATTAGAGACTAGATCAAATGTTGATGCGTAAAAGAGTGTTCCAAATGTTCAGTTGACAATTTACCGAAAGTTTACAATCTGTCAAGATATTTTATAATCTTAACGAAGTTTGCCAGTTTCCAGTTTCAAAAGAAAAGGGCATTCGCCAGATATACTCAACATTTGGTTGCCCAACAATCAACGGAACCGTATTTCTAAGCATCTGCTTTATATATCATTAAAAGGTAGACAGTTGAAATTTTGACAGTGTGTATTTCTATTGGCGCTATAAATAAACTAAAAAGGAAAATACCTACATCCTGTTTAAATTAAATACACTGGAAAAAGTTATTCGCCAGAAATATTCAACCTTTGGTTCCCCAACAACCAACGGAACCCTATTTCTAAGCATCTGCTTTGTTTCCGTCTGTATGTCATTTTTTTTTTATTTATTTAAAAAAAAACGTTGCCCCACACTAGGAATTTCTCCTGTGTCGTGGGTGCGTTTACAAACATACAATGTCACATACTCAAACAGCCAGACCCGGAACAACTATCTGTAAGCCATACAAATATTTGTTCCGTGCGGGAATCGAACCCACGACACGTAGCGCAGCAGCCAATCGCTCAACCACTACGCCAACCGTGTCGTCATTAAAAGGTAGACAGTAAAAATGTTGACAGAGTGCGCATTTCAATTTATTATCGAAACGCATCAAGTCAGCAGAGGTTCGGTTAACATCTTTTTATGCCCTGCTGTAGGCAGAAATGAGCCTATTATGACAAGATCACCAAACTATTAGTTTTCTCAGCCTATCAAAGGCCTTCCATATAATAAATTAAACTGTAGTTCCGTGGCTTTGACCTTGACATTTATATTACGAAATCTAAAACGTATTATTTTGTTAGTAAATATATCATCACATAAGTCATGCTGTTATAATATTTTTGTTATGACACGCCAGTGGCGCTTATAATAATAATATACAGTATGTTAACTAACAGAGAGCGTTCCCGTTAACCCGCAATAGTATAGCATCCATATATGATAAAAAAAAAATATTACCATTCAAAAACAAAATGATTTTATTTTTTTTAATATTAAAATATTCACTCAAAATGTTAAATTGATACGTTAAAGAAACACTCTGTATACGTGTACGTGCCGGTTTGGGCATTGCCACTACGAGTAGGTACTATTCCGCGCTACTATTTTGATTTTAAACAGGATTTTTCGAATTTAGTCAATTTTTTTAAAATTCTGTTTATATTATGCTTATTTTTCTATTCTGATATTTTTATTTTAATCTATTAATGATATAGATTAACGAATTCAAGGGAACGCCCTTTGTTATTTAACATACTGTATAATGAGATTGTAATTAATAAGGAAGTTAAGATTATTCTGGTAAGGCGATAATATTGCGCATATTACTGATACGTGTGACGCATGATAAGACGCGCTGATAAACAGCAGATGTTTTGAACAAAGTGCAGAAAATAGACAAACGGTGTAACATTT
Source organism: Hecatera dysodea (assembly GCA_905332915.2). NCBI lineage: Eukaryota > Metazoa > Arthropoda > Insecta > Lepidoptera > Noctuidae > Hecatera > Hecatera dysodea. The sequence continues at coordinate 17,114,795 of HG995305.1, forward strand.
TGGTACATATTATAGGTACAGAATTCAATACAAAAGATCAACAAAATAAATCCTATCCTTAAACAACAAAAAGTTTTTACAAAAAATTACATCCGACTTAAAGTTATTTTCTACTTTTTGTGTTTTTTTTTGTTTAGAAGTCGGTTGTATTTTTTTTAATTTTCACTTTTTTGTGGTAAAACGACTGTCTGATATAAAGGTTTCATTCAACTTTCAGCTTTAAAGCTCCTGTCATTATTCCCAAAACGGTAAAGGAAAACATAAGGAAATGTCCTAGGCTAGGATGAAAACCAACCCGCACTGGGCTCGCGTGGTGGATTACGGCCCATTCCATCTCCTAGAGAAGAGACCTGTGTCCCAACAGTGGGAACGTTAAAAAGGCTGATTATGCTTATGCTAGGATGAATAATGTATGTACGTCCACCAAATCTCACTTTGCCAGTATTTTGGGTTATGGTCCTCTCCCTCTATCAGAGAGGAGATATATGTCCTAGCAGTGGGAATATGAAATTTGAATGATAATTATATATGGCAAAGAAGAGAACCTTTTAACAATTTCATTCAAATAAATCATTAGAGGCTAATTCACCTTGGGACTGAAATCATAATCATAATTAAAATTAATAGCGAATAATAACAGAGTCGCGCAAGTTAAAGTATTGGCCGCCTGCTTAGCCACATTATGGCGCAAGGTATTTACCAACACTGTCAGTTTAGCGAAAAATTAGCATACGCTAACAAACCTGAACCACCACTTGTGACTTGCGACTTGACACAGATACTGAATCAAAAGTCTCGTCAAACACAAGTACCTGCTATGATGACACTTAGCTAATTTAGCTTTTATTATTAGATGGGAAATCATCAAGTGAGTCTGGAGTGGCAGAATCTTACTGACTAAAACCCGCCCCTGTTTCTTCTTGTGCCCTTTGCGTTCCAGGGTCGCGGTAACTCTTAGGGCCTATGCACACCACGTTTTTTAAACGCGCCGTTGACGCGCGTTTGTAGCGATACAGACGCGATACGTACGCAAGTCAGACGCAGCCTGCAGACCTTTGCACACCTGTATAAATTCAAATACGCGTTTGAATCGATACAGACGCGTGTGTAGCGATACAGATGCGATGCAAACGCGCGTGTGTAGCGATACAGACGCTATACTAACGCGCGTGTGTAGCGATACAGACGCTATACTAACGCGCGTGTGTATCGATAAAGACGCGCCCGTGCCGCGCGTTTGAATCGATACAGACGCGCCAGTGCCGCGCATTTGAATTGATACTAACGACAACAAACTGCTCTGTAGGATAAAAGCGCGCCGTCGACGCGCGTTTCTAATACGCGCGTCGACAGCGCGTTTAAATAACGTGGTGTACACAGGCCCTTACAGTTCCGCAACCTCTTTAGCTGGTGTCGTAGTCGTAAGTATACAGGATGGATTTCCAACGGTGACTAGTTTATATACCGCGGTTTCGCTCCCTTGGCCTTTTCAGAGCAACTGTGCGTTTTTCCTGTGGAAGGAGTAGCCTACTCAGCGGGATTATACCTTTCTAAGAGTGAAATTATTTTCGTTCTTGCATTAGTAATTCCGGGTTTTGTTTTCCTTCTACAAACATAAAAATGGAAATCTTTTTTTTTCTTCTGGCGTTTGACCACTGTCTCTTCTGATGGAAAGCGTTAATGTGGTCGAAGATGTAGCTGCCTGCAGCCGTGAAAAGCCAGTAGCAAGACATATCTGTCCACAAGACCAACAAGAAGACATTCTAGTCCTCTCACTTCAAAATATATCTTACTAAAGCCTTAAAAAATGTTCTTTCCTTGCAGGAACATGGAAGTCATAGGCATAATGGGCGAGGGTCGCGAAGACGCGTGGACCCGCACCATGCAGCCCCCCAGACTCCTCATGCAGAGGGTGCACATACCCTTCACTTTCAAGATACAGGAGAACGCGCCTTTAGGTTACAATGGTAAGTTTCTTTTTTGTTTGAACTTTTTAGAAGGCAACACCGATGTCCATAGTGGATAAGTTGCCATCACTATCTTAAAAAAACTTAAAAAAAAAAAACTACTGTCTTCTAAACAAAAAAAAAGTATGCAATAACTTTAATTTCGGAACTCGGTGTTTTTGGTTGTTTCTTCGTATTGTAGTGTATTATACTTTTTTAACCGACTTCTAAAAAAGGAGGAGGTTCTCAATTCGGATGTTTGTATTTTTTTTTTTTTATGTTTGTTCGCGCATAACTCCGTCGCTTGCCAACCGATTTGGAAAATTCTTTTTTTGTTGGAAAGGGAATACTTCCCAAATGGTCCCATGAAAATTTTATCGAAATCGAACAAGCGGTTTTTGAAAAGTCAACAAAAGTCGGCGTTCAAAAAATGAAAAAGGAACCACAAACACCGAGTTCCGAAATTAAAGTTATTTTGTACTTTTTGATTTTTTTGTGGAAAAGTCGGTTGTATTTTTTTGTAAAAAGTTTTTTTTTTGTTTAGGTTGTATTTTTTTGTAAAAAGTATTTTATGTTTAAGGATGGGATTTATTTTCTCGATATTTTCTATTTGAAGTCTGTAGGTACCAAAATGTTACACCGTTTATCTATTGCCTGCACTTTGTTCAAAACATCTGTTGTTTCATTCATTTTTTTTACACCAATGTAATTGGTTCGTTTAGGTGGGGGAGGGGAGGGGGTGTAGGTACCACTAAAAAGTGAAAAATAAAAAAACTTTTTACAAAAAAATACAACCGACTTCCACAAATAATCAAAAAAGTACAAAATAACTTTAATTCGGAAGTCGGTGTTCAAAAAACGAAAAAGGAACCACAAACACCGAGTTCCGAATTAAAGTTATTTTGTACTTTTTTGATTATTTGTGGAAGTCGGTTGTATTTTTTTGTAAAAAGTTTTTTTTGTTTAGAAGTAGGTCGTTTTTTTTTGTAAAAAGTTTTATTTTTATTTTTCACTTTTTAGTGGTACACAAAACCTAAACGTACCAATCACATTGGTGTAAACATTAAACAAACATACGATTTCAGCAATCCCGAAAGATATCTGTTTCCTATCTCTGTTCTTCATCAGATTTTCACCAAACTAGAAAGAAAGAAAGAAGAAAGAAAGGGACCACCTTGAAATACTAAGATGCTCTTCCAAACTATCGTCAATTTTAATTTTACATCGACAAGATCGAATGAGAACATCATCAATGTACCTAAAGCCACGCATTATTAGGGATAACTCAAATACTAGTTGTCAGATCTCAATCAAATTTAAATGGGACCACACGACAAGCACCAGCTTTCGAATACAAAAAACATTACATTTGTAATGTATTTACAAAATACATTACAACATACATTTAAATAACATGAACTCACTTTAACTTTCGTTGTACCTCAAGCCATGTTCCACCGCATAAACCTCACACACCTTCAGCAGCTGTCTGAGACCACCGATCATCGACGATCATCTTCATTTGTCGTTTACATGAAAAAAGAAAAATTCAATTTCAAAAATTCAATAGTTTTTGGAAATCTATCTGACGGACTAATTAGTTTTTTTTTTGTCAACTACCCTATTACAGTTGAACGATTTATCCCATTTATCTAATACCTGCTAGTATAACCTACCCCGAACATGTTCGTTCTTTAAAAATACAAAAAAACCGCATGCTTCCTCTTTCTTTCGATTCTTTCTCCCAGTTCCGCTTCCTATAATCTCTGACTATAAATTTAATCATGCTTCCGATATAATTACTCAGGTCTTAAGACTTCACTTCCTTTCTACAAGTTCCCCGAACAGATTTAGCAAGACCACTTTCAATTAATTGAAGGTCTGCCACTACGCGTTGCTAGATTGAGCGTGAATGCGAAAATTTCGCCATACTTATTAAGTATGGCGAAATTTTCGCGTTCAAGTGCGATCAAGTTTGTAGTACCTGTACAATGTACTAAACATGCACACATAAACAGCTTAGTACATAAAATTACCTTTTTTAGGGTTCCGTACCCAAAGGGTGAAACGGGACCCTATTACTAAGGCTCCATTGTCCGTCTGTCTGTCTGTCCCTCTGTCACTAGGCTGCATCTCATAAACCGTGATAGTTAGTTGAAATTTTCACAGATGATGTATTTCTGTTGCCGCTATAACAACAAATACAAAAAAAAAAGAATAAAATAAATATTTACGAGGGTTCCCATAAAACAAACGCGATTTTTTGCCGTTTATAGATATCTAATGGTACGGAACCCTTGGTGCGTGAGTCCAACTTGCACTTTGGCTCGCACCGGTTTTTTTGGATGTCAAATCATCAAATGACTTCTTCCGCTCTGGGCGGAGCAGAAATGAATATCAACTCTTACGGACTGAAACTCACTCGTGTTCCTCCGAATGCCCTTTGCATGCCAGGGCCGCAGTGACTCTTTCGTATAAATTCCGCAACCCTAGACATAAAATTACCTACAACATAGACAGAGCAGCTACTTCAATAGTGTTTTTGCTACCAAGATTCCTATCTTCATTGTAGCATGCCTGAGAAATGATGGAACAAGCTGCAGTGCTATTCTGTAAACAGCTCTTGAAAAAAAAACGTTACCGCACACTAGGTTTTTTTTTTCTGTGTTATGGTTTTGTTACACCAATGACAACCCCATATCATGTCCAGACATATACTGTCCATGCCAGGTTGTCTGGAAGAGATCGCGGAATGCGATAAGACCGCCAATTGTATTTGTTTTAGTTTTAAGTCTACTTTTTGTGTACAATAAAGTTGTATATAATAATAAATTGACTTACACAAACAGCAAGACCCGGAACAACTATCTATCTATCTATAGGAATGAATGATAAATATGTGAAGTGAGCTGCTCACTACACGCTCGCTTCATCTTAGTTTTCATGATTACATTGTAACAGATTAGGCATATTGATCTTTCAGTGAGACAGAATGAGATTATAGACCAACCTGGAAGACAAGACTTCTTCATTCAAGACCCCTTTGATCGAATTGGACAATATTTTACTTAAACTTAATGACGTCTTTAAATTAACCGACTGAATATCTCCCATCCAAAACTAACGTTCAGGTTGTTGGTAACATCTCTAATCGTCACTATCTCAACGGTCACCTAAAATATCTGAGACCAGAGTCATACATTCAGACCAATAAATCCAAAAGCAAAATCATCTTCAGAATAATACCAGCAATTTTGTATCCCAGACAGACAGACAGACATGCATTAAAACGAAATAATGAAGCATCATCTGGCAAGATGACACAACACATTGCCAATTGGGTCACGAGATGCGATGCTGCACATAATGCAAGTTCCCCGGTCATTAAGGGTAATATCCTAATAGAGATATCGACAGTGTGAAAGCAACTTTGAAAGCTGAAGATATAGTGTACTTTAGAGTAGCCAGTGTTCAACTGAGACGCTAATGTGTAAATCTTGCAGGTGCAAGTATATTTAGTGACTGGAAAGGCAAGAGTTTATGAACTAGCTTAAAAGGTTACTTCGTCAAACACGATCATTCCCGAACTCGTATATTATCGTCGCAGTGATTGGGTAGTTAAAACTTTACGATCTAATCATTTTAATAATCTTTCGGAATGGTCTCTCTAACTGAAGGAGACAGACAAGTTCCACCGTCGTCATTCTCTCTCTTAAGACGTCCATTGCTGGATCCTCCCGCTCCCCCAAAAATTGTCGTATCGACCGGAACTGTACCTGCCATACAGCTAATTTCCATCACTCACAAATTCGTCTTTCCATCTTTTGGCGATTTATTACCCACCTACGCGAATTATTTGGTATTATTGTATGAGTGTGTATTGTCCCACTGCAGGACAATTAGTCACTTTTCCCGATCTTCTGTGATTTTGGGCCCGTTCTCAAAAGAAATCAAATCAAATCAATGCATTTATTTCGATTAAACCCTTTACAGGCACTTTTGAATTGTCAAGGTCGAAAGAAGTAAAGCTATCTGCGCGATAAAGCGTAGATCTCTATGGAGAAGAACGTGCAAGAAACTCCACGGACACTCTTTTAAATCAATAAATTGTTACTAAGTTGTAGATACATTGTTGTTCTTGATGTAATTCCTATATGTGAGAACGATGATTTAAAAGAGTGTCCGTGGAGTTTCTTGCACGTTCTTCTCCATAGAGATCTACGCTTTGGAACGTGCAGATAGCTTCACCTCTTTCGACTTGACAATTCAAAAGTGCCTGTAAAGGGTTTATTTGAAATAAATGCTTTGAATCTTGAATCTGAATCTTGAATCTTGATGTAGAAAGACGTGTATGATACAGTTATCCATAGTGAAAGGAACAATTTAAAGTACAAATAATTAAAATAAAGTTCAGCTGATCCTACTATCTCTGTCCCTTACCTACGCGAATACTTCCTTCATTGATCAGTGAAAGTCCAGACAACTTCCAGACTGCTCGTAAAGCAGTACCTGCCACAGCTAGGTTAAGCCGGTTAAACCACATCATCGCTGACCATCAGGTGAGATAATGTTCAAAGGCGTGTCTATCAAAAGTAAAAAAAAAACTTACCATTCGCGTAATCCAAACGTAAACGCTAACGGTACAGGTTCATGCACACTAGTTATGAAGTTATTTAGATAACTACTTTATTCATTACGATACGCCACTATGATCCTTAGTTATTCCGGTCGTGTCGTTGACCTTACATGTTTTTTGTACAAGTTTTAAACTACAATGGGTGACGTCGTGTGATTTAAGACAGGCTTAGTCACCGAGACACCTCTTCCTCATTTATTCTTTACTGGATTCAACCAGCGTGTTCGCCCACGTAAAAGTCTGAAATAGTCCCATGGGAACATACTCCCGGGATCTCTATACCCGTTCAGCCCATAAGATGCGATTAGATGTATATTTGAGTATGGATAGCTCCAAATTCTGCAGTCCACTGCTGGACTTAGACCTATGGACCCAAGCTGCGCCACATAACCAGATTCTACGCTTTGGTATTCAGTCTGCTCCAGCCACCTTTTGATGCAACACAAACCATCGAAATACAGACATGGGAATTTGATTTATTCAGCCTGCCGCTGGTGTATATCAGAATACTGAATGGCCCACCTTCTAAACTTTGGAAGTTTATCCCTTCTTTCTCTCCAATCTGGCCTTTGGTTCTTTACAATATAAGAGCCACAGACCAGACCTAATGAGCTCGCTAGCTCATTCACCAAAGAGAAAGTAATTGATTGGCGAAAAAAAAATACCAGCTTTTGTTTTTTTGGTGAGTGAGATCGTACCCTCAATTTCTCGATATAGAAATCAATGGTTCAGGTCTCAATCAGTCTGCTTAGGCTTTTCAGAACTATTTCGAGGGGTTCCAGTCTACTTGGATGCAATAAATACCAATATTTTACACGAAACTACTGCCTAAGTTGACTACGATACGAAAACTATAGGCAAAACATTTTTGTGAGCCAGAACAAAACGTCTGTCTATACGAAAAACGTTTAAGGAATTATCAGGTTGAAGAATTATAACATGACATCAACCGTGACCGCAACCAGTGTCATGGATCACAGACAATGTAGAAAGCGAAGAGTTACGAAGACTGTGTTGTACCAGCTGCGAGCTGTAATACACGCTTTTGTATTGGTTACACGGTACATGCACGCGATGACGACTGGTAAGGTAAATACTGGGTTTATAAGTGGAGTGTTGTGGCTTTCGAAGTGAAAATATTTTTTATGCTTGTATATTTATTGAGATGCCTAGGAACGCATAATCAGCCTGTTAATGTTCCCACTGTTGGGACACAGGCCTCCTCTCTAGGAGAGGGAATGAGCCGTAATCCACCACGCGGGCCCATTGCGGGTTGGTGAATGTCACATGTCTTCGAATTTCGGTTCTAGGACATGCCAGTTTCCTCACGATAAGTTCCTAGGAACGCAATTGTGGTGAATCGTCAAAACTAGAGGCATTATCATGACGTGCCGATGCTTTTATATACCGTTGTCAAAGAAAAATAGTGTTATACGTATTTTTTTACTGCGCTTGACTTCAAAATAGTTGCGAAACGCTATGCAGGCGGATAGTCACTGAACATTTAAACACATAAAATGGGTAGCACAAAATTCATTTTGTAGGAATATCTCAAAATAAAACGACTGAAGACTTACACTGAACTTGAACTCTCTAACAAATGATATTGGAGGGAAAACGCCGCAATGATCGGTTCGTGAATCACAAGGTCAATTAATACTGTCTGGGCTATTTTAGCGTCTGAACATGACGACATTAGCACGAGACGAAGTGATGTGGGGATCCTCCATGTCCAAACCGTTTGATGTAATTTTTTGTTGCAATATGTTTGCCTTCAAGTAAATTCGATAATTCGGCTTCGATGCGACCTTCACACGGTTATCGGGTTGCCAAATTAATATTTGCTTGAAAATGTTCATGCAGACTCTGATTGGTTTCGGTTTTAACGCACGAAGTGTTCGTTTCAAAGACAAATGTAGGTCTTGAATAAATTTTATTGTTTTCTGAGTAATTAGTAATAATAATCATTATGGTAAGTAGGAAAGTACACTGTTTACCTTATTTAAACAGGTTAATGATTCCGAATTAATTTACACTTGTAGCCTTGGCGTATTTATTAATTTATTTATGTTACTTCTTTCTAAATGGTCTGTGGATGGGTGACCATCTTAACATTGCGAGTTTCCCCGTACCTCGGAAAGCACGTTAAGCCGTTGGTCCCGGCTGTCATTTGTAGATCTTTGGCAGTCGTTACAGATTGTCAGAAATCAAAAAATCTGACTCCAGTCTTGCCAAGCATTACCATGTTCCCCAGTTATTGGGTTGTAGAGTGAGAGAGTATTCAGCTGAATCCGGTATGACTGGAAGCCGCCAATATAGTTGGGAAAAGGCTAGGCAGATGATGACTTCTTTATAAATGATATTGTATTCGTCTTCGTCTTATGGGCAGCCAACATAGTTGCTACCGCAGATGGAACTTGGTAGAGGGTGGCACAAGAGCGAATTTTTCTTTTCGCATACAAAATGATAAACAAGCACATTTGTGCCTAACAAATAATATATATATTTGTATTTATATATTTTTAAATCTCTGCGTAATTACAATCGTATTTAACAACAAGCGTACCGGCAATGAAGCAATCGTTACAAACTGTCCTTATTTCACAAATTCAGCGACATGACGCCATTTGTAATTTATGCGAGTGTGACAAACGTTGAAAACCAAAATGGCGGAAAGTAATGTCCAAATGTCTTCAGGCTTTGTTTGATTCGAACAATACAGACCTTTGTTTTGTAATTACTTTATTTTCGGTCGCGTATGCAAAGTAACCAGTGATTCAGACTGAAAATCTGTTTTTAGACATGTTGAAATATTTTAGGCAATTAGTTACAGAAATGTTTTTTCTACTATTGATTGGTTCGCGTTTCCCCACGACCTCGCCTGAATGTGTTCGACGATAGAACATGCACCTAGAAATTACCTACTCACACTTGAAAGACCCATATTGTAGACTACATGCTGGAGCTGTCGGGAAAGACTCAGGCAGGGAGCTCTACTCCTGAAGTATACTCATCATCTGCCTAGCCTTTTCCCAACTATATTGGGGTCAGCTCCCAGTCAAGCCGGATTCAGCTGAATACCAGTATTCTACGTGAAGCGGCTGCCTACCAGACCTCCACAACCCATTAACTGGGGAACACGGTACATCTTGGTAAGACTGGTGTCAGATTTTCTGACTTCTGACAATCTGTAACGACTGCCAAAGATCTACAAATGACAGCCGGGACCAATGGCTTAACGTGCTTTCCGAGGCACGGAGACGTCTCGTTATGTTAAGATGGTCACCCATCCACAGACCAACCTCGGCAAGCATTGCTTAACCTAGACGATCGACCTACGGTACGGACCTAGACGATGCGGCTGTTATAATTTAGCCACGAGAGGTCACATTGACCTAAACAGGTATTCCCAGATTCAGGACGTTTTACACTGGTTGGGATCATGGGATGTGGGTGGAGCGGAACGGAGTGTCAGACTCTTACTGACTAAAACCCACCCGTGTTCCTCCTCTCCTCCGTTCCAGGGCCGCGGTGACTCTTTCGAACAAATTCCGCAACCCTACCAGCTGGAATGTCCTTGTCGAATCTTTTTGGCTCGTAAGATGCTAATTGGCATTTTTTATTGCGAATATTATCGGTAAATACTCTAAGCATGCTAACACATCTTTGTTTATATGTCTGGCCAGCAACAGACGACTGCAAAATATTTCAACGAGAAAAAATCGTGTCACCTTACAAGCGTCAAACTGCAGAAAAAAGTGTGACCAAAAAAAATACGTCTGCCGTTTTAATAGTAGCGACACAAGTCTCTTTTTTGAAGCTGTTGTTATCTTCCAAAATAACATAATACGTAAAATCCAACTTAAGTTGCGTAACATTTTAGTTCTTTGACTGTACACTGCCCGTGGAACGTGCCATATGACATTGAGTGACTCCGATCAGTTTCTCATATAACATTAAATGTTTATTTAATTTGTAAAAAGAACGCATGTCTTCAATACTATGATACCATAGTATAAAGAGGGGAAGTAGGTTATCTCCGGCCTAATTCGCGATATAATTGCCTACTGTCTTAGGGTTGTCACTTTAACACATCTCTGTATAACTAATTCAGTGATCATTAGTCAATAAAGTTCAACAATGGTTTGATTTTACAACTGTAAGTACCTACTTACCTACTTAGTTACTATACCTACAATACTGAGAAATCGGCATAACTAAACGTAAACAAAGCAATAGCGGCAAATCAATTGATAGATCAAAAGTACCTACCTAATAGCTTATGACTAATGACTAGCTTACCTTTCCTGTTCATTAGGTAATCTGAACAGAGATAATTCTGGAATCGATAAATTATTGAGACACCCAAACACAGCAATACGTTTTCCTGCGACTGTCAGACATTTTTTATTTATTTAGGGGTGACGCGCGAATCTCGTTCAGTGTTAGCCCCGACTGGCGCACTGAGAAATGGGTCGAGACTTGTTAAAGTGTGCGTGCGTCGACGCATAGATACTATGGCGCACACATACAAGCCACGCGCGGTGCGTTTGTATGAAGATAACCTACTTCCCCTGTTTATACTATGATGATACCTACCATATAATAAAGACTGTTCACTCGTCACGGTATTTCATACAAATTTGCAAGTCCTTAAGGTAGATAAAGACGAAACATCTAGTGACCCTATTAAGATATGTAACTTCTTTTCGACCTTTTTCCAGTCCGTTTACGAACCATCTAGTCTAACACCTGACTGGAGCCCAGACCCTGATGAATCTAATATCAATGATATACCTCTTTGTAGCTTACATTTTAGCATTCCGTTAATTTGCAAACAATTAAAGATGCTAGATTTAAATAAAGGGTCGGGACCAGATGGGATACCCCCCTGCTTTTTGAAATGGTCAGCGAATACATTATGCAAACCATTATTTAAGATTTTCAATCAATGTATTAGCCAAGGTTCGTTCCCCGCCGTCTGGAAGAAGGCTAATATAGTTCCTGTCTATAAAGGTGGTTCCAGACAAAACGTTGAGAATTATCGCCCTATTTCTCTGCTTTGTACACTGGCTAAACTATTCGAAAAGCTTGTGCACCACGAGATATATCAATTTATTCAACATTGTATAATTCCGGAGCAACATGGTTTTGTGAAACTAAAAAGTACTATTACCAACTTAATGATTTCTACTACCTACTTGTTTAATAATATGGATATCAGAGCCCAAACTGACACAATTTACACTGACTTTAAAAAAGCTTTTGATAGAGTTGACCATAAAATACTATTAAACAAAATTTCATTTAACGGCATCAAGGGTAATCTACTGCGCTGGTTTCAGTCTTACATTAGTAATCGTAGTCAAACTGTAGTAAGTAACGGGTACCACTCTAACACATTTACGGCAACATCTGGAGTGCCGCAGGGATCAATTTTGGGGCCTTTGTTGTTTATTATTTATATTAATGATATCGGTAAATGTTTTCAAAACAGTAAATTTTTGTTATACGCTGATGATCTAAAAATTTTTAAGAAAATCACATCAATTAATGATTGTTATCTTCTCCAGGACGATTTGAATAGATTATCTAATTACTGTACCAAAAATAAATTGAAATTAAGCATCAGCAAATGTAAATATATTAACTTTACCAAAAACAAAAAACTAATTAACTACAATTATTGTCTCTGCGATGAACTCCTTCTAAAAGAAACTCAAATTTGTGATCTGGGTGTGCTTTTGGATTGCAAACTTCACCTTAATTTACACATTGAAAAAATAATAGCCAAAGCTTTCCAAATGTACAATCTTGTTATGAGATCGTCATCAGATTTCAAACGCCCAGTCACATATCTGCATCTTTTCAACTTTTTATTACGACCACAAGTAGAGTATGCGTGTATGATATGGCACCCTTACTATGCAAAATATGACCAAGCTTTGGAAAGAATTCAGCGCAAATTTTTGAAAACAATGCAGTTTAAATGTCGCTTGGAGCGTATGTCGTATGAGGAGTCGTTGCAAAAATTCAATTTAATAACACTACATTCAAGGCGTTTGTTACTCCAAGCCATGATGCTCCGTGGACTGATACACAATAAGTTTGATTGCCCTGAACTTGTGAATAATATATTTTATATAGTGCCCAGAGCTGTAATAAGACGAGAGGCACGCGCTTACCCACTCTTTGCTACGACCACTAGTCGTACAAATGCGGGTGAGCGGGCGCCTCTCCACAGATTAGTCAAAATATACAACCAATATTTTGTTAAAATAGACATATTTGCGTTAGCTCATAATGTGTTTAAAAAAGAATTAGTTAAAACAGTTAAAACACTTAAAACCTAATAATAATTTAATATAATAATAAACTTAGCCCTACCTTTCATCCATACTGTATGTAAGTGAATATTATTTTTAGTAATATGTGGAAACGTTGTTGATTGTACATTAACCTACTTTATTGTATACTTAGATTTAAGACAAAATGTACAATTGTTTGTTTTCCCTAATAAAATAAAAAAAAAAAAAAAAGTCCTTCAATCGCGTCGTACAGCTCGAATGATAAGGACTTGCAATTTTGTATGAAATACCGTGACGCTCACCTAAAAGCACTTTCGATGATATTTTTATGTGAGTTCTGCATTATTCATCCTTTATTCTGTGTATCGTGTAATCGTAAAGTTTAATTTATTTTAATGTATAATTCAATTTAATTTAATTAAATGTTTAATTTAATGCACTTTTCGCTGTTTTGATAATGTTATTTATGTTCTTTTTAATTATTTTTGTTAACAAATGTAAAAAAATGCTATATGTATTTGTTCATCCAGCGGCATTTATTGCCGATATTCTTTTTAGTAAATATGTGGATAATGTAGTGGGCTACAATACTGTAAACGATCGTTTGAATCGTCACTTTTTTTTTTTTTTTTTTTTGTTAATATGTGTATTGTAGCTGTTTATTGCCCAAACAATAAAAAAGTGTTATTTCAAAAATAATCTTTTATCAAACATAGTCGGTAGCTTTAAATTCTCACCCCCGATTCTGGTTACGCTCACCTTCGTACAATAAACTGACCTGTCATGTTTTAACCGAGATCCGAAAAGGACTAGGCTCTCGTTTCGTTTGTTATTTTCTATTTGCTAGAATCCAGACTGGGTTTGGTTTGCGAAGGCGCGTAACGGAACTCTTTATGGATGGAACATCATCAAATGACTTCTATGCCCTTTGCGTTCCAATGCCGCGGTGAATCTCAAACAAATTCCGCAGCCTTAGCAGAACGGAACTTCTTAACGGTAAACAGCGCGAATGTGTATATTTACTAATTAAGAGTAAAATCCTAAAGGTACCTTACCACAGTATTTGCTTACTATTATTAAGTTATAATTTTTGGGGGGTACCAGCACTAAAAAGTAAACAATTCGAAGTCAAAACGTTTATTGCATTTACGAATTAAGTGTTCAATGTTGGTCTTATATTGCGTTAGTACAAGACTTATGCTTTAAAAACGTTTTTATTGTAAATATTTTTTTTTCAAAGAACACACTCCTACAAAATATTTTTTATTTTTTAAGTCGGTGTCAAAAAACGAACAACAGGACACGAGAAACACCGACAGTGGTTGTGTTTTCATAAACAAGTTTATTTTATTAGTATTTTCTAATGGGTACAATAAAGAATTAGAATAAGTCGTTGTTTTGTGGGTCACCGATTGGCCGGTAATTAACACTATGACCTAATTGATGTGCGTGTTTACCTCTCCGCTAAATCACGATTTTAGTTTAAACTAGCTGTCCGCACAACTTCGTTTTCATGACTGCTCCGCTCCTATTGGTCTTAGCGTGATGATATATAGCCTTCGTCGGACCAGTAGTTCCTGAGATTAGCGCGTTCAAACAAACAAACTCTTCAGCTTTATAATATTAGTATAGATTAAGTGATATAATTATCAACAAAAACACTTTTCTTGGCACGTTACCTTAGAGGACGAGAAAAAACTCGAGCTAATTCTAAATACATGGATTTTTAAATGCGCATTATCTTAAGCCAAATTATCTGATTAAAACGTAGACAGATAGAGTTGTTTACTTTGACTAGGAAACGTTTGTTTAAATAAAGTATGAATGCTAATGTGTCTTTATCCGCGAACACAAGCAGCGTTTTAAACAATACGAACCATGGGTATGAATTGTTAAAACACCGGTTTGTAGATTATTATTTAAATCATAAATTTTCTATAAGTCGCAACTTATAGAAAATTTATGAATTGAAGAATCGATCATTTGATGTTAGAAAATGCCTTTTTTTAGAATCATCAATGACTTCTTCCGCTCTGGGCGGGTTGGAAGTGAGTGTCCAAGGTATGGCAACTTGGAACAAAACTAAAATTCCATTTTTTTTTGTTTAGAACAGCGCCATCTATCAACCGGTGAAGGGAAACAAATTACGGTGTTGCTACAGTTAAATATATAATCTTACTAGCAGCGCCCCCCGGTTTCACCCGCGTTGTTCCCGTTCCCGTGGCAATACGGGGATAAAATATAGCCTACTAGCGACCCGCCCCGGCTTCGCACGGGTGCAATATAGGTAGATGCGAATGTTTTCTCAATCGACTTTGATATTGCGTCCTAAAGTCTGGATTATTTTTAAGCGTCTGCACTTTATACTAAAATAAGTCGTTCAAAAAAATACAGTTGTGTTTCTGAATGACGATAATACCTAATGCCTGGAAAACGTATGGTGGTAACACATATAGAAAACAGGTTATAAGTTTATACTTACAACCTGTTTTCTATATCACCACCCAAATGCATTCATTTATATGAATGCCCAAAATAAATACTGTTAACAAACGATTCAGGTTTCGAGTAGCATTTAAATGTATTCATTCACGTCAGGTTTTGTATATAGTCTAGGTAAGCGTTCAACCTCGTTCTCACCTAATGTTTATACACTGAAAAATAGGCCTATCTATTTAACCTGTTCGCTGTCTTAAAACATTCAATTCTTCAATATACAGTTATAATAGGGATGTTTCCTGAGTAAAAAATATATGATTATGTTTAGTCCGTCAGTTAGATTATAGAAAAATATTGGACACGTATTTTTTCCTTTATCAAATCTATAAAAACTAACGAAGATACAAAGCATCAAAGATCAGGAGTGGGAGCGTGTGACGTCACGGCTCGCTAAAAATTGTAGCGAGTAGTGACGTCATACGAGTTTTCAACGCACTGTATCGTCTTCATTTTTTGTTTACGTGAAAAAAGAAAAAATACGTGTCCAATATTTTTTGGAAATCTATCCGACGGACTAATTAGATTTTTTTAGTCAACTACCCTATTACATCGAAGGGAAGGAAAAAATACGTCATACTAAGTAGACGTCATAAAAAGCGTAATCTTAGGAACTCCCATCTTTGTTAGGTATTTTTTGTAATACGAGTAAGTAGAGACACAAGAAATTTTATATTGATAGTCGTAGATCAATCAAAACAAAGTGAGAAACAAAATCAGCATCATGTCCCCAATTATGTTTGGTTATAGTGATCAAACATAATATCGAATTCATTGTATCCACACTTTTTTTAAAGAATTTAATATGAAAACCAAAATGAGCTCGGTTTTACTTCGTATTAAGCAGTTGGTCAATATAAGCAGCGTCATAATAAACGGATTTCACTGTAGTCTTAAGATTAAACCAGAAGATACCCGAGTCTTAGATTTTTTTTATTTCAGACAATAATGTAAGATTTTTGTTTATTATATGTAACTAACTATATACAAACTAAAATCCAAACTCATCATCATCTGCCCAGCCTTTTCCCAACTATATTGGGGTCGGCTCCCAGTCAAGCCAGATTCAGCTGAATACCAGTATTTTACGTGAAGCGGCTGCCTACCAGACCTCCACAACCCATTAACTGGGGAACACGGTACTCCTTGGCAAGACTGGTGTAAGATTTTCTGGTTTCTGACAATCCGTAACGACTGCCAAAGGTCTCCAAATGACAGCCGGGACCAACAGCTTAACATGTTTTCCGAGGCACGGGGAAGTCTCGCCATTTTAAGATGGTCACCCATCCACATACCAACCTCGGCAAGCGTTGTTAACCTTGAAGATCGACCCGTGCGGCTGTTATAATTTAGCTCCAAGCTAAAATACTATAAAACAAACTAAAATCCTCTTAACTACAATATTGCATCAAAAAATTCTTCCGCATCGCTGTCGACTGGAAATGAACCCAAAAGACTGGCGGCATTGTCACCTTGTATAGCAATGCTTATCCTCTGTCTGAAGTAAAAGCCAGCCCTTGAGTCACGCGATGTGTCAACTAAACGTGTAGGAGGTTCTTTAAATAACGCATGAGCTGTACTTTGGCGAATGTGTCCATGAACTCCACGACCTCATCCCACCGGCCCCCTTCTACCATAGGACATCTAGACGCACTGTAACCATCCCTACCTTGTTGCTATTCCATCAATTCGCACCAAGCGTTTCCAATCGTCTTTTGTAATGCGCACAGCAAAGGAGTGGAACTCTCTGCCTGCGTCTGTGTTTCCGAACGCATTCAACCCTGATCTCTTCAAAGTGAGAGTGAACATGCTTCTTCTGGGTAAGCTCATTCCATAGTCGACTTTGACTCTGTCACCTACGAACTAAACTAAAAAAAAAATTAGCATCTCGGACCCCACGGTCCAAGAGTTTCAACCCCAAACGGCTCAAAGATATTATTGCTGACTAGCTTATTATATTTCCGCCGGTTCTCAGCAGCCGAGTATCGACACAAGTAGTGTCTCATAAATAGTTAAATATATCATTTTAGATTTGTCTGTTCAAGTATAACAGCGGTAGATGTCACCTCTAGTGTCTATATTATATTATTTGGTTTCTATTTTGATTTTGTCCTGTTCTTGTTTTTTTTTTTTTGTGTAGCCAGTACTGTTTTGTTTACTCCATATCTGCCAGTCTGTTTTTTTTTTTTATAATCGAAGACCTGTAATTGGCTGTCAGTCTCATTTACTATTTTTTTACTCTGTTTTGTTTCGTTGTAAGTCTTCAATAGTTCGTAAATAAATAAATAAACACTTGCCTTACCGGTAGACCTATTTAATAGGCGGCAAACATATTGCTATTAATCTAAGGTATATAATATATACTATTTATATACTAGTATAAATAATAACTCCAGCAGACAGATTTTTATGTATGGGAAATCATCAAATGACTTCTTCCGCTCTGAGCTGAGTGCAAAGCGGATTGCACTCAGCTCAGAGCGAGAATCTTACTGACTAAAACCCATCCGTATTCCTCCTGATGCCCTTTGCGCTCCAGGGCCGTGGTGACTCATTGGGACAAATTCCGTAACCCTAGCAGGCACTGACTGCAACGTATATTCAACTATGTAGATATCTAGTTATCTACTTTTTTTACCGTCGTCTGTAAGTCATGCACGGTGTGAAAGAAATAAAGAAAAAATATTGATTTATGACTCACACAAAACAAAAAAAAAAAAGCTCATTATTAATTTTACACTGTGCGAGGACAAAAAGGTCTCTATCTGAGCATATGCTTTTTTTATTTTTTTTTTTGTTTTTTTTTTTTTTGGATGGGAAATCATCAAATGACTTCTCCCGCTCTGGGCGGAGCGGAAATCTGAGCATATGCTGCGATATTAAAAAAAAAAGAATAGTAAATACCACAGCGCTGGTGTTCTGATAGGGCCTGTGATGCCACGGATACACTCACGGAACACATACCTACTAACATGTACACCTACAAATATATAAATACAAATCAAATAAATGGATATAAAATAATTTATATATGAAATAAATAAAAATTAATAATAAAATATACACATACAACAAAACAATAAATTAACATCGAACAACGCTTGTGCTAACTGGAACACGGTGGGTGTCTGACGCCCAACAAATGCTGAGATAGTATCCCTTTCGATAGGTGCTTTCTGTGCTCAGTGCAATTTTACTGATGTACTATTCTCCTCTATTACTATGCGTTTTTTGCTGTTATGGTATGTCGCATGCAGAAGACATCTAAAGAATTATATTGGCAAAATAAAAATATGAGTACGTAATTTCATCATATTGGTATAACGTCTGCAATCTGACTTCCAATACTACTACCAAAATGAAATGTTTGTGGCGAGTCTATAATATGCGCCTGGTCTTAAATATTCCGTTGCTACAGCTGACCTGTATTTTGTTATTATAGCAACTTTATTGCAAACACGTGATTCGTTTGTGCAACTTTTAATCGCCTTCACTGCTCAAACGTGACTGTCTGAATTCATTAAACTTCATAATGAGTCATGGTAAGTCAACCGTTTTGTAGTCGCTGAGAATAAAAAGCTGTTTATAATGTTAATATACTTATGAGTATGTTGAACTGTTTTTTGTATGGATTTTGAAGGTTGAAATTACTGATATAACTGTGCCACCCAATTAAATTCCTCAGGTGACGTGTACATTTTTAACCATGCAAGTGGCATTACATTGCGGGCTACCCAGGCATACTGTGATCTGCCGCTGCATCGCGTCCCGCAATGTAAATAAACTTGCATACAAATCGCTGCTGGTAGAAACGCAGCCTTAAGTAACGGCTTAAAAACGAAATATCGTAAAATAAATAACGCATTATCTTAGGATTTTATCATGCAGTTGAATCAGAAAACTTAACTATGCGGTTTGATCTTTGTGTCTCCGAATTAGCACAAACGCCACAGATTTATTGGGGTTCCAACTATATGCATTGGGGTCGGCTTCCAGTCAAACTTGATTCAGTGGAATACCAGTATTTTACGTAGATAGGCTGCCTATCGCACCTAAACAACCCAGTAACTGGGTAATACGGTTCTCCCTGGCAAGACTGATGTCAGATTTTCGGGCTTCCGACAATCCATAACGACTGCTTAAGTTGGCAGCCGGCACCAACGGCTTAACGCGTTTTCCGAAACACAGATGAGTCGGTATGTTGAGATGGTCACCTATCCACAGACTGACCGCGGC
This sequence comes from Hecatera dysodea, assembly GCA_905332915.2. NCBI lineage: Eukaryota > Metazoa > Arthropoda > Insecta > Lepidoptera > Noctuidae > Hecatera > Hecatera dysodea. Next base: position 17,134,417 of record HG995305.1, read on the forward strand.
AAGCGATGCTTAATGATAAAGGATTTATTTTTGTAAGTAGGTTGTAAAAACATTTCTACACGTCAATCTTTTTTGGCCGTTATAAAAACTAGATGAGGCCGGTGTTTCCTAGCTGACTACCCTGAGAAGAAACACCGAAACAAACTCAGAGGTCAAGGTCTCTTTTGAAGTCCATACAATTGTACTGGTATATGAGGACCATGTAGGTTGGTGTCTGAAGTGATCTTTTGAGGAAAGTACCACACAGATTTGAGTGGACCTGTCCAAACAGTGCAAGCATTTGTCAGTTATCGTGTAGCTCAAACTTAGAACTTTAAGGAGCTCAACGATTTGAAGTACCTACTTACCTTGAAGATCTATTCTCGCGGCTATTCTTATTTAGCCAGAAGCTAAATAACGTGTTGGAGTTTCGAGCACTCCGGCCTGGTTCGAAGGAAACCGGCTTCATCTAGCTTAAAATGTATTATTAACCTACTTACAAAATAAATATCATTTAACAGCATCTCAATACGAAATAGTCGCATCATCGCAGCGTCGCAAAATCGCATACTTTTCACATGATGTGTGCAATGTGCGCCCACTCTTATGTTGATGGTCTGGGAGTGACCATGTTGAGTTCGTTCACCCCATACCGCATGTTTACTGTTCTCGCTGCTGAATCGTTTATTGTTTCCTGGTACTTTTATTCATTGAGGCTCTTAAATGCGATGTTTTTAATTAATATCTATACGAATATTTTAAAGACGAAAGATTTTTTTGTTTGTACCGAATAAGCTCCGAAATTCCTGGACCGATTGTAACCATTTTTTCACCAATGGAAAGTTACATTATCAGCAAGTTGCATATTTTATCCCCGTATTCCCAACAGAACAGGAACAATTCGGATAAAACCACGAGGCGCTGCTATGTTTGATAAAGTGATAAATGTTTCGACAATCAATCCTGTAATAAATTAAATGCACCATACGACAAATTTTGAAGATACAATGAGCATTCCCAGACAACCCCTATTCTCGCACATGCCTTCAATAAATTGTTTCTTTCAGGAATTTACAACTCAAAATTTGCTATTTGCGATGGTCAAATAGAGAGAAACATACATTTCTTTGCCCAAAATACCCCTAGAAACATTGTTCTGAAGACCCATTCCAGTGCCAATTAAAAAAAAAAAAAACAAAACGCAATATCATGTCAGCGTCAATCTAAGTCAAAAACTTGCGTAAATATTTAGGAAATTTAGATGCATTTTGGTAGAATTCAATGCGAACGCGAATACTCCTTAAAAATACGAGGTTTGTGCCTCTGATCCACATTTGACCTATGTCAATGTGTCACTTCTCAAAACTCTACAGTTGAATGAACTAGCTTACGCTTTCCACTCATTAAATCGGTGACCGTGATCGCAAAGTAAGCAATGCAAATAACTTGCTAAACTTGCTGTATTCGCATTCTCTCGATAAAAACGGCACCCTACTTATTTGGCACTTTTTCTGTAAACTGTACTTCGATGATTTGAGGGCTATGTACAGTCAGAGAATTATAGTCTTGTGCAGACTAAATGTTTTTTTTTTTAAATCAACAAAAGTCTGTAGTTGTGGTTAGATTTTTGAAATATGATAATCAGTACCTAAGATTTGTGACAAAATAAATAAAATTGGTGGAAAATACAGTTGTTGTTCTATCCTCGTCACGCAAAGCGTCGTTTGTGTTGAATAGTCAAAGCATTTATTTCAAATAAACCCTTTACAGCCACTTTTGAATTGTCAAATCGAAAGAGTTATCTGCACGTTGCACGCTGCTAGAGTTGCGGAATTGTCATTGCGGCTCTGGAACGTACAGGGCACAGAAGGATCACGGATGGGTTTTAGTCAGTAAGATTCTGACACTCCCTTCCACTCTTATGCTATCTGCACGTTCCAAAGCGTAGATCTCTATGGAGAAGAACGTGCAAGAAACTCCACGGACACTCTTTTAAATTATGTTCTGTATTAAATAACTTTGGTTACATCCTTGGCGCTTCTATAATAATAATAATAGCAGTACAAATTTACTATGACGTGACGTCACACGAAGTTAGTGCTGTCTGTTTGTATTTAAGACACACACAACTCCGATTTTTTTTGGGATTTGAATCATTATTTTTACTGCATCTTGTCGTTTGTCTAGGTTTTGAGGAATGCAATAAAAAACTGGTAAAATAAAGTATACAGTTGAATGTCAACTGCTCTAAGTTTACATTCACGTCGCTAAAGACATTTTTAAAACATACCCTAACCGTCGCGAGTGCCTACACACACATCAATTGTGACACACTCTGTGTAAATATGCCAAGTAGCTTTCTTGTGTAATATTTGTCTACTACAATTATTTACAAACCCTAGGTCGCCTCTTGCTACGCCCACGAAATAGTCCTATTTTTATACCGAACTGTCGACCAATTGTCGTAATATGTACGCAGATACGCGTGTACTGTATACTAGCTTTTGTCCAAGGCTTCGCTAGCGTTGAAGTTTTTTATATAGCATAATCAGCCTTTTAATGTTCCCACTGCTGGGACACAGGCCTCCTCTCTAGGGGAGGGAATGGGCCGTAATCCACCACGCGGGCCCAGCGCGGGTTGGCGAATGTCACATGTCTTCTAATTTTTGGTTTTAGCACATGCCGGTTTCCTCACGATGTTTTCCTTCACCTTTTTGAATAAATTTTTGTGAAAGAAAAAACCTAGCTCAGGGTTTCCATCGTAGGCGCGGGCCTGCGGACGGCGAGCTATGGGTGGCTTGTCGTCCGAGAGCAACCAGGCCCGGGTCGACGGCGCGTCATGTTCCACGCGCGCCTCAAAGAGCTTTCAGCAACGAAGACGGGGCCCCATAGGGTCAGTGCCTGCCAGGGTTGCGGAATTTGTTCGAAAGAGTCACCGCGGCCCTGGAACGTAAAGGGCACTAGAAAGATCACGGGTGGGTTTTAGTCAGTAAGAGTCTGACACTCCCTTCCGCTCCGCCCAGAGCGGGAGAAGTCATTTGATGATGTCCCATCCAGAAAAAAAAAGGAGGGGTTACCAAACTGTGCGTCACGACTCCCTGGGCTGATGCAGTGCTTTCCGTGAGACGTCACAAACCACCACGGCACCAAAATGCATGCAAAATCCGTTAAAAATCCGATTTGAAGCCCAGTTTGCAATGAATTGATTTTTGTCGTATACTTATCAACAACACATTGTTATAAATATATTTCAGTAAATCTTAGTCTGGAACCTACTGGTTTTCCCAAACGAAACTACACACTGTTATCTTCTTTTTTAAAAAGGGCGTCGCAAAAAAAAGTATTGGGAGTCGCAGTATAAATAAGATTGAGAACCCCTCTTTCTGGATGGAAAATCATCAAATGACTTCTCCCGCTCTGGGCAGAGTGGGAGATGTTACTAATTAAAACACACCCGTGTTCCTCCTAATGCGTTATAGCCTAGGTCGAGAACCCCTGACCTATAACTGTCTTGTTTATTTCTGTGTATCTGAATTCTTCAAAACCGGTTCAGCTATAAAAGCTTGAAAGCGTAACAAACAAACCGATAGATAAATTAATTTATGGACATATATAATTAGACTCTCATGAATGTATAAATGTTTGTTCACTAAATAGCAAAACATAGAGAAAAGAAACTATAATATAGTAATCTATACTAATATTATAAAGCTGAAGAGTTTGTTTATTTGTTTGTTTGTTTGAACGCGCTAATCTCAGGAACTACTGGTTCGAATTGAAAAATTATTTTTGGGTTGAATAGACCATTTATCGAGGAAGGCTTTTTAGGCTATATATCATCACGCTTAAGCTAATAGTAGCGGAGCAGCGATAAAGAATGTTTTAAAATCAGGGATTCCACGGGGACGAAGTCGCGGGCAGCAGCTGGTTGTAATATATTGCACATTCTTGTAACCTATGTTTACAAATAAGTAAAGATATTTATAATTGATTGATTTTACAATATAAGCGAGGATTCGACAACAATTACGTTGATTTCAACTTCTAAAAAAAGAAACTTCTTTAGAAATACTAAAATTTGAAAGTCGTCGAATACAGCTTTTTAATCCGAAATTGGTTAAAAAATGCAGCAACCTGACCTTCAAAAATATATCGAAATACATGTATACTAAAGCAGTTATTGCATTAATGCATTTACAACTAAGTTACAACATTTGTTGTTTACACTCTCTTACATTTATTTTCATACTATTATCAAGATTAAGTGTAAGGACACCTACTCGCCCTCAGTATTATTGTTCATTCATTAATTTCTGAAAATTAAATTAAAACTAAGTAATCAAAACCGTACCACGAGGAATATAAGTAGACCGGTATTTAAATGTCAGTGCAGACTTGTTCATTCCATCGTCAATTTTGTGTCTGTCACCTCTGACCTAGACTAGAGTCAAGAGCAAACGCACCTCAAATTATAAAAAAAAACAATCAGGTCCTGGTGTAGCGCCCGTGTACCAAAAGGTGCAGGGTAGGAAGACCTCTAGGGTTGCGGAATTTGTTCGAAAGAGTCACCGCGGCCGTGGAACGCAAAGGGCACAAGAAGGATCACGGGTGGGTTTTAGTCAGTAAGAGTCTGACACTCTCCCGCTCCGCCCAGAGCGGGAAGGAAGTCATTTGATGATTTCCCATAAAAAAAGGGTAGGAGTATCTCCCACTAGGTTTACCGATGACCCGATGACCTGGTGGCGGTCGCGGAAGTCAGCTTGATGCGAAAAGCACAGCAGCCCTGTTATGACGTCTTAAATTCATCATGATTTCTGTGTCAGCGAGAGACGGAGTTACACAAGACGAATAGCACTATCTCTTTCCCTCACACGAATCATGATAGCATTGGCACTTCGTAATACGGCCACAGGACCCTCGATAAGGCGAATTTTGCGGGAAACCTATTTCTAGAAAGGGGCCATCCATAAATTATGTCACACGAATTTCATGATTTTGACCCGCCTTGTCACAGCTGGTCACATTTGTGAGACCCCCCTCCCTAGTGTGGCGTCACATATTTTAGAACTAGCAGCGCCTCGCGGTTTCACCCGCGTAGTTCCCGTTCCCGTGGGAATATGGAGATAAAATATAGCCTATAGCCTTCCTCGATAAATGGGCTATCTAACAGTGAAAGTTTTTTTCAAATCGGACCAGTAGTTCCTGAGATTAGCGCGTTCAAACAAACAAACAACCAAACAAACAAACAAACTCTTCAGCTTTATAATATTAGTATAGATTTTATTCGTGTTTTACTAAACACTTAGATTTAAATAGATTTTGAAATGTGACGTCACGAAGTTTAGGACCCGTCCCACTTCCTTGTCACACAATGTCACACTTTGCCGACCCCCTCCCTCCCAACGTGAGGAATAATTTATAGATGGCCCTAAATCAACTTCTTCCCTGAAATAATGTATCTCTATAATCAATTCACAAACTAGTCTTCAAAATATTATCATTTGACTACTTATTAGCCCAGCTGTTTTGAAGAGCTGCCAACACAGACATACAGACGGTAAACTAATGTGCTATTTTGTCACTGGTGATTATTGCGCGAATATTTTTAACACGGCTGTTTGTCATTTCGAGACTGAGTGCGCAATATTTGGAATGGTAGCAATAGGCTTTAGTATGAATAATGTCCTTGTGTGAAGAAGAGCCAACTTCAGCAGAACTTTGTGTTTTTGTGCGTCTTTGCAATAATGATAACTGTCCTTAAATTATCAACATCATATTCCTATTTTTCTCCCATTTTTTAAGGATCTGTTGAGTGCAGCATATTATTATGTTTATTTATTTATTTCAACTTTATGTACAATAGTGGTACATGGGCGGACTTAATGCAACAAGGCATTCTCTACCAGTCAACCTTTGGATTAAAAAGACAACACTGTGGTAGGTGTACAACAAATAAATAAAATACAACATATATTGAGTGGGAAAGAAAGGAAAGTTATGTTCTATGTATTTCAAACATTCACCGTCATTTTACATCCATTCATCGTTTGATAGTTCTGCTCAGACTCGGAGGGCCGGTTTCCAAATTGGGTATTTAGTATTAAGAACTCCAATCCCTACTTTAATGCCAAAGCTTGGTTTTCATTTGGAGGTAGCGTTTGAAAAATATTTAATTCATATTCTTGCGGGAGTTGAGAACCATAATTAAAACTTTCCTAAAGATTTCAATTGCTCCGCTTTCACAAACCCATTCTGCGACAAAAACATGCAAACAATAAAAAAAAATTACTAACCGACCTCCGGCTTCCGAAATTAAAATAACTTTAATTTCGGAAGTCGGTGTTCAAAAAACGAAAAAGCAATCACAAACACCGAGTTCCGAAATTAACGTTATTTTATAGTTTTTGTTTTTTTTTTGAGTCGGTTGATTTTTTTTTAAACTACCCTATTTTTTCATTTTACATCGACAAGAGCGAATGAGAACGTCATCAATGTAAACTAAGCCACGCATTATTATTTATTACAACTCAAATACTAGTCGTCAGATCTCAATCAAATTTAAATGGGGCCACACGACAAGCACCAGCCTACGAATATAAAAAGAATCATCAAAATCGGTCCACCCAGTACAAAGTTATGAGGTAACACACACAAAGAAACATACATTCGAATTGAGAACCTCCTCCTTTTTTGGAAGTCGGTTGAAAAATGTATGCTAAACACAGTTAAAAAAAAACTCGATAACCAGCCAAATGTTTTAGCATACGCAACAGTCTTCTGCTAGGTTGCGTAGGCGACGGTCGAAGCCGTGTGTCGAAAGTCGCGTTCAATGTCAGGTGCGAATGCTAGTCGACCGGTCGAATTAGCATCTCTCCAATAGGTCATACACGTGACATTTTTAACTGTGGTCGTGGCGATTCTAGTAGGTGGTATTATCGAGGCATCTATATTTAGGTGCACAGTATGTTCCGTGTTTGTCTGGCTGAGTCGAAGTTGATATAAACCTTAAAAGTGTGTGTTTTACTGCTTTGTGACCAAAATCTTTACTCGTCTTTCGAGAAGAATGTTTTGGCTTACCAAATGGCATTGATTTAAAATGGCAGATGTATATTGCAGAATGGATTAGTAAAAATTACAAAATGCTTGTTTATTTATAAGTTCAGCTGTAGAAACTGAGCAGTAAACTAAAAAGAAATGATTCTATAATTTTATTTATTTATTTAAAACTGTATGCACTAGTAAAAAAACTGTACAAAAAAAAAACAACAAACGGGCTTAATGCCGTAGGCATTTTCTACCAGTTGACCTTGGGGTAGTGCAGAGACAACATGGCAGGTGCAACTTAAAAGAAAGATAAAAGGAGAGGGAAAAAATACAATCATAAATACTCGAATACATACATACAAACATAGAGACATACAAATAAAATTAACAAAGGCGTTCCGAAAAACGAATCCAACGAATCAACGCTGTGATGGTGTGTGACGTGTGTAAATATTAAGCAGTAAAATGACTGAATTGGCGGTTAACAAATTGGAATTAGTCCGTAAGAAATCCTAATTATATCGATAGTAAATTTCAACATTCTTACCTCATTTTAGCCTCGGGGACGAAGCTATCTATGTATGTATGCATGGTTTAAAGTAACCTTACATGAATGGCATGACGGGAGTTAAGTTCGATCGCTTCGCTCGATCAATCTAGCTACCATTCGAACCGAACCTATCCATTTCGAGGTCCCCTAAAACCCCCTTTTTTTGGATGAGAATTCATCAAATGACTTCTCCCGCTGTGGGCGGAGCGGAAGGGAGTGTCAGACTCTTATTGACTAAAACCCACCCGTGATCCTTTTAGTGCCCTTTGCATTTCAGGGCCGCGGTGACTCTTTCGAACAAATTACGCAGCCCTAGCAGGACTGACCCTATGGGGCCCCGTCTTCTTTGCTGACAGCTCTTTAAGGCGCGCGTGGAACACGACACGCCGTCGACTTGGGCCTGGTTGCTATCGGACGGCGAACCACCCATATCTCGCCATCCGCAGGCCCGCGCAACTAGGCACGTCATTAAACTGCCCATTCTTACTGCTTCATTCAAACTACACATCATTGTTTATTCATTTATTACAATTATTACACAACTTGAATAATTTTTGAACCTGATTTGTGAGATGAAATGACCGCTACATTTTTTGTGACGATGTTTTTTCTGCTTGGGTAATTTAATTTTTACTGCACATTTAATTTTATCATCTGAATGATATCATAACTATACCGAACGCAAATAAATGTGCAATAACGGTCATTGACCCACCTACATTTATTGACAACCTTAATTCTTAAAACAGAAATAATGAATAATGCTATATTGAATCGACATCCATCGTGATCCTTTATATTTACTAGTGATGGAAAACAATTCATTTTTTTTTGTCCATATACCTACGAAGAGATATCAAGGAAAGGGCAATGACCTTTATTGCACATTTATCTTGCGTTCGGTATAGTGTTTAAATAACAGTTGTATACGATGATTATTTTACCAAATCTGTCTAACCTTTTCCTATGTTGGGGTCGGCTTACGGTTCAACCGGATGCAACTGAAGTACTAATATCTACACTAATATTATGAAGAGGATTTTTGTATGTATATAAAATTATTTCACCATTAGAATGCTACATTATTCCTGAGTAACATAGGCTATATTAAAATAATAAACGTCCACTCTTGCGAAGCTGGAACAGGCCTATATACGGGATGGGATATAGGTAATTCAACAACCCAGTAGATAATAAAGATTTTACAAAAAACACGACCAGTACCTACGTAATTTTTGCTAACACCCTAATACTTAGTAGATTGACCTTTTTGCTTTTCAACATTGGTAGGTAAATGGCAAGCAAGTTGTTGTGAAACTAGTCAATATGCATAAAATTTAGGCATTTACTGCCAAATACGAAATAGCGGAAATTGTAAGCTTTTAAAATTATTTAAAGGCCGCACGGATCGATCTTCAAGGTTAAGCAACGCTTGCCGAGGTGGGTTTACGGATGGCCATTAGTCTCGGCTGTCATTTGTAGATCTTAGGCAGGTTACGGATTGTCAGAAGCCAGTAAATCTGACTCCAGTCTTGCCAAGAAATACCGTGTACCGAGAAGTACCGAGTTCATGGGTTGAGGAGGTCTGATAACAGTATTTTACGTGGAGCGGTTGCACTCCACGTAAAATACTGTTATTGCCTTCGATCAGGTTATTGCAGCTGAATATTGTTTGAAAGGAAGCCGGCCCAAATATAGTTGCGAAAATTTTACGGGATTGCTGAAATCGCATGCTTGTTTGTTATTTACACCCCTTTATACCACGAACGCTGTGTTAGGTACGATAATTTGGGGGGTACCACTAAAAAGTTAAAAAATATGTAGTCGGTGTTCAAAAAACGAAGTGAAACGTGTTCCGAAATTAAAGTTATTTTATATTGTTTGTATATTTTGTTTAGAAGTCGGTTGTATTTTTTGTAAAAAGTTTTTGAACTGATATTGTCTTTTTCCAGGTGTAAACTGCTGCGTGTCCTCGACAGTGCGGTACTGGCACGCCAGCTGGTGGGGCGCTCCGGTGCGGGAGTTGCATAGGACGCTGTGGGGCTCTCTTGCGGAGATCCTCGCCTCCAATAACTTCAACTTCACAAAGTAAGTCGTACTCTTTGTTATAATGACAAAATCTTCGATCATTTTTCACGCAGAACAGATAAAAGAGGTCTTTAAAAACTAGATTTGAAACTATGGCCGGTGCTGTTACCACTTAGGATCTCTTCACATTGTGGTACGATTCCCGAGGGTAAGGTGCGAGATGCAACTTACGAAGTTTTAATTAAATAAAAGGGAAGTCCACAACAACTTATATCGATTCATTTGCGCGTCTCTGGTTCCGCTACTGCAGTCGCTACTTTTGGTCTTTGGAGGTATGCGGAACAGAGAGTAAAGTCCCGCAAACCTCCGTTAAAAAAGGGATCCTCCGGCCAGACGGGTTTATATGTCTGGTGGGTAGCTGCCCGATAGATGATTTCGGGCTGTCGTATATGTTCTAATCGCGCGGAGAACTTTGATTGCGCGATGCAGGATTAGTTCTTATGTGACGCCATAGATGTCGCTACAGGTCGTTTGTTGCATTTGTAATAAGAACTGCAAACGCACGGCTATCGATGCAAACAACGGGCACAATAACAAGCGTTCATAGATAGTCACAACAGCGAACGATTGAATCGATGCTGCATCGTGTCTGTATCGTGGTTGTAACGATGCAGAATATTGTTTACTAGCAGTGCCCCGAGGTTTTACCCGCGTATTTCCCGTTCCCGTGGGAATATGGGGATAAAATATAGCCTATGTTACTCAGGGTGAATGGTGAAATAATTTTTGAAATCGGCCCAGTAGTTTTTGAGTTTATTCGTTACATACAAAAATATAAATCTTTCCTCTTTATAATATTAGTATAGATGTAGCCGTAGGGCGTAGGAAGAAGTCGAGCGACGGCATCGCAATAGGGTAGTTGACTAAAAATATCTAATTAGTCCGTTAGATAGATTTCCAAAAAATATTGGACACGTATTTTTTCTTTTTTCACGTAGACAAAAAATGAAGACGATACAGAGCGTTGAAAACTCGTGTGACGTCACTACTCGTTACAATTTTTAGCGAGCCGTAACGTCACAAGCCCCCACTCCTGATCTTTAATGCTTTGTATCTCCGTCAGTTTTTATAGATTTGATAAAGGAAAAAATACGTGTCCAATATTTTTCTATAATCTAACTGACGGACTAAACATAATCATATATTTTTTACTCAGGAAACATCCCTATTTAATCGCGTTCGTTTAGCCGTTGTATCGCTGCTAAAGTTCGCCGTGGTCGATTCCACCAATCTAATAATGACGAACGATCAGTGAAGTTAATGTTAGGCAGATTTCCGCAATTCTTCGATCTCTCAAAAACATACAGTTGTGTTTTGAAAATAAGGTTCAATTTTGTAAGCAATTATTTCCCATGACTTTTATAACGCCGATGTAAACCACAGTAGGTATCCTGCTTAGCTGTATCGCGGGCCGCATTTAGTCACTAACTAGCTGACCGAGAGATGAAAAAAAAAACGTATTTGCAACATTTTTCATTGCTGCTCTGCTCCTATTGGTCGTAGCGTGATGTTATATATAACCTTATATAATGTAAGTACTATAATTTCTTATGTATGAAACTATTTTATATTGGTTTTGCACTTTTTACGTGATGCGTGCAGGACTCGGTATGTGCAACGATTAGCACTCTATGAAGTTTCTTACTAAACTCAGAAATTCAATATCTTTTGATTTCGTGAGTCGATTTTTATGAAATAAAGACTAGATAAAACTCTGGATAACACTCAATATCTCTAAGTATCTAGATATCGAATCCAATCTGTGGTTCTTGTGTGATGCTCCCACAAACATACAGATAAACACAAAAATGATAAAAATTGCATTTTTTGTTCTGTATTTTTTCTAACGTTTCTTAGTTATTGTTGTGACACGGCGAGTCTACGATTTTATTATCTATACTTAATATTATAAAGAGGTAACGTTTGTCAGTTTGTGACGTTGTAAGGGGTAATCTCTGGATCCACTGAACCGATTTTCAAAAATTATTTCGCCAATAGAAAGCTACGTTATTGTGGCTATATTTTATCCCCGTATTGCCACGGGAACGGGAAAAACGCGGGTGAAACCGCGGGGCGCTGCTAGTATGTATATATGTAGATAGAGAGACGCGTACGCATTCCATATTTGTCCATATTATGACAAACATAAAAATCTAAACATTTGGTAGGTATCACTGACTCATTTTATAATGAATACATTAAACTTTATTGTCTATTTTGGTATAGAATAAACATGCCTACTCCTCGTCTGTTTACACACACTGAATATGAATAATACATTATGTGAGTTGGTAAATAAGCGAAATTATTGTATGATTGTCATTCTGTAGGTGTTAACGGTATTTTATTTTTCACTGTATTTGATAGAACCGCGTTTGACTATTTCTTGAAACGAAATAAACTCTTCAATCTTGATTTATACACCTCCAAGTTGTAGTTATCACTAAGGTTGCAGATTTCGTTCGAAGGAGTTACCGCGGCCCTGGAACGCAAAGGGCATTAGGAGGAACACGGGTGGGTTTTAGTTTAAAGAGGAGTTTAGTTTATGAGGCTGAAACTCCCAGTTATCAAATATCAAATTGGCCTCTAGTCTAGTTTCAACCATGCAACACAACGGTCAGCGAGTCAACACGTCCCCTGAGGATGCCTCGTGGAGAGGCGAAACACGTGTCGGTAATGGTGTTGGGTTTTGCTTTGCCTTCCTGCATGTGCATAAAATCCTTGCATTTGCCTTGTAATCTTACATGTGCATAATATGGCGGGCGGGAGGGAGGTGCATACCTGCAACCCACTAATATTCGCGGAAATTAAAACTAGATATATTGTTTTCAATTTCATTTTAGAATGGGGATGTTTCCTGAGTAAAAATAAATATGATTCTATTTATTTATTTAAACTTTATGTACAATAGTGGTACACGGACGGACTTAACAACAAGGCATTCTCTACCAGTCAACCTTTGGGTTAAAAGGTTGACTGGTAGAGAATGCCTTTGTTATTTAGTCTGTCCGTTAAATTATCGAAAAATATTGGACACGTATTTTTTACTTTATCAAATCTATAAAATATTGCGAAGATAAAAAGCATCAAAGATCAGGACTGGGGACTTCTGACGTCACGTTCGTGGTAAAAAATGGTAGCACGTAGTGACGTCACACGAGTTTTCAATACACTGTTTCGTCTTCATTTTTGTTAAGTTGGAAAGGAAAAAATACGTGTAAGTACAATATTAGAGTTTTAGACTAATTAGAGTTTTTTAGTCAACTACCCTATTTATCTCTATACGAAATTTCCTCAAAATCAGTTTGGCCGTTTAGGCGTGAAAGCGTAACAAACAGTGTTACTTTCGTATTTATAATTAATATTATATTAGTATGTTTAAAAGTAAAGACTGATATTTCATATAATTATATTATTTGATAATGAGCACTGCAATACAACTTCCTCAATTTCCTGTTACAGAAATAAACATTTACATCGAGGTAGGTTATTCAAACAGTTTTCCCGTTTTATCTGACTAAATACATACATTGTTTAGGTACTTGTACACAAGTATATGACCGCTAGATTTGCAGCAGTTTTGTAGGAAATGATTCACTTATCAAAACTCACTACATACTCAGTACTAGCTTCTGCCAGCGACTTCGTCCGCGTGGAATAGTTACTTTACCCCCGATTTTGAAACTCTCAGCCCGATCGGTTTAAAATTGACAAAAGATAGACATGCTGTTTCGGGATATTTTTTAGATAATTTTATGTAGAACATTTCCGTAATACATGATTTCTATGTAACTTTAACCATTAAGGCTACACACGCGACGGAAGCTTAAAAAATGGAGTAACTTCTTCCGTTTTCCCAACATTTTCCTTCACTGCTCTGCTCCTATTGATTGTAGCGTGATGAAAAGTATACTATAATCTGCCCAGGAGTATGAAGAATAATTGCACCAAGTTTCGTTAAAATCGGTCGAGTAGTTTTTGTTTCTATAAAGAACATACAGACAGACAGACAGACAGACAGACAGAAAGACAGACAGACAGACAAAAATTTTACTGATTGCATTTTTGGCACCAGTATCGATCACTAATCACCCCCTGATAGTTATTTTGAAAATATATTCCTTGTACAGAATTGACCTCTCTACAGATTTATTATAAGTATAGATAGATTTATCATGACGATTTCAATTGAATTCTAGGTATTTAGAATTCGGTCGATCAGTTCGGATGTCAATCACTTTTTTTGGGACATGTTTACTGATAGTGATTCATCACCAAATAACCGAGTAGCTAGGTAAACTTCTGTAACGTCGGTTAGTACTGTTAGGAGGCCCTCCGTGGGTTCTTTAAAAAAAAAACACCTTTTGACTGCTAAAGAATATTTTATTATAAGAGGTTACACTAGGACATACTGGTTACACAACTCTCGACACGGAATATATACAATACTAAGCTGCTGCCCGCAGCTTCGCCCGCGTGAATGTCGGAAATTATCCCAAGGGAACATAATCCCGGGATAAAAAGTATCCTATGTTACTTCTAGTACCTCCCAGAATATTTGTACAAAGTTACATGATGATTCGTCAAGTAGTTTTTGCGTGAAAGCGTAACAAATATCCACGCTTTCACATTTATAATATTATAGTAAGGGTGTACTGCGAAAATGGATATCACTGTCTGAGCACATAGAAATGCCCTTTTATACTATTTGTAACAATATGGAAGCGGCGGGGTTTTAATCATAGTCAGCATTTGATGCATTACAAAGTCCGTTTATAACAGTACCTACATACTTACATTTATTGTCTTTTACTATGCCGTGTTGGTGATTCGTTTTCGAGAGGAGCCGCAATAACAGCCGCATGGATCGATCTTCAAGGTTAAGCAACACTTGCCGAGGTCGGACTGTGGATGGGTTACCATTCTAACATACAGAAATTATAACATGCCGTTGGTTCCGACTGTCATTTGCAGATGGTACGGATTGTCAGAAGGTAGAAAATCTAACTCTTCCAGTCTTTCCAAGAAAAACCATGTTGCCCAGTTACTGAGTTGTGGAGGTCTGGTAGGCATCTGCTCCACATAAAATTCTTGTATTCAGCTGAATCTGGTTTGTTTGGAAGCCGACCCCAGTATAGTTGGGAAAAGGCTAAGCAGATGATGAGTAGCTCGTTCTTAGATCCTACGTAGTTATTTCTTATGGGTTATTTATTCGATCTATTTTTCGGGATACTTGGACTATTATCATCATTGTTCTTTTTCTCCGCGTCACTGATTTCAATGACTTCGTTTTATATGAGCTTTGACCTGAGGGACGGTTTTTTAAATTTTTAAATGATCGTTTTGACGTTTGCTTTAACACGATCGCAATAAGGCAATGGAATTCAGCCACCTCAACATTTCCGTTGCAATAGTATTTCATGGTGCATGTTTTATTGCAACTGGACACGAGAAAAGGTATCGATTTTAGTGTCATCATGATTAGTAACTACCGCTAGACTATATTTTCAAGTAAAAACAACAAAATTTTAATATTAAGCGCGATATTTTCGGAATATCACTTGTTCTTTTGACATTCGTAGAATATCAGCTTTTTAATAATTTTCCTGACATCACGGTTACGTCGCCGTCGGTCGATTAATATCGCATATTCAGACACTACCGGGTGTCTACTGTGCATTATTATCAAATGCATTCACTTTATAAAATTACATATAACTTTACCAGATCTGCCTTGCCTGTATTCAGCTGAATACCAATATTTTAACGTGTAGCGGCTGCCTACAACGACTACTTCTTGACAAAACTGGAGTCAGATTTTCTGGCTTCTGACAGTCCGTTACGACTGCCAAAGATCTACAAATGACAGTCGGAGCGCAGCGCTCCAGCAGCACGGAGGAGCTTGGTATGTTAAGATGGTCACCCATCCACAGACCGACGCCGTCAAGCGCTGCTTAACCTTGAAGATCGACACGTGCAGCTATTAATACTTATTATTTAGCCACGAGTTCCCCTACACCAAATACATTACGTCTAGGGGTTTCGAGTCGTCAAATACCTTATCCACAGTTATCAATTGATTCTTTAAATCTACCTGTAGGTACCTACTTACATCAATACAATGAACTATGTTTGACATTGAAGTAAATCCGTCATAACTAATAAATTTTATCATTATTAACCAGTTTTGTTTATATAAGGTTACCAAAGTAATTAATTCGTCGTGTCGCTTCTAAATATCATTTTACTTCAAATTGTAAATGCGGAAATCTGGATGAATGTTTTTTACTCAGCCACACCAGGGCCCCAAGTCTGCTATTTTTATACATTTGTCATTCCAACACGATCCCATTGTCATTTTGCTAAAAGTTCGCAATCTGCTATTTTCATAATGGTCGATCATTGGTCTGTCAGTGGTCCCGTTTGACTTTTTGATAACCGAGATATTAAAAACTTTTTACAAAAAATAAAACCGACTTCTAAACAAAACAAAAAAAAAAACAAAAAGTACAAAATAACTTTAATTTCGGAACTCGGTGTTTTTGGTTGCTTCATGTTTTTGAACACACCGACTTCCGAAATTAAAGTTATTTTGTACTTGAAAATGAAAACAATATATCTAGTTTTAATTTCCGCGAAATGGCCATTCGGACAAATCGAATTTCGCGAAACATCTAATTGATACCGGCCATTCATTGCGCGACAACAATAGTTTTAATATACTACATGTTTGTGATAAGGGTTTCCGGCTGTGTGTTTTGGAACAATTAGAGATTTTGAAACATAGTAATAATAATAATTTTGCACTGTTGAATGGCCAGACGAATTTGGTTTCTTCCCCTTTACTGCGTATGTTTGTGGGTAGTTGTACACAAATAACCAACGGTGGCAGTGTATAAAAGGGGGGTGCCTTGTACTAATTTCTCAACGCTCTCAATCACCAGGCCCACTTTCCGGCCTTGAGGCCCAGCGCTCATGCCCCCTCAACCACAGCGGCCCCCAAGGCCGCCCTTACCGCTCAGCCCACCAAGGCCATCCCGGCCCTCTTGGACGTAGCGCTCCCACGCTTCCCCTTGTCAGAGGCAACCCGGGCCTCCGCCCCTGCTCCTGCCCCAGTGCAAGCTCCCACACCCTCCCCTCTCCCTACTCCAGCTGGTGACGTGTCCCAGAACATTATTCTGGTCACGTACCAAGCCTTTTATTCTCCACGCGCCCTGGCTATGGCTGCGGCGCTTCAAAACTGCAGAGGCGACCACTCTGCAGTTTTCCGCGAGTACGGTGACGTAGTTCACCACGTCCAAACTTACACTAATCTCACCCATAATGGATAAGTCCAGGGTAACGTGTAGGTTCAAACCGAAAGCCCTCCGGATAGGGCTATTCAATGCCAACGGCCTTAGAAGCCAACGTGATGAGATCGCCTTATTCCTCCGCGACCATCACCTAGACATACTTCTGGTGCAAGAGACCTTCCTGAAGCCACAGCATCGGGACCCTAAAATTGCAAACTATCGTTTGGTTCGCAATGATAGGACCCGTTGCCACTTAGGAGGTACTCTTATCTACTATAAAGCGTCCCTATACTGCATCCCCATGGATCCTCCCTCCCTCGATAAGTTTGAGGTCTCAGTCTGTCGGCTAGGCATGACAGGCCATCAACCCATCACGATCATCTCAGCCTATGTCCCACCCAACGCCTCCGTGGACACTCCCGCTCTAAAAGATGATCTGACCAAACTTCTTGACTTGAGCGACTCCGTCATTCTGGCGGGGGACCTCAACGCCAAACATCCTTCCTGGAACAGTCACACGACCAACCCGAGAGGCAAGGTCGTGTACGAGCTGTGCAGCGTCCTGAACTTCGATGTCATCGCTCCGATGCATCCCACCCACTACCCGCACGCATCCTCCCACTCCCCCGATGTACTCGACATCGCCCTCCTCAAAAATGTCAACCTTCGGTTACATTCTGTGGAGACGCATGACGAGTTAAACTCGGACCATAGACCCGTGATCCTAGAGCTCGCTCCTAGATCAGGGTCGATGGACCCCACCCAATCCCCTCCCACCAGAATGACCACTGACTGGCGTCAAGTAAGCGAAAAGCTGAAAGTCACCACGTCGCCTCATCTAGACCAAATCCCCGACCTAATCGAGTCTGTCGCAGACACGACAGCCGCGATCAATTCACTCACGGATCACGTGCAATCCGTCCTGAACGAATGTTCTAAGGAGTCTCCGGTGGTGAGCGATCACCACTGGAAACTCCCGGACGAGGTGCGTGAGCTCGTGACTGAAAAGAACGCGGCAGTCCGTGCATACAGCGCCTTTCCCTGCGAAGCCAACAAGGTTCACATGCGCTACTTACAGCGTAAAGTAAGTAACAGCATCGCTGAACTGCGTGAAAGTCGCTGGGATAAGATGTTGGGCGACCTCGAACCTACCCATCAGGCATTCTGGGAACTTCAGAGGAAGCTACGCGCCTCTGAGGTTGCCTCGATGCCTCCGCTCACGCGTCCCGACAACACCGTCGCCTTCGACGACGAGGACAAAGCCGAATGCCTGGCCGACAGTCTAGAGTCCCAATGCTCTCCCAGCTCTCAACCAGTAGACAAGGCTCATCTCGATATGGTGAATGCCGAAGTCGAACGTAGAGCCTCCCTCCCACCAGTAGAGGACCCTGATGATCCCCTCCCCCCCGTCACTCCCGATGAGGTGAAGGAGATCATCGGGCGTCTCAAACTCAGGAAAGCCCCGGGCTCCGATGGTATCACCAATAAAGTGGTTCGTCTCTTCCCGGCTACTCTGATCATGTTGATGACTGCCATCTTCAATGGCGCTCTGTCCAACAACATGTTCCCACAGACGTGGAAAGAGGCTACCGTCATCGGTATCCCAAAACCTGGAAAACCCAAGTCCTCCCCGTCCAGCTATCGTCCCATCAGTCTGCTCAAAGTCCTAGGTAAGGTCTACGAGAGGCTTATTCATAAGCGTCTCAAGGACTTCGTCGAAGCTAAGAGCCTCCTCCCCAATGAGCAGTTTGGTTTTAGATCAAACCACTCTTGCGTACAACAGGTCTACCGTATCGTTGAACATATCAGCGCCAAATACCAGCGCGGTCTCGTTACGGGAGCCCTGTTCTTCGATATAGCGAAAGCTTTCGACAAGGTCTGGCACAACGGGCTGATATACAAGCTATACCAGCTCGGTGTGCCGGACCGACTCGTGCTCATCTTACGAGACTATTTGTCGAACCGTACCTTTCAGTACCGAATCGAAGGTGCACTTTCGTCCCCTCACCCCATTCGCGCTGGAGTACCCCAAGGCGGTGTCCTCTCCCCCCTCGTGTTCTCGCTATTTACTAGCGATATTCCCACTAGCTCAAAGACACAACTAGCTCTGTTTGCTGACGACACGGCGATATATTGCTCCGGCAATAGCGAGAAGGCAATAGCCGGCCACCTCCAGAGATCCGCAAACGCACTAGGCGCTTGGTTCCGGAAATGGAGAGTGGAAGTCAACCCAGAGAAGAGTCAGGCGATCTTGTTCTACAAGCCCCAAACCCGTCTCTTCCCCCCCCGTCCCAGTCCGATCACGTTATTTGGCAAGCCGATCCCCTGGGTAGAGCAAGCTAAATATCTAGGTGTGATCCTCGATCGAAAGCTTACTTTCAGAGAGCACATAAAGACGGTGCGCAATCGTGCCGCTTTCGCTCTTGGTAGGCTTCATTACATGCTGAACGCTCGCAGCAAGCTATCCCTGAAATGCAAACTACGCATTTTCACCACGTGCATACGCCCGATAATGACTTATGCGTGTGTAGCCTTCGCACACGCTAAGCCCCGCCAGATCCATAGGTTGCAGGTTATCCAAAACCGGTTTCTCCGAAAGGCTACGGGAGCCCCGTGGTACGTTAGAAATGAGCGTCTCCATGTCGACCTCCGTATCCCCACCATCAAACAGTTCATGAAGCGTTTTTCAAAGCGTTTCATAGAGTCCGCTGAAAAGCACCAGAACCCCCTTATCGTATCGGCCACCCGATACACGCCCTCCCAGATCAGCAAGATCCGCCGACCGCGGCATACTCTTGTTGAGCCCGATGACCCCATCACCCTGACCCAAGAGAGTAGTAGGGAAACCAGCACTCTTAAGAAAAACAAACACAGACCGCGTTCCGTATACCGACCTCGCCGACGAGGTCCATTGCGACGCCCCCGTCAAAACCCTCCCCGACTTTTGCCTAACGAGCCAGCCCGCGCTGCTGAGCCATTAGCGTTAAATCCCCTAAATAATATCAATCTGACCCAGCCTGTCCCTTGCTGCCCTCCCTCAATGACCCCGCTAAGCCGAGGCCCGTGTCCCACAGGGGATGCCCTTAGCGAGCGGTCATTTACTTTGTAAGTAGTTTTAAGCCCTGGCTGGGGGCCTTAAATTCATTTGAGGCCACCACAGGATTGTCCGGTTGAGCAGTAACCAGCCTTAGTGTGCTGAACTGCGAGTGGTCCATTCAAAAAAAAAAAAAAAAAAACTAATTTCTCAGTCGCAACTCAACGGTCAGCGAGTCAACACGTCCCCTGAGGATGCCTCGTGGAGAGGCGAAACACGTGTCGGTAATGGTGTTGGGTTTTGCATTGCCTTCCTGCATGTGCTTAAAATCCTTGCATTTGCCCAGTAATCTTGCATGTGCATAATATAGCGGGCGGGAGGGAGGTGCATACCTGCAACACACTAATATCCGCGGAAATTAAAACTAGATATATTGTTTTCATTTTCAAATTTAAAATGGATTTCCGCAAAGTAACGCCTGTCTCAATCAATTTTATTTTGTACTTTTTGTTTTTTTTTGTTTAGAAGTCGGTTTTATTTTTTCTAAAAAGTTTTTTTATTTTTCCCTTTTTAGTGGTACACTCCCAGCTAAACATACCCATCACAGCGTACGTGGTATAAATTGGTGTAAACAATAAACAAACATGCGATTTCAGCTATCCCGACAGATTTTCTATCATTTATTGAAATTAACAAAAAACCGCTTGTTCGATTTCGATAAAATTTTCATGGGACCATTTGGGAAGTATACCCTTTCCAACAAAAAAAGAATTTTTCAAATCGGTTGGCAAGTGACGGAGTTATGCGCGAACAAACATAAAAAAAACACAAACATCCGAATTGAGAACCTCCTCCTTTTTTAGAAGTCGGTTAAAAAGAATGACTGCACATCAACGTTCTAATGGTAGGTCACTGATCAAAGGAACTGTCGAAATTTTAGCAGATTACTGCATACGTCTGTCATTCATTTGTCATTATGTACCAGATCACCATTCTATGCCATTTCTTTCAATGGAGTATCAGTGGTTGACCATTGGAAAGTCATAATGACGCTTTTATGTTAGTAGATTACCAAACTTGTCAAAATCGACCATTATGAGATCAATGATAGGCCATTTCGACACTATTGTAATATCAGACTTGAGGCCCTGAATAGCTGAAAGGATTTGTATAATATTTGGCACTAAGATAGATAGAGCTATGGTCTGTAATAGTATAAAGGCTTAGATTTTCAGGCATAAGACTTTTTATCCCGGGAGGCTGTGATATCTTCCGACATTCATTCGGGCGGAATCGCTGACAGAGGCTTGTTATCATCATAAACCCTTTTTATAAAGGTTACCTAATAAATTAATTGGTCTTCTACTGGCTTCTAAATATCGTTATGAAGCATGTTCATAACATTGTCTCTTACATTAATAATAATAATAATAATTTATTCTCAGACCAGAGTCCATAGCTTAAAATTTTAAAACATACATAATACAAACAATCAGAACCATAACAAAATATATAATACTTAAATAACTTATTTAATATATCGGAATAACGCACGGTGTGTCGTCATCCAATGCCACATCAGTGGGCTATCTATCCTGCAGTGGCCACAGTTGCCACCAAGCTGTTGGAGCTATCGCGCACTCGCCGCATCAGGGATGCTATTCGTGCGCGCATAATAGCGTAGAAATCGGACACGCCACACTCCGCGAACATCCCCGACGCACTGCAAAAGCGCGGTAGCCCCAACATTACTCTGAAGGCGTTATTATATTGGACCATTGTACGAGCTTTTTGTATAACCGACCCATAGGGCGCACGTGTACATACATAGATTGGCAGTATGCCCTAAAGAGTGTGACTTTTACCTCTTTTGTACATCGTGCAAACCTACGGGCCAGCATGTTACATCGAACCGCCAATGCTCTGCGTTCCCTCTCCAGGTCCAAGTCGTCGAACAGACTATCGGTGACTATTGGTAACATTAGCAGTGTTATTGGAAATTAGGGATGTTACGCAGGTGGCTTCATCGAAACGCGACACGCGACATGCATAAATCCGTTTCTAAACGTGATCCGCGATGCTCCGATTGAAAAAACTCGGCACCGGAGGTGTAAAGTCATATCAATCGTAAATTCCGGCTTATAGGAGTCGTGAGTCAAAGCTCCGTAACATCCCTATTAGTCATACTGTCTCACTTAAGGGATAGCATTTCATCAGCACTAAATGACATTAGTCTGCGTCGTTTCCTGTGACGTCATATGGAGCTTTTAACTTTCAACGTTAAGGCTGGCTTTAATAGTGTTATATGAGTTCATATAATATTGTTTTTTTTTTATTTTTGATGACTATGTAGGTCAATCTGTTTTTACTTTATTGACTCAATCTACTCTTTACAATGTTTTATAGAGAATTGATTTATGATTTCGATGTTGGATATTTTTTTTTCTACCTTTGTCATGTATTAATGACTGCATACTATTGTATAAATTCGAGTTCTTAAAACGCAACAGACAGATGTGTTGCTGGGGAGTCTGTTGCGCCACTTCTTCTTCCCAGCTAAAACACTAGGAAGTGGTGACGGGTGGGCGTTTTGGGGGACTGTCTTTATGTAAAATTTGACGTTCGCCTAAAGTGCTGTCTCTCAGCCTAGTTTGAATAAATGACTTTTGATTTTGTATTGTATAGTCTAATGGTTCATGAAGGCGCTGATGAAGCACAATTTACAGACCTCCTGGGAGTTTTAGTTCTTCGATATGTTTATCCTGACCAACAAATTTTGCGACTCGGTGAATCGTATTTTGAATATAATAATAATTGATGGTACGCTTTGAAATAGGAATCGTAGCTATGGATACCAGTTGCGGAATTTGTTCGAAAGAGTTACCGCGGTCCTGGAACGCAAAGGCAACAAGAGGAACACGGGTGGGTTTTAGTCAGTAAGAGTCTGACACTCCTTACCGCTCCACCCAGGACGGAAGGGGTCATTTGATGATATACCATGCAAAAAAAAAAAGCTATGGATACCAGTACCAGGCACAAATGGGATTTAACGGGTCACAATGGCTTGGACGCATACCTATCACGAGGGTACGTTTCGAGGTGACGCAAGACAATAGGGTCCTGAATGGCCCTCCTCTCTAGGGGATGCCATTGCCCTACAGCGATTCTAAGCTTGTTAGCCTTGAGTTGATTTTACCAAAACAAAAACAGCTGATCAGCAACATAAAACGAAATCCAAACAAGTGCGAAGCTGACTCGCGCAAACCTACATATCTCCAAGCGTTCCTAGGAAATGGGGTCTTGACTGGCTGACAGACGGAAGGAAAAATAACTCAGTGATCTTCGAAGAGTTCCGCTTTTTTCCTTTTGAGTTACGGTCCCATAAAAATTACATAACAATAAGTACAAGTAAAAGTAGATAGAATGACCATTTTTGACTTCCTTGACATCTAAGAACAATACGGTCGTGTCACAAACTAGTGTGATATTCCACGATAATCGTAATTGTCCCATTGACCGTGTCTCGATACTGTTACACAGAAGTGTATACTGTGTACATAAGCGTGTTTACTTTACTTGGGTGCGAGTACAAAACATGGCCTTTTGCGGTTGCTATGGTAACAGAAATAACAAGCCGGTTTCGTTTTTTGCGTTGTACACAAGCTTTTGCCTTATTAGTGAGCATGTATGGGTCAAATCTTGCAACTGAATTTTAGTACAGTTATTTCCAACCGTTTCGGCTGAAATTTTGCATACTGGTTTAGTTTGGGTGACAATGCACGGTTAGTTCAGTGGTATTTTTCTCAATAGAATATGGCAGACCACCATCATATGAGTAGTACGTGCTATAATTTTGTCGTGTAAAATGGACCGCACTAGAAGTGTTCTCATGCTGAAAAAGAAGACGAATAAGGTCGAATGGCGTCATTCATCTTTGAATATTCAATAACAAATGATTGCGGCACGGGCGTAAGATAGTTTTAACGACGTCGTACTGTGTGCATCGTGGCGCGTTGCGATGTCGTGTCGCCTGCTCGTCGTATTGTGTTTATTGTGTACGAGCCCTAACAACGAGTTGTAGGCACACGAAGAACTTGGGCGGAGCACCGCCGTGTCCTCGTCGAGGCGATCGGCGGCGGCGACCTCTCGCGTCCGGCCCTGGTTCGGGCCATGGTCCGGAGCGAGGAGGCATGGGAAGCGGTCGCCTCCTTCTGCGAAGCAGTAATGCTAGCGAAGGAGGAGGCGGAGCGCGTGCGAGAGAGGGATGCCCCTCGCTCCAGCCGCCGCAACAGAAGAAGACGCCCCGGGCGTCGGGAAACGCAGGGCGATTCCCGGCCACCGTAGGCGCGGGCCTGCGGATGGCGAGCTATGGGTGGCTCGCCGTCCGATAGCAACCAGGCCCGAGTCGACGGCGCGTCGTGTTCCACGCGCGCCTCAAAGAGCCGTCAGCAAATTAGACGGGGCCCCATAGGGTCAGTGCCTGCTAGGGTTGCGGAATTTGTTCGAAAGAGTCACCGCGGCCCTGGAACGCAAAGGGCACAAGAAGGATCACGGGTGGGTTTTAGTCAGTAAGAGTCTGACACTCCCTTCCGCTCCGCCCAGAGCGGGAGAAGTCATTTGATGATTTCCCATCCAAAAAAAAAAAAAAAAAAAAAAAAAAAGGCACACGAAGAAATTATTGTTCGACTGATATGCTAATAAGTTCTGGGCACCAAAAGTGTTACTGTGTTAAGCCTCAAAAGCGGATCCAAATATTCGCTCATAACTTGCACCAACATCAAACTAGTACACGTCTGTGATTCACGGCCATCCATAACTGATAGGTAAATGAACACTATTTGCAAACAGAACAGTTACATTGACATACAAACATACATCTTTGAGTCAATTTTACTCTAATGTCAATATAATACTTTCGGTTTTTAAGAGTGCCGGATGGCTTCAAGTTGTCAAGTACGTACAGACGAGGAAAGAGTGGTTTAAGCACACATGGATGTTTTTATTTTTAAAACCGCTTAAACTTTACTTTCCTCGTGACCTCGAGAGTGCACTTGAACGAAAATGGAATGGATTATTTTTTCCCGGATGGGTTATCATCAAATGACTTCTTACGCTCTGGGCGGAGCGGAAGAGAGTGTCGGACTCTTACTAACTAAAACCCACCCGTGTTCCTCATAATGGCCTTCGCGTTCCAGGGCCGCGGTGACGCTTTCGACCGAATTTCGCGACCCTAGCAGGCATGCCCTAAGGGGCCCCGTCTACTTTGCTGCCATCTCTTTGAGGCGCGCGTGGAACACGACGCGCCGTCGACCCGGGCCTGGTTGTTATCGGACAGCAAGCCACCCATAGCTTGCCATCCGCAGGCCCATCCTTTACTTACATACCTCGAGACTTCGAGAGTGCACTTGAACGAAAATGGAAAGGATCTGTAGACAAGTTCTTGTACTTTTCGTTCTTATCCGCATCCCAGTCGTAAACTGTCAAACATACTTCTAGTACACCACAGATTGACACGGATTAAATGATAAACGATATTTATTTTGTAAGTAGGTTAAACATAAAACTTTTACACGTCAAATATTTCTGATCATTTTAAGCTAGATGAAGGTGTTTCTAGCTGACTACCCTGAGAAGAAACACCGACACAAACTCAGAGGTCAAAGTCTCTTTTAAAGTCATACAATCCGTACTGGTCAAGTCATATGAGAACCATGTAGGTTAATGTCTGAGGTAGCCTTTTGAGGAAAGTGCCACACAGATTTGAGTGGACCTGTCCAGACAGTGCAAGCATTTGTCAGTTACCGTGTAGCTCAAACTTAGAACTTCAAGGAGCTCAACGATTTGACGAACAATACCAAAGTAAGGACATTTGGGTAGGCCGCAAGAATTACTCAAAACCAGATTGCCAAATAACAAAAAAAAAAAATAAGTGCGAGAATTTAGCGGAATAGTTGATGATTGGCTAAATAATAACAGCCGCACGGGTCGATCTTCAGCGTTTAGCACCGCTTGCAGAGGTTGGTCTGTAGATGGGTGACCATCTTAACATATCGAGATTCCTCCAAACCTCGGAAAGCACGCGAAGCCGTTGGTCCCGGCAATCATTTGTAGATCTTTGGCAGTTGTTACGGATTGTCAGAAGCCAGAAAATCTGATGCCAGTCTTGCCAAGAAGTACCGTGTTACCCTTTAATGGATTGTGGAGGTCTGGTAGGCAGCCGCTTCTCGTAAAATACTGGTATTCAGCTGAATCTGGTTTGCCTGGAAGCCGACCCCAATATAGTTGGGAAAAGGCTAGGCAGAGGCGGTTGATCATTGGCTTAGTCGCTAAAGAAGGAAAAATGCTCGAGATTTGGAAAAAAAAACTCTTTTTCCGGATCACAAGTTATGATAACTGTCAGTTGGACAGTAGTCAAATATGCATATAAATGCGATTTTTTAAAATTATTTAATGTTAGCAATGCAATGACATGACGTCAGGTGAAGGACATTCAAGATTAAAGCCATTGATAATCATTACATTAATTTTATTTACGTTAATCTGACTTCGATTCAAAGAAAAGACGGAAACAATGGCAATTTTAATTTCAACTATCGATATTGATATAAAGACAATACCGATCGTCTGATGCAATCAGATCTTCAACAAACGATCGAAAGATAATACTCTTGAATCGATTGACACTTATTGTGTTTGATTTCCGTAAGGAAAAAATGGGAAATCCACAGAATACAAAGACGCCACGGTGGACAATGCTAGATAGCATTGTCAATGTAAAAGCCACAGAGCATGCGCACAATGCTTAAGTTGGCACTGTCAAAAACAAAACTACCTTTTTTTTATTGTGAAATGGATTTGCTCTTGACTCTAGTCTAGGTCACAGGTGACAGAGAAAAAGTCTACGATGGAATGAGCTTACCCAGAAGAAGCCTGTTCACTCTAACTTTGAAGAGATCAGGGTTGAATGCGTTAGGAAACACAGACACAGGCAGAGAGTTCCACTCCTTTGCTGTGCGCATTATAAAGGATGATTGAAAACGCTTGGTGCGAATTGGTGGAATAGCTACAAGGTAGGGATGGTAACCTACAGTGCGTCTAGATGTCCTATGGTAGAAGGAGGCCGGTGGGATGAGGACGTGGAGTTCATGGGCACACTCGCCGAAGTACAATCTGTAGAATACAAACAAGCAGGCGATGACCCAGGCTGTGAAGCTTGGCATTTACCAGTTTTTCGTCACCAATGAGCCTTTTAGCTCTGCGTTCCACCTATACATAATTAGCGTTTACCCATAGACAAAGTTTTTGGTTAAGTACTAACATAGGTTAAGTTAAGGAGTTTCTTGTCCGTTCTTCTCCAGAAGAATCTACCTTTGCGAATGGACGCTAGAGTCACTTAATTTAAGATAATTTTTATTGATGACGTTCAAAAGTGCCGTTAATGGCCTAATTGAAATAAACGTTTTGAGTTTGAGTTGAGTTGAGTTTGAGTTTAAGACTATTGTTACTAACCCAATGGATCTTTGTTATCTGAAAAAATAAATGATAATAATAAAAATTACTTACAACCAGTGACAATCCTGACTACGGTTATGGCCAACTTGTATTCAGCTCAGTACGTACTACGCGGGTGCGGGCAAAAGATCAATATGCTTCTAAACTTCTATTTCGAGAATCTTATTTCGTCAACACAGTCGAAATTCGCCAAAAGCAAAACATCTCGTTCGGAATGTCGGACATGGCAATACATACCGTGTTCTATGGTAAAATCCATTCAAGAAAAGTCAACACAGAATACTTAGCTACTGTTTTCTTTCTCACCTAACGAAAACAATGGTAACTCTGCTGATTACCATATATCACAGTCATGGGATTCTTTTTTACTAAACAAGTCGGGATTCTTCCTGCTCACTTTATAACAATACTATTTTTTTTAGTTTTGTGTGATTTTGCAAGTGATTCAATGTGGTAAAATCGCTTGTTTCCCAGAAAATGTAAATCACACAGTCAGTGCCTGCTAGGGTTGCGGAATTTGTTCGAAAGAGTCACTGCGGCCCTAGAACGCAAAGGGCACATAAAGGATCACGGGTGGGTTTTAGTCAGTAAGAGTCTGACACTCCCTTCCGCTCCGCCCAGAGCGAGAGAAGTCATTTGATGATTTCCCATCCAAAAAAAAGGTAGGTTTAGAGCTGTTTTTGTAGATTATCATAGCTGTATGTATGTATACAGCCCTGAAGCTGCAATATTATGAACTTTTCCTTACCTTAAATTTAATTGTTGACTGTTAATCAGACAGATTGGGATAAACACTACACCTAAAAATACTCATCGTCTTCCTGCCCTTATCCCATGTTACTTGTGGTTGGCGCAACACGTTTTTTGTAAAACTTCTTTACGCACGTTGACTTGGGGAGTAAGCTGGTGAATGCGTGACGAGAGCGTTACGAAAAGTGTGATTCGGCGAGGCGAACGAAAGCTGAGAGGGAGATATAATTTAGTGAAGATAGAAAGAGAACGTTTCGTATATCTATATTAATATTATAAAGAGGAAAGATTTGTATTTTTGTATGTAACGAATAAACTTAAAAACTACTGGGCCGATTTCAAAAATTCTTTCAGCATTAGAAAGCGACATTCACCCTGATATTTTATCCCCGTATTCCCACGGGAACGGGAACAACGCGGGTGAAACCGCGGGACGCTGCTATTCTAAGATACAGGGCAGGCCTATTGTCTGTATCACACTTTCATATCACTCTTCACACAATCCATCACATCTTTTCATTGGCCTACCTCTCTCTCCATCCATCCACATTTATATTCATATCCCTTTTAGTTACATACGCTTCATCCCTCCTTTTCACCTGAAAATACCAAGGCAAGCGATTCCCTTTCAACTTTTCTATTACTACAACGAACTATGGTAAATATCTATATTAATATTATAAAGGGTAATGTTTGTGAGTTTGTGACGTTGTAAGGGGTAATCTCTGGATCTACAGAACCGATTTTCAAATTTATTTCGCCAATAGCAAGCTACGTTATTGTGGAGTTTCATAGGCTATTACTTTATCCTCGTATTGCCACGGGAACGGAAAAAACCACAGGGCGCTGCTATTTTAAATATAACTAATACTTGTATATTTGTTTGTTACGCTTGCACGTAACATCTCTGAGCCGATTTTAATGAATCTTGGTACAGAAATTGATAACTTCGAATCAAGACGAGACATGTCTCATATTCCTAAA
This sequence comes from Hecatera dysodea, assembly GCA_905332915.2. NCBI lineage: Eukaryota > Metazoa > Arthropoda > Insecta > Lepidoptera > Noctuidae > Hecatera > Hecatera dysodea. Next base: position 17,163,650 of record HG995305.1, read on the forward strand.
AATCACTTATACAATGTTCATCACTTATACGTATGTAGGTTCTTTACCGTTGCCTAAAACTCATTTATTTTTTGGTTCGGTTTGGGTTTTGCCATATTTACGTTACTCACACGGACGATAATTGAAAAGCAAACTTAATTTTATTAGCGTCTATTGACATAAACATAAAAACTTGACTTGCCTGAACTTCTTTTGTTTGGGCTGGGCTCAAGATTAAATTCCCGTTAGTGGTGTCGAATAGTTATTTTTTAATTGAAAAACATCAAGGATTTTGTGATAACATACTGCATAGAAACAAAACGTAAATGACGGAATCATCTCACGTTCGTTAAAATAAAATGTAGATATAAACTAATGAAAATGTTATGATGCAGTTTTGGTTTTTTCATCAAATCGAGCTCGAGACTCGTTTGAGTATTTTGAAATGGCAATCCACTTCCACTTAATAAAACTACACTGTTCAAGGAACTCATTTATTCTTTTGTAGATCTACTAAACGGTGCCGATACATGTACACTCTCGCAGGAGACTGTGCAAGCTGAGAGTTGCACGGAGAGCCATGGAGCGTTGGCATACGGCTAATAGACCCAGTTCCATACGTCGAGATTCTAAGACGTACGAAAGCTTTCAACATCTAGAAACGTATAACAGAACTGAAATGGAGCTGAACAGGACAACTGGCAAGGCTTAGTGATTATAGGTGGAGTAAGGCGGTGACCGAGTGGCGTCTGCGGTCCTGGTAGAAAAGGTGCGGGTCATCCGGCTACGAGATGGGTAGACGACATTGTCACAATCGCAGGTAGAGCTTGGATGAGGCTGGCGCTGGAACGTGGGGATTGGCACATGCAAGGAGTGGCTTATGTTCCACAGTGGGCAAAATCGGGCTATGCATGATGATGATGAGATCTGCTAATATGGATTTTGCTTGGATGAGGCCGGCACAGGAACGTAGAAATTGGCACATGAAAGGAGTAGCTTATGTTCCGCAGTGGGCAAAATCGGGCTGTGGTTGATGATGTTGAGATCTACGAATATAAATTTCTTAAAAAATATGAATTGCCGTTGCACTCAATTGTGTTTTCCCTGTATTATAACTCAGTGCCAAATCAAACGTGCAATGCAAAGTTTTTCATACAAGCTATTTCTTTGTGGAATGCTTTACCCCAGGAAATTAGGATGGCAACCAACCGATTAACCTTCAAAGTTAAGGTTCGCGAACACATTCGTAAGAAGTTGGCAGTAGTATCGTCACAGCGTTAATTTCTTTTTTGTTTACTCATTAGCTGTTTGCATCAACTGTAGTATTTTCGTGTATAAGTTTATTAATTTGAGTATATATTATATCATTGTATTATATGTATAGTTTATATATTATATTTGTAGTAATTTAATATTAATCGCGTTACTGTTTATTTATTTTTTTCTCTCTTTCATACAGCACCTACCACAATTATTCTCTGCATCACCCAAAGGTTGACTGGTAGAAAATGCCTAAGGCATTAAGTCCGCCTCTGTACATTTGTGCGTAAAGTATTAAATAAATAAATAAAGTTTCACCTCAATCGGTTGCGGATAACTGTTTTAAAATTAAGGTGCAAGATATAACACATCTGGGGTTGCTGAATTTGTTCGAAAGAGTCACCGCGGCCCTGGAACGCCAAGGGCATTAGGAGGATCACGGGTGTGTTTTAGTCAGTAAGAGTCTGACACTCCCTGCCGCTCCGCCCAGAGCGGGAGAAGTCATTTGATGATTTTCCAACCCGAAAAAAGATATAATTTCATACATTATAACAAGACTACTTAACAAAAAGTTTGAAATAAACAAATCAAGTTGTACATGTATAAGTACATGTACAACTTGGCCTAATCCTGAAATCTGAGTTTAAAAATAGGAACTACAATTTTACAAGACTCGTTTTAGAAAACGAATACCAACAGCTTTATAATTTTGCCAAACAGTTACACTATTCAACAAACAAAGTTGAAAACTGATCGAAAAAGTTTGATTCGACTGCGGATCGACGCCCAATCGAAACCATCGTCGGTTTGCAATACAGTCTGAACAATGATGGCAATAACGTAAGCTATCAAGACGAGGTAATTATTTCTTAAGCTGAACAACGTAGAAACGCAAAAAACAGTAATTGTCTTACAGCAAACATTGCGACACACTTGACGTTAATGTCTAGGCTTCATTGTGCCTTCGTCGTAAATCCGTGCCACTGGGCTTCGTAAATAACTGCAAAATAGTGCCAGCGAAACAGGCTATCTACCAAATTGACTTCATAGTCAATTTGGTAGATAGCCTGTTTCCCTGGCAAATTCAGGCAGTATGTTTAGGTACAATGATCATTCATTGTACCTAAACCTATGTTTAGGTTCCGATCCCGATCTAAAAAAAAGAGAATGGTGCAGTACACCCAAATTCAGGCACTATTGCCTGAATTTGGGTGTACTGCACCATTCTCTTTTTTTTAGATCGGGGTAACCTTAAAAATGCGTGATGTTTTGGGGAAAATAGCAAGAAGTGTGAGAATTTTATCTTTAACCACACTGGCGATCACCGCATGTATCAGCATGTTAAAGATTCCAGTGACCTTGTAAAAGACCTCCCAGAACGCCTCTGTGCAACGCCTGTTGGGTTTCAGTTATGGAATGATGACTTACTGACTAAAACCCATCCGTGTTCCTCCTAATGCCCTTTGCGTTCCAGGGCCGCGATGACTTGTTTTTTTTCATATCATAGAAGTTTGAATTTTCATTTATTTCTGTGAATTTTACTTTACTTTAACTTTTTTTAACGTTTTATGTAATTTTCTCTAAGCACATTTTATTTAATAATCTGTTATTATATATATTGTGTCTTCTGGATTGTAAGAGGCTAGATCACATGACACAAGGAATCCTAGTATGGAATCTTTTTGTTTTTTTTCTGGATGTGGAATCATCAAATTACTTCTCCCACTCTGGGCGGAGCGGAAGGGAGTGGCAGACTCTTCCTAACTAAAAGTCTCCCGAGTTCCTCCTAGTGCCCTTTGCATTCCAGGGTCGCGGTGACTCTTTCCAATAAATTCCGCTACTAGTATGGGTTCTAGGGTTTAAATTTAGTTTGAATTTGTATTTTTGGCATAATAAATTATAATTATTATAATAGCATCCGTGAAATAAAAAATCAGATTTGACCCCACAAATATCACTCAATATTGTGCCTACAAAGTATCTACATATTATCTTCAGAGTCTTCAATAACATCGAATGTTTTGACTACACGCGTACATGTATCATCAGCTCCTATTGTTTCACCATTGTTTCACAACACTCCTTGCGTATGTCAACATGCGCGCCCGTGACCTACAGTTCATTGTTTTATGACTTCGTATTTGTCTAACATCTCGCTTGCATTGCCTGAAGAGCTGGGCAGAAAGATTTTTGTGCACATTCCACCAGATTTATTAAAGTCTCTAACTTTCTAGAATCATCAATTGACTTCTCCCGCTCTGGGCGGAGCGGAAGGGAGTGTCAGACTACTAAAACCCACCCGTGATCCTTCTAGTGCCCTTTCCAGAGCCGCGGTGACTCTTTCGAACAAATTCCGCAACATCTGTTAAAGACCTCTTGACATCAATTAGGCTCGAGATGAAATGAAATTATATCAACGGTTACGATTGTCAGTTATAATTTTCTGCCGGAGTCAATGTTTTTTGATAGCTACGACCTGGGGGTGTTTAAGTCAACAGTGAATAGGTTACGTCCAGAACTTCAGACAATAAAAATATTCATATATGTTTATGGGATTAACAATGGATGACATTGCGGTAGGGCAATGTCATTCCCATACAAATATTAATTTATGGAAATCCAGAATTCAATCTACCGCCTACTCGAACATTTCTAAGGCAACACAGCCCAATAACAGACCTCACAATCAACATTAGCGAGTCGATATCTTCGTCTTACTACCTTTAAATAAAGGCTAGATTTAGTCTTAGAATAGCGCCTGAATTCTGATGTCACCCCAAGGTTCCCAACCCTGAAAAGGTTAGAAGTAAAGGGCAAAGGTAGCGGAAAACTTCGTAAGCATTATTCAACCCCTGACGTGAACTTTTTATATTTCCATGACCTATGAAAGGTAAAGATGAAGCTTGGATAATACCTAAAACTTTATCCATTTAAACTTGGTGTTGTTTTTTGTAACACAATACGGTCTACAGTCAGGGCAGGTAAAAGTTACGCAGATTATCACTGGACAATATTTTTTTTTCCTTCGTCGCCGCGCCGTTGTGTTTTACAAAGTATTTCTATTGATCTGGGCCCCAAGTCTGCTATTTTTATAAATGTGTCATTCCAAAACGATCCCATTGTCATTTTGCTAAAAGTTCGTAATCTGCTAAATTCATAATGTTCGATCATTGGTCGGTCAATGGTCTCGTAATACTTTTTGATAATCGAGCTATTAAAAGCAATGACTGCAAAATTACGTTCTAATGGTAGGTCACTGATCAAAGGAACTGTCAAAATTTTAGCAGATTACTGCATACGTATGTCATTCATTTGTCATTATGTACGAGATTACCATTCTATGCCATTTCTTTCAATGGTGTGTTAGTGGTTGACCATTGGAAAGTCATAGTGACGCTTTTATATTAGTAGATTACCAAACTAGTAAAAACCAACCATTATGAGATCAATGATAGACCATTCTGACACTATTGTAATAGCAGACTTCAGGCCCTGGATCTAAGACAGTTGCATTGCGTTTCACCAGAAATCGCCGAGCTTCATTGCCTGTGCGCGCTTTTTTGGTGATCAGCGCTTTTCTGGCTTCAGGAGTGGCAATGGTTGCAAAATGATGCTGCTGTCATGTTCCAGTTGATATTCTTGATTCCCAACTAAACACGCCAGCAGGCCAGGTTTATCGATTACTTAGCGAATTAGCGATTGCATTTAGGGATAGGTGTTAATAAGCACACGGATTAGTGTATAATACTGGTGTTGGCATTTATAAGTAAACCCGTCCATATTTACAGGGTGTTCCAGAAGTGTGTTGTCATATTTTAGGGTGATTTTGGGTAGCTGATATATTGATTAAATAGCAAAACAACAAAAAATCGGCCTCTTAAAACGTGATTTGTTTAAGACTTTTTAGTCGTTTAAAGAAGTCGTTTTTTTTTTAAATGACCGTTTTTTTTTTGTTTACCTCTTTTTTCTAATATAATGTATATCAGCTACCCAACATAGTCCTATGACATCCACACTTCAAGTGTACCTAGGGATAAAAACTCACTTATACAGGGTTATTTGTAAAACACCAACAACCTCTTAAGAGGTCATTGAACTCATCATTATGAACAACTTTTACTATGGGACCAAACCTGAAATCGCGAAAATAAATCAGCTGTTCCTTACATTTATGTTCGTATAACTCATCAAAATGTAGGGGACAGCTGTATATGTTCATATGAATCTTCAGCTACCGCAAGGAAAATTTAACAGCACTGTTCAAGTACCTATGTATACTTTTTAGGATACATGTAACCGTCCGTCATTGTACCAGCGGCCATGACCTCGCACAACACAATATTATTGAGGATAATCGCTCATCGATCACGAAGAGCATTGATCTAATATCACTTGGCTCAACAATAACAATCAAGGTTAAGAAACACCGAGGTCGGTCGGTCTATGGGTATCGTTGACTATCCAACAGCCTTCATGTCTCGGAAAGCACGCTAAGTTGGTTGCGGCGGTCACTTGTCAATTTAGACGGTTTTACTGGCAACCAGTCTTGTCAAGGGGTATCGTGGTTGCGTAATTTGTTCGGAAGAGTTACCGTGGCCCTGGAACGCAAAGGGCATTTGGAGGAACACGGTTGGGTTTTAGTCAGTAAGAGTCTGACGCTCCCTCTCGCTCCGCCCAGAGCGGGAGAAGTCATTTGTAGATTTCCCATCCAAAAAAAAAAACGCATCTAGGCGCATTACTTTGTGTAATTAATTTCATCACCACTGCTCGCAAAACGGTGAAGGAAAATATCGTCATAAAACCGGCATGTCGTAGAACTAAAACTTCGAAGACGTGACATTCACCAACCCCACTGGGCCCGCGTGGTGGATAACGACCCATTCCCCAGGGGCTTGCGCTCCATATAGGCAATTAGGCTAAGCCTACCTTACCATAGCAACGGATAAATAAAACAAATGTATTTATTGTAACTATGCAATAAAATAAAACAAAAATATTTAATAACTCATAACGCCTAGTATAATGCTTATAGCAACTTCTCGCCCGTGCGTGTGACGTATTTCAAACTACGCTGTTCCTACGAAACGGTTCACATAGGCCACAATACGGAGAGCCTTATTTCAATTGATAAATTTATGCATGTGTGCAAATGTTCTTGTGTATGTACGCCCATAATTTACACACACATGTATAAATTATGGGCGTTTCTAGGCTTGGTCCTGATTGGTTCACCACACAATTCAAGGACAAGTAGTAAAATTTTATGAATGGAAATCGCTTAACAGGGTTGCCAATTTGAGAATAATAATTTCCTTAATAACTTATAGATATAGTATAAAAAAACTTTAACAATTTAACATTTATTTTGTACATTTTATACAAAAGTATAAAATGTACAAAATAAATGTTAAATTGTAATTAATAACCCTCTAAATATAATTAAAAACCGCAAGAATTTAACTTTTCTCCCCAAATTTTCCAAACTTAATTTGAGAATTTGGTTTAAAGGGAATTAGAAAAATAAAATTGGCAACTCTGTTGACATAAAATTGTCAATTTTGGCGGGTTATGATGAATAACCCGGCAAAATGTCATTACATGTCATTCTTAAAGATTACGATAGGACCATGTAGCAATTTTTTTTGGAAGTGTATTGATTGTCTTTTTAAATGATATTTTTGCAAGAAAAAGAGAAGCCATATTGTTGATATTGTTTCATGTGACAAGCAATAGTCGTTCGAATATTTTGTTGTTGAGTGTTATAAATCATAGTGCATTGATTTATAAGTAATTCGTTTTGAGTCATAAAGTAGTGTAAATATTAAAGTTTAGTTATTTGTTTACATACTCAAAAATGGTCCTAAATTGTGAAGTTTGTGCTGACAATGTGTTTGTTAGAGATTAAAAACAGTAAGTTTTCACAGCTATCGTATAATGATAAGATTCAAGTTGTTTCTAAAGGTAGATGTATACCCGAGTTACGAGAATTAACTCAAAAATAATTCATCTCGTACTCGTCATTTCAATCCTCAGGGCGCTTTCAATTTAGACGTTTCGTGTCGGACCGCTGCCGCACGTTTACCGTGCCGCTGGTTATATCCCGCTGCCGAGCCGCTGCAGTACGGTAGCGGTCCGGCACCAAACGCCTAAATTGAAAGCGTATTTGACTGCCGTGCGTTTATATCCTAGTGATGTGACATCAGTCAAGCCATGGACTCTATTCTGTATTTGGATTTGTATTAATTACTACAAAAAAAAGTTATGGATATTTTCTTATTATTATTACATTACAGATGATATTTCTGCATAATATTATATTATTTTAAATTATTATGTAGAAATATCATCTGTAAAAAGATCGCTATATATGGAAGCATCAGAATCTCCACTTAAATTAGAGGCGGATGAGATTGCTCTAAGTTCATCCGATGCGGACTGAACCTGACTGTTTGTCAATGTCTGTGTCTGAGATTCTGGAGATTGATTTGAACTTTATAATAATAATAAATTATTAAATGAAAATTTTATGGAATTAGCTCTGACGTCTATTCATCGCACTATTCAACACTGAAATGAACACGTGATGTTTGCGCGGTTGCCGTCCTGTTGTCGAGCGTACGCGGTACCGGTGCCGCACTGTTGCCGCACCGCGCGTTTTGTATGGAAAAATACGATCGTCCGTGCGCTGTACGACTAACGCACCGCTTCGGCACCGCAGCAGGCCGTTAAGAAACGCATAAATTGAAAGCGCCCTCAGAGTTATGAAACATATAACTGGCTATGTGTGTACACACAAATTATTTTGTTTTCTGTGCATTTTGTTCAATACTTCTAGAAAGAGTAGTTTGTATCGTCAGAATATCGTGATTTGAATTTGGTGAGTTTTTAAAATTATATGTTTCTCATCGTTCCGTATCGTGATTTCAACCCAGTAGAATGTGGTGAGCTTTTTTTTGGACATTATGTCTGGCCTACCCTTACTCTAGAACCACTGCACGCCCCTGCCATTCCCTCTCCTAGAGACGAGGCCTGTGTACCAGCAGTGGAAACATTAAAAAGCTGACTATGCTTATGCTATTATGTATATACTGTTTATTGACTCTCCCTACAAGTAGCAATGATTATCTCGAAGGATATTGGCATCGTTAAAATTCAAAGCACGTATACCTTAGTATAAGGATAAAGTTAGGTTTTGGGCTGTACACGCGAAAATCAATAAAATGCATGCTGCATTGTTTGATGATCAAGATTTGCAAAAGGATAAGTTGGTGTCTACTAAAATAATATTGAATGGGACAGTCAATACTACGAAAGGTTCCTGCTTCGAAATTTGTACAATATAAATAAGTTAAAGTTCTTCATTTATTAAACATCGAGAAACGAGACGATCGTCATGATAGTGTGTATGTCTGTAAAAGAAAGAAATTACGACTATTTTAAAAGATCATAACCCTGGTAATTAGTTAATAAGGTTTTTTTTAAATTGTTCTTTTTTATTTAAATGCTTTTTTTTTAATTTGTTATTTTTTTCTGCTAACAGCCAACTATTCTGCATAATCTGTGGATAACGTCTTGATTAGTGTATTTGTTACTTTTATTATAAGTTTCTATATTGTGTGCCTACTATGTTATATACTGCTGTTTGTTATTCCTATCAAATAAAAATAAATAAAGAACTTTCGTAATCTGAGTATATAAAAAATAATAGGGATGCATCCTGAATAAAAAAAAAATTCTATTTAGTCCGTCACGTCAATTAGATTATCGAAAAATATTAGAATACAGCCTTCAGTCAGCATAAAAATGGGAGAATTCTCGAAAACCGACATGACATGAACATTTTTGCACATTGGCTTTGGACTTCCAAAGATCGTCCGTCGCCCCGTATCATCCGGACCCGAGGTAGCGGCGCGTAGTATTCCCGTACGCCCCTCTTTGACATCGCGAGGGGAGTCAAACACCTCACTCCCTCCGCTGACCCGAGGTGGCCCACAGAGGCGGGCTGTTCCCGTGATCCCGGGCATAGGTAGGAGATGGAACACCGAGGTAGTTAAGTAGTTTTAGTCAGTAAGAGCCTGACAGACACCTCCGCCCGCCCCAGGGTGGAGGACATCCATGAGGATTTACCCCCGTAAAAAAGGACTTCCAAAGATTACCTACACGATTAATTCCACATAAACTTTATCCCTTTACTAGCTGCTGTCCGCGACTTCGTCCCCGAGGAATCCCCGATTTTAAAACATTCTTTATCGCTGCTCCGCTCCTATTGGCTTAAGCATGATGATATATAGCCTAAAGCCTTCCTCGATAAATGGTCTATTCAACCCAAAAAGAATTTTTCAATTCGAACCAGTAGTTCCTGAGATTAGCGCGTTCAAACAAACAAACAAACAAACTCTTCAGCTTTATAATATTAGTATAGATTACACTACTAGCGGCGCCCCGCGGTTTCACTGGCGCTGTCCCCGATCCCGTGGGAAAAATGGGGATAAATGTAATGCCTGTTACTCTTTTTTTTATTCTGAAATAGATTTGCTCTTGACTCTAGTCTAGGTCACAGGTGACAGAGACAAAGTCTACGATGGAATGAGCTTACCCAGAAGAAGCCTGTTCACTTTAACTTTGAAGAGATTAGATTACTCGCTCACAATGTAGCTTTCCATTGGTGAAATAATAGTTAACATCGGTCAAGTACTTTCGGAGCCTTTTCAATACAAACAAACAATCAAATCTTTCCTCTTTATAATATACTAGCGACCCGCCCCGGCTTCGCACGGGTGCAATGTAAATACTAATGTTTCCACTACTATAATATGCATGTGTTATACATATAAACCTCCCTCTTGAACCACTCTATCTATTAAAAAAAACCGCATCAAAATCCGTTGCGGACTTTTAAAGATTTAAGCATATATAGGGACAGACAGCGGGAAGCGACTTTGTTTTATACTATGTAGCGATATAAGATAGATTTATTTTCCATCGTAGAATAAGTCTAGCGTCACAAGCAAAAAGTCTCATTAAAGATAATCCAGAAGTTTTCCATTGTATTGAACAACGGCGCTGGCCTCAATCGATGGAAAACACGATTAGAGCGACAATGTCTCTTTGATTGAATGGTTCGTTGGAAGCGACACCTGCCGTGTTCCCACACCTTGAAAGCCTCGTGTCTCTTGAATAGAATACTTTTGTGGAATTTTCCACTTAATGCTTTCCGCTTAATCTGTACTAATATTATAAAGCTGAAGAGTTTGTTTGTTTGGTTGTTTGTTTGTTTGTTTGTTTGTTTGTTTGAACGCGCTAATCTCAGGAACTACTGGTTCGAATTGAAAAATTCTTTTTGGGTTGAATAGACCATTTATCGAGGAAGGCTTTAGGCTATATATCATCACGCTTAAGCCAATAGGAGCGGAGCAGCGATAAAGAATGTTTTAAAATCGGGGATTCCACGGGGACGAAGTCGCGGGCAGCAGCTAGTCTATACTAATATTATGAAGCTGAAGAGTTTGTTTGTTTGTTAGAACGCGCTAATCTCAGGAACTACTGGTCCGATTTGAAAAAATCTTTCAGTGTTAGATAGCCCATTTATCGAGGAAGGCTATAGGCTATATATCATCACGCTTAAGCCAATAGGAGCGGAGCAGCGATAAATAATGTTTTAAAATCGGGGATTCCACGGGGACGAAGTCGCGGACAGAAGCTAGTTCCCTATATGAAAATGTGTGCAGTTTGTGTTTTCAAATAAAAATATCCCGTCCTTCAGTGTACGTATTGATTCAGAAATAGTCTCGTTTTGGGTGGATTGCATGTCGTGCTTTGTATTTGGAGCAAAAGATCTTTAATCTATAATAATATTATAAAGAGGTAACATTTGTGTGTCTGTGACGTTGTAAGGGGTAATCTCTGGATCTACTGAACCGCGTAGTTTCTGTTTCCATGGGAATATGGGGATAAAATATAGCCTATGTTACTCAGGGTGAATGTAGTTGTAGCTTTCTAATCTATACTAATATTATAAAGCTGAAGAGTTTGTTTGTTTGTTTGTTTGTTTGTTTGTTTGTTTGTTTGTTTGTTTAAACGCGCTAATCTCAGGAACTACTGGTCCGATTTGAAAAAAACTTTCAGTGTTAGATAGCCCATTTATCGAGGAAGGCTATAGGCTATATTTTATCCCCATATTCCCACGGGAACGGGAACTACGCGGGTGAAACCGCGAGGCGCTGCTAGTTAATATTATAAAGCTGAAGAGTTTGTTTGTTTGTTTGAACGCGCTAATCTCAGGAACTACTGGTTCGAATTGAAAAAATCTTTTTGGGTTGAATAGACCATTTATCGAGGAAGGCTTTAGGCTATATATCATCACGCTTAAGCCAATAGGAGCGGAGCAGCGATAAAGAATGTTTTAAAATCGGGGATTCCACGGGGACGAAGTCGCGGGCAGCAGCTAGTCTATACTAATATTATAAAGCTGAAGAGTTTGTTTGTTTGTTTGAACGCGCTAATCTCAGGAACTACTGGTTCGAATTGAAAAATTATTTTTGGGTTGGATAGACCTTTTATCGAGGAAGGCTTTAGGCTATATATCATCACGCTTAAGCCAATAGGAGCGGAGCAGCGATAAAGAATGTTTTAAAATAGGGGATTCCACGGGGACGAAGTCGCGGACAGAAGCTAGTGCTGAAATAATTTTTGAAATCGGTACAGTAGTTTTTGACTTTATTCATTACAAACATCCTACACACACAAAAATACAATTTTTTCCTCTTTATAATATTAGTGTAGATATACTAGCAGCATCCCTTGGTTTCACCCGCGTAATTCCCGTTCTCGTCGGAATACGGGGATAAAACATGGCATATGTTACTCGCTGATAATGTAGTAATGGTGAAGGATTTTTTAATCGGTTTAGTGGTTAAAGCGTAAGACATAAACTCTCATTCGCATTTTAAATGTTAGTTAGGATTGATTCGGTCACTCCGCGTGACTCAAGGGCTGGATTTTACCTCGGACAGAGGATAAGCATTGCTATACAACGTGGCAATGCCGCCAGTCTTTTGGGTTCACTTCCAGTCGACAGCGATGCGGACGAGTTTTTTGATGCTAGTTAGGATGATTTTAGTTTATTGTAATTTTAAATTTATATAGTTTAGAAATATAAAGTGTAATTTTTAGTTAGATAAAGTCTGACTTTATCATCATGTATTTTCTTTTTGTAGTTCTTATATCACAATCACATATGTACTTTAAGAGTCCTCACCTATATTTCACGAATTATGTTAATTAAACAGATGTAATAAATTTCAAAACTCGCTGACCGTTGAGTTGCGACCCAACTCAACGGTCAGCGAGTCAACACGTCCCCTGAGGATGCCTCGTGGAGAGGCGAAACACGTGTCGGTAATGGTGTTGGGTTTTGCTTTGCCTTCCTGCATGTGCTTAAAATCCTTGCATTTGCCTTGTAATCTTGCATGTGCATAATAAAGTGGGCGGGAGGGAGGTGCATACCTGCAACCCACTAATATTCGTGGAAATTAAAACTAGATATATTATTTTCATTTTCAAATTTAAAATGGATTTCCGCAAAGTAACGCCTGACTCAATCAATTTTAGATGTAATAAAGCTAATCAAACTTTCCCGATCCAAGAACAAACCCCGAACGTAGACGCAGTAGCACTTATGACCTCTAGACCGGGGTAGTTGGAACAACAATAATATATGTATCATTAGACAATTCAATTATTTAAGTATCCTTCAGTGTTATGGTGAGTTCTGTTTTGGGGACATAAGACTATAACTAAATTATTCAACTCTAATTTATTTTTATCGATTGTTTCATGTGTGTCGTGGTCTTGTCACTGAAATATTTAGTGCATGTGTAGAGGGTCAAGACAAAGCTATTTGATCAACGTTGGCGATTCCAAAATGTATGGGAGTTATGGGATTATCATGCTCGAATGTAAATTCCAACTCCTAGGCACAGATCTTCCTCAATTTCTTCCAGTTCTCCATTTGTCGTGATTCCAAAATGTCGCTGTGATGTGACAAAAGTCGGCACAGTAATCTCACTTTATTAACCGACTTCTAAAAAAGGAGGAGGTTCTCAATTCGGATGTTTGTATTTTTTTTTATGTTTGTCGTATCGAAGAGAGAGTACAAAATAACTTTAATTTCGGAAGTCGGTGTGTTCAAAAACAAAAAAGCAATCAAAAACACCGAGCTCCGAAATTAAAGTTATTTTGTACTTTTTGTTTTTTTTTTTTTGTTTAGAAGTCGGTTGTATTTTTTGTAAAAAGTTTTTTGTACGGTTCAAAAACGTATTGTAAGTTCGATAAACATGAATGCCTGATTTATCCTTATTGAACCTATGAAAGGGCAAAATGTAAGCGCTGATGCGATTCCACGAAGTCGACATTACCTCATGCATTTTTTCTTTTGCTTATATTCAGCTGTAGCGAGTTAATTAAGGCTTCTGTGTCGCAGAATTTAAGTAGTTTATTATTTTACATTGCTTTATGTAGATCGCAGTACGCTAGCCCTATTTATAGATTACAGGAAAACACAAAGTAAAATGTTAAAAATATGATTTATTTCGGAAACCGTGCACGTGTTCGTCCAGCAGTTGACCGGTTTTTATTAAATAACATACATTTTTCCTTATTTTTTGTCAGGAGCCAGTTAATTATCGGTTAAACTAGATATATCGTAAATTGTGTTTCCATTATCAATAAAGATACATTGTATTTATTTTCCTTTCATTGGTCTCACTGAGTCATGAACGTAGGTTCAGTTAAATAAATAACAGTCAGTCAGTACCATTTAATTGATCAGAAAGTCAGCTCGAAGAGGAAGAGAGACACAAAACGAGATCGAGATTTAAGCCTCGTATCCACTAGGCAACATTTGACGCGCGACATGATGGACAACATGTTGCTTATCATGTTTGATTGTTTGATAAAGCTGGAGACGTAACTGTTAGCAGTCAGACATACTCGTAACTCAGCATCTTTATCGATCGATATATTTATATATATTAAAGCGAAATACCACGCGCTGACTAATCATGAAAGTTCAGAAACTATAACCTACAAACTTAAAATTTGGCAGCTAGGTTCCTTATATTGACTAGGTTCCTTATGTAGACATCCGCTAAGAACGGATTTTACGAAACGCCACTCCAAAGGGGTCGGAAATTGTACTAAATCTGCGCAGACTAAGTCGCGGGCGAAGTGCTAGTTATCTAGGTATAAAGCTCTTAAAAAAATATAGTACCCACTTACTAGCTTTTGGCCGCGATTTTATTAGGTACACGATTATACGAGGTACTGAACATCTAGTATTTCTAAGTCGTAAAATGTAGTCTATATTTTAAGTTAGGTATCTAGCAGTAGAGTAGCGAAAACTGTTGCTCTAATAAAGACCCTATTTTTTTTTTCAATATATTCAATGTACAGACATCGGCTTATTACTTTTTTGTATGTATAGATAAATGTATAGGTACTGTGTAGTCGACCTTTTTGACTCTGCAATCACTAATTTGACATTCTCAGTCAACTATACGCTTATAAGCCATTAATTTTGTCTTGGAAAAACCTTTGAATATTTTAATCATGATTGCAGCCATCTATCATATTTAATTTCTTGAGTATTTATAAACCGACCGTGACCTTTCTCGGTGTAAAAACGAAGGTAATAATAAAAAAAAAATTGTTGTACCGATAGTTGTGTCAGCCAATGGCTTAATAGCCGAGACCCTCGACCAACACCTTAGGGGGGGTCTCGTTAGGGGATGGATCAAGGGCTTGATTCGGAAAGCCGTACTTCTGGACACGGCTCGCATTGTGAGGAAACCTCCTCACAATGCGAGCCGTGTCCTTTCTCTGGATCTCTGACCACTATGGTGTCTTGGACCCTGTTCCCGATACCGGTGGGCTATTATTTTATAATTTTTATGTCTATTATTTTATAATATACAATATGCATGTTAGTACGAATAAATTTAAGCAATGAATAATCTTTGAGCGGAAGGGTGTTTCAGACTCCTACCGACTAATATCCATCCGTGTTTCTCCAAATGCTCTTTGCCGTCCAGGACCGCGGTGACTCTTTTGAACAAATGCCGCAACCCTGTCAGGCACTGGGCCCCAAGTCTGCTATTACAATAGTATCAGACTGGTCTATCATTGATTTCATAATGGTTGATTTTGACAAGTTTGGCAAGGTTGGGCAAGGCAAAGGTTAATACAAAGGCGTCATTATGACTTTCCAATGATCAACCACTGACACTCCATTAGAAGAAATGGTATAGAATGGTAATCTCGTACATAATGACAAATGAATAACAGACGTATGCAGTAGTCTGCTAAAATTTTGACAGATCCTTTGATCAGTGACCTATCATTAGAACGTCGTTGTGGAGTCATTTCTTTTAATAGCTCGGTTATCAAAAAGTATTACGAGACTATTGACTGACCATTATGGATTTAGCAGATTACGAACTTCTAACAAAATGACAATGGGATCGTGCTGGAATGATAGCAGACTTGGGGCCCTGGCCTTAGCGGATTTAAGGTATTTTATACTCACCAGAAAAGCTCAAAATGTAACCTTTTTAGGTATCACAAATTCATAATCACCATCCTTCTTTCCAGAAGCAACCCACACGATGAGCAGGCCCTCAAACTGTCGACAGAGGAGCCTATTCACCTGGGGCCACCTCCTCGCTCCTGCTATCCTCTCGTGGTGATCCTGGCTCGAGATCTACGGGATACCGGCGAGCTGAGGCCTGATGATACGGTAAGCATACAAATATTAGCCAAAAGAACACTGCTGTAACAAAAGTCTTGCCCAAGTGCCGCCATAACGGTTTTTCCTGAGCCACTCGCATCCAGCGGGTTCTTAAGTCTTGGTCGGCGAATTATTTTGTAGGGGGTACCCACCAGTGCCTGCCAGGGTTACAGAATTAGGACGAAAGAGTCACCACCGCCCTGGAACGCAAACTGCAAAAGATAATTTTAAAAAGTGGACGAGGATAATGCTTACAGCAACGACCGCGCCTTAAGACCAGCGAAAGTGCAGCTGGTAAACCCTTCTTTTCTGGATGGGAAATCATCTGATTTCTCCCCACTTTGGGCGGAGTGAAAGGGAGTGACAGACTCTTACTGACTAAAACCCATCCGTGTTCTTCCTTTGCGTTCCAGGGCTGCGATGACGCTTTCGAACAAATTTTGCAACCCTGGCAGATCATAATCTTCCTGCGCTTGTCCCATATTCCTTGGATTCGACCCAACACGTTTCGTTTTGTAATTTTCCTCTTCAATCGTTGTGGTTTCCATAATAAAATAAAAAATATTTTCCCTACAATTTGTGGAAAACAAAATCAGTAGCAATTTGAAAGCATGTCTTTGTAAATTTTTAACTTTTGGGTATACCTCAAGCGTTAAAACTTTGTCTTCAAAATTTATTGTTGGAGGTCCTAAATAAATAAAATGATTTTCTTGTTCAAAATTTTTGCCATCCTCGATTTCATCTGACTTCCGAAGTGTGTGTCAATTTTGTAAAAACATAAATAAAAGTGTGACCTCTGAAGCCCAAGGCCTGTTCAATAATTCGTTGCAAATAAAATTCTTATACAAACACGTACCGTCCGTACTGCAGGCTTATTAATTTTAAAGTGAGGTGTATCTTGCGATGTCGGAATGCGCTACGAATGTAATATTAGATTCGGTTAGTAACCAAAGTGAGATATACAGTTTCTGGTTAGATTCCTTTAAAACTAAGCACTGCTTTACTACCGGCCTTGAAACTATGCAAAGAAGTAAACATTATGTATTCCTCACTCCTCCCTCAGCTGTTGTTTTTTGTTAAGCTAAAACGAACTTCTGTGTTTTAGGAATGAAAATAAGAAATAAGTTGCGTTCGGAAAAGGCACGATGTTTTTTTAATAAAATTAAAATCTATACTTAATATATAAAGCTGAAGAGTTTGTTTGTTTGCTTGAACGCGCTAATCTCAGGAGTTACTGGCCTGATTTGAAACATTATTTCAGTGTTAGGTAGCCCATTTATCGAGGAAGGCTATAGGCTATATATCATCACGGTAAGACCAATAGGAGCGGAGCACCAATGAAGAATGTTTAATAACTATTCCACGAGGGCAAAGTCGCTGGCAGAAGCTAGTCATTAATAACTTTTAATTCCCGTCATTTAACGACACACATTTAGACGTGGGAAAACTCATAAAGCTGAAGAGTGTTTTGTTTGCTGTAACGCGCCAACCGCTAAAAGATTTTTTCATGTCACACTCTGATTTGAAAAAATCTTTGTGTAGTTCCTGAGAACTACTAGTCCGATTTGAAAAAATCTTTTTATGTTAGACAGCCCATTTATTACTAATGTGACATTCTCAGTCAGCTTAACGCTAGTAAGCCATTCATTTTGTCTTACAAAAACCTTTGAATATTTAAATCATGATTGCAGCCATCTATCACATTTAATTTCTTGCATAATTAAAGTATTTATAAACCGACCGTGACCTTTCTCGGTGAAAAAACGAAGATAACAATAAAAAATAATCGTTGTACCTATTTGAAAAAATCTTTCAGTGTTATTTAACCCATTTATCGAGGAAGGCTATCATCACGCTAAGACCAAAAGGAGCGGAGCAGTCATGAAAAATGTGACACAAACAAAGTAGCGCGGGTCAGCTAGTCGCTTTTCTGGTTCTTGACACTGTTGATTTTGACATTCAGGAGTTTTAGTGTTTGGGAATAGTGCATAACATACATAATCAGCCTTTTAACGTTCCCACTGCTGGGACTCAGGCCTCCCCTCTAGGGGATGGGGAATGGGCCGTATCAAACACGCGGGCCCACTGCCGGTTGGTGTCACATGTTTTCGAATTTTTGGTTCTTGTACATGTCGGTTTCCTCACGATGTTTTCCTTCATAGTTGTGAGAGCAATCGTGATGAATTAAGTTACAAAGTAATGCGCCTGGCTGGGTTTGAACACGCGACCTACAATGCATAGTCGGGACCGTTACCACTCGGCCACCACTGCTTACCGGGAATAGTGTGAATTTGTCAAATTGTCATTCCATTGGACTCTTTAAAAAAAAAAAACGTTACCCCACACTACGACTTACTCCTGTATCGTGGGTGCGTTCACAAAAATGTAAACTCACATGCACAAGACACCCAGACCCGGAACAATTATCTGTAGGCCGTACAAACATTTGTTCCGTGCGGGGATCGAACCCGCGACTCGTAGCGCAGCAGCCGAACGCTCAACTACTGCGCCAACCGTATCGTCAATTTTGATAGAACAGGAACTCCTCCTGTGTTGTTACGAACACACCCGTGCACAATAATATCTCCCGCGGTAATGCTGCCTAGCTGCTGCCCTACGCTGGTAGCCTTGACGGAAGTTCATCATCAGATCAAGAGGACTATACAGGATGTAACAGAAATAACGCAAGGCCTGCGAAGGTCTCATTGTACTCATCATTACGAACAATACTTTTGGCACTTTTGATACGACAATACAATGAGACCAGCTTCGAAATCGCATAAAAGACAACATGCCCATTCATTTGTGCGTGCAAAACTCGATAAAATGTACTGCTGATTTTTTTGTACGGACTTAAACAGTTTCCCTTTTAATCCTGCAGGTGGCGTTAATAAGCGTAGTTCACATCAGAGACGATCAGTGTCAATTGCCGAGTGGGGTCATCGCGCAGTACTTGAAGCAAGCCAACGGACACCTGTCCTGTTTGAAGGTAAGAGGCACATTGATTTGACTAGTACAATTGTATGAAATTTAAAAGAGACCTCTGAGTTTGTTTCGGTGTTTCTTCTCAGGGTAATCAGCTAGGAAACACCGGCCTCATCTAGTTTTTATAACGGCCAAAACAGATTGACGTGTAAAAGTGTTTTTACAACCTACTTACAAAATAAAAATCATTTATCACACGTATCTGCATAATTATGCCAGGCTTCTGAAACAGTTTTACTCAGAGTTAAGCAATGACTGGGTAGTAGCGGTCACATAGGCAATCCTTCCATTTAAAATACTGGTATTCAGCTTCATCCAGATAAACTAAGCCGATCTCTATGAAGGAGGCTGGGCTTAGGCAGTTGATGATGATTTAATGTCGCCACGAGCTTCTGAAAAAAAAAAATGTCTTCAAATCATCCCTATGTGTCCAAAAGTACATGTCCCAAACCAGTACACTATCTACTTGTGTTCCATTGAAGTTTCATCTAAATCCGTTCAGACTGGGTTAAAAAACAAACAGACAGAAATTACTTTTGTTTTTATCTCTAAACTAATATTATAAAGAGAAAATGTTTTTTGGTTTGTTTGTACCGAATAAGCTCAGAAACTACTGGACCGAATGTAACCATTTTGTCAGCAATGGAAAGCTACATTATCAGCGAGTAACATAAGCTATATTTTATTCCCGTATTCCCACAGGAACGGGAACTATGCAGGTGAAACCGCGGAGCGCTGCTAGTAATGCAATAAATATGATTTGAATTCCATATATGAATTTCAAACATACACGTTTCATAAGCTCTCCGTTGAATGCAAATATATTTATTTCCGTCACAAGTTATTGATAGTATGTATAATAAAACATACAACTGATGTATTTATGTACATCTAGTAACACTATAGGTAAATAATAAAAGTATTTTATATGTAAATGTTATTGTTGAGTTATTGCGAGTATAAATTTCTCGAGGGATTGTTGGGTTATCATGACTGACATAACATGAATGACGAGTAACCTGCAAAATTCTTCTGCCTTCAACAATTAAATCTTATCCTTGAAGTTGAAGATACCTCCAATGCTGTACATTTGTTTTGTTCCTAATTCGGGCAGTGTGCTGTCGGCAGTGTTGTAACTTCATTACAAGACTTGAGTAGATTTTCTTTCAAGGACTTGTTTTGAGTTTTTTGAGTCTTCTCGAGTCCTTTCGAATCTTTTAAGTTCTTTGAGCTGGACTGAGTCATGAACTTGAGTTGGTGTATTATAATAGGTAATACTGGGTGATTTTATATCGTCATCCATGTTAACACACTTTTATTTATTTACTGATTGAAAATAAATCCCACGATAAAAATTTGTAACGTAAATAACCTAATCAAAAGTATATCAACCTGAAGACTGACGATATCATGAATCTGGATTTAGAGGATGCGGTCAAGAGTTCTTTTTGGCAGGACTCAAGTTTTTTTACAAAAGACGGCAAATTCTATCGGCAAGGTCTAAGTTTTATTTATAAGACTCCAAGACTCGAGTTTCTTACAACACTAGCTGTCGAGCTGTTTCCGTCAGAAAGTTTCTCAGTAGCAACCCAAACTCAGTATTTTAATAAGTCGCACTCAGCGCTTTTCTTCCAATTTTTGTTATTTGTACAACTCCCTACCTACCTACCTAGAACTCTCTGGATAGCGTCTGTTTCCTACTACACATACAGCCTCAAATCTAAATTGAACAAGGTTCTTTAAATACCTCTTCCGTCTCTTTCCATCAGTCGAAATATCAAGACCAGGCTCACCGCAATGGTTGCGGAATTTGTTCGACAGAGACCCCGCAGCCGCGGCCCTGGAACGCTCCCTGACACTCCCTTCCGCTCCGCCCAGAGCCGGAGATTGATTTCCCATCCAGAAAAAAAAGGCTCATAGCAATACAATTACATTCCTGATACATCGTTAGGTTAGACTTGCAAGCGTAAAATAACCTGCTAATTTTGGCTTAAAGTTGGGGGCCGCTCGCATTGTGTAAAAGACTAAATAGACCGTAGGCATGTGATACTTATGAAAAAAAATAATTTGGAGCGGTCCCCCAACGCGACGTATTTTTTTTTGAATGATAAATACGTACTTAGGTACTTTAGATTGAGTTTTTTATTATTTTTTACTGTTTAAAAGGTTTACTTAGGTTTTTGTGCCGGCGGTTTTTTAAATTTATTATTTAATTTTTTAATACATTTATTTGTAATTTTATGTCTTTACTTCGCGTCACACTATAGATTTACAGCACAGGTGCAGGGAACGCGCGACAGTTTATTAATCAAATCTCTAGAAGACTAAACTCGGCCTCGGTCGAGCCCGACGTTCGCCACTCCGTCGAACGCCACCAGATGGCGCTGTCGTCAATTGACTGACGTATTCCCTACATTATTGATATCAAATCTTTATGATCATGTTGTTCGTGGCATTCCAGCAACTGTACGTGAGCGGGGAGTGCGGCGGGCCGGCGGAGGGCTACGGCGCGGCGCACGCGGCGGACGCGCTGTGCTGCGTGTGCGCCTCGCACCCGCTGTCGCGCGCGCTGCTGCCGTGCCGCCACGCCTGTCTGTGCGCTGACTGCCTGCGTGAGTACCCAATATCTTACTATCCTATAGGGAACGTGCACGGCGTAGCCTACGCCATCTAGTGTTGCAAATCTGAAACTTTTACGTTTTAAATATATGACCTGTGCTGCCACCTATACTTCCTGCACTTTCCATTTAGGGGAACTTGCACGAAGTAGACTTCTGTTTATAAAGCTGTCCCTTTCCCAATTATATTTAAGAATCTTTTTTCATCACTGGGTTTTAGAGTAAGTTTTTTACGTTCAGTTTATTGCAAAATTATAAGTAACAAGAATTGTGAGTTAAGCTCTCTTTTCTCTGTCTACATAAAACATTCAATATTATTTTTTAAAACAAAATTAGCTTCACCACTGCTTCCGTATAGCATAGCTTCCATCCTGGACTGTGCCACTAGCCTACCTATTATGATTCCGATCGCGCGCCGCATCGGCGTTCGAGCTATCAATACTAATGTAGTGGCCGTCAATGTTACTGGCGCCTTGAGAACCCGACCTTATGTAGCGGATCTTAACCTTTTTGGATCAAGGATTCTTTTGTATGAATTGAGAGCTGATTTTAATGCTGTATATTTAATCTATACTAACATATCGTTGGTCCAGATGAACAGGGTGTTCTCTTACTCTAAAAAGCCTATTTTCCAGGAGAGCGATTCGAAGTTTTTGAATCGGTATTTAAATCTGTTGTTATCATCATCTGCCTAGCCTTTCCCAACTACATTGGGGTCGGCTCCCAGTCAAGCCGGATTCAGCTGAATACCAGTATTTTACGTGAAGCGGCTGCCTACCAGACACTATTAAAATCTGCTATTTAAATCTGTTTTAAATGTTATTAAATCGGAAGATACTACCCCGCACCGCCGCCAATTTGAAGTCATAACGTTATGCAACCATGTCCGTTAGAAAGATCGCATGATTTTTAGTAGGACTGTATTTTTGAGTTAAAAATCGTAAGTTTTGAGTTAATACCCTGTTCATCCAAATGAACGATATAAAGCTGAAGAGTTTGTTGTATGCTTGAACGCGCTTATCTCAGGACCTCGTCCGATTTGAAAAATTCTTTCAGTGTTAGATAGCCCATTTATCGAGGAAGGCTATCATCATGCTAACACCAAAAGGAGCGGAGCAGTCATGAAAAATACGACAAGCGAAGTTGCGTGGGTCAGCTAGTAGATTTATGTAATGAAAATAAGGACACAGGAGTAATATCTTTTTATTGTATATTTTGACGAATTTAAAATAAACATTTTCGACATCCGAAAGCCGAAAAGCTTAAACCCTCGACTTTGACCGAGTGGAAACGAGGAAACTGAACTGACTTACTAACCAATATTTAATCTTGTTCCCAGCTAAACTAGACAAGTGCCCAATCTGCCGCAGCGTGATCACCAGCTACTTCTGCATCCGTAACGACGACGAGCGCGAGCTGTCCGAGCTCAAGCAGCAGCGGTTCTTCAACCGGAGGCTCTTCAACCTGTTCCATTACCACTAGCGAGGTAACCTGCCTGCCTAGCCATCTCCCACTAAATCCATAGTGCATAAATTATCGAGCACGCTTCGCTCGCTCTGGCATTCTTTCTACACTCTCTAAGGCCCATATTTCAAAACGGCAATTCCAACTCATTTTTTTTCCGATTCGAATTCGAATTTCAATTCCAACATGAGCACGAAAACTTTAATGAAAGCTTGCCGAATAGACGTTATAAATTGCTAGAGAGATGAGTTTTAACACATCGACAATAGTGAGAATGAGAACATCATCAATGTAATCGAAGCCACGCATTATTCGGGATAACTCAAATACTAGTCGTCAAGACCGCAATCAAATTTTAAATATGGGACCACACACATGCACCAGAATCATCAAAATCGGTACACCCAGTAAAAGTTATGAAGTAACACACAAACAAAAAAATACAGTCGATTTGAGAACCTCCTCCGTTTTGGATGTCGGTTAGGAATAGTCAAAGGATGGCGTCGAGAAATTCTTCCGCTTCGCTGGCCACTGGTAACGTACCCAAAAGGCTGGCAGCATTACCACGCTGTATGGCAATGCCTATCCTTTGACCAAGGTAAAAGCCAGCCCTTGGGTCACGCGAAGTATCAACTAAACATCTTGGCAAATCTTTAAAAAGTTATGACTACTCGGACCCTACGACCCGAGAGTTTCAATCCCAAACGGCTCGATTGTATAACTACCAACAAGTTAGTTATACTTTCGAGTCCCTATAATATAACTACCAACAAGTTAGTTATATTTTCGAGTCCCTATAATATAACTACCAACAAGTTAGTTATATTTTCGAGCCTCGATAATATAACTACCAACAAGTTAGTTATATTTTCGAGTCCCTATAATATAACTACCAACAAGTTAGTTATACTTTCGAGTCCCTATAATATAACTACCAACAAGTTAGTTATATTTTTGAGTCCCTATAATATAACTACCAACAAGTTAGTTATATTTTCGAGTCCCTATAATATAACTACCAACAAGTTAGTTATATTTTCGAGCCTCTATAATATAACTACCAACAAGTTAGTAACATTTTCGAGCCTCGATAATATAACTACCAACGAGTTAGTTATATTTTCGAGTCTCGATAATGTAACGACCAACAAGTTAATTATATTTTCGAGCCGTTTTTATTTATTTTAAAACTCAAATTATACCGCTGTCTGACCGAAAGTAGCGGAGTACCACGTATTTTACATGGAGCTAAACTCAAATAATAAATTGCTAATATGTATATTTTTGTTTCAGGTAATCGGGACAGTGACTGACGTACATGCGTACCGTGCAAGAACACTAACAATATCAATTCGACTTGCCGCTCGTTACAGTGTGATAATATCGTTAAAATTTAAAAATTATCGACTGATGACAAAACTGTTTTGAAAACTCAAGAAAATACGTAAAACAATGTTTTTTTTTTCAAAGTGAGTTTTTCAAGAGACACGGTTTTGAGACTGTTTAGTTTATATAAATAAAGTGAAATTAGATGTGTGATTATTAAGTGATATGTGAGTGAACTAATGAAGTGATAAAGTGAACAACACTGCCTCACAGTGAACCTACTATAACAATTTACAGTTCGGGTCATGAAAGTTTGCTCTGAAATAAAGTGCTAGTAAAAGTTATAGGCGTTGTTGTATGTGGCAAGCATCGCACGAATACGCGATCGTCGCGTTCATTTGTTTGGCAAGACCAGAGGCGCCCTCTGTCGGCGCGACAACGTAATCTGTTTTGGCGTACAAATTAACGCGATGGTCGCTTTATATTAAGACGATGACATACCAAATCAGTACTATAAGTCCTGGCTGGAGGCTTTTATATTTATATTAAGGGCGACACAGGCAAGCCCGGTTAAGCAGTCGACAAGCGTACAACTGCGAGTGCCAGTCATAAAGAAAAAAACAAATAGTAGCACATTCCGCCCCGACCCTCGCTCGAGCTAACCCGCGACGCTGGAATATAAAAAAAAATATTTTACTAGTTATAAAATTCATAATTCTATAGTGTCCATCCGTTGAATTTACAAAAAAATATTGGTTACGTATTTTTTGACATTTCGAATCGTAAAAAAAAATATAAAAATAAAGCGTATAAAAGTTCAAGAGTGGGGGCTGGTGACGTCACGTCGCTGGTAAAAATTTTAGTGACGTAGTGACGTCTCGCGAGTTTTCAACGCACTGTATCGTCTTCATTTTTTGTTTACGTGAAAAAATAAAAAATACGTGTTCAATATTTTCTATCAGACAGACTAATTAGATTGTTTTTGTAAAATACCCTATTGTAGCTGAGTTCCGAGAACCCCACAGGGCGTGCCTAAGCGTGTAGTCGCGTTATTGACACTAGACTACGCTTTTTCTGTTACAAATTGACGTCGATCGAGTTTATTGAAAACTCACACTTTTGGCCTGGCACTGCGTGTATTACCTGAATTTACAAACCCACACGTGTAACCTGAACAT
This sequence comes from Hecatera dysodea, assembly GCA_905332915.2. Lineage (NCBI taxonomy): Eukaryota > Metazoa > Arthropoda > Insecta > Lepidoptera > Noctuidae > Hecatera > Hecatera dysodea. The sequence goes on from HG995305.1 coordinate 17,189,245, forward strand.
CGGCTATTCAGTCTACAGACTCGAGTCAACAGAGGTCTGAGGAAGCGGGGTATTGTATTTTAATTTTCCCTCTCGATGGATTTACAGAACTGAATGGAGACGCAATAAATCTGCAACTATAATAAGGATTTTGTCAACATACTCATATAAACTTATGGACGAGTCATCAGGTTTTATATATATAGATGTGTTGACAAAATCCTTAGCCAGTCCTCTCGTCGCGGCGGCGTATCCATACCATGACGTCTTAAATCCATCACGCTTCCTGTGTCAGAGAGAAACAGAGTTATTCAAGACGAATAGCACTATCCCTTTTTCACACTGAACCATGATAGCATTGGCACTTCGTGGTACGGCCACTGTACTAGATACTGAATAGTCGATGGACAGAGATGAATTATTAATTTGAATTAAGAATTCGAGAAGATAATGACATTTAGGAAAAACCAACTCTATGGTATTCAAAACTAAGTTCAAATCTCATTGCAACCCATACTTTTAAGTAGTACTCTCATAGTAACCCATAGTTTTAGTAGTTTAAGTTAACTCAAAACACACAACGCTAAAGACGATACTCGAGTTGGTGGCGATGTGTTCAAATTATACCAAATTAAAACTTCAAGTATAAATAAATATGTTAATACTTCATTTGTTTTTCTTGTACAGTGTAATTTCAGCGGAAAGATAAGGCCTCACCTCCACGAGCGCCTTTTTGAACGCGATAGTCGCGATGATATCGCCGCGTAGAGACACATCCATAGAGTCGTCATAGAACGAAGTAACGATAATATCGTCACGATACAATCGCTCGTGGAGCTATCGCCTTACAACTGTTATAGATATTTGTTTATTTTAAAAGCTTGAACTTAGGAATCATCTTATGAAGTAAAATGGCTCATGTAAATAAAATAAATCTATCTGTATGTAAGTAAGAGTGGGTGCAAATTATGGAAAACTGTGATAATGATGCTTTGTAAATTTGCTGTAATATGTACATAAATATTTTAGGGTATACTGTAAGTTTTGTTGTGAAGATGACGGAAACCCTTTGAATGACGGATGCCAGCCTAAAATTGTTTAGGAATAAATGTTAGGATACTGTAAATCTAATTGCACCTTCATTATTTAAAATTGTAAATATTATGACAACATAGCTTTTGGTCACATGATGTGATGGAACATTATTTATTAAAAAAAATTGTTCAAATTTTGTAGTCACCAAAAATTATTCAATTATTGGAAATATCGACGTTCAAAGGGTATAAATAAATGTAGTTACTAAGCGAGGATCTTGCATTCAATAACAAAATTGATCCCTGCATTTCTCTCACAGCCAATGAAAGATTTGTAAATATGTACAAACTGCCAAGAGTCGTAAACGTAAAAAAAGAGAATTCCTTCATCGAGTCTTTATTCTTAGCTCCTAAATAAGAACTATTTATAGTAAACATTCACCAAAAGTCACCGGAAACTAGTAAATATAGCCATGTACTAGAAAAATGTAAAAATTGTGAATATTAATTGATGAAATAATCATAGCATATTGTATTAAAATATTTTTCTATGGTACATGTGTAGTTTAGATGTAAAATTTTAGTCCTCTGTAGTCTTCCAGATACCCTAATGTAGATCTCATTTGAGTTACAATAAATATAATTTACATGGAATATCTACATAATTTTTATTTAACCTATCTATCTTCTATGGTAATTCAAAGATTCAAAGCATTTATTTCAATTAAACCCTTTACAGGCACTTTTGAATTGTCAAGTCGAAAGAGGTGAAGCTATCTGCACGTTCCAAAGCGTAGATCTCTATGGAGAAGAACGTGCAAGAAACTCCACGGACTCTTTTAATCATGTTCTGTATTACATAACATTGGTTACATCCTTGGTCGCTTCTATATGTGAGGACAATGCAAAGAAAAAAAGGAAACTAAAAACAATTCAAAGTATAAAGATTAAAACAAGTCAGTGGCAGTTAAGAGGTGACCAGCCTCAACCGACGGCGCCCGTTCACGAACATGACGCGTGTATCGGCACCATTTAGCTCAACCATTTTGAAGGGAACCGAATGATCCGACACACACGCCGCCATCAGCGAAACATTTGAGCGAGCATGACATGCTCTCAACTGCCATTTTAGTTCAAGTCACAAAGTAAACTATATATAATACTATTACAAGGATGTTTTTTTTTTGTTTGTTCCGAATAAGCTCCGAAACTACTAGACCGATTTGAACTATTTAATCACCAATGGAAAGCTACATTATCAGCGACGGTTATATTTAATCCCCGTAATCCTTCGGGAACGGGAATTACGTGGCTGATAGTACCTGCAGATGGAGCAGAAATCTGAAGTCTATTCCTAGTCAAAAATAAAATCAAAAATCACTTGAATTGAAACTAGGCTGAGAGTCAGCACTTTTTAAACTTCAAATATTACATAGAGAAAAACACTCCCTGAAACGCCCGCCCGTCACCACCTCCTAGCGTTTACTAGTATAGTATTAGTTTATTTGTATAGGCATACCAAGTAGCAGTAGTAGTAAGTAGTAGTGTAGTAGTTGGTGTGCCTATACAAATAAATAAACAAGCAAGGGTTGGCTTCCAGTATCGGCAGATAAAACGATTGCTCTAGGGCTGAACCACGGTTATCCGTAGCAGAGTTTTAAGCGTTCAGTTGAATCAGTGACCTGATTCTATCGGTCTAACATTATAGTTTCTAACCCAGAAATGATTAACTCACGGCCATCTTCGAAGAGTATAAGTGAAAACAGCCATGAGGTCTGCACAATAAGTGTAATCTTGAAAATAAAACAACATATTCAACAAAAACAAACCCATTTATTCTTAACTATGCGTTACTATCGCTCCTCTCCTTTTGCCGCTCGGCATACAACTGCGAGGTCTTCACCGCAGAGTACAGGCTGAACAGCAGGTGTAACGCCTGGATCCTGTCGTTGAGGGTGTCTCCCGCTATGGGCACGTCGAACAGCCCGCAGACGAGGTCCACGTACTGCGAGAGGGAACAGTCCAGGGTGCCGGGAGGGAATCCTACCTCGTTCAGAGTCTCCTCCATGGATTCTGGCCACTCCTCCATTAGGGTGTCTATGTCGGGCATTTTTCTGGAACAGAGTTGATGGTTTGATTAGGGCCAGTTTTTTATTAGGGAAGCAGTGAACGCAAATAAAACATGGAAGCATTCCTAACTCAAAAAAATGACCCAAAGCACATTGCGCCGCGGTAGGCGGGGCTTACCGATTGCGCCGCTCACGTGTTTGGTTACACGGCCTAATCGTTACATGGTGTTTTAAACCCAAATACTTGGGAAATAAGGTCAATTTTTAACTGTCCATCGTATTAGCAACTAGCTGTCCGCACAACTTCGTTTGTGTCACATTTTTCATGACTGCTCCGCTCCTATTGGTCTTAGCGTGATGATATATAGCCTATAGCCTTCCTCGATAAATGGGCTATCTAACACTGAAAGAAGAAGACAGGAGAAAAGTAGTTCCTGAGATTAGCGCGTTCAAACAAACAAACAAACTCTTCAGCTTTATAATATTAAGTATAGATAATGTTGTTGGTGTGGTTCGGGAATCAGCAACGAGGTTTAGATGTGTGAGTTTGTTTCGATTTTTGGGTCACGCACGATTCGCACTTTGATCCTTTGAAGTAATGCTTCCATGTTTTATTTGCGTTTACTGTAGGGAAGTTATTAAGGAAGAGATAGCACTTTCGACACAACATTTAGGACGCCAAAATGAAGGTTTATACGAGTTTCCTACTTATAAGTAAAATATACTTGACATTGACGCGTCTGTGCTGCCACCTATAGTTTCTGCAGGTTCCCTATAATGGGTTGTTTACTCACCTAGTGTACGCCACAGTTGGTGCTGGCTTGGACAAGTGCAGTTCACTGACGTCCTTGATCCAGCGCTCGATGGCTTTGGAATTCTTCTCCGCATTCTCTATCTTCTTCGTTAACTGTAAATATTGTGAAACAACATTATTTATCTAATCGATGTCGTTAACGTCGGATTCTATTCTAACTATATTTGAATTATTCTTGTATCAGAGGCGCAACTGTGGTATTATTAAGGAGCTTTCGTATTCGCACACTGTCAAATATAGAGGTGTTTTTGCAATTTCTCTACATTTTGACATGTTTTTGACAGTGACTGTCGTTAAAATGATGTTGAATCAGTTATGGAATCAAAACAAAACATGTGTTTCCTTGCACCTTGCAAGGAAACACATATACAATGAGATCTATTCTGTTTACTTATAACTTTCCGTTGTTTTTGCCTATGTACCTATGGGGCACACGCGACGTTTCAGAAGTTGAGTACCTACGAGAATTCGCCATTAATGAACCTTCACGAGTGGGTTCTAAATTGTTAGAATAAACCCCCAATACTTTCTTCAGAAATCCCTTTGTCCCCCATCAAGAACAAATAGAACATATTATCTAGGAAAACAGAATGAGGAAAATGTGGCTGGCCGCAACAAGGATTCAATGCACCGTAGTAGGTACCTACTTTCATGCTCCTACTAACCGTAAAATTATGTTTGTATTATTCATATATCACATTTTGATTAAATAACAGTTTGTTTATGGAATAAAAGCCATTTACCCTATATATATACCTAAACGTTACTTACAAACAGGAAAACATGTTCCGTTACCGTGTTTGTACACACATGTCAATAATCAAAATCAAAAGTCATTTATTCAAACTAGGCTGAGCCAGCACTTTTTGAACGTCAAATTTTACGTAAAAACAGTCCCCCAAAACGCCCACCCGTCACCACTTCCTAGTGCTTTAGCTGTAATAGGTATACAGGTACACACAGGTGCACAGGTTACATGCATTACGTTGGTAAATATAAACTATCGTTTAATAGACTTTACGAAGGAATAGTTTCTTTTTGGTTTCCAAAAGTTAAAGAATTTTTGAAATCGGTCCAGTAGTTTTTGAGTTTATTCGTTACATACAAAAATATAAATTTTCCTCTTTATAATATTAGTATACCTAGATTAGTATAGATATCGATATAGTGTACCTACATAATAAAGAGTATTCTATTCTATTGTTACGAGCTTCGGGTTCGTTATAATAAAATTCAGCCGATTAAATAACCAAAAATGACACTTTAATTACGCAACACTAATTACAGAACACAATGGCACTATTAAGTAACTTCGAAGTTATCACTTGTATCGCAAATCCAATACTGACTCGGTCGGAAGAATCCTAGAATGTTCTGGCATAGAAAAATCTCGAAGGTTCCTGGCTTTATTAGTTCTGCTACTCGATACTAGATGGCGCTAGTAGTACCGAATGCAACTATCTTCGTTGTTTAATTCTGGCGTGCAACACTAATATTGCTCTTACCACAGTGGACTTGGCGCTACTGGTCTTGGAGATGGCCCTCAGCTGCAGGTGCAGGAGCGCGGAGTCGCTCTGCTCGGCGGCTGGCTCGTCCAGCACTGTGAGACCTGGAACGTTATGGTTGATGCTAATGTTTTGGTGTGGAAGCGATTGAGAGCCATCAGGCCCTTTGTGTGTTTGTTTGACTTTACATTTTTTTACTGGATGGGAAATCATCAAATGACTTCTTCAGCTCTGGTCGGAGCGGAAGGGAGTGTGAGACTCTTACTGACTAAAACCCGTCCGTGATCCTCCTAATGCCCTTTGCGTTCCAGGGCCGCGGTGACTCTTTCGAACAAATTCCGCAACACCACTTGGGCCTAGTGCGTGTTGATTGTCAGATGTCTTCGATTTTTTTGGTCCGGGGACATACTGGTTTCTTTCACGGGTTTGGAAGCAGTGGTGATGAAATCATTTACTCAATGTAAATGGTCTTTCTGTATTTGAACTCACGACCAATGACACTGAAGTCAGTATAATATTATAGCCATACTCTTCCGATTCGAGCACAGAACCGCTGCTTGGCGGTAGCTAGAGGTAGGTAGTACTTCCTTGAACTAGTATAAGTACCAACAAAATGATACCCCAGTTTACGAACACTTTTTAAAACAATCCGTCTATCTATTACCTCTCTCTAACTTGTAAAACGAATGGTGTTAATTGATCATCTTATCAAACCCATTAGTATTTCTGTGCGTTAGATGAAAAAATACAACTGTCACAACCCAATCAAAAGGTCATAAAATGTACATTTGTAAGTTCATCGATAACATACATGATTACTAAAGCCATTGGTAGGTAATATTCAAAATGTTCGTAGCAAGTCATGGCCGCATTTATTCAACAATATTATGAAGTGAAATATTTTGTTATTGTATATATAATCTAGAATCTTACCTAAGGTTCGTTTAATTATATCATTAAAAGACTTAAGGTTACGTGCTCACTTTGACACTTCATACCGCGGCCCTAGATTTTCGTATATAACAGCACATGCACTAAATAGTCTGAATAGTACAGCGGCGGGTCTGAATAGTACAGCGGCGGTGCTGAATAGTACAGCGGCGGGTCTGAATAGTACAGCGGCGGGGCTGAATAGTACAGCGGCGGGTCTGAATAGTACAACGGCGGGTCTGAATAGTACAGCGGCGGGTCTGAATAGTACGTCCCCTAGTCTGAATAGTACATAAACTTACCTAAATTATCAATATGCTCCAGCACGTTATCAGCCAGAGGCGCCGCTCGCACGTTGCAGGCGGGCGTGCTGACCTTGATGAACGCGTCGATGTCGCCCACCGCCGGGACGTACTCCGGCACGAACGGCTGCAGCTTCAGCTCGATGTCGATCTTCTGAGGAGTGTATCTGATGAGGAGGGGCAACGAAATTGAACATTATAGAAGGATTTTTTGAAAAATATGTAGTGTTTGAACAGGATAAAGGTTTAAATGGTTACCAACTTTTTTTTACAAGAAATACTTTCATTTTTAGGGTTCCGTAGCCAAATGGCAAAAAACGGAACCCTTATGGATTCGTCATGTCTGTCTGTCTGTCCGTCCGTATGTCACAGCCGTTTTACTCGGAGACTATTAAAGCTACATACATGAAAATTGGTAGGTAGGTGCAACAAACATAATCGTGTAGGGTATCATTAGATAGCTATTTCAAAATAGAGGTTTCTAAAAAAGTTTTTAATTTACGGCAATAGTTTTTGAGATATGTGCTTCCGAATTCGTAAAAAATGTGTACCTCACAGACACTTCCAACGAAAATTGGTTTGAATATCACAGCTTATATACTTCTAGAGGTATGAGATTTTAACAGTGAACTACGGAATCCTTCGCTATCCAGAGTTATGAAAAGAGTACTTGCTATTGTTTTTTTTAGAAGATACATTTGTGTAAACATTTTTCGCAGCATAATGCTGGTATATGAATTTAGTCACACAATGCCACATACGCCTATTTATAATCTCATCTCAGTTTTATGTATGCATGTCATGTTCAGTCTCGGTTTTGTCGCAGATGCCTTTCTTAAAACTACCTACACACAAACCAAAAGCCAGATTTCAAAGTACTTCGCGCGACTTGAACAGATACACCAACCCAAAAACATCCATCGGGCAGCAGTTGTCGAGGTGACAGCCATCCATATGGTCGGAGGATCCTTTCTCGTGTTCCACACACCTCCGTACTTCCCACCCAGCCTGACAAAAGAACTAGAACAGAAGAGGGCATCTGCTTTTCACTCGATGGAAACAATATCTACAAGACTAGAAAGCCTTTTGTACGAGGTGCTGATGTAATATTAGGTACATCAAGCTGATAAGAAGCATAAGACTGGCACAATAATTGAAACGTCACTGCGCTAACAGACACCATCATAGCGTTATATTTATTTAAGTTATTCTTTCAAAACATTACATAATAAAATATCAAGAAGACATATAACTTTCACCGAATGATCAACGATCTATATATTAAAACGTGAAGCAACAACTTTGTGCTCAAGGTTAAGCAACGCTTGCCGTGGTCAGTCTGTGGATGGATGACCATCTTAATATACCGAGATTCCTCCATGTCTCGGAAGCTCGTTAAGCCGTTGGTCCCGGCTGTCATTTGTAAATCTTTGGTTACCGATTGTCAGAAGCCAGAAAATCTGACTTCAGTCTTGCCAAGAAAAACCTGCCGTGTTACCCAGTTAATGGGGTTGTGGAGGTTTGGTAGGCAGCTGCTTTTTGTAAAATACTGGTATTCAGCTGAATCCGGTTTGACTGGAAGCCGACCCCAATATATGTAGTTTCGAAAAGGTTAGGCAGACTTATGTATGTTTTCGACTTCTATGCGGGCGCAGCTGATGGCAGAAGTTAGTCTATACTAATGTTATAAAGAGGAAAGATTTGTATTTTTGTATGTAACGAATAAACTCAAAAACTACTGAACCTATTTCAAAAATTCTTTCACCACTAGTACATTCACCCTGAGTAACATAGGCTATATTTATCCTCGTATTCCCACAGGAACGGGAACTTCGCGGGTGAAACCGCGGGAAATGCTAGTCTCGTATAAATCAAAAGCGGACGCCGGTAGGTATCTCAAATGACCGAGATAATTGGCAGCAATTTGAAAGCTCACAACTCTCAATAGAGTTAACGACTGAGCACAATAGCCTGATTTTATCTCTCGGATTGTTCAGCTCATCTTGCGAACTTGTGTTTGTTGTATTTCACGAGGCGCGTCATTCATTGCAATTTACTCTTTATAACAATGACGTAAGAGTTACAGAAATTATCTCACAGTTTTCTGGGAATTCTATATGTATCTTATCAGATAATTTTTACTCAAATGATGTAAACTAAAATAATTAAATTTTCAAAGTCAATCGCCAATCTTATCTACAGGTCATGGATGACTGAAAGAGTTATTAATATAAAATGTGCATGGATGGAGGTGGAAAGGGCGACTGCAGAAAACGAGAACGTTTTTTTATGGGACAAACTCCCAGCCACAGGAACTCTTGAAAGTCAGAATCGGTCATCTACAGTGGCAACCACCAGAAAAACGCCGTATCAATGAAGCTTGATGGAGTCTGGGAGATACGATTCAACTGTCTTGGACAGCATAAGCATAATCAGCCTTGTTACGTTCCCACTGCTGGGACACAGGCCTCCTCTCTCGGAGAGGGAATGGGCCGTAATCCACCACGCGGGCCCAGTGCGGGTTGGTGAATGTCACATGTCTTCGATTTTTTTGGTTCTAGGACATGCCGATTTCCTCACGATGTTTTCCTTCACCGTTTTGAGAGCAGTGGTGATGAAACTACACAAAGTAATGCGCCTGGTTGAGATTGAACCCGCGACCTACAATTCGTAAGTCGGGGCCGTTACCACTCGGCCACCACTGCTCTCTCCTGTCTTGGATCCCACAACAAAATTTATCAGAAAATGACAGCGGATGAGAAGGACAGAATATGATTTGAACAACATAGAAAAACATATTGGATGGGGAATGGTATGAAAGACAAGGGAGTGAACGATATCGTGACGAAGTACATACAAGGGAAGTAATAGAAGAAGACAGCGCTGGCCCCAAATAACATTACGTATTTGATGATGAAAAAAAAATACAACCGACTTCTAAATAAAAGACCGTTGTTTATCATAGATATAATTATATTTCTATGGTATTTATGGTTGTTTCTTCGTTTGTTGACACTGACTTCCGAAATTAAAGTTTTTTTTATATATTTTTGTGTTTTTTAATTTAGATTTCGGTTAATTTTTTTTTTTTGTAAATAAATGTTTTTATTTTTCACTTTGAGTGATGATACCCCATAGCTAAACGTCACAACGACGTGGAATACACGATCGTGTTATAAACTGGTGTAAACAATAAACATATATGTGATTTCAGCAATCCCGGAAGATTTGCCATCATTTATTGAGTTCCGTTTCCTATCTCCGAAGTTTTTCATCAGATCTTCATCAAACTAGAAAGAAAATCACACCTCGAATGATAATGATGCTCTTCGTCCAAACCATCGCTTAGTTTTTTTTTCATTTTACATCGATAAGTGAAAATGAGAACAGCACCAATGTAGTCCACAACAAATACTAGTCGTCAGATCTCATATTACAACACATTAATGTCGAATATAAAAAAACCAGCTTTCGAACATAAAAAGAATCATCAAAATCGGTAGATACACCCAGTAAAAAGTAACGACGTAGGTACTTAACACACAAAAAAAATACAGTCGACTTGAGAAACTTCCTTTTTTAAGTCGATTAAAAAGTATAAAGGTTATCATCTCCGTCCGTCCTGTTACGAGTGAAAGGATAGCTTAGAAATAACCGCAGCAAGTCTTCAAAACTTATTTAATTTTCCCACAACTTATTTTTATCAATACTTATCTATACTAATATTATAAAGCTGAAGAGTTTGTTTGTTTGTTTGAACGCGCTAATCTCAGGAACTACTGGTTCGAATTGAAAAATTCTTTTTGGGTTGAATAGACCATTTATCGAGGAAGGCTTTAGGCTATATATCATCACGCTTAAGCCAATAGGAGCGGAGCAGCGATAAAGAATGTTTTAAAATCGGGGGTTCCACGGGGACGAAGTCGCGGACAGAAGCTAGTATTTAATGAAGCCTTACACGAGTCTAACGAAAAACAGCTTCATGCTGACTACGTAAGCTAATACGGACCCCTTCGTTTACGGCACCCCAAGACCGTTCACACACGAGGAAATAAAAAACCATGTAACCACCTACGGTATCAATTTCAAGGTCTCATATCTTTAAAAAACTTCCCAGTCACCCGATATCTTAATAACGAATGATATTCAATATTGAACGAGCGAGCGTTGGAAAGTGGCCCATTAATATTTATTACGTGCACAAAATTATATTTATTTGGCCTCACTGATACTACTCGAGATCTCTGTTATCATTACGTTGATGACTCGTAAGCTGATATAAACTGTATGTCTGTTATTTAAGGTTTAAATTAGTGTTAGATAGATCTAGGTTTAATAGGTATGTTAATGGCAAGGTTGGATGGTGGGCAGTCCTCCCACGGAGACTGTGAAATAGGATCGCTATGACCTGATTTGTGGACGGGATAGATTCACGGTCTAGGTATCTTTTAACCAGTGGTATTCTTAGCTATTTTGAAGGTTTGAACGCTGAATGAAATCATCGCAGACATTCTAAACTTCACATATATAAGCAGGATAGATAGGTCTAAAAAGTTAGTTGAAAACATTTTCGATAAATAGTGTAATGTGTGTAGTTAAATTAGACCCATTTTAAATTTTCCATACAAACATAAAATTTCCAGTTATCTTTTTTTAAATAAGACATTTCGAAAATGTTTTTAACTAACTTTTTAGACCTATCTATCCTGCTTATACGTGTGAAGTGTCATTAAAATCGGACTTGAAAATTTATATGAAATGCCATACGGCGTACACGCTCTTAAAAGACACTTTATAATCTTAGGAAGATTGCAATTATTCTGTGACATACATACATAGTCGAGTTGGCAATAGATTACAGACGTGCGGCGGAATTGGCTTTGTTGTACACACAACATCAATTAATAATGCCCAATCGAACATGCGCAGATGTATACTTATAAGTCGGTACCTAAATTATGTATGGCACAGACAGAACTAACACCCGCTTTCTGTGTTGCAGCGTATAAACATTAGACAGCGAATATTTTGTTGATGACTCACAAGTACTCACAACGGCCTCTCTCGATAACATACATTCAGTTAAATGTAGATAATTACTTCAAAATAAACTTTGCCTGCGGATATCAGTTGGGTTCCACCATAGATATAATAAACAAGGAGATATGCCCTGTAGCCGAAAATGTATCGGAACCTGTGTCTCCTGTTTTGCCCTACCACCCGGCAACTACTACGAATGCAGTTCAGTAAAAGCAATAGATACGCAGTCGCGCACACACCCGCATTTTTGAAATCGGACTGTACTACACAATCAATTATAAACCTTATCCTAATAAACACAGCGTATATTTACAGTACACCGTGCAACTTACTCACACAAAAACAACGCTGGGTATCGTTGTGCTGTGCAAAAGCAATTTATTTTACATATACGCTAGTGATTGACTTATCGATTCTGGCATTTATTACACACGCCATGCTGCCCATGTATAACAAATAAATAGCATGAGTATGTTGACTATTTTAAGCAAAGGTCACTAATATATTATCTTAAACATGCCGATTACTATAATGCATTCGAAACTTTATCGAAAGTAAAATACAATTACCATAAAAAGTAAGGAAGTAGCACGAGGATAAGGCATACATACGATAAATCAAAGCCAAAAACACTTGAACGATTATTTACCAAAAATTTATTGCAATCTAAGAAAGTTTGGTAAACTTTTGTAATATTTCATTCAACAATCGACATTGTTGTCGACAGTGTATCTGCACAATTACATCACTAACTCGCGGCAAGAAGCAGCGGCCGTACTATGCGATACATCGGCTTGCTAAAGTATCGTTTTGTGATTTTTACATTGCTCATCCAGTCACTTAGCGACAAACTTAGGTAGTGGTTAAGGAGCAGTGTATTCATTGTAATATGTTATTGTCGCTGTGACATTTGAAAACAAAAATAACATAGTATAAGCAAGAAATATTTTACGATTTGTTGTTTTTCATGATTTTAAAGACAAATATAGTAAAATACTTGTATTTTGATATGGTAAGTGATTCCATAATTAACAAAGTTTTGGTTTATGCTTCGGTTTTTACAAGAAAACACTGAACAACACGGCATTCTTATATCTTATCACGCTCACGGTCGTAAGCGCACTAGTTCGCGGATTCGACCATTGCGTAAGACATGCTCGCCCAGAGCATGTCGCGAGGACACCGACACGCCCCCTTGCCACTTCTCCTGTATTTTATATTTCTATGGGTTCCACTGATGTTGTACTAAAAAATCTTGAAGATCAATGAATGAGAGTATTATCAAAAGCGAAAGAGCCTATTAAAATATTCAAAATGTTATAGAACAGAGGTATCTATTAATCACGAGATTGTTAGATGCAAACTGAAGTTTATTGGATAATTTTGTCTCTAAACTGAAGATGACAAGGTTACAGAGCCAAATTGAGATCTATCTACTCTGAATCAGTAATTTGTTAAACGTTAGCTGCAGTTGTAAACCAGAGGCAGATGATAGCACCTGGTCTTGCCACCTGACGTATTATGCTGAGCCCTTTTGGCATAAGTACATTAATAATGAACTTAGTCCTAAATGTAATTAAGGTAAAAGTACGTATTCCCGTTACCGGATTCAGGGGCAATTTAACGTTTATTCGTACAAATCTACCGGTTACTATTACCGAGTCCCAATCACACATTGTGCGGTACAATTAGCCCTTTATTTGTTGTATATTATTGTTAAAGAAAATTCACATTAATACAAAAAAAGAATATTACACTAAAACTAGCTTAAATTATCTCTCTAGCCATGTAATCATTTTTTTTGTAAGTCTTCTAGCTTTAGCATAGCAGACCTGCAAAGTCAGTGAAGTTCAAAACTTCACGGTTACTGGGCCGTTTACCTTATGACTTTTTTAAATCTTATTTTCAGGGCCGCGAATCCGCGATTGGCCACTATGTCACCATACCATCTGGTATGCGATGATGTGGTCGACGCTTGTCTAGAAGTAACCTATTCACTCTGGACTTAAAGACCCCAGGTTTTGTAGTCACCAGGAAACACAGACACCGGCGGTGCTCCTTGTTGTATGTATTTGTGGCAATTAGCGTACATATTTTGTTTTATCCGACATTCAACTGATTATGGTAGGTACCTATATGTGAGCTAGACATGAATCGAGCTACAAACCACACACTTACTTCATGATATACTGGAAGATGTTCTCCATTTCCGGAGGCACCTTCAGATCGAGGAAGTTCTTGGGGTCGTATGCGCCCTCCGCTGGTATGACCACCCCTCCGCCGCGCTTGCGACCGCTGCCCATCACCGGATCCACACGCTCGGGCTCCAAGTCTACTGAATCCGTATCTGTAATTGAGAATATTGACTTTCTACACTAATATTATAAAGAGGAAAGATTTGATTGTATTTTTTGTTTGTTTGCATTGAATAGGCTCCGAAACTACTTGACCGATTTGAAAAATTCTTTCACTGTTGGGAAGCTACACTATCTCCGGTGAACATAGGCTATATTCTTTGATTATATAATGTCTAGATGGAGCGTCGCCCTACTGTCAAAGCAAAGAAAACGAGGCAACAATTTCAAACATGTGTGCGTGCGGACGGTGTTTTACACTATGCGTCTTTGTCTCTGTGTGCGTGAATAATGATACCAGCTACTAGAATTCTCCCATAGATCACATATTTAAAAAAATAAGATAAGTTTAGTTGTAGGTATGTATGTAGTGTTATTCAGTTTTAGTAATCTGTTTTTCCTCTTTTTTAAATAAATAAAATATTCAATTTAATGAGAGTTGTGTGTGTGAATGTTGTATTAAATCAGCTAAGTTAATTAAAATTAGAATAATAAACTTTTTAGGCAGTTTATATAGATTGAATCTATGATTTAATACTATTAATCAGTACCAGATATTAATCATTACCAAAACGAGGACAAAAAGACGGTACAGCATTAAAACTTTATGGCGGCTCGGAACATGAGGCGAGTCGCTGCGCAGTAACAAATTCGAGTGTCAGCGGGGGTGAGGGATGCGGTACTGCGCAGGGAGCAGCGCACTTCAGAGCCGTCATAAAGATTGAATTGGAGTGTACCAAGTAAATTATTTACCGAGCTAATAACAATTTTTACTTGGCATCGGCTTCAAAAGCATAATTATAAAGAAAGACTTAATAAATTAATCTTATTAAAATTACTCTTAGCATTTTTTAAATCGGTTTATTGAACCCAATGCAAAAATAATCATTAAAATTGGCTCATAAACAAAAAAGTTATTCACCAAAACTATATTATTATAAAAAAGTAAAAGTATAGACGAATTAAAAAAACTCCACCGTTTTATAAATCGAATAATAAACTACGTCAACTAAATTATATAAACGTTACCATAAACCAACGAATATACCCACAAAAAATAATATGTTAAGTTGGGAGAATAAAAAAAGAAACTGGCAACACTGACAAAAAATGGCGTAATTTGGTAATCATAAAAACAATAAATAAATACGTAGTTTTCTAGTTACTTGGCGATGATAGGTGATGTATTTGGTACTTGGTTGGTTACCCTTAATTTATAATTCCGTCGCAGTTTAATAACACATACCGTCATTTTATCGCTGTTTTTTGTTTATTACTCAGCGTGCGTAATACGTACTGACACCAAAGCGGCTCGATCGGCACTAATCGGCGGGTAAGTACTTATAGGCCAACAGTTGGCTGATATTTTTTGACACGTTTCCGCGCATTTGATGCTCTATCTAGACATTATATAATCAAAGGCTATATTATATCCCCGTATTCCCACAGGAACGGGAACTACGCGGGTGAAACCGCGGGGCGATGCTAGTATGATATAAAGCTGAATTATGAAGTGTCTCGGCTGTTACGAAGGTGAGGAATAGTAGGATAGTTTAAGTATGTGTGGAGGACTATAAGAAGAGAAGACCCAAGAAACGATGGGTGAACTGCTAACAGTGTGAAAGATGATACTTATCGTAAGATACCCACGTATTTTGAGAAAAAGAAGATGATTATGCTGCACCAACGCCGAATACGCACAATGAGTTTAGAACCGTTGATGACCTAATGCGATCATGAGTCAGATATGAACGATGATAACGGTCTCTCCCAGCCATAGAAATATAAAATACAGGAGAAGTGGCAAGGGGGCGTGTCGGTGTCCTCGCGACATGCTCTGGGCGAGCATGTCTTACGCAATGGTCGAATCCGCGAACTAGTGCGCTTACGACCGTGAGCGTGATAAGATATAAGAATGCCGTGTTGTTCAGTGTTTTCTTGTAAAACCGAAGCATAAACCAAAACTTTGTTAATTATGGAATCACTTACCATATCAAAATACAAGTATTTTACTATATTTGTCTTTAAAATCATGAAAAACAACAAATCGTAAAATATTTCTTGCTTATACTATGTTATTTTTGTTTTCAAATGTCACAGCGACAATAACATATTACAATGAATACACTGCTCCTTTTTTTTTTTTTTTTTGGATGGGAAATCATCAAATGACCCCTCCCGCCCTGGGTGGAGCGGTAGGGAGTGTCAGACTTTTACTGACTAAAACCCACCCGTGATCCTTCTTGTGCCCTATGCGTTCCAGGGCCGCGGTAACTCTTTCGAACAAATTCCGCAACCCTAGCAGGCACCGACCCTATGGGGCCCCGTCCTCGGTGCTGACGGCTCCTTGAGGCGCGCGTGGAACACAACGCGACGTCGACTCAACCTGGGTATCGGACGACGAGCCACCCACGCTCACCGTCCACAGGCATCAGCCACTGCGCAATAGCACAGCGGCCGACTTGTCTCTGGAGGAGGCCACGATGGGACCATTACTGGCACTCCATCTCGGCCCCCTCCCGAGAACCAGGAGTCGCAGCACCCACAGCAGTAGCGGCAGAAGCGGCGACGGAAGCCGCGGCGGCGGCAGAGGCGGCGGTGGCGGCGGACCTCTTGCCCCTGGCCGGGGCGGATGGCGCGCAGGCCCTTCCCCCAGCCCAGTGCTCGGCCGGCTTGCCAGCAGCCGCACATGCACTGCAGTGCGGCGTGGCCTCACACGAGCCGGCCCGATGACCGGGCTGACCACAGCGGAAACAAAGACCGCTGCGGTCCACCTCCGAGGGGCACATAGCTCCCGTGTGGTTGCCCACATGGCAGCGGTAGCACCTCAGAGGCCTGGGTTCTAGCAGTTTTACCCGCGCAGACACCCATCCCACCAAGAGCCTTCGGCCCTCCGACACAGTTCTGGCCGCCGTCACGGGGCAGCTCACCACAAGGGTTTGCATGCCCGTGTTGTCAGACCGGAGGGTGCCCGCCTTGACGAGCTCGGCAGAGCACCCCCCAGTCCTGGCGACGGCGGCCACAACTTCCTCCTCCGTAACGGAGTCATCCAGGCCCACTATGCGCATGTCGATGCGCTTAGTCGGCCTGGACACCCGGACCTCGTCCGCGGGTAAGACCGCCCTCAGCCTTTCGGCCAGGGCGTCCGCGAACGGGCCACTCTCCGCTCCGGCGAGCTCAAGCTTGCGGGCACCGGTTAGGGTCCTCCTGACCCCGATGCCCCCGCTGATGCCCAGCTCTTGGAGGCTCACCGCCTCCTTTGCCCGCTTCAGTACGGCGAGATACGTCACGCCCCTCTTTTCCGCTTCCGGCTGCAGTGTGAGCACCACAGCCGCGGATTTCGGGGCGCGAAGCCTCGCCGCAATGGCGTTGGCCTTCCGCCGCTGCTTTTTGGCCTTGTTCTTGGCCGCCTTCTTCTGTCGCCGCTTCTCTCCAGCAACCTGCCACTCGGCCTCGGCCGCAGGAGGGTCCGAGGGTGGGGGTAGGGGCGGCCGCGGCGCCACTGACGCAGCAGCCTTAGCCGCTCCCCCTCCAGCCTTCCTCCTACCCCTCCTCGCCGGGGCCGACTTGGTCGTCGCCGGCGTCGCAGGCGCCGGCGCCACAGGCGCTGGCGCGGCTCCTCCTTTGGCTTTCGCCTGGCCGGACGTTCCCGGGCTGGCAGCCACGGCGGCCGCGTAAGAGGCTGCCTTCAGCTGCTGGCCCGGGGCCCTCTGAGTCGCCACTGTTGCCGCTGTTGGGGGACGCCGGACCATGTCCTCCAGCTTGGAGAACTGCCTCCGGAAGGGAGCCAGCTCTTGCCGTACCAGGTCCCGCACCTGGCTTAGCACTTGGCCCCCCTCCGGCGCTGCCGGACTCAGTCCCCCTCGCGGCTCCACGGAGGCCGCTCTGGCCATCCCTGCCAGGTCCCTCCGGAGCGACTCATTCTCCCGAACGAGTCGCTCCGTAAGAACCGCTAGGCGGGCGACCTCCGCCCGCAACTCCGACGCCTCCTCTGAGGCAGTCCCGCCAACGGTTGCCGCCGCTGCCGCCAGTATGGAGGCTTTGGCCGCACTGATGGCCTTCCGCTTCGAGGACTGCTTCCTCTTGAAGGCCACAGCGCGGATCGCGGCCTCCACGACCTCCGCAAACTGGGCCCTCTCGTCCTCAATAGCGGGAGGCACCTCTCCCGGGGGCTCCGAGTCGTCCGAGTCGAGAAGAGGCGGAAGAGTAGAGGGAGCCCTGCGACCGCTCCCCCCAGGGCGACGCCCCTCCTCCACCAACCTCCCGGCCCGACGCTCCTCCCGGGTAGAGGGAGCCAGCCCCCTCCCTGCCTCACAGCCCCTGCCCCGCCTAGCGGTGGGGATCTTGCGGGCGGAAGCAAGCTCGCCTTCGGAAGTCGACTCCCCGTCGTCCTCCCGCCTGGGCCGCTTGCGGAAGAACTTGGTGTTCTCCGCAGCAGCCCCCCCTCTTTCCTCTCCAGAGCCCGCCAAGCTGACCGTTACTAGGTCAGGTGCAGAACCAGAATCCGATTCTGCACCTCCCCGGCGCTCAGGCGAACCCTCCTCAACACAATCGAACGCCATCAGCTCCTTGTAAGAAGCGGATCCGGATGACGTCGATTCGGAGCCTCCTCGGCTCTTGTTGCCACTGGCAAGCGGAAGGCGTTTGGTGCCCACCCCAGAGTACGGAGGGCAGCCCGCCGAAGCGGGGTGGGATTCCCCGACCGCTGAGCAGTCGGGACCCACCTGGGGACTCATTTTACAATCGCCTTTTTTCATTGTTTTCCTTTTAAGGGTGCGGTCCCTGTGTGCTCCGCCCCTTCTCAGGGCCCTCTCTCCCAACTTCACCTCTCCACCTGCTCGCTGCTCTCTCAGTCACGTCTGATGATCAGACGCGTACCAGAGAGCAGCGAGCAAGCGTGTGTCTCTCTTGGTCTGATCCCTCACTTGCGACCTTCCGGCATGAGTGGCTCTACCGGGAAAGCTCGCAAGATCATTGGGACGCTCAAGCCCCACCACGACGACAACGTGGAGACACATTTGGTGGGGATGAATACACTGCTCCTTAACCACTACCTAAGTTTGTCGCTAAGTGACTGGATGAGCAATGTAAAAATCACAAAACGATACTTTAGCAAGCCGATGTATCGCATAGTACGGCCACTGCTTCTTGCCGCGAGTTAGTGATGTAATTGTGCAGATACACTGTCGACAACAATGTCGATTGTTGAATGAAATATTACAAAAGTTTACCAAACTTTCTTAGATTGCAATAAATTTTTGGTAAATAATCGTTCAAGTGTTTTTGGCTTTGAATTATCGTATGTATGCCTTATCCTCGTGCTACTTCCTTACTTTTTATGGTAATTGTATTTTACTTTCGATAAAGTTTCGAATGCATTATAGTAATCGGCATGTTTAAGATAATATATTAGTGACCTTTGCTTAAAATAGTCAACATACTCATGCTATTTATTTGTTATACATGGGCAGCATGGCGTGTGTAATAAATGCCAGAATCGATAAGTCAATCACTAGCGTATATGTAAAATAAATTGCTTTTGCACAGCACAACGATACCCAGCGTTGTTTTTGTGTGAGTAAGTTGCACGGTGTACTGTAAATATACGCTGTGTTTATTAGGATAAGGTTTATAATTGATTGTGTAGTACAGTCCGATTTCAAAAATGCGGGTGTGTGCGCGACTGCGTATCTATTGCTTTTACTGAACTGCATACGTAGTAGTTGCCGGGTGGTAGGGCAAAACAGGAGACAGGTTCCGATACATTTTCGGCTACAGGGCATATCTCCTTGTTTATTATATCTATGCTCCCAGCTGTCTCTTCTCGCATCGATATCTTAATAGCATTAAGACGTCATGATACTGCACCAAGAGTTCCAATCACACATTTTGTGGACTTCACCCATATGCTGAGTGCTGGGCACCGAAAGTTTTAAGTAACAAAATTCGCCTTCTAGTCAAACTTCACTTAGCAGGACAATTTAATTTAATTTTCTCATCTTTTATCTCAAATGCGTTCTGTGCTTGTTGGGTTTTCAAACTTTAGCATTAAAATAGAGTTTGACACGATCTTGACAATTCAGAAACTGAGGGCTATTTCATACTGTTTGTATCTATTTATCCACAAATATCGGGGCCCTAGATATACAGAACCAAACGTAAAAGGGCTTGTGACAGATTTAGCTAAGTAGAGCGTAAAGCCGCATTGTTTGGTTCGTCTCAGTTTCAACAAAACCACAGCCATTTGTAATACATTGCTACCTTGGCATATTACGCTAGTAACAGTGAACATATATGTAGGTATGTAATGTACATAACATTACATACCTACATATATGTTCACTGTTACTGAGTCACTACTGCTGAGCATGAGGTCTTAAGTTCGATTCCCGAGTCGCGTAGTTGTGTTTTCTCATAATTATGGTTTTTATTCTTAGTAGCAGCCCAGAATCCGGATTTGGGTTCCGTTGATTTCAGTTGACTCACCATACATAGACGAGGCTCGATCGGTAGTTGTTAAGGATTGTCAGATTCCAAAAGAAAAAAGGAAATCTAACTCCAGTCTTGCCAAGAAGTACCGTTTCATCCAGTTAATGGGTTGTAAAGGTCTGGTAGGCAGCCGCTTCATGTGAAATACTGGTATTCAGCTGAATCCGGTTTGACTGGAAGCCGACCCCAATATAGTTGGGAAAAGGCTAGGCAGATGATGAATATACATATTATAAAACTTTTATGTTACGTGTTGACTGAGTGAATGACAGACAACGCACAGTCGAAACTACTAGTTACAGAAAGCCGAAATTCAGCATGTGGGTTCCTTGGGGAGTGTAGGGGAGCACATAGAGAGGATTTTCCGAAATGCTTACGGGAACGGGAAAAAACGGGATACGCGCGAACTTACGAACTCAAAAGCTAGTATAATATAATAAGACTCGCCATGTATAACAAAGGACAATAAGGGTCTTCTGCCCACCTCTTTAACTGGTACAGGCGAGATATTTTGCTAATGTAATATGTAAACATGTTATTTTGTAGATCATTTCTCAAACACGCACGGTATTGCCGCGATATCTACGGACTCGTGTAAACAAAGACTGTTTGCGCAGGTTTAAAATAGCTAAACCCATTACAGCATTGTTTCTGATAGAAAATAGAGTTTCTTCGTATCGGAACTGCAACGAATTTTATTAGTTACTTCATTAAGTACACTGAATTAAAAAAAAAAGAAAACGGAAAATCTGTCAGCATGTTTGTCAAGGAGTTTCGTGCTATCAGGTTTTTGGGTGGTGGAGTTCAGATAGGCAATCCCAAGTTAATATCTACTGGTAATATTCAGACGCATTCGACTTAACTCGAAGCAGATCCTAAATAGTCAGGGAAAGACTAGGCGTGTTGCGGAATTTGTTCGAAAGAGTCACTGCGGCCCTGGAACGCATGGGCAGAAGGAACACGGGTGGATTTTAGTTTTGTGTAGATATGTCAATTTTTTCCTGTGACGACAGCCACTACGCTGCCGCTACTATATTTGAAATTCCAACAGTACATAAAAGCGCATCTATGTGTGATGGGCCATGAACAAAAGTAATGAAGGAGCCGGTGGAGAATTTGAGGTGTTTTGCAGTCTGCCTTAAAATCAGTCAAGAAAGAAGTTCGTATGAAACTAGGGTTGCCATCATCGAAATTACCGACGCCGGGCAATATCTTTAAAACCCCGGACATTTGAGTGAAATTGATTTTTTTTCCCGGACAGACCCGAAAAAAAGCCTTATAAACAAAGAAAATGGATAAACGTTTATTTTTTTAATAATCTGTTACAGCGTGTTTGCAATATAAACTAGCGCCAGTTATTTTGCTGATTTACGAGTAGATCGTATCCCGCTTACGATTACGAATGAATGATTACATAACTAAGCATTGTTTTAATTTTTTGCTTATCTTCCAAATTTTCAATCAATGGAGGATTCCTAGACACAAAAAATGTCCGAGTAATACCAGGACACCTTTGAAAACCCCGCACGGACGCTCCCCAGACGCCCTCCAAACTAGGACAAATCCGGGGAAACACGGACGGATGGCAACCCTATATGAAACTGACCTGAGTTCGACGAGTCTTCTCTTTTGTTAACGGGTCTACTTCTGCCGCTGGTGGTCTCCTTCATCATCTCGGCCCTCGCCGCCTTCGGGGCTTCCACGGATTTGTCTGAAGGCTGGAGGGACTTTCTATCTGGAGACTAGCATAATCTCTTGGTTAGGACCGTCAGATAACTTATTTCCGTTGAATAAAGATGGTCGTTTCACATTTTATGTGTTTGCAATGTATTTTACTTTCTATATAGATGCTATCAAAATCATGTTATATTAATATTCCTCAGGTATAAGCTCAGTTCCTATGCGTGTATTGAAAAACCTTTTGGTTTTTGGGACAGCATCAACATTGAACACCTCTAGAAAAGTCAATGAAGCTTGTCGGGTACCGGAGAAACGTTTTAATTGTTTTGGACCTCGCAAACAATTAATATAATAAAATAAAATCAAAAAAGACTAGCGGAGGAGTAAGAAAAACATAATTTCCACTTCTTACTAAAAAACCCGATATATTTACTTTGTGTAAAAATCAGGCCTTTGGAATTTTGCTAATACCTACTATGAATACGACTATTGAGGCAACCCGAGCGCAATCCTGAATAATTATATAGCTTTGCAAAAAGATGAGTTGAAAAATAAACATTGGATCGATTACGTTCGACACTCGACCTAATTTCGGTCCGACTAATTTTGCATCGAGTGCGGATCAGAAGATCAAGTCAGTCATTCATATGCAACGTGATTTAGGCGGATACGCTGTAATGCGCAGTAGTGTCCTAAAAATCTGGTCTTATTATCTTTATGAGACTAATTACAGAGCCACTAGCGTACAATCAACACGCTATTCATGCCATGAATAAATGAATATGGTCGTGTTTGCTTGCACGATCGCACAACTATCGCTGGGAATATAACTCGCAAATTGCTAATACATTCTACACCATCCACACAACTGACTAGTAAAAACATTCATGTATAAATTTATGTATAATCGTCCTAAAATATTCTTGTACTAGGAAGACTTCCCATGCCAACTTCCTTGTCTTGATTTTACGACGTTTAAAAGCATAAAAACCATTTTTAACCATACCCGGAATAAAATAACCGTTGATCATTGAACCCATTCCAAAATTGTCTATGTTTACAGCGGACGTAAACAAAGGAACGGAGAACAGGTGGCGCCACGCAAACTATGGCGGGAAATTAAATATACGCAATATGGCCGCCTCTCCTAGCTGTCTATCTAAATTCCTCGAATACCGTAGCGCAAATAAATGTATTTGTTCGTCTACTGTCGTCTACAGTAAAAATAACTCCTTAGCGGTGAAATTAAACTATAAGAACAGTAATTGGAGCGTGTAATATGTTATTTCTCACTGGTATTTTAATATTGCAAGATTTAATCAGACTTAACGAACAATGATTGGAATAGTTGGCAAATTATGAAGGTGTTCGTGACATCATCATGCGTGGTTAGTGTCTAAATCTATGCGACAATGAAATTAATTTGGAACTACTACACGCCTTGAACAAAGGCGTAGGTAAATGTTTTTTGTAGAGTAACAAGAAAATTACAATGAAATTAGGCCAACAAAGGTATGAAGTTTCATGCTCACACAACATAACAAAATCATATTGATAGGTGGTAGTAATAATTACTTAGATACCAACCTGATCTTCCCCAGACATATTCTCCAGAAACTTATCCCCTTCTGATTCGGTTTCGCTATCAGAGTCGAAGTCATGTCTCGCCGTATGCCTCACCGGAGGATTAAACTTGGACATCGTCGCTTTCACCACTTCCTCTTCACTCGACGGGCTGTCGATCTCTCTAGCATTCACCACGTTCACCGTCTCGTCGTACATCACTCGAGCATAATCATTAGCCGACCCGTTTTGATCGCTACTCAGTGAAAATGTTTGGCAGTGTTTGTCGCACGTTGCCATGGCAACGATACAGAACCTCCTCGCTTGGAATCCTAACAAGGAAAGGCGGGAGTCCCATAGATGGCCATTTTTTCGTCAAAATTGTCGTGGCACGGCCTGGCACTGATTAGAACGACATCAAGTACATATTTCACACATTTATCAACGTATGCAGGGGTCACGGGGCCTACCGTGAATAATACAGCTAGGTTTTGCCCGCCATTGCGCTCGCGTGCAATTTGATGATAATTTTATTCTTCTGTTAGTTCCAAGCTGACACCGTGTAATGATACATACCGCGCATTATTTATTATTATAGCTTATGTGTCCATACATGTATAGATGCCTGTTAT
The DNA here is from genome assembly GCA_905332915.2 of Hecatera dysodea. Lineage (NCBI taxonomy): Eukaryota > Metazoa > Arthropoda > Insecta > Lepidoptera > Noctuidae > Hecatera > Hecatera dysodea. Next base: position 17,213,636 of record HG995305.1, read on the forward strand.
TGGAAATTTATTTAGGAGACGCGTAAATTCACTCATCTATCTATTGGTGAAAACATTTCAAAGTGCAACGTACCTTGCTACCTAGAGTCACCTCTTTATAGTCCAGGGTCGATAATTTTTAAAACCAAAAAAAATAATAGTAGGATAAAACCCATTAGAAAAGGAGGAGAATATTATAAAAATGAAAGGAAAATTTAAAAAAAAATCGATTCGAGTTTTTTCGATTTTTTGTATTTTCTGAGAAGATTTACTATAGTAACATATATTTTTTTTTTCACCATCGGAAAGTAGAGATTTCAACGAACAGAAAGCATACCAACTTTTTGAAAAAAGCTGATATTTTGACGGGTGAATTTTTGATTGAAAATTAGGGTGCTTTTTCGATATTAATTCAAAATAAGGCGAAAAAATAAATATTTCTAATCAAATAAATTACAGCGTATTTGGGACATAAAAAGGTAAGTTTTCACCAAATTTCGTGACAAAAAAAATAATTTTGTAAAAGATAAAAATAAAAAACCAAAAACTTAGTTTTTTGAATTTTTCTCATGAGGTTATGTGAAAAAAGTGTAAATACAAAAGTTTTAGATCTTTTTATTACCTACAACTTTGCGATTTGACTTTTTCCATAGGACTTTTAGTTTTGCCGGAAATCGAGATAAACCGTTTTTTACCCTTAAAAACTCACCCCCCTCCCCTTCCCGACCTCAGATCGTCCGTAAATTATTTTTCCTTTCATTTTTATAATATTCTCCTCCTTTTGTAATGGGTTTTATCCTACTATTATTTTATTTCTCTTTTTATTATTTTTAAAGGCTTCTACCCTGGTCTATTAACACCTACGTAAACTTAAAGCAAAAAGAGCATCTAAACCGGATTCTGTTTCCTTGACAGATGCTCTCTCGTTTCCGATTGGCTCTTATTTCAAGGGCGGTCAGGAAGTCATATAACTTACTTTTTTATTTTGACTGTTGGTGTTAATTAAAGGAACAAGTCTGGGTTTTGGTTATTTAAATATAAAAATCTGCTTGCGCTATTTTACAGGATGGCAGGCATGATTGCCTTTTCACAATAGTATTACATATACCTATATGTTTTACTGCTATTTTAGTTGGATTTCGTAATAATGTTACCTAATGATTGTGTGTATATTTTTTAACCAGTCCCAGTATCACAACGAAATCCTTGCGTTCAACTGACTAATGTGACAAACCGCTCAAGTTTTCCAGGTTGTTGCAAAACATTGTGTGGTTTTAATCAAGGTCTGATAAACCTGTCTGCCAGAAAATAAAACTTTTTACAAAAAAATACAACCGACTTTTACACAAAAATAAAAAAAGTTCAAAATAACTTTAATTTCGGAACTCGGTGTTTGTGGTTCCTTTTTCGTTTTTTGAACACCGACTTCCGAAATTAAAGTTATTTTGAACTTTTTTTATTTTTGTGTAAAAGTCGGTTGTATTTTTTTGTAAAAAGTTTTTTATTTTTCATTTTTTAGTGATACCTACACCCCCTCCCCTCCCCCCACCTAAACGAACCAATCACATTGGTGTAAAAAAACGCACTGCTCCAATGCAGAGTAAACTAAAAGGTCGTCGATGTAGATATTTTTTTTAGACTTTTGTTGATTTTTCGAAAACCGCTTGTTCGATTTCGATAAAATTTTCATGGGACCATTTGGGAAGTATACCCTTTCCAACAAAAAAAGAATTTTTCAAATCGGTTGGCAAGCGACGGAGTTACGCGCGAACAAACATAAAAAAAAAAAAAAAAAATACAAACATCCGAATTGAGAACCTCCTCCTTTTAAAAAAAAAGTCGGTTAAAAAGATAAAACTGTCTGAACCATGAGGATTCGCAAGCACGAAAAAAGGCTGAGTAGGTATGTAAAATAGGAAACAATACGTGTAAACTAATGAAGACTGTAAGTAAACATACTGTAGATACCGCCATTGCTGCAGAATAATCATTTAATATAGATACATGAAATATGATTTCTGTAAAAACGGTTAAGCACAAATTTTCATGAGAATTCCACTGCGACTGAACATAAATAATCTATAGGAATATAAAATGCGCCGTCATAATGTCTACAAAAAAGGCCATAAAGTAGCTGTTCTTTTAAAATAGATGTGCCCGGAGCACGCCGTCGTAGACAAAACTCTACTGCACGGCTTATTATGAAAGGTTCATGTTCGAGAAGTTTATAGATATGTCACGAACAAGGCAAAGTATAGATTCTATGAGTGGAGGCCTATTAAGAATTATAGTAGACCATCTTAAAATAAGAGACTTCTCCGTGCCTCGGAAAGCACGTTAAGCCGTTGGTCCCGGCTGTCCTTTGGAGATCTTTAGCAGTCGTTTCGGATTGTCAGAAACCAGAAAATCTGACACCAGTCTTGCCAAGAAGTACCGTGTTCCCCAGTTAATGGGTTATGGAGGTCTGGTAGGCAGCCGCTTCACGTAAAATACTGGTATTCAGCTGAATCCGGCTTGACTGGGAGCCGACCCCAATGTAGTTGGGAAAAGGCTAGGCAGATGATGATGATATTTAAGGTGGCTAAATAATAACAGCCGCACAGAATTGATGTTCAAGGTTAAGCAACGAGGTTTGTGTGTGGATGGGTGACCATCTTAACATACCGAGAGTACTGAGACTCCTTAGTGCCTCAGAAATCACGTTAAGTCGTTGGTTTCGGCTCCTATTATTTTGTAGACCTTTGGCGGTTCTTATGGATTGTCAGAAGCCAGAAAATTTGACCAGTCTTGCCAAGATGTACAGACTTATTACAAATTCGGTGAGTGCTTGCTTTGGATACTGGTTAGCGCTTTCCAATTACGAATTCTCTATAGGCAACGTGCACGGCTTAGACTAAGCCATCTAGTGTTGCAAATCTGAAACATTTACGTTGTAAATATTTGACCTGTGCTGCCACCTATACCTCCTGTACCCTCCTCCTGTTTAGGGGAACGTGCACGAATTAGACTGTGCCATCTAACGTTGCAAATTTGAAACTTATAAGAAAATATACTTGTCTGTGCTGCCACCTATAGTTTCTGCACGTTCCCTTTGAGTTCTGAATCTGCTGGTCGAGGGCTTTCATGAAAATGGGTCTGTTGCTCAACATATCATTTTTAACTTTGAATTATTTTCTCCATTTTGTTTTATCTTTGTTTTTTTTATTTGTATATTTTATAAAATCGAATGTTCATCTCATTGTCAGTCTATTTGGGAGGAATAAACTATTTTTCTATTTCTTATGTGCAATTCTCTGTCTATTAAATTCATTTATACTTTCAATATTGGTGAAATAGTTTTAAAGCTTTGAGAATTATGTAAGAGAAAAAACGAGATCCAAATTGAAAAAAAAAGAACAGGTCTATGAAAATGTCAACTTTATTAACTAAAATAATTACTAAATTCTATATCGTACAAAAATAACTGACAAAACAACCCGTTTTTGGAAAGTCGAGCTACGAAAATTTTAACATTGAAAATAAACTGAATGACTGTGTGAGTTCGATTAGTGTCAGAGATCGATTATTATTTTACTACGGAACAAAATGAGATGAAATATCAAAATTAATTATGGAATATGGGCTCGTTTTGTGACCGAAATATTAACGCATAGCAGCTCTCCAGAGGAGACTTATAAAAGTAACATGCAACATTTTTTTTCCCTATTTTAGACCAATACAGTCCACTTCATAACACAGGCCTTCATAAACCCAGGATTTTCATTATTACATCTAAAATTCTAAATATCAAATCGAACGCAGTTTTCACGAATATAGCCCGGAAAACAAGGAAAAATAGGCACATCTGCAAAAACAAATACTAGTAAAATTTTCATACAGGGATCGTCCTTACTTAGGCATTAGAAATATAGCGTCTTGTATATTTTACGCAATGGACCTTTCCACTGCGTAAAATATGTTGGCTAGTAAAGATTGATAAAGATCTCATAGAATATATTAATAATTCTATATAAATTGTTTATTTACTTAATTTTGCAAAAAAAAGACTATCCTACATAAGATTCTTGTAGGACCTAAGGTCCTTGAAATATACATAATATGCTCTGGACAATGTCTATTTCGGTGCAGTCATGTACCTAGTTGATGAAGAATCAAAATAATAGAACGAAGAAGTTAAATAGAAAACTATTAGTTCAAGTAAGTTTGTGGAAAGTCTTGAATATTTTTTTTGAAGTATTTCATGTTTTTTCGTATCACGTATTAAATCGCAAAGGATTTAAAAAAAAAATGTCTCTATTGCCTAAATAAAAATATCCCGACGAGAGATAACTTTTCTAGGATTTTCCGCATTAAATTCTCTTATTTTCCCGAGCTAAATATTATCTACAAAAATTATCATTAGCTGGTGAGCTTCTATATTTTCCCAAAAATAATATCGTAAATTTTAACATACAAAATAAATATCTGGGCATTTTAAATACATACAACAATTACATGCAAAAAATATACATTTTCTATGAATTAATTCAAGATCTGTGTCTAACATACTCTCCTGCGCGCACACTTTCATTATGGCCGGCATAATAATAAAGTGCAATGCTTTGACGTGCTGAGTGAACTCAATTAAATGACATACATTAATACACTGTAACATGATTATAGAAATCGAATTTTATCACATTTTGCAGTCTTTGAGTATATAATGAACAACAGGAATAAAATGTCGTTACACTAAAATGATTTGGCACAATATCGTAGAGACTAGTTAAAACTTAATGCTACTTATCTTAAGATAAGCACAAAAGCGAGTCTCGGAGTATCCGCCTAGATCACAGACACGATAAATGTAGAAAAGCCTAAAATTAGTTCAGCCGACCTTATTGATGAGTTCATCGCATATGGCTGTAAGCTCGTCGTTTGCCTTCGTCTTCTGCGCAAGAGACTCTTCGAGTGACGTAATGTGGAGCTCTTTCCTCTTTATCATGGCGTTAAGCTTCAACACCTCCGCCTCATGTGACCTATTCATCTTCTCCAACTCCTGATTCGCGTGGTTGAGCTTAGACGTCGCGTGCTGCTTTAGAAGCTCGTAATTGTTTTGCATTTTGGTGAGATTCTCTTCAAACGCTTTGATAGATTTCTTATAGGCGTCTTCGTTAGCCTTACAGTTTAGTATAACCTGTTTGCTTTTTTCGTATTTGCTGTGGAGGTCGCTGAAGGACACCTCCATGCTGGCCAGATGCGCAGTCTGTTCGTCTCTTTCACTGATTAACTTGGCCCTCTCCTCCGCGTGCCTCTTCTTGTCCTGAGCCGTTTCCGAGATCAAACTAGCTATCGTCCTCTCATATTCCTCGACCACAGCCGCCATGCTCTTATTGATCTTAGTCTTCTCAGCCAGCCGATTGTTCAAATCGTTGATCTTTTTTAGTCTTTCCTGACTTTCGTCTTCTAAACTTTTTAAATGAGATTCTAATGAAGTTAATCTATCTTTTAGTTCTTTACTTTCAGATCTTAAACTGTAAACATTAATTTCTTTTTCGGCTAATAACTCTCGCAGTTGTGTAAGAGCTGAATCGGCTTCGTTTTGCTCTCTTGTGGCGTGTGTCACAGTAGTGTCATGCAGAAGTGAACTGTTGCCACTCAAAGACAGAAGTCTGTCAATAACGGCCATGGCAGGTGACGTGAATGTAATAGAACGCCTGTTTGATCTGTTAGGGGTCAATGACTTGTTTCTGGGTGTTACTGGGTTTACGGCTGGAGGTACGACCATCATCGGCTTGGATATTGTGATGTTTAGGTCTTCGTTGAATTCTTCACTTAAGTTGTGTGAGATGTCCATCTCCTGGGTTGCGTTCAAGTTAGAAGGCCCAGCGATAGGAGACTTTGCCTCGTTTTCAGACATCGCTGCTTTTGTAGGAGTACTCTGCCTTTTTTGAATTTTATTTAGAGAAGCAACTAAACTCTCGGACGTAATTGATGACATCCTCTTTGCGAAGAGCGGATCAAACTTTAAGAACAAACTCTCTTTACCGCTGTCCACAACAGTGTTACTCTTATTCTGATTCAGGAGGAACTCAAAAGCTTCCGCATCAATAAACAATTCGCCGTTGTCTCCATTTTCATCGTTTACTTGAGTTGGTAAATCATTGAATTGCATCATGTCAATATTTTCACCATCGAAATCAGACATTTTATCGTCAACGTTCAAATCCTCAGCTTCCAGGAATGGTCCTTCTATTGTGTCCTCATCTTCAGTATTGATTTCCTTGATTGTACCATTTTTGTCATCAGTAGCTTTGGACGAAGTAGTTGTATTACTTAAGTTTACTGAACCATCTTTTTCCATAGATTCAGTTTCCATTTTGTCATCGGGCAAAACAGTCGTTGTAGTATCTTGTGCTTTGACAATTTCATCGTTTTGAGGTAAAATCATGGATGAATCAGGAGAACTTCTAATTTTACTCTTGGTGGCAAAAGGATTTTCCATGTTAAGGCTTGGCGGTGGAGACTGACGCATTTTAGATTTAGTTGCAAATGGATTGAAGTTTTTGTCATCAATCTCGGGTATGTTAAAAACATTTCTTGAATGGAAGCTTTCATTTGATGATCCGCCAGCAGAAAAGTATGCAGACTGTTCTGATGACGAAGTGGATTTTGAACCTTTAACGAGAATAGTAGCTGGTTCATCAGTTTCAACAGCGGTCTCAGCGGAAGACGTTATAACAGGCTCAATTTCAGGTTTAAGTTCTTGCTCTAATTTATGTACTTCATTCGCTACATCAATTGTCTTTTCGTGTACAATTTGGGCTTCTTCAATTAATTTGTCCCCAATAGTTGCTACAACATTGCTAGGTTCTAAAGCTGCATTAGGTGGCGGTTTCAGGTTCATGTCACCAATAGCGAATGTCTCAGCTGGGCTCTCGGCCGCTTGGTCGCTAAATGAACCACTAAAAGTCGAATTGAATTTTCTTTTAGGAGCAGCAGGTTTCTTTCTTTCAGGTTGCGATTTTCGCCTATTTATCATTTCCTTTTTCGGTTTAGGCTTTTCAACACTCTTAGAGCTCGCCATTGATTCAACAGCTTTAGTTGGAGTATCCAAAGATGGCGACACCCTTATTTTAGTTTTCGTTGCAAATGGATCATCGATTTCGTCAAAATTGAAGTTATATCCTTTGGAAGCAATTGGGGGAGAAGCTGGTGGGGTAAGGACAACTTTACCAGCTGTTGCTAATCGACTGTCGATATTTTGAACATCAATGTTTTCTTGCGGATTCATTCTTGGAATATCTTCAGCAATTACAGATACAAATGGACTGTTATTTTCAGAAAGTACTATTTCGTCATCTTCAGGTTTAATGTCAGTATTATCACTGACTAGGACAACTGCATTAATAGGCTGCTTTTCATCGTCAGGCATGATGGGCTCTGTAGGAATTACGTCAACATGGTGAAGCTGTGTATCCATGGCACTATTTGTACGAACGGGTATGTCTTCAGTGGGTTTAGTCGCGGTGCCAACAGTAACGGTGTCCTTAGCTGTCTCAATATCTGCAGGGATAATAGGCAGTTCTTCTCTTTTAACTTCTGTTGATTCAGTCGCATGTGCAGGTATTACAGAAACATCTGATAAAATTTCAGGCTCAATATTGCAGGCAGGTTCAGGCATAATTTGAGGACTAATTACTTCATTGGACACAATTTCGACACTTTCAGGCATAACCTTTGGTTGTTCTAGCACTACTGGTTCATGTATATTTACGGCCGATACGAAATTTTCGACACTAGGCACAATATTTGTTTGGTTGATAATATCAGGCAAAGGTCCAATTACACTTTCATTGATATCCATAGATTGACAAAACTTTTTGTTTTCTTCAGTAGTGTTTGTAACTGTTTCATTAAGGTTTATTGTTTCTGTCTTGTTCATAACTTCAGTATCAAGCTGCATTTGATCAGTTTTAGTTTCAGTTTCAATTTTCATGGATGGCACTGATTCAGGTAATACATCAACGGCGACAACTTGCGGTTCTTCAGTTAATGGCTTTTCATAAATAACCTCTATAATGTTTTTTAGAACTTCTGGCACTGCTTGTATTATTTCAGGATCCAAAGTAACTGTTTCATTTTGTATGTTATCGCTGGTTTCGATTTTTGTTGGTAGAGGTTCAGAGTTATCTTCATTGGACAAGACAGTTTTATCTTCATTGTTTGCATCTACTTCCATTATTTTTTCTACTTTTTCAAGTGTCAGGTAATGTATAATTTCGGTGATCTCTGTTGGAACCTTGATATTATCTACAAGGTCAAGTGGCAAACCATGAGATAGGGTAGAACAATCAATCTGGTCAGTAGGCATATTCAAGTCTTTGTCAAGGTCATCCTCATCAGGTAGAGGAATTTCAGAAGCTAATTCAGTCATTGAAGCTTCTTTAATAGGAACAGGCTTCCCTTCATCATCAGGATTAAGTAATGACTGGTTCACTATTTCTTCTAGGGTTTCAGGATTATTAATTGTGCTTATAGTCTCGGCCAAGTTTGAAGAGTTATGTAAACTGATATTTGCAGTATTAAGGTCAGTTTTATTTGGTTCATTGTCTTGGGTAATGTTTTGAGTCAAATTATGGTCAATTCCAAAATCTTCTATTTGTTTTTCATTTGGTGTTTGAGTACATGTTGCTGAATTCAGATTTCCCAGAATGTTATGTTGGCTATCAAAAGTAATAGTTTCAGAAGAAATCTTATCCATTATTCTGGTTTCATTGGATTCTTCATTATATTCCATATTTGTCAGTGAATTTGTAGTTTCAACTGCTTGATTTAATATTGACTGAATGACATTTTCAGCAGTAGTAGTTACATTTAATTCCTCACTTTGGTCCACGGACTGGTTTTTATCTTCTTGTGTTTTATCGACTGTTTTATTCAATACGGGAAGGTTTTCTTCTGCCGGTATAGTAATATCCTGTGTTTCTACAAAAACTCTGGAATCAATACTTTCATTCGCTTTTTCAAGCTCTATCTCACTTGGTAAAGTTGCTGTTTTGTTTTCAGACTGAGGTTTTTGCTCTAGTATATCTTGACCTGATTTATCTTGACTTTTAAGTAATGCTTCAGGCATCAAATCTTCAGGTGTTATTGATAGGGTTGCATCTAGTATATCTTGTGTAGTATTCAAAATGATTTGTTTTAATCGAGAAGCACTTGTATTTTCCTTTGTACGCTCTATTTCTTTTGTTATGTCCAAATCATGTGTTTTGTCATTTACTGGAGTCTTGTCATTATCTTCCAACAGAGAATCATTCTTAGTAAATGTTGTTTCACAATCAACAAACTCGGCATCTGATTCACCCGTGAAAGTGCAGTTGGTTCTGTCATCTCCATCAGTCATAGTTCTGTCTCTAAGAGAATCGGTGTATGAAATATCCATATATTCCACAGTAGAATTCATATCATCTTGGACAACTTGTGAAGGTAATCCCACATCTTGTTTAGTATTTTTAATTTCAGGTTTAGTGAGCTGATAAAATAATTTGTGTATTGGAATGCGCTCCTGACTAAATATGATGGTTGTCTCATCTTTCCACTGCAGCTCTTTCTCCAGATCATCATTAAAAACAATTGATTCCTTATGCGGGCTGTTTCTTTTTGTTGGACTTGTTTCCTTCTTCCGATGAGTAGATATAGGGGTTGAGGCCAACATAGCCTGTGACTTGGCATCCTCTGCTGATAATGTTGCATCCGACGGGCTAAGTATGTCTGGTTTCACAATATTTTCACTGTCAGCTGGTGGTATGGGACTCTGTGATGATCTAAACATGTTGAGGACCGATTTGATCCCTCTCATAATAGGTGAACTACCACCATCATTCTTAAGGTTATCCTTTGTTGGTGTTGTTGCTTCAGGGGTTTGGACTGCAGACGATGATGAACTCAACAGAGATAAGTTCTCATCAATGTCACTTGGTCCGCTCACTGTGACGGTTACATTAGCACTGTCTTGATTAATAGTGGTATCAAGGGGCCTAAGCACTGATGTGCTTCTACTACTATCAGCAAATTGTTCTGTAGATATTGCTTGGAGCGGCAAAGCTTTGAGAGATTTTACTACACTGTCATTTTTAGTCATATTTGAATTAAGTGAGCGAGTTAAATTGCTATTCTCATTAATTGTCACATTAAGGGTGTCGTCACCCAATTCTAGGCTCCTGTTATCAACACAATTAGCGGTGTAGCTCTTAGACATCGGCGACGAGGCCGGAGTGATGGAATACCTGAGTTTCATATTCAGTTCCGACACGTCCAGCTCTTCGTAGCCCTTCTCTGTGAAAGGCAGCACATTGTTGTGATGTAAACTGTTCTCTTTGTTGTCGAAATCACTGTCAACGTCCATCGGCTCAGCGTGGTGAGCCATCTCGCACGTCCACTAGTCACACACTTGGATTATCACCCGTCACACACCACACGGAGTTCAGTCACTACAGAAGCCGCCCCGCACTCGATACTCGATCCTCCAAGCGTCAATCTGGAGCGAAATATAAAGAAAAAATCAGTCCAATGTTTACAGTTAGCCGATTTCAGATAGTTTCACTAAGATTTCTAATACGTCGTAGTACAGGCGGCGACGCGCGTATGTATGTCATTTAAAAACAAAAATGTCGGTGATGTGAACACGCAACTCACTCTGAAAATCTATTTTTGTCCTTTTTGTGTGGCATGAAACGCGACGTTCATTTTATGTAACGCGCGCGCCCGAGGGAATCTTGCCAAAATGCGATGCAGAGCTGTTGAACCCAAACACAAATACACCGACCGATCCGAGACCGTTTGAAATCCGGTAACTTTTTATAATTTGAAATGTCAGTTTGCAGAAAGGTGTGTCCACACCAAAGCAGGTCGGTTATTTTTTAAATGTTCTGACACTGATTGAATAATTTATGATATACTTCTTTTTCTATCATATGATAATAAAAATAACTTTTAAAAAAGATAATATAAGCTTACGTTTTATTTTAAAATGATTTAAAAGTTATTTTACGAAGATAGTCCTTCTAAATCATAACCTGCCCTTAAAAATCAACCAACCCATTGCTTTAAATATTTGGTAAAAGAGTTTGGTTGAAATCGTAAATAACGTAATAATAAAAAAAATATTGTTGAATAGACAAAATAACAGGAATCAATATTATAACCTATAAATGTGTCACCTCTTTTCACATCTCCACAGTTGAACAGATTTTAATAGAACGTAGCACACAGGTGGATCAAAGATCTAAATGAGGACATACGATACATATTTAGTTGTGTATAGAGTTATTTTTAGTTTCTTCTGTATGAATAATAATAATAATAATAATAATATATCTTTTATTTCGGGTAACAAAGACCCATAACCTTACAGACTATCATACATATTTATATAAAACAAAAACATTACACTATTTTATCTTACACGAAGTGTCGCCGTTGTGTTACGCTGCGTGGTGTCACGTAGTCTTCCCCCTTCGGCCAAAACTCCTCCTTGAGGAAGGTCTCAATATGATGAGTCGGAACTCGCACCACGAACGACTTAAAATTCGTGTTATGGCGCGGCTCCAACTTCTCTACCCTTAAGGTCCAGCTGGTCTTCGCTCGAACATACTCCACAATTTTCTCAACCTTCGTGGTGTGATGTAATCGAGACACATAGAGCTGCGTCGTAGATATTGCCGGACGCAGCATATTGGGTCCTACCGGCGCAGTACCGCACTGGTTCCGACTAGGAGGCATCTTCCTCTTCTTCCTCTCCACATTCAATTTGTATTTCGTTGCTGTTGAGTTGTGTCTGTGTCAAATAAATGTTTTTTTATTAAAACTAAAGGATCTGTTGGCTAAATAATAACAGAAACACTGGGTGATCTTTACAGTTAATCAACGCTTGCCGAGATTGGTCTGCTGGTGGTTGACCATCCTAACATAACGAAACTCTTCCGTGCTTCGGGAAGCACGTAAGCCAATGGACCCGGTTGTCATTTTTAGATATTTAGAAGTGGTGTCAGATTCTTGCCAAGACGTACTGTGTTACCCAGTTAATGGGTTATCGAGGTCTGGTAGACATTCACTTCCTGTAAAATAATGATATTCATTTGAATTTGGTTTGAGCCTTATCCCAACTATGTTGGAGTCAGCTACTATAATATAGTTGGGAAAAGGCAGATGTTGAAATCAGTACCTACGTAAACAGTAAAGTTATATATTTATTTAGGGTAGTAAGTCTAATAAGTAGTAGTAGTAGTAGTAGGCACATGGCATTGCCTGTGAATTTAGATCTATAAATTATACAATTACGAAATAAATTACGGTTATATATCTATCTATCAACCAATGCGCAGTAGTCTACACTATTATTATAAAGAGGAAAAATTTGTATTTTTGTATGTGTGTGTGTGTGTATTTTTGGAAAAACTACTGTGCCAATTTCAAAAATTCTTTGACCATCGGAAAGCTACATTCACGCTGAGTAACATAGGCTATTTTATTCCCGTATTGCCAGGGGAACGGGAAAAACTCGGGTGAAACCGCGGGGCAGGGTGCTGTTTTAATTTATTTATAATAACAATTTCTAATTCCTAAGCATTACTGCAAGATTTAAAAATAGCGTGGAATCACCTTTACTTTGTTTCATGACAGTTGCTGAAGTAGCATTTACGAAGAAAGTTTTATGATTTAAAGAAAACACTGTTTTTTAATACGTTTTATTTTTTCAATACAGCATATTCTGAGAATATAAAAAAAAAAACCTAACTGGTTTTCGTTTTATCGAAAAGGAGATTGGTAGAAAGATTTTTTACAACTGATTCCGTAAACTGAATAAAACTGACTGTCAACTCAATTTGTCAGGTGTTTGTAAAAAACAAATAAATATTTTAGAACTCTATAGGGCGAGTTCTATAAATAAGAACAAATAAAGTTAATAATTAAACATCAAAATTACAATGAACATTGTAAGTATACCTACAGTTAAAAAGTTTTATTTTAGTTCAATCAAAATTTCAAGTTTATAACCTCATCGATTTTAATCTAACTTCGCAGAAACTTTGTAACTCTAATATCAGTTAATTAGCTGTTTGTAGCCAAAATAACATAATTATTCGTCGATTATTGTACTCCTAGTTATTTTTTTATCGGCTACCTACTTCATAGTGGTCATGGTTCAGAGATCGCAAAAAACTAGTTGTAATTTATCCGTCATGTCATTACTTAGTGCAAGTGCGACTGTGTCATGCGACACACGTTCTCTGCGAGTATATAAATAATTACGCGAGTGCATTCGCATAAGCACCTACCTATCTTTTTTAATAACTGTCCAGTTCTAAATTTAAATATTGGAAGAGTAGTGCTTGGGAGCAGGCAATAGAGTATGTTTTTTGCCTTAATTTTTTTTTTAATAACTGGTTTACAAGTGACATGGGTCAGTGAAAAGTGCTTTAAAGTTTCCAATCCACTGTGGCACAGTTTTTATACACTTATGCCTACATTAAATTGACATCATAAAAAATGCTATATAGGCATTATTTTTAGGAATATGTTTTCAGTGGTTCATTGTCTGTTTAGTAAAACTTTTTACTTTGCTGTGAAGTAACAGTTTTATCCATGAAGCTTTGCAATTCTAAAATTAGACTTAATTATTATTGGCACATAACAATAGTGTGTGTCATATTGTTATCTGATAATATTTCAATAACAGCCAAGATTTTATCCCTTGTCAAGCAAATAAGTGCTGGCAGTTTTTACATATAAACACAAGTAAAAAATATTTGAATTGATGTAAATTGGCTTATCTTTTTAATTGATTTTCTTTTTATTTCAGTGCAAAATATGGAAATAGAGCATGACGTAACTGTGAAACTATTGTTTTTCGCGCGTTCTAAAGAGTTGGCGGGAACCCGGGAGTCCACTATCAGTCTCCCAACTAAGATAAGCTATAAAAAACTCTTGAACATAATTACTGAAACTTACAATTTGCAAAGTATAAAAGACAATATTTTATTGGCTAAAAACGAGGAGGTTTGCGAAGAAGAGGTTGATATTGAAATTAAGGAACGAGATAGCATCGCTGTCATTCCTCCAATCAGTGGTGGTTAATCTTGAAAACCATATAAGACACCAAAACTCTTCGAACTACAGTATTTTATCTAACTATTAGGAATAAAAAAGTTACTCAATCGCCCTTAAAACCACCTAGAACACTTAACCCAAGATGGACCACTTAAAGTTAACCGTGGATAAACTGTCAGTGGACGAGATTACAGAACTAGTTACCTCTGACAGCTGTGGAGCTATATCTGTCTTCATGGGCACAACTAGAGACAACTTTGAAGGGAAAAAGGTGAGTGAACTTGTATTTAATTTGACAAGTAATCTATACAAATATTCTAAAGGGGAAAGATTTTTTTTTGCTAAATAAGCTCCAAAACAACTGGCCCAATTTTGCCCTGTTAATGTTAACTGGGAAGCTACAATAGCAGCAAGTAATATAGGATATATTTTATCTATGTTTTCCTATGTCAACGGGAACTATGCAGGTGAAGACGCGGGGCGCTGCTAGAACTCAATAAAATTCACAAGTTTAAAAAAAAAAAAAGTACATCCAGTTACCTGAATTTCCTTCAGTATTATGTCCAGTGGACAGCATGTCAATACAAGATCCAATTTAGTGGCAATATCAAGTTTGGAATGTCAAACTTTGTGTGGCAGTACACTTACTGTGCTTTCCGTGCCCCAAAGTATCGCAGTGATATCTGTGCTGCTATCGACAATCTTTTCTCTAGTATTCTTAAACCGGTATGTCCCACCTAGTGTTGTATAAGTATTAGTAATCGGGCTGGTTTCCGCAACTCCCCGACTACGCGCGTATTTAGCGTGCAGGTGGGACAAATGTGTCATTCAATCCACCCCAGCTCCCCTAGAAAGGCCAGCAACTCCTTCGTGTTACTAACAATCTCACAGAGGTTACCTGGGTTTCCGAAGTACTTAGTCCTGTAATCGGCGACTACGGGGCAGCTTAGAAGCAGATGTGCTGTGATCACCTAGTGTTGTAAGAAACTCCTGTCTTTTAGTCTTCATTTCGACACTTGAGTAGATTTTCAAGACTAGGTCTCATTAGTCACATGGGTCCGAGTCCTTTCGAGTCTTTTAAGTTCTTTGACCTAGACTGCGTCATGAACTTGAGTTGATAATATAATAGGTAATACTAGGTGATTTTATATCGTCATCCATATTTATTTACTGATTGAATCTAGATTTAGAGGATGCAGTCATGAGTTCTTTTAAAAAGACTCAGTTGACTCAGTCGTCCTCCTAAGTTGATTTTTTTATTTTTATGGATGCGAAATCACCAAATGACTTCTTCCACTCTGGGCGGAGCGGAAGAACACTTTCTTCCGCTCCGCTTTCAGACTCTTATTGACTAAAACACATCCGTATTCCTCCTAATGACCTTTGCGTTCCAGGGCCACAGTTACTCTTTCGAATAAATTCCGCAACTCTGGCAGACTTAAGTTGACCTACGATGGGACGGTTTCATAAAAAAATCGTAAGTTAATTATTTCTACTAGACCATTAAAAGGCACTTGAAGTTCAAAGACGGAAGTGCAAAGGTTCTAGTCAGGAGACTTTTAGTTAAGCGTGCTCCATCGTCGACCGCGTCATCGCTTACCATGGAAAGGTCAAATGCTATAGTAAAAAGAAGGAGTGAAGTTTAACAAGAAATAATATTACAAAAGGAGCATGTATTATTGCAAGTCATTTATTTATTTACTAGCAGCGCCCAGCGGTTTCACCCGCGTAGTTCCCGTTCCCGTGGGGATACCGGGATAAAATATATTGTCCTGCTGCTGATAAAATATGATTGCCTATGTTACTCAGGGTGAATGTAGCTTTCTAATGGTGAAAGAATTTTTGGAATCGGTCCAGTAGTTTTTGAGTTTATTCGTTACATATAAAAATACAAAAATACAAATCTTTCCTCTTTATAATATTAGGATAGAAGTATAGATTTAATACTTTACGCACACAAATGTACAGAGGTGGACTTAATGCCTTAGGCATTTTCTACCAGTCAACCTTTGGGTGATGCAGAGAATAATTGTGGTAGGTGCAGTACGAAAAAAAAAAACAGAAACGCGATTAATATTAAATTAATACAAAGATAATATATACATAACTATACATACAATACAATACTATAATACACTAGCGACCCGCCCTGGCTTCGCACGGGTGCAATGTTGATACGAATGTTTTCTCTACTATAATATGCATGTAACTATTATACATACTCGTATAAACCTTCCTCTTGAATCACTCTATTTGACTCTATCTATTAAAAAAAACGCATCAAAATCCGTTGCGTAGTTTTAAAGATTTAAGCATATGTACATAGGGATACAGGGACAGAGAAAGCGACTTTGTTTTATACTATGTAGTGATACTCAAATTAACAAACTTATACACGAAAATACTACAGTTGATGCAAACAAATAGTGAGTAAAAAAATTAACGCTGTGACGATACTACTGCCAACTTCTTACGAATGTTTTATACTATGTAGTGATACTCAAATTAATAAACTTATACACGAAAATACTACATTTAATGCAAACAAATAATTAGTAAAAAAAATTAACGCTAAAATAATCACTGCTGCCAACTTCTTATGAATGTGAGACGAATCCGTTGATAACATAGCAACATTAGCAACCAACTGATAAATGGACGTCAGAAACTTTAGCAAACAATAATATTGCGTAATCTGGACTTAGATAATGTAGCTAGATAGGTATTTTAAGACTTAAGTAGTATGTAGGTGGTACTGTGATTCTATATTGGCGTAGGTCTTTTATTTATGGGCAATAGCACCGCTGGTCACATTTGTGAGACCCCCTTCTAGTGTGACGTCACATTTATAACAAATTTAAATCTAGAAATATTTATTGAAATAAAACAGCACTTCTGAAAATTCCGAAATATGATTTAAGTATTTCAATTTAAATATTTTTTAATAGAATTAACATAAAATCAAACATTGCAAGAAATTTAAAAACCTGTTATAGCGTGTCTTATTTGTACTCCGGCCCTAACCGAAATTATCTGAAACTTTCATATCGATATCGTCCCTTAGCAAACAACACAGCTCAAGTCTTTTTTGCCAGTTATTTCACAAAATTTGAATGTGGTGGAAATAGTACTCTTTGTCACCGATTGAACTGATATAAACTATACTTGGCGATCAACCAAACCTAGGTGAAACCTAAATAGTTGTCACGGAAGTGGCCCAGTACATTGGTTACACTAATTTAATCGGTTTTTTTGTTCTAATGTTAAAGTTATTCAAAATCATTTGAGTGGCGTTGTTTGCTAAGGGACGATATCGGATTCGGTTATGTTCTTTCGGATATCCGATAGTTTCGGTTACAATTACGGAGGTCCTTAACATCCCTAATATGGATGACTGTTAATGAGATACTAAACCGAGCGGTGTTAAATTATGTTTGCGAAAATTAGTTACTTAGATTAACTGTTTCCCACTGCTAGTAGATAATTTTTAGCTAGCAAATAAAATTCAAAATGTCCGAATTACATACTAAATAAGCAAAGAAGACGGGGGGGAAATTCCGCAACCCTAGCAGGCACTGACCCTATGGGGATAGGGTCAGTGCCTGCTAGTGTTGCGGAATTTGTTCGAAAGAGTCACCGCGGCCCTGGAACGCATATGGCATTAGGAGGATCACGAGTGGGTTTAAGTCGGTAAGAATCGGACACTACCTTGCGCTCCGGCCAGAGCGGAAATAGTCATTAAAATGATTACCCATCCATGAAAAAAGGGTTGGGAATTCAGCATTGCTAAGGCTCCAATTTTACCAAAACGCCCGTCACCACTTCTGTGTTTATTCTGGGAAGAAGAAATAGTAAAAAAACTCCTTGACAATATAACGATCGAGACAGAACTATAGTATAGTCATCGCAATTAATGTTTGGTAATTAACACTGGATCAACACGTTATCATTATTTATCACTTGTACAAATAATACGCCACAAGTTAATTTAGTTCCAAATTAAACAGGTTTTCGAAAACTTTTACAAAAATGTTTTTCACTTATTATTTAGGTACTTAATTTTTATAAGTCAACTAACATACGTATATACATAAGAAAAGTAACTGACGCCTCATCAATATTCTATCTCCTAATTACCGTTGACAAATTATTCCTCCTTCTGAAAATAATTTAATTAGCCTCCATTATGCCTTCTTTCTCATTCAGGGCTAGATTTAAATTTGACAATACTTTGCTAAGTAAAGTTAGCATTTCATACGGAAACGAACCTTATTCTTAAGTTTTCAAAATTCTTAATGTATTTGTAAGAAATACACATTATTTGACAAACTCAAAATATTACAAATAAATGTATTGAGTACTATGCACGAGTGGGGCAAGACTCTCACCCAGTGAAAAATTGTAACTACATTCATCTTGTTCAGGGGCCCAAGTCTACTATTTATCATAAATTCGTCATTCCAACACGATTCCATTGTCATTTTGCTAAAAGTCGTAATCTGCTAAATTCATAATAGTCGACGATTGGTCGGCCAATGGTATCGCAATAGAATCGTGGTAGAATGACATTGTCGTATTGACATTATTATAAAACCCGTTAGTAGAATAAATGATTTTCGAAAAACTACTACTACATTTGAACATATTGTAATGCCAGATTTCTTTACCGCATACGTCTGTCATTCATTTGTCATTATGTACGAGATTACCATTCTAGGCCATTTCTTTCAATGGAGTGTCAGTGGTTGAACATTGGAAATTCATAATGACGCTTTTTTAATAGTAGATTACCAAACTTGTCAAAATGAATAATTATTAAATCAATGATAGACCATTCTGACACTATTGTAATAGCAGACTTGAGGCCCTGGTCATCCAAAATGGAAAACATTTTTTACTAACTATCTCGCTTTCAACCGCACTCTCACCTGGAGAAAAGCTATGAGTGAGTTGCCTAAAAAAATCTAATTAGTCCGTAAGATAGACTTCCCAAAAATATTGGACACGTATTTTTTATATTTTCACGTATACAAAAAACAAAGACGATATAGTGCGTTGAAAACTCGTGTGACGTCACTTCGTGCGACGATTTTTACCACGCCCTGATGTCATAAGCCCCCACTAATGATCTTTGAAGCTTTTTATCTTCGTCAATTTTTGGAGATTTCATAAAGCGAAAAATACGGGTCCAATGTTTTTCGATAATCTAACTGACGGACTAAATAGGATCATATTTTTATTCCTCAGGAAACAACCCTATTGGTCATCAATGAAGCTTGCCTAGGAGTAATCTATCCACAGTGGACTTAAAGACCTTAGGTTGTAGCTATTAGAATCACAGACTCCGGCAGGGAATTCTACTCCTTACGCCTAAAATACGAAGAATTCCTGCTGTATTTACAAAAATAAAAGATCTAGTACTAATCAGTATATTTTGTTTGTGCAGGTGGTAAGGCTGGAGTATGAAGCATACGAGCCCATGGCCCTGAAAGCCATGAAGTCTATTTGTGACGAGGTCCGCGACAAGTGGCCTGCCATCCACAGTATAGCTATATACCACAGGTTTGTGTTCTATATACATACTTGCAAGAGGAACGGACCTCTTTTCCACCTTTTTGTTAAGTGCATCTCTCTTCAAGTACGGGTAACCTACAACAAAAGGCAAGATGGTTTAGGGGAGCCTTTGAGGGCAGGCTCGTATGTGAAGTGAGGCACGGACTGTCTTCGGTCTTGCTCTTCGGTGTGTATGTATGTAAACGCCTTGGTCGAGCGACTCAGCGTGCGTGTTGATTGTTATGGGGATGGCGTTTGTTTTAATAATCTGAGCAGTTCCGTCTTTACCACACGGGCACAAGGGGCAAGTACCCAGGGCCCCGCTTCAATGGGGGCCCCCAAATCTATACTAATATTATAAAGCTGAAGAGTTTGTTTGTTTGTTTGTTTGAACGCGCTAATCTCAGGAACTACTGGTTCGAATTGAAAAATTCTTTTTGGGTTGAATATACCATTTATCGAGGAAGGCTTTAGGCTATATATCATCACGCTTAAGCCAATAAGAGCGGAGCAGCGATAAAGAATGTTTTAAAATCAGGGATTCCACGGGGACGAAGTCGCGGGCAGCAGCTAGTTATATTATATGTAGGTTCTTTCTTAGGAAACGACCAATTCGAACAGTGCACTAGCTTCTGATGAACTTCTCTCAAAGCTATCCCAGGTAGGATGAAAGCATTTTCGAACTCGGTCGCAAGATGAAATCTTGAAAATTGTCGCTTTGCTCGCACTTCGAACCTAGTTTTCACACGAATTCTTCGCTTCGACAGCATAACCTAAGGAGTAAAAATTTTCGAGCTCGCTTCGCTCGCTCTATCATACTTTCTTTTTTTGGACTATTGCTTTAGCTAAACAACATTTTGTGTTGATTGTTAAGACATTTATATTATAAACACTTCACTGGGTAGTTTGTCACGGTTACGTGCTCATACCTACAGAAATTAGCTACCTGTGCCCCGACACTTTCTTGGTCGGTTTTCAGTTTTTCAAAAGGGCCCCGGACTCAGGTGGGCCCAGGGGCCCCTGCACGGGTTAAGACGGCCCTGAATCTGAGTTACACGTATGACATAGCGCTGATGGCTCCTTCGATTATCGCTCTCCAAACTTTACTGGCTGTGTGTGGGTCGTACGTGGAGTCTCATGGGTTGATACACAACACCAAAAATACAGTGGAGTGTCGTCTTCAGGTCTGGTGCCAGGTACGGTCCTCTGATACTTAATGATCACATGATAAACAGTGTGTGTGTGTGTGAATTTAAATACTTGGGTCATCTGGTAACAGATTCCTTGAAAGATGGTTTAGATTTGGAGAGGGAGCTAAAAGCATTGTCAGTTCTCTCGATGTACAGTGGCAGTTTAAATAGCCCTTTTTGCACAATACTGTACTCGGGGCTCTGTGGTTCAAATATAAAAAAAGTGTACACAATGCTCTGCGTATCCAATATAACAATGCGTTCAGGGTGCTGTTGCGAATGCCACGCTTCTACATAAATGAACGCCACCTGCTAATATCACTATAATTATACTCCTTATGTGGGGATTTTAACAGATGGCGTTCTGTAGTTTCTACCAAACAGTGGTTACTGTGTTGTTGCGGAATTTCTTTGAAAGAGTCACCGCGGCCCTGGAACTCAAAGTGCACTAGGAGGAACACGGATGTATTTTACTCAGTAAGTCTGACACTCTCTCCCGCTCCGCCCAGAGCGGGAGAAGTCATTTGATGATTTTCCATTCATAAAAAACGAGTTACTGTGTTCGAAAATAGAACATTTGAGACATTCTTTTGTTTTTAATTACGTATTTGTAATTGAAAATAAGAAAACATGCGAAATTATCATAAAGGCCTTGTGACAACAACTGGATAAATATCTTGAAAATTATTATATAGTCATTATTGATATAGATGACAGGAAATTTCAATGTTTTGTTCTTATTTTAAACGTGCTGCGTTGGAGCTCGCTTAGTGTTTCAAGTTCACGAGCGTAATAATTATTATTCATTAGTGGTCCGCATGAAAGTCACTATCTATAGAATTAATTTAAACGTTGTATGCAGTGCATTTCTGGCGTGTACATATAGAAATAGATTTGTGGAATTACAGGCTCATTACAGCTCGGCGTACCCACCTTCTGGCCTAGGGGGAGGCAAGTCGGACTTTTTAAGTTAGATCTTCCGCGACTGTTTCGTTCACACTACACAAAGATACCTACTTACATGAAACATTAGGTATCTATATGTAGGGTGTAGTACAATCTCCCACAAATGATCCTGCTTTATAGGTAGTTAAATACATAAAATAAATTTGAATATGCGTTTTTATTTTATTTTATTCTTTTGTTTTATGACAATTGCACCATGCATTTTGCCAATGTTTACTGCCCAGTTTATTCAAAAGTTAGCACACATTACGGCCCCATTTACACTTCGATTTGTGATTAGGCGAGTTCGTACATTTTCCGCAAGATTTCCAGAGGGGAATCGGACATACAAAGATCATATTGGATTTTTAACAAATCTCAATAATTATTTTTATTAGCTAATATGACCTTTTACACAATCCAGCCAAAGTTTCTTTAGTCTTCCTCAATACTTTTAACAATCCACATTAATACTAAAAACTTTCCTGAAGATGTTATGTCACAATCATAATCTTTATTTCATGCTACCAGCGCCCCGCGGTTTCACCCGCGTCGTTCCCGTTCCCTTGGTAATACGGGGATAAAATAGTCTGTGACACTCCACAATAACGTAGCTTTCTATTGGTGAAATAATTTTGAAAATCGGTTCCGTAGATCCAGAGATTACTCCTTACAACGTCACAAACTCACAAACGTTACCTCTTTATAATATTAGTATAGATAATAATATATATTATGTACCATTAGGTCACAAGTCTCATAAGTCACATTGTTGACGACGGAATCAGTATAAATGAACTTATGCGCAATGTCGTAATGATTACAAATTACATACTTAATGATAAATGCAAGCCGGGCTCGTAGAGATAACGCCACTCATAAAAATACAAAAACAGATAAGTTTCGGGTCTAGTTGCTGTAGATATTATAGACTAGTCGCCGCTCGTGGCTCCGCCTGCGTGAATGCTGAACACGACCCCGATATCCTATGTGTGATATCCTATTCCATACTATAATCTACCCCTGTGCCAAATTTCATCAAGATCCATTCTGTTCTCAATAAGTAGGTACTGTTTTAAGTGTTTTAATTCTAATCGCGTTGTTTACATCAAATACATTTGCATATAATTATACCTATAACCGAAGACATCGCGTATCTACTCTATTCTCATGTAATTTGAAGAATTGTGAAATAATACGGTGTCACTTGATAACAGCATTTTATGTGGAATGTAAAACCGATAATAATCGACTAAAATGAGAAAGTAACAGTCATTATGGTTAAGTAATAAAATTAAAAAGGGGTTACATTTTTCATGAGCATTTGTAAACAAAAAAAAATGTCTATTTCTCACAAAACAGTTACATCTATGTATACTAATACTAGCTGCTGCCCGCGTCTTTGCCCGCGTGTATGTCGGAAATTATCCCAAGGGAACATAATCCTGGGATAAAAAGTCCTATGTGTTATTCCAGACTATGATTTATATCTGTGCCAAATTTCATCAAGATTCAGTAGTTTTTGCGTGAAAGAGACGAACATCCATACATACAAACTTTCGCGTTTATAATATTAAAAAGATTATAAGATTCAATTATTGTAGAATAGGCTCCAAAACCACTGAATTGATTTGAAAAAGTCTTTCACTTTTGGGAAGCTACACTCTCCCTGGGTGACATAAGCTATATTTTATCCCCATATTCACACGGGAACGGGAACTACGCGGGTGAAACCGCGGGGCGCTGCTAGTGGATTATAAATGAGACATCCCCAGTAAGTAAAAGAATTTGATGGGGAATATGTGTGGTATGATTCCTAGTTTAACGAAAAATACTGCAAACGTACTGGGACCCAAGTCTGCTATTTAAAAAAAAATTGTCATTCGGACACGATCCCATCGTCATTTTGCTAAAAGTTCGTAATCTGCTAAAGTCATAATGGTCAATCATTGGTCTCGTAATACTTTTTGATAACCGAGCTTTTAAAAGCAATGACTGCACAACGAAGTTCTAATGGTAGGTCATTGATCAAAAGGAACTGTCAAAATGTTAGCATACGCCAGTCATTCATTTGTTATTATGTACGAGATTACCATGGAGTGTCAGTGGTTGACCATTGGAAAGTCATAATGACGCTTTTATATTAGTAGATTAATAAAATCAATGATAGACCATTCTGACACTATTGTAATAGCATACTTGAGGCCCTGGTAGTGCTTACAGCTAAGCAGTGAAATCTAATCTAATATAATAAAGCTGAAGAGTATGTTTCTTTATATAAATGACTAGCAGCGCGCCACGGTTTTACCCGCGTAGTCTCCGTTCCCGTGGGAATATCGCGATAAAATATAGCCTATATTACTCAGGGTGAATATAGCTTTATAAATGTGAAAGAAATTTGGGAATCGTCCGGTATTTTTTGAGTTTATTCATTACATACAAAAACACAAATCTTTCCTCTTTATAATATTAGTATAGAAATGTAAAGGCAGAAAATATATATTAAACAAAATCCACACTCGGTAAAAACATGCTTTTAAATCCACCTCACGATGCCAGGGTCAGTGAAACAGCATTATTAGTTTTCAATAGAAAATTGCTAACATCCTCTTTAACTTTCCGAGTGTTAATTTTGAACTGTATCACGTTTTTACAAGGTTCATAGTTGTATGACTTGATTATGGTACTTACTAGAAGCGTATTTAATGTATGGATGCAGTATCCAAGTGATGTGTGACCTCGATTTAACGTTTTTGTTATTAAAAAAACATTAATGAATAATTACTATAAAAAATGGTTTGTGTTAGCGTATTAAAAAACATGATAAAAACTTGACTGATATGCTAAATAGTTAATTGCAAGTGATTGCTAGAGATTGCAAGACATGGCATTTTGAGTTCGTTTTTGGTTCGTTTTAGTAGGCCAGTGTTATTGGGGTTTCCATACAGAATTCTTCAACAAAAAAAAGAAAAACTAACATTTTAAGTAACCTATTAATAAATTTCACTTTTTTTACTATTGGTAAGCACGAATTTGTCCACTATCTCACCTGATGGTAAGCGATGATGTGGTCGAAGATGAAGCATGTTTGCCTTGTACCTATTCACTCTTGACTAAAAAAAAAATTCACTCTTGACTAAAAAACAAATAATTAAAAAAAAAATCGCCTGCCGTGATAAAAAGCGAACTAAGAAATTTAAAAAAAGATAGATAATAATCTTTTCATTGCAGTCGGGGCCCGGGGGAGTAAAGAATTATTCGAAGGAACCGTTCCCAGACTGGAGTGAAAAGATAATTATCTATCTTGTTTTTAATTTTATCTACTATAGACTATATAGCTTATAGCCTTCCTCGATAAAGGAACTATCTAACACAGAAATAATTTATCAAATCGGTCCAGGATTTTCTGAGATTAGCGCGCTCAAGCAAGCAAGCAAGCAAGCAAACAAACAAACTATTCAGCTTTATATAGTAGTATAGATATGTCACTTGAACATTGCATACTCTGTAAAATTATCCTCCCAATAAATCCCATCCGATTACAATAGTTTCCAATATATCCGTGTCTTATTAAGAAAAAATAGTATACAAGTTCACACGCGATAATTTACAATCTCACGGCGTTTGCAATTCTCCGGTGACATATAAATAAAATCGATAGACTAGCCACGCCCCGTGTTTTTCCCGCGTTGTTCCCGTTCCCGTGGGAACACGGGGATAAAATATAGCCTATGTCTCCCGGGGATAGTGTAACTTCCTAACAATGAAAAAAAAATTCAAATCAGTTCAGTACTTTTGGAGCCTATTCAATGCGGACAAACAGTCATTCCTCTTTATAATAATAGTATAGATTATAGACTAGCAGCGCCCCGCGGCTTCACCCGCGTAGTTCCCGTTCCCGTGGAAATACGGGGATAAAATATAGCCTATGTTACTCAGGGTGAATGTAGCACAGTTGTTTTTGAGTTTATTAATTACAAACATACACACACACACTAAATACAAATCTTTCCTCTTTATAATATTACTAGCTGTCCGCACAACTTCGTTTGTGTCACATTTTTCATGACTGCTCCGCTCCTATTGGTCTTAGCGTGACGATATATAGCCTTCCTCGATAAATGGGCTATCTAACACTGAAAGATTTTTTCAAATCGGACCAGTAGTTCCTGAGATTAGCGCGTTCAAACAAACAAACAAACAAACTCTTCAGCTTTATAGTATTAGTATAGATTAGTGTAGATGTATTAGATTAGAGATTGACCATTTCCATCCTCCCACAGACTCGGCTTCGTCCCCTGCCGGGAATCCTCAGTGGTCATAGCAGTCAGCAGCCCGCACAGACGGGACTCTCTGGACGCCGTCTCCCACTGCATCGAGAGCCTGAAAGCCAGCGTGCCGATCTGGAAGAAAGAGGTCTACGAGGGAGACGCCCCGGTCTGGAAGGAGAACATCGAATGTGCGTGGTCTACCAAACGTAGATCTTGTAACGGTCAGACCGTTGGATGAGTTTTTGGGCAGCTCCCTTGTAGATTTTGTTAGAACATAGGTCTCGTTTCTGAAATATGCTAAAAAAACAGCCGTTCTCAACATTTACGTTCACTTAACTCGACGAATTGTAGGGAACAGCTGATTTAACGCGCGTTTTAAAAATAATAGTCTTTTTTTATAGTAAATGTTGTTCGTCTTTAGGGCTCTTATTAATCGGTTGTTTTAAGGCCGATATTTCCATAGCAAGTACTTTTGTCATAAGCATAGCATAATCAGCCTTTTAACGTTCCCACTGCTGGGACGGTTCCTCCTCTCTAGGAGAGGGAATGGGCCGTAATCCACCACGCGGGCCCAGTGCGGGTTGGTGAATGTCACATGTCTTCGAATTTTTGGTTCTAGGATATGCCGATTTCCTCACGATGTTTTCCTTCACCGTTTTGAGAGCAGTGGTGGCCGAGTGGTAACGGCTTCGACTTACGAATTGTAGGTCGCAGGTTCAAACCCAGCCAGGCGCGTTACTTTGTGCAATTAATTTCATCAAGTACTTTTAACTAAGGATTAAATATGACGTTTTGACAGTTTTCCAAACCGCCGTATTTTTTCTCCAGATGAAAGTATGCCTATGGATAAATTCGGCCTTAGTATATTTTTTCGTTAGTTCATTATAGATTATTTTGCGCAACTAATTAGGCATCAATTATGTTTTTAGTCATTTAGAGCTCGTAGAGCCTTGTTGATTAGAGCTTTTAATGAGTAATTTTTTAGAGCTTAATTAATGTTAGTGGTTTTAGGGGTCGTTATTTAGATATTGAAAATTATGAAATAATGTTGATTAGTGCTTTAGTAGGCTAGAGCCTTTTGGGCTTTAAAATTTTATAAGGGTGTTGAAAAGGCTGTGAGGAAACGAGGGTTGAATGAAACTGGTGCATTATCACACATTTTACACATATGATGTGTAAAGTTTTTAACTAAGTGATACCGAGCACAGCAGCAATGGGTTCGATTTTTAAAGTTAAGCAACACATGACGCGGCCGGTCCGCGGATTGATACTTAACCATTACATGGCGAGACTCCTTCGTGCCGTGTAGAAAGTTACACTTTAAGTCGTAGAACTTTGAAAGTGGTTTTCGGTACAAAAAGGAAAATGGAAGAGAAATTCGGACACCAGTCTTGCCAAGGCCGATCATCCTTAGTGGGTTGTAAGAGAAGCGTAGAAGCTTTCTGGGAGTTCCACAGTGTTCCAGGAACGACCTCATTCTTCCGAAGATTTGTATACAGGGTTATTTGTAAAACGCCAACAACCTCTTAAGAGGTCATTGTACTCATCATTATGAACAACTTTTACTATGGGACCAAACCTGAAATCGGGAAAAAAAATCAGCTGTCCCCTATATTTTGATGAGTTATACGCACATACATAAATATAAGGACTTTTTTTTATCGCAGTTTCAGGGTTGTTCCCATAGTAGAAGTTGTTCATAATGATGAGTACAATGCCCTCTTAAGAGGTTATTGGTGTTTTACAAATAACCCTGTATATTGAGTAGAGAAGACAGTCCAGGAAACGTCTGGGTGTTGCAGATGACGAAAGGCGGCCGCCTATTGCCTATAACTTACATACTGAAGTTTCTGCTGATGTTGCTTATACAGGATGTTCCAAAAGTGTGTGGTCATATTTGAGAGTGATGTTTTAATATATGCTAAACAGCCAATAAAAAAAAACGTTCGCAAAAAACGACTATAAAGTTCCATAAAAAAAACACTTTTTAAGGAGTTTGTTTACATAAACTCTTTCAACTAAAATAAACGCCACAATCTCCATCAGAGATTGCTCAAAGTGATTTTTTGTGTCTTTTTTAGGGTCGTATTTTTTTTAAACAGCCCACATTGTAATTTTGTGTTTTTTCTTTCTAAACTATAATAACACTAGCAGCGCCCCGCCGTTTTCCCGTTCCCGTGAGTATACGGGGATAAAATATAGCCTATATTACTCAGGTTGAATGTAGTTTTCTAGTGGTGAAAGAATTTTTGAAAGGGGTCCAGTAGTTTTCGAGTTTATTCGTTACATACAAAAATACAAATCTTTCCTCCTTATAATATTATAGTATAGATTAGTATAGATATAGAAAACCGCCCTTAAATGCGACCACACACTTCTGAAACACCCTGTATTAAACCATTTGTCAGGCTGCCAAATACTGCAAATACAACTAAACATATTTATATAACTACTCATATTTTTAGTACAATGCAATTAGGAGTTCTGTCGTATTGAAGTGGATAGGCATACGATTATCACTATAAGTAGTGAAGTGGAATATTTTCAGTTTTTTTTGTTTTCTATTTACGTATTTTTTTGCTTCGTCTTATTTATCAAAAAAGAAGCACTTGGTAAAGTTTTTTTTTTCTTTTGTAAGGAGCTGTTCAAAAACTTTATTTATTTGTATGTACTTCATACGTGCTAAGTTTTAAAAGCGTTTGTAAGATCGGAAAATTTACGGTTGATTTATTTATGATAATTTCCGGTCGTGTAAGCGCTTCTTTAATGTGGGAAAAGGATTGGCTATTCTGTTTTATATTTTACATATTGTTTTAAAATATTATTTATATGTGTATTTATTGTTTTTTTTTTTTCTTTTTGTCGTTGATATAAAACTTGCTTTTATACGTTATTTGTAGACTTACTTATGCATACTTCGTGATTTCTACACACGATGCAAAAATTATATAAAAAAATAGATTATCTACAAATCATTATAATGACTTTTTTCGCGCAGAAGGCTCGAATATAATAATTATTATTAAAGTTTCAGTTATTAAGCAATGTTATAAATAAACTATTAGTTTTTATAAATTTACACAGCATGAAATGCATGTTTTTATATTTCTTTTCTCATTTTTTTTTTGTGAGTTTGTCTACATTTCTTTATTATATATTATTTATAAGTAAATTTCTTTCTATTTACTTAATTTTACATTAAAAGCCAAACTCGATTAATGTTAAGAAAAATGTGTGGGGAAAAGCAATTATTTGTTTTTTTTTTTCAATGCAATGTACAGTCGGTGATAGCAATTAACTGACCCCCTAAAAATTAAACGAATTTGAACCTTTTGCTTGTTACGAACGATCGAACTAGAACAACGTTGGAACTGGTTCAACGTCTACGATTAATAAAATAGTTATTCGAATTTGATCTTTAATACGCAGTGTTAAGGTAGGTATGTTCTTGAATATTATTTTAACTTGTAATATAATACGTAATTTCGATCACGTTGAATATGTTTCGAGTGGTCTAGTGGTGACTGTAGTGAGCTGACAAATCGTGGTTGCGAGTTCGTAACCAGCGTATTTGACGCGTTTGTTTCTGTTTTGTATATTTATTTTAAGTTATAAATAATAAATTATAACTTTAGCAACAACAAAAAAAAACGAACAGAAATAAAAAACCAAAATGGTGGTAAAAACGATTTTATTTTATAAAAACAATATTATAAGAATAACATAAATGATATTGATGACGACACGAAGATGATAATATTTACCTGCTTACTAATAACGTTGTTAACTGCACTGAGTTTAATGTAGTGAATCAGCATGTTATAATATTTAGAAATATAGGTATGTATTTCTATTTCATAACAATAACATCACTACATTAAGTATCATTGAACTAAATAAAACGGCATTATACGTTGAAGTTCTACCTGGTCTACTATATATCAATTTGTTTTATGAATAGTTATTTTAGTTATAAAATAAGGTTTTGACAAAAAACTAGGTATTCGAAATACTTCGTTACAAATTATAACAATAGTTAATTTAACACACACACTGACATACGTTAGTATTGTTTGTGACCAACACTGGTTACTCAAGTTATTCATGCTTTTTATAGCGAAGTGGAGCACCATTTTTTCTATTGCTTGTTGCAAGCGGTCCCGCATACCGCGCACCATATTCCAACAACGATCACTTCCACTTGCAGTTGAATGAGTAGGCAAAAATGGGTGTTCAGTATGCCTTCTAGCAATTGCTCGATGACGTTCTGACACTGGAGTATGTAACATAGTAGGTTTTGGTCCAGGACGATCTTTTTGAATATTCCCTGCCTCTTCAAAACATCTTAGCGACAATCTGACTGTATTTCTCTGAAACAACACAATAAGCATAATTTTAGTAACGAATAGGTAAACATAATTTATCGATTAAGTTTGAAAAAATACGTTTATCAAATTAGATTATATAAATCAAATTAGACCTATAAATGATCTCAAATTAGACTCATAATGAAACACAGTTAATTGTCTATTATTCTACATTCACCGGCTTTTAAGCAGACTAACGAATTAAGGAAAAAGTATAATTATAAATGAAGCATAAAAAGAATACACTTACCGCTATATTAAGTTTCCTAGCAATCGCTTTAATACCAACATTCTCCTCATGCAAATAGATTATTTTGTATTTTAAATAATCACTCAACTGAGACATGGCGATTAAACTATCAAAACTGATAACAATTAATAAAAAGGAAAAAAGCCAATTTAGTAAGGCAAGGTAAAAATGTTCGCGCGTATTCACTGCTATTTGTGCATAGAATATCTTGTTCAATTTATTCTTCTACCCCATAGTCCTTATGTCATATTTATAGCAGTTTTTGTTGAATACGCATATTGACGTCTAACTACCCACTTATTAAAAAAGGTAAAAAGTTATAAATAAATGACCTAATACCAACCTCTTAAAGCTCAAGTTTGCGTATCAAAATTATTTATTGTTTCTGTTCATCGAGTAGTGTTAGTCTGATAAACTCATACCATATTGAATAACGTTTAATGTTATGAGCATAGGGTGTAAAATCGAGTAATTTTTAGGGGGGTCAGTTAATTGCTATCACCGACTGTACTTTTTAAGTCAGCAATGCAGAAATCAATAATAAAGTTTAAAATTGTTCCAAGTAGTTTTCTTGATAACCGAGTGATCCGCTTTGCTGATAAGGTTCTGATAAGGTCATAGGTTCGGTTTCTAATGGGCTGTGTAGTTAATCATAGTTATGATAGGGCTATATATATTGCTTCAATTTTGTTTGACATTTAAATGTACTTTACAATGTATCGTAAGTTCAGACAGCTTTTAATTTGTATAAGGTAAAAAAATACACAACCGGCGTGCGTGTATGACCAGATATTTGAACATAAACGAAGCAAAGGAATCAGAATCAGAATTTTATTAGCTTCAAATGTAGGTACAGTATAAGATGTACATAATTTTATGAGAACAGCTACATTTTACCTTACGGCGTGCAAATTATTACAACAATTGATAAAATATTAAAATTAAAAATTTCAGCAATTAAAATCAGATACAATAATAGATAAAAAAGAAAAAATAAAAATGTCAACAATAAAAAAAAATAAAAAAGCAGATATACAGTAAATTATAAGAGCTATTAATTAACAATCATTATTGATCTATGTCATATATGTAATGAATAATACTAGTAATTATCTAAAGTCAACGAGGAGTATGTAACGATTAGAAGATGGTGTTCTTTAGTTTCTGCCCTGAGGGTAGACCCCACGAAATTGCGGGATTTGTTCGAAAGTGTCACCGCGGCCCTGGAATGCGGCGGGCATTAGGAAGAACACGGGTATTTTGTAAGTAGGTTAAACATACCACTTTTACACGTACAATATTTATTGTCATTTTAAGCTAGATGAAGCCGGTGTTTCCTAGCCGACTACCCTGAGAAGAAACACCGAAACAAACTCAGAGGTCAAAGTCTCTTTTAAAGTCCATACAATCCGTACTGGTCAAGTCATATGAGAACCATGTAGGTTAATGTCTGAGGTAGCCTTTTGAGGAAAGTACCACACAGATTTGAGTGGACCTGTCCATACAGTGCAAGCATTTGTCAGATACCGTGTAGCTCAAACTTAGAACCTCAAGGAGCTCAACGATTTGACGAACAATACCAAAGTAAGGACATTTGGGTAGGCCGCAAGAATTACTCAAACTGCCAGACAAACTGAAATAAGACCCTAATATGGCGATCTACATAGTCCTCACATTCACAATATGTTATATGAGAACCATGCAGATCAGTGTCTGAAATGGTCTTTTGAGGAAATTATCCACACAGATTTAAGTCCATTCAGTGCAAGCCTTTGTCAGTAGTCGAGTAGCTCAACCTAGAAAACAATAAGGAGCTCAACGTCCCGACGTATAATACCAAAGAAGGGACATTTGGGTAGGCCGCAAAAGTACTGAAACTGCCAGACGTCGATGGTTTCTCATACATAAAAAAGCCTCATGGAAAAACGCATGAGTTAGTGTACATGTAAGTATATGCATGTAATTAGCTATTACTACTTAGATCAATTTGAAATAAACAGTAATTTAATACTTTTCGAGCCTATTTGCTGTGTTGGTACTTTTCAAAATGTTTTAATGGGGCATGTAGAAAATATACAACTTCAAAACACTGACTAAGCAGATTGAAAAGAATGTGTGCGTGTACGCTGTTAAGTTGGGTAAAAATAGCAAATACACAGAAATTAAAAACACTGTACTGCGCAGTGACACACAAGCTTCACAGACCTAAATTAAATTCGAATCGACCTATGTAGACTTTTTTCAATCATCAAATGACTTCTCCCGCTCTGGGCGGAGCGGAAAGGAGTGTCAGACTCTTACTGACTAAAATTCACCCGTGATCCTTTTTGTGCCCTTTGCGTTCCAGGACCGCGGTGACTCGAACAACTTCCGCAATCACCTATGCATACCTACTATCCGACCCTTGTCAGCATACGCTCGAATATCGTTCGTTTTTTATCGTCATTAGGTACACTTTGGGTTTTGGCTTTGGTCATACACGCACACTTGAACACCCTGTATATCGATAATCCGATAAACGTCATATCTACAGAATTTAATTTGACCATACAAATATCCACCACCACCTATATTACACTGCCATAACACCAGACCCCTAAAACCCACAAAACATTACAGGCACAGTACCAGACTCGACGCCACTCCCCACACCAGCTCCGAACCCAGCCCCACCAGTGGACAAGACCTTAGTCCAGATCAACGTGTCCTGCGAGGAACTACAGCAGCGCATCAACAACTTCATAGAGCGGAAGAGGGAGCAAGTGAACATCAGCAACATCCACGACTTCATACCGGATAAGAACGATGATATGGAGACTGAGACCTGTGCTCGAGTGAGGACGCAGTTCGTCGGGAGGAGCGACTCTAAGGGGCATTTGAAAAGTAAGCGATTTTTTGATGTGAAACATCTATAGCCGCACGTAACACCGATTTCTGGCGTGGCGAAGCATGAGCAGTGGTGGCCGAGTGGTAACGGCCCCGACTTACGAATTGTAGGTCGCGGGTTCGAACCCAGCCAGGCGCATCACTTTGTGTAATTAATTTCATCACCAATGCTCTCAATACGGTGAAGGAAAACATCGTGAGGAAACCGGCATGTCCTAGAACCAAAAATTCGAAGACATGTGACATTCACCAACCCGCACTGGGCCCGCGTGGTGGATTACGGCCCATTCCCTCTCCTAGAGAGGAGGCCTGTGTCCCAGCAGTGGGAACGTTAAAAGGCTGATTATGAAGCATGCCGTGGCGACGCGTCGTCACGCTATGCAGTAGTGTGTACGGTGTGGCGACGCGTCGCCATGCACAATCGACTGTGCGATTCTCTCCCACTCGACCCGGCGTTAAACCATTTTCTCGCTACCCTGAGCTCGGATACCTATAGTGTATACTCAGTAGTGTAAGTTCCTATCACAATCTGTTCTTTTCTGCATATTACTTTTACAAAATAATGTCGATGTTTCACATCTGCCAGGCGTCCCGTGACGGCTCACATTTTTTTGTTTTATCTACACCATACTCGTATTATAAAGAGGAAAGTTTTGGTTGTTTATTGTTTGTTTGCATTGAATAGGTTCCGAAACTACTTGATTGATTTGAAAAATTCTTTCACTGTTGGGAAGCTACACTATCTCCGGCGAACATAGGCTATATTATATCGCCATATTCCCACGGGAACGGTAACTACGCGGGTGAAACCGCAGGGCAATGCTAGTCTAAAGTATTCTGTGAATATGTCACCGGAAAATTGGAAACGCAGTAAGATTGTAAAATATCGCGTGGAATTGTAAACTCAAAGTCATAACGTTTAGTTCAATTAGGCCATTAAACGGCACTTTTGAACGTCATCATTTAAAGTTAACATAATAAAGTGACTCTACCTTCCATTCGCAAAAGTAGATTCTTATTGAGAAGAACGGACAAGAAACTTCATAGTTACTCTTTTCAAGTAAATGTTTTACAATATTTGGTACTTATACAAAAAAAAAATCATATACATGTGTGAGGAAGATGCACCAAGTACCTATACTAGTTAGATCCCAGTACCTATTACCTGCAGAGGTAAACTTATTTGTCGCAATAAGAAATAAATGTATTGGAGACTTTTGAATTTTGATGGGATTTGTTGTATTGAAATCATCAACACCCATGAATTTGATTATAAATCTATACTAATATTATAAAGCTGAAGAGTTTGTTTGTTTGTTTGAACGCGCTAATCTCAGGAACTACTGGTCCGATTTGAAAATATCTTTCAGTGTTAAATAGCCCATTTATCGAGGAAGGCTATAGGCTATAGGCTATATATCATCACGCTAAGACCAATAGGAGCGGAGCAGTCATGAAAAATGTGACACAAACGAAGTTGTGCGGACAGCTAGTGGTATAATAATTATAATCTAATAAAGATGTATTAAAATCTTATGGAGTTTGCAATTTTCCGGCGTCAAATATAGCATAAGGTTGAAGATAATAAGATCCTCGATCGGTGTCGAAACCGGTCCTGAAAAAGATTGTGACGCGACCAGGAAGCGATACGAGGATTGGAAGAGGCCTTTGCCGGACAGTGGACATTATGGGCTACTATAAAATAGTAACTTGAGAGAAACAGCCAAGTCAAAATCGCTCCGTCTAAAAAACTGAGATGCAACTGATGATGTATAAGTGCAACTTAAATTTTAACTTTGATCCTAATTTTAATTTTGATTTTGAATTTGTTTTTTAATTTAATTCTATTGTTTTTAATTTTGATTTTATTTGTTTTGTTTTGAATTTAATTTTGATAATTTTAATATTGTTTTTAATTTTGATTTTAATTTTCATAGTCTCAATATTGTCTACCAATTCAGGGGAGTAGCGAGACAACCCCGACACAAGTGTTATTTATTAACCACTTACTGGGGCTGTTTCATTCACATTTGTTATGTAAATCTAAGAGACTCAATAAACTAATTTAATTAAAATAAAAATAAAAACTGCTTCCAGACATAGCTGACCGCAACCGGTAAATATTCTTAATGGAAAAACCCAAAAACCCTACCAGGCCTATCTTTCAAACCCAACGGCACAGTAGAAATATGGAACAGTACAGAAACTACGAACAAACGGTCGAAACGGCACACTCACACAGACGCGCACATCTACGAGGCCCCTAAGGGACTTTCGCGGTGCGCTCAGTGGCGGGTGCCGTGTTCGTAGATAATACCTACGCTATTATAATGGCTATAGGTGGACCACTCAGGTTTTCGTTTTGCATAAACTGTGTACCCAAGCACAGATTTTTAATACTAGTATTAAATCCTTATACCGAAGACTAATTTTAATTTATATTGGATTATAATTTATATAACATATGGAATAAATTAATCCTTATGAGTATGAAAAAATAAATGACCATAATTTTACGACAACATTATATTCTAGTCGTTTTAATGTTTGTTCGGGCATAACTCCGTCGCTTGCCAACCGATTTGAAAAATTCTTTTTTTGTTGGAAAGGGTATAACTTCCCAAATGGTCCCATGAAAATTTTATCGAAATCGAACAAGCGGGTTTTTGTTAATTTCAATAAATGATAGCAAATCTGTCGGGATAGCTGAAATCGCATGTTTGTTTATTGTTTACACCAATTTATACCACGTACGCTGTGATGGGTATGTTTAGCTGGGAGTGAACCACTGAAAAGTGAAAAATAAAAAAACTTTTTACAAAAAATACAATCGACTTTTAAACAAAAAAAAAACAAAAAGTACAAAATAACTTTAATTTCGGAACTCGGGGTTTTTGATTGCTTTTTTGTTTTAAAAAATACAACCGACATCAAAAAAAAAAAAAAAAAAAAACAAAAAGTAGGTACAAAATAACTTTAATTTCGGAAGTCGGTGTGTTCAAAACAAAAAAGCAATCAAAAACACCGAGTTCCGAAATTAAAGTTATTTTGTACTTTTTGTTTTTTTTTGTTTAGAAGTCGGTTGTGTTTTTTGTAAAAAGTTTTTATATTCAACATACAGAAATCCTTCATCAAAATTTTAGGGCAGATATTAGGTATAATTGAAATGGAATAAAATGGCATAGAAATGATAAACAATATTCAGTTTGTATTTTTTTTACAATGGCATTATTTACATTTTGACCAAAGAAGAAAGTCGCATGGAAGAACTTGCACTAACGCATTTTCGCGTGACTATTTCTCCCAGTTAACTCCTACCGCAAGTCGTGTTAAAGAACTTCGTTCCAATAAAACACTTATTGCAAACATTAAAATTGACAACCCTAGCTCTCTACTGGAGCGTAGGTAATTATTTCAACAAATGGGCTTAGTTTCCATACTGTTCCATATTTTTACTGTGCCAACGGTTTGCAAGCGAGAGATCAGAGGCACTACATAAACAATTTTTTGTTGTTTCTTCCCAGTTCGAAAAGTCCACAACGAATGGGGACCTCAAACTGTATCACTAGCAGATATGTATCCCGAACAACGAGACGAAAATGGCCTTCCATCATCCATAGCCGAGAGAGTGGTGGACATCGAGAAGTATCTGAACATAGCGCCCGTGTCTAAGGACATATACAGGCGTCTGAAGGACATGGAGGATAAGATCGCCGAACTGCAGGCTGTGTCGCCCGAGTACGCTCAGTTCTGGGTAAGTTTTCTTCGAGGAGTAGCTCAACATAGCGCCCGTGTCTAAGGACATATACAGGCGTCTGAAGGACATGGAGGATAAGATCGCCGAACTGCAGGCTGTGTCGCCCGAGTACGCTCAGTTCTGGGTAAGTTTTCTTCGAGGAGTAGCTCAACATAGCGCCCGTGTCTAAGGACATATACAGGCGTCTGAAGGACATGGAGGATAAGATCGCCGAACTGCAGGCTGTGTCGCCCGAGTACGCTCAGTTCTGGGTAAGTTTTCTTATAGGAGTAGCTCAACATAGCGCCCGTGTCTAAGGACATATACAGGCGTCTGAAGGACATGGAGGATAAGATCGCCGAACTGCAGGCTGTGTCGCCCGAGTACGCTCAGTTCTGGGTAAGTTTTCTTCGAGGAGTAGCTCAACATAGCGCCCGTGTCTAAGGACATATACAGGCGTCTGAAGGACATGGAGGATAAGATCGCCGAACTGCAGGCTGTGTCGCCCGAGTACGCTCAGTTCTGGGTAAGTTTTCTTATAGGAGTAGCTCAACATAGCGCCCGTGTCTAAAGACATATACAGGCGTCTGAAGGACATGGAGGATAAGATCGCCGAACTGCAGGCTGTGTCGCCCGAGTACGCTCAGTTCTGGGTAAGTTTTCTTATAGGAGTAGCTCAACATAGCGCCCGTGTCTAAGGACATATACAGGCGTCTGAAGGACACATTTTTTTTTTTCCTGTGGCAACACTACAGCTAACAGCTGTTTTATAGTACTCCTTTGAAATTTTAATTTAAAATATTTAATTCCTTTATTTGTAAGGCCTATTTCCATTTATTTTTCAAGTTAATAGAATGTTAATGTGTATTTCGTGTTAGATTTGTATAACTTTGTGCAATAAAGTGTTAAAATTGTAGTGTGAATCGGTGACAGTTGAGAGGTTACCGGCTCAAGTGAATTGTTGCATTGTCATCTTGATATCAGGTATAATACTTTGTTTTACTTGGTTTTATAAAGTTTACGGCTTATTAACTTACATTGTACACCTTTTGTACGGCTACTTATTGATGCCATTGACCTCTAAATCGTAAACATAACCTTAGTTAGTTTGGTTACAGAACTTCTTAACTTTGTATCTTTTAATTTTTCCCTCGCCTAAATATCTTTTAAACTTTTGCCACAACTGCCTAGTCTTTTCTAATTTATTTTCTTTTCCTTTTTTAATCATGCCTATGACTCGTAGCGCCTATGCTCGCCAAGAAGAGTCTAAACTCAATCTGGCTTTGAGCGAACTAAAGGTGTCCAAGGAGTACTGTGACAAACTAAATAAGGAAATGGATGACAATGAAAGGGTTCTCCTTGAAGCCCATGAAAAGAATAGGAAGTTAAAAAGTGAAATGGCTCAGTTATACAGTCAATACACTGAGGCCATAGAAGACCGGGATAGGCTCCAGCTTGTTGTGGACGGATTTAGCCAGTGTAGCACAGAGTATGAACAAGCTCTGGACCACAAATATTTATTGCAACAACAGCTGCAAGAGGCTCAAATTCAAATTTCACAACTGGAGATGGTAAATCACAACATCACTGCCTCGCTAAATCAAAGTCTCTTCAGCGAGTTGGTGCCTATTGCCCCATCAATGGTTCCTCAATTTAGCCCTTCCAATATTATAGATTTGACTAGTGACGATGAAATTAAATCAGTTAAACCTAAGAGATTAGTCACTAGCAAAAATAAACTTAAAAAATATATAAAAATCAACAAATATATTCTTAAGACTAGGAAAATGGTTAAAAAACAAAAGTTCTTCATCAAAAATGTAAAACTCAATAGGGAAAGGCTAAATTTATTAAAACAATTAGATATTTACTCATTAAACTTAGAAAAAAGTACAAAAAAATACCAAACTGACACTGAAGACTTGCAGTGTGAACTTGACCGTCTACAGCAGAAGTTAAATTCAATGACGATCAAATATACCGCCTCTGAAAACCAAATGAGGGAATATGTGTTGGCAATGAATGAGTTAGTAAGTTCACAACAAAACAACTGTGAGCGGTGTCAATCACCATCTATTACCTCAGTGCCGGATCATTCATTGTCAATACATGATACAGCCTTACCGCAGTCTTGTGCCAGTTTGCCAATAGAAATTACTAATTGTATATCACAGCAAATTTTAAATAAAGAAGTTGTTATTTATTGCGATGAAATAGGTAAGGACTTAGGCCACTTTTTGACAAGTGAATACCCGGGCCACTCCATAATAAACAATTGTATGCCTGGATGTTCATTATTTGACATAATGAAAAAAATTGTAAAAAGTAAATTTAACCAAGATACTATACTTGTGATTTTTGTTGGTAATAGGGGCAATTTAAACAAAGGAGAATTACTCCAATATTATAGGACGTTAAGTAACCTTAAATTAAGAAAAATTGTTATGTTCACATTGCCATATAGCCAAAGTTTGCCACAGGAAGAAAATCTCACTAGATTTAATTTGAATATGAAATTGCACAATGTGACATTCAATAATAATTTATTTAATTTAATTGACACCAACAATATTATTGGTGATAATTTTTATTTGACAAAAGATAGGTATCTTGTAGACAGATACTATCTGACAAACTTTTGTAGGAGACAGATAGCTATGTCGCTATCATATTATTTTAATATTACAGCCAAGAACTTGGCTAAACAATTTGCTTCTATTGAGCAATGCCATGACATTATAAATAATTCTGCCAATATTTTGGCAACAAATACTGACCCAAATTATAATTTAAATTAGAAAGTAGGACAACAGAGATTATCTCTAGCACCAATGCCAATAATAATTCAAATAATGTTTTAAAATCAATAAATACTATTAACCTGGTGCATCAAAATATTCAAGGATTTATGAATAAGGACTTAGAAGTTGAATTTTTCCTTAATTTTAACAATATTGATATACTCTGTTTAACGGAACATTGGCTTAAAAGCCATCAGTTTATGTTCAATTATAGTAATCACCAGGTTGGTAGTTCGTTCAGCAGAGAAAATGCTATACATGGTGGCTCATTAATTTTAATAAATAATAATCTTAAATTTAAGGACCGTAAGGATATAGTGAGCCTCTCTGTTGAGCGGATTATTGAAATAGCCTGTATTGAATTGGAGCAGTATGTTATATTAAGTGTGTACAGACCACCTTCAGGATTGTATGATAGTTTTGAAACAGTAATGGATGAAGTTTTGCACAAAATTGGTAATTCAAGCAAGTCTATCATTATCTGTGGTGACTTTAATGTTAATTTGTTAGAAAATTCTAGTTTAAGTACGAAAATTATAAGTCTGTTTCAGTCATACAATCTTGCAAACCTTTTCATGGAGCCTACTAGAATAACCCCCACTAGTGCAACTTGCCTAGATAATATCTATACAGATGTTGTACCTACACATACAAAAATGATTAATTTAATAGATTCAGATCACTGTGGACAATTTATCTCTATACCAAATATAAATAAAACTAAAACAAAAAAGGATATCACTGTTAATCCAAAATCAAAGTTTCGTTTAGAAACATTTAAGGCTAAACTTTTAAATAAAATGCCAACTTTGTCAACGAATGATGACCCTAATCAATATTACAATGATTTTTTCAAAATGTATTGCGCAGAGTTTGATACAACATTTGTTCCCAAAACCATTTCAGTTAACTGTAACACTACCTTCAGTGACTGGGCCACCATTGGTATTTATAAGAGTAGAGAACGGCTTTATGAGTTGTATGAAGAAAGAACTTATATTAATACAGTAGAGTTAAACTTATATGTTAAGAATTATACTAAATTATTTAAAAAGGTTTGTTATATAGCCAAGTCTAGATACTTGGGTTCAAAAATTAAAAATAGTAGTAATGTGATTAAAACGACATGGAATATTATTAATAGCGAAACAGGAAGGTCTGTCAATCGAAGTAGTGATTATAGCCTTGCTATTGATGACAGTATTATTGAATCAGATTCGCAAGTCGCCGCGGCATTTGAAGATTTCTTTGCAGAGATTCCCGTATCGACAACGAAGTATCTAAATTCATCACCCAGTGCTGCAGAAGCTTAACTTAAAGAAAACGTTCCAGTTTGTGATGCTGAATTTAAATTCCAATATGTCACTTCTACTGATATTGTAAAGACATTTAATTCACTGAATGTTAAAAAAACTGCAGATCTATGGGGTAATTCTGTTGACCTTGCTAAGTCTATAATACACATTGTAGCTCCTACTTTAGCTGTTATTTTTAATAATTGTGTAGACAGTGGTGAGTTTCCTGATCTAATGAAATATAGTAAAATAATACCTTTATTTAAATCAGGTAGCACATCAGACCCTTCCAATTATAGACCCATCTCAGTGCTACCTACTTTTAGTAAAATTTTTGAGAAACTGATTTTAAATCAATTGCAAAGATATTTTAATAAACATAATCTTTTACATAATAAGCAGTTTGGTTTTACAAGGGGTCGTTCAACAACTGATGCCGGTGTTGAACTTCTAGGACACATTTATAATGCATGGGAGGACAAATGCGATGCTTTGGGGATTTTTTGCGATTTGTCCAAGGCGTTTGATTGCGTTCTCCATGAGACATTGATCAGGAAATTACACTATTACGGAATCAGGAACGCCTCTCTGGATCTTCTTACTTCATACTTGAGTGATAGGATTCAGAGAGTTGATGTCAACGGTAAAAGATCTCCTGGATCTGTAATCAGGATGGGGGTCCCCCAGGGCTCAATTTTAGGTCCCTTCTTGTTTCTCATTTATATTAATGACTTGCCGTACCTCATAAAAGACAAACACGATATAGTGTTATTTGCAGACGACACGTCGCTTTTGTTTAAACTAAAACGCCAGCAGATAGTTACTGACGATGTAAATTCTGCCCTTGCAACTGTAGTTAACTGGTTTAATGCTAATAATCTTTTACTAAACGAGAAAAAGACAAAATGTATAAAGTTTACCTTACCTCATGTGCGACAAGTGAACACTGTTGTATCGATAAAGGGTGAAGAGTTGAAACCCGAAGATACCACAGTGTTCTTAGGCATTACTTTAGATGCGAAGCTGCAGTGGGGCCCCCATATAGACAAACTGTCAAAAAAGCTCAGTTCTGCAGCATATGCTGTTAGGAAAATTCGTGGCTTAACTGATTTAGAGACAGCCCGTTTAGTTTACTTTAGCTACTTTCATAGTGTGATGTCATATGGTATTCTGCTGTGGGGAAATGCCGCCGATATTCAGACAATATTTGTCTTACAAAAAAGGGCTATTCGTGCAATTTATAAATTAAGTCCCAGACAGTCCCTCAGAGACAAATTTAAAGAGATTAATATTATGACTGTGCCTTCCCAGTATATCTATGAAAACCTCTTGTATGCACATAAAAATATTAATCTGTTTAAAAAATACAGTGATATCCATAGCATAAATACTAGGAACAAACACAATTATGTCGTTCCTAAAACCAGGCTCAAAAAAATAGGTGGTTCGTTTCGATGTCAATGTATACATTTTTATAATAAACTTCCTAGCCCTATTCAAGAACTAAGCAGAAATAAATTCAAATCATTTATAAAACGTAAGCTATGCCAGAAAGCTTTTTATACAGTTAAAGATTATCTTGAGGACAAGAAGGCTTGGGTTTGAGCTGCTTCAGTTTTGTACACGGCCCAAT
This sequence comes from Hecatera dysodea, assembly GCA_905332915.2. NCBI lineage: Eukaryota > Metazoa > Arthropoda > Insecta > Lepidoptera > Noctuidae > Hecatera > Hecatera dysodea. Next base: position 17,256,633 of record HG995305.1, read on the forward strand.
GTTTTAATGTTTTTGTTTTGTTCTCTTTTGTGCGCTTTTTGTTTATATATAAACAGTTTGACATTTTCATTTACTTTTGACATGAATGTTTACTTTTTAAAGTATTCTTTTTATTTTATTACAATTTCTTATTTTGACATGAATACTTACTTTGTAAAGTATCATATTTTTTTTATTATTTTATATCAATATCTCATTTTGACATGAATACTTACTTTGTAAAGTATTATATTTTTAAATTTTAATTTTATTCCCTATTGTGAATGTGAGGACTATGTGGGTTATTATTAGCTTTTTCCTCTTCAAGTATATTTTTTTTTTTAACGTTGTCTGGCTGTTTGAGTATTTTTGTGGCCTACCCAAATGTCCTTTCATTGGCATTGTTCGTCGAGTTGTTGAGCTCCTTATTGATTCTAAGTTGAGCTAATCGACTCTGACCAAGGCTTGCACTGACTGGACAGGTCCACTCAAAACTGTGTGGTTCCTTCTTAAAAAGACCACTTCAGACACTGATCTGCATGGTCCTCATATAACGTATTGTGAATATGGGGATCATTTAGATCGCTACGTCAGGGGTTCATTCATGTTAGTCTGGCGGTTTGAGTTCTTTAGGTGGCCTACCCAAATGTCCTTACTTTGGTATTGTTCGTCAAATCGTTGAGCTCCTTAAAGTTCTAAGTTTGAGCTACACGATAACTGACAAATGCTTGCACTGTTTGGACAGGTCCACTCAAATCTGTGTGGTACTTTCCTCAAAAGACCACTTCAGACACCAACCTACATGGTTCTCATATGATTTGACCAGTTCAATTGTATGGACTTCAAAAGAGACCTTGACCTCTGAGTTTGTTTCGGTGTTTCTTCTCAGGGTAGTCAGCTAGGAAACACCGGCCTCATCTAGTTTTAAAACGGCTAAAAAAAAAAAGATTGACGTGTAAAAGTGTTTTTTACAACCTACTTACAAAAAATAAATCATTTATCATTTATCATTTATCATGGAGGATAAGATCGCCGAACTGCAGGCTGTGTCGCCCGAGTACGCTCAGTTCTGGGTAAGTTTTCTTATAGGAGTAGCTCAACATAGCGCCCGTGTCTAAGGACATATACAGGCGTCTGAAGGACATGGAGGATAAGATCGCCGAACTGCAGGCTGTGTCGCCCGAGTACGCTCAGTTCTGGGTAAGTTTTCTTATAGGAGTAGCTCAACATAGCGCCCGTGTCTAAGGACATATACAGGCGTCTGAAGGACATGGAGGATAAGATCGCCGAACTGCAGGCTGTGTCGCCCGAGTACGCTCAGTTCTGGGTAAGTTTTCTTCGAGGAGTAGCTCAACATAGCGCCCGTGTCTAAAGACATATACAGGCGTCTGAAGGACATGGAGGATAAGATCGCCGAACTGCAGGCTGTGTCGCCCGAGTACGCTCAGTTCTGGGTAAGTTTTCTTATAGGAGTAGCTCAACATAGCGCCCGTGTCTAAGGACATATACAGGCGTCTGAAGGACATGGAGGATAAGATCGCCGAACTGCAGGCTGTGTCGCCCGAGTACGCTCAGTTCTGGGTAAGTTTTCTTATAGGAGTAGCTCAACATAGCGCCCGTGTCTAAGGACATATACAGGCGTCTGAAGGACATGGAGGATAAGATCGCCGAACTGCAGGCTGTGTCGCCCGAGTACGCTCAGTTCTGGGTAAGTTTTCTTCGAGGAGTAGCTCAACATAGCGCCCGTGTCTAAGGACATATACAGGCGTCTGAAGGACATGGAGGATAAGATCGCCGAACTGCAGGCTGTGTCGCCCGAGTACGCTCAGTTCTGGGTAAGTTTTCTTCGAGGAGTAGCTCAACATAGCGCCCGTGTCTAAAGACATATACAGGCGTCTGAAGGACATGGAGGATAAGATCGCCGAACTGCAGGCTGTGTCGCCCGAGTACGCTCAGTTCTGGGTAAGTTTTCTTATAGGAGTAGCTCAACATAGCGCCCGTGTCTAAGGACATATACAGGCGTCTGAAGGACATGGAGGATAAGATCGCCGAACTGCAGGCTGTGTCGCCCGAGTACGCTCAGTTCTGGGTAAGTTTCCTTCGAGGAGTAGCTCAACATGGGCAGCGTGTCTAAGGAGTAAGGACACATACATTAGCTGCTGCGGGCTGAAACACAGCATTAGCTATGCTTGCTTGCTACTATAACACATAATGATGTCTAAGATAAATCGTGTTGTAATGTTTCTAGGGGGCATAAGTACTACTCTACTCATTAATATGCAGTTCTTTTACTTTGGATTAAGTCACCGGAACATTGCAAACGCCGTAAGATTGTAAAATATCGCGTGAAATTGTAAACAATTTTTTTTAATAAGACACTGATATATTGGATACTATTAAAATTGGGTGAGATTTTTTCTATATGATGTGAATGAATGATTTTTTGAGATTACATCGAGAAATTAAGTATAATCTATGTTTTTACAATTTTAAGTAGTCTGCAAAATGGCGCATGTAAAAGCTTACGAATTTCCTCTCCTCTCTCTCTCTGTCTCATAAGAAAGCTTACTAATTAAAGTTTAGTGTACTCTACACTAAACTTTAATTAGTAAGCAGTATAGTGTACTTTCATCTTCTTTATATTTTTCTCTCAGAAAACTGCTCGAGATACGGATATGAAACAAGAAGGGACAGTGGACTACGCGTTCTCAGCCGAAGACATCGCGAGAAAAATCGAACAGTTGGAGCGGGACATGATGTGATGTAATTCGAACACAGGACGTTTAGAAAAGAGACGCAGAAATTGTCATATTTTCAGCTGAATTACGCCCACTGCTGGACTTGGACATATGGCCTCAACCCAAGGGTCGCCACATTGACCGGTCATGAGCTTCTCGCATTCCCGTGGCCTCCATTACGTCAACGGTCTACCTTAGAAGCTTTACAAAGCTGACTTTTGGTTCATGGATATATCGTAGGCAAATTTTTTTTTTTTAATAAAAACGTTTCCCACATTATGAATATATGTTATTATATATCGTGGGTGCGTTTACAAACATATATATAAAATCACATTAACAAACAGCCAGACCCGGAACAACTATCCGCCGAACCGATCACTCAACCAGTGCACCAACCGTGTCAATAGATTAATAAGCCGTTTAATTGGTGCCTAGCCTTTCATTGAACGGTGCCGTTTAATGATCGGGCGTAGTGACATCCTGGCATTTAATGGAACAGCTAGACAAATTACTTGGTTCAATACCCAAGCAGCAAAATTATCCTATAGTGCAGATGCTATAGGCCTCCAGCACTTATAATATTCTCTTAACGGTTCTAGTATTTACTACCACGCTTATAATAGCCAGCATGGAGTAAGTTGGGCCTTATAGTATTTCTGATCTTATACATTAACTTATAATCACTTATAGGTAGAAATTAAGGGCGCAATATAAGTTTGGGTGACTTATAAAAGTATCGCGAGAGTGTAAATGCACTCAAGAGTAGATAAACTGGTAAGCTATACTTATAACTGCTAACAAGAAGCTTTATAGAACTACTATAAATAAAGTACGCCAATAAGAGTGACAAATAGAACTAAACAAACCGGAAACTATGTGCATTTATTACCCGGTTTTATAATGGTTTATAAATTCACTTTACGGAACAATTACAAGTAATATGGAGCGGTTTTATAGTGGTATAAATATAAACCAAAATTGTTATAATCTTAACACGATTATAAAGGTTTAATTTAATATACTTAGTATCCAAAACTATATCCGTGGTATCCTGTACAAGAATACATCGGTTTTTACTATTATTAAGGTTTTTAAAGCTCGGAAATCCCTTTTAGTCAAAAAGCGATCGACGTCCAAAACATTACCATTTTCAATGTTGACACCTAAACAAAAGAACTAATATAAGCCACGTATCTAATAGCAATATAAAAGAACCGTCCGGTTATAAAAATATTTGCGGAACTCTAATTCCAAACAATATGGCCAAGCAATGGTTCTGATATTTACCATTATTAAACAAAGTAAGCCTATAACGGTTTGTTAATGTATTTGGGAAAACCAACTTTGTCAAAATGGCGACTTTTCGTTGTATGTCTTACTGAAACTAACATTATTTTAAAATTCAACTTAATGAAAACGCAAATTTCAAGGGGCGCGTCAAAATTTTGACTAAAAACTTATTATACTTCACAGAAAATATACGTGCGCCATGCTGTGCACATTCAAACACATTTTACATCTTGATTTATTGTTAACTAACACTCTACTCATAATTTATATTCTAGATAATATTTATTAGAAATGGATATGTTTTAATCTTTACAAATGTGCGCAGTAACATTTACCAATTCACAACACTTTGTATGAGCTTGTAACAGATTCACTGTATACATTATTGTTGTATTTGGTTCCATTAAGCGCTGATAGTTAGCTTCGCGGGAGCAAATAGTTCTACGTAGTCCAACTATAAGGTCTTTACTGTCGTGTTTGGTTCCATTATGTGCTGATAGTTAGCTTTGCGGGCGCAAATAGTTTTACGTAGTCCAACTATGAGGTTGTTATTGGTGAAAGTGGTATTCACCAATTCTACTATAGACATTTAATTAGGTAAAATACGCCTATAAATTGGGCCCTTTTCCGTGGTTATAATTGGTTACTATTCCTTTATAGTCCTATGAAATGGTGGTTCCAGGACAATTACTAGACCACATTTTGCTGCTTGGGTATTAATTAATGACTTGCCTAGCAAAGTAGCAGAACACAGGGCACAGGGAGCTTAGGCCCCCGACACGGATGGGTTAGGTTCGAAAGTTATGATGACGGGATCAAGAGTGAGCGAGCGAAGCGAGCTAACATAGCTCCCGTCATGCCATTCATGTTAGGTTACTTTAAAGATATTCACCGTCGAGGTTAAAATGTTGAAACTGATTGTTAAAATGTTGAAGGTAGAAGTCCCTAAATTAAACATTTCATAATATATTCGTCACACAGTTATCCTATTCTATGATCGGCGAAAGCATCCAGCTAGCCCATTCATTAAATGTTGTATTACGGCGACGTTCAGTGAAAAGGCTAGGCAGCCAATTAAACGGCTGATTAAGCTAATTAGTTAGCTATAATCTATCACCCTACCACAATTAACTCTGCGTCGATTCCCGCACAGAAGAATTATTTGTATGGCCTACAGATAGTTGTTCCGGGTCTGGCTGTTTGTGTATGTGATTTAGTATGTTTGTAAACGCACCCAAGATACAGGAGACGTTCCTAGTGTGGGGCCACTTTTTTTTAAACCCTTAAAAATACTATAAAGCTGCAACATGACGTAGTGTGTAATCTGCTCAATAATTAAGTTCCTTGACTGTACATGGAAACGGAATATATACTATGTAGGTATAATCTTCCTATATTAAATACTATGTTCTCTTGTTAGAGTTTGTCGTCTGGCTTTATCGTAAAGCGTGGTATTTTTTTACAGTGTATTTTGTTAAAATAAAAACACATTTAAAATTAACTTCGTAACTCTAATGTAGGAATCATAAATAAACTTTTTTATATGAAGATTGTATTTACTTAATACTGTTACCTATGTAATAAAAATCCATAAAATCGATATTTATTTGGATACAAATATTCATCGATTGAGATCGCAGAGCAAGAAGACGCTCTGGTAGTCACTGCTATAGACGTTATTGACAAGTGTCCATACAAAGTTTCAATTTTTTGAAAGGATGGAAAATCATCAAATTACTTCTCCCGCTCTGGGCGGAGCGGAAAGGAGTGTCAGACTCTTACTGACTAAAACCCACCCGTGTTCCTCCTAATGCCCGCCGCGTTCCAGGGCCGCGGTGACTCTTTCGAACAAATTCCGCGGCCCTGGCAAAAAACCAAGAGTTTCAACCATTTACTTATAGAATTAGGGTAGGTATTTGACTGGATATTTATTTCTTTAATTTTTCGAAACCTAGAGATAGAAAAGACGTAGTGAAATTTTTGGTATATTCCCGTTAGCCCCCCTCAGCTGACGAACGGGAATTCCTTATTTTTTTCCCTATCGTCCCACTAATTTTGTTGATGGGACGAACGGGAATAATTTATTAATTATATTTTTAGTCCTATTGGTCCCACCAAATAATTTCAGACTGGTTGTTTTAATAGTAGGCCCCCCGAGGGGGACGAACGGGAATACACCAAATTCTAACAAATGAAGAGTTTTGAGCGGTTTAAAATGTTGTTACATTTTAAACCGCTCAAAACTCTTCATTTAATGTTATCTCTATTCGTAAGAGGAGGACAAAACTTTGCTATGTGATTCAAACACTACAAAATACTGAATAAAATAGGAAGAGTTTGTTTTTTATTCGCGCTTATCTCGGTAACTACTGGTTCGAATTGAAAAAATATTTTAGTGTTGGATAGCCAATTTATCGAGGAAGGCTATAGCTATATAACATCACGCTGCGCCCAAGAGGAGCGAAGCATTCATGAAAAATGTGACGCTGACGAAGTTGTATGGGTCAACTAGCACTGAATAAAACTCTAAATAAATCTATTTTGATGACTATGTAGGTCAATCTGTTTTTACTTTATTCACTCAATCTACTCTTTAGAATGTTTTATAGTGAATTGATTTATGATTTCCATGTTGGATAATTATTATTATTTTCTACCTTTGTCATGTATTAATGACTTTGCATACTATTGTATAAACTCAAGTTCTTAAAACGCAATAGACAGATGTGTTGCTGAGGAGTTTGTTGCGCCACTTCTTCTTCCCAGCTAAAACACTAGGAAGTGGTGACGGGTGGGCGTTTTGGGGGACTGTCTTTATGTAAAATTTGACGGTCAAAAAGTGCTCAGCCTAGTTTGAATAAATGACTTTGATTTTGATTTTGGACAGCTTTAATTAAAACATTTTCACATATTTATTTACATACATCATATTCACTTTTATGTACAAATCAAGTTTCTGCCATCACAATGGACAGTCACTACACTTCACAATGTTACTATTAGACTTGGGGCCTAAGCAGATATGGTGCTCTCAGCATCGGCTATTAAGCGACTTCATTTATAAATATCGCGTTTTGGTCGTACGTGTAATTGAGCAGTTTTGAAATGACAAAACTCGAGTTTTAGCAACGCTTAAATGATCAGAGCAGACACAACTGTATTCTGCTTCGTTTTATTTGATAATAAACGAAATGAAAACTAAAATAGAGTTCAAATTGGAACGATTTTGACGTGTATCGAGCCAACTGAAACTGTATTGAAGTTTCCATTCTTGTTATTATAACCTTGAACGCCAGAGCATAAATGCATCGGCGTGGCCGCCGTATTGTTTATATATATATAAGTTTTTGATTGTCACTTATGTCACTGACGTTCAAATCGTTAATCTATCAAAGTCTTTTGCAATCAGTAGTGCATCTATATGGATCCATTGATGGCGCTCTCCCGTTATTTTTATCAGTTGCTGACTCAATCTCCCGCACCTATGCTAAAAGTACCACTTCTACTTAGGCCCTTCGCCTCAACTAAGCAGCTGGCTGCTGCGGCGGCCTCCTCAGGTAGACCACCACGCCCAAGGCCCCCAGGAGTGCGGTGATGAGGTACAGGTCCCAGTTCGACATCAGTGCGGAATCCGTCAGGAATAGGACTGCCAATGGACTCTGAAAGAATGACTGATGATTATCGACGTTAGTGAGGTTTGCAGTGAATTCAAAATAAATTCCACCACTAATCAATGAATCATGAAAGAAGGTTCAGTATAGTTTACAATTTTGGACATGTTCTTTTTTGCAAATCCTCAAAGATATCGTAAGCATCACAGTTCAGAAGTGGGGTGGAGTACAGCTTTTAATGACAGTAAGAATTCGAGGTAAACCAAGGTGTACCAAGAATTGATATCTGGCGATATTTCAACGCCCCGTACCGTCTTAATTATTTGTTTACGTGACAAAATAAAAAAAGGACAGGACCTAATAGATTAGTTCACTAAACGACCCTATTTAGAATGACAAAGTAGAATCAAAGTGAAGAGCATTATAGTTACATCAAGTATGTGCTGCACGGCGGTGGCGGCGTTGAGGCGCGCGAGCGCGAGCGCGGCGGGCAGGCGCGCGTCGGGCGACGTGTCGGCCGCCAGGTCGTAGCAGCGCTTGGCCAGGTGCGCGTCCTGCGCCAGCCCCAGCCCGCGCTCGTGCATGTAGCCCAGGTTGAACGTGGCCTGCGCGTTGTGCAGCTGCTCCGACGCGATCCTGTGGGTCATTAGTGTAGCTGTAGTGCGCGCTCTGACTCGCTGGACAGACGCACCTCGCCTGGGACACACATACCTGTAGTGGTAGGCAGCCGCCTCCAGGTCCTGCGGCGTGCCGAGCCCGTAGTAGTGGTAGTCTCCTAGCTTGACCCTCGCAGCCCCGCAGCCCTGCGCCGCACCGCGCGCCCACAGCTGTAGTGCGCGCGCCCAGCGCTCTGACTCGCTGAACAGACGCACCTCGCCTGGGGCAAACAACACTATTTATTGAATATCACGACAACTAGAAGGCCAGCCACCAGACGTTTCTCAGAGAGGTCGACATATCAATCTGTACCGTATAACATAATTATATATCAAATACGGACGGTTTTCCTGGAAATTACTTTAGATGAGAAATTACAATGGGGACCTCATATAAAATCTCTTGCTGGTCGTCTAAGCTCAGCGGCTTATGCTGTTAGAAAGATAAGACAGTTAACAGACGTAAAAACCGCACGTTTGGTCTACTTTAGTTACTTTCACAGCATTATGTCATACGGTATTTTGTTGTCGGGTCGGGCTGCTGACATTGAATCCATATTTATTTTACAAAAGAGAGCTGTCAGGGCCCTTTATAATTTGCGTCCCCGCGATTCTGTTAGGGAAATTTTTAAAAAGATCAATATTATGACAGGACTGTCATAATATTGATCTTTTGACATGACAGTCCCTTGCCAATTCATCTATAAAAATATTATGTATGTAAGGAAAAATCGACATCTTTTTAGTAAAAATAGTGATAGACACAATTTTAATACTAGAAATAAAGACAAATTAGACCAACCATTTTATAGATTAGCTAAAGTACATACATCTTTTATGGGGTACTGTGTTAAATGTTACAACAAAATACCTTGTAACATATTAGAATTAAATGAAAGAAAATTTAAAACTTTTATTAAAAGCACCCTTTGTAAACAAGCATATTACAAATTAGAAGATTACATTCAGGATAAGAATGCTTGGAAACATGCTGGTCTTGCTCCATAGGGTAATCAAGGGTGTAGACAAAATTAAACTGGTTGATTTATGAGTGAAATAAATTTATGAATGCATTTTTTTGTGTCTTGTACTTTTTTTTTCTTTTTGTTTTTTCAATATTTGTAAATATGTGAGTACCATGGGCATGAGATATTTAGAAGTTTACCTCTGCTGGTAATACTTTGTTCTAGTATACTTGGTGCATCGTCCTCACATATGTATATGAAGTATTTATTGTATTACCAAATATTGTAAAACATTGGTTTGAAAAGAGTAACTATGGAGTTTCTTGTCCGTTCTTCTCCATAAGAATCTACCTTTGCGAATGGACGCTAGAGTCACTTAATTTATGATAATTTTTATTGATGACGTTTAAAAGTGCCGTTAATGGCCTAATTGAAATAAACGTTTTGAGTTTGAGTTTTGAGTTTGAAATGAAAGGGTGAGGGTTTAACTTAATTATATATCTTCGCCCCAAGGGTAATAAAATTCATCCCTATTTATTCCTTTTCCTATTGATGAAAACCGTAGCTATATCATTTTCGTGATTTTAGGAAGAAGTTAGTAAAAAACAAAGAAACGCATCGACTTTGTGTTATGCTATTAAGAGATACTCGTATCATTTGTACAAGTATGCCCATTCTAATTTCGGTCTAAATCTGTCAAAATAAATTGTAATTCTCTTCAAATTGACAAGTTTTGAAATATTGATGGATTTTTATCTGTTTTGGTGCAGTTTAGTCAAATATTTTGAAGAAAGTATGATAGAAAACTGAGATAAGTTTGCCCATCTGCCGTTGAGCGTTCAGCGTCACTCTGGCCCATTTCATAGCCTCTCGACCAGCGCAAGTAGCTTCTCCTCTCCTTGAGTACCGCAGTAATGCTGAGTCCGAGTCCAGCGTGGGTTAGCCAACATGGTTCAATATGGACAAGTATTAGCCAACATGGGCCAGCATTAGCCAACATGGCCAAGCATGAACCAGTATCGGTCAACATGGGTCAGGAATCAGGATGGTCCGCCGGCCTCCTCACTGTCGAGGCCATCCGGCCAGTACTCGACCTTTGGCTCGGGAGAAGGCACGGCTCCTTGTCGTTTCGTGCGACGCAGGTCCTTTCGGGGCATGGCTGCTTCGGGAAGTTCCTGTGTCGCAAAGGCAGGGAGCCGGACGCTCGGTGTCACCACTGCGTCGGGTGGATACGGCGCGGCATACGCTGGCAGAGTGTGCCGCTTGGGAGGAGCCGCGCCGTGCCCTCACATCTGTGGTAGGCAGTGACCTCTCGCTACCGGCCGTAGTCCAATCTATGGTCGGTGGCGAGGAGTCCTGGGACGCGGTGGTCTCCTTCTGCGAAACAGTTATCTCGCAGAAGGAGGCTGCGGAAAGGGAAAGGGAGATCTCGACCTCTCTCCCCGCCCGCAGCAGGCGCACCGGGCGTCGGAGGAGGGCGTATGCTGCCCTCTTCCGGCCCCCCTAACTGGGTCCAGGGGCGGCGGACTTGGGGACGTCTGTCGCCCCCATTCGTCTGGACCCGAGGTGGCGGCGCGTGGTGTTCCCGTGCGCCCCTCTCTGACGTCGCGGAGGGTGTCAAACACCTCACTCCCTCCGCAGACACGAAGTGGCCCGCAGAGGCGGGCCGGCACCAGCCGGGGATTACGGATGTGGTATACGTTCCCGCGATCCCCGGCGTAGGCGAGAGATGGAACACCGGGGTGGTTTTAGTCAGTAGGAGTCTGACAGACCCCTCCGCCCGCCCCAGGGTGGAGGACATCCATGAGGATTTCCCCCCGTAAAAAAAAAAGGAATCAGGATGGTCCAACATGGGTGAGTCAGCATGGTCCAGCATTAGCCAACATGGGCAAGCATGAACCAGTATCGGTCAACATGGGTGAGTCAGCATGGTCCAGCATTAGCCAACATGGGCAAGCATGAACCAGTATCGGTCTACATGGGTCAGGAATCAGGATGGTCCAACATGGGTGAGTCAGCATGGTCCAGCATTAGCCAACATGGGCAAGCATGAACCAATATTGTTCTACATGGGTTAAGAATCAGGATGGTCCAATATGGGTGAGTCAGCATGGTCCAGCATTAGCCAACATGGGCAAGCATGAACCAGTATCGGTCTACATGGGTCAGGAATCAGGATGGTCCAACATGGGTGAGTCTGCATGGTCCAGCATTAGCCAACATGGGCAAGCATGAACCAATATTGTTCTACATGGGTTAAGAATCAGGATGGTCCAATATGGGTGAGTCAGCATGGTCCAGCATTAGCCAACATGGGCAAGCATGAACCAGTATCGGTCTACATGGGTCAGGAATCAGGATGGTCCAACATGGGTGAGTCTGCATGGTCCAGCATAAGCCAACATGGGCAAGCATGAACCAATATTGTTCTACATGGGTTAAGAATCAGGATGGTCCAATATGGGTGAGTCAGCATGGTCCAGCATTAGCCAACATGGGCAAGCATGAACCAGTATCGGTCAAAAGGGTCATGAATCAGGATGGTCCAACATGGGTAAGTCAGCATGGTCCAGTATGGTCAAGTATGAACTAGTATCAATCAACATGGGTCAGCAAGGTCCCGTAATATCAACAAGGTTATAACTTCGTGCTACACTCACCAGTATCGAGCAGGAAGGCGGCGTTAGTCTGCGCCAGCTCATACCCTCGCTCGGCCAGAGCCAGGTACTGCAGCAGCGCGGAGTCCGAGTCCCGCGCGCGCCACGCCGCGTGCGCCAGCATGAGGCGCGAGCCCCACGCCCCGCGCTCACACACGTTCTTGAACAGCTGCTCAACACAACATTTTTCTATTAAGCATTCCGGGCCCAATTTAACCAGAGATCGTCTCGGACAGAGTGAGTTGGAAGTAGAAAGGGGATGCCTTTGCCCAAATAACCGGAGTCGGTGACTTCTTTTTTTGAAAACCGCGGCAAGAATACATGTTGGGCACAGCTGTCATTTTGACATTTTTCGAGTGTGAGCTGATGCCGAGAATTATGTTTCAGATGAAATCCAAGATGGCGTCTATGAGATTACGTTTTCGTTGTTAAATGATGAGAAAAAATAATGAGTATAATGAGTGATGATTAACTTAATCAAAAGCATGTACTATGTTTTTAATGTCAAAGTTGATGTTCTGGGACTGTTGCCGAAAAGAGGTAGCTATGAAAATTAATTGCCAGTTGAAAAAAGCAAACCCCTTGAAATTGAAACCCATGACGAATCATGGGTTTCAATTTCAAGGGGTTTGAGGGTGCTGATGCCTAATATGGGATTTAAATGACATATTGCATTTATGTCAAAAAAACGATGATGATGATGATTTATGTAATAAAAGTGATTTGATTTAATGTCTCATCATAAGTAATTGTCGGCTATGAAAATAAATTTGCATTGCTCGTCATGGTTTTCAGGGGCACTGATGCCAACACCAAAAATGAGGTCAACATGTGTGCGGCCTCACCTCGACGGCAGTGGTGCAGGAGCGCAGCACCCCGAGGCCCTGCGCGTGCATCTGTCCCAGGTGGTACAGCGCCAGCACGTGGCCCGTCTGCGACGCCAGCGAGAAGTACTTGTTGGCTTGCTTGAAGTCGCGGCGGACGCCGATACCACCTATGAACAAACACAACGATATATTGACAAACTAGCCAGCGACGCCAACGTGGAATTTTATTTCAATAAGTCCAAGTCATAACGTTTATTTCAATTAGGTCATTAAACGGCACTTTTGAACGTCATCATTAAAAGTTCTAGTATCATAATTAAGAGACTCTAGCGTCCATTCGCAAGAGTAGATTCTTATGGAGAAGAACAGACAAAAAACTCCATAGTTACTCTTTTCAAATAAATGTTTGAGTGTGTGTGAGGATCCCAAAATATGTACTACTGTATTCCAATTGCTGAATTTGTTCGAAAGAGTCACCGCGGCCCTGGAACGCAAAGGGCTCTAGAAGGACCACGGGTGGCTTTTAGTCAGTAAGAGTCCGACACTCCCTTTCGCTCCGCCCAGAGCGGGAGAAGTCATTTGATGATTTCCCATCCAGAAAAACAAAAATCTGTATTCCAAAATAAAGTTTTATTCTTATCTGTTAATAATCCCTTTAGCCGTTGAAGCGTGATTGATTGAACAAACATTCAAACTTGACCTTGATTGATTGCGATGAAAGGGATCTATGTTACAGGTACCGGCACGGATCTTGAGCGCCCGGCGTTAGGGTGGGGATAGCTTTGCGCATCGTACACATATGACAAAAGAAAACGATACACCATTATATATTATTATCTCTAACATTCTCTAATTTTGGGAAGTAGAGAATAAATAAGGTTTTATATTTTATTATTTATTCACGATCAAAATATTTTATTTCGCCTAAGCCAATATGGCCACTAGAAAGTTGTAAAACTAGCGGGGATTTGTTGGTAAAATCTGCACGAAATAATTTTATTGTTAGTTAAAGTAGGTTCACATTCAAAAACAAGGAGTGAAAAATAATAATTATAACAGTATAATGTTTGCTGATAAAAAAGTGTAGAACTAAAACCGCTGCAGTTTAAAAATTGTTGTCAGTTTCATTGTCCTGCAGTGTATTCGTTGTTGTGCGTTAATGCAACATGAACAGACAACGAATCCCGAGCCGTAGCTATAACGCGCAGCGCAAGGGGCCAATCACCGTACGGCGTAATCATTCGCTGCTTCCGCGCCTCTCTTCATTCCACTAAAGAGACCCAATATTTGACTTCTGCGCACGCCAATGTCAGCGCTCAAGATCCGTGCCGGTACCTATACCATGGAACAATTTTTGTCAGTCAGTACAACCAAAAAAATCTTTCCTCTTTATAATATTAGTATAGATAATTAACTAAGAGAGGCTTACTAGTGAACATACCTACAAGTTCAAGATAATAAGTAGTTACCAAAATACATGAAGCCGAGATGCAGCTGGCCCTCCACCCAGCCCTGGTTGGCTGCCATTGTGAAGTATTTAAACGCTGCAGTCGTATCTTTCGGTACTCCACGACCCTTTAAACAAAATAATACGTTAATTTTGTACTATAACCCAAACGTGAGCTTTCAACAAGCACAATGTATCCACAAATTTGTAACGATTTATTGATTTAAAAGTGTGTCCGTGGAGTTTCTTGCACGTTCTTGTCCATAGAGATCTATGCTTTGGAACGCACAAGCGCTTTTGAATTGTTAAGGTCGGTTAACTTTGACAATTCAAAAAAGTCCTGTAAATGGTTTAATTGAAATTAAATGCTTTGAGTTTGAGTTTGTCAATATTTTTATTAAAACCATCTAATGCATTTTTTACTATTTATTTTTGTAACACCAATCAGTTTGAGGTGTAATTACCGTATTCTTTTAATCTCAGCCTCAATTAGTCGAAAAGTTGCCTTATGATGCAATAGGCATTGATAAATGATATTTATTGTGTAAGTAGGTTGTAAATAACACTTTCACACGTTAATCTTTTTGGTCGTTATAATCTAGATAAGACCGGTGTTTCCTAGCTGTCTACCCTGAGAAGAAACACCAAAAAAAACTCACGAGGTCAAAGTCTCTTTTAAAGTTCATACAATTGTACTGGTCATATGTATCATATGAGAACCATGTAGGTCCAAATCTTAAAAGACCACTCTAGACATCAGTCTAGAGTGGTCTTTTAAGGAAATTACCACACAGATTTGAGTGGACCTGTCCAAACAGTGCAAGCCTTGGTAGCTCGACTTAGAACCAATAAGGAGCTCAACGACTCAACGAACACTGCCAATGAAAGGACATTCGGATAGGCTACAAAAATACTCAAACAGCCAGACATCGTTAAAAAACACTTGAAGAGGAAAAAGCAAAATTACATTATCATAAGATTTCTTTAAAAGCTTGCTTAGTCTATTACTTATTTATTTGTCCACCTGTAAATACATGATGCCCAGTCCGCTCTGACCGACAGGGTTGTTCAGCTCGGCAGCTTTGCGGAAGTAGCGCAGAGCTGTGTCATTGTCTGCCTTGATACCGTCACCGCCTTCCAAATATATCTGCAATACACTTGTAATTAGATTTAAGGAATATCATTTTTCAAAGACAAATGCCTAGTAAATTGTGTGAGTATTTGGAATGTGCGAAATCTCGAAATTGCTAAAACATACTCCAGATAGTAAATACATTTTCTATTTGGTAACCTACTATAGTTGTAATAACCTCCTTTTTGAAGTCGGTTAATAAAAAAATTAAAACTAAAAGACGTCATGAATATCGATAACAAAACCAATAAAAGTAAAGTACCATCGGTCTGTGTGACATATTGCTAAATGTATTCATTTTCAAATTCTTTCTTTTGAGCCAACTCTTGTTTTTTCATTCTGTGCGTTGTTCGTGTTTCAAGTACTTGTAACTAGCTGCTTTTTTTAAAGCCTTTTCTACCGATTTCTAGTTGCCAGAAGTTTTTGGTTTCGTTTATTAATGTCACTAATTATAAATCGCTCTTACTAATACGTACCTTGCCTAAGAAAGCGTTGGCGACAGCGTTGCCAGTCTTGGCAGCTTGCTGGAAGTAGTGCAGCGCCTTGTTGATGTCCAGCGTCACGCCGCGCCCGCCTTGGAAGTGCAGCTGCCCCAGACCCACCTGAGCAAGGAAAGAAAGAAAAGGTGTTCATTTGGGACTCGGACAGGAAATGCACCACAAAGACATAAGGTCTTTGTGGTGCAATTTACAATAAAAAAAATCTTTTTTCGTGTAGTCTTTGTTTTTGGTTGTTTAAGAAGGTTGTTTGGATATTAAAGTTATTTCATACCTTTTTTTTGTGTTTTTTGTTAAGAAGTTGGTTGTATTTTTTTTATCACAGCGTAAGTGTTATAAACTGGTGCAAACAATAAACATGCAATTTCAGCAACACCGGAAGATTTGCTATAATTTATTGAAGAGTTCCATTTCCTATCTCTGTTCTTCACCACACTAGAAAAGGACCTTGCTCTTCCAAACCATCGTACAATACGGCCGACGTATCTTGGCGAGTCCGAACTTCGCGCAGAAGGTTGCGCAATAACTTTATTTAGGAACCAAATGGTGACACGAGGCGACGTGCGCGGGACGGTGGTCTAGCTAGGCTAAAGATTGACCTTATATTAATACAATCGACCCTTTATCGATTAAATATCGTAATCGAATCGAATCGAAAAAAGTTTAATTTAGAATTTATTGATTTTTGTTTATATAATACTAGCTGACCCAGCAAACGTTGTTTTGCCATACTTATATAAAAAAATGAAAAAATATTTTCCCGCTTTTCTGTTGAAATTTTTCCTGAATTTTCTTTGTTATAAACCTCACGGAGCCCGAGACCTTTCCAACGAATGCAAAACCGTGGAAATCGGTTCGTGCGTTCTGGAGTTATAGCGTCAGGAAGGAAAACCCGACTTATTTTTATATAGTAGAAATTTATCGCTGATAATATGATTTAATCAAACCACGTCCAAAATGAATTGACGGCATGAATGACATAACAACGTGCTTGTCCTGTCAACAAAACTTCAAAAAAGTTTCTGTGAAAAAAGTTTCTATTGAATTCATTTATTACAAAAAATGTGACAAATGAGGAACCGCTCGACCGATTTTGTGCAAACTTCACATAAACCATCTACTAAATATGCCGACCAAATCCTAAGCATTTGGTTTGGATAGGTGAGCCCGTTCTTGAGTTATGGAATTACAACGAAAAGTGGCATTGATTTTTATATATATAGATATGAAACGAAACAAGATTTAAAAATATAGTGAATTTTGTCGTTAATGAACGAGATTTCGAATTTAGTAAAAAAAATAAACTAACAAAATATAATTTCTCAGTTGAAAGTCATGATTCACTTATTTATCACTTATCTATTAACGACTACTTGAGTAACGACTGTTTGAGAAAATTTAAAACCTCCTTATATAATTGAAAATAAATATATTATTGAGTCTTAATTTCAATCGATTTGAAGAAAATCGATTAAACAACACCCTCAGACACGCGTATTGGACATGCCTTTTTGGTTACTTCGTAAAGCTTCGTGCGAATTAGGCAATGCTCGGTACACGATAATATTGTCTCAGTCACACGTTAGCGTCGGTGTCGTGTTCGTGTCGCTATCTCTGTCTTGAGCGCAGTCGGTTACAAAAGTTTTCGTTGTTACTGTTGTTAAGTTTTATTGGTATTTTTTAATTTTTTTGTTTAGTGTCTAAGATTGTTGTTACTGTTGTTAAGTTTTATTAGTATTGTTAAGTTTTTGTTTAGTGTTTAAGATTGTTTTGTGTGTTATTTGCAAGTGTCAGTTGGCACTTATATTATTCGTAAAAATGCCACCAATAACAGTTTTCTTCACGATTGTACATGCGCTAAAGTTCGCAAAGCCTATGTTCAGACTCGCCAAGATACGTCGGCCGTATTGTATAGTTTTTTTTTTTGATAGTGAAAATGAGAACATCATCAATGTAGTCGAAGCCACGCATTATTAGTGATAATTAAAATACTTGTCGTCAGATCTCACTCAAATTAATAAAATAATTGGGTCCACAGGACAAGCATCAGCTTTCGAATATAGAAAGAATGATCAAAATCGATACACCCAATAAAATATTATGAGGCAACACATAAAAATAAACAAAATACAGTCGACTTAAGAACCTTCTCCTTTTTTGGAAGTCGGTTAAAAGTCAAAACCAAAAAGTCAAAGTCAAAACGTTTATTTCAATTAGGCACTTTTGAACGTCATCATTAAATGTTACCATAATTAAGTGACTCTAGCGTCCATTCGCAAAGGTAGATTCTTATGAAGTAGAACGGACAAGAAACTCCATAGTTACTCTTTTCAAACAAATAAAAAGACCTTTGCAAAAGGCGCCAAAAGGCTCCTCAGCATGTAAACATACTGTTTGAGTAAGCATACAGTTAAACAGGGGGTCTATGGAAATAAAGAGCAAGAATATAAAGAGCTTTTATTGTGTGATCAACTGAGACGTAAAAAATAAAAACAGTTTTTTAAATGGGTATTATATTAGGAGTTAACAACAGGCGTATGGGTCGATCTTCAAGGTCGGTCTGTGGATGGGTGACCATCTTAACATACAGATTCCTCGGTGCCTCGAAAAGCACGCTAAGCCGTTGGTCCCGGGTAGATCTTTGACAGTCGTTACGGATTGTCAGGAACCAGTAAAACAGCGCAGCGTCAGCGCTCAGAAGTCGCAGTGTCGATGTAACGCAACGCAATGGCACCCCTTTTTTCTGGTTGGGAGATCATCAAATGATTTTTCCCGCTCTGGGCGGAGCAGAAGGAAGTGTCAGACTCTTACTGACTAAAACCCACCCGTGATCCATCTAGTGCCCTTTGCGTTCCAGGGCCGCGGTGACTCTTTCGAACAAATTCCTGTACCCTAGCAGGCACTGACCCTATGGGGCCCCGACCTCTTTGCTGACAGCTCTTTGAGGCGCGCGTGGAACACTCGGCGCCGTCGACTCGGGCCTGGTTGCTATCGGACGGCGAGCCACCCATAGCTCGCCATCCGCAGGCCCGCGCAGTAGGTGGCCGGGAAGCGTGTGGCACCCCTTAGGTATAGAATTATGAGCGCTGATGTACTCATCGATGAGCCGCTGACTCTGAGACTGAAGGACTAGTGTGAGTGGTGTACCGTACCTGCGCCTGCACGTCGCCCTTCTCGGCCAGCAGCTGGTAGTACTCGATGAGGTCGGTGTCGAGCGTGCCGGGCCCGCCGCCCTCCGCCTCGTCGATGAGGCGCGTGCGCTGGATGGCCGGCCCGCCGCTGAACGTTACTTGACTGGCCACTGACGAAATTATATCACATTATAAAATGTTCCCACTGCTGGGACACAGGCCTCCTCTCTAGGAGAGGGAATTGGCCGTAATCCACCACGCGGGCCCAGTGCGGGTTGGTGAATGTCACATGTCTTCGAATTTTTGGTTCTAGGACACGCCGGTTTCCTCACGATGTTTTCCATTACCGTTTTGAGAGCAGTGGTGATGAAATTAATTACACAAAGTAATGCGTCTGGCTGGGTTTGAACCCGCGACCTACAATTCTTAAGTCGGGGCCGTTACCACTCGGCCACCACTGCTCTTCACTCAGCCACATCATAACACCACTGCTCTTCACTCAGCCACATCATAACACCACTGCTCTTCACTCAGCCACATCATAACACCACTGCTCTTCACTCAGCCACATCATAAACGGCTTCAAAATACGACAAATGGATACGCGATTAGGACAGGCACTTCCGTTAAAGCAGAGCTGTCATAGACAAGAAACTTACTGCCGCAAAGCCGCACGAATGCTATTTTTTAAAGTTCCCCAGTTCTGCTAAAAACTACATTGATGTATGCAAACTAAGTTTAATTTAAAGCACCCATCAAATGTGCTGAAAGCTGTATGGTTCTAGGGCTATAATACCATGGCCGGGTACATACATACATACATCTTATGACCATTTACATCAAGCATGAATATGTACATAAACAAGATAATAGGTATATCAATATAATCTATAATTCAGCCATTTATCTAAACTCACCTTTGGAAGCCACCTTCATATACAAGTCCATGGCCTTAGGACAGGAGCTAGGCACTGTGTTGCCGCTCCAGTACCGGTACGCCAGCGCCATCTGTGCGTAGTCGCTGTCCCCGAGGGCTCCCATCGTGTAGTGCACCAGGGCTTTGGCCTGGGACACTGGGACCGCGATCCCAGTGGCATAGAGGAAACCCATGCCCTAGAAGAAAGTTTATCAACATCATCATCATCATCAACAGCCTGTTGCAGTCCACTGCTGGACATAGGCCTCTCCAATTGCACGCCACTTAGATCTATTTTCAGCTTCTCGCATCCAGTTTCTGCCAGCCGTTCTGTGCAAATCGTCACTCCACCGTGCCTGAAGACGTCCTACACTACGTTTGCCGAGACACGGTCTCCACTCTAGAACTCGTTTACCCCAACGGTTGTCGGTTCTGCGACTAATATGACTAGCCTACTGCCACTTCAGCTTACTATCCGGTGGGCTATATCGATGCTATGACCTTGCTTCTCTGACGGATCACCTCATTTCTGATGCGATCCCTCAGAGACACACCGAGCATAGCCCTTTCCATAGCCCGCTGAGCGACTTTGAGCTTGTGGACCATACGAGCCATTGAATTTATTATTAAATTTGATTAATGACCTAAATCTACCTATTTAAAGCAAACAAACTTAATTCTAGAAATTTGTTTAGAAGAGTACTTTTCATCGAGTCCAAAACTGTTACCAAGTTTATCAATGGGATAAATCTTCTTTCGTTCAGTCTATCCAAACTGTAAGAGATTATCCTGTGTTCCAAAGTCGACTCTAGACTTAATTGTACCATAGACATTATGAGTCTGACCGTACCACACCATGAACAGAAACTGCTTCAAAAAAGGTATATTTCTACATAAACTCTGTTTGTATACCTAATATCTATTGGTACCAATAAAGGTAGGTCCTTAAATCTAAAAGCTTACCGCATGAGCATCAGCATTCCCTTCTTCAGCTAGCACCTCAAATATAGCCTTCGCTTTATCGAGGTCGAGCTCAACCCCCTCCCCGAAGAGGTAGGACCAGGCCAACTTGATCTTCGCGGGGACATAGCCGGTGTCTGCCGCCTGCTTGATCTGAAGTATAGCGCCGCGCAGGTCGGGGGAACGACGGTTCAGCTTCGCCATTGCCACGTCGTACAGTTCTTTGGCTGGAGATGAATATGGAGTAAAATGGATGTTTTCCTGGATGGATAGGCCCGTGTACCGTGTGTCTTTTTGCCAACTATATTGGGGTCAGCTTCCAGTCATACCGGATTCAGCTGCATATCAGTATTTAGCGTGGAGCGGCTACCTGCCAGACCTTCACAACCCATTAACTGGGGAACACGGTACTTTTGGCAAGACTGGAATCTGATTTACTGACTTCTGGCAATCTGTAACGACTGCCAAAGATCTAAAAATGATAGCCGGGACCAACGGCTTAACGTGCTTTCCGAGGCGCGGAGGAATCTTGGTATGTTAAGATGGTCACCAAAAACTTTTTACCCACCACAGCGATATAATTTGGTGTAAACAATAAACAACAAGCGATTACAGCAATCCCAAAGGATTTGTTATCATTTATTGAAGAGTAACAAATTTTATTATTTTATTTTACCGATGTAAAATAAAATGAGAACATCATCAATGTAGTCTAAGCCACGCATTATTAGGGATAACTCAAATACTAGTCGTCAGAACTCAATCAAATTTCATCGGGCCGGGTCGGGTCGGGTCACCCAGAACCAAGTTATAAGGTAGCACACACAAAAAAAAATACAGTCGAATTGAGAACCTCCTTTTTTGGAGGAAATAATAAAGGAAGGAAAGAATAAAGTAAGAGTATTTTGAATTATGAATGAAAAATGTGCTTATTTTTATATTACAATCATGTAGTAGTGCTCTCATAAGGCTGATGCTCTAAATAAGTATGATTTTAAATCCCAAACCGTGTTTTATTCATTGCAATAGTAAGTAATAAGCCAAGGTACCCTGGTATTAAAATATGTATGGGTGATGCTGCCATCAGCTGTATTTGAAAATACATTTTGTTCCTCAAAATTTCACAAGTTACATATTAACTAACTAGCTTCTGTCCGCGACTTCGTCCTCGTGGAATAGTTACTTTACCCCCGATTTTGAAACTCTCAGCCCGATCGGTTTAAAATTGACAAAGTTTCAGAAAAACTTTCATCCCCTATTTTATCCCCTTGGGGGTAGAATTAATCAAAATCCTCTCTTAGCGGATACCTACGTCATAACATCTACCTGTATGCCAAATTTCAGCCCGATCCGTTCAGTGTTTTGGGCTGTGTGTTGATAGATCACTGTATCAGTCAGTCAGTCACTTTTGAGTTATATATATTTAGATACAGTCAAGAAGGTAATACTTTGTAATGTTGACTGCAGAACTATAATAAAAATTGCACGCTTGTTGATAACATCAGTAGTCACATTTAATTACTACTTGAAGTGATAAAATTAAATGATAATCACAATCAAGGTGCTCCAATGTGTATGTTTATGGAACAATCAAATAAACTTCTATAGACCTATTGCAGTTTTCAGAATGATACATCTGGAGTTAAAAACTTGTCAACGCCATTTTTAATGACAATGTTGCGCCATGACAAAGACCTGTATTTGGTTCCTTGGTTTCTCAGTAACAGCCCATTCAAATGTGTTTCTGAAGTAACCTCTACATATACACACACGCTCAAAAACTGCACTCGCTTTTTTTTGTATCCAATCAAAAACATACTCTAGTAAAATACAGACAAAGCTGGTGTTACCTTCTTTCAGCTCTGGTGACAGTTCAAGCTCCTCCTCCTCAGGCAGCGGGGGCAAAGTGTCTAGGATGTCTTGTGGGTTCTCATCCAATTTCTGTATCAGGAACATGATTATTCACATTAGTAAAACTTACTTTGGATGTTTAATGTTGCAGGAAAATATTTTACAGAAGAAGTAGCATCTAAAGTCGCTCTACATTCAACTGAATCTGGTTTGACAAGACACCAAAAAAAAAAATAGTTAGTAGGGGGGATAATTTATTTAGCACAGTTGTGAAAATCAATCATTCTTGCTACTGTAATTGAGTATTTTTTTTTAAATCACACTAGGATTTTCTTATGTATTGTCGGTGCATTTACAAACACAAACAGCCAGAACTGGAACAACTATCTGTTAGTCATACAAATATTTGTTCCGTGAGGGAATTGTAACCGCAAAACTTAACGCAGCAGTCAATCGCTCAACTGCTGCACCAACTGTTTCAACAATACTAATGAATTTGTCTCAGATATTTTAATATAACACTATTGTTTTTATAAATGTGCATGCTGTGGTATCCTATAACTGAAGGAGCACAAGTAAAGTTACCACTTGTATCACTGAAACTGATGTTATAACTGTGTATCCTTTGTTGGAGATCCAAATAAATAAATAAATGACTTTAATTAACACAATCTTGTTTGGAAAAGACGAAAGAAATTGACATAGTGCAATTGTTTACCTCAATGTCATGGTCGGAATTTTCCGAGGCTTTTGGGTCATGTATCCAAGCTGCTTCTGTGTGCCTGAGAAGACTTTTCTTCAACAACTTGAGAGTGTACTCCATTTGGTCTAGGTGACTATCTGCAAGACAATCATATATCAACAATTTTGTTCTGATAACATATGTGAATCCAATAGAAATAATGTTCCATTGTCCTGTTCCGATAGATAAATAATCTCAAAATAAGGTTCATTAATTTCATAAACTGTACTGGTCTATCTTCAAGTTTAAGCAATGGATTTCTGAAGTCAGTTCAAGGATGGGTGACTATATTAAGGTACTGACACACTTTGTGCCTCATAAATTACATGAAGCTGTTACTGTACTTTTTTATCAATGACAGTAATTATTGATATCAAGAAGCTGTGTTTTCGAACTCATTCAACCCTAATCTCTTCAAAGTTAGAGTGAACAGGCTTCTTCTGGGTAAGCTCATTCCATCGAAGACTTTTTCTGTCTTTAGTGACCTAGACTAGAGTCAAGAGCAAATCTATTTCACAATAAAAAAAGCCTTTCTTGCGACTGGTTAAAAATACATATAACTCCTTGAGTTATATGTATTTTTAACCAGTCTTTGCATGTAAAATACTGGCCAGCTGTATTTGGTTAAGCTGTAAGCCAAACTCTACATAGCTGGGAAAGGCTAGGCAGATTGATGATGTAGAAGCTACCTTCAGTGGACTGAAGGATAATGCATGAGCAGGTACGAAAACTAACAGAAGCATAACAGAAATCTAAGTACCAAAAGCATGATTAATTAAGCAAGAAGTTTACTACAATACCCTTATTAGAATCTTCATCCTTAGGAACATCTTTGGTATTTCGCAGAGCCTCCGCATACTCCTGCAGCGTCACAATTTCTTTATTCATAGCATCTTTCAGCTCTTCAAAGTCGTCGGCGTCCACTGAATTCCACTGTCCAGTGAATTTAGTTTCCGAACCTTCATTACCTTCGTTCACTTCATCTTCATCAGTTTTTTCACTTTTCTTACGAGAGTCTGGCCCTAACAATTCACTGGCCGACAAAACAACGCACAGATACAAGACAAAAAGTTCCAAACGCTTCATTTTTTCAATTTATTATAACGCATCGGTCCAAAAGACTTACGTGTCCCTAAGCGCAACACTTCTTTAAAAAGAATTTTGGATTTTTGATGAAAGAGAGCGTACAATTATCACCTCTACCGAACGTACACGTGTCCTTGCATACTTTAAAGTGGTATTAAGTTCAATAACTTGCTTTAAACTAATTTATTTTCCAATTTTTCTCGAAATAAATACATTTTCAAGTATCGTCGGTCAAACTAAACTGTGTCAAATATATGTCAAATGTCACTTGTCAAATAGGGTTGCGCAATGCATGTCTTAACGAACAGTTTAGCTTTTCGTTTTGAAAAAGTATGTTACTTCCATGTTTCAAAAATACGAATAAATGAGGTCTTTTATTTTCATTTTGAAAATAGGAAATATCCTGTGGCAAATATTTGACTTGGTCTGGATTGGTTTATGCATGTGACACTATTGACATTTACACTGACAAAATAATGACAGCAGGAACCGATCGGATTTGCCGAATTTTACAAAAATTTACTAATCTGTAAAACGTTACGTTTACAGTGCATTTGCGGCGAAAAGTAATGTAAATTGTGTTAAAACTATTAAATCTGTTATTAGAGCGGCTGAAGCTGCTCGATAACCTAAAATGCTTCGGGTACCGGTTAGAAGTGGTATTGTCTTGCGCCAACGTTGGGTTCGGTTAAAGTCCTCAAGCAGTTCTATCAGGAGCACTTTTATAGAATATTTTGAGACAAGTCATGGTCATAAACATGTCAAATCGAGCTCTGTGGTACCTCTATACGACCCCAGTGTACCTTTTGTAAATGCTGGCATGAACCAGGTAAGTTTTCCATATTTTTGTTTTATAAGTCGTAATGGTGCTAATTTTAGGTTTTATCTTGATAGTTGAGATGTTTCTTACTAATATTGTCTTAGAATATTGTAGTTTGCCTTGGCTCATCTCACAGGGTCATCTTTAAACTGGTTTTTTTCTATAGATTACCTTACCACTTTTTAACAAACTAATTTGATGCAGGAATTAGCAACTGATACCCCTATCAAGATAGAGAGATACATAGAACTTTCACCTGTTAATCAGGTGTCTCAATGTCCGCTTAGTTAAGATTTACCACCTAAAACTTTATTATTTTGTTTCTTTTTCCAGTTCAAAGGTGTTTTCCTTGGCAAAGTGGCTGCTCCTTGCGCAAGGGCAGTGAACTCACAGAAATGCGTGAGGGTTGGCGGGAAGCACAATGACCTGGATGTGGTTGGCACTGATGGAACCCATCACACATTCTTTGAGATGCTCGGCAATTGGTCTTTTGGTGATTATTATAAGGTAAATTAATATTACACTGTGGCTGACATGGATATGTTATATGCTTAATGTTGCATCATAGCTTTGATGTTATAGTCATATATCATATTCATATCTTTTTTGCATTCCATGATGTCTGAAGATCTTACAATGGGCTTAAAGCTAAGTACTATAATAATGAAAAAAGTCTGCCTTTGTACAGTTTTTTTAATTTTTTTATTAGAACTCGAATGTTTTAATAAATTTTATAAATAATTTTATTATGGACCCTGTAGGTTACAGCGAAAAGTATAAAATTAATGGCTGAAATACTTTTATGATAACTGATAAATGATATTTATTTTGTAAGTAGGTTAATCATAATACTTTTATATGTCAAATATTTTATTGAAGCCGGTGTTTCCTAGCCTGAGAAGAAACACTGAAACAAACTCAGAGGTCAAAGTCTCTTTTAAAATCCGTACTGGTCAAATCATATTAAAACTTCCAACTCTCCTGGGCTCCTCTGCTAGGAGAAATTTCTTATGATATAACTGAAGAACAATTCTTCAGTTGTATTTGCTCTTTTATCTTTAAAGTATCTTGTTTATATCTATACTCAGAAACTTCTGGCTTGAACTGAAAAATTCTTTTAGTTTTGCATAGGCCATTTATCAAAGTAGGAGGAGCATTAAAGTAAATGGTGCAAAAATGAGTCTATTTTTTCATTTCTCAAAGTTAGTTAAATATAAATTGAGACTATTATTTGAAATTTAAAACATCAGGAAACTACAAATTGTTTCATGTACTTACTATCATTTTAAAATCAGTCTATAATGTTCCCACTACTTGGTATAAATGTTATTATTATATATTTTTCCATGTCCACATCATCCCAGTCCTGTGCAAAGGCGTCCCTTCATGTCTTACCAGGAATTCATTTACAATATCAATAAAAATCTATGACTTTCATTTTTAGGACAATCACAACACAAACAACTTTTCTTTCATATAAAACTCTTTCAAACAATGACATGATCTTACATTTCCTCACAGAAAGATGCATGTAAAATGGCATGGGACCTGCTCCTCGGCCCTTACCGCCTGAAGCCAGAAAACTTGGTGGTGACATACTTCTCAGGAGATGCTGTTATTGGACTGAAGGCTGATACTGAATGCAGGGATATCTGGAAGGCTATTGGGTAAGGGTACTCACTTTTAAGTAATTTATAATGGTTTTATCACCTCCAGAGTTTAGAAGTAGCTTAGAGTTTTTAGTTTCTGGAATATATCGTTAGTGCTCCCCTACACTCCCCAAGGAACCTAGATGCCAAATTTCACATTTCTATAACCAGTAATTTGGTAGTCACAGAAAAACACTATTCATGTGAAACTGTTTCACAAAGCAAGCAAAAAACGCTATGGAGATATTGTCGACGCTCTAGCTGCGTAACTTGAAATACCCTGTTTGATATTTTTATCGCTATCGCTCTGGTTACCAAATACCTCTTCTTTGCTGACATCTCTTTGAAACGCGAGTGAAACACGACGCGCCCTCGACCACCGTTGTTATTGGCCGGCGAGCCACCCTTTTTTTTAACGTTGCCCCACTAGGATTTACTCCTGTATCGTGGGTGCGTTCACAAACATGAAAACGCACATACACAAGACAACCAGACCCAAAACAATTATTTGTAGGCCATACAAACATTTGTTCCGTGCTGGGATCGAACCCGCGACACGCAGCGCAGCAGCCGAACGCTCAACCACTGCGCCAACCGTGTCGTCCTTAGCTTGTCAACGCAGGCCCATCGCGTTTCCCGACACCCGAGACGTCTTCTTCTATTGCGGCGGTTGTTCGTTTTGCCGCCTCTTTCGCTAGCAAGGAGGTGACCGCTTCCAATCCCTTCTTTTTCCGGACCATGGATTGAATCAGGGCCGGAAACGAGAAGTTGCCGCCGTCGATCAACGAGGACACGGCGTTGTTCCACCTAAGCAGGGTAGACCTCCACCGTGTCCTCCGGGCGATCCACACTATGGGGGATCATATCTGGCCATATCAGGTGAATAAGGTGATTGCTCGATGGCATCTGTTGATTTTTTGGTAAAAAATTCGATCACAATGATGGCCTTGTGCGAAGGCACATTATCGTGGTGTAAAATCCGAGAATTTCTTTCCATAAATCTGGCCTTTTTCGTGTAATTGTCTCTCGTAAACGCCGCATAACGTTCAAATAATATTCATAATTTGCCGCTTGACCTTCCGGCAAGAATTCCGAGTGCACAACACCAGGATAGTCTCGGTTTCGGTACAGTTGGAAGGCGCCGAAGCTTCTCGTCGTCTCGTCACTAGTAACATTGCGTTTCATTCATGTTGGGTCGGAATTGATGCTTTCTAGCACATCCTCATCGACTCTTATGCGATATTTTATGCCACTCTTATGCGAGTTTTTGGAGAAAGTTCAGATTTTTTGGGACTAGCCGAACGACAACATGTTTTATACCCAAGTGATTATTTAAAATGGTACGGAATTACGGATCGACTCGTGAGAC
Source organism: Hecatera dysodea (assembly GCA_905332915.2). NCBI lineage: Eukaryota > Metazoa > Arthropoda > Insecta > Lepidoptera > Noctuidae > Hecatera > Hecatera dysodea. Next base: position 17,284,959 of record HG995305.1, read on the forward strand.
ACAGGAAGCTCGGCGGCTATCTCTCTCAAAATTCAATGAGAATTTTTAGTCACAATTTTCTTCATTATTGCAATGTTAACTTCAGTTGCAGACGTTGATGGCCTACAAAAATTTGGAACCATTAACAAAATCGTTCCCGATGCGATATTTTTTACTGAATTTATTGATGTGCAATGTCTTTTTAGTGTTCCAGAAAGTAGGCTCATAGCCAAAGGAGCCAAGGATAACTTCTGGGAGATGGGCGCCACCGGCCCGTGTGGCCCATGCACTGAGATCCACTACGTCAATCCTGATGGTTCGCTCACTGAGATATGGAATCTAGTCTTCATACATTGTCACAGGTGAGATTGATGTTGGATTTATCAAAAAGTTAAATTCATAGCACAAAGCGTATTTGGTCAAGCTGGTTCTAACTTTGTTATACCCCATTCACAATAAGATTAAACATTGAAATACATCTTTTTTACAGTTCGCTCAACCGATTTTGACTTCTATTGCGTTGGTGGCATGACACATGGTAGCTGCAGTAAACAGTTGGTATTATAATCACGATTTTGCTTTTAATGTCATCCTTATGCCTACGGAATAGAAGTAAAAATCGGTTGAATGGACTGTAAATAGTTGTTTTTGAATGTCTAATCTTATTATGAATGGAGTATAGATAACTACTATACGTATTGCCAAGACCCAACAATATTTAAGGGTTTAATTTTATTTGTGATTTCTAAACGAAACAAACGCGGAGTACAAAACAAAATAAAATGTTAAGAAATAAAAACAATAAAATAAAATCTCAAAAAGAGTACACACTCTTTTTCGCTCACAACTGCGCTACAGTTGCACAATAATATATTATGTTCAATCGTAAACCTCTCTTACTTCATCTGCGTAGCCTTTTTCCCAACTATATTGGGGCTGAATACTAGTATTTAACGTGGAACGGCTACCTACCAGACCTCCACAACCCTATAACTGGGGAACACGGTACTTCTTGGCAAGACTGGTGTCAGATTTTCTGGCTTCTGACAATCCGTAACGACTGCCAAAGATCTATAAATGACAGCCGGGACCAACGACTTAACGTGCTTTCCGAGGCACGGAGGAAACTCGGTATATTAAGATGGTCACCCATCCACAGACCAACCTTGGCAAGCGTTGCTTAACCTTGAAGATCGATCTGTGCGGCTGTTATTCTTTAACCACGAGCTCCTCAGGCAAAGCTAATATTTTTTTTAAATTATGTAACAGTTCTAACGCATTTGTCTTGTGTCTAGAGATGCCAATGGAAAAGTTAAAGGTTTGACCAAGCGGCACGTGGACACCGGTATGGGACTGGAGCGCATGGCCTCCATTCTGCAAGGTGTGCCGTCCAACTATGACACAGATCTGTTCCAGCCAATCATCAGGGCCATTGAGAAGGCATGTACCATTGGTAGCTGTTGAATTTCACAAATTATCAATCTAATTTGAACGCTATGTCATTGTGGATAAAAGTTAAGTTCAGTGCCTTTGTGATTTGCAAATCAAGTAGAGCTACAGCTTCCAAAGCAGCAAAATGCTCAAGCAATTACATAGTTACTAAATCTATACTAATATTATAAAGCTGAAGAGTTGGTTTGTTTGTTTGTTTGTTTGTTTGAACGCGCTAATCTCAGGAACTACTGGTTCGAATTGAAAAATTATTTTTGGGTTGAATAGACCATTTATCGAGGAAGGCTTTAGACTATATATCATCACGCTTAAGCCAATAGGAGCGGAGCAGCGATAAAGAATGTTTTTAAATCGGGGATTCCACGGGGACGAAGTCGCGGGCAGCAGCTAGTGTATGATATTAAAGTAGTGTTGATTATTAGAGTACTTCTTTAACCCAAAATTTTACTTTGAAGAATCTCCTCAATATTTTGGCTGCTGAATGAGATTTGCTTGCTTTTAAATATAAAAACCCAGGTCTATGAGAAATTATTGGATGCTTCATTTACTTAAGTATTTTAGTCTGTTTATGTTTGCTGATTATACACTGTCAGACTGCTAGGCCAAGGCAAGTTTTTCGTTAGTTAGGTTTTATTGGTCTAGTGGTTAGCGGCCCTGCCTGCTAAGCCGGAGGTCGTGGGTTCGATTCCCACCCAGGACAAACTTTGTGTGATGAGCATGGTTGTTTGTTCTGTGTCTGGGTGTGATTTATCTATAATATGTATGTATTTATAAATTATATAAGTATGTATATCAGTTGTCTGGTTACCATAACACAGGCTCTGCTTAGCTTGGGATCAGATAGCCGTGTGTGAGTTGTCCCAAGATATTTATTTATTAACAAGGCGGTTAAAAGTAGTCCTATTCTAGCGTACCCTTTCGTAGTGCAGTGGTGATGTAACGTGCGAGTGTTGTCCAGAACAGTACAGGCGCGCCGCCGTACTGCGCGCGCTACGAGGCGGCGGCGCTGCAGGACGCCGCCTACCGCCGGCTCGCCGACCACGCTCGGATGATCAGCGTGTGTCTGGCTGATGGCGTGTTCCCGGCTTCCAAGTCAGTATTATTTTACTTTCAACTTCTGCATGTTGATGTTTTTTTTAACTTTCTATAATTACTATTATCGTACTGCCAAACCCGAGATTCGATAAGTCGAGAAATTTGGAATTTAGGTTTATTGAAAAGATTTACTTTAAGGGGAGGGGGGGAACTTTTTATGATAGTCTTTGTTCTTTAAAGCCGAAATCTACAAAAGTATGAAAAGAAGGATAACATTGACAGTCAATTATGTTTATGGCACTCTTAGTCCTCGATTTTGTCTTGGCCGGTTTGTTCTCATGAAAGGTTGGAAAAACAAGTTTCAATTTTTTTACAGTCTAAGCCTAAAACAGATAATGAGGAAATCCTTCAAGATCTCGACAGACGTGTTCCAAAACCCTAAACTGCTGAAGATCCTCTACAATGAGGTGGTGGACACCCTGGGCGCCACCTACCCTGAGCTGCTGGCTAAGGAGTCTGACGCCAAGCTGATCATCGACCATGAAGAACAGGCTTATGCCAAGGTAAGAAACGCAATACTTGAAAAGGGACCACAGTACTAATAATTAAAAACAACTTTTGTTACGGGAACAACGCTGAAAAAAAGGGAAAAATCAGCTCCTCAGTACATTTGTATGAGTTACTTTAAATCAGAAAAATATGACACTATCTATTCTACTCTACAATAATAAAGAAAGCGCGGCGCCAGCTGGCCGGTGCACGCGCCGATGTGAGAGCGAGTAACCATAAAGTCAGTTTCAAAGTAAACATCTTTTGTTAACGATAACTTTATATTTTTGTACTAAGACATATCAAAATGATTGTTTTTCCAATCTATTTCTATACTAATATTATAAAGAGGAAAGATTTGTATTTTTGTTTGTAACGTAATAAACTCAAAAACTAATGGACCGATTTCAAAAATTCTTTCACCATTAGAAAGCTACGTTCACCCTGAGCAACATACGCTATATTTTATCCCCGTATTCCCACGGGAACGGGAACTAAGCGGGTGAAACCGCGGGGCGCTGCTATTGATAAAATATAGTTTTCTATACAGTGCTCAGTGCCGTAGATTTAAATTCAATAATTTCAAACTGATTACACTGTACAATCTTGTTTTTTCTGTGTCAAATAACCAATTTCTCTTTTTTTCTTGCCAAGATGAGGCTGAGTCTGAAGAAGAAGTGGAAGGAACTCTCTCGGCAGTATCCTGAGGTGGAGGAGCTGAGTGATGTAGAGCTTCCAGCGTTCGCACTCGGCTATAAAGAGTTTAAAGAGGTAAATAGTATTTTTCGTATTAACATAACCTTAAGAAAGCTTAGTAAAGTACGGTCTATCGATCTCTATACTCCATTCACAATAAGATCAGACATTGGAAAAAAATTGTTTACTGATTTTTACGTCTATTCCGTAGGCATAAGGATGCCATTAAAATCAAAAACGTGATTATAATACCAACTGTATACTGCAGCTACCATGTGTCATGCCACCAACGCAATAGAAGTCAAAATCGGTTGAACGGACTGGTAAAAAGGTGTATTTCAATGTCTGATCTTATCGTGAATGGGGTATAGTGAAGTCCAAATAACATCGATGAAGTTAAACGTCATGAGGAAATCTTAACTTTTAATTAAATAAATATAAGTGTGAAATTTCCAACCCGCCTTGAGCAAGGATAGTGCAGAATGGTGCTTCTTCGGTGTGCAAAGAGGCCTATGCCCAGGTGTGGGGCAGTTCTTGGGCCAGGGTGTTATTATTATAATAAAGCTTGGGTTTCCAAAAGACGAATACCGCCGGTATTTACAAATCAACTAACCCTTCCTAAACTTCCACAGACAATGGCCAAACAAAAATCGACCGAAATACCAGGGGAACTAGTCTTCAAATTGTATGACACGCATGGCTTCCCAGAAAACATCATAAGTCGCATCGCTCAGCTCAACAAATTGACCATAGACAACACAGGCTTCTGGAAACTCCTGTCCAAACACAAGACGAGGCACAAGACTGCCGCAAAGGAACAGGACAAAACCAAAGGACTGATGTTCGAAGAAGCTATAAAAAACTTAAAGAAAAACGGTCATAGTTTCACCAATGATCAACCTAAATATGACTACACTTACAACGGAAAGAACATAGAATTCAAACCGTTAAAAACAAAAATCATCGGCATTCTAAACGAAAACTGCGTCTGGATAGACTATTTAGAAGCATGCGAAAACCGACCTTATTACATTGTAACAAAAGACACGAATTTCTACTGCGAGGAAGGCGGGCAAGCTGCGGACGACGGCGTGATATTCATCAATGAAAATCTCGCTTTGGACGTCAAAAGTGTGTTTAAGATCCAAGATTTCGTGTTCCATAAGGGTTATTTCTCCGTGGCAGGTAACAGGACTTGTGTGCAGTGTGATATGGATGTTGAACTAGAAATTGATGAAGAAAAGAGGTTGAAGTTGATGCAGAATCATACCGGTGTCCATTTGTTGAATGCGGCAGTGAGAAGGGTGCTGCCCAATAGTGTGGTGTGTGCTACTGGATCTAGTGTTACTGATAAAGGGCTCAGTCTAAATCTGTCCGTCTATGGTGAAAAGTTGTCACAAGGTGTTATCTTGGATGTACAGAATCTTATTAGGTGAGTTTGATTTTTTAAATTAGGAATTGTTTCTTCTTTGTTCTTCATTTTTAGGGTTCCGCACCTCGAAAGGAAGAATGGACCAATTATAGGATCACTTTGCTGTTTGTCTGTCTGTCTGTCTGTCGGTCTATCAAGAACCTTTATCTCGTTAACGCGTGGAGGTATCGAGTTGATATTTATGAATGAAGGTAGCTTTCTAATGGTGAAAGAATTGTTGAAATTGGCACAGTAGTTTTTGAGTGAGAGTTTATTTATTACAAACATACATACACACACAGAAAAATACAAATCTTTCCTCTTTATAATATTAATGTAGATAAAGATTTATTACAATTTTATGGAATTTGCAAATACCTGGTGACATATATAATTCTTTTTTTTTTCTTTTTCTTATAAAAAAAAACGTTTCCCCACACTAGGAATTTCTCCTGTGTCGTGGGTGCGTTTACAAACATACAAACTCACATACACAAACAGCCAGACCCGGAACAACTATTTGTAGCCCACACAAATATTTGTTCCGTGCGGGAATCGAACCCAAGGCACGTAGCGCAGCAGCCAATTGCTCAACTACTTCGCCAACCGTGTCGTCGAACTGACTGTATTATTCGGAGATGGAGATTTTTTGGTATTTCGTTTCACTCTTTTTTACGTCTATTCCTTTTCCAATAAAATATTCTACACTAGCTGCTGCCCGGGACTTCGTCCCCGTGGAATCCCCGATTTTAAAACATTCTTTATCGCTGCTCCGCTCCTATTGACTTAAGCGTGATGATATATAGCCTTAAGCCTTCCTCGATAAATGGTCTATTCAACCCAAAAAGAATTTTTCAATTCGAACCAGTAGTTCCTGAGATTAGCGCGTTCAAACAAACAAACTCTTCAGCTTTATAATATTAGTATACATAGATTTCTGTCGTGTACAGGGAATCAATAAGCTGCGACGCGGCGGTGGAGACCCGCGTACTGGACAGCATGCAGCTGTCGCGCGAGCGCGGCGTGCTGACGGTGCCCGGGGAGACCTACCCCGAGCTGCGCCTGCGCCTCGTCAGCGCCGCGCCGCCGCTCGTCTCCAAGTCAGTACTAATATAGCTCTGATAAATGTAGAAGAAACCGCACTGGGCTTTCGTCATGGATCGTCCTACTGAAAGCAGTTTCAGAGAGCCTGCTTCCAAGCATTCGAAAAATTATAAGCTGATAAGGCTGATAAGGCCGCAGAACATTTTGTAACTACTAGTATGTAAGACATCAATCTAGCCTCAGTATAGCATAAGTATTAGGGTGCTTTTCCACCAGAGATGTGCTATGCAGTTATGCTGCGAGGATGTTATAGCTAAGATGTGAAACTATGTGACCATTTCCACTGATACTCAGCTATGTAGCGGTGCGAGTAAGATGTGCAATAAAGATGCGCCGCCGCCGCAAAGTAGCTGCGAGGAAGAAACGCAGCTCGAGCTATGCGATGTGTCGATAGTAGGGAAGCGGCGAGGACTGCGCCTTGAGGAGAGCACTCATCCATAGCACCCATCCTTCCATCCCTCCCCGACTTTTGCCTAACGAGCCAGCCCGCGCCGCTGAGCCACTAGCGTTAAATCCCCTAAATAATAATAACTAGACCCAGCCTGTCCCTTGCTGCTCTCAATGACCCCGTTAAGCCGAGGCCCGTATCCCACAGGGGATGCCCTTGGCGAAGCGGTCATTTAGTTTTAGTAGTTTTTAGCCCTGGCTGGGGGCCTTAAATTCATTTGAGGCCACCACAGGATTGCCCGGTTAAGCAGTAACCAGCCTTAGTGTGTTGAACTGCGAGTGGTCACATAAAAAAGCATCCTTCCAAATAAAAAAACATATCTTAGTTGAATCCGTTTCAACCAGTGCAAAGCTATGTGATCCAATGAATATGATTGGTGGATATAAAACGCATCCATAGCAACGTAGCATAGCACATCTCTGGTGGAAAAGCACCCTAATACTTATGCTATACTGAGGCTAGATTGTTGCCTTACATACTAGTAGTTACAAAATGTTCTGCTCTTTTAAAAGTCATCCAAAGTTACCTCGATCTCGTCGATCGACTACATTTTAGGAGCACCTTTGGTTAAGAAGAGAGAACCCAGATGAACGCAGGGAAAATGAAAAGTTTTCAAACTCCTTAACGCACACTCTGTGCTCCAATCTTTTCAGCTGACACTACTGGTCATAGAAAGAAAAAAAATGGCATGTAGCCTAATTTTCTTTTGGATGGTAAATCATCATCATCAAATCATCAAAAAAAAAAGACTTCTCCGCGGTGACTCTTTCGAACAAACCCCATAGGGTCAGTGCCTGCGAGCCGTCGACCTGGGCCTGGTTGCTATCGGACGGCGAGCTATGGGTGGCCCGGCATACAGCTTCCTTGGAAAGTATAAGGGAACACTTAAGAGAGAATTTCCCGAACTTCCTACGGGAACGGGAAAAAATGGGTATGCGCGTACGAAGTAGGGCAAAAGCTAATAGTGGCCTCATAGATTTTTATTTGAATAAAATCTCTGAGGCCACTTCATATGAACCGCCCTTTAAAGGGTCCAACTTATCAGAGGTTACGATCAAAAGACGGCCATGATGACAGCCGTTCGTTTTAATGACTTATCCAATATTGATTATTCTCTGCATCACCCAAAGGTTGACTGGTAGAAACTGCCCAAGGCATTAAGTCCGCCTCTGTACATTTGTGCGCGTAAAGTATTCAATAAATAATGATTACCCTGCGTTGCCGTAGGGAGCTGTGCTGCGGCACGCACGTGCCTTCGACGGGCGTGCTGCGCGAGTTCTGCGTGACGCTGGTGAAGGGCGCGGGAGGGCAGAGCCCCACGCTGCACGCGCTCACGGGCCAGCGCGCCGAGCAGGTACCGCTACACGACACGCTGCTTGCTTATAGATTACTTGTTTATTTTAACAAAAACGGCCTTCCGCCAATTCGTTAAATCCAGGTTTTGGCAACCTGGGGTTTTGACAACTGTTTCTATTCAGTGAATGAATGTTGACATTACATTTTAACAATAGGAGGAGCTCGTGGCTAAATTATAACGGGTCGCTCTTCGAGGTAAAGCAACGCTTGCCGAGATTGGTCTGTGGATGGGTGACCATCTTAACATAACGAGACTTCTCCACGCCTCGGAAACACGTTAAGCCGTTGGTCCCGGCTGTCATTTCGAGATATTTTGCAGTCTTTACGGATTGTTAGAAGCCAGAAAATCTGACACCATTCATGCCAAGAAGTACCGTGTTCCCCAGTTAAAGGGTTGTAGAGGTCTGGTAGGCAGCCGCTCCACGTTAAATATTGGTATTTGAGCTGAATCCGGCTTGTCTGGGAGCCGACCCCAATGTAGTTCACCAATCACAATCCCCAAATACATTTCGAAAATATTTTTAACTAACTTTTTAGACCTAAGTATCCTGCTTATATTTGTGAAGTTTCATTAAAATCGGTTCAGTCATTTCGCAAAATAATGACTTTAAAATTTGTATGAAACGTCAAACGGCGTACACGCTCCTAATCCAGTAACACATCACCGTCAGGAATCTCATCCGAGAGAGCGTTGAACGCAGAAAGTTACTTGTACCGTTTTTGCAATTTAATTATCATCAATTGATTTTTAATTTCCAACGGTCATTTTGCGAAGCAATTGTTCATCGCCAATCGCATAATCGCTTTCCACAGGCTCGAGAACTATTCTGCCGAGCAGAAAAACTGGAGCAAGTCATAGACCTAATCGAGCCCGCGAGGAAGAGGGAAGAGGTGTCGCTCATAAAGCGGCAGCTGCAGCAGCTGTGCGGCTCCGGCGGCGCCCCGTACGCAGAGTACGCGCGCTGCCTCGCGCTCCTCGACAGCTTCGCCAACAGGGACGTGCAGCACAACGAGCTGGCTTTGAAGTGAGTCTTGTTACCAGCGTAGGATTTGTGACAATAAGAACAGCCGATTTAGCATAATCAGCCAACACAGGCCTCCTCTCTATCGCCTCCTTCTGCGAAGCAGTAATGCTAGCGAAGGAGGCGGAACGCGTGCGTGAGAGGGAAACCTCACGCCCCAGCCGCCGCAACAGAAGAAGACGCCCCGGGCGTCGGGAAACGCAGGGCGATTCCCGGCCACCTACTGCGCGGACCTGCGGACGGCGAGCTATGGGTGGCTCGCCGTCCGATAGCAACCAGGCCCGAGTCGGTGGCGCCGAGTGTTCCACGCGCGGCTCAAAGAGCCGTCAGCAACGAAGACGGGGCCCCATAGGGTCAGTGCCTGCTAGGGTTGCGGAATTTGTTCGAAAGAGTCACCGCGGCCCTGGAACGCAAAGGGCACAAGAAGGATCACGGGTGGGTTTTAGTCAGTAAGAGTCTGACACTCCCTTCCGCTCCGCCCAGAGCGGGAGAAGTCATTTGATGATTTCCCATACAAAAAGAAAGAAAAGGTTTGTGACAATAAGAACAGCCGATTTAGCATAATCAGCCTTTTAACGTTCCCACTTCTGGGACACAGGCCTCTCTAGGAGAGGGAATGGGCCGCAATCCAGCACGCGGGCCCAGTGCGGGTTGGTGATTGTCACATGTCTTCGAATTTTTGGGTCTAGGACATGCCGGTTTCCTTACGATGTTTTCCTTCACCGTTTTGAGAGCAGTGGTGATGATATAAATTACACAAAGTAATGCGCCTGGCTGGGTTTGAACCCGCGACCTACAATTCGTAAGTTGGGGCCGTTACCACTTGGCCATCACTGCTCTCCGCATCTCTCATCTCTGAACAGCCGATTTTATTACCAAAAATAAACACGTTTATTGGATATTTTACTAGTTAAAAAGAAAATGGGTGGGCGATTGCTAGGGGTGAATGTAAAGTGTATGGGTGGGGTGGGTGTTTGTGCAGTTATATATTTGCAAATAACTTTACAACTGTATGTTCAAACGTTCTTCGGCTATATTGCAATTTTTGGGATGCAGCCATATAAATACAGCTTTCTTAAAAAAACTATATTTCATAATAAGAATCAATATATTTTTATCGTAAAAGTAAAATTCTACGTACAGGTAATCTCTCTGTGTTTTACTGGTACCAACACAATACATATGTATCCTATTATTCCTACCAGCTCAATAGCAGAAACAGAGATCCGCGAAGCAGTGTCTCAAGCCGCCCAAGATGGGCGCCGCTTCGTGGTGTACTTCCTGCGCTGCTCGTACCTCATGCAGCACGAAGGCGTCAAGTCTGTGCTGACGGAGCGGCACAGCATGCCCGCCATGGTGCTGGGCTGTGCTGGCGGAGTGCTGGTCGCTGCCTGCACCGTGCCACAGGTAACCAGATCATATAATGCTCGTACCTCATGCAGCACGAAGGCGTCAAGTCTGTGCTGACGGAGCGGCACAGCATGCCCGCCATGGTGCTGGGCTGTGCTGGCGGAGTGCTGGTCGCTGCCTGCACCGTGCCACAGGTAACCAGATCATATAATGCTCGTACCTCATGCAGCACGAAGGCGTCAAGTCTGTGCTGACGGAGCGGCACAGCATGCCCGCCATGGTGCTGGGCTGTGCTGGCGGAGTGCTGGTCGCTGCCTGCACCGTGCCACAGGTAACCAGATCATATAATGCTCGTACCTCATGCAGCACGAAGGCGTCAAGTGTGTGCTGACGGAGCGGCACAGCATGCCCGCCATGGTGCTGGGCTGTGCTGGCGGAGTGCTGGTCGCTGCCTGCACCGTGCCACAGGTAACCAGATCATATAATGCTCGTGCCTCATGCAGCACGAAGGCGTCAAGTCTGTGCTGACGGAGCGGCACAGCATGCCCGCCATGGTGCTGGGCTGTGCTGGCGGAGTGCTGGTCGCTGCCTGCACCGTGCCACAGGTAACCAGATCATATAATGCTCGTGCCTCATGCAGCACGAAGGCGTCAAGTCTGTGCTGACGGAGCGGCACAGCATGCCCGCCATGGTGCTGGGCTGTGCTGGCGGAGTGCTGGTCGCTGCCTGCACCGTGCCACAGGTAACCAGATCATATAATGCTCGTACCTCATGCAGCACGAAGGCGTCAAGTCTGTGCTGACGGAGCGGCACAGCATGCCCGCCATGGTGCTGGGCTGTGCTGGCGGAGTGCTGGTCGCTGCCTGCACCGTGCCACAGGTAACCAGATCATATAATGCTCGTACCTCATGCAGCACGAAGGCGTCAAGTCTGTGCTGACGGAGCGGCACAGCATGCCCGCCATGGTGCTGGGCTGTGCTGGCGGAGTGCTGGTCGCTGCCTGCACCGTGCCACAGGTAACCAGATCATATAATGCTCGTACCTCATGCAGCACGAAGGCGTCAAGTCTGTGCTGACGGAGCGGCACAGCATGCCCGCCATGGTGCTGGGCTGTGCTGGCGGAGTGCTGGTCGCTGCCTGCACCGTGCCACAGGTAACCAGATCATATAATGCTCGTACCTCATGCAGCACGAAGGCGTCAAGTCTGTGCTGACGGAGCGGCACAGCATGCCCGCCATGGTGCTGGGCTGTGCTGGCGGAGTGCTGGTCGCTGCCTGCACCGTGCCACAGGTAACCAGACTTTCATATCACTCCTCACACAATCCATCACTTCTTTTCCTTGGCCTACCTCTGACTCTCCATCCATCCACATTTATATTCATATCCCTTTTAGGTACATACGTTTCATCCCTCCTTTTCCATGACTATACCAAGACAAGCGGCTCCCTTTCAACTTTTCCGGAAAAATTAATTTAGAAAGTTGTATAATAAAGAGTATTTGTGTGCAGGACATGGTGTCGGCGTCGTTCTCGGCGCGCAGCTGGCTGGGCTGCGCGGCGCGCGTGTTCGGCGCCGCCGTGCGGCCCAGCGCCGACCGCACGCTCGCCGAGATGACGCCCTCGAAGGTACGCTTTATTTCCTACGGTATAGGGTACATATTGCATTCATATTATTAACGCATACTTACACTAGCAGTTTTTGTTCTAAAAACTTTACATTGATTAATTTTTTTTTTTTTGGTCTTGTTTCGTTTACTGTAAAAGAAAACTAAATTTGAATATTTATTTGAAGGAGATTACTAGAATGAGATTACTAAAAAAATAAATCTCCGTACAAATTGAGAAGTTCACGCTTTTGATGTTATTTTTCTATCTCGATCACGCAAAACGTAGTTTATATTGGATGATAACACAAAAATAGTACTCTTTGTCTATTTTAGATTTTAAAACGCTCATAACTCCGAATCCGCTATTCATTAAGATTATAAACGTTTTTCGTATTGCGTCTTTTCTCTAGGAATCTATCTTTTTTAAAAATGTAATAAGTAGTGATTGGAAAAACGTCAGCTAATTTACCTAAACTTCAAAGAACAGAGACAAAAACTGGAGACTTTCTTACGACACCATTTTTTTCGAGTGAATTGTCCCAGTTTCGGATTATCACTAAAGTATAAGTATAATATATATTTATATTTAACGTTATTAATACAGAAAACAATTGGACTCACTATCTGTTTTTGTTACCCAAAAACTGATTACTCCGTTCCCGATACTGTATCAATCTAGATTATAAACCGAGACAATTCACCCGAAAAAAGAGTTGTCATAAGGAAGTCTCCACTCTTTGTCTCTGTTCTTTGCAGTTTAGGTAAATTACTTTACCTTTTTCCGATCACATAAGACATCCAGCCAAATACCCTATTAAAATAGGAGCTCATTGAATTTTTTTAAATTTAATATTTGTTTCAAAGGTGAGCCTAATTAACTGCGAGCAACTAGTCCAAGACGCGATGCGCGTCGCCATCAAATTCGCGCAGTCCCACATCAAGGAAAACACAGAAGACTCCAGAAGCACGCAGAACAGGCAACAGAACTGAACTTCGCATAGCACAGAGGAGAATAGACTATACTGATCCATAAAGGCAGTGTGTAGAGGTGAACCTCGGTTTCTGGGTGGAGTTAAGAACGTATCAAACCCTGCGGGCGTACCATGAGGTGTTAAAACGTGAGTCTTTCGAGCGAGAAAGAGGGATAGAGTTATACACCCTATATAGCTCCATCCCTTTTTCTCGCTCGGAAGACTCACGTTTTAAGACGTCATGGTACGCCCGCTGTTTCAATTAAGGAGTTTGAAAGGTTTCTGTAATGTTCCAGTGCGCGGGGGTGGAGGGGGAGTGTCACAACGAAACAACTAGTTCATAACACGGTTTATTCCAAACTGACGACGCATACAAATTGTTCCACTACCCGCTATGACTTACTGTCTATTGCAACAACTTATATCTAAGTACCTACACTACGGTTTCCAAGCTGAAGTGTAGTTAGACTAAATGTGTAATACAGCAGTCCTACCATAACGTCTTAAATCCATCATGATTCCCGTGTCAGAGAGAGACGGAGTTACACAAGACGAATAGCACTATCCCTTTCCCTCACACTGAATCATGATAGCATTGGCACTTCGTAATACTGCCACTGGTCAGCTTATAACGGTCTCACTGCTGGTACACTGGTCTCCATTCTATGAGAGGAAATAGTCTGTAATCGACCACGCTACCCCAGTGCGTTTTATGGATGTAGATTTGTGAAATTTTGGTCCTAGAATATGCCGGTTTTCTCACGGCGTTTTCGTGTGCTCTACTTCAAATTCTTAATTCAGGAAACGGGGAAGATTATTTTAATAGTAGCTATCAGTGTATGCCTTATAAGATGGCTTTAAAAGTCACTTGAAAATATGATATAATTCTATCTCGTGGAATAAGTGTGGCTCGAGACAAAGTGACATTCTACGATTCTAACGATTGCAAAAACTTCAAATTCTATAGGGAACGTGCACGGCGTAGACTATATTATTCTACTATATTATACCATCTAGTGTCAAATCTGAAACTTTCACGTTGTAAATATTTGACCTGTGACTGTGACCTAAACGGAGGGTGCAGGAAGTATAGGTGGCAGACCTATACTTCCTGCACCCTCCGTTTAGGGGAACGTGTACGAAGTAGACAGTGCCATCTAGCGTTGCAAATTTGAAACTTATAAGTAAAATATACTTGACATTGACGCGTCTGTGCTGCCACCTGTTCCCTATAGGATTTCGTGCCATTTTTGTCACAATGAATATTGATTTGGCCATGGCGTGCCAATAAAGAATCTCGCCTTAAATGGTGTAATGAACAAAATCTAAAATAATGTGAAAAGAAAGAAAAATGTGAGATAGCATTTACCATAGGTACTTTTCTCTCATTTTTCTTTCTCAATTCAAGCAAAATGAAAGCTAATCTTGACTCAATCAATCAAGCATTCATTTGGCGCGCCCGAATTATTTTGTTATGTGCCACCACTGGAAGTATATTTTACATTTTCGAATTCGCAACACTAGATGGCATAGTCTATTTACACGTGCACGTTCCCCATACTGATAAAAATCTGTGCATCTGGTTAGTTGACTAAAAATGTAAATAGTCCATAAAAAATAGATTTCCAAAAAATATTGGACACATAATTTTTCTTTTTCACAAAAATGAAGACGATACAGTGCGTTGAAAACTTGTGACGTAGTGATGTCACACGAGTTTTCAACGCTTTACACGCCACGCCGTGGTAATAATTGCAGCGCGTAGTGACGTGCTACAATGGTTACCACGGCGTGACGTCACAAGCCCCCACTCCTGATCTTTGATGCTTTATATCTTCGTCAACTTTTATAGATTTGAAAAAGAAAAAAATACGTTTCCAATATTTTTCGATAATTACCGACGGAATAAATTGAATCATATTTTTTTACTCGAAGAAGCATCCCTATTGTGTTCAAACTCTGTTGATTGTCCGCCTCAGTTCCATGAGTAAAGGCCTGTGGAGACCTACGCGGTATTCGCTACACAGAGCAGTAGCGAAATTTATTAGCCAAAATTGTTTCGCTCGCCGGTCTAGTCACTACATTTCCGAAGTGTGGAAACTCCGCGTACCTTTTCTATCTGGACGAGAAATCATCAAATGACTTCTCCCGCTCTGGGCGGAGCCGAAATGAGTGTCAGACTCTTACTGACTAAGGCCCGGCGCTCACTATCGGCATCGACACGGCTGAGGATTTTAGGTGATAAAAAGCATTGTACTTTAACTTCATGGCAATAAAGTAGAAATTTCCATGATATATGATCGTAGTAACAAAAATACCGCTTCGGTATGCTTGAGGCCAGTTGAGGCTACTTCTACTTTATTGCCATGAAGTTAAAGTACAATGCTTTTTATCACCTAATATCCTCAGCCGTGCCGATGCCGATAGTGGGCGCCGGGCCTAAAACTTACCCGTGATCCTTCTAGTGCCCGCCGCGTTCCAGAACCGCGATGACTCTTTCGAACAAATTCTGTAACAAGATTCCGTCTACCTGGGCGGTATATTTGGTCTAATCGCGAAACTCCAAATTAATAGTAGACTGTATACTGCCTGAAAATCAGTACCGTTCTGTGTCGCGAATTAATACCGCGTAGGGCTGAACAAGCCGTGCCTAACGTCAGAACAAACTGCTTAAAACCTAACGTTTTGGTTAAAGCATAATATTTAATTCTTTAAAACTTTGTACTCTCAGATTCTCAATAACATGTCTAAAAAATTCTGAAATATTTGATAAACACAACTTGTGTACAATAACGTTGTAGTTTTATATAAATTGATTTATTTCATAAGTGTTGTTAATAATTTATGTGACGAAACATAGAAGTGTGTTTTGGAAATGGTATTATTTATTATTTTGTAGATATGTAGTGTATTTTATTTTCTTAGGACTTATGCAGGATGTATCAGAATTTCGTTCAAATACATGAGCAAAAGCAGATAGAAGAAAAAAAGTATGATCCACTCCTTTCCGTTATATCCTGTATAGCAGGGCAATAAGGTTGTAAATCTGATTGAATCTATTTTGAACATACAGCCATTTTGCCATAAATAAACTGCCTTAATGATATTGATTTGAAGTTTGAATGTAATTCTAAATGTGTTGATGAAAGTCTTCTTGTAAATAACGAATAGCGTCAAATTCTATTTTTGTAAATAAAGCTTTTTGGAAACGAAATACCTTCTTTTATTGACGTCGCCCCGGGCCTGGTTGCTATCGGACGGCGAGCCACCCATAGCTCGCCGTCCGCAGGCCCGCGCAGTAGGTGGCCAGGAACCGCCCTGCGTTTCCCGACGCCCGGGGTGTCCTCTACCTTTTGCACACTTCATAATAAGAACTGGACAACATATTATACATATTTATAAAAACAAGTGTAGAGTGGACCAACACACAGGTGGCGACACGCAGGTGATGGGCGTACAGGTAACCAATATCATTAGTAATCATCAGGCTCATCTAGTCACTGCCAGCGCGGTGATTCCGTATTAATGAATGCCAGAGCCTACCTTTTCTAATCGTAATAGCGCCGAAATCGGTCACATACTGAGTACCTACGTGTTTGCATATAGATAAGGGTAAACCAAAAACAACTAAAAGCAAAGAATTGACAAGACAACTCCTCGGTACATGTTTTATATTTCATACACAAATCGGCAACACTGCCAAATAACATACTCAACAATATTTTGTAGAAAACTATTTTATTATTTCATTACAGGCTATTTAAATATATGTACAGTCAGTTTAAGATCCAAGTCGGATCATATCACTCTTCAGTTCATCACAAATCACTCTAAGTTTGTATTTTATAACTTTAGTGAGATTTTGTTGTGTTCGTTATGGTTACGGAGTTGCTTAAATATTCATTACGGGTTTGCCAAACTTATGAAAAAAATATAGACATCTCAGAAATTCATCGTTAGTTAATGGCTGTAGAAATTTAGCTGTGTGTGTGGCTATGTCAGAATGAAAGTAACGTAACTTCGAAGTTCATGGTTTTGCTAATCTAACTTTTGATTTTACTATAAACTGACTTTATGAAGCTTATTCTTAAACCCTGTGGCGAAAGAGAGTTATGAGTAAAAAAGGGACAGCCTTTTTTACTCATTACGGAAAAGATACATGTAAATGAATTCAACACTATACTTGATTGAAGAAATAAATTGCAATTCTTGAATTAGGTCTTTCATTCTGAGGGTGTGATTCATTCAGCCATCCCATTAGGTAATGGTCGCAAATTTTCTCATTCGTTTTGCGATATTTTTTGTCCCCAAGTATTGGTCTAGCAGCGCTTTACGGCAACTTTGAAATTTCCGAGTCGAAGTACCCCGAAATAAATACGTTAGTTTCCGTAAACATAAATAAACATAACTGTAAGTACGTAGATTTGACTCCCGGTTGCGTTTCGTTTTTTAACAATCATTGTCTATGTGCTCTTTTCTTTGTTTGATGTTAATTTTTAATTTTGGACCCCTTGTTGATAATAATTTAATTTAGCTTGAATTAAAATTACGTACAATTTTTACGTTAGTAATTTTAGGGTGTTCAAGTTGCAATTTCTTGATATGGAACTAAGGGGGCCATCCATAAATTATGTCACACGTTAAGGGGGAGGGAGGGGGTCGACAGTGTGACATTATGTGACAAGGGAGTGGGGGGGTCATAAATTTAGTGATGTGTCATTCAAAATCTATCTTAATGTAAGGGGTCTCGCAAATGTGACCAGCTGTGACAAGGAGGGGGGGGGGGGGGGCAAAAATCATGAAATCCGTGTGACATAATTTATAGATGGCAACGTAAAAAACGTAACGGTTGTGTTTTTATTAGATTTAGCATAAATGTATAAATGTATAGCGTATATAATACACTGTAAAGGCACCATTATCCTTATAAGAAACTCTAACCTCCAAAGCCCAGTCATAGATAGAGTATACCAACTTGAGGAGGTCAATCTAAAGCTGCATCAGACCTAAAGCCGTACCCAGCAGTCAGGAGTAATTTGAGCTGGTAACCTTTAAATTTACACTTCAAGCCAAAAGAAAAGAGCACATTCCAATATAGAAGCTCGCTCAGTGCGAGAGCGAGATGTTAGAGTAAACGTGACGCACCCGGGGGCCAAACAGCACGGACTAGTGGTTGTCCATGTACTGCAGCTCCGACAGCAGCAGCACCGTGTTGGGCAGCGGCCGCGGCTGCGGCGACAGGATCGTCAGCATCTGGCGGTCCATGTCCACTGCCGTGCTGTAATAATAATTGATATAATCATTTATTTATTTCAACTATACTAATATTATAAAGCTGAAGAGTTTGTTTGTTTGTTTGAACGCGCTAATCTCAGGAACTACTGGTCCGATTTGAAAAAATCTTTAAGTGTTAGATAGCCCATTTATCGAGGAAGGCTATAGGCTATATATCATCACGCTAAGACCAATAGGAGCGGAGCAGTCATGAAAAATGTGACACAAACGAAGTTGTGCGGACAGCTAGTTTATTTCATAAAAAGTGGTTCAGTCTGTTACAAAGTAGAATGACAACTTAGGGATAGTTTACATCTGAGGTAAGTAGGTAACAATACAATTTACAATCTGATGTCCTAGCTAGGTTACTTGGTAGCCTGTATTAAGGACAATCCGCTCTCATTTCCCGAAAGTAGAACAAAAGTATTGATTAGACTGCTTGGGTACACATACAATAAATACTATTTGAAAACATAAAAAAAAAAACAGATAATTAAAAAACACGCCTGCCATGTCAAAAAGTGAACTAAAAAAAATTAAATACAAGATCGAAATGACTTCTGATTTGTATGGTTAGAATACTCACACACAGACGAAGCCGGCCAGGTTGGAGTGCAGCACGTCGTCGTCGGGCCCCGCGGCGAAGGACACGGCCAGCAGGCGGTGGTGCAGCGCGGGCGACGGCCACACGCTCACCAGCTTGGTCAGCGCGTCCTCGGCGCGCATGCCCAGCGGCATGCACGAGTCGGGCAGCGACGGCGCGCCCACCTGCGGGGCTCTCGGTTACTGGGTGGCCCATCAAATGCAGAGCAGTGGTGGCCGAGTGTTAACGGCCCCGATTTACGAATAGGGTAGTTGCCTAAAAAAATCTAATTAGTCCGTAAGATAGACTTCCCAAAAATATTGGACACGTATTTTTTATTTTTTTAAACTTGTTTGACGTCACTTCGTGCGGCGATTTTTACCACGCCGTGATGTCACAAGCCCTCTCACTCACTCATGATCTTTGAAGCTTTTTATCTTCGTCAATTTTTAGAGATTTCATAAAGCAAAAAATATGTGTCTTATATTTTTCGATAATCTAACTGACGGATCATATTTTTATTCCTCAAGAAACATCCCTATTGTAGGTCGCGGGTTCAAACCCAGCCAAGCGCATTACTTTGTACAGTAATTAATTTCATCACCACTGCTCTCAAAACTGTGAAGGAAAACATCGTGAGGAAACCGGCATGTCCTAGAACCAAAAATTCGAAGACATGTGACATTCACCAACCCGCACTGGGCCCGCGTGGTGGATTACGGCCCATTCCCTCTCCTAGAGAGGAGGCCTGTGTCCCAGCAGTGGGAACGTTAAAAGGCTGATTATGCTATCAAATGCTGGTCCTTTGCTACTATCACAAAAGGATTACTGGAAGCTTGGTGGCAAGAGATGTCCTGATTGATCATCAGCCAGTATCCTAATTAAAGTGAGGTATGATTGGGAAAAGGCGAGTCAGATGATGACTTATTAATTTTTTTTAGGCTTTTTAGTGGCAAACAAGCTAGTCAAGTTTCTGCCTTTAGACATTTGTAATAGCTAACTGGGGTGCCACAACTGCGTTGCCCACCCTTTTTAAAGAGGCCTTTTCTAATACTTATCTCAATGCCTTAAATTAGTATAAGGAGTAATGAAATATGTACAGTCGGTGATAGCAATTAGCTGACCCCCCTAAAAATTACTCGATTTTACACCCTATGCTCATAACATTAAGCGTTATTCAATATGTAGGTATGGGTCTATCAGACTAACACTACTCGTTGAACAGAAACAATAAATAATTTTGATACGCAAACTTGAGCTTTAAGAGGTTGGTATTAGGTCATTTATTTATAACTGTTAACCTATTTTAATAAATGGGTAGTTAGACGTCAATATGCGTATTCAACCAAAACTGCTATAGATATGACATTAGGAATATGGGGTAGAAGAATAAATTGAACAAGATATTCTATGCACAAATAGCAGTGAATACGCGCGAACATTTTTACCTTGCCTTACTATATTGTAAAAATCCACGCTTTTTTCCTTTTTATTAATTGTTATCAGTTTTGATAGTTTAATCGTCATGTCCAAGTTGAGTTGAGTGATTATTTAAAATACAAAATAATCTATTTGCATGAGGAGAATGTTGGTATTAAAGCGATTGCTACGAAACTTAATATAGCGGTAAGTGTATTCTTTTTTATGCTTCATTTATAATTATAGTTATTCCTTAATTCGTTAGTTGGCTTAAAAGCCGGTGATATAGAACAATAGAAAATTAACTATGTTTCATTATGAGTCTAATTTGAGATCATTTATAGGTCTAATTTGATTTATGTTATCTAAATTGATAAACGTATTTTTGCAAACTTAATCGATAAATTATGTTTACCTATTCGTTACTAAAATTATGCTTATTGTGTTGTTACAGAAATACAGTCAGATTGTGGCTAAAACGTTTGACGTGTGGTTTTAATATTCAAAAAGATCGTCCTGGACCAAAACCATTCATGAGAGGAAGTGATTGTTGTTGGATATGGTGCGCGGTATGCGGGACCGCTTGCAACAAGTAATAGAAAAAAATGGTGCTCCACTTCGCTATTAAAAGCATATTATAAATGACTTGAGTAACCAGTGTTGGTCACAAACAATACTAACGTATGTCAGTGTGTGTGTTAAATTAACTATTGTTATAATTTCTAACGAAGTAGGTATTTCGAATACCTAGTTTTTTGTCAAAACCTTATACCTAAAATAACTACTCACAAAACAAATTGATATATAGTAGGTAGAACTTCAACGTATAATGCCGTTGTATTTAGTTAAATGATATTTAATGTGGTGATGTTATTGTTATGAAATAGAAATACATACCTATATTTCT
Organism: Hecatera dysodea; assembly: GCA_905332915.2. Classification (NCBI taxonomy): domain Eukaryota; kingdom Metazoa; phylum Arthropoda; class Insecta; order Lepidoptera; family Noctuidae; genus Hecatera; species Hecatera dysodea. The sequence continues at coordinate 17,306,121 of HG995305.1, forward strand.
AAATATTATAACATGCTGATTCACTACATTAAACTCAGTGCATTTAACAACGTTATTAGTAAAATAGTAAGTAGGTAAATATTATCATCTTCGTGTCGTCATCAATATCATTTATGTTATTCTTATAATATTTTTTTTATAAAATATAATCGTTTTTACCATCATTTTGGTTTTTTATTTCTGTTCGTTTTTTTTCTTTTTGTTGCTAAAGTTATAATTTATTATTTATAACTTAAAATAAATTTACAAAACAAAAACAAACGCGTCAATCACGCTGGTTACGAACTCACAACCTCGATTTGTCAGCTCACTACAGTCACCACTAGACCACTCGAAACATATTTAACGTGAGCGAAATTACGTATTATATTACAAGTTAAAATAATATTCAAGATCATACCTACCTTAACACTGCGTATTAAAGATCAAATTCGAATAACTATTTTATTGATCGTAGACGTTGAACCAGTTGTCTTACTGCTAACAAGCAAAAGGTTCAAATTCGTTTAATTTTTAGGGGGTCAGGTAATTGCTATCACCGACTGTACATGTCACCGGAAAATTGCAAACGTCGTAAGATTGCAAAATGACGAGTTAAATTGTAAACTTTTTTTTATATACATATACGGATATATTGGCAACTATTGAATTTCAATGGGATTTATTCCATACAAAACGATTTATTCATAATATATCGAGAAATTATAATCTAATAAAGATTTATTAAAATCTTACAGCGTTTGGAAATTTCCGGTGATATATTATACAACATGTAAAAATCAACGTCGTCAAAGTTAAAAAAAAAAATGATTGAGTCAGGCGTTACTTTGCGGAAATCCATTTTAAATTTGAAAATGAAAATAATATATCTAGTTTTAGTTTTAATTATGAATATATTGACCCGTTTTCAGGTTTTGCGTTGTGTAGCTTACCTTGTAGATCTTGAGGTCAGTGAACTTGACGTCGAAGGAGTGCGGGTAGTACGGCGTGCGCTTGCCGTAGAAGTACTCGCGGATGCGCGCGTCGCGGGCCTCTGCGCGCTGCGTCGACGAGCGCTCCACTACCTGCGGGCCGGGGTGGCGAACGTTTATAGACCGTGCCAGTTTTTATAAAAAAAAAAAACAAGTATTTTGATTTGGCCATGGCGTGGCAATACTGACAAAACCTATAACAATATGGAAAGAAAAAAAATGTGGAAAAATTGTATTTCTTTCTTAATTTAAGCATAATTAAAGCTGATCTTGAGACTATCAATAGTTAATTTGGCGTGCCCGAATTCTTTTGTAGTGTGCCGCCACTGGCACGCCGCTGGTTCGCCATCCCTGCTATAGAGCAGCTAACATTTTGGACCTTCATGATCAACATCTTTGTTATTAACTTTATGTTTTATGCTGTTTATTTTTTTGTGTTTCAATATTTGTAAATATGCAAGTACCATGTATGAACTTATTTAGTAAATGAATAAATTCACCTCTGCTGGTAATAATTGGTTCCATAACTAGTATACTTGAGGTGCATCGTCCTCAAAAACGTAGATCGTTTTTTTTTTGTATACCAATTATTGTAAAACATTTATATGAAAAGTATCTTGTCCGTTCTTCATAAGAATCTACCTTTGCGAATGGGCGCTAGAGTCACTTTGTTATATTTATGTAACTGTAAACGAATGCCCAAATAGAAATAAACGTTTTGACTTTTGACAACAACAGCACGACTACTCGTATTTTATTTTCCAAGTGGCAGTCGAAGGCACTACGCTGAACGATGGTCGTTTTGCGCGAATGTGACGCATGTCATCCCCACTTGCATGAACTTTTGTAATTGTTTTTTTTTTTGTTTGGCGCAAATCAACTCTTATTCTTTCTTTTCTATCTATAAGCTAGCTACAGCGGCACGGATCGATGTTCACGGTTAAGCAACGCTTGCCGAGGTTGCTCTGTGAGTGACCATCCATTATACAAAGAGGAGACTCTTTGCCTGCCCCACGTTAAGGCGTTGGTCCCGGCTGTCATTTATAGATATTTGGCAGTCGTTGTAGTCAGCGTAAATTCTGACACCAGACTTGCCAAGCGAGGGTGTTGTGTTACCCAAGTAGTTATGGAGTTCAGATAGACCGTTATCGTCATTATATCAGTCGAAAGACGTCCACTGCTGGACATAGGTCTCCCCAAGGGCCTCCACAACAACCGGGCCTGTGCGTCTCGCATCCATCGGCTACCCACGACCCTCACCAGGTCATCGGTCCACCTTGTGGGAGACCTTCCAACGCTGCGTGTTCCAGTACGCGGTCGCCACTACAAAACTTGTCGGCACCATCGACCATCTGTTCTGCGAGCAGTGTGCCCTGCCCCCTGCCACTTCAGTTTGGCGATCCTTCGGGCTATGTCGGTAAACTTGGTTCTCTTGCGGATATCATAGTTGATTCGATCACCCAAGGAAACTCCGAAGATACAAACACAGAAAACACAAAGAACAGGAAAATACAAAACAGCATTATTAAGAAAGAGTATAATGTCAATGGGCCCTATCATATATAATAAAATTCCGCACAGTTTAAAAGATCACCCCATACGCATATTTAAAAATAAGTTGACTAAATTACTATTGCATAAATGTTACTATTCTGTTAATGACTTCTTGAATGATAAAGATTTATAATTGTACTTTAATTATTTTATTTTTTGACATTTGATATGATAATAATTAATTGTAATGTCTAGGTTAACTTATTGATTTATAACTGACTATTCATTTGATAACTGACATATTTATACGAATTTTGAGAACTAAAGATTATATTTGTTGTATTGTAACTTCCAAAAATAATGATTTTGCATGCCAAAAGGCAGAATGTAGCGGAATCACCAACTCTGTCCCATCTTAAAATTGTACCTACATTGCTTGCAAATAAATGATTCTGATTCTGATTCTGAAGATAAACCATCGGTGCATGCAAAATACTGGTACCCAGCTGCTTCCGCTTATCCCAACGTAGATGGGAAAAAGCTAGGCAGATTGAATCAACAACAGAACTACTGCTGGTGTTTTATCTTCAAGTGGCGGTCAAAAGGAGATAAAATATGCATCTATGCTTGTTAAAGAATTTTTAGCAGTTTAGCAAACAAGCATAAACTCTCATTTTTGGGCGAGTTTCTGTTCTTCTTGCTAATTTACAAGCAACTCGTACCATAATGACATGTCCAGACTCCGTGCTACTATCGAATCGGGAGTCGCAGGGCGATTCCCGGCCACCGTAGGCGCAAGTCAGTGGACGACGAGCGATGGGTAGCTCACCATCCGATTACAACCAGGTGCGGGCCGACGGTTCATCGTGTTATATCCGTCGCCATAGGGTCGATATCGCCATAAAGTCAGTGCCTGCTAGGGTACAGGAATTTGTTCGAAAGAGTCACTTCGGCATTAGCAGGTACACGGATGGATTTAAGTAAGTAAGAGCCTGACTCTCCCTTAGAAACCTCTAGAAAGTCCCTAGAAATTGTAATGAAACTACCAGATTAGATGCAGATAGGGCTTTCAAGCTTAACTGTCGGTCTTGTTGCCAACAAATAAACGCCAATCACAATAAAACAGTAAACAATACTCACGCCTCCACTCTTGGGCAGGTACACAACTTTGACAAACTTAGGCATGTCCCTCTTGAGCTCATTGTATAGCCTCTCGTTGTCCAGCACTAGGATGATATCGACCTGTAAAATTTATTATAATATCACATGAAATGGTAAAATTTTCGTACACTTGATTGTACCGTACCCTGCCATAGATTAAAGGATCCAGCATTAGAAAGAGACATAGTTATGAACGACAGAGACGGCGCTCTACAAAGCCAAACTATACATTGGTTCAAAAAATTGTGAAGTATTTTTTTTTGCTTTCAATAAAATTTATTTGATACTTAGAATGTTCTCATAAACAGGGACCAGTGTTTTTTTTTATATATGTTTATTAAAACTCGATCACGTAACAGTTGCGTTATAGACAAGTACACTTTTGTTTTTTTTTTTCTCTCGTGGCAGGTTTCTGTTTGTTCTTCCACAACCCTGCTTACCTCAAAAGCCTGTGCGGCGTGTGTGAGCACCTTGTACCCTGCACCCTTGATCCACCCACAAGTGTTGATGATCACTCCCGATGTTGAAGCTGCATAACAGGATACAAGTAATTTGTTAAATGAATATCACAATTTTTTCCTTTCAAAGAGATGATTTTTAAACATCAGGATTCCTAAAAGTCAGCTCACACAGATACTCGATGCGATGAGGCCCGCATTGTTTAAGGTGATATAGATCTTTATTTCCTACACAAAAGGCACACATTTGAGAGTTTTTTTGCCATCGACTTTAAAAGCTTGTTATATTTTACAGCTCCAAGGGATCGTAATTTGAACGTGAAAACGTGGCGAGCAAAAGCCCTCAAAACCCGTACCGTGCCTCGCGAATTTGATTACACCCCGCGGCTTCAAAAGATTATTTTGATGACTTAGCACTTGACAAAATCTCTACAGCACTGCTTTTTCAACTTTGAGAATGTAAGTCAACTGTACTCACCTTTCTTATTATTCTCACATCTTTCAGCAATGACCTCAGCTAGCCTGGACACAATAGTGTTGTACAACTCCAAGTTTTCTCCCGGAGAGTTGTGACCAAAATGGTACACTAGAGGCGCTTGCTGGCTGAAGCCTTCTTCAATTGACGCTGGTCTTTCCACTAAAAGTGCTCCTGAATATAACATATTCTCATTACTATCACAGAAGTAAAAAATCGTATTATTTAAATTCCTGGAAATCACGATTTTACAGAGGTTTGGAAGAAGGAAGAATATGTAAGCCTAGTAACAGAGTGACAAAAAAATAAGTAAAATTATTTTAGACTGTCATCAAACACAGCATAGTTTACAATAAATTATGATCAATATTCATCAATACTTGTAAATTGCTTTTCTATGGCTCCAATCCCACGGCCTATACTACAAGAACCATGTATTGTTCCAGCAAAAAAAGCCTACACAATTTGGGAAACATGTAGTTTTCTTATTGGTAAGCAATAAAGAATGTTTTGTTATCAGATCAGGACTTCTGAAAATGATCTTTTTCAAACAGCAAACTCAAAAACTTTCAGTGTCAGTTTATATTACTTTCCTTAGATAAATTATGTCATGGTAGCAGAGTGGGCATGGCCAGTAATTAGCTCTGCAGTTGGATTTGGAACACATTAATAGACTAACAAAAAGGAATGCTAAACTTTTAGAGTGTGTCATGAGTATCGTAGTAGTATTTCACAACATGAACACACATTTTGTTGCAAAAAGTTATGAAACACCAATGCCAAAGAATAGGGTAGTTAACTAAAAAAATCTAATTAGTCCGTCGGATAGATTTCCAAAAAATATTGGACACGTATTTTTTCTTTTTTCACGTAAGCAAAAATTTAAGACGATACAGTGCGTTGAAAACTCGTGTGACGTCACTACTCGCTACAATTTTTACCTAGCCGAGACGTCACAAGCCCCCACTCCTGATTTTTGATGCTTTGTATCTTCGTCAGTTTTTATAAATTTGATAAAGGAAAAAATACGTGTCCAATATTTTTCTATAATCTAACTGACGGATTAAACATATCTTTTTTACTCAGGCAACATCCCTATTGTTGATCTACTCACCGATAGTGCCAGGTACGCTTATATGTCCCTGGCCAACATCCAGGTCCACATAAATAGGTCGTCGCCCCATCCGCACAGCATAGTTTAACAGTATCCTTGTCAGTGTGGACTTGCCCACATCTCCGGGTCCCACGACCATTGTGACTGGTCCTCGTGTAGACTCCTGTTCAGCAGCCACTCGCTGTTGTTCAAGAGCTGCATGGACATTGAGGTAAACAACCTGGATAGGGAAGAGGTTTTAGGGATTATACAGCTTCCTGGGACCTGTTCCAACATGCATTGTTCCAGGATAAAATCTAGCCTATGGCACTAAGTGACACTATGGCACAGTGTTCCGGTGGATTAAAAAAAAATCCCTATGCTATTAATGGATGCATTAAAAATACACGAGTAAAACACCCGTGTGTCTATTTCAAATACTAATCATAAAAAAATACCGCAATAGTGAAAAAAAAAACAATTGAGTGAAAAAAAAAAAACTCAGTATCCGGAGGTGAAAACTAGAAAGTATGCGCCCACAGATGCTTTATCACACCATAATTACATAAAACAAGCAGCGCCCCGCGGTTTCCTACGCGTAGTGCCCTTTCTCGTAGGAATACGCAGATTAAAATATAACCTATAATGTAGCTGATAATATAGCTTTCCATTGTTGAAAAAATGATTACTACGGGTCCAGTAGTTTTGGAGCTTAATCAAGATATTGGACAGTAACATGTTCAGAATGTATTTTAGTTTTTTACATGAAAAAGTTACCTTCATTATATCTTATAAAAAAAGCATTTGAAATAGACATGTGGGTGTTGTGTTACATTTTAAATGCATCCCTTGATCAAACAATACCATTAACAGCCAAGGGATATTTTTGATCCCATAGAACACTGTGTATGAGTTCTAACTTCGAACAGCAATATTTAGCAATGAATTGGAACTTCCAAATAGTTTCCCCGCATTTCCTTTATTATAATACTAGCTGTTCCCCATGGTGTCACTCGCTGCTCAGCCCCTAAGGGTCATAGCGTGATGTTCCTTCCACGAAAATTGGACTATTAAACACAAAAGAACTTTTCAATTTGAACCAGCAGTTCCTGAGATTGGCGCGTTCAACCAAACAAACTCTTCATCTTTATAATATTAGTATAGATTTAATTATATTGAAGATACAAAATGGTCAGCATAGGCTAACACATATAATTTTTAATCAAGCAAGTATTTAGTTGTCTGTTCAAAGCATATTTATATTGGAGAACAATGGAGATCCACATGCTATCAACTAGATTGTTGCTCGACAAAAAAATAAAAATAAATTAACGTAAGTATGCAGATTGCTTTTTGATTAATCAGTCAAACAACTATTGACCTACAGTTCAATGTTTTAGACATCTGCTCACCGACTAAACAGATCCACGATCTTCACCAGTATAAAAAAAGCCATACATTTAGTAAGACTGTAAAGTGCACTCTCAGTGACTAAACTATTTGATGATCATCAAACCATCTCAAGCACACGACTCAGCTAAAAAATGGATTGTTTTGAATATTATATTTATGCGGCTGACCTTACACTGATGGAGCAGTTGCAAAAGCAATAATACTATACTTTTTTCATTTCACTCTGGTATATAATACTTTACTAGGAAAAAATTGTCATGATGTAGTCTACAACTAATTAGCCTAAAAATAATCTACAATAAGGTTTGAAAGAGTTTTGGTGAGACCTTAAAATAACAGTCCAACAATGCAAACCTGTACTGATTGTGCAAAAAGGTATTTATCAGGAACATGATAGTTAGTGGTCCACTTACCATAGGTGTTTCCTTAGCCATATAGCTGACTTCGGTGCGGCCCCTCAACTCCACCGTGCAGCCGTGCCACGTGAAGACGGCCACCTTTGCACCCGTGTGGAACTCATAGGGCTTCCCTTTTACTAGCTCTGTGCCAAACAGCTCTGCATAACCACTCTTGACCTACACCAAAATATTAACCAAAAAAATAGTTATACATTTACGACAACTGTTCGGATTTTAGAATTGCTGTAAATTTAACCATATGGCACCGATTTCTGTAGATATTACCTCTAAAACTACTTTTTCGTTCTTCGATTCAACTTCAAATCTAAGCTCCGAATCAGGGTCTAGTTTGAACTCTTGTAGTTGAACTTCAGTCATTTTTTAACTATATTAAATTGCTACTAGTTTTTAACCAAATAAGTTTTATGATATCCCTGTTCAGTCTTCAAAAATTGTTTAATTCGTCGTTTCAGCATCAAGTGGACGAGCATCAAATTCAAAACACGAAATACTACTGCGTTTCATATCATCAAAATACTCAGCTAACTCAGCTCAGATGTGTTAGCACTTCATCCTGGAAATTTAGAGCAGTACATGCTCGAAATATGATAATCGTACAATCGTAGTATTGGGAACGAACAAATGTCAAATCGGCTTAAAAAAAAAAACTGTGAATTCATGGTAAAATGCACGTAAAATGCAACTAAACGTACCTACCGTAAAAATCTCTTTATTATAATTATGTTTTGTTGTTGAATAGTATTGTTAGTATTTTCAAGAGTTTACATATTATTTACGTTTTAATTGAAATATATTTATCCGTAACGTTTTGTAATGGCTTTTCAAGTGTATTTTATTTTATTCCTTGAAAAGCTAAAACAAAACGTTGAAAACGACAATTTACTTTCAAAAAATGTTTTGAATGGTGGTCATTATTTTTATTTTCAATAAATAATGAAAATTGGTTAATTGTGAATTAATTAAAAAATAATCTTATCTTGTGATTACAATGGAGAATTCATTCTTTGAATACCGCAATGAGACAGCCGCTGATAGCGGTTCCGAAACTGAATTTATTGACAACAGCCTAGCTGATGAATCTTTTGGAGTAAAAAAGAAAAACCACACGGTTTTTGTAGCAGAATCTGAAGAATCTACAACAGACGGTAATTAAATACATCCATCTATGTATCGTTTTCGATCTAAACTTGTAATAGAGCACTTAGTCTTTCCCATGAATACAAGTTGTTTCGTTGTTTCATACTTTCGTCTTCAATAGCATTCTAGCTTTAAATTGTCGTGAAACATATAACTTAATTGATTCAGGGTAGTAATTATAACTTCGTACAATCAAAACCAAGTGCCAACAACACTGACAGTAAGATATTCAGTCAGTTTTTTATAAAGCACAACTCTACTAACTAATGCAACAGCTTCTACTTATACAAACAAATTTTTGATAATTATTTATGTTCTAGAAGAAAGTGAACCAGAAGAAAATGTGTCCAAAAACATCTCTAAGTCCATGGTTAGACAAAGCAGTGCTGCCAACACCCATGTCTTATCCAACAGTGACGATGGTGAGTGTAGTTTGTAGTTAAATCTACTTATTTTATTAATTCCTAGAGAAAAAGTTAATGACTCATTGCAGACTGCTCCTGGAAGCCTTGAAAGACCTTCCAAATACTTTATTATTTTATCCCAAGATCCGACACCACCAGACCAGGCCACATTCTAACTAATATTATAAATGCGAATGTGAGTTTCTTTATTATGCTTTTGAATTTAAAAGTTCCTCACCAATGGAAAGCTACATTAGCAGCGAATAACATAATTGGGTGATATCATGAGGCGCTTGTGTGTTATTTTACAAAAGCTGAAAGTGTCTCCATAATTCAACTTTGATCCCAACTATGAAGTGTGGATTAAAGTTGAATTGTTACCGGTTCACAGTGTGATATTTAAGTTATGTCTCTATGGGACCAAGTGGAAGTGCTCTTAACTAATATTCCTAATTATATCTTCATAGATGCAAGCAACAGGGGCAGCATCAGAAGACAGTCTGAGTCTTCCAATAAAGTAGTTTTAAGTTCTTCAGATGAAGGTATGAACTATGAATTTTTTTTTACAAACAATAACTTTAAGCCTTTGCAAAGTAATCTAGTGTACAGTAATTTATTATAACCATAGTCTAATTTTTAGGAAAAATAAATCAGCTAATTAATTATGAAATCTCCTTTTTTATAAATCATTTTGTATTTACCTACGTTACCTTACTTATCATTCATTACGGTAATTCTTGAAACTGTTACGCACACAACAGGAGAAGTATCACCAGAAATAGTACCAAAACGCAGACCACCGATGAGGAAGAAATCTCTCAACCCTAATGAGTCCATCATCGGACGTAAAACTAAAAAACGGATGATGCTCATAGACTCAGATACTGAAAATTCAATCATCATAGAACATGACAAACATAAGAAATTGCAATGTATGAAAGACACTCCGTTGAAGATAGACAGCGGGAAAGACAAAAAAGTACTTGAAGCTAGTATGGTAGACGATAATCCGTCTGAAACTGATGACAGTGATGATGATGTTAACAAAAATGATGAAAGCGCTAACACTGATAGAACTATACCGTTAAAGTATGACGGTACTGATGAAAGTGAGGTAGCTACGGATGAAGATGACGACAAAACGGATGATGATTCTGGTGAAACAGATGATGAAGGACCAGATGAGGATCAGATGGTGATGTCCAGAGCAACGCGCATGAGTATCATGGGTGTGATACCGAAGGACAATGAAAGTGATGAGTCAGACTTCATTCAGTCTGATGATGTAAGTATGCAGTTTTCTTGTAATTTTGCCTATTATTATTATTAGATTGATTTATTATTTGATCATAGTTTACCATTCTGAGTGTCATAAATGTAGTTATTGTACATTCAAGCGTATTGATTGAAATTTAATAAGTGTGAAGTTCGCTTTTTAATATGCAGCGATTCTCGGAGTTTACAGAGCCGCCAATAGGTTTTATTCTGGTACCAGAGGGAGGTAAGAAAAAAAAGACCAAAAGATTGCGATTTCTTTGGTAGTAAACGAAGTCATTGAAGAATTTACAAAAAGTAATCCAAAGCAGCTTGGTACCTATGCGTTAAGGAAAATAAAATGTTATATGCTTTTTTAGTGCCCCCTAAACGACCATCCTGGATCCGCCTCTGCTGATCGGTAATATGTTGTTACGAGCTTCGAGTTCTCGACAGTAAAAACAGCCGATTAAATAACCAAAAATGACACTTTAATTACACTATAAACTCACTAATTATAAAACACAATCGCACTATTAATCACTTTAGTTCTCAGTTGAAGATCGCTCTCGAAGTAATCGCTTGTATCGCAAATCCAATACTGACTCGGTCGGTACCTACATGTGCCAGCCTTATATAGGGCGCCGGATAATTCCAGAACCTTCCATCGTAGAAAGATCTAGAAAGTTCGCCGGATAATTCCAGAACCTTCCATCGTAGAAAGATCTAGAAAGTTCGCATACATATCGGTCGCGACTGACTCGAGGGTTCGAGAATTCTAGAATTTTCTAGGTTCTAGCATAGAAGTCTCGCAGGTTCTTGACTTTACTAGTTCTGCTATTTGACACTAGATGGCACTAGTGGTACCGAATGCCGCTATTTTCCTTGCTTAATTGTGGCGCGCAGCAATATTGTAAATAGCATACTTGAGATAATATGACACCTTGTATCTCATCATCCTACCAATGGCTAGTCTATCACTCTTACTAACATAAAAGTTAAAACATTTCTTTCAGAGCTCTCGAAATTCAAACCATGGCTCCACAGTGCGTCTGTCAGATCTTCCAGAAAACACTCTATCAGGACCTAGTCTTCCAGCCCCACCAAAGACTCCTGAGAAGACACCAGAAGACCAGGACTCCTCTAGAATAACCTGCTCCCCATTCTCAAGTCCACTTCAAGACATAACCAACGAATCAAGACTCTCTCGGAAGTCATTAGCAAATAAGGACGAATGTATCATAATAAACGATACAGAGAAAAATGCACCTAAAAGTTTTAAGAATACAGTGCTAAATCACTTGATAGCGAAAAAGGAGAGGGAGAATTTTATTCGGTATGATGATGACGTCACGATTATTGATACGAAGCCTGAGATTATAGCGCTGAGCAGTGATGATGATGAAGAGGTGAGCATATTCTTTTGTCTTTTGCAATCTTGCTTTGTCCTACTCCTCTTTTTCTAGACTGGAAATCATCAAATGACTTCTTCCGCTCTGGGCGGCACGGGAGTTTTATCCTGCTCCTGGACGAAGGGTTTTTCGGGATAAAAAGTAGCCTTTGGCAATAAGCTATAGTGTAACTTTCTATTAGAAACAATTTCAGCTTAAATATGTCGCGTGACTTTGTCCGCGTGAAACTCGTAGGACAGCACAAATGACGATTTGAGTGTCTGTAAAAAACGAAACCCGTATATGATCACTCGTGTGAGTCGTGTGTCTGCCTGCCTGTCCTTTATATAAATTTATAAATATGAATTTATTCAAAATGATAAATTACCACTATTCCACTCTTATAAACGAAACTATTGAGCCAAGGTTTTTGAAAAAAAATGCAAGTGTTTATCTATAAATTGTACAAAAAATCAAGGTCTCTTTACCTATAAATGAAAAGGAATCTCTGAGAAGTCTATGATTTAACATGTTACAAAAATAAGATTTTTTCGGAACACTGCGGGGTCTTCTATTTTTTGGCGTAATCATAATAGCGTCCGTGTTTGGGTCACAGATAACTAATAATCATGATGTGTACCAAATTGCAACTGAATCGGTCCAATAAATACGGAGAAAATTGGCTGTGATAAACCGAAAGAAACGGAACGGCTCAGGGTTGCGTTTTCCATACGGAACCTTCAAAAGTACCCTAAGTTATTCCTGCTGATCTTATACATCAGCTACCTGCCAGTGAAAATCCCATCAACATCGGACCATCCATGCCGGAACAAGCCGATAGATATTGATTTTGTATAAAGCTTTTCCTACATATTATGCATTTAGTAAAAGCTTCAATTTAATTAGTTTGTACGGATTATTTTCACAATTACATAAATCAGAGGGTTTTTAATTTACATACCTATATTATTTTATGGTTTCTTGTAATATAAAGTTTTATAAATCCAAAAGCTTTTGTTTTAAGTTGGTTATAAAAGTGGAAATGTTATCAAAAAGTGGAGGTAGATTGAATATTTTTTGACAAATTCAGTACACGAACGGACTTTTACGCGGGCCATTATTTTTTGTGTTGCTTATTTTATTTTGTGTCGATGATTAGTTTATATTGATATTTCCTATTGTTTGAAGTTATTTGCTGATAATAATTGTATGAAAATTATCTTTAATGTTTCTTGTAATAAATAGTGAAGATATAATTGGAACAAGATGCCTAGAAGTCCGAGTCCAAGACTTGTAAGTATTTTTTAGTACAAATATTAGGATACGTTTACGTGTAAACGAAGATAAGTGTATAAAAATAAGTAAAATCGTCCGATAACGATTCATCAGATATTTATAAGAGTTTTTCTGGAAGTTTTACTACTTAGATATCTATGGACGCATGGAATTCTAAAACATCATTGTGTATTCAACACGACACGGTTTAAAACTGATTGATAATTAGACGCTGTTAATCATTCGTGTGTCATCCCACATCAAGGTACATTTGAGTAAACGCACGTTAATGTTTTTTGAGAACAAATAATTTAAATAAATAAATATAAATAATAAATATCTTGGTACAACTCACACACGGCTATCTGATCCCAAGCTAAGCAGAGCTTGTGTTATGGTAACCAGACAACTGATATACATACTTATATAATTTATAAATACATACATATTATAGATAAATCACACCCAGACACAGAACAAACAATCATGCTCATCACACAAAGTTTGTCCTGGGTGGGAATCGAACCCACGACCTCCGGCTTAGCAGTTAGGGCCGCTAACCACTAGACCAACAGGCCCGTCAAATTAAGGTAATATTAGGTACTAGAAGCGCTCCGTGGTTTCACCAGCATAAGTTTCGATCCTGTGGGAATATCGGGGTAAAAAAGGGTATTCTATATGTTAATCCTGGTTATAAACCATCAGTGTGCCAATTTTCATCCAAATCCGTTCAGTAGTTTTTGCGTGAAAGAGTAACAAACATCCATCCGTCCATACTTACAAACTTTCGCGTTTATAATATTAGTAGGATAATCTTTTAAGTTACAATGCATCGATTAATCTGAAAAACAAGTATTTTATAGTAAATTCACAATTAAATAGCTAGAGCATAAAAATTGCTGCTTAAATTACTGAGGGTTCTGTTACCAGTAGCCAGTTGTAACGGCTGCGATGGTCGCAGCCGTTACAACTGGCTATTGTAGTTTAATCAGTCTTTGGCCCTGTTTCATGAAGCCGTCAATAGTTGGAAGTGCCTCCTAGGCTTGCCTACATTCACCATGCTCGATCAATAGTTTGCAGTGTTGGTTTCTGATGTGTGCTTTCTGATATGAAAACATAAAATCTCAGGCCACACTGCGAACTAAGTTGAATATGCTATTTATAATTATACATATGTCGGTGGATACTATTGAAAATATCGTTATTTAAGTTTATAAAAACAATTTCTCAGTGACATGTCATTAACTATACCCCATTCACGATAAGATTAGACATTAAAATACATCTTTTTTACCGTCCTTTCAACCGATTTTTATTCTATTGCTTTGGTGGCACATGGTAGCTGCAGTAAACAGTTGATATTATAATCAGGTTTTTGCTTTTAATGTCATCGTTATGCCTACGGAATAGAATTAAAAATCGGTTGAACGGACTATAAACAATTTTGTTCCAATGTCTAATCTTATTGTGAATGGAGTATCATTGTCGACAGTGGTAAACGATAAACGTTTTACTTTCATAAAGACACAATTCAGGCACCCACCGCGTGACAAGCCTGACTCATTTACTCTCGTGCGTCCTGTAAATGTGAGAGGCTGCGTCAGACAAGAGATAAACTTATCTAGAAAAATATGGGGAGCGACCGTTGCACAGCAGTAGAACAAACTAAGCTTTGTAGTGGGAAAAAAATCAACAGATTTGGCTGTGACAGTCAGACAGATCCCTGAGTGACCTTATAAAGGTTTTCATTTTTTACGGATAAACTACGAGTATAAAAGCATATCTCTATAGCATGTAAGATTGAAGGACAAACTTAACAAAATGTTCTCCCGCACATCAATGCTCGTTACGGTAATTGGGTAGTTGACTAAAAAAATCTGATTAGTCCGTCTGATAGATTTCCAAAAAATATTGGACACGTATGTTTTCTTTTTTCACATAAACAAATAACCTCCTTCTTTGAAGTCGGTTTAAAATGAAGACGATACAGTGCGTAAAAAACTCGTGTGACGTCACTACTCGCTACAATTTTTACCGGGCCGTGACGTCACACGCTCCCACTCCTGATCTTCGATGCTTTTTATCTTCGTCAGTTTTTATAGATTTGATAAAGGAAAAAATACGTGTCCAATATTTTTCTATAATCTAACTGACGGACTACACATAATCATATATTTTTTTACTCAGGCAACATCCTTATTGTTACACAGTATTTTCTCTCTGTCTCCAGTTGCCAGCCGAGAAGAAATCACCAAAGCCCCGCAAGTCTCCAACTCCTAAACTTGAAGAGTCAATAAGCATGAAGCCAGAATCCCTGACTATCAAGAAGTACCTCGCGCCGCCGAGCTACCCCAACCAGCAGGTGGTTTATGTCAAGAAGCAGGTCAGGGAATCTGAGCTTATGAAGTTAGATGCTCTGAAAGAAGACCTTAAGAATATTCGGGTGAGTTTTAGATAAGTTCTTAATAAGGTTCCGTTCCGAAGAGCGACTAACGGGGTTCCGTTGGTCACTCTTCGGAATGGATCCACGACAGACGCAGTGGAGGTTCAGTAATAGAACCTATTATGGATTTTCCACTGCGTTTGTCGTTCGGCGGGCTTTATCTCGTGAACCAGTATTAGTTAGACGTGTATTTTCAGTGTATATTTTCATTGCCGCTCTAACAACAAATATTTAAATATTAAAAAATAACATCTATTACGAGTCCCACCGGCACTTCTATCCAACTGATTTGCTTTTTTTAAGGAATTTTATTGCACAAGCGAGTCATTAAGAATTAAAAAAATCCTAACTTTCGTCTTTGTGTAGTTAGAATCGAAACGGTTCCCTCCTATGTTTATATTTATTTCTTTTATTTTTTTATTGTTAAATGGATTTGCTCTTGACTAGTCTAGGTCACAGGTGACAGAGACAAAGTCTACGATGGAATGAGCTTACCGAGAAGAAACCTATTCACTGTTAGGAATCCAAATTCAAGTTTGTAGGTACTGCTATTTACTCATGCATTTTTGTTTCGAAAATCATCATTCATTTGCTTTTTCCTCTTTTCTATTTTTTCTTTGCGTCACTCAGTTAACAAAATGTAAAACTTTAAATATCAAGTTATTTACGAGTACGAGTTCCACCGTGGCATCAGTGCTGCAGAAACGGCTCGAAGGATTAATGGTGTGTATGGCGGCGGAGCAGTGGTGGCCGAGTGGTAACGGCCCCGACTTGCGAATTGTAGGTCGCGGGTTCAAAACTTCAAACCCAGCCAGGCGCATTACTTTGTGTAATTAATTTCATCACCACTGCTCTCAAAACGGTGAAGGAAAACATCGTGAGGAAACCGGCATGTCCTAGAACCAAAAAATCGAAGACATGTGACATTCACCAACCCACACTGGGCCCGCGTGCTGGATTTCGGCCCATTCCCTCTCCTAGAGAGGAGGCCTGTGTCCCAGCAGTGGGAACGTTAAAAGGCTGATTATTATGGCGGCGGTGTCGCAAAAGAAAACACAGTGCATTTTTGGTTCCAACGTTTTAGATCTGGAAATTTCGACCTGCAGAAAGAGCTCCATGGACAGACTAGACTTAAGTCTCATCCAAATTTGAAATATACAATATATGTCCTATTCAAATTCTATAGTTTACATTATGTCCTGTGTCAATCAAGATTTATAACAATTGTTGCAATAATCCGGTGACATCCACACACAGCTAAAAGTCCCACTCGTTTCCAGTACCTGTTAGAAGAGATGGACGTGGACACTCTACCGGACCGAGGCAGTAAGCTTATCGAGCGTCTGACGCACTTGGAGGAGCAGGTCAGGCGCCAGGGGGATAAGGTCGCCAACATGGTCGTGGAACCAGGTCAGGAACTTTGTACTTTATCCCAACAGGATGAAGTTCTTTTTAGTATGGCTGTGATTGGGTGCTGCTGGCGTGTGAACATTCTCTAATAGTTCTTGTATCATTGGAATAAGGCTTAATTTATTTAGTTCCGATTATTTTGAACAAAATGTTTCTGGCTAGCAAAATCATAGCTTTACTTGTGAATTCAGCCTCCGTAAAAGCATTAAAGCCGATAAGGTTTTTATCATAGTTTAGAAAAACAAACTTGCATTGAATCGATTATTTGAACTTTTACTTTATCCCAACAGGATGAAGTTCTTTTTTGAATGACTGTTAATCAAATAGTTCTTGTATAATTGGAATAAGGCTTAATTTATTTAGTGCTGACTGTTTTGAACAAAATGTTTCTGGCTATCAAAATTATACCTTTCTCGCGAATCCAGCTTCGCTTTTCTTACCAAAACTCAAATGATATTATGAATTCTAATGTCAATAAAGTACCCAGCAGCTGGATCGTGAGAAAAAAGGGAACCATAAAACTTTTTAAAACCAGAGGGCAACATCTACTTGTAGAATATTCAAATTAACTATAATAACTTTCCCACAGACAACCCTACTGCTGCCGACATCGCCAGAGACGGCTTTGGGAAGGACAAGAAGCCAATGTCCTGGGATGAGTTGCAGAAAGCCAGCAATGCTGTCCAGCCCAGGATGTTCGGCAAGCAAGGTGAGTGCGTCTTCACCTTTCTGACTAAACTTGACATTGAGATATTTTACTGACCAAACCTGACCAAACTCTGTCCAGTTACGAGTAGATTTCCAAAAACTATTGGACGAAATGGAAGACGAAACAGTGCCTTGAAATTTCGCGTAACGGCGCTTCTTAAGTGACGTATCAAGTATCCCCACTGAACTAAGTTTTATTCTTTTTCAAATGTTAGACATCCGTCCCTCAAAAAGAAAAAAAAACAACCGAGTTCTAAACAAAATTGTATAAAATGACTTTAATTTCGTACCTCGATGTTTTTGTTTGTTTTTTCGTATTTTGAACACCGACTTCCGAAATCAATCCGAATTAGTTAAGTTATTTTATATTTTTTTTGTTAAGAAGTTGGTGGTTTTTTTTTTGGATTATTTTTTTACTTTTTAGTGGTACAGACCTAAACGTACCAATCACATTGGTGTAAACAATAAACAAGCATGCGATTTTAGCAATCCCGAACGATTTGCTATCGTTTATTGAAGAGTTCAGTTTCCCATCTCTGTTCTTCATCAGATCTTCACCAAACTAGAAAAGGACCACCTTGAAATGTTTTGCATTCAAACAATTCCCTGTTTAGCCATGGCGACCCACATGGCGGAACGCAACCTGATCCTGGAACGTCTGCGCGACTTATACGAGTCCCTTGGCTCCCGGCCTGCAGAGAGCCAGGAGGCACGTGCTCCAAGAGCCATGAAGTCCACGCTCATGCCGCACCAGCTGCACGCGCTGGCCTGGCTGCGCTGGAGGGAGACGCAGAGACCCCGGGCTGGCATACTGGGTGAGTAGACCAGTATATCCTGCATACAACCTGAATGTATGGTCCAGGATTGGTTGGCTTCCAGTCAAACCGGAAGCAGCTGTAATATCATTATTTTATATGGAGTGACTGCCCATTTGACGAGAGGAGCTCGTGGCTTAATTATAACAGCCGCACGGGTCGATCTTCAAGGTTAAGCAACGCTTGCCGAGGTTGGTCTGTGATGTGACCATTCACTACACACAAAGACTCTGCCGTGCCACGAAAAAGCACATAAGACTGTAGGACCATTTTTTATCATGGATGGGAAATCATCAAATGACTTCTTCAGCTCTGGGTGGAGCGGAACTCGGAAGGGAGTGTCAGACTCTTACTGACTAAAACCCATCCGTGTACCTCCTTATGCCCTTTGCATCCCAGGGCCGCGGTGTCTCTTTCGAACAAATTCCGTAGGGTCATTCTTCAAGGTTAACCTTGAAGAATGACCCTTACTGCTTTTATTATTAATTTACAGTAGAAGCCGATTATCCGAATTAATTGGGACCGGGGTCGACTCGGATAATCGAAAATTCGTATAATCGGACATAGACTGGTAATAAAGAAAAACGAACTATCACATATAGAATAAACTTTATTAGGTTAAACAAACAGTTCTACAATAACTTAGTAAAAATTTGTAAAAATAATTTTATAAATTGCTTACTAAATAAATCTAAATATATATAACTCAAAAGTGACTGACTGACTGATATAGTGATCTATCAACGCACAGCCCACTGAACGGATCGGGCTGAAATTTGGCATGCAGGTAGATGTTATGACGTAGGCATCCGCTAAGAGAGGATTTTGATTAATTCTACCCCAAGGGGATAAAATAGGGGATGAAAGTTTGTATGAAACTTTGTCAATTTTAAACCGATCGGGCTGAGAGTTTCAAAATTGGGGGTAAAGTAACTATTCCACGCGGACGAAGTTGCGGGCAGAAGCTAGTTACTTTTATAAAATTACTTTAATTGTTTTTTTATTTATTTTACGCTTAGGACCGATTCGGTTAATCGGCGTTCTACTGTAATTTAATTTAATGTTATACAGTCTTTCTAATACTGTCTCCCCTTCAAGTCACATCCTTCAAGTATCTGGGCCACTGGGTTACGGAAGACCTCAAAGATAACCTGGACATTGAGCGTGAGTGCAGGGCGTTGGCTGTCCGCTGCAATATGTTGGCTCGCAGAATTGCGAAATGTTCGACTGACGTAAAGGCTGCGTTGTTCAGAGCGTACTGTCCGTCGTTCTATACATGCAGTCTGTGGGTCAACTATACCCAGAGGATATACAACGCCCTGCGTATCCAATATAATAATGCATTCAGAGTGCTTATGGGGTTGCCGCGCTTCTGTAGTGCATCTAGCATGTTTGCAGAGGCGGAAATTGATGGTTTTCATGGCATCATACGCAAGCGATGCGTGCGATCTTGCGCCGGGTGCGCGCCAGCCCCAACAGCATCCTGAAAACCATCGCAGACAGGTGGGACAGCCCCACACTGGGACATTGGGTACGCCTACACGCCATTGTGGCGTAGGTATTTTTCATTCATTCCCCAGTAACTATAAGTACTAACATAGTTTTTTAAGGTTTTTGTATTACTAACCAAGAAATGGACTCAGTCTGAAATATAAGATTTTTTTTTATTTTTTTTTAGCGGACGACATGGGTCTGGGTAAGACCATCACCATGATAGCGCTAATCGTCAGTGATAAGGAAGACAAGATAGATGACGGCGAAGATGATGATGATTATGATCAGTCCGCTAAGAGGCGTAAGTATTTATAAAATATTATAGTTGTTTATTTAGTTTAGTTTTAAATACTGTTGGGTGTGCGTTTTAGTTGTGTTCTATAACAGTGTTCTATAGGTTCAATTTATATTTATACTAATATAAAGAAGCTGGAAAGATTTTTGTTCGTTTGTACGCGCTAATCTCTAGAACTACCAGACGGATTTGTACATTTATTTTTGGAACGGCAAAATGGGACCTAGCCAAAGGTCCTTACTTTAGTATTGTTCGTCAAATCGTTGAGCTCCATAAAGTTCTAAGTTTGAGCTACACGATAACTGACAAATGCTTGTACTGTTTGGACAGGTTCACTCAAAGTGTGGTACTTTCCTCAAAAGACCACCTCAGACAGACAAAAGACAACTTACGAGTACGGTATATGGTTCTCATATGATTGGACCAGTATAATTGTACGGACTTTAAAAGAGACTTTAACCTCTGAGTGGCTCTGAGTTTGTTACGGTGTTTCTTTTCAGGATAGTCGGTTAGGAAACACTAGCCTCATCTAGTTTAATACGGACCAAAAAAGATTGACGTGTCAAATTGTTATTTACAACCTACTTACAAAATGAATAGTTTTTATTTATTTATTTGTAGTATTCAAACTATGATTTACATTTATAAACTTTGCCCCACAAAACCATAATTTTTTTCTTAATACTATATACTTTTTATACACTTAGAAATGCGCTGTTTCAACATATTTCCAAATAATATCTTTTTAACTTATTTTTAAAACTAGTTTTATTAGTTTCACTCCTTATGTCTGCCGGCAGACTGTTCAATAGGTATGGTATTCGTTTTTTTAGTGTTCTGTCACCAAAGTAATTGGTGACTCTGGGTACATTGAACCTGCCGGCAGCCATAGATCGTGTATTATGGCTGTTTACAACGCGAGTTAAACTATGCTCTTGACGTACTGAAACGTGTGTATACTTCCGGTATCAGTAGCCAAAGGCGGCACGCTTGTGGTGTGCCCCGCGTCGCTGATGCAGCAGTGGGGCGGCGAGGTGTCGAAGCACTGCGCGGCGCACGCGCTGTCGGTGTGCCTGCACCACGGCGCCCAGCGCGCCACGCTGCCGCACCGGCTCGCCTCCTACGACCTCGTGCTCACCACCTATAACATCATGCAGCGCGACAACGAGAAGGTATCTACACATAAACTATACCTAGTTCCTCTTCTGATCTCCTATACTCCATTCACAATAAGATTAGACATTTAACAAAACTTTTTACAGTCCATTCAACCGATTTCTACTTTTATTCCAAAGGCATAAGGATGGCATTAAAAGTAAAAATGTGATTATAATACCAACTGTTTACTGCAGCTGCCATTTGTCATGCCACTAACGCAATAGAAGTCAAAATCGGTTGAATGGACTGTAAAAAAGATTTATTTCAATGTCTAATCTTATCGTGAATAAGGTGTAGTCAATTTCTATTCCCTAAGCAATCATCCCTTAGGCATATTGCCTAAGTAACTTTCTCTATTCTAGGGACTAACTTAGCTCGATTTTCGTCCCTTTTATCTTTGTACCACCAACAAAACAGTATTGTTATGTCGGGGGTTAAAAGCGTTGTTATTTCTTACTTAAATTCAATATATGGCGATCATCTACATTATAGTCTTGTTTAATGTTTTGTATTTTAACTTGATTTTGAAGTGTTTGCCATTTGTAATATAAAGGCCATACAAACGCATGGGCTGCAATGGAATTTTAACTGTATGGTATAGTGTTGCCGGTATTAAAGTGTGATAATGATCTCGAATTCTGAATTCAAATATGTAAGAAAGAAAAACCCAGAGCATCTTTTAAAAAAATATATTAAGAGCGTTTACGCCGAACGGCATTTCATACAAATTTTCAAGTCCTTATTTTCCGAAATGAATAAACCGATTTTATCACACATAAGCAGGATACATAGGTCTAAAAAGTTAGTTGAAAATATTTTTCGATAAACAGTTAAATTAGACCCAATTTAAATTTTCCATACAAACATAAATTTCCAGTTATCTTTTTTTAAATAAGACATTTCGAAAATTTTATTAACTAACTTTTTAGACCTATGTACCCTGCTTATATGTGTGAAGTTTCATTAACATCGGTTCAGTCATTTCGCAAAATAGTGACTTGAAAATTTGTATGAAATGCCATACGGCGTATACGCTCTTAAATATAAGTGTAAATATAATAGCAATTGTATATCAAACTAGCTTCTGTCCGCGACTTCGTCCCCGTGGAATCCCCGATTTCAAAACATTCTTTATCGCTGCTCCGCTCCTATTGGTCTTAGCGTGATGATATATAGCCTATAGCCTTCCTCGATAAATGGGCTATCTAACACTGAAAGATTTTATCAAATCGGGCCAGTAGTTCCTGAAATTAGCGCGTTCAAACAAACAAACAAACTCTTCAGCTTTATAATATTAGTATAGATGAATTGCGAATTCACCACCTACGAGAAATGGAGTTAAACTGGTACAATGATAGGTTGAAAGCAGAGCTTTTGGCGGGTGTCCAGGTAACGCTAATGATCCGCGAAATGGGCCGGCTTGTGTGACCGTCACCCAATTACAAACAGTTGCAATTGTATATAAGAATATTTAAGATTCGTAGAATGTTTAAGTCCCAGGATAACATACATATATTATTATTTACAAATTTTAAATCAGGCAAGAAAAAAATATATATACTCGAGTAGCTTATAAGTGGTTACTTACTAGTTACCAACTTGTTGTAAACTGAGAAAAATGACAAAGCAAATAAAGGTTCTGTGGCTGGTCGATTCGTTTCTTCTTCTGTTAAAAAAATTCTCTTCTGTTTAAAAAAATCTGTAAAATTTGACTGAAATACGTCAATATTTGAGTCAAATTATGAGTTAACAGTAACATTGAAAATAAACTGGGATTTAATGGACGACAACTTAGTTCAAACTAGATTTTAGAATGTCCCCCAAAAATCTTTCTCTGGATCTGTAGGATTGTTGTTCTCCCTCTGACCAATAATGTTTATTTCCTTTATTCAGAAAGGAGTCCTGATGCGCATATTCTGGCGGCGCGTGATCCTGGACGAGGCGCACGTGGTGCGCAACCACAAGTCGGCCACCTGCGCCGCCGTCAGCGCGCTCTCCGCGCAGCGCCGCTGGTGCCTCACCGGCACCCCCGTGCAGAACAAGGACCTGGACCTGTTCGCGCTGCTCAAGTTCCTGCGCTGCTCTCCCTTCGACGACCTCACCGTGAGTACACACACAACACGCCAGCTCGCTGGTGCCTCACCGGCACCCCCGTGCAGAACAAGGACCTGGACCTGTTCGCGCTGCTCAAGTTCCTGCGCTGCTCTCCCTTCGACGACCTCACCGTGAGTACACACACAACACGCCAGCTCGCTGGTGCCTCACCGGCACCCCCGTGCAGAACAAGGACCTGGACCTGTTCGCGCTGCTCAAGTTCCTGCGCTGCTCTCCCTTCGACGACCTCACCGTGAGTACACACACAACACGCCAGCTCGCTGGTGCCTCACCGGCACCCCCGTGCAGAACAAGGACCTGGACCTGTTCGCGCTGCTCAAGTTCCTGCGCTGCTCTCCCTTCGACGACCTCACCGTGAGTACACACACAACACGCCAGCTCGCTGGTGCCTCACCGGCACCCCCGTGCAGAACAAGGACCTGGACCTGTTCGCGCTGCTCAAGTTCCTGCGCTGCTCTCCCTTCGACGACCTCACCGTGAGTACACACACAACACGCCAGCTCGCTGGTGCCTCACCGGCACCCCCGTGCAGAACAAGGACCTGGACCTGTTCGCGCTGCTCAAGTTCCTGCGCTGCTCTCCCTTCGACGACCTCACCGTGAGTACACACACAACACGCCAGCTCGCTGGTGCCTCACCGGCACCCCCGTGCAGAACAAGGACCTGGACCTGTTCGCGCTGCTCAAGTTCCTGCGCTGCTCTCCCTTCGACGACCTCACCGTGAGTACACACACAACACGCCAGCTCGCTGGTGCCTCACCGGCACCCCCGTGCAGAACAAGGACCTGGACCTGTTCGCGCTGCTCAAGTTCCTGCGCTGCTCTCCCTTCGACGACCTCACCGTGAGTACACACACAACACGCCAGCTCGCTGGTGCCTCACCGGC
Source organism: Hecatera dysodea (assembly GCA_905332915.2). Classification (NCBI taxonomy): domain Eukaryota; kingdom Metazoa; phylum Arthropoda; class Insecta; order Lepidoptera; family Noctuidae; genus Hecatera; species Hecatera dysodea. Next base: position 17,330,390 of record HG995305.1, read on the forward strand.
ACCCCCGTGCAGAACAAGGACCTGGACCTGTTCGCGCTGCTCAAGTTCCTGCGCTGCTCTCCCTTCGACGACCTCACCGTGAGTACACACACAACACGCCAGCTCGCTGGTGCCTCACCGGCACCCCCGTGCAGAACAAGGACCTGGACCTGTTCGCGCTGCTCAAGTTCCTGCGCTGCTCTCCCTTCGACGACCTCACCGTGAGTACACACACAACACGCCAGCTCGCTGGTGCCTCACCGGCACCCCCGTGCAGAACAAGGACCTGGACCTGTTCGCGCTGCTCAAGTTCCTGCGCTGCTCTCCCTTCGACGACCTCACCGTGAGTACACACACAACACGCCAGCTCGCTGGTGCCTCACCGGCACCCCCGTGCAGAACAAGGACCTGGACCTGTTCGCGCTGCTCAAGTTCCTGCGCTGCTCTCCCTTCGACGACCTCACCGTGAGTACACACACAACACGCCAGCTCGCTGGTGCCTCACCGGCACCCCCGTGCAGAACAAGGACCTGGACCTGTTCGCGCTGCTCAAGTTCCTGCGCTGCTCTCCCTTCGACGACCTCACCGTGAGTACACACACAACACGCCAGCTCGCTGGTGCCTCACCGGCACCCCCGTGCAGAACAAGGACCTGGACCTGTTCGCGCTGCTCAAGTTCCTGCGCTGCTCTCCCTTCGACGACCTCACCGTGAGTACACACACAACACGCCAGCTCGCTGGTGCCTCACCGGCACCCCCGTGCAGAACAAGGACCTGGACCTGTTCGCGCTGCTCAAGTTCCTGCGCTGCTCTCCCTTCGACGACCTCACCGTGAGTACACACACAACACGCCAGCTCGCTGGTGCCTCACCGGCACCCCCGTGCAGAACAAGGACCTGGACCTGTTCGCGCTGCTCAAGTTCCTGCGCTGCTCTCCCTTCGACGACCTCACCGTGAGTACACACACAACACGCCAGCTCGCTGGTGCCTCACCGGCACCCCCGTGCAGAACAAGGACCTGGACCTGTTCGCGCTGCTCAAGTTCCTGCGCTGCTCTCCCTTCGACGACCTCACCGTGAGTACACACACAACACGCCAGCTCGCTGGTGCCTCACCGGCACCCCCGTGCAGAACAAGGACCTGGACCTGTTCGCGCTGCTCAAGTTCCTGCGCTGCTCTCCCTTCGACGACCTCACCGTGAGTACACACACAACACGCCAGCTCGCTGGTGCCTCACCGGCACCCCCGTGCAGAACAAGGACCTGGACCTGTTCGCGCTGCTCAAGTTCCTGCGCTGCTCTCCCTTCGACGACCTCACCGTGAGTACACACACAACACGCCAGCTCGCTGGTGCCTCACCGGCACCCCCGTGCAGAACAAGGACCTGGACCTGTTCGCGCTGCTCAAGTTCCTGCGCTGCTCTCCCTTCGACGACCTCACCGTGAGTACACACACAACACGCCAGCTCGCTGGTGCCTCACCGGCACCCCCGTGCAGAACAAGGACCTGGACCTGTTCGCGCTGCTCAAGTTCCTGCGCTGCTCTCCCTTCGACGACCTCACCGTGAGTACACACACAACACGCCAGCTCGCTGGTGCCTCACCGGCACCCCCGTGCAGAACAAGGACCTGGACCTGTTCGCGCTGCTCAAGTTCCTGCGCTGCTCTCCCTTCGACGACCTCACCGTGAGTACACACACAACACGCCAGCTCGCTGGTGCCTCACCGGCACCCCCGTGCAGAACAAGGACCTGGACCTGTTCGCGCTGCTCAAGTTCCTGCGCTGCTCTCCCTTCGACGACCTCACCGTGAGTACACACACAACACGCCAGCTCGCTGGTGCCTCACCGGCACCCCCGTGCAGAACAAGGACCTGGACCTGTTCGCGCTGCTCAAGTTCCTGCGCTGCTCTCCCTTCGACGACCTCACCGTGAGTACACACACAACACGCCAGCTCGCTGGTGCCTCACCGGCACCCCCGTGCAGAACAAGGACCTGGACCTGTTCGCGCTGCTCAAGTTCCTGCGCTGCTCTCCCTTCGACGACCTCACCGTGAGTACACACACAACACGCCAGCTCGCTGGTGCCTCACCGGCACCCCCGTGCAGAACAAGGACCTGGACCTGTTCGCGCTGCTCAAGTTCCTGCGCTGCTCTCCCTTCGACGACCTCACCGTGAGTACACACACAACACGCCAGCTCGCTGGTGCCTCACCGGCACCCCCGTGCAGAACAAGGACCTGGACCTGTTCGCGCTGCTCAAGTTCCTGCGCTGCTCTCCCTTCGACGACCTCACCGTGAGTACACACACAACACGCCAGCTCGCTGGTGCCTCACCGGCACCCCCGTGCAGAACAAGGACCTGGACCTGTTCGCGCTGCTCAAGTTCCTGCGCTGCTCTCCCTTCGACGACCTCACCGTGAGTACACACACAACACGCCAGCTCGCTGGTGCCTCACCGGCACCCCCGTGCAGAACAAGGACCTGGACCTGTTCGCGCTGCTCAAGTTCCTGCGCTGCTCTCCCTTCGACGACCTCACCGTGAGTACACACACAACACGCCAGCTCGCTGGTGCCTCACCGGCACCCCCGTGCAGAACAAGGACCTGGACCTGTTCGCGCTGCTCAAGTTCCTGCGCTGCTCTCCCTTCGACGACCTCACCGTGAGTACACACACAACACGCCAGCTCGCTGGTGCCTCAGCGGCACCCCCGTGCAGAACAAGGACCTGGACCTGTTCGCGCTGCTCAAGTTCCTGCGCTGCTCTCCCTTCGACGACCTCACCGTGAGTACACAATATGCCACGGCTTCCTCAAGTATATGACCCTATGACGGCTGGAGAATGTCCCGGACCCCCTGGTGTCCACGCTGCAGACAGAGCGGACCCTAGTATCCGCCTACTCGGTCCTGGCGTCGTGTCGTGCGAGCGTCACCTCGCAGGCGATGCACTGACCACTGCAGATTGACTATTTCGCTTGCAGTCGACGATTTTCAGTTGTAAACCTACATAATGCAGTAGTTACTCATTTAATAACGAAGAAAATGCTGTTAAAATCGCTCTAAATAATTCTACCTTCGTCCGCAGATGTGGAAGAAATGGATCGACAACAAGAGCATGGGGGGGCAAGAGCGTCTGAACACCATCATGCAGTGCCTGCTGCTGCGGCGCACCAAGGTGCAGCTGGTGCAGAAGGGCCAGCTCGCGTGCCTGCCGCAGCGCACCGCGCACGTCAAGACCGTCACGCTCTCGCAACAAGAGATGAACGTCTACCAGAAGGTCAGTTCTAGAAAAGACCAAGGCTATTAAAGACCGATTGCCGTAACGAACCAGAACGGTGATCAAGTCGATCTCTGAATGGTGGTTATGAGAGACAGATATATTGAGCTATTGAGTACGTAAATCATTATCGTTTCTTCATAACTGATTTATAGTAGGAGGACAGATAGTTGCGAGTAGTGACGTCACTCGAGTTTTCAACGGACTGTATCGTCTTCGTTTTTTGTTTACATGAAAAAATAAAAAATCTATCTGATGGACTAATTAAAAAGCATTTAAGATTTTTTACCAACTACCCAATTCTCATTACTTGTTCATGCAGGTGCTAGTGTTCTCCAAGACGCTGTTCGCTCAGTTCCTGCACCAGCGCGCGGAGAAGAACGCGGACGCGCAGGGCTTTGCCAACATCGGCAAGGACAGCGCCTACGCCAAGATGCACAAGAAAATGATCGCTTTACAAGGTACGTGTGATACTTACATGTCCCTACTACTTCCATACAATCTATATAGGGAACGTGCACAGCGTAGACTATACCATCTGGTGTTGCAAATCTGAAACTTTTACGTTGTAAATATTTGACCTGTGCTGCCACCTATACTTCCTGCACTCTCCGTTTAGAGAACCGTACACGAAGTAGACTGTGCCATCTAGCGTTATAAATTTGAAACTTAAGTTAAATATACTTGACATTGACGCGTCTGTGCTGCCACCTGCACGTTCCCTATAACTATTCTCCTTAACAATATTTGTGTTAAAGCCTGTGCCAGAGAGGCAGGGTACAGGGATTGATCGAAAGGGCTACTACCGAGGCCATGTTTATGTCAGTAAGAGTGACTGACAAACCTTGTCTATTGATGATTTCCCATACCCACACACAAAAAGGGGAACAACAAGTTGTGGTCCGAAGTATTTTACATAAGATTTTGACACGTGCAAACATTTATAATTGCGACCATCTCCCCAGGTGCACAACCAGTGAAGTCCCACGAGATCTTGGTCCTTTTGTTGCGCCTGCGACAAGTGTGTTGCCACTGCGGCCTCATAGCCGCCATGCTGGACGACGAGAGCGCCGCCGACGTGCAGGACGACCCGGCCGGCCACGACCTGCTGGCCGAGCTCAACAAGCTGTCGCTGGATGAGGCGCGCGCCACCAGGAAGGTAACCCACTCCTGCACAATGCCCTCTTACTTAATAGGGTATTTTACTTTATGGAGTATGAGAGAGTATGAAGTTTCTTGTTCGTTCTTCTCCATAAGAATCAACTTTTTGCGAATGGACAACTAGAGTCACTATAATATTTTTATTTTCAAATGTTTTGACGTTCAAAAGTGCCGTTAATGGTCTAGTTGAAATAAATGAATTGACTTTAAAAATCTAATTAGTGCGTCTGATAGATTTACAAAAAAATGGGTGGCGTCACTACGTTGCTACAATTTTTACCAGCGACGTGACGTCACGTGAGTTTTCAACGCACTGTATCGTCTTCATTTTTTGTTTACGTGAAAAAAGAAAAAATACGTTTCCAATATTTTTTGTAAATCTATCAGACGGACTAATTGGATTTTTACAGTAAAATACCCTATTGTTCGAACGAGTTATCGCAAGCCCTGGAACACAAAGGGCTTTTGAAGGAACGCGGGTGGGTTTTAGTCAGTAAGAGTCTGACACTCCCTTTCGCTCCGCCAAGAACGGAAGGAGTCATTTGACGATTTCTGATCTGTAAAAAAAGAGTAATGAGGAGGTCATTTCTTTTTTTTTTTGGATGGGAAATCATCGAATGACCCCTCCCGCCCTGGGTGGAGCGGTAGGGAGTGTCAGACTTTTACTGACTAAAACTCATCCGTGATCCTTTTTGTGCCCTTTGCGTTCCAGGGCCGCGGTGACTCTTTCGAACAAATTCCTGCACCCTAGCAGGCACCGACCCTATGGGGCCCCGTCTCTGGTGCTGACGGCTCCTTGAGGCGCGCGTGAAGCACAACGCGTTGTCGACTCAAACTGGTATCGGACGGCGAGCCACCCACGCTCACCGTCCACAGGCATCAGCCACTGCGCAATAGCACAGCGGCCGTTTATGGATCACCCTACGCCTCCAGTTGGGCTGGCTCACGCTAATCCACTAAGAAGCCACGCAAGGCGTCCCGCCACCTGTGCGTCGCCGTGACGCTGTGGCAGGAACACCGTCGTGTGGTGCCCGCTTGCTTTCCTTATTTCAATAGCACCTGGTATGTTTTGTGTCACAGAGCCACAGTAGAAAGTCGGACGACGAGGAAGATGAAGGCCCAGCTCAGGAAGGCACGACGGCTGCTGAAGCCATCCGCTCCGTGCTGTCGCCCAACAACCCGGTGTTCGAGCTCAGCAACCCCTCCTCTAAGATCTCTGCGGTCATGGACTGCCTCAACAACGAGGTGTTCGCTAACAAAGGTAAACAGGCACGTCGCCCACAATCCCGATAATGTTGCTACGAGCTTCGGGTTCGTGAAAATAAACACAGCCGATTAAATAACCACAAATGACACTTTAATTACATAACACTAATTACACTATAAACTCACTAATTATAAAACAATCGCACTACTAATCATTTAATTTCGCAGTTGAAGATCGCTCTCGAAGCTATTGTATCGCTAATCCAATACTGACTCGGTTGGTTTTTTTTTTGGAATGGACCACTCGCTGTTCAGCACCCTAAGGCTGGTTACTGCTCAACCGGGTAAATGAATTTAAGGCCCCGAGACAGGGCGACTCGGTCGGTATATGTACCAACCTTATATAGGGTGCCGGTTAATTCCGGAACCTTTCATCGTAGAAAGTTCTAGAAAGTTCGTGTGCATGTCGGTCGCAACTGAATAAGATTCGAGAATCGATCAATTGTTCTAGGCAGTGAACGCAAATAAAACATGGAAGCATTCCTAACTCAAAAAAATGACCCAAAGCACATTGCGCCGCGGTAGGCGGGGCTTACCGATTGCGCCGCTCACGTGTTTAGTTACACGGCCTATTCGTTACATGGTAGTTTAAACCCAAATACTTGGGAAACAAGGTCAATTTTTAACTGTTTATCGTATTAGCAATAATGTTGGTATGGTTCGGCGAATCAGCGACGAGGTTTCGATGTATGAGGTTTGGATTTTTGGGTCACGATTCGCGCTTAGATCCCTTGAAGTAATGCTTCAATGTTTTATTTGCGTTCATTGGTTCTAGCATAGAAAAGTCTTGAAGGTTCTTGACTCTACTAGTTCTGCTACTCGATACAAGATGGCGCTAGTGGTACCAAATGCCGCTACAATAATATGTGTGCTTCTTGAGGTAACAAGGCTGTGGTGAAGTCACAATGGACGACATTGCTGTGTTTAGGGCAGATTCCGCTAAAAAAAGCTTACTTTCTTTGCGAGCCGCTGCTTTGTAGCTACCCCTTCAGGAGTATTAACGTAGTGTATATTCCCTTAGGCGACAAGGCAGTGGTAGTATCGCAGTGGACGTCCGTGCTGCGCCTGGTGGAGGAACAGCTGAACAAAGCCAAGGTGCGCTGCGTGACGCTGAGCGGCAACGTGCCTGTCCCTGCAAGACCACCGCTGCTGGAGAAGATCAATGATCCTAAATCTGATGTTAAGGTATGCACTACTTACTATATTATAAGGCCAGGACCACGAAGTGCCAATGCTATCATGATATCAGTGTGAAAACGAGATAGTGCTATTCGTCTCGTATAACTCCGTCTCTCTCTGAGACAGGAAGCATGGTGGATTTAAGACGTCATGGTAGGGATACAGGGCAGACAAAGCAGACATAAAAGATTGTTTATGAACTAAAATAGAGTGAAAAAAACCATGAGTGTCGTGGAACACTCGGTTGGAACGAAGTACTAATTAATTGAAGGAATGGTAGGAAAATTCTTAATTAGTATATTTTTTCGAGTTGTGAAAATAATCATTTTATTGTACATCCAATCGTAGTAATGATTGGTTTAGCGCAGCTATGACTAGGTACAGCCAACAGCATACTCGCTATGGATAATCTTGTATACCAAAGCCAAAGTCGTGACGGAAAATTCTTACATTTTTTTTCACTTAGCCCCCATTCGGCAAGTCCGTGCCGTCTGATAAGGAACTTTATTCCAAAAAACTTAAAACTAATATTTATCGTGCATGCAGTTTTCAATTATAACTTGACAGCAAAGAATTCTGTAAACATATTATGTTCTTGATGTTTTTTCCCGTTTGTCTAAGTTACACCTTACAATTTAAAGACAAAGTTAATGAACACAGTTTAGCTACATTTAAATAAAAATAAGAACCGGAGGATGTATTTCGGTCTGTTTCAGCAATAAGCTGTTTTACCAAATACGATCGCGGTTTCTGTGTAAAACAATTTTTAAGACATTAGTCCGTCAGATAGATTTCCAAAAAATATTGGACACGTATTTTTTCTTTTTTCACATAAATAAAAAATGAAGACGATACAGTGCGTTGAAAACTCGTGTGACGTCACTACCCGCTATAATTTTTACCGGCCAGTGACGTCACACGCTCCCACTCCCGTCTTATCTTTGATGCTCTTTATCTTCGTCAGTTTTTATAGATTTGATAAAGGAAAAATACGTGTCCAATATTTTTCTATAATCTAACTGACGGACTAATTAGAATCATATTTTTTTAATCAGTTAACATCCCTATTTCTCTAGCAACGATTTATTTTGCTATATAACTTTTCTAGGATTCCAGATTTTGAATAACAGTGTCAATAAATTAAACTGTGAATGTATGCCAGGTGATGCTGCTATCGCTATGCGCGGGCGGCGTCGGCCTAAACCTGTGTGGAGCCAACCATCTTCTATTACTGGACCCTCACTGGAACCCGCAGCTGGAGGAACAGGCGCAGGACCGCATCTACCGCGTCGGGCAGACCAAGGACGTTAACATTTATAGGTAACTAGCAGCGCCCCGCGGTTTCATCCGCGTACTTCCCGTTCCCGTGGGAACACGGGGATAAAATATAGCCTACGTTACTCGTGGGTAATGTAGCTTTCGAATAGTGAAAAATCGGTCCAGTAGTTTTTGAGCCTATTCATTACAACCAAACAAACAAAGTTTTCCTCTTTATAATATTAGTAATAATATAATAATAATAATAATGTTTATTTGGAACAACTTAAGATTACAGATTACACAGGAAAAACGGAGATAGCTACAAAAGTAAAATACTGTGGCGCAGCTATCAACGCCCAATTCAGAAAAAATACAATCATAGACATTGTTCCAGATTAACCTAAGAGAAGTTAGTTACAAAAATATTATTTAGAAAAATGTACACCTTGTGGTTACTATTATAGTATATATGTAGAGTATAGGTGGGGGATAGGTGTGCGTGTGTGTGTGTGTGTGTGTGTGTGTGCGTGTGTGCGTGTGTGTGTTTGTGTGTCTACCGCGCTTATGACACAATAAGTTGCTCAGTCTCATCATAGGACAAGGACCCAAGCCAGTTGGTCACTTTTTTCTTCAGTATATTCCTAGTCATAGGGTATATTGCAAGTCTTGTATTTATGGCATTATATAGTTTAGAGCTGCTGTGAGTGAAGTGGCGACTGACCAACGCTAACCTGCAGCGTTCGGTCCTACAAACTCTGTCAGCACGACGATTCTTTGTAAAGGACTGTGGGTCGTAAGGGAGAAGTATGTGCTTCCTAAGCACTGTTTGCAACACGAACAACTTTCTCACTGAGAGGACCTCGCAAAGTGAGTATAGGTCAGAAGTGGGAAATCTAATAGGCTTCTTAGCGAGTACCTTTAGAACCGCTCTCTGAGCCCTCTTTAGCCGCAGCATGGTTGTCTTGTGCGTTCCCCCCCAGGTGGTTATGCAGTAACCCAGTACTGATTGAGCAAGTGCAAAGTAGACCATTCTAAGGCATTGGAAATCAGCAGCCGCTCGAAGTTTTTTGAAAAGGTAAATCAATCTTCTAACTCGAACCACAACTGAGTTAACCTGTTTTTTCCATGTCAAAAGATTGTCTAATATAACACCAAGGTATTTTATGCAATCAGACCGTTCTATTTGGGCACAGTTACAGGTCTTGGCCACTGGATCTGAACACACATGGGTCCTGATCTCAAACGACAAAGGCGGTTGGCTAAGAATACTCGCGGTGAAGGGGATGAACTTAGTCTTAGAGATGTTAAGCGTGAGCAGATTCGAGGTTAACCACATCATGACCATCCTCAGTGCCAATTCAGCATTTTTACGAGTGTCAGACCAGTCCTTACCATGGGTTATGAGAGCTGTGTCATCCGCATATGTGATAATTTTTGTGTTCGGTAGATATAACTGACACAGCTCATTGACATAAATGAGGAAGAGGGTTGGTCCTAAGACACTACCCTGTGGGACACCATAAAACAATTTTTCTTCATCACTCACAAAAGATCCAACCTTCACAACCTGTTTACGCCCCGTTAGGTAGCTACGGAAGATTTCGAGGGCAATGCCACGTATTCCAATCTGTTCCAGCTTGACAATCAGTTTGGGGACAGAAACGGTGTCGAACGCCTTCGAGAGGTCTAGGAAGACACCAAGACACTTCTGTTTATTGTTAAGGTGTCCGACTATCGTCTTATCTATTAGTGTAGACTATCTACCTTAAACATCATCTAAACTTTCCATCCATACTCATTCATATTCCCACTCCTTCTCTTTTCATGCAACATGTTTGTGTAACTCACTCCCACCTAAAAAAGAGACTAAAAATATTTATCTCTTTAAAGAACAAGTGAAAGAGCATTATCTGTCCACTATACTGTGATTCTGTACATTTTAATAGGTATGTATTTAGGTATATTTATTTGTGTATATTTGTTTGTATGTTTATTTTAATTTGATTTGTAGGTATGTATAAATAGTTAACAATATGTTCTAGTTAAGTTAGTATAGTCTATTTTAAGTTTCCTTCTCTGTCTCTTTACACACTGTGTCTACGTTTCTTATCCCACTCTTCTGTCGCAGGTCTGCTGGAAGAAATTTCTATTGAAATAAGCAGTACCTTTGTGCTCTTGGCTTTGTAAAAAAATTTCCTTTTTTTTAAGTATCTTGTGTGTACATATAAATAAATAAATATATATCGTCAGCATTCAGTCAACAGATCAACACTGAGACTCTGCCAAGCATCATCAGTGGTTGCAGTGACAAGTCATGTGCTTTCCTTAACTGGTTCCAGTCCCATGAACCACATGTGATATTCCCTGACCCCATAGTAAAAGTTGTTTATAAAGATAAGCACAATGACCTCTTAAGAGGTTGTTGGTGTTTTACAAATAACCCTGTTTATGTACAAATCTGCCTAACACTTCGGCGATCACAGGCTGTATGTAATATTATGTTTAGAAGAAATCTATTAAAAAAGTTAGTCCCAACGCATCCCAGTGTTATCTGTGGCACGTTTAAAAGTGATTGTGGTTGCGTGACTCCGCCGGCTGCCAAGTTTTCTCATAGCTCCTTTCCTGAAAAGAGAATGCATGCCAGATATTTACACCGCCGAGTAATTTGTGACGTCATTAATACTTGCTCCAATTACCTAATTGTAATAAACTATTAATAGATTCTTGCACCGAATAAATGTTTTGATGAGATTTGTTTGGTTAACAGTTTTCCCTGATGTTATACATGTGGTTTGAAACCGGTGATAACGATAGCCTCTTATCATGGAGGTTCGATCTTCAGCTCGGGCAGTTTTTTTAAGTTTTTCGAAATGGAATTTCTGTGTAGCAACACTGTGACTGGAATTTGTATCTTTTTAACTTATTGAGCGCCATTTTCATAAATATGTAACAAACAAAAGCTTACCTTGCTGTGTACAATTATATTTTTCCTAGTGGTAATTAATGTAATGTTGCCTCGGTTATTTTGTGTACTATGACGAATTTTCTTTTTAACATTCAATTGTAAAATTAAATATTGTATAACCTAAGGGCATGTTACAGCGACAATTGTTACAGTTATAATTTTAAAAACTGAATTTTGCATAATAATAAGCACAATCAGCCTTTTAACGTTCCTACTGCTGGGACACAGACCTCCTCTCTAGGGGAGGGAATAGGCCGTAATCCAGCACGCGGGCCCAGTGCGGGTTGGTAAATGTCACATGTCTTCTAATTTTTGGTTCCAGGACATGCCGGTTTCCTCACGATGTTTTCCTTCACCGTTTTGAGAGCAGTGGTGATGAAATTAGTTACACAATGTAACGGACCTGGCTGGGTTTGAACCCGCGACCTACAATTCGTAAGTCGGGGCCATTACCACTCGGCCACCACTGCTCCTGTGTCTCCAATTTTGACCTGTAACAAACAATAAATGAATCTGAACCTTACCCTTTACGCCAACAACACACATACTGGTGTCGGCATTTGCTGACTTCCATATGGAATTTCTAAATTCTGCAAACATATGAAATCAAGGCTGAGACGGCTGGCTGTAACTAAGGCTGTTACTATGTTATAATATAGTGGTGTATTATATAGTGTTATATAGTACTGTTATACAGTATGTTAAATAACAGAGGGCGTTCCCTTAAATTCGTTAATCTATATCTTTAATAGATTAAAATTAAAATATCAGAATAGGGAAATAAGCATAAAATAATCCGAATTAAAAAAAAAATTTGAAATTGAAAACAATATATCTAGTTTTAATTTCCGCGAATATTAGTGGGTTGCAGGTATGCACCTCCCTCCCGCCCGCTATATTATGCACATGCAAGATTACAAGGCAAATGCAAGGATTTTATGCACATGCAGGAAGGCAAAGCAATACCCAACACCATTACCGACACGTGTTTCGCCTCTCCACGAGGCATCCTCAGGGGACGTGTTGACTCGCTGACCGTTGAGTCAATCAATAAATCAATCAATTTTAAAAAAAAAATTGACAATAAATTCGAAAAATCCTGTTTATAATCAAAATAGTAGCGCGGAATAGTACCTACTCGTAGTAGCAATGCCCAAACCGGCAAGTACGCGTGTACAGAGTGTTTCTGTAACGTATAAATTTAACATTTTTAGTGAATATTTTAATATTAAAAAAAATAAAAACATTTTGTTTGGTTTTTTTTTTTCATTTTGTTTTCATTTTCGAATGGTAATATTTTTTTTTATCATATATGGGTGCTATACTATTGCGGGTTAACGGGAACGCCCTCTGTTAGTGAACATACTGTATAGTGGTATGTTATGTTTATCATCCTGTTTCTCCCGCAGATTCATGTGCGTTGACACAGTAGAGCAATCCATCAGGAAGCTGCAGCAAGCCAAGCTGGAGCTAGCAGAGAACGTGCTCACCGGCGCCAAGAACACGAACAACTCCAAACTTACCATAGAAGACCTCAAAGTGTTGTTCAATATGGGCCAGTAGATATTAGGCTTGATCTTTAATGAAGGACTTTATTTGTTTATTAGAATGAGATTTATGATGACCGTTTGAAATGGATGGATAAATGAGAAATGTGATGCCTGCTTAGGTCGAGAATTCATCTTAAAAACGGTAATATGTTCGACCACAAATCACATTAAAGGGTTGAAGAAACTGAATTATTTTTTAAATAAGATTTATGCCGAACGCATTCTGTGGTTGAAAACTCACATTAAAAACATATCCATTAAAAATAATTAAAATTAGTTGGCTCATTCATTTTCGAAAATTTTCCTAAATATGTGTCTAGAGAGAAAATATTATTGTGTGCCATTTAAATAATGATAAGGTATATACGTACAAATTGTAGCAGAATAAACGCAATACCTCTTAAAGAGTCATTGTACTCAACATTATTCAATGAGCAACTTTTACTACGGGAACAGCAGCTCTACCGTGACGTCTTAAATCCATCATATTTCCTATGTCAGAGAGAGACGGAGTTATACAAGGCAAATAGCACTATCCCTTTTTCACACTGAATCATGATAGCATTGGCACTTCGTGGTACGGCCACTGATCTGAAATCGCGAAAAAAAAATAACAGTTGTCCAGTACATTTTGTAGAGTTACCGCACATAAACGTATGGGACAGTCGATTTTGTTTAATGTCCTTAGAGGTATTGCGTTTACACGTTATATATGAATGCGAAAAGCATTATTTAATGTAAACGTTCAGAAAGACAGAAATCAAATAACTGTTACTAGCACAAAGGTATGCAACAAGTCGATATTTTTGTGCCAGTAGAATTGGTTATTTTTTTTATTAGGCTTGCTATTTAATCTTAGTGAAGTCATTAAACGGGTTTTATACTTTATAGATTTAATAAATAAGAACCAAAACAACTACAAGCCATTTTACTTACTCAAATAACGGGCAGGGACCAGAAAATTATTTTAAATTCAGAATGACATTATTTTATTGCTACTTTTAATAATAATTATAGGTATGATGTTGTAAGATATAGGATTATAGAATTATTTTTGATACTCGTAATATTTTCAAGATTATAATAAATTGTTTACAATAAATAATTATGTAATCTAAAATTGTCTTTTTTTAATTCTCTCTGTGTACTTACTACTAAAGTGAAATGTTTGTGAACATTTTACTTTAGTTATTTTTTATTTCAATCAATTCATAAAAAAAACTAGCAGTGCCCCGCGGTTTTATGCGTGTAGTTCCTGTTCCCGTGGGAATATGAGAGTAAATGATAGCTTAGGTTACTCACTGATAATTTAGCTTTCCATTGGTGAAAAAATGCTGTAAAATCGGTTCGGTTATTTCGGAGCTTATTCGGTACAAATAAACAAAAAAAACTTAGTAAAAACTATTTTTTATTATTAAATAAATTCCCTAGTTGATTGAAAGGGGGTTGAAGCTTTTATGAAAATTCATTTTCATTGAAGATGGAGAGAATTCAATCAGACACAAGATTGTAGTTGATTATTTATTTAACGCGGATGACGCTAGATCTGGCCGGTTAGACAAACACCACATGTCTCAAGCAGCTAGAGAGTGACGCACCATAGAAGCACCTGATAACGAACAAAAATAAACCCACCGTCACAACTCACAGCACAAAAGGGAACGGAATCTTTCAGGAATTCTTCAAAAAATATCAAATCGGGCAGATCACGGATCGGGAGACAACATGCACAATTATCTAAAAATAAAGTAGGAATCACGGCCGTCTACCGCTTACGAATTATTACCATTTCGCGCGGGAATCGACCGGAGTGCCGCGAATATTTTGTTAAAAAGGTTTTTTTTTTTTAAATAATGAATCTCGAGCGCAGGTCTTGCGTGAGCCAGGCACCTCACGTCACCAAGCGCCTTGTAACAATTATAGTGCTGTTGACTGGCTTGCTCTGCATGTTTGGAGGTAAGGCATTTCAATTTACTAACACTAACAAAACTAACAAAATAATTTTGGACGTTAATCATCAAACAAACACACCACAAATCACAAATTCGTCGTGGAGTTGTGTTAGTGAATGTACGATAAATGATACGAATGTACCTACTATGAATGATAAAGTTATGTGATACGTGTAGGTTCATGGTGCTGATATTTACGACAACCGGTTGTTTTAATATTTTTGAGGTGAAAAGGGAAAATATAAGTTGATAAAATTAATAATAGCAAGCAACACAGTTGCAATCGTTTTTCAATATTCAATGTCATCTGAAATATGGAAGAATATCTACCTAGGTACCTAGGTAAAAAAACACGTTAAAGTTTACCTTTCTAATAAAATAGAATTGAGTGAGCACCAAAAAATTAGAATCGGCAATCAGCTTTTTATTTGTAAATAAATTAAAATGAACTCGTTAAAACCTCGATCGAAAATAGTTAGGTACAATTGTATAAAATAGCGTGCTTGCAACCTGCACATATTTTAACTCTTGACTTTCCGCTGTTTCTGTGCGCTGACCCTTTAATTTAAAGAAGCGTTCTTTAGGCCAATATCGCTACTGACAGCACGACACCGACACCGCAGCCTCGGATCAGCTTGACCCATAGCCCATACCTAGTATCGAAGAATTAGTTGAGACATTGTTACCTATGACAACTAGGCAAAGAGCAACTAGGTACCTAACGATATCTCTTAAAACGAATTCCGACAAATTGATGATGATATCGAGTTGCTGTAAGCTCGGGAGCTCACAGCAACTCGATATCATCATCCCCTACATTTTAGGGTCCATTGTACTCTGCAGGCATTTAAATACCTGTACCTACTTAACTCTGTTGGGTTTCCATTTCCTTTCGCCGCCGCTATGATTAATAAACTTAGATAACAACTAAAATGAAAACTAAAATAAAATATAGTTCTCATATCGAATCGAATTGTCCTAGAACGTGTTTTAATATGCCATTAATTTAATTTCAGGCTATCTACTAGGACGTGTGGCCCGTCCAGAACCAAGAAAAAACATTTCGCTGCTGACTTACAATCTAACAATCATTGCAGATAGTATCTACAAAAAGGCCAAACGGATACCACCGAAATTGATCCACCAGAATGACCCAGATAAAATCCAGTTAAAATTGATAGAACTATTCAACTGCACTCAGTTATGCGGTCAGCTGAACAAATATAATCTGGCTGAGTTTGTCAAGAATTCTATTAATTACCAAGTAATGAAGTTGATGAAGGCTGTGAACAACGCCTCCGTGTATTTAGACAGTCTTAGCTGACATTTATTTTTATACTTCGGTAGATATCTACTTAATTATCTCGTATTGTATAATAAAGAAGTTATAAACTTTTCTCGACTTGAGTCGTGGTTGAGTTGATTATGTATGTGTGTGTACATAAACATAATATGTGGAAACTGGCTGGAAGAAAAGTATTGCCAAATATAACTTTAATTTTCCACGCGTACCTGCCAGTCTAACACTGGTTTGCGCTCACCTGTTCGCAGAATGATTGATACCTACAATGGTACTTTTGAGCATATCGATATTTTTGCATGTTCTCCCAGTATGTTCAAAGGTTTTATAGGTACTCAAGGAGCTCTATTGATTGATGTATACATATAGATAAACATGATAGTTAGGTAGGTTTAGTTAAGCTTATGTTTTTAATATTATTATGTATTTATTACCCTAGAGTTTAATTTTTATACTATATTCCACAGTTAATCTGTGAACAGTGTTGTGGGCTGCAATATTGTTCAAATGTTTTGTATATCTCTTTTCTTTATACTGTATATTGTAGCTGTTTACTGTTCCTTTTGAATAAAATAAAATAAAATAAAATAACTTAGGTCAAGTATTCTGTCTTTCTTTTCCATTGCAATTATGGTTGTAAGAGTATTTCCCAATGTTATGTTATTAATGAGGGTATGCATGGGCGAACCCATGGGGGGGGCAGGGGAGGTCAGCTGCAACTTAGGGTTACGTAGTCATCAAGGAAGCCTTTTAGTGTCAGCATGTAAGTCAAGTCAGCAAGATACATATTTATGCAACATGCAGCCAGCATGTTACTTATATCACGGCTGCGACGCTGCGGGGCTTCGACAGTCCTACACATATTACTATACTCTGATCCTACGCGAGCTTATCGTCGCAGATAGTTTTCACGCACGCTACCCGGAACCCGTTTTTGGATACGTGAGAATATTCATGGTAGTAGCATATAGGTACATATAACGAAATTATAAGGAAAACTATCACAGCTAAGTAGGTTTTACAAGTTAACGAGTACATTTTATAGGTTGGTTAAGTATTTTAACCAACCTATAAAATGTAGTTGGAGAAGTAAAATTTCAACTAAAAATCCATTGAAAATTAGTAAGAGAATGTTTAGTTGCTAGAATTGTGGCGTCACGTATTGTGCATATGTGAACGCACCTTAGATTTAGTATGGCATATTTTAATATTTAAGTCGCAGGGCAATACAGGAGACGATACGGGGCACTACCCATCCCTCCATCGAGACACGGAGTACGAAAATCCATTATAAGTAATCTAGGTAGTAATAGTTTATTATACACAATCCATATTGTTCCTAATAGGTACTGTGTGTATTGACATACATTATTTACTACAAGTTAGACTTTCACTCCGTCTCCGAATCATCAAACTCATCGTAAGACGCATAAAATTTTCAATGATACCTAATATGTTCCTTTTTACTAAAACGATAATGGCTTTTAACAATTATATGAAGTATTAGTAGCTATAAATCTACCAAAGGTCCGGGATAACGTAGTCTGTATATGTAAATAGTTATGATAATGTGGAAAAAGCTCACAAACATACATACATACGTATACATACATACATATACATACATATATATGAACCCTGAAAACATAACACTTTTTTGGACAGTCGCAATATGGCAAAAAGACAGCCTTCCCTAACGTTAAAAAAAAAAAATTGGCTTTGATCCGCATCGATCTTCATGTTTTGTATTGGCTTAAATATAGTGACACTAATTTTCAACCAATGACAAACGAAATTACATATTTGTTCAAGGTTTCCAACCAATCACATTTTTACTTCTTACATTCAATGTCATCGTAAGGTTAGCGTCATGTGTCGTTTGGTTGCAAATTCCGGTCCGCCTCCGCCATTTTGAGCGAAAAGCAGTGTCGGTCGTTGTATAGCGCTAAAACAGCGGCAGTGTTTTTTGAAAGATATAGGTTCATTGAGTAAATAAATAGATAATGGTGCCAGTGAGTGAAAGTTTATGTGCTCGTTCTACAGATTTTACTATCTTTTGAGCTCGTCTTGATGAAATTTCGTCTCATTTCAGCAAACGAAGGTGTTCGTCGGCAGCCTGCCGCAGGGGTCGAAGCCGGAGGAGCTTCGGAAATTGTTTGAACGCTTCGGCGTCGTGACCGAATGCGATATAATGAACCGGTGTGGATTTGTGCACATGCAGACAGAAGATCAGGCTTCGGCCGCTATTCGTGCGCTCAATAATTCGTCGTTCAATGGCGGCGTCATCACAGTAGAGCGTGGGCGCATTAAGGAGCGCGGGCAGCGTTCAGGCCCAGGAGGTGGAGGCCGTGGCGGTGGCATGAGAGGCGGCATGCGTGGTGGAATGGATCGGCGCGGCGGCGGCCCCATGCGAGGCGGCCCACCACCCCGGGACTCTCCGTACTCGCGCGATCGTCCTTCGCACCCACGCGGCCCGATGCCTGGCGGTCCACCACCGATGGCTCCGCGGTCACTTCCCTACGAACGTGCTGAGCGCCCGCCGCCGCAGGTGTACGACGATCGATACAACGGTTACGGCGGGGAGGACAGGCGCGGGTTCGCGCTAATGGACCGCGGCGCACGCGATCCTTATGCCAGCGCAGCGCCCATGTATCCGGAGGAGCGGCGCTACGACGAGCTGCCGCCCATGTACGCGGACGAGCGGCGCGCGCCGATGTACCCGGACGAGCGCGACATGATGGACAGGCGTGCCCCCATGCGCGCGGCGCCGCAGCCGATGCCGTACGAGCGCTCGCTGCCGCCGCGCCCGCAGCAGATGTCCAATGGCGACTTGTACAACAGGCGGTCCCCCATGTGAGTACCGAAATTTCCATTAACTTATACTATAAGTACTTACTATTTTGTCAATATTGAAACAATTTTCATACTCAAACCAATATCATGGAAGTTGTCCAGAAAGCCGCTAAGCTAAAGTTGGACTGAGCTGGATGTCTGCGGCATTTTAAAAGATGACAGACCAAGGTATAAATGGCAGGGTGTGCTCCACTTCTACCAAAAAGAGTGGCTCGACATAGCAAAACACGAGAGTTTTGTGAAAAAAAACAAGAGGGTGGCCTATGCACAACACTGGGATCAAGTAGGCAGACAGATAGTTGTTACTAGTAGATCAAATTTCATAGTTGTGCCTTGCAAGTTGTAATTTTATTTTCAAACAAAAGTTTTTCATCTAATCGCAGTCCAACATCAAGCCGAGGTGGTCTTAAGTCTGAAAAGTGATGTTTCAAATGTAACTGACCTCAATTCAATGTTTTTGTTTATTTGTGTTAAATGGTGGTCTCCAAAGGAAACACTTATTCTCTTTTTCTTTACATTATGTGTTTTTTTTAAAGCAATAAGTATGTTTTTCAATCATATTTAATGAGACAATTTATGTAATGTCTTTCCTTAATGATATTCCTTTTTTTTGGATAAAACTACAGTATAACTTTGGTGTCTATATTTATTTACTTGCTCTCATTTATATTAATTACTTGGTTAGTTCGGTGTTGGTTGACTTTACGTACTACAAAATGACACATTTAACATTTCAGGCATGGTGCGGCCCCTGGTGGATATGACCGAGACCCTTATGCGCAACAGTACCCTCCCATGGGACGGTAAGATCTTGCACTTATTTTCTTTGTAACAGCTAGCATGGAGTAAACAGTTATCGTTTTAGTTACATGTTTTCCTATTTGTTCAAAATGAATACTGAAATAACATTTAGTATTAGTAATGGGGTGGTTTCCGCAACTCCACGACTAAGCGCGTATTTTGCGTACAGGTGGGACAAATGTGTCATTTGATCCACCCCAAGCTTCCAAAGGAAGGCCAGCAATGTCTTCATGTTACTAACAATCTCACAGAGGGTACCTGGGTTTCTAAAGTACTTAGCCCTGTAATCGGCGACTATGGGGCAGCTTAGAAGCAGATGTGCTGCTGTCTCATCCTCCTCCATACAGGCTCTGCAAAGCGGGCAGTGACTCCTGTGACAGAGGTGTTTATTAAAAGACCCATGGCCTGTCGTGACGGCTGTGACTATACGACTGTTGTTTGGACAGTCTTAGGGCTTGTTTTGTGAAACGGCCATCAATAGAGAGAAGTGCGTCTTTGGCCTGTCGACACTCACCATGGTTAGCCCATAGATTGTGATGTTTGTCTCTGGTGCGTTTCCTTACCAAAGTGCGTAGGTAAGTAACAGAAAGGGAGCGGCACGATGGGTTCGGGACCCATCGCTGCCATACTCGAACCCCTTCTGGCGAGTTCTGAAATAACATAAAACGTATACAAAATGGGACTGCTCCAAGAAAATTAATTAGGAATTGACCATATTTTATCTCGTGAACGATTTTTGGTTGATTTCGAATTGACTTATGCATCGACATTACGTCGCACTTTACGGTTCATATTTACGGCAAACCCAATCAAATGAGCCTTTAACGTTGATCTACAAGGGATGTAATGAAAATTGTATTGTCTTCACCGCGGAATTAATCTTAATAGTAGATAGATGACAAACAGCACAAAGACACATATTAATAATTATGAACAAACAGGTAAACATGCTAAAAAATAAGATTGTTCAACCTAACTAGCAATGCATTTTCCTCTACATTAATATCATTCAATGAGACTGACCTCGTATAAAATACTTGCTAATCACCTGTCTACTTCCTGTTAACTGTTACATTCCATGCATCGCCATCATAATGGATAATACTCAAAAATATCTCGTCTAAAACAAGATCAACATAAGTAATATAAATTCTGCTAAAGTAACGTGGACCTGAACATGGTCACGATGTCAATGTTGAATGACGCTCGCGCCCAGATAACTGTGCAACGCCTCTTAGGTTGTAGTGAATTAAACGTTCTAGCGATACGTATAAGACGGTTTCATGAATGGATGATAACGTAACGATAGCGTGCGGTGTAGTCGAGGTGCGGTTTCACTATGAACTAAGGCGGTGGTCACTGTTTCCCTGAGGGCCGGTGTGAGATGTGTTGTTTGCGTAGCGGCGGCGGCGCGGCGCGCGGTAGGGAGCTGGGCGCCCTGGGCGGCCCGCGCCGGTACTAGCGCCGGGCCTAGGCTTAGCTCATAGCACCCCGTGACACGAACAAATACTACTAGAGCGGCGGCGAACTAGTCGCCTAGTGCGCGCCCACGGCCACACGCGTAGCTTGTAAGTCCAGTACGAGTGAAAAATTATGTGAATCATCTTTATATTGTAAAAAATTGAGAGATTATATTGACGGAACCTTTTCATTTCACCAGCTGATTGATGACATGCCCATGTTACACATGATCGAATTAGTTTTATATAAATTATTTGATTAAGTCTAAATGTTAAGGTACATTTTGTTTAAGTTGTATATTTACATTTTAGATTAAATTCCTTCGAAACATTTTTTTTTTACTTTAATTACTGTCCTGCGGCACTAAACTCTTCATGCATGTTACCCTTCAGATCTTTGGCTTAGAATACTGCTTCTCCTTGGTTGCGGTACTTCTGTTTAAAATTGTGTGGTTTTATTGCAGGATCCCTTTATGTGTCGCGGTCGGCTCGTGCTGACCGATATCCGACATTGCTTGTTGCAAATGTATGAATGTTTGCTAGCAGTGATCCGTAGAGGGGTGCGTTCATTGATATCTAGCAATCTAATTTTAATCTCTTGTCTCTTAAAGATATAAAACATCTCTCTCAAAACTTACAACTCGATACGATTCGTTTTAGGCTACTTAAAATCCCGCCTCTAAACCTACATTCAAAATAATAATTGCGTCCACGTAACCCGATGCGAACGCACCCCAGGTTGCCTGCTTCGCTGGCTCCCAATACGAGATGACAGCCAACCGACAAGTCCGGAGCGAATACGCTTAGGGCGACATACCGGCTCTGCTAACATTACATAATGCTGTCGAACGGCGACAAAGTGCGTGCGAGTCCTTTCAGATAGTTAGATGCGGCATGACGATGACGAGCGTACGGCGGCGATGCGTAGTCGATGCTAAAGCGACGGCGTTACGCTGTATACGTTAGGCGACAACGGCAGAAGAAGCAGGAATGCGAAAAATTACCAATCGTAAGTACGGCTGAGACAAACAAACGTTGATGCGTGCGTTAGAGCCTAGAGCTCACGAGTCGATACCGAAACTATGTGCGTACAGTGCGTTATATCTTTAATAAAACAACGATGCACATCAGATCAGAAACTCGAGTTTTGTAACGGAACAATCATTGCGCATAAAACTACAGTACGCAAGAATACAGCCGGCGTCGACATCTATAAAAACTTATGACTGCCAGGCGTTACAAGTTTTAACGTTTCAATTTATAATCTTCAGTCAATTACGTACACGTTCAAGTGCAAACTGTCAAGGCTACCATACATGGTTAATTCGTCAGGTCCGTCTGGTCTCGTGTGGCAATATCGATCGTTTACGACGGCCGGAAAAAGAGATAAATCGTTGAAAGTTTGAACCAAACAGACCGACTATTTGCGCGTGTAGTCGAACCGATCAGAGTTAATGTTCTGTTTTATCTTTTATGTATGGTAACCTTAACGCCTTTTCTACAGTTTAGATCTTATTATATGGTGCTCATACTTTGTTTATGTTCCGCAGGGATTGGGCGCCCGGATGAGACTGGTCAAGACTTGAAACATGTGATCAAACTGGAAGAATGTGAAAAATCTTGTCGTTCCTTTGTTGGACCAAGGATCGCGTGCATTCAGGGACGATGCGAGTAAATAAATGCTTCATACTGCTAAAATCGTTGTTTTATTTAAATACTATGAAAGTCCTACAGCTGAAACGAATACTCACGCGATCATGAATACTAAATTAGACTGATAGACAATTTTATAGGGAACGTGCACGACGTAGACTATTCCATCTAGTGTTGCAAATCTGAAACTTTTACGATGTAAATATTTGACCCGTGCCGTCACCTATAGGGAACGTGCACGGCGTAGACTATGCCGTCTAGTGTTGCAAATCTGAAACTTTACGATGTAAATATTTGACCTGTGCTGCCGCCTATACTTGCTGCACCCTCCGTTTAGGGGAACGTGCTCGAAGTAGACTGCCATCTAACGTTGAAAATTTGAAACTTATAAGTAAAATATACCTACTTGACATTGACGCGTCAGTACTGCCACCTATAGTTTCTGCACGTTCCCTGTACATTCACACTTGAGCATGTACTAACATTATAATTTTATGCTAAAGTGAACTTCTGTGAGTAACAGTCCCACTACCAACGACTCTACGACAATGACAAAGGCCACATACTTCCACACGATTCTCTGTGACCTGGCCAGCCTCGTTCGAGCACGACGTTCACTGTCGAACGCCAACAGATGTCTCTGGCGTCTCGATTATTCAATACATATTTTCGAAAAAATCAAGCTACCTACATACATTGAAAGAACAACCAAAACCACTAGCGCCATCTATTGGCAGCCCACATAAGCATAGGGAACGTGCAGAAACTATAGGTGGCAGCACAGACGCGTCAATGTTAGTATATTTTACTTATAAGTTTCAAATTTGCAACACTAGATGGCATAGTCTGCGTCGTGAACGTTCCCTGTCGCCGCAGACAGGCGTAACATGGCGAAGCGCCATACTACCCGCGCGCTGAGCGGAAGCACCTGTCGCCGAGGGTACCGTGACGGGTTCCGCTAGAACACAGGAAAAAAGGGAACTCCCACGCACTTTAAAATAAAACGAACAATATTGCTTCCAATTTTTATTTAGCATATTCAAAATATATTTTCACGTAATATAATTATATGAGATTAAAACTTTGCCGATGTATCTCACTATTCCACATTTTGTACTCAAGCTAAGCTTCACTCGTCGAGTCGTCAGTGACAACAATAATGATTCACTGCGACTCACATCTTTGGGATATGGCACTAGTTCTAAAAGGCATTTATAAAATTAAAAAAAACTTCGATATTTTTGTTAAAAACATAAGAATGGAATACTCAATGAATAAGGAAATATCTAAAACAGCTCGGCTGCCAATAGTAATTTAACAAATATAGAATAATAATACGAAATATATAAGAGATCGGTATTCAGTGGCTTCACAAACGGTACTTACAGGTACAATGGTATCAATAGATACAATTGTAACTGAGTGTACTAGTTTTTGCTAAGTAATGCTGCCATAAATGCTAATTTCATTCTAGCTGCAAAGTCCCCACAATAGATATAGGTAATCCTTGTAGATTTTAAGCTAAACAGTAATTTAATTTTGAAATATCACAAACAAACTCAACTAATGTAAACACTGCTCGCTTAAAACTAGTAATACTTGTTAAAAATATCATACAAATAAAAATTTCATGAGATTCTTAAATAAAATGCGATCACGCGCAGTGGACGGTAAATCGTTGAAAGTATAAAAAATATTATTGCTTATAATTTCGTTATTCTTTTGTTTGTCAAGAGTAGTGAAGTTTTAAAATAGCTACAACGTAAGAATTTCAAATAAATATAATTTTAAAAGTCTAATTCATTTAAATAATAAAAATAAATAGTTCGAGATTTTGACTTTGGCGTCAGCGCAGTGTGTGACCAAGTGGACTAGCATAGGTTGTCAAATCACAACGAGTTACAATACTTTATAAATAGCAAAATACGCGGCATAAATACACTCGCGGAATTATATAAAAACAGATAGGTAATGATAAAATTTAATTACATTTCTAATGACATGTTCAAATTGATGTATTTTCCATCTTTCTCAAACATTTATTGCCCGTTCCAGCAATTCATTCAAGACTTCTTTGATACAGAAGTAGCACATATTAATTTAGAATTGCCATTATTTAAAAACTTTCCCGCGTATCCTATTTACACTTTTACATTAAATGTAAACTGTAGACTGTAGAACTACTGATGCATGAGACCAGCCATTCAAGCCCATATTACCCAATGAAAGAAAAAAAAAATGGTAACCTTTCCGCCAAACAACGAATACATGAAAATGGTAACTCCTGGCCCTATGTTTCTTTGTATCAACTCCTGTGCCTAATCTTACAGTTCTAAAGGTAAAAACCTTACAAACTGAACCACATCAAACCATACTACTGCTAATAAAGAAAGTTAAATCGCTACTTCAATACATAACAATTTGAAATCACAATATCTAGAGCTGTTTGTAAGTACATATCGCTACTTCAGTCTATAGCATTCTTGATAGGCGACCAGCGGGCGTACCATGAGGTATTAAAACGTGAGTCTTCCGAGCGAGAAAGAGGGACAGAGTTATACACCCTATATAGCTCCATCCCTTTTTCTCGCTCGGAAGACTCACGTTTTAAGACGTCATGGTACGCCCGCAGAACGATGGGACTAGCAGTGGGACTTATCAGCGGCCACACAAATCGCTAGACAAGAACTTCTCAGAACGCCAGATTGTTTCTAACATAAATGAGATGGTTTTTATTGAAGTGAAAACTTCTTTATCATTGTCGTGATTTGAAAGTTTATGAAACGAAAAAGCGACAGTAAGAAGAGACAGATACATAAATTCATATGTCTGTCGCGTTTTACTGTCGCTTCGTCTCATTATCTTGAAGCCAAGATTTTTGAAGGTTTCACTTCTACCACGTGTGAATTGCACACATGTATTTTTTAAGAGTCCTCGCAGTTCAAACTATGAAGTTGTTGTCTTCTTAACCGGAATTTCCTGTGGCGACCATAATAATAATGAAACCCTCCAACCATGACTGCAAAAATCTTCAAACTAAGCGTCAACACGCAAAGGGCATTATGTATATATACAGGGTTATTTGTGAAACACCAACAACCTCTTTAAGAGGTCATTGTACTCATCATTATGAACAACTTTTACCATGGGGCGAAACCTGAAATCGCGAAAAAAGTCAACTGTTCCTTACATTTGTGTTCGTATAACTCATCAGAATGTAGGTAACAGTTAACTTTTTTTTCGTGGGTTTAGGTTTGTTCCCATAGTAAAAGTTTTTCATAATGATGAGTACAATGACTTCTTAAGAGGTTGTTGGTGTTTTTCAAATAACCCTATATAATATATATACACCCTGTGGAGTACGTACCTCGAATTAGGGCGTCGCTGGGGGGACAGCTAGGGACAGTCTGGATGAAACTTTATGAAAGTGATATGGTTGTGCTTTCCTTAAATAAATTAGCAAATCTCTATGAGCACTACTTTACGACACTCAATACTGAGAGGAGTTCCGATTCTTTGAAAGAGGCCCGATCAAACTTGAGCAATTAAAACTGCTTAACTTGAAAAGGCATTGAGTTAGCAGTAAAGGACATTAGTAATTCTTTTATTTAAAAAAGAAAAAAACCTCCACATTTTTAAGCCTAATTAATGATATATTAATGATGCCGAATAATTGAGAGCTCGAGGCTAAATTATAATAGCAGAGCGGTTCTATCTTCGAGATAAAACCCCGCTTGCCAAGGTTGGCCTGTAGATGGGTGACTCCATTACATACCGAGACTTTACCGTGTCTCGGAAAGTTTCGGCTGACATTGTCCATAACGACAGAATATAAAGGGAGAAAAGAGGCAGGTTATAGGCAGAACCCAAAAAGGTTGAAACCAGCGGGCGTACTATGAGGTGTTGAAACGTGAGTCTTTCGAGCGAGAAAGAGGGATAGAGTTATACACCCTATATAGCTCCATCCCTTTTTCTCGCTCGGAAGACTCACGTTTTAAGACGTCATGGTACGCCCGCAGGGCCGTCTTAACCAATGCTGGGGCCCCTGGGCATACCTTAGTCCGGAGTCCTTTTGGAAAACTAGAACCGACCAAAAAGTGTCGGAGCTCAGGTAGCAGATTTCCTTAGATATGACCACGTAACCTTACTATACTACCCAGTGGAGTGCGTATAATATAAAAATCTTAACAATCAACAAAGAATGTTGTTTTTCTAAAGTAATAATTTTTACTCCTAAGGAATATGCTGTCGAAGCAAAGAATTGTGAAAACTATGGATCCAAGTGCGAACGAAGCGAAAATTTTCAAGATTGAAATCTTGAAAATTTTCGCTTCGTTCGCACTTGCGACCGAGTTCGAAAATGTTTTTATCCTGCCTGGGATAGCTTTGAGAGTCGTTCATCAAGTTCATCAGAAGCTAGTGCACTGTTCGAATTGGTCGTTTCTAATGATAATGATAAATGATTTTTATTTTGTAAGTAGGTTGTAAAAAACACTTTTACACGTCAATCTTTTTTTGGCCGTTATAAAACTAGATGAGACCGGTGTTTCCTATCTGACTACCCTGAGAAGAAACACCGAAACAAACTCAGAGGTCGAGGTCTCTTTTGAAGTGCATTTCCTAAGGAGAACCTACATATAATTTGGGGGCCCCCACTGAAGCGGGGCCCTGGACACGTGTTGTGCCCTTATGGTAAAGACGGAACTGATTGAAGCCAGTCTTGCCAAGGGGTACCGCGCTATCAGCTACTGAGTTATCTCAGGCAACTGCATCTGATTGTTCTGTTAGCAGACCCGAACATAGTCGGCTCAAGGCAGCTGATATCCACTGCTAGTGCTCTCGTAAGCCGCCACTAATCTACCAACTGATTCGTTAAACATAGCACCGTCAGATCATTATATCTAGTGCCAGGTAAATAGAACATGTCTTAAATACGTTACCATGTTTGTTTATATCTATTATTGCTAACATTAAAAGGCAAATCGTGCATTGATTGTACTATAAAGGAAGGCAGTCGTGACGCGCGCATGATTTCATCGCACTACTGTTTAACAATTTTTACAATAGGTACGATTCCTGGATGAAAATAATATGATTCTATTTAGTCTGTCAGTTAGATTAGTGAAAAATATTGGGCAACTTCATTGCTTTATGAAATCTATTTTTTTTTTTAATTGACAAAGTTAAAACGCATCTTAGTTCAGTAGTTTGTTATGTAATTTTTTATCTAGACTTGAACTTCAAGAGATTTACAACGCGATAATTGTTATAACGTGAGACGTCCAACATAACTTTGTGATCTAACTGACGGACTAAATGATTTTTTTAGGAATCTGCCCTGTTTACAGAAAAAAGATTTTATAAGTTTGGTTGTCCTCTATCTTTATGTAATTGATTATTTTGGTTGTAAAGCTTACTATAGACCAAACCTACATTAAAATCAAATGACATGATTGTACTGTTGCGCGCTACAATTAAACCCTGTTACATAGCGACATTCGTCCCACCAGCGCCATCTAGTGTTGAGAACTAGTTGAGTCAATAGTCAATAAATATTGATTGAATTAAGAATTTAACCGTATGCAACTGTTAGGTCCATAATAAGCTTTGACATTACATTTTGTATCTACATTATTATTTCATCTAGATTTGGTATCATTTGTACATTCATTGGGTCTTCAGGATAGCCTGTTATCAGTTGGATCATAAGTGGAAAGGGGGTGAGTCGAAGCAAAGGCAGGTTGAAACACGAAGGGAGAGGTAGCAAGGAATGACTAGCAGGAATTAAGTTTACGCCTCACTGACTAAAGATTTTGAAGACTTTTTTTTAAATACAATAGTTGACTGAGAGTAGGTTTATTGTCAGTTTATGTGGTTGTAAGTAAATACTAAGACAACGGCACAACGCGTTTTTTTTTAAACAACATCCAATTTTTGTCAAAGTATTAAACAAACTTTAAATATGTCACCTGTTCAGTACAGTTTTACTTGTATATCTCGACAAAATGTAGAGAAAGACGGATTTTCGCCTTTCGTTGCGAAAAGTTTAATTCGTGGAAAAAACTGGGTGATAAAAAAAAATCTTTCAGTACAACGAGCAAAATCACACCACATAACAGCGAGTTGTTTGTTCAAGAACGCTGTACGTATGCGCATGAGTGTGGGTGCTTGCTTTGTCTTGTTATTTAGAACCAATCCTCTGTTTTTTACACTGTGTATTGAGTATTTGAAAACCTTAATAACTCCTATCACGAAGCTCAACTTTAACAAAATCCTTCTTCAAAATCTCTAGCCAGAATAAAAGGACATCGGGGTATACTAACGCCGTTATGAGCGCGCATACTTCAGAGCTTGCGTGAGAGGCTTCTCCTCTTTCATGGAGTCTTTCAGCACCATGTCGGAGCTGGTGAGCTGTGCCACGGGCTGGTCGCTCTCCGTGTCCGTCTCCGAACGGCTTTGAGACTCCGAACCCCTAGAATTAGATGAGGAATGATAAGTTAGAAGTAGATATAAGATATGTCTCTTTATCTTGGTAGCCATAACCTGGGATCCTTTATTCAAGAGTGAATGCGTGTCCCATCTTCGACCGTATCATCGCTTACAGTCAGATGAGATAGTGTTCTATCAAAAGTATAAGAAACTAGCTGCTGCCCGCGACTTCGTCCCCGTGGAATCCCCGATTTTAAAACATTATTTATCGCTGCTCCGCTCCTATTGGTCTTAGCGTGATGATGTATAGCCTATAGCCTTCCTCGATAAATGGGCTATCTAACACTGAAAGATTTTTTCAAATCGGACCAGTAGTTCCTGAGATAAGCGCGTTCAAACAAACAAACAAACAAACTCTTCAGCTTTATAATATTAGTATAGATAATAGATATCCATTACTGATTAATTAGCCCAGGTGAAATTGGTTGGTGATGATAAAAATGTCCAATAAGTAAGTTTATAAGTTCATTTAGGTTTAAAAAAAAAGTCTACTTCAGCTTTTGTCTAGTAAAAAAGTTGAAGTAAACTTTTTGGTACATTTATACAGTGTTTTAATAGTGCTACTAATTGTGTAATAAGCAAAGATCGGAATAGGTAGAGCTAATATACCTAAATTTTAAAGAACAGAGAAAAAAAGTGGAGACTTCTTTACGACTAAAGTTTTTTCCGAATATTTGCTCTGGCTTTTGAGACATCACGTAAGTACATTTAATATTAATGTTATTAATACAAGTAACCTAATTGAATTCATCTTCCTTTTTTCTGTATATGTTTAGTTAGAATAATTCTACAAAATTAAAGTATAAACATATTTTTTGTACACTTACGGCCGAAACCAATAACCGACCTATCACATACTGGAGATAGAAAAACAAATGATACAACAGAAAACCTACATAATTTTTCTGTTGTTTCATTTGTTTTTCTATCTCCAGTATGTGATAGATCGGTTATTGGTTTCGGCCGTTAGTAGATTACATTAGCTTCCGAGCACATCACATCGTTCATACGAAGATAAGGAGCTTACCTTTATTTTTTACAATAAAAATCGAGCACATTCTGTGTTTTTAAACAGAACCAGGAAACGGATTCGATAGTTGTAATTATACTTTAATAATTATAGTTTTACTTAAAGATTGTTCGGAAACATTAGTCCCGAAAAAATATTTTGTCGTAAGGCGTCTCCACTTTGCCTCTGTTCTTTTTCGAATTTAAGATATTATAGCTCACCTTTTTCCGATCACTGGTAATAAGTATACTATATGATATTATGTGTGCAGCAATGTTTTTACAAACATTTTATCGTGGGATAGAAAACCAAGCCCAGAATAACTAATAATTAATTTGCATGCATTCAAATCGTTAGTAGCTACCTCATATCTTTCGCAGTTAGTTATGGTAGACGCAAAATAAAATTGCAATATATTTCATTGACACAACTAAATTTATACGTATATTTTTTACATTAAGTCATCTTAAATCGACGTCTATCGTAATCATTTAAATTTTGTAGTCATGAAATACGGGTCATAATTCTTTGGGTACCGTAAAACGGGGTGATAGATAGAAATGCAGGGGTGAATAAAAACGAAACTTTTATTGGGATTTTTAATTAAATACCAAATTAATATTTTGTTATAAAGCATCCATTAAAAAAAAATTGATTAAAACATTAAAAAAAGTGCTAGTAAAATATATAAATACATACGTATACGTTTTATTCACCCCCGTGTTTCTATCTATCCCGTTTTACCCGGTACCTAAAACTATACTCTATTCACAATAAGATTAGACATTGGAACAAAATTGTTTACAGTCCGGTCAACCGAATTTGACTTCTATTCCGTACGCATAAGGATGGCATTAAAAGCAAAAACGTGATTATAATACCAACTGTTTACTGCAGCTACCATGTGTACTAACGCAATAGAAGTCAAAATCGGTTGAACGGACTGTAAAAAAGATCTATTTCAATGTCTAATCTTATCGTGAATGGGGGATAGTAATTGGAATTCTCTATTGCAAATTTATCTGGCGTGGAGTTATTAAGAAGCCACACGCAGGGATTATACCCCGACTCACACAGTCTTGATACTTGTCTTACTCGTACATTTTGTAGTTATGATGTGATTTTCTTTCCCCGCATGACAGATTTGTCGAGACCCCGGCCTATAAGATCGCCTTTTCCCACCGGGTAACTGGGGGGCATTACTGTATTATAATTTTGTTACCAAAACCGCCGAAACTCGTTTTTCTGCCGCCGTTAGAGTTGATAAAGCTAGTAGTGTTGTAGGGTTCCGTAGTTACAATTAACTTGTAGTTGTGTAGTAGGCAGTTTAAATCAAATCAAATCACAATTAATTTTTTCAAAAACTAGGCTGAGGGCCAGCACTTTTTGAACGTCAAATTTTACATAAAGACAGTCCCCCAAAAATGGCCGCCCGTCACCACTTCTAGTGTTTTAGCTGGGAAGAAGTGTGTGTAATGTTCCACTGAAACTGAACTGATAAGCACATTCAGAACAAATATAAAAAAATAATAGTTAATAGTTTAATAAGTTAACTAGAATGTATCTTGGGTATGCTCATTACATTGTCGACTTTGTCACCTAGACTAGAGCCAAAAACCAAATCCATTTCTCAATAAAAAAAATGTGGCAAATATTCTCATTCACTTACGATATTTTAATTTTTGATGTAAGCAATAAACTGCCCAATTAAATTAAATTGCATGCCTTCCATTTTGGCTACGGAACCCTAAAACGGCTTTTGTTAGAGAAATAAAAACTAACATTAAAAGCACACATAAGCCAATCTTGACTTTCAAAGATTGTTAACGATTCTTTAGTGCACAGACCAAACTAAAACTATTATTTTAACTTTGACAATTTCAAGAAGAAATTTACAGAACAAATCCGCTGAAACAACACGGACAAGATTATATGTATTTTAATTTTAAAACTATGGTATTTCAAGAATTAAGTTTTTTTCAATTTTAAGCTTGTATGATTTTTGATGCATTTATATATCACAATTTTTTATTTATTTGCGTTTAAAAGGCAAGAAAACACTTGACATTTAGTGTAGTCGTGCAAAATTGAATCATGATTATGAAAGGCAGCACACAGACACAAGAACAGTTAGAAATATGATGAAAAAGAGAGATAAAAAAATGTAGAAGAAAATACAAAATTTGAAAAAAGAGATATAGCATTTCCAAGCGTATATAATTTAGAGTACCCCAATTTAGAAGCTGTGTTGATCCACGTCAGCCACTCAGATCTGGGGGTCAAAGAGAGCGAGTTTATTAACACCAAGCGTTTCTGTATTACCGAAAGACTGTGCTGAAGATATTGATACAGTAAACTGTTGCTGTGTTTTATCTGTGTATCCTGATATCTATAATTTGGGTCTGAGTCTTTTAGTCAAGGGTAAATAGGTTGTAGAATTTGTTCGAAAGAGTCACCGTGGCCCTGCAAAGGGTACTTACTAACGGCTGAATCCAATAACCGATCTATCACATACTGCAGATAGAAAAACAAATGAAACAACAGAAAACCTATATAATATTGTTACGAGCTTCGGGTTCGTTACAATTTAAAATCAGCCGATTAAATAAACAAAGATGACACTTTAATTTACACCACACTAATTACACTATAACTCACTAATCACAATACACAATCGCACTATTAATCACTTGAGTTCGCAGTCGAAGATCGCTCTCGAAGTTATCACTTGTATCGCAAATCCAATACTGACTCGGTCGGCTCATGTGCCGCCTTATATAGAGCGCCGAGTAGAACTCCGGAAAGTTCGCGTACATATCGGTCGCGACCGACTAAGGTCCGAGAATTCTAGCATAGAAAAATCTCGAAGGTCCTTGACTTCAATAGTTCTGCTACTCGATACTAGATGGCGCTAGTAGTACCGAATGCAACCATCTTCGTTGTTTAATTCTGGCGCGCAACACTGCCCCCTCCTAAGACATGCTCGTCCCGAGCATTATCAGTGCCATTATAACGCGCCAGTCGATCAACATGAACGATCTTAGGAGCGCTTCTTGTACCTTTCTGTATACGGTAGGTCACGTCATTGATCTTCGTCACAATCCGGTACGGTCCGTCCCATTTAGCTTGAAGCTTAGGAGATTTCCCTTTGCTGCGAACTGGATTGTGCAACCACACTAGTGAACCTTCCTCGAACCCTTTATTGTTCATTTTGCGGTCATAGCGGGTTTTCATCTTTTCAGACATTTGCTGGCCCGATTGTCTGACGTGCTCATGAATGTCGTTCATTTTGTTCCGCAAGTCATTCGCATAATCGGTTATACTGCGTGGGGCATCAGGTGGTATTCCGGTGATCAGGTCTGCAGGTAGCCGCAATTCTCTTCCAAAGTTTGCGAAAGCTGGTGTCACTGACGTGCTTTCATGAACAGCACTTCGGTATGACAGCAAAAACGGTTGTATGTGCTTGTCCCAATCTCGTTGCCGGTTTTCCACAACTTTGGCCAGATATCTCTCCAATGTCTGATTAAATCGTTCTACCATTCCATCCGATTGTGGGTGGTAAGAAGTTGTCCTCGTTTTATGAGTACCCATAACTCGGCAAGTTTCCTGGAATATTTGGGACTCAAAATTCCTTCCTTGATCGCTGTGAATCTCCAAGGGTACTCCAAAACGACAGAAGACTTCATGAACTAGTTTATCCGCAACTGTTGAAGCTTCTTGGTTTGGAATGGCGAAGACTTCGGGCCACTTAGTGAAATAATCCATAACCACCATGAAATACTTGTTACCACTTTCACTTTCCGGAAACGGTCCCGCAACGTCTAGCGCTATCCTTTCCCATGGTGCACCAACATTGTACAATTTCAATGCACCTCTGCTACGAGTCTGAGGTCCTTTTACAGCCGCACAACTTGTACACTTGCGACACCAGTCCTCAACATCGTCACGACAGTGGACCCAGTAAAACCGTTCCCGTATCTTCAGTAGAGTCCGTTTTACACCCATATGGCCTCCTGAACAACCATTATGGTACAGCTGTAGAACATCCGGTACTTTAGCTTTAGGGACAACCATTTGCAAACGACAGCTGTCTCCCCGAGCATTTTCCCATTTACGGCACAGGACTCCATCCTGAATCACTAAACTGTCCCATTGGGCCCAATAGCTTTTTGTGATTGAACTCATCGCTGAGACATCACTCCACGTAGGCTTCGGAGCACTGGCCTTCATCCACTTCAGGATCGGCTTGATGTCCAAATCATCCTGCTGTGCACGTTCCAAGTTTTCCTTCCACTCGTTACTAAGATCTGTCTTGATCATCCTCACAGGTACGACTTTTTTACCCTCTTGCCGAGTACAATGCTTGCAGTCTTCAGGGCAAGGTCTTCTTGATAATGCATCCGCGTTGCCATGAGATCTCCCGCTACGGCCTTCGACCACCAAGTCATACTTTCCCAATCGCTGTCCGCGATTGTCAGCCGCTCTACCTGCTAGAGGTCGGCTATCTGCCCTTTGAACAGTTCGCTTAGGGCAACTGGGCCTCAAGTGGCCCCTTTCTCCACAGCCGTAGCATCTAGGGCTGCGCCCTTTATAATGGTCACGAACTGCAGCTGCTGCAACCTCCCTGCCATAGTGGGAACGATGGTTCTGCCGCACAGCTTCCCCTTCTGAAGTTCGCCTAGGGCAACTGGACCGTAGATGGCCCCTTTCCCCACAACCATAGCATCGAGGGCTGTATCCTTTAAAACGGTCGCGAACTGTAGCCGCTGCAACCTCCCTGACGCAATGGGAACGATAATCCTGCCGCGCAGCTTCCACCTCCAGTGCATGTGCCAAGGCGTCTTTAAGCTTCTCGTGGTGCCCGAGCCTCACGGCAGCCCTAACTTCAAGGTCGCGGATGCCATCAACGAATGCCTGCACCAGGTTCCCTTGAATGAGTGCAGGTACAGACTGGTATGCTTTTCTAACAAGCTTCTCCACCTCAAGGGCCCACTGCTGCAGGTTTTCACCGCTGCGTTGCACGCGATCCTTTAGCTGCGCCCGAAACACGTGTTCCAGATGAGCGTCGCCATACCTAGCTTCCAGTGCCTCAACCAGCTGCTCGTAAGTCACCTCGTTATCGAGGGCTTCCAGGATAGTGAGGGCCTGGTCGCGGAGGCCTAGGGTGAGAGCAGTCATGGCCTGGTCCTTAC
Organism: Hecatera dysodea; assembly: GCA_905332915.2. Classification (NCBI taxonomy): domain Eukaryota; kingdom Metazoa; phylum Arthropoda; class Insecta; order Lepidoptera; family Noctuidae; genus Hecatera; species Hecatera dysodea. Next base: position 17,365,734 of record HG995305.1, read on the forward strand.
TCCACCCGTTCGCCTTCATAACAGCGTCAAATTGCTTTTTGTATGCCGACCAGGAAGATGTTCCATCGAACGGCGGCACTTTGAATCCACGTAGAGAAGGTGTAGTAGCTGAGGCTGCAATTCCATCTCCAACTTTAAGGTTGTCCAGCGTTTTCCTCACGTCAACAATCACGTTGTCAACCCGATGATTAATTTGGTCGATTCGTGTTTCAGCTTCCGTCAGGCGGTTCTCGTGCTGAACCACCTTTTCCTTTACAACCTTAATTTCTTTGCCGAAAGTGGCATGCAGATCCTTCATGAGGAGCATCTGTTCCTCCTGGCGACGCGCCTGTTCCTCCTTGTCATGCCGTAGCTGCTCTTCCAACCGACGGGCCTGCTCTTCTTGGCGGCGGGCCTGTTCCTGCAGCATCAGCATCAGAGCAGCAAAGTCTGGTGCTGATGATGATGCTGGAGCGGCGGTGGACGGGCCGGCCTCTAAGGTAGCCAGCTGTCTCTCCGGCGTCTGCGGCGTTGCACCTCCAAAACGCCTCTGGTCCGTCTCTTGCTGACGTTGACTACGGGTACGGATACCCTCCGTGTCGTCCTTTGGTAGAATCGGCATCTTTTAAATCCACTCTTCTGACACCAATTGTTACGAGCTTCGGGTTCGTTACAATTTAAAATCAGCCGATTAAATAAACAAAGATGACACTTTAATTTACACCACACTAATTACACTATAACTCACTAATCACAATACACAATCGCACTATTAATCACTTGAGTTCGCAGTCGAAGATCGCTCTCGAAGTTATCACTTGTATCGCAAATCCAATACTGACTCGGTCGGCTCATGTGCCGCCTTATATAGAGCGCCGAGTAGAACTCCGGAAAGTTCGCGTACATATCGGTCGCGACCGACTAAGGTCCGAGAATTCTAGCATAGAAAAATCTCGAAGGTCCTTGACTTCAATAGTTCTGCTACTCGATACTAGATGGCGCTAGTAGTACCGAATGCAACCATCTTCGTTGTTTAATTCTGGCGCGCAACAATATTTCTGTTGTGTCATTTGTTTTTCTATCACGTATATGATAGATAGGTTATTGGTTTCGGCCGTAAGAGGATCACGGATAGGTTTTAGTCAGTAAGAGTCTGACACTCCCTTCCGCTCCGCCCAGTGTGGAAGAAGTCTGTCGAAATGAAGTCTGTACAGCAGCAAAGTTTAGTAAAACGATTTCAAAATAAGGGTAGACAATGCACACCCTTTTTTACAACCCTCGAGGGCCACATATCGCGACAGGTAATACAGACAGAACGCAACTTTAACAAAAATGCGCCTGCTTACCGATATGTATGGAAACTGAACGCCACGCCATACGTTCCTCGTCGTGGAATGAATACAGAATTGAATACCAGTACCTGTACCTCCTGGTGTTGTTAGGCGACAGGCAGGCGAGGTGCTTCAGCAGCGTGTGGCGCGCTGGCTCCACGCACAGCTTGGACGGCGGCAGGTCCACGCAGAAGCTGTTGCGGGTGTCGCCCAGGAACGTGGTCTGGTAGTTCTCCATCTTCAGCTGGAGGAGCAGCACGTCTTCCAGATCGGCCTCGCTGGAAACCAAGTGTAACGTTGATCTCAAACAAAAAAATAACCATAATTTATAATTTACTAGCCCGGCTTCGCACGGGTGCAATGTTGATATTAAATCTCTGCTATATTATGCACTAGATTCTGCTCGCGACTTCGTCCGCGTGGAATAGTTACTTTACCCCCGAATTTGAAACTCTCAGCCCGATCGTTTTAAAATTGACAAAGTTTCATTCAAACTTTCATCCCCTATTTTATCCCCTTAGGGGTAGAATTAATCAAATTCCTTTCTTAGCGGTTGCGTACGTCATAACATCTACCTGCATGCCAAATTTCAGCTCGATCCGTTCAGTGGTTTGGGCTGTGCGTTGATAGATCACTATGTCAGTCAGTCAGTCCCTTTTGAGTTTTATATATTTAGATGTAGTATACATATAAACCTTCCTCTAGAATCACTATGTATTAAAAAAAACCGCATCAAAATCCGTTGCGTAGTTTTAAAGATCTAAGCATACATAGGGACAGACAGCGGGAAGCGACTTTGTTTTATACTATGTAGTGATTTATTTCATAAAAAGTGGTACAGTCTGTTACAAAGTAGAATGACAACTTAGGGATAGTTTACATCTGAGGTAAGTAGGTAACAATACAATTAACAATCTGTTGTCCTAGCTAGGTTACTTAGTAGCCTGTATTAAGGATAATCCGCTCTCATTTCCCGAAAGTAGGACAAAAGTATGCCATGATGTAGTAACCATGGGTGGGTGACTAGAATCATGTACACTGAATCCTAATTATAGTTATCGTTTATCGAGCTTTCGACTTCTATCTCGGACATATTCAGAAAGAGGAAAGTATCAATATGTTCAAGTGTATTTTGCTCGAAGACATAACTGTTACACATAAGGCCTTCTCCTCTATTATATATAGCACAGATTATTTAATAGTTTATTCTTAATGTTCCTCGTTTTCTTTTTTTATGTACCTCTGCTCATTTTTAATGTTCTTATTTACTTGTTTCTTTTTTTTCTGTTTTCATAATTTATGTTTTTGCTTTTGTGATGTGTCTTCTTGTATTGTACTGAATAAATGTTTTATCTATCTATCTATCTATCTATTGCCACAACACAACACGGCTTTATGTTTCCGGCATCCGACAGATCCTCCGAAATTATCAAGTCGTAGGTCCATCTGGTCCCATCTTTTTTTCTGGATGGGAAATCATCAAATGACTTCTCCGGCTCCCGCTCTGGGCGAATCAAAACGGAGTGTCAGTCTCTTACTGATTAAACCCACCCGAGTACCGCCCTTTGCGTTCCAGGGCCGCGGTAACTCTTTCGAACAAATTCCGAAACCCTAGATTTGGTCCCACCTACGATGCTCCTTACAAAGCGCAAGTCACTAAAAATATTGTGATATTTTAAATATTGTAATATTTTTTTTTTTTAAATATGTATTGTCATATTGTGAAGACTCACCTCGCCGAGTACAGGAACTGCGCGAAGTGTATATTAGAGACGCAGCCCTCCTTGTCCTCGCTGTCGGTGTACAGGTCGGTCTCGCGGTAGTACATGTACAGGAAATCGTTCAGCTGCTTGGCGATCACGGCGCAGCGGTCCTTGTCGCACATCTTCGCCGGCGGACCCTAAGAGCTCCAGAATTAATCGGTACAATAGGGAAAGCTGGCAGCGGCTGGGCTAAGGAAGGGCTTAAAGATGATGGTGTTCCAACTGAGGCGCTATCTCCACAGGCGAGGTAAACGCACTCGTGACGTACATATGCCTTTTAACGTTCCCACTGCTGGGACACAGGCCTCCTCTCTAGGAGAGGGAATGGGCCGTAATCCAGCACGCGGGCCCAGTGCGGGTTGGTGAATGTCACATGTCTTCGAATTTTTGGTTCTAGTACATGGCGGTTTCCTCACGATGTTTTCCTTCACCGTTTTGAGAGCAGTGGTGATGGAATTAAATACACAAATTAATGCGCCTGTCTGGGTTTGAACCCGCGACCTCCAATTTAAATCGGGAGCCGTTAACACTCGACCACTTGCTCTCTCGCTTTCTGTACACGCAGTTATAAGCTGGTCTATTCTGAAAATATCTAACCGTAAATACTTTTGTAAGTGGTGGGAGTATGGAGTCAGCTGTCGTTCCACTTTGATTGGACGGATTGACAGATCAATTCGTGATCAATTCAACTATATTGTCACGATGAGAATTTTACAGAATAACACTGCCGTTTTTATTTAGTAGTTTGTTGGAACAGCGAGACCATCTCGGCGATTATCTCGTCTTTGGAGATAACGCTTGTTAGACAAAAAAATCAAAGGCCGAAACAACGTTTTTTAATAAGTTTTGTGAATTTTGGAGATCGAAAAACGTGATGGATTGAATGTTAATGAAATTGAAGCAATAATATCACAATTCTAATTTCACGTATTCTGAGAAAAGAAAAAGTTTATGAAGCTAAAATTTAAGTGCTTCATTCTTAATTTCACTAGCACTGTAAACTTATATTCAAATGGATATAAATGAGATATTTCAGGCTAGCTATAAAATAAAATAAATATAACTAAGCAATGCTACTGTGAAGCGTGCTGGACACGGTTCCCGCTGTGTTGTGACGGAGAGTACCTACTGTTTAAATTCTTATTTACGTCCAGTAAAAAAAAAATAGTACATAGCCTTTTATCTAAAAGTATTTAGTGTGCGCAACTAGGAATATAAGACCCTCCAACTATAAATTGTCACTTCACACGGGGAACCAGCGGGTGTACCATGACGTCTTAAAACGTGAGTCTTCCGAGCGAGAAAAAGGGATGGAGCTATACAGGGTGTATAACTCTATCCCTCTTTCTCGCTCGGAAGACTCACGTTTTAATACCTCATGGTACGCACGCAGGTCTTATAAGTTACAATAAGCTTTCAAACATACATTCGTATCATCAAGCCAGGCCACTTGCCGGGTAGGCAGACAGACAGCGGAGAAAAAGACACATTAGTACACGCGCACATTTACAATAGACACAATACATAAATACAATATTTATTATTATTACTTTAAGCACACTTTAACAACATCAAACACCAACTAACAACCAATTAAAATTACATTATAAAATTTGAACAACATTAACTAACAACCAATTAAAAAGTAAGTATATTATAAAATTTGATATTTTAATACTCAACAAAAATATAAAAATACTGAGTAATACCTGTTCAGATCTACGTGGTATTATTTGCTTAGAAGGACACTAAATTTTGCTCGGTTTCGTGCGGGGTTCCACCGGTTATTTTATATGGAGTTTCGTGGTTAGAGCGAATCGTATGAACTATGGCGAAAGGCCATAGCAGTGGTATATTTTTGCTTTCTTTGCTTAATAGCTTCCAACGTGGAGACGTAGCGGCGTAGCGTAGTGGCGGATTCATCCACGCCCCAGAAATCAAGTGACTAAATGGAAGGGCCAATATAGTTTAGCAAGTAAGTTTCGCTTAGGTTTGAATCGCCGGAAGTGCTGTTCGCTTAAGCTAAGCTTTCGCTACTGTTTTGAGTATCGAATACCGCGTAGGTCTGAACAGACCTTAAAATGAAATTAGCTAGAGAAACTTCACAGACGTAAGGGGTATCGATTGTTATCGGAGTGTGAGCCACCCATCGCTCGACATCGCTTCTTCTGTTGCGGCGGCTGGGGTGTGAGGTTTCCCTCTCCCGCACGCATTCCTCCTCCTCCTCCGCTAGCATTACTGCTTCGCAGAAGGAGGTGACCGCCTCCCATGCCTCCTCGCTCCGGACCATGGCTTGAACCAGGGCCGGACGCGAGAGGTCGCCGCCGCCGATCGCCTTCACGAGGACACGGTGGTGCTCCGCCCAAGCACGGCAGACCTCCACCGTGTCCTCCGGGCGATCCACACAGTGCTGACACCCGGAGTGTCCTCCCGCTGGATCCGACACAGGTACCTCCCGACACAGCCGTGTCCGGTGACACCTGCGTCAGGCGGAAGGTGAGGACGCCGTCACGTCTCTCCAGCCACGCCTCAAAGAGGGGACTTATCATCGCAATGGTGGCGTGTCCAGCATACATACGTACTGGCTTCACTCTTTCATACATACATTGATCTTACTCGACACAAAATAAGGACCTTTAAATATCCCAAAATACCTGTGAATTTTGACTAGCTAATACATCTTAACCCTATATAAGAAGCATACATAAATAGTAATACACAAATAATACATGATTACTTTTTATTGTTAATATTGAGGCGCTAGGTAAACCTTTCAATTTGAATGCTCAATAAATTAAAAAATAATCTAACCTGGAACGCTAAATCGAGATTACTTTGGAATAAAACAAGATAACGGATCGAAAATTTGCAATAGGTTATTTGACTGATTATTTTAGGACGCCACTGTAAATATATCTGAAAATTGGAGAAGTTCCTTTATTTTTTTTTCCTTGATTTTGCGTATTTTAATTTGATTCAACCAGTCAAATATCCTAAAGAGTACGTAGGTGTACGTAGCGCCCCGCGGTGGGTAGTGGTAGTGCAGGCATGCATATAGCTCGTCACCTTTACATTGTAAGGCATGCGCAGTGAGGCGCAGGCGCGCTTGAGGAAGCGCAGCACTAGCGCCGCGTGCGCCACGCCCAGCTCGTTACTGGGGGACGACACGCGCTTCAGCACGTGCGTCAGGAACAGCCCGAAGGCGCGCCGCGACTCGCCCATGCTGCGGACACACAGCATCAGTATCACACGAGGAGCGACAACCTTGTGTCGACGACACGCGCTTCACTTCAGCACGTGCGTCAGGAACAGCCCGAAGGCGCGCCGCGACTCGCCCATGCTGCGGACACACAGCATCAGTATCACACGAGGAGCGACAACCTTGTGTCGACGACACGCGCTTCACTTCAGCACGTGCGTCAGGAACAGCCCGAAGGCGCGCCGCGACTCGCCCATGCTGCGGACACACAGCATCAGTATCACACGAGGAGCGACAACCTTGTGTCGACGACACGCGCTTCACTTCAGCACGTGCGTCAGGAACAGCCCGAAGGCGCGCCGCGACTCGCCCATGCTGCGGACACACAGCATCAGTATCACACGAGGAGCGACAACCTTGTGTCGACGACACGCGCTTCACTTCAGCACGTGCGTCAGGAACAGCCCGAAGGCGCGCCGCGACTCGCCCATGCTGCGGACACACAGCATCAGTATCACACGAGGAGCGACAACCTTGTGTCGACGACACGCGCTTCACTTCAGCACGTGCGTCAGGAACAGCCCGAAGGCGCGCCGCGACTCGCCCATGCTGCGGACACACAGCATCAGTATCACACGAGGAGCGACAACCTTGTGTCGACGACACGCGCTTCACTTCAGCACGTGCGTCAGGAACAGCCCGAAGGCGCGCCGCGACTCGCCCATGCTGCGGACACACAGCATCAGTATCACACGAGGAGCGACAACCTTGTGTCGACGACACGCGCTTCACTTCAGCACGTGCGTCAGGAACAGCCCGAAGGCGCGCCGCGACTCGCCCATGCTGCGGACACACAGCATCAGTATCACACGAGGAGCGACAACCTTGTGTCGACGACACGCGCTTCACTTCAGCACGTGCGTCAGGAACAGCCCGAAGGCGCGCCGCGACTCGCCCATGCTGCGGACACACAGCATCAGTATCACACGAGGAGCGACAACCTTGTGTCGACGACACGCGCTTCACTTCAGCACGTGCGTCAGGAACAGCCCGAAGGCGCGCCGCGACTCGCCCATGCTGCGGACACACAGCATCAGTATCACACGAGGAGCGACAACCTTGTGTCGACGACACGCGCTTCACTTCAGCACGTGCGTCAGGAACAGCCCGAAGGCGCGCCGCGACTCGCCCATGCTGCGGACACACAGCATCAGTATCACACGAGGAGCGACAACCTTGTGTCGACGACACGCGCTTCACTTCAGCACGTGCGTCAGGAACAGCCCGAAAGCGTCGTCTTCTCATTGATACCTAAGAACTAAAAAACTTCAAACGCATTTTTCTCGAAATCCCAAGTAAGGGTTCACATATTATTACTAATTTGTAGACCTTATAGATGGCGCTGCTATCAGGTTCTATTTTCTTCTTTAGAAAGTATAATAGTACTGACGTGAGCTTCATGCCCTCCATGAGCTGCCTCTTGACGAGCTCCTTGGCTCGCCGGGTGTCGTGGTGCTGCGGCGCGGTCTCCCCGAGCCACACGGCCGGGGCCTGGCAGGTTATGCTCACTGCTTCGTACCGCTTTAACCTACAAAAAACAAAGACAAGCTTTTAGACGATGCTAGAGCTCTGGCCTGAGCGTAAGGGAGTGTCAGACTCTTTCTGACTAAAACTCACCCTTGTTCCTCCTAGTGTCCTTTGCGATCCAGGGCCGCGGTGACTCTTTCGAACAAATTCCTGTACCCTAGCTGGCACTGACCCTATGAGGCCCCGTCTCCGTTGCTGACTTCCCATTGAGGCGCGCGTGGAACACGACGCGTCGTCGACCCGGGTCTGGTTGCTATCGGACGGCGAGCCACCCATAGCTCGCCAGGAGGCCTGTACCTAGTGGGTAATTTCAGGGTGATATGACGACGTACCTCTGCGGCGTGTCGGTGAGGCTGGTGGCGACAGTGGCGTGCTGGAAGTGCGGCAGCACGTGCGAGTGGACCAGCAGGTTGTAGTTGTGTTGGACCACTTGGTACGGGATGTTGTTGTTCAAAGATGTCGAGCACACCGGGATACCGGTCACTGGATCTAAGAGACAAAACAATTTATTGGTAACGTTGCCTGCCCATTATGTGCAACAACTCGAGGACATCGTGGCTAAAGAATAATGATCACACGGATCAATCTCCAAAGTTAAGCAACGCTTGCCGAGGTCAGTCTTTGGATGTGTGACCATCTTAACAAGCCAAAATTCCTCCGAGGCTCGGAAAGCACGCTAAGCCGTTGTTGGTGCTGGCTATAATTTGTAGATCATTGGCAGTCATTACGGATTGTCAGAAGCCAGAAAAATTTGGCTCCAGTCTTGCCAACGATGCATCGTGTTACCTAGTTAATGGGTTGTGGAGGTCTGGTAGGTGATAGGCAGCCGCTCTACGTAAAATACTGGTATTCAGTTGAATCCGGTTTGACTGGAAGCCGAACCCAATATAGTTGGGAAAAGGCTAGGCAGAGGATGATGTTTAACATTTCACATTACATAATTATCGGTGATAAACGTTGTTGTTAAAAAATTTAGTTGATCTTCTGCAGTCTAAGTTGATGAGGGGTAATGCTACCTAAACTACTTTTGTTAGTTCCAAAATACCAGACCAAGACGCCATTTTAAAACCGATCACACCTCTTACCTCTTAAGGCTGATCAGTCCCAAGTAACCAATACGATTTGAGGTGATTAATATCAACGTCGATGATCAACTGCAGTCTAATTGAATTCCTATTTTAGTGATGTTTAACTATATGTAACTTTTTTTCTTTTTGAGTCGATGGAGACCCATATTTTGTGCTTAGTTGGTTGCCACGTTTATAGTGGCTTCAATGTCTTTCATCAAGTTCTTGATGGTACAGGTGTAACGCCATTTGGGGCTCTCCAATAAGTGGGTCATATTTCGGACGGAAGCACCGCACTCACATCTATACTCCATTCACAATAAGATTAGACATTGGAATAAAATTGTTTACAGTTCGTTCAACCGATTTTTACTTCTATTCCGTATGCATAAGGATGGCAATAAAAGCAAAAACGTGATTATAATACCAACTGTTTACTGCAGCTACCATGTGTCATGCCACCAACGCAATAGAAGTCAAAATCGGTTGAACGGACTGTAATCTTATCGTGAATGGGGTATAGTGTCAGGCGAGTTAGCGTGCATAACCAACAGATATGTAACTAAACGTCACTATGTATTTGTACGATACATACCCAAGTACTGCGAGTACTTCTGCCAGGAATTCTGCGAGGGGAAGATCCGCACGAAGCCGCCGCGGCGCGCGTACTGCGCCCGCACGGCGCGCACCAGGCGCAGCTCCTCGCCCGTCAGCGCCGCCAGCGCCGCGCCCGCACCGCCCCCCGCGCCGCCCGCACCGCCCCCCGCACCGCCCGCCGCCTCCGCCGCCCGCCCCTTGCCGCGCACGCACACGTTCTCGGCCGAGTGGACGCGCCGACACTGTTGGTTGCCAATGTTGAACGTATTCATTGGTTTCTTGCTATTTTAATCATGACTTCTTATGAACCCATAATGTCGCACTGCTAGGCAAAGGAACCCCAACTCCTACCAAGAATTATATTGCCGCGCCACCTCGTGCCAGCCCTCACGATACGCGTCTAAAGGATCTAGACAACTGACATTCTTTCAGCGGCAGCGTTATAAAAGCGATTGTCAAAACGTCAATAAAAATAATATTGAAAAACGTTGTCACGAGATAAATGCTTCCTTAAACAGGGTGTAGGGACATTGTAACGTTGCGGAATTTGTTCGAAAGAGTTACCGCGGCCCTGGAACGCAAAGGGCACAAGAAGGATCACGGGTGGGTTTTAGTCAGTAAGTCTGGACACTCCCTTTCACTCCGCCCAGAGCGGGAGAAGTCATTTGATGATTTCCCAACCAGAAAAAAAGGACATTGTAACGCAAACTTCACGAAAATGCTACACCTACTGCCACAACCTTGAGCGACTTGCTCTGCGTGGAGATGTCCGTCTTGCACATGGGCACGGCGGGCAGCCCCACCAGGGTCAGCGTGTCAGCTGGCAGAGCTGATGATGATGAACTTACCGCGCCGATGCGCACCTTGAGCGAGTTGCTCTGCGTGGAGATGTCCGTCTTGCACATGGGCACGGCGGGCAGCCCCACCAGGGTCAGCGTGTCAGCTGGCAGAGCTGATGATGATGAACTTACCGCGCCGATGCGCACCTTGAGCGAGTTGCTCTGCGTGGAGATGTCCGTCTTGCACATGGGCACGGCGGGCAGCCCCACCAGGGTCAGCGTGTCAGCTGGCAGAGCTGATGATGATGAACTTACCGCGCCGATGCGCACCTTGAGCGAGTTGCTCTGCGTGGAGATGTCCGTCTTGCACATGGGCACGGCGGGCAGCCCCACCAGGGTCAGCGTGTCAGCTGGCAGAGCTGATGATGATGAACTTACCGCGCCGATGCGCACCTTGAGCGAGTTGCTCTGCGTGGAGATGTCCGTCTTGCACATGGGCACGGCGGGCAGCCCCACCAGGGTCAGCGTGTCAGCTGGCAGAGCTGATGATGATGAACTTACCGCGCCGATGCGCACCTTGAGCGAGTTGCTCTGCGTGGAGATGTCCGTCTTGCACATGGGCACGGCGGGCAGCCCCACCAGGGTCAGCGTGTCAGCTGGCAGAGCTGATGATGATGAACTTACCGCGCCGATGCGCACCTTGAGCGAGTTGCTCTGCGTGGAGATGTCCGTCTTGCACATGGGCACGGCGGGCAGCCCCACCAGGGTCAGCGTGTCAGCTGGTAGAGCTGATGATGATGAACTTACCGCGCCGATGCGCACCTTGAGCGAGTTGCTCTGCGTGGAGATGTCCGTCTTGCACATGGGCACGGCGGGCAGCCCCACCAGGGTCAGCGTGTCAGCTGGCAGAGCTGATGATGATGAACTTACCGCGCCGATGCGCACCTTGAGCGAGTTGCTCTGCGTGGAGATGTCCGTCTTGCACATGGGCACGGCGGGCAGCCCCACCAGGGTCAGCGTGTCAGCTAGCAGCGCTGACTTTACTCTCGCATCCAAAGGGCTTTCGCAGGCCAGGCTGGGTAAAGAACACCATAGATATAGATCAATGAAACCGAACAATGCTACAACAATAAACAAATGAAAAAAAAAATTGTTACCTGGGTGACAAATTGATCTCCAGCAGCCAGGGTTTCAGCATGTCGTCGATCAGAATATCATAGCCGAACAATTCTGAAGCAATGGTTTAAAGAAATCATGAGACCTTTGAGAAAAGAATTCCAAATAAAGAACACTAGAACTGCAAAATATCTTTACTTTCGGAATTTAGTGTCAAAAAACGAAACACCGTCTACCGAACTTATAGTTCTTTTCGGGAGTCCGTCTTTCTGGTTTGGTGTGCGATTTTTGCTCGCTCGTCCCATCGCGGACCCCATCCATTGCTTGCCATCAGGCTAGATCCTGGCCAGGGGCGAGGCCCTCAGAAACACCTTATAAGTTTTACAATATTTGTGAGTTTTACAAATATAGTAAAACTTATATTTGAAAAGAGTAACTACGGAGTTTTTTGTCCGTTCTTCTCCACAAGAATCTACTTTTTGCGAATGGACTACCAGAGTCACTATAATATTTTTATTTTCAAACTATTTTGACGTTCAAAAGTGCCTTTTAATGGTCTAGTTGAAATAAATGAATTGACTTTGACTTTGATTTACATCATATAGTGTGACAAGATTCCAATCTACAGTCATCATTAAAATATACTACCAAGATTCCAGATTTTGACAGGCGAACTTACCAAAGCAGTTAAAGAAGTTGGGCACAAACACCCTGGCGGCCGCGGTGATGGTCTGCGCCGAAGACAGGATGGACTTGACGACCAGGTCCTCGATGGCCGCCATCAAAGCCGTGGTGTTGCGCCCTTGCTTGCGCAGGTGGCGTAGGAGCGCTGAGAGCGTCCACTTGTGGCCTATGTTGCCTGCGTTTGGATCGTCGCATCTGTTGGGGTTAGCATACGAGCTTTATACATATACTAGCTGCGCCCCATGGTTTCACCCGCGTAGTTCCCGTTCCCGTGGGAATATTGGGATAAAATATAGCCTACTAGCTACTGCCCGCAGGTTCACCCGCGTGAATGTCGGAAATTATCCCAAGGGAACATAATCCCGGGATAAAAAGTATCCTATGTTACTTCTAGTACCTCCCAGAATATGTGTACAAAGTTTCATGATGATTCGTCAAGTAGTTTTTGCGTGAAAGCGTAACAAACATCCACACTTTCACATTTATAATATTAGTAAGGATGTCACCTGGGGATAGTGCAGCTTCCCAACCATAGTAGGTTCAGTAGATTTGGAGTCTATTCAATGTACACAAACAATCAAATCTTTCCTCTTTATAATATTAGCATAGATAAAACCGTCATACGTTTATGTATGACAACTGATTTTAACTTTATTGTATGTAAGTTAAGGTTTATTTTCGTTCGTAACCAATTGATTCCACCGTGACGATAGAGGTACATATTTGTTTCTACTATAAAGGTAATTTTCATTTGCCCTGTAGTAGAAAATGTAATTTGAATAACTGTAAACCTGAAAAGGACATTCTTCTGATGTTTTTTGTGATCTTTCGGTTGGTTGGTTCCATATCAGAAATTGTACATAATAGGGATGTTTCCTGAGTAAAAAATATATGATTATGTTTAGTCCGTCAGTTAGACTATAGAAAAATATTAGACACGTATTTTTTCCTTTAGCAAATCTATAAAAACTGACGAAGATACAAAGCATCAAAGATCAGGAGTGGGGGCTTGTGACGTTACGGCTCGCTAAAAATTGTAGCGAGTAGTGACGTCACACGAGTTTTCAACGCTCTGTATCGGCTTCATTTTTTGTTTACGTGAAAAAAGAAAAAATACGTGTCCAATATTTTTTGGAAATCTATCTGACGGACTAATTAGATTTTTTTAGTCAACTACCCTATTATGACTATCCAGGTTTTCAGTTACGTTACACCTTATCTTCATAGTATAAAACAAAGTCGGTTCTCGCTGTCTGTATGTCCCTATGTATGCTTAGATCTTTAAAACTACGCAACGGATTTTGACACGGAATTTTTTAAATAGATACATGCCTAATAAAGTAGAGATTTAGTATCAGCATTGCACCCGTGCGAAGCCGAGGCGGGTCGTTAGTTATATATAAAAATTAATCACCAAAATGAATGTACGCGCATAACTTCAGAACAACTGCACTAAGTTGGATAATTCTTTTTTTATTGTATTAGTTACTGTTAGAACAAGGTTTGTATAAAAATACACTACGACTCTTAGGAGCCGAGCAAATAGAAAAACGGCGGGTGAAACCGCGGAGCACAGCTAATATAATATCTTATGCACTGAAAAAGATCATGAAGGCAGCTTCTATTATTATTTTCTTTATATATTTATAGTATTCATTTTAGTATGTGTTCCGTTAGTGTATCCGTGGCATAATTTGTATCAAACTAATCTGTACAGGAATTATCAGAATACCAGCGCTGTGATTTTTTATTTTTAATATCGCTGCATTTGCATTTGGATAGGAACCTTTTTGGCCTCGCACATTTACATTTAGGTACAATTGGTATCACAGCTATTGTTAATTTATTTTTCTAGTGTTTTTTTTTTTACTATTTTGTTTGTTTTGTGCGAGTCCCAAATAAACATTTTTCTTTCTTTCTTCTGCAAATGGTGTGAATGTCTGAAATTATCCCAAGGGAATATATTCCCGGGATATAAAGTAGTGGTAATTCCAGACTACAATCTCTCTCTGTTAAGTTATATGAGTTCATATAATATTGTTTTTTATTTTTGATGACTATGTAGGTCAATCTGTTTTTACTTTATTGACTCAATCTACTCTTTATAATGTTTTATAGTGAATTGATTTATGATTTCCATGTTGGATAATTATATATTTTTTTCTACCTTTGTCATGTATTAATGACTTTGCATACTATTGTATAAATTCAAGTTCTTAAAACGCAATAGACAGATGTGTTGCTGGGGAGTTTGTTGCGCCACTGTTTTTTTTTTCATAATGTTATAACAATAGTGTTGGCAATAAATGTTTCTTTCTTTCTTTCTCAGCTAAAACACTAGGAAGTGGTGACGGGTGGGCGTTTTGGAGGACTGTCTTTATGTAAAATTTGACGTTCAAAAAGTGCTGTCTATCAGCCTAGTTTGAATAAATGAATTTTGAATTTTGTGTGCCAAAGTTTTCATGAGAACTTGTTAATTTTCCGAACCAATTAAACTGCGAAAAAAAATATTGTCTTTAAATGACTGAAATTATCCCAAGGGAATATATTTCGGGGATATAAAGAAGTGGTATTCCAGACTATAATCTCTCTCTGTGTGCCAAAGTTTGCATGAAACTTTTTAATTTTCCGAACCAAGTAAATTGTGACAAAAAATATTTGCTGAATTTTTACTTTGTACAATATCACCTCTGGTGCAACATTGTCACTATTGCAATATTTTGAATAAATAAAACATAAATGGCCTGAAGTACTTCAGCACTTGGTGTAATAATGTGTCGTTACGGTTTGTAGGATGTCATAAGCGACACCATATCTTTTATTGCTTGTCTTGAAAACGTGCGGTTTTGCAAAAGTAACAGTGTTGCACCGGAGAATAGAATAGAATACTCTTTATTATGCACACCATATAAGTTACAGAAAAAAAAAAAAAAAAAAAAATAGAAATAGAAATAGATTACATGTAGCGGAGATGAGAATGTTGAGATGGATGTGTGGAGTAACGAGGATGGACAAAGTGAGAAATGAGTACATTAGAGGCAGTTTAAAAGTGGCGCCAGTGACGGAAAAGTTGAAAGGGAACCGCTTGTCTTGGTATGGTCATGTAAAAAGGAGGGATGAAACACATGTGACTAAAAGGGTTATGAATATGAATGTGGATGGATGGAAAGGGAGAGGTAGGCCAAAGAAACGATGGATGGATTGTGTGAGGAGTGATATGAAAGAAAAAGGAGTTAGTGATAGCGTGACGGCTGACAGGACAGAATGGAAGAAAAAAACATGTTGCGCCGACCCCAAGTAACATGGGATAAGGGCAGGAAGATGATGATAAGTTACAGAAAATATAGATGAAGAAAACATTACATAGGGTGACACAATGGGCGGCCTTATCGCTAAAAGCGAGCGAGATGCGATGTGAATTTCAATTTGATATTTCAAATTACAACGAGTGTAGTGTAATTTGATTTTGATAGTGCAGCGCGTTATTTTTTCAGCTCAACTAAAACAACCGTTAATTACTTAAGGGCCATCCATAAATTACGTCACACGTTAAGGGGGAGGGAGGGGGTCAACGAAGTGAGGGTTTCTAAATTTCGTGACGTCACATTTCAAAATCTATTTTATTCTAAGTCTTAAGTAAAACACAAACAAATATACGAATAAAATTGAAAAATGTGTGACGTCACACTAGGGAGGATCTCACAAATATGACCAGCTGTGACAAGGACGTGGGGGGCGTCAATAATCATGAAATCCGTGTGACGTAATTTATGGAAGGCCCCTTACAACTTCAAAAATAAAACCGACTTTTCCACAAAGATCATTGCTCCAATACAGAGTAAACTAAAAGGTCGTCAATGTAGACAATGTAGATATTTTTTTAGCTTTTTGTTGATTTTTCAAAAACCGCTTGTTCGATTTCGATAAAATTTTCATGGGACCATTTGGGAAGTATACCCTTTCCAACAAAAAAAATTTTCAAATCGGTTGGCATGCGACGGAGTTATGCGCGAACAAACAATAAAAAAAAAACATACAAACATCCGAATTGAGAACATCCTCCTTTTTTAGAAGTCGGTTAAAAAACCAAAGCTGACTCACTTGATATAATCCGTATGGTACTTGTTGATGCTGTAATTGCACAGATGCATGCAGGGGTTCCACAGGTTCTTGTTGGTCTTGTCATACTTGACGGTGGCGAAGCGGACCAGGCCCTCTTCGTACAGGTATATGAGGAGAGGGTCTATGGAGGTGAGGCACACGTAGAGGCGGAGGTCGCATTTGTGCCCGCCGATCAGTAGAGGCTTGTCTATGTATTTGGCTACTACTACGTTCTCGCCTTTTGGGATTTGTTCCGGCTGGAAAATTAAAAATAAATAAATAAATATCCTGGGACAACTCACACACGGCTATCTGATCCCAAGCTAAGCAGAGCTTGTGTTATGGTAACCAGACAACTGATATACATTAATTTATAAATACATACATATTATAGATAAAATATTCTAATAAAAAAATAAAATATTATAATAAAATATTCAGTCATCATCTGCTTAGCCTTTTAACAACTAAATTGGGGTCGGCTTCGAGTCAAATCGGTTTCAGGTCTACCAGTATTTTACTACTACTAGTAAAGCGTCTGCCTAACAAACTTCCATATCCCACTTTACTGGATAGAACGGTACTTCTTGGTAAGACTGCTATCAGATTTTCTTGCTTCTGACAATCCGTAACTACTGCCAAATATTAAATAAACTAGCTGACCCAGCAAACGTTGTTTTGCCATATAAAGTAAAAACAATATTTAGGGGTATGAATGATGTTCTATATATATAAAAGAAAGTCGCAGGTGAAATGTAGCTTTCTATTGGTGAAATAATTTTTAAAATAGAAAACTTAAAGCTAAAATACTTCTTAGCTTTATCCCACGGTTTCACCCACAGAACAGAAAAAAACAGTAGAAATCGCATAACGCATAAATTACTATCAGAACCAGCGTGCCCTAACAAACACATCTTCAAGTTAATCATATTATGTCACACTAGCAAATTCGTTTTGTGATTGGTCCATGCCAAAAAGTCTCTATAGTCAGTCCCTATTTTAAAAAAAAGTGCAACTACATCATATAAATAGAGTTCATTATTGTCAATCTTTTGTAGGTATTAAATCTTATATTTCCGTGAAAGCTCGTAGGCATAGTTTTACTAACAAGTTCCGCTATTCGACGCTAGATGTCACTAAATTGTAATATATTCAATTGTATGCAGTATGCCATTGAACACAGAACAGAAAAAATCAGTAGAAGTCGCAAGTAGGCGGGGCACGCGTAGCCCTAGTATTGCGTAGCTCCGCAATTGTAGGCGCCCAAGCGCTGTCGCGCATATCAGTCTAGTTCCGACTGCGTTCACGTCACTTACTCTCGAAAATCCGAAATAAAATCAAATATGCCGCATTGTGCTGTTTTAGAGTATAAAAACGATAGCCGTACCAAAAATGTATCCCATAGTGGTATATCATATCATAATTAAGTACTATTTTATTTTATTTTAATTAATATATGATAAAACATTGCTTACATTTTTATTCAAAAACGCTAAACAAAAGTAGAATCTATGATTTAAACCATAAGGTCTACTTTCTTTCACATCAAACCTGTTATTCTAGATGATTCCATCCTATGTCATGTGACAGTTTGCTACTCAATTAGAGAAAGACGTTATCGATAACGAGTTGTCGATGTGACCTTATCAAATAAAAATTCAAGATTAATGAATAGTAATATCATTTGATGTTAAACAGATAGTAATTTATTTATATCCGTTGAAAATGAAATATCGTGATAGTATGCATAAGCATGTATTCGCCAGAACTTCGCAGCTTCGCCCTTACTCTACATTATTCCTCACCGGAAGCCTATAAATACGTGCGTAGTACGTTTGATTGCTCTTTGCCTCATCCACAAACCTTAACAAAATAGTATGCTAATATCGGTGGAGATCCTGGTTTCACAAAAGAGTCATTTACAGCTTTAAAACTTAAAGCGGATTCATCAAGTCATCCAATATTAGCTTCACTAGTACTTAATTGATGAAATGGCTATACGTAGAAGAATTGAATGGGATGGTTTCATGGATATATTGACATGGGTACAGGATTAATAGGTGACCATCTAGCAGAAGCTAAAGAAGTAAAGCTAACAAAAAAATATTCATTAAGCAGTCGATCGGACGTAACACGCGTATAAAGGTACATTTCGGTAATTTAAAAGTTTAGATTTTAATTTTGTTTTGTTATTTTTAACTTATGTAAAACATGTGAAAAAATCTGATTTAGTAAAATTAAATTGATTTTATTAAACTTTTGTTCCATTTAAAGATAATTTTGCTTAGTATAAGTGGGTTCGATAATTCGGTAATAGTACCTGACTAATTGAGTTTAATCTGTGTTTTAGCATCAGCGTATTCAGCTATCAGTGTATAGTTTTCGCCAAATACGAAGAATGTTATGCTTATTGAATACGAATATAAATATAAACGGAATGCACGAATACAATTAAATATCGATAAGTAAGGTTACGATATTGTACATCACTAGCGAATATCATAATAGCGATCAACTCTATAAACAAATATCTATCTTATGTTCAATGCCATACTGCATACAATCGAATATATTACAATTTAGTGACATCTAGCGTCGAATAGCGGAACTTGTTAGTAAAACTATGCCTACGAGCTTTCACGGAAATATAAGACTTAATACCTACAAAAGATGGACAATAATGAACTCTATTTATATGATGTAGTTGCACTTTTTTTTAAAATAGTGACTGACTATAGAGACTTTTTGGCATGGACCAATCACAAAACGAATTTGCTAGTGTGACATAATATGATTATCTTGAAGATGTGTTTGTTAGGGCACGCTGGTTCTGATAGTAATTTATGCGTTATGCTATTTCTACTGTTTTTTTTCTGTTCTGTGCCATTGAACATAAGATAGATATTTGTTTATAGAGTTGATCGCTATTATGATATTCGCTAGTGATGTACAACATCGTAACCTTACTTATCGATATTTAATTGTATACGTGCATTCCGTTTATATTTATATTCGTATTCCATAAGCATAACATTCTTCGTATTTGGCGAAAACTATACAATGATAGCTGAATACGCTGATGCTAAAACACAGATTAAACTCAATTAGTCAGGTACTATTACCGAATTTTCCAACCCACTTATACAAAGCAAAATTATCTTTAAATGGAGAAAAAGTTTAATAAAATCAATTTAATTTTACTAAATCAGATTTTTTCACATGTTTTACATAAGTAAAAAATAACAAAACAAAATTAAATTCTAAACGAATTACCGAAATGTACCTTTATACGTGTGTTACGTCCGATCGACTGCTTAATGAATATTTTTTTGTTAGCTTTACTTCTTTAGCTTCTGCTAGATGGTCACCTATTAATCCTGTACCCATGTCAATATATCCATGAAACCATCCCATTCAATTCTTCTACGTATAGCCATTTCATCAATTAGGTACTAGTGAAGCTAATATTGGATGACTTGTAAATGACTCTTTTGTGAAACCAGGATCTCCACCGATATTAGCATACCATTTTGTTAAGGTTTGTGGATGAGGCAAAGAGCAATCAAACGTACTACGCACGTATTTATAGGCTATCGGTGAGTAATAATGTAGAGTAAGGGCGAAGCTGCGAAGTTCTGGCGAATACATGCTTATGCATACTCTCACGATATTTCATTTTCAACGGATATAAATAAATGACTATCCTTTTAACATCAAATAATATTACTATTAATCAATTTTGAATTTTTACTTGATAAGGTTTGAAACATCGACAACTCGTTATCGATAACGTCTTTCTCTAATTGAGTAGCAAACTGTCACATGGCATAAGATGGAATCATCTAGAATAACAGGTTTGATGTGAAAGAAAGTAGACCTTATGGTTTAAATCATAGATTCTACTTTTGTTTAGCGTTTTTGAATAAAAATGTAATCAATGTTTTATCATATATTAATTAAAATAAAATAAAATAGTACTTAATTATGATACGATATACCACTATGGGATACATTTTTGGTACGGCTATCGTTTTTATACTCTAAAACCGCACAATACGGCATATTTGATTTTATTTTGGATTTTCGAGAGTAAGTGACGTGAACGCAGTCGGAACTAGACTGATATGCGCGACAGCGCTTGGGCGCCTACAATTGCGGAGCTACGCAATACTAGGGCTACGCGTGCCCCGCCTACTTGCGACTTCTACTGTTGTTTTCTGTTCTGTGGTTTCACCTGCCTGCGCCATTTATTATTTCTGGCTCAGTGATCTTTCTTTCGTCTGCTAAGGATAATAGCTTGATGTTAAATAATTATGGTTCTGGTATCCTGGTACTTTGTAAGTCTTCACTCACAATTCCAGCCCCAGAAATGCTTCGACATGTTTATTGTTGTTTGCTGGTACACGTGAATCCTTGCCTCTCAAATTTCAGCCCCTGAATTAATATATTACTTCGACATTCTTCTTTCTGGTCTTCTAGTACTTGTAAATCTTTGGCTCATGCAATTTTAGCCCCGGAAACTATACCATTTTTAACAAATGAATGGCTAGACTGATCACGTCCCACGGAAACGGGATAAAATATCCTATAATCCTTACTTCTTAAGTTTTCAACATGTTTCTTTCTGGTCTTCTAGAACTTGTGAATCTTTAGCGCATGCAATTTTTGACAGCTATGAAACTAAGGAACATTTAGGAAAAATGATTCATCTTTCATAATTATGTATTCGTTGAGTTTGTTAAGAAAGCACTTCCAGCTTTATTCTATGAAGGCGACCTTTTTAGATTTTATCAATCTTTTGTTTTGGTTGCTAGGTTACACTCTTGTTAATTTTGAATTATCTACAACGCACTAAATATATTTCAACTAAAACCATTTTCCACTGCGTTTACTTTAATAGAGTTTTCATTGTTTTTAAGATGTATTCTGCTATTCGGGGCGGAGACAAATCCAACGAACCAAAAACCAAGAAAATTGGTCCAGCAGATCTCGAGTTATAAGTGTTGTAACAAACCCGTCTTTGTTTTATATATATAGATGACAGCCGGGACAACGGCATAACGTGCTTTTCGAGGCACTCAAGTGTACTAAGACGGTGACCTATCCACAGACCGAAAGTTAATGGAACATGATTTTATTAAACACCTTTGTCTTACTACACTAGCCAGATACAGTTTAATACCAATTTTTCAACTATTTTATTTTTCGGATTCTTAATTTTCGTCGAAGGTGTCAATCGGATCGCGTTTTCAGCTCAAACTTGTCCAGAGCTCGAACAAAATAGACAGTTATGGAAGAAGAAACTGCGAAGCCTACTGGGAAGTAGTGGCAAATTACTGTAATTAAAACAAACTTACAGTATTCCCAAATTAATAATGCGCACGCAGATCTTCGCTAATTGTCGTATTCCCGAAAACACCCGGATCAAAACACATCATTCTACTAAATTATGCATGAAGAAAGTGCACTTAACCACTCTATATACATATAATCTTCCGAGGCTCGGGGGTACGACTGTTGCCGAACAGTGACGAAGATTTCTATGCGCATTATCACTTTGGGAGACCAGTGGCTGTATTACGAAGTGCCAATGCTATCATGATTCGTGTGAGGGAAAGAGATAGTGCTATTCGTCTTGTGTAATTCCGTCTCTCTCTGACACAGAAATCATGATGGATTTAAGACGTCATAATAGGGCTGCTGTAATTAAAAGGAGGCCATTTAGCCTAATAAGTTCCAGTATAGAGTCCGGACATCTACCTGCGGCCCCAAAGATCATGTATTCACTTTTGGTGACGTTATAAATAAGTCCATGTGAGGCAGCATAAGCCTCAGAAACTCTAAGCAATTCCCTAATAGCCCCAGCAGTCGGGCCCAGCAGCACCATGTCGTCTGCGTAACTGATGTTATTGACGCTCATTCCATTTCATCCATTTTCCATTTTTTTTTTTAATGTATTACTCACACTATTAACAATATAGATCCCCCGTCCCCTACTAGAGGCAGCCGGCTTCACGATCCAGGGTCCTTTAGTTCTGTAGTGGGTGGTGCACAGATCCTTGTACTCCGCCGGCATCAGGAACGTCGTGGGGATGAAGTCGAACTGCTTCAGACCGCGGAAGTACTGCATCTTCTCTATGTTCTTGAAGAGTTTGTCTTTGCGGGTTAGTTCGTAGGATCTGAAAAGGAAGGTTTTTTTATAACCAGCCAGCTTTTTGAGCCTTGAAAGTTTTAAGCCATCATTTTCCCTAGTGCTAATTTTCTTTGGAATCAACAACTACACTACACAATCACAATAGATCTTTGCCCTATGCCATTTGCTATAAGGTTGAAAATAATTTGGCAGGTTATATGATTTAAATTTATAGTAAATTTAATTTATACACAATTCGGTCGTCAATTAAATTTACTTGTAAAACTACGATGCAAATGTCGTTGTGTGCGGTACCAAAATTCACTGGCGCCTATTATACAACAAATTTTATGTGAGTGTTCCAACTGGCGCCAATAATCACATAAACCATTCAAACAATCAACGCGGTGTGTCCCATATGCAGCGCGAGTTTGGTACCCGTATTTGGAGTCCAGGTCCTAACAAAAGTTCACAAAACCAATTTACCTTGGGAAATGATTGACTCTCTGTTTAACAGTCAAGGTTTGGAGGATGTTGAAGGGGATCAGGATCGAAGACCACATGAGCCTCCAGCTCGTGGACTGCTCATCCACTTGGAGCAAGCCGTGGGCATCCAGCAGTTGCCGGAGTAGGGCATCAGGCCTACAGTGAACTACTGTCAATATTCTTGAATTAGGGACTAAGGAAAGGGGCCCTAGACCTATTTTGGGCTAAAATGATGATGATTAAATGATAATGATAAATAATAATGGTAATGATAAAAGATATTGTAAGTAGGTTGTAAATAACACTTTTACACGTCAATCTTTTTGGTCGTTATAAACTAGATGAATTTAACGACTTGTGTGATACTCGCGTTTCTATAACGCCCAGGTTCCTATAATTTTCCTGAATGAATTAATGTGGAACTATATGACATAACATAGTGTCCATAGTAGAAGCAGCTGCGCAGCACTTGTAATATGGGATAAGGAATCTAACGTTATCATCTCATGGACAGAAATAGGAGAACTTTTAGGTTAGAATGTTGAAATTGTAATACTTAACGTTTCGTTCCTTGCTATGCTATAATTTCTCGGAATGATTTCGAGAGATTATTATAGACTATCAAATATTGATGCGTAGAAAAGTGAATGAATGATAAATGATTTATTTTTTGTAAGTAGGTTGTAAAAAACACTTTTACACGTCAATCTTTTTAGGCCGTTATAAAAACTAGATGAGGAGTGTATTCAAATGTTCAGTTAAAAATTTATCAATAGTTTACAATCTCTCAAGATATTTAAAATGATATACCTATATGTATATTTTGCACAAATATCTGAATTCGTAGAATCTTTAACTAAAGTCAAGTAAAAGTTCTGTTATGATGAATATTTCCAACATGATGCGGTTTGTAGCCTTAGCTGTGTACGAGGTAAGTAAGATAACATTAAAATATAACCATCTTTTAAAACTTAAAACAAATTCAAAAATACTGACAGTAATTCACGTTTCCCTACTACAATCCTCACCTTGGGAAGTGGTTGACTCTCTGGTAAGGCGACAAAGCCCTCAGGACATCCGGCTTGGGATGGAGCCCTGACCAGAGCAGGTTGAAGTCCTTGACCTCCGCCATTGCTTCTTGAAGACCATGGGCTTGAAGCAACCGGTGCAGCAGCTTGGTTTCCGTATTGACCAGTTTGTAGGTGATTTTGAGGAGACGAGCTGGCATATGGCTGCTGTCCAGTACCTGATGAGGGTATAGACGGTTTATTTTTATCAGAATTAATTGTAGACTATTTATTTATTTAATACTTTACGCACACAAATGTACAGAGGCGGACTTAATGCCTTAGGCATTTTCTACCAGTCAACCTTTGGGTGATGCAGAGAATAATTGTGGTAGGTGCAGTACGAAAGAGAAATAAATAAACAGTAACGCGATTAATATTAAATTACTACAAAGATAATATATAAACTATACATACAATACAATGCTATAATATATACTCAAATTAATAAACTTATACACGAAAATACTAAAGTTAATGCAAACAGATAATGAGTAAACATTTGACTAATACGGCGCTTAGTTTCACCATCAAAATTGCATTAAAAAAACTGGTCAAGTGCGAATCAGGATCAAGCGCGGAGGGTTCCGATCGAGTCTTTATCAATTCGAGTCAGATCATTTTTACGAGTATACATTACCTACGGAAGTTCATAACTATAAAAGCAAAACTACAAAGTAAAACACGTAAGATTGAAGGACAAACTTAACTTTTTTGCTGTACACAATTTTTTCCCATGTATCAATGTATCACGGTCTATTCTTCAGCCGAAAATATGTTTGTAAACACAAAGAAAAAATCGTATGATAAAACTGCAAATTCCCATTTTTTTTACTTTTTTCTGTACTTTTACAGTAAGATCTATCTCCAGGAAAATACCTTATAAATTTTGATTCCCTTGAGAGTGTCAAAATATATATTTTCTGCGGCATAAATGGCCGATTTCTTTTTACAATAACTTAGAAGTTTGACTTTTCGCAGCTTAAGTATATGGTTTTAATTTCAACTCAATACCTCTAGCCTTCCAGAGATAAAGGGTCTTGACAGACAGACAGACGGACAAACAACATAGTGACCCTATAAGTGTTCCACTTTTTCCTTTTGAGGTACGGAACCCTAAGAATCAGTCGATTTAATAATAATAAAAAAAAGTTTTCTCCTGAAAGAACTGTTCTAAGTACACCGATTTGAAAGTTTATGGGACGTACAACCTATTTGTTGGATGGGCCTTAATCTATACTAATATTATAAAGCTGAAGAGTTTGTTTGAACGCGCTAATCTCAGGAACTACTGGTTCGAATTGAAAAATTCTTTTAGGTTGAATAGACCATTTATCGAGGAAGGCTTTAGGCTATATATCATCACGCTTAAGCCAATAGGAGCGGAGCAGCGATAAAGAATGTTTTAAAATCGGGGATTCCACGGGGACGAAGTCGCGGACAGCAGCTAGTAAATAATACGGGCCTTAATGTTACCTTGACGCTCTCGACCTCTTTGACGAGCAGATGCTCTGAGTCGTCACTGTCGAGCACGGGTGACGTGGAACGCTGGCAGACTGGCATGCTCTTGCGTTTATGCTTACCCTTGTTCTTCTTGCATTTTTTATCGTCTTTAGCATCTAAAAAAAGGGTTACACATAGTTATAGCACCACAAAATTTTTAATATCTTGGGACAACTCACACACGGCTATCTGTGGCCGTATTACGAAGTGCCAATGCTATCATGATTCGTATGAGGGAAAGAGATACTGCTATTCGTCTTGTGTAACTCCGTCTCTCTCTGACACAGAAATCATGATGGATTTAAGACGTCATAATAAGGCTGCTGATCCCAAGCTAAGCAGAGCTTGTGTTATGGTAACCAGACAATGAGACAACTGATATACATACTTATATAGTTTATAAATACATACATATTATAGCTAAATCACACCCAGACACAGAACAAACAATCATGCTCATCACACAAAGTTTGTCCTGGGTGGGAATCGAACCCACGACCTCCGGCTTAGCAGTCAGGGCCGCTAACCACTAGACCAACAGGCCCGTCAAAAATTGTAACAAAGCTCTTGAGAACGTACTGTGAAAAAAGCTTCGAGGGCCCGATTTTTTTTATTTATTGTGAAATGGATTTGCTTTTGACTCTAGTCTAGGTCACAGGTGACAGAGACAAAGTCTACGATGGAATGAGCTTACCCAGAAGAGGCCTGTTCACTCTAACTTTGAAGAGATTAGGGTTGAATGCGTTCTTGATCTAACCAGATTAATGGGTTCTTGTTTTTTTTAAACCAGTAACAGCTAGAATAGGATTTTTTCAACTAACCGCAGTTGCTATATCATCACAAATGATTGAATTATTTATGTTTCCAGAAAAAGTAGTTGTTTTTTGTGTACTTTATTATAATTTGTGCGGTCCATTTCGACGTTTATGTAGAGCATAGTAGTTTCTATAACATTGTTTGATAAATTTCCTAGTCTTATCAGAACGAGTTTGCAGTTACTTACTGCTACTTACTTACTATACTTCTGATAAAAGGGATTCCACTACAACCCTTCCAGCTCATAGACAGCAATGTTTACTAAAGATGACACTCCATAGACACAGACCAGAGAAAAATATACCATTTTTAATAGCTATTGGCCCGATTGGCCGTTCATCTCTTCGTAAAAGACCAGAATTGGTAAACTTTCTTTGATCCGCCTCAATGGAGTGAAACTAACGTGAGCGCTGCGTCAGCAATATTTACACACACACACACACACACACACATACACAAACTGCAATCTCACATAAAATTACTCAGTGAAAAATTGTTCAATTCTAATTTTAATTTTATTTTCTTTTTAGTTTTGCTTTTGTCTCAACTTTTGGAGGTGGGCGTTAATGACTGCGACACAGTATTATACTAATGCAGTTATTATCGAACACAAAGTTCCTGTATGTAAACTGAGTTTTTCGATTCAATCTTCTAACTATATAAAACTGAAAAGGGACTGACTGACTGACATAGTGATCTATCAACGCACAGCCCAAACCACTGAACGGATCGAGCTGAAATTTGGCATGCAGGTAGATATTATGACGTAGGCATACGCTAAGAAAGGATTTTGATTAATTCTACCCCCAATGGGATAAAATAGGGGATGAAAGTTTGAATGAAACTGTCAATTTTAAACCGATCGGGCTGAGAGTTTCAAAATCGGTGGTAAAGTAACTATTCCACGCGGGCGAAGTCGCGAGCAGAAGCTAGTAAATAATAATTGTTATTATAATACCTTTAGACCCATGAGGTGGTGGTTCTTCCGGCGGCTTGATGTTAGCGGTGGTATTCTCGATGTTCAGATGTTTCTTGAGTGTGATCTTGCTCAAATCTTTGAGCACGTCTTCGATATCCCGCTTGTGCCCCACGGGGTCCCGCTCCTCGTGCCCTTGCTCGTCGGTACACACCGTCTCCGGTACGTTGGTATCGCTCACGTGCCTCACCACGTAAGCATTCCCACTGTACTTGTTGTTACTGCTCCCAAACGTCTCCATCACATCGTGCATGATATTCTTCGGTCTCATCGAGAACGAGTGGGGTTCCGCGACCAGTCTCCGCGCCATATTCTTAGCTTTGTTCAGTAGTATTGTCGTCCCTGTGTTGTTCCCTATCGTTTTCGTTTCCGACTCCATGGAAGGGGTCCTGGATGCGAGGACGCATGATCTGAAGACCAGCACGGCTCCTTTGGTGCCGATGGGTCCGCCGGAGACCCAGTCGGACACGGAACCCTCGTTTTCCTTGGTTGAGGCATCTTCATCATTTCTTCTCATTTTGTCTTCGTGCTCGTCTGTCGTAAGGCCTGATGTAGACGGATTCGAGGTGTCTGAAGATACATGTGGACTAGAAACGGGATAACATTATATACATTAAAATGTACTAATTTATGTGTAGAAAGAGTTGTGATTTAAGAGCGTGTACGCCACATGGCATGCCATACAAATTTTCATGCATAATTTTGCGAAATGACTGAACCGATTTTAATGAAACATCAAACATATAAGCAGGATATATAGGTCTAAAAAGTTAGTTAAAACATTTTCGAAATGTCTTATTTAAAAACAGATAACTGGAAATTTATGTTTATATGGAAAATTTAAAATGGGTCTAAATTAACTGTAACACTATTTATCGAAAATGTTTTCAACTAACTTTTTAGACCTATGTATCTTGCTTATGTTTGTTAAGTTTCATTAAAATCGGTTTAGTGATTTCGGAAAATAACGACTTCAAAATTTGTATGAAATGCCGTTCGGCGTATGCGCTCGTTAAGTCTGGATAATGTATTTTCTTGTGTTGGCTGAGTTACTTGGCGGGAAATGAGGTCTTACAACTACTGTGTTTAGAAAATAAGAACCTATGTACACGCTGTATTACACATGCACTATTTGTTTATTTATAAACTTGCCTCATTAACATCTAGATACTAAAATAAAACGAACGCAAATAAAACTGCTAAAGGACAAACGCTATTGATCGACCACATAATTACGTGCGAAATATAAAACCGTCCTTCGCAGTCAGAATAACATCCAATAGCAAGACATTTTATCAAAGCATTAATAGAGAGAAATAATAAAACATTTTCTTGACGTCAGTTCATCAGGCACACAAGAAAAACATGATAATAACTTTAAAAAAAAAACATAATGGCTGCAATGTTGCCAGACAGATGCAGTGGCCATATTACGAAGTGCCAATGCTATCATGATTCGTGTGAGGGAAAGAGATAGTTCAATTCGTCTTGTGTAACTCCGCCTCTCTCTGACACAGAAATCATGATGGATTTAAGACGTCATAATAGGTCGCCTGGTCTTCCAAAGCACCTTGAGTGAGAAACGGGGCCAAATCACACATTCGTGCAAAATAAAATTTACTGTACTAAATTCTATAAGCACATAGTAGCATTGCAACAAGCTATGACAACATGTGGTCACCATGGTCAATCAATGAGTCGATTGTGTCGCCATATACGGGGAAGGCCGGTTGATACCAACTGTAGGTACATTCTATTGAATCAGTTCGGTACATAGTTGCTTTATGGCCGTGTGTTTGGCCAAATACATGTCGACCTGTATAGTATAGGTTTACATAAACCTATTTTTTCCTATATTTATAATATCTATACATACAGATATTATAAATATAGGAAAAAATAGTACACCGTCTGTATGTATGTATGTAAGCGTGTATATCATAAAGTGCTGAAGGGATTTAGGTAGTTAAATTTTTGACTAGTAGTATCTCTAATTAAATACAAATAATGGTGTAGAAGGTACCTAAAACTTCCTCACTACCTTACTCTTGAGGAATTCGTCTTTATACTAGCGTACTAGATATTTAATGCTACAACTTTTTGTAGCTTAAGTAGGTAAAGTACTTTGGCCT
This sequence comes from Hecatera dysodea, assembly GCA_905332915.2. Lineage (NCBI taxonomy): Eukaryota > Metazoa > Arthropoda > Insecta > Lepidoptera > Noctuidae > Hecatera > Hecatera dysodea. The sequence goes on from HG995305.1 coordinate 17,395,050, forward strand.
CTTTACTTATTATTCAAACAGGACAGTCACGAATCTTGTTCATAACATGGCATGGAATGATTTTAAATCAAACAGTTCTTGCCGCATTGCAATTCCATACTTATTATAGGAAAAAGTACCTATTATTTTTAGGGTCCGTTTCCGAAGGGAATCCTTCGTTTGAGAGTCCAATTCGCACTTGGCAGTTTATTTTTTTTAATCACGTGTTCAGAGTTGGTTATATACAGAGGCGTGCAGTGGTTCGAGTTGGGTAGGCCAGAGAAAATGTAAAAAAAAACACCACATTATTCATGGTTGAAATGTGGTGTTTTTTTTTAAGTAGGCTATTTAAAAAAAATACTCATTTCATTAAAAATCAACCCTGAATAATGTGGTTATTTTTTTAAATTTATTGACATTTGCTCTGGCCTACCTTAACTCGAACCACTGCACGCCACTGGTTATATACGGCCGAACCCAATAACCGATCTATCACATACTGGCGATAGAAAAACAAATGAAACAACGGAAAACCTATATAATTTTTCTGTTGTTTCATTTGTTTTTCTATCTCCAGTAGGTGACAGATCGGTTATTGGTTTCGGCCGATAGAGAACCGAATTAGCGATCTTGTCGCTGCTATCAACGCGTGCCTAGTTGCCTACATACTGGTAGAGTAGCATTTTTTTAAGATGATAAAAAGTAGGTTTCTAAATTTAAAACGAGGCCCGCCAATGCTAATGCCTGGCGGTGTTTGGATTTCGTTCGAAAGCGTCACTGCGGCCCTGGAACGCAAAGGGCAGTAGGAGGAACACGGGTAGGTTGTAGTCAGTAAGAGTCTGACACTCCCTTCCGCTACGCAGGGCAGAAGAAGTCATTTGATGAGTTAAAAATATCCATAAGAAAAGGTTTCTAATATTTTTTTAATATTAGAAACCTTTTTTGGGTTTATAAAGATACTAATAAAAATAATAATTAAGTACATTTCATTGGAATTCAAAAAACAGTACATTTTTCAAAACACGAATTTTTGTAACTGTTTTTAAAATAATTTTTATGACTTAAACATTGACTCTAATACGAAAAGACCTGCCATTATATTTTTCTTCCTTTCAAAATATCATTGGTCGCAAAATAAATACACTGGGCCACTGAACCGCCGATATTTCGAATTTCTCATCAAAAATTCTAATCAGCACACCGTATCCTTTTACGTAACGCAGGAAGAAAGGTTATTAAAAAAACTCTATAGTGTATTGAACTGTAGACAGAAATAATGGCACGAAATGTAATCGTTTATGAACTTAAAAATCTATGGCAAAATTTGCTGAACAATAGAGATTATCCCAGAGAAGAGAAATTGGCGTAAAGCATGGTGGATATCGAATGGATAATCATAAAAAAGTAAAAGTTCAGACATGTTTAACATATACTACATCGTGCAAATATTGTGAATGTAAAAAAAAATCTGAAAAATGTTTCGAGATTATTCAAGTCAAAATATTAAACCAATTTAAATGGCAAATATTAATCAGATGTCAACATTACAATTCAATACACTATGACAAAATTCTGGAGAATATCAATCAAATGTGAATAAAACAGTCATGAAATATTAATTGATGTTGAATTTACTACTGCTAACTAATGTTCAATATCAATCTCAATGTAATTTTTACACAAGAAAAACATTATCATAAAATGAATTCTTCCGATCCGGGCGGAGCGGAAGGGAGTGTCAGACTCGTACTGACTAAAACCCACCAGTGATCCACCAAGTGCCCTTTGCGCTCCAGGGCCGCGGTGACTCTTCAAACAGGCCAAAATATGTAATTATCAAATCTTGGAATTTTCTCTATTTTATACCAGACAAAATTCAAATTCAATTGCTTGTTTGAGGACTGTTTAGGCAACTGCTTCAGAGGTAGGGTAATAGTAGGGGTTTTTGTTAATAGAAATGGTCACTTAAAATACTCAGCACTAAAGTCGATACTTAAGTTGGTGGCAGTGGATTGTTATTATTTCGAATTACAAATGACCATAATTCAATGCTTTCCATCTAGGTCATAACTGAAATAACCTTTTCCATATCTTACAAATCTTTTCGATACTAATTTACTTAATTACTAGATTTGTATTCTACACATTCGATAGTCCCATTTGGGCGCCAAACCGCCAGTCAGTTCACATTTAGCGAATTTATAGCCAAAGGCTTGAAATTCGGCGCTAAGCCCCAACTAGCGACTAAATCCGGACTTGCACGCGAACTCACAAACAAACCATCGTACGTCGAACTTTATGAATGCAAACAGTTTCAAATCTTGTTGATGTAAATGGTAGAATAGAATAGAATATTGTTACCGAGGTACTTTGGCATGTTTGACTATTAGCAATACAGCATGTATTGCTGATATTTTTGAGTTATGTTTCTTTCAGGCATTATTTATTTACAGATTAATGTGTTGTTATAGGCAGCTTAAATTAGCATTTATTTTTTTAACATAATCTAACAGTTTTACGTTAGTTTTATCAGGTTTAAGCTGTTATTTCTTCAAAAGCCTAACTTTATAACAAAGTTTATTAAAAACACTACGTAATCTTCGATTTTTACAGTAATTTTATAAAGAGTTAAACTTTCCTTTGTACTTTGCTGTTTGGTGTACAATAAAGAATTAAGAAACGGGTTTGGATTTTAGTGGTTTTCTCCAAAATTACTCATCCGATTTCTATAATTCATTCACCGATGCAAAGCTACTGTATCCCCAAGTACCTTAGGCTGCTTTTGAACCCCGGAAATAGCAAAAATCCTGTGAATCGAATTATGGGAGTGAATCCGGAGCAAAAATATAGTTTGGTGTCAAACCGGCCAAGTCCGAACCGGACTCGCCAACGAAGGGGGGTCTACCGATAAACCGAAAAAAAAAACACGTTTTTTGTATGGTGGTATCGGGTGGTATCTGTTATAGCGGCTATAGAAAAACACACTCTGTGGAAAACGAAAATTCACTTAAAAATGTTTCTATTTCGTCCTTTTATTGCGGTTCAGAATGTACAGCCCGCTGACGCACAGACGGACAGCGGAGACTAAGCAATAGTTCCATTAGTAGCCCTAGAGGTGTGGAACAGTACAAAAAAAACTTATTTACAAAAAATACAATCGACTTCTAAAGAAAAAAGGATTAAATAACTTTAATTTCCTGAGTCTATGTTCAAAAAACGAAGAAACTACGAAGCACACCGTTTTATTTTTAACCGACTTCCAAAAAAGGAGGAGGTTCTCAAGTCGTCTGTATTTTTAATTTTGTGTGTTACCTCAAAACTTTGTACTGGGTGTCGCGATTTTGATGATTCTTTTTGTATTCGAAAGCTGGTGCTTGTCGTGTGGTACATATAAATAAAAACAGTAGACTTGGGAACCGTCTTCTTTTTTTAAAAAGGTGCTGTAACAGTTACCAGATTACGCATGTAGCCCATAAAATAATACCTAATCAATGTAAAACCGTGTCCATCCACCGTGACGAACTGTCGGGTGGCGGCAACCATTGAGCCAATAAACCCAGGGGTTGGTTTGCGAAACGAGAGTAACCTTAGCAACGCGTACCTACGTGTATCGATCGCCGGTTTTATGGCCACATGGGGAGACACCCTTTGTGTAAGGGTGAGCGTACAGTACTGAGTTGGGAAAATATGTTTTGGGTTATAAATTTATTGGGGTAGGTCAACAATTTTATTGTTTTGTATTTGTGATTTTATAAATGCTTGTTTACATCTCATTATCATAATTTCAGTCAGAGATTTTTTTTTCGTCTTATACATTTGAGAGCAGTGGTGGTCGAGTGGTAACGGCGCCGACTTACAAATTGTAGGTCGCGTGTTCAAACCCAGCCAGGCGCATTACTTTGTGTAATTTAATCCATATCACCACTGCTCTCAAAACGGTGAAGGAAAACATAGTGAGGAAACCGGCATGTCCTAGAACCAAAAATTCGAAGACATGTGACATTCACCAACCCGCACTGGGCCCGCGTGGTGGATTACGACCCATTCCCTCTCCTAGAGAGGAGGCCTGTGTCCCAGCAGCAGGAACGTTAAAAGGCTGATTATGCTTATGTAAGCATTTCAATAGAACATTTAAATTGACAGTTCCAGCCCGTAACTATTCTACTTCTACAAGTCTGTTCTTTGTATAAGTCCCGAGGAGAGGCTAAGGTCTCATACAAAGAAGGCGCGAGCGTTAATCAACTGCCTAGGTAGTTTTCGGGTAGTGGACTGGAGCATTAAATAGGGCGTCCTTCATAACTTAAAGAATTTAAAAACTATTCGCTAAAACACCGCTCAGTTTTTTGCCGTTTTCTGCACAGAATTTTGTCTAAGGTTTGGCTAAAAACAGCTGCAAAGCTCATACACTCCCTCCACGTTTCCGCTCCGCTCATGAATGAGTCACCGGCTCTATATATCGTGCGGATTACTCTTGCCGATGCAGCGATGTCAGAATAACGTGCAAGCTTCCCGACCTACTGCTATTTGCGGATAATTTCGCATTTATTACTGGTATTTATAAATATTTATTAGTGGTAACACGTTCTACAGGCCCTTTAAATAGAATTTGCTCTAGTTTTTCTTGAGTTACTGCTCTAGTTTTTTTTTTATTTTAAAAGGATAAAAAAGAAATATAAGTTCCTAGGTCTATCTGGACTGGAAATGATCCGAATTTCCGAGCCCCTCCTACAAGTAATACTACTAGTAATTCCGACCGACTTTTCTCAACCTTTACGGATCGGTGGCAATGTGGAACCGCTCTTAGACCTTCTTGGATGGATAGGCATCTACTTCGGAGTTCACCTGTCTATCGGTCTTTACACTCTTTTTATGGGACCGCCAAGGGTTTTAAGTCATAAGAGTGAATAATTGCTAACTTCTCAAGATTAATGAGTTAGCAATGATTCAAGAGTTAAAAGTTCCTATTAATATGAACATGAACAACTTTAATTATGCAACAAAATCTGACAAACAGTTGTAAACCAAAAACAATTGAGTGGGAGTCGGTCGTTCCCATATGTATAACGAGATAAGTACGGTTCTTGTGAATTAATTATATTTTTTCTTGTTAAAGCGGCAATAGAAATACAAACGCGAAACCGGCATGACCACACCAAACAGCACACATCACCACTGCTCTCAAAACAGTGAAGGAAAACATCGTGAGGAAACCGGCATGTCCTAGAACCAAACATTCGAAGACATGAAGACATGAGACATTCATCAACCCGCACTGGGCTCGCGTGGTGGATTACGGCCCATTCCCTCTCATAGAGGGAACATTAAAAAGCTGATTATGCTTATGCTTAAAAATAATGTATCTTTTTTTTTATTAATTTTTACGGAACCACTCGCAGTTCAGCACACTTAGGCTGGTTACTGCTTAACCAATTGATCTTTTAGTTACCTTCAGTTGTTAATATTCTTAGTATCCGTACCTAAATTTACTCCCGAATTAAAAATCACCCATTTAGTTTAGCAAGTAATAAATATACAGGCTGAATTTAAGATCCGTGAAACTTTTATAGAACTATAATCTATACTACACTATATAATATTATAAACGCGAAAGTGTGGATGTTCGTTACTCAATCTCGTCAGAGCGGCTGAACAGATCTTGATGAAATTTTGCATAGGGGAAGATTATAGTCTGGAATGAGTTATACCGGAGTATGTTCCCTTGGGATAATTTTCAACATACACCCGGGCGGAACCGCGGGCGCAAACTTAGTTTAAATTAAAAACAGAAAGCAATATGAACATAAAGCTTTCTTAACCTGCTGCAACTTAAGAGATGTAGCACAAAAAAAAAATTGATACACATGAGTCAAAAGTAACAAAATTTAATGCGAAACACAAAGATGCATTTGGCTTTAATGAGTCGCAATCAAACTAATTGTGTACTGCTTAATATGTCAGTAATCTTAACCGCGACTCAAGGATTTTAGTTAAATACATGACATTAACACACACAAACACTAACACATTCTCATTAGGGCTGGGACTTAAATACGATTAAAAAATAAAAATAATTTTTTTTATTTTTGGAATCATTTTAAATACTGATTAGCACATTCTAAATTCAAATTATCAATCGATTTGTATAAAGTATCTGCTAATCAATATTTAAACTAAGCACATAGATTTTTTATGACTTAGCATGAAAACGAGGAACAAAAAAGCGCAAAACTACCAAGTTTTAATTAAAAAATGAGACGAAACAAAAAAAAAGCCTCGAGTGAAACTGTTATAAAATACTCACACAAAAACCATGGCTACTATGCAAACCGATAGAGTGAGTCAGCGTCCTAAATAAGTTCGCGTCGAAGTAAATAAACAAGGATCGCGCGCACAATGCGTCCGTCACGGGTGGACGATGCACACTGACTGCTGATTGGTTCGGTTGATGACTTGGATTGACAAGTTGTTAGCGCGGCTATTGTGCAGGTTTATTGATAAGGGCCTTTTAAACATGCCCTACAAATACATACCTAATTATAGTGTCATTTCATGCCACCTGTGTGCGTGCATGTGTTCATTAGTGTTTTTAAGGGTTAATGCAATTAAAGAAAACCTCTTCTATATTAATTGCGAAAACAAAATCATTTTCTTTTCCATTGGAAATAAAATGATTTCGTTTAGGCCGTCAAACTTTTAATCTATTGTATTGATTGCTATTTTGGGAAATTGTAAACTCACGAAAAATTGTCAACTAAACATTTGTAAGGCTTTTTTACGCAACACATTTTGATAGTCCATAATCTCTGGAAGACATTCCGAGAATTTGTGGAATAGCAAATAACGAGACGATAAATATGGACAATTTTAAAATTGTAACCTCGACGATGGGCTCCTACCTAACCTAACCGTGTCGGGGAGCCCTAAGCTCCTCGCGCCCTAAGTTCGGCTACTTGGCTACGCAAGAAAGTACGATAATTGTAGAACCGTACACTGACAATTTCTTGGAATGGCAAAAAAGTGTTCCTTTTCAGTTGACAACTTATCGATATAAGATATTTTATAACTACAAACTTTGGTCAGTTCTTTGAGTTTTATTGTATTTATATCAAGCAAAACCTTTGTAACAATAGTAAATGTTTTCGGTGACTATACAGGAAAACTGCAAACTTTTTACTAACTTGCTTCGTTAGTATGTGTATCCAGGTGTAAAAATAGTAATTAATTTATTAAAAAAATACTTCCTACTTCCTAGAATCCGATTAAGATAATTAACTTTGCTTACTAACCCTACTTTGGAGACAATACATACTTAAAGCTGAAGAGTTTTGTTTGGTTCAACACGCTAATCAGAAATCCTGAATCATCTCAGGAACTCCTGGTTCGAATTAAATAATTATTTTAGTGTTGGATAGCCCATATATCGAGGCAGCATAAGCATAATACGCCTTTTAATGTTCCCACTGCTGGGACACAGGCCTCCTCTCTAGGAGGGAATGGGCCGTAATCCACCACGCGGGCCCAGTGCGGGTTGGTGAATGTCAGATGTCTTCGAATTTTTGGTTCTAGGACATGCCGGTTTCCTCACGATGTTTTCCTTTACCGTTTAGAGAGCAGTGGTAATGAGATTAAATACACAAAGTAATGCGCCTGGCTGCGTTTGAACCCGCGACCTACACTTCGTAAGTCGGGGCCGTCGTCACTCGGCCCCCACTACTGAGAACAGTGAGCAGTGGTGGTATACGCTTAAATAACATCACGCTGTGACAAATAGGAGTGAATCATCAATTAAAAATGTTGCAAAAACAGTTTTCTTTCTGTCTCTTAAGTGACGCAGACGAAGTTGGGCGGGCTAGCTAGTTTAACAATATGGTACTTACTATGAAGCCAGTCTGATGAAAAAGTTTAAAGACTTTGCATATTTATTTTGGTAGAAACAAGAGTACTATGGTAGTTTTTATCGTTACAGGTGTTCGTGTTATACGAATTGAAATGGTTCGCGAAAACACGTAGGTAATATAAGTTGCTGATATGGCGTTTTTAATGGCCCCCTAAACTTTATTTATTTGAGATAGCAGCGCCCCGCGGTTTTACCCGCGTAGTTTCCATTCCCGTGGGAATATAAGGATAAAATATAGCCTATGTTACTCAGGGTGAATGTAGCTTTCGAATGGTGAAAGAATTTTTGAAATCGGTCTAGTAGTTTTTGAGTATAGATTGGTTTGCTCTTGACTTGAGCGTCGAAACGAAGAGCGATTCTCAGGCCTGCGGATTGCAAGCTATAGGTGGCTCGGCGTCCGATAACAACCAAGCCCTGGGTCGACGGAGCGTCGTGTTCCACGCGCGCTTCAAAGAGATTTCAGTAAAGAAGACGGGGCCCCATAGGGTCAGTGCCTGCTAGGGTTGCGGAATTTGTTCCAAAGAGTTACCGCGGCCCTGGAACACAAAGGACACTAGGAGGAACACGGGTGGGTTTATAGTCAGTAAGATTCTGACATTCCCTTCCGCGCCGCCCAGAGTGTAGATTTCCCACCCAGAAAAAAAATGGTGACAGAGACAAAGTTGACAATTGAGCTTACCCAGAAAATATATGAGATTACCATTCTATGCGATTTCTTTCAATGGAGTGTCAGTGGTTGACCATTGGAATAATGAAGCTTTTACATTAGTAGATTACCAAATTAGTCAAAATCAACCACTATGAAATCAATGATAGATAATTCACACACTATTGTAATAACAGACTTGAGGCCCAGATTGTCATCACCCCACTGGGAGACCAAACTTAAGGTCACATTTGTACGCTCTGCCTAGGCCTCTCTTAAGGAATGAACTTCATCCCCGCTGGGTTTCATAAACACCGAAAAGAAATTTGCACATACATAGATATAGTATGGATAGAAACCAATAACATAATGTTAGGAATTCATGTTTTTGTAAGGGGTACCTACTTACTTACAAGTTTTTGTTCCGTGCGGCAATCGGCAATCGAAGCCACGACCCGTAACAAAAAAGCCAATCGATCAGCCACGAGCCGACAACAATTTATGGAAAAAAAGCATAGAATTTCATAATAATAAAAACCTTAATTTTCTTGAATCCGTTTCCGTGCACAATACCCATAAACGTCGTTACAGCGAATATGACTGTTCCAAAAACTTGGGGAGCATTACTTGTAAATAGGTCGCAGAGAAAATGTATTTTTGCATCTTCATTATTTCCTGTATAATTTATTCGAGCTAGAAAGGTATACGAATATGTTTACTTATGTGGAATTCAAACAAGCAAGTGCTGTAACAGATGGCAGAAACTGGATGCGAGAAGCCGAAAATAGATTTAAGTGGCGTGCAATTGGAGAGGCCTATGTCCAGCAGTGGACTGCAACAGCCTGTTGATTGATTGATTGATTGAAGTGCTGATACACTTGCACTTTCGGAAATCCAATGAACGCCACTGGCGCTGTGGCCACCTGGATCCAGCATGTCTAAAAACTTGACAATAGAAAAGAAGACCATCGTGTTTTGATCAAAGAGCTTTCAGGAGGCAATTTGCTCTTTTTATGTTTTTGCTTCATTAGACAGCAGAATACTTCTACCTATTGGCGGCCATTTCCATGTAATAATGTTGGCTCATAAATTTCAGTTTTCAATAATACTGAAGCGTTACATACAGCGTATGAATTTTTTTAGAAAAAGTGAGTTGAAAATCCAACGACGCAAGTTTATTTTTGCACTCAGTTTAGTATAAGTGAATTAATAAATATTTGACAAAAACTTTTTACAAACAAATACAACCGAGTTCTACACAAAAAACCAAAAAGTACAAAATAACTTTAATTTCGAAACTCGGTGTTTGTGGTTGCTTGTTCGTTTTTTGAACACCGAAATTAAAGTGCACACGACAAGCACCAGCATTCGAATATAAAAAGAATCATCAAAATCGGTACACCCAGTCCAAAGTTATGAGGTAACACACACATTAAAAAAGAAAATACAGACGAATTGAGAACATCCTTCTTTTTTGGAAGTCCGTTGAAAATGACGTGAAACCTCGTCTTTCTTTCTGATCTCCGCCTTTTGGGAACAGGGAGTAATTACCAAACCTTATAATTATTTGGTTGATCTGTTTTCAAAGAAAATAGAGTTGTAGTAACATTATATCCGGAATTATCGTGACAACAGTAGGTGTATCGCGCTGATTCGCTCCATTACACCGTGATGGGGCAAAAAAACCGTCCATCAGTGCCTGGCACAGGGCTCGCGTGAACAAAGCAACTACTCAAGGGGTACAGGAAGTACCTACTAACTCAATAACCCTACTAACTAAAAGAAGGGTTTGGGGTTAAGGTGGCAGAGACTCAATAAAATGAAGATGTTATTGAACTGCACAACTTAAGAGTGGATTTGAACTGGCTTAAACACCCGGCGCCATAGTTAGCAGACGGCTAGACAGTAGTCAGTTTAAGGCGATACCCCGACCAAAACCTTGCGATAGTGCGTTTTTCTTCGCTATTCAGAGACTATTAACTCATTAGTTATGAGAAATAATCTACATGTAAAAGCACGTTATTAATGTTCGATGTTTTATCATCACATTCCACCTTCTAATTTGTTTTTATGTGTTATAAATAAATTTGAAATCTACTTTTAAAAAATGACTAAAATTGTTGATTTTATGTATCTGTTGCTAAATGCAACGCTCTAATCATTTGAGGATTACACTAATGGATAGATAATTTAAAAATATATTATATATTATACACGTTTTATTTCATTTCAAAAGATCGCTTTTTTATCAAAATAATTCCAAAAATTGTGTGAATTCTATGATAAAAGAGCGTGCGCAGGATGCGGGCGGCAAAGGGAACGAATGCTCAAGGTTATTTGGTCAGTGAAACGCCTTAAGATGCAAAGCATTGTCTGCCTTTTTCTACTTTCAAATCTAATCTGATGCAGTTGGTCTTATCGCATAGTGATATATTTGGATGATGATCTATACAGGAAACGATCTTAACAAGCCTTGTTTAACTTTGAAGGTATCATGCTGCTGTTATTGCAATAGTAAGCCTTTGTATCAAATCTCCATTAATTCAAAACAATACAGATACTTATGTGTACTGTGCGCACCCATTTCGTCAATTCATGTTGAAAATCTCAATTAATAGCGGCGAGAAGATAAAAACAACATGCCAGCAGTACCTACCCAATATCAAACCCTGTTAAACTGACCACCTCGGATGTTAAACTGGGACCTTTAGCTCGGCTGTCGCTTTATTGTTGGCGATATTTTTTGCGTTTACTCCTGCACGATTTAAAAAGTAGCTAAAGCTTTACTTACCGACAACCTTTCATAACTTACTTTTGTTTAATACGTGTACAATAGGGTAGTTGACTAAAAAAATCTAATTAGTCCGTTAGATAGATTTCCAAAAAATATTGGACACGTATTTTTTCTTTTTTCATGTAAACAAAAAATGAAGACGATACAGAGCGTTGAAAACTCGTGTGACGTCACTAGTCGCTACAATTTTTACCGAGCCGTAACGTCACAAGCCCCCACTCCTGATCTTTGATGCTTTGTATCTTCGTCAGTTTTTATAGATTTGATAAAGGAAAAAATACGTGTCCAATATTTTTCTATAATCTAACTGACGGACTAAACATAATCATATATTTTTTACTCAGGAAACATCCCTATAGCGTGGGTTATACGTATATTAAATGAACCTAATTAGCTTTGATATAAAATTGTAACGTGTAACTGTTTTTTGTCCCCAAGTGTAAGTAAATAAATAAAAGAATTACGAATCTCAACCCATTATTAGGGTTCCATAACAGAAGAGTAATCAACCAACTGTCTGTCTGTCAGGAGACTGAATCTCGTGAACCGAAATAAGTAGACAGCTGAAATTTTCACAGAGTGTGTATTTATGTTATCGCTATAACAGCAAATACATATATAAGATACAAGAGAAGAAGCGTGTTCATGTTTTCGGTTACGATACTTGGCCGGTGTTTCACATAATAGACACTTCTCTTCACGTCACTTATTTTTGAATCGCAATTTTTTTTTCTTAAAAAAAAAATGTTGTACCACACTAGGATTTACTCCTGCATCGTGGGTGCGTTCACAAACATGTAAACTCACCATACACAAGACACCCAGACCCGGAACAACTATCTGTAGTCCATACAAACATTTGTTCCGAGCGGGGATTGAACCCGCGACACGCAGCGCAGCGCCAACCGTGTCGTCAGATTACTTTTCGTTGAGAAATAAAAATGGCGGTTTGACAGCTCATCGTATAGAAAATCATTATCAGAAACGAACTATTAAAGTTTTATATCATTTAAAGCAGGCATTGCTACAGGTTACGGGATAACTTATCAAATGTTGGGAAAACACGCGAAATAATATTTCTTGAGACTGAAAAAGTCATAGGGCACGTTTTAAATGGTGTTTTAGATAGTACATTTAATAGCTTTATCACTACATAGTATAAAACAAAATCGCTTCCCGCTGTCTGTCCTTATGTATGCTTAGATCTTTAAAACTACGCAACGGATTTTGATGCGGTTTTTTTTAATAGATTGAGTGATTCATGGGGAAGGTTTATATGATAAAACATGCATAATATAGTAGAGATTTAGTATCTGCATTGCACCCGTGCGAAGTCGGGGCCGGTCGCTAGTTTATTAATAAATTATTGGTTTAGTTGTTCTTAAAGCTAGGCTACCGAAGTCTTGGGTAAAAGCAAGGAAGCAATAAACACGAACTGGGCAAGTAAAATAATACTTGAATCCGCCGCAATAAGGTAGGTAGTTAGAACTTTTAACCGTAACAAAGACATTTTTCTTTAAAAAAAGACATGAAAAAGTACTTAATTCAGTAGAAACAGTTTCAATTTGTCGATTGCTATTCTTTCGTAGTACATTGTTTTTTATCTCTTATTTTAAAATGAAAAGAGAAAACTACGAGCGCAATACTTGAATTTTGCGCCTACGTAAAATTTTATTCAAAATGAGTAGTTTTTATTTTCCTTAAATATTTTTAGTCAACTAAATCATGTATAAATTCGAAAATGCGTAAATTTTATCATTAATAATTATTTAAATGTTATATTTCATTATTAAGCCACCATTATTATTATTGGAAAAATGCGTCACTTATCTGTAGTTTTTAACATCAACCTGTATAAGAACTTAAAATACGTTACGATATGATTCCCAATGAGTTCTTCCCCCTTTTTTACTCCACTCCACATTTATATTTTTTTTTATATTATAGCTTTTCTAGTGAAATTATTCATAGTTTTTTTTTTTTTATAAATTGTCACTAAATACAGTGCTGTATAATAGTTTTAGTTTGTATGCAATTTTGCAAGCTTTTAAATATTATGTTACTATCGTTTTTAGTTTTAAAAAACTTGAAAGCTGCATGAATGAGTGAAAAAGGCTCAAAATAGGTGTGTAGCATTTGTGAGCTTTCCTACTACCTGTGTATATTGAGGGCTTTATTTAAATATATTTATAAAAAATATTATAAAACCTGCTTGCACCATAAATTCGAAATTACATTTAGCTTCTTACAAATTCAAATAAAATAGTGTTCTATTACTGTCAAACATAATATAATCACATACTTAAGTTTTTTTTTAATGTTTATGGGAGGCTGGCCATCTGAGAGAGAAGTTATCGAAAAATTTAAACAATACAGGTTGAGAAAAGCTGTTACATTACAACTAAGTAATTTATGGTGCCAGCAAGCTAAATCTGAGAAGATAATAACAATACATATCATAAAATGTGATGAAAGAAACAAAGTGTAGATTTGAAATCCAAAAACAAAACATTTTTTTAATTGTCAACTAACAAAGAGGGTTCTAATAATACAGAAAACAAAAAAAAAGCTTTATAATTAAGATTTTGGTTATTATTTTGGTTATTTTTAGATTTCTTATTAGAAAAATGAATGTAATGAGATAGATGTGTTTAGTAAAAAAATATTAGAATAATAAATAAACATAGTATAAAAACTAGTTTTATTATGAAGGAACCTGGTGTGTGGACGGCGGTGGTTGAGCACCGAGTGTACTTTGGGAATATCGCCCGGTGGCAATCTAAAGCTAGGCTCACCCTCATCTTCCAGATCCATGGCTCTTTTGTAGCAGAAATAAACAAAATTATTTACTTACAATTTGTTTCCATTTACTAAGGTTTGCATATATAAAAATTCCCTTAATTATTCAGGATCTAAGATTAATTTTGGTGAAAATATTATTTTATTGTTTAGCTAGTTCAAACTTTATAATGGATACTTATATTAATATTTATATAAATCATATACCTATTTATTTATAATCTTGGGGCTCTTACAAAATTCCTTCTTTATTATTTTAACATAATCAAACACTTACTTCTCACATTGAGCAGTAAAAAAGGGCATACTACATAAATAAGGTAGTCTGTACATAGAATAATTAAATATCTGCAGGGCAACCTCTCTAAGCATTTACTGCAGAAGTAGGCAATACGACAAAATGCAGACAGAGAGTATCACAAGTCATAATAAGCTCTGAAGCGTACACACCGCAAACCGGAAAAAACATCCACAAAACAACGGCGGCATTTATACACGAATTACGTTCAATTACACATTTTTTACTTGAGCCAATGTAAAATTGCAATTTTTCAAGCGTAGGTTATATTTATTATACTCACGACTTAGGCCAGTGTCTCTTCGCCGGTGGTATTGCTTTATACCGAAGTTTATATTATTAACACTAATAATTTCACATTTCTACGGTTTAATATTTTTTTTGGCTATTTTAAAATTAAATTACAACAAAAAATCTACAAAAATTTTGATCTCTGACTTATTTTTATGTTTCAAAATTGACAGACGCACGCGCGTTGCCAATTTGTTAGGATGCGTTCGTAAATATATTTTGTAAGTTTAGTATTTGAGAAAAACCTTATTATATTATTTTTTGTAGTTTCAGTCGGACTCTCATAATTTAATCTATACTAATATTATAAAGATTTAATTGTTTGTTTGTATTAAATAGGCTCCGAAACTACTGAACCGATTTGAAAAATTCTTTCACTTTTGGGAAGCTACATCATCTCCGAGTGACAGGCTATTTTATCCCCATATTCCCACGGGAATGGGAGCTACATACGTGGGTGACACGCTAAGACAAAAAGCAAAAAGAAGCGGAACATCAGTGAATAACTGAACATTTTTGGAAAAACGGTCTCTTTTTCTCTCTCTTATGTGACGCAAACGAAGTTGCGCGGGTCAGCTAGGTAGGTAGTTATTTATATTTTTTGGACTTTTGTGCAACAGGTTTATCTACGAAACTTAATAACCAACTTTGATTTGTGTCTAGTAATTTTAGAAAAACTAAGACACTGCATGCTAAGGTCTTTTTCGGACCATTTAAGTAAAGCATTATGATTGGTTGGCGTAGTTTGAGGGAAACCTATAACAACAAGAACATTCACAATAGTTCGCTATTTCGCCACGTTCCGTTTAAGTTCTTTTTGTTGCTGTTTTATAGTACTAGGGTACTAGGCAGTACTACAAAACAGCTACAAAAAGTACTCCTCGTTAGCTGCAAACAGTAGACGCAACCCGCGTCTTTTGTGGATGTAGGTACTTTAGAATCCTTGTCTGCCTATCAGCTTATATGAAAATACTTAATTTTCAGGTGTATAGTCGTTCGAGGATTTCCAATAACATACGCTGAATATTACTTATATTTATGGCAAAACACCAACAAAAAAAACTCGAAATATTTTTCTAAAATTTTATTATACAATAAACTTAAAATTAATACGCGACTCATACACTGAGGCCCTTTTAAGCATAGTAGCTGAGATTAGCCTTCTTCTTCGCCTGGACTTCTAAGATGGCATCCATGAAGTCTTCGTGCGTGACGGAGGTGGCGGAGCGGCGGAGGGCTATCATACCGGCTTCCACACACACGGCCTTGCACTGCGCGCCGTTAAAGTCGTCCGTAGAGCGAGAGAGCTCCTCGAAGTTCACATCAGGACAGACATTCATTTTTCTGTGGGAATTGTTAAGAATATTTATAAACTGAGATTATTGATCCTTACTAATAATATGAACGCGAAAGTTTGTGTGTTTGGATGTTTTTTACTCTTCCACGATGACACAGATGTAGACTGTTGTCTGCAATAATACATAGGATACTTTTTACCCTGGGAGTGTTCCCTAAGGGGCCATCCATAAATTACGTCACACGAATTTCATGATTTTTACCCCCCCCCCCCCTTGTCACATTTGTGAGAACCCCTCCCTGGTGAGACGTCACATATATTACAAGTTTATTCGTGTATTTGTTCACGCTTAGGTTAAATTTATAGATTTTGAAATGTGACGTCACGAAATTTAGAACCCCTCCCACTCCCTTGTCACACAATGTCACACTTCGTCGATCCCCTCTCAACCCCCTTAACGTGTGACGTAATTTATGGATGACCCCTAAGGGTAATTTTAGACATTAACGCGAGCGGAGGCGCAGGCGGCAACTATCGATACATAAACATGATGGTAATTACCGCAATCCTAACCCCGCCGTGAGAATACATACGCCCAACATGAGCCCGAAAACATCAATGAAAGCTTTCCTAATTGACGTTATAAATTGAAGTTTTCGTGTTCGAGAGATGAGTTTTAGCTGAGCAAGTGCGTTTACGCATTTGCTCAGTTATTTATGGAAAGCTTTATCTACAACTTTATGCTCCGATGGAATTGGAGCTCGAGTCAAGTTGAAGTTTACGTTTTGGGATATGGGCCATAGTTATTTGGCTACCGATTTTTATTTAGTGCTGTGATGTTGGTGTTCGACGCTTCTAAACATAATACATCATTGGAGATTGGGTAGAAAGGTTAAGAACAGTATTTCTATTGATTACATCTGCAAACGTTTTTTACTAGCAGTACCACGCTTTTCCCCGTTCCCGTGGGAACGTGGTGCTAAAAGACTCAAAAACTTTACCTGTTTATAATATTAGTACAAATTCATACCTTGAATGGATCTGCATGATGCGTGCCCTTGCCTCCTCGTTGGGGTGAGGGAACTCAATCTTCCTGTCCAGACGTCCAGAACGCAGCAGGGCAGGGTCCAGGATGTCCACTCTGTTTGTAGCTGCAATAACCTGCAATCAAAATTACTGATCTGTAGGGCCGCTGAAATTGAGTTCCAACTAACTGAGAACATTTTCGCTTTTGTCTTGATTTTTGAAGCCATAGAATTGGATAGAATACTCTTTATTATGTACACCATACAAATTACAGAACAGTTATAGAGTGCCCAAAACAACCCGTGTTCCTTGCTGCCCAAGGAACACGGGTTGTTTTTAGTCAATAAGACCTCGCCCAGAGTCATTTGCTGAATTCCCATTTTAAAAAAAAAGGTGGCAATTTGTTGTAAGTGCATGTCATATGTACATAAGCAGGACATCAACTGCTCACCTTATTTGTAGTGGAATCTCATGTTGCCCTACTTAGTTCTCACCCTCAAGTCCCATCTCAACTGGTTATGCATTCTGTTACTTACTGTCATGGGCACCGCTAGTTTATTAGGCAGTACATAAACTCAGCACATGTCTTATTAATACCTTAATATCAGCAGTAGAACTGAATCCATCAAGCTGATTCAGGAGCTCCAACATAGTACGCTGCACCTCTCGGTCACCAGCCTTCTCAGAGTCGAAACGCTTAGTACCAATAGCATCAAGCTCGTCAATGAAGATGATTGCTGGAGCCTTCTCCTTGGCTAGGGCGAAGGCGTCACGCACGAGCTTCGCACCATCACCTGAAAGTTAAGAATGTTACTAGTTAGATATCGAACAATGACCAAAGAGTTAACCTGTATGGTGGGCAGAAATGAAAAACAAAAGACTATTTGTTTGGAGGATAGTTGCATACAAAGGGAGAGGGAGTAAGAGTTTACCCAACAATGGGACAGTAAAATATGCAAAATAGGGTTCCTAAATATACAGAAGATTCAATATGACTTCATAAGTGCCTGATATAAATGAAATAAAAATATATATAAATATTCCAAACAAGTAATTTTATGTTGTGTCTATCTTTAGTTACATATGCTATGCCTGATATACTTAAATGAAATAAAAAATATAGATATTCCAAACAAGTAATTTTATGTTGTATCTTTATCTTTACAGTTACATATTACTAATAGAAAACAGATGATGGCTCAGAACAATCCGCAAGTCACAAATCCATGTAACAGCAGAGGTGAGGGGTGGGGTATTGCACAGCAAAAAGCAAACAGATGGCATTATGTTCGAGTTGATCTATATCTATGATAAAAATAGATATAGGTCACTTACCAATGAACATCTGCACAAGTTGAGGACCAGCCAGCTTCAAGAAGGTTGACTTGGTCTGTGCAGCACAAGCTCTTGCCAGCAGAGTCTTGCCGGTACCAGGGGGCCCGTACAGCAGTACACCCTTGGGTGGATGGATGCCAAGATTTACGAACTTCTCTTTGTGTGTCATTGGGAGTACCACAGCTTCAATCAGTTCCTGGTAATAAAAATCAATATGTGTGTTATGATTGTTGGTAAGACAAAGAATCAAGATTTTGCAAGATTGTGAGTTTTGAAAAATAGTTTACATTAAACCAAATATTTGGAGAAGTTATCAATGATTTTCAAAAAGTTAACTGGTCCGCACTTATTGCTGTGCAAAATTAAAATATTGAATATTGACAAATCGACATTTATCTTGTAAATACCAAACAGCTTACTGACCTGAATCTGTTTGTCCAAACCACCAATATCTGAGTACTGCTCAGTTGGTCTCTCGTCCACTTCCATAGCCTTAACCCTCGCGTCGTACTCGGCCGGCAGAGTCTCTAGTATCAAGTACGAGTCCTTGTTAACACCCACTAGGTCACCAGGCTTCAGCTTCTCAGCATCTACTAAGCCAATGACTGGCAAAAAGTACGTTTGACGGGTGGAAGTCTTGATGACGGCGCATTTTCCTTTACGCTGCGAGTCCAGGTCCACAACAGCACCATCCTCCTCCTCTTCTTGCGGGTCAACATCCAACAATTCAATCACATTCGATACGAGGTAAGGCAATGTTTTGTTCACTTTGATTTTCTCAGTGTTCTCTTTTATTTTATCATTCTGTGCTTGCAGCTCATGTGAGATCCTCATTACTTCGCTTTTCATGATTTTAATCTCATTGTCTAGGAGTCTCGTACGGCTGATGATTTCGTCTGTCGGCATGCGGAGAACTTCCTCACTGAGAGCCTCCTCGCCATCTTCCCAAATAGATTTATCCTCTAATGTTGTAGCCATTTTCAGATTTATATATTTCAGTTGTGAGAGACTCGGTAATATTAGCGAAACAATGCAAAAGCAAAACAAAATTTTACAAAACCCTGCAGTCACCAAAATGAATTGTCATTCTGTCATTCTACCCAGTCCCACAGATTAGATTCTGCCTTCTGGTTGTAGGGACGCGACAAAGTCCACAGTTCTGTCTCGATTTCTGGCTTTCTGCTGATTTCTGCAAATGATTGCAAAAAACATGAGTAGAACACCAAAAACCTAGAATAATTTTATGTATTCAAGCCACACTTGTAAAATAAAGAAATTAAAAACAAAATAGTTGCTACCAAATAGTTCTACTTTTCTAAGCAATGGCTACTTCGATAAAAAGAATAATAAATCCGCGAAATTATTATAGTTTTCTGTGCCAAAATACATAATATTTTTTTTTTCCCCTTCGCATACATAATCTGTGTTTGTGACATTGACAACCAAGTGACAAGCCGTGGTCATGCGATTTCGATTTTTGAATCGAAGTATTTTATTTTGAGTTGACGTCAAAAATTTCGAAACTTGATGCAGTGATAAAATATTTAGATAGTTTTTCTTGATTTTATTGTTATAAATACTGTTGAAGTAAGTTTAATAATGGCCTTCTCAACGTTTCTTCGTGCTCCAGGTAATATAACAGTTGAAGTTGTTGTTTTACTATTACATAACAGTGTTGTTTCAAGCCTTCTAACTATTCAGGGTTTACGATTACCCTTAAATCTAAGGTTTTACCACAGCTCACCCAGTCATTTCATGTCAAATCACCCAATATTAGATGGAGAAAAAGTTTAGGTGTCATAAATTAAACTGAATCTAGATTATGTTTAGGATTGGGTTGGGTGTGAGTTACTCCCAGTTCCATAACAATCTGGTTATTTAAAAAATTAGAACTTCAGTCAAAAAGAAAGCCCTAAAACGTCCCTATAGCCCATGGAGGTGGTGTTCTGCTTAGGAGACTTGAATAAATTATAAGGAATTGATTCAGCACCATTGGGGTAAATTGATTCCACATGGAATAAAAGCAATTTTAAAGTTTTAGTTTTGCTTGAAATTAAAAAGCATGAATTGTCATTGAATAATCAAAACCAGTTGGCATGCAAACATCTATTGAAACCATTTCCAAAATAATATCTGAGCAGAAAAGTTTCAGGTTATTTATAAATAAAAGTACTTAGTAGAAAAAAAAAAGTAAATAATATATAGGTAATGAAAATGTAATGTAAGTTACAGTAAACTTAGCCTTATTCTTAAAAAAAAAAACCCTAAAAATAGGTTTATTAAGTTCAAACTCATAGCTAAGTTGACGTAATGTGATACTTCAACAATTATGTTGTCGTTTTGACAAATCCATAGAAACTCATGCTCTTTTAAAAAGGTTTAATGACAAGTTTTGTAGGTATATTTATTAATTACTGGTGTTTGAGGTTTATCAATGAATAATGGAGTCAAAAACAAGTACACAGGGCATAAATATGTCTTAAAGAAAACTGAGTGTAAAGCAACACTAGCATGTTATAAGGATTGGTGGCGGCCCACCATCACAGAAAGACAATGCAATGCGAATGGTGATGACATAGCTTCTTGGCTATCAAATAAAATCGTCAGACTCATGTCAAATCAATAAGTTCCCTTCAAAATCTGCTAAAGGGTGCTGATACACACATCATGCTTATGAACAGGCAGAAATCATTGGAAACTGGTCATTTCTTAACCGGCAATGTTCACTGCCATAGTTCTCATAGAAAGGCAGCTATAGATTTTTTAAATTATTATTTCCCTTTTTAACCGACTTCTAAAAAAGGAGGAGGTTCTCAATTCGGATGTTTGTATGTTTTTTTTTTTTTTTTTTTTTTTTTATTGTTTGTTCGCGCACAACTCCGTCGCTTGCCAACCGATTTGAAAAATTCTTTTTTTGTTGGAAAGGGTATACTTCCCAAATGGTCCCATGAAAATTTTATCGAAATCGAACAAGCGGTTTTTGAAAAATCTAAAAAAATATCTACATTGTCTACATTGACGACCTTTTAGTTTACTCTGCATTGGAGCAGTGCGTTTTTTTTACACTAATGTAATAGGTTCGTTTAGGTGGGGGGAGGGGAGGGGGTTAAGGTACCACTAAAAAGTGAAAAATAAAAAACTTTTTACGAAAAAAATACAACCGACTTTTCCACAAAAAATCAAAAAAGTACAAAATAACTTTAATTTCGGAAGTCGGTGTTCAAAAAATGAAAAAGGAACCACAAACACCGAGTTCCGAAATTAAAGTTATTTTGTACTTTTTTGATTTTTTGTGGAAAAGTCGGTTGTATTTTAATGTAATTATTCCCCAAAACATTAATCAACTATCCGCTGCCGCTATTCGTAAAGTCGGCCATATTGCTACTCCATTAGAGATTTTATAGCTTAAGAAGTTAATATAATGTTACTTTAGAGTGTTTTAGTGCTATTGGACATTTCTGAATAATATTTTTGAAGATTTTTCTTGTAACAAAGGTAATAAACCTTTGTTACAAGTTTTAATGTATAAGTTACTTAAAATAGTTTTTTTTCTGTTATCATTCTTCTAGTGAATAAAATTAGAAAAAAAAAACAATAATTTTAGGTTCTTTGTACTTACCAATATGTATTACATACCCTACTTTAATATTCATGTTTTCTCAATAAGTTATTAGTTAATTGAAATGATCAAACAACTAATTGCCTTTAAATTAAAGCATATTATCTTGGTTTTCATGAGAAATAACGTGTCAACATATTATCTTAGTTGATGATCTACCAGCACGTTTTTAATTGTGTTACTGTTTTTATATTATTTTTTATTTTTTGTGGCATTTTTTTTGTACTTAGTATGACATTGTGTTCCACAGTACTTTTATACCATTCTGGCTCTGGACGTGAAGACTTATAATTGGCTGCCAAATTATCAATCTGCTGTACATTACCATTATATTTAGCTGTAAGTCTTCCATAGTATTTAAATAAATAAATAAATAAATAAATAAATAAATAAATAAATAAATAAATAAATAAATAAATAAATAAATAAATAAATAAATATTAATTATGTACACTGCCGGCCAAAAGTTTAAGACCGCACTTAAGCAGTATAATTATCTATCAATTGTAATAAAATCCCTTAAGATATATAAAAGAAATGCACACCTGCATATTCTATTGTTAATAAAGAATATTTAAAGAATTCATTCTTTTGTTTACTTTCCAGTTATTGGACAATAAACATCTATTGTTTTTATTCACCGACAAACGCTGCGCTAGGGTCAGGTGGTAGAGTCGTAATAATGTGTTTATTGTGTGCTCATTACTTATTACTTTGCTTTTGTTTCGCATTGGTCAATATTAAGGATTATTTAGCTTCTGAAAACACGTAGTTTCAATTTATTTTTACCTGAGTTTATTTGGGTTTGTTCACAAACAATCTCAGTTAGTCTAAACTTGTGGTTTCTACAGTAAAGACGTCTTAAAATGGGAAAAGCACGCGAAATTAGTAGTGAAGTGCGTTCTGCCATCGTTGTTTTACATAATGAAGGCAAATCCGAACGTGAGATTGCTTCACAACTGAAGTTATCGAAGACAGGTGTTCATAGCACAATAACTCGATACAGGGAGACAGGCAGTTTTCAAGATCGTCCACGCTCGGGAAGGCCGAGAGCTACCACGTCTAGTGAAGATAATTTTATTGTTGTTACTAGTAAGCGAAATAGACGCTTAACAGCACCAGAAATCCGCGTTGAAGTAAACAAAACCCGAGTTAAACTTTTATCATTGACTACAGTGAAACGGCGACTAAGAGATGCAAAGTTGTATGGTCGCGTCGCCGTTCGAAAACCTCTGCTAAGGCCACAAAATAAGAAAAAGCGGATGCAGTGGGCTCTTGCCCATCGAGATTGGACTGAAAAAGATTTTAAAAAAGTTCTTTGGACCGATGAATCCAAGTTTGAACTATTCGGTTCAAAACGAAGAATTTACGTGAGACGAAATGCTCAAGAAAAGATGATGCCAGACTGTGTAGTCCCAACAGTCAAGCATGGTGGTGGCTCAATTATGGTCTGGGGTTGCTTCTCTAGCCAAGGAACTGGCGATTTGATCAAAATTGAAGGAATTATGAAAAAGGAACAGTATAAAAACATTTTAGAACAAAACGCCGTTCCTTCCGGGTTGCGATTAACTGGACACGGATTCATTTTCCAACAAGATAATGATCCAAAGCATAGCTCCAAATTATGCAGAGGATATTTAGAAGAGAAAGAGGCCCAAGGGGTGTTAAAAAACATGGTTTGGCCACCTCAGAGCCCGGATCTCAATCCTATTGAACTTTTGTGGGAAGAGCTTGACAGGAACGTCCGTAATCGTGGCACATCCTCGCAAGAAGAAATGTGGAATGCTTTATGCGAAAGTTGGAGCAATATATCACAAGACACCATCAACAAATTGATAGCTCGTATGCCGAGACTTGTGAAAAAAGTCATACAAAGTAAAGGAGGATTTTTTCATGAAACATCAGTTTAGCTAACTATAGCCTTTTTTAGCATGTATTGTTAATATTTCTTTATGCTTTACATTACAATTTGTCCATAAACACTAACTGATTAGATAATTAAACTGGTTAATTAAACATTTAATATTTTATTGGTGTTTTACTTTATTTTCCTACTTAAATTAAGGTGGTCTTAAACTTTTGGCCTGTAGTGTATGTCCAATGAAAAACTAGTTTTTTTTTAATGTATTTTAGTATTAAAAACTTATAAGATTGTCTTCTTGCTGTTATTGCGTAAATAAACAATAGAAATTGAAATATAAAAAGTATTTTAAGACTAAACTAGCATTCTTTTCGCAGACCTGTAATCAAATCTTCTAGAGCAGTTTTCCCCAACCTGATGCAATGCGTACCTCTCTGACTTTCTTCTAAATTCTTTATCTTCTAAGACCTGTGGGGTCTGTTAGGAGAAACTATGAAAACCCAAATAATGAGTGCTGAATTGCATTGTGATATTAAGTAACTAGATTTGGTTACATTCAGGTCGCTGCAACTTCTGAATTATTAAAATTGATTGAGTCAGGCGTTACTTTGCGGAAATCCATTTTAAATTTAAAAATGAAAATAATATATCTAGTTTTAATTTCCGCGAATATTAGTGGGTTGCAGGTATGCACCTCCCTCCCGCCCGCTATATTATGCACATGCAAGATGCAACCCACTAATATTCGCGGAAAAAATATTATTTTCATTTTCAAATTCTGAATTATTAGCGTCATGTCATTTTTTAGAGGTTCTGTTGTCTTTGGTTTTACTCCCATGATCTAAGAACTGTGCATTTTACCCATAATAAATATAATGCCTATAGAATTCAGCAATAATACAGCTTTCTACCAATGACAGAGTATTTGTTATCATCAGTACTTCCAGAGATTCTGCTAAAAACACAAATAATTTGCCCCTTTTGTTACGGTACTTTTTTAAAACATATTAAAACAAGCATAATTTAAATTGCAGCATGTAAAAGCCTGGCATTCTCGCAACAAATAAGAAAGCTGGCAACACAGAGCTCCCTGCAGCGGCCCGTGGCTAGCTTGCTGCCCGCCAGCACACAGCTCTTCAAGGAGCTTAGTACCAGCACGCCAATCATCAACTCTGTAAGCTAATCATATTTTCTACTTACATATTGTTAATGCACTTTAGTTTGTGTAAGTCACTCATATTCATGATACAGGTCAATTCGGATCCGTTTTTAGGGTTCCGTAGCTCAGTCTGTCTGTTCCGTGCTACAGTGTTAAAAAGCTGCGTTGACGTTAATTTAACCATTTTCGGTGATTAACATCCAATGCATAGCCATTTCACTATGGATGCAAACGTCGGTTCAATATTTCGTACCACTGTCGCCATCGCGCTTTTTTATAGAGAGGAAATCATCAAATGACTTCTTCAGCTCTGGGCGGTCAGACTCTTACTGACTAAAACCCATCCGTGTTCCTCCTAGTGCCCGCCGCGTTCCAGGGCCGCAGTTACACTTTTGAAAAAACATCGCAGCTCTGGGTCGCCATCGCGCTAGCCCACTGCTCTAGTTTACTCTGAGGCATATGGCACAGCAATAACTTTCTATTATTGTAAGAATTTTCCTCCATTTATTTCAGTTTAGATAGAAAACTCATTACCCGACTGCGCAAGAAGGATCGTCAATATTTTTATCATCAGTTTTTGTAATATTTTGTTATTATCTGCCATCTTACGAGCATCTTTCTACCTGCCATGGCTGACTGATAGAGAATGACGTGCTAGGCCCCCAATGTATCCATAATAAATAGGAAGTAACAAAAAATGATGGCAAAATGCGGCATTTGCAGGTGCGGTCACTCCGTACGACGCCGGTGATGGCGGGCAAGCCTCACGACCACTCCAAACTGTGGGTCATCGAGAAGGGAGTAGCTGTCCTCCTGGTACCCTTGCTGCCTCTGGGCCTGCTGTTACCTAACAAGCTGTTCGACGCGGCGCTCGCTATCCTCATCACAGCTCATTCTTTCTGGTAAGTCATATGTTTATCAGCTAGCTCAATGATCCGTCACGGTAGTCGACGAAATTACAATGTAAAGGCAAATTTACTGCGCCATTCTAGGTATGCTGGTCAAATTCTAGTACAGCTTTAAAATAACTATGTAGTCATAATTAATTGGCAGCGCCCCACGGTTTCACCCGCGTAGTTCCCGTTCCCGTGGGAATACGGGGGTAAAATATAGCCTATGTTACTCAGGGTGAATGTAGCTTTCTAATGGTGAAAGATTTTTTGAAATCGGTCCAGTAGTTTTTCAGTTTATTTGTTACATACAAACATACAAATCTTTCCTCTTTATAATATTAGTATAGATTAAAACATCAGTTCAGCATCCGTTGGACTGGAGACGGTCCAAAGGATGCTAAACAGATTGTATCAATTAATTTGCCTATTCCCAATAATGTGGTCTCCAAATTAACTTCCTATAAATCGTAAGATTTTCATGATATCGGCTTATTTTCAGCAAAATATTTCAATAAACATAAAACAAAAATCAGTTCTGTAATTTACAAAAAAAAAAGATGATTAAAAATTAGTCGACTATACTGAAGGAATCACTTTCACGAGCGTCATGTAAAACTGCTATAAATTGTCAAGTGTACAAGTCCCATTCTGCCCGTTCAAAACCACACCATTAGCCACTTGATTTTCGCTTCTCTGCTTACTCCCGCAGAGTATACAGGCATAGCCTAAACCTGCAGTCCTGTGCTTCCTCACCCATCCAGTTCCCAACCATTTTTCCCATTCCTCAGGGGCATGGAAGCCATGGTCGTGGAATATGTCCGAGTACTCCTATTCGGGCCCTTCATCCCTAAAGTAGCCATGGGCATCATCTACTTCCTATCAGTGAGCATGCTTGGAGGCCTGTTCTACCTGGTCTTCAATGATATCGGCCTCTGCAGAGCTTTCTGGAGGATATGGAGGAATATGAAAAAGCCCAAATATGCGAAGAAGCGCGGAAGGGGTGGTGGCAAGAAATGCCCATAGATCAAGGTTATTTTTTTGTGAGTAGGTTGTTTGTAGTGGCTTAGAGTTGTTAGAGTATACACATGCCTGTATTTCCCTGGAGTAGGCAGAGGCATGCAGTACACATACTGATCTGGATCCACGCAAGGGTTGTGGAATTGTTTGTTACCGCGGCCTTGGAATGCTATGAGTCCTTTTTTGTGTGATGGATTTGCTCTTGACTCCTAGTCTAGGTCACAGGTAACAAAGTCGAAGATCGAATGAGCTTACCAAAAGAAGCCTTGTTTACTCTAACTTTGAGGAACATGGGTGGGTTTCAGTCAGTAAGAGTCTGAAACTCCCCCCCGTTTTATAGGATGTTCCAGAAGAGCGTAGGCGCGCAAAATGTTATTAAAAAAAAAGAAAAAGAACACAAAAATGACTAAAAACGATTCAAAGAAACGACTACACACAGACAATTGGTGACATCAAATCTTGATTGAACTAAAATGCTATCAACTGTAACGAACTGTTTAATATGATAACGCACTTCTGGAACATTCTGTATCCAGCTAGGCACGCCGTCGTAATAATATAAATCCTGCTGTAGCCCAACTGAAGTGTGCGATGGTTGAAAAAAAAAATACGACACCACATTCTGGCTGTCTACCACCAACTCGCAGTGGGCCCACTCGGATGATTATGGCCCACTCCTCGCAGAAACAACCGTTACAAAGTAACCTCTTACTGCATCCAAGTTTCTAGCAGTGGTAATGTTAGATTCGCATGCGTTGCGGCTCTTACATAACTTTGAAATTTGACAGCTGATGTATGCATTTCTGTTTCAGGGGTCTGGAAGCGATCGCCATAGATTATGTCCGCGCCAGCGTTGTTGGGCCCATTCTCCCTAAAATCGCCCTCGGGCTCGTGTACCTCATCTCCATCGCAACCCTCGGCGGCCTGTTCTACATCATCAGCCACGACGTCGGCATCGCTAACATGATCAGGCAGATCTGGGCTATCAAGGCTGACCGCCAAAAATCATAAATTCGGTTACTTTGTACGGATAATAAACGCTAGTTAGTGATTAATAGTATTATATTATTGTATAGTAACCGGCGGTTTTGACACATCAAGTTTATGTAGAGCGCTATCTCTTTCATTCATATGTTCTCTTTCTAAAAATTGATGTGTCAATGTCAAACGTTTTTGGCTGTATCAACGACAATATAGATTGGGTTGCTCGCATTTTTTTTTTCGGCAGTGAAACAAGGTCCTTTGTGCTATGACTGCCTTGCAGTTAGAAACTCTGCTTGCAACCACATAATTAAATTTGATCATTCATTTGAATAAAAGGCTACTTTTGAAGTACACAAATGAATGCTTGATAATTAATTTTCTATTAGTGGAGTTTGTAATTGTTGGGTAGGCGGCGATATTATCGACATTGGTAGGTAGGTACTTAATGCACAAGAATTCGAAATTTCGTTTAAAACGAGTTATTATTTTTATTTCTTACTGTTAATCATTTGTTCATATACATTTTGTAATTATACGCCTTCTGGTGGAATTTAATTTATTTGTTAGAATAAATGATAGTTGAAAAATCATTCGTTTTATTTCTGCATCTTATTTACATACATACATGACTTGATCTATAGAACAATTACTGTAACTTTTACGGGTAATCCTAATGATCCTTGTAAGAACACTTAATTACTTAATATAAAACACTAGCTTCTGTCCGCGACTTCGTCCCCGTGGAATCCCCGATTTTAAAACATTCTTTATCGCTGCTCCGCTCCTATTGGCTTAAGCGTGATGATATATAGCCTAAAGCCTTCCTCGATAAATGGTCTATTCAACCCAAAAATAATTTTTCAATTCGAACCAGTAGTTCCTGAGATTAGCGCGTTCAAACAAACAAACTCTTCAGCTTTATAATATTAGTATAGATTACACTGCTTCAACGTCTTGAGATTGTCTGGTAAGTAGTAATAAAAAGAATACTTACGATGATGACATGGTTTCAGAATACGCTGGTCGAATTCTTTAAAACAAATCGACTTGATGTTATTATATCTTAGATATTGCTGTAGTTTCGAGCTTGGAAAGAAATAAGCTTCTAGACCTTTGGCAGAAAAAGGATCTAAAATACAGCTGTGCCAAAACGAAAAAAAAAAATTGAGTTAAATCTAGACATTTCAGTCTGGATTGGGTGGAGCAAAGCTGCAGTGTTTTTGAATAAGAGAATTATAATTGGATATAAATATATACCAGAGACTCCAAATCCGAACAAATATCGATTTAATTTCTTGGTTTATTTTAGGTAGATTTTGATTGAATCAGTGTGTTTTGTCATGACCTAGGACCGGTTTCTGAATAGGAGTAGTTTGAGTTAAAAATGTTAATGTCACAGTTTGACAGATTTTAAGGATAAAATAAAGTTTGATGAATTACTCATAATTTCCCCTTTCTTGCTCCGTTTGTTGTTCCGAGTTTTTCAAATGTTACATTCTGAATTCAAATGTAGTAACTAACTTTAGTTCGTTCGCGTTAAGAATGCAGTGAAGTGAGTCATCAGTGCAACTGCAACATAAAGGTGTATTCACAGTGGTATTAAATTCAAACGTCGAAGCAATGCCTTCAACTGTCACTGTGAACTTGACTTTGTAATTTGAAAACATTTGATTGATTAGGGGGCGGGGCTAAGCCGACGGACAATGATGACTCACTGCATTCTTAATGCGAATGTACTATAGTTATATTTGAATTCAGAAATGAACTAACTGTTATTATTGTTTTTCGGGATTCTAAACAAGACCAATTGACGTATAATTAGGTATTTAAATTATGGTCAATGGCCTTACTACGTGCGTAAGTGCCAATGCTATCAGTGTGAGGGGAAGGGATAGTGCTATTCGTCTTATGTAACTCCGTCTCTCTCTGACACAGGAATCATGATGGATTTAAGACGTCATGGTAGGGCTGCAGATCTAAAAGGGCTTAGAGTTTCGCGACTTGATGAAATTGTCTCCTCGTGGTGCGCCTATCACACTCATATAGATCCTTCTCATTTTCGCATCAAACTCGACTAGTTCCCGGCTACTAAGCCTGGCTTTTTCCCCTTTTTCTTCTAACAGGTCCAAGAGTCGCATAACTCTTTTCTTAGCCTTTTCATTACGATCGTCGCGAGATCTCTTGTCTGTAACTGGAGGGCCAGTTTCCGCAATGCTTTGTATGGGTTCAACAATCTTCCCTTCATCTTCTAAAAGTTCCAAAATGTTCAGTACTGTCTTATTTGAGTTTTCAGTGTGGTCGTCTTGAGTTCGTTTGTTAGTAGTTGGGGCGGGTTTCACAGTACGTTGTTCAGTATGTTTTGTGGGTTCTGTACCTGGCTGGCCGTGGTCCGCATTTTCATTGCTGAATATGTCTGCAGCTTGTCTGTTTCTGATTTTCGCCATAGTCTCCAGCAGTTTTGATCGTATGCTCATGTTTTTGGGTAGCTGGAACAAAATTTATTGTTAGGAGAAAAGAGTAGGTACCTAGATATTTATCGCCGTTGGAACTGAACGGCTCTCACACGCATATGTTGTGTTGCCTCTGTTAGACCTGGAGCCAACCCATGGGTATGGCATGATTAAATGCACACATATAATAAGATAAATAAGTAGTTATCTGAGTTTCAGATTGTAACAAATCGTTTTGCATTGTTAAAAAATCGACGTCTTTGTAGCGGTATGGCGGCTCTTTAGAACCGTCGTAATGGTATGGCATTATGATTTTCGTGAATGCTTCCTTGTACATTGTCATTAAAAAACAAAAATATACTGTAACGAATGTTTAAAAAAAAAAATTAATTAATGCGTTTTAATTAAGATGGCGGGCCATAAAACCCGCCAAAAAAGTATGGCATTACGCTAGCGCCAAGTTTAATTTTCATGGACTACAAAAAAACGCAAGAGTTTTGTGTAACAAATCGTTTGATCACCGTATTTTTTCCGACGGATTTAATTAATTAGCCTGTAATTACGCCCCGCGGGCCAGCTCTGAAATTACTATTTTCGGTTTTCAAATCACCCAATTCGACCCTCTAAGGGTCGCCATACTTGTAACAAATGACTTGAACTTTTCTGTCATCATCTCCCGGTCTATGTAGATTATACACGATTTAAAAGTTACAAGTTCGCCATGTTTAAGAATATTTAGTGAAGGAATAGTCAAATTCGCTGCTACTTGTAAGTAGAAGGCAGGGGCGTGCAGTGGTTCTAGAGTAAGGGTAGGCCAGACATAATGTCCAAAAAAAAAGCTCACCACATTCTACTGGGTTGAAATCACGATACGGAACGATGAGAAACATATAATTTTAAAAACTCACCAAATTCAAATCACGATATTCTGACGATACAAACTACTCTTTCTAGAAGTATTGAACAAAATGCACAGAAAACAAAATAATTTGTGTGTACACACATAGCCAGTTATATGTTTCATAACTCTGAGGATTGAAATGACGAGTACGAGATGAATTATTTTTGAGTTAATTCTCGTAACTCGGGTATACATCTACCTTTAGAAACAACTTGAATCTAATCATTATACGATAGCTGTGAAAACTTACTGTTTTTAATCTCTAACAAACACATTGTCAGCACAAACTTCACAATTTAGGACCATTTTTAAGTATGTAAACAAATAACTAAACTTTAATATTTACACTACTTTATGACTCAAAACGAATTACATATAAATCAATACACTATGATTTATAACACTCAACAACAAAATATTCGAACGACTATAAATTGCTTGTCACATGAAACAATATCAACAATATGGCTTCTCTTTTTCTTGCAAAAATATCATTTAAAAAGACAATCAATACACTTCCAAAAAAAATGCTACATGGTCCTATCGTAATCTTTAAGAATGACATGTAATGACATTTTGTCGGGTTATACATCATAACCCGCCAAAATTGACAATTCTATGTCAACAGAGTTGCCAATTTTATTTTTCTAATTCCCTTTAAACCAAATTCTCAAATTAAGTTTGGAAAATTTGGGGAGAAAAGTTAAATTCTTGCGGTTTTTAATTATATTTAGAGGGTTATTAATTACAACTTAACATTTATTTTGTACATTTTATACTTTTGATAATACTAACCAGTTTTTTTAAACTATATCTATAAGTTATTAAGGAAATTATTATTCTCAAATTGGCAACCCTGTTAAGCGATTTCCATTCATAAAATTTTACTACTTGTCCTTGAATTGTGTGGTGAACCAATCAGGACCCGTGTAGTGGGCTCCAGCGAGCCTAAAAAACGCCCATAATTTATACATGTGTGTGTAAATTATGGGCGTACATACTCAAGAACATTTGCACACATGCATAAATTTATCAATTGAAATAAGGCACTCCGTATTGTGGCCTATGTGAACCGTTTCGTAGGAACAGCGTAGTTTGAAATACGTCACACGCACGGGCGCGGGGCGAGAAGTTGCTATAAGCATTATACTAGGCGTTATGAGTTATTAAATATTTTTGTTTTATTTTATTGCATAGTTACAATAAATACATTTGTTTTATTTATCCGTTGCTATGGTAGGGTAGGCTTAGCCTAATTGCCTATATGGAGCGCACGCCCCTGGTAGAAGGATAGGTACAGATTAAGGGTAGAGGTATTTTAATAGAATGTTAGGTACCTCGTCAATGCTTTCATCAGAAAAACTAATATCATCTATTGCCTTAGTCTTTGGTACCGCAGTGGTGTTGATAGATCTGTAAAAATAAATGAATACTTAGTGTAAATTAAAAAAAATAACAAACTACATTAAAAAAAATATCAAGCTCGTGTCTCGGAAGACATCTCCTAGGTACCTACTTATAGCCTACCTCCGTGCAAAATTTCATCTTCGTAGGTCTAATAGTAGGTATTCGAAATTTTATTACCTACTTATTAATCATTGAATGAATGAGAGAACTTTCGCTTTTACATAGTAAATATTAGTATGTTGGCACATCGCCCGCGACTTCGTCCGCGGGGCTTTAACAGGTACTCCAGAAACGTTAACGCCCCTATTAAGAGGTACAGACTACGTCGGGTAGTTTTTGAAAATTAATCGAAACGATTCATAATAATTTGCCAGCCATTTTTGTGTGGTGTCTTAGGATCAGCTCAACGGTTGTGCCCTTCACCCCGTTGGGAGTTGAGTTACAAAAATCGTTAGATCCGCGTCACTTATACCACTTTTAGATAGTTCATATTAACTTCCAAGTAAATTGAAGCAACCAGTAATGGAAATTTTTGATATTTCGTGACGAGTGAGTGAGTGACCTTTCACTTTTATATGTTTAGATTAGTTTAGACGGGTTAGGTTCACCTGGGTTGTTGGCTAGTCTCCTATAGGATGAGGCGCCGTATTTCCAAAACTAAAATTGCCTACCTGCGATAATTTCCTCGACCCGTTTTACGACTTAGCTGCTTAGGTGCATTTTGAATGGTTAATATTGGCAGCATTACAATCTTAGGTTCACTGCGCCCCCCACCGCTGCACGATGGTACTGCGGTCCCAAAGCCTGGGGCTGAATGGGTCTCCTTCAGTTTCTGCTGTATTTTGGGTTCCAGAATTTTCTGCATTTTAGGTGTCAGTGATACTTGCGGTGACCATTGCAGTTTCCGCTGTGATGACCCCAGGTCGGGTTGATTTATCATGTTCAGCTGTTTCCCCGTTGCCGAATCCGATAGCTGGGTTTTTTCTCCAGGCGAAACTACAATAAGTAATGAAAACATTGAAGCTTCTCAAGACAGAGCCTCATATTTTGTACCTAGTCTCATATTAGGTATAAAGTTGTATTTTTAGAGCAAAGTCGTCTAGCCTCGCAAATTATTATTTTACACTTTTCAGTAAGTCCTTTTTTTGTTATTGGGGGGAAATCTTCAAAAGGTGCCTTTACTTTTGGGGAAAACGCCAAGGGGAACGGCATTATTACTTCACTAATATCCACCCCGGTGAACACATAAGCACATGGACACTTCGCTAAGGAGACAGTAAAGGGGTCTCTCCTGAGCCTTGTTGTCCACGGCAGCAAGAGATCGCTGTGATGATGACTTTTAGTAAGACCCAACGAAAAAGCTCACATACATTACGAATGCCACTTCTGCCGCTATAAGCGTGGACACAAACTGTTTAAAGTCACCATGGACTCAAAAAGAAGTAGAACCTCACTTAGTTATGTAATTTAAACCTTTTGACGTAAAACTAAAATGAGTAAATATAACGCCTTACCCAAATTATCTATTTGCTGCATATATTTGTCTAAATCGTCATAATACGCTTGTGTGGAGGTGGCTGTAATTAAAAATAATATATGTAGGTACAGGAAAGAGAAAAGTGAGTAAAAATAAAATTTAGAAGTGAATAAGGCAAATACCTAATTTTAGGTGTAAAATCGAGGTAGTGGGTTTTCTATATAGGTCTCAACATTTTTTTTAACGTGATTTGTAAGTAGATATGTTACCTAAGGAACATACTGCCAAGGCAGCCTATCGCAGTCCACTGATGGACATAGGCCACTTCCAAGCTGCATCACACCCGAGCCTTCGGTTCTGTATGCCATATAATTTGACCCAGTCACCTTATCCATATAAACGATAGTTGTGCCTTTGATACTCTTCCGTCCGCGTAATTTTCGTAAAAAGGGGTTCAGTTTTTGCTGACGTACATAGGTAGGTAGCTATGTAATTAATTCGTGTGATTAAAGTGTGTATGGATGGCCAAATCCAAAACTATGAGCATTAGCAGAAAACAATTAGGAGTCGATAGCCCGATTTTGATGAAAGCTAAATCTGCATAAATGGCATTCTGAAAACTAGCTACTCCTAGCCAGGGATCGAACCAGCTGTATTTGAAAAAAAAATCACATGCTAATCTTTTTTTTTAAATTCATAAACCGAATTGTTAATGCCAAAAGGGCCCCCTTTTGGCATTAATAATTCGGTACCTATATGTTATTTTGTTTAATTATAAGGTGTTTTTTTTATAATTCCAATAAACACATTTTCTTTCTTTCGCCATCCAAAAGTGTCAGCCAATTAATTTTTCGGTTGCACATTACGTCAGTGACTTTTTTCAAGAAACAATAGGGAACGTGCAGAAACTACAGGTGGCAGCACAGACACGTAAATTTCAAGTATATTTTACCTATAAGTTTCAAATTTGCAACGCTAGATGGCACAGTCTACTTCGTGCACGTTCCCCTAAACGGAGGGTGCAAAAAGTATAGATGGCAGCACTCTTATTCTTACTCTTATTCTTTCTTCCCATAAACCTATGTTTTTTTTTTAAATTTTGAAATGGATTTGCTCTTGACTCTAGTCTAGGTCACAGGTGACAGAGACAAAGTCGACGATGGAATGAGCTTACCCAGAAGAAGCCTGTTCACTCTAACTTTGAAGAGATTATGTAGGTAAATGTAGATCAAATATCTCAAAACTTACTTACTTGTCTTATGCCTTGTTTTAATCGCCATTGCTGTTGTTTGTCGCTTCAGCGTGTGGTCCGATGTAGGACTAGGGACACAAAGGCAGTTCTTAGTTTCCCTGTACTTCGGAGGACAGCCACATCTAGTCCACCCCGTCCCGCGGACCGGTTCTGTCGTATTATAGACGGGAGAGCCTTCCCTTGAATAGTGTGACCAGTAGCATACTATATGTCCAGACTGGAATAGAAGATTACTCATTATTTACTAACTAGCATTTGCCCGCGGTACCGCTGGCGTTAAAGAGGCCTTTGGGGCTATCTATAAATTACGTCACACGAATTTCGTGATTTTTGACCCTGCCCCCCGTCCTTGTCACAGCTGGTCACATGGTCAGTGGGTCGTCTTAGGGGCGGAGTGTAGGAGTTGGAGTATACGCTTAGGGGCACTATGAGCAGCAAAGAAAACAAAATAAAAAATGTACGGACTCCACTTTTGAAGTTTTTTTTTTATGGTATTCGATCATTTTTATTGCAGCAACTGATTAAACCTATCCATAAAAAACATTTGGGGTCTGAGAAGCATGGCCGTGCGACGCACCGTTTCCGAGTTATGAGCCTTTTACTTTTTTTTAATTTTAAATAAAACGATTTATATTTCCGAAATGGTAGCTCGGATGAGATTCTTTTCGGGAAAGAAATTGTTGCTCTAGTCGAAAACATTCCAATGACGTAAAAAATCCCGTGAAAAGTCGTTTTTTTTATCTGTAATATCCGAAAATTTGACAAGTTCCTGCCCCTAAGAATACTCTAGCTGAAACGACGACCGACACTTGGAACATTTTTGATGACCTCATTACTGCTACAGATTTCTAAAATCTTTTCTCAGCGGGCGTCTACTTACTATAAACTATCTTCCTGCCAAAATTTCATCTTTATACGCAACGCGGTTTTCGATATTAATAGTGATGAGTGTGTGAGTGAGTGACCTTTCGCTTTTATTTAAGTATTTTGATTAGTATTTAGTGACATTTTGTTAATTTTTAGTGACCTTTCGCTTTTATTTATTTATTTAAATTGTAAGCTTTTACATTGTTATTTTTACCGTTTATAAAAATTATACGTTTTAAAGCTTGCATCGTCTTTGATATTTCGTTACACAACTTACCAATCTGATATTATCTCTAGCCTTAATAGCAATGGGTCTTATTTCATGTTCATAGACTCCGGCGGCGCACCCGATGTGTGTGACGTCAGCCACGACCATCTTGATGTAATTATGAGGTTCTCCCCTGGTTAGGTATAAAATAAAAGAACATACAATATTAGATAATATTCGATCACTTTACTACTTTGTTTTTAGGGTTCCGTATATATTTAAACCTAATCTTTTCTTGTGGGAGTCTGCTTTCAGGCAAACTGAATGAAAATGCCTCTAATTTACATGGATCAACTACGATGTGACCTCCGCACGACTGGTATTAAAGAGATGTGCAGTACAGAGAATAAAGTCCCGCAAACCTCCATAGAAAAGGGAGGATCCTCCAACCGGACGGTTCTTGTGTCCTGTGGGCAACCGCCCGATGGTTGATATTCGAACTGTTGTACAGATGTTCGAATCGCAAAACTGATACCGCGATGCGTTAGTAGTTCGCTGTTGGTGGGATAGATGGCGTAGCGATTCTTCTTGTTGCCGTACAAATTGGCTTTATTAGTTTTTCTTGTGGCAGCATTGATGCTGATAGAGTATCAGATTTTCTGACTTATCCATAACATATGATCCATTAAGAATTATCAAGATTGTTTTTTTCCCACGACGGAACGGAGACAATGTATGCGTTTGGGGTGAGAGGATGTTTGTTTGTTTGTTTGTGCAAACCAATGCTCCCATTTATCTCCAGTACTACTAGTCCGATTTTCATGCGGTTTTCAGTGATGGGTTCGGATTTGATTGGTGCATGTTCTTAGATAGGTGTTACGGTGACAACTCAACAGGGGGCGCTGCAGTCAGGGATATTTGGGCAAACCAATGTTGCCATTTATCTTCAAAACTGCTATTCCAATTTTGATGCAGTTTTCAGTGGTGGGTTAAGGTTTGATTGTACTTGAAACGCTAACTTGACTTGGCAAAACCTTGGTAGGTACAATCTATGAATTCAATTTATCGATTTTTTATCAAAACTGACAAAGTAACTTTGGAGTATCTGCTGTATTGTTGGTTATATACTATAGACACTGTCAGAAGATGAGTTAAATTATAGTTCTTACCCTTTCAAATCTGGAGAATGTAATATTTCATCAGGCGTTGTTCTCAAAGCGTCGGCTTCCCAACTTGAAAGTATGTTGTCAATGATTTCTGAGGCATTGGTGGTCTTGTTAGCAAACGAGTAGGCCATCATGGGATTTGTGAATGTTTCTTAAAAGGAAAATGATTATGCATAACAGTGTTAGTAGGATTTTAAATTAACGTAGGTACAGCCAAATATAGTGAACGTGCACAGTAGCGTAGCTAGGGAGGGAGGGGGTTTTCAGCCCGCCCTAGGTGACACACGTTTAGGGTTGACATCCGAGAGTCACCGCGGCCCTGGAACGCAAAGGGCACAAGAAGGATCACGGGTGGGTTTTCAGTAAGAGTCTGACACTCCCTTCCGCTTCGCCCAGAGCATGAGAAGTCATTTGATGATCTCCCATCCAAAAAAAAAGGGTTGACATCCGGCCGTTCGTTGAATGTTTTTTGTTATGGTCGGTTCTCCATTTTTGGGATGACACCACATTATCGACACAGGGTGTCGCCCATGCTAGTTACTCCACTGCGTGCACGGTTAAGACTATATGCTATCCAGCGTTACAAAGAAACTTACGTAATAGGTAAATACTTGACTCAGACTCTTACTGACTAAAACCCACCCATTAACGTGTTTTTCGAGGCAAGGAGGAGTCTCGCTATGTAATGCACGGTCACCCATCAACGTACCGACCTCGGCAAGCGTTGCTTAGCTTCAAAGATAGATACGTGCGATTTAAATGATAATGAATTATATAATTTTAACGAGGTAACTTACTAGAAGCGGCGCAACTGTATCTGTGTTTTGATATACATTGATTTATCATAATTTTTGCGAAAGCTGCTAACTCGCTGTCCCAGAACTGTAATAGTTTCAATAGTTATTATTTTCACCTGTAAACTGATCGATAAAAATAATTATAAAATCATAATCCTGCTCTGTGAGGACTTGACAACCTATCTACCATAGTACCCAAACTCAAAGCATTTATTTCAATGAAGTAAACTACTTACAGGCTACTTTTGAATTGTCAAGGTCAGTCAGTCAAAAAGGTAAAGCTATCTGCACGTACCAAAGCGTAGATCTCTACGGAGAAGAACGTGCAA
Source organism: Hecatera dysodea (assembly GCA_905332915.2). Taxonomy (NCBI): domain Eukaryota; kingdom Metazoa; phylum Arthropoda; class Insecta; order Lepidoptera; family Noctuidae; genus Hecatera; species Hecatera dysodea. The sequence continues at coordinate 17,433,799 of HG995305.1, forward strand.
GAAACTCCACGGACACTCTTTTAAATCAATAAATTGCTACAAACTTGTGGATACCTACAATGTTCTTGTTGAAATGATTCATATATGCGAAAACGATGTAGAAAGACGTGTTTGATGAAAGCGTCCAAATACTGTTTCTGAATTGAGTACCTATTTAGAGAACACTGCTACAATGCCAAACTTGGACAGAATTTCAAGCTAAAGCAGTAAAGTAGATGGAAAATGGTGGGCTCAAATGTAATGAGTTGAGATATGATCTAAAAAAATTGTCATATTTTTTTATCTTACTATATATACACTCGTGTTTTCCGATTTGTTTTGAGTGTTTTCCCGATTATTATTCATTTTCAACGACCACTGCTTAGTTTTTTTATGGATTCTGACCCTGACTACCTTGTACGACCCTTGCTTTCACTCTGGACACCGAAGATCGCTCACACGTTTGACATGGAATTGTTATTTTGGATTGGATATTGTTGAAAATATGGATCGCTGTGTGAATTATGGGATAGCAACTACCCGCTGCAATGCACTAGGCCGACGACCCCTAAAAGATGAAACAATTTTCAATCATGTGTTAGCTAAAGATTGTAACATAACTTTACTTTTACTAAACCTCTATTAACTCGGCACTCAGATTGTCAAAACTTGCAGAATTTTCAGAGAGGGACTGACAGGTCTAAATCTATTAATTCACACCATTTTCATCTCTTTACATTTGGGCCCAAGATTGTATGTAATCGTTTCCGTCTCCTTTTGGCAAATACTCTAGTCCAAATATTAATTTAGGAATGGTTAAGTCTGGGTGCAAGCTTCAGAAATCTTATTTTGACTCTGCTATTGTAGCGCTAGCACTCCATGCAAAAATGTACCTTATTTGCTTGACTAAAAGGATAATATTTGTTTGAAACGGCGACATAAGGCATACAAGTCAAATAGTATGTATTTGTTGTAGTATGTTGCTTATTTAAATAAGATACAAGCATCATACGTATGTAGATAGGACAGAATTAGGCCATGTGTGCGGAATTTGTCACTGTGGCCCTGGAACGCAAAGGGCATTAGGAGGAACACGGGTGGGTTTTAGTCAGAAAGAGTCTGACACTCCCTTCCGCTCCGCCCAGAGCGGGAAGTAATTTGATGATTTCCGATCCAGACAAAAAAAGGACAGAATTAGGCATAATTATGATTCAAGTGGTGGTCGAGTGGTAACGGTCGCCTCACGTAAGACCGCGTCTTACGAATTGTAGGTCACTGGTTCAAGCATAGCCAGGCGCATTACTTTGTGTAATTTATTTCATCACCACTGCTCTGAAACGATGAAGGAAAACATCGTGAGGAAACCGGCATGTCCTAGAACAAAAAAATCGAAGACATGTGACATTCACCAACCCGCACTGGGCCCGCGTGCTGGATTACTGCCCATCTCTCTCCTAGAGAGGAGGCCTGTGTCCCAGCAGTGGGAACGTTAAAAGGCTGATTATTATGATTCAATTCCGTACTCACCACTTTATTCATCCCATAAGCTCGAGGTAACTTTTGATGGTCTTTTCCTATGGCCTTGCCATTGGCTGCTTGGATCCTTATACTGGAATGTTAAATATATATATTAAAAAAAACCAGTCCGTCCCGCGAAGAATAATCAGGAATGAACTACGCAGGAAATTGAGGGAGTTCTTACTTCCCTCGAAAGAGAAAGGAGGTACGATATAAGCCGCAAATGTAATATGTCTATAAATTACACAGAATTGTATAGGGAACGTGCACGAAGTAGATTGTGCCATCTAGCGTTGCAAATTTGAAACTTATAAGTAAAATATACTTGACATTGACGCGACTGTGCTGCCACCTATAGTTTCTGCACCTATTATGACCTACAGAAATATACGAATTAACGTCAAACGAATAAGGTTTGTTTTCGAATGTGAGTCAGCTTCGAAGTCGTTCGTTTGCTCTATAGATATTAGTGACCGTAATAGCCATGGATGTTGTTATGAAGGAAGTAGGTTCTGGGTCGACCATTTTTCAACTTTATATCTAAGGTCATAAGGGCGAGATTCCGAACACTTTACCGGTGGTACATACGTGTTAATTCGAAGTAGTATTGCATTCTCATTGCTGTCCTCCAAAGGAACTTCACTGAACTTTGAACAGGATGATCCTATTTTACCCTGAAGTTAAATAACAACAATAAAAAACTTTTTTACAAAAAAATACAACCGACTTTTCCACAAAAAATCAAAAAAGTACAAAATAACTTTAATTTCGGAATTCGGTGTATGTGGTTCCTTTTTCATTTTTTGAACATCGACTTCCGAAATTAAAGTTATTTTGTACTTTTTTGATTTTTTGTGGAAAAGTCGGTTGTATTTTTTTGTAAAAAGATTTTATTTTTCACTTTTTAGTGGTACCTAAACCCCCTCCCCTCCCCCACCTAAACGAACCAATTACATTAGTGTAAAAAAACGCACTGCTCCAATGCAGAGTAAACTAAAAGGTCGTCAATGTAGACAAAGTAGATATTTTTTTAGATTTTTCAAAAACCGCTTGTTCGATTTCGATAAAAATTTTATGGGACCATTTGGGAAGTATACCCTTTCCAACAAAAAAAGAATTTTTCAAATCGGTTGGCAAGCGACGGAGTTATGCGCGAAAAAAAAAAAAAAAAAAGCATACAAACATCCGAATTGAGAACCTCCTCCTTTTTTAGAAGTCGGTTAAAAATACTTAAAATCCGAATTCCAGATAATTATGCAACTTTGCACTCTACATCTTTTTAAACAGAGATCAAATTCCATTGCAACATTGCAGCCCACTTTTATGGGCCTTTTACTTTTTACTTACAAATGATCACTTAAAATACACAAAACTAAATAAAGCCAATACTTTAGTTGGTGCGATGGATACAAATTATCTCGAATCTATATATCTTCTTATAGTAACTATTCCACGCGAACGAAGTCGCGGGCAGAATCTAGAATACTTACTTAATATATAAAGATGAAGACTTTGTTTGTTTGAACGCGTTAATCTTAGAAACTACTGGTCCGATTTAAAAAAATATTTCAGTGTTAGATAGCCCATTTATCGAGGAAGGCTATAGGCTATATATCATCACGCTAAGACCAATAGCAGCGGAGCAGTCATGAAAAATGTACACAAACGTAGTTGCGCGGGTCAGCTAGTTTAATAGATCTTAACAATAGATGCATATTATAGGCAACAACAATTCGCACGAGAGATTATTAAATACTCACATAGTATTCACAGACGATGTGTATGAAACTGCCAGTATTCTGGCACAGCGACCGCTGGTCCGTGCAATACTTAGCTACGTCAAGCTCGGAGTAAATATTTGCACATTGCGTCAATTTTACAACAACCAGGAATGCACATATGAATGCAGCGTTTATCTGGGCCTATAACATATTAAAAGCTATGTATTTCCTATGTACGCGTTAAAATTTGACAGGCGTTACTTGTAGTAGTTTTGATTTACAAAGTTTTATGATAATAGCAAAACTTAAAAAAGGAAAAAAAAAACTACATTTGTCGTTAGTGATAAAAAATTGGGAAATATATTGGAATATGAGATAAAAAAATATTATATGGAGAGACTTCATTTCAAAATTAATAGAATTTATAGGAATAGTAGAAGTAAGATTTCAGGGCATAACAATAAATTATTACAAGTTAGAAAAAATAACTTACTTGAACTGTTTCCATGTTGTCGGAATTGTTTAAAATTTCTTAACTCGTATTAAAAATTTAGATAACATAAAGTGCTTTCCCAGAAACGCAACACGATTACTTTTAAATTTTATTGTTTCAAAACTCGGTCACTACCAAACCAAAGCTTACGCAACGAAAGTAAATTATTGTTATTGGTATTGCGTGTACAATAAAAACAATATTGCGTTATACCACATGGAAATGTAAATAAAACTGGCATATAAAAATAATAAATTTATTTAATATTACAGTAAAATATTTATTATTTGTAACAACAATAAATTAAACTATTTACTAAGGGCACTCAGAGACGAAACACAACTCGTCATGAGCTCTATAATTCGAAAATGTACTTATTTTGTGTCAAAATTGTAACTATGTAATTATATAACTACATTATTAATAATTAAATTATTTATAGTTAAATTTCCTATTTCCTTGACTGTACATAAGCCATTAAGTAAAATAGCTATAATTTGTTGGAGAATTATATAATATTTGACTAAGATTTTGGTCAAGGCATCGTGAAAATATTACTGCGATATACAATATATGGCCGGGCAATGCCAGCTTACAATATTATTGGCAACAGACAAATATTAGCCACACATAGCAGTAAAAAAGCCCCTGTTAAAAAACATACAAACTGCTTGCAACACCAACGTTTATTCTAGTTTGTATAATCGATATATTAGGAAAGATTCCCAAAAAAAAATTTAGACTGTCTGTTAGATTATCAAGAAATATTGGACGCGAATTTTGTTTTATATTTCATTTAGACGGAACTTCTCGAGACGTGACCTCCACGTAAAATGTGAACCATTTTTGATAATAAGTGCCAGATTTAGCAAACAATACCTGTCCAATATTTTTTTTATAACCTAACTGACGCTAGAATCATCATTTTCATCCAGGAATCGTCCCTAGTATCATATTGAACACAGTAACCGGGCACTAGAGTAAAATCAAATGAGGTCAGTATTTGTGCATATTTTCTAAGCTGGCAACACTCATCCTTGCGCCTGCTCTTTGGTCCGGGTGACGTGTTGTCTATGGAAGATGTCTAGCGCCTCCCACTGCTTCGTGTGGAGGAGGATGTGAGGTCGGCGGTTCCGCATGTATGTTACTGCCTCGGCAGGGGACCAGCCGTTTTTCTGTTAGGGTTAAATTATTCAATACTCAATACTTAAACATTATATACCTTTACTTGTTTAAAGACCTAAAGATTTTTTAAATTGTTATCGAAAAAAGAAAGAAAAATGTTTATTACGACGATAACGTACACATATAAAATACTCATTTTGTATAGTTTTCAATATTGAGATAGATTCATGATAGCACAAGTTTACCACCTTAGTGGTTTTTGGTTGCTATTTAACTCAGATAATACTGTATTCTTTTGTGTAAATGATAATAAAAAAAACTTTATTGCATTCCATATGTATTACATAGATGGTACTACTACAAGGTAAAAGATCGCTTTTAGCGATAAGGCCGGCCATTGTGTCACCCTATGTAATGTTTTCTTCATCTATATTTTCTGTAACTTATATGGTGTGCATAATAAAGAGTATTCTATTCTAATCTATGGACTCTGTCGGCCACAGCAACATAAGGGGAGAGGAAAAGGACTAAGTAGCAATTTAAGGAATTCACTATTTCCTACTTAAAATTATTAGATAAATGTTTAATTATAATAATTTTAATAAGCGACCGTCCGTCCTTTCCTCTTTTAAGTACTTTTTTGTTAAAACCGTGGACAATAGTGTGGGTTATACGTATGTTATATGAACCTAATTAGCTTTGATATTGAAATTGTAACGTGTAACTGTTTTTTGTCCCTAAATAAATAAATAAATAATTGTATGTATGTTAACATATTTATTGTAGGTCTGTGTATATAGGTATAGTTTATTTAGGAGTAAATCCATGTATTTGTCCGTTATGAGTAGTACGCACCATCATGAGGTAGCAGCCGACGAGCGTGGCGCTGCGCGTGCGGCCCGCCTTGCAGTGCACGTACACCGAGCCGCTGTTGATCTGCTCGCAGTCTGTGGGCACGCCTGACAGCTTCCTGTCAGCCGGCAGGAACCTGGAGGCGAACCATACAATTTTACATTACAGTTGAATCCGCTTATAATGACATCGAAGGGAAGTGAAAAATATGTCACACTAAGCGGACGTCATAAAAAGGGTCATCTTAGGAATTAAACAAAATCCCATCTTTGTTAGTTATATCGTGTAATAATGAGAAACACAAAAAGAAAATGTTGATAGACATAGATCAATCAAAACAAAATGAGTCAGAAACAAATTAGAAGTCATGTCCCTCACTATAATAACCAAACATAATTTCTAAAAAATAGGTCATAATAAGCGACATGTCAATAAACGAAGTCATTATATCCGTACTTTTTTTTAAAGAATTTAATATGAAAACCAAATATAGCTCCGTTTTACTTCATATTACGCGGTTGGTCAATATAGGCGGCGTCATAATAAACGAATTTCACTGTATAATCTTTTAACTGGATAAGCCTGTCTTAATGCATATAACACTTTCTGTAAGCCCGAATCAATAGTGGCGACCATCATTCAAATTGAAGAATTCCCAACAGTGAATGAATTTTTCAAATCGATTCAGTGGTTTCGGAGCCTATTCAATACAAACAAACAATCAAATCTTTCCTCTTTATAATATTAGTATAGATAAATCCTTTAATCGTAAATATCGTTTATGCATCCCTTCTTCCACCCCCATAAATATTAAATGGCGGAATCAATTTTGCTTCAAACATAGCTAAGGACATTCCCGACAAATTCACCTTTCAAACAAAAAAGCAAACAAAATCAAAATCGGTTCATTCGTTCGGGAGATACGATGTCACAGACAGACAGACAGACACACACACACACACAGACACATCAAACTTATAACACCTCGTCGTTTTTGCGTCGGGTGTTCATAAACCGTGGCAGTCGAGACCAGTCTTATAGCGCGCCAAGCGATTTTGGACCATGTGCAGTGTAACTTCACATTTAGTTTGATTGCACTGAAACAGCCCTATTATGATATGATGGTATCAGCTTTACAGCCAAAGATATTATCAGATCAATCTAAACTTCAGATTGCAGATTACATTTACTACGTTTGGAACTTAGATGTTTTGATAACCAACTAAATATTTCCTCAATCCATAAGTCCTAACTAATGTTGTTTTCGCTTTTACGCCTAAACCACTAAACCGATTTTGAAAATTCTTTCACCAATGGAAAACTAGATTATCAGCAAGTAACATAGGCTTTATTTTATCCTTGTATTCTCACGAGAACGGGAACTATGCGGGTGAAACCGCGGGACGCTGCTAGTAATATTATATATGTGAAAGTAACTCTGATTATCTGTTTGTTACAACATCACGTCATTACAGCTGAAAGGATTTGGATGAAACTTGTCCACGTGGGTAGACCATGTTCTGATATAATAGGTACATAGAGTACTTTTCATGCCGAGAGTAGGTACATATGTTGCCTAGGAATAATGTTTGACGTTGACACGGCAGCAGGCGTTTCGAACCGACATATTATCGAACTAATGAGCAATCGCTGTAGGGTTTTTCGCGACAGGATTTTTTGTACAACCGTTACATCGCAACGATAAAGCATCGATGGAATAAAATAAAACATCGCACAACTGAATAGGGATGTTTCCTGAGTAAAAATTATATGATTATGTTTAGTCCGTCAGTTAGATTATAGAAAAATATTGGACACGTATTTTTTCCTTTATCAAATCTATAAAAACTGACTAAGATAAAAAGCATCAAAGATCAGGAGTGGGAGCGTGTGACGTCACGGCTCGCTAAAAATTGTAGCGAGTAGTGACGTCACACGAGTTTTCAACGCACTGTATCGTCTTCATTTTTTGTTTATGTGAAAAAAGAAAAAATACGTGTCCAATATTTTTTGGAAATCTATCAGACGGACTAATTAGATTTTTTAGTCAACTACCCTATTATGGACACACTCACACACCGATATGATATTTCTCTCAAATTTCGAAATCAAGTACGGAACCCATATCTTACTAATATTATAAACGCGAAAATTTGCAAGTATGGATGTTTGTTACTCTTGCACGCAAAAACTACCGAATGGATCTTGATTTAATTTGGCATAGATATAGATCATAGGCTGGAATAACACATAGGATACTTTTCATCCCGTGATTATGTTCCCTTGGGATAATTTCCGACATTCACGCGGGCGAAGCGAACGAGCTAGTTGTATCATATATTCTAGTCTAGTATTAATGAGTCTCTTACCTATTGATAAATGTGATTCCTTCATAAAGTTTGTCCTGGTCGGGAGCCTCAAATATGTCTGTCGTCGCTAGCTGCAGGAACTCCACGCCTTGTTCCCGCCATTTCTGAAACATAACATTTTTTTTTCTTTATATTTGAACTAGCAGCGCCCCGCGGTTTCACCCGCTCTGTTCTCGTTCCCATGGCAATACAGGGATAAAATATAGCCTATGTTACTCAGGGTGAATGTAGCTTCTAATGTGAAAGAATTTTTGATATCGGCACAGTAGTTTTTGAGTTTATTCATTACAAACTACATTAGTGGAAATTTTGTGTGTGTATAGTGTATACACACAAAAATACAAATCTTTCCTCTTTATAATTTTAATACACACAAAAATACAAATCTTTCCTCTTTATAATATTAGTGTAGATGATTGTTTAAATCATTTTTGAAAATTTGATATCTTTCTAATTACTAGCATTAGACACTTACAGGCATGCATGCTCATCAGGGTGGCGGAATTTGTTCGAAAGTCACCGTGGCCCTCGAACGCAAATGGTACTAGGAAGAACACGGGTGGGTTTTGCCCGTTGGCTATTGCTGATGACGTAATAAATCACCTGATTCAGGTGATTTCGAAGGACGGACGGATTTCCCTATGGGGTACCGAGTGCTTAATTTCTTAATAAATATTGTAAAGGGGCAAGACAGCTATGCTTAATTTCTGGAAGTACTGATTCGATTAAGATATATCTTTCAATATACTACATGATACTTACTTATACATTAAGCTTGAGCGTCGTAGGCTACTATTTAACCTCCATCGCAAAAAAGAGGGGTTCTATAAGTTTGACCGCTATGTGTGTCTGTCTGTGGCACCGTGGCTCTTAAACGGGTGAACTGTTATGGAATGCGGTTTTTTTATTCTTAAAATTGCACGGTCCCTTTGGGTAAAGGGCCGAAGCCGCGGGAAAAAGCCAGTGAATCGTGTTTTCGTAGGTAAATTACACAAATTGTCATAAAAATGTCTACGAGAATAAGGTGTCTACATACTTACTTAAATAAAACTATTATTACAGTGTCATTACGTCGTCTTTGAAGTCAAACGCGCAAGGCTGAATAAAAGTAACAAATTGCGCGCATTAGCTTATGAATTGAAAATTTTACCTTCAGAATTTAAAATCGGTTTTCTTTTTCTCAATATATTTATAAAATATATTTTTTTATTGTTACAACGAAAAAACTAAGGAGAGAAATTGAGAAGCGAGCTTGAACTGCTGCCCTACCATGACGTCTTAAATCCATCATGATTCCTGTGTCCGAGAGAGACGAAGTTACACAAGATGAATAGCACTATCCCTTTCCCTCACACTGAATCATGATAGCATTGGCATTATGATTCCTGTGTCAGAGAGAGACGGAGTTACACAAGACGAATAGCACTATCCCTTTTCCTCACACTGAATCATGATAGCATTGGCATTTCGTAGTACGGCCACAGCTGTCACTGGCTGCTGATATTTCATTTACCCTATCACTTAAAGAAAGAAAGAAAAACGATTTTGTTTGCGCCAAGCATGAAGCACAACAAAAAAAAAAGCGAATCAAAATTGCAAAAGTTATGCCAGTTGGGGAAATATGAGTCAAATTTGCGCAAAACGACCATCGCTTAACATAATCCACACATAATGGTGGTGGGACACGTGCGAGATAATTGCACATCATTGATTTTCGTCTGCTTTAATATTCATTACATTAATTTACATTCCAGAAACTGCGACATTTCGACTGCCAAGAGTCTGAGACAATGTTTTGTACTGAGAATCTCAAACGTTAAAAAAAAGTATTTGGTAAAAATTCATATCGACACCCTCATTACCAGTGATCAGCTCAAACTCAAACTCAAAAGGCACTTTTGAATTGTCAAATCGAAAGAGGTGAAGCTATCTGCACGTTCCAAAGCGTAGATCTCTATGGAGAAGAACGTGCAAGAAACTCCACGGACACTGTTTTAAATCATGTTCTGTTATTGTGTTACATTACTTTTGTTACATCCTTTGGTGCTTCTATACAGTACAGTAAGTAAGTAAGTACGCAGAAATCATAATCAATGGTCTGAAATCCCGTCGTTTTCAATATTTTAAAGGAACCCCTCGTATAGTCCCTTCCTCGCTTCAAGTTAAATATATTCTAGGTACCTATCTGATCCCTTTTTATTGAGGACGGCAAATCATCAAATGACTCCCGCTCTGGGCTGAGCGGAAGGGTGTGTCAGCACTAGTACTGACTAAAACCCATCCGTGTTCCTCCTAATGCCCTTTGCGTTCCAGGGCCGCGGTGACTCTTTCGAAAAAATTCCGCAACACCTATCTGATCCCTGGTCGTTACATTTTTCTGATTGAATTAATTTCTGACATACACAGGTAGGTATATTGTTCCATAACGGTTTCGTTGTGTTGCGCCAGTTGCAAATAACAATCTATTTTTAAACAAACAGGAAGGAAAAAACATCTTAATATCTTCACTTAGATCTCCATACACTTCAAATAATAATATAGTAGAAAATTAGCATCACAAAACGAATTCTAATAAGTAACACAGGCTCGTGTACAGATGAACTGTTGTTCTTTAGATATGAACACAAAGAGTGTCTGTTTGTTCAATGTTCTAATTCTAAAGTGGCGATAACTGATCAATTTTATTATCTACTCGAGTCGTTTTCGAATCTACTATGAATTCCTAGTATTTTATGGAGGTTAGATAGTTACATTTCTGAATGTAAGTAACAGTGGGTTACGTAAAACCTCAGAAAATGTCTTGCTGGGCAAATAGACTATCAACTTAAATCTGCTCTGTCTTGTTAAATACTAGCACGGCCCGCGGTTTCACTGGCGTAGTTTCCGTTCCCGTGGGAATATTGGGATAGCCTTTGTCATTCTACCAGCGGATTCGCCCGTCATACTTCTGGGTATCCTTTTTCGTATTTCAGGATAAAGTCTAGCCGGGTGCCAAGTTTCACCCAAATCCGTTGGGCCGGTGAGACGTAAAATGGTAATTTGTAAGAAACAGACAAAAACATAGAGCTATTTTCGCATTTATGCTATTACCACTGATTGAGGAAGTATATCAAAATGCCTACGGACAGATCGATAGGGTACGATATGTAGAATTTATAATATTAGTATGGGTTTGTATGAAGTATGAATTTATATGAAGTATGTACCTATGCCAGTATACACATCAATTCCTTTTCCGTGGCTGGTCATCGGTAATTTAACAAAAAAAAAAAAAACAACTAAGCATCATTATTTTTATAATACAAATTCAAATCTTTTGTGCTGTACTTATGTGCAAAAATACAAGCAAAAACTTTTGGAGATTGCTATTCACAATAAACTTTTTTTTTTTAATAATGTAACGTAACGACATGCGTCATTTAAACACGGTATGACGTACTCGTATGTCTTATGGTTCAACTGGACATTTTTTTTTGTTTTTATTTTATCTGAAACTAGCTGATCCGCACAACTTCGTTTGTGTCACATTTTTCATGACTGCTCCGCTCCTATTGGTCTTAGCGTGATGATATATAGCCTTCCTCGATAAATGGGCTATCTAACACTGAAAGATTTTTTCAAATCGGACCAGTAGTTCCTGAGATTAGCGCGTTCAAACAAACAAACAAACTCTTCAGCTTTATAATATTAAAGTATAGATACAAAAGGGACATCCTTACCTCTGCATCATTGGAAAATATTTTCAACTCATAAGTCTCATTCATTGACACAACTCCTTTCATGTTTTCTTCATCTTTCAACTGAAACATAAAAAAAAAACAATAGTTAAAATCCCTATTTTAATTATCACACACAGAAATCTAATAGTCAAATTGATTCCCAAAAAATATTGGACACATATTTTTTTCTTTTATGAAAAGGGTTACAAGATTGATTAAGCAGTGGTTCTCAATCTTAATTCGATCTGGGACGATATGGCGAAATTGTTACTAGCAAGGACCAGAAATTAAGAAGAATACTTTTTTAAACCAAAAATAAAGACCATTAATAATTAATAACTTAAAATCAGTTTGCAGCAATGTTATTTTTGGGGTAAGTTGGAAACTTTAAACCTCTCACAGACCATACTTTTGGCCTTAAGGACCGATGGTGGTCCACAGACCACAGACTAATGATTTAATAGAATCATTCATTTATATAATTTGATAAAATCATCAAAACACATATCAATACAATGCTATGATACAGTTGGTATTAGAAGGTAAAAGTTTGTTTTGAAATATAATTTTCCTGAATACATGTTATGTTTAGAACAAAATTGAATTAGTTCAGAAATTGTACTTTTATGTACCTACATTAACAAATTAAGTGACACATTATCATGTCACATTGTAATTATCAAGCTAATGATAATGAATAAATAAGTATGGCTTGTTTGATAAAAGTTAGAAACCATTGAATACATCTATTAAAAATATGTCAGCTGATCTAGGTCTAGGTATACAAGTAAAAATGTACTGAACAGCTGATTGTTTTTTTCTTAAGACAATTATGTAAAGATATATAAAGATACTTATTATTATACCTTTGCATAAATTGCCTGGACAAAAATCGGGTGGTGCTTTAAAATCATGCAGTGTAACAGACAGCATTTGCCCTGGCTGGGGGCCTTAAATTCATTAGGGGCCACCACAGGATTGCCCGGTTAAGCAGTAACCAGCCTTAGTGTGACGAACTGTGAGTGGTCCATTAAAAAAAGAAGAAGACTGATTTTAACATTTTAGATGCACAGAACTAAGTATATGGGTGAAATAAAAAGTTTGTTTGTGCTACATTAATGTTTAGAACCTTATGCTGACTTCTGGGCACCCAAAGTGTTAAAACTGTTCTTGACACACAACTTTTAGTGTACAAATATGTTTTGTGTATGTTTATTTTCAACATTTTTAATGTAATGATGTAGATTTTCAAGTTACAAACAATCTATTTTAATAAATACATCTTCAAATTCACTCATTATGTCATCATATACTAATTAGTTTGTACTGTACAATCTAAAAATACATGTTAGACAAACAAAAATGATATGAATTAATTTTTAAACTTCAGTGGAGTCAGAGAAAAAAATATAATTTTGTGTTTTTAAGTACTATTGTTATTTATTTTGCAAAATATGCAGACATAGTCATGGATGTATGTTGTAATAAGGAAAACCAAAATTGCATCTATTTTTATTTGGGTAAGTACCAGCAAGGACAGAAGTATGTCAAACATGATTCAACACCAATTATCTAATAAAGTATTGACTACAACTACTAATTAGTTGAAATACTTATTGTATTTAACTTTTAGTATGTGTTTATTTTACTTTATTCTGTTACATCAGTTACATGCATTATCAAATTAGTAGAAAGTCTTTTGACTTAAAGCTAACAAATAATAAAATGTTATTATATTTGTGCTGTTTTTTAACTAGGTATTATTTATTTGTACTTTGTATTATCTTCAAATGATTAAAGTTTTGAAATTTTGCATGAAATTTCAACACAGTGATAATTTTTAGGGTGAAATTAATGAACACATTATGGACTAAAAGTTTTGTACTTTCATTTTTAAGAGGATTGCCATTGACCCAGTAAGAAAGAACCAGTTAACCAAATACGATATCGTGAAGACCGACTAAAGCACTATTATTAATGAGGCATGAGTCACTGTAGTAAGAAATAATATCAGAACCTTTTATTTTTTTAAAGCCTTATACTATCTACCTACTGTTCAAGAAAGAAGGAACATATTTAACAGTACTAGAAGCAATGGCTCTTTAAAAAAAAAATCCTATAAATTCAATACCTATTACAATACTATCAAACACCACTATATTACCTTAGAACTGAACACACGCATAATAAACATGAAATAACCACAAAGTACACAATGATGACACTATTTACTATGCTAACCACCTCAAGGCAACACAGATTTACCTTTGCCACACACCATAAACCAAGGTTTCATTTAAAAAAACACTGTACAGAAAAAAAAATAGGTTGTCAAAATAACCTACAAATTCATACCTGTTTTGTCATATTTTGGAAGGGTAAGGCTCCTAAGATCACAGTTTCGTCCATTCTGTCGTACCAGCGCCGGCTGGTCACCTTTTCCATAACCACATTGTAGAGTAAGGTGGGATAGAAAGTGACCCTCGCGAACATTGATGTGGCCTGATAAATAAACAGTTACAGTTAGGTTTAGCGTCAGAAGTCGGCCGGCGGTTACTGTATGACGCTGCAAAGCAGTGACTCTGGAAGTCCGGTACCATGGTGAAAGCTGAACTCCGTGGTGGGGATTGAATTTTAATTTCTGTTTGGATCCTCCTTCCACTTGTGGAATTGACACTTCTCGCAATGACAGCTGTGAATGACAGTGACTGTTGTAACGACAACCTTGTCAGCAGTGTCAAAATGCCAGTGACCTATAATATGTTGCCACTTTGTTAGATTCTTGGACAACAAATAATTTTCCTATAATTATTTTTTCCATTGTGCCTTTTTTTGGTCTAAAAAATAGTTGCATTTTTACTAATAAAAGTTAATTAAACGTATATAGTCATTAACAGTATTTCGATAAAAAAAACGCCTCACACATACAATAAAGCAAGACATCACAAATCTTAAAGTTACAAAATGTTGCTCCGATAAATACAGCAGGCACTGAGTACTCAATGCCCAAACTGTTTTTGGAACGTTAGAAAAAAAAATATCTTCAAATATTGTTATCTCTTGTCTCATCGATAAAATAGATGCTGAAACTGAAATATTGACTGTATATAGATCCCCTTCCAACAAGCACCTAGATTTTTCTATCACTGAATAATATTGGCTGAAAACAGTTCTGGACCCTTTCTAAGCGGGTTATACTTATACTTTATCTGCAAAACGTAGTCTACAACATTTTTCATCGATATTTGTCAGACTATGGCAGGAATATAGTTTAAGTTTAAGCTTGCAATTACGTGTATTTGCAAAAGTAAATTTGATAATAATTTTGTCTTCAATATTGATGGGCAATTCAACATCCTGGATTTAAAATGAAGCACACTGTTGATAAGTATTATTGTGGTGACTTATCATCATAGTTAATTACGTTAGGTACATCAATTAATCCACACACGACGCCTTTCGTCCCCAAACATTAATTAACTCTTTTACTAAAACCGTAACCGAGTGTTCATTACCTAGCTACTGTCAAAATCCGTAATTTTTAACATGTTCGCCTAGTAATATTTCACCATGTAGGGTTAATTTTTTTAATTATATAATTTATTAATTTGCTGGCCACGCCGGGTTGCGTTCAAAAGTTGAAAGAGATATCATCAGCGTGATGTATAGCCGCCATTTGTAAGCGCTGCGGGGTGCCAGCAGCAGTGCTGCCAATAAAAATTTCTCGATTCCCCGCGTCAGTGTTGTCAATTCCCCGAAATTCCCCGCTTTGTTTTTATTGTTTCCCCACATATTCGCAGAATTTATATTTTTGGAATAAAAACACTGTTTTATTCAACTTTTTTTAAATTAATTCTGAACAAATTTTGAAATACTGAACTGGATAAAATAAGCATAAGTATACATAAATATAAAATTTTAATGCTGAATATTCTACTTGTCTCTTTTTTAACAGTAACAGCACTTTTTAACCACTTTTCCATTTTACTGAAAATTTCAACCGTACGCACCAATTAAAAAAATCGACAACCATAAACAATGAATTAATGTTGTAGAAATAGATGCGTTCAGAAATACAAAATCGTGTTGAAATGACAGTTGAGCAGGCATTTTTTAGTTGTAAAGTATTAGGTACCCGACATAAAATTGTTTGGATTCTGGATTCCCCGATTGATGTCATTCCCCGGGCTCTCCCCGCACTAACCCTCAATTCCCCGCAAATCGGGGATTTTCCCCGCGATTGGCAGCGCTGGCCAGCAGCAACGACATTCCAAATTCAAATTAAATTAAAACGCGGTAAAAACAACGTGTTTCCGTTCGGTGCGTCCGCTATTCAAATTCGGGAGATTCGATCTGTGCTAATTTGTCTATGACTTTAAACTATGGTTGGTACTGGGTAAGATAAGGAAACGAAACAAAAAGTGTACCCGACACCACATTACTAAGGTAACCATCTTCTCTGCATTCGCAGACGGCTAAAAGACACTTGCATAGTTAATTACTATAGACTGCTTGACCAGTTTGGTAGGTACTTACTAGTTTCATTAGTGCCCGAGTACAATGAGATATTGCACAAAACAGATAATCAAGCTGTCTAGTTCCAGCCCAGCTGAAATTGATTTCCCTAAAAGTACCAACTTAATCTTGTTAGTAACATGACCTGGTTGAGCTTCCCAGAAAACACGTTGTTAATTGTCCATTTAATGACGGGCATTTGTCTGATAAACAAAAGGGCTCACTCCAACGCCTTTCTTTGAACGCATAATAGTTTTGTTATGCAGATTACGGCTGGCCAACATTAATAAAATGCAACGTTCTGTCGCGATAAAATACCATTAAATATTGTTTTCAATTACGCATTTTAAATACTTGATATTTTTGCCATTTGCGTTCACCGGCCGTTAAGTCATTACTTACAGGCTCAGGCTGGTAGTTCTATGCCCAACTGCCTGGGTTGATACGATACTGAAATAGACGTCTGCATGTCTGCTGAACGCTTATATAGACGCACACACGCACGGTAGTACCTTCGTTTCGAGATGAAATAAATAATTTACCCAAATATATTTTTTAACTATCAACAAGCGACCGAGCGCGCACAAGTCTCCAGCTCGCCACAGCGCATTAAGCCGCGATACCCCGCCTCATCTGTCATCATTAATGCCACGGTATCCTAATAAGTTTGCTACAATAAATAAAATAAGAAATATCAAAGAGCTGCGCCCCGTTTAATGGTTGTAATTGTGGCCAAATGAAATATGGCCGAAGACGATACGGACTCAGTGTCGTGGGTGTCTACCCGCCTTAATATCGACGTTTACACGCTATAAATATTTTAAATGATTATCTTAATGCATTTGAAGTCGTCATTTACATAAGCGCCGATGGAATGAGGTTGAGACGAGCCCGGTGCAGTTAAAACATTCACACCCCGTTCGCAAAATAGCCGCCAAAGTAAACGCGCTTTCATCACGTACGTCTCATAAATAGCGGCGCGGTGCAACTCGCGTCGGGGCCGAACTAAATCTGACCGTATTATGCGTGTCCTGTCGAACATCAGACGCTTATTTGTGTCCGAAAAGCGCTCGAAAGACTTAAAGCCTTCCCGGTTGATGTATGGCGGCGACACGTGAATGCCGACCTTTATATTCAAATCGGCGGTATTCAAATGCGCTCGTTGTCTATGCGACGGTTGACAATTCGCGGGCACTTTCGAAAAAGGAACGCGGGAAACGTCATATCACCGACGGGGTTCGAAACTCGAATTTTGCTTTTTGGCGCATCGATACGCATCTGGCTTCTGGGCTGCGTTCAGGCGTCATGTTCAGTTCTTTGCTTTTATTTGAGTTCGATTGTGTCGGACGGAGATATAGTTTGAGATCTGTAGATATTTTGACGTGGGCCGCTGATAAAGTTAGTGTTTCGCGGCGGCCGGTGAGTTAACGAGCGGCTGAGTAATGAGCGATGCTATTGTGATTTGAACAATGGCTGGCGATCGCTATTGTTTATATAATTGAAAATGATATTCGATAACGACGGTTGGGTACGTACGTTTGTGTTTAGATGCGGCACCTGCGTACGATAAATTGCCAGATAAATGTACCTACATATCTCTACTTTCATTTGTGGTATTTTTACGATATTATCTGCTGTATTACTTAGTTTTTACGTGGAATGTTTTACGGTGTATGGCTACAGAGGTTATAATTAGGTACGAGGGCGGTTTATTTACAAATTTCTTGTTCCGAAAGTTGATGCAAATTGTCTTGGAGGACGCGGTCGGATGTCCGCGCATCTGCATACAATGCCGCGAAGCATCGCTCCAGTTCAGCGGTAATTTACTGCTGATCCTTCTGCTTAGATGTCGCATGAAGATAGCTCGTATCTAATTTAAATCGAAAATAAAATGTGAATAAAAGTGCTGAACAGTGCTGCAGGCTGCTCTCTGCCAACGCGGGCGTTGAGAATTAGGAAGGTTACCTATAATTTAACTACCCTCGAACAAAATTTTATGATTAAGCACGTATTTTGTTTCATTCTATTGGTAACATTTGATAATTGTTATAATAATTACTTAGCTAATAAGACGTGAATGCCATAAAGAACAATGGCAGAATAATAGTTGACAAAAATTTTAGCGTCTAGTAATGTCTGTTACATAAAATGATTTTAGGTATTTTTCTATGATTTTTCAAATAAAAATGTATTTTAATTAAAGCCACAGAAAAAAACATACGTTTTTGGGAATATCAAATGACTAAAATGATTTTACACTATTCAAGTGTTGTCATTTACTAAATTCAAACTATTTTGGTATATACTTTTAAGAAACACATAATGGATAAAAACTATTTTATAGGAAGTTAGTATTACTAATACCTACACCATCAGTAATAATAAAAAATAAAAGTGATATGGTCGAGAATAAGTTCCTTAAATAGAACTTCCTGCAATTATTCAATATCTTAATCGCAATACTATAGTAACAATTCCATTTATTGTTATGGCAACACTGACTCGAATTGCGGGCTGTCAGCTGTCACTGATGCTGTGCTTTTCGTGTTGGTTGTGTTTGTGTTGTTTTTGACATTTTGCTATTTTCTTATTTCTATTTGACTTGAATTGATTACGGACTGATTTTTGGTATGTGTGACTTGTGCGTGCCTGTATACCTGGCCGAACCCGTATACTAGAAGAATAATATCGTAGCTGTTTAGTTGGTCGGCGGCTCGGCGCACTTTGGGGTGTTGCGCCCATGTTATGACTGTGGTGTGGTTTTGGGGTGGGCCAGACATCAACATATTACCTATCGCAGCGCTAGCAGAATTTATAAATTCTATAATTATAAGAAAAGATGATGAGGAGGAATAAAAATGTAGAATTGTTTTATTTTTTTATTCATTGCATTCCAAAAGGGATCTAAAGGCTACAGTGAGCACTAACAACTATAACATCAACAGGTGGACCATAGGTATGCCTGTCTGCCACGTTAGTGGTATAAAAAACAAGTACCTATAATGAATGCTGCATACATATCGGCAGGTCACGCCTTTTCCCCGTAGAAGTAGGCAGAGAAAACATCCTTCTGCTTTTTCCACATTCATCAATCTATATGGCAATCATTGACTGTTACAGAAACCTTACAGGCGTAGGTACTCTTGATCAATAAAAATAGTTTCCCCAGCGGTGTACCTACATATATACTACTATTATATGAATATATAATAGAGAAACAATAAAATAGTATATGGGTTAATGTACCCACATAGTTAATCTTTTTGCTAAGAATATAGTAAAGTAACAACAAACAACCACAGGACGCATGTTTCTCCAAGTGACATAAGACATAACCTAAAAAAGTTCAAAGTTAAATATCTTTTTTTTGAAGCCCCCCCAGGACAAAATTCTTTGACAAAGCTACTCAGGGACTCACGCTCGACATTTTAAGATATTTTTGACATATAGACGCGACCATTTCTTCTCAACTAATTTTATGTATGGAAGTCTGCCATTGTTCTTTGGTTTTGCAACACGATTATTAAAAAAAAAAAAACAGTAACCTATGAATGAGTGCAGGTACTATAGAACTAATTACAAAGTATTGCAACTGTAGAAAGAATAAAGAAAAATCATTCATTTGACGACAGTTCATCTGGAAAATAGCTGAAGAAGACCATTTCCTTAGTATGTACACACAATGAGTTTGAGGAGCATGTGATAAAAAAAGTGTTATGAAATATTTGATAAATAGAAATTAAAAGATCCGCAGCAGAGACAAGATGGCCGACGTCGCGTCATTGAAAAATTGCCGAACTTAACTTGAATGCATTATTGCTGGCAGAATTTGATGGCCATTGAGACTTAGAGTTCTGGAGTGGAACGACCTGTTTAGTTGTGGCCCGTTTAGCTTGGTGACTGCCCCAAGCGTCGTGGCCAGTTCGGAACGTCTTTTGGCTGAAATGGTGATAAAAGAGTAGGCATAAGAGATTGAATTCATAGAATAAAAGATGATACGCTTTGGCAATTGTGTAGTAGTTCAGAAGGACGATTTTGAAAGATGTTCAAACTAATAGTCTATGCTAATATTATAAAGAGAAAATATTTTTTTTGTTTGTTTTTATCGAATAAGTTCCGAAACTAGTGGACCGATTTTACGATTTTTTTTCACCAATGTTAAGCTACATTATCAGTGAGTAACATAGACTATATTTTATTCCCGTATTCCTATGGGAACGGGAACTTCACGGGTGAAACCGCGGGGCGCTGCTATAGAGACAAAGTGTTTTTTTTTTGTTGCAGTTTATCTCTGGAATTAGTTATCCGATTACGATATTTTTCATTAATTTAAAGCTTCAATTAAAGTGGCTTCATACATAAGCTATTATTCCGGAAAAAATGCACGAAGTCGCAAGAAAAAGCTAGTTCTATGATAATGTTTTGAAAACAATTTCTTTTACAGACATTTAACTAAACTACCAACTAACACGATAAATACTTTGTTAAACGTTTTATCGTAACTATAATAATTTACTTCGATATGCCTACATTTTATTTAGAAACAGTTTAAAAAATAACACTGGGCGTGTCGTATAAATTTAAAATAAACAAAGGAGTTTTTATCATCAGCTGTTTCGTTACCAATTAACTGTGGTCGGAACGCCTACCGTTGACAAATTGATGTGGATTTCTGAACGGGACCGCGCCCTTTTAAAATTTTAACATGGCCGACTTTTTCCAATCTATTTCGTATCAAATGAAAGGGCTTATGAGTGGTAGGTTAACTTGGTATGCAAAAATGTATACGATACGACTTTTTCAATAAATATGTAAGTTCATATTAGTATTATCCATGTAATCCATTAGATCTCTAAAAATAAAGCTTACTATTAAAAGATCTTTGTCAATAAAATTATAATCGAGAATTTTCCGCAGTGATCATAGTGACGGCTACTTCATCAGCGGCGAAGGAAATTGACGCGGTTCATGAAGAAACGGGTAGGTATGTCCTAGTTGAGGCTAGGCTTGGTTGTCATTTTGGTAGAAGTAGAAACAAAAACTGGAAGATATGTACTAATTTAATTTAATATATTTATTTCAGGCAACTGAGGCCCATAGGTATGTTTTACAACACATACATGATTACATCAACAATAACTATAAACTAATACATATTTTATAAAAGTTAATGCACTCGAAGTGACAGCATGATGTGACGCTACCAGGCGTCGTCTAACCGGCCGCGGAAACGCCAATACAGCACACCTTCTGGTCCAAATTCTTAGGTACTTCTTCGAGGAAGGTCACCAAGTGATTACTCGGAACGGGCATCATGAACGACTTGAAATTGGTGTTATGGCGCGCCTCCAACTTCTCCACCCTCATTAGAAGGTCCAATTGGTCTTCACTCGTAAGTACTCTATGATGTCCTCAGTCTTCGTTAAGTGGTGCAAACGAGACACGTACAGCTGCGTCATCGGTACTGCAGGACGAAGTAGCATGTTAAATCCTGCCGGTGCTCCATCACGACACCACTAAACCACACTGGGTTCCGTGATGGCCAGCGTCTGGCCTACTCCGTCTCACTGCTAGTCTGGCTGAAGCCATATCTATACTAAAGCTGAAGAGTTTGTTTGTTTGCTTGAACGCGCTAATCTCAGGTAGGTACTGGTCCGATTTGAAAAATTCTTTCAGTGTTAGATACCCAATTTATCGAGCAAGGCTATGCTATCACGCTAAGACCAATAGCAGCGGAGCACCAATGAAGAATATTTCAAAATCGGGGGTTAGTAACTACTCCACGCGGACGAAGTCGCGGGTAGAAGCTAGTACCTAATATTTACATCGGACTCCTAAATCCAATCCATATTATGTTCCATCGACCAGTGCCTCTAGTCTGCTATTACAATAGTGTCAGAATGAACACAAGTTTGGTAATCTACTAATATAAAAGCGTCACTATGACTTTCCAGTGGCCAACCACTGACACTCCATTGAAAGAAATGGCATAGAATGGTAATCTCGTACATAATGACAAATGAATGACAGACGTATGCGGTAATCTGCTACCATTTTGACAGTTCCTGTGTTCAGTGACCTACCATTAGAACGTCATTGTGCAGTCATTGCTTTTAATAGCTCGGTTATCAAAAAGTATTACGAGACAATTGACCGACCAATGATCGACCATTATGAATTTAGCAGATTACAAACTTCTAGCAAAATGACAATGGGATCGTGTTGGAATGACGAATTTATAAAAATAGCAGATTTGGGGCCCTGGAAAGTAGGAAACTTTCCTTTAATATTAAGAGCCAGAATCTGTCCACAATTATGACAGATGAGTCCAGCGCATACCACCGTTAATTTACATTGTGTGTAATTTAACTGCGCGCACGCAGCTTGCGAATGCTCACCTGCAAAGTCAGGCCGCCATTACTCTTTTTAATTGGTAGCTTGTCTTATAAAATAATTTTGTAACAGTCTATTAACGTCTCATTATTGGAGTTCAGGAGGTATTAATAAAATCTATGTGGCTGATATGGAATTGTATGGATTTTATTTCCATGTGAAAGAATATGGAGTGGGACAGTGCCTTTCGCTGTCATTAAGACTACTGTCTTGTCTTGTTACAGCATGATTCTTGTTGGAATTACCTACTTCTGCGGTACCTGGTATAAATCTCGAAATTGAATCACAATATACTTATAACCAAAAACGCAATCATATTGCTTGATATCTGCAATACAATAATTATGATGAAAGCACTTTATAAGACGTTGAAAGTCTTATAGCTTCATCTTTATCATAATCGACAATATCCTTCAAAAGACGCCAAAAAACTTTCGTCTTAAAACTGATCAAATAACAATCCGATAGTAAAAAGTATAATGACGTCACTTTTAGCCGTTTCAACCCACATTTCAGTGCCACCGCAGCCATTTAACAAATTCAGCTTGCTATCGCAGCCGTTAAAAAAAAACTAAAGCCACAAAAGCACATGCAAATTGACTTAATTTATCTACATTCATTGAAAAACCTTAGATGTCCAAACAAAAGTTTAGAGGATTCAATTCAAATACCGCCATTGTTGTCTGCCAAAGTTTCCGTTTTTTTTTCTTCTTAACTTGATAAACGGTCCTTTGCCTGTAATTCGTTTGGAGATGTCCATTAATTATGTTTTAAATCGCTGAGTCTATCATCGCTTTTGACGGCACGTCACTAGAGATGTAGTTTGTCAAAATCATTCCCACAAGTGATTTGATGCCATAATGTTTGGTCTTTTTGAGGTGGGTCAAATTATAGAGCATAAGATTAATGTTGGCGAGACAAGCAAGGAAGGCCATGCGATCTGACTTGAAGTGCTATTTTGGAAAAGTTTAAGTAAGGTTTTCGCTTTTGGTCAAGTTTTAATTGGAATCTTGAGAGTCATTGTAATTTCGCTGTTATTATCATGAATCTACCAGTTTTATAGTAAAATCATGTACGGTTTTGTACAAAACACACGTTGAGATTTTTCTGCCAATCCACATAGATTTCGGTTTCATGAAAACCTAAATTAATTTTGGGTTAGATACATTAAAGGGATCATCATGTCAAGTGCCTACGATTACCACGTAGATAACCTAATTCTTTTTAGGTATTTAGCATCAGAACGTGGTGTAGTTCTGATGCTAAATGCACGGAACCACTTCATCTTTACCTGCATTTTTTTTAATACCAGCTACCGGCAATCTTGCGTGTTCGCGCATAACTAATAGACAGTTGGCTGTGGTACTTTGACAGTTTGACTAATGTAAGTCTATAGTCGATGCTCAAGTTTGACAGGTGAATTAAGACGTAGAATGGCAGTGTCGACATCTGGGGTATTATCGGGAATGGCACTGTGATGGACTGATGACGTCAGTTAGATCTTTTGGATCGCAGGACTAAATAATTGGTTGCAAAATTGGTTGTTTTTTGAAGAGAAGGATGATTACTGCATCGTTTTTAGTAGTTTCTAGAATGTTCATCGTTAATTATGTATCTGAGTAGATATTTTTAATAAGATTATTGCAGTATCTTACTATGTTACCATATGTTACCAATTAACTACGTATTCACTTCAGTGGCAAAATAAAAGTTAAAAAGGAAATTATTAAAATGGCGGTACTTGAAATGTAGTATCAGTCGTTAGACTGGAAAAATACACATGGGGGCTTAGTGCAAGTTTCTTAACGTGCTCGCTCGTGTTAGCGTAAACGTTCGCTTATCAAATTGTATGGAGAAAAAAAGTTTTCCTGTTATTTGCGATCGAGAACGTAAAAAACTCGCACATAACCCACTTTCTCTTCAGACGGATTTGTGTAGGTACATGATTAGTCCTTCCTACCCGCATTTCGCCATGATTCACGTCCTAAGAGACTCACAAACCTCATACTTTAGAGTTGTTGCTAGGACAAAGTACCAGGAGACCAGCATTCAAAAGATGTATCCGTGCTGCGTCACAAAATCCACTCGCATCAGTCAACTCCACATCAAAACAACGCAGTTGTTTCAAGTTATGAGAGATATATTCCTAAGAATTGAGACGTACCATCGACAAAGAGGTATGCCGTGTGTTTTTAAATCTACAAACCATAACTACGCTTAATTTTTTGACAGTTAATCCTTGCGCTGTTGTCTGTAAGGTCGATTATCGCGTCTGGTTGTGGTTTCTGGTTGTAATTTTGTTTGGCATTGGTTCTTCGATCGCTGGTTTCGATTAGGCAGAGATGGGTTATCAGGCTGAGTGTTCGGAGGTTGGAATGTCAACCGGTGTTCGGTCGAGTGTTTGTTTATGTACCTATCAAATGTATTTGTGTGTGTTATTGAGTCCACGGGTCTTTTGTCTAAAACGTTACCAATGGTGATATTTAAAGTAGATATTAAGTTAGTTCTTTAGAGGCTAATATCGCAGTTGCTACGGTCAATTTGGAGATGGGCATTTTTTTAAATCTTGATTTAAAAGTAGGTAACTTTTGAATGTAAACGATGCAAAAGTATGATGTAGGTAAGAATTGTAGAAGGCGACTTTCTGTGGTTTCTGCCTGGCTCCGTTGGAAAACGTCGTGATTGTATTATAAGTATGAACGCTTGCCTACTCTGTTACACCGAAATCGATTACATACCTACTCTTAAAAACTACACGAAAAAGGTTGTAGCAATTAACCAAAAAATGTAGTTAGATGACTCAGTTTGAGTTCAAAATAAAAACAACAAAGGAATGCAACATCTGCCGCAAAGTTAAGACGTTAAAACAAACTAATGAATATCTACGACTGCATGCATAAACGCCATTTTAAACCTTACCCATAATTATACACAATTTTTAACCCTTATACATGTAAAATCATTAAAAAACAGCTTAAGATAGACTTTAATTAGGTCTTCACCTTACTTACAGTCCAATTCCATGATTAAATAAAAATTTTAACCGACTTCCAAAAAAGGAGGAGGTTCTCAAGTCAACTGTATTGTGTGTTAACTACCTCATAACTTTTTACTGGGTGTAGGTAACCATTTTGATGATTATTTTTATATTCGAAAGCTGATGTTTGTCGTGTGGTCCCATTTAAATTTGATTGAGATCTGACAACTAGTATTTGAGTTATCCCTAATAATGCGTGGCTTCGACTACATTGATGATGTTCTGATTCCCTCTGGTTGATGTAAAATGAAACAATAAACTTGTATACGGTGGTTTGGAAGAGCATCTCATTATTTCAAGGTCCCTTTCTATTTTGGTGAAGATCTGATGAAGAACAGAGATAGGAAACGGAACTCTTCAATAAATGATCGCAAATCTTTCGCGATTGCTGAAATCGCATGTTTTGTTTATTGTTTACACCGAAATTAAAAGTTATTTTATACTTTTTGTGTTTTTTTTTTGTTTAGATTATGCACCGTTGTCTTACTTTTTACTTATCGATCAATTCCATAATTAACCTCTCAGCGCCATACAATTTTGAAACCTTATTTGTCTTACTTACCGTGCTTAAACACAAATTTTAACCCTTATCGTTATTATATTATGTGGAAAAGTAATGTGCATTTTAGTCAGTTGACCAAATCAGGTACCGTCTAATTCCATTTTAACACGCTTTTTATGATTAGCTTGACCTGTATGATATGTACGTAACGAAATCTTTTAACTTCATTTTCACCTACTCCTATGAGTCTAATTAACTTGAAAATTTGCACAGGGGTCAAGGACCAAAGACAATACAATAATCTCATAACTTTATATTAAAGTCCTGACTAGTATCATCAAGATAAAAAAAATATAGTTCAAATAAATTTTGCTCACATTCAATGTCAAGCACCCCACGCTTTTTCACTTCATTTGAATTTTTGTTAATATCTTTATATTTATATAATCTTATTCTAAATTAATTATGATAATAATAAAATTTATTGTAGGATTTTATATTGCAGTAACACAAACTCTCTTATACTTGAAAATTATTTTCTACTTTTTAGTTCTATTGCTATTAGTTATAAGCGTGTTTTTTTAAACTGTAATTTTTTAACAATAACCTAGCTTTGTGTCCAATTTCGTCTCAAAACAGCACACACACACGGCGCAAACGTGTAAAGGGTCTTTGTTAAGGGCATATTAATCGTCCGGTGGCCAACCCCGCCATAGTATAAACAGGGGTAGTAGTTTATCTTCATACAAACGCACCGCGCGCGGCTTGTATGTGTGCGCCATAGTATCTATGCGTCGACGCACGCACACTTTAACAAGTCTCGACCCGTTTCTCAGTGCGCCAGTCGGGGCTAACACTGCACGAGGTTCGCGCGTCACCGCTAAATAAATAAAAAATGTCTGACAGTCGCAGGAGAACGTATTGCTGTGTGTTTGGGTGTCTCAATAATTCATCGATTCCAGAATTATCTCTGTTCAGATTACCTAATGAACAGGAAAGGTAAGCTAGTCACTTATTGTAGCATATAATTTTTACTTGATGATGAGATACCTACTTACTTATTTTTATTAGTTTTCTATCACACAGAGAAAGTAGGTAGGTAGGCCTAATTTCCTACTAGAATATATTAGGTAGGTACTTTTGATCTATCAATTGATTTGCCGCTATTGCTTTGTTTACGTTTAGTTATGCCAATTTCTCAGTATTGTAGGTATAGTAACTAAGTAGGTAAGTACTTACAGTTGTAAAATCAAACCATTGTTGAACTTTATTGACTAATGATCACTGAATTAGTTATACAGAGATGTGTTAAAGTGACAACCCTAAGACAGTAGGCAATTATATCGCGAATTAGGCCGGAGATAACCTACTACCCCTGTTTATACTATGACCCCGCGCTGGGGCGGGGCCGGGGCGCGGCTCTCGCGTGCAATTTGCATCGTCCGGCGACCGCTACTTGACCGCACGCGACCGCCTGTTAATACCGCGTTAATAGTACGTTAACACTTGCAATCGCATCGCTAGGGTTGATTAATTACTTTCTGTAATGGCTTACCCCTCGAGTCTAGAAGCTAGGAATTTTAGTTTGAGAATTTGTTAGTCGACGACATGGAATCAGGTTTCCACAACCCAACTGAGTAACAGCTTTTAAACTACTGTGACGTTACGGTTGTCAGCAGCCAGAAAATTGGTCACTGCCACTGTCACATAGGGTAAAACCGGGATAGATGCCCCAGTAGTATAGGTGCCCCGATTGTAATTACTCTAGTTTAGCGGATAAATCGCATGCTATTTTACTTATGCATCGGGAGACTTTCCAACTATCACTAAGTGGACTGTGTCTCATGTTTCTGTGCGGTTGCACGGGAAGGCAAAGTGCGATCAAAGTTTTTTCGGGATAGACGCTCTGTTTTTCAGCGGGTCGTCTTTCTAACCTAAATGTAATTTATATGGACTGGCAACTATCCCATATATGGGATAGATTTCCCAAAACTTAGAGGTCCGCGAAAATCGCTAATACTCTGGAAACATCAAAGATGTTTTTTACTTTTCATAAATTTGTAGATAAAAACCCAAAGTACTAATCAGTGTAACAATTAAAATATTTTGATTTTTGCACTGGGAGATATAAAATGATTTCAAAAAGTGGGGCATCTATCCCGGTTTTACCCTACTAGGAGCCAGTCCTAGAAGGACCGGCTTCTAGTACCTATGTGACTCTTGTTAGTTTAAGCCGTTTAGACCAGCTCTTGTTGGTTTGGTTAGACTAGTTGCATGCAGCCGGTTGGATGCAGCTGAGTACCAGTATTTTACATGGAGACAATGCCTATCTGACTTCTACAGAAAAACGTCACTGAGTAATACAGCACGTCTCGGTAAGACTACGGACAAATTTTCCGCCTTCTGTCTATCCGTAACGACTGTCAAATATCTACAAATGAGAGGCGGGACCAACAGCTTAACGTGCTTTCCGAGGCACGGACGAGTCTCTTTACATTGTGTAAGGTCACCCATTTTCGAATTGACCTCGGTAAGCACGGCTTCACCTCGGAAGATTGAACCGTGCAGCTGTTATTATTTTATCCACGGGCTCCTCCCCTCGAGTTTCCCTCCTCGAAGAATGTTAGTTATAATAATGCTAAATTAGCATAGCGCTGTATAGTTTGTTACCGAGCTGTGGTATTTAAATTTATGCTGTTATCTTTAATGGTTTACTTAATAAGTGGATGCCAGAGTTCCCGAGACTAAAGTTTGCAAGCATTGTTGCACGTCGTACTTACGATGTTAAGTTGGATATAGTTATGGCGTCGTCGATCTAATACTCTGCTTTATTTGGAACATTAGGTATCCGTCTTAAATTCTCAATCTCTGAAATGTATCCAGAAAATTATTCTTTATTTAATTATTCTTTCTTTCTTTCTAAAACAATCACACTTACCTCTGCTCTGCCTGCAATTTTCACTTCTGCAGTCTACATAGTTACCTATCTACTGAAATAATGTTCGACTACATAGTATAAAACAATAATTCAAATATGATATAATGATTTCCATAGATTTTCCATGTCGTACCTATTTGCTTTGATGCTTGTTTGAAAAAATTACAGCAAGTTTAAAGATGTAGGGCAAGAAGCAAAATAAGTTAAGTAATGCTAATCCTATTTCTTGTAGTCTTAGGTATAACACGCTAAGTTTCATTACAATAAAATATTTAGTCTGCCAGGATACATATAATATCTGCCCTGTAATCACACAGAGAAGGTACGAGTATTAATTATTCATCACACGTCGCAAGGAGGTTTCCTCACGAACGTATTCCATCCAGTATAACTGCACGTTATTTCTCCAAATTCCGCAATTAATTCGGTTATTTCGACACATAGGTTTCAGCTGTTGGCAGCGCGGCCATGTTTGTTGTCGAAGCGCGCGAAATTATCCAGATTTCGAGGGCGAAACTCCCGCGCTCTGGATTTGTTTATGACCGGACAAAAGCAAATTTCTACCGCTGTAAGAAACAGACACATCTGCTGTTTTAGGTAAAATTGAGTTTTACAAATTCAGTATCAGGAAAATGAGGCGATAAATGCGATATATGGATGGATGGATGTCTGTTAGATACTCAATTACGCCAAAACGGATTTGCATGAAATTTGGCTACGAAGAAGCGGAAGAACATTAAAGGTTAAAAGAGTTACATAGATTGTAGTCTAAAAGAGAATAAAACATATTAATCTACTGTTACCCCGTTCATTACTATACCTACTCCATACCCGTGGCCAAAACCGCTGGCATAAGAGAGTATGTATTTTATATTAATCTATGAGATTCGATATTCGAGTTACATTACTGAAAAGTTTAGTTACGCCTTGGATATCTATGGTTACGCTGGTTGTTCAATGTTTTTATTTTTTGTCAGATACGCCCGTTTTGGTTGCCGGCAGAACCGTCACAGAAATCATAACTTTATGTAATTTTAAACTGTAGATATCTCTGAATTAGATGTGATGATGATGCTCTGAGTGTGATGTATTTTTACACGACTGCCCAAAATATGGTGTTACGTTTTCAGGGTTCATGTAAGTATCTAAATAGATATTTTTTTATGTTTGGGAGTTTATGGTAGAATTTATTCTACCATAACTTCTTAACGGCTTAACCGATGTCAATGTACAGTCGGTGATAGCAATTAGCTGACCCCCCTAAAAATTACTCAATTTTACACCCTATGCTCATAACATTAAACGTTATATTCAATATGTATGAGTTTATCAGACTAACACTACTCGTTGAACAGAAACAATAAATAATTTTGATACGCAAACTTGAGCTTTAAGAGGTTGGTATTAGGTCATTTATTTATAACTGTTCACCTATTTTTATAAGTGGGTAGTTAGACGTCAATATGCGTATTCAACCAAAACTGTTATAGATATGACATTAGGAATATGGGGTAGAAGAATAAATTGAACAAGATATTCTATGCACAAATAGCAGTGAATACGCGCGAACATTTTTACCTTGCCTTACTAAATTGTAAGAATCCACGCTTTTTTCCTTTTTATTAATTGTTATCAGTTTTGATAGTTTAATCGTCATGTCCAAGTTGAGTTGAGTGATTATTTAAAATACAAAATAATCTATTTGCATGAGGAGAATGTTGGTATTAAAGCGATTGCTACGAAACATAATAAATAGCGGTAAGTGTATTCTTATTTTATGCTTCATTTATAATTATAGTTATTCCTTTATTCGTTAGTTGGCTTAAAAGCTGGTGAATGTAGAATAATAGACAATTATGTTTCATTATGAGTCTAATTTGAGATCATTTATAGGTCTAATTTGATTTATATTATCTAAATTGATAAACGTATTTTTGCAAACTTAATCGATAAATTATGTTTACCTATTCGTTACTAAAATTATGCTTATTCTGTTGTTTCAGAGAAATACAGTCAGATTGTGGCTAAGACGTTTGACGTGTGGTTTTAATATTCAAAAAGATCGTCCTGGACCAAAACCATTCATGAGAGGAAGTGATTGTTGTTGGATATGGTGCGCGGTATGCGGGACCGCTTGCCACAAGTAATAGAAAAAAATGGTGCTCCACTTCGCTATTAAAAGCATAATTATAAATGACTTGAGTAACCAGTGTTGGTCACAAACAATACTAAAGTATGTCAGTGTGTGTGTTAAATTAACTATTGTTATAATTTCTAACGAAGTATTTCGAATACCTAGTTTTTTGTCAAAACCTTATAACTAAAATAACTACTCACAAAACAAATTGATATATAGTAGGTAGAACTTCAACGTATAATTCCGTTTGTAAATGATATTTAATGTGGTGATGTTATTGTTATGAAATAGAAATACATACCTATATTTCTAAATATTATAACATGCTGATTCACTACATTAAACTAAGTGCAGTTAACAACGTTATTAGTAAAATAGTAAGTAGGTAAATATTATCATCTTCGTGTCGTCATCAATATTATTATCATTTATGTTATTCTTATAATATTTTTTTTTATAAAATATAATCGTTTTTACCATAATTTTGGTTTTTTATTTCCGTTCGTTTCTTTTTTTGTTGCTAAAGTTATAATTTATTATTTATAACTTAAAATAAATTTACAAAACAGAAACAAAAGCGTCAATCACGCTGGTTACGAACTCACAACCTCGATTTGTCAGCTCACTACAGTCACCACTAGACCACTCGAAACATATTTGACATGACCGAAATTACGTATTATATTACAAGTTAAAATAATATTCAAGATCATACCTACCTTAACACTGCGTATTAAAGATCAAATTCGAATAACTATTTTATTGATCGTAGACGTTGAACCAGTTGTCTTACTGCTAACAAGCAGAAGGTTCAAATTCGTTTAATTTTTAGGGGGTCAGTTAATTGCTATCACCGACTGTACATATGTGGTATCGTTATAAGCGTTGAGATATCCTGGCTAAAAAATAATACGTAATCTTTCGTTACAATCATATTGTGCGTTTGCAAAAATATTGTTTTAACACTAAAAGGCATGAAATAAAAAACAAATAATAAAAACACATGTAAAAAAGTGATCTAAAAAATTTAAAACAAAATAGTGATTTTTTTGTTGAATGGGCACAAAGTAGATACAATCATTTCCAACAAATTAAATTCAAGTCTTATTATACACTAAAAAACCGTACAGTGCAGTGATATCTAAAATGTTGTATATTCAAAGGCGAGCTTAGCTTCTGAGTTTGTTTCGGTGTTTCTTCTCAGGGTAGTCGGCTAGGAAAAACCGGCTTCATCAGCTTCATCTAGCTTAAAATGACAAGAAATATTGGACGTGTAAAAGTGTTATGTTTAACCTACTTACAAAATAAATATCATTTATCATTTATACAAAATTGAGTTTTCTATGAGTGGTCGAACAAGATAACAGAGGAGTATAAGGTTCTGTATGTGGTTTACGGATTCCTAGGTTAGGTTACTTATCGGTCAAAGCTTACAAATTCTCAAACCCATGATGTTACAACTCAAAACTAAAAAAAGAAATCATCTAACAAGCCTTAACATCACCGATCCGCGAGAGATATGAGATATATTTTTTTAAATAAATAAAAAAAGGGCAAAGAAATCGTGGCATTAATCCGCTGGCATGAAAGAAGGCCGAGCGGCCCCCCGTGGGGGGTGGCAGGTGCGTGCGCGCAGCGTAGGCGACCGGGAATTGTGGGGACAAGTGTGAAACCGCCTTTGTGTTACTTACAACCTGTTTCTGGACTTTGGGACATTTTTAAGACCGATTTACTGACTTATTAGGACAAAATAAAGGTTTCTTTATAAGATTATTACCCACTGGGAAAAAATGGGTATAGAAACTAAGGATTACTTTGGGCACTAAAGCATCATCATCATCGACATGGCAGTCAGTGGGAAATGTGCCCACAACACTAGCAGCATTTTCGCGTTAAATGGCAAGACCTGCTTTTTCTTTGGCTGAAGGAAAGCTCAGTCTTCTTTGTTACGAAAAGAGTCGATAACTTGCTTGATAATGTTTCTTGATAATTCCCTACTTACCCATCAACAGCTGGGATTCATTTTTTTGACCAGGGATCTCTAAAGAGTGAAAATATTATAAAAAAAGGCTGTATCGCCCGCAGCGCCCCTCGCGGCGGGCAGGCGGAACTAATCGTTCGGTCACGGTGTCACTGTTATTTCGTGTTCTCAGACAGGATCACACAGGATTTCTGGATAATTGTTCACACGTAGATTTGCGTGGTTTGGAGGGTCTTTCTATGGTAAATCATCAAATGATTGCTCCCGCTCTGGGCGGAGCGGGAAGGAGTGGCCGACTCTTACTGACTCTAATCCACGCGTGTTCAAATGTTTTCGCGTTCCAGGGCCGCCGCAACTCTTGCGACCAATTCCGCTAAGGTTACCTGTGTTTTGGATGTAAAAAGTTAGGAAAAGTATGTATTTAAATATGAAAACTCAAAAAATATTATTTACCTGAAAATGTGCAGGCTTGCTATAATTTTGATTCCATGCATAGAGCTCATCAAAGATTCATTTAAAACCTTGAACATTAATTTAAAAAATATTCGCATATTCTCATAACAATATGCTACTTTATGAGAGTATTTTTAAGTCGAAGTAAAATAAAACTACACGAGATACACTATAAATGTGACTCACTGCGCCGCAGGAGTTCCTAATCGAAACCTGAGATAGTGCTGTTCCGTGGTGCGTATCGATACACTCAATAGTGATGAAAATGATGTTCATATCGATAATCATTCTGCTGATGTTCCTGTCGATGACTGCCATCTGTTAAGTTTGTCATCGTGGATCATAAAGCCTGGGGACGAAATCTGCTAACTTTATAAATTTGTCATTCCAACACGATCCCATTGTCATTTTGCTAAAAGTTGGTAATCTGCTAAAGTCATAATGTTCGATCATTGTTCTGTCAATGGTCTCGTAATATATTTGATAACCATAGCTATTAAAAGCAATGAATACACAATGACGTTCTAATGGTAGGTCAGTGATCAGAGGAACTGTCAAAATTTTAGTAGATTACCGCATACGTCTATCATTCATTTGTCATTATGCACGAGATTACCAATCCATGCCATTTTTTTCAATGGACTGTCAGTGGTTGACTATTGGAAAGTCATAATGACGCTTTTATATTAGTAGATTACCAAACTTGTCAAAATCAACCATTATGAAATCAATGATAGACTATTCTGACACTATTGTAATAGCAGTTTTGAGGTCCTTGGCACGTGGCAGATTCAGAAAACTTTAAACGAACTCCGTATTAGTGTCAGCCGCAACAGAGACAATCTCCATAGGTGAGGCGGTGGTTCCGCTCTTCAGTGTTATTATGGTGTCTCTCTGCAGACCACGACTCAGCATCTCCACCATCTTATGCCGCCCTGTTAGTAGTTCACAAGAGGACCAAATGACTGCATCTGCGGGTGGCATTACCATGGAAGAACACTGGACCAGGCAAGGGATTTCATCTTTATGATACTAATATTGTGAGTTCGTGACGTTGTGAGTTTGTGACGTTGTGAGTTTGTGACGTTGTGAGTTTGTGACGTTGTGAGTTTGTGACGTTGTGAGTTTGTGATGTTGTGAGTTTGTGACGTTGTGAGTTTGTGACGTTGTGACGTTGTTAACTTAAACGGTTGAACTCCTTCACAAGCAGCTCTAGTAACAGATTTTTCTTTATTATTGACCAAGGGTCCGTCCCGGGTTCGCACGGCTGGACATTTATTTATTAACCGACTTCAAAAAAGGAGGAGATTTCTCAATTCGACCGTATACTCGTATATATACCTAATATATATTTTTTTATGTGTGTTCGCGGATAACTTCGTCGTTTATGAATCAATTTTGATGATTCTTTTTTTGTTGTAAAGGAGATATCCCAAGGGTGGTACCATGATAAGGAAATCCACTAAAATTAAAAATAAATAAAAAGAACAACCGACTACCGAAATTAAAGTTATTTCATACTTTTGTGTTTTTTTGTTTAGGTTGTTTTTCAATATACATACTTATATAGCCTATGTTACTCAGGGATAATGTAGCAATCGAATGGTGACAACTTTTTAAATCGGTCTCGTAGTTTTTGAATTTATTAGTAACAAACATACATCTTTTGACTTGCTTCGACCGATGATGTGGTCGACGCTGGATTACGCTTACCTAAAATTAACCTATTAATTTTGACTCGTAGGCCACCTTATAGCTATCAGGAAACACAGAATCCGGCAAGAAATCTACTCCTTAGAAAGTATTCCGTTTCGTAACCAAACATTTTGGCAGTGACAGTAAAAAGCAGCTGACTTATTCTACGATTACCAAGTGCTCCTCGAGCCAGATCACAGTACCGCTGCTTTTCATTGTCCGGTTAAGCAGTAACCAGCCTTAGTGTGCTGAACTGCGAGTGGTCCATTCCAAAAAAAAAAAAAACCGCTGCTTTAAAAACTGTATGTTGTTAATGTCTAAGAAGTATGTACCAACTTACCCGGTTGAACTCCTTCTCAAACGGCTCTAAGTCTCTTTCCGGTAAGCTGCCGGAACTGCATATTATGTAAGTATGGTACCAGTTTAATGTCAATGGCATAATTGTTGAGTGGCGCAACAGGAAGCGCTCATGTTGCTTTCGAGTAATTTCACTTTCTCCAGAGCTCACACAATCTCAACATCTAGGATAATTTTAGTTGCATAATTTATGCATCATGCTGTGGTCAATTTTAAGGCTTTTGTACATGGTAAGCGAACACAAGAGACGTCGTAATCTGCTTAACCTTTCTCCAACTATATTGGGGTCGTCTTCCATTCCAACCGGATTCAGGTATCAGCTATACCTATGTTTTCGTGGCGGCTGCCTACCAGACCTCCACAACCCATTAACTCGGTAGCATGTATAGTATCTGTACTTTAAATACTGCAGATACTATCATATTGTACTATTAAACACTTACGTTTTAGGTATTTTATGCCTTTTATCCATTGTAACATCTCATTATGTTCACGGTTTGACTTTTTAGATTATCTTCAGTTACATATACTGAAATTAATGAAGTGCTTGTATTAGTAGTGGAATTCGTTATTGAATGCTTTAAGCGTTGATTCTAAACGATTTCACTGAATATAAAATCACCTTTTTAATATTTTTAATATTTATTTTCTTGTTGTGACATTTTATGTCAGAGTTGTCAAACTGTAACGTTTTTCCCTCACAGTTAAATAAAAGAGGTAATATGACGTACAATTATATTATTATAAAAATATCTTAGCACTAAACTTACTACTAACACCCGTTCACCTAACCACTACCTATCTAACGCTCTCAGTTATGGTCAAAACACGGAAAAGTTACTTGTTTAGGCCTCTGGGCTCTTGCCAGAGAAGCCAGGCAGTAGGTCCGAAGCCGATGCTGGTGGCGCGCCGGCTCGCAACCTCGGTTGCCGCACAGCGCGAGGCCCCTCAGTAAGGCCCGCACGCGGGCTCCAGCGCTCCCGCGGAGAGAACTTCGTAGACGGTTCTCAGTTGAACCCGTCGTTATCCTCGGAGATGGTTCACCATGGAACTCCGGCGTAATACTGGTAGATGGTTCTCAGTTGAACCCTGTCGTCACACTCGGAGATGGTTCACCATGGAACTCCGGCGTAATACTGGTGGATGGTTCTCTGTTGAACCCTGTCGTCACACACTCCTCATCCTGGCTCCTCAGCCCTTTATATAGCCAAGACTCACGTTCTATAATTCATAATTCAAAACGTATGTTTTCTTTCGGAACAATTCAAAATTCAATTCAGTTAGAATGCCAGTGAGGTTTATAGCCAGTATTCCGTTTACAAATAATCTAAGTGAGAGCGTTCATAAGAATTTTAGAAATACAGTTTATAACATAGCTATACAGAAGGAAAACAGAATATAGCTTAACATCTTATATTAATCTATTAATCACACATATGTGTAAAGTGTATTTTAGTATTTACAAACAGTTAAACCTTTTTAGTAAAGCTATAGAGCAATTACATAAAGAAAAATATTACAGTTTGACAACTCTGACATAAAATGTCACAACAAGAAAATAAATATTAAAAATATTAAAAAGGTGATTTTATATTCAGTGAAATCGTTTAGAATCAACGCTTAAAGCATTCAATAACGAATTGACTTCATTAATTTCAGTATATGTAACTGAAGATAATCTAAAAAGTCAAACCGTGAACATAATGAGATGTTACAATGGATAAAAGGCATAAAATACCTAAAACGTAAGTGTTTAATAGTACAATATGATAGTATCTGCAGTATTTAAAGTACAGATATGGTACTTCTTGGATAGACAAACTTGAGTATCCACTGCCAAAGGTTTACAACTGTCAGACGGGACCAACGGCTTTATGTCCGTTCCCGAGACACGGAGGAGTCTCGGTATATCTTTGCTATTTAGGCTTTACTCATGTTTTTGCATCAAATCTGACAAATACTAATCCAACCCCTAATCATATCAAATCTTTTCGAATAATTTGACTAGGGTAGTGGCACCAATAAATGAACGATTAAGCGTTTTGGTCAACTTTACATGGCTGTAACTCAATTATTTTATGACATTTATTCATGCTTATTTTTTTTTTATTTATCCTTAATCCTCAGGGTTCGACGGATTAAAAATAGAACCTTCTAGATCTACAATATTTTTTTTTAAGTGGCTATTTATAAAAATATTAGGGTTTTACCCCAATAGTTGAACACTAAGCCCTAATTATGAACATTTTGTATCCAATAGTTGAACTAACATTTTATTAGTAGGTATAAAAGGAAATTTTGTATAATTATTAGAAATAAAAACATGGTAAGAAGGCTCAACGAAATATATCAAGGTGTCAAATTTGCTGGCTTTCTTTCTCAAACACCTAACTTTAATGAAATTATTTTCGTAGTCACACATTAACACTTGCCCGACATAGTAGCGGTTTCGTTTATTCGTCTGAAATTCTACAACAACATAATTTCCAAAATGTATATTCTCCTTATCTTTACTCAAACTTCTACAGCGTTCAGCTTATGGAGCACGATACCCAAAATTTAAACGAATAAATGTGAATATATTCCTTAGTTCAAATTTTGAGCAGGAATCCTAAAGCTGAACAGTGCAAGATTTCATACTAAAATAAAGTCTTAAACTAATTAAAAACATTAAAATAATGTGTTCAACTTTTGGCAACTAAGTTCATACGTTTATTATAATTCATTTGAGTGGTTTTGTTTTGGTTTTTTAGCGTGAGTTTTTAAGAAATAATAGCCGTAAAAATATACACTTTCTCTATTAGTTGAACGCCGTTCATCTATTGGATCAGGCGAACAAAATTGAATCCATTACTTGAACATTGAATTTCTCTTAAAATACGGTAAATACTGTGTATGTGTATCAATATAATTAAAGCCAAATATAACAAGATTTTAGTCTAACCATATCCACTAAAATCTATCATTAATTATTTTGTAAAGTGAAAAAACACTTAAATTCGTAGGGCACTTACCTTAAGTAGGTTTCCATATAAAACTGATTTTTGTCGCGAAAGGCTCACGCAAGGGCTTGCTGCGAGCGCGTTTGAATTGTCCCTGACAAAGTTTTTAAGGAACAGGGAAGAAAAAACGTTGACCTAAGCTGGAGAAAATATTGCACATATGTAAGTAGCGGGGTGTTTTATATTTTTCAATTTTTCGGTCGATCGTTCATCTATTGGGGGTCGTTCAACTATTGGTGCCACTACCCTATATAACTTCGTTAATTCTATCTGTCAAAGCTCGGGCCGGCTCGGCTATGTTCGTTTTGTACATGGTTGACACGAGATGTCAAACTCGTATGAATTTTCGCGCGCTTTATTTCAAAATCATCATACCCATTCTCGAATATTGGATATGAATATTCATATCAGAAATCTAACATTAATTACATCGTTACTTTATAACTTATACGTAATGCCAGAAGCCCAAACACAGGTATCCATCGTGTAGCTCTTGCTTCGCTTTCAATGTGCAAGCGACTCTAGTATAATCATTTCTGTCTGTGCCAGATTACTAAATAATGAGTGCAGTCAGGCATCTTTCGTAAGTTAGGAACGCTAATAACTATCACGTGAGCTGGAAGTCACTTTATCTAAAACTAGCAGCGCGCCGCGGTTTTACCCGCGTATTTTCCGGTTCCGTGGGAATATGGGGATAAAATATGTCACCCAGCCTATGTCACTCGGGGATAGTGTAGCTTCCAACCAATAAAAGATTTTTTCAAATTGGTTCAGTAGTTTCGGAGCCTATTCAATACAAACAAACAAATGTTTCCTCTTTATAATAGTAGTATAGATAAAGAGAAAAGTGTTTTTTTGTATGTTTCTACCGAATAAACTAGTGTACCGATTTTAATCAAAATCAAAATTATATTTTTTCGCCAATGGAAAGCTTGGAGGAATTAGGAATAAGAAGAAACAGGAATAAAGTATTATATATGTTACTCGTTGATAATGTCAACGAGTAACATATCTACTTAATACTATAATCCCGTATTCCCACCGAAATGGGAATTACGCGGGTAAAACCGCGGGGTGCTGAGTATTTTACATAGCTGGTCATAGCATCTGTTATCATGTACAAGTTCAAAACAGTTAACAATAATAATTAACTAATAAACTAAACTTACAACAAACTAAAACAAAGCACCAGAAAGCACATACCTAGATAT
This sequence comes from Hecatera dysodea, assembly GCA_905332915.2. Classification (NCBI taxonomy): domain Eukaryota; kingdom Metazoa; phylum Arthropoda; class Insecta; order Lepidoptera; family Noctuidae; genus Hecatera; species Hecatera dysodea. The sequence continues at coordinate 17,473,796 of HG995305.1, forward strand.
GCTTCAGTTTAACAATCAGAGCAGATACCCCACAAAGACGTCTTAAAACCATCATCATTCCGATGTGGAAGAGAGACAGAGCTACAGAACGTATAGCAATATTCCTTTCTCATAACGGAATCATGACCCTTAGTCACCTGCTTTTTGGGAATAGCTTCACGACTTCCAAGGTACCTCAGAGGCATCAAACCCCTTCTTTAATATTCTCGTCTCCGCGTTTGAAGTGTAGGTAGTAACGGTTTTGACTTTTTGGCAGGTAATGTCAAATTCTGCTGACAATTTCTTCCCAACATTCTGAATTCTGAACATTTATCTGCTTCCTCATTTAAAACACACTTATGTTGTTTGCTTCTAAGCTTAATTTGCAAGCATTAAATCCAATCCTAAAAATAGCCCCTGACTCAAGTATAAACAAAAACAAAATAAACGAATGATCGATATTAGGTATTTGCGAGCAATCAATTGATGAATCGACTAAACACCACCCACGAGCAACATTCATTACTGGCTTATAATGACTAAGAGTATTTATGTGCTATACATGTGCAGCGATGTATAGCGGATGATGCGAGACGCTCGTTGTACCGGCTTGGAGTCACTGACCGGATCCTTGACCGACGACGCTCAGTGAAAGTTGGACTGCAGTGATGCTAAACAAGATACTTTGAGATATCGGTTTACAGTTCTCGATACAAGGAAAGGTGTTTGAGAGGAGATAACCAAGTATGGTATAAGAAATATCCATACTATCCCACGAATTCGAACCAAGCGTTTTCAATCATCTTTTATAATGCGCACAGCAAAGGAGTGGAACTCTCTGCCTGCGTCTGTGTTTCCGAACGCATTCAACCCGAATCGCTTTAAATTTAGAGTGAACAGGCTTCTTCTGGGTAAGCTCAATCCATCGTAGACTTTGTCTCTGTCACCTGTGACCTAGACTAGAGTCAAGAGCAAATTCATTTCACAATAAAAATAAAAATAAAACTGATGTTATAACTGCGAAAGTGACTCTGCTTTTGTGTAGGTTTGTTACCTCACCACGTCTTAAAGGCTGAATTAATTTGGATGAAGCTTAGCATACCGGGACATAATGTTCTGGAGATTGTAGATTGGACATTGGATAATTTCCGTCCTGGCTGTATGTTCCCTAATAATTTTCTACATTCTAGTGGGTTTATTTAAAATATACTTTTAGATAGAAATTAGATCGTTACCTGCAAGTTGTTAAGAAAAGTCCAGGACCCAAATAATCACACAAAAAATAGTTTAAAATCATTTGTATAATGTACAACACTTAAAATTAAAAATAATCAACAACAATTACACAATAGTCAACAAAAAACGCGATCAACAGCACAGACAACAACATTGTTTGCACACAACAACATAATAATAAATATCACAACATTATTACATAAGTCAACACTGACGGAATTACATCTCCATCAGATCTACGAAATTTGTATATTTACACTGGCAACCCCCGCTTATAAAAATAAGCTATAGAACCTTTATGCCCCAATTTTTTTATTTGTTTTTTTTTTAGTGCTTGTGGCCTCCTTTGTGGTGGTAGACGTGTTTGTAGACGGGAACATGGACTGGGTAAGGTTTGGGGATTGGGACCTCCACTTTCTTTTCGACCTCAACGGGGTAAGGCTTCTCGACCTCATAGGGGACGGGTTTCTCAACCGTGTAGGGGACTGGCTTCTCCACAATTTGGGGCACGACCTGTGAAAGAAATTGGGGTTAATTAAGTATTGTTTTCTGCGGGAAGGATCGTCTCAAAATCCTGAAATACTCATAATAATTTGTGCTAAAATTATTGGTATCTCACAAATAACTATTTAAGCATTTGTGTATTTTTGGACGTATTATATTTAAAGGTTTTATTAGTATCTGAGTAGTACTGTTCAACATTTTGGGAGTGGAACGTATCCGAATGTAACTGGCCATAAACTGTCGCAAACGCACTGCTCTTTTTTCAAACGTACGCTTGACTGCCCGCGCTTTTACTTTCTGTCATGGCCGGCTGCGTTACGTAACCGATGCAGCAATGAATGGGTGCCGTTATGAGATAATGGCAAAAACGCATCTAGACACAATAACTGTGATATAACACTTACATTGTACTACTTTATTTGCCGTGTAAAATAATTGCATAGTTTCTCTTTAACGTTAACTTTGTGGTTTCAGTTTAATTGAATTTTATTGATGTTGGAGAATGTCACCGTCTCTTTAGGGAGTTAGTGTTAAGCTAATTGGTTTCATGTTTACGGCATGGCTGTTGTGAAAGGTGGTATTAATGTTTTCAAAATGGCCGTAATTAGTTTTAAAGAGGGCAGACAAAGAGAGGCTGGTGTTTCTTTTTTATGAAACCAATCGAGAAAGTCTATAAAGTGTTGTGTCCGTTTTATTTGCGTATTAAATTGTATCTTCCTTTTATTTGCTTTTTTGACTAACTTGTCTTAAATTAATGTTAATTTATTCGTATTTTTCAGACAATGCGTTGACCGGAACAACCGCTTTTGTCAGAGTCTACCAGTGATGCCAAAACAAAAAGTAAGACAGAGGTTTAGGATGGAATGTAGAAAAAACAAGTGGAAGACGAAAAAGCAATGCAACTACTGTTGACGCAATGATGTAACACGCCGCAATGATGTTAATGCCTAATTATGAGAAGATTTATAAGTCAAATAACCTAAGTGTTGCCAGCCACACGGCCAATTACTATTTTTTTAAGCGGAGTCAACGTATGCAATTGAATCAAGAAGGAATCTGAGCGGGAAATTGAGTAGTTATCAATAAGTAAAGAAAATATCAATAAATATTTCAAGATTTAAATCACAATCCTGTCGCATCATATTGAGTTTTTTTTTGATAAAGCACACCTTTTTCAATGATCGAATCCTGTCACAATAGTAAATTAGTAAAAAATAATAATATTGACAGCAAAAGTAGGACTGTATTCCTTTTAGAAGTCAATTGAAACTACCCGATAGCAACAATCCGTCGAAATCGAATCAAAAGCCTGAAAGGGTTTGCATTCCGTTGCGTAATTTAGATGTCGGGTGTATTTAAAAGCATGCTTGAATGAGCGGACTCTGGCTGTTCTTCGCGGCCCATAAGGAGCTTAATTTCTAATATCACCACGCTAATCATCGCTCATCTTGAGCTGCTGAAAACCTTAGATATGCATGTACCGACTGGTGATAAGAATACCAGATGATTAATACATTTTTTCGCGAGGTTTTGCTATTCATTTACATTTTGAATCCCGGTTCTAGGTACCTACTTATTTGATATACATGCTACATATCGACCACAAGCGCCCAATACCTCCTATCTGACTCCGGGTGGATTTTAAAGGGGAACAATAAAACTTAATAAAAAACTCATTTCAAGGTGTAATGAGATACTGAAAATCCAAGTATTCTATTTTTATGTATAGTATTGATTAATAAAGTTATTTTTGTTTTATTTTCAGTCTAGGGGTAGTTTCTGGTAGATACGAGTTATTGGTATGGAAAATTTGATGCAAATATTGCAGATAGAATTTATTGGTATTAAAGTTCTAAATAAAAACAAGTAATTTAATGAATCATTTAATGGAAATAATCTTATAATTCTTCATAATTATGTTAATTATTTGTAATCACATTAGGTTCAGTCTAATAGAAAGTAGATACCTACTTATAAAAAAAATAGTCTTCTCTTAGTAATACAAACTTAGTCAGTCTCGTAATTAACAATCAGCATTCAATATAAAACTTATTTTAATTATGCGGTAAAGCATCATAAAATGCATGACAGTCCACTGGAATTACACTCTTCAATTCTTGCAGGTGTGCAAATTTTGTATCAGTGATGGGGAGTTTATTCCGATGAAGTTGTTTATATTGTGTTACGATGGGAATTTTGGTAACTCGCTGAGGCAAACATTGCCAATCATCAGAATGACTAGTTTTATACTGTATCTGTCCCTCTGGAACATACATCAATGCTTTTATATCCGTCACCTTTGGATCCCCTGGTTTTCTCCCTGGTCTGATAGAATTATAACGCCAAGTTGAGGTGTCTGTGTAGTCTTTAATAAAATCATAATCAATCATTGTAGTCTCGTAAGGATAAGGTTTTTGTCTAGCCTCCAAAGTTGCAGATAGATAGTCGCTTGGCAAATGGATCAAACGGTTTTTCAACTTCCGTTCTATCGCGCTATGGACAGAATCTCCCTCCATTTGAGTGTGGCCGACCTCCAAATATTTTTGAATTATAGTTACATTATGTTGCATCGAAAAATTGAGTAGCGCATTACTCAAAACATTATTTCGATTCTGTCCAGTACATCCGTCACTGTATACAATTATCGGGAGACGTTTAGGCATGCAATATTTTACTAAGTAGTCCGTCAATAATGTAGCGTAAGTTGAAGCTGTAAGGTCAGCATCCACCTCTGTGAACCAGTAACACATTACATGATGCGTAGTCAGATCATAAACCGAATAGTTGTGCAATGCCAGCTTCGTTTTATAATACACCGCACTTGCTGTAACAAAAGGGCACACTTTGACAGCTTGAAGATCTACTGTGAGTACTATACACTTTCCCTCACTAGCCTCCAGCTTGTCTCTAGCTTTTTCAGCTCTCGCATTATCCTTGCGAATAAGATGAGCCTGATAATCAAATTCTGTTACATTGCCTGTCTTGAAACCTTCGCATGTGTCGCACATATCTTTTTTTAATTGATGTATGGCCAAATTCTTCTCTTTAAACAAGCTATTAAAAATTTTCATTGAGTATGGAACGGCATCACGAGTTTCACAGAAGCTTTTATAGATTTTGTAGAGATTTGCTATAGAATGGTAAATTGGTTCCAGAAAAATTTTATTTGTGTTTTGTCGGTTATAATGCGATGGCATTTTTGGCAACGAGTCGAAAAATTCATGTAACACAGCTAATCTTTCAATCCTTAAGGTATTAACAGATCTCACTCTAGTTAAATCAGCACTATCCTGAGATTTATGCATCCCGTACTGGCTAGACCTAACCCAGGAACGTACTGAAAATGGCCCGATGCTTAGGGTGTTTAAGAACATCTTTTTACATACCTTTTTAACGCTACTGGTCCCACTAGAATCCGTCACAGTCAAGCTATATTCAAAAGAACCCTTACGTCTGGAATCATTTTGAACAGTACATTTCTTTTTGTTCTTACATACCACATGGCTAGCTACGAATATCTTCCGTTGATCCCAGTTCATCTCATTCCAGAATTTATTAAAAATGTGAGTTCTGTCTTCTTCCAATATGTCTGCACACTCTCTTACGCTGCTTTTTTTACAAAACTCCGATTCACAACGGCCTGCCATTACTCTTCCCGTCCTATGTTTATTTTGCTTCATTTTTTGTCCCCTTGGACGCGAGTAACCTAAGTATGGTTTACCTTCCATACGCAAACGCTTATTCAAGTTCTTCTTCCACAATTTCTTATCTGCCTTACACCTTCGACGAATACCACTGCTCATATCTCCATAAAAAATTTCGTCCTGGTTAGAAGTACTTGGTGCGGAATCATGATTCGATTCATTTTGACAGTCTTCAGTTTCCACTGATTCAATGTCTGAATCAGAATGTTCAGTTTCGGATGTATCCAAAGACAGAGTTACAGATAATGTAGTTGCACTGCAAGTTGATCTACTGCTGCAGCGACTTAGATTGAAAGTTGCAGGAATTTCTAATACCTCATTTGGTGAAGTCGGAGTATCCAACGACGCAGGAACTTGCAATGACATGCTAGAAGTTGTAGATTCCATTACCTCGTTTGGTGAAGATCTGGTATCCGGTAGGTCATTTTTATCACAAAGACAAAGATTTATTAATTTAAGCGTTCGTTTACTCGGCATGTTTACCTACAAAACAATACAAATCGTGTTAGTAAGACGCGTAAATGTAAAAAGTTAGTGACAATAACATCTATCTGATCAGTCAAATAAGTAGGAGCGCCATAACAACAAAAAATCCTGAGATGGAAATACCTCTTAACTATCACTCGAATCTTACAACTTAATTTCTCAAGGCAAAGACCGACGTTTTTATATTTTCTTTTATAAAACAAGTTAATAATAACCTTCGTCATCAATTATAACATTCAATTACTACTATTAATATTAAAAAACAAGTGTAATACTTACTTTTTGTCTGGACGAACAGGTGCCGACCGGTTCTCAATACGAAAAGAACTGTCAAATTGCGAGATAGGAGAAATTTCTACCACGTTTATTTGCGCACGAGTTAGTAGCTATTTCTATAAGCGATTTTTCGTGACTTAGTGACTTGGGATACATACAAGTTTTTGTCACGCGAAAGATCTACACATTTCACAGCAGATGGCATTAAAAACAATATTTAAGCAAAAATGTCAGATAGGAGGTATTGCTTGCTTGCAGTCGATATAACACAAGTCCTTTTTCTATTTGGAGGTGGTTTTGGTGCAGTCTTTTAAGTTTTTAAATGTAACGAACAATTTGTGGATGCAATGGAAATTGACTCGAAATATGAATTCAATTTAGTTTCTTATTTATTTTTTGGGAAAAGTTTTACCTACATCTTTCTAATATTCCCGATGTGTTGCTTCTTCGACCAATCCGACATCAAGTTTTTTTTCGTACTTATTTTAACAGATGATTTTGATGATTGCAAAGCTTATTAAATACTAGCAGTGACCCGCGGTTTCACCCGCGTAGTTCCCGTTCCCGTGGGAATATGGGGATAAAATATAGCCTATATCACCCGGGGACAGTGTAGCTTCCCAACAGTGAAAGAATTTTTAAAATCGGTTCAGTGGTTTCGGAGCCTATTCAATGCAAAAAAAAAATAACAATCAAACCTCTCTCTCTATCTCCTCTTTATAATATTACTAGCTTATGCCCGCGACTTCGTTCGCGTGGAGTTCCATACAAAATGTTAACCCCTTTTGTTAACCCCTTAGGGGACGAATTTTCAAAAATCCTTTCTTAACGTGTGCCTACGTCATAATATCTACCTGCATGCCAAATTTCAGCCCGATCCGTTCAGTGGTTTGGGCTGTGCGTTGATAGATCACTATGTCAGTCAGTCAGTCCCTTTGGAGTTATATATATTTAGATATAGTATAGATTATAGAATAGTATTCGAAATCTTACCTTGTAAACTGGCACATGGATAGGCTGCTCCACGGTGACGTGGACGGGGTAAGGTTGGGGGATGGGGACCTTCACGTACTGCGGCACGGACACCGCCACGGGATGGGGGACCGGGACACCAATCTTCTTCACCACCGTGACGTGGTAGGGCTTCGTGTGCTCCGAGTGTGAGTGACCTTCGGGCTCCCATTCGTCTGATGGTCGGGCGGTCGCGAAGGCCGCTAGGAGGAGGATGGCTGCTGTTTTCTGGAAGGTAAGATGATATTCTTTAGTACGTTTGCAAGGGATCTTTGAATGTAGAGTGAACACAAGCATAAAAGTGTGTAGTAGATTGACAGCCGCGTGTCATTTATGTTTTACTTTGTCAGCCTAGGTCCTCAAGTATTCAGGTGGCCAACATTTTTTTTGCCAAAATTACCGTTAGTTGTTGTAAGAATGACTGAATTCCAAAGTTGCTGTGTTGAAGTTGAATTGGAACCCGAAATCTCAGGTTTGAGATGCTTTTAACTGAGCAGAAGAAGCAACTTACTCTCACTGTTCTTTTGAAGAATACAATTTGTTTGTGGAACATTTGCAAATGTTTTACAATTTTATGTTTATTGTCTATGGTAATATCAGTTCCAGTCACCATAGAACAGACAGTAGCAAAGTTATGATGTAACTTTGTAACAGAGCCGTTATGCCATAAGCAATCACCGATTGAAACTATGCATAATGTAGGATTAAATTCTTATACAGAGCGTGAGAAAGTAATAAACACATTTTTTATCCAAAATATTGTTACAGTTCGAAATAGCCGCCATATTTTAAGATGCCACTTTTAAAAATTGAACGTCCACGCAAAGGACCACAATATACAGCCAGCAGGAAACCCGCCACAATTTTCCGATCCATTTTATTTGGCTTTGGTACTTCACTTGATATTAAATAATTAAGAAAACACTTACAAAAGCGATCATGTTGAATAGTTTAGATGCTGTTGTCGACTTCTAAGTATTGACTGGTGCAATCTGTGATCCCACAAGCGTTTTATACTTGGTGAAATGAACAACGCGCCTTTCCATTCAGTGATAGGATCTTCGTACCATGGAGATATCGAATTTAAGATCGGACGAAACGATTCGAATGTGTTTTGCGTACATTGCAGTTTTATAACGACAGTTGAGATTTGACATACAAACTAAAGAAGCAATGTGTGTGATATGTATTCGTTCCATACAGTAGTATGTAAGTCGATAGTGAAGCTCGATTGTACTATTCGGCTTAACAAGGAGAAGTTAATACCAGGTTCTTGATTTGTTTTTGTTTTTTTTTTCTACTCTATATGTGCTCAATTCTTTTTAAAGTTATTATTATTATGGCCGATAGAAAGTATGACAGTTAAATTAAAAAGCCAACTAGGTTTTATGAGACAGATTGTTTTATTTTATCGTTTAATTACTGTCACTGCCAAGGGTAATTTTATAGATAATTAGTTTCTATTTCTTATGTGATACTGGCTGGCTACATGAATTATGGTTTTAATAAAGTTCGTTAGAGTATCCATACCTCTATATCTATACTTATAATAAATCTGTAGAGAGGTCAATTCTGTACAAGGAATATATTTTCAAAATAACTATCAGGGGGTGATTAGTGATCGATACTGGTGCCAAAAATGCAATCAGTAAAATTTTTGTCTGTCTGTCTGTCTTTCTGTCTGTCTGTCTGTCTGTCTGTCTGTCTGTCTGTCTGTATGTTCTTTATAGAAACAAAAACTACTCGACCGATTTTAACGAAACTTGGTGCAATTATTCTTCATACTCCTGGGCAGGTTATAGTATACTTTTCATCACGCTACAATCAATAGGAGCAGAGCAGTGAAGGAAAATGTTGGGAAAACGGAAGAAGTTACTCCATTTTTTAAGCTTCCGTCGCGTGTGTAGCCTTAATGGTTAAAGTTACATAGAAATCATGTATTAAAAATATGAAAATTATGAAAAATATCCCGAAACAGCATGTCTCTATCTTTTGTCAATTTTAAACCGATCGTGCTGAGAGTTTCAAAATCGGGGGTAAAGTAACTATTCCACGCGGACGAAGTCGCTGGCAGAAGCTAGTCTAGTAATAAGTAATCAGTCTGTCTGCCAGCCTGTTCTGTCTATTTGTTGTATGTATTAGATAAAACTGTATACACCAGTAGACCATGTCATTGTACATAGGTAAATGGTACTTTCATCCCTAGATTATATTCCCATGACTTTCCACGTTCCAAGGACAAAGCAGCTGGCAAAAGTTAGTTTATTGTATTCCATGAAACTATTAAGTTTACCTAAGTTAAGTTTAAGGAAAACATCGTGAGGAAACCGGCATGTCCTAGAACCAAAAGTTCGAAGACATGTGATATTCACCAACCAGCACTGGGACCGCGTGCTGGATTACGACCCATTCCCTCTCCTAGAGAGGAGGCCTGTGTCCCAGCAGTGGGAACGTTAAAAGGCTGATTATGCTTATGCTTATGCTTATGCTTGAAACTACTTAAGAGTCGACTGACAAAGTGATAATATTTTGATCTGCTGAGGTGTTGTTCCAACTTTTAAAGGACCAATACCAATGGGGTGACGTTCATCACCAGCACAGCAGACACAATAGTTAAACAATCAGCTAAGGCCCACATTTTTTAGCGAAGGAGGAGGTAGAACGCCTGCGAGAGAGGGAAACCTCACGCCCCAGCCGCCGCAACAGAAGGAGACGCCCGCGCGTCGGGAAACGCTGGGCCTGCGGATGGCGAGCTATGGGTGGCTTGCCGTCCGATAGCAACCAGGCCCGGGTCGACAGCGCGTCGTGATCCACGCGCGCCTCAAAGACATGTCAGCAACGAAGACCCATAGGGTCAGTGCCTGCTAGGGTTGCGGAATTTGTTCGAAAGAGTCACCGCGGCCCTGGAACGCAAAGGGCACTAGAAGGATCACGGGTGGGTTTTAGTCAGTAAGAGTCTGACACTCCCTTCAGCTCAGCCCAGAGCTGTGAGAAGTCATTTGATGATTTCCCACCCAGAAAAAGTTCCACATTGTTTATTGTTAACTGTGAAGAGGTTAAGTTGCTGTTCAACATGCACTAGTTGATAAGGAAGCCAGACGCAGAGAAGAAACAGTGAGGCGGAGTATGTTGGTAAAATATGTTCACTTTTTTATAGGTGTGAGGTTGGGACTGCCGAGGGTTTATTACAAAAAAAAAAACAGGCTAAGTGCGAGTCGGATTCTGTAGTAGTAGAAGGGTTCCGTAACATCGCCATTACTATAATTCACTATAGGGAACGTGCACGGCGTAGACTATGCCATCTAGTGTTGCAAATCTGAAACTCTTACGTTTTAAATATTTGACCTGTGCTGCCACCTATACTTCCTGCACCCTCCGTTTAGGGGAACGTGCACGAAGTAGACTTTGCCATCTAGCGTTGCAAATTTGAAACTTATAAGTAAAATATACTTTACATTGACGCGTCTGTACGTTCCCTATAGTAAATTCGAGCTAAAATCTCCAAAAAACACGTCTCTTCTATGGGAATCGCTTTAATTATTTGTTTAGCTAAAGCAATATAAACTCTTTGAATATTTCAAGTTTCAAATTGTTACCAGCATTAAGATCGAGCAAAAAAGCACTTTTCTAGTGTTTTTCATTTTTAATTAAGTAGATATTTTATATTTTTATTATTTGTTGTTACAGCGGCAACAGAAATAATTACACAGTCTGTGTATCTCTGACACTCTCAACCCTAAAAAAATTAATATCGTATATTAAGTGCATGCTTTGGATATTTAGACTTCACTACTGAAATAATGATTCTGAATGCTTCTGTTTCTCTGTTGTGGAGCGTTGGAAGGTCTCCTACGAGGTGGACTGATGGTCTAGTAAAGGCCGCGTGAATCTGCTGAATGGGAAACTTACACGACCAGTCGATGTGACGATTCTTGGGCGAGGATCTTTCGACTGCATTGATGATGAGCCAACATTTATTAAAGCTAGGTTCAAGTTTTTATTAAAACACATAACGTACATTTTAATGATTGCTTGTTATTCAAGTACATTCGAAAAAGTTATGATCACTTTTTCGAATGTACTTGAATAACACCTTTATAAGAGACAGTCGACACTTAAGATCTGTTATGTAAAATAATAAGGCTTTAAAAAAAGGTGAATGTAGTCCCAGCAGGTTAATGGAAGACCAACACTTACATGAAAGGAGTCAAGAACTGGAATTTGGAGGAGATTGGACTTTTTATTATGGAACCTGTATTTTGCAGATATAAGAACGACAAACGTGGGCGGACTTAACAGTTCTGCTCAGTCCTTCTAGAAAAACAGGCTGGTTTTTAGGGTGGATGTTATGTCTTTTTCGAATCTATGATGACATTTTTTTTTTTGTCTATGGTGTGGGTATAATGACACTTACGGCGTAGGGCACAAGGACTTAATAATGTTCTCAGTTACTAGTTAAGCCATTTCATCAAAATTACTGCGTTTTAATATAATTATATAATTTCAATCTTATGTTACAGGGGGTTAGACTTGGATGCCACTGTGGAGCATACGGTGGAGGTCTGCCCTGCTTGGGCGGAGCAACGCCGTGTCTTCGTCGAGGCGATCGGCGGCGGCGACCTCACGCGTCCGGCCCTGGTTCAATCCAGGGTCCGGAGCGAGGAGGCATGGGAAGCGGTCGGCCGGGCGGTGGGTAGCTTAGAAGGAGGCGGACCGCGTGCGAGAGAGGGAAAACTCACGCCCCAGCCGCTGCAACAGAAGAAAACGCCCCGGGCGTCGGGAAACGCAGGGAGATTCCCGGCCACCCATTAGGCGCGGGCCTGCGGACGGGGAGGTATGGGTGGCTTGTCGTCCGATAGCAACCGGGCCCGGGTTGACGGCGCGTCGTGTTCCACGCATGCCTCAAAGAGCTGTCAGCAAGGAAGACGGGGCCCCATAGAGTCAGTGCCTGCTAGGGTTGCGGAATTTGTTCGAAAGAGTCACCGCGGCCCTGGAACGTCAAGGACACAGGAAGGATCACGGATGAGTTTTAGTCAGTAAGAGTCTGACACTCCCTTCCGCTCAGCCCAGAGCGGGAGAAGTCATTTGATGATTTCCCATCCACCAGAAAAAAGGCGTTACCCTATCCTGTCTGGCTCACTTGATTGGGGATTAGTTTCGTAAAATCCTGGTTCTGTATGAACCTCTGATTCTTGTGGAAACCCAGACATACCCTGAATATGCCGTTTTATGCTGTAATATAAGAAATTAACATAATGAAGTTGAGAACAATGCCCCTTGGTCTACATCTTCCCAGTTCGCGGCAAAAATGCGGAGTAATTGCAAATATATGCAAATTTGCAGCCATTAACTAATTGATCGTACGCGAATGTAGATTATTACAGTTTCGCATTAATCACTAGACAGAAAGTATACAGAAGGTTAGTAAAAATGACAAACTTTAACCTCAGAATCAGAACCAACACAGTCGGTGGTGATGTTATCATTTTGAGATGACCTAAAAGCTGCTGCCCGCGTTTATGTCGATAACTATCTCATGGGAACATAATACCGGGATAAAAAGAACATATATGTTACTCCAGAGCAGACTATAAACTACCTTTCTAAATTATATGCGGGTCGGCTTCCAGTTAAAACTGGATGCAGCTGAATACCAGTTTTTTTTACATGGAACGACTTCACGATCCAGTAACAGTACATCTAGGCAAGACGGGTTTCAGATTTTCTGGCTTTAAACAATCCGTTACTAATGTCAAACGTCTACAAATGACACTAGGGACCTACGACTTGTTGTGGAATTTGATCGAAAGATTCACCGCGGCCCTGGAACGCAAAAGAGGAACACGGGTGGGTTGTAGTCAGTAAGAATCTGACACTCTTCCGCTACACCGACAATGGAAGAATTCATTTGATGATTTCCCGTCCAAAAAAAAGGGACCTAGGTACTACTTAAAGTGCTTTCCGAGACACTCAAGCTAAGTTAAACCACAACAATTTACTTTATTTGCGTTGTAAGATAAACATCGGTAATTCATTACGCTTTTGAATATAGTGGACCTTCTGAATCTCCACTTATACATGACTATACTGCTGACGTAATTTGTACTCGAAGTCTCGGGCAAAAACACGTGTCCAGTCGTCGCGCGGTCCAACTTGATAGAAAGTATTTCTGCTTTATTTTGTTTTATTTTTTGTAGCTCTATGTAGAACTGGCACTTTTAGGTTATGGAGGTGAACGCAACTGGCACTTTTAGGTTTGGTTGGTGGACCGGAACATTTTTATTGATTAATTAATATTTTCTTAATTATTTTTTTTTATTTTAATTACCTACTGATTATTTCATCTGAAGTGGGTGAATATTATTATTTATTAGTTCTAAATTGCGTAATGCACTAAATAACAGTTCCTTTTATTTTGACAAACGAACAACGTCCATTGCGTTAAGTTTGCTGCCGAGCAGATAAAGTAGTCAAACATAAGAAGCAATGGATTGTGAAGAATCGTTAAAAGTGAAAGGTAAGGTGACAATCCAAAAAAAATCTGTGGAAATCTGTGGAGTCCAATCACACGTTTGACAACAGCTGTAAACCTCTGGATGTATAATATATCAAACGGAATAAGGCAGGATTCTATTTTCAAAATTACAAAAAAAAAGAACTGTCAAACTGCCCGCGCTATATTGGACCCCACCCGACGCCACAGTCGCTAGCGACACGCCATCTTCCGGAGAGTCGCTTCCGCATGCATTGTTTACTTATCTGCTTTTTATTGTACTTACGTTCTATATGTGGCAATTAACTACTGCCTTCTTTAAGGTTTTATTTTAAAAGTTGTCGTAAGCTCAGGTTTTTACATAATAAATGGAAGTGTGTCTTATGAATCGGAGAGTGTTTTATTATTTATAAACGTTTCGACACAAAGCCAGTCCATCATAATTATATAGAACGAACGTCCAGTGATCAGCACGTTGACTTCTGGTAGAGGTTATTTTAAAATCATAAAGTTCTGGTTTCTTTCTGTGTTTTTCTGGCTGTTTATTGATCGATCGATTGACTTTTCAGTCACATATATGAATTTTAAAAGCATGGCGTTCTTTATTCTTATATCTCGGGTCACTAAGTGTTAACTGGGTCTCTCCTTTCTGTCCTGTAGCAGCCTCTTGAATAGATATGGGGCTTGAGAGATGGCAATAAAAAATAAGCAATTCTCTTATTTAGACTAAGTTGAGGGTATTTTGAAACTTTCAATATCCTAAAACCCTTAATACCTTCAATATGTTTTTTTTAGTCAGATTACCAGTCAAAGTTATTAAGTTTTTTTTTTTGGTTAATTGAGTGTGAAATTATTGCTTCCCTCTCAGTGTTTTTTACTAATTTATTCGTAGATTTAACTAAATTATTTTAAATTTTCCACTGTTATGGCTGGAACGAGTAGTTCTAAATATGTATTAGGTACTGTAATGTAGGTAAACAAATCTATACTAATATTATAAAGCTGAAGAGTTTGTTTGTTTGTTTGAACGCGCTAATCTCAGGAACTACTGGTTCCAATTGAAAAATTATTTTTGGGTTGAATAGACCATTTATCGAGGAAGGCTTTAGGCTATATATCATCACGCTTAAGCCAATAGGAGCGGAGCAGCGATAAAGAATGTTTTAAAATCGGGGATTCCACGGGGACGAAGTCGCGGGCAGCAGCTAGTAATTAATAAGGTTTTAAAAATGTCACCAAATGACATATTTCGTGTTTTTAATTACAAACTATTCTTTTTTCTTATTGTAAGATGGATATGCTCTCTACTCTAGTCTAGGTCACAGGTAACAGAGAAAAGAAAGAAAAAAGAAAGAAAAAGCGTTTATCACAAACAACGACAGTTATTGTTCTAAACTAAACCTTAAACTATAGTGTTAGTACAGACAAAGTCTACGATGGAATGAGCTTACTCAGAAGAAGCCTGTTCACTCTAACTTTGCAGAGAGTTCCACTCCTTTGCTGTGCGCATTATGAAAGACGATTGGAAACGCTTGGTGCGAATTGATGGAACAGCAACAAGGCAGGGATGGTAACTTACAGTGCGTCTAGATGTCCTATGGTAGAAGGGTATCTTTCAAATAAATCTAAAATCAAGTGCTAGTCTAGTAGGCGTAAACAAATATTTTTTTGACACATAACTTACCTACTCGTATATATTTGAGTATCAAAAATATATGATCTAGGAGCAAAGTTTTTGTGAATATGACGATATTAAGGGTGCTTAAATAAAAAACGACGAAATATCTCCAAGTGCACTCAGTGATAGCATGATAGTTTCCTAAAATGTAATTAAAGTATAATGAAATTCTGTGATGTAAATTGAATTAAATTCAATTGGATTGAATTGAATTGGATTAAATATATATTTGTGTATAATGAAAATGTTTGCAATGTAAATAATTTACTGCTTTGCAGTTTGGCAGAGAATTGTAAAAAATACAAATAAAGCATTTTTTTATTATTTGCAAATTTTGTTTTTAAAACATATAGGTACATATGTTTTTTAAATAAACTATAGCTCTCCTTTTAGAGGAAAACAGACAGACTGTCACAGAACAAGATACAAAAACTTATCAAGCTACTAGCTAACGTTTTTTAAACTATCCCTAAATGTGTATTCTAATTTTTTATTAAAATATTTTGTCATTGCTCTTCAAGTGTGGGACCACACAAGAGAACAGTGTGCCACCGATCTAAGATGGCGTCTGAAGCTGTCAAAATGGGGTGAAACGGATTGATTTATTGTAGAGCCTTCTGTTTATACGCTGTAGGTGGTACAACATGTGCTCTAACTGTTTATTATAGTTTGTTTACGTTGTAAAGATTATAAATCTGCAATATTTTTTTGGAGTTGCCGAATTGGTCGGCCATTTAATTTTTCACTGAATAAGATACCTACGCAAACTTGGCAGACTTGTGTGAAATACCTTTTTTATGGAAGGGAAATCATCAAATGATTTCTTCTGTGGGTAAAGCGGAAGGGAGTGTCAGACACTTACTGACTAAAACCTACCAGTGTTCATCCTTCTCATAATGCCCTTTGTGTTCCAGAGCCGCGGTGACTTGTTCGAACAAATTCCGCAACCCTAGCAGGCACTGACCCTATCGGACGCCGAGCCACCCATCGCTCGCCAGCTGCAGGCCCGCGCCTTCCTCCTCCAGGGAAATCGCCCTGCGGCTCCCTAAGATTATTGCTTACTTACACACTACTAGTATTATATTATCTGTGACACTACACAGCCTTAGGACTCACAGGTACTTAGGATTCCATTCTTCAACTTGAAGGCCCCTTCTCTATAGGAGGAACCTTCAAGTTGAAGTTGAGGAATGGAATGGAATATTTTAGATGTCGTAGTTTTCCCGATTTGTAGAAAATTGGACTGCTCGTTAGCAAAAAGAAATTCATGTATTTCTTCAACAATTTATTTTGCAAATCCTTGATTGTTAGACACCTAAGGTGTTATATATACATATACTGCTAGAGTTGTGGAATTTGTTCCACAGAGTCACCGCAGCCCTGGGACGTAAAGGGAAGAAAGGGAGGAGGACCGAGGAACACGGATGGATTTTAGTCAGTAAGAGCCTGACACAGGATTTTCCATCCTTAAAAAAGCTAGACTAAAGGTACCTGTTTCGATCAAAATTGCATTAAGTTAATAAATTGGGAAATTCTTAAGAGCATCCAGGAGCAGAGTTAAATTAAATGGGATTTACATGCAGTACCCAAATTACACGTACCCAATCCGTTATGTATAGTATGTTATGATACTAGCAGCGCCCCGCGGTGTCACCCGCGTAGTTCCCGTTCCCATCGGAATATGGGGAAACAATATAGCTTATGTTACTCGCCGATAATGCAGCTTTCCATTGGTGAAAAAATTGTTAAAATCGGCCCAGTGATTGCGGATTTGTTGGGTACAAACAAATAAACAAAAAAATCTTTCGTTTTAACAATAACAGTATAGATTAGAACAATCACTATGCTCGACAGAATCATCATTTTGCATAGATCCCCTGCAGTTTGTACTCTATATTTTTTCTTCATTTGTGGTCTAACACTTCTGTTCTACGAAAACAAGTAAGATATTATTCTACTATGATGCTAATTTGTATTAAAAATAGCCACCACTAACAAGTCGAACCATCTGCCGCCGCTGTCCGGTAATATGGGACACCTCAACGTGTGAATTAATCTAATGTGCCGATGTTATCGTCCGCCGTTGTTTGGACAAATGCTCATTGGAACTGGGTGTAAAAGGGCGCTGTGACTGCCCGTGATGAATCGTTAGCGGTCGAGGTGTCAACCGTAATGGAGTTTGGAACCTATGACAAATTCCTATTCTTAATTTATAGTGGACTAAGAACTAATGACGGAAAACTTTGACGGTTTCAAATTGTAACGGTGTAGCTAGGTGTGTTGCTTATTTTTAAACCAAATGCCACAAAAGGAGGAGGTTTTCAAGTCGACTGTTTTTTTTTTGTTTTTGTGTGTGTTACCTTGTAATTTTGTACTGGGTGTCCCGATTTTGATGATTGCTGGTGTTTGTCGTGTGGTCCCATTTAAATTTGATTGAGATCTGACGACTAGTATTTGAGTTATTCCTAATAATGCGTGACTTAGACTACATTGGTGATGTTCTCATTCACTGTTGTCGATGTAAAATGAAAAAATAAAACTGAATACAATAGTTTGGAAGAGCATCTTAGTATTTCAAGGTGGTCCTTTTCTAGTTTGGTGAAGATCTGATGAAGAACAGAGATAGGAAGCGAAACTCTTGAATAAATGGTAGCACATCTTTCAGGATTGCTGAAAACGCATGTTTGTTTATTGTTTACACCAATTTATACAGTGTACGCTGTGATAGTTACGTTTAGGTGGGGGGTGGGTGTTCCCCTAAAAAGTGAAAAATAAAAAAACTGTTTAAAAAAAAAAAAAAAAACAGTCGACGTCTAAAAAAAAACACAAAAAGCATAAAATAACTTTAATTTCGGAAGTCGGTTGAACACCGACTTCCGAAGGAACAACCAAAAACCGAAAGCTATAAAACAATAAAATTTTAGACAATATTATAGGGCCTACTTTTGGGCTAACACTTTAAAAACGACTGTAAAATATAACACCATCTCTTTCTTTAGAAACAAGTAAAATAATATCTTCAGTCATACCCTTTCAGTTTTATTTATAAACAAAATGTTAGGGCCACGTTAATCTTTTTCATTCAAATATGCAAATAAATGCCAGATGGATTAGCGTTTGTACAATAACCCGTCCTATTTTAAACACCTTTAGCTTATGTCTAGAAAAAAGGGGATAGAGGCATAATCTAAGTCGGGAATCACACTGTGTAGACTGGTAGTGCCTTGTACGTAATGATAAACTACCTAGCTAAATAATGCAGAGAAAAATTACAGTAGCGCGAAGCAATTATTGCTATGACGTTTTAATCAGGCTTTTGCAGTTTTGTTTTATTTGCATTATGGTGACGGTATAAACAATGTAGGTACCATTTTGTCAGTGAATGAGAGGGACGAAATACCAAAATATTATACTGATTGATTACATAAATTTTGACAGCGTTTTTATCAATACAATACATTTTTGTCGTTTTGGACAGTCGTGAATGTCACTTGACTAAAACCCTCTAGTGGCAGTGGTTCCATCAAAGACAAAGTTAAAACGTTTGTTTCAATTAGGCCATTAAATGGCACTTTTGAACGTCATCATTAAAAGTTACCATAATTAAGTAACTCTAGCGTCCATTCGCAAAGGTTCTTATGGAGAAGAACGGACGAGAAACTCCATAGTTACTCTTTTTAAATAAATGTTTTACAACATCAGTTGCGGAATATATACATTTATGTTCGAAAGAGTCACCGCGTCCCTGGAACACAAAAGGCAATAAGAGGAACACGGGGGATCCCTTCTTTTCGCATAATGTTTTTTGTCCTAATATACTTCGGCATAACGATTTTGGCACAATTTGTTTTGGCATAATAATACTTTGGCATAATTTTTTTAGGCATACATTTTATATTGGCATAATCATGTTAAAGACTAATTTATTTTGGCATAAATTTGATTCGCATAACGTTAGTAGGCCTAAAGACTTTTAGCATAACGTTAGTAGGTCTAATGGCTATTAGCATAATAATATTTAGGCATACAATGCCCCATACATAATTCTGAACAAACCAATTAGCTATAGTACCTGTAACAATCAAATAATATTGTTGGTTAAAAAATTAATATGCTGTGCAACAAAAGTTAGTCACAGAACCGAATTGCTGCAAAACCGACTTCACGTAGTCTTGTTTGTCCTACCCCTAGAGTGTTATTTAAAATCGCGTAGGCGCGTAGGGGCGAGGCGGCCCGCGGGCTGAGGAGCAGGTGGCTGCGAGCGAGCCGCCGCGGCTGAGGCTGGCCGGCGAAGCCGGCCAACAAGCCGAAGCTGCGGTGGTGAGCGAAAGCCGTCTGCGACGATTAGCACGCGTGGGGCCGCCTGAGGGCCGCAGCGCCGGAGCCGTCACAGAAACCCTGCCTGCTGCATGCTGCTTACTTGCTTGCTTGCATGCTTGCTTGCATGCTGCATGCTTGCTTGCATGCTGCATGCTTGCTTGCATGCTGCATGCTTGCTTGCATGCTGCATGCTTGCTTGCATGCTGTATGCTTGCAATGCTTGCTTCCTACAGCGAAAAAATACTCACAAAATTGTTATGCTTTAGGATATTATGCTTAAAAAAGTTATGCTTTAGAACTTTATGCTTAAAAAAGTTATGCTTTAGAACTTTATGCTTAATAAGTTTATGCTTGAAAATATTATGCCTAATCATTATTATGGTTACAGACATAATGCTTAAAAAAATTATGCATGAGCTGTTATGCGTAATTATATTATGCGAAAAAATAATTATGGCAAACAACATTATGCTAAGTTATATTAGGTCTTAAAATTTTATGCTAATGGATAGGGAACCGGAACACGGGTGGGTTTTAGTCAGTAAGAGCCTGACACTCCCTTCCGCTCCGCCCAGAGCGGAAGGGAGTGTCAGGCTCTTCTCTTCTCTATAATAGATGAGAAATCATCAAATGACTTCATTTGATGATTTCTCATCTATTATATATAAAAGTGATTCCATCGGCGATAATGATAGTTGAACTGAAAGCTAATTCTCGTACTTATAAAGCGTTCAACGCAACGCAATATCATCTCTGCGTCAGTAAATATAAAAAAAAAATATTTAGGAAAATTAGAGGTGGTTTTGACGATTTGCCACTACGATGTGAATACGAAAACAATATAAAATAAAAGAGAATGATGAAGTCCTGCCAGGATTTCCGGATTGATCGAATGAGTTACCGCGGCTCTAGAGCGCAAACGGTAGTCATTTAAAAAAGGAACACGGGTGGATTTTAGTCAATAAGAGTCTGACACACCCTCTCACACCGCATTGCCTAAAACGGGAGGAGTTATTTAATGATTACCCATCCATAAAAAAGGGGAAGGACCACGTGACATTCTGTAGAGCATGCCATTTGCGGACATCATGATATTTTTGACAATCGTTATTTTCTGATTTTGACTATGCCAGTTTTCCTACTAAAAAAAAATTGATTGAGTCAGGCGTTACTTTGCGGAAATCCATTTTAATTTAAAATTGGAAACAATATATCTAGTTTTAATTTCCGCGAATATTAGTGGGTTGCAGTCGCAACTCAACGGTCAGCGAGTCAACACGTCCCCTGAGGATGCCTCGTGGAGAGGCGAAACACGTGTCGGTAATGGTGTTGGGTATTGCTTTGCCTTCCTGCATGTGCATAAAATCCTTGCATTTGCCTTGTAATCTTGCATGTGCATAATATAGCGGGCGGGAGGGAGGTGCATACCTGCAACCCACTAATATTCGCGGAAATTAAAACTAGATATATTGTTTCCAATTTTAAAGTTTTCCTACTATAAAGCTTTTGGAATGGCGATACTTACCAACAGGCAGTGACTAGCTAATATGTTTACAAGTTCATGGCCTATTGCTTGACTAAATATATTCAGGCTTATCTATGCTAATATTATTAAAAGGACAGATTTGTATTTTTGTATGTAACGAATAAACTCAAAAACTACTGGACCGATTTCAAAAATTCTTTCACCATTAGAAAGCTACATTCACCCTGAGTAACATAGGCTATATTTTATCCCCATATTTTCATGGGAACTGGAACTACGCGGGTAAAACCGTGGGGCGCTGCTAGTTCATAATTAAAAATCGAACGCAACGTAATTTCAAATTCTTTCAGGCCCATAAGCTCATTTGAAGAGGTTCCTATGCCAGGCATTCTCTGTCGATGGCCTTTGAGTTTCAGCTACTCAAATTCGAATTAAGAATCTGTTCATCATTAGTTTAGTTAGCTTAGCATAATCAGCCTTTTAACGTTCCCGTTGCTGGGACACAGGCCTCCTCTCTAGGAGAGGGAATGGGCCGTAATCCACCACCCGGGCCCAGTGCGGGTTGGTGAATGTCACATATCTTCGAATGTTTGGTTCTAGGACATGCCGGATTCCTTCACCGTTTTGAGAGCAGTGGTGATGAAAGAAATTACACAAAGTAATGCGCCAGACCCCGCGACCTACAATTCGTAAGTCGGGGCCGTTACCACTCGGCCACCACTGCTCCTGTTAACTTAGCATATAGTTTAAAAAGTTTTTATGAATAAGGCTACAGGTTTCCGGTAGAGGAATATTTTTATAACGATTTCTGACTTCAACTGACTCGTTGGTCTATTGGTTGCAAGCGTATACCGACTTCTGAAATTGAGTAGTATAGTAGGTACCTACTTAGTGTTATTTGGGTGCATCGTCCGCACATAATTATAATCAATTGATTAATGTAAACAAAATATTCAAAATTCAAAAAAAATTCAAAATTCAAAAGTCATTTATTCAAACTAGGCTGATAGACAGCACTTTTTGAACGTCAAATTTTACATAAAGACAGTCCCCCAAAACGCCCACCCGTCACCACTTCCTAGTGTTTTAGCTGGGAAGAAGAAGTGGCGCAACAAACTCCCCAGCAACACATCTGTCTATTGCGTTTTAAGAACTTGAATTTATACAATAGTATGCAAAGTACATACATGACAAAGGTAAAAAAAAAAATATATATATAATTATCCAACATGGAAATCATAAATCAATTCACTAAATTCAAAACAATATTATATGAACTCATATAACCCGTTATTCAACTTATATTTGAAAAGAGTAAGTTCTATGGAGTTTATTGTCCGTTCTTCTCCATAAGAATCTGCTTATCTATACTAATATTATAAAGCTGAAGAGTTTGTTTGTTTGTTTGTTCGAACGCGCTAATCTCAGGAACTACTGGTCCGATTTGAAAAAATCTTTCAGTGTTAGATAGCCTATTTATCGAGGAAGGCTATATATCATCACGCTAAGACCAATAGGAGCGGAGCAGTCATGAAAAATGTGACAGAAACGAAGTTGTACAGACAGCTAGTTGCAAATAAGTAGACAACTAGAGTCAATATAATATTTTTATTATCAAACTGTTTTGCCGTTCAAAAGTGCCTTTTAAGGGTCTAGTTGAAAATAAATGAATTGAATTTGAAAAGTGGTTAAATGGGCGTAATTTATTTAATTATTATATTATAATTTTGAATACTTATTCTTCTGTTTTACTGTAGTGTTTGTGGTATAGTAAAATTAATTTGAGCTCAGCTCATAAGGACAACGTATTTAATAACCTACATATATGTATGTATATATCCTGTAAAATGATTCTTCTCTTTTACTCCGTGTTGTGTTGTTTCTGTGAGTCGAATAAATGTTTTATTTTCTATTATTTTCCAAAATGTAGGTGCCCTGTACGCTTCTGTCTAGCCCTCAGGGAATACAGGCGTAATGTTATCACTACATAGTATAAAACAAAGTCGCTTTCTCTGTCCCTATATCCCTATGTATGCTTAAATCTTTAAAACTACGCAACGGATTTTGATGCGGTTTTTTTATAGATAGAGTGATTCATGAGGAAGGTTTATATGTATAATACATGCATATTATAGTAAAGGAAACATTAGTATTTACATTGCACCCGTGCGAAGCCGGGGCGGGTCGCTAGTAAGTTTATAACACATATTATTTCATTACCTGCAGGCTCAAAGTTCACGGTGTTGTGGAGTCCAACCGGCTTGCCAAACTGGTTTAAAAAAAGAATTAATCATGTCATGCCTTTTGAATCGTCTTTTTTTACTTCGGTCATTTTAATGTTGATGAAAACGAAATTATTTTATTGAATCAATGATGTCAAGAATTCGAGAATGCTGTTATGGCACGGAGGTTGAACGTCTCTTGGACCTATTTTAGGAAGAAGGTTACGGATTCAAACACGGCAAGGCACATGGTCGAGTTAATATGGGTGTGACTAGGGTTGCCAGTGGCCGTACTATTAAGTGCCAATGCTATCATGATTCGTGTGAGGGAAAGGGATAGTGCTATTCATCTTGTGTAACTCCGTCTCTCTCTCTGACACAGGAATCATGATGGATTTAAGACGTCATGGTAGGGCAGCAGGTCTTAAAACTGAAAAGCCAAATAGGATATCAAATTTATTCAGGTAGGTAGTTTAGGTAGAATTTAATAAAAAGGCCGTATAATAACTTATCATAATATTCAGGATTAAAATCATCGTCTTTAAAATAATATTTATTTTAGTAGCATTATTGTATGTAAATAGATCCAAGTTTTTCATTCGCTAAAATAAAACAAAAAGTTACAGTTAAAGAAAAACTTAAATTGGAGGATTTAATCTTCTTTATTTTTTTAATATTTAACTGAAATTAACAAAAGCTAGACCGGCTTGACATGGTGTAATTTGGCCGGACACGCATCGTCAAAGCCTGACTATATTCGTCTTTATCTGGACGCCTGCCAGCCCTAGGAGTGACTCTTGTTTTATTTCCAAGTTTTAATAATTTAAGATGATTATAATTAAGTATTCGGCAACGTGGTAGGTACTTACTGGCGAAGAAATGAGGAGATGATATCGAAAGAATTGGATGTAATTTTTTTTTTGGAAAGAAGTAATAAGAATGGATGCCTGTACTCAGCAGAAAGATCGATCCCCGCACGGAACAAATGTTTGTCTGGCCTATAGATAATTTTTCCGGGTCTGAGTGTCTTGTGTATGTCAGTATTCATGTATGTGAACGCACCCACGATACAGGAGTAAATCCTAGTGCGGGGCAACGTTTTTTTTTAACAAAAATAAATTAACTAAACACGTACACAACGTGTAACAAAATGACCGCAATACCTGAAAATTGGTCATTGAACTCTGCACGAGCACTTTTTTCGTGTGGCGATCCACAGGATATGTGTATTGTTTTAATTTTTACCGGAAGAAGCATTTGCTAATTCGTCGATTACACATGTACATTTGCTGACTAGGCTATCACGGCCACCACAAATTACCTACCTACTTTATTTATACTAATATTATGAAGAGGTAACGTTTGTGAGTTTGTGAGGTTGTGGATTTGTGACGTTGTAAGGGGTAATCTCTGGATCTACTGAACCGATTTACAAAATTATTTCACCAATAGAAAGCTTCGTTATTGTGGAGTGTCATAAGCTTATTATATTTTATCCCCGTATTGCCATGGGAACGGAAGAACGCGGATGAATCTGCGGGCACTGCTTATATAATTTAATGTTTTTACGAATAAACGGTCAATCATTTACGGACACAAAACAGTGATTTTATTTCCTGTACACATCCCGTGTGATTCTATATCCTACATACATATATTCTACATCTCAGTGTGCGGAGTTACTCCTCGTACAAACTCCTGATTATGGTTATAATAGTTAAAGTTATAGGTATTTTGATTATAACTTTAACTATGGGACCAACGTTAAACGTCCCAAGACCTTTTACTTCAGTCTAGGTTGCGGAATTTGTTCGAAAGAGTCACCGCGGCCGTGGAACGCGGCACTAGGCGGATCACTGGTGGGTTTTAGTCAGTAAGAATCCGACACTGCCTTCCGCTCTGCCCAGAGCGAGTGAAGTCATTTTTTGATGTCCCATCTGCTTAGCATTTTCTCAACTATATTGGCGTTGGCTTCCGGATTCAGCTGAATATCAGTAACTAGCTGCTGCCCACGACTTCGTCCCCGTGGAATCCCCGATTTTAAAACATTCTTTATCGCTGCTCCGCTCCTATTGGTCTTAGCGTGATGATATATAGCCTATAGCCTTCCTCGATAAATGGGCTATCTAACACTGAAAGATTTTTTCAAATCGGACCAGTAGTTCCTGAGATTAGCGCGTTCAAACAAACAAACAAACAAACTCTTCAGCTTTATAATATTAGTATAGATTAACGTGTTTTTTTTTTTATTTTCCGTCACATAAAC
Source organism: Hecatera dysodea (assembly GCA_905332915.2). Lineage (NCBI taxonomy): Eukaryota > Metazoa > Arthropoda > Insecta > Lepidoptera > Noctuidae > Hecatera > Hecatera dysodea. Next base: position 17,499,457 of record HG995305.1, read on the forward strand.
CACCATTCAGTAAAATTACATAACAAAGTTTTTTCGCAGAATGCGACGCAATATTATTTTGGTACTTGATAAAACTTTAATTGCGTAGATTTCAAAAAATAAATGAAAGAATTCTCCTCATAAAATAAGGATTTTACGAAAAAAATGCAACCGACTTTCAAATAAAAATCACTACAAAGAACAAAATAACTTTAGTTTTGGAAGTCGGTGTACTTACCTAAAAAAAAAAGATTAACATCCGAATGCACAGGTATCCTCCTTCTTTTTTAAATCGGTTAAAAATCCTTCAGAAAATGTATTAGCAGTGACGGATTAACCCTTAATCAAATTAAGCAATTGCCTAGGGCATCACGTCTGGGGCGGCACCAGAAGAAGCACAAAAAAAAATCCGTCCTTAGGGCATCACGTCTCACTCTCATGTCACCAAAAACCACATAAAAAAAGTTTGTAAGACTAATTTGAAAATTCGCGCGTTTTAAGTTGACATACAGTTCGACCTAGAGTCATAACGCTCCCGCTTGCCCACTTGCTTCCTGCTAGTGCATTCGGAAATTCTAATGCACCGGAATTGCGTTCAGCCAATCACAAACCACCCCTTCCCCGCGGACCCTGTTTTTTATTTATCTGATATCTGACTATAAACATATATAGGTCAATTTGTTTTTACTTTATTGACTCAATCTACTCTTTACCAATGATGGTTCAGCTCCTGAAGTAAGTTTCAGCACAAGAGAACAATTCAAAATAACATGTTTTTATAGCATCATTGATAAATTAAATGCAGAGATGCAAAAAGAGAAGAGAAATACAAAGAAACAGCAAAGAAGTGCCGATAAAATTATGTGTCCCGATCAAACTGCAGAACACGGTCAGCACAGTACAAATCTAGTAAACACATATCTAGAAGACCTTAACACCGAATTGATAACAGAAATTCAACAGTTTCATTCATAATTATCTCATAAGTAAAAAAAGTTCCAGACCCAGTGATTATGCTCGTACAGTTGTGCGTGAGTTTACACCAAACTCACGCACAATTATAGGTATTAAATAATACATGATGATAAAACTGAATCAGCTTTCCCTAATGTGGAAACAGCCCTGCGTATATTTTTATCGCTCAAAAATTGCTCAGCGGACGTTCTTTTTCAAAATTAAAAATATTTCAAAATGAAAAAAGGACAAAGATAATATAAGAAAGGCTCTATAATTTATAAATATTATACATAGATTCCGATATGGTAAAAACATTAGACGTTAATAGATTAGATAGTATTGACGTCTAACGTTTGCATGAATTCAAAGCCCGGAAAAGCCGCAAGGCGTGTTTCAATAAATAAATATATTATGCTTTGGTTTTTATTGTTGTCGTACCTACTCCACTTCTAAGGTGTAACGTAACATCTCAGCATCTTATTTTACAAAAAAAAACTAATGTTTTTAGGCGGTTTAAAGATCGATTCTAGTTGACATACGGATAGGGGGGCCCTCAGGCGTGGATTGCTTAGGGCATCAAGTAGTCTTAATCCGTCACTGTGTATTAGGTACGTTATTGGAATTCTAGGCGAGTTTTCTTGAGGTTGTTTCGCTCTTTTTTTTTGCTAGATTATCTTCATCTTTTAGCTACCTATTCATAAACATCTGGTTGCCCACTGAACATACACCGCTCCTATTTGTATGCCTGTCATACTTCAATTTGAGGTGAGCTATTATAGACATCGTTTATATCGTTATATATATGTACATGTATACACGTCGACCTGAGAACCACCTTCGTTTTTCTTCGGTTAAAAACGCACAAATTTCGTGCGATTTTATTTACCTACTCTACAGTGTAGTTATAAGTCACCAATCTATAATAAAATGCATCCTGTAAAAACAATAAGTTATCATCAACCGACAAACGGCAAACGTAGTGTAGGACGTCCTCAGGCAAGGTGGAGTGACGATTTGCGTAAGACGGCTGGCAGAAACTGGATGCGAGAAGCCGAAAATAGATCTAAGTGACGTGCAATTGGAGAGGCCTATGTCCAGCAGTGGACTGCAACAGGCTGCTGATGATGATGTCAACCCCTCAAGTAGGTACCAATGTTTCCGAACAATCTAAACTAATTATATCGAGGTGGTTTCCTGTCTTAGAAAGCGAGCTATGCATGTAAACGAAGTCGCAGGTAATAGCTAGCTAGTCGGACATGACATTATATAAAAAAATGATATGAGTTCACGTGGTGTAAGAAGTACTGGAGTGGAATCAAAATGTATAGAAATCGCGATGAGATGCAATTGCACTCTATCAAAAAGTACCTACACAATCTCCTTGGTCAGTGGTGGCCGAGTGGTAACGGCCCCGACTTACGAATTGTAGGTCGCGGGTTTAAACCCAGCCAGGCGCATTATTTTGTGTAATTCATTTCATCAACACTGCTCTCAAAACGGTAAAGTAAAACATCGTGAGGAAGCCAGCATGTCCTAGAACCAAAAATTCGATGACATGTGACAATCATCAACCCGCACTGGGCCCGCGTGCTGGATTACGGCCCATTCCCTCTCCTAGAGAGGAGGCCTATGTCCTAGCAGTGGGAACGTTAAAAGGCTGATTATGCTATGCTATGCTTAGGTACTCATTTATTTAAAAAACAAGACCAATATTTGCAACAGAAACGGCAGTACATCATCTGCCTACCCTTTTCCCAACAATATTGGAGTCGGCTTCCAGTCATACCGGATTCAGCTGAATACCAGTATTTAACGTGGAGCGGCTGCCTATCTCCACAACCCTGGTAACTGGGTAACACGGTACTTCTTAGCAAGACTGGTGTCAGATTTACTGGCTCTGACAATCCGTAACGACTGCCAAAGATCTACAAATGACAGCCGGGACCAACGGCTTAGCGTGCTTTGCGAGGCACGGAGGAAACTCGCTATGTTAAGATGGTCACCCATCCACAGGCGAACCTTGGCAAGCGTTGCTTTACCTTGAAAACCGACCTGTGCGGCAGTACCTAATTAACCAAAATTTTCTATCTGAAAATTTCAGTGGCCAGTAATTAAATGAATAGTCACATTTAGGGTCATCAGTTAAGTTTTAGTAGGCAGCTTAGCCCGAAGTCCGCATCGTGGCCGGTAAATGGCTGTAGGCTCGCCACATTACGTGGAATATCTATACTTATAATAAATCTGTAGAGAGGTCAATTCTGTACAAGGAATATATTTTAAAAAAAACTATCAGGGTGTGATTAGTGATCGATACTGGTGCCAAAAATGCAATCAGTAAAATTTTTGTCTGTCTGTCTGTCTTTCTGTCTGTCTGTCTGTCTGTCTGTCTGTCTGTCTGTCTGTATGTTCTTTATAGAAACAAAAACTACTCGACCGATTTTAACGAAACTTGGTGCAATTATTCTTCATACTCCTGGGCAGGTTATAGTATACTTTTCATCACGCTACAATCAATAGGAGCAGAGCAGTAAAGGAAAATGTTGGGAAAACGGAAGAAGTTACTCCATTTTTTAAGCTTCCGTCGCGTGTGTAGCCTTAATGGTTAAAGTTACATAGAAATCATGTATTACGGAAATGTTCTACATAAAATTATCTAAAAAATATCCCGAAACAGCATGTCTATCTTTTGTCAATTTTAAACCGATCGGGCTGAGAGTTTCAAAATCGGGGGTAAAGTAACTATTCCACGCGGACGAAGTCGCTGGCAGAAGCTAGTAAAACATAATTGCTTTAAAACATGTGATCTAAAACTTCAAACTCAAGTTATAGAACAAAATTCTTCAATAAGGAGAATAGGGAAACTAAAATATAAAACCAGGAAAACATACCTACAACGTAAATCGACAAAGAAACGTGCAAAGTCTAATCTCAGTACAAATCCTTAATTGACCTATTAACTAAATCAGTCATAACTCAACACATCGAATGCGCATTAAATTACTAATACTAATTAAACAAGCCATTGCAGTGGCCACCAAACGGCTTTTCCCGCCGCCTCCATTTCCGCGCGCTTTCCCGGAGTCCTCCTTCCCGCCAATCAACACGACCGCCATATTGTTAAGAGGGCGGAGCCTCCGACACAACTACAGCCATCTCGCTCTAAGTTCCAGTCCTCTCGCTCGCACACACCGCTCGCTCATTGGCGGGCCTGCAATTAAGCGCGGGAATCCAAATTCTATTTTTGAAGTAAATGTTTTTTCAGCGGCAGTTAGGTCGCCAGTTCTGATGACACCCTGTCCACGAAGGTTCGTATCGATCATAGGGCCATCAAAACTTGGTTGTGTTACATAAAGTAAATCTTTGGAGATTTATGAACACGTAAGAATGTCTGGCCTGATTGATTTATTTGATGTTTTGTTACAAATTGATCGATAAATCTGTTGTATTCGAGGTGGGCGGCTACCCCCTGGTTTATGTTAGACGTTTTCATATGTTGATAGCTTGATAGTTATCTGAGACATGCTAATGGTTCAGTACGTTGCGTAATTTAATGGTACTGAAACAAATTAAAGGGAATGGCGATAAGTGCAGTATCTTTATTCGCGATTATTCTCGTGTTTCCGAATCCTCTGTTTAATTCTTGTGATGTATGGTTTATTAATTTAAATTTATAATGAAAGAAAAGAAAGAAATAAAGAAAACGAGTTTATTTGGCACAATCGAGACACACAAAATACACACCATAAAAACTTAATTCTAAAACAAGAAAAGAAATGCGTGTCCTGCGGCTGCGCCAAATGCTTAGAATATCCTTTTTTAATGTTTTCCAAGAAATTAATAGTCAATAAAAGTCAATAAAAAAAAAATCGCGAGACTCTTAAATATGGGCCCTATTTAATTTTGCTACATTTTGCTCGCGACTTTCGGGAAATTCTCTATTAGTGCTTCCCTATACATATTACACTGCCCAAGGCACCTTGATAAATTTCAGCTTTCTACGACCAGTAGTTTCGACTAATAATAATACTCAGTAACGGAAGAGCTTTATATATATTGCATAATAAGCATAATCAGCCATTTAATGTTCCCACTGCTGGGACACAGGTCTCCTCTCTAGGAGAGGGAATGGGCCGTAAATGGGGTTGGTGAATGTCACATGTATCTCTTTATATATTGATTATGCTTTTATAGTTAATATTACAGCAATACTTAGATATACAGACTCATCCATCCATAGTAGATAATAGTGACAGACACGGAAGAATGGACGGACGGAAGAACAGAGAATCCAGGTTTAAAAATTATGGAAACTTAAAAATCGTCTGCTTGACAGCGAAAATGACGGAACAGATACCTTTGAACCGCTCAAAGATTTTCCATCATTTTCGCTGTCAAACCTTTGTGTCCACGTCCGACTCGCAATTAGTCGGAATTTTTTCAAATAGTATGTAGGAATACCTAATTAGAATTACCTAACAACTTTTAGATTGTTATTGGAAGTGTGCTTTATTGTTCCTTTTTCAGTTTTACAGTCGAAAAGAACTTGTTTTTTCCGTACTTGCTCCAAATTTTAAAGGGAGCTTTTCTTTAGTTTCCGAAAGTGATACGAATGCAAAACTAATCTTTACTTACTGGAATGTTATTGTATGTCTTCACTAATATTATAAAGAGGAGAGATTTGATTGTTTTTTTGTTTGGTTGCATTGAATAGGCTCCGAAACTACTTGACCGATTTGAAAAATTCTGTCACTGTTGGTAAGCTACACTATCTCCGGTGAACATAAGCTATATTATATCCCCATATTCCCACGGGAACAGGTACAACGCGGGTGAAACCGCGGGGCGATGCTAGTATTTCATAATTACAGTGTGGTTTCAGTGGCAGCTTCTCAAAATCCTATCTTCATATGTGGCGATCGATTCAATTCAATCCTTCTCTGCATTTACCAGAGATTCCTGAGATTTCCTGGTATCTGTACGACATATGTATACGTATTTAAGGCGACCACAGAAATTCAGCGCCGTTCTGTGGGTCTGCCCATTGTACAGCATCATGCTGACTGGGAGTGTTATTGCCACTGCCACGACGTATACTGCCTAGTTTCTGGTCCTCCCTTTTGATTTTTGTTAAATACTTAACTATTCCATAATTTGTATACCTACTAAGAAAAGAGAAAGAAATAAAATGTTAATTTACTTATTAGTTTTTTCGCTAGGCATAACGACACCATAAAAATGAGTTAGGAAGATATGCGTGAATCAGCGTAAAATTGCTATCCCTTAGCATAATGCTGGAACTCGGGTGCCAGATAGAGCTTCAACATCTTTTTGTGTTTAATAACATAATTTATTTATTTAAAACTTTATACATAAAGATAGGTAAAATTAATGCCTACCAATAGTTAATTTAAGTAAGTACTACAAAAATGCTATTTATTAAGGAGTTTTAGTTTAAGTATATAATTTGTTTGCATTTTAATTATGTGAAAGTAAAATATTACCTATCTTTTTTTTTAATTGCTTAGAACAAGCAATGTGTAACGGTTGCACGCATGTAGTTATTCGATACGTTTTTCAATGAATTTTATAACTGACAAAGTAAATAAATAAAATAACGTTGTGCCCTTTTCAAATGCAATGACATTCTAATAAATAATAACATAGTAACTTTGCAACAACCATAGCATCTGCATGTCATAGAAATAGAAATCATGTGGACATACAACTTTTGCCATGGGGTAGGCAGAAAGGTAAAGAAACTACACGACGCCATCTGCTTTCATTCTTACATGACTTTTGCATCGCTCACGTTTATAAACCCAATGAGTAGCGTACACAGATGTTGCGGAATTTGTTCAAAAGAGTCACCGCGGCCCTGGAACGCGGCGGGCACTAGGAGGAACACGGGTGGGTTTTAGTAAGAGTCTGACACTCCCTTCCGCTCCGCCCGGAGCGGGAGAAGTTATTTCATGATTTCCGATCCTTCAAAAAGGTACCTACTTAGATATGCAAACGACCTTTTAGATGGTAATCGTCAATAGTTCTAAGATAAACAATTACCTAAACGAATTGGTACAAATAAAATGAATTCAATATTTTTGGTTGTTATAGATTTTTATTTTGGTATAAAATTGTATTAGTTTTTTTATCACCTATCTTTTCGTCGTTCTATCGTCATAAAATTGGTTAGCCGATAGTATCTTTCCTACCTTTGGTAATCTTAAATAGATCAATTTACTCATTACCAAAATGCACTTATACCAAAATGCTTATATAACATACAATTTGAGATCAGCGCAACACGACTTTTTCATTTATAAGTTGGTTTTTTTTTAACTTTATCTTTCCATCAACACATGCACGTAGTTGTATTTCGCCTTTTTTGGCAATCACCCACATAAACTGAAAAATTGTGTTATCTTGAATTCCATTACACATTACAACACATCTGCAATCACAATCCGAAGGGAAGAAATTCGATACAAACATTTATGTTTTAAAACTCGTTAAGACAAAATACGATACTGCATTATTGTTTGACTGAAAGGCATTTCTATTGATTGTATGTTATAGAATTAGGATGCAGTTCATTCATTCATTCAATACACTTCAGTCTCTGTCAGGCGCTACTTTAAATGACCCTCATAAAAATACTCATTCCTTATCTTATCCTTCGTTGCTTCGTCTTCACAGCATTACTTATCTTTGTTTGTACATCATTGTAATTCATAATTTTATTATTTTGAATAACAGCTTCTGGAGTCTTACCGGTCACGAATTTGGGCCTCTTCCATCCATTTTTGATCTGCAGTGCTATTTTGTAAGAACTCACGTGCGAATTCGATTCATATCTCATTTTCGATTACACTTCGTAACTCACCTGAAGTGAAAAGTATTTGATATTCTGACTGTCAAGTTAAGTTCGCTTCACCTATGTTCTCACTTAGTGGCGCTAGTTTAGTTTTCATTAAGTTACAGAATACCAAATACAGTTTTCACCGCAGAATCAGAAGTGAGAACTGGAGTGAGTTCTTACAGAATAGCATTGCAGATTTGATTTATATTATGGCTACTAAATTATACTTATTTCATGTGTAGCTTAGCATTTCATTTAATTTTTTTGAGTTCGACATTGTAAATTATTAATAGGTAAGACTTCTGCAATCCATATTCCTCCGATGACGGAACGAAACTTTAAGAGCTATTTCGAACTTTCAATTTTATAAAACAAAAGAAAATATTTCGGTACAAAACAAAGTACCTATTACATCTGAATTATAGTATATTATATCGAACTTTGGTAAAAACAGATGTTGCAAAATGAAATTGTCGAACAAGTGAATGAAAATATTTATCTAGCCCACGATAAACCAATATCATGCTAGATCTCCAACAGTTTACCTACCGCATATAATTTTAAAAGCCTTCTTCACAGCATAGGTCATACAAACAGACCACCATGATGGATTTTATCATATCAGAGCTTTTAGCGACGTGTTGACATCTGAAAGTAGTGTTTGACACATGTTATGCTGACCAGTGGCGCACTCCATCTGAGTGCCGGCTGGCGGAAACCGAGTACAGTATGTTTAAAAAAAAAAGAATATTCGATATTCAAATTTTGGATGCTCTTAAAACTTTTTATCTGTAACAGTAAAGTTGACAGTTAAAATTGAATGAATGAAGTGAGTGAATGATAAATTGAATATGAGGACTTTAGATTTAATTTTATAAGCGAAATAACGCTAATGTCCTTTTTATCGCGCAGTCGGGTAAAAACGTCTTATTTTAGAGACTAGATTGAATACCAAAACTAAGTCCCTAGGTATTTGCGTAGCAATGAAAATCTACTGTTATAGATAGTCAAAATATTACCCACCTTCTCGGGAAAGTCGGTTACTAATACTTATGTATGAAAATTAACTTAATTGAACCTGGTTAAGTCGTAATGTGGGCTGTATTTTATGAGCAATTTCGATGTACAAAGTAAGCAAATAAATAAATATGTTGGTTGTTATATAAATAAGTTGGATGAAAAAATATTATCGCATTATAATTGTTTCTTAAAGAAATGTTGATGTTGTGTTGAAAATGGATAAGTAGGTGATAGGAAACTTAGCAGCATAATTAACCTTTTGTAATGACTTATAAAGACGTTTGTTTTGATATCTGCCTACTCCTGTTCATGTTTTTATTTGCGTAGAACATAAATAAATAACGCAACAGAAGACACTAGGAAACCGATACACAATAAATTGCTTTAACGCGGTCACTGAAAAAATATTCAAGATATAATGCCCAGTATGAATAACCGGCCAGTTTACCGCATATAAATTATAACGTTAATTTAAAACATTTCTAATGCGTTAAATGGAAAATGCGAACTAAAAACGCTAAAAAAATTACGTAAATCTTGCAAAAACCTTGCATTTTAACTAGAAACGTATTGCATGCCGACACGCAATGATGCCATTAAGAGAAAAAAACTATACTTATTTATGGTTTTGTAAATCGCACGATTATAAGTGTTCTGGACGTCCGGGAACGCCATTCGTCTGTCAGAACGTCCCACATTAAGCTATATTGTCAACATAATTGTTTCATTCTCGTTATTAATCTCGTTTAAAATTTAATCGGACGCGCGAGAAATACGTGAGCGACGGAGCCGAACGCCGCGGCAAGTTTGCGCGCGAAACTAAACGTCACATTGACATATTAACGCGCGAAAACTTTAATGGGCGCGCACTTTCACAGATAATTTCACTCATTTCCCTATCACCCGCTAACTAAATCACAGGTTTCGTTTCTTATTTCATGTAATAAAACGTAATTTACATAGCTATACGTACGTTTTCGTTTAAGGCTAATACCAGTTTCTCGCTGTCGTTTACGCGCGCTGTGACGTGTGATTGACAGGTGAAAGGGCGCGAAATTAGCCGACCGGGCGGAGACCGAATGATTCCTCAAGACGCTCGCATTGTTCGTTCATTACACTCACGGGTCATTACACATTAATAATATTTCCGTAACAAAAAAAAGCACACGCTGTGTGTTAGTGTTTGAACGTTTGCATAAACGATTTGGATTTTAGGGAAATGTTTGAATTATAATAACTCCATTAGGCGTTTAGTGAACATATGTTGTGGAGTGGTTACGATAAGATAGAGCCGTATGTCATGTTACAGCTACCGTTTGGCATCCGCCAACAGAGCGAGGATGTGAGGATTAGTTGGCAAACAATGTGAAGTTGTTATTAAAACGAAAACTCTTTAGATAAAGACATGAAACAACAGGCCTGAGGAGATTTGAGATAGCGGGCTTAGCAAGCGTCGGCTCGTCGGGTCGTCGGCTCGTCGGCTCGCCGGAGACACTATCTCGGCCGGCGCGGGCGCAACTTGCAGCGCGCCGACCTCGCACACACTAACAAACATGCACATTTTGGAATCAACTTATTGTTTTAACGTTTTCATTGCTGTGATGTCGAATTAAAAGTTGTTTTGATCGTTCATTTTTAAGCGTAGTTTATTAAAGAAGCTTGTGATTTAAGTAATCGTTGTTTTAAAAAAGATTTCCAAACAGATTTCTGTATCGTAACGTTGGTGCTAAGTATTAGTGGACACGGATTTTTGTTGCAAAGTTTATGCGATCACCGTTTTTTGATTTGCAATTCATTAACTTCGCAAATGCACACATTTTCACTAAATGTTGAATATCTATATTTTTTTTTCATGTAATTGCAGTCCCTTTTCAACTACCTAGAAAGTTTGAGATTCATGTTAGAGTTTGAGATTCATGTTAGATAACATTATGTGTTTTATTGAACTTCAAAGAACGCGATCGTGTGCAAGCCTACATAACTTTCTGGTGCAAATTAACTGTGCCTCTAGCACGAATATTTGTAGGTTTCGTATCGTAAACGTATCGAGTTGTCGATACGATAACGGACTACAACTAAAGACGGTAGCACGAAGCGCTTTCGTAATAGTATCGAGACCTCGATACGATTACGTTAGTGACGTCATACTAATGTAAGTAAGGATGTGCAAAATTGAACGAAAGATCTTAGAATTGATTGAACGTTTCGTTCAAAAACTATATACGTATTTAGTTCTTAGTGATTTCGGGGCCTTTAAAACTTTAAAACTGTTCAAATTTTGATGCAATACGAAGAAACAGTAGTAAAAGTTAATATTTAGTTAAGATAAATGGTATAATTATTTAATTTATTTATTAAAACTTTGTGTTTAGTGAGACTGAGTTCCTAAACGAACGATTCGTAACACTTGACATTTTTTTACGGGAAGCTCATTCAAGGCCAACTTTGTTTTGAAGTGAACTTGTGTTTATTAACATCCGTTGATAATCAGTGTTTTAATGGGATATTTTGATTATATTTTTGTTATGGAAGAAAAAGCTAGTGTTATTTGTATATCGAGTCATTCAAAAATAGTAGGCTACAAATTTGGATTAAATTGAAATAAACTTTGATGAGGTATGTGTTTAATTAATATTTGATAATTATGTAGGTATAAAATTGGAAGGCAACATATTTTATTAGAATAGACATTGGATTACACAGTCCTTTAAATGTTATAATTATTGTAGGCATGGAGACTTAATTCGCGACATAAATACAAAAAAATGCTTACTTAGACGAAATCTATTTCTAAATTCTGTGTCGCTTAGGTTTTATAGGTTTGCCATATTTTTTCTAAGGAGAGCTCTGCTTGAGATTTCTCTGTAGTCATAATAGTAAATTTATAAACTAACTTGTTTTCTATTTATAAAAATATAGTGTTCTAAAACAAATCGCTCACCTTGTTTCTCTTCGTACATTTCTACTTTCAACAATCAATCGCGCCGCAATATAATAGTACAATGTAACAATATAGATTAACAAGAAGCATTTTCTAACAAAATTTAGTAACAAAATCACTTAAATTATTATTGTATGCTTCTAATAAACTTCGACGAAAGTTTTCTCACTGTCAAATTTAAAGTGAATAAACTTTCGTAAAACTCGCAACCCAGCCTTCGACAATGACGATACTATACGTCACTTTAAGCCTTCGTGCTAGCTATCTTCATACAAACGGCTCAAGGTTACGTTACGAATTCGATACGAAACTTACTTGACTATGTTCGTGCTCACAAATTAGTTCAAATTACGCACACCAGAGGCGCTGGTTCATGTTTCCATATAAAATGCTCACGTTAACGATACGAATACTTTTTCGCAAGTTGTTCGTGCTCCGTTAATACAATTACATATAACTCGATAGATATGTATCTATTGCAGATTGAAATAATTAACAATATCCCATTAAATCTAATAGAACGTCAAACTATTTCTCTGATGAAAATCTGAAATAAGGGCAGGTGAAAATACCCCATCTAAGTATTCACAATAGTAAAATATGAAGTCACTTGCGAAAAGCCATTACCAAACGAGGAAATAAATGCTAAACGTATTTAAAATAGAGCCCTTATAACCTCGATGAAACCAATTAGGAACAATTCCATTCGCAAAAGGGAATGTTATGAACGAATGATTAAGAATCTCATTCACTCGTAATAAAGACGGTGTTCGTTTTTTAAATTATTCATCGAATGACACGTTTGGCGGAGTATCGATTATAAAAGAATGAAATATCTATGTTTTGCGGAAATAAATTATTTTTCTTTCTTTTTTATTGTGCCAGTATTTTCACACCGGTACTGTAAGAAGACGGCTGAGCTGATAAAAAGGTTTGTTATCTGTTAATGAATGTTTCTTTTTGCTTAATTAAGTCATTCATGCACGGCCAGTTTGTGTTGGATAATAAGGTGTCTGTAAATGAGATTGCATGATTGATTTAGTAGAAGGGTTATCGTAACAAAGATAAGATGTCAATGGTAAAAAAAACTGGACAAGTGCGAGTCTGACCGGCGCACCGATGGTCTTAATTTTTTTGAGTATGGGTACCTACATTATCAACGGAAGTTTATTAACTATGAAAAAACTCTCATTACTCTGCCAAAAACATACCAAATAACATTAAAGGACAAACATTAAATCTAACTATGTATATATATATGTACACTTAACCTAAAAATATACTAAAGTCCTATTAACTACTAAATGACATCAAAAAACTGGGAGTGAACCCAATAAGCGGCATTGCCACTTTGTATGGCAATGCTAATCCAAAGGAAAAACTAAACTTTGTTGTTGAAAAACGTTCTCCTATACGTCAATGTACATACGTCACGGTCAATTCTTCAACCGAAAATATAAGTAAGTAATGTAAAAAAAAAAACAATTTTCAGGCTTTTTCCTTTACACACAAACCCCCCACAAACTATAGGGTTCGTACAGTTGAACCCTATAGGTTTTGATTCCCTTGCGAGCGTCAAAACATGCACCATAAACGGGGCATCAACGGCCCTATCTTTCTTTTCTTTTACTAAGTTGAATTAGAAGTTTGATTTTTCACTGCGCAAAGAGGAGACCTGATTATTTTATCATATCAGCAAGATTCTTCCACGCTTTCCTGAGAAAATAAATCTTGACAGATGTACAACAAAGTGATCCTACAATTGTTCCGTTTTCCCCAATGAGGTACGGAATCCTATAAAAGGAAATAATTGAAAAGATCCATACAAGAGTATTCTATCTTTTATAATACTTTTGAAAGATTAAATATCCGTCTGTTGGCAGAAACCAGTATTTTTTCTTAGTTTATATAATTTATGAAAAAAACAATTTCGTAACAGTTGATCACTTTTGAATCGAAATGAACTTAACAAAATCCACTTCGATTGCAAACAACACACAACTTAGGATCTTACTCCGGGGTATTCCGTGTAAAATATCCCCTCCATGAAAAGATTGATCTTTGATACTAAGAATATTTATTAATTATTATTTACACATTATAATTAGTAAATAACAATAACACGAGAGTTCAAACACCATTGTGCAAATGAACTAGTCTGTTCGCCATCTTGGGGAGTGACAAAATTGCCGTGTTTCGTTTGGCGGGAAAAAAACCTTTGATGATGATAAGATTGTCATCATCTAAAAAGAGAAATATCATCTCTTGACTAATTCTGTACCTAGATTTGGATGTTTTTTTTTGTGTTCTGAAGGTAGGTAAGAGATTTTGACGGCATGTTTTAATTAGAGAAGAAAATCTGACATCAGTCTTGCCGTGTAATATCCGTAGTACCGTATTACGCAGTTAATGTGCTGTGAAGATTTGGTAGGCTGACGCTTCACGTAAAATACTGGTACTAAGCTGAATCTGACTGGAAGCTGATCCCAATATCGTGGGGAGAAGGCTGTGAGTATCTGTCAAATAGACATGTTTGTATTCTTTCGTTCTCGAGGTTGGATTTTTATGTATCTTCCTACTTGGATTCTACAAAGTCTGTTGAAAGACAAGACGTCATCTGGCATAAGGTAGGTACCTTATTTATTTCTATACTAATACATATTATAAAGAGGAAAGATTTGTATTTTTGTACGTAACGAAGAAACTCAAAAATTACTGGACTGATTTTAAATTTTTTCACCATTAGAAAGCTACATTCACCTTGAGTAACATAGGCTATATTTTATCCCCGTATTCTCAAGGGAACGGGAACTACGCGGGTGAAACCGCGGGGCGCTGCTAGTTAATACTAAAAATCAATCATAATTACCTAATTCAGTCACCGTTATTATCATAATTATCTTCCAATTATCGGCGACGCAATTAATCGTCACAGAGAACAGTGCCATGCAATCAAATAAATCATTAGCGAGGTGAAATACTGAATGTGAATACAATGACAACAATTATTTTAATTTGTCACCGACTCGATTACTTCTCGAATGTTTTGGGATTCCGTAGAAATGTACTTAGAAGCGGTTCCTCGTATAATTAATAAATTTATTTAATAAAAAAAAGTGGTACAGTATTTTACAAAGTAAAATGACAACTTAGGGATAGTATACATCTGAAATAAATATAATTTCACAATCTGATATCCTAGCTAGGTTACTTAGTAGCCTGTGTTAAGGACAATCAGCTCTTATTTCCCGAAAATAGGACAAAGGTATATATACCTACCTATAAAATTCTTTACACAACACCATTTTTCTTGTATAATTGACTAGCTGTCCGCACAACTTCGTTTGTGTCACATTTTTCATGACTGCTCCGCTCCTATTGGTCTTAGCATGACGATATATAGCCTATAGCCTTCCTCGATAAATGGTCTATCTAGCACTGAAAGATTTTTTCAAATCGGACCAGTAGTTCCTGAGATTAGCGCGTTCAAACAAACAAACTCTTCAGCTTTATAATATTAGTATAGATAAGCTTACATTCGACCACAATCTTACCTCGTGGAAAGTGGTGATGTGGTCAGCGATGGAGCATGTAGAAGTAACCAATTTGCTCTTGGCTGACTGCAACCCCAAGTTGAATCAGTAAACACACTCCAGTAGGGAATTCCATGCCTTGGCTGTACACACAGTGAAAATCTATACTAATATTATAAAGCTGAAGAGTTTGTTTGTTTGTTTGTTTGAACGCGCTAATCTCAGGAACAACTGGTTCGAATTGAAAAATTCTTTTTGTGTTGAATAGACCATTTATCGAGGAAGGCTATACTAGCTTCTGCCAGCGACTTCGTCCGCGTGGAATAGTTACTTTACCCCCGATTTTGAAACTCTCAGCCCGATCGGTTTAAAATTGACAAAAGATAGACATGCTGTTTCGGGATATTTTTTAGATAATTTTATGTACATTTCCGTAATACATGATTTCTATGTAACTTTAACCATTAATGCTACACACGCGACGGAAGCTTAAAAAATGGAGTAACTTCTTCCGTTTTCCCAACATTTTCCTTCACTGCTCTGCTCCTATTGATTGTAGCGTGATGAAAAGTATACTATAACCTGCCCAGGAGTATGAAGAATAATTGCACCAAGTTTCGTTAAAATCGGTCGAGTAGTTTTTGTTTCTATAAAGAACATACAGACAGACAGACAGACAGACAGAAAGACAGACAGACAGACAAAAATTTTACTGATTGCATTTTTGGCACCAGTATCGATCACTAATCACCCCCTGATAGTTATTTTGAAAATATATTCCTTGTACAGAATTGACCTCTCTACAGATTTATTATAAGTATAGATAACATCACGCTGCGAGTAATAGGAGCGAAGAAAAAATGGAAAATGTGGAAAAAACGGGGAAAATTATTCATCTTTGAGCCCGGAAAGACAAACAGAAGCCCCGTTGCGTGCGCTGAGAAAACGGTTCAAGATACCAAAAAAATATGTAGGAAAGAATTATTCCTCTTAAAATGATCTAAAAAAATATCTGCGACAGTATAAATGTCTATCTTTTAAGGTTAACTCACTAGAACCGTTTTTATGGTAATCAAATTTGGTCGAAAGGGATGAAAGTTTGTATTAAACTTTGTCAATTTTTAACCGATCGGGCTGAGAGTTACAAAATCAGGGTTAAAGTAACTATTCCACGCGGACGAAGTCGCGGACAGAAGCTAGTTATAAATAAAGCTTCCCATTGATCGCTTTTTCCTCTAAATTCATATTCAAAACTCGAGGCTACATAATAAAATTCGCACGGGTTGATGATCACGATTAACACTAGTCATGTCAGTTAAAATATATAATAAATTACCAGTAATAATTAAAGAACAACAAAAAAATAATATATATTCACAAATAAATTAAAGCAATTTTTAATATCCAAATTTTATTACAATATACCTAAATGAATATTTTAATGATAAATTTTAAATTAGGTAAATAGATGTTTGTTTTTTTTTTAACTAAAACCTCGAAGACATGTGATATTCACCAACCCGCACTGGGCCCGCGTGGTGGATTACGGCTCATTCCCTCTCCTAGAGAGGAGGCCTGTGTCCCAGTAGTGGGAACGGTAAAAGGCTGATTATGCTAAATACATTTTTTTTTAAATTATTAATTAATTTACAAATGGTTTAAGGGGGCTATATACATTAAAATAGTACACACTTCCTCTCTCCTACTTTACTGTGCCCGACAAAGCCCACAATGATCATATTTTTGTAAAACCTATCACCTAAGTTCACATGTGGAAGCAATAAATGTATTGAGTATTGAGTAAGCGACGCTTGCTGAGGTCGTTCTGTGGATGGGTGGCAGTTGGCTAGTAATCATCCTTTACGTACCGAGACCGGATATCGGAAGCACTTTTCTAGCTCGCTACTTAATAGACAACGCACTTTTTCGAATGGGACCGTTGTCTTAATTTTGTAGATCATTGCCAGACGATTTTCAGAAGCCCAAAAGTCTTGAAAAAACTAGTCTTGTTGATGTGTTACCTTTTTGTTTGGTATGGATGGGAAATCATCAAATGACTTCTTCCGCTCTAGGCGGAGCGGAAGGAAGTGTTAAACTCTTACTGACTAAAACCCACCCGTGTTCCTCCAAATGCCCTGTGCGTTCCAGTGCCGCGGTGACTCTTTCAAACAAATTCCAAAATCCTGGCAGTGGAATGTGTTATTTAGGAGTTGAGTAGTGTAGTTCCGATAGGCAGGCGCTCCATGTAAAATACTGGTATTCAGGTGCTCCCAGATAGCCTGGAAGCCCCAGCTTAGTAAGTATAAGTTAAGGTAGATTGATTGACCAGCCGTATGGTCACAGAAGCTATGTAATAAAAATGAATAAGTCTTCCATTCAACAAGCCATTTCTGGTTCATATTACATACGTAAAAGGGTGTTATATTAGACATAATTTCTACAGGTGGAATGGCGGCCACCTGTATTATTTTATGAGCCATAAAAAAAGCTTATAAAGGCTATCTTCGTTCCGCTATGGTCGTATGATACAAAACTATTTATTCTTGACAATGATACATATGTGTGTGTTTGTGTGCGCGTTACTCGATAACGGCTGAACGAATTCTGGTGGCTTGACAGTCGTTAAGTTACAATCGAAATTAAGGATGTTGAGTTTTGTTTGGTATATATTTTCGGGGTTTATTTGATAGTTACATGTACAGTACTGATAGAGCATTGTAGATTGTATAAAATACTTAATTGGAGCTAATTATTTTTCATTCGAATGCAAAAAACTTTACTTAATAATGCATACAACTAATTAAATTCTAAAACATGCACAGTCAGAACTCTAATCACGAAAAAACTACACAATTATGTAAAAGTTTAACTTCGTTGACAAAACAAAATGCTAATCCAGTCAAAAAGGTGTTCGTTACGACCGCAATATGTCCAAAACGAGATCGAATAGATAAAAGTCAACAAAATTAATGTGAATTCGTTATATTGACGGTAACATTTCGTCAAATTGACGCAACGAAACAAATGAAAAAATACACTGGATCGCCATCTTTGAATTTCAAATTTGACATTGGAATGTGCATGGTAGCATTATTAGCTCGTTGGAAACAATCAAATCGCTCTCTGTCATTGATCTTTGTTCCATTGCTTTCTTTAATCGTCTACCTAACAAGGTAAACGAAGAAACAACGCATTGTATACCTATTTCATGTTTTTTGTTTTCTTAATCGCCCAAGTTCAGCACATCTTTTTTCTAAAAAAACGAAACCTAAATGATGCTTTATAATTTTTATTTGCACAGCAAACAAACGGCAGTTAGTGTCTTTCGATTAGTTTTCGACGTCTGAAAGAGCAATTTAAATATTAATTTACGCGGTAATATTTTAACAAAATGGCGGCGGGTTAAAATGGCCGACGTTTTAGTTAATTAGCGTGGCGTTCTTATTGCGTTATTGTTGTATTAACCGTGGTAGATTGCTTGCTTTGTTTCCGATCCGTAAAGTTAAGTTTATGTCTGAATTTAAAAAGATTCCTTTCAAGTAATGTTCGCCCGTACACTGGGAAATATTACAGGCTTTCTAAATGAAAGAGGCTAGACAACACATACGTTTTTCGAAGTTTAAAATTAATGTCCGCATTGTCTATGGCAGACAGAATATCAGCTAATCTTTGTCGATGCTCTGTTTCCTGTATAAGTTAATACGACGAAGTTACGAAGAGTAATTAAGTTAAAGTGTCCATAGAGTAGAGATGTATGTTGTAATTATTTCTAATACTGAGGAGATGTTATTTTCTTTGAAAAGATAATACAATTTATTTCCTTTGAAGTTAAAAGTTTAAACCATCAAGAACAGTAATTGCCCATTGCATATGATGGGCTTTTCCATGACTGCGCGGTACTGGATGAGCAGGATCTTGCGATGGCAAATGTTTCATAATTTCTTTTGATTTACATAAATGTTACAAAAGTGGTTAGCAGAACGCCTCAGCAGTAATACCTACAAAGAATAAGACTTAAATAAGTAGAGCTCCAGTGATGAACAAACGACTCAAAAAGAGCACAAAGTTATCGTTTTGGCAAAATCTATGCCTCCTCTCCTTTCTCTGTAACCTACGTTGGATTTGATACATCATTTGATTAATAACTCACATACAAAAATCATAAGTTTTAGTTAGTGCGCTACGACTACGACGCATCGCTGCTACAAAGCCAGTACGACGTCTCAACGACACTCCTATGACGCTATTACGACGTCACTTTTTTGCCGTTACGACACTACTACGACGACACTACGAATCTGCTGTGACGCCGCTACGGCAAAGCTGTGGTAAGTATTATAATTAATAAGATACATATATGTACCTATGTACTACATAACTACCTAAACCAGATGGTTATTACACCTTGTGGGCAACATCTCAATTCTCATCGTGCCTTCAAAAACTAGCTGCTTCAAACGCATAATCTGAATTCAGACGTGCTTATCTTTATCAAAGTACTTTTAGATGACAATATTCAGGATCTCAGTAAATCCTGAATATTGTCATCTAAAAGTACTTTAATAAAAATCAATCTACCTAGCCTATTCTTCTATAGGTCTGCTTCCCGGATGCACCTGAATACCAGTGCTTAACATGGATCAGCTACCTACTTAATAAAAAATAACTATAAATATCGTGTCTTAGCGAAAGCCAACATAGACAATGAGGCAAAAACTACATAAAATGTTTAGTCTATCTCTTGATAAATGACTAGAGAAAGAAAAGTAAGTACCGAACAAAGATAATTACTGCATTCATATGGAAACAAAGGAAAATATAGCTCTTCCAACTGAAACTTTCTAGTACCTACTTATGGCAACATTGACAACGTTATGGCGAGCGAGAACTGTAAATACTAATCGTTAAGCGTCGCCATAGATATGTTTTGAATTAGGAACTGTTGGATTAGATCGTGTAATTTGAATTTATATTTAGAATGAAGAATTGTCTTTGAATGAATAATATGAATGAACACAGGGTAACAGATTAAGCTTTAATTTGCATTAATTCTGAATATAAATGCGAATGTCCCTTGAAACTGCAGCAAAATGATGTCTTATTTTTGAGAATTGTATGACATGACGTGTGCGTGATTATTACCTTGCTCTCACCTATAGTGACAGTCAATGAAGTCACAGAGTTATTTTCGCGTTTGTTATATATCTACACTAATATTATAGAGATGAAAGATTTGTATTTTTTACTCAAAAACTACTGTACCGATTTCAAAAATTATTTCACCGTTAGAAAGCTACATTCACCCTGAGTAACTGAGGCTATATTTTATCCCCGTATTGCCACGGAAACGGGAACAATACGGGTGAAACCGCGGGGCGCTGCTAGTGGTATATAAAAAGAGCATATTATTTTTCAGCACATTAGGGGATTTACAAGATATTTACTTACGTCTAAAGTTTCACGAAAATCCGATCCTCCTTAGTATATCCTCCATATAGTATTAGGTACACGTATATTCCGATAATTTTTGTATGTACGGAGGGATAGATTTTTAGCTCTTTCTAAAAAAAATCTTCTGAGCGGTATTTCATGAAACTTTACAGCAATATAGCTTAAACCTATATAAGAACACACATAGTTTGATATTTATAAAGGGGGACAATCACGCGGGTGCAGTCGCGGGCGGCAGCTTGTTCTTGACTTAGCCCTTTAACGCACCACCATTAAAAAAAAAAAACTTTTCAGCACACTTAGGTACATGGAGTTTCTTCATCATAAAAAAAAATCATTGATTGCTAAACGGAACTCGAAATTCCTCTTCCCTATACTGAACAGAAAACTCAATAACATTTAGGTAACAAAATATCTGTTAAAAGTTAATTACAGAGCGAAATGGACACTAAAACAAGCAGCATGCCGTTTTAAAATATGTAATTGACTGGAAACGCCTAATATAAAGTATTCATGAATGAAAGAAGTTGAACTAGATTCAGATCTTTATTAACCTCTTAATTTGTATGGATATAGTAGACTAGTTTTTTTTACATTCTCCTACAGCCTAGCTTTTCTCATGAATGTTGCTATCATATACAAAAATAATTTTCCAAATCCGAATGGTAGTCTCAGAGATGCGTTGTTCGAAAAATCAATCAAACTCCTCAGTTTATTATATATGTATAATACAAATATAGATATTGGTAATGTATCTGCATAGAGTTTATTTATTGACTGGCGGTACATATTTAGCATACATTTCCATTTCCTTGTCCATCGGAATTAATAAGTGCACTGTGACATGGGACTGGCT
This sequence comes from Hecatera dysodea, assembly GCA_905332915.2. NCBI lineage: Eukaryota > Metazoa > Arthropoda > Insecta > Lepidoptera > Noctuidae > Hecatera > Hecatera dysodea. The sequence goes on from HG995305.1 coordinate 17,521,050, forward strand.
GGATCATTGCGAAATGTAGGTTCGATAAACCTCTATTGACATCTAGCAACAGTTTATTTTATTCGTTCTCGAATGAAATTCCAAATTCAAAAATAAAATTAAGTACGAATCTGACTCATTCTTTTTGTTAGGATTAGAATTTATTTATTGGTTGAGTTTTGGATTTATATGTTAATATGCTCCTATCATTGATATATTAAAAACCATGGTATACTTATAGTTGCATAGATCAAGATAAAAAGTGCTTTATTATGGGTACATGAAACATGTGTTATGTTTCATGTAAGTACTCATAATAAAGCACTTTTTATAGTAGGAACACGGTTATTAAATATTATTTTCCCAGAAAACCTTTCGATGATAGATCGGAGATCGTATTGGGGAGAAATTGCAGTTAGATATAGTCCTGTTCTCTTTTCTTACCGGATGAGTAAAAAAAATCCATGGTAGGATTACAATTAAAATCTAAATATTTTGATCAATTTGGTTCAGTACGGAATAAACTGGTATTTCTAAGGATTGATTGGAATGTTCCGCATGGGAAATGCTAGGGACCAAGAATTAAACAGCTCCGAATCGATAAACATTTTGAAGCTATAATCTGCTTAAAGGTTTCAGCGCGTATCCTAATCTAAAGAGTACCTTACCATAATTGCCCTCAAAACATAATTATACATCATTTTCATCTATATAATAATACCGTCTTGACACTTGACGAGGTACCGCCCGCTGGTGCATATGTCCGACAATTTCGAATGAAATCGAAAAAACCGATCCGCATATGACGCCTTCTATCCGAAATTCCCTCCAAAACCGATCTCACGCTGTGAGCGCATTGAAAAAAAATATTCTTTCTGACTCGTTCTTTTTTCGAATACAGATTTTTTTTTTCTAACCATTGTCACGGTTGGATGCCAGTATTGCCAGTGTTTGGCCTCGATTTAAAGAATTTAAATATTATTTCGTGAATCAATCTGCGAATTTAGTTGAGGAAAAATAAAAGTTTATGAAAAATATAGTGCCTACAGATCTTGTCGTATGATGACTAATGCAAAAGCACCTTTTAACTGGCGGAAGTGGAGTTTGTGAATCATCGAAGCTTTTAAGCAATTAAACTGGGCGCGGTATTGATAACTGTGAAGTCTAACAGGCTAGATTATAGTTATCTAAGTACTCTATGTCAAATAAATGCAAGTTCCGAAAATAGGGTGGGATCTGAAATAAGCATGATAATAGTAGAATTTTACTAGTTAGCCATTTTGTACTTCACACACTTAAATGCCAGGTAAATTCTATACTTAAGTAAAAACACACAATACCAGCTTTTCACCTGTGAGCCGACGATCCCGACCCACTAGAGACTTTATTAACAAGATTTTGAATATCCTATTGTCGCTAACACTTTCTATATTCGAAATTCGAAAATCTTCTTTTTTTTTACAATACAGTTTGGACATTTCGCTTGAGTTATCGCCGGCCAGTTCTGTTAAAAGGTTTAAGATTTTTTTTCTTTCATAAACGTCAGTGCGCGGGTCGTTTTTGACGTGGGTGAGCGCGGTTATAATTGCTGTTCGGATCGAAACGCATCAGTTTTGTAATTTGCTGGAAATGTCCCGCTTTTATGTTTAGGAAGATAAGTTTGTTGAGCTTTAAGTCTTCTCTTGCTGTTTTTGTTTAGGCCAATATTTTGCCTAATCATATCTACGTTATAATTATTGTTTAGGTCTATGATGTCATACTGCAGGACAATGGTATCCCTAGCATTTTGATGAACTGCACCTATTTTTTTCTTTTTACATCTGTTTGTATTCGATACACAGGTTTTCTCCCAAAAATTAGCAGTTGTTACACAAAAGCGGCATGAAAGGACCTGTGACAAGCCTGCAGCAGCAAAGAAGACAGGGCCCCATCGGGTATGTGTCTGCTAGGGTTGCGGAATTTGTTCGAAAGAATAACTGCGGCCCTGGAACGCGTCTGGCATTAGGAGGAAGATGGATGGGTTTTAGTCAGTAAGAGTCTGACACTCCCTTCCGCTGCTCCCAGAGCGGGAGAAGTCATTTGATGATTTCCTATCCAGAAAAAAAGGACCAGTGATAACGTGCAAAAAAAAAAAACGTTATTTAGAAACCTAGAGCACAAACATCATTTGAATAACATACATACATATGTAGGTCCTGTGTCTTTTGTCGTTTAAATATGTTTAAGAAATCCAAAAAAACTTTTTACAAAAAAATACAACCGCCTTCTACATAAAAAATCAAAAAAGTGCAAAATAACTTTAATTTCGGAACTCGGTGTTTGTGGTTGCTTTTTCGTTTTTTGAACACCGACTTCCGAAATTAAAGTTATTTTGCACTTTTTTGATTTTTTATGTAGAAGGCGGTTGTATTTTTTTGTAAAAAGTTTTTTATTTTTCACTTTTTAGTGGTACCTACACCCCCTCCCCTCCCCCACCTAAACGAACCAATCACTTTGGGTTAAAAAAAACGTACAGCTCCTTTGCAGAGTAGACTAAGAGGTCGTCAAAGTAGACAAAGTACATATTTTTTTTAGATTTTTCGAAAACCGCTTGGTTGATTTCGATAAAATTTTCATGGGACCATTTGGGAAGTATACCCTTTCCAACAAAAAAAGAATTTTTCAAATCGGTTGACAAGCGACGGAGTTATGCGCGAACAAACATAAAAAAAAAAAAATACAAACATCCGAATTGAGAACCTCCTCCTTTTTTAGAAGTCGGTTAAAAATAATATTATACATACATGCGAAAGTGAATTTGTTAGTTATGCTTTCTCGTCTAATTTGCCGAACCGATTTTGATGAATTTCGGTACAGAGATAGATAAAGAGATGTACCTACTATTTTATTTTTTGCGTAAATCTTAACACAAGCGATGCGCACAACAGCTTGTTAAAAATATCCGAGACTCTTCTCCCGCATCACTAAAATCATGGCGACCCGACCGCCAGGTAGTTTCAAACTGGGATTTGGAAATATATGGATAATTATAAGACGGCTTAACGTGGAATTTTTGTCAAAGTTTATCGTCATTTTGATTGAGGTTACGACTTTAGTATCGGTGAAGATATTGTGTCGGTAGCTTTATTATACGAGGGGCTGTGGCGAAGCGCGACAGTTGTTGGCTGTGAGGGCAATCTGATATTACTTGTCATTAGTCCTCGTGGACTAATGACGATAGGTATTTTTTGAAATTGGTGTATTTTGAAGACTTCAAACACGTTTAATGCGCAAGCGACATTAAGCCAGAGCCAATTATGATGGAAAATAACAAAGGATAATTTAATTCTGGTAATTTAAGGAGTTGGATATTATCTCGAGGATGTGAGATTATATTCAACCTTAACGCAGGCAAATTTGCTAAAGAAGAATTACAAATAATCCAGCAAAAGGCAGAAAGTACTCGTATCGCTGTGGACAAACTGAACAGAGAGACCGGCTATTAGAATTTTTAGAATTACCACGTTGAATGGCAATGCTGATTCTTTGACAATTTTATTCTGTCATTTTTTTTTATTTACAGTGTTTCAGACCCGTTACTTAAATGATAATTAAAGAGAGATAATTTAGTGCACACATACATATAACCTCACGCCTTTATCCAAGAGGCAGGCTGAAACTGTATGGCATAAACTAGAGTTATAGAAGGTGTGCTAAAACAGCTCACACTATTAGAAGATCTAAGCAACCAATAAATTTAACACAACACATCAATTAAACGTAACCAATTCCTAAATCCAATACCATTATACTTAACTCACGAAAAAATCCATCTCCGTCATGGACGATAACTGTCCCACCTACCCGACTCGAGCTAAGACCAATCGCGACACGATTTGTCTTGCTAGATTATTTAAAACATCTCGTTAATGTGAATCGATCGTAAAATTTGTATAGAAACCTCCTTTGATTGGTCATTATTTTTAATAGCCAATATTTTATTGCATTTTTATTGTTAATCGGCTATTTTAGATGTGGTTCAACGATTTAACGCAAGCGTAACTGCTTAATAAGTAATTCAATGTCTAGTAATCTTTTCTACTACACCTGTAAAACTAATTAAAAATCTTTATAAACTAGCATCTACATTTTTTATTTATTTAATTTCTTCCTTTTTAAAAATCGATTGCTAGAACAGTTTTAGTGACAGGTTGAAATACGCGCCATTAAAATAGGTGTTCGATTTTCGAAAACGTTTGGTTTCTTTGTTTATGGCTTGTTTACTGTTGACAGTATTAAAGATATTTCGAAATTAAATTCTATGTTTTAATGGCAACATTAAATTTGATTAGGTTTGTAAACGAACGTTTTCTTTAAGAAGTTCTACATTGTTTAATAGTTGCTGAACATAAGGTTCCTAAATGCGGTCTGGTAGTTTGATTGGGTTTATTCATAAAGGAATAATATACCCAGAGATAACTTTGAAGACAGTAAAAATCCGGTTAATATCGAAAAACGATCTGAGGGTAATTTCTACTACTGTTTAAGTATTTTGCAGTCGCAATCTGCTAAAGACTCATCTTCTTTACAGTTTGATCTTTCCTATTTTCCTAAATTTTGACAGATTGCAACAGAGATTTGGCTTGAGTAGAGTTGGCTCTCTGGCCAAATTTGGATTGTCTTCTCATTTCTTTTATATCCTTTTTTTTCAAATAAGTAGGCCAGTACTAAGCTTTTCTTTGGTTTTAGGATTTTCGGACTAAACTACATATTTTTCTTTATACGTTTCTTACACTAATTTTACTACTGCTACTGGCGGCAAAACCACAAACAACTTACGACCATAATATACTATACTGGCCGCACGTACCATAGACCATCATTTATCACCATCATGGCGCTCGCGGGGGCAGGCAGAACGATTAGATCGCTACTTAGAACACCACCAATCAAATGTCAGTAAGTAGCTGATGTGGCTCTACTGATTCTTATGTTATGATATAAAATTATGTGGAAAAAAAAACACGTAAAGTATTTAGTGAAAAACTTTTTTTTTTACGACTGGCTTGATACAATAGGTTGGAAAATTATTGTGTTATCATGATCATTCTTTATGGCCTTGTTCTAACTAAGCTGTTGTGAGGTCTCAGTTTTACGGTGTATTTGAATACATGAAGCAACTGTTCATCTGAGCTCCAAACCCAGTAACTGTGTAACAAGACAACAACAACAACTTACGACCACTATATTCCACTAGCGCATCTACCATAGACAATCATCAACAAGGAGGTCGTGGAGGCAGGCTGAACGATTCCATCGCTACTGAGTACACCACCAATCAACTGTCAGTAGGTTGTTGATGTGGCTCGGCAATTGCTGGACTGGTTTTGATGTTATGCTGCGATGAACTATGTTAGGAAAATTATTTGAAAAAGCAGCAGATATGTATTAGATGAGAAATAAAGTCTGACGATCAGATATAAACAGCTATGGTAATGTGTTGATTGTGTAGGTACAATATAATTACTTGTTTACATTTTGCAGGGCAAATCTTCACATAAAAAACGGAACAAGCCTTGATTACTAGGCCTATAAGTTAGTAGCGATTTGATGTTTTTAAGACATATATACTTACATAATATGAAGGGTCCACTGCAATATATAATATGGTGACGGGTGGGCGTTTTGGGGGACTGTCTTTATGTAAAATTTGACGTTCAAAAAGTGCTGTCTATCAGCCTAGTTTGAATAAATGAATTTTGAATTTTGAATAACGTTAAATGTCGTTGTTACCTCATTTTGAGATAATTGCGTTTCAATTGTATTAATGGGAACAGGAAAGTCGTGTTTAAAGGTATAAACATAAAACATTATTTGTTACAGCTCATTTTTATTAAAGAACTAAAAAAAATATATTGTTTCTTAGTCCTTAAGAACTATGGTAAGAGTTGTTCATAATGAAGTGAACAATGGCTCCTTTTCCGGACGTATTGCGTTTAGTTTTACCTACCTACCTACATACATATGTAGCCTGTTTTTGTAATTGTCATAAGTCCGAGTGCAAACTAGAAGGTTTAATAGTGACTTAATTGATAATCAAGTGAAATCAGGAAATTAAACAATCATAATTATTTGCAATATTAAAGACCGCATCACAATTTTTCATGATCGAATTAAATTGAAAATACTTATCGTCGACACGAGATACTGAAATACAAAGCAATGACTTTAAAGTCTTTAAACAAAGCAGGTTTTGAACCTGTCCCAACAAGCAGGTTTCCAAACCCAGACCCTCGATATTACCAAGTTGCAACCGACTAATTCCAAGGCTAGAAATATGACTAGCCAATAAATTAGAATGCATACGATATTCAGCTGTAAAACCGCTCAAGTTACGTGTTATATCGTTATCAAGGATCTAGAACTGGACAGGGCTCAATATACTCGTAGTTAAGAGAACACACTGCGTCTTGAATAACTTGTCACGAATTTGTTATTTATTCACCTGGCTATGCATGTGATCTAAAAAAATGAAAACATAATTTCGTTACATGAAGTTATAACACGACAAAAATAAACCTCCTTTTTTGAAGTCTGTTCAAAATAACACCTTAAAACTGCTTCTTGAAAAGTGTTACGAGTTCAGTTTTTCGTCACCGCGGCCCTGGAACGCAAAAGGCATTAGGAGGAACACGGATAGGTTTTAGTCAGTAAGAGTCTGACACGCCCAGACTGGAAGAAGTCATTTGTTGATTTCCCATCTATAAAAAACCCTACCTAGACACTTAAAAATACCTAACACTTTGATCAATTAAAACGCACAGAACACTTCCTTAAATTCTTCAGACAAGTTTTTATCAACGTTTATCTTTCGTTCATCTACCTAACTCTTCAATCATTCTTCTTGACCTCAGCGTCACCTCACTATTAAAAAAAAAAACAATAAGAACTCCATACGATCGCTTATAAAACTTTAAATTCAAAGATAGAACATACTTGTGCCGGCGGCGGTTGCGCACGCACTATCGTCGTTCAGATGCTGACCTTATGATCTTTGCCCAACGGTGGGTCTATGATTCTATAAACGTGATGCGGAGTAGATGCCTAAACTATGAATAAATAAATAATACCTTTGATATGCCGGAAAAATTGTTTTAAGGTCAATTAACGTTCACGTTCGAATACTAACGTGCAATCTGATCTTAGCGAGAATCGATATATGACAATTTTAAAAAAATGTAGGAACCTAAGGAGTGGAATTCCCTGACGGAGTATATATCTGTGGCATCACAGGCCCTATCAGAACACCAGCGCTGTGGTATTTACTAAAAAAAAAATTTTAAATATCGCAGCATATGCTGAGATAGGGACCTTTTTTGGCCTCGCACAGTTTAAAATTTATAATACTTTTATTTTATTTTTATTTGTATAATGTACGAGTCCAAAATAAATATTTTACTTTCTTTCTTTCTTTATCTCCTGTTAGGTACAACCTAGGGTTCTTTATGTAAACATTGAATAGAGTACTCCTCTACTCCTAGGCAAGCGTGCTGTCATCATCATCATCAGGTATGATAGTGGTCAAATGCGAACCAATCAATCATTTATTTATTTACAAGCTGCTCACCACAGACTATCCCCCTTTTTATTTCAAGTTCTTTTAGTCCATCTCAATGTTTAGGTATTCTTTTTGGACAATAAAGTTGTATTGTACAACAACAAAATTTCAGTCTACAGAATGATATGCCATTTAAAAACACGTATTTGCGGTATTTGTCAGATTGTAACAGAGATTAAATTGCGACCGTTCTTAAAATACGAGAAATGCCCTTCTGTTCGTTTGGACGAACAGAAGGGCATTCGACTGCAAAATTCTTAACCAAAAGAACCGCAGCAAAAAACCCCAAAAATATTATAGGTACTAAAACCAAGTGTGAAAACTAAATGAATCTGACAGTTTAACATCAAACAGCCCGCCATTTCACTCCGGACCATAGACAAAAACTCCAAAATGGCTGACTCATTGCAATCAATCACCTTTGGACGACGATTATATTAATTTTGTTGAACTATTATTTGCCTAAGCTAGACACAATGGTGCTCGACTCGAAAGGGATTCGAGATGACATGTCAATTAAAGAACTATCCATTATTGTTAGAAGCAGTGGAATGATGACTGTTGAATGTTTCGTGGCTAAATTGTATCTGTGGTTTGTGTAAAGTGATAGTTTATTATTTGGAGTCAATTTTTAGGTTTCAGTTGAGTTAGTATCTTTGCGTTTCGTGATAGTTACCTGTGCTCATTGACAACAATGTCTTTAGGTATCCTATCCGTAACAGAAGGAGACGCCCCGGGCGTCGGGAAACGCAGGGCGATTCCCGGCCACCGTAGGCGCGGGCCTGTGGATGGCGAGCTATGGGAACCCGTCCGATAGCAACCAGGCCCGAGTTGACGGAAGAGCCGTCAGCAAAGAAGACGGGGCCCCATAGGGTCAGCGTGCCTGCTAGGGTTGCGGAATTTGTTCGAAAGAGTCACCGCGGCCCTGGAACGCAAAGGGCACAAGAAGGATCACGGGTGAGTTTTAGTCAGTAAGAGTCTGACACTCCCTTCCGCTCCGCCCAGAGAGGGAGAAGTAATTTGATGATTTCCCATTCAAAAAAAAAGGTATCCTATCCATACGCTTCGGGAATCTTCGTTAATCTTCGGGAATATGAATGTGCGATATTGAGATTTAAGTAAGAGCACTCAGCTGGTGTCTGCGTTTCCTTATAAGTAGCTACAAATTGTTTTCTGGTGATCTAGTAGATCTGGTACCTATTTATTTATTTACTACTCGTAGCTGTCCGCACAACTTCGTTTGTGTCACATTTTTCATGACTGCTCCGCTCCTATTGGTCTTAGCGTGATGATATATAAACTATAGCCTTCCTCGATAAATGGGCTATCTAACACTGAAAGATTTTTTCAAATCGGACCAGTAGTTCCTGAGATTTGCGCGTTTAAACAAACAAACAAACAAACAAGCAAACGCTTCCGCTTTCTAATATTAGTATAGATTTTATTTTAGTTACTTTTTGCTTATTTTAATCTTAATATTTTGTATTGTTGTAATTAGTTTTTTCTAATTGCATTATGCTCACATGTAGAAGCAGCCAATATCCCATATAATGTAACCAAGATTTTTATAATGTAAGTAACTTGGTTTAAGGGTGTCCGTAAAGTTTCTTGCGTGTTCTTCTCCACAGAGATCTACGCTTTCTAATGTGCAAAATAAATGTTTTTGACAGACTGACATTGATAATTTAAAAATGCCTGTAAATTATTTATTTGAAACTAGCAAAACTTTATCTTAGTCACATAGGAGAGAGAAATAAAACCCGTTTTTTCAACATTTTCCTTTGATGCTCCACTGCTATTGGTCATAGCGTGATGTCATATAGCCTATAGCCTTCCTCAATAAATGGGCTATCCAACACTAAAAGTATTTTTCAATTCGAACCAGTACTTTAGAAAAAATCTTTTTGGGTTGAATAGACCATTTATCGAGGAAGGCTTTAGGCTATATATCATCACGCTTAAGCCAATAGGAGCGGAGCAGCGATAAAGAATGTTTTAAAATCGGGGATTCCACGGGGACGAAGTCGCGGGCAGCAGCTAGTATCTTATAAAAGTAAAACATACCTTTGATTCAGTTCACACCAATTTTAACCACAGATTTTTTTCTCATACTAAAACAATCCAAAATATCACACACTAGCCGCGTCCCGTGGTTTCACCCGCGTAGTTCCCGTTCCCGTCGGAATCCGGGGACAAAATTTCGCCTAATTTACTCGCTGATAATGTAGCTTTCCATTGACGAAAAAAGGATTAATATTGGTCAAGTAGTTTTTGAGTTTACTCTTTACAAACATACGAATCTTTCCTCTTTATAATATAAAACAATTAGGCATGTACAATTTTTATTTAAATTCAACAGGCACACACACCATCAAGCTGTATGTTTAACATAATTAGTAGAAAAAGCGAGAGAGCCCGAAAGGCGAGGCATGCAAATTAAAGTGGGCGTGGCCTACCTCTACTTACTTTATGGTTCGTATCATTACGACGAAGCCACCAGAGGCCACGCGTATTTGCATTTAAAAAACAACATAGTTTTCGTAAAATTAATTTTGTGGTTATTTTTTTGCTTGTATGAAAGTTTGGTTTTTGGGTGAGATAATAAGTAATGGTCTTTACGTTTTTAGTTTCATAAGAAATAGCAGCGCCCCGCGGTTTTACCCGCGTAGTTCCCGTACCCGTGGGAATATGGGGATAAAATATAGCCTATGTTACTCAGGGTGAATGTAGCTTTATAACTGTCAAAGAATTTTTTAAATCGGTCCAGTAGTTTTTGAGTTTATTCGTTACACACAAAAATACAAATCTTTCCTCTTTATAATATTAGTATAGATGACTAACTGACCCGCGCTACTTCGTCTGCGTCCCATAAGAGAGAGAAAAACAGACCCCTGTTTTTACAACATTCTTCATTGATGTTCCGCTCCTATTGGTCGCCATTAGCCTTCCTCAATATGTGCTATACACTAAAATAATTTTACAATACGAACCAGTAGTTCCTGAGATAAGCGCGTTCAACCATACAACCAAAAATCTCTTCAGTTTTATAATGGTAGTATAGATGAGCATTTGACCAAGGCTTTGCTAGCGTTCAAGTGTTATTTACGTATTTAAAAGTACCCTATAACACTCGCATCTATGTACCAAAGGTCATGAAAATCGGTGTTTTGTGTTTTAACGATTTAATTCAGCGATTTAAGCGTTAAAACACAAAAAATATAGAAACTCTTTTTCGCATTTAATAGATAATATTTCTTAAGATTCATTTATTGATATGGTTTGACTTTATTAAAAAAAAAAACAAAACTATGCTGATATAAAAAAGTTGAAGAGTTTGTTTGTTTGGACGCGCTAATCTCTGGTCTGGAACTACCAGTCTGATTTGGCAAAATTGGGAACGAGGAAAACCGGGATACTTTGCGCGTATGAAGTTACGGGGAACAGCCAGTATATCATGCATGCCGTTAAGGATTGGAATTCCCTGCCAGGGTCTGTTCCCGGATAGCTACTTCCTGGGGGTCTTGAAGTTACTTACAGGTTACTTATGGGACGTGGGCCAATGTCGACTTCATCATTCTTTTCCATCAAATAAGTTTGTGGTCAAGCTTACCGATAGTACTTCCTAATAAGAAATCTTATCTGCAGTCCCTGAAGGATTAGGCAGAGATACATATTACTATAGTAAACCCACATTTAAACAAATAAGTTTAAGTCTCACGTAATAAGAGCACTATATTTTATCCTATTCATTTACCCCTACGCATAAAGGAACAATTATACGTTAACTTAAAATTATCCGTGCACAAAAACGAAACGCTACAATTAACAAAAAACACCTTGAAAGAAATCAATCTTGATTCATGTGAATAAATCTCTCAAAAGGCCCGTTTCTCCAAAAAAAAGTAAACCAATTCCAAAACACTAATTCCTAATTTAAATCCATGATATTTAAAACTCCAAATGGCCATATGTCTGTGTTTCAAGTGAGCAAAAGAAATGTTTCGTCTTTCATCGGCGACGACTTTCGCAGTCCATAAATGTTCTTCTTTCAAAATATTGCCATAGACACCAAGGGTCGAAGGGTAGAATCGCAAAAAAAATTATGCAAAAAGTTTTCTAACTTCTCCGAAAAAATGTTCAAGAGGTAAATGAAATTTGACTGCAGTGTTCAAAGTTTTGGTGATCTTTAAGCTAGTTTTTGTATTGTATCATGTACTGGTTAAAAATGAAAACTTAGGATAAATTTTCTTTGCAGAAGAAATCATAATGGAGCTTTAAAAAATTAAAAGAACCACGACGGAGACGGTTTTCAGAAAATTGCAAAATGTTTAGAAACAAACCGAACGGACTCTTATGTTGTATGTCATATTTACTACTTTTTTTTCTTCCATACAAATTACAAGAACCCGAATGATCACGAATAAGTACGAACTACCTAATAACGAATGCAAAAATCAGCATACTCATCAATAATGAGTGTTAAAGTTCCAAAATGTATTGACAAGCGTTACTAAAATTTCACGTAGCCAATCATAAAACTGTTGAATTTAACAATCGTTCTCGTTTTTGCAAGTGTCACAAACTACGGTAGAACTTCACTAGAAAGATTTGTCTCGAATTTGCTGACTCATTTCAGTCGCGAAGTTTTTCACTATCCTTGTTTTATTGTTGACATGGCTAGGTACAGAACTTTGTGAACGATTGAAGTCCATAAAATATGTGTGTTATGTGTACATATTTTTAAAATATGTATATTATATTATATTGTGACGATGGTAGCCTCCTTGTCACTGGCAGACCAGTTTGTCGATAGAACTTTGGAAGTGTCAGGCAAAAGAAGAAATAATATTTTGGATATCGTCCCTTAACAAACTTAAAAAAAAATTGCATGTGGTGGAAATAGTACTCTTTGTCACCGATTGAACTGATATAATCTATACTTGGCGATAAACCAAACCTAGGTGAAACCTAAATAGTTGTCACGGAAGTGCCCCAGTACATTGCTTACACTAAATTAATCGGTTTATTCGTTCCAATGTTAAAGTTATTCAAAATGACTTGAGCGGTGTTGTTTGCTAAGGGACGATATATGGTTGTTTTATATTGACAAGCCATGTAGTAGGACTCTCATAAGACAGATGCCATAAATTAGTACGAAGTTAAATCAAAATCTGTGTTTTATTCATTAGAATAATAGGTAAGTAACACTAGGCCCGCCCGAGGTCTCGGGCGTTACAATATATACTTAGTTTTGGTTGGACAAAAGACAAGTATGCCCCAAGTCTTTTGGGCATACTTCCAGTCGAGAGCGATGCACGGGTTATTTTTAAAATTTAAGTCTATATAGTCAGTTAAGTATTTAAAACATATGTGTACAAAAAATATATTATTAGGTATTCTTTAAGATGTCTAGTCGTAATATTAGGTCCAAGGTGCAAGGATTCTTAAAAAATATGAGACAATAATGTGAGATGCCTTGAGACGACGCCAGTCACATAAGGCGGCCTTAGCAGATGAATTATAGAGGTTTTAATAGTTACCTACTGTCAATTTATCAACTAACATAGACATCTGGTTTTACCTAAAACAGTATAGATAGGTACGCCAGGGTTGAAGAGATTAGCAAAGTTCATGAAAAAAAATAATCCGATGAGAATTAGCAAAGTTTAAAGCTTCTTCTTAGTAAATAATGCGTAATATTATTACCTACGCTATTTTATTTCACCGTTGGGATAAAATTAAATTAAAACTAATAAAATTAATCCTTTTTTGGCTTATCCGTAGGTTAGTATTATTCAAACAAGATGAGGCCCCATAGGGTCAGTGCCTGCTAGGGTTGCGGAATTTGTTGGAAAGAGTCGAGAGTGAGAGAAAGGGTAGTAGGAGGATCACGGGTGGGTTTTAGCCAGGTTTTAGCCAGCAAGAGTCTGACACTACCTTCAGCGTTTAGAGAGCAGTGGTGGCCGAGTGGTAATGGCCCCAACTTACAAACCCAGACAGGCGCATTACTTTGTGTAATTAATTCCATCACCACTACTCTCGAAACGGTGAAGGAAAACATCGTGAGGAAACCGGCATACTAGAACCAAAAATTCGAAGACATGTGACATTCACCAACCCGCATTGGGCCCGCGTGGTGGATTACGGCCCATTCCCTCTCCTAGAGAGGAGGCCTGTGTCCCAGAAGTGGGGACGTTAAAAGGCTGACAATGCTTTATGCTTTTACTCCCTTCAGCTCCGCCCAGACCCAGCTGCTGGGTTACACGATATCATCAGCATCATCATATCAGCGGAAAGACGTCCACTGCTGGACATAGGCCTCCCCCAAGAGTCGCCACAACAGCCGGTCCTGTGCGTCTCACATCCATCGGCTACCCGCGACCCTCACCAGGTCATCGATCCACCTTGTGGAAGACCTTCCAACGCTGCGTCTTCCGGTACACGATAAACCTTGTTGGAATTACTTAACGTATTCAATTCAATTCAATTAATTTATTTCAATTAAACTCTTTACAGGCACTTTTGAATTGTCAAGACGAAAGAAATGAAGCTATCTGCACGTTCCAAAGCGTAGATCTCTATGGAGAAGAACGTGCAAGAAACTCCACGGACGCTCTTTTAAATCATGTTCTGTATTACATAACATTGGTTACATCCTTGGTCGCTTCTATATGTGAGGACAATGCAAAGAAAGAAAAGGAAAATATAATTTCATTTCTTCAACGCTTTGGCAAACTTTGGGAGCCCCTGTTCCTTCATGGTTTTCAAGTGGCTTCGTCTTGAAAGCGAAGAGTTCTTACAATGTTTTGGTACAACACACTTCAGGCTGAGTTTTGCAGTGCCAATCTTCCCGTGCTTTCTGAAAGATCTGCTTTCTGTGTTAAATATTTAATTTAATTATATTAAATACGGAGTTCTCAGTGTTTTTAACGATTTTTTTCAGTAGTGTCTTTGATGAAAAAAAAACTAACTAAAACTATTGTTCTAAAAAAAACTATTGTTCTTGCTTATAGACAGTTTAAAAAATTAATTACTGACATCTCAGTGACAAAAACGATGTTTTAATTAGTAGAATATTAAGAATTTTCCTAAAAAAATTAAATTAAATACAGAACTTACCTACCAGCGTGTTTAACTACTTAATTAGGGAAATAAAATAAACGATAAAATCTTCTAAATGCAGCTAATTCATTATTGTTGGAATAAAAACTTCACGATTTTATTTGCGAGGCATTTTGGCCACCATGATGGTTTTTTTGAACAGTGTTATAATGTGTTTAATTCTTCCTTTGTTGTTGAGCTTAAGGCGATTATATTTTTAAAGTAAGTAAACAGATTATTTTTGTTTTACTTACAGTTTTAATACATAGCAGGTACTTTGTATCTATGCGGGCACGGTTACTAACTTTAGCGGCGCGCGGCTCCAGCGTTTTTTTTTTTTATCGCAGTAATGTTTAATCATTTATAGGAGCGTGGTGTTTTTGCCCTTAATGTGTCTTTTTATATTGCAAGTCAAACACCATGACTGAACCCTTTAATGTTACCTCCCGGGTCGCTATTTTCTTGTTTTCTACCTCCTGCAAGCTATGTTTTTTAAATTCGCTTCTAAATCTCATCTGATGATAAGCAATAATTTGATCGTGGATACCTGTTACCTACTGTATGATTTTATATGCTTGAATCAAGATGTCCTCAATTAAAAAAAAAACTCGGTTAATAAAAGCAATGATTCAGGTTGTTATGACACCCAAGATGAGCTGGCCAGTATTAAGCAGAAATATAAATTATATTTAGCTATTAATAGAAAAAGTTTTTATTACAAAAATGATAGGTTGCTTCACCGCATTTTCAAACGCACTGGCCGGTAGTAAAACTTAAAGTTGACTTTTACGATTGCTGTCAAAAAGAAACATTAGATTCTTTTCTCAAATTTAAAATCTATTTAACAATGAGATACTCTATATTCTATTTCAAAACACATTTTTATAGCCAAATAAAATTTAAAAAAAATAACTAATTACAACAAAACTGTTATTAAAAAGGCTATTATTTTTCTAAAATCATAACTATTAAACCGATGTGAACGTGAAATAACGACATTATTATAATAATTATGATTTTATGACGTAAATAATCGCCGAGTTACGAGCTTGAAAGAGTCACAAGTTTTTTTATGACGCGATTAAATGTCCGTAAAGAAATTAATGGCACTAGATATTTATCAATCAGCTTATTATTATTGATTCATGTATCGTTAAGAAGTCATTTTGAGATTACCTGATTAGTTTTTTCATAAATCATTTCCTTGTATGACTAGAAACAGCTCACAGCCGTTGAAGATAGACCAGCGTGAAAGATATTTTTTTTTTCATAATATTATTTTGACCATAGAGTACCGCTTTAACGGTAAAAGATAATACCGTACCTATTCTTACCTATGTAAGAAGTCCTATTGATATCTAAGTATACATCTGTGCGTTTGTTTAAAAATCAATCATTTGTTCCTGAAGAATATTGATTATGTTTTAATAGAATACAAAGATGCCTTGTGAAAATCATTTTAAAACTCAGCCCGCGAACGGATTGAGTGCACGCAGTATGATTGCTGTTGTTAAATTAAATTAGGCCGGCTTGACGCATGTTGATGCCGAAATATTGATATGTAGACTGTGATGTGCTTGCATCATAAAGCTTCAAAGTCCATAGGCAAGGCGACTTTTATTTGGTTACGGAATTTTTTCGAAAGAGCCACCGCGGCCCTGGAACGCGGCGTGCACCGGGGGGAACACGGGTTCTAGTCAGCAAGAGTCTGACACTCCCTTCTGGTCCGCCTAGAGCGGGAGAAGAGAATAGCAGTCATTTGATAATTTCCCATCCAAAACAAAAAAGGCGTTTTCACTTATGAAAATTTAGCCACGATATTATATGGACTTAATTATGGTCATTGTAGGTATGGACTTTGTCTGAAATAAAGATTTATTATTATTTCGTTTATTCAATTGTATTATTATTAGGTAGGTAACATTTGGAGTAGTATTCCGGGAGTTCCATGCAGCACGCAGAGTTTGTTCCTTACGCGGTCTGAGAGATATCTCGGACTGCGTAAAGAACACAATTCTGTTACAATACAATTAAGAAAAATTGAATTGAAAACCGACCGCGATAAAAGAATAATAAGTTAAGAAAGTCTGATGCTTTTAGTCTCACAATCTATGCCACCAACTAGATCAGGCTGCTTGGAAATGGATTTTGTTTTCGTTGTTTTTTTTAAACAGTCCATTTTTTTTTCATTAGAGTATCGTTTTTTCCTCTTTAACAGCCACATAACGCCACCTTAATTATGACCTCGCATTTCTGGAACACCCAGTATAGTTACCTATTTTAATAGATCATTGACAACTCTAGTGCTTTTTATCTAC
The DNA here is from genome assembly GCA_905332915.2 of Hecatera dysodea. Classification (NCBI taxonomy): domain Eukaryota; kingdom Metazoa; phylum Arthropoda; class Insecta; order Lepidoptera; family Noctuidae; genus Hecatera; species Hecatera dysodea. The sequence goes on from HG995305.1 coordinate 17,538,045, forward strand.
TCAGTCACACAGCGCATGTCCTATGATTGATTAGCCTTTAGTGATAAATATGCTAAGAACAACATAATTGTCACAACAACATACTAATGTCATTTTTCTACACATGTTTCTGCCTCTGTCTTTGTTTGTTTTACAGACTTTAATTCTACTAAAACATATCGAAAGTTGGTAGTACGTGCGGTGATCATTGATTGTGACTCTTCTTGTAAGAAGAGATCTTTGCTTTGCTGCTTAGGCTTTTCCCAACTATATTGGGGTCGGCTCCCAGTCAAACCGGATTCAGCTGAATACCAGTATTTCACGTGGAGCGGCTGCCTAACAGACCTCCACAACCCATTAACTGGGTAACACGGTACTTCTTGGCAAGACTGGAGTTAGATTTACTGGCTTCTGACAACGTAACGAGTGACAGTTACATATCTACAAATGACAGCCGGGACCAACGGCTTAGCGTGCTTTCCGAGGCACGGAGGAAACTCGGTATGTTAAGATGGTCACTAATCCACAGACTAACCTTGGCAAGCGTTGCTTAACCTTGAAGATCGACCCGTGCGGCTGTTAATCTTTAGCCACGAGCTACTCCATCGGTCACTGTACGTGCTTTTGACATTCAAATTTGTCCATTAATCGTAAAGGCTTCAGCAGCCAGGCGAGATGCGACAATGTGACACAGATGCAACATGAATTGTTCTAGCTGTAGATATATTTAAAAGTGCCTGTTCTGAAATTAAATAATTATTTTGTAACCGACTCCTTTTGACATTAAATTGTCACTTTATGTATGTGTGTTTAGGTGGCAAGCACGGATGTTTGAAATAACAACTATTATGTGGCCTTTATAATTTATAATAACATCATGTTTAAATGTGGCATTTATTGATATATTGTTTGTACCTTTAGATATGATATTTAAAAATAGTTGTTTTGTAATCTACCTACATAGTTTGATTGCTTAGGTATTCGTAAAAGAAACAGTTTTTTTTTGTTAGGATGGGTAAGTAATCATCAGTTGACTTCCCCCGCTCTGGGCGGAGCGGAAGGGAGTGTCAGACTCTTACTGAATAAAACCAACCCGTGATCCTCCTTGTGCCCTGTGCGTTCCAGGGCCGCGGTGACTCTTTCGCACAAATTCCGCAATAAAAGAAAAAGTCTGACAGTAAATATTTAACTTTTCATTTTTAACTTAAACTTTAACGTTTCTCTAGTTAGCTTTAAAAGAAATGAGAACTTAAGAAGATCTTTTAGAAGGGAAGATCCACCACACCGACGGGTAGTCTCGGTCTCAATGAAATAAAAAAAAACCCTCTATTAATAACATGGCTAAATATTAATAGCCACCCGGGTCGATCTCTGATTTTAAGCAACGCTTGTGTCTGTGGATGGGTGACCATCTTAACATACTAAGATTCCTCCGTGCCTCGCAAAGCACGTTCAGTCGTTGGTCCCGGCTGTCATTTGTAGATCTTTGGCAGTCGTTACGGATTGTCAGAGGCCAGAAAATCTGACTCCAGCCTTACCAAGAAATACTGTGTTATGTTACCCAGTTAATGGGTTGTGGAGGTCTAGTAGGCAGCCGCTTCACGAGAAATACTGGTGTTCAGCTGAATCCGGCTTATAGGAAGCCGAGCCCAATATAGTTGGGAAAAGGCTAGGCAGACGATGACGTGGAGAAAAAACGTAGAAAATAAGGGTACCTAACTTTGAGAGGTATCTAGCAGAAATACCACCATGAAGCTGAAAATAATCTTTACAATAAAACATTTCTACTTACATAGGTAGGTACCTACTTACTCATATTTAAAAAAACAACCAAAGCCAACAAATTGATACAGAACGACCGTCGCAACAACATTTTATCCCATAACAGTCTCAAAAATCATTTATTACAAACTAAAACGAATCAAAGAGGTTAAACGAGAAGTTTTTAATTAAAAATGAACTAAATCCTGGTCATTAATAATGTGTGGAACCTCGTTTTGTGTGGAATCGGATAAAAAACTGTAATGGGATCAAGACACGGCTTTCTGCGTAAAGATTTGTCAGTGTAGATATTTTAATATGGCGGAGCTGTGTAGCGACCTTTGTGGCTTAAGATTCTAAGAAAAAAAAGCGGGGTTATGGTATATTTGCTGTTTCTCATCTTCGAGCATTATGCTGAGCGATGGCCGTTTGAAACTAGTGTGACTTATTTGGTTTTTGCATCTGCGTCATGCCCGGATCAAATAAACTCTATTTTCTTTTTATCTATATTAAGATTATAAGTCATTCAAGATCATCTCGCCGATTAAACTTGTAATAATCTCAGTAGTATATACTTTTTATTACATTATTTTTTAGATTTCACGATGGAAATAATTCATAAGTTAATACATAGGTACATTGACATATTTCAGTATCTCATATGAATTACTTATCTTTTAATTTATTTCTGCTTCGTTACAGTAAACATGTATTTCTACCAACATAATTATTACAGGACACAAATAGAATAGATATCTAATTATATAATATCATTTGAAAACTATAAGTACAAAATGGATAAAAATACAAGCTAGGCACTGTTATAGGCAACGGTAAATTATACAACAAAAACTAGGCTAAAACTTAAAATATATTTAGATGAAACACTTTTCTGCTATTTTTCTTCTCTTCTTATATCACAAAAATACAGCACATACATCTTCCAGGATAGAAAATAAGTATTTCAAATAACGGAAATATAAAAACAGCATGTAACGTTAGGATATTTTTCTCCGTCGCTTTTATAAAACAAACTGTTCCAATACTGTCTAATTTGCGAACCGATAAACCGATCAAAATGCCAGTAAAGTTAGAATTTTCGCAATAAACAAACTATAAGCCTAGCGGATTTAATAAAAATAAACCATAAATACTTTCTAGTCGATGGTATTTCAAATATCATGTATTTTGTGCCTGAAATGTTTTTTTATAAGATCTACATTAAAATTTCATCGGTCTCTGAAGAAAACCATGTTTTACGGAGAGTTTTCTTTATGTGTGTTACTGTACTGATATGGGGCAAAGGCATGGAACTGAAGCTCACTGCTTTTGCTTTCTGCTGCTCTTCTGGGTATCATCTAATATAGAAAAATACGATAGGTAGGTATCCTGTAGAAGAGCTCCCGCTCTGGGCGGAGCGGAAGGGAGTGTCAGACTCTTACTGACTAAAACCTATCCGTCTTTCTCCTAATGCCCTTAATTGCGTTTCAGGGCCGCGGGGACTCTTTCGAACAAATTCTGCAACTCTGGCAGTATATAGACATACACGCACGGTTAGTAAAGTCTTCCTTATAAGATAGCTCCTGTTGTCAAAAACGTGACAAATATGCCAACTGTGACGAAAATGTCGCATCGTCAGTGTTATTAACTAATAACCACTGCCAACAAAAAAATTATTACCATCGATACTGATTTAAATACGTTAGCGTAAGTAAGTTGGTTGTGGCGCAAAACCATTAATGTATCACTAAATGCATTTAGCGCTAAACGAATTAAAAACATCGGTATGTTTCTGTCCACAGTTTTAAGTTGACAGAAACATAATGATGTTTAGGTAAATAGTTCTAACTATATTTAGGAACAAGTTTTTATAGTGCCCAAGTTTTAACTGTATAATATCTTTCACATTTATTTTTCAGCCAAAAACATATCGTATAGATTGAAAAATCAGCCCCTAATGATTTGTAATACAAATCTTGTGTAAAAAAGTGAGTGCTATCAAAAGTATAATTTGTAGAGGAAGGATGAATGACCTTTGCTGTTCAATAACCTGCCAATGACCACTATAAGTTGCCATATTATTTATTTAGTTACCTGCTACGGTACGCAGTACATTTAACTATTGCTCACGAATTTTCTTAGTTGCCCTAAATGAGAAAGTAAACAGTGCTAAAAACAACATATTTATGAAAACTATTTCAATTTACGATCTAGTACGATTGATCAATTTTTTTTTTTTTCACATTTTTTGATTATATAAAACATGTAAATATCGCTCGCGAAAAAGAAAGAAAAAAAAAGGTTGAAGCTCTCGCAAAAGTTTAGAATAGTTCCGCTACTCCATACGAGATGGCGCTAGTAGTACGTTAGTGGAGAACTTGTTGTTCGTAGTTAGGCGACGCGCGACGGCAACATACGGTGTAAGTAAAACTACCTTGTGTTTATGTTATAATAAAATTATTTTCAAGTATTGTGTCACCCAGTTAATGGGTTGTGGAGGTCTGGTCCAAAATAGATCCGGTTTGACTGGGAGTCTTCCCAACTACTCCATTGGGGTCGGCCCAATGGAGTAATTGGGAAAAGGCTAGGCAGATGATGAATAAAATTATTTTCAAGACAATATTGTAACACTATTTTATCATTACAATAATGATATACCTAAGTAATTGTTAATGCTGTAATTATACTCAAGTTGTATGTATCTATAGTATAAAGGTTTAATTTTTACGATTAGATACTTTTATGTCTATTTATTTTCCGGGATTGTTATCAAACACTTAACTATTCTACCCTATCTTTACACATTTATTCATGTATAGATTACAGGTACACTTACTTGTTGCGGAATTTGTTCGAAAGAGTCACCGCGGCCCTGGAACGCAAAGGGCTCAAGAAGGATCACGGGTGGGTTTTAGTCAGTAAGAGTCTGACACTCCCTTCCGCTCCGCCCAGAGCGAGAGAAGACATTTTGACGATTTCACATCCTAAAAAAAAAGAAAATGGTACATTTGCTTGCTAGTAATAATAAGTTGTACGATTTTAGTTATTAGGAACCAGTGTTTTACTAATTTTGTAAAACTTTGAATCTTTAGTAGGCTTTGCTTGAGGACATGTATATTTACCTCCAATATCTTAAATCAAATAAAGTTGCTTCTTCAACTCATCAACAAATAAAACTAAACTTGACCCAAAACAATAAAACATTATTTATGACCGAGCTTGTTATTAAGTAGGTATTGTTTCGATATATTAATTATAATTTTGATGATGTCAACACCATGGGAGGCGTCCTTCAGTCTATCTTCTAAATATATATAACTCAAAAGTGACTGACTGATATAGTGATCTATCAACGCACAGCCCAAACCACTGAACAGATCGGGCTGAAACTTGGCATGCAGGTAGATGTTATTACGTAGGCATCCGCTAAGAAAGGATTTTGATTAATTCTACCCCCAAGGGGATAAAATAGGGGATGAAAGTTTGTATGCAACATTGTCAATTTTAAACCGATCGGGCTGAGAGTTTCAAAATCGGGGGTAAAGTACTTGTTTTTGTAGATTTTACTGCTAAATGCATTTTTCAAGTGCCTTTTGTAATCGATCCTTTTTCTAATTAGTCATCAACTCTTATTGGTAATTAACTAAGTAACAATCGTTGTAGGTAAGTTTTACGCTCGCTATGGGCTTCAGCAGAAGGTTTAAAGTCACCCAAAGGGCATTGGAAAGGGCAATGTTCGGAGTTTCCTTGCGTGATCGAATCAGGAATGATAATATCCACAAGAGAACCAAGTTTACCGACATAGCCCGAAGGATCGCCAAACTGAAGTGGCAGGGGGCAGGGCACACTGCTCGCAGAACAGATGGTCGTTGGGGCTGAAAAGTTCTGGAGTGGCGACCGCGTACTGGAAGACGCAGCGTTGGCCTCCCAAAAGGTGGATCAATGACCAGGGCCCCAAGTCTGCTTTTATAAATGTGTTACTCCAACACGATCCCATTGTCATTTTGTTAAATGTTCGTAATCTGCTAAATTCATAATGGTCGATCATTGGTCGGTAAATGGTCTCGTAATACTTTTTGATCACTGAGCTATTAAAAGCAATGACTGCACAATGACGTTCTTATGGTAGGTCACTGATCACAGGAACTGTTAAAATTTTAGCAGACTACCGCATACGTCTGTCATTCATTTGTTATTATGTACGAGATTACCATTATATGCCAATTCTTTCAATGGAGTGTCAGTAGTTGACCATTGGAAAGTCATAGTGACGCTTTTTTATTAGGTAGTAGATTACTAAACTTGTAAAAATCAACCATTATGAAGTCAATGATAGACCATTCTGACACTATTGTAATAGCGGACTTGAGGTCCTGGTGAGGGTCGCGGGTAGCCAATGGATGCGAAACGCACAGGCCCGTTTGTTGTGGCGACTCTTGGGGAGGCCTATATCCAGCAGTGGACGTCTTTCCGCTGATATGATGATGATGATAATAACGAAATCTTACGGATCGTATCTACCTAATACAATTGAATCAGTTTTACTGAAGGGTTGTCAAATACTTTTAACTGTAGAGTTTTTTAAGGAAAGGCCTTCAAAAATCCTTACAGATCTTTTTTTTTAGCAAAGGTCGACTGCAAGTTCTTGAATATGCAGACATTTCTTGCCGATATCACATAAGAGTAAGACCAGTGTTCTGGGCACGTTTCCCGTTAACAGCGATGTGAACGAATTTTTCGTGCACTCTGAGTCTTTTCTCCTTTTTACTCCGCTTGTACATATATGTATATTCTATATTATATCTTCTTTAGTTGTATTTTGTAAACATATAGTTTTTAATTAGTTGTAAAGTTGAATAACTTATGTTCGTATATATATCTCCAAAATAAAAGGAAATTAAATTAGAGTAAGACATAATAATTAGGCGTAGGTATTATGTCACTACTAAGTTTTGATACCTAATTTTTCGGATTATTAATATAATCTATGATTATTTATCTACTATTCATTGTCATTGCCACTAAATAAACCTATTTCTATAGCAATCAAGTGCATCGCTTTATTTTATAATATTTAAGAATCGATAAAATTGATGTTTTCAACATGTTTTCAAACGCTTATAAATATGTGATTTATGTTATTGTTTCAAACGGCTTTTAAATTAATAATTCGATGTCATTATTATTTGTTTACCACCGCGAATGATAAAGGGCTTTTTATTTAGGGATGGGAATCATCACATGACGTCTTCCGATCTAGGCGGAGCGGAAGGGAGTGTCAGACTCTTACTGACTAAAACCCACGCGTGTTCCTCCTAATGACCTTTGCGTTCCAGGGCCGCGGTGACTCTTTCAAACTCATTCCGCAACTTCTTTTAAACATGCGTGCTCCATTACCGACCACAGTTCGAATCGTTAACCATCAGGTGCAAAATTGACAATACCTAGTGGTTTAACCATGTATGAATAACTTCTATAGTCGACACCAAATAAATGTGCAATAACGGTCATTGACCCACCTATATTTATTGACAACCTTAATTCTTAAAACAGAAATAATGAATTAATGCTATATTGAATCGACATCCATCGTGATCCTTTATATTTACTAGTAATGGAAAATGATTCATTTTTTTGTCCACATGGACAAAAAAATGAATCGTTTCGTTTCTTTCCTTGATATCTGTTTGTAGGTACATACCTACAAACAGATATCAAGGAAAGGGCAATGACCTTTATTGCACATTTATCTGGTGTCAACCATATTATTATACATTCATATCCTACATATTGGTAAAATATAACCTTACTTAAATGAAACAGGTAGGCAACCAACGAACACCATTTTAATAACTCATACAAAAAAAAAACTACAAAATACATCAAGTGCCATTTCCAACCCTGTAATTTCAGAAACACCCCATACTTCAGCCAATAAGACTTAAACTCCTATTTCTTAGCCCACACCCTGTGCAGTCTATAAGCCTGATTGTAAGGGAAGGCGGGGCGCGTTGAAACATGCAACCGGGCAATAATTAACATTGCGAATATTATCGACTACTTTACTGGCTTTAAAACATCAATTTGTGTTTTGAAACGTGGCTAGTAATGGTTTTTTTGTCCGATAGCGTTTGAACACTGAAGTCATCTGATTGTAAGCTGTAATTCCGTCGATGACTGTGTAAGCTTGTCAAGAAGGAATTCACTAAAAACTTTATTATTCACTAAATATTTCAATGCTTTCAAGAAAAATAAGTCCATAAATGTCACTATCGTCAAAGTTCATCAAAATCCTTTAAGCGAGTTCAGCGTGAAAGCAATTAGAATAGCATTACTTTAACAAAAAAAGAAGCAAATTATTTTAACAAATAGAGAAGCAAATTATTTTAACAAACAAGAAGCAAATTTTAACAAATAAAGAATAAAAGTACTTTCGCATCCCAACATTATTATTATTATTAAGTGTTTATGTTTTTCTTCTTTCGGAGTCTCTTCTAAAATGAATAATTTTAAAGGTTGACTTTTCACTTGACTAAATTTAACCCAAAGTACTAAGATATCGTCAATGTTTTTAGCTAATTGAAACATATCAAGAACTAGCCAGATGGAAGGCCATTTACATGTTAAACTGTATTTTCGTTAGTATACGAACGTATAGTGAAATCTTTCATCGTCTGAGTTAAGTATTACCTCAAATTCTGAAGACTGTTTCACTTCTTCATCTTCCAGTATTTCTTTTATTGGATAAAAGTAGGTTCGTCTTTTAGACATGATATTATTTTCTTCTTTTTTTTATTTTTTCCTTCTTTATTTTTTTTTTTCGTGGAGAGGCGAAACACGTGTCGGTATTGGTGTTGGGTTTTGCTTTTCCTTCCTGCATGTGCATAAAATCCCTGCATTTGCTTTGTAATCTTGCATGTGCATAATATAGCGGGTGGGAGGGAGGTGCATACCTGCAACCCATAAATATTCGCGGAAATTAAAACTAAATATATTTTTTTCATTTTCAAATTTAAAATGGATTTCCGAAAGTAACGCCTGACTCAATCAATTTTATTATTTACTATTACCGAAGTGAAGGTATACTATAGTCTTTCTTTCCTAAAAATTGAAAACATACCTATACATGTATCATCTTGTTTATCTCTGGTATAGGTAATGGCCGGTGTTGACCTTTGTAAAACTGGTGGCCTTCTGAGACTTGGGGCTGATCAAGCTTATGAGCTAATGTGTGTGATCGGGTTTTTAGTGGCGTCAACACAACAATTTTATGTTGAAGGGAATAGGTAAATAAATGATTTATAAAGGTTGTCATGGATACTTAAAAATAATATTCAGCCGGAATTGGGCTTTGAAGGCATAATATCCGTGATTATTCTCATTGTAAGAAAGCCAATGGACGAAAGAAAGTACCTACGCTTTTGCAGTCCGAGGTTGAAGTACCCTTTGATGCGCACACCCGTGACGATAACCATTATTGTGACTAACAGGTACTCACGAACGTTGCAGTTCCAGCCATAGAGAATCTATCGGTACTCTTTAGTAATAAAAAATCAATCCATTTTGATAAAAACCTCTTTCGATTAAACTTTACAATAGACGAAAAAATTGCAATTCAGAATTTTGTACGGCAAAAATTTCGAATAAAAATTCTTTGGAGCGTTTTATTAGTTTCTATTAAAGAGTAAAATGAGGTGGTTAACAAGGTTTTCACTATTTTTGTTGGACTTTTTAATAAAAGTGGTGTTTCTGGATTTGTCAAAAAATTCTACTAGTTATGTCGTTTTTTCTAATTTTCTATCTCTTGACGATGAGTTACCGTGGCGTATAACTTATTGAAAAGCTAAATTAGAAATATTCCTTCTTTTTTAGGTAAGATACGTGATGTTTTATTAACGAGTAAGTTTGATCGTGTATTGGTGCAATCATCTTGAAAAAGGTCATTGAAACTGTCAGCCATTTTGTAAATCAAGATAATTACAGAAACCAATAACCGGTGATTTTTATACACTGTCATAGGTGACAAAATACGAAAGGTGCTCTTTTAAAAATCAATGCTCAATTAAAAAAAAATGTTTCTCTTCTTTTGTCCGACTATAGTGAAACTTCCAACAAAATTACTTCTTTATTAATTGAAGCAGTTAAAGTAATTCTTAGGTATTTAATAATTAAACTTAAAAAGAGTTCGTAAGTAGGTGTGCTTTTTGAATTCTCTGGATATCTACTATCACCACTAACTTAGGTACATAGTTATATATGTATTCTTGCCGATTGGTTTTCATCAAAAAGCTAAATATTGCTGTTGTTGGTACTGCCATGTCTCTTTACCACTCTTTTTTTGTATGCTTTGCTTCCATTTTGGGCGGCGCGGAAGAAAGTGTCAGACTCTTACTGACTAAAACCCACCCGTGTTGCTCCTACTGCTCTTTGCGTTCCGGGGCCTCGTTGACTCTTCCGAACAAATTCCGCAACCTTCTTTGAGCCGACTGAAAGAAAATCCCCAAGGCATTAAGTCCACCTCTCCCCAGTATTTTAGTAGGTACCTACATAAAGTTTTTATAAATAAATACAAAGCTAAATTGAAAATAAATGAGTCCAATTCTCTTAGGTTCTGAGTTATTAATATAGCTTTCAATTGCACTGCAATGATCAACGCCTTACCTAAACATGCAGACGTAAATCATATAAGTCAGCGCTTTTTATGAATGTAGCACAAATAATTGCCATTCTCTTGCTTTTATCTTAATTCAAGTCGCTGCAACAAGTCTTCTTTTCCCAAATCTATTCAATCAATCTTCTTCACGAACATCTACCATCCATTTCCTATTCTTGTATCAAAAATATGTATAATCAAATTAATTTAGTAGAATTGACCCCCATTTTTTTCTCTTACGTTCCGCTAAACACAAACTAAATCATTATTGTCAGCAGACTGTTCAATACCGTTTCCCAAGAGGTACCGTGTTGCCGAGTTAATGGGTTGAGGAGGTCTGGTAGGCAGCCGCTCCACGTTAAAAACTGGTATTCACCTGAATCCGGTATGACTGGAAGCCGACCCCAATATAGTTGGGAAAAGGTTAGGCGTATTATATAACTGTTCAGTGTCGTTTCCCTACATGACTGTAGGTTCTGCGATCACCAATTCATTTCCTAAAACATGCTTGGCTTGGTCACTAAACAAATTGATATCAAAACATGACCTTTTTTCTTCTTCACCAACCGATAAATATATCGTGCTCAAATATTCATTAATTAAGATTCATATTCCAGAACATGCACTGTAACTCAACTCGAACTGCCACTACAACATGAGTATGAAAACGACAATGAAACCTTCGTGCTTGAGAGCTGAGTTTTAGCTGTGAGTGCTTGCTATGGTTGCGGAATTTGGCTTGTCATCCGATAGCAACCAGGCCCGGGTCGACGGCGCGTCGTGAACCACGCGTGCCTCAAAGAGCTGTTAGCAATGAAGACGGGGCCCCATAGGGTCAGTGCCTGTTAGGGTTGCGGAATTTGTTCGAAAGAGTCACCGCGGTCCTGGAACGTAAACGGCACAAGATAGATCACGGGTGGGTTTTAGTCAGTAAGAGTCTGACACTCCCTTTCGCTCCGCCCAGAGCGGGAGAAGTCATTTGATGATTTCCCATCCAAAAAAAAAGGTTGCGGTATTTGTTCGAAAGAGTCACCGCGGCCCTGGAACGCAAAGGGCACTAGGAGGAACACGGATGGGTTTTAGTCAGTAAGAGCGGGAAAAGTCATTTGATGATTTCCCATCCAGAAGAAAAAAGATGTGCTAGCTCATCTCTCAAGTACGAAAACATCAATTTATCTTAAGCTTAATTGACAGTTTGATCCCCCGATGGACTTGGAATTCCAGTTGAGTTTGCGCTTCGGAATATGGACTTAAGAAGAGTAAGAGAATTTTTCAAAACTTGGTTATGTGTAATGAGTTCAATATTCTGCGTATTCTATAAGTTTTATAACCACCAGCTACACGTAACTTCTAAGCAAGCGTGTACCATCGTCGACCACATCATCGCTAACCATCAGGTGAGATTGTCGACAAACGCGAGCACATCAAAAACTAGCAGCGCCTCGCAGTTTCACCCGCGTAGTTCCCGTTCCAGTGGGAATATGGCGATAAAATATAGCCTATCTCACCCGGGTATAGTATAGCTTCCCAATAGTGAAAGAATTTTTCAAATCGGTCAAGTAGTTTTGGAGCCTATTCAATGCAAACCAAACAAAAAAACAATTAAATCTTTCCTCTTTATAATATTAGTATAGAAGTGTAGATGAAACAAATAATAAGCCTAAGAGTTTCTTTCTAAGCTAAGTTCATCTTCAATGTATCTGTAAACATCGTCTCAGCGTCTTCTTTATATTATCTTGAGGCGTTAACTAAGTACCTACGTTCCTAGTTAGACGTACCGTTAGGAATGTCTGTAATGCCTTAGAAATGGCCAAGTCTTATACGAGATACGTGTCATGCAATTTATACTGTTATATCTTGTTTGGAACCACAATATCAGCCGTGTCTAACTTTAGTTAATTTAATTTTCATTCCCATCAAAATAATATTAAACTTCTATGATATTATTGTGATGGGAATGAAAATTAAAAAATGAATTTAGAAAAAATAGTTTTCTAGACTGTTAAAAGTTATATCATTTTCGGTAGCATTTTCTCAAGTGAAATCATTTCAAGTAAAAATAATGTCATCTATGCAAAACCTAGATATATGTAGGTATGTAGGATTAAACGTTAACGAATGAATTGTATTAATTAAAACAATAATATTAACACCTAAAAAATAGGTGTTAATATTATTGTTTTAATTCATGAAGGGTTCAGAAGAAAAAAAATAAAAGACAGTTATAGTTTAGTAGAATGTTAAAGTAGCTACTGTTCAATAATAGTACGGCAATAAAACGAATAAGTAATCATAATGATTTGTTTTAAGCGTTAAAAATGATCAGGATTTCTTAGCCATGTTTTTTTAATCGATAGATATCGGCGCATTTTTACGAAGAACATGTTCAATAGAGTTAGAGAATTTGAAAAGTATAAACAATTTGAAAAGTACGAAATCTTGAAAACTGGTTGGAGTGTTCGATTAATTATCTAAGAGATGTGAAAATTATTTAATCTGTAAAATTTCTTGAGATAAGATACTAATCTATTAAATAAATATCCATATTTCAAAGTCTGTCTGTTTGTTAATAAATCAAAACGATAGTAAATTGGACAGTGGACGAAAAGTGTGATGTTTTTGAATAAAAGTGGCAAAAAGATTAATAGGCGTACGATACATGATTGTTAGTACCTACTTCAATAATTGACATTAACTAATTAGAAGACATAAAACTATCTTAAACGAATGAAGTTTTTTGAAAAAATACCTACAAGTGAGTGTGCGGCACGCTAGCGTTACCCCTTAGGAGTTTGTCCAGATCTTCGTATAAATTAAAACCTTTTGTTTTACTTCACTATCCGTAACGCTAGTAAATGGTATAAATTCTAAGTAGGTAAAAAAGGAAGCAGTAATATCTATTTTTTATTATTTGAAAATTGGTTTGCATTTTTTTCCCGTCCAGTGGTGTATGTTCAGAAGTTTCAAATACAAAGATTGAATCTAAACGATGAATGGACGCGGCTGAGTGTAGCCATCAGAAAGTTTTCACATTAAACACTTTTACCTACGGCCGTCCTACGCCGGAGGTGACGACGCATGCGCGCTGACCGACCAACGATACACTTGTTATTATTAGAAAGGATTCTGTAAAATGTTCAGCTGATTGCAAAGAAAAATCTTGGATAACATTTAACATCTTTAAGATGTTTAAAATAAATAAAGATCCGAAGTCATCCCATTGGCGCGCTCCAAACATACACAAGCAAGCATAAACCGTCGAACGCCGATACCTAACTCACAACGCGTTCCGTGCGAGAGGAACTCAGCAATTTTGATTAGGTACAGAACAGAAAATCCGAACAGAGGAAAACTCTCATGTAATTGCCGCAAAAACCGTTGAAAAAACGCGCACGACCGTCTGTGTCGACGCGCGCGCGCGGTGTGGCGGGCGGGAGAGCGGCACACACGCGCAGCGCCGGGCGGCGCACCGGCCCCGGCCCGCCGCCGATTGGCGCGGCGCGCGGTGGGCCGAACGCCCCGCCCCGGCGTCGGGCTTGCTCGCTCGGCCCGCGGCAGTGTCCGCCAGACTGCCGAGCGCGCCGGGCCTCCCGCTTCCCCGCGCCTCGCTCGGCCACGCCGCGTCCCGTGATCGAACCATACCAAACCTCTAGTTAACATCCGTCGCGAGTGCATTATGACACTAGTGAGCTAGCGGGCCGCTGTGACGGTGTCAAATAATTGATGTGTATGTGTTCACGTGCTAGTGTGTTGTGTTAGGTTGGGCCCGTGACGAAAAACGTTCGTGGTGGCCAGCGGAGCCTTGCACCCGGGCTCGGGCCGAGCTTTCATGGCTCAGCCTAGGGTATGTACACTGTTGACAAGTACACAAACAACACCACACACTCACCCGTCAGCTATGACAGCTGCGGTAGTAGCACAGTTGATAGCCTAGGCGCGATAAATCCCAAATCCTTAGATAATGACATTATGATAGTTGATAATGATAGTAACAACAGTGACAAGTGTTCATAACAAAATAAACTTAAGGAATCACTTGTTGGTCGTATAATGACTGACAGTGAAGTAGTTGAAGATAAAAAACTGAAGCAAATCAGAATTGAGACATGTTTCAAAAATGGTCAGACGTTTGTAACGACACATTAGGCGTGTTCAACAGCAGGGAAGTTGTTATAACGAGTGAGACGCGTTTGGAATACATTATGGCAGTTCAGAGCGCGCTCTAACACCACCGACGCATTACCGGTGATAATGAAAACGAAATGAATGCATTATGATGGTAAAACACTCTGTGATAATGTAATCACGACGGTATCTCTCACTCAATAAAAACTTTTAACTGTGATATGAATGAGCGATTCCATTACGGTTCAGCGGGAGCATTAGTGGGCAGTGACGTCTTCGCGAGATGTGGACGCGGTCATGAGAATAAATCGGATTGATGCATAAATGAATAAGTCTCCATATTTTGGACACCTGACGGAATAGCAACTTCGTTTTATGAAACGGGACAATAAATGGGACAGAATGGCGTTCAGCGGGGCGTCTATTGTTGAATGCTCTCTTACGGGCGATGGGGACGGGACACGGTGAAATCTGTGGAGTTACAAGAGGCTTTAAACGCACAGTTTGACACAAAAGAGTATCTCAGAAACCGACAATAAAATTCAATTGACAATGAAAAGCAAAACTTTTTTTGGTACGCGTCACAAAGATGGCCCCCCTAACGGAACCCGCGGGGACAACTTTCTAAAGATTTAGGGTTGTATTGTTTTTAGCGAAGGAAACATAAAAGTTTTAATCCTTCTTTGTTTAGTAGAAATAGTATTATTAAATGTTCAAAATAAATAACGCGATACCCATTAAAGTGTCAAATTAAATGTTCTTTACGTTTTTTAGTTATCGCTAACACAACAGATGTCCATTATGAATAGTCAAATCTAAAAGCAAACTATGATAGGTAAGTATTTAGGTGGACATTCAAAAAGCTTAGCTAACTACCTATTTTGGTCTTTAAGATTTCATTGACAATTTTTTTTATCATTGTCTAACACTTAAACGGAACTGAAAACCACTTTACAGAGAATTGTCATCAATGAAATTAACATCATATGAGTCTCAAATAAAACATTCGAATTAGCAGTGAACTATAAATTAACTAGGTTATAAAAAAAAACTATTTCAATTGATAAAATCTGTCAAACCATACGCAATAGGAAGCGATTCGCAGTTTGTAAATGAGATGAAGATCAAAAAAGGATTTTATTCGTTTCATTGATTCCTCCGACGGTCATAAAACTTCTTCAAGTACCTTTATGAGATACAGTCATAAACAACTTTGGATAAAATGGCCTACAAAACGGAAAGGGTTATCCTTTAATACTAAATTCAAGTAAGTGGTCCTGCTGAAATGTTGCACACCAAAATTGTGGTCAGTTATCGATAATTTCGATTTTCTGTATAGTTTCCTTGTTTTTGGTATGAAAAAAGGTGGAAAATTTGCTGTCGTAAACATACACAATTTTAAAGTACAGTACCTTCAAATACGTCATAAAGAAAACATGGAACATTATGTTCCTTTTCATGAGATTTTGTTAATATCTGAACATAGTTGTTTTATTCGGCTAGCTAAGTCTCGTGCTGGGTACCTATTTTTCTTATTGTAAACTCATGAAACTTTTTGCATTGAGTATTAATGGTTCTGTATATTTAATAGTAGGTATCTAATGATTGATGAGTAAAAAATGTCATCAATATAAAACTTCTACAATCATGAATTCTTCTGACTGTGATTTGTGTTGCAAACATTGATATGATAGTCAAAAAATTATACCTTTGTAATGCACTTTCTTGTATACAACGGAAAGTTGTATGAAATATGTAATTACTTAAATAAGTTTTACGAACCTTCTTGCCAATAGTCCAAACCTAATTCCATCGTAATAAACTGAACGCACCGTCAGAGTTTAAGTATTTTTGGATTAAAGGGCATTAATTGGACACATTTTAAGTGCTCTAGATGCCATATTGGTACTCATATAATTTATATAATAATTATATCATAAAATGGCATAGCGTTTAGCATTAGCCTAGTTATTGTGGTATGCGATTACCATTAATTTTGAGGTCGAGATAGTTTAGTATCGGATTCATTTTAATAAAACTGACAGAAAAAGATTCGATTTATGACGAAAATAATTGTATTGAAGAGTCTGATAGAGATACGGACAACGTAACGATTGTAAAAGATTGATTACATTATTTTAGAATATTAAGCAAATGTGAAAAATTTGAAAATGTTATTTCATGTCATTAAAATGTCGATTTCCATTTTTATTTCAACTAATACAATAAGTTTCATAATAGAAGGTTTGAACCTCTGATAGATATCGCTGATACATGGAATTCAAATATTTACTGAAAAGTCCTTTAATCTGAACTTCAATGAAATATAATTATTAATAACATAATTATGTGAAATGTTGAGTGCACATGCATTTTACTTAAAGTAACTATTATAGATACTTAACTATGTTTTTTTTTAACCGTAAAATGTTGCTTTTATTTTAAAATTACGTCTTAAAAGTTAAGAAATACGTTCAAAATACAATAGAGTGAACTGTTATATTCCATATTATGTATTCATGCAATAATATAAAAATAAAGTTAATTTTAAAAAACGGATTATAAGACAATACTGAAAGTGACTTAAAAATAAGCATTCTCGTATACTATAAAACTAAAATATTAATTGCATAACCTCTTACGATAAATAAAGATGATACCAATTTACATAAATTTAAACTTTAATCACTATAGTAGCAAACAAGATAAAATATTAATAGTAGAGGAAAATAATAATGTGTCTGTTAATACGAAAACTTATATTTGTGCACTAGGATTAAAAAAAAATAATTCGCAAAAAAGCACAACACAAACCATGAAATAGATAAATAGTATAATTAACATGTTAATAAAATTCATTATCTAATAACATTGTTGAGTTTAAATAATTTTGTATTTATTTAAAAATGATTCATTTCTGTTTTTGTCTTGTCTATTCGTAAAATGACGGTCACCGACGGTAAAGATAACTGGAGATCTTACTTTTTTATAGCAATTATAATTCTTTATTTAAAATTTTAATGTGATGATGACCTGTTTATTGTATTTAGTAATTCGGACATTGACACCAAAATGTCTGTCATGTAATTTGTGAAAATTGACTTTAGTTTTAACTGTAAGTAGTAAGATTATAAATCCGTCGGTTTTGCTTGAGAACTGTAAGGATTGAGGGAAAATAAGAGCAAAAGATTCAAGTGATATAAAACTTAAAATTCAAAAATCTTCAAGGTGTTCTTTCATGCAATATTCAGGTAGGTTTCACAAACTAAAAAAAATACTAATTGTATATTAAAAATAAATAAACATAAAAAATATTTAAAAAAATATACCGTCGCACATTATCTCAACATTACAACGGCATACCAAAATTGGTAAACAACACATGATAACAAAAAGGCGCCATTTCTCGCAATTATCCATAATTACGCAATAAAGTTAACAAAAATTAATTCTCACGTAACTGAACCAAATTATATTTGCACAAGACTTGTCCGTTCATTGTGAACGGTGGTATAATCGTAAATTTTACGATATATCCGATAAGGATATCAATTTGTCTACTAATAGTTACTCATAATCGGTGATACTGCTGGTTTTCGGCGGTGGCCCACTAAATATTGTGATAACATGTGTACTGGATACGGTGTGTTGACTTGTTCCTGTTATAAACACGTATCTGTGCGATACGCTTCAATATTAACAATATTTTATCATTTTCCCAATTTTACCCATATTAATCTGAGTAATAAATGCTGAGACGGGGTCCCGCTACGTTAACGCACACATGAGGAACTTTGTTCGCTCTTTTTACTAAAAATATATATTTTAAATACTCTTTTAAAACTTGTACTTACAATATAATAAATCAGCTGTTTCAACCAAATCGATCGTTCCTTAAATATACCAAGAAGAAAAGACAAATCAATTTTATGTAAAACAGTGCTTTATTTACACAAAAGAATTAGGCATTTAATACCCAGTGAATATAGAAAAAAAAAACAGAATGGTGAAAATCTTGAAAGACAAAAATACTCAAACGGCCATTATAAGTGTAATAAAAGTGGTTAAATGAAAAATATTTAATGTTATCTTCTGACCAATCTTGCCAACGCATGAGGGATGTTAAAACAATTTATGATCCATAAAATTTTCGGCAAAATCATTAAACTTTTGCAATTAAACGTATCAAGTATTTATATTTCCGATGCACTAAAGAAACAATGTACTAAGATTCTTATCAAATAATTATGTGAAATATAAAAATAAAACAATTTGTAGAACATTTACTAAAAACTGATTTTTATCATTTTACGCGCAAACTGCCATGGTTTTTGTCTGTCTGCAGAAAAACTTTACAAACAAACAACTAGTTTAGATAATTATATTAAATTACTAGTAAGACTAAGAACTGTAGTTTCTGTAATCTAAATGGCAATAAAAAT
Source organism: Hecatera dysodea (assembly GCA_905332915.2). Lineage (NCBI taxonomy): Eukaryota > Metazoa > Arthropoda > Insecta > Lepidoptera > Noctuidae > Hecatera > Hecatera dysodea. The sequence goes on from HG995305.1 coordinate 17,557,005, forward strand.
GTCTTAGAATCTGTAGATGATTTATTCTTATTTTAAGGAAGGAAACTTGTACTACTTACTTACTATTTTAACACAGAGAAAAAGATATATGTATATAAAGAATCTAAATTAAACATCTTAAACTAGATAGAGATATATAACTCGTACGGAGACTAAGCCTAAACCTTAGAAAATGCTAAAGCTGAATAAAATTTAACAGTTTGTAACCTATGAAGTTGGTAGTGAAAAAAAAAAGATATTATTTATGGACTAGACCGCGGTCCGTCGCATGTCCACTTGTGAACAGCCACCCAGCCCCTGCGGTACCTTTTACAAGTCATAGACCTAAAACAGCTGATGCTTATTATGTGGCTTAACACCTGTTCCTAAGAAGTATGGACATTGAAGTGGCCTCCTTTCTGGAAGAAATGATAAAAGTAAATACGTGTACTGAAACATGAAGGTTCAATTAAAAATAAAATAATTTTCCCCCAAAAATCATATGTTTGATAGTTTGCCGACTGCCATTTTGTAGCATCTTTTTCTCTAAGTCTTCGGCGCCAATCTGCGGGCGTTTCGGCCATTCCTACAACATTAAACTTATTATTGGCACTTATTTCAACAGTAAAGATAACACCAGTATTGTATAGGCAGTTCTGTTCACATTACGCGATAAAAAAAACGCTCGATTTTATGTTTTAAGTGTTGAAAAATGTCCCGCCATTGCTTGAGGTATAAGATAACGTGGCAGCATTACTGCTGTCTTTTTTTTTCGACTTTTTCAACGCTGGCAACATTGCAAAACCCGCGGCTAAGTAACGACGTTGTATGGGAAGCGAAATAGATAATAAAATATAATTGAGTGTTGCCACTTACGATTATTTTTATCGGCTTAAATGGTACTATTATATTTTCATTAATAATGTGCAACGATTAACTAGTTTTTGTGTGCCGAAAATTATTTTTTCATTACAGATTACTAAACTGGTTAGTGCTAGAAATGTTGTTATTCATTCATAGTCATAATAAAACAGTATTACAAAATTTCAAACACTGCCGCTGGGCGCCATTAGGCCTTTTTGTGCTTAGATCAATATATCATCAACAAAGAAAAAATACTGAAATTGAGACGGAAATTGTTGTGTTCTTGATCATATTATTGCATCTGACCGTTTTCATATTTTTGTATTTAGAAATGTCTAAGTATGAAAACGTAGTGAAGGAGTGTAGCGTTTAAAAGAGTATTAAGGAAACAGTAATTCAATGTTTATGGAGACTTGATAGAAACCACTAGTCATGTCCAACCAAAATTTTTTATATGAGTTAGGTACTAACAAAAATTGTTGCGTATGAAAAATGTTGCTTGTATCTTAATTTACTGGACGTATAGAAAGTAAAGTCAATATAAAGTCTATTTATGTATCCAATGCAATGCCGTCGCATTTTAAAACATCATGGTGTTATGTATTTGTTGATAAGCAGTAGGTAAGTGTTACATACTAAGTATTGTTTCTCTTCTTAAACGATAATGTTCATTTCTATGATATAAAACGATTTATATCTATAGACCCCGATCTTAAGCTATATCGGATACATACTCAGACAAAAGAAGACACTGATTGCCAGCTGCAATTCTTTTATAAAACAGGAACCATCTAAAATCTCCATTTTTAATTTAAATATAAAACGGTCAAGTGCCTCGAGTTGACCATAAAAATTATCTTTGATGAATTATATAACTTTGTATACAATATGATATATTAATATAATAAAATTTAAAAAACCGGAGGGACTGGTTCGGGGACATTACGTTTTTAATGGCCAGAAATATAGCTATTTACTGGTTCGAGAGCCGTAGGGCCTAAGGCCGCAGTGTGGGCGTAGATAATACACATATATCGGCATTGTTTAATGGACCTGAGGAAACGATGGCCGACATCCGAGATTACACTAATGTGACGTAAAGTAAGTTTTTATTCCTCTCCGTGTTTTATTTCTTGTGTCTGATAAAGATTGTCCGACTCGAAATTGTTTTGAAACAGTCTAAGCTTTTAATATAATGAACAATATTGATGGCGCACACGATTTTCTCTCGAGTAGACGAACACACTGCCGGTTTAATGAACGGCGACGCACTCCTGATATTTTATAATAGCTAGATTTATGATTGCATCCGCAAATGTAGGTATGCAATAAATTGGCTGCATATACAAACTGACGAACATGTGTTCAGCTATTATTATATGTAGGAAATGTATTCAAGATATGATTTTATATGCTTTTAAAGAGCTGATCCTGTTATTTATAATGTTCTATTCGCGCCATCGGACGCGTACTCTTAACATAATTCCGACATCAGAATCAATTGGAATCAGTCTGAAGCTCGACGCGCTTTATAAACGCACCCACTAATTTGTTATTTAAATTTTGCTGTTCGATTCCATTTTTGAATTGGGATTCGCGGCGGCAGCAGGCCGAGCGCGGCCGAGCGCGCCCGAGCGCTCTAGATGCTCGCTCGCATACCGAGCAGCGCCGAGCGCCCGAGGGCAGGTACCCGCTCCTCATTGTTTTATTCGCTGCGCGTTCCATTTTCAATTTGAATATCGCTGTTCATTTTCGAATTGGCTCTTTGTAGACGCGCGTTAATTGCGCACTTTAGATTCAACGGTAATTCGCGCGATCGCTAATTTGAGGGTTTATTGTTGGCCGAACGACTGACATCCTTTTTACGCGTACACCCCGTGAATTACTGATTGATACGAGCCCGTTCTAGTCAAAATACTATACGCCATCAAACGCCGCGTCGTAAATCAGTGCGATCCCGTCTGGCGACAGTTATTTGGACGCTCATATCGAAATATGTTTCCTTCTCGCATATTCATGTCACGCTATTTCTTTTGCTGATCAAACACAGCTAGTTTATCGCGCGATCGACAAATCCTACCGCGGTGACTCCCGAAACGATATAATTCGTCTAACACGCCGTCGGGATCTAGATACAGATTAAATAATATTAATTGAAGTAACATGACGCGGCGGTTCCATGGAAGGGCTGGAACAATGCGCGAGTCGAGTGCTGGCCGCCTCGACCGGCCGGTGCCTCCATGTGTACGAAACGAACGTTCCATTTTTAAAAACTTGTTGTTCGAATTTTTTCCAAATCCTTTTTTGATATCTCGTTCAGTGTCGTCTTTTTTCGGGCAGCGATAACGAGGTTTGAAATTGGAATCACGACGGTCCGTTACTAGGCTATTTAGCGCGCGCTTTTCTTCGTTGACACTTTTTGGAAATATGGCCACCACGAGATGAATAGTCGGCCGTTACTGGTAATTAGTGAGGCTTATCTTTTAGATTAGTATTGTGTAGTGCGTATTGTATGGATTGATTTATTTGGTTAGCCGTGTGGTTGTTTTCGTCGGCGGCGTTGGGACCGGTCGGGGCGATGACCAAGTTATTGCCAAGAACGAGTCCCGCCAGTGGTGACCGACGCGCCCAATTCACATGATCCCGCGTCGTCTGTAAATCTTGATAAAACTTTTTAGACGAAATTAAAAATTCTGTTCGGCCAACTATTCGTCGGCTAACGACGTTGACACGTCGCAGTTACACTATCGCGGGTGATTAAAAATAAAAACAGTTTTTCACTTACAAATGCTATCTGACGAAACGAAATTTATTTATAACACAGACGTAACACACTTAGCATAAATCTAAGGCGGCCGTAGCACATAAACAGATTATACAAAACTAAAATACCTAAAGCGCTGTCGGTCGATAGGTAGTACAAAAGACAAGAACTGCTCCGTTCAGAAATGCGTCACTCACAGAATTTGAAGTTTAAATAGTCAATCACGAGCGTCGGCTCGGTGTGGCTAATCTCGCATTCAGCGCCACAATAGAGGTAACGAACGGACAAACGGACAGACGCGGTAATAAGAGGCGCGTGGGCGACATGTCAACCTTATTTATGATGATACACATTTTTCGGACTTTTTGCGGCCGGACCTAACACTCGAAATTGGAATTTTCTTAGAATAAGCATTTTAACGAGGCGTGGCAAGCGCTCACTTTATTGTTAACATGGAAATCCCTTAAGTAGTTAATTAAGTCCTTATTTTAATACTTTGAATAAAAGCAAAAAGATAGTGGAGCCGTCGCGTCGAAAGGAAATCGTTATCTTAACGAGCGCGTATTTACGTGAAATCTGACTGGAGAGAGTCTCGAACTGTCCCTCGAGTGCAGCAGACGATAAGAGGGCAGGCTATCGTGCCGGTTCATGTGCCAGCTATTGACCTCGCTGTTTACATTACAAACCCAAGATATTCATATTACGCAGAAATTACGATAGCCAAAGCATTTAGTTTCAATTTGTAAACCTAATCGCGGGTCTTACGGGTTAATGGTCGCTTAAAATTAATTTTAATATAATAAAAAATGTTTTAATTGCACGTCTCTGATAAGCTGTAAAAATACTTTATCAAGCGGTCAGCTGATACAGATTTCTTGCTCGCCAGGCGGGCATTATAACGGTTATGTTTTAAAGAGTTCAAATTAAAAATGGAATAGGAAGTAAAACTTTCATCCGCGGCCTTAAAACAAGTGTTAACGTTCCCCCCGCGGTACTTTCCGAACGATAAATCTGCTCGCGAATCGACCGAGTTCGAGCGCCCGGCATCGCTCACAGTTCTATTATTAAAAAAAGCAAGAAGAAAAACATTCTAGGCGTAGAATGGATATCGAAGCGATTCGGCTCGAGAGCAACCTTACTCGAAATTAGAACGGGCCCTTCGAGATTCGAATTCAAATATAGAACAGTGAAGTGTTGCCAGTAATTAAGGTAGGTGCGCAGTTCGGATGCGGCGCGCGATTGGTTTATTGACACGTGTTAGCGTCGCGTCGGTGTCGTGTCCCCATGCGGATGGGCAAATGGAATAATGGACGTCTGGGCCCGCATCCGGCGCGCGAGTCGGATACAACTCTTGCAACGCTCTGGATACAATTTTTCAATTAAATCGACCAGACAGAAGATCCCTAATAGGTGTCGTTAAGAAGTCGTGTGCCCGATTTTCGAACTGTCCCTGTAACGAGGCCGTTTTATTAGTATTTATGGTCGAGAAACAAACGCATGGAGCATTCTTTGGTCTCTTACGTTGTGTGGATCATGAATGAAGCGGAATTTATGACTAGCGCCCGCTATAATGTTGTGTCGCTGGGAAATAGAAGAGGTCGCCAGTGCGGCGTTAATTCTCGCCCCGGCCACCACATCTCAATCCGGCCGGATAATAATTTTATACACAAAGATTTTTCTAAGTTTTACGGTCGTATTACGTTCGGGACGCAGTAAAATTCGATACGAACATCTCACAGCATCTAACGACGCCTGATTTACCACTATCAATTTAAAGAATACATAAAAACACACCTGAATGATTGCTACCTACCTCGCTTTAATGTATCATTTTTATAGTGCCAATTTATGCCTGTAACAAGTATTGTTCGGGAATTAAACATGGTTTTTTTGGTGTAGCAATACCAGCAAGAGTGGCAATTGTCAATTATTATTATTAGATGTATGCTATTCATATGCATTATTCACTGTTACGAATCGGTTCTGGTGGCCCCTCAGTGTGTGAATAGGTTGCCAGATGACAGGCCAGGCCGCCAGGCGACGGCGCTAGGCGCCGGGAGCGGGCGCGAGAGGGACAGGCGACGCTAAGGGTGGCGTTCATCATGTCCCACCCCGCGTCGGGCACAAGTGACGGTTCTGTCTTCCCCAACCGCCTGCGTTTGAAAACCTCGTCTAATTTTATCTACTTTTTCTACATAAGCGCTTTCCGCTGCAGCGGTAACGCAAACCGCCCAGCTCACCGCAACGTTCGAATGTATCACTCATATTTGTTGCCGCAAAAGAGTTAATTTTTTACTTCTCGGAATCGACCTACGCTAATCTCGTAACCGCAAGTCGTAAAAAACGATAACCCCACGGGCGTTTCAAGCAAAATTTAAATAACTGAAGCGATTAATAACAGCGAGCTTAATTAGCGCAACAGGGATCTAAACTCATCAGCGTTTGACGGCATGACGTATACACTGCTCCACGACAATGCGCCACCGACCAAAATTTTAATCATAACTTGATAGTATTAAAGGAACAAATCGAAGAAACTCTGTGGCTCGCAAAAACTGGCTGCTCCGTAAACTTATTACACCATAAGATTCCCAGCGAGAAAAAACCACAAGAATGTCATTTAAAAAAATTAAAACCCTAAGATGCTTATTTTTTCTTTATGGCAACCCAAATGGACTAAAGGTTATCTCGATGGAAAAAAGGCGGGACAGAGCGATTCCATTTTTAAAACGTATCATTTAATTTTGGAACCGGCTCTGAGCCGTCAAAAGGTAGTCATTACACGTTTTGTGGCGGACGACTCTTAGCGCCCCGCGCCCGCAGATTACACAACTATTTATGAATTATGGGCTTTATTGACAAAAATGTTGTTTATGGGCTGTGACTGAGCACTGGCCTCATCGTTTGGAGTGGAGAAATTGGGCCAGGGATTGGTGATTGATTGTTATGCCTCTTGTCAAGATTGCTGAGTGGCTGACAAGTCAGAATAAGACCGTTCTTGTTAAGACAATTTCTAAGTAAATGTTGATATTTCAAACAAAGAAATGATAGAATCAGCTGGGTAGCCACACAGTTTTTTTTTAATAATAAACGAAAAACACAGACAGACACTCAACCAAGCTTGAATTATGGCTCGTTGCGTCGGAATTTATGATGCGCCTTGTACAAGAAATTCAGAAAGCAGGGACTACCCAACCATTCCAAACGTCAACAAAACCTTGGAGATTCACACGGAAATCCACATCAGGTGTCTCTACAGCCACAAAAACACTTTCAGAGCAACCGCGCCAAACGAACATCCCTTCGATTTTTTGCTGCTGGTAATTCCAGAGTTATTTCATTTATTAATTGCCAGCGTTGTAATTGTCGCGAGGTGTGAATAAGATCAAGACAGAATTTTAATTACCGCCTATCCTTACGTGATGCAATGTGACCTAAAATGTTATGGGAAAATAATTTATGGATCTTTGTGTGTTGTTCTTGGGTGTTGGAAGTGTGTGAGTGAGCAGACGAGAATGTCCGCCATGTGTGTGTCAACCGCCCACAAGTGACGTCACCGTGTGACCGTCACTATGTAGATTGATTGTGGCTGAGAAATAACAAGGGTTTAGGGCCTCGAAAGAGGTCGGGAATGAGCAACTATTATACAAAAAAAAAATAACTTTGTCGGTAGGCAACTCACATGTGAAGATGATTGGTGATAGTCTGTGTACTGTTGAATTTAGCAATGTAAGCTATGTGACAGCTAGAAAAAAGGAAAGAAAAGGAGTTGACATAATTTGATTAGTCAACAGAGGTCCTTGGTTGTTAACACGACTTCTATTCCAAATTTGAACTTAAAAATATAGGCACTAATTATTCAATAGTGTTACGAGTAGGTATCTAAATGATAAAACTTTATATTTAAATATGGATTAAGTATTGCTCACAGTAAAAACAAGCTTTTTCTTCATAATCTACATAGAATCTTATTTCTCGTACCTACCAGGCGTGTTGGTCATGTTCAATTATTTAATTTGCCCAAACATCGTTCAGTTAGCAAATCAAAAGCTATTTGACAATATAACGATACGCATGGATAAGCCGCCTTAGAATCAGTAAAACTTTACATCGTGTAAGCTTTATACGATATACAGTTTTAGTGTAGGTACTGTGTGCTTACTGTATAACGTTGTAGTTATGTCTGTAACATAAGGAACTTATTAAAAAAGTGTCATTCTGAATTTGAGTCTGTCAAAATTAGAAAATACTCTTAAAGACTAAATTGAGTTAGTTTATACCACATAATGACTTTGAGGATAACAAAACATATAACAATTCCTAGAAAAACATTAATGATCATTTCTTGTCTAGTAAAATTTAATCGAAAGCGCAATTAATATGATATCATTTTGTAAGAACCTGAGAAGGAAAATGTGAAACAAAATGAAGAAGAAAACAAGACATAAATCCATCCTCAATTTGTTCAGAATCTAATCAAACTATGACGTAACCTAAAAAGAAATCTCACTACTGAAATTATTGTTGAAAATTAGATAGCCTAGCTAGCCCTGCGCGCTGCGGCCAATTTGTTTCATGGCTACCAAACTTAATGTCGATTAAACAAACGCTAATTTCACCCCCGTATCACCCCCAAACGAAGGCGTAGTTCTGTTATCGAACCAAGATCAGTGCGTGTTGTCGAATATTATGAATGGAACGCGCCTTTTCCATGGTAGCCATTTTGGAAAAATGGGCGGGAAATTTTTTCGGCGCCATGATAGAATTTTAGTGGTATTTTGTTGATATCTTTTTTATGTATTTGTAGAAAGTTCCAATGATATTAATTGTGAAGTTTAATATTAATAGCTATCTATATATAATATAAATCTTCTAAAATAAAATGACCTGTATTATTCCTTGAGAACAATCGTTAAACATAAAATTGAACAGTTTTGTACCCAATCTGTTAGTATAATCTTAAAGTTTCACGACACGTTTATCAAAATCACAAAAGTCCGAAATGAGCTTCGACGTACACAAAATAATTTTAGGCGTTCACAAACATCCATTGTTTCAAACATGCTCCAATAAAAATACCTAACTCCGCCGCCATTTTCATAACGCGCCAACACAAACATAACCTCAAAACAGAAACGTAACCTCTTCAGGAACAGAATAGAGTCTAAAATAGCTTGTAACGATTTTTTACGACGATTTGTTTAATAAAGGACATTTTTATAATCCTTATCACGTGGTAATAGAGTTCAAAATGCGTGTGATATGTATGTACGATTCAGTTTATAAGTAATTATGATTTAAAGCGACTTTTACGATCCCGATTATTGTTGAGCGCTTGTAAATAGTTAGTGCTGCGATTTTGTACGGTTATATACGTTTGGTTAAGCTCAGTTGCTTAATTATAACCATTTAAATGGAGTTGATTGTCAATTCAGCGAAAACGCGTCATGGTTCTGCTAAATACACAGAGACGAGGACGCCTTGCTCTAGTTTGTTTATGTCTCTGTTCTACATTTGTCTGACTTTGTCACACTTCAGTGTTTAATGTTCCGTTCTTATAAAACCAAACATAAACTAACTCGTGTTGTCTCGGTTTACTTCTGAATAATTTGGGTTTTGAAGCTTCTCTTTTACCCAGACAAACAATTTGATGAACATTACCTAGCACCCTGAGTCCACCTCTTTGGATACTTCTCCACAATCCGTCACAATAAGGTCAATATTATCACTATATTTTAATTTTAACTCTCATCCCAGAAGCCTTTCGTCTAATTTATACACTGTATCATCTGATATATCACAACACCATCTATTTTTTCCAAAACGCTCATCTCTTACCAGCTGCCAGTACTCAACGCCAAAAGCCATAATTTATATTAAAAAAGTACCTAATGAAACAAAAATTGACAGAATATTGACAGATGTCACATAAATTGTTTAGGCAAACAGATTATAACTATTACGATTAGGTTTAATTCATAGATAACACTCATTGAATGTTGTAAAATCTTTCTCATCGATAAGAAATCGTTACAGTTATCTTGGTTTTTTTTTTTTAGTAAATATGACGCTACCCGTGTCTTGAAATTATTATGAATTAGATTAAGATAAAAATTGGCATCAAGTAGATATATCTACAGGTTATTTAGGTGTGTGGATTACAATTTAGTATAATTTGAATATCATTATTATCATTTGTTACTGTATCTATGTATAATATTTTAATTAATTATGTACATAAAATAAAATACGGCATTGTCATTTATTTTTATGATGACAACTCTCTTGCAAAAGTTGCCTTTCTTTTTGCAAAAGTACAGGGATTTTTTAAGCTAAAGGAGGTTGACCCTTTCACTTGCTGCCATAGGTCCTTCTTATGCATAAATGATAATAAGAATTTCCTCTACAAGAGATGATGGAGATTTGGTCATTCTTGTGAGTCTATATGTAAAGAAAGAAAGAATTTTTTTTATTTGGGACTCGCACAAAACAAACAAAAAATAAAATAAAATAAAACGAATAGAAAAATAAATTAACAAAATCTGTAGATATCAATTATACCTAAATGTAAATGTGCGAGGCCAAAAAGGTTCCTATCTCAGCAAATGCTGCGATAGTTAAAAAAAATATATATCACAGCGCTGGTATTCTGATAGGTCCTGTACAGATCACTTATACCTTTGATACAAATTATGTCAAAGTCAAAGTCTTTTATTTGTGGTCATAGGTTAACAAGGATGGTGCTTAATAACAAATGTATCACTATGTCCTGCTAGTAGAGCGTACAAATATTAGGTTTAAAACCTCTATATAAAAATATTAATCTTAAATTATAATTACTTAACTATCCTATATGCCACGGATACATCTATACTAATATTATAAAGCTGAAGAGTTTGTTTGTTTGGTTGTTTGTTTGAACGCGCTAATCTCAGGAACTACTGGTTCGAATTGAAAAATTCTTTTTGGGTTGAATAGACCATTTATCGAGGAAGGCTTAAGGCTATATATCATCACGCTTAAGCCAATAGGAGCGGAGCAGCGATAAATAATGTTTTAAAATCGGGGATTCCACGGGGACGAAGTCGCGGGCAGCAGCTAGTTAACGATAAATGAGCATTCTCCTTTTCAAAATACAAAGAGAGCTTAATTCAAGTATCTAACCATCTAACATACATAGTCTCAGATTCTAGCCCTTATACAAACTAGATAAATACTCAGAATATACTTCATAGAGGTTAACAGGATACACAACAATAGGAAAATTATTTAGTCAATAATAATAATATTCATGTTTCTTGGAATTAATTTATTCTATCATTGGTTTGCTTACGTATGGTCATTATTGATGAAGGTCTGTAGTAATAGTGTATGTCCACTATAATCATTAATATTGTCACCTTCGAGGCGGTAGGTATTATCAAGATGGCTGCTTTAAAGGGTTAGCAGATACTGTCGTTTGTCAAGCGGACACTTATTTGATTGACCTTTTTATTAGAAACTAGCTGTCCGCACAACTTCGTTTGTGTCACATTTTTTTATGACTGCTCCGCTCCTTTTGGTCTTAGCGTGATGATATATAGCCTATAGCCTTCCTCCATAAATGGGCTATCTAACACTGAAAGATTTTTTAAATCGGACCAGTAGTTCCTGAGATTAGCGCTTTCAAACAAACAAACTCTTCAGCTTTATATAATATTAGTATTAGTATTAGTATTAGTATAGATAAAAATATTGAATAATTTTGTTTGTTGTATACTTAATATTGCTTTTTTTAATTGTTGTGCTGAAATCGAAAACAAAATTACAAATAACAGAAACACACCTTGACAAAAGGTACTTGTCATTAAGGAACTTATTGGTTGCTTGCTGTTGTGTTATTAGACCAAATATTACATAGGTATTTTCCACTATTTTTTGTTTTTTGTCTATCTAGGCCTGGTTCAATTGAGTCATAGTCAGCCTTCTCTGTACTAATTCTCCATTAAACTTCATTTTGTGCCACGTCCCTATCTAAATGAGCCTATTTAAGATCTTTCTCTTTTATATATTTCCACTCCGATGTTGAGAAATCACAGTTCTTCTTCTACATTACGTAAATACATTGTATCCTTGCTAAATTCCCCTAACCTGCCCCCTCACACAATTTTCCATTTGAAGCTCATCATATATTAATAGATGTACGGAACCATCTTTAAAAAGTACACATTTAAGGACAACGTTTACCCATAATGATAGGGGAATCGACTCCCCTGGTATAACCCTGAGTAATTTGTCTAGCACCCAAGGTAGGGTAGAAGCGCCTACAGTAAAGTCTAGACTTGATACATTCATTTGCAGATATTCATTTTTAATGACTTAATGCTGGTTCCCCTTTTTAATTACAGCTTGTAATGATTCCCTTTCCAGCCAATCACAATTAACTGTTAAGGTTGATTCGCACTCGTGGAAGGCGGCATGTTTAAATTGTCTGGGTTAATTCATGGCTGAGAAAGTCAGTGTTTCTGATTTTACAAGCGCTACGCAGAAAATGCTGTACCTAGCAGATGACGACTTAATGCTGAAAGGAAAGGAGATCATCCATTTTCTATCCATTTAAAAAAAATAAAATAAAAGAGTATTTAAAAAAGTCTCGGATAGGATTAAACTGTGGATGGATTGTATGAAAGACGACATGACTAGAAAGGCGGTGACTATTGTTATGGCAACTAATAGGTAGAACTACAAATTGAGATAAAAACAGTCAGATGTGACTTGCTAAACAATACAGAATTAGCCTAAAATCCAATAAGTATTTGTTGCAGCAATCTGCTTCAAGGCTAAAAGGCACTAAGTTGTGGTGACAGGCGGGCGATTTAAAATTTTGACGTTCCTGATTTGAAATTTGAAGTGCTGGATCACAGGCTGATTTGACGGTTGATTCTTTTTATAAACTCAGCTGTTCTGTTCAAAGAAGCAGAAAAATAATAACAATACACGCTGTTTGTAAAAAAAAAAAAAAACTAGTAGCAAAGATTATTGACACAGTTATGTCCCGATAATTCCAAAGCCGGTGCTATCACTACTTAATCTAAATAAGTCTAATACATAATACATTTACCCGTATAGCCTAGTCCTAGCCTAGTAGTGTACAGCGAAAATCTCAAATATTTCTCACACGCAAGGGAAAAACACTGCGCTCCAATTTACCAGGCAATTTTTAGTTATTGTTACAATGATAAATAGTTTTTATTGAATGAAAATAGCATGTTCATCTATACTCATATTATAAAGAGGTAACGTTTCTGAGTTTGTGACGTTGTAAGGGGTAATCTCTGGATCTAATGAACCGATTTTCAAAATTATTTTACTAGCTTCCCAACAGCGAAACATTTTTTGAAATCGGTTCAGTAGTTTCAGAGCATATTCAATACAAACAAACAATCAAATCGTTCCTCTTTATAATGTTAGTACATACTAGCAGCGCCCTGCGGTTTCACCCGAGTTGTTTCCGTTCCCGTGGCAATACGGGGATAAAATATAATATGACACTCCACAATAACGTAGCTTTCTACTAGTGATATAATTTTGAAAATCGGTGCAGTATCAGTACAGATCCAGAGATTACCCCTTACAACGTCACAAACTCACAAACGTTACCTCTTTATAATATTAGTATAGATAAATAAGCCATGCTGAGCTGGTTTCTAATCATTTGGAATAAGGACAGAGAGGTGCCCTACAAAGAAAACTTCCCTTATGATACGAGTGAAGCCATACACAATATCTAGTTTGAAGTAAATAGTTTTGCACTGCACTTAGCAGTTATTCAGGGGAATATCTAAATATCTAAATTAAAGATATAAAGGTTGACAGTTCGGTGGCCGGCTCCGTTCACTTCGTATAATTTAGTCGTTTGAGTGCGAAAATTTAAATCTTGTAAGATAAACTTTGATTGGACTGTGTATTGGTCTATTTTGGTCGGTTTAAATTGATATTAATCTTGTTTGTATGGAATTGGAGAGAGGTTTAGGTTTTGTTTTTGTATTGAAATCATCAAATGGCTTCTTACATTCTGTGCGGGGCGGAAGGGAGTGTCAGACTCTTACTGACTAAAACTCATCCGTGGTGCTCCTAATGCCCTTCGCGTTCCAGGGCCGCGGTGACTCTTTCGAACAAATTCCGCAACCCCGGCAGGCCCTGACTTCTTTGCTGACATCTGTTTGATGCAGGGTTAGGACATACAGATACAAAACGCCTGGATTTAAAAAAAGGTGTAGGTCTGTAATACTCCCATATTTAGCCATTTAATGTATAAATTCCTTATATAGGCGGTGAACTTATTGCCATCAACTAGAGAGTCATCACATATAGAAGAATCCAAACATTGTGCCTGTTTTTAGAACTTAACCTAGGACCTTATGCTCAGCAGCAATACTTGCATCTACTAAACCAACCAGGGATCAAAAAACTTTTTTTTAAATATAATAGTGACTCTTTATTATGAACGCAATATACGTTACAGAATAAACGAAGAAAACATTAAATATGGTGATGTAATCTTTACTAATATTGTTGCGAAAATTAGTTTGTTTGTAACGCTGCCACGCTTATATCGCTGAACCGATTTTGATGCATTTTTGTACAGAGATAAATGGTACCCTGGAGATTGTTAGAGGCTATTTTAACGCGAACAAATTCTCAGGCAAAAGCTAGTAAATCTGAAATAAGCCTGGTAAGTCAAAGCTTAAACAAAAATACGGTCAGCAACAAAAGCTACCAGTAATACCGATACCATTGGAATCACGTGCACACCACAAAAACAATTACAATGAACTTAACATCAGTAACGTTCTAATAAAGTGACGTATTCAATGCGCAGTAAACTTGCGCAGGTACGGTCGGCAAAACAATGGCGTTTATCAGAAATAAAGTCAGTTACTTTAACGTGTTATCAAGATTATAAATTATGTTTGAGTACTAATGTTGTTCGCTTGTCGTCTCTGGCAGAAGTAAGCCATTTCCTTTATTGTTGTACGGTTTGCAGAACCGATAATGTTGAACTGCTGCACTTGCCAATATACTAGTCTAAATATATGTAACTGAAAAGTGACTGACTGACTGATATAGTGATCTATCAACGCACAGCCCAAACTACTGTACGGATCGGGCTGAAATTTGGCATGCAGGTAGATGTTTTGACGTAGGCATCCGCTAAGAGGGGATTTTGATTAATTCTACCCCCAAGGGGATAAAATAGGGGATGAAAGTTTGTATGAAACTTTGTCAATTTTAAACCGATCGGGCTGAGAGTTTCAAAATCGGGGGTAAAGTTACTATACCACGCGGACGAAGTCGCGGGCAGAAGCTAGTTACTGTATACGACTTTATGGAACTGTTATTGTAACGAACGATCTCGTTTTGTTTCAAAATCCGATTTGTGATTAAAAGTGTCATATTTTGTGTACAAAACGATGATGATGTGAAGTGGTTGTTAAATTATTTGACATTACAAGCCACCATTATGATTTTTAATAGTGAACAATGATATGACTGTCGATCATTATTATATTTTATGGCAAACACCTGGTACCAGTCCATATTTTAATTAATAGGTACCTAGATTTGTCGAAAGATGAATTCGTGCCACTAATTGTTTGCCACAAATCCCAAAAAACTAAACGAGTAGAACAGATTTAACTGTTAATGACTCAAAAAAATTGAACGGTTTAATTTCGAGCCTACACCAAAATTAAATTACCAAATCTATTCTGCTATCTCTACATCTTCGTATTGTTTACTTGGCATTAAGTGGCAAGAGAAGCTGGTATCGAGAGCTAGTATATCGTACGAATACGTATTTACTATATGTTGTACATAGTACAATATATTATATACATGTTACCTTTGGTTGGCGTAAACAGGACGCTTTGCCAATAGTAATGCATTGATGAATAAACTTCAAAATAGTTGTGAGATTTTTGTAAAGTGGCGTAAGATCGTGTTTTTTAAGTAAACTGGTATCACTACATAGTATAAAATAAAGTCGCTTCCTGCTGTCTGTCTGTTCCTATATTTGCTTCGATCTTTAAAACTTCGCAACGGATTTTGATGCGTTTTTTTTTAATAGAAGGAGTGGTTCAATTGGAAGTTTTGTATGTATAATACATGCATAATATAGAAGAGATTTAGTATCAGCATTGCACCCGTGCGAAACCCGTGTAGTTTCTAATAAATAATGAAATCAAGTTTCTAAAAAATAAATAAGTGTGTATAGAATGCATCCTCTCTTATTATCAATTCTTCTCTTTTCTTCTTCTCTCGAAATGAAAAGAAGAACTATTTTTTTTTAATATTGTTGATAGGCACGCGTTTCACCACTATCTCACCAGATGGAAAGCGATGATGTGGTCGACGATAAAGCACGTTTGCCTAGTATGTAGTAAACTATTCACTCTTGATTTGAAAACTCTCAGGTTGTAGTTATCAGGACTCACAGACACCGCCATGGAATTCCACTCCTTAGAAGTGCAGAATAAACAGAATTTAATCTTAAAAGAGTGTCTTTTCTAAGGAATATGTTGGCAATCAACTGTCGCATTTTGAAGTTCGTGGTCAAATAAAGGCAGAATATATACAAAATGTAATCCACTTATTGAAACTTAGATTTCACAAATCCACTAGCCGTCAATTGGTCAAAAATTCAAACGTTTCAAATATATCAGACAAGGTTGAAGTGGTAGTATAAAAAAAAACTGAAGCAAAGGTGCGGTAATGACCGACCAAGTCTATCGATCGACTCAAAACGCATCGTCACCCCATTTGATGGGCCGACTGAACAAAACGGGCCATATCAATATACTGCATGAAGGTTTAATGTGTCTGTAAAAGAACAAAAAAAAAAGAAAAATACTGGATGAGAATGCATTCAAATTTCGAATATTATGCTTGTTCTAGAACTGTATTTTGCGGTTTCTGAGGTCACAGATTCAAAAATGCGGAAATTAAAATAATTACTCTTGCATCTAAAATTATAATGATACTTCGCTTATGCAAATTAACCAATTCGCCATTACAAAGATAGGCATGCAAATGACAAGACTACATTATAGACGATGGAATATTACTTATTCCACAATTCTACACTTATAGGAATTCTTGAGGACAGATTTAATGTCCATAGACAACGGTACCTAATGTCTTGTAGAAACCTACCATAGATTTACGAATGGCATTAAAATATGGAAAAAGCCGTCCATGTGTTATTATTATGGAACCATGAAATAAGTAAGTAAGTAGGTTCTTAAAAGCTCTTTGAGTGGTAGCTATATTGTTTTGCACAAGCTATTTTAATTTAAAACTGCATAATTATCACGCCAAACGTAAAGCACAGCAGCATCATTGGTATAATTATGATAAAATTCCATATTAAATTGACGAAAGAATTATATAATTCTAAAATAAACAAAAATACCTCCTTATGATGTCAGAGGTCATTGTACGTTTTATTTATTTATTTAAATAGTCTGGGATGCTGCATATAGATAAATACATTATGTTTTAAAGACGAAATAAATTTTTAAAGGCAATGGAAGTTATTTAGTTGCCATCTGTGACTTTTTAAATCAATATTAAGTTAGGCAAAGAAATAATAGAGCAGTGGTGGCCGAGTGGTAACGGCCCCGACTTACGAATTGTAGGTCGCGGGTTCGAACCCAGCCAGGCGCGTTACTTTGTGTAATTGACTTCATCACCACTGCTCTCAAAACGGTGAAGGAAAACATCGTGAGGAAACCGGCATGTCCTAGAACCAAAAATTCGAAGACATGTGACATTCACCAACCCGCACTGGGCCCGCGTGGTGGATTACGGCCCATTCCCTCTCCTAGAGAGGAGGCCTGTGTCCCAACAGTGGGAACGTTAAAAAGGCTGATTATGAAGAAATACGGCTAAGCAATAGATTAAAAATATAATCTGTCATTAAAGAATAGTACACAAAAGAACCACAAGAGGGCCTGTCAATTTTTTCTACCGCTCTAATCTGCTTAAAAGCACAGGCACACATTTTAAAAGCCTATGGTGTTTAATTGAGGGTCGCCATTGATGTTAGATATCCATCAGGATGACTTAAACATTTTTAATGAATATTCAACGTTTCAAGTCCATCTTTATTTTGTTTTTTAACTCCTTTGTACGCGCGTTTAATTGTTGCTTTAAGAGGTATGTGCCGTATAGGAAGTATAATGCCCGGTCTTTGCTTTTAACTGATTTTTTTCAAGATAAAAGGAGAATAAAGTTTGTTTGACCGTGTTGTGTAGGTATAAAAAGGTAATTTCTTGGTGAAACTGTACTACTACCGCATTTACACAAACTCAACATTATTTTTAAGATTTTTTTTTCTTTTAAAGCGTGTGTTCTTGTAATGAAAACGGATAAGCACTCAAAAACTTGTTTCTATTCTTATGTAACATTCAGTAGCTATTATATTATTACCATTGCCTTTTTTACTTTACTACCCTTTCTGTCCAGCTGTCTCACTTTCAACTAGAGATGACACGAATATTCAGAAACTATTCGGCCTAATCTGCTACTTTTTACTTATCAGTATTCAGCCGAATATTACGAACCATTCGGCCAAATACCGATACAAAATGATGAATACACCTCCACCACCAAAATGTAACTTAGTACATTTCGCGTGAGTTTGCTGAATACCGAATATTCAGCAAAACAAATCTTGCTGAATACTTAGTATTCGGAAAAATCACTATTCGTGGCATTTCTACTTTCAAGTACCTACTACTTCTTCTCTTATATTTTTGTTTCTTCCTAATCATCTATAGAACTTCCTTCATCCACCCCTTGACCTCTTTTCCTTTACAAAGTACTTCTATCATCTCCTTCTTTCGTCCTTATTTCTCTTGATACAGCAGCTATTTGATGTACTTCTTCTTGAACCTATCCCTTCCTCCTTTATTTTTCACCAAAATATACACCAATTTTTTCAACCACCTCTCCTTCAATACATCCACCTCGTTCTTTCTCAGCAGCCTTTCCAGCACCTGCTGTAACCACCTCTCCTTCAATACGTCCATCTATTTCTTTCAATACAGTTCCAGTACTTCCATCTCTTACCTTCTCAATAGCTCTTCCAGTATCTGTAACGCTCTCTTCCCCAACAGTACGACGAGAGCCTCCACGGCGGAGGCTACATGGAGGGCGGCGCGATGTACCACGAACATAGACTGTCTCACCCGCACCTGCCGCCGGTCCACTACCCCCCTCCCGCTGCGCCTGCGCACGCTCTACCGGGAGAGCCGCTCGTACACAAGAGGGACAAAGACGCTATTTACGGGTGAGTGGTAACGTGTGATTTTGAGGTTTTTTTGTGGTTAAGATTCCTCTTTCTTCTTTGTTGTGATAATCGAGCGATTGTGGGCATCTCGTAGCAGCACGTCTTCTGTCCTTCTATTAATTTGTACAATAACTTCTTTCTTCTTACTTTAGGGGAGGAAGGTCCTCCTATCAAGTGCAAAATATTAAGAAAGATTTATTTGCTGCTGCTTGCCACCCGGGAGTCTTGCACCACTTTGTAAATTACTGCAAGGTCATCTTGGAATGCAATTGGTGATAAACGATCTAGAAAGTAAGATTTCATTGTTTTTTGACATTGAAACCTGTCTTCTTAAAATGAATGCTTCAATGTATGTTATGAAGGGCACTGACGAACTGATAAACAAACCAGATCCCACAAAAAGATCTGAAGATGAGTTAACATCCTTTTTGGGTGATAAACGAAAACTCGATGCTTTTATGAATTAAGGCAACAATAATAGTTATGTCAGTTAACTTTGCGATTATGCAATTGCTCAGTGAGCTAAAACTTTAATGATTAAGATTGCCCTCAAGCCCCTTACATATCGGCTATTAAAATATACTCCTGCCGCATCTATCCAAATGCTATTGTCCCTTTAATCATAAGTATTGTTAGCCCCGCCAATGTTTGTTTCCACTTTAAAACAAGACCAATCTTCGGCCAAACTTTGGCTATCAGTCTCCCCTTAGAGATTATAGATAAAGTACATAAAGGTGGCACATTTGACGCTAAACCGTCCGTTTGCAGCGATCTTCATGTTATCTGATCAAAAGTTGTCAAGAAACTTGAGGTTAGGCGCCTTTGGGAGCGCAGTAAGGTGGGGTTCAAGTAAAAGAGGGATGAATGTACAAAAAAAGGGTTTATATTCTTCACAGGGTGTCAATCTGAAGGAAATATTCATTCTGTCTTCAATACTGAAGGAAATATTCATTGGTACATTTATAAACTATGAACTGTGCAATAGAATGTAAATTTTTTGGTAAGGATGAAAAACAGTTGTGAAATACTTGACGCTAAAGGAAGAACGAACATGATGTTTCTAGAAAGTGTCAGACTAATTAGTAAAACTCAAAAAGAGGTGTCAAAGAAGTCATATAGTGTCACCCTCAAATAAATTCGGATGCAGGCAACATAGTGATCTTGATAGATGATTAAGTACATTTCCAAGTTTTTTTTTTGCCTTTGTGTTATGTCAGTGTTATAATTTGAAAGATACATCTGGTCCTTTAAAATAGTCTATACAACAAGATAATCAGTTCTGATGTTAATATAAGAACCATAAACGCCATAAACTCATTTCCTCACTTTATGCAAATATAAAAGGCATTTTATTTTTTTGCTTTATCACTAGTCATTATCCAGAAATCAATTGTGGAATTAATTACTCGTTATATGGAGTTATAAAAATATAAAAAAAAATGTTAGCAAAGGGAAACCCTATTGAGGTGATCATTTGAACAGTGCTTGTTTGCAATTTAATTTAAATTTTGATGAGTTTGTAGCTTGAGTCCACACAGTCATAACTTGCTAAGATATCAGAATAGGGATGTTTCCTGGGGAATAAAAATATGATTATATTTATAAAAATTGATGAAGATAAAAAGCTACAAAGATCATGAGTGGGGACTTGTAACGTCACGGCGTGGTAAAAATCGTAGCACGAAGTGACGTCACACGAGTTTTCAACGCACTGTATCGTCTTCGTTTTTTGTTTACGTGAAAAAAGAAAAAATAGGTGTCCAATATTTTTTGGAAATCTATCTGAGGAACTAATTAGATTTTTTAGTCCCCTTAAAAGGGGAAGCACGCACAAGAATAAAACCTCTTTACAATATTCAAATAGAACGTAGTGTGGTTATAACTTTACAGACTAAAAAAAAAATATGGTGTGTCTAACTGCAGTAGACCCTCAAGTTTTCATTTTAAATAGTTTCCTTGTACCATGTTGTATTTCTACATTGCAAAGGTCAAACAGAACAACGCACTCACAATTTTTTTTTGTGCAAGCAGCAAACGTTGTAAAACTTATTGCAATTAAATTGTAATTTATATGTATTTATTAGTTAGTAAGGGTTCTTTGCCTTTTAATTACTTTTTTTAAGTGGTAATATTTTTACTGTGTAAATAGATTGCATTTATCTGTGCGTGTGACTTCTTTTTGGAAGATCGCTGGTCGCATCGCTTATTACCATCGGGCAGTCTATCACAAAAAAGATAGTGTTTAATAACACCTTTGCTGTTTCTGCAATACCTATAAAATAATTAACCTCAGTTTTAGTATAGGGTTGTTATGTCGGTTCAATTATGTTGTTAAAAAAGATATGATTGTGTTTATTTTATTGTATACATTAAAAGAACACTTCATTCGCTATGTAAACAAATAACTTAACAGTTGGTTTGGATCGTAAACCACTGATTGTCTATGGTCAGTATGATAACATGTTTGACAGGGTTCCCTAGTACGATGCTAATGAAGATAATTAGAAAGAAGATTTTTTGCCAAATGCGCCAAACATGACGCATAATTTTCAAAAAACATTTTTTTTTCGACAGCATCTTTAAATTATATGACAGATTTTAAATTATATGAAAAAAAAAATGTAGACTTTTTCTAAAAATATTTTATGAACTTCTGAGTATTTCAGCAAACTTTTTTTAAATAAAAATGTATATGTAGTCTTTTCTCATGCTCTTTGATTACGGAACCCTTCATCACGCACTTAGCAACTTTTTTTAACTACCATTGGCTGATGCGTAGAACGGAAACGACGTATGCTTCGTCACAGTCGACTGGAAAAGCAATACATCTATAATTTAAAAAATATAACAATAATAAAATATGTCAGTCTTTAGTTAGTTATTACTTGGAGTAGGTAAACTACTGTCAGTTTTTATTGAATTATTTTAGTTTTTTTTTTTGTTTTTCAAATTACGGGATTGAAATAAGCTTTAACTGATGGAGAATTTGCGGAGGTTGTAGCTGTTTTTATAATATTGGAATTATATTTTAATTTTGATATATCTTTGAATTTTTATTAAAAGTATTTTCTAAAACAAAGAACAAGTTTCATACTTGTTAGCTGAGATAATTCCACTTTTTTTAGCTCAAGGCCCACCAAATTCTCATCTTAATCTTTCTTGCTTAATAAATTGAAATTGAACTAAGAAACTAATCTCAGCCCGCTATAACTGGGACCCCACCTCGTACAGTGGCAGAACTATAAAGATGATATCGAGGTCACGTATACATCTGCATCTAATCTGTGATAGCCGCGTGAGAGGTCATCCGCTAGCAATTGGACCATATCTCTAACTTTTTGTCGAGTTATAACACTTTTTTCATAAGATCTACGTTGATTTAAGTACGTTTTGTGAGACAAAATGTATTTTTAAATAGCATTTTTGTTTTTTTTCTTAAAATAACTCATAATTTATCTGTGCACAGCAAAACTAAGCTGTTAAAAAAAATTGAAAACAATCTGCGGCATGACGCTGCACAGGCAGACATAGTATATCTAGATAGGAGTTCCTAACTTAAAAAAAAAAAACAAATTAATCGTAGACACGTGACACGAAGCAGTGGTGGCCGAGTGGTAATGGCTCCGACTTACGAATTGAACGTCGCGGGTTCAAACCCAGTATAGCGCATTACATTGTGTGATTAATTTCATCACCACTGCTCTCAAAACGGTGAAGGAAAACATCGTGAGGAAACCGGCATGTCCTAGAACTAAAAATTCGACGACATGTGACTTTCACCAACCCGCACTGGGCCCGCGTGATGGATTTCGGCCCATTCCCTCTCCTAGACTGCTGTGTCCCAGCAGTGAGAACATTAAAAGGCTGATTATACGTGACACTGACAGTTTGTCTTTTTTTCAGGTCGAAGTTACTAGCCATACAGCCACAACTGTCAAAATAAAATAAAAAAACTAATGCTTAACCGATGTCCCCTGTTTCCAGGCACCCATTGTTCCCCCTCCTGGCTCTGATCTTCGAGAAGTGCGAGCTGGCGACGTGTACCCCCCGGGACCCTGGCGTGGCGGGGGGTGATGTGTGCTCGTCAGAATCCTTCAATGAAGACATCGCAGTCTTCAGTAAACAGGTAAATATCAATCTGGGAAAAGAACCTTGGGAATAGTATTTAATGTAGGTATGTATATTGACGAAAATAACTATGTGGCAATAGGAAAGCCAGAGACTTTTAGCCTGTTATTTTAATTTCTGACAAATACATAGTATGTACTTAGGTATATCTACTTGAATTAACTTTCAGAAAACAACCACTGATATTATGCTGTTAATCCTATAAAATGAAAGTAAATGAAATTATTAACACTTTGAGTCCTGTTACTCGAATATAAATAAATTATAATGATTAATGGCACACAAGTCTAGACTACAATAGGGTAGAATCGCGTTTACCTAAACCATTGAATACAAAAAAAAAAACATTCGAAGGAACGTTCTAAAATTACTCGGTGAAGGGAGTTTGAATAACAGGGCACAACGCACCTGCTACCTAGCCTAACATGTAAAAAAACATGGCAGGGTTACCTGATTGAAAATTTTAAAATATTATCAATAATACATTCTTTTAAAGCCTTCTGTTACATAAGTGATACAAGAAATGCAATTTAGCCTCAATCCCAATAAAAAAGAAAACATTAAATTATTCCCTAAACCAGTTTTCGGAAACATACTGGCAACTTTACATATTCATTTGAATTTTAAAATATCGTTCAAAATGGCGCTCGGTAAATCAGTAGCGGCAATTTCTTCTGCATAATGCCATAATAACTATAAACTCGTAATTAGTGATGGTTAATTCGAGCACGAGTAAATACGAATCGTACCGATTATCGATTGTTTACGGTATAGTCTCGCTATTCGGTTAGTTATCGATTCAGCTAGATCGAGTGACTACTTCAATTAATTTTCGATTGATTGTAATCGATTTGATGCGAGTGTTTCATTCAATTTTCATTTATCTCCTGATAAGAAATGTTTAGCTATAGATGAGTGAGTTTTTTAAAGTTTTCTGTGGCTTACGCAATGGTTTCTAAAATGTTTTAAAAGTTATTTAATATTTTTACATACGTTGTGTTTTGAAATATATCAGTAGACTTTCTATAGCTCAGCTGTTTACTATCATTTAACCAAGATTTTTCGTCATTTAATCTTTTGTATGCTATAAAAGTTGTTTCGAAAATATAAAACAAAAACAACCAAAATATATGAGATCCAAAGCTTCCCCTCTCTTCATTTCGAACTAGACACTCTGGCCATAAACTAACAAAGCACCTTGTAATAGGAGCGAGAAAAGCTGAGAAAGCAACATTCAAAGACAAGCTTGATTTACGACTCCGTCTGCAGAAACAAAAAAAAAGAACGTCCCTTCAAACATAATCCCTTGCCAGTTGAAAAAAAGCTGTTGTTTATTCTCAAATTCTGAACAAACTTCCTGGAAGGACACTTGTTTAAAATGGCAAAGAAAGTGTTGCCACATTTATAAAAATGATATTTCATTACTGAACCTATAATAACATGACAAGGCAGATCGCTTAATACGTATTATTGAACTAAAAAAACGAAAATGGAGTCATTTTATAACAATTCGGGGCTTCGTAAAACTGGTAATCTGTACAAACCGACAATCAAATAACGTGTAATTTGTAACAAAATTATGTTACCGGGATATCTTTGTGGGTTTTTCATTTTTTTCAACAATAGGCACAATAGCTGTTGACATGTTGCCGCTGATATGCAATTTAAAAAATAACTTTGACGTCTTCACTTCGATGCCACCGGATGCGACTTTGTAACGACGTGCAATTTGAATTTCACTTTTAAAATTTGATTGTATATTATTCAGCTTATATCCTTGCGAGGGTTATTTTTGCGTGTTAAATAATATCTTGTGATATCATTTTATGTAGAAAAAGAAAAAATGATAAGTAAAAAGGGAAGTTTATAATACTATGTTTATTTTTTTTCACCACAATATTTTAACAATAAATCAAATACAATGTTATTATAAAACTATATTACTGTGGGAGACTGGTGCCTGAGCTAAGCTGCAAGCCTGTGTTTCAGAATTATTTTATGAATTGATTTACAACAGAAAGTGAACTAAAATAACGTTTCTATCAACCCCGTCCTATATCATAGAGCTATGTTAATGTATCGATTCTTTATCAGTCAAAGACTTTATTGTATTATAATTATTGAAATTAAATTGTATTTATAAGTGGAAATGGCGGTGACCCGTGGGACCCCGCCGAGATAAATGATAGTCCAGTCACTCAGTGTCATGGAACTGACCAGTGTTTATGTATTTATTGACATAGGTTCCACTTTCCGATAATATTTACTATTTTAAAGCTTGGCCAAGCATCGTTCTTGGGTGAAACCGAAATATTACTCATGTGGTTTTCAAATGAAAAATGATGCAATATGGCTTTAATTTATATACAGGTTTTCTAAATGTATTGTTTTCACCAGGGTATTAAAAACGACCTCTAAAGGTTCAAACTTAAGAAACAAATGAAGTAACAAATTTCTAATTTAAATTACGAAATCATTATCGTTTGACGCTCTGACAGTAAACATAAAAATATACTATCATATACAGATTAACACTGTAAAATGACACATTTATCAAATGTTTGGACGCGTAACACGTACGAAATCTAATCGGTCGCTTTAATTACTATAATAAAACGTTTATCGGTAGCCGTGGCACGTGAAATCGCAATAGACAGAGATAAAATGAATCGCCTTCTCTCCCTCTAACGCTAAATAAGTGATGTCCATAATTCATACCACGAAATAAATCATAAACCGTAAAGTGTTTATTTTCAACGTACTTAATATGTTATAAATTTATTTAAGTGGCGTGCGGTGCGATTGTGGGCCAAATGATTGATATAGTGCCCTCCCCGTGGCCGATCGGTTTAGTTGTGATACTGTCATCCCATCAGCGGTACTCGGCGTCACTACCGTGCTGATGCAATGACCGAGTACGCTCGATACTCAAGTACCCACGATGAGTTTAGCTCTTTTTGTTGTCATTAATCGTTCCCTGAATGACAGTGAGTCAATTTTTATAGTTTCAATGGTTCGTATGTTTCGTTTGTTTATCGTTGGATTGAGATGTTTTCTAATGTCTATCAAGTGTGACGTGTCTATTGGTCGTGGAGAGCACCCGGTGGATTAATGAGGCAATCGAGACGAGGATTAAGTGTTCTCCGCCATTTCTTCGACGCTCAGTGACGTCATTCTATTTAAAGTTGTTTTGTTACAGTACAATTTTCCTTCAAATTGAAACGAATTGTCCCATAAGCTTTATTTCTCTTAAAGCTAAATCTGGCAGCCTTATAAACCGAAAGTATTCCACAAACAACATTCCATTTACGAGACAGCTTATTAAGCCATCGTGTAATGAAACGTTAAAACAAAAATCGCAAACGCCTCCGCTAAATAACTGGATAAATCAAGATATTTTTATAGAAACGGAAAGTATAATGAGATGTAATTAAAACTTAACTGCGGGAATTTTAATTGACAATTGTCGGGGAGACGATCTATCGATGTGGGAATCGATAACGAAATTTTTTTTACATCACTAATGATGGGGAGGGAACATGGTATCGGTATGTTGATATGTTCTTTATTTTCTTTTTTCTCCATGTTATGCATTGTTACGTCATAATTCCACGCGTCATTGACTTGATAGCTTGCTGTCTAAGTCTGATTAGTTCATTAGTCAATGTTAGATTGTGAATATCTGGAACTGATTTTAGTATTGATAAAGTACAGCTGTTGGCTGCTAGTTTATGTAAATTACTATCAGTTGTAGTTCTAACTTAATTCTGATAATTACGTGGTTTAAGAATGTTGCTACATTTCTGAGGGGCAATTCTCGTGTTTTTAAGGAGCTTTCGCATAGCCATCGCAGTCGCCAATCGTCACAAAAACCTCTAATTATCCTACGTTCATTGACAACAGGTAGCAGTTATCAAATAAATAAGAAGAACTATCTAAGGTACAAATTTATGAGGCTCGTACTTCAAAAGCGTTCAAATTCATGTCGCAATATAATTTCAACGATATTCTTTGTGTCCCTTACATAGTGAATATCGCATGTTAGTTCATCTTATTGATTTGGTTACTATATATCACCTGTTTCTTCTTATTCCTCTGAAGACTCTTAAATACCTTCTTACGTTTCTTAATCAACCGATTCCATTCAAATCCAAACCATTACAAGACATATTTTTTGTCAATTAACGTTTTCTTTCACGTTTCAATATGTGCATTGTTCTTGCGCGATGTTTGAATGGCGTGCGTCGATGTCGTTACGATGCTGTTCTCATTACTTCACTTTTTAGTTCAGTTCACACAAAACTCCGCCGTATTGAGTTCATATTAGTTCATTCCGATTTAATTGTATATTTTTATTGGTTATTGTATGCCGTCACGGTGGCTTAGTTTTGCGGGTTTGCTGTACAGCTGTACCGTAAGTGCTTGTGCGGTCTTGTAGCTCTTCATCTTCGTGTGTGTTTGTATTAGGATTATACGCTTGTTAGTGGCTGTTATGTTTGTACACAAAAGCGAGAATATATACAATATCATGCTCTTTTTTTTCTTCTGCTAGAATTCGCATGCAATCATGCAAGCTTAAATGCTTTACAAGAACATATCAATTTCATGTTCTGTCATTCAATTATTCATTACATTAAACTTTCCCCGTTACATCAGTGGCGATGAGAAATAATTACAAAATCACAGCGTCATCAATTTTATTGAGTCTCACTGATGTATTGGCTATTAGATGATTCTGTTACAAAGCGCGCTGTTTGGCAGGCTGATCACCGTCAATCACTTTCAACTGGCATTTTCTAAGTATATCTGCCATTACTGCGAGTTTACTGAATTTTAATAGACTAGTAATCGATCTTATAATGTCGGATTAAACGAGAAAAGAATATACAGTTGTGCTAACGTTTAATAACTAGACTTCACAATTACGAGGCAAGTAGCGCCGCAGGAAAAAACCTAGTAATGGGCACACGCACGCACAGACTAGATGATCTATCTGCAGTTATGAGGTTTAGACAGATTTATGCGTCATTGAATTTTTTGCATTTGCGGATTGCGGTTTTTTTTTCATTGCAATCGACGGTTTCAGATTGCAAAGATTAGTAAAGAAATTTTACTACGGTAGACTATAGATTTATGATGCAGATAGGGTATCGGATGAAAACACAACTTATTAGAAAAGCAGGCACGTACAACGTGCAACGCATTCATATGATTAAATGCAAGGAATGTCGAAAGTTGATGAAAGGTGTCTGATGCTTTATAATTTAACAATCTGGTATTACAAGATATTGTGTATTCATTTTTACAAAATGGATTAGCACGGGGTGTTGAGCATACGAGATCACTTCCCAGCCCGGCGACCCGTGAGCCGACAAGCTGCCACAGAGACTGCGCGCGCGCAGCATTGTGATGCGCCGCGTCAACAGACAGAACATTGTATATTTGTTTACATCTGTCCGTGTTCCGTTTAACGCTATAATTGACAATTGTCATGGGATTTGGACGCGCAATTTAACCTCTTTGTCATACTGATCCAATTCAACATTTCGCGCCGAAATAAAATAAATAATGGAAATGGCGGATCGGTCCGCTCGCAGCTGCGCCCGCGCCGCGCCACGCAGTATTCATTAGCTGCGCGCGCTAGAGTGGAACCGCGATACGATACGTTTTTTGTTATCTCGCTCGCACGCAGCACTTGCATTTTTTTTTCGACAACGCATCGGCGATTTCGTTTTATCGTCCCCATCGAGTGGTTTTTGCCGTTTGGAATTCCTTACGCATCTTGTTTCGGGTTCGTTTGTTGATAAAAATTGTTGGGTTTTAGATACACTCGATCCTGATTCGTGGGAAACCTTCGAGATCCCCAAGAGTTGCCAGTTAATTTTCGTTCCTCGTATGGCTTCGGTCGGCGAGCCGAAGGAAACAACGGCAATCGCAAATCGTCGATTACAGTCTGTTGTATTTTTTGCGCAATCAGCAGCGTGAGCGTAAAGGATATCACCTATTTAATACGCATTACCCGCGACGTTGCTCGCGTAACATTGATGCGACCATTTAATTACGAAGTGGGGCCACAACACGTACGTAACGACAAAAAACCTCATGTAACGAACGTTTCTTAAGTCACATGCGAAAATGCGAGTAGCATACTTTTGAAATGTCGACAATAATATTTACAGCAGCCGCCGTTACAAGCTTGTGGACTTTTCTCTTTTATTGTTGTGGAATCTCCGTGAAAGTGGTCATTAATAAAATAAATGTTGTTCTTCGAAAAAATATAATTATAAATGCGATTAGATGCGTTTCGCGCTGCACTCACAACTATTGAGGCTAATGAATTCTTGTCATGATAACTAGCTGTTACAATATTTATTAGATTCGTAACTATCGCTTGGCACAGCAAAATACCTGTTACTGTTTTGTTTGTTTCGGTAGTTCAAGTTGACAATGTTTATGCTATCGATAATCTCCTATGAAACCTGCATTGCAATTTCAGTCCAAATAACTTCGAGTAGAGTCGAAAGTTAATTTGCCCGCTCAAGGTATCAAGAATGCGAAATGTTTTTCAATTTACTAGGGCGACTTCTTTGGATCTCGATACAAAACATTCCTCAAGTAAATTAAAGGTCAGTCATTCATCTGATTACAAACAGCGATAATCTATGCAATTTTATTAAAGGCTGGTCACCGACAGAACTAAATAAAAGTATGTTATTAAGAGAATTTTCTCTAACCTTTGCTTACTGATTGAGCCCGGTTGCACCATGCAATAGCGTGCGCCTCTCAATTAGTGCCTGACACGCCGCGTCGACCGACTCGCGTCGAGTTTTTGTCCGTTTAAAGCGGCATTAATATGCCGATGAACTAAACATTATGCTCTTTCATCACTCACTATGACGTCAACTAGAAAATAAAAATAATAAAAAACCGACTTCAAAAAATACTATTAAGTCCATAAATAAAGAAAATACGACGTCGTTCAGAGTTCACTGCGGCTGGTTGAGATTTCAGAAAATAGAACACGAATCACGGCCTCAGAAGGGACGCGTTCGAAATTTAAATTCGTCCAAGGGTTCCGAATTTGAATACGCCAATCGTAACGCGCGCCGACGTGATTGGTCAGTAGCTTTTCGGGTGCCTCAAGGGTGTTTTAATTTTGGTACCTAAACGTTTTATGTAGCGATATAATATTTGATAAAAATGTTGGTACCGAATCGAAGCAATATAATCAAAGGCAAGCACACCAAGTCTAACTAGTAACTACCACTATCCCACTACCACATCAGTCATCCAAATACCACATCGACTTAAAAAAGATGGTTACTCGTACATATGTCTTCACCACATTTTTTAATCTTAGGTACTATTCTAAATGTTTTGGGTGATGTTTGTTATTCAATCACGGCAAAAGGGCTGAGCGGATCTGAATGCAATTTGGCACAGAGATAGATTTAAGTTTGAAATAGCACAATGACTTTTTAATCAGGAATTTTGTCCCGTTGAATAATTTCTTACATTCGCCCGTAAGACTTATTCAGTCTAAAATGTCTTTTAGCCATCGGAAAATACCCTACAAATCCCTACAAATATGAATTATACGACAACAATGATTAGCGGTCCATTTTCGGTAGAAAGCCGGTCCGTCCGGCAAAAAAAAACCGGAGCCGGGCCGTCAAGTCGCGCCGGCTAGAGGAATGAGCTTTTTGCGCCATCCTCAGAACATGCGCGATAAAAATGGATGCTAAATGAGTATTAATTCGCACCGGTTAATAATGACATAAATACTTCTGGGTGCAGTCTTAAGCGTAGAGGGTGTGTGTGGAGAGGAAAAGTGGAAAAAATTCTAAAAAATCAATGACAGCTTTGCTTTTTTTTCTGAGATGAGATTTCAGCCTGGTAGTACATAATATATTTCGTTTATCAGATGGTCGTTGTATTGTAGTCATACTTGCTTGCCTTTGACCAAAAAAAAAAAACAGATCTGGCTAAATATAAATGGAAGTCGTGTTTTTTGTGTTTCCCGTTGATGTGAAGTAAATAAGCAGTCAATACAGGATTTGTAGGTAGGATAGGAAAGGGGGCGTGATTTCTTCGGCATGCATACAGTGGCTTTAATGTGTCTCTTTAGCACTATTACATTGGACCACATAGTAAGTGTCTTTCTTTCTTTCTATAAAAAAACGTTGCCCCATACTAGGATTTACTCCTGTATCGTGGGTGCGTTCACAAATATGTAAACTCATATACACAAGACACCCAGACTTTCCTGACAGACAGAGACTTTACAGACAGAGTTTACTGAAATCACATATAACACATCCTGTAGATCAAGTGGTGTGCAATTACAAAGTCTCAGGCGCATTCTTCGCCACACGTCGGCCGATTTCGTCGGCGACACTCACCGACATTCGCCGTCATTCGCCGACACTGGCCGGACAGTCGCCGAACGATTTGATTCCATTTTTAAATTTCAAGTACCGTACATATACTGGTTTGGTGCAAAACGAGCGAATTGTTCACATTCGGGTTAATGACCCTTCATTCTGTTTTGATAAACATTTTCAAGCAATTGGTTTTTTCGTAATATTATTTTCAACCAACATTTTTGTCGTATTTTTTGTGACCCATTTCTTTGAAATTGCATTGGTACTGATTCTAGCGATTTTCTATTGCTTCTGAGACTGTCTGAGCACTGAAAAAAATACACCAGACATTAGTTTACCAAGTACCTAACGATAAAAAGCTTTTTTATACAATACTAGCAGCGCTCCGCGGTTTCAGTCGCGTAGTTCCCGTTCCCGTGGGAATACGGGGATAAAATATAGCCATGTTACTCAGGGTGAATGTAGTTTTCTAATGGCGAAAGAATTTTTGTAATCGGTCCTGTAGTTTTTGAGTTTATTCGTTACATACAAAAATACAAATCTTTCCTCTTTATAATATTAGTATAGAGTACAGATAAAAACTTTCAATTCCTATTAAAAAAATATCTTTACACAGACACTATAGCACCGTTTTTACTCAAAATCCAGCCAGAAAACTTCAAAAAAATTGGCAACACCGCCCAAGGATTCGCGACACCATCGATCGTTTAAACCATAACTCTGAAAAATAAAACCACTCATTATGTATTTGACAGCTAGAAGCCAAGAAACAACCAGGATACTTTGACACCTCACCCAATTTAATTCTCTCGAAAAAACCGTTCAGAAAACACTGGCTGATGGTACAGCCAGTTCAACTTGACCTCGTGTTGTATAGAGATTCTAAGAGTGGGTAGGTCAATGTCTATTTTGGTGTAAATAGGGGTAGTCGAAGGGGAGGTTGGGGAGAAACGACCAGTCAGAAGCAGCTGACATGGATTAGAGGGAGTTTTTACCTACGTAGGGTAGTCTGTACCTATGGCGTTGTTTAATTTCGTCATCAGTGAATGGTTTCATAAATTCATGTGTTTGCTTTAGAATATGTTTGTTTTGGTAGGGATTGTTTTCATGGTGAGTGAATTATTGAAGGTTTTTTATTAGATAGTGTAGACTACAGAAGTTTGGAACAAAATCTTTGTCTACAAGTGAGACGTAGTAGATTTTTATTTTTGAATAATTCATTGTTTAGTACTGTTATATCGTTTTCGCCTTTGATTATATTAAAAAATAGTTGTGCAAAAATCATGTTGGGCATTATACTAAGAACTTATCAACGTTGCAATGTCCTTCACCTCCCCTGAATATTTAAGAAATACATGTTAAATTGTGGTAGAATAAAGAAATATTGGAAACTAGCATCGCTCCGTGGTTTCACCCGCGTAATTCCCGTTCCCGTGGGAATATGGGGATATAATACAGCCTATGTTCACCGGAGATAGTGTAGCTTCCCAACAGTGAAAGAATTTTTCAAATCGGTCATGTAGTTTCGGAGCCTATTCAAAGCAAATAAACAAACAAAAAAACAATCAAATCTTTCTCCTTTATAATATTAGTGTAGACAGTAGACTACTCCTAAATCTTTTGAAAATTGGTATGAACAAACACATTAATAATTGAAGTCCAAATAAATAAATGAAATGTGTTTTTGAGAAGTAGAAGAGGTTGACCTTTCTTACCAATCTGGGAAAAAACACAGAATCCAAGCTTCCACTAATCCTTTACGTTGTTGAGCTGTTTTCACATTGTATTACAAACCAAAATTCTTAATAAGAGAACTAGATCAATATATGAATAGCAAAAAAATATGACAGAACTACTTCCGTAGTCGATGGTACGCCATAGACAAAAGCCACCCCCTCCCTCTTTTATTGAAATTAATGTTGCAGCGATGATTGGTCGCTTTTCACCCCCGATTATAAACTAAAACGTGGATGTAGTTGGCAAAGAAAACGATGAAAATACGGAAAAATGGCTTTATCATGTAAAATTCTCCGTTATTAGTATATTTGTGAAAGAAATTGAGTTTATTATACGAACAAAATAAAACTGAAGTAACAAAACGTATGTAGGTAGGTACATATTTGATGGTCATTATATTTATATTGATTAAAAAAAACGTGTTCAAATTCAAAGAAGAATAAGATTTAGCGACACTTGGTGGACGCCTGTATCCAGCAGTGGATGCTTTTAAGCTTTTTTTTTTTAATAATTAAATGCCTCGCGTTTTACCATTATATACCCTAAAAGAAAGGGATGGTGTGGTTGACGTCTCGACTATGGAGCACTTAAAGACCCCAGGTTGTAGCTATCAGGAAATTTATTTATTTATCAGGAACAATTTACATTGTACATATTTGATACATTATTAAAATAAATATACGATTCTAAAAAAAATCACATGCAATATAGGTATAAGTAGGTAAATATAAAATTAAAACATGGAAACGCGCAACGAGAAAAAAAAACCCCTATACAAATATTATATATTATTATATGGAATATTATATTATTTATTATTTTATGGAAACAGCCATTAAACATGGAAAAAAAAACATCGAACTTTCTGAGATGTCAGCCTGATAATTTATTTATCTATGTTGATATTATAATATATTCTAAACTTATCAAAGTCGATACCCTCATGCTCTTTTCCAAAACAGTCCTAAATACGCATATGTGTGCATTCATGATGGGGCTTAAAATGATGGTTAATCCTACCATGAATCACAATGTCTTATTACAATAATATTTATAATCTTTTATGTGAACGGGCGAGCAGATCTGCCAACACCCACAAAAAAACTGCATCAAAATAATCAAAAATGCACTTTATTTCAATGCAATTGAATTAAAACTCGTGTGTCTATATTCTAAACGGAGATTAAGCTCGGTGCATCTGTTTCATATAAAAAATACACATTTTTACAAAACGTGCAAAAAAGTTGTTAATATTTTTTTTGAGTGTGTCTTTTTATCCCCGTTCTTCTTTAAGCGTCTTTGTATCTTAAAGTAAGTTTGGATAAAAAACGGATTTTTTTTAATTCTTTAATCTTTCTTCAATGTCTTACGGCATTTTTGGTCATTTAATTCGATTTCATATGTCCCAAAACAAAATCTAAAAATAACTGCACTTATTCTATATATCGTTGTTTAAAGGTTATTGGTGTTTACAATTAACACCAACAAACCTTCAAACAACGATTATACACTAAAAAGTCCATAACAATAAACTTCAAATTCACCAATGGACAAGACACCAAGACAAACTTCGACCATTCCCAATAAAACAATCATAAAAGGAAATTCCCTAATTCCCTATTCTAAAGGAAAAATAATTTTCCCCGTATTTCGAAACATAATAATGCATCGGTCAATATTTAAGTACCATCAATTAGCGCTTTATGGTTGAACCCTTGGAATATTTCAATTTACTAGTAGCTACGATCAAGTACTGCACTTTTAAACCCTGTTATTTCTTAGTCGTCAATTTCCCGCTGAATTTACCCCGCCGTAAATGATAGAGTAGGTACGTTATAGTGAACTCGTAATTATTTTTAATCTATTCCAATGTAATTGTAGTCTATGGTACTGGAAAATTCTATTTTGACGGCCATATTGTACGGTTTTGGCGCGAATATTAAACGGCCATTTTGGTTTTTCGTTGACAGGATTTTTCATATTCAAGATCCGAGTTTTTTGTTGCGTTTTTGTACCTAATTAAAATTTGAATAGGTTTTTTTTTGTTTTAAAACATATAATGGCTACGATGCTAATGATGAGCATTTATCAGTACATTGCACGATGTACCTTAATGATATGCAGTCGGAAAATATTAACTAAATATTCAAAGAACATTATCTTGGTACTTTTATTTTATTGTCATTCATATAAAATGCACAGCTGGACGTCGTTCGTTGGCTGTCCCCTTCATTCATATTAACCCAACTAACATTATTTGGCACAAACTTTTACATTACATATTTCGAGTAATTTCCACGACAAGAAATGCACATCTAACCCTCTCACTGCTCGCGGTACGCGGAACAAAGAAAACACAAAGGGTTGATACGTCACGCGGCGCGAAACCAACATTATTTGTAGGAGATCAATCAAGATTATGTCCAGTAATGCGCCTAACCCTTCGGTCTGTGAGACCCTGGGGGCCACGTGATTGTTTCATCAATGTGTCGATGATTAGGGGTTAACGCGGTAACTCTCCTGATATTAGTTTCTTCTTCTAATTTGTTCCGAGCGAATAAGGTTTATTGCACGAGTTGTAAAAGAACAGCTTCGGCAGTAAAGTTCCCGGTTTGACTAACGTCTTGAGTTTTATTAGAAACAAACGTCTAAAGATGTCTCGGCTATGTATATTTGTTATTAGTTGCTCCGAGTGTTGGTATAATTAACATTTAATAGTCGAAGCATTTATTTAAACATTAAACGTACACGCGCAATAAATTTGTTATTAAACAGATACAATATGTTCAACAGAAATGTCATATAAAATAATAGGAGAACATTTTAATCGTAAGCATATGTTTGTTCGTCATTAAGAATGAGGAAATGTTTAGTACCTAATAATACTTAAAAATTATGACGGAAGATGATTCCGTGCAGTTTGCATCGATTTCCCGTCCCCTCAAAAAGTTAAACTTGAAAAATTACATTAACAAAAGCTGAACACACAGTTCGCCCGCAGATAAGTTATTAAACACTGCACCATTACACTTTAATTTTTAGCCTGCTGGGATTTGGGAGGGGTTGATTAAAAAAAGAGGCAAACCAAGGGTGCGTATACTTACGTATTCATAATGGCGTACGTACTAAACGCGTTTATTTTAGTACAAACATGCGTACCGATCGCGTTATAGGGTTGAACTATTGCATTATTCGATAGTACAATATGCATTGTTTAAAAATATTGCCTTTTTTTTCGAACTTGCGTATTTATTTGTTTTTAAAACGGCGTGTGGAGTGCACTTCAACGGAGAGCATGTTTTTGGTTTGTTTGTTTGTCTGTCTGATTATTTGTGTTACCAGTGAGGTCATGAGAAATTTGAAGGGTTATAAATTCAAAGTTTCTGTATTATTGTTATCTTAAGCGTCGAAGCACGTAAATAAAGGCGTTAGTCATTCGTAAATAGGTTGTGAGTTTGTAAGTGGCTATCTCGGAAACTGCTGGGCTTGTTTTGATGAGTCAATTGAGTGGGGCTTTATTATAGCGTTGGTGGAAGATGAAAAGGATAGAGTTTAGTGTTAATTAGACAGTTTGGATGAAGAATTGACGTATTCAAAGTAGTTTTACTGAAGCATTGATCTTCTCAAATACCGTTTTGATAATGCTTTTGTAATCACAATGGAATCAACATAGTTTTTTGTCTCGATATTTTTATAGAATAAGAGGAAGATCTGTGGGATAAAACATGGAAATAAAAAAGAACACATTAAATAGTTTTGAGATACCTAGTTTATCCTTCTTTTTTTGAAAGTCGGTTTGAAAGACTTCCTTTGGTAGAATGTCTCAAATACAACAACGGATTTACATAGGCACTGTTCGAACTGTAGAACAATTTCGCGTTGTTGCATTGTCGCGTTGCGTCCGTCTGTGGGAGCTTAATTAAAGCTGTCTGCAAAGCTTATCAAAAGCTGCGACCTATAGATATGTACCTTTACAAGCCCTATTTTAAAAATAACTATTATAATTTATTATAAATTAATCTCTTAGTTATTTATTTAACGTCTCTATCAAGCTAGGTCGACTTGCTCGTTAAATTCTGACGAAAGCTTTATAGACCTTATACTCTTTGAAATAAGGTCTGTTTTAGCAGATCAAGGTTTTGATTAGCTACTTGGTCGAAGCAAGCTTACCTACTGCA
Source organism: Hecatera dysodea (assembly GCA_905332915.2). Lineage (NCBI taxonomy): Eukaryota > Metazoa > Arthropoda > Insecta > Lepidoptera > Noctuidae > Hecatera > Hecatera dysodea. The sequence goes on from HG995305.1 coordinate 17,594,373, forward strand.
ACTCGCGAGTGTTGCAATTTCAATTTGCTTTTGATTTGAAATAGTTGTTTTTTTTTTATTAAGTTTGGTGCCAACGAAATTAATGAAGGAAATAGCAAAACTTTATATTGTTTCTTGTAGTTATCCATATTCCTTATCAATATTATAATTGTGACAGTAATTGTCAGTTTGTTATCTCTTCACATCGAAACTGCTGAATTGGTTTCGATGAAAATTGGCAAACGGATAGAGAGGTCCATTCTGTTCATCAAAGGACAAGCCGTATGTTCCATTGTCAATCATTTTCGATTTTCAAGCGGGCGAAGGCCCTGACCGAAGGGCCTATTATCTATATATCAGAACGTTTCTTTCAAATGAATGTTCTAATCAAATAAAGAATAAGTCTAAATTAAAAGACAATTTTACCCACAAAAGTTGTAAGACAAACAAAAAATAAAACGATTAACACAAATTTACGGCTAGAGTAATAGTTCGAACGACTGAGACACCATTTAACCGACTGCCCCGAAGTGGGTAATTACCTACCACCTTTATTACTACCCACTAATTCCACGCCAACCCTCTGATCGCGTTAATGCTCGAAAAACTGACCTTCCGGGTCAAAACGACCCTCTTGGGGCCTGTTAAGCAACTAACTGTAGTGTATGATACCTCTGAATGAGAACACGTGATTCGCACAGTGTGCAATATCAACACAAACGTAGAAAAAATACTGCGTAACGGTCATTATAATCTAAATTAACAACGGTTTGCCAGAAATAAATATATGTTTACATGTCGCCGATTACACACTGTGTCAAATTATTTTTTTTGTAGACATAATTTGCTCAAATGACCGCAATAAAATTTCACAGTGTTTAGTGTAATGTCTCAATCGGATCAAAACAAAACACAGAAAAAATTAAATAACAATTCGAACGCTCAAAAATTATACGTTACTGACAACTGTCAAAACCGGAACACGCCCTCTGACGGACGGTCCGTGAATTAATAAATCAAGCTTCCAAGTCCGTAGTGACAAAACTCACATCAGAAATTACTGGTCACAAATCGTCACACACCACGACCATAAATCAACTTGAATTCTTTGTGCGAGAAAAAAAGAAACTAAGCAAATACCCTCGGTTCGGGCGCGTCTACCTGCCCCGTATCTTTTGAATACTTTTCTTGTATTAAAATAAAATTTTTGAACGCACGGATTTCGGGACAAAAAACGCACGAAAAACGCTCAACTGTCTCCCCGTCCTTGTTTCTCTTAGAGTGCTGTCCTTTTCTATTGGGGATGACGCTCGCAGGCAACGAGAAGCGTCATTTAGAAATTTTAGAGCAACAGTTTTATTTGTTAGCTGCGTCGCCGTGCGAAATACGCTGCGAGTGACCTTTCCACACGAAACCTGGACCGTGAGGCCACTGGCACACAAACTTTTTGACAACACAAAAACAAACCGTAAAACATTTATAAATTCCAGTTAGTTATGAATAATTTCTTGATGATTTACATATATTTTATGGAAAGAACACTACACAAACAAAAGGTCGGACCCGCGTCTAAGTTCTTTTAATTCCAACACAGACCTCGAACAAAAGTTAAACAACCAAACCTCATTTTATAGAGCTACGTTTATGGCCACAATATTCAGTAGGAGCCATTTTGTTAAGAATATTTATGGCATTTTTTGTGCTCGCCAAGGAGAAATGACTGATATTTGACGTTTACAAGTATACCATAAAGACATTTGTTCATTACGTCCGTTTATGGGCGGTAGTAAAGCGGACCAAATAAATATATTCGCACGTCGTTGTCAAAACAGGTGATTAAATGTGGAGTGGTCGCGGTCACTGAAACAATCGCGGCGTGACGCGCGACGGCGCGGCGACGCGTCCTCCCGACCAACTCCGATTACGTACGAACACCGAGACGCGCGCACTATAAATAAAAATTTCGTAACAGGAACGCGTATTAATACACTATAATTTTAAAATTCGAACTACTTCAGTAGCGAGGTCGGCCGAACGACCGTTTTTTAAGTCAAAAATTCGAAAAAAAAAAATCACCTGCCGACCGCCGGCCGTACAAGAATGTTATTAAATAGGAGGCGACTTAACTAAATTACAAAACTCGACCTCTGAGCATTATAGAATAACTTAACATTAAAGCCAGCGTATGGTACGCGCGATTCTATATCGTACGTTTAACTTTGACAAGCGTCAAAATGGCTCGAAACCGCTTGATTTATTAAAAAGCCCATCGAGATCGATCGCCGGGCATCTTAGGTAGCGTCTCGGTGCTTTATTTTATCTTATAAATAGATTTTTTATTACAAATTACAGGGTACCACGTTTGGTAGCGATTTTGGTGCCGCAGTTATTCCGTTACTTATCGTTATAAGTGCCTGTTGTTCATCAATTTATAATGTACTTTAATTTGTGTCGTATAGGGTTTAGTATTCATTGAGACAAGTGGACGTCTCGATTGGGACCTTACGAATTTAATGATGAGTTCCGTAGTTTTTTCGAGAGTCGTCCAGGTAGCGGGTATCGGTGCTTAAAATCAGTGTTACTCGGACACTGCTCGATTCCAATTTCAGTGAAAAAATGTTTAATCGATTAACTTGAGTGTTGTTCCGAGGTGGTTACATGTACATGAGATCTGGTCGTTGCGGACAAAGGACTGTAAGAAGGCATTTATTCAATTAAACAAACAATACATTTCGACTGAAAGTGCACAAAGCGAGGCAACAAAGAGACCCAGGTAAACGCCATGAATAGAGAAAACGACAATTGTCGTATCACAAAGATATTTGGGACGAGTCAAAAGTTATTTTGTTCACGGCCTGTTTATTTTTACGGGACAAACAGATATAAAACGCTTTTGTCCCGAGTTTTTTGCGAGTTAAATCGATAGAATACAGTTCGATGCATCGATTAAAATAAAAAAATATGGATGAAATAACTCGATTCGAAAGGGAATTTTTGCTCCGTATCGACACCTAACAATTTGTGATGTTTTTTGCCTCGATGTCAGATGTAATGGAGGTATTAAACATACCATGCAAAAGAGTAAAACTTTTCTTGCATTCATTATTAAATTAACATTATTTAGTCTAGATCAAGCAGAACTGCGGGCTCTGAAGAAAATTAATTATTATCCTCTTTTGTGCCAAACTTTATGTTGTCTTAACTCACAAAGAAGACTGCATGATATAGAAAACAAGACAAGTGCGTTTCTGACTGGCCCACAGAGGGTTTTAATCGAGTCTTAATTTTTTCCGAGTATACTTTACATACCGAAGTTTATAAACTATGAAAGCACTCTCATTACTCTGGCAAAAAATATAGCAAGTAACATTGAAGGAGAAATTTATCTGAACGGAAAAATGTTCTCTCATAAATCATTTTTTGTAAGTTACGGTCAAATGTTCAACCGAAAATATAAGTTTGTAATCGCATAAATGATTATACTGTTAATTCCCAATTTCAGACTTTTTCCTTTACTAGTACCTTCTACTAGAAGCCTTATCTTTAGACTGCGTTGACTTATAAGTTTGATTTTTTTACTGCTTCAAGGGGTAGCAGATCTGAGTACATGATATTAACTGCAGCTTTATTTCTCCATGCGTTTCTGAGAAAAAAGGTCTTGAAAGACGGACAACAAAGTGATCCTATAAGGGTTTCATTTTTGGTTGCTGAGGTACGGGACCCTAAAATTAAAACAAGAATAAGAAATGGCACAAAAACGTTTAATCTGCAAGTAGACAATCATAAATACGTTGTCAATCAAAATCAATCTTTTCAGATTCACCGAAATTTAAGACTTGATCCCAAAAAAGAAACACCTAGAACATCCATGTACTATACAAAACACGACCGCTCAAATTACTAAACATACCCACTATAGCCACATGAAAACACCCATAAAATTCATCCTATAGACACCAAAAACTGTTGTTCCAAGCCTTGAGTATCCACCGATCATCTTATTAGCATTTAATTTGTGTCCAAAGGGGCTTCGGTCTTGCTTCATGGGTCGCTGCCCCCCTAAATGAGACACTTCCTTACCTCGGGGCGGGGGAGGCACTATATTTACGTTCTGTTATATTTTCGATTGTACATTCGCCATTGGTCGAATTTCGGTAACTATGGTCTATCATTATAGTGATATGCATCGACACAATTACTCTTTTAATGACATGTTTGTGTGTAGAAGGCGGGTTTTGCTTGTGTGTGTATTGATGGCCCCTTGGTTCTTGGTTCTTGGTTGAAATAATGACTGAACCAAGATGGTGAAAGAGGGAAATGTTGGTTTGTAAGCAATCTGTACCGGTAGACGGAGTACAATGAAATTGGTTTTGTTTAACTAATTTTCTTGTTGGAAATAGTGAGCTTGGTGCTGTTACTTTTGTGGAATAGAATAAGAATGGTACTAAAGAAGATCAACAAAATGATGGACAGATTGTGTGAACAATGACATGGCTAGAAAAAGTGAGTAATATCATGATAGCTTCAGTATAATAATTATCTAAAGCCAAGCACTCAGTCGGGTACAAGGAAATTCAGCGATTCAAATCAAAATTAAATATTCAATCCAAACAGTTATACACGAAATATACTTAGCAATAAAAGTATACAGCGTTACTCTACACCTATTAAACACAAGGTGTGAATATTTCTAAGGCATAAAACGTATGATTCATTCCTAGATCAGTGACCCAGAGATTAAGAATCAGCAACCCACGCTTATTAAAGTATCTATCTATCAACTTTTTTGTGATTCTTATGAGGTTAAGTTAGAATCATGTTGGGTTACAATCACGTTGTAGTCAGTATTATGCTATAAATCCGTATTTGTTCAACGATCCCAAAATTGTAGTTTTGTAGGGTTTTGTACATTATTTAATAGCTTTTTGATGTGGCTTTGCTAGCGTTCAAGTCTTTAAGGTTCAAACAAAATTCTCACTTCTGCGTATATAATTTTAGCTGGAATCCAAATTGTCGATCTAGCTCTATTGAATAGCAATTAAACACTAAAAAAAACAATAAATAATAATAATTTTGTCCTCCATCAAATCTATTCAGCCCACAGTGCACCAGCGTATCCGCAGTTGAACTAGAGGCAAATAACAATTTGTAGTGTCCAATAATGACACACGGTGGAATGATAACCATTATGCTGTGGGCGGGATCGAAGCAGCTACCCAGCGTATAGCGGTCATTACTGCGCGCTATGATTTGTGGTCATCCATAGCTCAAGGTGGGCTGGCATTAGATGTATTAAAAACTTTTTATGTTGGTCTTTGATTTTGGAACTTAAGGTTTAGTTGGAAGTTCAGATTACTTTAACCAGCTGCGTGTAAGTGGGTTTTTCACTGGTGTCAGTAAAATATGGTGCTTATGAAGAGCTGTCAGAAAATTTCATGCTAATTGAATAATCATCAAAGTAGAGACTCTATACAAGGCAATTTTGACTTTGTTTCCAAAGAATGGTGAAAGATATTCTTTCTATCTATGGGCAGGGATCTCTAGCTCTACCTATTTTTTTCGACGGCACTAGAGCCTCTTCACAAACGAATATGCTACTAAGAAATCCACGATAAGAATCTCTATTAATTAAACTATACCATCTGTTCGCACAAAATATTGTAACATTTAAAAACGATTTCAAAACATATTATTACGTATGCAACAAAAAATCTAACACAACAATTAAAAACAGAACTCACATAATTATAGTAGAAGATATGAAAAAGTTCATATTTGAGAAAAAAGGTTCAGAATTAAAAGCCAATCAAAATTACATGGAAACCGTATTAATCATTTGTGGCCAAGTAAAAATGTGTAATTTTTATATGACATTTAAGTTCCATAATAATCGATCCCATACATTTTAATAGGCATGCCTTGAAGATACGGTCACTTAACAATGCAAATTATACCTTAACCAAATTGATATAAAGTCTATTTTGACTTGTCGGAAACGCTAAATGGTTAACTGTCATTTTTATAAATTTTGCAAAACGGTCGGCCGGTTGATTTGTATCGAAATTTATGATCTTATAAATACGTTTCACACTTGTTTTCTTGGGTCAGCAGAAGTAGTAGATCTTGGGTTTAATAAAGATAAAGTAGCGACAATGGTTTTAAATTATATAGCAATTAAAACAATAATTATCTACAATAACTCTAAATTATATATATATCGACTAATCAGGAAAGGTAAACTTTTATTGTTAACATTTATATTTCATAAAAAATATAATAATAAATATATTTTGGCCAATTATTAAAAAAATATGACCACTGTGTATGCTTATCTCTCCATTTCAAGTAGCCATACAAATTCGAGCCCGTGCTTTCGTCCACAAATAAATAATTTTATATAAGCATATTTTGCAAAAAATAAAAATAAAACATTTTTTCAGGCAACATTCAAGGTACATCTTTGTCAAAAATGCAGTGTAAACTGCTTAACAGATTATCAAGATCGGAAATATTTTCCGTTTACTATGTGAAATTGCTACAACAATGGTCGAATTTGCATGTTCACTAAACTTGTATGTTATTCAGTTTTATGTTATTACATGAATATTAAAATAAGTTACTTATGCATTTATTACAGGCATAGAACATTCTGTAGTGTATGAGTATGCTAGCAACTTTTTTTCAAGAAAATTGATCAGATTTTTAAGAACGATAGGCGAAGTGTAAAAATAAAAGGAACACCAAAAATTAAACTAATTAATTGACATGATAATTAACATGAAGTACAGTTATTTCCAACATAAGACTATTCATTTTATTATTATTCGAAGATTTCAAATAAATAAATACTAATAGCTGACCATCAGATTTTAAACCAATTAGCCAGTAAAATTAATTTGCATAAAAGTTTCTGTGTTGGATTTTTTTCTGGTAATTTAATAATTTCACTGGTTAATAGGAACTATCTTCGATCCATATATTGCGGTATTTCTATTACTGAAAGAATTTATTGGATAACTTCTCTCTGGATATTTTGATGTCCAATTTCTGCATTTATTCTAATGACTTTTATTGGGTCCTCCTCAATCATAAAATGAAGAATATTGTTATAGCACACAGCTGATATAAGAATTCATAGCTAATAAGTCATAATTCAATGCTATGAGCAGCCAACCAAAACACTATTGTGATGCAGAAACTAGTTTGATGAGGAAATGACTTTTAATCTTACTCGTTCTGTCATGTACCTGTTGCACTCACATTTTTCAGAGAACTAGTAATTATATTAGCGATTACCAATTCTCAAACAGTTCCAAACGTTTTGATTGACTTGGTCTACCAAAATGTCACGTGGTCAAGCGCAAACATTTGGATAGAATGGCACTTTGCCTTGGATATCATTTCGACAAGTTTCATTCTAACATTGGTGTTCGGTTTCTTCTATGTTTCAAACAAGTATTTTATTACAATTGATATCCTCAACAGTTACAAGATGCAAGTTCGGAGGTCATCAATTTATTCTTACATATTACCATAAACTTCTAAAGTTTAGGTCTTAGTTCGTCATTAAGAATCATCTTTTCTGATTCTCGCTATGAATTTTATGCTTAGTTATTATCTTTAGCAATGTTATTCTCAATTTTAGAGGCTTTGGCATTATTAGTGGGATCATTAAAATTCACAATCAATTTCGTTTGTTTGTATTGTATTGTGTATAAGTCAATTGGTGTTTAAGTACTGATTGGATTTCGAATAGAAATAGACAATCGTCTACGTATTGTCTTCCTACACAGTTTTGTCGTTAAAGTTGATTTGTTCATAAGCACTAAAGCAGCTGTACCGTAGTAATATTTTAATAGATACTGTGTTTTGTTTTCGAATAAGTGACAAAGGTCTTTTGGGATGTCTTCGTTTTTGCAGCATGTTCATTCTTTTGATTTATCTTCAATATCTTTTGTTATATCCGCACCACTTTAGTTTTTAGCTCTTTCATTTTTATTATTGTCTTCATTCAAAACTGTTTCATTAGTTTTATTTTGCTTGACATAGTTCTTTGCTCTGACATACCAAAGTTCACTTGAATTCGTAGCATTTAATTTCAAGTGAAGCCAGTTTAAAACGGAGGCTTTTCAAACAACATGCAGTCTTAAAATAAACAAGATACACGAAGAATAATGAGGAAAGTAATTTTAATTACAAATATAAGTCGGAAGCAAATTAGTATAGTTTTGGAAATGTTATGTCATGTAAGTTTAATTAGTACATAATCATAGTATAATTATTATTGTTGGCAACTGACATATAATATATACTGTGTTGCTAGATGTAAAAAATCGGGTCGCTTCGGTGTGCATGATAGTATCGCATTTCCGGGCAACACGAGGTTTAAATGTCGAAAAAAGCGTTTCTTAAGTATGGGCCACAGATTAAAAAGGAGATAGGTCAGATTATTTGCCTACGCTCACGTTGATAAGGATGGTATTTGAAAAAGAAACGTCTGTGGGAAAAATGGGGGATATAAGAAGAACACGTTTTATGTAAATGAATCGGGGAATTAGTAGAATTTGGATCACGGTCTTTAAGACAATGAAGCTTTTTCTTTAAGACTTCAATAACGTAGATAGCCAGGTTTCCAGGTAAAAATGATTAAGTTCTTAACATTAAAGGTTAACCATTTGTTTATCAGATTTCAAGAATATTTCCAATACTATCTTATGAAAATTCTTGCTATCTTCTGCAAAGTCGTAACCTATCTATTTATAATTATTTATAGTAAGTAAATTGTCGATTCTATATTCTTAATCTGTGCGTGCGCGCAGCCAAGCGAGCGAGCATTTTATTAGCCACGTACAAGCATTACCTCCCGACTGCGCCCGCCATTAATCCACCTCCCGACACCCTTATTTTACATTCATAGTGATTGTGAAAAATATCTAATAAATGTTCTTTTCTATCTTCCACAGATACGCCAAGAGAAACCCTACTACATAGCGGACCCTGAGGTCGACTCGTTAGTAAGTATTGTCCCCATTTATTACTCAGACAAACCTCAAGACAAATAAAACCTGGGATAACTTTAATATCCCATAAAATAGGGAACATTTCAGCTTAATTTACGATTTGATTAGCTAAAGAGCTGTCCAAAATTAACCACAGGTAAACGAAAAATATTTCTCGGAATAGGGAAATAAGTTGAAAAAAAAAAAAGATATTATATTGTCACTCATAAAAAGCTGAATCGCACCGTGCGCCTCCCGCGGCTAGCTGGGACAAAAAGTGAAATAATAAAAGCAAGATGGCCGGCCACCCACGGCCGCGGTTCGACACGGGTACTTAACCGATTTTTAACAAATAAAATCTAAGGCATTACGAATCGCGCCGGTCGGAGGCGACGTTCATGTTATTTGACTTTGTTACTGAAAATTCGTTAAATCAACTGTCCCCGTCACGCACGTACCTAACTCTGCTATTAGATTGATTTGTTTGACTAACGCTTCGTGACTCATAAATTTGAGAAATTATAACTGGAGAGTGATACAGTAGCTTGAGGTTATAAACTAAGCTGTCAGTGTAACTTGAGGTAGCGCTGGTTCGTTGATAAGCCTCATTCATCCACACAGAGGAGTTTTTAACCGGCTTGAAGATAAGAAGGCCAAACACGCAGCCACATCCGGGCGTAGAGCAAACTTTGCTCGACGAATAGGTGAATTATCGTGTTGTGTTTTTGTCCTGAAACTGACATGTGGTGCCACTGGCTGACGCAGCTGTTTGTCTAGTTGTACCGTTTTGTTTTAAAGGTTGTTTCAATTTTATCTTTTAACGTAAAATAAGAAATGAAGTGATTTTTTGGCAGTACAAAAACTTGGGTCACTAACACTTGAGCACCGATTCAAGTAGAAGTCTGTTTAAAACTAAATGTAAATTACTTTTCAAAAGAATTTTTGTTCTGTATTTCTGTTTTGACCGCATAAGAGCCAATGGGGCATAACATAACGACGCTACAGGTCTCAAAAGCTGTTGAGTACCTTGCTACATAATTAGTATAAGTACGAAGGCTAAGTATCTCATAATATATTTTTTCCACAAAAAATTGTGGTCGGCCCTCTGTGCAAACCAACAAAGCGTACTTAACAGAATTATTTCAATACGGTATTATTGACTTTTTGAAATAATTGAAATGGAGTAATTTTTTATAGTGATAATTAAAAGGCCTGCTTTGTTGATGGCTCCTGAGAACCACATGACACGACTGTGTTCATATTAATTCTGTAACGTTTTGAAAAGTAACAATTTGTGCATTAAATATATGTCTGTCTGAATTTGTATTTACATGTACGACCAACCCGGTCGTAAATTTTGTGTATTAAAAAAAATCTATGGCTAGATTTGCGCTATCTTCTAAAACATTAATTTAGTTGGATTTCGATACGCAAAAACAACACACAGATACATCACAAAAAATCTCTTTGACAATAAAAAGTATAATGATTTACAGTACGTACCAAAACAATTAAAAAAAATATCCAAAACACACGCAAAACCAAGTGCCCAGCCTATATTCCTTCCACTAAAGCCACTCACTCACCGACACAGCCTCAGGTGGTTCTCTTTATCCCCAACTGTCGTTATTACTACCGAGTGCACTATTGAGAGTAGTTAGGAGCCTGCTGTCTGTCGCTCGCGTTATGTCGCGAATTTAAAGTGTTTTGCGAAGATACGCTCGAATGTGGGCCAAGGATAGCCAAGTAATGGCTGGGTCTGCAGTCTACATTGATTGAGGTGGTCGAACAGTGAACGAATTGTTTTAAAAGGAGTTTTATATCCTAAACGGAGACTAAACTCATTTGAACGCCACCAAACAACTCTGGCACTGTGCTAAATTTGGAAAAAGTTTCAATAAAAAAAGTAAGTACGTCAAACATATTTGAAAAAAGAAAAGAACACGTGGGTCGTTGTTAGTCTAGTGATGTACATACATGTTATATCGAAACAAAGTACAATTGACTAAAAACTAAAGTTGACTAAAACCAACAGAGAATCGACTGTTTTATTGACCCATTTGGTTAGAGAGCCGATTGGTTACGAGCCGTAGAGGTTGTTTGCCCACGTCACATCTGTGTTTGGTCTGTCACAGCCTTTTGAGGCTTTAAGCTTCCTCAAACATAGTTGAACTGCAGTAGCGTGGGTAAATAGAACCGAATAGTTTTGTGTTTTATGAGTCATTAGTAAGCGATATCGTGTTAACACGGTATAGTATGACGTTATATTTAATCCCTTGAATTTTTTATTTATAGGAATGTGGCCTTAGACTTTTTTTATTATTATTGCTTATTAATAATAAAAGAAAAAATGAGGTTAATAGCGCAATTTCTTTTAATTAATTGAGTTGTAATTTATACTTTTGTCAATAAAAACGTTCTATGGTTCTTGAAACCGTGATGTTATGACCATTATTAGGTACCTAACATTATATTTAATAATACGAGCGTATAATATTAAGCAAATAAAAATAAAACGTGTTAGTATACTTTAGTGGTACTTAAAGTCGAGTTTAGTGTAATGAAACAAAAAATTAACACATAAGTTTAATATTTTTATTAAGATAATAATTTACAAATTGAATCTCTTTCAATCCATTTTTGCAAAAAACCAACAGCAACAGCCGTTTCTTGCTAATGAGAAATTTGGGTTGAGTGATTTTTTTAGTAAAAAAAAAAGCAGAAGCTTCTTAACCAAAATTTGGTTTTCAAGCAAGGGATTACATTGGAACACTCGTAGTCTCCCCTTTCCAAACAGACCCGTCTCGGTGGCAAGAGTGAAACAAGTCAAACACATTTTTATCTGTTAGTGTCGCCTGTGTCAACGGAACGTCTGAACAAACAGTCAGGGGTGGCGCTTTCGACTGTTTAATTGATATTGCAGCGACACGAGAGTCACAGATGTTGTCAGTACTTGTGGGATTTGGCTTAACTGCGTAGTTTCTGCGTTGAGAGGAGAAAGGACAACGATTTTGCTGTCAAACTGGCACGAGTCGATACGTCATTTTTATTGTTTGACCAATTTTGTGTTTTTTTTTTGTGTATGTTCTAAGTATCAAGTAGACCATTACAATGGACTTTTGAATAAAAAATAAATTGATTAGTTGTTCATTCGCAATGGTAGATTGGAAGGAATGGACAAGATACTGCCCCGTTATTAGAAGTCAAGTTTTTTTTCAAAGGTTTTCACTTTTAATAGTTATTTAACGTATTTGTGCTGTGATTAATCTAATACTAATATCTGAACTAAATTCAGTTGTAATCATTAATATTACATATGATAACTCTTCTTACAATCACCAATTACCACGCACATTACCTTTCCGGAAACAAGAATTACATCCATAATAACATCTAATAATACTTCCCAAATCAAAACTGATAACGTCGCTTTAAACAGAAAACGTACAAAATTTAAATTCGACTCCGTATAAAATCATCAATCAAAAGCGAAATAAGCCCAAGATCGCTTTTAGAATTCAGCTCGCGTCCTCAAGTGGCAATCAGAAACAAATCAAGACGCTATTAAAACGGCATTAAGTGCTTTTTTAGATAGATATCGATTTGGAAAAAGTCGCCGATTACATCTTCAAACACTATCAAACAATAGTCGATAGGATCTGAGTACGAAGGCGTTTGAATTGCGCTGCGTGCGTTTTGTGTGTTATGTTAATTCGAAGGGATATATAGCCTTCGGAGTTTTGAAATGCTTAAGAAAGAGATTACAACTTTTGTAGTTGTGAAAATCAGATGCTTGGGCAAACAATATCTTTATTGTTGCGAAATTAAGTCAGAAACGCAATAAACTCGAAAAAAATAAAAAACTAAAACTATCGATAACAATGTCAAGTATACAAGATTGGCGTGTCACAACACTACGCTCAGCGGGGACTCGCTGTACATTGTCCGGCCATTGTTGCTCAGTTCGCATTGTGAGACGACCGCTGGACAGACTATGTGTATCATGTTTGTTACTAAAAGGGCAGGTTCAGCCCGAAATATACAACCTAAATTGTATAACAGGAACATTCAGTCGAATATGTTATCTAAACTGAATAAAAATTTTGAAGATAGCGGGAATTTACACAGATTATTTTCGAATTTACATAAGTCATGGTTTCAAGGAGCATTCGAGTTTCGAATGACTAAAAAGTCATTCTCGAATCGGTGACATCACTAATCTTGACGAAAAACAAAACACAAAAACATGTGACATTTAACGTTGAGAATATTGTTCTCTATTATTAATAGTTAGTTATCTAATAAACACTCCCACGATATACAAATAGAACAAACTACAAATATTAATACCATGTGATTAAAACGATGTTTTTCTTTACAGATGGTGCAAGCTATACAAGTTCTCCGGTTTCATCTATTAGAATTAGAAAAAGTAAGTGTATCTTACCTACTAAGTTGTTGGAATACATTTGGAATCGAAACTTGGACCGGTTTTGAAAAGAACTTACACCTTTCGATTATCTTAAGGCACGATTTTAAATCAAGATATCGTATCGATGGGGCACGCAACGACTGCACGCACAACCCGATGCTTAAATTAATCAAATTCTAGTTTTAAATGTGTTTGTAATTATTAATTCACGCGAGAAAAATACATCTTACTACTAAATGGGAAAGTTTGGGTGGGTTGATGGACGTTTGTTGTCACAAACGTATGAACGGATTAGGCACAGAAAAAGATTATAGTCTGGATTAGCACCTAGGCTTTTTATCCAGGGAGTATGTTCCCTTGGAATAATTTCCGACATCCATGCGGACGAAGCCATTTACAGAAACTAGTTAAAGTTAATTTAGAAATGACTGTAACGTATTGTTTGATCACTTTAACATTTGAAGTCACATTGAAGCTCATACTGATCCTTGACATTTGATGCTCGGCTTCAAGAACAGGCTAAGGGCACAGTTCATACTGCCTTGTTAAGTAACGAATTGTTTGCAACTAGAAAATTCGATGATGAATCCTTTAGCCTTTTCAAATAAATTTCGAATCGGGTAGTTGACACTTCCCGCGAACCAAGGGCTTTTATTTTGTCCAGAGGCTAAGCATTGGCCATATAACGTGGCAATGCGGCCAGTCTCTAGAGCACACCAGCTGACAGTATTGAGTAGGTACGAATTTTTTGATGCTATATTTTAGTTTGTTTAGTTTTTAGAGTTCAAGTAATGAAGATTATAAAGGTAGACGCACACTTAGTAAAACGTAAAGTCTTTATTTAAGACCTAAAGTCGTGTCCATCCCTAATTTGGAGTGAACGAAACTAAATGTGTCGTAGTGGCGCGCAGAGGTGTCGCTCGCGAGTGAATGGGATCGGCTCGCATTTCGAATGTTGTTTGTTTTTCCCTTATCTCCCATTTGGGCGCGTTCCGTTCGGACCGGTTGGCTTCTTGCGTGTGTCGCATCGCCAATTCGCGCCATTATACTCTCGAAAGTAACGGTAACACGACGGGACGCGAGCTTTTTGCTATTCGCAATCAGATCGAACAATTTGCGCTCGGCCGCATTAATTAGGAGCATAAAATTCAAATCTCCGGTATGTTTTTACGAGTAGCGTTGTCGCCCGGCGAGGAATTAATTTAGCTTGTCAATATTATGGTCACGTTTCAACGAAACTAGTTTGACTAACGTCTATATCAAGACGAACGATCTCGAGAAACGAGATACCTCGAGCGGTCGCTCTCACAGTGGATTCCATAAAATATCGGGCGCCGCGCGTCTAAGCTGTTTGGGGATACGTCGAGCGAACGTTCAACATACATACGTACGCGACGCCACTAATACCGGCCTGTAACGAGATAACGTGTAATGCGATACCGCTGTACGGAACTGGCTGGCCGGAGGGCGAAGATAAAGGCCGTTTTTGAAAAAAAAAAATCAAAATAAAAAAATAATGCGTTGTTCGAAATTCAAAATAGCGAGCCGAGCCGAGATTGAAGAAAATCGTTCAATTCAAAGAGACGGATGATCGATTTTTAAATTCGGATCAGCGATTGTTCTTTTTTGTGGGAAACAACTAAGTTGTTTGTTGACAGTCACACATTCGATGGGTCATGTACCCTGCCAGGAAATTTGAGAGTTTATTTATAATATGTCTTGACTCAGGTGAAGAGTTCACGACACTCGGGGACCAGTTATCATGACTGACCCGATTGCTACCTTAGAAAGTGGGCTTTGGCACCGAAGCAATGAAAGCTGAGAACATAACTTAAGCGGAAGTCAGTTAGATGCAGACAGACACGTTTACCTGTCTCTGTGATCTAAAAAGCTATTTTTTCTCCGTTCATATCCCATACACGTCAGTTCCTATCTCGTCGACGGTTTTTGTCGAATAAAATTAAAAAAAAGATGCCGTTAGCTCGATCCGTTTCCGCTTCACTGCACAGCGTTCACAGGTGATGTGGTTTTTTTGAGCTTTTATAATAATTAAAAATAAAAAACGTCCAGCGGCCCAACTCGCGCACAATGAGATCTCGTTAAGTGCACTGTTTTTTACTCCCTTTTTACTATAATTGCTCGTTTTTTTTGCCCCTTTTTTGACAAAAAGAACAAGTCTGTAATAAAGATCTTTTTAATGCAGTCGAGAATTTTTTGACAGAACATCTATAGTCGGTAATGAGGTATAATGTTATTGCGTTAGACAAAAAAGATACGTTTAAAATTCTTGGACGCCATCTCTTTAACGAACTCTTCGAAATTATATTTACATTGAAAATATCGTATAGCGTTTTTGATTTATGTTTTTAATATTTTAAATATGGCCGCCGGCGACATCGCTCGATGCTGAGTCCTTTTCGGTCGCTGGGCTCTGCTATTGGTCGTCGTTACGTGCGTTTTTTTAGTCGTTCTGTCTGTGCCCTAATTGCGTTATGTGATGTAGTTCCGTATTGTCAGCCTTTTATTAGACTCCTTCTTTTTTCATATTTTCGAATATCGAAAACGACCGATTACAGCTCGTTCGATGTTCATTCGTCCGAATCCGGATTGTGAACGAGTAATTTTAAAATTGGAACGTTTTATTTTTATTTGTGGTCTTTGGTTGTTTTATTTGGAAATTCCTTGCGTCCATAGAGAAACAGCTGTTAGTCATCTCATAACTAGTTGGGATTGATATTGTGCTCTCATTTTAAGCATAGAGACTATTTTAGAGATGACTGTTGTACTGCTTAAAATCTATCTATTTCGCCGTAAGCCCACCGTTCACTTTAACAAAAAAAAAAAAAAAAACAATCGGACACGCAAACTTGACCACATCACAACAAAATTAAAACCGTTTTTTTTTCATATTTCGTCTGCATATCACGACTTTATCTGTAACGTGTTTAGCTGATTTACGACGGGTCAAGATGTCAGATTTGTTGGTTTACAGGACTCGAACCCGGGACCGATCCGTTTTACTGCCGGCCCGTTTTTACAACCGTTATACGATTGCTATATGGCACCGTGGCGACTCGCTGCGGCTTTACTGTTAGTTTTTCACACTTTTAATTGGCATATTAATTAGTGGGGTTCGATTCCCTTTTGATGTTTGTTTTGGAATTAACACAGTAGAAACATTGGTTCAAATTCAACTTCGAACTACGGAACTGCTTCGGAAAGCACGGTTAGCCGTTGGTCCAGACGGTCATTTGTTCTGATCTGTGGCAGTCGTTACGGATTGTCAGAAGCCAGAAAATCGAATTCCAGTCAAACCACGCAATACCATTTGTTGTTGCACAGTTACTGGGTTCGCGGAGGTGAGATCTCCTGGTATTAAAGCTGATTCCGGTTCGACTGGAAGCCGACCCCAATATAGTTGGGAAAAGCCTAGGTGGATGATTTCTTACTAAGATCAATTAAATATGTGTGTATTGTATATCCAAAAACAAAATACATTCAGACACCGAAGTATTCTATCGCTTCGATGTCTTCCGGAAACGTGCCAAAAAGACTGGCGCTGTCATGTCGAAAGACAATTTTGTCTTTTGAAAACAATGTTTAGTATTTTTAAAGCGCGATATAAATAGCCTTTTAATACCTTGACATTTCTCAATTTACGCCAAAGCACTCTTTCTCCATCATCTACCTTATTTTTCGTTGCAAAATTTCACAGTTGCCTACTCATAAAAATTGTCACGGGGACATAAAACGAAATGCTTGTGATTTTCACAATATAAGACTTACTACACATGTTCAGTCAAACAGATAGGAAGAATAAAGGAAGACGCAGTCAAAACTACTCATTTTCAAGACAACGTCCAATTACTACAAGAAAAAAACATAAACAGCAAATAAAAGTAAAAAAGTAATAATCAAAAATAAATTCGATAATGTGACATTTGGAGAGCGATGGCGGCCGCGCATTCAGCTTGTCAAACGCACAGATTAAATAAAAATAAAAAGCATAGATTATATTATAAAACTGTTCGGTTTTTATAACGGATTGCGCCCACGTTTTTGAGGAGTAAGAAGTGCTTAGTTTTTTAGTGAAATGGGATGTTTTTGTAATATTTGACCGACTTGGCAAATGGTGATGGTTCGAATGTTATTAAAGAAGTTTTAGTTGATAAAAATATTATATTATTAATTTTTTCTTTAACGGTAATTTAAATATAATAAATTATAGTACTTTCATTAGTATCTACTCAAGCTTTTGTAAAATATGCTTTGAGACAAAATGATTAAGTATAGGAATAGTCAAAGTAAATGCTTTTTTTTCAATTAGGTTATAGAAAAGCACTTTTGAAAGTCTATAAACTTGGAAATGAGTTGACTTCTCTATATGTACACTTATAATTATGTCAAAAACAGACAATCTTCAGCAATTCATCTATTTCTACCATCTGAAACACAGAACCCCATCCTCCATAACCGGGCGAGTCGGTTAACCCACTCGCGTGGCCGTGGCCCACTTCTGGCTTCAGCCCACACTGCTGGCAATCGTCGGGACATTTCAACATTTTATATGATACCTGCCTAACAACCTGTGACAATTTCAATAATAAATCATAAGATAGCCTAAGACTGAAAAGGATAAGACTGGAATATTGTAATCTGGCAACAGTCATCCACAATAATCCCAAGCTAAGTAATTCCTTCTTCAAAGCAGGAAAAGAAAAGTATTTTAAAAACAGAACGATCTTGAAATTCCATATTCAAAATCCCTCGTTATTCCAAATGTCACGAGCCGTTATGTATCACCTTTCGTTCCAAATTTAAAAAGTATCGGTGAGACGTCGTATCTTAATCCCGAGTTCCATATTTAAAAATTCTTGGAAGAGTTTTAGGAACGACAACTTAAGCGTACGTTATGTCACACCTGATTCACATTTAGAAGTAACATTAAACAAAATACCCAAGTAGCACTTTAGCGATGAATTAGGTCATAAATAAGCTACATTACAGTCTACAGCTTTTATACAGCTGTACTAAAGGATAGGGTGAGTCTTTAGACTGTATTAAGGAAAGATTATACACTATTAAACAGCATAGCTGACTAATGACTTGATAGTGGCGAAAAAGTATACTAAAAACATTTAAGTAGAATTTTAAAATGCTCTAGTCCAGCTTTTGGCTGTTTGAGATACTACTAGCTGGTCTAGAAGCCCAAAGCTTGTTAACGGCTGGTTAATACGTAAAATTCACCTCTCTTGTAATGCTGCGGGCTGCATTAAAACATTGAATAATGCCACTAGCTTTTAATTGGTATACACTAATTCTATTGTAATTCTACTTCAACGAGCTTGTTAATGGCTGGTTAAAAGTGTATAAGGAATTTCTACAAATGCTGTTAGATTTATAAGAGAATAATTAAACACCCTGAGTTGTAAATTGGAATAGGAGTACTCCATCCTAATGCCAATGCATAAAGTGTAGCTGACAGTTATTATACAGCTTTCAGCGTTATTTAAGAGTAAATCTAGATTATTGGTGTTTAAATTACGTCAAATTTGATTTATTTTTGCATAATGTGCGAAGCGATTTCAAGAGCTATATATACTACGTACCTATGTTTTAATAATACACTTTAAATAAAAAATGAAAAGTGGAGTAAAAAGAAAACTGTTAAAAGAATACGCTGAAGCTTCTATGGACGAATTGCAAAGGAGCAGTACTGATGCAGTTGATGTTTACAAGCCAGTGTCATTTACGCATAGGGTTCCGCACAAATAGATTTGTGTGCCTATCCTTTTGAAAATAAATTGCATTTGATTAAAATGATGTTGCGAAGAGGTAGCACACCACTTTCGCAGGTAGCAAAAAGACTCGGTGAATGTTGTGCTAGGTACTGATCGAAAGGAGGTGCTTTTCATGACCAAGGATAATAAAAGTTTCCCCAAAATTTATTTTCAAAATTTAGCAAAGATACAATCTTATTAAGGATGATAAGAAAAATAAAAAATCATTGTATAAATTTGTAAATACTGTTTTTTAATCAATATGAAACATAATTTGTGAAAATACAACATAATTACGAATGCCATTATGAAAAATGAAATGCTCCCAACCACTTTTCTTCTCCTTCTCTATAATCTTTCGTTTCCTTTTTCAACGGTTTTGATTATTTTAAACGGCATTATTATTCCTGAAAACAATAATTAACTAATTAACAATCATAATATAATACGAAAAGGGAAAAGCAAAATATTTTTCGGTTGTTTTGACGAAATGACATGGATAGCGCTGTTCTAAACTAAATTAAAAAAAGAGAAGGATGCGCAAAATTACCTAACTACTGGGCTTGCAAGGGTATTTCGAAAGCCAAACAATGTACATATTGAAATGGTTTTCTGTCGAGATTTCTTTATCCCTGAAAAGCTACTGTATGCTCTATATTTATACCAGTACACAGTAAGAAAGATAATTAAAATCCTTTCTCCAGCCATTATAATGCTAGAAGCTGGTACATTGACTTGGTAACACCACTGTACAGCAAATAACTTTTTAAAAGAATTTCTGGAGAATTTGTACTGGATAACAAATTAACGCCATTTTAGCAGTACAGAAACGATTTGTTATTAAATATCCAAATGATTTCTTATAGTTTTTAAGGATATTTGATAGCTTTTAATTCAAACAATATATTTTCCACTTATTTCCTAATAGAATACATTAAGTTCGAAAGCAATAATTTGAGTGATAAATCTATTAAGTATTCGTACACCATTTAATCTTGTGAAATATTTTCGTTAAAGCGATATTATTCTGATGGCGCGTGAAATATTTGATGTAATTACCTATACACATTAACAGTAAAGTGGTACTCGCAACTCAATTTACATACAGGACACTTAAAACCAACGTGAAAACTATTAAAAATATCTTACCTTAAATAATAGTCCGCCCGCGCACTTTAACAAACAATAAATGTCATCTGTCACAAAATACACAAAAGAAAATTAAATAAAAAAGTATTTTTGTTTGGTTATTTATACTTTAATAAAAGCTATTGCCAAGCCTCAAAACATCTAAAAGCTGTTGAAGAGAATTAAAGTAGCTGAATCTTAGGCTGCAATGGCTGTTGTATAGCAGTATAAGCCATTGTACAGGCCTCGTACAGCTGTTTCAATGATTATACCACCGTTAACCAGTCACTGTAATGCTCAAGGCTGCTTAATTTGGGGCCCAAATTAGAATTACAAGGGCTGTGTAGTTAGCTACACAGCCCTTAAGCAGGTAACTAAAGCAGCCTTGAGTGTCACAAAATTCTATAATCAAGTCACTATGCGGCTGTCATGTGCTACTTGGGTACACGCTGGCATTAGTTCGACAAATCTAATATCAACGAAGAAAGTTAAATGACAGCAAAACTTGCATTTTAACGAAAAATTTCTAACTATGAGTCACGATATTGATCACAATGTAAGGAACTGTGATAAAAGTGATACAGCAGATGCTATATCGTAATGTAAAGATGTCTGCCGTAGTTCGGCATTGGAATGCATCTCATTAGCAGGGGTCAACGTGTTTCTAACATTATATATGTATATGTTTAGTAATATAACTCTTGGTAACGGCAGATGCTTGATATTGAAGCTGAAGAATCTGGACAAAGGTTATAGAATAAAGAAAATCTATACTAATATATACAGCTGAAGAGTTTGTTTGTTTGCTTCAAAGCGCTAAAGAAAGGACTGACAGGAACTACTGGTCCGATTTGAAAAATACTTTCAGTGTTAGATAGCCCATTTATCGAGGAAGGCTATAAGATATATATCATCACGCTAATATGTGATGACACAGTGGGGTTAGTAACTATTCCACGCGGACGAAGTAGTGGGCAGAAGCTAGTGTTAGTATAAAGCTGAAATATTTGGAATATATGCTTAGGAAACCATTTGGAAGAGCAAGCGAGGCGAGAATCGGTATAGAAAATAGAGATCTTGTAAAAAAATACAAGAGAACCTTGAAGAATCTTGATAAACATCTGAGAACTTGTAATATCAAATTATTTTCACTAACCCACCTGTTAAGCTGGATGATTAAGTCATCGTGTCAAATAATAATGATGATGAATATATCACCAGAAAATTGCAGACTGCGTTAGATTGTAATCAATCTTTATTTGATTATAATTTCTCGAAATATTGCGAAAAATCGTTTTGTAAGGATACAATTATGTAATTTCATTTAAATTCTAGAAATAGTTTCCAATAAAATTAAGAAAAAAAAATTGTTTATAATTTCACGTACCTATGTTTTACAAAATTACGCTGCTTTTCTAGTGACGAATACAATCAGGCTATGAACCGACGGTTTTGGACATCTTCAAATCGGGTTGCCTGGTCTATGAATTTATTAGTATAAAAAAAAAACAGCTTTTCCAATAAAACTAAGCCTTACTTTTGTTGTTCCGCCATTTCTCTCTGTATTATCTGTCTTTGTGCCTCTATAATCCATGTTTATTCCAAGTAGAGTTGCATCAGTTTAAACTTTTACCAGATGCTTCGAAATATATTTTATTTTTGTCTATTATTTCCACATTTCTCGTCAGTTGTCAAGTTATTCAGAAAAACCTGTCGATCTGGAAATTAGTATCCCGAAACATAATTAACTGTCAACGGGGAGCTTCGTATCCGTTTCCGTTGTAGCGTTCTATTTTCAAATTCTCTGACGTTTCTTATAATACCGTGTTTCGATTAAAAAAATGATATTTATGAGTTATGTCGAAACTTATATGACATACTTACAGCTTAAATCTTTTAAAATTGTTGGGATCAGTATGGAATCTTTTGTCAAGCTATATTATGTATGAATATATTTTTCATTGTTTAAAACCTACATATCTGCGTCTATTGTGTAAATTTTGACTAATCTTTATTTTTTTTTAATATTGTCTCATAGTAGGCACAAGACAAACAATTATTAAAAAAAAAACCGGATTCCAATGAGCGTTCTTATCGTACAGGGCAATCTTTGGATGGACTGAACGAAAGGAGATAGATTTATTTTTCATTTAAGTAACCTATTCCACACGCATAGCTCAATATTTTTTGATGTTATTAAATTTCATCTAATACGTTCTAATTCAAACGGGTGGACAGCCTTTAATTCAATCATCAAAAGAGTTCGAAATTTACGATCCCCGCATATTCATACATCACTACAGTGATGACAGTTTAATTACTCCAAAATTAAACAATGATGAATAGTTTAATATTATTATAACAAGTTTTCGGTGACAGTCGTAGTATTTACATAGTATACCGGTCACGCACGCAGTCCAAATAGAGGGAGTAGTATTTAAAATTGACAGGAATGTTCAGGACGACGTAAGAAACCATAATGTTAGAGGGTTTTATCGGAAACTTGCTTTTATAATACACCAGCGACCCCCCCCGGCTTTGCACGGATGCAACGTAGATACGAATATTTTCTCTACTATAATATGCATGTATTATACATATAAATCTACCTCTTGAATCACTCTATCTATTAAAAAAAACCGCATTAAAATCCGTTGCATAGTTTTAAAGATTTAAGCATACATAGGGATATAGGGACAGAGAAAGCGACTTTGTTTTATACTATGTAGTGATGATTTAAAATAGCTTATAGCCATCTACGATGTACCAAAATTGATCAAGATGCCGCGATTTAGCATGATTGATTTAGCATACCAGACAAAGTCACTATCGCATTAACATTTCTGGTTAGGATGTAGTTTGATCGAGAATAGAATAATATTTTGCCCTATCTGGAGTAATATCGATTATCTCTAAACTGAGATGCACAAGTTTACTGCGAATAGGTATACATTATTTTCGTTTTCATAAATCTACTATTACAAATTCAAAAGCCTCCCTTACACCTGCCGATATTTTATTACGGACCGTGTAAACGCTATCTAAAAGTTTCGTTACCCATTTTATGGGTCTATGTTAATTTCTAAGTTAATTACACCCATGAAAATTTATAAGTCTGACGCACAAAATTAATATCAACCCTACAGGGTGCCTTTATAGGCAGAAATGGTAAAAAATCGTGTTTCCTTTCTTTTTTTACGATTCATTTTCGAGTTTTTTTTTTCGACGACTGTGACAGTTGGTCGATTCCAAATGTATTCGTTTTTGTATTGTTTTGTGTTTTTTTTTAGCTTTGTATGCTGATATTAGTTTAAAGGTTAGGTTTAGGTGAGCGGAACGAAGGTTTAGTGTTGTAGACAGTCATAAATTAGACTGTAACGGTTGTTACAATGTTTTGTACAGTAGATACTACAGTTTCTAGATGTAGAAGTTAAACTTTCATAGAAGAGTAGAAAATTCACAGTAATTATAGAGATTTTATTATTTCCAGCTCAGTCACTTCACTAGATTCAATAGCGCCTATAAATATCTGCAGGCTTAAGATAATAGGAAAGCATAGGACATTCACAGGCATTGTAGAAGAAAACCCTAAACCCTCTCCTCAATAGAGAACCAGCAAGGAGTTGAAAACGACAAGTTTATGCAAGCTTAGGGAATTTACAGGTGCTATGGAAGAAAGACTTCTAACTTAACTCATAGAACCAACAAGGATCTTCCAACGACCATTATTTTAGCAGCACTGCCAGCAGTCCCCAAGATCCACATCCTGAAGCGCCTCTCCATCACCAGCATCATCTAACCCTGAGCCTCTCCTCAGGTACACGAGCTGTGCGACAACTTCTGCCACCGCTACATCAGCTGCCTCAAGGGCAAGATGCCCATCGACCTGGTCATCGACGAGCGGGAGTCCGCACGCCCCCCCGACACCAACGGCGAGCCGCGCTCCGCCCCCGACAGCAGCCACGACGGCGCCTCCACCCCCGATGTCGTGAGTACCCCCTACACCAAGTCCCATCTGATTCAGAGGCGTGATCCCCAGCTTGCACCCAACTCGACCACGAGCTACCTCGTGCACCCCTGCTCTTAGTTTGGCCATTGCAAAAACGAAGTATAAAAAGGGGGTGCTCGCAAAATAGTTTTAAATTCCCGCCTCCCTCGTTGTAATGCTCGCGCGGCGACTCTGTACACCAGTTCCTTCTGCTTCTCATGGTGCTCACAGCGTCGGCGCGCGCGCACGCTCCCGGTCGCTCCGCCGCCCTCAGCCTCCCTGAGGGTCAAGGAACGACCGCTAGTTTAAGTTCCTTTAGAACAAATCTTCGTTTTTGCAATTGGCCAACCTCTTAACACTGTACGATTCAATTAAAGTAAACAAAGCAAAGATACAAATGAACGAAAATTTCCAAATTATTTTTCATATCAACGTTACAGTGAAGGGGTGAAATCGGGTGCGATTGAACACTATGACAAATGATTAAGACGCCATTTTGTATATTTTCTCGACGTCGCGGACTTCCGCGCAGCACTTGTTTCGATTTGTTTCAACATTAGTGTTACGCTGATTGGACACACGCGCCTGTGTCCATGTTACTATTATTTTGCACTGGAATTTATGTATACGATTGAAAAAAACATACGTATAACGTTGATTGTAATATGTGTATACTAATAAATACTTTTAAGTAAATAATACATTGATGGTATGAGTTGAGAGCCGTTGTTCTTGTCTTGAGGCAGATATTACATTGCCACACAAAATATTAGCATCGCGTTTCGGAGCTTAGATTTTAAAACGTAATTAGATGTATTAAAAAACCTATTGGAAAACGAAGTATACGTAAAAATACAACTTTAACTTGCCTAAGTGAGATAATAAGGATTAATTAAGAGTTTTAAATTATTGTAATTGATTTAACGGTGGTAGTTGCTAGAGTGTTATTGTTTTTGGCTAGTAAATACAACAAGATACGTAAATAGTTGATACTTTACGTTTACTATCGGATAGCACGATTTACTACAACTTAGTTAGTGAAAAAAAAGGAAAAAAAATACGTACACAGTATACGCTAGTTGTAAAGAATGTCCACGTGATTTGCTCTACTCTTGTACATTTAACTGTAATTATAAGCATCTGCTTTATTACAAATGTACAGATAAGAGTGATTATCATAAACGGATAATATATGTATGTGCGTTAATGAATAGAGAACTAGATGCTTATACAGAATAAATTAAATTTAATCGTGGCGTTCATTGTGTTGCTGATATTAAAAAAGTTAATGTGTACATTTATCCCCATTCTCCTCTCGATTTTAATAAATAAAGTAAAATGATAAGAATTAAGTTTCGCTGTATTTTTATACAATGCGTGAAAATTTTTGCAGATATTTTTTCTTTCAATATTTCGGATCTATGCTTCGGTTTTTGCGCCGACGGTGATTTTCTAGTTGCCGTCGACAATTTGTTTAATGTTTTAAGGAATATTTTGGGCGTTGAGACTGAATTGTTTTGTTTGTGTTATATAATTATTATTTTCCACAATTGTTAACATTGGAAGCCATACTTAACTTATGTAAGACGCGGCTTTGTCCGCACATGTTAACTTGGGGACGATTAATTCTATCTAAAACAATTATTAGTTATTTTTTTGTCTGTATATGAGTTCTTTTTAACATTTAAATTTTTCTGTAGTTGTTTGTATAAGTTAGGTTTTTAGAATATGATGCGATAGCTTCCGTGCTTCGGAAACTATATTTTTTTCTTAAAAATCTAACTCTAAATGTATTATAACGCTAATTGGTGTACGTACATCTTGTATGTCATTGTGATTATAATTTTATAGTTTTATTTTCTGAACGGATTAAACAATAAAATGTTCTGTTTGAAATTAATGAGAGTTTATTTTCATAAAAATTACCACTGTAACAAGACGCTGAAATAATTAAAGGACATGATAAATACGTACGTAATGGTCTGCTCCAACAACGGTGCTTTCACAAATAAGAGTATTCCTGAGTGAGGCAGATTTGAAAATCTAACAATCAGAAACTACTGGCCACACATAAAAATACACAACATGTACAGAGATTATAAAAAAAACACTGCTAGAGACACACAAACAGCCAGCTAAAGCTTATAAAAACCTCAACAGCATCAAAAAAAAAGCAGCAAGCATCATCACCTACACACAAAATCTCTTGGAAAATATTCGCAGTGAAAATTTTCCGCAACAATATCGCAGTTTTATCATTTACCGTATTTCTTTAAGCAGTTGCGATCCCCCGGCGCGTGGGAAAACCCCGAAAATTGTTTCTTTACGACACGTCTCCTCTAATCTCCTCGAGGGGAAGGCCCCATTAAAATATACCCAAAGTATTGACAATCTGATGTTTTATTATTTTCTTTTCTTGAGGTTTTTGACAAGTGGGGTGTTAAAGAAAAGCTCGGTGATAAAGATAATTTGGGTGCTTTCGTGGATGTTGTTTTAAATGAAGTAGAGTCAAATTATAAAGGTAGTACAAAGAAACTTGAAAGAGAATTTGTAATGTCGTAACTAAGTAGTATGTAATATGAAGAAATTGAAAAAAAAAATGTAACTAATACACAATTTAAAGCATTAAGTTGTGAGGTAAAGACAGAGATAAATCAAACAAGTTGTGTTACTGAAAAACAAATTCACCGCCAACCGAAAGAAGCACTTGAAGAAAAAGAAAAATTCGCCAGAGCTGGACAGAAAACGCATCAAAATCATCCATCTTAGACTTTAAATCCAATTAACATAGCACTGATTCAATACACCATCCTACTAACGCGAATCCCTACAACAAAGCAGTCAAGCATGACAACACAATAAACAGTAAAGCACATAATTCACAAGAATCAACAAGCACGTACCCACCACTACTTGCACCCATAACAATCCAAGAAAAGCAGTCAGAACAGCCAATCACAATTACTACCAACAAAATTAGTACAACTTATTATTCATAGCGGTATCCAGAAATAACAATAATTCGACACAGCGCAATATGGGGAGCTCCCATGAATTATGTATGGGAGCAGATATAATAAAATAGGGGGCTTGGGGATAGTTGGGGACAAAGCAGGGATTTGGACTAGAGAAGATTCGCCACGCGTCCGTCACGGATTCCTATCACTTGCTAGGGTTCTTCGCGGAGTAAGAGTTCCGGATTGAGTTATTTTGACACAAAGAACTGATGTTAGAAAAATTTAGCAGAGGTTTTTTTGGCAAGACCACTTTGATTCTCAAGCTTAGATACTTTTTGAAGAGAGCTGAGTAAGGTGACATGCCTGACAAATAAAATGGCAGACTTGATCCTATCGTTTTAACAAGTCTCAGCACATCTAGAACTAAGCTCCCAATCCTAGCTTTATTTATAACTAGCAGCGCTCCACGGTTTCACCTGCGTAATTTCCGTTCTCGTGTTAATACGGGAATAAAATATAGCCTATGTTACTCAAGGTGAATGTAGCTTTCTAGTGGTGAAAGAATTTTTGAAATCGGTCCAGTAGTTTTTGTGTTTATTCGTTACATACAAAAATACAAATCTTTCCTCTTTATAATATTATTATAGATTGAGGTGGTTAACTATACGTGATGACATTGTCATCCTAATCAATTTTCAATTATTCATTACCATTAATGTTTTCCTTTTTCCTATTAAAGAGTCTTTACTTTATGTTTGCAGTCTAAACAATTATTGCCTTCAGTTATTTCCCACCTCCATCCCGGACATATTATATTCCTTCCTGTTTTATGTAAATAATATTGTCATAAGTTTAGCTGCCATAAAACAAAGCCGTCTTCCTACTGAACCCTGTCGTCTAGACTATTATGTATCTATTCTGTCCCGGACACAGACGTTAAAGATATTCCAACAAACACCAATAAAATGGGATCTATTAATAATTAATACCAGGGCCCCAGCGTTTGTGATGCACATCGCTTGCGCAAACGCATACTCATTAGACTGACTGCTTTACAACATTATATATCAGCTTCACTTTGCATGACATGGATACTGTGTAAATAAAGCTCGGCTTTTTAATTGATGGAGACAGTTTTGCTTGGAGGAATCATTAGGATTTATTTTGTGTTGGACTGTCTTGGGTGGGCGAGGAAATTGTAGTATAAGAATTTGAGTATTGGGCTGTTAAGATTGATTTGTGGTGCTACTTCTTTTTGGTTATTTAGTAGGTTGGGTTATAAAACAGTGAATTAATAGATTTTGGAGCTTCTGACTACACTTAGAGACTGCTAATAGGATCCAATGGACATCCAGAATTAATGTCAAGTTAACATGATTTTGAAAATAGACACTTTTTGGCATCTCCGACTACCATTATTACAAACGAGGATCCTGACATTGAGAACAGCATATTTTTAGCACTGAAATGATCCTGAATTCGCGCCCAATCACCCGCGAACCGGGTTAAGTAATTAACACTAAAATGAATCCCAACCAAACTGACCTATAACTCGAATTTAAAGACTGAGCTGTCAATTTTGGCGCCAAAACAGCAAAAAGACGCCGCCTGCCGGTCGTAAACCGTCGCTTTCAAATCTGGAACGCGCTTTTATTGGCCAAGAGCTGACCAATCGCGTCGCGCGAGCAAATTTTACGGCCACCCATTGGTCGTCCGGCATTTTCTTATTTACGACTGTCCTAAGGATCGCTCGCAAAATTTCTATTAATAAATTAGTCGTAAAGTTTTTGAAATTTATTATCATTGCGTTTCAGCGTAATTATTTCCTTTATAAGAATAACATTATTCCTTGTTTGCGAGGAAAGAGGTAGTTTTTTTAATCTTCGTTTTAACGTCTGTCGGTTTGAATTAAATATGGAAACTGCATTTGAACTGAAAGGCGATGAATTGTGTTTAATTTCTTTAAAGTCTTTTGGAACACTTTTTGAGGCACCAAAGTTGTCGTTAATGTCCATTAAAAAGTCGTTCAGGACTGGTGCGTTGGTATCAACAAGATTCCAAAATACATTAAACGAAGTGTGTGCAAAAGTGTCCTTAACTGCATTCATAAATAAGTATTTCTTTTCACATTACTTGTTTCATAAACAGCATGGTGATCTGTTACCTCTCTTATACCTTTTTAATCATCAAAAACTAAAGGTATTTCAGTAACTTCTAAAGTGAAGTTTGTGTAAAAGTGTCCTCAACTTCATTTATAAATAAGTACTTCTTTTCACATTACTTGTTTCATAAACAGCATGAAGATCTGTTACCTCTCTTATACCTTTTTGATCATCAAAAACTAAAGGTATTTCAGTAACTTCTAAAGTGAAGTTTACTTTGATCTTCAGTATCTTCTACAACTACAAGCTCAAAAATGTTCTCTCCTCACTTCCTCAGGATATTTCTTCTGACTTAACTTTCTTCTTTATTTATCATCCTCATTAGTATACTATATTCCATAGTAGCCAAACATTGTCTGCCAATTTCCTCCAGATATTTCTTCTTACTTCATCAGTATCAACAACGTCTTGTCCCAAAAAAATCGTCCCAACTTCCCAAATACATTTTTTTTCATCAATTCCTTCAAAATGCTCAATTATTTCAATATAATCAAAATATAGATTACAAAGGGGATCGTTTTAGGTATTTTTTTCGCAATAATAAGTGATCCCGCTGCGCTTTGATGTGTTCCGGTACATTTGATGGCCACGGGGCGCCGACGTCTTAATCTGCGGATGAATAATGTTCCATACGAAGATGGAACTGTTTTGTTACAAGTGATTTTGTATGGAGATAGGATTGTCGATGGATTAAAGGTTTTTTTTTTGTTTGTAATAGGGTTGTTAGATTTAAATAAATTTAAAGTCGGACTTGCAGGTGAAAATGGAAAAGATACTGTAGGGGTGACGATGGTAACAATGTGTACCTACATGGTTCTTTTGGAGAATTTTACAAGGAGAAACCTACAAAAAATATAGATTATTAGTACTATATCCTCCTTTATCTATTTGACATTAGACAAACATAGACTACATCGGAATCAATACATCATTACGAGTATGTACCTAGTCAAGAGATCCAAGACCACCAGCAATACACCAGGAGTTCGATACTCAACATTTACACACACTGTTTTGTGGCACCTATGTAATCAAAAATAAATACGTGCTTACAGCAGTTTCACAACAAAAGAAACCTTCCATTAAGGCCAAACATAAATATCTATAAATTCGCGCACAATCATCTTAATATGTATGTGCTCGGTGTACCGCACTGGCTGCATGAACACTCATCAATTTGCTCCAAAAAGGTCGCGGTGATGTCACTGTGTTGCTCGGCCCACGCTATCCTGCTACAGGGCAAAGCTGCTGTTACAGCCTTACAATGCACATTATATTATTTTATTATGGCGTTCCGTAAAATATTGACCAAATTCAAAAATATAAATTTTTGGGGTAAATAAATATTGTGATATGTTTTGAGGGCGTAGGTCGTAAATATAAGTACTTAAGTTGTCATAAAAGTGTAAAAACAGTTGTCAATAATTTAATATATCGAAGCTTGATCAGTGCAGTTTTGACTTCAGATTCGTGAAGGTAGACTGCCGGATCTATGGTTTTCGACAGCGTTTAAGAGACAACTGTCAGCAGATAATTTCCAAAAAATATTTGAAAAGACTTTCCGTTGAGTGTGTCTTAAAAATGTTGTCTGAAAACACTTTTTTATAGTTTCACACAAAACCTACATCATCAGTATAAAAAGTAGCTTATGGCACTCAGTGCAGCATCTTATCAATGAAACAGTTTCTCAACTTTAAACTCAGAATTTACATTCCATAAACGAACAAACAATTATACCTCAAGTTTAGATGTCACTCCCAGAAAAACAGCGAGCAACACGGCGTAAAACTAAAGTGTACCGATAGCGAAACATAAGGAACATGCCGGAAATTGTACCTAAACATCCCCTGGACTCCCCCAACCCTGGCCATCACGCCGTGACAACGGGGAGCAGGCAGGGACCCCGCTGCGCTATTTGTTGCAAACCGCTTAGATTTCCGCCCCCAATCTTGAGGTACTTGAGGGTTTTTGGCAATGTGTGTAGAGAAAGGAATGATGTACATAAGTGTCTATAACAGTGTATATGATCACGCCTGTTTACCTCAAAGGGTTGGACAGAGATGTACCTACAGGGTGTTACAGAAGTGCGAGGTCTTATTAAAGGGTGATGTTGAGTAGCTGATATAGATCAAGGGAAGAATAGCAAAAAAAGAGACATAAAAAAGAAAAACATTCGCAAATTCTGACTAAAAATTTCAAAACAAATCGCTTTTGAAGCAGTAGTGCAACATATTTTGGTATTTATGTTTAAATCCTATAAAATAGAAAACCTATCACCAGTCAACGGACACAATAACAGCGTATTTTGGTACCAGTATCGTCAACATATAAAAGTAGACAATACTACATAATATATCAACTGTGATACAATGATAACTTCCAACAGAAAACTTATGTCTAACCATTGAAGATGGAAACGTAGACTTAGCAAAATAAGATCCAAAATAAGAAAGGTCTGCTAAGCACTTAAAAGAGTGTCCGTGGAGTTTCTTGCACGTTCTTTCCCATAGTGATTTACGCTTTCGGACATGCTAATAGTTTCATGTTTTTGACTAACTGATATTGACAAATCAAAAGTGCTTGTTAATGGTTTATTTTTCAGAGACAAAAACAAATGCTTTGAATCTTAATGTGTATCTTTGAGAATAAAGCCATAAGCATCAGTTTGTCAGGATTAATACAATGAACAGCAGAATAAATCGAAATGCGCAGTTTTATTTTATAATCTGGGTATTGAACCAGATCTCAAACTTCGTTCGCTTTTCAAATTTGTTCATAACCGTCTGATAAACTGTTGTCAAATAGTTTTTCTTTTTATGTATTCTTATTTGAAGTACTTATAAGTACGTTGCTAACTAGCATTGAGAAACCACTTCATTAATTTCTTATAAGAGATGTTATCAGTAGATAATATTTATAGGCGAGATAAAAATGTGGCTGTTAATAAGGCTGACAGATTAATCTAGGGTATCTAGATTTTCTAAGAATTTATCTGATAGATACTGTCTTGTTTTTGTACTACTGAAGAAATATTTCAAAGATTCCTATATTTTTTTTTTTTCGTAAAATGATACAAATTTTACAATATTCGATTCTAAAATTAATAATTAAATGAAACTAAAAATAATTTTCTTTAATGATATTTGCACAATAACTCAGACCCACAAAAACAAACGACATACAAGCAAAAAAAAAATGCTCTAGACAAGGAATCGAATCTGCAGCAGTACAGTAGCCAACATGAATCCACTGATCCAATACACCCATCAATTTGCGTCAACATAAAAATGAAACCAATTTTTTTTGAAGATTGACTTTAATCATCCAAAAAATTGATTATTCACAATTTCATACATACATACAAAAATGACACAGATGTGTTATTAATTACGTTTAAAGAAACGTGTGAGAATATTACAGGAATGTAGAAACCAATTTGTTTTGAACTCAATATAATAAATAACCGTTAGAGTGACTTTGTCTTAATTCTCAGATAAATTAATGTGTATGAATATTTTTTTTTGTTTTGTCCGTCTGTTTTGTAGTGCAATATTACTGATTTGAGATAGTAAATAAAACCTTTTTTGAGATTTTAATATGTTTGTTGCGTTTTCAAGAAAAAAAGGAGACAAGGAAAGGTTATTTTTTGAAGTCCAAAATACACGAATAAGAAGCTGTATATATTTTTTTAATGATTTTGATTTCATCAAAAGTAACTTCATAAAAGTACTCAATAGGGATGTTTCCTGAGTAAAAAATATATGATTATGTTTAGTCCGTCAGTTAGATTATAGAAAAATATTGGACACGTATTTTTTCCTTTATCAAATCTATAAAAACTGACGAAGATACAAAGCATCAAAGATCAGGAGTGGGGGCTTGTGACGTTACGGCTCGGTAAAAATTGTAGAGAGTAGTGACGTCACACGAGTTTTCAACGCTCTGTACCGTCTTCATTTTTTGTTTCCGTGAAAAAAGAAAAAATACGTGTCCAATATTTTTTGGAAATCTATCTGACGGACTAATTAGATTTTTTTAGTCAACTACCCTATTCCACTGTTATGTTAATTGACATAGAGATAAGCGATTTTGTCAAACTGAATTAGTTTATATCTTACAATGTTTAAGTGAAGTTATGGTCAGTATTCACATGAGTGAATCCGCGTTATATCGCTAGTATGTTACCAAAACCCAGGACCATAAAAGCCGACACAGTAACACCAGAAGTGGAAATAGCATTCGTGTAATCAAAAATTTCGAAATTTAAAAGTTCAATTATAGAACGCCGATCGGCTTCCGAACACATACGAGCACATTTCCTAATTAGCGATTGGTCACGCGCTCGGCGGCCGCTCTTCGGGCCCGTTCGGCATCGAATCGGGCAATTTGAATTTGGAACGGTTGCATACAAAGTGATATACTAAAAAAACTGTTATAAACGTGGACAACTGGATTAGTTTTCATTAAAATGTATCGTTAGGCTTAATTGTGAGTGATCGTTGCGTGATTAAATGGCGGCTGCTTTAGGTTGATGACCGATTACGAAGGTAGTTTGAATCCCTTTTTTAATTAAAAGCTGAGAAAAGTACTTTCTCTGATCCATCGATTTCAATATCGATGAATTTCTTGCTAAGTGTTCCAAGATATAACCTTACACATAATTATATGGAACGTATGAAAAAATTAATCCAGTCAAAAACCCTAACTATCATTAAGTTATCCTTCTACAACTAAAAACAAACACTACATGAAAAGCCGCCACAAGAAGGTATCATTACATCAAAGTCTCTATTAATGATAATGAGAAAAAAAAAAAAATAAACAAAGTCAATCAAGATGTCGAGAAAGGAATTCTAAATCAAACGCTGTCCTGCACTTAAATGGTCAACATCACTAAACAGAGAGATGTCGTCATATCAATTAAAATAATTATACCCCCTTAATAAGTGTCAATTCTTAACGAATGTGCGTACGTACGATTTTTATTCACACGTTTCTTAGTGCCGTATTGAATTTACCAACACATCACACGATAATAAACCTTCTGCAAGTAACACAAGGTAGCTAATCAAAAGAAGAATTCAAAATTTTACGACTATTTTTATTGACGGTTAGTCTCGACACTCATATGTAGCGATTTTAAACGAAGAACATCACACGAGTGGGATGTGTCAATCAAAATTGAACCCTATAAAAAGTTAAATAAGGTCTTATTTAATTTCATACTGCGAATACGTTCGGGGGCGCACAGGCAGTTAATACGAGGCAAGTTGAAGATGAACGAAGTGGAAGCCATCAAATTTTAATTGTCCGTTAAAATAATAATCAATGAGGCGACTACCACTCGCAAATAGAAACTAATAATGCGAGCATATCCGAACGTTCTAACGGGGTTGTTTCCACTGCAACATTGTGAGAAATTTATTGTATTTCCGATTACCATTCTTCAGCAACAAAGATTTCGAAACAGCTGAGACCAAGGTATGTTACTGGTCTGACGAATTTGCGTGAAGACTATTCAACGTCATCAATATAGACTATAGTCAAAGGTGAGAGGTCAGATGGAACATAAAATCATTTAATTGTACATACCCATATACTTATAATATTAGTTGAGATACTTTTTTAATCTCCTTTTACATTGCTGACTTCTATTCTAAGTCCTTAAATAATTAATCTGCAATAAAATCAATACCTGTAGTATTGATGACCATTTGGTAGAAACCTGTCCTCAAATCCATGTCAAAATCTTTTGTGATATTTTTAACTCCTAAGTAGAAATATAATAAACCATCTCTGGGACTAGCATATTAAGAGGCAGCAAAAGCTCCCTCAGTTTCCATTTCTAATTGAGAATTGTTCGTAACAGCAATAACATTTTATGATTGATGTGTTTAGCCACGGCTCTTATGGCATTAACCAGCGAAACGACGTAGAACGAGTGTTTTCGACCTTTTAATTGCACTTAAAATACTATTGATGAGTAATTAAGCCGTAATAAACGGGGGAAATTTGTGGTTTAATAAAACGAGCCTTAACAGATCAAAATATGAGGTATTTAAAAGGAGAAATCATGAGTGGCAGACCAGAAATTATGACAAGAGGTACCTTGGCATTAGATGAGATAACACATGCCAACAGAGCATGTCAGTTGCCTACAAATGCCATGATACGCAGTTCTGGCGAAACCCGCAAAACGGTTTGGCTTAAAGCAGTCAAACATATTTCCTTTTGGCAACATCATCAGAAAGAGCTCGGTAGCGCGCTAAGTCACAAAAAACAGTCGTATATCAAAAAGATACTTTCATTCGAAAACTAGTTTTGGTTGTGATTGAAATCCGAACTAATCGAAATACATCTCGTAAATTAGAAATGTATATTTAAAATCAGTTTTTTCCCACATTTTGACATGAAATTGAACGAGACGTGAGAAGATACTCAAAGAATTTAATTTTGGCAATGGGTACTAGTTTTCTTGTATTGAAATTATTGTTTTTCTCTGCCGAATAATCACATGGTACGTTTTACCGCGTCACAAGTGTTTTAAGTCGTCATCTTCGCGTTTTTTACGCGCGCACTGACGCAACATTAGCAGTTTTGGACGTATTAGTTGTCCTAGCAGACGTTTTCTGTTTATTTCAGTTCGTTATAAGCTGCCAGTTTCGTCTCAAGAATGTCCCCGCACGTGCCCATGCTATGATAATAATAAAATGTTGGCGCATTATTTATTTATAGTCCGTCTCGCGGCTGTCGCTCGTCCGTCTGTCCTGCTTGTACGCTTATGTTATTATATATAAAGTGTTGGCTGAGCGAGCAGAGACTAGCGTTTCTTTGTCCTGACTTATATTCGAAATTAAAGATCCGTTTTCGGTATCTGCAACTTCAGTCTTGTTCAAATTTCATCTTTTGTGAGTGCTTTTTTGACAGCTGCAACTTCTTCACCGTCAACGAATCTGGCTTTATTTTCACAGTCGAAGCTTCTAATGTTAAATGACGACACACCGTACTCATAATTATCCGCATACCACTCGAGATTCTTAAAACCGCACAAATCTCGCAGTGCGTACTGTACCATAATATCATACCGGTATTGTTTTGCTCGGCAGAGATGGTCGCTATTTGCGGACGTCTTCCCCCCGCCGCCCGCGCCCCCCGGACGTCGGTGCCGTCCCCCTCGCTACGGTGCCGTCTGTACATGAGCTATATTTTATCCCTGGCTTGGGCCGCAACGTAAACTGTCAGAATCATTCCGATGAATCTGCAGGACGTTCAACTTTTAGTTTGAAATTTTAAGAGGTTGGAATCTGTCTGGATGTCTGTTTTTGGATTTTGTGTCGTTTGTAAGAAAAGAAAGATGGCGTATTTGTCATAGATACTTATAGGATAGTTTTGGCACTTTGAATCAAACCAACTGCTAACAGTGTCATTTCAACTGAGTTATTTCTTTGCAAGCATTTACACAGGCTCCTGTCAAGCAATGTTAATGCATACCTTAGTTATAACTATGTGTTTATTTCACAGTACAACATGTACCGAATAAATCATAACCCGCCCCTTGGCATCTGCCAAAATTTATGAGGCACAAAGTCCATGACACGCTCAGAAAATTTTTAAACGTCTTGAAAATAACATAATGATCTTTCCTCAATACTTACCAAGACAAAGTGAACGTAAAGTATTAATACATCAAGACTAACCATCTGTATCCCTTGGACAATGGAAGAAACAATACGATAATTTAATCAAACAAATGATCTCAAAGACACAGGGAATGTGCCGTGAAAATGTCATTAACAACACTAATAATTAGATATATATCATCGGAATCAGTGCGACGATGCATTGATAAAACGGCTGTATATATTTCAAACGTGCTTGAAATATGGCGGCCACGTCGTGCCCGACAGCCAGTTGGCGCGTTCCAAAACTCCTGCTAATATGCGCATGATTGATTTTCGAAATAGCTGGTAAGGAGCCGTCTTGTCGCTGCAACGCGCTCAAAGCAAATGACTGACTATTCTAATTATAAAAAAGAACATGGAGTTTGTATAAAATCTGTTTCGAAATTAGAACGCCCAGATTTAAATATGAAGGTACAGAATTTCCTGAGCGCGTTTCTTATTCTTTATTTCGCCTCGTTATCTAAGCATGAAGTGTCTTGTTAAAGTCGTAAGTGACGTCCGCTGTACAAACACTATAAATTATTGCTCAAATCACATCTGATGCGCATTTCCCTGTCGCCCACAAAAAGCTCATGTATCTTTCTCGATCTTCACGGAACGACAAATGTGTTACAAATAAATTATGAAATCAACGGCCGCGGTTTTTATATCTCGCGGTGTTATGATCTATCCCTTTCTTACCAGTTGATTTATCGTATGTTTCGTCCCGCTCGCTCGCAGGTTGTCACCGCGGCACCGCACTATATCATCGACCGTCGTCTAATGATGACGGTTCTATTTATCTGTTAGGATTTAGAACATTTCACGCAAATTGCAATTTGAAGTATGACAGTTCAACGCACTTTTTATTGTTATGTTTAATTATTAAATCGTCAACAGTATATCACGGAGTAACAAAATAACAAAATTAAATCGTCATAATTCTTTTAAAATGTCGTCCGGCGTCGAGAACGGACGATAAAAAGATGAAATATCAGTAAAGGAAGTAATATGTTTGGTTATTACAAAAACTCGTTCAGTTAGGACTATCAATCTGAGTGTTACACAAGATGTGAGAGAGAATATCTCAAAAATGTGTTAGTATATTTCAGAGAAGATTCGACCCGTCAGCTTTGAATGAGAGCTTTGCTAATTAAATATGATCCGGGTGGTCCAGCGAGCGCTTTAAATATTGTTTCCTTTCTAATGAGCTTCGTACTTGAAACAATAACTGTAGTAGCGTTCTCTCTGAAGATAGTGTAGATATTCCAAGTGTCACCTTAAAGTAGGTTCTCAACAGGCAACCTGTTCGACAGTCACCTGTTGAATCAGCTGTCTTGTTAAGAGAAAACTCCTAAATCATTCTAAATTCTTCAACCATTTAGCACACGATCGACACTCGTTATCACTTCACCTAGAGTACTTTTTTAATGCTGACCATATACCTACCAAACTTGTGAGAATTTAGCATTTGCGTCAAAATTTTCGCTGTCCAGATTTCGAAAAATCAGCAAGTTGGGACTGAAGCCAAAATCTTTTCAAAAAAACGTCCAGAAGCAGCCATCTCCCAATTAATTAGCATGGTGGCTATAATTAGCTGCGCACGAGCAGGCGGTAGGTGTAGCAGTGACGTGTGACAGATGGGGACACTGCGCTGGCGCACTCCACGCGTTTCTTTGAACCGAGATGCTTGAGGAAACTTGGAGTTAATTAGAAACGAACTTTTTGAAGTGACGGAAGAATTATCAGATACTTATTTCGATATTAATTTAAAATAACACGAACGTAATATATATGGGGCTGATTTGTCCAAAGATGTCTGTGAAGAGATTTCTTGATTTGTTTTTCTTGAAACAGATGAAAGTACTAATTGGACATTTAATTTTGCTGAAAGAGCTGGTTTCGCTTGAAGCAAAACCATTAACAGACATAACAAATAACATGTTGACCTTTTATTTGAAATCGAAAACTAAGAGGCATTTTAGACCCAATTATAGTCACAGATATACTTAATATTCCATAAAAAGTACACCATTTTGTCACAACCATTACCAAAGCGCTATAAAATAGTATTTTGTGTACATTTCACTTATTTATATCATTGTGGTTGAAGCCGACCACGATGAAGCTATAAAAATAATGACCGAACGAATTCCCGCCGAAAACCCAATAAAAAACTTCACAATTAACTAACACATGTGAGTGTCATAAAAATGTGATCTCCTTTAGAAAAACTATTAAAAACTAAGATTCACTTCACGATACGATATACCGATTTCTTTATCGACAAACTTATTCAGCGAACAATTAAACGTTTAGATGTCAAAATTATGTCTTATGCCCGAGAAAATAGAAGCTTCCTTCGAATCCTGTAACAGCTCACTACGAGCATATTGTGGGTTTGTATTTTAATTATATGCTTGTCTCGTACGCGAAGCTGCGATTTAAACCTGTTTAGTGGCCATTGTTTGTCCTTATGTCCCCAAATAAGTCAGTAACACGATTAGTGAGGATCTTTGGACCAACTTTTTCTATACCTGTAATTAAGTTTTTTTTTGCAAAGTCTTATAGCTCGTTCCGTTTATCTATTATTTATTTAATGTACTTCTGTTAATTTATGCATACATAAATAAGTCTCGATTAGTACGTTATTGGTAAAAAAAATGTTTTGAATGCGTCTTCAATTAAATAATCGTTTTGGTACCAGATATTAAAATTAATTAAACGTGGGTTGATCACGCTCGAAACCAATTATGAGAACTCACGAAGTGATAATAAAATGCAGGTTATGCTCATGACCTCAGACGCGTGAAAATATGCAAAAAAATCCACTTTGACACTTTCATTAGTGAAATATTCAAGAAACGACATGAGAATGGAAGCGAATGCGGTTCAAAGTAAAATTTATCCATTATGTATTTAGTATAGTTGAGGTGCGCGCACGCAGCATGTTGCCGATAGGGCTGGCACAAGGAGAAAATATGGCAGAACATGTAAAAAAATATATTTAAGATTCGAAACAATGGCAGCTTAAAATCTAGAATTAAATAAACAAATTTGGGCAAGAAAAAATGAATGTTGCGATCTCTTTCAGGAAACAATGATTTAAAGTTAAAATAAACTTTCATGTATTCTGAATCTTTCTTACAAATCCATCCACGTAACAATCTCAACGACCTAAATATCAAGATCAATCCAGCTAAAGCAATTCGGTGTCAACCCTACCCGTGCCCGAATGCTGCGCACGATTCGATCGAAATCTCGCGCGGAACAGACGTGGCGCGCATGCGCTACCTATCTGCTTAACTAAGCTGCACGTGGTAAATAAACTTAATCCGTACGGAACCACTCGTGTGAATTTTTTAGGGTACCTCCGTGAGAAATGCTGTGGTACATTTTGGGTTCTTGTGAATTGAGGTAAAGGAATTTTATGGTAGAGTCTTTCTGAGTAGATTTTCTTGGCTAATATTGTTGACTTATAATATTACCATGCAACAAAACAATAAAGATATCTATGGATTATTTGGAAGACTACAAATTCTATGTAGAAAAATCACCTCACTGTAGCCATAACTGAATAAAACTTGCAGCAGGTTGATAATTTTAGACCTGAAAAAATCTGATCACACTACAAATCAAGTGAGAACGTTACCCTAAGTAAACATAAAGAAGTCTAGGAAGCCAGTCTAAATGAAATGAGGACAGCAACCTAGTCTTTGTTAATCTACTTACAACTAGAAGACTCATTCACGACAAACCAAATCATATCCCGCAGCATTAAAAGTTGGTATCCTGGATATTATAATATGTATGCGGTAGAAACTGTGCTTAAACTTAAAATGATGTAAATTGTTGATCTAGTCCGATTTGATGGCAGAGAAGAATATGAAATGATAGACGATTTTGAAGAGGATCTGATTGAAGAGTTTGGTAAAGAAGATTCATTTTTCAGATATATTCCAATCATTTTGCAAAAATCACGATATGTAAGAGACACGGATACCTACAGGTAACAAACATCGTTACCCAACTATGCATAAATTATTGTAAGTGTCATGCAATGGAATTATGATAAAGAAATACAAATTCATCACCCAAACACAGGATTTCATCAAAATAATTGAAACTGACGAAAACTTCCAACAAAATTAGAGCTCCTGTTTAAATTGCTTGGTCATACTTTCTAGCTTACCCGCCAGTA
The DNA here is from genome assembly GCA_905332915.2 of Hecatera dysodea. Taxonomy (NCBI): domain Eukaryota; kingdom Metazoa; phylum Arthropoda; class Insecta; order Lepidoptera; family Noctuidae; genus Hecatera; species Hecatera dysodea. The sequence goes on from HG995305.1 coordinate 17,635,660, forward strand.
AGCTTCCAACTGTCAAATGACGTCATAATGGAACAGATAATCCATTTATTTCAACGTCAAGCAGTCGGACCACCGAAGCACGTCACGCCTACCCAATACAAATCTGATCTGATGATATCTTTGCGCGTGATTTTTTTTAAATTCTCCTACTTATGCCGCTATTCCGATGGAATGTGATAACTTGGTGTTGCCAATTCAAATATATTCCTATTGACATTGACACCGACTGCTTTATTGGTACATAGATATAAAGAGGTCTCAGTTGTTGAATGTTAAATTGTAAATTATTCCGGATTTTTGCTTGAGGCAAATTTATATTGAGAGATGCTAAATAGTTTACCTATCCATAGTAAATATTGATTGCCAATTTAACATATACTTTGTCGGACGTTGGTTTTTCCTGTACATACCTAGAATATTATGCTATAAGTTCGATGTGCTGAATAAAGTATCCAGTTCATATTTAAATTAACTGAGTCAGCCGTTGCAAATTTAAAGTGCACCTTTTCCCAAGCTTATTACAAAAGAAATTATATCGAACCCAGCCAATAGCGCTAGCGAGTCCACGCAACCTACAGTTTTAAGGCGCCAAGCCTCAAGCGCGTAATTCAAAATGCAAATATTGTGCACTTATAATGTATTTTGTATTCAAGGGGCAACGATGCAGCAGACCGACCACGTCTCTCGTCAGTTTTACTGGAGAATCATGTAAAAATCGGCCATTTTTATTCCGTTCGCGCACACCTGATTGGCGGTTCCCATGAGGTTAATTTTCACGGATTTCTTAAAAAGCGATATTTGTCTATAGTCGTGAGGTATTTGCGCGCGACGAGAATATCGCCCCCAAGTGTGATTCGATATTCAAATGGATTTATTGTTTTCCTGTATATTGGCAAGCGTGCAGGTTGTGTGGCTTGCATCAGGAATGATGCTGTTACTTTGACTGAATGTTCGTAAATCCCTGAACGGTTACGGATGTGATTATGCGCCGGTCTTCCTTTATAAATATTTGGGTACGCAGATCTCGCAGAAACACTGTAATCTCCATGATATTCAGAAAGCATTATGAATAAAATATTCTCTTTACAAAGATACTTATCCAAAAGCCCAATTCCGTGAGTGTTCCACCCAAACATTTGACGAAAACATCAGCTATTTTTAATTTACCAACGATAATTGATCACAACACTGGCCCGGCGAAGCGCGAAACCAAACATCTTGCGTTTAAAAAAAATCTAACTACCTCGTTAGCGGCTGATACGTCATTTGACTACGCCAGTGAAGAGGTAAATGCAGAAGGTAGAGGCTGTTATGATAGCAAACAGTCTGACGATATAGTATCAAAAATGAACCAACATCTGGGATTGATCATTGAAGATTTCTCATCGTTGTGAGAAGTGGATCTTCTGTAGACGTATGCTTTAGCTCTGCCATGCGTATACCAGACAGTGGTTCTGTAGGAGCTTCTATAAAAACGTGCTTCGCCTCTCCCCGTCCCCCGGCACCCCTCGCTGCCGTTCGTCTAATTTTAACCCGAAGACGATCCAGCACGTGTGCACTTAGTTCTTGGCAACTTGAATAAAGTTTCCTTTAAGAGTCAGTTTTTTTTTTGTAAGAAAAGATTTTAGTTTCAATTTGGACTAGTTTTGAGATAATTAGGGATTTAATTAATGTTAGGAGATATGCTTCATTGTTGGTGTTGTGTGTCCTGATGTTCCTGTAGTCTGTTTTAGCTTGTAATGCGAGCTTTTGATTCTAAAATATCCTTTTGTTTTGACTTATATCATAAAATACAACATAGTTTTGTCTTTGAAACAGAACCTAACCCCGAAAGAAAAATAGGATAATTCCTCCTAAACAGACGCACATAAAACTATTACAACATAGGTACAAACAAAACAAAATACAGATATAAAAATGGGGGAAAAATAAACAAAAGATAAAAATTACATCTTTGGAAACGTGTCATTTTGTAGATGACATTGAAACTGAATTGGTATTCATTTTTCAAATTTACTCGGCCTAAAGATGATCGGACAAAGAGATTCTGACTAAGAAGAATTGATACAATTTGAAGAGCAAAGGCAATTTTAAATTAAACAATACTAAACCAGACCATCCTGCCAAAACAGGCAACCTGAAACCACGACAAGTAACAGACCACCACAGCTCATGTGCCGTTATACAAAAAGATAAAAATTTCACCAAAAAAGGTGCATCAATAAAAACAATCGATGAATCCATTCGGACACCGGATTGAAGGCCAGAACAGATATAAAATTAAAAAGTATAAGCGGACGATTCGAGTTTATTAAATTTCAAATATTTACCGGTTGATATTAAAATTTTAAATTTTAAGACTTGCCGCGACATAGTTGTTCGTCGAGACGTTGGGTCATCTCTAAACAGACAGATGGGATGCTGCGGTCATTGTGTATTCGAATTATGTCTTTGAACCCAAAATGTCGATATACGAAGTTGGTTGTGAATTTATTTAGCACGAGGAGTGCGTTAACCAGATTAGCGGTCTAGGTTGTCTAGATAACATCAGAGAAAATAAGATCTTTCATTTATTTATCTTTAATTTGTACAAACAACGTGGAGTGGTTGAACAGACACAGCTTCAAGTGATGATTTAACAATACGCTCAAATTAATTTGTAAACCCATAAAGTTCAATATTTATAAAATCATATTTTGCAATTGCTACTGTCTCATCTCCACCATTTAATGCTATAGTAAAATATTCAATATTGATAACTTCAGAACTACTGTTCTCACTTTGCATACTTGAGTGAGGTCTGGCATGTCTTTCACTTTTATAAACTTATTCAAATCGTAAAGGTAATGTTACGCTCGCAAGTGTCAATTGATTCTTCAACAATATCAAAGAAACTCCTTTCCAACGTTCACTGGAAAATATTTATTGCAGTTATTTTGGTATCATTGGAATAATGTTTCGAATGATTTTCATGATCAAAATGTCAAAATTTCGACGTGTGAAGGAAGCTTGTGGTAATGACAGTTTTTATGTCACCAGAGTACAAGTTTATATAGACATTCTTTTGTATTTTTCAGCGACTTTTATGTAGAGCCAACATGACATTAATTGATGCCCATAAAACATGTTTAAAATCCAACATAACCGTTTCGAATTAATCCAAGAATAAGCCTGTAGATTTGACAACGACTGTACCCAACCTGTGCCACCACTTTTGGTTTTCTTGTGACGTAACTGGCTACTTTCTATTCGGGATACCGCTGGGCTCGACTGTACATTGAAATGTTTCCAATGATGACCATGTTATTGTGTTTATACGTAAAATAATGGCATTGAACTGCGTCTGGTTAAACTGGTAGCTGATCCCATCGTACTTTGGATAAGTTCAGATGATGATGAGGATATTATTCGAGTGTATTGAACAAGCCAAGTTATTTTTGCTTAGATTTCATCTTGTTTACGTTCACTTGGAGATGGAGAGGATATCGGTTGATGAGATTCGTAAATCGTAGCAGGATATAATTGTTTCTTTTCTAAATGAGGTGATGATATCGTTAAAACTATGTGAATTTAGTTTCAAGTTTGGAATCAATACAACTGTAATAATAATGTAGTTTAATCAGCAGTTTTTATGTAGAAGATTGTAATATAATTTTAACTGCTCCGAGACTTGAAAATAATCAATACTTTACCGAGTCAGAACAACGATAAGAATTTGAAACATTTATATATAATACATATATATTTTTTCTCAGAACTGAATTATATTTTTTTAAATACACATTCAACTCTTAACGTTGAAATTTCATCTTAGTCTTAATGGGTTTCAAATCACATTTACGAAAACAATATCTGGATTCATATTGAAACACTCCAGCTCATGTTTTGAAAAACATCTTATATCACGTTTGCTGCAGACAAAACTGTTCTTTGTGTTCGATGTTTAAGGTTGAAATTAAGTTCATTGAAGATGTTTATTAAGACATTCTGACTGTCCAAAAGTGAGGAATCTGTATAAAGATAAGCGGAGATTTTCAAAATACGGCGAGTGAAATGCGAATGCCAGATAGTTTTTGCCATCGCCGCTGGAATAATATCGTGTTTAATTATTTCGCGGCGCTAATTAGCTCTTAGGGTACCGTAGTGATTTCAAAAATCGGATGCCGTTTAGTAATCTGTGGGTGCTCTATCTTTAGCCTCCAGTTGTTTGTTTTGTTAAATTCTCTGCTTGTACAATAAGCGCATTGAGAACAGAAGGAGCATTTTTTCACTAAGAGATTCCAAGAAATCAGATATTGTGATGCCTTCATTGTTATAGTAAAAGTCATATAAACCATATCAATGATAGTCTGTTCCTGCTTTTGCTGATAATACAGCTTTTCTTTTGGGACATAATTCTGATCGGTATAATTCCTTCCCTTCAGGGCTTAATACTGTATCTCGAAAACTCTCGATAGCAACCGTGTCTTGCCTAGGAGTTATCCGTACCTAGTGACATTTTCAATCCATTAACCAACTGGCTTTTGACATTTGGACACACATTTATCTTTTACGATTTCTTGAATTTATACCTTTGTCTTTTTCAAGAGACATTCACAATCCAGTATTAGACGGCAGAACCCATTTCAAACGGAACGTATAGCACACTTGTCGGTTATTTTTTAGCTAAAAATGGCAGCAGGGAGTTAGGTGATATTTTATGGCTTGTTCCAAGCATCAAATGGATGTAAAAAGTCCAATTTCAACATTAAGACGCGACTTCAACATTCTTTAGTTTTAGGTGTCGGGAATGGAAGGATGTCTCTTCGACATTGTTTAGTTTTATCATCTACTAGCAGCGCCCCGCGTTTCACCCGCGTAGTTCCCGTTCCCGTGGGACTACAGGGTTAAAATACAGCCTATGTTACTCTGGGTGAATGTCGCTATCTAGTGGTGAAAGAATTTTTGAAATCGGTCCAGTAGTTTTTGAGTTTATTCGTTACGTATAAAAATACAAATCTTTCCTCTTTATAATATTAGTATAGATTGAACTCTTCAAGAGTCATCACAAATGGTTGGATATTAGATAGAACTGCAAATGACTGTAGTTAATCAAACGTAGGGTCAACTGATAAATCTGAAGTCAGTCTAAAACTCAATTTGTATGAACCGTGACTAAGATATGCCTCATTATATAGGAGATAAGCTCAATAAAATTAATCTAAACCAAACACGACCAAAGTCACAAGCAAAAGGTAGTGCGATAAACAACAAAGTTTTCGTATCAAAATTTATAACATTTTATTAAGAGTACGGTACTAGGCGGGCTGAACAAGCGAGGAGGTTTAATGAACGTATCGGTTACGGCGTCCAGTTACACTCGTTAGTGGGTGACGTCGCGGCTGCTACCCGTTCATTGTCTCCTGGTACTCTTACGATGATGTTTTGTTTTAGTGGCTCAAGTGACCTGCTTTTTGGGTTGTTTCTGAAACTCGATCAGAGAAATCTTTTGGCGCCATAAGAGTGCCTATCGTATTTGCTAACCCACAACGCATTTCTTCGAATCAAACTTGATTGAACGGTCACAAACAGCCGTCATGTCCACTAGCACAATTACATAGCAGAAATAGTTCGGCCATCCTTGATTGACGTTAGATTTAATTCTAACCGACAGCAATAGATCCCCGCATAATCTACCCACACTCCCAAACAAAAACAAACACAGAGTACACTCAAAACAGTCCCCTGCACGCGTCAACAAAGCGACGACTGAATAGAAGTTGCCTCTGACGCGGTGTTGACGAACCGTCAATTTGTCAGCCCACCAACACCCAGACAGTTTCGAGCTCTCCCAACCACCCGAAGAATGGGCACCGATGACGGCGCACGAGATATATTGGAGCCCCGACGTCCGACGATTAGGCCCCATGCCAACCCGAACACGCCCGATGATTCACGAACGAGTTGAACGAACGCACCCGAACGCGATTGTGTCAATTGTTTTTCTTAAACGGACGAACATTAATTTGAACATGCGGGTTTGAATTTCGAATGTCGCACATTCTATTTAAGGTTAACTGTTTCAGAGATAACTGTTAGTTTTCTAGTGAGGTTAATTAGGAAAAGTTACTAATAAGTGGGTTAGTTTTTGCGTGATTTATAGTATAGAAACGAGTTGCTTGTTGGCAACAGTCCTTTGCTCATAGTAAGATTGTCGCTTCATTGGGACGAAGCGATGAACACTGAAAATTGATGACAATTCTGAGCAATGATGTGTGTATTTTACGAATGTTGTCTTCAATCAACTTCGGTTGATGAGCCCTGATGATTTGAGTAAAGTTGTCCTTCTTAATGGCGAGAATTAGTACGATTCTGTGTCTTGCAGCTTTAACCATGACAGGTCAAGAAATAACGCCTTGTTGAAATTACTGCGCTTTAAAATCTGCGCAGCAAAATTGCTGAAATGACAGAATATCAAGACTGTAGTTACATACTGTATACCGTACATACTGTCTTGATTTTTCATAGGTGAAAATCTCATTCAAGGCTAGAGTATATCCTCGTACAAGATCTTTCGGATCTCTATCCGCAACTGACAGTAACCGTCATCGAGAAGAAGAGCGTAAACGTTTGCATCTCAAATTAAATATATATTGCGAAATATTGTATCTGGCAACTCTTTGGCCGCGTTGACATCGGGTGTGTCAATTATTTGGCAGCGACCATTCGCATTCTGGGCCATGACGATCAAGACCACTCTTTTGTCACCAATATCAACGCATCTCTGACCCTATCACCACGATTTTAGGGCTGAATTTACAATGTCCGTTTTCAAGTCTTGAATGAATTCTTGATCGTTTTTTAGCTCGTTTCAAAATTAATGTGTTCTTAAATTATTATGTAGATTAGTTATGTTTGGTGGCGGATATTAATTAATTAATTGGTACTTCCAAAATACTCCTTTTCCTTGTTAGTTAAAACTAAAAAAATACATTCCAATAATTAAAAAATATATATCTAAGCACATCCTGCTACAGCGAAACACAATCGACAAATCAGCCATTAAAGATCGAAGAGAGAGAAAAAAAGTCGATAACTATTTATATCGATTAAAATATAAATCGAATAGAATACTAATAACGAATTCATATGACCATTTATCATAAGTACGTTAATGAGATCGATGTTCGCGGATCGGTCATTACAATCGGTTTCGAATCGATTCAGCGTTTGAGAGAGACAATGGCCTCTGGGTGTCTGTATGATTTACGCTCGCTCGTTACGGCCGCTGTAATGAGCTGCGCAAGCGCTGCTTAGTTTACATCTCTTCGATTATAAATAGTGATGACTAGATGCGGATCTTTTCTTCGGATACTATCCGAAACATGCATATGGAGGTTTTAGGGAGATATTTTGCGATTTGGAAGTAGTCTTATTTATTTATTGATTTAAACTTTATTTACCTTTGTAGTTACACATACATATGTACAATGCAACAAAGCTCTATCGGGCAATCTTTAGGTTGAAAAGTTTACACTGCGGTAGGTGCTAGGTGTACAAGAAATAATAATTATTTAGCATAGAAATTAGTTTCGAGAAGATAAGTACTTATAAAACACATGTTTATGCTATTATCTTTATTTGTAGCTTCATTTTATGTATAAAAAGTTGTACGATGATATTGTAAAGTTTAATTTTGAATTTTTGTATCAATGTTTTGTGCTATTCTTGTTATGTTAGGTTATTAGCAATAAAATATTAGCATTAAAAATGGCGTTTATTTGATCACATCCTAGGTAATAATACACACCAATATATGAAGAAAATTAATACAAAACTCTGACCCTTTTATAAAACCTTATCGATATAATATCCGACAGTTGGTGCAAGCATCCCAACACTTTTAGGATCACACCTCTACATCACTAGAGTTAGCCATTTTTGTATTAACAATAGTAATGTTAATAATAATGATGGAGAACCCTCTGTGATTGGATTTCACTTTTATTTATTATTCTTTCTTTACATTATTTTTAAATCTTGTTTCAGGTAAGTCCATTTTATATTTTATAATAAAGCAGTTGTTAAGGTGCAAGAGAGGTATTGTATGGCATGGTTTTTCTACTGTCTGAAGTGATTGACTTACTTACTGTAATTAGGCACAGCATATAGAGATTTCTTCCTTCGTATTTTTGTTCTTAAATCTGTGACAGATACAACAAGTTTGTTAATTATATTTAAATGAGTACCTCTTTTTAGAGGTACTTGTATTTTGTCTCTTATATCTATGTTATTCACTTTATACCAGTTTTAATACTGGGTCAATTTTCATCGTCGCGAACACAAATTTAGTCAACCTTTGTTGTTTTTTCCCAAGTTTAAATGTATCGTCAGTGGCCTATTATGATGTTTTGTTACAATGCCACATAACATTAAATAAAAAGCATTTAAAAATGTAAAATATGCTAATACTTAAATCCGACAGCCACGTTACATATTTATTGCATCACAGGTATTCATATACCAATAAAACAAAGGAGTAGCCTCAATAGCTGACACAGAGAGAAAAAATAGTTTTTTTACGAAATACAAATCAACTGAAATAGAGCAATAACTATAAATTTTCTGTAGATAAACATAAAAACAGTTAAGGCCATGTCAAAACAATGGATTATTGTGAATAAGGTTGATATGTATATCCTTGGGTGTAATGAAGTTATAAATGAGGCTTACTCACTAAATAGTGTCAAATTCAAGCTTCCTGTTTGCATTACTTTATAAACGTGTCATAATTTGGTCAAAGCTTAGATAGATGGAAATATAAAACGTAATAATTAAGTTATAGATACAAATTAACCATAAATATTTTAAAACTCTTCTTTAAACTGACTCTTTAAACTGGAAATATGCATTTGATACATTATTTAAACTGAAACGGCCTTTTAAAATGCTACAAAATGAATCCAGAAATTCCTAACGTCGGAGCGAAACAGACGCACATACTTATACCCACTTCCCTCAACATAATATCGATAAAATAAGAAATAGGATAGGAGAGAAGTCACGGGCATAACACACTACACCGAAGGAGTCCCACAGGGATCTATTCTCGGCCCCCTTCCTCGAATCTCGAAAATATTTTTTTCCACCATCGCTAAGTGTGGTATTTATAGAACTTTACGTTCGGTGTTTGATTTAGTTTTAGTTTAGTGTAAATATGTCGGATTTTTCATTCGAAACGTGGATTTGAATAATGTTACTGTAGATTATACTAATGTGGGCAAATCTGCTTTTAACGGATATACAGTTTGATTGTTGAGGTTTTATGAAGAGTTTATGCGGTTGTAAAGATTTTTAGATGAAAGAAAGTGTGTGTTAAGGATTATTTTAAGAGGGTGATTAAATACTTTGTTTTTAGTAAACGCTAATTCTGTGTATAATTAAATAACTGTTTAATATTATTTTGATTCAGCTCCGACTTTGGCCTCAAAAGATTCTTTATGAACACTTAGAAACATTGCATGATGATCCACTAGATGTTATAAAAAACTCAGGAGTGGTTAAACAAGACTTAAAATGAAATTCAAAGAATCAAATCATCACTCTAGAACAGCCAAATAACTTAAATAAAAGCATTTTCCGATCACATTTACCAAAAAAATATAGGTTTTCAATAACAGTGAATAATGTGCATGGAGATAATGAACGAAATTACGTAATATGCCGTAAAAGCTTTTAATTCAACACTAAAAATCATAAATAAGATTTACAACGCTACGTCCATTTGCAATAAAAACAATCCCATTACCACCGCACATTATAATAACGAAAATTCATTAAGGTACCGACCATTAATTTCATTCCGCATCCGATGCAATGCCATTACTCTCATTCCTTACCAAAACAAACAAATCCTACAATTATTCTAACTCTGCAAAGTCATCTGAGTATCCACAACAATCTATTCTAACCTCTATTCATTCACCATCACGGTCCACACCAACCGCTGCCTCTATACCATCTGTGAATTCCTCTGCGTTTATACCTCTAGGAGCATTTTCAAAATTCAACAAACACAGCATCTATATCCATTACATTAGAGTCGATAGCATCTGTATCGGTATCTGGTAGAATCTGATCCCCGAGTCTTGTCCCGAAATTCTCAAGATATTGAAAGATTAGCAGTGGGTTGCGTTTTGGATGTCCCCATAAATAATACATCGACTGGGGGACACCCGTGATGGATCGTGTCTGTCTATCCACTTTCTATTAGTCGGGAATTCTTAAAGGGTGGTATGGGGTGGCTGTTATTATTAACGGCGACCAATGTTAGCTTAGCAAGTGATACTGGGGACTCATTAATTCCGCGGACGATTCCGAGGGGCATTACAGTTGTCATGTAAACAGATTTGCTATAAATCTTTGGCAAGCTTTTGTTGAGCACAAATGTGCTTTCTCCTCGTAGAAGAAGAAGGGTTGTGATAGTGTTATGTTTTTGTATTTTTCTGTTATTTATTATGTCACTGTTACCGGTTGTTGCGACCTGTTTAGTAATGAAGGGATACAAGAATATGTTCCTATTAATATGAATAGTACTGGCATTGATATTATTAGTAAGGTTATGAAAGGCGTATGGCAGAAGAATGAAGACAGAGCTTACTGAATAAAATTATACAATCAGTGAATGAAATGGTTGCTTTTTGTTTGGTGTAATTGTCTTGGGTTCGATTCCCAGAAAATATCTTTTCAGTCTTTTTCACTAATGTTTCATAATCGAAATAAATAAAATAGGGATATTATAAGACCAATCTACAGCAAAATTCAAATTAATTAAAGATATCTGACAAGATCTAGATGTCTTTATATTTCATCGTCTACCAAGCAGTGTTTTTCACGCATTCCTTGAATAACAGATCATTAAAGCGTTTAGTAAAGCAAGTGTGATGTGACATGTCGAAATAATCGCCAATAATTTCACACGACACTTGAAAAAAAATAAAATCAGTACAGTTGTAAATCACTCGGCATTCTAAATATTTGCTGATGGAAACATTCCTGGTCGCAACATGGGAACCCTTATCAACACCGTATCAACTGATAACTAAGAATTTGGGTGACCGATAACATATTGATGAAAAAATTTATAGCAACTTTTTACTTGGTCTTATCTTGCAGCGATTTGGACTAGGATTTAAACGTGTTTGATATAGGTATACCTAGATAAATATTGTTTAGTGAATCTATGATATCAGGGTTTCATTTGACCGTATTACGGTTGAAGAAAACTTTGTAAGGTAACTTGAAACTTGAAGGTATATCGGAAAGTCGTTCACAGGCAAATGAGCATTCATGTCGAGTACTATCAAGCTTGCTTCTTTTTCCAGCCGTTTCCTATTCATTGGGATAATTAGTGTTGTATCATCATCCTTATGTCATAAGCCATGTGGCATTTATGATAGCCAAAGACTATCCTTGGTCATATGTCAATTTATGTACGTACTTAGGTCTTATTCTTCCTTGAACTTATGAGCCATCTCAGTCATCACTGTAATAACGATCCCTATCCTTAATATCTCTTCGTAGGTACCTGGTCGAAAAATTAAATACAAATAATAAAACGATTGAAAATTTTTACGTCCCTCATTATTTTCTTTGCATTTGTAAAGGATCACGATAGATATCGACACAGGATAGCTTTATGTAATTGTTCCTGTTTTCGGAATTAAGCTGTGTCAATCAGTGTATGTGGTGAGTCGATGACCTTTATTTCTCGTTTATCTGGTATCGACCATATACATTATTTTCAAGACATCACACTCTGAGTTATGATTTTTGATTGGCTTTCATTGATACTGTTAAATGAATTAGTCAATAAGAATCATCTCAAAGTTTAGTTTTCCTCAACAACTACCTACACAGTACTTCAATTTTAAAAAACATTCTTCAACAAAATACTCTTCGCAAAAATTGTGAAAACTTGACAAAGCCACAATACAGCGTTTACCTGTTTATTTGCTTTCCAACGATGGTTTTATTATTCATCCGGTGTCCTTTCGATAAAAGTTGTAAACTTATCGACGATCCCTGCACTTGTTATTTTTCAATAACTTCCAAGGGACCTGACAGTTTTTCGAATAAGTAGATATTTGCGATTGAGGAATTTCTTCAATTGTTTTTTTTTTGTTAACTTATCCTGACCTAATGAATATACAGTATGTTAAGTAACAGAGGGCGTTACTTTAAACTCGTTAATCTATATCATTAATAGATTAAAATAAAAATATCAGCATAGAAAAATAAGGATAAAAAATCGGAATTAAAAAAAAAAATTGACAATGAATTCGAAACATCCTGTTTAAAATCAAAATAGTAGCGCGGAATAGTACCTCCTCGTAGTAGCAATGCCCAAACTGGCAAGTACGCGTGTACAGAATGTTTCTCATTTTTATGATGCTTGATTTTTTTTTTGTATTAGTCAGTATACACATGTAGTTGTCAAGCAGCGTACAATTGTATTACAGTAATTTATGACACATCCTTAGCTATAGAGGTAATCACAAAGAAAAAAAATAAAAACATAACTGTGTTAGGAAACGACTCTTATTAAACCAAAATACCCTGAAACTGTATTAAACTAAAGGATTCCCATACAAAAACAAAACTACGCACTATAGAACCCACATGATAACATCCTCAATTCCTTAGCAGAACAGAACTCATGGAGTCAGCAGTACTGTGTGTTTTGTTCGTCCCCCGGCGCCGCCCGCTTATCATAATGCATCCTGAACATTTTCCGACTCCACTCGCAGATTCCTGAAACTTTCGATATGTTGGGTGTGGTACAATTTACAAGAACCAGCGATTGTATAAAATGATTTTTTTTTTGTGAAACAGAGCATGGATTTTATGTCATAGATGGCATGTCCTGAAAAGGAATAACTAGTGTAATGTAGATTTGTCGGTTCAGAAAATACAGAAGAAAAAGAAAATGTTACGCCAAATCCAAATATATTGGTATAAGGTCAAGAGAATCATGACAATGACTAAATTAGACTTCAATTCCAATACTTATATTGATGGTAGGTATTGGAAAATATAATGATGCAGCTGGTAAATTAAAAAATTAGTAGAATTCGTATTCCTCGACTGCTTAGGCAGAGATGTACCTATGGTTATAGTGCATTGATTTAAGATTTCCATGGTGGATTTTTTTTATTCCCTTTGTCATTTATTAATGACTTTGCAACCCGCACTGGGCCCGCGTGGTGGATTACGGCCCATTCCTTCTCCTTGAGAGGAGGCCTGTGTCCCAGCAGTGGGAACATTAAAAAGCTGATTATAATGACTTTGCATACTATTGTAAAATTCAAGCTCTTAATACGCAACAGAAAGATGTGTTGCTGGGGAGTTAGTTGCACAATTTCTTCTTCCCAGCTAAACACTAGGAAGTGGTGACGGGTGGGCGTTTTGGGGGACTGCCTTTATGAAAAATTTGACGATCAAAAAGGGATGGCTCTCAGCCTAGTTTAAATAAATGACTTTTGATTTTGTTATGTATCCTGTTGTCGTTTTCTTCCAAACCAAAAGTAACAAATCATAAATTACATTTTGCAACTTCTATTTCAGCTGGAAATACTCAGCGAGCGTCATCTCTTCCAAGACACTTTCGAAAATATTTTCCCGATATGTTTAAAACTTTCCACTCCCCCTTAAATTACACCACACAAAGAAACTTAAATCAATATCAACTTTTTATTATTGAAAGTATTTATATATTATTTCACTTTGTCCCCTTTCGCTTTTACAAAAAACTTTATCTTTTGGTTTAATACACTTAGAGGGGGAACAAGTTTTCTTTTTTGTTTCAATCATCTTTTCCCTCACGTTTCAAAAGTTTTTTCTTTTTTCTTTTGTCTTTTTATTAACGTGTGAGTACACTATGCTTTTAGGAGACAGTCTTGAGTCTCGGGATTTCAAGATGACAATTGCAAATTATGTGATGTGTTCTGTAACGCTATGCTAAAGAGGAAAGTTTTTTGTTTTTGTCTATTTTCAGTTTTGAATTAAAATTTACGGGTCTTTTGAACTGTCCTTGAGTACGTATAATGCCATTTATCTTCTGCTTTATACTCTCTCTATATCTTAACACCAAATCAGAAAGACTGATAGAAATTTTAAGCCTACTTATGATTAACGAAATAATTCAAAAATAAAACGCACATAACATAGAAGTTTTTATGATCAGACTTAATTATTACTGCTATGTTATATCTATACTGAAATTATAAAAAATTATATTATAATAATTTCATATTACGTCTTAAGGTTTACCTTTTCTGGAAAAACCATATTGTTCTAAATACTTGTTTAGCCATTATTGACGTCAGAAAAATAATCTTCATCTTGTTTTCCATTAAATTCATTGAGTCATTAATATTTCTGCTAATTATTACCTGCAAGATCTGCGCAAATATACGTTGTATGTATTTTTACTTGTTTATCGTGATATCAGTAAGTAAATTAAGTAAATCGCGTTTTGACGTTCGTTTTCTCGTGAAATATGACGACATTTCGTTTCTTAGAATATGAGATTATTCTGAAACGAGTAACCCAATATTTTGGTAAGTAATAGAGATACGGTTTTGTTGAGAAATGGTAAAGATAGTGATAAGATGAAGGAAATAAAGATATCTATATTATCAGCTGAACACGGTAAAAAAAAAAACATAAAATATGTTAGTAATTTTCCTTCGTGAAGACAGGTTACTTTAATCTATCTATACTAATATATAAAGTTGAAGAGTTTGTTTGTTTGAATACGCTAATCTCAGGAACTGCTAGTCCGATTTGAAAATCCTTTCAGTATTAGATAGCCCATTTATCGAGGAAGGCTATAAGCTATATCATCACCCTAAGACCAATAGGAGCGGGGCAGTCATGAAAAATGTGACACAAACGAAGTTGCGCGGGTTAGCTAGTTTTAGATTTACTATATAAGTGGATTAGATTTTGTTTCTAATAGGCAAGTAACAGGCTAATGAAGAAAACTACTCTGTTTAATAAAATGTAAACAAAGATGCCAGTTTCTAAACACACGCTACCTCAAAAGTACTTCACACTGAGAAGTTTGGAAGAAAATTTTTAATTTCTTCTATGTGATTTTTTCTAAAAATCAACTGTTCATTTGACGAGTTATGCGAGTAACATAATTCAGAATCTAGCCAGCTTTAAATAATAATATTAATACACGACAAAATAATGCAAATTCAAAAGCACACATTATAAATATCAAAGCACAAAGCATAGTTATTCAAAATGCGATCAGAGCGAGGGGGCGGAGGGTGAGACAAAAGGCTCAAATCTATCGTGGTTTAGAGTTACATACGAAAACATAAACAGACGTCTGATATTGAATATGAGGTACTGGATGTAGAAGGAATGGATGTGGTAAGATAAATACTGGTAACATAAGTAATGGTAGTAATTTCACTGACAATTATAACTATAATCAATTTATTAAACAAGAAATATTGGAGCAATATCTATCTGCCTAGCCTTTTCCCAACTATATTGGGGTCGGCTTCCAGTCATACCTGATTCAGCTGAATACCAGTATTTAACATGGAGCGGCTGCCTACCAGACCTCTACAACCCATTAACTGGGGAACACGGTACTTCTTGGCAAGACTGGTGTCAGATTTTCTGGCTTCTGACTTCCGTAACGACTGCCAAAGATCTACAAATGACAGCCGAGACCAATGGCTTAACGTGCTTTCCGAGGCACGGAGGAAACTCGGTATGTTAAGATGGTCACCTATCCACAGACCAACCTTGGCAAGCCTTGCTTAACCTTAGAGTAACAAGACTTACAGAGAGTAGTTAAGTCTCGTAAGCTTCCATAAAAAAGCTAGGATGCTCCGAATGTCCGGTGGGCAACTGCCCAATAGTTGATACTAGGGATGTTATACATGTTCAATTCTATGGAAAACTCTGATACCGCGATGCAGGATTTTAGTTTGCCGCTGACGGGATAGATGGCGTAGCGGTTCTATTTGTAGTTGTTAAAATTTTCTTCGTTGGTATTTTCTTGTGGTGGCATTGATGCCACCGATATTATCCGTTTGAGTACCGGTACAGATGGCCACGCTTGTAACATAACAACTTTTAGTAATTGTCTCATCCAAAGACTGGCCATGATCTCCCGCTCTGGGTGGAGCGGAAGAGAGTGTCAGATTCTTACTGACTAAAACCCACCCGTGTTATCTTGTGCCCTTTGCGTTCCAGGGTCCCAACCTTGGAAACATTATTGGCACTTCTTATTCTCTAATATTTATTTAATTTTTATGTGCAGTGGTATTTTTATGAGTAGTGGTACATAGACGCTCTTACCTTAACAACGCATTCTCTTTCTCACTTGGATGTTCAACTATAAATTTAACATTTAAATATGAACTACCAATCTCTGAAGTCGCAAAGGGAACGAGACACTTAGTGAGGAGTTATTAAGTAGATACTTACATATTCCAAATTCAAAAGATTTGAAACAAGTCACGTGTCCACATCACAGCAAGAAATTACCATATAAACAACCAGAAACATAATCCGTTACCCCATCCGCTACACTTCTCCAAGATACCACTAGCCTGCGGCCACTACATTAGCCACCACAACCAAACATTTATTGAAAGTGTAAATCAAACAAACAGCCGGCCCCACGTCAGACTGACAGTCGACAGCAGTAATCTCAGCTCTATTGTCGAACCCGCTACCCTCCGGCAGCCAGCCAACTACTGTACAATCACCCGACAATACTCCACCACTCAGGCTCCCATGTTTTCCTTTGTAATCATCCCCTAACGCTCACCCTTAATGATTTTTCTCTGTTATTTGTTTTTGTTCTGTAATTACTGTTTGGTTTTCCTGTGAATTGCCCTGCGGTTGTAAATATGCGGTTTGAGATGGTTTAGTGTTTGTGGTCTTGTGTTTAGGAGAGGGAAACGTGTTTAGTATATAAATATAGTGTCGTGTCTTTTGAATTGAGGAAAATCAAATATGTTACTGATTGTAATTGGTTCTTTAACTGTATTTTGCATCAACATACCATTTGAGGTAGAAGTGAAAAATATTATACTATAAGAACAAAATACAATAATCACAAAACGAAATGAAATTCACCAGAGAAAACCTCACACGCGCATAAAAACTAATCAAACTTAATGAAAAAGCTAATAACCAGACGCAAATCCCATTAAAAAGCAACCGCAATCCTAAAAAACATTGCAAGGAGAAATTTCAATATCAATTGTGAAGCGGTCCCAGCGTAGCGCCCTGCGGAACTCCGACACGTGTAGCCAAGGCTTAGCCGCTCTAACAATTAAGCATTAAACTCCGGTTAATTTAACCGAGTGAGTATTGTCGCCAGAACCCTTTGAGCTCACAATATGAACGCTTCGTGAAAAAAGCCTATTTAAATCCGTGCAGTTGCTATTGACGGAACGTATTGAATGCTTTAATATAGACATTGGATTGAATGAGGGCTTTGGTCCGGTTTGATTATTGAATTTCCGGATTTGGATTAGTTTTGTGGTGAATACTTTTAGGTTTTGTGGTGCTGCGGTGGATAACGTTTGTATTTGTTTAGCGAATAAGGTGAGATTAATAGCCTAAGGTCTTGTTGTGGCAACCAAGTTAAGCACAGTGATTACCACAATATTTCTTCAAGTATAAAGCAGTATGGAATTAAGGACATAATGTGATTACTAAGTAGTCATTAATAAATGAAAGTCTTCTATGAACCGTTCAACACTTTTCTTGACATAATTAATTAAATCAAGTCTATAACTAGCTTAGGTACATGCCAGAGGGAAACATTAACTGCATAGCTTAGACATGTCTGCGAAGCCCACATAAATAAATAATAATTAATCAGTCAACGTCTAGCATAAAAAATAGTGCCATCATAAAGTTCATGTACTCAAATTAATTTAAACACTTCCTGGACAAATTAATGTTGAAGAAACTATTAAAAGTGGCGATTTAAATAGAAACAATTGTTAAATCAATTAGTGAGGAGCGGAAGTGGCATAGGAAGAAGCATACGCCGATCGCTGACCAGAGAACGATCCCTGCATTATTTATGCCCCCCCGTTCCGTTACATCGCATATCTAATGAGCTGTTGCTAGGAATATTTACTTTGAATTTAATATTAATGCCTGTGCGCCGTGGACTGACTCCCGATAGCAGTCTGCGATGCGTCTGAACCCAGTGATGAATTCGATCTATATATCTTTTGCTTTTTATTTACAATCTGGGTTTTGTAAAGCATAGCAAGGTAGGCGTAATATGTGAATGTTTCTTTGATTGACTATTTGTACGAGTTTGTTTTTAGTATTGAAAGGAATGTTTGTATTTTTGGAATAATGGGGTTTTAACGGTGATGGTGATCGATTGATATCCATTGCCTGCAGCATCAAGCGATCTTCAATTTTCATTTCACATTATTCAGCAGCAACATTCGTCACTCTTAATATATGTTAAGAAACAGTGCAATCATCATTATCGTCATTTCCATTACTTGATGTAAGACTTCAATATTGCAATGATAAATACGAAAATAAGTTTCAACATCATTTTCCTTAACTTGAAGTTACGTAATCTTGTTGAAAACATACCAATATACATATGTACATACCTACAGCTCTATATGTACATTTTTATATAAGAATAAAGAAGTATACCACAAACACACTGCCAAATCGAGCCCCATTTAACGCAAACTAGACGAAAGTCAACACGTTTCTTCCACACATTTCCCACAAGCCGTCGTTACTTCAGAGGGGAGACCGGCGCGCGCGCCGGCTCCAGTTACATCCCAAACAATGGTGCATGACCCTCCTACAGTCATTATTATAACACAATCACCCTTGATTAGCTATTGACCCATTTTCAAATGTATATTTTCAATACAATTTTAGTTTATTTTCAAACGGACTAATTTTGTTTGGGCATAATTGCGTATGGAGTGTTAGGGGTCGGGTTAAATTAAGAGGCTTTTAAATTTTCTATCAGCATCAGCGTGTGAGGAAATATTATTCTTAGTAGTATTTCTTTTTTTTAAAAGATTGTAGTAGAAGTATACACGCTGATTTAGATGTAAAAATAAAACCATAAAAATACAACCTTATCGCCGCATAAGTTGTAAAATTAAATTGATTTAAAATAGTACATGTGTTACCGCAACATTTTATGCTATAAAACATTTCTAAACGAAACTTTTTCACTCAATTACTCACAAAAATAGATAAACAAATACTTGTTAATGATATCGTGCTGCAATAAATCTATGTACCAGGGCGGCATAAGAGAGCAGGAGTAAGATCGCACTACGATAGCGCGCCTAAAGGACACATTGATTGAACGGAGCGGACAACGCAGATAAGAGCTGGCTACACTATTTGCATATTAAATGAGTCGATATTAATTTTACCGGGACTGGTCTGGCCTAGCTTTGTTAGGGAGAAAGGTAAAGATGCCTGTACTTAATACTTAGTACAGGACCCATTAAAATGGATGTGCAAAAAGTTGTTGGCAATCAAGCGAGCGTGTTTTGTTTAGGCATTTTTATTCTTGAATTACAGTAGTTCCTTACAAAAGTGTCTATAGTATTCTTGTCCATTACGTTATCTTGTATTTTTTTTTTCATCTTAACCTGTCAAACTTAAGGCTATCTTCGCAACACAAAGCCCAGACAAAAATAGAAAAAAAGCTTTTATAATTTCTCTTAATTGAAACTTTCAATTTATTTTTTCTAAACAACTGCCAAGCAACATGCTTTTTCACGCCCAAAGCACAGACTATTAATTAAAAATGCATAGCTCTTATAATCTATAGTCGTTAACGAGGCTCCTTTTATTTTCTGCACTCCTAGTACATGCAGAGTTTATTTTGCATAGAGAAACGTTTATATAGCATTTATTAGGTTTAATTAAGAAGCCCAGGGTGTACTCGTAATGGTGTTTTTATGTTTAAAGTCTATGGTGGTTACGCGTTCGTTGATTTAGCTTTACTACAAGTTATATAAATAACAGTTTTTAGAACATCTTAGTTAAGGTATGTGTGGTGTTAAGATAAGATATCAAAAGTTAGGACGTTTGATATCATATCTTAATATCTGTGAGTATATTATTATTATTTTTAATTTAGGGTCGTTATCCAATAAGGATATGTCAACCCCATCATATATTAATAAAAAGTAAATTCATTCACACATTAAAAGGCTGATTATGCTATGCTTATTATATTAATAATAAGCATAGCATAATCAGCCTTTTAATGTTCCCACTGCTGGGACACAGGCCTCCTTTCTAGGAGAGGGAATGGGCCGTAATCCACCACGCGGGCCCAGTGCGGGTTGGTGAATGTCGCATGTCTTCGAATTTTTGGATTCTAGTGGATAGGTACTGAATAGATTTACGTCTAAGTAAGCGTGCTCCATTGTCGACTTCATAAAAACGAAGAAATTAATTTTTCTTTCAGTATAATATCTTTATGATGGTCGTATATTGGAAATTAAAGTCAGAGATACTTTTTAAAAGTCATGTTTTCATAAAAAAAATTACATAATCAAATAATATCTAAGTAGGTACCGCCATGTTTTTTTGGTATATAATAACTAAAAGAAAAAAAGAACGATAACACAGCCCTATCATGGACGGCCTCACAAAGAAAATTTACATACAATAAAAATTTGCAATATTTTTTTACATAAGTAATGTAGTTATGTACATTTTGTTACATGTGCATATCATTTTATTCATTAATGTAGTGTCCTTATAAAGCCGCGGAGAGGCTCGTGTAATTTGAAGTTCTTATGTAAGAATAGTAGAGTTAATTAGTTGAATAGATACATTTTTAAAGCCTTTTCAAAAAAAGTGCCTTGGATCGAAAGAATAGAAATCACCAACCCGCACTGGGCCCGCGTGGTGGATTACGGCCCATTCCCTCTCCTAGAGAGGAGTCTTGTGTCCCAGCAGTGGGAACATTAAAAGGCTGATTACGCTTATTGAAAGAAAACTGTGACTTTTCTTTTAATCATGCTTAAAAGTAAGCTTTACTGAAAAGAAACTGGGAAATAATTCAAATGTTTTCCTGATTTTCATCTGTTCGAAAACCGATATAGAATCTCTATCTCCAAATAGTACTCACAGTCTTTTCAAAGAAGTATCGAAACGGCTGGTTGACACTTTCCGTGACCCAAGAGCTGGCTCTTACTTTGGCCAGAGACTAAGCATTGTCATTCAACGTGGCAATGCCAAAATGCCAAGTGTAGCTTCTCAACAGTGAAAGAATTTTTCAAATCGGTTCAGTTGTTTCGGAGCCTATTCTATACGAACAAATAATCAAATCATTCCTCTCCATTAGTATAGATTCGCACCTATGGAAGCTAGGTGACTTGCTAGCATATATTTAAATTAATATTGATACGCGTTTGTCCACAAACTCACCTGATGAAAAGCGAAGATGTGGTTGACGATAAAGCACACTTTCCTAGAATTAACCAATCCATTCATGACATAAAGATCCCGAGCAAAGTCAAAATCAGTTAATTTATTCCAACTAGACTATTAAAAAGACATTTTTGAACGTCAAAGCATTTTGAAAATAAAAATATTATAGTGAGTCTAGTTGCCCATTCGCAAAATTAGATTCTTATGGAGAAGAACGGGACAAGAAACTCAATACTTACTCTTTTTAAATATAAGTTTTACAATATTTTATTTACATTATATGTGGGGACGGTGCACCCAAAATAACACTAAGTACTATACTTCTTAATATGTCTATGTAAAAAACGCGAAAAATACAGCAAAATAAATTACAAGTAAAATCAAGCTAGTAAAAAAATACAAGTAGAGTCACGGCCTCCAAACAGTTGTAATAAAAAAAAATGATAATCGTACATCAAGTGGTATCAGTACCTACTATACTGCAAAATATTACTAAAAACGCCCCAAAAACGTAGCCAAAGTTACACTTGTAAAAAATACAAGTAAAGTCACGGCCTCCAAACAGTTGTAATAAAAAAAATATGATAATTATACGTCACGTAAGGAATCGGGTGTCAGGTTCCCAAGCGGTCAGTGACTTATGGCGTCGTGGATTCTATTAAATCATTTTGTTTATGTTATTAACTAGCTAGTCCTATGGATTCACTTGATGATTTTGTTGGTGACGTCTCACGACGACGTCACGACGATATCATTTTTCATTTGATTTTTTTTTTAGCCATTGGTAAAGATGAATTTTAATGTTAAATTGTGTATTTATTATGAGGTTTTCTTAGTGAAAATCCGTAGAGAGGATGTTTGCCCCTTATGTATTAAATATTTATATAGGTACCTACTCATGAGAATTTCTTTTGAACCTTCAAGTTTTACACTACATAGTCAAACAGATAAAAAAACAGACAATTTCATACATTTAGATTATAATAACTGGGCATTGTTTTCTTAAAAACACAACTCAGTAAGAAAGGTACTAATATCTAAAAACAAAAATTAACTGAACGATATATTCTTTACAATAACATTTGCTTTTAATCGCTGATACGGAAACTATAAATCCAAACTTAATCCAAATCTTATGGGGAAATATCCTCATAAAAAAGTCCAAATAACCAAACAGACACACAAATCAATTTAACAATACATGGAAAGT
Source organism: Hecatera dysodea (assembly GCA_905332915.2). NCBI lineage: Eukaryota > Metazoa > Arthropoda > Insecta > Lepidoptera > Noctuidae > Hecatera > Hecatera dysodea. The sequence goes on from HG995305.1 coordinate 17,658,356, forward strand.
TACCAAATATGCGCCTGCGCAGGCGCCATTTCGTTAACATGGCGGTCACGCTTGCCATAAAGCGGTGACATAAATAGCATAGATTAAATAGACATAAAACCTGCCCTTGGGCGCTACATTGTTTAATTATATTTAATTTAGTAAGCAACCGATTTTGGTTAGTACATATGTTAGGAATACTAAGTATTGGTGCCATAGAGCATAGAACAGTGTCTACAGACGCAACTAATAACAATCTACACTAATATAAATAAAGAGGAAAGATTTGTATGTTTGTAACGAATAAACTCCAAAACGACTAGACCGATTTCAAAAAATATTTCACCATTAGATTGCGACATTATCCTTGAGTAACAGGCTATCTTACTCGTACTAGGTAATATTATAAACGCGAAAGTTTGTAAGTATGGATGGATAAATGATAAATGATTTATTTTTTGTAAGTAGGTTGTAAAAAACACTTTTACACGTCAATCTTTTTTGGCCGTTATAAATACTAGATGAGGCCGGTGTTTCCTAACTGACTACCCTGAGAAGAAACACCGAAACAAACTCAGAGGTCAAGGTCTCTTTTAAAGTCCATACAATTGTACTGGTCAAATCATATGAGAACCATGTAGGTTGGTGTCTGAAGTGGTCTTTTGAGGAAAGTACCACACAGATTTGAGTGGACCTGTCCAAACAGTGCAAGCATTTGTCAGTTATCGTGTAGCTGACTTAATCGTCAACTGGCGAGCGCGAATCTCGCGAGCGCGCGCGAGTTGGCACTTTTCGATTTTGCCTACTTTTTTTGTCGTCAACTCGCGCGTCTATATAATTTGATGTTTTAATGTATAGTCAGCTACAAAAACGTTATAACAAATTTAATTTAGTTAGGTACTTACCTACTATAAATGTATAAGAAACTTTATGAAATTTGATTTTTAAAATAAAACAAAATATATATCGTTTTGAAATCAGTTTATTATAAATCAACAGGACAAAATATAAATTATTAGTAGTATTTCCCTTACTAATTATCAACAATATCACATTGATTTGAGAATTTGGCTTATTATCTTATTATCTAGTATGTAAATTGTCACATACTCGTATACTGAATATTGGTAAGTATAAAATAGTAAAGCTAAACATAGTAATTGACAACAAACTGACTTATTATTGCTCCCTAATAAAATCAATCTTAGGAACCATAGAAAGAGTCTTAGAAACTATAAAATCACAGATCACATATGGTTGTAAATGATTTTTACAAAAAACGCTAAACACTATCAATAAGTAGATTCATCAATTGGCTAAGTTATTACTGACGACCTACTAATAAAACTAATCACAGACTATACAATCACAGATCATGGTTTGTTATAAATGATTTTTATAGCAAACGTTAAAATAAACAGACTATGCTAAATTAAATCAAAAATCACAAGATCAAAAGTTCGATACATAAGTCAATATTTATAACCCCATGGATAAATTCGTTAACAGTGTTGGTAATGTGCTCGTCAATAGCACAAGTTTCTTTACATTTTGCAGTTATATTAGACTTCTTTAAGTATAAAGTCTGATAATAATTATCTTCTTCTTTTAAGATGGTCAAAAAATGTGCAATACTTTTGGGTTTGCTATTAATTTTTTTATTTACCGTAGAATGCCAGCTCTCAACCATGTTCGTAGTGCGGTGTTGGCTAAAATTACAAGACCATTTGTCTGCGAAAATGGAAGTCTCATTCAACCAAGTTCTTACAAAATAATCATTAAATTTTACAATATTTTTATCATTCGGACATTGAGACATAATATACAACCAACCATTCTCAACAGCTTCTTTGGGCAAATGTGCCAAAACAACGCACCTCTTTATATGTTTTCTAAATAGTACAGATTTTGTTATGCCTATTTCGTCAGCTTTCCGCCACAAACTTCGCGAAAAATGAAAGAAACACCCTCTAACGCTTGTTTCAGGGAATATGTCTTTGACTGCTAACATTGCAGCCTTCTCGAAGTCTAGTAGAATGGTTTTGGGATTAAACTGAGGAATTTGGCTCTTGATAAGGCGAAACAAAATTTTGTAAGTTGCTCTTGTTTTGTTACCCAACAACGCATAAATAACGGGTATAATATTATTATGAGTTTTACTACTTCCTAAATCAACATGTAAAGTGTACAACTGCTGGAAAGGTTTTAAACAAAATTTAAAAGTACCATCGCATAAAATGGTCAAATTTGGTTTTGCTAAAATTGTTTTACAATTTTCACTAGCGAATATTAAAATTCTATTGATTGTTTGGTAGTCGGCTAGTAAAAAGTTTGCAAATATTTCGGGCACAGTAACATTCTTAATCGACTTAAAACATACCTTTCTTACCCCCAATGACTTATTCCGTTTTCGGTAAAATTTGTTTTTAATATTTTTATATGTAGGTATTTTTTTTATGAGGTCAATTCCTTTATCTTTAAGGGTTGAGACCGTATGTCGAAATGCATTTGGTATGGGTATAGTACAGTCACTTTTTACTTTTTCCATGCACTTGTCGAAGTTAAGCTCCAGTTCATTTGATACAAAATCAGGCTCACAGTCGTGCTTGTCATCTCGTTTGATGCAGTTATTGCTATCAATAATTAATCTTGCCTTGCAAACAGTCCTCTTCGAACACCTCCAGATACAGGAACCATCTTTATTTTCTCGGTCTTTATTATATTTGTGTCCTGCACGAAGTAGTATCGAACTTCCTCGCTGAGATGTAATGATGTCGTGTCCAGTTACATTTCTGGACGAACCTGCCTGTGGTCCACTTCCTAAAAATATTGTTTTTAATGACAAACATTTTCTAAAAAGCTAAATCACAAAAAAATATAAATTATCTATATAAAAAATGGAAAATCAACGTATATTTTTTACTATGGAATAAATATTCTGTGTAAAATTGCCACGTGGTATTTATTTTAAAGTGCAATCGCACTATAAGAAAGTAAACGACAATCAAGTTAAAGTGAACAAAACAATTAAGTAACCGATAAACTGCTTAAGGAAACAATTTTTTCCAAAATTGAACACCCTTGACTGCTTCTGGCAACAATCGTTTCCAACAACCAATTTTTACTAATCGACTTTAAACTTTATGTTGTAGTTCATAAAGTCCTCGTGAAACGTTTCTAAACCATAGACTGATATATCATCCGACCTTCAAATATAAGTTGACAACATTATAAATCTAATTCTTAGTACACGATACGAAATAAAGTTGACGTCGCCATTTTTTTTTTTCAAGTTGTAGTTCCCTTAATGTTTTAAATATTTTATTCCACATGAAATATATCCATGTGTTATTAAATGTATCTAGTAATTAATCTAGTCTTAGCACAATAGGGCAAAATTGATTAAAAAAAACAAAGACAAAAATAAGAAAATGACGGTTTATTTTTAAACACGAATTTTAACAACTAAAACTGACTTATTAATTAACACGAAACACAATAACGAAATGAATACAAGTTAAGGTAGAACTGGCTATCCAATCGGGCAGAGGTTTCCCAACCTAAGTTGACTCCACGAAAAAAGGGGTCCAAAATGAGCGCGCAGCGGCTTATATAGGCGCGCCACCACCACCTGTCATCCCCTCCTTTTGACGGGTGTGACATCATTTTCCCGCTAACACGGCCTCTCCTGACTGGAGGACGTCCTCGTGCTCCTGTGTCCCAGGCAGTGCTGCACTGGAAGTACTTGGTACGGGTTCTGGTGTCATCACACCAGAGGGCACATCGCTGACAGCTCGCTCAGGTGTGGACTCCGTGTCGTCATCATTACAGTCTGCACCTGAGAATAGATTAGAAACAAATAGTCAAAAATGACACGCAATTTCAAGAAATTGATTTTATTGTAACAGTGCAATTGAGCCTTTACAGACACGTCAACTGCACTATCACAGTAAGCTCAGGCAAATTGAACTATCGTGAACCACGTTCTTCATGACAACAGTAAGAAACATAGGCACGACGTTCGCTTATTTCTCACAACTCTGTATGGCATAGGCACTACGTTCGCATACCACACTCACGCAAAACAACCATGAGAAACATAGGCACTACGTTCGCATATTTCTCACAACTACGTATGGCATAGGCACAACGTTCGCATACCACACTCACGCAAAACAACCATGAGAAACATAGGCACTACGTTCGCATATTTCTCACAAATCTGTATGGCATAGGCACGACGTTCGCATACCACACACACAAAACAACCGTAAGAAACATAGGCACGTCGTTAGCGTATTTCTTACAACTCCATATGGCATAGGCACGACGTTCGCATACCACATGGTTTCTACACTCGCATGACATAGGCACGACGTTCGCTTATCAGCAAGTGTATGACAAATTACCTTCGAAAAAGGTTGCACAGGTGTCAGGAGTCCATTCCCCTCGCCACGGCACCATAAACTCTGCCGCAGCCTGGGTCGCTTTCCCATACGAACCCGCCAGCAGTTGTAGCTCGTATCGATCATGGGGAAGCACCTTGATCACACGGTATGGCCCGCGCATGCCCGAGTCGAGCTTGCCAGTGGCTTGTGCCTGTTTTTTAACAAAGACAAAAGAATTAATTTCGAATAATCGAGGGGATCTGCGATCCACGTTAACAGTTGCGTCTTGCCGTTGCTGATTAGCTTTTAAACGCTCGGAAGCTCTTTGCCTCTGCATCTCTCTCAACGCCTTGTGGTTCGGATGAGAGTTCTCCAGAGCGACATCTCTGACCAGGTGTCGTATGAGCGGTGTAGCCGCTTCGATACCTACTAGGAGATTCAAGGGAGATAACTTGGTGGTTTTTTGTTTTGTTATGTTCAAAACCAGCTGGAGTCGCCACATAACATCTGACCATTCATTTTGCCGGTGATTGCATTCTATACGAACCATGTTTAACAACGTTCGACAGTAACGCTCAACCTGCCCATTGGAATGATGCATCTCAGGAGTGATGAGGTGCATGTCAATACCTAATTCTGATACAAGTCTCGTGAATTCAGAGCTCTGGAACATACGACCACGGTCCGCTACAATTAGTTTTGGTGTACCAAACAGTGAAATTACATTGGTAAACAGTCTTTTTAATTCATTAGCATCTTGACCAAACATAGGATACAAAAGGCAATATTTAGAAAATGCGTCTACAACAATTAGTACGTACTTGTAACCATTAGACTGAGGCAATGGACCTAAAGCATCTGCATGTATAACCTCAAAAGGGGTACTCGGTTTTTCCCACGAATGTATTGGTTGGTGAGGTGCTCTGGGGACCTTTTTAAACGTTATACAAATAAGACAATGACTCACGTATTTTTGCACGAATGACTTAAGAGAAGGGAACCAAAAATGTCTCCTGATGAGTTCTAATGTCTTATCAACTCCAGGGTGGTCATGCTCGTCATGAAAAATTCTGAGCAAACTGAGCCTATGACCTTTGGGCACAAAACATAGGAATCTGGAGTCTTCTCCCACGGGAGAATACTTATAATAGAGCAAGTCATTCTTTTTAACGTAATGTCTACTGTCCAATTGTCCGTCTGTTAGTTTATGAAGAAGTTGTTGGGTTTCTTCATCAGCAGCCTGTGCTATCTGAGCCCAGTTCTGATGTCTACGTTCTTCGCAAACGTTCACGGGGTTACGGCTTAAGTAATCAGCGTGCGACATACTAGTACCCTTACGATATTCAAGTGTGAAATTAAAATCCTGCAAATATATCCACCATCTGGCTACGCGTGGCAATAGGTCTTTCTTTTGCTGTGTAGCTTTTAGTGCATTACAGTCGGTTACGACTGTGAAATGAACACCAACCAGATAATGTCTATAATGCTGTAGGGCCTTAACGACAGCCAAGGTCTCGAGCTCGTAGGAATGGTACCTCGGCTCAGCACCTTGAGTTCGTTTGCTAAAATAACTAACTGTCCGTTTGTACCCTTTCTCATGAGTCTGAAGAAGCACTGCGCCGTAGCCAATTGAGCTGGCGTCTGTGTGGACCTCGATAGGTAGATCAGGATCATAAATGGCTAATACAGGTTCACTCGTAAGCTGTGAAATTATATCTTGCCGTGCTTCTTCTTGCTCGGCACCCCAGACAAAAGGTACATCTTTTTTTGTTAACTTTGTAATAGAAGCAGTCTTGGTAGCGAAACTAGCTATGTAGCGACGGAAATAGCTTGCCAGGCCAAGGAATTGACGAACTTGCTTGACAGTTTTTGGAATAGGTGCTTCAACCAAGGCCTGGACCTTTCCATCGCTCGGCTGTACCTGACCCTGACTTATAGTACGTCCCAGGTACTCTATCTTGGTCGATAGGAAAGAACATTTCTTAAGATTAAGAGAAAACCCTGCTTTTGTCAAGGTCTGGAGAACCTTACGAAGGGTTAACAGGCCTTCATCTACCGTGTGACTCATTATAAGCACATCATCAATGTAGACCAGGACTTCACCAGATTCCAGATGTCGAGAAAGAGTTTTTGACATTATTCTTTGGTAAACAACAGGCGCATTCGCCAAACCATAAGGCATCTTTAAATATTCATAGTGCCCCTCTGGTGTGACGAATCCTGTGAGCGGTATAGAGTCAGAATCTAAAGGTATTTGGTGAAATCCTGTGGCCATATCAAGACTGATGAAATACTTATGTTTGCCTAACCTATCAATGTGGTCGTCGATTAGCGGTAACGGGAATCGATCTTTAACAGTTATCTCATTTAGCTTGCGGTAATCGACGCACATGCGGTCAGATCCATCCTTCTTTTTAACTAATAAGATGGGACTCGCGTATTCCGATTCAGACTCTCGGATAATATTCTTTTCAAGAAGGTCTTTAATAATTTCTCGAACTTTCAAAATTTCAGGGTATGAAAGCCGGTACGGTCGGTAGGTAACCGGCGTGCTACTATTTAACTTAATTGACATACTCCCAGTATTAACAGTGGAAGTTGCAGTACCAGTTATAAAAAAATGTGTAAATTCGTCAATTAAACCGAGTAATTTTTCTAAATTTTGTCCAGTTAAAAGAGTCTTAATTGGAATCCGTGTGGACGATGAAGTACACATAACATCATGCACGATTCGGGGCTCGTAAGTAAGATATTGTTGCTTGTGCGTCCGGACATAGGTGACACCTTCTCGGTTCAGTACATCCGTACCGACAATGATTGGTGTATTCATATATTCGGGGGGCACAGCATGCAAGTCTACTTCCAGAGTTATTTCGTTAAACTCTATAGGCAGAGTGACAAAATAAGTAGATTCTATTTCAACACCACCGATGCCTCTCAAAACTCTGAAAGCCGGCTTGCGCGCACATCTAAAGTGTTTCAACAAGGATGAGGAAATTAGAGATATACATGAACCGCTGTCAATAAGGATATCAACGGGGACCCCCTGTATAACCGCCACGACAATATCTCTGTTTTTACTGTCAGGGCTTTCCTGACAAAAATTTACATTGCTGTTGTGAGAACTGGATTTTAGTTTAGCAAAACATGTTTCAACTTTATGACCAGGTTTCTTACAGAAACCACACGGTTCAGATTTATGCGGGGTCTGATTAGAACGATTTTTTTGATCATTATCATCACTATTAGCGATACTTGGATTAGGTTTGGGTATCTTAGTACAATTAGATTGTTTATGGCCACGTTGGCCACACAAAAAGCATTTACCATCGTCAAAATACCGTTTGCGGGAGCTCGTAATACTTGATTTTGAATCATCGTTACGCGAGGCATAGTTAGATTTTTTATTATTAGTTGGCGTATTTGATTTTACGTAAATCGAAAAGAATTCCACTAATTCATTCGGCATTAACTTTGCGTTAGTTGCCGAAGCACGGATTTGCGGATCTGTAACACCTCGTATCACTATTGCCGAGATTAGCTCATCGCTCAACCCGTTGACTATACGTAACCTTAGCAGTGAGCGGCGAGCATAATCAGCATATGTAGGGTAGTTGTCAGAATTTGTGATCATGACATCATATAAAATATTTGCAATGTCCGGCTTCTTAGGACACAAGGGTTTAAATTCCTTCTTAAAATTGCTCCAACTACGGTCGTTGGTGACCCACTCGTTGAGCCATGTCCTAGCATCACCTTTCAAACAATTCCCAATGCGAGATAGACACTCATTATCGTTCCAATAATTTAAAACTTTAGCACGGTCGACTTCCTCGCACCAGGTGCTTATATCGTTGATGCTTGGATCAAAGTTTGAAATATAATAAGATTGGTTAGATCTCACCGTCGTGTTGATTGACCGGATAGCCTCCACAATGCGATCGGTCGCGCCAGCATCGCGATCGGCTGCAGCGCTTACGGAAGGACCCGGTGAGGATGGAACCACCGACCCTCGAAGGTCTGCCGTTGCTCTTCGACACTCTGCAGTGGCAGCGGCTGGCTCGAGTGGTCGCGGCGGCGTCGCTGGGTGTGCACCAACACTTTGCTCACGCGGTCTTCGCGGCGGAGGCGTACGGCGTTGTTCCTCCAACGACGTCAGCCGATCCAGTATTTGTTGCATCTGCTCAGTTAACACATCATTAGGAGATCTACGTCGTTTTCTAGAACGTCTAGAACGTGAGTTATGTTTGCTAGAACTCGTATCATGAGTACCAGAATGCGAATCACGATTTTTAGATCGACTTCTACTTTTACGACTATGGCTAGGCATATTTACAGTTTTAAAATGTACCAAATTAGTAAGGAGTACTTTTAGTAGTTCAATAAAGAAAACAATGGGAAGAGATAAACAATGAACTTAGAGTAGGTAACCAGGATAATGAGAAACAAAAATGTAAGCAAGCCACAAAGCTGCGTTAGAAATATATTCGTAAACACAATGTCGTCTTCCCTAATAAACAAATCGGAACGTACTCACCAGATTTTACCACTGTACACCTTACCACACGAAGTTACCGTAGGTAGGTACCCGTTGAAACCGTTACTTTTTTCTTCTTCAAATTGAATAGCCAAACTACCTTACTTCAAGGATCTGAATGAATCAAGGCAAGTGAAAATCGTATCCCACTTCTGATCTTAGCACAATAGGGCAAAATTGATTAAAAAAAACAAAGACAAAAATAAGAAAATGACGGTTTATTTTTAAACACGAATTTTAACAACTAAAACTGACTTATTAATTAACACGAAACACAATAACGAAATGAATACAAGTTAAGGTAGAACTGGCTATCCAATCGGGCAGAGGTTTCCCAACCTAAGTTGACTCCACGAAAAAAGGGGTCCAAAATGAGCGCGCAGCGGCTTATATAGGCGCGCCACCACCACCTGTCATCCCCTCCTTTTGACGGGTGTGACATCATTTTCCCGCTAACACTAGTTTATAAATAAAATAAGAAACAATACTCTTGTCGATCTTAGTTTTTAGTAAAACGCATTTTTCCATACAAGTAGCTAATATTATTTGGGTAGTTAAAGTTTCAAGGTACATAGGAAAATACGGAAACAAGATCTATTAAAAAACAGACACAATGTTTAGGCTTATTTTAATGGCTATTCAGAGCAGTTAAAACATTTGAAGTGCGCTTCTGGAGCGAGTCACAGTCAAATTTTTATTACGGCGCGTCGTACGCTCAGATGCGGTCAAAAATCACTGGCAAGCGACCCTCTTTGCATTTTTTTGCGAAGCAACCGAGCGGGTAAAGCCATATGTTAATTCAAAAAAGTAAAATAGTAAGAACAACGAGTTAATCTAAGGTTTAACTAATCAAGATGCCTGATAAAAGTAACAGAACACTTTGAGAGTATTACCCGAAAAGTTTAATTGTTATAAACTTACCCCCACAGTACATCAAAATCACTAAAACTTCCACATTTTCACACCAAATGGCATTCTTATAGACTTAATAAAAACATTTATACTCTGTAAGTATGTTTACTCCGTAAGTGCACTGTAAACGTCAGCTTAGCTTACGTAACACTAACGTCACTAAAATAATAACTAGGGTGCTTACTCCTGATGAACTTCGAACGGCTAAACGATGTACCCGTCCCTGTCACACACACACATCACTTCCGCCATGTTAGACGTGACAGGTACATCGTTTGTAACTAAGTGCATAAGGAGTAGGCACTCAGTTTGCAAAATGAATTAGAAAGAGATAGCGCTATGACAGCTATACTGTTGTGCGCATGCGCGTTAGACGAGATAGTATGTGTCATTGGATGCGTTCCCCAGGCCTTCTCATTTCGGCCCTCTAAATCGTAATCTAAGTCAGTACTTCACAGAATCAGCTAACGCGGTCAATAAATAATTATTAATAGTTTTTGTTTTCAATCTCTTTTTATTTGACTGTACTTTACATAGACGCGCGAGTTGACGACAAAAAAAGTAGGTAAAATCGAAAAGTGCCAACTCGCGCGCGCTCGCGAGATTCGCGCTCGCCAGTTGACGATTAAGTCGTGTAGCTCAAACTTAGAACTTAAGGAGCTCAACGATGTGACAGTGATAATTAATTGTTACTCTTCCACGCAAAAACTACTGAATGGATCTTGATGAAATTTGGCACAGATTAAGATCATAGTCTGGAATAACACATAGGACTTTTTATCCCGGGATTATGTTCCCTTGGTATAATTCCCGACATTCACGCGGGCGAAGCCGCGGGTAGCAGCTAGTATTAAAATAAATAAAGGTCCATCCGAGCGAAGCCGGATCCGGCCGCTAGTATTCAGTCAATCTGCGTAACATTTTGATGATGATGACGATGATGATAGTCTAAAAACAATTGCTACCACTTGACAAATGTACTAGGTCTACAGATCTTAAAGGAGGTCGTCTAGTTTTCTTCATTATCAATCAATTTGCTTAGCCTTTTGTCAAGAAGATTGGGGTTGGCTTCCACTCCTGACTGGATGTAGCTGAGTGCTAGTATTTTATATGTAGCTATGTGCCTCTGATCTCCACAACCCGGAAACTCAACAATACTCCTTGATAGAGCTGGTGTCAGAATATCTAACTTCTGACTCCAGTAATGACTGTCAAAGATCTGGAATGGCCAACGATTAACTAAGCATCGGGGGGATCTCATTATACAATCGATGATGACCATCCACTAATAGACCTCGGCAAGCGATGTCCATAATCAGCCTTTTAACGTTCCCACTGCTGGGACACAGGCCTCCTCTCTAGGAGAGGGAATGGGCCGTAATCCACCACACGGGCCCAGTGCGGGTTGGTGAATGTCACATGTCTTCGAATTATTGGTTCTACGACATGCCGGTTTCCTCACGATGTTTTCCTTCACCGTTTTGAGAGCAGTGGTGATGAAATTAATTACATAAAGTAATTCGCCTGGCTGGGTTTGAACCCGCGACCTACAATTCGTAACTCGGCCACCATTGCTCCCAATCAAGCGATGTTCAATCTTGGAGATATACCTGTGTGGCTTATTATAGCATGGCATATTATATTATTTAACCATGAGCTCTTTGACTTGAAGTGCTCTAGAACTCGAGCGGAAGTAAATTCGTACCTACTAACGCAATAGGGATGTTGCCTGAGTAAAAAATATATGATTATGTTTAGTACGTCAGTTAGATTATAGAAAAATATTGGACACGTATTTTTTCCTTTATCAAATCTATAAAAACTGACGAAGATAAAAAGCATCAAAGATCAGGAGTGGGAGCATGTGACATCACGGTAAAAATTGTAGCGAGTAGTGACGTCACACGAGTTTTTTACGCACTGTATCGTCTTTATTTTTTGTAAGTGAAAAAAGAAAAAATATGTATCCAATATCTTTTGGTAATCTATCAGACGGACTAATCAGATTTTTTTAGTCAACTAACCTATTGCGCTGAGCACAAGTTTCGATTTTCATAGCCACAGCTAGTCCGTGGGGATCACGGGCCTTTAAGTTCTATGGGTAAAAAGTGACACTTATTGACAGCTTGTTATGTATGGAAAGTAGTCCCTAGTAGTGGCCATTGAGGCGTCTCGATAATCTGTGGTTAGTACTTAGTATTGATGAATATTAAGTGTTGGTAGCATTGCGACTCGTGCATCAATAATAGTGTCTAGATTTGGTAGACCAGATATAAGGAAAACATTGGGTTTTTTTATGTAGCTGGGTGGCCCACCTGATGGGGTCACCGTTGCATAGCTACGATTCTAGTTGCTTTACATTGCGGGCTATAAAAGTACAATGTGATCAGTTGCTCGAGCGTCTCTTGCAATGTAATTAAACTTGCATTCAAGTTTTTCGAGCTGAAATATGTCATGTGTCAGTGACATCTTCACCCATACCCTTAAAACTGACACAAAACTATGTTTGTCAGCAAAAATACGTGCTATATGTACTGTATATCCTGGATGAGCTCTTCCTACTCCAAATATGAAGATACAAAAGTTTTTGCACGATGAAAACAGGTAGTAACTTACAGGAAGACAATAAATTAAACAGTTCCTACTTTACCTAATACCTAATAACCTATATGGTTCTCATAATGACTTGACCAGTACGGATTGTATGGACTTTGACCTCTGGGTCAAAGTCTCTTTTAAAGTCCATACATTCCTCACAAAACAAACTCAGAAGTTTGTTTCGGTGTTTCTTCTCAGGGTAGCCGGCTAGGAAACATCGGCTTCATCTAGCTTAAAATGACCAGAAATATTTGACGTGTTATGTTTAACCTACTTACAAAATGAATATCATTTATTTATTAAGCTGAAGAGTTTGTTTGTTTGCTTGCTTGAATGCGCTAATCTCAGAAACTACTAGTCCGATTTAAAAAAATCTCTCAGTGTTAGATAGCCCATTTATCGAGGAAGGCTAAAGGTAATTATATATCATCACACCAAACCTAATAGGAGCAAAGCACCAATGAAGAATTTTGCATATCGGGGGGTTACCGGGGTTAGTAACTATTCCACGCGGACGAAGTCGCGGGCAGAAGCTAGTCATAAACAAATTGGATAGGCCATATGAACCATATTCTTCAAAGCACACACGGTTTCCTGATTAACTACTCATATTCTCCAAAATTTCAATCAAGTCAAAAATCCAAGAGCAACATCTGTTAAACACACTACAAACGTTTTTGCTTCGTCTTACTGTCGGTGTCGCAAAAAACTTTCACTTCCAGGAATCGAGCCTGGAACAGAGCAGCCCCTTGTGTTTCGTAATATGGTTGAAACAGTTTTTGTGTTTATCTGTAGGTAACCGGGACAACATGCACTTCAAAAGAGCCAAAACTATGACTATTTATAAACCAATATTTTTAAAATATCATTAACATTATTTCTTTAACTCTGCCTCCATTTTCTTCATCGTCATAAGTCTTTATTCCGTAGATTGTTTGTTAGGCTTTGAGAAATCACAATTATCATGCCTCGTCTGGTCAATAACTTTTCTACTTCATTAGTTTCCTGCAAGTGGATGGTTAGTAATATTACTAACCATCCACTTGCAGGAAAGGTTTCTGCCTGCTCCTTTTCTTGGTGAAGTTTGTCTCAGAAAGATCTCTGTGTGAAGGTTTCTGCCTGCTCCTTTTCTTGGTGAAGTTTGTCTCAGAAAGATCTCTGTGTGAAGGTTTCTGCCTGCTCCTTTTCTTGGTGAAGTTTGTCTCAGAAAGATCTCTGTGTGAAGGTTTCTGCCTGCTCCTTTTCTTGGTGAAGTTTGTCTCAGAAAGATCTCTGTGTGAAGGTTTCTGCCTGCTCCTTTTCTTGGTGAAGTTTGTCTCAGAATATTTTGATCCTGAAAAAAAAAAACAAAGCATTAGCATTCTGGGAGCGTTGGCTGATAGGTGGGACCCTCCGATCTTGGGGCGGTGGATACGACTGCATGCAGTCAAGTAGACATTCCCCAGGATCGGCGTGCCTCACTCAGCTTGGGAATTATTATTAAGATAAGTTGTTATTAAGGTACTAACAATACCTACTAATCTAACACCTAAGAATCATTGTTACTAACACTAAAATACTAACAAAACTATGGACTACTGTAGTCTGTAGTGTAACTAAAATCATGGTGCACTTAAATCAATCTCAGAACTCAGGAACGATTATATACCCCAGATAAATAAAAGAAAGAAATCCAAAAAAAAATATATGGAAAACATTTCCGCTGTCTCAAGCTATAGGGCTACCAGCAAAATATGTTTTCTGCCCACCCCAAAATCGTAGTAAATTGGCAAACGATCGCAGTTCCCACGTCACCCGACACCCGGCACGCGACGCGCGAACGCAGCATAATGTTTGTCACAGCGTAATGTTTGTCGCAGCATTATGTTTGTGCCGCTGCTAGTGACGTTAAGCCCGAAATATAATGAAAGGATAAGTGTATTAGCAATTATTGGTATGTATTTAAATGGTGTGAGAAATAGAGAAATTATTGTCAATTGAGAATGGTCTAGTAGGTGGCTGGAAAAAGATTTTTTTATCGTGAGATCGCAGTCTATCGAAATGCTACTAAAATATAAATTTTAGAAAAAACTGTTACAGGGAGTAAGCCTCTTTCTCGCTTTTCTGTCTGTCTGTCTGGTAGATAAGGTACTATAGCCTCTGAAAGCGATAAATTAGTAGCCTTATCGCAAAGTCAATAGAGACGATATTGCAAAATCAATTGTGAAAGAACTAAATACACTAGAGTATGGACAAATTTCACATTAACACCTTTAATATTTTGTAGGTAGCTTTTATCAATACGGCAGTTTTCAACACTTAAAGTGTAGATACCACTGAATTGTCGTTAAGCTTAACTAATATGGTTTTTTTTGCCCACACTAGGAATTTCTCATGTATTGTAGGTGCGATTACAGACATACAAATTCACATAAACCAACAGTCAGACCCAGAACTATCTGTAGATCATATAAATATTTGTTCCGTGCGGGAATCGAACACGCACCAACCACTGCGCCAACTGCATATTTGGACTGAAGACGATCGCAACATAGTTTAGAAAGGCTAGGTAGTTGATGAAGATAATAAAACATTGGAAAAACTACCGTAATATATGAAAAATAATTCCCTCTCCTAAAGAGGAGGCCTGAGTCCCAGCAGTAGGAACATTAAAAGGCTGCTTATGCTTATGCTTATGAAAAACTAGCTGCGCACTGCGGTTTCACCCGTGTTGTTCCCGTTCCTGTGGCAATATGGGGATAAAATATAATAAAAGCCTATGACACTCCACAATAACGTAGCTTTCTATTGGTGAAATAATATTGAAAATCGGTTCAGTAGATCCAGAGATTACCCCTTACAACGTTACAAACTCACAAACGTTATCTCTTTATAATATTAGTATAGATAAATGTTTATAGAATAGACACATGTAGACGCATGCATTAACTAAGTAGCCACACATTCAAGATTCTACGTTCTTAATCCGTACTTTTAACTGTCATTCAAAGGGTCACCTCCACAATCAACCCTAAAAAGGTTTCCAAACACATGTCCCCTGATAAAGACAGAGTATTGACCCCCTCCCCCCCTTGGGGGAGGGCTCCCATGGTATCCGACTATTCCATTACCTTTAATGTGCGCAAATGAAACTTTACTTACGTGTCATCTGGGCGGGCTATACGTCTTAATGTAACGTCTTTTGTTTTTCTTCTTTTTTTTTTGTTAAGGTGAGGGTAGGCAGTGGCTTTGGACAGCGATTTGAGGGTATTTAATGTTGGAAGAAATTGAGTGGTTTTGATAGTTGTGAAAGTTATTTAAAGTTTCCTTTATGGTGTCTAGTTTTTCAGTGAGTTATGCTTGGAAATATTATGTAGGTACTAGCTCCTGCCTGACCTTAAAGAGACCTACTCCCGAGATCAAAAGTATCCTAGGTACTATTCTCAGACATGGTCTATCCGTGTGCCAAGTTTCATTAAAATCTATTCAGCCGTTAGTGCGTGAACAGATAACAAACAAACTCACTTTCGAATGTGTTAGGTTATTTGAAGTTAGATGTAAATGAATAGTTTGCAGAACAATCGAGATTGTACTCATATGTTAAACTATGAAGTACTTTGATCTTGTGTTTTCATCATAATATTATAGTTTTCACAGTCTTCCTGAATTCAATTTCCAGTCAGAATCCAATACCCATGAAAAAACACAAAACGAAAAAAAAGAACAAGCAAACTCAAACCAATTCCACCTACAATAGAACCAAAACCACAAAATACAAATCACATTTAAAATCCACAAAAACAATATCACGATATCACATTACCCTCTTTTAACCGACTTCATTGACACACACCCCCACCTGGTGTGCGCGTGCGCTGCGCAACTCAAATTCAAAATTCGAACTGGAAGTTTTGTTCAAACCCTTCGTTCCATTGTTCTTTTTACGAATTGTTTTCGATTTAATTCATTGGTGGCGTGTGTTTGACGGGTTGATTCAGGGGTCCGTTTAGGGCTGTCCCTTTTGACAAATACTCGGAAAATCGTGTAAGCGAAAATATGGCTCCGGAAAAGTGAGATTTTTACACTTGTTTTGATTTGTTTGCGAAACCTTTCACAGCTTAAAAGTAGAATTTCCTGGTGGAGTGTGTTTCTAGATAGCTACAATTTGGGGGTCTTTGAGTTAAGAGTAAATATGTTTCTTCTAGGGCAGCGTGCTCCAGTCCCATTGTCCACCACATTATCACTTACCAATAGGGGGAAAAGGTGAGTTAGTCATCACTCGCGAGCATAACATTCGACATAGGAAGCAAAAATACGACCGCTTATGTACACATCAACTACAACCGAATATAAAATATATACATGATACTAATATTATAAAGAGGAAAGATTTGTATTTTTGTATGTAACGAATAAACTCAAAAACTACTGGACCGATTTCAAAAAATCTTTCGCCATTAGAAAGCTACATTCACCCTGAGTAACATAGGCTATATTTTATCCCCATATTCCTACGGGAACGGGAACTACGCGGGTAAAACCGCGAGGCACTGCTCTGCCGTCATAAGAAAAAAGGCCGTAACAACACAAAACCAAGTAGCCAATTTTCGACATTAAGAAAATAACTTAAGGTCAGAAATTAGTTACTTCGTTTTGTGTAGATACGTCCTTTTTGCTTATGATGGCAGTGCTAGTTATTCAATAAAAACACGTGTATCTTTTCACTTAAATCCAATTATACGTTACGTACAACCCTATTCCGTAGTACGGTATTGTTTTCTTAACCAAAGTTAACCCTGTCTCGCTTGTAAGCGTGTGCATTGATTTGTTTGTTAAAAATAATTGCCGCTCCATCGAAGTTTGTTTTCAAGTGTTCTTTTTTTGTTGTTGTTGTTGTTGTAAACTGTAGTGGTGATGTTGACGAATATGTGTAATGGGGTGTTGTAGTGTGTAATTAGATTCTGATGTTTTTTAAGGGTTGAAAGTGGATTGGTTTTAGTGTATTGTTAACTTTTTAGTGGAACTGTCCTGAAGAAAAGTTTGAAATAAGCTGAATATACTTGCAGAAGGAAATGCTTAGCATGAACTAAAAAAGACAACAGAAGCTGTCTTTAGGTGATATTTTTTTAAAGCCAGATATCAATAAAATAATACCAACGTGTAATGTCCTTGCAATGTTAACTAGAAATCAACAAAATATCATTAACACAAGGATGTGAATTCTTCAAATGACTTCTCCCGCTCTGGGCGGAGTGGAAGGGAGTGTCAGACTTTAATTGACTAAAACCCACCCGTGATCCTCTTAATGCCCCCTTTGCGTACCTGGGCCGCGGTGACTCTTTCTAACAAATTCCACAACCCTGTCAGGTCATTAACAAACTGGTATTACCTCGATAGAAGTCAAATTAAGCAGGTGACGCAAAACACACTACAATTTGAAAAAAAAAGAAGGAATATAAACATCGATTACCAAATCGATTTCCGTCACGATAATTTAGTCGAGTTGTTACCATAGACATAAAGGTTGTTACAAATTCGCTAACGACACAAAATGGCCGCTCACCAGGACAAACAAAATTATAACAATAATGCCGTAATGATGCATTCGTCCCATATGGTGTGAAACGGTTCCTCCGGTGTTGCCCGTTAAAAAATAACTAGAGGTGTCTGCACCAATTACTATTAGTATGGGCTTTAGTTTTTTGGGGTGGTAATTGAATTTTCGGGTAAGGTTTTCAAAACTAATATTGTAAAGAGGTAAAATTGTTTACCGTACAATATTTATTGATCAGATTACGAAAACTTGTCCAATGTTAGAAATCACTATGGCTGAGTTCCATAGACTACTTTTATCCCTAAAAAAGGCGAAGCAACAGGAAAAATTAATTATAAATATACAGAACGAAACATATATATTTAGATATAAGTACCTAAAACAGACAAGGCAGCTAAAAACATCATCTACAAATGGGTGTTAAAAATGACACCTACGAAGGTCAAACTGCCAAAATAAAAAGTCAAAATAACCTCAATCATCCAAATAATTTATTTCAAAATTAATATGTGTATTTCGAAACTTGATGGTAATAAATATTTAGGTCCTCATAAATTGACAATTGCTGGTAAGCAAAATTTAATTTAAATGTTAATCCTCTCCTGACATCCAACATTGAACACATCATATAGGTATAGGTAAGTACTTATCAAGTAGGTACAATACAACATATTCTGCTAATCAATAACTAATTACTCACTAATAATATCGACAATAGTAATAATACAGCCTAATCAGTACCAAGTAACATTCGATTATCAAGTTAATTTCGTTGTCAAACGAATCAGAATATTCCATTAGTTTAATCGAATAATGGCGGTCTATTTGAATGAAATGAGTTTAACCATCTGAAGCCAAATGGCGTCCAATTATATTTGTAAAGAATTCGGTAAAGGGTTGTCAGATCTGAATTTCGAACAGGTGTTTGAATGATTCTCTTGACAGTTCTAAAATGGCGGCGTATAGGCGGATAGTACGTCTGCATTAAAAAAAAAAAACTCCTTGTTTTTAGTCACGCCATAAAAACTCAACTGATACCTATTAAACTGTAGACAGTTTAATGATCTATAGTCTACCATAAATTAGTTCACCAAATATATTGTATTAGATTTCCAGTCTAGTTGAATGCAGCTAAATTTCATTGTTTTGCATGAAGCGACTACCTATCTCAAAATCCCTGTAAATGGATAACAAGATACCCATAAGCAAAACTAGCATACAAAATTAAAATCACAAACCCAGCGCTTTTTAAAACTAACCGTTGACTAGATGAGATTACATTTGAACGTGTTAAGTAACCAAAGTAAAACTTCTAAAAGAAAAGCCCAACAGTTATTCCTGTTTGAGAATCCTCACTAGATCTATGAACCAGTCAACAGACAGAAAATGTTAAAAACTAAATTAAAAAACATTTGCCTCAGAAAGAGTACAAGCGCGCAAGTAGCTAGAAGTGCTTGCTTTAGTAGCAGCGTAGGTTAGTTTATTTTGAGTAATACTGTATAAAGTTTGTCTTCAAAATAAATAATTTTTAATTTAGCCCACAAATAATACTGACCTCGTCAAAAACAAATGCATACGCTCGCAAACGAAAGGCGATTCAAACATATGTTCCACTCACATCGACCAAAACGTTCCACTACCTAATGATTAATTATTGAAATCGCCAGTTGCCCGGGCTATTTTTGTATAGGAATTCTAAACGTTGATGCTAGAACGTGCTGTGTCTATATGTGGGTTTCAGTTACTAGTACATGATACTGTTTATAAGTAGGTTGAAAATTATCTTTAGGTACGGTTAGTCGCTTTATACCTTGACAATGAAAAAATACAGACAGTTGAGCGTTGGACATCCTTCTTTGGAAGAAACAAGGAGATTTCCTATTCTATTTTCTCGATTGAAAAGTTTAGGAATCTCCTTATTTATGCGTATGAAAGTTATGAACTCGGCGCTAAATGTACAAATCCAGCTGTATCTTCCTGAGATATAAGTAAGGCCAACTCGTACCAAAAAAATTGGGCTCTATTTGGTCCTTTCTTTGATATATTTTTGCTTACTGGTTGATGATTAATTTCGTTGCGGGAACTCATCGAGTTTCATTGACTTTTTTCTGGTGGACGCACCTGTTGATTCGGAAACTCAGGAGTGGCAGCGATTGGAAAAATAATAGCAATCTTCAAAGTACCATCACTTCCCATCCGAACATCATGTAATCGCTTACAAGACTCATCAAGCTAACTACAACAATACATCAGTACTATATACTAATGATCGTTAGTAACTATCATGGCTGACGCAATTAAATGTGAGTTTTTTCGGTAATCACTGGTGAGCCGAATGGTGGTTATCAATCACGGTGGGGGCACAGGCAATGGTTGGAGTACTTTGGATATCGAGTTGGCGGTCGTGATGTTAGATTTGGTAATAGCCTAAGAGTTAAGCGACGATTTTGCGAGAAGAAAATCAATCAAGGCAGAAATAGCATGGTGAACCATTGACCACAAGCGATGATGAGGTTGACGATGGTGCACGCTTATATAATCAGCATTTTATCGTTCCCACTGCTGGGACACAGGCCTCCTCTCTAGGAGAGGGAATGGGCCGTAATCCACCACGCGGGCCCAGTGCGGGTTGCTGAATGTCACATGTCTTCGAATTTTTGGTTCTAGGACATGCCGGTTTCCTCACGATGTTTTCATTCAGCGTTTTGAGAGCAGTGGTGATGAAGTTAATTACACAAAGTAATGCGCCTGGCTGGGTTTGAACCCGCGATCTACAATTCGTAAGTCGGGGCCGTTACCACTCGGCCACCACTGCTCCACGCACGCACTGGTGCACGCTTGCTTAGAAGTAATCCACTCAGTCTTGATTTGAAGACCCACAGAATTAGCAGTACCCGCAATGTCCCCTAATCCCAAAACGTTTTGTGCGTAGAGAGCCTTTATGAGAAAGATTAAGAAGTAAGTAGTTCTTTAGTAGATAAGAAAATACGGATGTTTCTTGATTTAAAAAATATGATTCTAATTAGTCCGAAAGTTAGATTATAGAAAAATATTGGACACGTATTTTCCTTTATTTTTTTTCCTTTATCAAATCTATAAAAACTGACGAAGATAAAAAGCATCAAAGATCAGGAGTGGGAGCGTGTGACGTCACTGCCAGTTTTCGACGCACTGTATCGTCTGCATTTTTTGTTTATGTGAAAAAAGAAAAAATACGTCTCCAATATTTTTTGGAAATCTATCTGACGGACTAATTAGTGCAATTGATATTTTACACAGCCTGTATCTTAATCAAGATTAATCAACTTTATATTCAGTCTACATGGTCTTGTAGACGTTAGTTATTTTACCAGCCGACCTAACTATCACAAATTCACTAGCAAGTCCTTAATATACTCCGGCTTCCTCATTTCATAACCTGGCCATTACGGGTAGGCCATAAGGCAGGTGCCTACCGCGCAAGCGCTGCTAATGCCTCAGTGGCGTGCGCGTCGCCTCATTAGCCGAACGCTTCCGAAGTATTACGACAGGACCCGAAGTGTTACGACATTGCCCGAACGCTTTAATTTTAACGTCTTTAGGAAGTCTGTTTCTAATTGAGGGTAGGATGTACTAAGAGGTGGTGATTTGTTGGAACAAGTAATGTAAGTGAGTGAGAATTTTATAGTTTTGATTGTTCATTGGATTATGTTTTAATGAGATTCGTGATTAAATTGCAGCTTCAATGTTTATATTATATAAATACATAAAATTGGTGACATCTGGATATGTTAAGGAACATTTTGATCAACATTATTGAAGTGTATCATTGGGGTAATTTCCGACAGGCGAAATCGAAGGCAAACGTCAGTTTAGTATAATTATGATTTCACCACACATGAAACAAGTCTTCATTACCAATTTCCTAAGTCGAAACAAAATAAATATGTCTATTTTTTAGCTTGAACATTTAGTCACGGTCTAATGGCCACTGTTGTTCGTTTCGCGCCATTGACCCGGCCGAATCGGTTCTGTCAAGGGTCCAAATTATGTTTAATGCTATAATTGATATAAAAAGACTGCGGGTACCTTGTTAGAGCTGATCAGAGTCGCGTTTCCAAAGGGGGTACCTATATACTTAAAATAACAGTTACAGATTACAGAGGAACTAACTGTATATATGCTAGAAAAGTTTTCATCGTTTGCCGGAAGAGCAGCGCCTTTCTATAGTTACCAAAATACGTTTTTAGTGAATCTCATCAAAATTGGTTCGATAGTATCGATGTTGGAAGTACCAAACAAACCTATAGGTTCGTTGCTACGTAAAGATAAATATCTTCTGTTTGAGTATTAAGTCAGACCAGTTAAAACCAGCCAGCCAGATGGCGCTATGAAGATCTTTAAAAAAGGGTTGGTGTTTGACCTCAATATGTTGGCTGTTATGTAATAGTGCGATATTAATCACCCAGCATATGGATTGTAAGTTATGTGGAAGAACCTTATATTCAGCACATCAGGAGTGGTCACATGCAATGTAAGCCTTGGTACTCTTGGTAGCATTTTTCTCCCACCGCCTTCGAAACACCATCTCTTTCTAACACACATTCTAACCATATCTCCTCTCCTTGTTAACAGAGACCGCCATCATCGTCGTTGTCATACGGTGGCGCGGTGAACGACGACGTTCGTTCTCCGGGCTCAGGAGGCACGCCCGGACCCCTCAGCCAGCCCCCGCCGCAGACCCTCGACGCGACAGATCCAGGTAAGCTCCTTTAACATTATGTCAGCCTGGTACTTTTGTGTGGAACAATGCTAGATATAATATGGGATGGTGAAGAGAGATATTGGTATGCGGCAGCTGCAAACGGTTAGCTCCTATGTTATTGTGTCATCCTGGTACTTTTTCTGGAAAGATACAAGGTGATTTTGGGTTGGGATGATGAAGAAGGGGAGGTAATGCCGGCCGGTCTATTTGTACTATAACCTAAGCTTAAAACGATGAGATGTTACTCATCGTTTTAAGCTTAGGTTAACTGAGCATGAAGTTAGGCTGTTATTCCATTTTTTTATCTATGGATCGATAGCTCACTTAACCGTTGAGAGGTTTACTGAATCGTACTGCTGGTATTCAGAATGTGGCTGGTTCAACTGGAACCCGATCTCATCTCCCGATCAATATAATTATGTAGTTGAGACGAGGCAGGCAGTATGGTTGCTGATGAAGAAGAGATAAGACGACCTCTTTCGCAATCTGTGGACCTAGTACTTATTTTAATTGGGACGAGTGGTTTTTGGTCTAATAACATCATCATTTCCAGCCAATGACGTATATTCCCGGCTGTCATTTGGTCAGTAGCCAGAAAATCTAACACCAGTCTTGCCAAAAACTACAGTGTTCCCCAGTTGATGGGTTGTGGAGGTCTCGTAGGCAACCGCTTCACGTAAAATACTGGTATTCAGCTGAATCCAGCTTGTCAGGGAGCTGACCCCAATATAGTTGGGAAAAGGCTAGGCAGAAGATGATGACATATATTCCCGGAAATGTAGACGCAATAGCTCTCGATAAGTGTCGTCACTTTTTCCGATCTTGTTGGACTCGCAGAAAACTATGGGCTTTTAGGATTGTGAAATAGAAGAATAGAAAAGAGAAAGGATCTGTATCCTTTGTGTCCTGAAAGCCTAGTACTTCAGGGTTATTTTGGGTTAAGAGTTATTTTACAAAAATGTCTGTATCTATAATAATATTTTAAAGCTGAAGTGTTTGTTAAACGCGGCAATCACAGGATCTACTGGTTTGAATTGAAAAATATTTTAATGTTAAATAGCCCATTTATCGAGAAAGACTATAAGCCATATAATATCACGCTACGACCAGTAGGAAATCAATGAAAAATGTTGCCAAGACGGTATTTTTTCTTTCTCTCTTATGTGATGCAGACGAAATTGCGAGAGTCAGCTATGTTCCATAAATGCAAGCACAATCGCGGTCGAAAACTAGTCTACGTAAATCAATAGACCAGTAGAGTACTTAATTTGCGATATTAAAGGAAATTCCATAGTTAATTTATACATACATCGCAAGGATGTAAATAATCATAGGTTTCCGGTAATGCATAAAAATTTTAACACCTAAAACCGGGCTATTTGGCTCATTTAGTTAAATGCTCATTATTTGAGCATAAATTACAGTTTTTTTGCTGTTTTTCAACGCAACAAGTTAAGTTGTAGGAATTGGGTATGTAACACACAGGCAATACGATATGTCAGATTATGTTGCGCTATCAAAAATGTGAAGAATTATTTTAAAATCTAGCTAATTTTCAATGAAATCACAGAACAGCACAAATCATTTTGGAACACCAATATTTAATTTTAATCGAAGTCCATCAGAGACACATTAAAATATTTTCAACTGTGTGATTATTGTCTAGCTCAACAGAATATGTTAATTCTAACGATCATAACATAACACTATTTTCTTGCTTGACAATAAAAACTATCCTTACGACATATATCGCGTCGGTCCATTGCAGTTCACATACCCAACGATGTATGCAACTTAGTAACTACTCGTATCCGTTTTAGTAATCGATTCTCATCGGAATATACGATTATATTTATCGATTAACCAGGACCTATCGTGTTTCATAGCCCACATCGTTTTCGTAGTTTAAAAATCGTTATCGAATTACACGCGAATAGGTTTAGAAAGCGAATAATAAACGTCAAGGGTGTGTTTATGTGACTCCTACGCTTCGTCCGTAACAATTAACATGTCCACACTTGAATCTAGATCCGACTTGACACGTCAACACCCTTTGAGAGCCAATTGAAAACTGACAGGTCCACATCGTCACGTCACTATCGCACGTCAAACTTCTTCTGCTTGAAATTTGTAAAAAGAACTGTGAGCCATGCCGACCGCGCGTTTGTCAACGTTCCGATATCCGTCACGAACCCGAGAATCACTCGTCACTCAGACGCGACATGTTACCTTACGTATCTCGATCAATTGTCATGTATTCATTCGTAAATGACTGATGGGTGTCCGTAGAACGGGACGTTACGACGTTACGACACTAGCGCCGACCTCACAATAGGTATTGAAATGAGACAGGATTGTGTGCACGTATCGCCGATGCATCTCGGTTTATCGCTTTCATATTCCTATGCGCTGGTAATTTGTGTGGGATTACATTGTGCTATTCATATTTACTATTCAAAATATTCAGGTGCGGTGACGTTTTGATTTTCCATGTAAAAAATCCGTGTCTCGAAAAAGGTGCGACTACAAAAGACGCAATCACTAGTGCAGCGTTTGACAGCTGTCAAAAATGGCGGACGCGTTGGCGCGAAAAACTAACAAAGCGTCAGCGAGTGTGTTTTTTTCGCATTTCCACGTAGTTTTTGTGGAAAAATTATGCTTTCGACACACGTATGTGTAATTGTTTGGTTTGTCGCACGGCGAGAGCGGCGAAATGCTCGCCAAATTGAATTTTGTGTAGCCGCGGTGTCCGTACTGATCTGTAACTAGTAACCATTTCGTTTTTTTTTTACTTTTTTTCTGGACTATCCATCGAGAATAACTAATTGCGTAATATATCAGTGCGTTGCGGATTGTGGATCGTTTCGTGTCAGTGGGCGACGTCTCTCGCGAGTGGAAAAATAAAAATATGATTCAGTTGCGCCTATCTAAGGTTAAGGAGTTAACAGTTATTGTGCTTTTAACATATTGATATAATAAATCATTATTTATTAGGTCACAGTTATTAGTTGTCAGAAAAAGCTGCAATTAATATTATATCAATATTATCAGAGAGTAGGTATAATAAATACAATAATTATGTCAGATACGATGTCTTTATCATCTGGAATGCAATTAAATCTTTATGGCTTGAGCGTTAAAGCAAAAAGATGCCAAAAACAATTAGAACCGCAAACCCGTTTCGGCAAAACAATAACTGGACTAATTAAACCAAAAATTCCCTCGTCCTCCGCTGTGCCATAAAGGGCTAACTCACTGCCGTGAATTATTCAAAATTCAAAATTTGCCTATAATTCAATCAGTCCATGTCCCCTGTCTCCCGGGGGAGGGGCGAGGGGTACGCGAGGCGATTATTTCAGAATTTAATATTAATTAACTGACGCTCTCGGCGTTCATAATTGCGTTTTTCAATTACCGAATGACAATTATGCGAAAATTTTGGATCAGACAGGACGATGCTGCTAATTGTCAATCGTTGACACTCGAGCTGATGATTTTTTTCGCGTCCGCCATGTTTATCGATGTGGATGGAATTTATTTTTGTTTGATTTATAAAAAATGAATTTTGTTTTTTGATTTGTAGAAAATTAGGCAGAGGAATCTGATTCGGTCTAATTTGACAGGTGATAAGTGATTGTCTCTGTTTTCTGTCCGTTAATTTTTTTTTAAAGTTCATTCACGTTTGTTTTATGTTTGCAGCAAAATTATAATGGATGAATACTGCAATCATAAAGTTGCATCGGCAAATAGTTTACCTACCTACTTTTATAAAGTGTTTAAGTATGGTCCAAAAATGACCAACCACCGCATTTGACAAGTAGATTTGTGACTACAGTATATTATGTATAGTCTTGAATCTTAAGACTGGCTTCTTTTAAAATCATATATTATATATATAATATTGGGGTCGGCTTCCAGTCAAACCGAATTCAGCTGAATACCGTATTTTACGTGGAGTGGCTGCCTACCAAACTTCCATAACCCATTAACTGGGTAACGCGGTACTTCTTGGTAAGACTGGTAAGATTTTGTAACTTCTGACAATCCGTAACGACTGTCAAAGATCTACAAATGATAGACTGTCAAATTCAATCTGTCAAAAATACTATAGGTAAAAATACTATCTTTGACAATCTTTTGACACCAACTTTCACACGGCTGACATTGCGTTTTGAATTGGCCTTCAGATCTTGCTTCTGCTAGCAGCTCTTCCAACCAGGACTGGCAAGAAGCCAGAAAACCCCTAGAGTTTTAAGAACCCAGGGTTTTTACATGTGAATTAAATCCTTCACTTGCAATGCTAATGACGGCGTGTGAGCCAGAGTTTTATGCTGATAAGTTATTTAAATAAAACATATTGTTTGCCAGGTGTACCTTTAATGGGGTTCTTGATCTCGCCTTCTAGTCCTTTTGGATTTAGTAGGGTAATTGCTTTAGTTTTGGAAGGGAGAAATTGAGAAGTTTTTAGTATCTGGTTCTTATATGTTATGGTTTTGGGGAAATTTTTAGTTTGAAATAATGTGGTTTCATTCTGGTGGGCTACAGGAATCTTAGATTATTCGGGAGCATAGTTATCTATGGGACTCAGCTATTGTGTAGTTTTCTGTCCCTAAGTTTTTGTATTGTATCGGATCAGCATGATTAGATGGCATAATATATTACATTATTTATAAAACATTAAAAAGTTTGCATTGTTCATACAGGAAATTGTAACTCCCAAAGACAAAAATATAACCTTTAGAAAACTCAAGTAGGGGTAAAAACGACCCTTAAATTCACGGTACCGTGCACACTAAATTGGAAAGCAATTCTTAACCAAAAGAGGCGTCAAGTGTAACTCGTACAAAATATGACGATTATTGCGTTAGCCACCCTTGAGGAGGTGGGGTAAAAACGAAACACAATTACCTCCCTGGCTGTTCGGATCCATTTTCGTCAGAATTATAGACAATAACTTGGTATTCCATACACGGTCAGAATGACCGCTGAGTGGATGTGTTGTGCTTAGAATTTTCTAGGACTTAGTCCCATCCGGGTGACGGCAAAGTCAAGTCGCGTTGAAAACATGTTTTTTTTTTGCGTGTTAGTAACAGTTTTACGCAATGGCGTATGCTAAACAGCTCGCGTCGTTTTTGACGGCGTTTTTTTTTCTGCTTGACGTATGATCTTGCGTTTTAATAGTGTTGGCAAGTTATGGGCTATTTTTATGTAAATTGTTTGGGGTTATTCGAAGTATGGTTAAGGAGTTTTTAAGTGAGTATCGGTTTTGTTGCTTATTGTTGTATGAACGTTTTATTTAGCTGAATACTTAGGCTTGTTGTTGTGGTTTTATTTGGGCTTAAATTAACGACCCTTTTTAAAATTATTGTTCATCTAAAATAAAACTTGGAAAAAATACACGAACCTACTTAAAGAACCCTCCTGAAATAAAACAAATTGAAAACGCACTAAACAAACTTTAGTTACTATCACAATGTTCGACCATCAAAACTGCAAGTCAGCTCGAAGTGATCCAATAAAGTGAGCACTTGGGACTTCAGCTTATCAATATTTCAGGCACAAAATTGAAAATTACCGGAACCCCCGGCTGACTTACATAACTCAAACCTATCGAAACCAATAAAATATTAACTGGCAACGTTTTCCCGCCATTTTTCACCGGCCATTCGGCTTTCGTATCACGTACCGCCCGCACTTACACTCAATGCTAAATGTAATCATAACATTGTTGTTAATAATTCATGTTAGAAAGAGATGGAGATATGGGAGTGAAAGGGAGGTGCGTATAGGTGTGGGAGCGAGATTATTAAATTCTGTGAATGCTCACTTTGTATCTAATATCCGAATGTGTTTAATATTAGATTAGCGGAGGGTCCGTGTTAGCCCGACTTCCCCGGGGCGTGGTGCTTCGTGATAGATTCGCGTTAAGTTACGTTTTCCCCGAATTATGATTGGTTGATGGTTTCTCGTCATTTGGAAATGGAAAATTCGCTTTTTGAATGTGTAGGTAAGTCGGGTACGGTAATAATTAGAAGTATTCTGATACAATGACACTCCTGAATTATATCGGATTGGAGGAACCTAACATATGGCCCTTTTTATTTAATATTGTTACGAGTATGTTACAAAACTCGAATTTTGGTGTCGATAAAACAGGATTGACTGGCTATACAGATTGTTCCAAATGTTAGCATTTTGTACATCCACGTCCATAAATAGGCTATTTCTCTTCTTAGACATAAAATCTATGAACTGTTTGTTATCTGTGAAGCAGATATTTTGAATTATGTAGAATTTTAATAATCAGACGCATAAAACTTACAACGCAACTATATTTTTATAAATTAGAATACACAATTGCACATCTCTCAACTTTTTCATCTCCAACACACTTACCAAACCTCCTTTCAAAATACTTCGGCTCAATAAAAAAAATTAGAAAAAAAAAGCAAACAGTTCACTGAGCATTCGAAGCTGGTTCCAAAATACTGGTAATATGACCCTTAGCAGGGCTTCCTCGTTTCCCGTGGATCTGTGGTCCAAAACCTCAGGAATCGTGTATCTTACAAAACGAAATGTAATCAGGTTCAATTACTTGATACATCGGAATTTCTGTCATTGATGCTACCGGATCCGCCATCTTGTTTTTGGGCCCATCCATTATGGATGGATCATGTTTATTTTTGCGTATGGACAACTAGTGTCACTTTGAATTGTCTAATTAACATAAATGATTTGATTTGATCAGAATTTTGAGATTATCTTACTTTCTAAGACTCCTTGAATGATTGCGTATTTCTTCTTTTATTTGAAAACGAAAATAATAATTTCATTTTCAAATAAAAGAAGAATTACGCTAAAAATTTTAATTTCCGCGATATTCGCGGAAATTAAAACTAAATATATTATTTTCATTTTCAAATTTAAAATGGATTTCCGCAAAGTAACGCCTGACTCAATCAATCTTCTTTTATTGCTTTAGTTGAGAATGAATACTTTTATGCAGTTTTTCATCTATACTTATACCATTAACAGGAAAGATTTTAACAATATTTTCATCAATGGAATGCTACATAATCAGCGCGTAACAAAGGCGTTCAAAGACCTGTAACTCAACCTCTAGTTGCACTATCCTACCGTGAACAACATACAATATATCATTCATACATAGCAGTTCCGTTGTCAAAAAAATCAAACATGTCTGCGAAGCATTCGTCAATCGTCCCTAGTATTGTAATCCCTATATTACAAGAGCTTACTTTTAAACCAAAGGGTTGTGTACAATGCAATCACACAGAAATATAAATCTATTGTGTGTCTGTATGTGTTCCGTTGGCGTAATGTTTCGGATCATAGGAGTAGAGATGGTCTTTTGGGTTTTTGGTTCTGTTATAATTTCTGTTCTAGATTTGTGCCTTATTTTTGGTATTATTACCTGTGTTTCTACCGTGTATCAGGAAATGTTCTTTATGGTTTTCCTTGCGTTGGTTTTGAGTTTAATATATTTCACTGTATGTTAAATTTCAAACGAATTACAATGCCCAATTCTTTCGTGAACGCTTAGAAATGTATGTTCTTATCAAATATTTGGTTTATGTACGCAATTATAATATGCATCACCAACTTCACAGTCCTATTCTCTTACAGACCGGATTAAAACAAATGTTATTTCATTTACATCATCATTTTGATCTCCCTCTGTTGTTGCATCTAAAAATATCTTTTTAATAAAATTAACACCAACCCCGCGGGACCCTAAAAAGCGAAAGCACACATTATCATCACGGCTCGCATCAAAAGGGTGAGAAGCGTCCAAACTGACACAATGACAAAGTGATTCGCCACACATGACAGCTGCGCGTGCGACTGAGACGGCAAAACAACAAATGATGAAGTGTGAAAGAGATGCGATGAACAAATCGACAATTAGAGCGATATGCGTGCGCGCATTTTTGTCATGTTTAGATTATTGTTAATTTTTGACCTGATTTTTTTGCGTGAATGGGATTGTCGTTGTTTGAATGGGACGCCTGTTTGATTTCATTGTGTATGTGTTATTTCTGACAGTTGGGAGGAGAATGAGTTTCTGTGAATGTACCAAGCAGGTGGTGTCAATTTTTGCTTTTTATTCATAGCTTCCAATGTGCAAATATTAGTAAGCTTGATGATGTCAAAGTTATTAGTAACGATTTATGATTTGTCATCTTCAAATCGTATTTTCTTTGTTGGAAAATTAGTAATGATAAATGACTAGAGATTTGTTATTGTCATCATTTGTCGTCATTGGCTATATAAGTTTAAATCTAAAAGTTACTTCAATTAAACTGGTTAATGTTGGTTCGAATGTTTGTATTTCAACTCTAGCAATAATATCTTCAAGGTGCTTATGTTTGAAGTGTATATGAGAAAGAGGTGGCAATATAGCTATCACAAAATATAATATCTTAACCTACAATAATTTATTCTCCTCTTGTCTCTCCGGTATACGGTACATATATAGAGCCTCCAGACGCTCGCCATCATTCATCATATTTGTTTCTCATTACTGTTATGTTAGTATTGTCAAATTTATTCAAAATCAACAATGTGTCTGCATTTGTCCCGACGCATCTTGTAAACTAAGTACAGTTCTCATTACATACAGCTACTGTTCATTCTTCTATAATAGGCATTCCTACACCGACCAGCTTAATTTGACCCTTCATTTGTTTAACACCAGAAAACAACCTACATTTTAACCTTTCCAAAAATTTAAGACAGCTCGCGTATATCTGGACGACGCATTAACATTTTTTAACATTGAAATATTTATTTAAGTAGCCTATTTGTGTGTTTGTCTGTTACTCGAAAGGGCACGAAATGGTAGCAATGTGTCATTTGAAATTTCTTTGTGAAAGTAATCGTTTCGTTTACAACTTTTAAGTTGGTAGCTAACTTAAGTTTAGTGATTATTTTGCATACAATTAGCTTTTGGTAAAGACACATAAATATTTAAATATTGCTTCATGTTCACAATTTTCTCTGCTGTTCTATTTTAGGATCGACCAATAAAAAAAAAACAATTTCTACAATTTCAAATTTAGAACATGTCAGCTGCCATTTTGCTAAGTCAGCCACTTTTTGTAATTCTAATCTAGAATCCACAATTCAAATTCAAAAGAAGAATATAATGCAATTCCAGTGTAATTTCGGGTGCAATGACTTTGTCTCGCGTCCAGGTGAAACAAGAATGCAACTAGGAACTGTTCTGAATGTCCTGAATGCCTACAATGTTTGTGAAAATTAGATTCCTGCTAAACTAAAGTGTAATGTGTACAGAGGAATTCCAAATGGAAATTATTTTGATTCCATTCCTAACTTTTGGCTCGCGTGTTAGAAGAACGTTTTCTTTAAGGCTGAGAATGAAAACTGTTTTAAAGTAGGGGAATAATTTTGTTGACGTTAAGCTTTGCGGTATTTGATGAAATGCTTTCATTGAAGCGACTCTTAAATTAAAAAGAATTGAAATCAAAGTAATCATTGTGGCGATGGCTCGACTCACTGGCTGACTCCTTGGCTGCGGGTGACTGGCAAACAAGTTTGTCTATAGAACATTGAAAAAAAGAATAAAACTTTGAAGTATGAATAAGAAAAATATGTTTTGTTTTTATATCGAAGTCATGTTGTAGGGCTCTTGTAAGGCAGATGCCGTAATTAAGTACGTTTAAGTTAAATCCAAATCCGTGTTTTATTCTTTAGAATAATTTGTAACACTCAGGCCTGAGATCCTTGATGTTACAATATTATGTAATTTGAATAGTTATCTAGTCGTCTGTAAGCGATAAATTAGATTCAGAAAATAGGTTATGAAAAGAAAGTCGCTAGCTTCAGAACTAAATACAGAAATGGCTAAGCAAATACAAACAATTAAAATCTCAAATGTTTAAAATCTATTTCACACACAATTTGCATACTTTGAAGATAAGATTTCCAATAGAAAAGAAACTAAGGAAAGGACAGACAAAGAGTGTCCAACCAAAAACAATGATAACTGGCTTTAAATCCCAAAAGATGTTGAGCAACCAATACTCTTTTACTCAAAACTGACATTAAAATACATCATTTCAAGACAATGTCTGCAGAGAACAAGGCAGAGACAAAATCAGGATGGTAACAAGACTCCACCAAAATTCAGACAATTCCTTCATTAAATATGTAACTAGAAGATTTCCTAACGTTTGCGGGAGACAGCCGCGTCGAATCGACGCAAATCTGTTATATTTGACTAGTTAAATTTATGCGTCGTTTCAACGTATGTACATAATTTTTACGGCTTTTGAACAAGTATCATTCACATTGGCGACTTTTGTTAGTTTTCGAGTATTTTGTTCAGGATCTCTTATTGTTTTGCGTTTGGAATTAATGGGTGTACATTGTTCAGTGTTTTTTTCATTGTTTTTAAGGTTTCTTTCCTTTGAATGTTTGTGGGTCGCGTGGGAAATGGGTTGGAAGTTATTTATCGTTTGTAGGTATATTGCTTTTGGCTGGGAAAAAAGGTGTGAGTGAATCGGTCAATTGTTGATTTTGGGAACAAGAACATCTTGATTGGTTATATTTAGTGCCTTTGTCACAGTCAAAGTCAAGTTTTATTCCAATTAGACACTTTTTGTCAATATTATTAGACCATACAAAAAGTTCAGTCCATTATTAGGTACCTACATCAGTTCCTGAGATTGGGTCAGCAAAATAGTTAGACATTTTTCTTTTATCATTATTACCAAGTCAACGGCTATGTTAGCACCTTTCTTGCAAAACTAAAAATAGCAATTGACGCTTGATAGCACAATTTAATTTAAATTTTGCGCCCATTAACAACATTGGTGATCATGAAGTACCAGGGTTTCATAAATAATATGAAATGGCGTTAACATTCTATGCACTTTCACTTGGTTCCAAAGTTATGTATCTTTGTTGTGTATTTTATAGCAACTATAATCTAACGGCTGTTTTTATAGCAACATTTTTATGGCTTATGTCAAATTGGTATAAAAAAGAACAAAGCTTTATATTTTCTTTATTCATTTATACAAGTCTTTTTTTATCTTTTGTGGAATAATTGTTAGTCTAACTAGTTTTCAAAGGTGCTTGTTTTATGGTATCGATGTAATAAATGTTTAACCGCAGACTTTAATAAATCAATCATTTATTTGTGACGTTTGCTCTAATTCTGTTTTATGTTATTTTTTTTTTTCTCTTCTTTTTTCTTTGCCATATCACATTATTTCATGGACTGAAAATAACTAATGGCTACTTCATTTATTTATACTAATGAATCAATATTTACAATTAAATTTTCAAAATCCAACTTCGAATTACCATGTATATAATATAACCTTTTCCACCAAGAATTTTATCTTCAAAATATTTCTCATTATCTGATAACTTGATAACCTGTTAATTTCATTGAGAAAAATAAATTTATTAATACATAAACCTCTTTATTTCTTCATATACAAGTTGTCCATGACAGTTTACCATCAATTCCCACCATAGACAAACAAATAATTTATTCATGTGTAACTCAGGCACACCCATCCCAACTTAACTTCTGTCAGTAAGCAACAATACCAGAATTATCATACCTACGTCAGGGGGTCGCGAAAATATTTTGATTAAAAGTTTATTTCACCAGTAGAATGTAGGGTAGATTTTACACCAGTCGGGATTGAACCCCCGGACTGACAGATGTCAATCTGTGAAGGGATGCTTGTGTTTTTTTTTTATGAAGGGTGCTGGTGATAATGTCGGGGAATGTGGCTGGTGAACGATTTAGTGCGGGTTCGGTTCTAAGCTGGTGTAATTTATTTAAATATTTTTTGTTTGATCATTTTTTTTGTTAGACTGTAAGCATTTGAAATTAATAGAAATACACAGTATGTGAAACTTTTCTAACCTATTCGGGTTTATGAGATACAGTCTGCTCACGATCAGACGGACAGTGGAGGCTTTGTACTTAATAGTAATCCGTTGTGTCGCGTACGGAGCCCTAAAATGCCACATATCATCAATCTCTTTTAAGACGTATTAAACAAAATGAGGCCCGAGTTTCCAAGCTGAGTAGACTAGACTAGCTGATTCCCGCGAAGCCGCTCCCATGGCCTTACCAACAGGCATCGCTTATCTGTACTGCCTAATATATAAAGCTGAAGAATTTAGCTTGTACGCGCTAATCTCAGGAACTACTGGCCCGATTTGAAAAATTATTTCAGTGTTAGATAGCCTAATGCCAAATGACAGCCGGGACCAACGGCTTAACGTGCTTTCCGAGGCACGGAGAAGTCTCGTTATGTTAGGATGGTCACCCATCCACAGACCAACCTCGGCAAGCGTTGCTTAACCTAGAAGATCGACCCGTGCGGCTGTTATACTTTAGCCACGAGCTTTCAATCAGTGAAAAAATCAGTAGATACTATTTTCTATTTCTATGCAATGTTAGTTTGTTAGAAATTGCGTTTTTTCTTCTATTCGTTGCAAAACTGGACAAAAATCTGCGCACAACACAGCTTGACAAACAAAAATTGGCCAATCAAAGCCAGTCAGTGGTCATTGCACACTCTGAACGGGTGTGTCAAGTAATTGTTCAGACATGCACATAAATATTAATGTCTGTCTGTCTGTCTGTTAATGTTACTAACTACTGGAGGTCGGTATAATGATCGCCTTTTTCATTAAGTAATAAAGGGAGATTTTAAAACCTATTATTGAGTGTTTTGGAGTGTTCGTGGGTAGTGTGTACGGAGAGAAATGATAGACGAAAATTTTGGATAAGTCTTTACTGTATGATACTGTTACAAGGTTAGATTGCGAGCGCGTGTATAGTGGAAGGCGGTTTCGCCCCTACAAGTGCAAATACGATTTGATTAATAAAACCTAAAAAGCTTTAAAAATTAATGTGGTTAGCTTTGTCCCAACTTCGTTAAGATCGGCTTTCAGTCAAACAAACTGAAACCTACTATTTTTCTATCAAACCCAGTTACTGGGTGACACGACGCCTTATGGCAACGCTTTTGAGCTTCTAACTTCTCCGACTATCAGAGATTTGCAAATAGGTAAGTAACTACACCACGAAAAACCATGTTTGGGTTAATCAACAATCATTATTCAGATAACTTTAGTACCTATGGTTTGGTAATGTAGGACAATTATAAAGACCTAGGTATAGATTTCTGTCAAATGACAAACATAACCAAAAATATCTAAGTAATGAAAAAAAAAAAACTATAGATACTAATAAAACCTCCATCATAGATCTGAATTCCAAAAACATAGGTACACATCATTATTCTATTTATCGAGGCTCCACTTTTAGGGTTCCACACATAAATACAAACGCAGTATAAGAACCTTTACCGTGATATTTTTCTACAAAATTATAGTGTATGATTTGGTACATGGTCCCTTTGGGAGGGCTGAGACTTGAGAGGTATTCGACGAGATTCGCCGGCCCTCCGACCCTCCCTCGAACCAAACCTCTTATTAGGAAAAGGCCCCAATTCTCATGTATTGCTCACAAAAAGTATGTAAGTGAAACTTTTCCCTCCAATAAGAATTCTTTACTAAAAATACGTCTTTCTAATTGGTGTAATCTGATTTTTCATTTTCTCTAAGTAGAAAATAATTTTCTCATTTCCCGACCACGTTGTTTACGATACAAGAAAAATATACTGGAATTAACCCCGCTTGTTACTCTGGGAACGAAGGCTTCATAAATAAGAGGCAAATACCTAGTTACTACCACAAATAAGTATTATCCTGGAAGAAAATATCTTGCTAAAGAAAAACCGGATAAATTACAAGCATCTGAATAACAAATATGGCGGTTTTTAAGGCGATTACTCTGGGATCCGACAATAGTTTCGCTGACCGGTCAAAATACAAAAAAAAAAACTTGATATTTATTTAGCGGAATCCGCGGTCATTCTAAGCAGAATATATAGAGCAATAGTTCCCGGCCTTTTTGTCCGTCCGTCCGGTCAAACATCGGCCCTTTCATTAGCCCCCGTGTAATTTATTTGAAAAAATATTTACGAATTTTCTTGTGCGCCATTTTGTTGCGATATATGGTTGCAGAAATGTTGGGTTTTTCGTTCAAATTTTTGCATGTTATTCTGTCCTAGTTTGTTTGGTAGTTTTTGCTTTATTAATTTTTGTTTTTCTTTTTCCAGGTAAGCGAGGCATTATTGTTTGGGAAAACTTATGCTGGTAAGTTTAGTTATTATGAGAGAACACACATAGTTTGTACATTTTTCAATGGTTACTTTGTGAGAGACTTATAAATAAGCACATTCCATTCATGTTTGAAGGTGAGCAGAGAAAGTTAAAAATCCGATTTGAAACGATTATTTTAATTTATCCGTTAAATCCGATCCATTACTTACTGTTCTTGGTTTAATGTCAGTAATACTTAATTCTCGTCACGTGCATTCTGTCTGCTGGTCCCCTCGGAGGCCTAGCGACATTTTATTTAATCAAGAACACTTTTTAACATTCTTTGGACGTAGTCACAATATTTTCTAAACGTGGACATGAAAAAAAAAATAACTGCAACGTTTTTTACACTTACTAAATGAAATATAATAAGAAAGAAAGTGAGACATGAAATGTACATAAAATTAAAACATAACAAATATATTATTTTTTGGGTTTAAATTATTTTTCTCGTTAGAAAATCATAATATTTAATTTACAACTTTTAAATGTTCCCGAATATCATAAAACCTAAGGATTAGTACGAGAAATATCGTCTTAAACGGTGATTACTAGAAAAATATTAATGAAACCATTATTTATACTTTCCATCGCGATCGTCATAAAAATATGCATATTAATTAAAATGGATTTTTCCCGAATTATCCAGCGCCCAGGGCCGCATTCTAACCAGGTTTACAGCGTCGTAAAATAATCTTTTTTTACTCGTGTGTCCTGCGTTCGCGAGCATAAATTTTAGATTTTGTCAGATTTATTAAGTAACTCTTGTGTGAATTTGTCGTAAACGTCCGATAGTATTTTACTGCCGTTGGATTATTACATTTTTTAAGTAAAAAAAGTAAAAATACCTTGTCGCAACTCAGGGCGTTTTTTAATTTCTTTTTTTTTTTGGTCTTTTTCGATCGTTAAACCCGGGACTTAAAAATCCTGGGGTCAATTAGAGCTATTTCAACAAAGCCCATAAGATTTTTTCATTTACAATTTTTATTGGCCCATAAAATTTTTAATTGTAATAAATATATTTTGAACACTTTAACGTCTTCAGTTTTGATGACGCGCGGGACATCGTAAAATGTAGCAGGAAATAAACTACTAATGTAGCTGAAACATAGAAGCATAGAAATTAACCGAAATTAAAGTAAATCTTAATTATGTTTGATCACATAAGTTTTATTCTAATAATTTGTAATAATAAGATTCTTAATCACGATTTCTCAGTAAGCTGTAGAAAAATAATAAAATACGCTTGAATTGCTCAAGATAGAAAGAGTTCCCCACGAAAGAGTTTCAAACTCAAATAAACTTATCATTTGGAAAAGTAAAATATTAAAAATGCATTTGGCTGCATTTCCTTTTATTTTTCTTGCTTTTTCTTCGGTACGGTCCCTTAATGACTCGGAGCATTAGTTATCTTTAAATTACGATAGGTACTTCTCTGGGGGGTGGAAAAGAAAAAAGGCACAGATTGAAGGGTGAAAGTGGCCGGGAGGTGTTGATAACGAGGATTCAAATAGGGCCTCTTATCTCCCGTTTTTTGTGATAGCCAGAAAAAGTAATTAAGTCTTTTTTTGTTTTGTCAAAAAAGAAATTAGATTTGAAACGGGCTTTGGGTCTGAGTTAATGTATTTGTGATGTTCTTAATTAGGAGATTGTGCATCTTCGGCGAATGTTTAGTTTTATTTTTATATTTAATCGTTCCGCCATAACTCAGGCATTGTTTATTGACGCCGCGTCCGTGAGATATTGATAAGGACGCTTCAGTGATTGTGAATAGAAAATATTTATACAGCTCTTTGCTTTTCTTTTATGTAAATGTATGGCAAAAAATGTTTTGTTCATTAAGGCCATGTTTATGAGATCAACTACATAAAATATGTAGTTATGTTTAATCTAGATCGTACGCTGTAAGAAAGCTATCATTAAAACCTATAAAGATAGGTGTAATGCCATAGAATGAACCACATGCTAAGTGCCTCACAGTGCATAATTATTTATGTACTTCTTCTCTATTATTTTTATTGTGATAAAAATATTAACTAGCAAAGTAACACCTAACGATACTCTTGAATGTTATGTTTAATTACGACGCATCAAGCGTGACACGGAACGTAATAATTAAAATAACGCAATCGACATTACAGAAAAAAACGAAACATTAAAAAAAATGTCAATTCCGACCCTCTTTCTTCTAATTAGAACGGGATAGAAGATACGCGAATAAAAGCTTAAAAGTGTGATAGAGATAGGAAAGAGGGGTGAAAGCGACGAAGAAAAAAGCAGGTATTGTTTTAAAGACAGTTTTAATTTCCCGAAGGTAATTTATCACGGCGCGGTGTTTTGGCGCGCGGCAGAGTGTGTGTCCGATCGATATTTATACGAGGGTTAGGATTCCGTTGCAAGGCAGTCGTATTTTTTTCTAAAAGAAAAACTTTATGATTCTTTTTTCCAAAAGTTAAATTAATGTGTCTATATACCTACCTACCTATCAAAATGATATGACAATGCTTACACAATAACCAAATAGCAACGAAAATGTTGCTTATCTCGCTAGTATTACAGTTCTTTCAATTTTACAGAAAAAAAAATAACGATCACGGAACCCATTTTCAGTAAAACAACTCGCGCTGACCGCTTTTTTTTTCCCGCGCGGCGAGGGGGAGTGTTCCCGCGACGAATTCAAATATAGAACGCAACTTATGTTTTCGAAATAAGAATAATATTTTTGAATACGGAATACCTTTGCGGGTGATCGGTTTAATTTCGGCAATTTAGAATATTTTTTTCAATTCGAATTCAGTTTTATTTCTTGTTTTTCTAAGAGCGGAATTTAAGATTTAAAACAATCCTTTTGTCTGTTTCTTACTTTTAAACGACTTAAACAATTTTGCTGAATTTTAGAAATAAATAGATTCGACCCTGGAGAAAGTTTTTAAAGCTGGACTTTAATTCAGTTAAGTAGATATATTCATGTTTCCATTTTAGTATTTGGGAAAAGTAATAAGAGTCATAATCATAAATGCTTAGAATGAGATTTCTAGGTAGACCTGACCTGTGTTCTACCCTATGCCTTTACATTTACTGCCATAATACCAACGAAGAAGTATAGTCTACCTCCCGTATGACCCAGATGACGAACAATACGACCCCGCGAATCAAATCATACACCATAACCTGCTTATACCATCTCACAGCCACGTGGGCAGCGATCAGCATACAATGACCTGTCACCAGTCAACTGTTTGCAAATCAACCATTGTGGAACATTAGCTGGTTTCAATCGCCTCCCAATTTCGAACGTTGGTGGTCTCCTCTTGTGTTGTGCCGCCCTGGTACTTTTTGAATAAGTATAAGGGCAGAATGGTGATGGTAAATAGTGATAGATCATTTGGTGATGACAGGACAGTAGTGTTGACAAAGGTGATAAGGATGAAGTAAAACTATTGGAAAACTAGTTCCTTATTTTTTTTCTCTAAGAGAATCTCTTATAATTATGTTAGCAACTCTGGGTGTCAGGATTACAGATTATCCGTAGCGACTGCTACGGATAATCTGTAATCCTGACACCAGACGTCTGTGTTTCCGAACGCATTCAACCCTAATCTCTTCAAAGTTAGATGAACAGGCTTCTTCTGGGTAAGCTCATTCCACCGTAGACTTTGTCTCTGCCACCTGTGATCTAGACTAGAGTCAAGAGCAAATCCATTTCATATAATTGTGAAAAAAAAAAGATGTTCAAATGACGTCCGGGATCAACGACTTGACGTGCTTTCTGATGCACAGATGAGTCTCGGTACGCAATGGATGGTGACCCTCCATAGACTAACCTAGAAAAGCGTCCCTTAGCCTTGAAATCACCCGCACTTTATATTATTTGGCTCATTAGCTCTTAAGTTACGAGTAATAGACGAAAAAGAGAATTTTCAACGAAAGCTTCGGCCCGCAATTTCGTACGCGTGGAATAGTTATTAAACATTTTTCTTTAGTGCTCTGCTGCTATTGGTTCTAGCATAACCCCAGTTTTAGCTAAATAGAAAATTTTCTTCCAAAACATGTTTAAAATAAGGGTTACATTCTAAATATAACATTTAATAATTCTAAAGACAAACTAGAGCATTGGAAGTTTGGAATAACTTCAGTTTGCTTTTAAAGTAAGCGGCTTTACTTGCAAGAGCTTAAAATTCTCTTGCTTTGGACGTCGGCATTACTTAGCGGTTGATGCGTGAAACGATTCCGGGGGAAATTATATGTTTCGCTTGTGAGGGACTGGCTTTGGCCGTTGTCTTCGCCCGCGTAAGAGTATTTGAATTAAATATCCTGCGTCGTATTGCAAGACATTGTTCGTGTAAAGTTTGTTCACAACAAAGTTTGTTACCGAACGTCATGTCCTAGGTGACCACTGAAAATCAGCGCCGTGCTGCGGGTTCCCCACGGCACAGCATTATGCTGAGCGGAAGCCTTTTTGCCACAACCACGACATGCATTTGTTTTATATATGTATCTATATTTAATCTCATCTGTTATTTTGTATTCTTATTTAATTTTTAACTTCTCTCCGATATTGTTTCGGTTTTAGTGCAAAATCCACTAATATGTATGTCGTTTTGTAGCAATAAAATACTTTTTCTATCTTTTCTGTTATATTCAAATCAGTTCAGACGCGGAGTGGTTGCAGAGAAACAGAGAATTCCCTGTCGTAGTATGTGTTTACTTAGAAATGACGACCCTATGGGGCCCCGTCTTCAATGCTTACGGCTGAAAAGACAACCTGGGGTCTTTATATCCATAGATATAATAATTCTATGTTTATATCCAAATTACAGCGGTTATTTCTAGCCAAGCGTGCTCCATAGTTGACCATATCATCGCTTACCATCAAGTGAGATAGTGGTCAAACGCGTATCTATCAATAGTAAAAGGGTCATCATTATTTGCGGAATTTGTTCGAAAGAGTCACCGCGGCCCTGGAATGCGGCGGGCACTAGAAGGACCGCAGGTGGATTTTAGTCAGTAACAGTCTGTCACTCCCTTCCACTCCAACCAGAACTGGAGAAATCATTTGATGATTTCCAATCCAAAAAAAAGGATGCATTATTGTTTACTGTCATCATCATCTGCCTAGTCTTTTCTCAACTATATTGGGGTCGGCTTCCAG
Source organism: Hecatera dysodea (assembly GCA_905332915.2). Taxonomy (NCBI): domain Eukaryota; kingdom Metazoa; phylum Arthropoda; class Insecta; order Lepidoptera; family Noctuidae; genus Hecatera; species Hecatera dysodea. The sequence continues at coordinate 17,700,446 of HG995305.1, forward strand.
TCAAACCGGAATCAGCTGAATACCAGTATTTTAGACCTCCACAACCCATTAACTGGGTACTTCTTGGTAAGACTGGTGTCAGATTTTCTGGTTTCTGACAATCCTTAAGGACTGCCAAAGATCGCCAAATACAGCCGGTACCAACGTCTTAACGTGCTTTCCGAGGCCCATCCACAGACCAACCTCGGCAAGCGTTGCTTAACCTTGTAGATCGACCCGTTCGGCTGTTATAATTTAGCCACGAGCTCCTCATGTGGCCTCCTCTCCATTATTATTTTCTCTATTTTGACTTTTTATTGGTATCCAGCCAATGGCGTACTATGCTGGAGACACTGTCGTCTTTCTGGGTTCGGTTCTCTTGTCGAGCATAGTGTTATTGGGTTTTTCAGCAGCAATAAGAAAATTCCCGAATGTTCAGATGATCGAAATAAGTTCGTCCCGTAAAACACTGAACAAAAACACAAGCGTCGATCTCCGCTTACCCCTTTCCGGGAAAATAGTCGTGAAGACACGTTATGAAGTTTAACACCAAATCCCAGTGAGAGTACTAGGAAAGCATAAAACCATACAACACGAGACCGAGAAAGTACTGGCGTGCTATCAGACCATTTGACAAGAATGGCTATTTTTTGTTCAAACGTAGTTTCGATCGCCTGGGTTTATGAGCTGGAAAACATAACAGTGGCTTTAGTGCGAGTTTTTTAACGTTCTCGATCTTGTTAGCGTAAACGTCACAATAACAGAAAACCCTTTTTTTCTTGATACAAATTGACATAAGCAAACGTTAACGCGTACGAGTACGTTAAAACATCGCACTGAGCCATCAGTTACTACTTACATTTATATGTATGATTAGTGAAGTACTTGATTACAAAGTTGGGTTTAAATTTTACAATTTATTGCCGAGATCTGGATGGGTGACCATCTTTTACACACCGAGTTTCCTCCATGCCTTGGAAACCAATCAAGGAGACCAGAAAGCACGTCTAGGGTGTTTTTTGACCAGGATTGCGGGCTTTTGTTTGAAAGAGTCCCCGCGGCCCTGGAACGCAAAGGGCATTAGGAGGACCACGGATGGATTTTAGTTAGTAAGAGTCTGACACTCCCTTCCGCGCTGTCCAGAGCGGAGAGGTCACTCGAATTGGGGCTGTGTATTTTTAGTTCATTCAAACATCTTTGATAGTGGTCACGGTTATATGGCTTCTCTAAAAAACAGTTTCTGGGTTGTACAGGTCATTTAGGGTGTCAGCTGTGTTAATGGGAATCGAATATATATTATGACTTTCTGCTGAAAAGTAGCACTTTAGCCTGCCAAGTTGATGAAGATGCCTAACATCTCCTTAGTTAAAAAGCTTGTTTAGGTCTCAGAAAAATGTTACTGGAAAACGGTGTATCTTCATATAATATACTAGCAGCGCCCCACGGTTTTACCCGCATAGTCCCCGTTCCCGTGGGAATATAGAGATAAAATATAACCTATGTTACCCGGGGATAGTGTAGCTTCCCAACAGTGAAAGATTTTTTCAAATCGGTTCAGTAGTTTAGGAGCCTATTCAATACAAACAAACAAACAAACAAATCTTTCCTCTTAATCATAGTATAGTATAGATTACTATTTCACTGTATTAGAAGAAACGTACTTTAGCTACTCAACAGCACACTAAGGCTGGTTACTGCTCAACCGGACAATCCTGTGGTAGCCTTAAATTAATTTAAGGCCCCCAGCCAGGGCACGGTACTTTAGGATTTCGATTTAGTTATAAATGGTACATTCCTGTTTTTTTGTTAACCTCTTCCTATGTTACAAATTAGGTTATCTTCGTTCCCGTACATATAAGCATAATTTAAAGTTTCACAGACGCTAACGACAGGTAGCAGTCGCTTAATCTCAGTAACTCTTATACAAATTGCGTCGCATTTTCCTCCAGATCTTCTAAATTCCTTTAACAACACCAACAATGGATGTCCACAAAGGTAACTCCGGTAGCCCAGAGACAAAAAAATATGTCTTCCTATTTCCACCTAGCGATTGTTTACCAGGCTAACATAGCGTACAGGTGGTACTCGAACAGCATTTGCATACATAATGGACGAAACAAAGGCTCTGGCTCGGCCGGCCGTGCGCGCTCATGCTACCCCGGTTAGCATTGTAATAAATGCTAATGAACATTAGGAATGTTAAAACAAATAACTCGAAAAAATAATAGTAACTCCTTGAAGTTATGAGCGCCGGCTGTGTAACTCTCATTCTAGTCAGCTGAACCGACTTTACCAGCACTATTTCTTCAAAACAACTGCTTTGTTGTAGCAGCAAAAAGCAGTTTTAATAAAAATGATACGATCCATTGTGCAAAAAAGAGAAACAGCTAACAGACCCCATTCAGGAAACTAATAATGCGAAGGAATAAAATTATTAAGCCAACTATCGGCATAAACACAACAAACATCTCATTAACATGTAAATTAGTTACAGCCCACAACAATAACGTAACCTAACCAGGGTGGGAGCAACAAAAAGAGCTTTAAAGGATGAAAATGAATACCACAGAAAACGTAGCGATTTTAATTAGAACGGTCCGCGCCTCGGGCGCCACCGCAACCCGTAAACCGAACTACTGAGCGGCCAACGTTCGAAAATTAACTTCTATTTTTGATTTTCATCTTTAATGCTGACAATTTTTAATATCCGTCCGTCTATGCTTGCCTGGTAATTAAGATCGGCTCGTCTTGACGCCTTTCGGACCCACAAAACGATCAAAATAAGCAGAAAGTGTTTCGTTATGTATTTTTGGGTCAAGACTTGGAGTAGATAATTTGCCAGAGACTTCATGCAAATGAAATATGATGACAATTTCCTACAATTCTTCCGTCATCAAGATTTTTCTTCTATATCTGTCAGAGACAAGAAAAACTATCTGTCCATTACACTATTTAGGTCCAGCAAGCATTTCAAGTGTCTCTGGTTCTCATATCAACCATATTTATGGCGTAATCACGTCTTCGACATAGACTTTTTTGTCAAATAAAAGGACATTCCAAGCGACGTAAATTCTACCAAATTATACGTTTGCACAGAAGAAATGCTGACACAAAAAAAAAAGTATAATATGCGGTTTACCCCGGATATCCGCATACGAACGACAATATTTGACCGTATTATGATCCGGGCGCGTATTTCTTTCCGTTTGTACGATATTTTTCGCAAAAGGAAAATCCAACGGGGCCGCGGCCCATCCGTATATCATCCCCGCGCACAGATTTAACCCCAGAAACAAGACCGAAATCTCCATAGGAATTGTTTGCGGGTAAATATCAGTGGTTCAATTTTATCATACGAATGGCCGGACCTAAATAATACCTCCCCTTATTATCATATATTTCGGTGTACCGGTGCCATGCGGCGACGCGTACCTCGCCCGATGTGTTCCGCTCACGATAAACGAAAAAAAAAAACCCACGAAAGAATTTGTCGATCGGTATTAAAAGTTCGATGCGAGCCGTCCTTTACATAATGTAAGCTCATCCAATAGAGTGAAAGTAAATAGACGAGGCCGCGGGCTGAGGGGTTGAGACCGAAAAACCGCAAGACAATCCCGAAATTCATTACACGCACTGAACATCCTCGGAATTCACAATATTGAAATCGTGGAGCCCCAAGCCCCCCGGAGGCCAGTACCGGCACAGATATTACAAAACCCCAATGTAAACGTTACTATTATTGCAAACTAACACGAATAAGTAAATAGTCACTTTACATACCGAGCGCGCTCCATTATATTCTCAATCTAACGATCACTCGACGACATGTTTCATCCCCTGACGTCATCGATCAGCGTCACAAAAAACATTACAGTCGTAAACAATGAAAACATATCATAAAACAATTTAGCCGGTAATCCCGGCTATAATTTATAGCCAGTAATATCGGGGAGAATCAGTGTTAAATCATAAAAAAGAGCACTTAACCGATGTATTAGGTAACACGGGCAGCAGTTTTAATAACTATTATTAAGAGTCTTGACGAAATTCCCCAATAATAAAGCAGGAGAGCGCGCGCTTCCGATAGCTCCTTTACTTTATGGTTTTTAACACTTCTATGATTTTATGATGCCCTGGTACGTGTGGAGATATTTACTCCTGGTACCTTGCTCCTGGTTAGCAATTTTACTTATGAAAGTACAGACTACAGAGATGGAGGTTTGAGGACATTCCTTTAATAGAATAGCACCGCTTCGATATTCAAGGAACAGTAAACATTTTGCGGTTCATTTTGATGGCGTGATATATTTCTTATGGGAGATAAAAATGTATCATTCGCGTAACATTTTAGTGTGCGCCAATCGTAAAGAGTGCATCACTTGGACTGGGCCGCACCAGGCCAACATGTGTCGTAAAGAGACCTCTTCGGCTAACAATTTCCTGATGGTCTGTAAATAGTAAGTTTATTGTCTTTTTATGAGGTACTCGGACCGTAAAAAGGAAATAAAAGAGCACCGCCGATGGCGATAATAAAAAAAATAATTTTCGACTCATCTTCGTGATTATCTCTTTCGGTTTTACGAGTAAGTAACGTGTGGGAGCGGGACGGGAACTGTTTTACAGCGTGTCGTACCGATGTGACCCTTTCGAGTCGATGGGGGTAAAGGTCGTAAAATGGGAGCATAAGGATAATGTTTTGGGTTTCCTATACTGCGCTTCATTCATGATTTCGTTTTAGTACGGCGTCGGTAGACATGTAAATCCGATTGCTTTCACAACGTCGATACGAGTATTGAGATACGTTTTCCCCCTATTATTTGGTGTATTACATTGGTAATAGAATGAAAAAAGCCTGTTTCCCCTGTAACTTTTTCACAGTCGAAAAACTTTGGATTACATCGCGTGCAAGCCACCAGCAACTAAAAACTTTAAAATCTAAATTCGCAGCGAAGGCCCGATTATGGCGAAACCACCGAATCAGTACACGCAAATTCAAATTTGGAACAGCGTGATAACGGCCGGTTTAATTGAGAATAGGGATGGGACAGTGCTATCCCGCGCGGACGTATTCGCACTCGGCCTAAGTTCCGACACTCCATTTGTTCGGCTCGAGTGCGCCTAACGCCGGCCACGGGACGCATCCTAATTCTTAAAGGGCCCATCAGCAGACCTTTATGCGTTAATAAAGTTGCGATATAAAAAGAATGGAGGCGGCCGAGGGTGAAGACGGAAGGGTACGAGTTAAGTGCGCGTTTAAGGCGATGTCAGGGGCGTGCGAATTTGTCAAGCCATAGAACGGGACGATTCAATTGTACGATGATTAAATAAAGACAAGAGATCTCTTGTTGGTCTATTGTCATGAAGTTTTCCCTTTTGTGGCTTAGCGGTTAACTTTCATTTCCTTTGAATTTTATTAGCGAAATTATTTATTAATCTTTATTTCAATAGCGTAATTTGAAGAACTCGTTCTGTTTAACGGGCTGCACGTTTCATGTGTTCATAAATACGTACATAATTACATCACGCCATGCTACATAAAGCACTGGTAATCATAGAAAATGGTCGGTTTTCTTCACTTGAATCATTATCTATAACTTGGTTTCGTATATTTAGTGCCTAGTTTATTAGCTAAGCTATTAGGTAGAAAGCAATAACCATACGAAATCGAAAACCTCGAAAACTCGAATCATAATTCTCAGAACTTAAAATGACACATCACTTAAAACCTCCCACACATTAATGCTAAAGGCCCAACACTTAAACAGCCCTATCAAAATCTTAAAGTCAAACTTTACGACATTGCGAATAATCTTTCGCAAACAATGCGAAACAAAAATACAAAGATAGTCCTCAATCGAGATAGCCCACTAGTTGGCTCTAAACAAAGATGAGGGCCCGTAAAGGAAGCCAGAGTGTTTTATAACCCATTTGGGCTTTATTTAACGCTCTCTCATACAGATTTTATACATCGGCGTCTCAGCGTCTGACGGGCTCCATCATGGGCTCGATGGGCTCTTAAGGTTCCGTATCAGATGGGGGACTTTTAGGGCTGGTAGGTTTTCAGAGCAAATTGTGTGGGGACGGATTTTGCATGGGAATATAGGATGGGATCTTGGTAATGCTTGTATATTTTGTCGTTTGCAAAATAGTCAATGTTTATAGGTACTATTAAATAGCTCTAAGTGACAGAAATTCGATATCCTGGTGACGTTTGGGGGTCTATGTCTAACATAAGACGTCTTTTGCTTTGATTTCAGCTACTTGTGTGATTTTCGTAGTGTTTTATGTCTTTAAGCTTACTACCATTTCGCCAATTTCTAATTATTTTTCATAGACTCGGCTTTGAGCAATGATAAGCGGCGAGGTCCACATCAGAGCGCGCTTGCCAAGAAGCTATCAGAAAACACAGCCTCTGTTAGGGATTCCACTCCTTAGTCAACACATCCCAGTATTTCTTCATTCTTAACTCCTTTTTCTTGCCCAAAAGTGCTCTTTTCTACTTCTAAATCCAACTTATTGTCAGCCCTTAGCATGCCATGTGTTTTCTGTTATTTCAATGGTGTGTAGCACCGTCTTATCAGACACTACGCAATTATCCGGGGTGTGAATGTTTACGTCTTTGGTGGCTAGTTCAACTTTGATAACATTGCCTGTTCAGACTTGATTGGGATGTGTGATGGTGTGATTTTAGAGATTCTTTAGTAATTTGGATATTTCCTTGTTTGTTTTTGGAAGAAAAAAAAACGTGTTGCGCCGACCCCAAGTAACATGGGATAAGGGCAGGAAGATGATGTTCTTGGTTGCTTGATGTTCCTTACTGGAAGAATAATTAACCGAACTTTTTTTTCTGGATGGGAAATAATCAAATGATTTCCCCCGCTCTGGGCGGGGCGGAAGGGAGTGTCAGACTCTTACTGACGAAAACCCACCCGTGTTTGTCCTAGTGCCCGCCGCGTTCCAGTGCCGCGGTGACTCTTTCGGAATATGTCCGCAAAATTAACCAAATAACGTTCGGTTAATTTTTCAGCTAAGCTTGTACGGTTCACTTGTCTGTCTGTCTGCCAGCGGGTTGTTTCCCATGAATCGTATGAGGTACCTTTAGATAGTCGAAATTTTCACAGTGTGTTTCTATAGCCGCTTAACAAGAAACGCTATTATAGTTTATTTTTATTTTTATTATTGAAAATTTTGTGATTAGTTCGGTTTAAATTTAACTAGTTTGATCTTTATTTTCACATCGATGGTTTGTTGCGTAGATAGCCTTCTGGTCGGCTCTACAAAAGGTCATCGCTGTAGCAAAAAAATATTTCTGAACAAAAAAGCAGAGTTTATTGAATCTGTTGACAGGTGTCTCTTCCTCGAAAATTTCCATTTTTCTTCACCTTCGAATTCAATGTGAAATCCAATTTTATACTTCCAAATATCAGTTACGAATCTTGCCGCATGAAAATCAATAAAATGCTAAACATCATGAATACAAATCTTTATCAACGATACAAATATAATCGTTGCGCTACACCTGCAAATATAAATGGCTACATACATATAAAGAACATTGTCCTTCGCTCGTCGGTGTCACTCACCCAAAAACCCGAATAATCTAAAAAAAAAAAACGAAATCACAAAAAAACTTGAAAACCACATTTCTAAACTCTCAACGACACTTACGCATTGTAATCGGGCCTAAATCGAATAATCGAGCACTCGAGCAAACCGAGTTAAGTTATTTTGACTCGAGTCCCCCCGGCACTACTCGGTAATCGAATCCGAGACCGCCACTTGGTGACACTTGAGCAGAGAGTTACTTTGTTAGCCGATTTTTGCGGCCCCCGACCGCCCCCGGGGCACAACGCGATTATGCAAAAGTACCCCATACGAACCTTCTCGCAGACAGCTTTATGACACTTCAACATTTTTATACCTTATTTTCTAACATTGTTTTAATACAAAACATGATAATCTTCATTATTTTTTAACACATTTTCACCCCGCATAAAGTTTCCAATTTTGCATGTCGACCAATCTTTTGAAACAGGAAAACCGATTTCAAGTTGTTAAAAACGAAATAACTAGGCAGTAAGGTTGTGCCAAACAGAAAAACTAATTACGGTACGCTGAACATGCAAACACACAATACGGATTACCGAACACATCGCAAACTACAATGTCATTAAAAAAACATCCGACTCGATTAATATTCACATCATAATTCACTATACGCAACTACGCTTGAAAAAACAAAACATAATCCCGAAGCGTCACAAACAATAGCGAATAATCGATTCCTAAATCGATACAACACTAGTGCTAGCCAGTGCAGCGCGTCACAATCTGACTCGATTCATTCGTATTCCGATGACGAGACACAATTCAATTTGAATATTTTGACGTGACCGTCGAATACTAATATAGACGACAGTTTAGCAAATTGTATCTTATAGCGCGTGTTTTATGTTTTATTTATGATACATACGATTGTAAATTTAATTTGTGTCGCGTCGCTAACGATCCCAGTCTGGATTTCGTGCATTCTCACTTTTGTAACTGACTAGTGTCGAGCGATACCAGATGTATGTGCGCGTCAACTTTCGGATCCGAAAATTTCTGATGATAAATGACAATATTTGTTAGAACGTAGACGCACCTCATTTAAGTTCGTACGGTCCATTCATACATCTTATTATGTATGAGGATTCTATTCGAACTTTCGCCGTGTGCGTCAGTTAAAATTAATTAACGTTCAAGTTGAACATGCGACACGGGTTTTGGCATCGTCCCGCGCCGAAAAACTCTAAGTATCGGAAATAGAATCGGATGAGTAATGACGTGATATACCTAATGAATGTCGTGTGAAACTGTCACTTGTTTTAATTAATGTTGTTGCTGTTTCCACGTAGCCTTTCTGACTGAGAGACGCTTATTATGTTTTATAATAGAACAGACACGGATAGACATTTGTATTTCATTATTTCTGCTGTCTCTGATCAACGAAAAAATGCTTTGACGTCCGGATTTTTGAAAAGATACGTTTTATAAATAATTATCATCTGTTAGTTGAGAAACCGAAGAACATCTTGTTGGTTGACATTAAGACGTGTTCAAAAGTTATACACGGAGCTGTATCTAATGCTCCTGCGCATGTATAGGTCCGTGAGAAAGACTAACACTCTGTGTTTGTCACATGAATGTTTAATTTTTATAAACATTCGAGTGTTTAGTACTTCGGGACCTTTCGAGATCTTACCGGATACAGAGATAAAACACTCCACGTCAAGATTAGATTTTTCTAAATAAATATCAAACTCGAGTGTTATTTACCGAGGCAGCTTGGCAGCACAAGAGGTCCCTGTTCTCAACTCAATGGTGTTTGTTTAAAACCACTTAAAAACTCAATGGGCTCGACAAATACGTAACTGCAGTAATCTGTTGTAACAATACTAGACATTGTAAATAATGCGAGTTTACGTCGTTACGAATCGGAAACGCGGCGTGGGCGTCACGGGTTTATCTATTACATACATTATAGAATGTTTTTTTTTCTTATAACAAAAACACCATAAGCCATGGTGACATGTGTGGCGCCTCGGCCGCGTTATCTCATTGTGAAATGTGTACCGAAAAGACGGCGCGCTGTGACGTACAGCGAGGACACATTCGATACATAAACCGCGGCGTATCTCGGTGAATATCATCTGTGCCTTCACAAACACTGACCGTAGATTAGACAACATCCGGCGTTAGCCGGATGTTGCTTCTGAGATCAGAACGTCTGCGCACAGCTATAGACAACATTTACACAGTGCTACCTGATAATAAGCAGCGGATCTTTCCATCGGAATATCTAATCCGAAATTCGAATTTGAACCGAACTTCAAACGTCCCCCTCACTAATTGTGAGCGACATATGTTCCACGTAAACTACCTATGTTATAATGACATTAAAATAACAGAAAAAAAAGGCGCGAACGCATCGATTCGGTATTTATTATTCGAAAATAATCGGTAACGCTCCGATAATGTGCTAAATTCGAATTACCGGTGACCAGGCGCGCATAACATAATTGCTGGTCGCACGCGAAGTGTCTATCAAAATTATTTTCGTATGGGGCACTTTTTTTCTTATGCACCCCTAACAACAAGCGTGGGGTGTCGTGGGATCCTCTCGCACCTACGAACGGACACGCAAACCCCGTCAATACAGATAATTGTTTCATTATTCTTCTATTAACTCCAGTGGTGCGGCAATTTATCTTTGCGGATTACGTGTTTTCGGGAGGGCTAAAATTGTATGGTTTTTAACACACTGTTTAGCAACATGGCCGGTGGAAACTAATTTTGGTGGCAACAAAATGCGGAGACGGGTCGTAAAACGCGAAAGCAGTAAAGTCTCGGCTGGCGCGGTCTAAAAGCCTGCGGGGCGTGGTGGAGACGCCCAGCGTTTTAGCCGCGCACGGACATGCGATGCTTAGCGTCTTTATTAACAGTGCACCTACTCGCTAGATATGGACTCCTGGTACCGCTGTTATTTATACCATAAGTCAGTGCTATCTTCGCGATTATCTTAAAGGGTAGACTAGACAGACAGTAAAGTTATAATAATAAAGTGCAAATCAAATTATTCATACAGCGAGCACCTCGTATGAATTGGCTGCATTTCAAGTGCATGTAATCAAATAACTCGTTTTATTTGAAATTGGAATTTCGATTTTGTGCGTCTTATCTCAGGAATGCTTCAGCTAGTTTTGACAAGGTTCCAGTAACGTTCCAAATGGTTTTTAGGGATGGCCACCCCAGAAGGAAAGTTACGTAATACTGATTAATTAGTTATTTTGGCGAGGCAGGGGCGGCCTAGGGTGGTGTTAAAAGCAATTATATTGATGCACGCGAAACTACAGTCATAGCTCGCATTGTTGGGATTTGTTTTGGGTGGCAGAAATAACTTCCTAGTTGGATTTGTTGACTGTGCGGGGCTACGTCAGTCTTCTCGATATGAATGTTTTGCAAATTGAAAGACTTACTCAAGATCGCAAAGTAGTATCCAGCTAATAGGTACTAGGAGTTCTTCTAAAATATAAGGCGACAATTTTCAGCAATAGACAAATTGAATTTCTTGATTGAAAGACTCGATTTCACACTGAAAACTTAACACAGAGATAAAATCAAACACATACACCACATAACAAACAGTCGGTAAAGCGAAGTGCTTCACCAGCGCGACACGAAACAGAAATACCAGGGCGTAATGAGAGCGTAGCAGATATATTAATTGGACAGCAGATCAAAGAGCAACAAATGGGATCTTCGTCAGCCATGGTTGCCTGGTAATTGTGAGGACAGGTCGCCCGTTTGATGGGTCTCTGCCGCTCCTGTGATCGAAAATAGATACCAATCTGTTTTGGTGATAAACTGACGCATATTTACTGTGACTTACGTAATGGGAGGCAGTAGAGAAACGCGTGAACATTATGAAGCCATATATTACATCATTGATGGTTCTAAATCTAACTGAGAATGGGGACTTAGTTATTTTACTTTAAACCACTATATACACACTTAACCTAAAAATAAACTAAAATCCTCCTAACTACAAAATGGCATAAAAAAACATCGCTATCGACTGGGAGTGAACCCAATAGACTGGCGGCATTGCCACGTTGTATAGCCATACTTATCCTCTGTCCGAAGTAAAAGCCAGAGAATAGGGTATTTTATTGAGAAAATCTAATTAGTTCGTCAGATAGATTTCCAAAAGATATTAGACACGTATTTTTCACGTGAACAAAAAATGAAGACGATACAGTGCGTTGATAACACGCGTAACGTCACTACGAGCTACAATTTTTACCAGCGACGTGACGTCACCAGCCCTCCACTCTTGAACTCAGATGCGCTTTATCTTTTCTATTTTTTTTTACGATTTGTAATGACAAAAAATACGTGTGCAATATTTTTAGAAAATCCAAAGGGTAGACTAAATAGAATTATCATTTTTGTATGTAGCAAAAAAACCCAATTGTCTTAGAGCAACATCAGAAGCACCCAAGATGGACATCTTAAAACACGACCACAAGGCGGCTTATGCTAACGGATGAGCAAACATACGCGTCTATTAAAATTAAGATATTCAGATAAGAGTCGGCCGCAATCCTCAGGCCGGAGTTATCTAAATTCTTCAAACATTTACGAAACTAAAACAAGTAGTCGTCGTGGAACCTGCGTTATCTTTACAAGGCTCGCCTCCCGGCTAATCTTGTGATAATGCCAAACAAACAACAGTATTCCCAAGAGGTAATTAAGCAATGGCTGGATCAACTTTATTTTATTGTACTATCATATAAGATTTAGAGAAGCTCGTGGCTAAAGAATAACAGCCGCACAGGTCGATCTTCAAGGTTAAGCAGCGCTTGCCAAGGTTGGTCTGTGGATGGATGACCATCTTAACATACCAAGTTGGTCCCGGCTGTCATTTGTAGATCTTTGGCAGTCGTTACGGATTGTCAGAAGCCAGAAAATCTGACACCAGTCTTGCCAAGAAGTACCGTGTTCCCTAGTTAATGGGCTGTAGAGGTCTGGTAGGCAGCCGCTCGACGTTAAATACTGGTATTCAGCTGAATCAGGCATGACTGGAAACCGACCCATATACCTATAATTGAGAAAAGGCTAGGCAGATAGATATCATAATTATAAGATAATAGTAAGTGGGCGATCATCTCTGGTAACAAGAAAGACGAGGCCTCTTTCTTGTCTATTAATGATTATAAGTGTGGCTGTTGCAGACTACATCATTCTTTTATCAATCACTAGCATAGCCCCGCGGTTTCACCCGCATAGTTCCCGTCCCCGTGGAATATGGAGATAAAATATAGCCTATGGATATATTTTATCTCCATATTCCACGGGGTATAGGATAGTGTGGCTTCTCAACAGTGAAAAAATTTTTCAAATCGGTTCAGTGGTTTCGGAGCCTATTCAATACAAACAAGCAAACAAATCTTACCTCTTTATAATATTAAGTAGTATAGATTTAGTTCTTTCAACAATTCTAAAATTGTAACGTGTATATGTAACATTATCATCAGTAGTAGGTAATAGTAACCGGTAGTAACCGATGTTGCCACAGAGCAAAAACCGTCACAAATTGTGTTCGTTAAAAATTCACTACATTTAATTCCATTATCAAAGCTCCAATTTCTGGGAATCTAAGAAAGACGAACTTTCCAATGAACACAGTAAAAAATATTAGATGATTTCCCAACAATACGTTAGGAAAACATAAATAGGAAGGGCTAATGTATCGCTTGTAACAAAGCAGATTGGTAACGGAACTGTTTCTCGGAAAACTGGGAACGTTGCACAGCTCGTCCTTTGATATAGCTGTAACAACAAATACAACTCTGTTAGATGTTTCCGCCCTGGTACTTGCTTCTGTAACAATGAAATTCAGGAAAAATGTTTGATCTAGGTTTTTTGTAGGAAAAAGAATTGAATTGGCACAAAAAGTTTCAGAAGTTGCCATTCATTTTGGCAGTGGTACAGCATCGATTAGCTTGTTATAAAATCCTACTAATATTATAAACTCGAAAGTTTGTATGTATGGATGGATGTTTGTTACTCTTTCACGTAAAAACTACTGATCGGATTTGGATTAAATTTGGCACACAGATGGTTTATAACCAGGATAACCATTTAGGATATTTTTTACCCCAATATTCCTACGAGATCGAAAGTTATGCGGGTGAAACCGCGGGGCGCTGCTAGTATTGTATATTTGGTAGATCAGATGTCGTAACAACCGCAGTTCAACAGTTTGAAGAATAAGGATTCAATTCCAGTGCTGAGTTTCCTGCTGCAGCATTTTATGTTAACAATTTCTCCGACATTTTGTATTCATTAGTTCTTTTTCTGTATTAGCCTCATAAGTTATACGTTTCTTATATTAAACCAGCAGTTAAATGAATAAGTTTTACAATGACTGTTTGGCTAAATGCAATCAGTAGTCTCTTCGAAACTAGTGACCTTTTTAATAACATATCTAGACTCCATAAATGAGAGCAAACCTGAAAACCAATCCGTTCCTGTCAAAAGTACAAGGAGAGCAAAGGGAACCAGTGTTCCACATAGAATTAAATAATAATGAACTAATCGCGGTCTCGCAGCGGCCGGCGCGCGAACAATACCGCGTTAATTCGTGCCCTTTGTCCGGACCAATAGAAAATTTCATGTTCCAGCGAGCCGGCAGTGAGAACATTCTCTTCATTACGACATTTTTAATGTAAATCACCACTACCTTTAACACCGTGAGGGGAAATGTGATTGGCAAAGATTTTAATGCATTCCTTTCTCTCTGTCTCTATCTTACCTTTTTCAAGGAAAGAGTTACTCTTCAAACATTTTTCACATGTCGTGGTCACGACGTTTGACTGACTAGCATTAAACAGAAAAGAACAATCATTTAATTCTATTTACATTATCGCTGGCTATGTTACTAGGAATCGAGAAATTCGGCTTTGAATTTGATACCAGCGTTTAGCAGGTTACAGCGCTACTCGGAACCGATTGTTTGTTTGTCGGGCTGTAAAACTGTTACGAATCGTAAACGTTCGTGTGTGGCCAGCCCTTACGACGAAATCTGAACAGATGGACGGAGATCAAAAGACTATGTGGTGATAAAAAACGTTGATGTGAATTAAAAGTAACAACTTAGCGTCGGGGGACTGACGGTCTCGGAGTATTTTCTTTGTCGTTACACACCATACATTCTCCCTTAATGTAACGCGTGAGGGAAGGGAAATAACATTCCCATTTTCCAGGTATTTTCCGCACTCCATATTGGTAGGATTTGTTGGAGCCCGCTGCCGGCACAATCATTAGCCCCGCAATCCTCCACGACTGTATGGGGCCCTGGTACCGCTCGGGGAACTATTGGCGAATTTTCCGGGATTTTCTTCTTATTTTATCCCCCTATTTTGGTTGTTTTCTTGAGGGAAAACAAACAATGAACTTAAGGAAATGAAGCACGCATTTCCTTGAGCTTGTAAGATAATTCTATCGTGCTACAAAAAACAAGGCGTAAGTTAAAAGCACTTGAACAAAAAAAATCCCCCAACGTTAAGAACAGTTCATTAACATCCAACGAGAAGACGTCCAATTACAGAAATAAAAGAACGTCGAATGGCTCCAACAATATCCTAACGTAATCAATGCTGATAATAACCGGGCAATTATAACTCCCAACTAATTCTCGATTACGGGGCGCGGGACTGAGGAGCGGGGCGGGACGCACCGGGACCTCGCTAGGCGTTATTAACCGGGATTACCGGATCCCCGGCGCGATCCCCGGATACGGGGATTTGCTCACGGATCGCGTAACAGTGGAAATGATAAAAGATACGTGTGGATACGGGGATTTTTGTATGTTTATTGGCGTTCGAAAAATAATGGTAGCGAAAGTTTGAAAAGAAAACTAAACATATGCGTCATGTGAGAGAGAATTATGAGGGTGGATAAAACGGGCTAGAGAAAGATTGCTTCCGCTAATGCTTAGCGTTGTCTGCATACATTGGCAGGGTGTAATTACGTTCTATCTTTGAAACAACGCTCTTAACGTCACATATCGAAACACTGCAAGTAGTAACAACGCTATCCTACGCACTACTTACGCCCTAGTAGAATTAACAAAAGTACCAAGGGACATCTATCTCCTGAGACATGCATGACAAGACCAAAAAATAACGAACAGCCCGTGTAGTGTAAGGCACGTGTACTAGGCTCGCACGAGCTGTTAGGAGTGTAGGCCGGGCGAATCCCATGCGGTATCAGCGTTACAAGCGATCGCACTTAACCGCGTCACTGGTATCATATCGCGCTGCAGCGCTATCAGTCAGCGTCGCCCGCTGCATTAGCCGCGTCGCCGCATCAATAAATTATACAGGACACCTCCGCGCGGAGCTGCCGCCCTGGTCACTCGCTACATTAATGTCGACGAACATTTAAATGTGTGTTTGTCTGTTTGCCACCAGTCTATATATAGGGTTCAGCAGCTGAGCTTAGAGATAACTTAAGGGTTGGCAGGAATTCAAAATCATATTATACACACAGCTGCATAGAGAAACCGTAGACCTAGTTTCGTGAATCTCCTTGCAGCATAGTACAGACGTAAGAATCTGAGGACTGAATACAAGGTTGTTGCAACCACAGAAATGTGACGACACTATCAGCTAAGCAAGTGTCGAAAGAGACGTGTTGAACAACAGAACAGATCACAATCCACTGGATCATCAATCAGCGCCTACAGCTAACATCAAAAGATTTCCGACGAAAATTCCCTAACTTTCTAGCCACCCACTGCAGCATCAAAACATTCTTCCTCGGCGTTCGGTCTTAGAATCTAATGTCAAAGTTACAGGTCAGGCGTATAAATAGCGAGAGTGCGTCAGAGCCGCTATTATAGTACATAAGCCGTGCTTATTAAGACCAACTCCCACTCGCAGTGAGGCACGCAACCCGATTGAGCGTGGCTTACATGCTCGGCCAACAGATTTCTGCTTTCTTTTTTGGATGCACTGACTTTTGTTCCGTTGAGTCACTTCTGCTGTCTGGTTGCCTCTGTTTCACTTATTTTGAGTTTCAATTTGTTAGGTCTTTTTAAACAGGTTTTTCTATTTTGCGTATATTTAACAGGCGAGGTTACTGTTACTATTGATTAATTCCATTAATTCTAACGACATTCTAATTTTCCACAAATTGACAATTATTGATGTCATGCTATTGACGTCAATGCTAATTTATATGATATTTTTATTGCCTGTAAAGCATACAAACTATGTAGTGATTAATAAATGCAAAATATTGCTGTAAAACTCATACTGGATTAAAAAATATACAAGGAAAATACAAATAAAAAAAATCGTGAATTTAGAAATAAATCATCTGTCTAATCATGCGGAAATAACACGCCATAAAGAAAGCCCATAAAGGCTACCGTTACTACGTAAAATAATAATATAGTTATTGTGTTCAAAGTCTTGGTTAGATAAGTTATCAATATTATAGAGATGCAATAGCTCGTTGTCACATCAGTACCGATTATCTCCAGAAAAATGGCTCAAGAATTCATTTATCAAAACTTTGTTTCAATTGATCGATAATAAGAGATAACAATCGATTACCTACCCCATTGCTTCTGTGTAAGCACAATAATTTATTGCTAATATACTATCTTTAAGAATTCGACATTAAATCACCCTCGTTTCATAACTTACCTACTACTCTTCTGTATCTCTAAAGGTTTTATTAAAGCTTGTGTTATCTTACACTATTATCTCTATAGGTTTTAATCATTTATTTCAGCAAACAATTCCATCTCATCTTCCAAAATTGTTAATTCATTCT
This sequence comes from Hecatera dysodea, assembly GCA_905332915.2. NCBI lineage: Eukaryota > Metazoa > Arthropoda > Insecta > Lepidoptera > Noctuidae > Hecatera > Hecatera dysodea. Next base: position 17,717,816 of record HG995305.1, read on the forward strand.
TTCTGCTCCACTTCTTTTATCTATCATCAAATTTTTACTCAGTCTATAATAACTTAATGATAGGCAAAGGCTCTCTTCCAAACACTTCCAAGTATTCATTTCGCGAGTCACCTCGAATCAGTCCAGTACGCCAAAGAGAAATTCCAATAAAAACAAAAAAAAAAAAGTCTAGAACATACCCCACATCGGCGTCATGTAAGCCCAGTATTACCGAGTAAGTGGAATCATACGTACATTTCCAAGTACGGCCGACTCAGACCACGGCGGGTTGCACCGGGCTCGACGATCGAGAGTTTACGTGATCGACGGTTAACTGATAGCTAAGGTATCTGTTGACGGATCGTCTGCTATAATGGTGTGGTCACTTTTAGAATTGTATAGTGTCACTTTAGAGATGTATCAAGTATATTTAACCATACAGTTACTATTGAAACAGAATTGGTTCCAAACTTGGAATTTTTCTGATGATATATTCACCAAAACAAACCCCAAAATTGTCCCGTCGAACCTCAGCTGTATAGCCACGATGCAGCCATCACCATACTACAAATCTCGAAGATTTTAACGGACAGTTATTGGAAGGTAGCACCGGTCACTCACCGGCTCGGCCTCGGAATGTAAACAAGTATTAAGGTGGCTCCGTTGGAGCACGTTTGCTGAGAAAAACCCCTCTTTAATTAGCCAGCATCTCTCCAATGCTGGAAGAATGCTCATCCTTGCAAGCCCTGTACTGATTGGTTTTGTTAAAACTGTGGTAATTTTTCTGCTGGATTTTACCTATGGTTATTCAATATTTTGAGCCTGTGAGCCAGATATACAAGAAAATAACAAAATAGGTTTTCCTGATGATGGAACTGGTAGGTATACAAGTAAAGAACTTAAACGAGAAAAAATTAATGGTAGTAGTACATAAATTATGAAAGAAAAGAGAATTTTAACTAAACCAAAGCAAAGAAACAAAAAGGATAGAATATAAAAGGACGGAATAGAGATGAAATCAAATACATATTGTGCCTGTATCAATTGGGCTATTCGTGGTGATGATGATGTTTATAAAGCGTCTTTCGCTTTTTTGGAAGCTAAGCAGGCCAGTGAACTGAGGCCAAGATTACAAGTTTAATTTTTAATAGTGGCTCTTGGCTTTATTCTAGGTCAGAGGTGAAAGAGGCAAAGGCGACGATGGAGTGAGCTATCCCAAAAGAAGACTGTTTACTCTTTGAAGAGGTTAAGTTTAAATGCGTTCTGAAACACAGACGCAGGCAGAGAGTCTAACTCCTTTGCTGTACGCATTATAAAAGACGTTTGGAAAAGCTTAGTGCGAATTGGTGGAATTGCAACAAGGTAGGGATGGTCACTTACAGTGCATCTAGATGTCTCATGGTAGAAGGGGGCCGGTGGGATGAGGTCGTGGAGTAAGCAAGTGGAGTCTTAGATGCTGGCAACGATGATGATACAGAATGCACGATGAGTAAATCTATCTTAGAAAATGACGTTTATTTCTGTCATTTGTCAAATAAGCAGCATCTTGCTAGTAACAAGGTTAAGTAGTTTTGTACTCCTGAGATTCTGGAAATGATCTTTGCCCAGCCAAACGGGCTGTGAGAATTTATTCATAGGTCATTGAAAACAAAAGCCCAGTATTTTAGTCTTGGCGGTTTTATCAACCCGTAAACGATGTTGATAGAAAACTCAGTACAGTAGTACAACAAATAATTTACTCTGCAAGTGCTATTTATTCAACGGTCAACTTCCCTCTCAGATTACTTAACAAAATATGGCGCGAAAGGTATTGATAAATCTCAGAATGATATTGTCAAAGCATAGACTAGTAGATTGCTACTGCTTCGCTTTGGCATCTTGAATCGATTTATTACAAACAAGGAGATAGGCAGTATCTGTTGATTTCTTTGGTATATGTACTGGAACCTTTTTGTGGGCTAGACTTCTTCTTGAAAATCGTCATTGAGATCAATGACTATCTAAATATATAAAACTCAAAAGGGACTGACTGACTGATATAGTGATCTATCAACGCACAGCCCAAACCACTGAATGGATCGAGCTGAAATTTGGGATGCAGGTAGATGTTATGACGTAGGCATCCGCTAAGAAAGGATTTTGATAAATTCTACCCCCAAGGGGATAAAATAGGGGATGAAAGTTTGTATGAAACTTTGTTAATTTTTAACCGATCGGGCTGAGAGTTTCAAAATCGGGGGTAAAGTAACTATTCCACGCGGACGAAGTCGCGGGCAGAAGCTAGTTGTTCTATAATCGTATAGTTTTCGACCACCTTTTCTACAAGTTTTTTTTAAATAGTACAGTATAGTAAATTGAAAGATATTTTATATTGGTTTCCAATCTCTTTTTTGCGAATAATTCATTTTAAAATGTCTCCGTTTACTAAACACCTAATAGCCTACATATTTTTCCTCCAACAGCTGATCCCTACAATTTAAAACTCCTTGAAATGACAGATCACCTGTCAAAGTGTCAAAATTTGTCAAACGTCAAGTGCCTGTCACGGCCGATAAGGGTGATAACGATAAGGGAACTCTTGTGATAGCGTATCAGTGAGATTCGGGGCCAGCTATATTGGAGATTAGTTGATTTTAAATCATTGGGAAATCCTAAAGCATTGAGAATTTTACGGAATATTTTTGTGAAGGCTACGCGAACGTGTGTAGATTTTAGGCCAAGAACGTTCAAATCTTATTGCGTTTTATTAGATTTGGTAAACATAATATGATCTAATAGTACCAAGGCAAAACGATCAATGGTGGAATCTCCTCATAACCATCTTCAAAATCTTTTCTCAACAATGATGATCTGAAGAGTATGCTCCATGTCTCTTTGACTGTTCCTGTCTCTAATTGTATATTTATTTTTTAAACCTAAACAGTAAGGATATTTCCTGAGTCAAAAAAATATGATACTATTTATTCCGTCAGCTGCATTATCGAAAAATATTGGACACGTATTTTTTGCTTTATCAAATCAATAAAAATTGACGAAGTTAAAAGGCATCAAAGATCAGGAGTGGGGGCTTGTGACGTCACGTCGTGGTAAAAATTGTACGAGTAATGACGTCACACGAGTTTTCAACGCACTGTATCTCTGTCTTCGTTTTTTGTTTAAGTGTAAATAAAAAATAATTTGTGACCAATATTTTTTGGAAATCTATCTGACGGACTAATTAGATTTTTTTAGTCAACTACCCTATTACAGACTTATAGTCAACGTTAAGTCAGACAAGCTTTCAGTTGAATATGAGTTATGCATTCACACTTTCGGCATTACGTCATTGATCCAGTTGGGTCGGGTCTAGTATCGTTTGGCAGGAGTTGAGGTGTAAAATCGATTGAATCTGGAAGAGCTGGAGTCCCTGATTATAACGCTACACTCTTATTAAAAGGTAATGCATATTTATCGAGAAATTAACAAAATAAGTTACTAACCTCAAATTGAATAAGCAGAAAACGGAACGTTAAAATGGGTGTTTGACAACCAAATCTGTCACAATAATAGTGTCTGTGGTGTAAATATCGTGCAAAATCGGTAAAACGGAACGTAAAAAAAGACATTTCAATCATGTGTCTATGTCAACATTCCGTTTATATTCTGTTTCTTCCTGAGTTGCGTGAATGTTCTCTGTTTGTTTTGAAGTATTATTGTGACCTTTTTCAAACTTGGTAGAAAGAAATAAAAGTGATCCTTTTGAGGAATTAATCAAAGTGATAAATTTTGGATAAAATAAATAACTTTAATTAATGTGATGTGTTTATACCAAATTGTATGTATGTGCAAAAGGCAGTTTACTAGTGTTACAAGGAGAATTTAGGATGCAAGAGCGACCGAAGCGAGGTCGGGACATGGGGCACCCCGACTCGGACAGGTTAGGTTAGAAGGAGTGGCGGAGTCTAGTGAGCGAGCGAAGCGAGCGAGCAGACTCCGCCACTCCTTCGTGGTTATTTTTTTTTAAACCCTTGAGCCCCGCGAAGCGGGGCTCCGACACGCTTTTTAAGCCACTTTAAGTGTTTTGAGGTTAGGTTACTAAAATTCGATTTTCTCGGAAACGGTGCGTTGCCTTTTTACGGGAGTGGTGCCATTGGGGAAGGGTCACCCCCCTCTCCCCTCCCCTCCCCCTCTCCCCCCCCAAATCCTGCCAAACGATACTAAACCTTTACCATCCAGTTCCCCAAAAAGAGCTTTTCTAGTGATGATCATCATGGCTCTTTTTAAGGATGGACGCTAATCGAGATGAAAGTTGTCTTTTGTTTCTTCGTCTGCATCATGTAATATCTCGGCTTTAACTGCACTTGTATATCCTTCAGAATTATTGGTCGTGGAATGTCCTCCTCCTTGCTTATAACCAAAGAGGTTCTAATAACTTAAAACTTCATTTATATTCACTCTTGAACGTAACCGTTGTAGAGAAAAAAGTGTTCAAAAAACTTTCTCTGCTCCCTTCGTATTCTTAAAATAACTCAAATAATCCCACATAATGAACTTGGTAACTCGTAATGTGTTTTTAAACATATTTTTTTTTCTTGTTTCAGATGCGATGGGTAAGGCCGCTTCAGGAAGGCATCATAAATCAAAAAGCAGCCCTTGTAAAAAGACTCTAACAGAAATTCCAATCTTCATAAAAATCCAAAAATAATTATGGTTCGAGCGACTTTTTTTTCTCAGCACAATAAGTCAATTGGGCTAACACTAGGAGTTCGCGCAAGATTCGCCTCGCGTCGTAAAATTTGATTAGGTCATTAAAACCAGTTAATTTATAGGCGTTCGAACAACTCTCATTTGCCATAAACACACAAAAACCAACCATAAAAACTGTGCGATAACGCTTTTTATTCTCAATTTGCGTAAACGCCGTTTATGACCTTCTGAAAACTGTTTCCGCGCGTGTAATCTAAAATAACCTTTGTAGTAATTAATTGTACGGTGCAAAACTGTTTAGAGAAATTTAAATTTGGAATGCCGTTTTTATTGGTAATGGCAAGTCACGTTGGTGACGTCACGTGGTATGTATGGACCAATCAATGAGTGATCTTTACCTTTATAGAGGCTATCATGCAAAAAATAAAGCTAATGATGTTAAATTATGCATGTAAGTGATAGGCTACGCTATCTTGCCAGCCATTACTCAATTATAAGCAATCCCCAACGCAAAGACGGTATTGTGTGGCTTCTTTAAATCCTATCCGCTAGACTATCGTGTAAAACATGCAAAGAGTTTTATTTTATTAACAGAATAGAGTGTTCATAAACAAGGCTCCATTGTGCAATCAGACTACAATGCACCACCAACATTTAAAACGGAATGAAAAAAAAAGAACCTCGTATCGCACGTCATTCCCAAAAAATCCAATTCCAATTTTAAAATATTTAAAAAATATAAAATGACGTATTCATTTCAATCCCGTTCGAATGTTAAGCACACAACGTTCGGATACGCGTTCCGTATTTCTGTAAAATCCCATAATTCCTTCAGTCCGGAAACGTGGTATTCATTTAGTGCAAAATTCTGTTGATGCATAAAATAAATTAAATGCAAACAATATCAATCGGACACGAGAACACACTCGGCCGTTGGTACAGCTATTTATCATAAAATACGAACGCTGCGCTGAAATTGGATATCGCCATCACTTTTACACCTTCTGCGTGTGACAGAGAGGTCCGAATGGAGTTTTTTCTTTGTTTCAAAGCCTGCTATCTGGTTGTCTGTCTGTGCGTTGATTTGCTCGCGTCGGTATCGACTCACAATATTAATTAATGGTAGAATAAGCTTTGTTTCTTTCGACTTGATTGGTATCTGCATATTTGTGTTCGGTTCGTGGTTCCGTATGTTAAGATTGGTAGATTAGGTTTGGAATTTTAAATAGTGGCTCAGTGGCTGAACTTTGACTTAACTTTCTCTTGAATAATGGAACGCGGAATGTGGTAGTTTCTTGAAAGATATCACTTGAGATAGTTTTTTTTACTTACGTAATATCAAACTAATTACTGTTATCTAAATCAAGCAAAGATAAAACATGAACCATAAAAATAAAATCATAGGTTAGGTAACCTGCATCCAGCTCAGTACCAACATTTAACATGGATCGACAGCCTATTTAACCCAGTAACTGGGTAACGTTATAGTTAACACTTTCTTTTCCTTTATTACAAAAAAAAAATAGAACACAACCCTCGGGTAGGTCTCACCCGTTTCTCCAATTCGAAAAAGCCGTCGTGGACCCCTAATTTTGATGAATGGTTCCGTAGCAATATAACACGGCTGGCAATAGCATTGATTCCTATCTATTGTTAATACTACTAGTTAATTATGAACGCGATAGATAACCGCGGTACCAACCGACATTGTTTCACCCGCCGGCGAAACGGGGTAAGTGGGAAATTTATGTTTTTTTTTGTGAGGTTTGTGTTTTTTTTTATTTATTTTTTTGTGACGGCGTACATATAAAAAGCTGTGTAGTAGCCATCTTATACTTTTTTTCTTTAATAATAATTATAATCTGTTGTTATATTTAGATATCTATGAAGTCGACAATTTTTATTTTGTTCAAGTCTTTACATATATAACGACTTTTGCTTCTAAAAACTCTAGTTTTATCATTGATAACTACAGTTTTAAGAAGCACTTGCGAGATTACTTAAAATGTGACAATTTGGAATAGAAAGATTCAAAAAACATGTTTTAGATCGTTATCTATCACAGGATGCATAATCCGATCTTCGATACCTACACGTAACTTTCATTATTATAAAAGAATTCTTTAATAAATTTTGAAAGAAGGGTTAGAAATATTCTACTTTTAAATTTATTTATTTTTAAAGATAGGTAACTAAATAAATGCAACATTTTCTTACCGCAAAACGCTTAGTCCAATTCATAAACTTTCAATGTTTTCTCAAAAAAATCTCAAAAAAATCTACAAAAAACTATTTGATCTCAACACGAACCTCATTGGCTTCATGAGCCATGAGAGAATGAGCCACATTGTGCTATACTTATTATCTCTAGTTATGTGTTGCCATCAGTATTAAATCTAGAGAAACAAACGCACTCTCATGAAAAAGTACGTACTAAAGAGGTATAGGTACGTACTAAGTAGTAAGTATTAATTAGAACTATCGTGTCTGTGTTTATCTTTGTAATTTTAAGAGCTTTATTACATCTAATAACGGTTTGGTTATTTATTTTATTTACATTTTTAAATATTTTTAACTTACTAATATTATAAACGCGAAAGTTTGTAAGTATGGATGTTTGTTACTCTTTCACGCAAAAACTACTGAATGGATCTTGATGAAATTCGGCACAGATATACTTCATAGTCTGGAATAACACATAGGATACTTTTTATTCCGGGATTATGTTCTCATGGGATAATTTCCGACATTCACGCGGGTGAAGCCGCGGCAGCAGCTAGTATAAAATAAAACATTAAAAAGCATAAAAAATAGTAGCCCACCGGTATCGGGAACAAGGTCCAAGCTACCGGTGGTCAGGGCTCCTGAGAGAGGAACCTCCTAACGATACGAACCGTGCCCAAGAGTACTGCTTTCTGGATCTAGCCCTTGATCCAGCTGCCCAACGAGAACCTCTTTAGATGTCGATCGAAGCCCTTGGCAGTTATGCCATTGGCCGTCACGACTATCGACACAATGACTGCTGTGTTCACATTCCACATGTCGAAAACCTTACGAGCCAAGTTAACGTACTTCTTATATACAATTGTTGTTAATTTGTTACTGGTTTCTGGAGCTTAGGTTTTTTATCATCGAAATACGACTTTTTGCTGTCGGAACCTTTCCCATTGATTGGATTCCTGTTAGATAATTGCTAATCCCTCTTCAGTGTGTGTTGGTTTAGTGCGTTTAGGTTGGTTTTCATTCCTTCTAAAGGAACAGTCATCCAATACCGCGTAGTTTAACATTGGCCATATAATGTATATATGAATAAGAAACACAATAGCTCGATAGAAACTCTTCCTTGTTTCCGCGTGTCCTAGAACAGATCCGATCTATACACACATAAATCACAACTAATATAAATTGCTCTAAAACCGTCCACATTGTATTCTACTATATTTCCATTCCTTTCATCTCTAGCCTCCTTTGAACCCGTTGTAACTGAGACATTATGCTTCATAACCTCTAATCAAGGAGTTGACTCACTGCAGCCATTCATTATGGAATTATGACCGATGATAATTGTCCGTTTAGCAAAGAATGATCTGAGTAATTTGTTACAAATCACAATTAAAGATCCTGGTGATAGCAGCTGTCAGATTGACAACCGATAAGCTCGTGTTTGCTCATTTTTTGATGGCATCGTGTGCACTAAAAAGAGTGCTCATTATGCGTGCTAAATGAGCCTGTTGAACGTATCATTTGTCAATCTAATGCTGGAAGTAGTAGCAGTATAACGCCGCTTTTTGCTATTGCCAATGCTCAATTCAATGAAAGATTCAACATCGAAACCACAACGTCCACAACCTCATTCATTCATTCAGAATTTACAACCATATTTTATGTGAACATAAACTTATAATGCCAACATCACCATATTAAGAGACTATCAAACAGAAGGCTCTATTAAATCTAAATTTCAAAACAGCTATTTCAAAATATTCCCACCGTAAAATCGTAAACATAACCTATAAACCGAAATCCCGCCAAAATCCGTTTGACAAGTGCACAAACGAGCCAATGGCGCGTACACATTCAAATTTCGAACGCAACATTCAAGATGGCGACCTTCGCGAGTCATATATCAATCGTGATTTACGCACCGCAGCCACGGCCGGTTGACGACCGCCTGAATTTCGTTCAGAAATGCACTCAGCGAGTAATTTATTTGTTACCATCTATTATTTTGTAGACTCGCAAGGTCCTAAACACAGCTGACATTAATATATCATTTTACGCGACGTCGACCCAGTATTCTGTCTCGCTTCAACATGAAAACGTCCCGTAAGAGGGAAAGGGATGGGTGTAGGGGCAGAGTAGTTTGCGTTTTCACTTTTTATAGTAGCAATATATTTGATCAGCTGATCGTAGTGACGTTTACTGCCCGTGTGTCAGTGTAGTGTTTTTCATAATTTATATTGTAGTAGGTATTTTTTACTCTCGCTTGCTGTAGGTCGGGGTTTTATTTATATATTGAATATTCATCTAAATATTGTGTATCAACTTCTGTTGAGCTGGCCTATAAATTTAATGGGCGGTCGGTTTTTGGTGAATTTTCACGTTTATTTTGTTATTAAATCATTTGGTGTATATATTTTAAATTTATTGGATGTGCCGCTCTGTTTGGTGGCGATAATGGATTTTTGGTAAACTTTGCCAGTTTATGGTTTTTAGGTCTATGTTAAGTTGTTATTTATTTGTTGAAATTATCGAATGTTTTATCAGTTAAAGCCTTTTGGCTCTTTTATAGTAAATATATAAATTTTAAACAATCTGATGTCTGAAATAGCATTAATCGAAAAATATTTTCAATAAAATCAGCATCTAGTTTAACTACTAAACAAGCCTAGGTACTTTCAATTCGAGTTCATAATGCAATTCGCCGGCCCAGTATGCTTTGTTTATTTATTTTATTATTTATGTACACACATACAATAATTAAGAGACAACATTACAATTTTTGCACAAAGGAACTGCTTATTTCAAACGAAATTTCTTCCAGCAGACCTGCGAAAGGATAAACCAAAAAGAAATTTAGACAATAGTGTGTAAGAACAAGAGAAGATATATCTTCATTTCCTGACAATGGTTTTATTTACTTATCATTCTAAGACCAGTCTTAGACATTCATTGTAATTTGGAATTTTACTAGTCATAAAAATCATAATTCTATTTTGGTACGTCCGTTGGATTTTCAAAAAATATTGGACACGTTTTTTTTTTTATTTCAAGTCGTATAAACATTATAAAGGTAAAGCGCATCACAGTAGAAGAGTGGGGACTGGTGACGTCACGTCTCTGGTAAAAATAGTAGTGACGTAGTGACGTCACGCGAGTTTTCAACGCACTGTATCGTCTTAATTTTTTGTTTACATGAAAAAAGAAAAAATGTGTCGAATATTTTTTGGAAATCTATCAGACGGACTAATTAGATTTTCTTTTAGTAAAATACCCTATTGAAGCAAGAAAACTTCGTAACCTGGGTCCGTAAGACGTGGCCACTGTCTACCACTGCCTGCTCTACCTATCCCATGGACAGAAGATATTTCCAACACGTTCAAAATAACCCACATAAGGCAGCACAAGTACACATGTCACGTTACATAAAGGTGTGCGTACACTGAGTGCGTGCGTGGAGCACACGTGGTCCCGTAAATATTTTTGGACGCAATCGATTTCCGAAATCCATTCGGTACCCCCGCGCCGCGCCGCGGCGTCGCTTGCCGATAGCGTTAGTGTGGACCTACCTGAATTATTTTGACGTTTTATGTTAGAATATTGTTTTTTATAATTTGTAACATCTACAGATATTTTCACCTTCGCTTTTAAAGAAAGAGATTTCATAATGAGGTGTTTTCCTCCTGCAAAATTCCTTTTTTTTTGTTAAATTAGGTTATGCTACTTCTTCATAAACTTAATCATTATGTTCATCTTAAGCAGTTCTGGTGAGTGATAACGGCCCCGACTTACGAATTGTAGGTCGGAGGTCAAATCCAGCCAGGCGCTTTACTTTATGTAATTAATTTCATCACCACTGCTCTCAAAATGGGAAAGGAAAACATCGTGAGGAAACCGGCATGTCCTAGAACCAAACATTCGAAGACATGTGACATTCACCAACCCGCACTGAGCTCGCGTGGTGGATTACGGCCACACAGGCCTCCTCTCTAGGAGAGGGTTCCTAGAGAGGAGGCCTGTATCCCAGCAGTGGGAACATTAAAAGGCTGATTATGCTTATGCTATGCGAAGCAGTTTCTGTATGATGACCTTATGGTTTTCAAATTCATTTTTTTTAATTGGTATCTGTTCTCTTCATTTATAGATTTAAAAACCCTTAAAAAACCTTGCGATACTCTACCAAATCTTCATCCAAAAGTCCAACATCGTCGTATCCATCCAAATCGTTCAACATTACCGCGTATCGCGCCGACCGGCGTCATTAATCTACGTGACAGTTCAAAATTTAGTTACAGAGGGTTCCCGCGCCCCCCGCTCTCCCCATTCTTACCCCGCAGGCCTCCACGCAAGTTTTTGAGGGATGCTTAACTGTCTACGACTGTACATGCTTATGGTTAACTATCGTCAGTGAGCTGAACCTCCAGCAACTGAGGGTAGTCTAGTGTTTGTTTTGTCTCGGTTTGAGGGTAGTTGGAGACTGGATCAGCAGCTGTTGGTGGAGTTGTAACGTGGATGAGTTGTGGCAGGTGCGATAGTGAACGAAAACGATATACAAAGGAGCAGTGGTGGCCGAGTGGTAACGGCCCCGACTTGCGAGTTGTAAGTCGCGGGTTCAAACACAGCCAGGCGCATTACTTTGTGTAATTAATTTCATCATCACTGCTCTGAAAACGGTGAAAGAAAACATCGTGAGGAAACCGGCATGTCCTAGCGTGGTGGATTACGGCCCATTCCCTCTCCTAGAGAGGAGGCCTTGTGTCCCGGTAGTGGGAACGTTAAAAGGCTGATTATGATTATATTATGATGACATCTTCCGAACGCTAAAAACAACAGTGACGACCACTTGAAAAGTCTGTTCCAGTTTCACAGCGGACTGGAAACATATTGTTCAATATTAGAAATGTCAGTAAGGTAGCCATTTAGCATCATTGCAGTATACTTCAACCAGCTGATGACTTACAACCCAGCACAGCATTCAGCATAAAACAGAAAGGAGAGCCTACTCAATGTTCTTTTGTCACACTACGCATTAAACAGATAACGAATGCGTTACCAACCTAATTTAAAACGCCAATAACTATAAACTAACAACTTCCAATAAATGTTAACATAGGACCCATGAATATTTACTTACACCCTCTTTCGTGATACAAGGCTATAAGGAGTCCGTAACAATAACTTAACTATCAGTTAGATCATTAAACTCTCAATCGAAATTACTAGGCTCACATGAACACACAGAGTTTCACTTGAAACTAATTAGCGTAGTCTACACAGCGCTTTTCACAGGCTCGCCTGTTCGTGGCAGGCGCTGCGGGGCGTCTTCGCTTCCGTATGGCGATACATTGTGGAAACTCTGCGTTCGTCCTGCTACTCTGGTAAACTGGGATCGATACTGAGGCGCGGCCATGTAGCGTGGATAGCGTGATGGTATTTTGAAGGTTGCCAAGTAAGGAAGTGCTTTGCCTGTCCGTTTGTTCAGGAATATGAATTAATGTTATTTGCCTTTACCACACATAGGAAGCAGCAGAAGACATATTGTGTAGTAACAATCAATTTTGAAACAGGCAGTTTTGATCGAGAGCGTCTTGGCAAACAGTCTTCTTTGCAGGAAAGTCCTTCCGAACAGAATATCCGTTCTTCGCTTTCAGTTCAAAGACCACATCTTCTGTCACCGATCAATGGTATCTTCAAAAGCCTCGTTAACTATCTCAAAGATATAATACACTGCTAAAAGCTTCAAACCAGCTAATCAGCGTAAAGTAACGAAGCATACAGCACGAAGACTCGTGTTTGTAATTTTTCTCAAACCCGTCATGAATAATCAAATTTTTCTATACATACCGTTTATGCCGTCACGACCCAAAAGAGTAACGTCGTAAAATACAAATGTAAATATACCAAATCAAACCTTAATATGTCGCTCGTAAAGTTGGCATTTAAGTGTCCGTGGCGTTAGGGTTGTGAAATTTATGAAAATGACGAGCAGCCCGTTCGACCCTCGTGACTGGCAGAATTCTGGGCCGGAGTGTATTTTTACGTTTTTTTTTATTACGTTCTGGCGATATTACTCGTTTTTTTAATATTGTGTTATGGGCAATACTTGAATGGGTTGAACAAAAAATACTTGTAATGTTAGGCATTGTCTCATAAGTCGATAATTTTGAGATGAGGTCAAGTATGTCTATTCAGTTCATCGGCACTGGTATTTTCTTGATTGGGGGATTCAGACAATACCTTTGTGTGAGGTTTTTCTCTTTTGACATTCATCAAATACTAGCAGCGTCCCGCGGTTTCACTCGCATAAGTTTCGATCCTGTGGAACTATGGGGGTAAAAATTATCCTATATGTTAATCTTGGTTATAAACCATCTGTGTGCCAAATTTGATCCAAATCCGTTCAGTAGTTTTTGCGTGAAAGAGTAACAAACATCCATCCATCCATCCTTACTGACAAACTTTCGCGTTTATAAATATTAGTAGGATGACTAATACATTTACAACCGAAATAATCTGCTTCTTTGGGTGAGTTATGATTAAAAAACCGTCCCATTGTATCTTATTAAATTATAAACGCGAAAGTTTGTAAGTATGGATGTTTGTTACTCTTTCACGCAAAAATTACTGAATGGATCTTGATGAAATTTGGCACAGTTATAGACCATAGTCTGGAATAACACACAGGATACATTTTATCCAGGGATTATGATCCCTTGGGATAATTTCCGACATTCACGCGGGCGAAGCCGCGGGCAGCAGCTAGTTTTGCATAAATACTTACTAGTACTGTCAAGGAATCGTTTCACCGCGATTTAAACGCTACTAAAGCCTTATTTAACAAAAATATTCGCGCATAACTTACGCATACTTCGCGTGTATATAAACTTAATTTTATTACAGTATTACATAACTCAGAATTCGACAAAACACTGTGTGACAAATAAATAAATACAATTTTTCTCTACCACATTGTCGAATTCGATAACTTTGTGGCTAATAAAGCATGGGTCGATCTTCGGGGTTAAGCAGCGCTTTTCACGGTCGGTCTGTGGATGGGTGACCATCTTATGATACAGAGACTCCTCCGACCCTAGGGAAGCACGTTAAGCCGTTGGTTCCGGCTGCTATTTGTAGATGTTTGCAGTCTTTACGGCTCAAAAGCCAGAAAATCTGACACTAGTCTTGACTTGAAATATCGTGTTGCCCAGATGATGAGTTGTGGAGGTGGGATTCCACGCTCCACGTTAAATACTAGTATTGAACTGAATCCGGCTAGACTGGTAGCCGACCCTAATATAATTGGGAAAAGGCTAGGCAGATGATAATAGTCGAAGTTGATAAAAAGGGCCACCCCTAAAAGTACAGTCAGCTAAAATTTTTGCTATCTCATCGCATCGAGTTACATGTGTTCGGAGCTGGCTGTACCGCCCAATGCACTACGTGGCACTATCAAAGTGCCATTAGTACCTACCCTCTTTAGACTCTTTTTTTTGTGTTATATTCATTTGGTTCAGGGTGCCATGTTACATTCATGAGGTCGTTCACGCCCAGGTTGAAAAGCGGATGGGTGGTTGATGCACCTGATTTTTTGCCCTTTCGTTTGTATTTTTTTTGGCATTGCAATTACCAAAGGCACGCTAAGGATCCGACGTCTTGCCTAGATGAGCAAAAATTGTGTGCTAATGACTTGAAGATTTTTGAATAGCCTTTTTTATGGTTGTCAAATCATCAAATGATTTCTTCCGGCTGGAGCAGAAGGGAGTGTCAGACTCTTACTGAATAAAACCCATCCGTGTTCCTCCTAGTACCCTTTGCGTTCCAGGGCCGCGGTGACTCCTAACAAATTTCGCAACCCTAACGGGCACTACCCGTCTTTTATTTTTTCTATAACCTTCTAAGCTTTCTTTGTAAAAAGAGATAGGCCTCAGGGTCTAAAATAACCTCTCAATTGCCATTTTCGATGCTTTTGCGACTCCGATCTGTCAGCGTTTACTACAAAACAAACCGTTTAGCATAGCAATGTCACTATATTATCCCGGGTTCACCAAGACACCTTGAAATATCATTCATCATCACAACAACCTCGTTTAATGCAATAAAACTGCCTACTAGTTGCATCATACAAGCACTATGGCCATACGGACCGCTGACATGTCAAACTGACGTCGCAAGACGCCATGATGGATGTGTCAAGGTCAAGTTTGACAGCTGTCAGCGGCAGTCTGAAAAACGTTGTCGCGTGGTAATGGATAGGCTTCCTGGACGCCTCTCGGGGTCGACGCACTCCGCTCGATATTATTTACGATCTGTTTTGTAATGTTAGTAGGTTATGTTTTTGTGGACTTGAAAATGTTGTAGTAAGTGCTGCAAGTTAGCATCGCGCTGGTGTGTCTTGCTGGGGTGGGTTGAGGTTCAAGTGTATTGATTCTGACAGTCTAGCGTCCTCAAGCTAGAATGCTGTTATCTAACAAAATCACATTTTGCGTTACGCAGTAAAACAGTGGCGAATTACGTAGAAGTCTCAGGTACTTAACGGTAATTTTACAACTTACAACGACGTTCGGGTTTGTGTCCTGTCTAGTTGTCGTCAACTTTACAAGTAGCCACTGCCTACTTGAGCTCCACAATACAGTAACAGGGTAAGATAGTACATCTAGGAAGACTGGTATCAGGAACGACACGGTTGGCGCAGTGGTTGGGCGTTCAGCTGCTGCGCTACGTGTCGCGGGTTCGATACCTGCACGGAACTAATGTTTGTATGGCCTACAGATAGCTTAGTTGTTCCGGGTCTGGGTGTTTTGTATGTGAGTTTACATGTTTGTGAAAGCACCCACGATGCAGGAGTAAATCCTAGTGTGGGAAAACGTTTTTTTAAAAAGAAAAAAAGAAAAGAAAAAGAACAACTTATGTCTTCACTGAAGAAAAAATGAAACTTTACAGAGTTGAATGTATACTTAAGATTAAAGACTTTGCAACTATAGAAACTAAAACCAAACATCAAGAATTCTTCTTTCTAATATTTATATTTGAAGCCATAAAGCACCCTCTCAAAACACTACTGACACCAAAATTACATGAAAAAGTGCCCCAAAGCAAACAAACAGTACGAGAGTAGGTACTCTATCGATCTGTCATTCCGTCTGTACCTACAGATGAGTTATAAGGCAGATCTGTGGACCATCCCTCGGAAGGCAACGACCCTTAACCTACACAAGTGATTTACAACCCTCTCATTCAAGCAATAGAGCACATTTTGTAATGATCACTCTAAGCTTTCTTACGACGTTGCAAAGTCTGCGTATTGACGTATCAAGTTTAGTAAGACAGTAAAGACAGTTGTTTGCAAGCGATAATGAGCTTTATTGTCTAAGATATAAGTGCTGGGCGGTTGGGCGGCCCGCCCAAACCTGGGCGGGTGCAATTAGATGGTTTTTGAGCTAAAAATGATGTTTTTTCTTCTTCATTTTTGGATTTAGCTGCTTTGTTTGTGTAAAGCTATCTTGTTTTCCTTTTGGATCTTGTTAAGGGTTTAAATTTCGTTAGTTATTGAATAACAGCTGTACGCATAAGACTGAATTAGTTATCTTCTCTCCTTGATTGATTTATCTTAGTATCCATTCTCTTGGATAGCATTCAGCATTGCCTATAACTTTATCAGTAACAACTGACATGCACTGCCTTTGTTACTTATTAGACTGTCATTTGTCATTTTGATCCAATTTAAAACAGTCTCTCTCCTTTTGCTAGGCTTTTCTTATTGGGAACATTATTCCAACTACTTTTCTTCAATATCTTAGTCACCTTCCCGTTCCCATAACTCTACAACACCTTGAATAATCTACCTCAAGTTTACACTGCTATACATACATCAAAACCCGTCCACCAATTCCCGATTTAAGATCTAACATACAAACGAACACTTCCTACATGCAAGGGGCGATCAGTCGAGCTGAAAGGCGATACTATCGACGTCCATTAAGGAAATTGGTTTATGTGAGGTCGTGGTGGCCATTGTTAGTTCCTTGTGAGCGGGTTAGTCTGTAGATGTGGCTCGTTTTGGGTTAAAAAGCTGTTGAGGAGAGTTGGTTTCCTTTGGTCTGGGTGGGCAGCAATGTGTTTGTTCCAGTGTACTTTTAGTACTTTGGAACTAAAAATTGACGGAAGAACTCTTTTTATTACAATTTAACGCTAATGACTCGTCTAATTGACGGAAGAAATCGTGATTTTTTCAAAAAAAATCTGTGCAAATAGCTTCTGCCTGCGACTTTTCCTGCCCAAGTCAGTTCAACAGTTTTTGTGTGATCGAAACACAAACATACAAACTTTCACATTTATAGATAACTAGCTGACCCAGCAAACGTTGTTTTGCCATATAAAATAAACACAATATTTAGGGGTTTGAATGATGTTCTATATATATAAAAGAAAGTCGCAGGTGAAATTTAGCTTTCTATTGGTGAAATAATTTTTAAAATAGAAAACTTAAATCTAAAATACTTCTTAGCTAGCTTCTTAGCTGTATCCCGCGGTTTCACCTGCCTGCGCCATTTATTATTTCTGGCTCAGTGTTCTTTCTTTCGTCTCCTATGGATCATAGCTTAATGTTAAATAATTATGGTTCTGGTATCCTGGTAATTTGTAAGTCTTCACTCACAATTCCAGCCCCAGAAATGCTTCGACATGTTTATGGTCTGCTGGTACACGTAAATCCTTACTTGCAAATGTTTGACGGGTACGAAACAAAGGAACATTTAGGGAAAATGATTCATCTTTCATAATTATTTATTCCTCGAATTTTCATTGTTTTTAAGATGTATTCTGCTATTCGGGGCAGAGACAAATCCAACGAAACAAAAACCAAGAAAATTGGTCCAGCAGATCTCGAGTTATAAGTGTTGTAACAAACCCGACTTTGTTTTATATATATAGATACTAGCTGACTCAGTAAATGTTATTTTGCCATTTATAAAAAAATAGTGTATGAAAAATAGCTAGTAGCCGAAACTCAGACCTACTGAATATGCATATAAAATTTCATAAAAATCGGTCAAGCTGTTTCGGAGGAGTATGGTAACTAACATTGTGGCACGAGCATTTTATATATAAGAAGATTTGGAGATTGACGGATACAATAAAATTTAAATTTCATATAGAGTATGCTGAATCTTCCAATAGAACCAAAGTTTTCGTTCAAAAACTTTCAATAAACATTAAATATCAAAAACGTAGAAATAAAACTTGAAAAAAAAAACTCAAAATAAACCCCTGCCAGGTGGTGTCATACCAGGCGAGCATAAAACACGCAGAGGCAGCGAACAGAAAAACCGAATGATTTATCGTGAGAAGAGACATCTTCAGCCGCCTTTGTGTTCCTAGCACAGGTATCGTACTGCTCTCGACCTGTTGGGGTAGGCAGATGCGTAGGCCTGGCAATATTTTCTTGTTTTTGCATAGTTTGTAGAATTTTACGGGATAGGCAGAGATTGAAGACTTACTTTGGTATACAAAAATCCATATTACGTAAAGAGGAGAGATTTGTATTTTTTTCTGTGTGTGTACGTTTGTGATGCATGAGCTCAAAAACTACAGTGCCGATTTCAAAAATTCTTTCACCATTAGAAAACATTCACCTTAAGTAACATAGGCTATATTTTATCCCCATATTTTCACGGGAACGGGAACTACGCGGGTGAAACCGCGGGTCGCTGCTAGTTATAAATATGAAAGTAACGTCCGTCTGTCTGTTTAGTACATCTTCACGTTGTAATGCCTTAACGGATTTAGATGAAACTCGGCATGCGGGTAGACCATGTTCTGTAATACGACAAACGAGACTTCAAGTTTTCATCCCGGCAATATAAAGCTTGATAATAAATTCCAAGCTGGAACAGCTGGTTAAAGCTAGTTTAAAAAAACAATACGAAAAAAAATACTTATTTTGTTGCTAACCAAAAAGCTTCACTTCGCCAAGAAAGGATTGATAATAAATTACATTAAATTCACAAACGAAACCGCAGTAAATAAACGTTCCGGCCATATTTAAATTAACCCAATTTGAACAATCTAGCATCAACGAAATAACACAGTATCTCAACATTTTAACAATGAAAATAAAAAGAAACAATTATAAAAACCCCTTAATTCAGCAAGAATCGAGGTGTGTAGTTAAAACATTAATGAATAGTTGTTATTGGGCGATATTAATTGTGGCCCGTGTAAATTATGCCCCTTTGTGAAGATTTTAACGTTTGATTCGTACAATCACTGTTATTAAAATGCGAGTACTGCGGCTCTCAAAGTTTAACTTCGATGTAAAATTTTAGCGATTCCCTTGAACGAACAATTTTAAACGGGGACTTTACCCGGCATCCTCTAGTTTAACGTTACCAAAAAAAAATGGGGTTATTCTAGACTATTTACTAAATAAATTTCATTTATATATTAGTCATCATTATTTGGGGTTATTTTTAACCTATTTACTAAATAAATTTCATTTATAGTTTGGTCATCATAATTTACACAAAAGCTCTACGTGATACTAAATTGCATTAAAAATATAATCAAATATTTTCGTCACTTTTTTTTCTCCACATTTTTATTTAGACATTCTTTACAGTAACAAAACAAAGCAAAAAAATACTAAAAAAATATATTAAAGCATTGTGTTGCTAAACTCCTCGATTCCAAAAGCCCCCAGTTTACACCCAAGTGAGCCATCTCCCATCAGACCGCCCCCCATTGACTTGAGAACCACAGAAACTCAGAATGATAGAAATCAAAACATTTTCGGGGCATCAATTGTTTTAATTCGATGAAAAAAAGAAAGAAATATGAGCGGTAATTACCATGTTTTAACGTTGAAACAGCCCATTGTTATTTACTCTTATATTTTGTTTTAATTGGTTTTTAATCATCAGTTTTGAATTTAGGTTTACGTACAACGTAAGTTGTCGTACGTAAATAATAATTGGATTGCTTAAAAGCTATTGTAGTGTTGATGATTTTTCGGAATATGGTTTTATTTTCATATATTTTGCGGTAAAACAATATATAACAGCATTTTTTTTCTCTTGTACGGACTATTAAAAATATTTGACTACCACGAAGCATGGTATGTTACAACTCTAATCTTGTATACTTAAGTATTATCTATATTCATCAGAGTATATTTAAATACATATATGTCTTTCTCAATGTTCGGTTAACTTTGCTTTTTTGTTTTTTCTCCAATCAATTTATACATAATTTAATTTATTTATTTCTCGAACTACCTTTTCTCTTACTTTTGACAAGACAATTGCCGTCAAAATGTTGCCACACCAATAAAATAAAACATAATCGCATCGGAAAAAAAAACAAATTCATAGTAATTACATATTAGTAGCGCGACCAACAGTAATAAACTTAAAACTTATCATAAAAGTTATTACTGTCATTTTTATTCATACTTTGTACACGTTTAAAACAATTTTAAACTATAAAGAGACACATAAAGTCGTTGGTGAACACAATTTTAATTCCAGTGTCGTTAAATTTACGCTTTCCTTAGCTGAATATCCGGTCTGTACTGGCCTTATGTTTTTTTTTTAAATTTTTTATTATTATTGCCATACGCGTCACACGTGAGTATAGCGCAGGCATATTTAGACAATTTCCTCAACAAATCCCTCCGTGTCGCCCTCACCTATATA
This sequence comes from Hecatera dysodea, assembly GCA_905332915.2. Taxonomy (NCBI): domain Eukaryota; kingdom Metazoa; phylum Arthropoda; class Insecta; order Lepidoptera; family Noctuidae; genus Hecatera; species Hecatera dysodea. The sequence continues at coordinate 17,738,392 of HG995305.1, forward strand.
TACCCTCTGCCCTCGCTGATATCCTCCAGGATATTACAATTTTTCGCGTTATGAATATCGTCGCGGATCCCCCGCTAATGCCCCCTCGCTCGGGGACTCACACCTCAGCAATTTTACTTTAATTCTTATTTAGAGTGCCGCCTTATTTCGGTTACAAGATTTTTAGTATTTGTTTATGGCGTTAACTTGTACCGTGAGCTGCGATGGGGCAATTTTCGCTTTTTTTCAACGATGTAATTCTACTTTATGTTTTCGAGTTTAAGTTTCCAGTTTGCGTGGGGCTGCGAAAACGCAAATTGCCTGTAAAGGTACCAGGGTAGCAGGAGATGGAATAGTTTAGAATCAGAGGTCAAGGCTTTTTATTTTTCGAAATGTGTAGCGTTGTCGGTGTGTGTGTGACGTCAGCGGCCGCTATCAATCATGCATGCACCATTGCGCCGCGCGCGCTTTTGTTCGAATTACGAATTTCGAAAAAGGAACATAAAGCGAGAGAAAATTATGGTGGTTGCGTTCTTTTTAAATATCGGTCGACCCCCGCCGTGCTGCACCGACGCGCGACATAACTTATTATTTTTCAATTAAACAGTAAAATGAGCAACGTATTGCGATGCTATTTCTTTAGTAAAAGCATTGCTGTTCGCTGATTACACGTTGGAAGTAACGGCAGAGAGGCGCGACCCGCTGCATTACCGAACACAATAATATACAGTGTGACACCGTTAAAAAAGTAGCGAAATTGCTAATGGTGTATGATATTGCCTCCCCTTATTTTTGGGGTAAGAAAAGACTAGGGGCGGCAACACCTTCGTTCTCCCAGGAGGTGTTTTTTTGAGTCGAGTATTTTTTTCTTTTTTTCTGTATGTTTTTTGCGTAATGACGTTGGGGTCCTGGGAGAGTTGGAGGAATCCATTAGACAGGCGGGAAGAACATAATGTAGGTTTTTTTTTTCGAATCGAAATCGGTCGAAAAAGCGATGTCGCATGTGTCGCAAAAGACATTAGCACGAATTGTAATGGCATTTATAGTAACACTGGTGGACGACACACTATCTAGTTATCACAAAAAGATACCTACAAATGCCAAGTTAAATTACATTAACATACATAAATATTTATAAATAATTAAATGCGTCATTTTTTGAATATGGAATTAACAAAATCTTGAACAAATTTCGGTGAGAAGTAAGACCAAGTATGTACAAACGGTCTTTAATTGTGTGCGTAGTAAAAAAAATATTTTTAATGGGCACGTCGTGCGTAACTGAAAAACGTAGCATTTGTATTAAACTTGATGGAGACTTTATTATGCTTATAAATATAAAAGGGAACGAGGTTGTATTTAAAAAAACCAACAGAATATTTTGTTGTTACTAACTAGGAGATCTTGTTGTTGAATGTTCCCTTTTGAGGTGAGGAATAGTCACTTACAGTAGTATCAACATTTAATAATGAGAAGAATAGCATTTTACTAGATCTATCTAGTAAAATGCTATTCTTCTAATAAAAAGCAGAGGCAAAACCAAAAAGAAGATGCATGGTTGTGAATTAAATATACAATAATACTTTTAAACAGAATAGAATACTTTATTTGTAAGAATGTAGATCAGGCGTTAAAATGCTTAGAGATTCGCTGTACATTCTGCCTTTATGCCTGCACTTTCTTATTCCTTTTCTTGCAAACAAAAATTAACTAAATCTAACAAACTGAAACAAATATTTTGGAATATCATAAAGTCTAAGGTCACAATTTTTAATAATATCCAGCCTAATAAATCTTTAAGAGAATAATAACATTTGTCTGTTGTCTAGTATTAACGTGGAAAGTCAAATTTTATAAATTCTTAATGGCTACTCTTTAATATTGATAGGGATTTTATTAATACACAGAAGACGCCATGATAACCTACAAATAACAATATATAATATATTTATTTTAACAAAGGGAAAGATAATATAAATCGGGATAAAACAGTAGACTCGTATGATCCAAAAAGCTTTAAAGTAATTGCAGAAGGACTAAGTAACAAGAATACAGGAGAAATCTTAAAACGTATCATCATAGTAAATATAGGCCAAAGATAAATCATTTTGTTCTCATTCATGTTCCTTCAAAACTACTTAATTATTTCTTCTAACCGGCATGTTCTAGAACCAAAAATTCGAAGACATGTGTCATTCACCAACCCGCACTGGGCCCGCGTGGTGGATTACGACCCCTTCCCTCTCCTAAAGAGAGGAGGCCTGTGTCCCAGCAGTGGGAACGTTAAAAGGCTGATTATACTTATGCAATTTATTCTTCTCAATATTCCAGTAAACACTGTCCTATCATTCCAAAGAACAAAAGACAATGTATTTGTCCCTTTTTCTCTATTACAAAACACTTTTCTTCTGGAAAAACAGTATTTTTCACTAATCTGTCCATTCACGGTAGATCGGTTGGCTGTGTATCCTTCGTTTTCAAAAACAAAAGCTAATTTACATTGGTAGTCGACGATCCTACATTTTTAAGTAGTTTTTATTCAATTAGTGGCTTTTCCGAGTATTTGAGTGAGAAAAGGTTTAAGTTTTCTGAAGGGACCGATGTTTGCTATTCTCTGTAAGACCTCTGTGTTTAATAAATACTTCAGATACTTTCAAAAGTATCTTGAAAGCTAAAATAAATTAAACATTGTTATAAAAATACTATAATCATTCTGCTATATTTGCTTCAGTACAAACAATTATAACTAAGCACTTCATCCTTCCGACGGCACGGACAATCTTTGAATATACTTGCAAAGGACGACATTAGTAGTTAAAGTAGGTACTTAATACAAAATTATAAGACAATCTAGAAAAATAAACAGTACAATTATTATGATATCTTGGTTCCAAAAGACCTGAATAAGAATATGGCAGGTGGTATACCAATTATGGTTTTTACCAAGTCGAAACGCTTGTAGGATTCGTCATCAAAGTATACTTGGATGATTTCTTTTTGTACACAATTTAACTATAAAATTCCTTTTAAGTCTAAAGATGTAGAACATATAAAGCTACTACACTGATTTTAGTAACAAAATGTTTTTTAAACTTTTTCTTTTATCTTATTTTGATGAAATGTTTTCTTCTATTTCTAGGCAAATGGTGCCCATCGCGTCGAGAATGGTCGTCCCCTCCCGACGTGGCGCGGCGGGTTTACTCCTCAGTGTTCCTGGGCAGTCCCGGTGAGTACCCAGGTATGGACAGAACCGGGATGGGTGAACTCTGACCTGATCTTGACGATGAAGGTCTTCAGCTGACGATTAATATGTTTGAAGAGCTCACAGCTCGGCTTGAGAAGTTTAAAGCTGAAAATAAACTCTTGAGGATTGAAATAAGTGGTACTTTTTTTATTGGAAATATCTCAGATTTTATAAAAAAAAAGCTCTGTCATAAAACTAATATTCTCGCCACTTCCACTACAATCAATGTGTGTGTCATTTTTAATCAGCTTGAGATGCAACATCATCAATTTCACACAGAACTAAATCCTATCACCGGTATTTTATTTTTTTCTACTAAACTTAAATATAGAGAGAGTATACATATAATAAATACCAGATAAACTTAAAAAATATCATACTTACTAATGACATAATAATAAAAGTACCAGGCAAGCATAAGAAAGAAGAAACACAGCTATACTCAAAACAGGCGTATGATGATACAACTCAAATAGGCGCACGGCACACGTGAACTCGACACGATGATATAGCACAAGTACTAGGGGATCATAGCATGCGGGCGGTGGTGCCGTCAATCACTAGTGTCCGGAACAGTCGGCGCAAGGTCACGGGTACTCCAGCCCTGGCTGATGGATGCCCCAACTTTTGCTACGTGCATGCGCCAAAGATTTAGTTTTTTAAATTATTCTTCTTATTTCAAATCTTGATTTTGATCTTAATCATGACTAAAAAAAAGTTTCATTCCATATTTGAATTGCTAAATTTTATGATGTGTTACTGTATACTAAAATTGGGCAAAAACTTATCGCGTAATATAATCTAGTTGGAAGTAGCGTTCGCCAATTGCCAGATAAGTATAAAAACCATACATGGCACTTGGAATTATTCTGGTCTTAACATTAACGGCGGTTTTATTAGCTAAGCAACTTATTAACTTTTTTATGTATGTAACTACATAAAGTAGGAGGTGACTTATTAAGACTGAATTTTAATAATTTAAAACAGATAAAAAAATGTTCTCCAAATTCTTGACTAACATTACGATGGCATAAACCAATCGCATATCACAGACTATTTATCCAAACACCGTTTCTATAATTTGAAAAACGAACAAATATCCCGATGACAGTTCAAATCGATTCCCCGTAATGAGCCGACGAAAAATCGAATGACATTTACATCTGTCAATATCACACTAATCTCGACTCTAAGGCTTCACGAATAGTGTTTTTTGAGTAACGAAACTCGTGTCCGATTGTATCGAGTGCTCGGATGGATATCGAATGTTTGCGGCGTGCACGCACTACGACAGGCCATCGATCATGTGTTATCGTGCGTACGATCTCGGTGTCATCTCGCCGATGCAAGGTCGCCGGGGAAATATCGCAAAGGATTAAAAAAAAAGCAATGACAATTATTTTTTACTTTACCGGCGGCTAAGAAACCGGTGCACCGCTGTGCGCCTAATTGAGATTATAATTTTGACAGTTCAGTTACAAATGTCTAGATTTATAAGTTCTACAAGTTTTTGTGCCGACTGAAGCACACAGCCAAAGTCGATGTGAAACTGCAACCTATCAACATTTATAAATTGTATTTTTTCACATTAATATGTTTTATTGCTTGTTTACATTTAAATAAATTTATTTTAGTATTTAAATTATGTTTAAAAGAAACAAGCTAACAAAGTTGGTTTGTTACCGCAACTGGAATTCCAAATTCGACTACACAGCGATACATTAGCGCCATCTATCGAATAGTAGCTAATACCGGGACCTTTCTCCTGTCATGTTCTAAATTAAACTTTATTATGTGGGTGTAAAGTTACAATTACCGTAACAATTTAATGCACATGCATCGTTATAACAGTCGCGTTCTGCGATAACCATCTCGCTCGCTCGTACAGGATGACGTCGGTCTGTCCCTCTCTTGTTGTACACGTCACCGTCATTGCCCGTTTCCATTACACTATATCAAAGACCGTACTTCACGCGTTCGCCCGTCATTCAGTTTAAAACACAAACGAATTTTCGTTGAAGGGAAATGTTCTGAAAATGAACACGGAATAAACGGCGCACGAAGAATCGCAGTCAATTTATTCGCGAGTTACACTTTACGATTTTTATCTAACGAACGCTGTCGAAGACGGATTAACAGTGGCAACGATTCGAACAAAAAGTGCGCCAGAAAGAGAAATATCAAGTGTATCGATTCCGTCTTCAGCAAGAAAGGATTCGGCACGCGAGCGAGACGGCGCGACCGTGTCTTTACGACGTGCGAAAGAGATAAAACAATTCCTTATGTCGCTATTCTTAAGTCGTTCGCGCGTTCCGAATGGCACTTTACCGGGAGACATTAAGGTCGCAATTTCATTGTTATGATTGGGTATCGACGATTGCGGAGCGTCGTAAAAGAACGTTATAACTTCATTTGGCGGTGTTGGCGATTAGAGCTCTGTGCAGTAAAAAATAAGGTTGTTAGTTGTTTGTTTGGTGGGCGGTGGTTGGCGGGAGAGCGCGCGGCGTCGGTTGCCATGGTGACGGGGCGCGTTGGAATGCCTCGCAGGCTTCCCCGCTCCAACGGTGTTTTTACCTAAATTAGTAACAAAAACAATGCGCTGATAATGACGCATGGATGTGCCGCGATACCGTGCTCTGTTGTTTGTTTTATTTCAAGTAATGGGCCCCTCGGCCAGCCATTGTCAACAAGCTTGATCATTTTATAGTATGTTCCACTATCAGCTGTATGTAGTAGGTATCTCGACACCGTGGTAGCAGGCATTCGAATAGGAGATCCTGATTATATCAAATGTTGGCAATTTATCAAAGCATTTTTAATCAAAAAAATTAATGCTTCTAAAATCGCAAAAGTTATCGAGCTCTTAATATTTTATGTGAGTTCATTAACAAATTCTTATCGGATCCTTTTGGTTCTTAAAAAAATCTTATTAGACAAACTTCATTTTTTGTGCTCAAGTATTGATTTGTCTCCGTCGGTCTTCGAACTCATTTGTCAAGTCAGAGCGCACATAATTACAGTCGAGGCCTCTAAACATGAACCAAATAATTTTTAATATTCTCATTTAGAATTCACGTTGGATATATGAAAATGAAATGAAAAAAGGATGAGAGCGAGATGGGGCGACTGAGATAGGTGCGCGAGAGCGGGTGAGCACTAAATTGCTCAATTTGTGCTTCGGCTCATAAGGTGCCTTCGGTGTTCCTTTTTCAAAAATCCAATGAGATCGATCGCTCGCCATGTCCGCAAATTAGAGCGGGAATCGTTGTTCGTTAGCGAGCTGCTCGGACCGAAACGGCACAAGCGCCTCAAGACGAAGACGCTGGAACAGTCTTTAATACATCGGCGGTCGCGTCAAATCCTCTTGCGTCGTTTAATCTCAATCTACGTTTCGCGGAGCTCAAAGCTCGCCGCCCGAGTGCGCAGAAATGCATTTTAGTATTACTAGTGGTCTCGGGGCGCTCATTTCGCTTGAACCTTTTAAAGCTCGACGCTAAAGTTCGCTAGCGTTGTCGACGCTGCGATCGCGCGGAGGTCATGCTCGCGAAAATTGCACTCGTGGCTTCATTACGTCCAGCACAATGACCAAGCGGTTATGTACTTTATTATGTTCGCAAATGGCGCTATTAAGTCAACTATATCTATTCACCGAGCAACATGGCGATCGCGAGAGATACGCAAGATGAGATAGCGCGAATTTCACTCGAAACCAGTTTTTCTCGAGTTAAATTTACTCTTGGTTCTTGAGCAATTTAAATAACAGCCTGTGATTCGTTGTGGCGTCTAAACGAGCGTTAAAACGTTACATTGTAATGAGTACCGATCGAGAACCGATACGGACGGCATCGATTCTATTCAACTACCGTGTTATTTACTGTTATTTCGCTTTTAATACATCCCACTTGTTTTTCTTTATGATAGTAGGGGCTTGGTTTCCGTTCATGCGCCCTGTAACCATCAATTTAGGCACCACAAGTCACATTTTATTGGCACTCCTAAATTTGATGATTTTTATTAAACTATTATGTCGATCGAATCGTAAAGCGATGTCGCACACGACATGGGTAATAGGTACCTACTCAATAACAGCTAAGTTTACGGAAGTTCAGAGACTACAACATCGTTGTATCGTAAAAGCATCGTAAATTGGATAATATCAATCATGACTAGCCATTTCGTTGATATCTTGTTGTCGAGCATTGAAAAATTGCCTTTAGTTTGTAAATTGACGATTGCGGTGACAAATTAATCGCTGCGTTCGTTTTATTTTAAGATTCGTCGTGTGTTGGTTGTCGCGTGAGAATGCAATTTGTAAGGAGTGGGCGACCTGCGACCCTGCCGCCCGATTATATGCTAATACGCCATAAACTTTCCTTTATGTAAACGACTCAGAAATTTCCTCTAGTCGTCTTGTTTGTGACCTTATGATGTTCACCAGCGACAGGCTCTGGATAGTGCCATTCTTTCAGTGAATACTGTTGTCGACCTGACAATATATATGTATGGGATTGATCAAGTGACATTCCGCCAGCAAAATGTATGGGATTCCATACATTTTTGCTGCTGACCGAATCTCACTCGAGCCTCAAGTGGTTCGACAAACTCGAGTAAAGAAGTGCCAGTGATGGCCAATAGGTAGCCTCGTATTAAAATCGCGATTCAGTATACGCAAGCACACCCACGTCTTCATTAAAAGCGATGGCTTATCGTTAAAATCGATCTCGTTACGAACAATGAAACTCGACGAAACAAAAACTGGCCGAGCGGTAAACGAATACGAGAAACGTAATCGGGCCGAACGTCGCGCCAAATAAAATAAAACCTCAATCAAAAATCTAAAGGCGTTCGGTATCATAACCGAAGCGGTGCGTCGACCCGCCGCCATATGAAAACACGGACCGTGTGGGTTACACGGCCGGGACGAAAAAAAAACAAAAGTATAATAATGTAACGCACTAAGTATCCGTCTTAAAAATACGCCTCGATCTCTGTTGCGCGCGTCGCGGCATTAACGCGTCGGTGGACTCCGCGACAACCGGCGCAGCGAAGTGAACCCTCAGCCGCCGGGCGCAGGGTCGAGAGTCACGCGCGCGGGCCGCTCGCAGCGCGCCGCGGAGGGCCGCAGGGTGAGGGCGCGCGCGCGGGGGCGGCGGTGATGGATGGCCCAATCAGGCGGCGTGGCGGTGCCGGCGCGCTAATCGAGCAGTGTGCCCCGCGCGCCCGACGCACACACGCGCGCCGCACACACCCGCGGGCATAGACCAATATTACAATATAGACTGGCAACTGTCAGTTTCATGATTTCTTAGCGTTGAGCGACATCTGGACGCCAAGCCGAGAACTAATTGAAATATATCTATAACTACGTATACGTAGCTATAGTTAGGCTCTTAGTTCACGAAATGTCAAATCAAAAATGTACTGATCGACCAATTTGTATGAGGAAAATGCCTACTAGATTTTCTGTGATAAAGTAGGTAATTCCTCATATAAATCGGTTGAACAGTACATTTAATATTTATTGAATTAATGGTCAAAATAATATTTAGTTAGGAACAGAGATTCAGGAAATAATACAAAATTATGATGTTTAATGTGTTTTATTTTTAAAGTGTCGACGACAGATTCTACGAGTTTTGTAGATAATTTTGCTATCCAGACTCGCAATACCACCTCCAATGCTCTTGATCCAATTCCGAAACTTTGCCAGGATTTCTTTCTCAGGATTTGATATTTCAGATGATGATACACTGAGATAAATGGTCCAAACTCCCTAAGGAAGGCCTTTCTACATGTATTTCACAAACACTTTCACAAAGTACAGTCTATACTGCAATTTCGGTATTTCTGGAATATATCGAGGAACTGAAGCTCAACTCAAACATATATTAGTTGATAAACTGATGTTATAGCACAAAAACACCAAAAATTACAAGATAATTGCGCACAAGCATGTAAACACACTACCCACACTACACCAGCGGAAAAAAATTGTGACGTTCAAACTTAGTGTTACTGACGTTTGGTATTAGAAAACTACTTATTAAGGTTCTCTCACCGTAAAAATAGCACTTAGAATAAAAAATGTTTTATAAATAAATTCTGTTTGGTTATAAAATCATATTTTTTTTATTAAGCAAGAGTAATTAAGGAAAAATAGCAAAACTAACAATTGATGAAAACTACCATATTTTATAAGCAAAAAACGTGGTAACACTGCAATAAAAAGTTCCTGGCTTGGCGGATAGATGTCGCATTTCGCAATAATAAAAAAATGTTCTAAGTTACCAGGGCATGCCCGCGGGCACGAGATGAGGCCCCGCCGATACCACCACCGATTACACGTAAAAGCGCATCGAGAACCTTTTCGGAGATAATACATAATACCCTCGCTCCGAGCGGAGCCATGCCACACACCGGGTATACGTTACCGGCGGTGTTACCCATCGGTCCGGTGGAAAATCGATGAAAAACAGCCGAGACGACAAAACCGGGGGCGGTGTGCAAACAAAACGGGCCTTCAGTCGATGAATAACGCCGTATTTACGTCTATATCCGGGCGGCGGATCGATAGCCACCAACTGTTGTAAACAAGCGTACGAGAGCCGGAAAAAACGGCGAGTGCCCGCCACCCCCGGCCGTGGGGCTATTAGCGGCCACGTGACTAATTTCGGGAGCTGTCACGAGCAGGGCGCGAGCACGTGGACGCCGCGCCCTCGCAGCCTCCCACCGCGGGCACGTCACTGCGCTACCCGCTACCCGCTACCGCTACCTGCTACCCGCTACAGCTACCCGCTACTCGCTACAGCTACCCGCTACATCCGCACAACACACCATTCCGTTCAGTTTTCACTACGATCACCTGCTCCACAAAAAACACGGCGATAGATCACGAAGAACAATTAATTATGTCCCATCGCCCGAAAGAGAGGATCTTTATAAATCAACGGACATCGCATTTTATCCTTAAGAGACCTTTCTCCGACTAATCCCGACAGAATTGAAACGAATCTAATGAAACGGGGATACGTCCAGAAAAAAAAAACAACGCCACATCGAGATGCCCTACAATCATTTTAACTTTTTACCAACCTTCGCTCTCGAGGCTTACTTATGTTTTTTTTTTATATTATTTTTTAATTCTGTCTCTGGACTCATGTTTTTTTTCTACTTTTTGTTGCCTTTTCATAAATATTTTAAAATCGGATTCAGTCGGGGACAGGCGAGGCGAATGGATTAGGATTTAGATATTTTCGGGCGCGTAATTTATGCCCCTCTTTGTTGAGATATGAATAATGAGATATATTGTATGAATCTGTGCTATCGGCGACTTGTGCCTCGTAGCCTCATAGCTCGGGCCCCGACTGCACCTAATAGTTTCCGCTTTATATCTCCTATCTTGATTTAATTATGTTTGTTTTCCTTCAGCTTCGGACGATTGATGCGCACTCATTAGCCCGCATTGTTATCCGGACACAATAGAGTTTATTTTAGTAAAGTTTTTATCGTCAGCTTTAATTCCGTACGCACCGGCCAGATGTTCGAATAGTTCAAATAATTCTCAGGGCATTTCGTGATTTTTATTGTAATCCAATTTTAAAGCGATCCCATTTAAATTCCTATACAAATGATCCCGGCCATAAAGTACCGGCAGCTATTTCAAATATGCGGCCCGTTTAAAAAGCCCTTAACGAAATTATTAAAGTAGACAACAAAAAAGGGTCAAGTCGATGATTTACGGACGTCAATTCTGACAGCTCGTAGTTTTGTTTGACCAAAATTATAGTAATTTGATAAAAATACCCATCTACTTAAAATAAACGTTCCGTCAAAAAAGTTTATGATGGAAAACAGGCGTTTTATAATAGATACACTATGCGTGGAATGCTGCTCATATTCTCGAGTGATTGAGAGGATTTTTTAAAGCTTCAGTAGCCATTTTTATCTCGTCTAGCGAGTTAACTGATCTTTAATTCCGCGGAGCCGTACAAAGATAATGTGATTGTTTTTATTGCAGTTTTGTCAGATTGACTGACGCTGCAACGGTGTATTATGCTTATTATTATAGTATATATGATTGTATGTCGTCCAAAAAGGCAGCAGCCCGCGACACGCGCCCAACAGACACTCACCGATAACTTTTTATCCGTTAACAATATTTTTGCATCAAAATAAAGTCGACTTTTTATTCATAAGCGGCCGTTTCGAACGTTCAAAAATAATAATGAGTTGGATATAAAAATCGCGAATTTATACGAGGTCTCCAACCCTCGCCGGGGCGCGGGCGACTTTAATATGATTTCTTATAGCGAGAACGCCTTATTAAATAAACTTTGTAAACGAAAATTATGTCCACCGTACGCGGTCCGCCCGATCACAATAAAAACTCGGATTTGACAAGATTAAAATTGTAATTCAAGTTATTTCTGACGTGTCTCTTATTGCTTTTTCGCTACGGTCATGTTTATTATATTATTTTTTTAGTAAAAGTCGAAACGCGTAACTTCGATGGAGACGTAATCCTTATAAAGACTCGAATGAATAAAAATAATATGAATATAATTTAAGGTTCATGCCAAACGGGTACTCAAGAATCCAACGCTCGTGAAAGCAGATACTTAATAAAAATAAAGATTTTATAATTGCTTACTATGCTCATCTTCTCTGAGTAATTCGAGTAAACGGATTAAAAAAATAAATAATAAAATATTGACACTGGCATAAAGCGCACTCTGCCGTCCACTGTGACACTTCGAATTAAAAAGAAAAAAGTGTCATGGCCGCCTTCGCGCTTTCCCGCCTCGCTGTCAATATCCATTCTGTCCACGGAGCTCGCAACTCGGATAAAAATACTAAAGGGTTTTAAGTAAATAATTGTATAATGTGTGAATAATGTAATCTTCTCATGGGAAATCGATGTTTATCCGATTCATGTCGCTGTCATTTTTAAATATCACGTATATTTATAATTCAAATGTATGCTGTAGATAAATTTTCCATGAATATTAAAATATTTTTGATAGGTTTCGGGATGGTGTCTTAGGTTGGTTATCTTCCCACAATTCGGGGAGTGCCGGCGGCTGGCAACATCGCGCCGCCATTACTGGAGATTACGTTTAATGTAATGTGTCGGTGATTTGAAATAATCACGCAGATTACCTGAACGTGGCCGCTGTGTAACTATTTAATCAATACCTAACGTGGGCCGTGTATTTATGGATTTACCACGTCGCTATCTGTAATTATACATATGTGTGTACTTTATTAGGATCTAGATGTGGCAGGATTCTTTTAAAAGAATGCTGTAATGAGGCTTGCTTGTACTGATATAATCAAGAGTTGAACTGGCCTTGTGGGATCTCCATTTGGTTAAACAACCTAACCTTGCCAAGTAATGACTAATCGATGGATATCTCAATGTAAAAAAGGCAAAACATACTCAAAAACTACCTTTAAAACATAAAACTAACCATTTGTCACTTCTGAACCAAACAAATCCGCTAAGCATCAATATTGCGAACCGCAAGCAACCCACAACTAGTTAGGGTTTAAAAAAGAACAGTAAAGTGACAAACGCACAATAAAAAGAGAGGTAACGAGAACTAGCCATAATGTGGCGGTCGGAGACGCAACCGCAACGAGTTTTGCCAACTAAGAGACTAACATGTTGTGAGTAATGTTATTTCAATTGTTAACTTGAGATGAGTAAAGGATTTAGGTGATTATTTTTTTTGGTAAAAATTTGATGAAACTATGAGGATCCAGTGTCTTTAATCTCTCAGTATACCAACATACAGTGTAGTTTTTTTCATTCAAAGTTTGGTAGCGAATGCCATGTTCCAATGTGTCCGAATATGTAAAGTTTATACATATAAATAAAATTTTATTAGGATGAGTGAACATTCTCATTAAGTCGCGGGGATCTGATGGACGCAAGAAGCTCCAAATGTTTTGGGGAGACCTCTATGCAGCAGTGGCCGTCTTTCGGTTCAAAATGACGAAGCACATTCTTAACTAAGCAAAAAAAAAATGTTTATTTTGACAGCATTAACGTAAATAATTTGATTTACTATGAAATAATCAAGGTTGTATTTCGTTTTTTGAAGATAAATTTTCCTATAACCAGCAGTTTACGTTCAACAGGTCCTTACCAGCTGTGAATACCTTTGAGAAGATAACATCAATAAAATCATAATGGCTCTAGATTATTTTGATTATCTGTGACTTTCATTTTCTGCATAAACAAAATTCTTAGCTTTGTAACGCCAGCTTCGACAGTTGCGACTGTTGACAATTTATATTTAGCAGACAGTTGGGCGTTGTTGCTCATCTTTGCCCATTATGACACATGATACCCATAAGAGAAACGAAGGTGTCTTGGACAATTCGTATTGAAAATTCCTACCTGTCATGCACAAACATGAGAAATAAACTTCAATGAAATGGCTGACAACCACATTATTATCAAAAACATAACTTACACGTACACCATGCTAAGTTGTGCGAACACACACATTCGAATAAATAATTATGTAACATACTACTCCTATTCAAAATTACATAGCCTTAGGTGGTGTGCATTTCCAACCGCAGTTAGCCAATAGTAGGGATAATTATTTTACCATCGATTTATCGACGTATACCGCTACTCGGCGATAGATGGCGCTGTCGCTAAACTATTACCCCGCGAGGAAATTATTGCTTATTACTTGGCAACATTAAGTAATTTCAAAGACGGCCAGCTATCTCTTTACGATTTATGATTACCTAGTACATTTAGAGGATTATTATAATAAATAGAACTTTAGAAATTGTATTTAATTTGAAATTACTTAGGTAATTGCAATTTATTTTAGTACTTCTCGGCCTCTACAAAATTATTATTCGTTATTCTTTACCTACTTAAATTAGTAATTATTATTATCAGACGCATATGTGTGCATGTGATTAATTAAAAGTGAGCTCACCAAGTGCAATGATGACTGACAATTAATTAAAAACCTCTTTGCTGATCTCACTATTGTCACCTACTTGTATAAAATATGCTGTACTATGTACTTTTTATAAATACAATAAAGCAATACATAGTTCATACTTCCCACAAAATATTCCGTTGATTGAAAAAACTTTCCTACTTCCCTCTTCAATACACACTGGCATTTTTATGAATGCAAATGTGAGACTGAAAAGAATTCTTCCTCGGCCTCATCTCAACCACGGAAACAATCGGGGGACGGTTCACCCGAAGAGCATAACAATATAGCGGTTATAATGCATGCCATATTCCGGGTTCGTAATTGAACATCGTATGCAAACGCGGCGCGCGCCCGCCATCTCTTCAATATGTATGCGCGCCTAGTATTTTCGTACGAGGCAGGTGGACTCGCCCTGTTTATGTTATTGTTTACATATTGTTACCATTTATGCCGCCTTGGTATTTTATGAGGAAACTAGCTAAATATGTTTGGTGTAAATTGACACGTAGATACGAAAATAATTTTTCGGATAAATAATTTTCAAAGAAAAGCAGTGTAGACGACAATTTATGGTACCAACCTGGATAAACGTGTTTTATGAAGTCATTCAGCAATCGAGCTCAAAACAAAACTTATTTATGTTCAGTGTTTTCATCACCATCCAATTTCGTACGCATGATGCAACAATTTCTAGAAATCCGTACATAAACAGGAATAATTCCCACGAGACGGCCACACCGAAATTACTGGTGTCAACTTGAGACCTAACATGGTAACAGATAGCCACTTTCAGTTACAAAATTAGCTTTCTAACCTAAAAACAGGTACCCAAGTTTCCGCGAAGATCGTTTCTAGCTAACGTTAAATAAATAACGTTTTAAGTACGTCAAGATTATCTAGATGCGAGTGTGAACATTGTCAGTTTGAGACGATTTCAAAGAAGTTTGTAGATCATTAGAGGGGCCACATAAATCACTGTGGTTCCGCATAAATTTACATTTTAAAGACGCGTCGCGACATTTTCGCGGCCATCGTTTAGCACTCAATAAAATTAGAACAAAAGGCGGGCGCGGCCGATCGAGTGAACGCAGCGCCATATAAATGAAGAGCAGCATCGGAGCCGATGGAATTAAATAAATTAAAGTCAAGTGGAAGACTTGGTGCATCTGTACGACTATTTGTCGATACTGAACGGTTAAGACTGTAGACTTATTTATTCACAGTTATTGAGGCTTCAGTTGGTTTAGTTTAGTTAAGACATTCATGATCGTGGTTTATGAAACGTAAAATTATTAACTTCAATAATTCAGCCTCTACTCAATTTGATTCGTCTCTCAATTAAATAGTTGTTTACGATCAATCTAGAACTAATTGATGGCGCAGAAAATTTAATTTACATCATTGCCAATATCATAACACCTCAAAAAATCTTTTAATAGTCGATCGGCATAACTGATTGGACAATTACAATTAGCATTTAAGTGTTCATTAACGAATTTCAAACATTTTCATTCGATCACCTGACGTTGATTAGCACTTAAAATACTAGTTTGATTTTAGTAACGAGAATGTGAGTTGCACAGTTTTATGGCGATTTAAAAATAAAAACTGATTTAGTTTTCGTATCGAGAATGTCACTTCATTTAATTAGCGCACATATTTTAAATATGGTATGTCTAAATTGAATTCTTTTTAGAATAGATTTTAAATAAGGAATGCTTGTTCGACTAAGATGGATGCAGCGGATGCCGCATTTGCTTCTTTATTTAATTTAAAATAGTGTTGATTCTCTTCGAAGATATTTTTGACATTTCCGCTAAAAGTCTTCATGGCTTTTAAATTAATAAATGATGCTTTTATCTCTCACTTAGAAACATGTTCGTAGTTTTGCTCTGAAAAGATGCATGGTATAATTCATATATTATGCATCTTCTTGATGCATAATATATGAATTATACCTTTAATATCATATCTTTTATGATATCTATGAAGCCCAATTTATGATACTTATTCCAAGGGCCAAATATAGCGGTTATAATATATATGCACATACATATAGAAATAATTAAGAAAAAAAAATGTATATGCAATAACTAAACTCAAAACAAAGCTGACAACACTACAAATAATAGATGTTTTCATCATGCTCTTGTTAGAAAAGAAAAAAAAAGTCAGAGACTAAGAATTAGAAGATCTTTATCAATATAACAGATTGCCAAGCGTAGTTTGTACAAGCCATTTGCAGAAACGAGTATCATGCTTAGTAATTTAATTAATGTTTCTTCAGAGTTAATATAATGATTATATCAGAATTGTTTCTAGTGTTTCTACATAGAAGCCCTGCAACAAATTATTTCCTGAGTTCCTTGATTGCTTTACAAGATTCATATAGCTCTGTTAATTGAAAGAATGATTTACACTGGACCATTATCAAGATAATTAAATGTCACAATCAACATAAGGAATAAAATACTTAAATTTTATTCTTATTAGAAACCATATATCTGAACTATAATTGATATGTCAAGATTGAGATGGCATAAAACAAAAGGAAATGGTTCTTAAAAATGTACAGCAAAGCTTCACAGTTAAGGCCACAAACATATAAAAAACGGCCCCATAAAATGCATTACAAACGCTTATTGGTCGGCGAGCGTATAACGCACGATGCTAAATAATAGGAGCGGCTTAATTAAGTCGCCCAGTAAACATGTTCCCTTGAGCCGAGACCAATTACTATTTGGCCTGCGTCAACGTCTTATTACACGACAAATATATACTCTTATTTATGTCCACAAGACGGGCGACCAAAAACGCGCATCAATCGCGACTTAATCCGTGGATTATTTGCGAAAACTGCATGTGACCAGTTTATTTCGGACGCGAATGGCTCAGCCGTTTATGACGCGCGGGCGACTGACAGTAATATTTGTGTTGCGTCTGATTTATTCGGTGCGTGTCGCACTGTCGCGCGTATAGGCGACGCGTCGTAAAGCTCACTGTTTACAGTGCCGGTGCGTCCCTCAATTAGACGGTGCAATGCGAGTAGATTACAATTTGATGCGTGATGCGCGGTGACAGTTGCACCCGTCACTACTTGTGCTACGGGCCAAACATTTGCGATATCATTTTGTATCTTTGTACCTGTTGTTCTAGCAGTTGGAATGTTCCGGTTACGTCTATATTTACAGTGTGATTCGTTCAATAATGATTTTCAATCGTAATTATTTTATTGGTGAAATCACTTTCTGAAACGACTTCAGCATATCATCTATGTCTATTAATGATTTTCCTCTTTATTATGAAGTACCTAGAAACTTTTTAAAAGGGTTTTTAGGCAAAATATTTCCAAAACTATTTTTTCTTTAAGTAAGAAAGATAAAGAGTAGAAAGTCTGTGCTTACCATTAAACAAGGATATTTTATTTTTAAACAAGGATATTTGCCTGTACCCTTTCGTCAATACCTTTAGTTCAAAGTCTATTTATCAAAAACAGTTTTCGCTTCTGCTGGATATTCCACTGTGTTACATTATAGTAAAGTATTCCCGAGTTTCATTAGAATTTGTACGTACATAAATATAAAATGAACACTAATTTCAAACACAATCACGAGCGTCTTATTAACAAGATGGATGAGATCTTTTCGACCTCATAAGTATTCAGATGGCCACCATTGCTTGTTATTTCCCTCACGTCTAAATTCAAATAACAATTAGCTTAGTATTTAGCATTCTGTGCTGGCTAGACGGAACTGAGGCAGAAATCTAGGCTGACTTTAGTTCTAGATCGTGTTAGGTCTAAATCGGGGTAAGTAACAGTATTTCGGTGACAATCTTAAATGATACTTTGCAGGCTGTTAGAAGAATGCTAATGGTATTTTTCTCGTACATTTGAAATTCGGTTGCAGATGCATCGTGGGAATTCTTATGGCTTAGTTTTTCTCTTAGTTTCAGCAGTGACGATATGACTTCCTATGCTAGGTATAAATTATTTCAACATTATTTTTATTTAAAAGAATTTACTCATTAATTATTGATTCCCAATAATGAGCTTAAAATAACTAAATGCAAATAGAATGTCTTTAATTTAACCCTTACCAAGAAATCTGTCGTCATTAAAAATATTAATGACTCTAACCAAAACATTATTTTTGACGTTTTTAAAGATCACCTTTGATTGGAGGCATTTTATTTTTGCGGCGTATGCGATGGTATCGTTTCTTGCGCCGGCGCACGGAGTATCGAGTGATCAGGACCGGACGATGACACCGCAAGCTTTTTGATAAATACGCCTTTTTTGTTCTTTTAAGTATTAATTTACGTGTTGAGATACCAAGGGCATGAAGGTTAGTCAAGCTCCGATGACTCAGTTTTTAAAGAGACGATGATTTTGATATGCATTTTAAGTTTTATTCCTTCGTTCATTAGTTTCCTAGAAAACTTTTAAGCACTCAGTTTAAGTAAAATTAATGAGCTTATTTCTTTCTCATTGATACAATCTTTTTAATTAGAGGACATGCCATTCCCAACACAACATTACTCTCCATTTAAGTCCTATACAAACCGAGTATCAAGCCAAGAAACACACAGATCTTCCTGCGGTGGTTGGTAACCATTGTTAACCAAAAAAACTTCTTATTAATCACCAACACGGCGGTGTAACGTTACCAGGGGATCATGAACGCCCGGTGTTCATAAATACGGTATATGAACGGCCTCACACAGCGTTCCTTGGATAAATGCTGCAAGTATATGCTATCCTAGTACTCGGACCGGTCGTGTAGGCGACTTTTGCCTTTTGTTGCGTTTAAAATAACAAGTTTCATGTTGTATATTCAGTTTATGTTATGTGTCTATTAATATTTACAATAGATAAGGAAACTAAAGCTATCTAACGAGAGAATGTTGAGCTAGAAAGTGGATTGTCTTAAGTGAAATATCTGAGAGAGTCGCTAGTTTGATCTACGTTTTATGTCAGTGAAGTATTTTCTGTCTGTCTGTCTATTTTGATGTCGGCAAACCGAATAATATCTGTCGGTTTGGTACAGCCAATGACAATTTTGAAGTCTATTTACAACATTGTATTCATCTATTCTTATAATCCTGCGCATCTAAATTAAAAAAAGAATGGCTGCCATTACAAATTCTTGATTTTCCGACCAGTTTCCAATATCAAGTCATACTTATCTTTCTTTTTTTAAACCATCTCTCCCCAAGAATCCCAAGCCATATCTAATCCAAAAAATACACGCCTCAAAACATAAAATTACCCATAAAAGTACAAAAGCAGTTAATGATACATCTTCTATCAAAATTCGCTTAGACCTCTACTACCCCCAAACACATAAAACGAATAGGTGCTCAATAAAAATACAATAAAAAGGAAATTCAAGTTAACTCCACCAGCCCTGGAATCGCCAATCAACGGATACCTACTGTGAGCATTTAACCCCCCGCTGCCACGTCAGTTTTTATTGTCAGTCCAGCCGTACGCAACAGATTTATGTCGCCTTGATTTGATTGGAAATAGCTTTAGTTAAGGTTCTGTGTAAATAAAGACGTTTTAAATGTAATAAAATTATGTGTTTAATGTTAGTCGTTATCAATATTTGTGGTATTTGCATAATCAAGTTGTCTTCGTAATTAGTTATATTTTTATTGGACTTTCCTATTAGTGGATGTCTATTATTAGTTCAATGATAATTTTATGATTTCTTGTGCATTTACTAATTACTTCTCCATCTGTAACTGTCTTGTATGTTCAGCAATTACCCGTTACACAAAATTTTAGTATAACAACAATACTTATTTGGTGATCAAAAGCTGTTGAATGACGAACAGTGTTACTATCAATACAGAGCTTAACTCTCAACATGTGTCACACATGAAATCACTAACAAAAATAACACAAATCCAAATACAGCTCGTCATGAAACAGGACAAGTATGTAGAGAACACGACATTCCATAAATAATTCGTTTTAAACAACTATCTGATGACGATATACATTTGTGACGTTCTTGAGAGAAGTTCTGTGGTACTACGCACGGAATCCTACCAGCGTTCCGTCGTCGATGCGAACTAAAGATACGTGGTAACATTTATAAGCATTACTTTCTTTTTTTAAATATCAATTGCGGGATGAGTCTTGGCAATTAGCCTCCCCTTGAGGTATTCGTAAGTTTTTAGATAACCATCTTTTATTTTTTTTCAAACTTCTGTTTCGTTTTTCGCGTCTTCGGCTGGCTCTTAAATGTTTTGCGTATTAATGTGGCATTCCATTTTGCTGTTTGGAATCTGGTGATATTTATTTATTATTGATGGGCTCTCATTTAACTACAGTCAATCGTCTTTTATAATGCGTACAGCAAAGGAGTGGAACTCTCTGCCTGCGTCTGTGTTTCCAAACGCATTCAACCCTGATCTCTTCAAAGTTAGAGTGAACAGGCTTCTTCTGGGTAAGCTCATTCTATCGTCGACTTTGTCTCTGTCACCTGTGACCTAGACTAGAGCCAAGAGCATATCCAACGAACAATAAAAAAAATAAAAAAACGTCTCACCTTTTGGAAAGCATTAATATGGTCGAAAGCAAAATACCCCTCAGGTTGTTAGTGTCTTCCTTCCCTTCTCTTCCTTTTTCAAGCAGATCATTTCAAGTTGAATAAATAATCATAAAAATACCGAAGAAGTCACATAATATCTACTATCTCCATCAACAATGACATCTCAAATCAAATCATTCAAAGCCTCAGCAAGTAGCACATCTGTTTCACAACACATAAACTCAATTTATTAACATATTAATAAAGTCGCAAATCAAAATCGCATTACGACACGTCAAACGCGATCAACCCCTTGTACTTTTAACCCTATTTAGGTATGCACTGATCTGACTTAAAAACCCAATGCATATTTTGTCGTCAAATGTTGCGACTTGTCGCCGACTTGATTAAAACTCATATGACTGGAAAATTGAAGTTTATATCTTTGTCGTGGTGATTGTGACTATAATTGATAGCGTTTCTGTACTTTCTAGATTGGATTTGTAGAATCTTGTTATTGTTCTACGTTCGCTGTATATCTACGTAGATACTTTCCATGAATCGTTTCACTGATTGTTCCCAACTTGAAAACTACAAACGAATAAATTTGATAGACAGCTGATAAAGAAAATCTTCTGCAAAAATACATTCCCAAATCAAGAGAACCGTCGGAAGTAACATAAACATGTCTCGAAAATCTCAAAAGTACAATCTTTTAAGTAGAATTTTAAGACGTTACAGAACGGTCCGAGCCGAGGATAAGCAATAAAATACGACACCTATCTGGCCCGTATCGGCTTTAATGAAAACCGCCCGACTATCTGCGCTCAAAATCCGGCCCTCTCTTAGTTAATATATGCGATTTTTATCAGCACCCACCCGCACCAAAACGACTCTACACAGGGTTAAAAATATGCAAAAATCGCCGCCCCGGGGTGAATATTAAGCAATGTAATTTTGTATAATATTCCGCAATTAAAATTCAAATTGAAATCAATGCGCGAATGAACGGCCGTTACGCGTTTTGGGGCCCCACGACCGTAGGGCCCCTGCACACGAGCAACACAACACGGTTTACTGTATTAATCCTTTAAAACGCGCGGTTATAACTTGGGGTAACACCACCAAGATTATTAACTTAAACTCATCAACTGGCCACATCAATTTGTTTATTATATTTATAACTTTTATTAAGTTATCAAAATGTTTAATTAAGCTAATCTATGTTTGATGTGATAGTAGGTATAGCTCATTCGTTTAAACGTCATAATAATAACTGTAATATAAACCGAGTCGTTAACTTGGAACAACTTGTAACCCGCAAACGCTGGCTGAGTTTTATAACTACACAAGCGGTATCGTAAACGCTAGACGCGAATTGTAAATTCAAACATTTAGTGTGTACAAAATATTCGTGAATCGTCTCCCGAGTTACGGCATACTTAATGGTCCATAAAGGCACCCCATAACTTGGCTATCAGGAGGATAATTCCAAGTGTTATTCCCTCTTAATTGGCCGTTCCGGGCGGAATCGTCAATTTGAGATATTAAACTAATTTTCAATGCTGCGTAATCGCGGAGACGTGATCCGCGCCATTGTAAGGGTTAAATTTGAATCGTAAAAACATTTTTTTTTTGCGTCTGTTATCGTATATGAGCGGTTTTATGCGTAATATTTTGACGTTTAAAAGCCTTTTACGTTTATTGGTATTCTTGCAAATGCGATGTTTATGTACGAAGTTCCATTAAAATAATACGTAATGGGGGACGGTAACACTCTTTTTTTTTTAATAATACGTTAAATATATTTTGATAATCGCTAGCACTTCAGCGCCTTACTCAACTTTCAGAGGGAAAGTATCGATTTTATTGTTAGTGTTTTCGACACTCTTTTAATATGCCTACTTAACCAACATACGCAATATTGTCCATGCAAAGGTATCGGGACTGTCAGCGTATCGTTAAAAATTTAACGCTTCATAAAATGTTGCGTCTGCACGATTTCTTCTTTTCCGCGAAATCGTTATTTACGTCATGACATATTTAAGTTTTTGAAATAAATAAAATAACAATAACATTGAAGAAACCTTTTTGTTTTATTGTATTAGAATGTGAAGAATAGAACACTTTTCCCATAACTTACTAGTTGGCACCCGCGGCTCCGTTCACGTGAATGGCGGAAATTATCCCAAGGGAATACTCCCGAGATAAGAAGTATCCTATGTATTATTCCATACTATAATCTACTTCACTGCCAAATTTCATCCCGATCCCTTCAGCCGTTCTGACGTGAAAGAGTAACATACATACTAAATTCTCGCGTTTATAATATTAGTATGGATTTTTATTATTATTGAAATGTTCGCTTTTGACCACTATCTCACTAAATAGTACGCGAGAATGGAGTCGACTGTGAAGCAAGCTTTACTAAAAGTACCCAATTCATACTTACCTTTTTTTCTGGATGGGAAATGACTTCTCCCGCTCTGGGCGGAGCGGAACCCAACTAACATTTTGGTTATAAGAATAAGTGCTACATGAGCTGCTTAAGAGAATTTTAAGAACCCAAGGTTCTGTAAAGGCACTAACAATTGGGTGATAAAGCGTTCTGTACCTCTCTTATAACCCTGGTTTGGGCCTGTTCATGTTAGAGCTTAGAGCGACTTAATGGTTATAGAGAGTGTTATATGAGTGATTATTAATGGTTATAGAGAGTGATAAATGAGTGATTATTAAGAGTTAGAACAGTGCTATTGTAGCAGTGATTACCACTTCAAGTGTTTTATAAGCTATACATAGGGTATAACTGCAAGCCAAAGTAGTAAACAAGCTATGGAAACCACTTTAATGACTTTTTTGGTTACACATGGTTACTTCTTGTAACCAATATATATCTTAAGAATATACCGGACTTATTTAGTAGCAATACATATCACCGAAAGCGAATATTTGAACTGTTTTCATACAGTTTTACGTTCTTGTTAAAGTCAATAGTGATAATATTTTCTAGTACGCATTCATGTCTTGGTGTTTAATAAAATAATTAAGGTAAGTGAAGTTTTTAAGATTACTGGGTGTTATGGGAATTAAATCACATGCGGAGGTAAGTTTACCGTAACAATATATATTAGTTTTAATCTCATTTTTGAAACGCCTTAAAAATAAACTACTTTTAATGATAAAATAATGTAAAAAATACTGCTTGATTTTTTTTTTCTTTATTTATCAATTTCTAGTACTTCCTCAAGACATTATAATTGAAAATTATGAACAATATAAGTAAATAATTGGACTAGGAACATTTCAATAAGTTTTTTATTTCACAATTTTTTATAGAATATCTTTACTTAAATGGCGTCTTAGTTCTAATTACTTAAAGATCCTGATAACTCTGTTATTCCTCCCGTAGTGATTAAATACTGAAACTGAGCACTTCCATGGCACTAAAAGTTCTAAAACATGTTTATAAACGTGAAAAAACATAGAGTTTATAGGTTTAACTTGTTTAATAGTTCTCCGCGGAGCTGTAAGCTGATAATTTTTGGGGTTCTGTTATCGTTTGAAGAAAACCCTTTATGTATCACACGACATGACAATAAAATCCAAGAATTATGATGTTATTTTGTAATAATAATATTACTGTCAATATATTTTCTAAATACAAAAAAGTTGAAAATCAAAATGCACATAAGTACAAAGAATGACATAAGAAAGTAGTTTCTTTTTAATGTACGAATAATAGTACGTATTGTTAATTAATTTTACGATTTCTTTAATTATTAACAAAACTTCCTCTGTTATTTCAGTAAATAGTTGCATAAAAAAGCCTGCGCTCTACGGCCCGCCCGGGGGTACCTAGAGTCTGCGAGGTACACGCGTCAGTCACGCGTAGGCGCTCGGTCAGTCAAGACAGAGAGGAGCTTCGATAACGGCACCGCATCGGATTACAAGTCTTTTTAATATATTTTATTTAATTTTAATTTATTTTTAAATTTCACATAACAATGTTAGTGGCTAAAGTGTCAGCCATAGTATGAATATTTGAAAAGGCTCTGATTGTAAGTTTTTAGTTTTGTGTCATGCTGAGTAAGAGTTGCCCTTTGAAAATATAAAACAAATACAGGTGAATTTAAAATTATGAGCAATGTTTAAAGGGATGACTCAGGCCTGAACAACTTTCATTATAGGACTAACTAAATAAATCGTACCTACAAAAAAAACCATGTGTTCCATAAATTTTGGCCGAGCAGGTAAGTATTGCACTTTTTTATGGAACAGCTGGTTTATATTTTGGGGTGATTTAGTTGGTCCCATAATTAAAGTTGTACGTACATGTTCATGGTCTGACCAACCCCTTAAAACTTTGCTTGTGATTTCAAGTTCATCCTGTAGATAGGTGCTTTCTCCTCTTCTTTATTTGTATTATTTTATCTTTTGTTTGTATGATACTCATGGACAAACCGTCTAATTTTTAATCTATCTCAATGATGTTCATAATGGACTTCATCATTTTAATATGTGTGCATTACCCACTGCGTATATTTCTAGTCATCTTTGGTTGAAGTTCAAATTAAGAGAATAAAATACCGTAATGTGTGATAATCATGAAGTCTACACTACGAACACAATCATCAGGCACGATCAACATCAACATCATCTACATGACGTAAATTTGTCATTTTAAAGCGAAATCTCTCCCTTGTTCATTCATTAATTTTATTTGAGGTGGTTTTCTTAAAATGTACGCTGAATTGTCAGTGGGGATCATGTTTATCGTGTCGTAAATAATTTTCGAAGACTTAACCTAGCTTTTCTAAAGTTTTTTTTTGGTATTACGTTTAAGTGTTATGTCTTTATTTTTATTATTTATTTTATAGTCGGAATTGCTTCAATTACCAAAGTTTTGTTCGACCCAATTTCGAGCAGTGTTTGATTGAAAACATTTTGCTATGTATGGTCACTTTTACGATGGTTCCTTTATGGCTATACTAATATAAAAATTTAATGTATGTAAGTAAGAATAGTTGAATGATACACATGTTGATTTTGTTCATGACTGTCTTGCGCTATTGTACAGAGTCATTCGCCCTGGTATGAAAGTGTTGGAAATCTTCCACCGACTGATTAAATGACTCTTTGACTGATATATTACTAGTAGATATGTCAAATGACTAAAACATATCTTAAATAAAACACGATTCCTTGAAATAAAAATCTTTTATTTTCAAACTGTGTGTAAAAGAGGTAAGAAGTACAGAAAACTACTTTTTTAATACAAACTAATTTAAATGACTATAAGCTTTCGGTTCAAGGACATCTGGCAATATAATTATACTTAAGTAATTTAGTAAACTTTCAATTCACGTGCTTTCCAGTGAGCAACATAATCTAGACCTCTTACTGATCTGTGAATTTCAGATGGAAGTTTGCATTTACATTTTCGATATTTTGTGCACACCACTTAGTCTTAAGTCTCCCCAAATTTACGTCCCTCCATCCTATTAGTAACCTTTTCATAATTCCCAAATGAATCAAGTGCAACGAATCTGAAATGGGAAATTGTTCTACAATGTCGATAGGTAGTTTTAATAAGGTGACTCCGTTTTATGATGGCTTCCATACATCTTTCTTCTAAAGTTTTCGTCGGTTCTTGCAGTAGACCTTTTTGTTCGTCATCCGATTTGTTTGAACTACTGAGAGGTCAGATCGTCACAAATTAGAAGATATTCAACATCGGAGATAATTTGCTGTTGCACGGAACCCTGTTGTATTTTAGTTAATCGCTCTTTATATGAATCGGATCATTATCGAGTTCACTGGATTTGTATTTTGTACTTCTATTGATATCAGAACTATTGCCTGAGATAACATCAAAATCTTTTTCTGGATTTTGATTCAGGAAACACTGTTTTTCTAAAATATGCAATGCTTCTCTAGTCAAAGTATTTTTTTTTCCTCAACTGATTTAGGCTCTTCGCATTGGATTTGCGACTTTTGACTCTACCCATTTGTTTTTTAATTAGTCATGGTTTCATTTTAAAACAATGAAATATTTCCAAATAAACGCTGCATTGCAAAACGTAACTATAGTTTTTGAGGTTAGGTTAGGTTAAGTGAATTAAATCCTATTTTATTCAACTTAAAGTGATAATGAGGAGTTATAAAAATTTGCACATAATGTTTGCTGCTATATACAAGTTTTTATAAAAACCGCAATATTACTTATGGTTGACCGCTAACTGCATTATGTAGCCTGCAATGATTTAAAGGTGGATTCTAACTCTTGCAGAATCTAGCTCTATAGGACTTATAATCAACACTTCTTAGATCCTTATAGCTTTCTTACTAACTCTTAAGGCTCGACAAAACTTGTTAGGTGGTACAAAGTATTTGTCTAACTCTTTTTAAGAATACCAGTTGATAGTAAGTGTTAGTACACACCTGAGCATCACTCACAGCGTTTAATACTTCTTGAAGCTATTATAGTAAGCCTTAAGGTGTTATAAGACCTTTTACTACCTCAGTAGTCGAATATCAGCCGTTAGTAAGTGTTAGTAGACACATTACAATTGCTTTAATAGGTTTGTGCATCTTAAAGCTATAAGAATAAGTTATACAATGGTTTCGATAAACTCCATACTACCGTCTTAATTTATATTTTTTGTATTTATTACTGTTATTCCTCTAGAAGTTTTAATTATTTATAACTAACCCTACTGTAGAGTCGAATGTTGCTATCGGAGTTCTTATATACCATATATAATACTAAGAGCTATAAAAAAGGCTGCCGTTAGCTCTAAAATGTTTGTTGGGAAGGGAGTGTCAGACTCTTACTGACTAAAACCCATCCGTGTTTTTCCTAGTGCCCGCCGCGTTCCAGAGCCGTGGTGACTCTTTCGAACAAATTCCGCAACCTATTCACTCTTACCTTACCTTAAAACGTGTACCAAAACCACTTATTTCAGGACCTATACAAAAATAGGTATTCGTCATCACAATTACCCAAAATCCATCAGCTGAACTCGGTACATCAGGCCAACGCGTTTGAATAACGAAGCTGATTAAACAGCACAATAAGACAGCGCAGTCATCA
This sequence comes from Hecatera dysodea, assembly GCA_905332915.2. Lineage (NCBI taxonomy): Eukaryota > Metazoa > Arthropoda > Insecta > Lepidoptera > Noctuidae > Hecatera > Hecatera dysodea. The sequence continues at coordinate 17,766,226 of HG995305.1, forward strand.
GTACCTACTGAGCTGACGCGTACGTTTTGCGTCGCGTTTCGTTTCGCGGTAATTAAGCCAGCGTTGCGTTTTCAAACGCCGCGCGCGTTTGAGGGTTGAACTTAGGGATGTCGACAGTTTATTTTTCGAGTCGTGTTTTGGTGTTGATTTTTATGGATTTTTTTATGTTATGGGATCGTTGGACCGTGAAGACAAATTGGTATGTCTTCTCTTAGGCCTAGTAATTTCCAATTATGTGACTATGATCGACTTTGGAGTCTAAGCAGTTACAGACGAATAGCACTGTTTGTAAAACAGGGAGCAATCTTCATTAAAATCTTAATAATAATATTTATTAAAATCTTTTTACACAATATAGTTACAGATTAATAGGCACAAGTAATCTTAAATAAATAATTATGGTAGTATCCAACAAATAACTATGTGTGTTACTAAATTATCAATATTTCAGGACTTATAGTGAATTTATTTTAAACCTACAATTATGTATAATAAGCGACTTTCCTGAGCAAAGTTTATCAAACCTGTGTTTCAGGTCATCACTTAACGAGACTAATCATTAACGGTGCATGAATTCAAAAATGATAGAATAACAACTTACGAATTAAACCTTACAATCATACTAGAACTTCCAATAGTTTCTCTGTGTCTGTGTAATTGAGTCTTAATAGATACTCTGATATCAATGTACTACATTTAATGTAATTTACGTAATATATATCTAACAATTTGTTTAGATTATTGTAAAGCAACTACCTAACTAAACTCCACTGTTTAATACGGTTTTCTAGACTTGTGGTCAGTCTTTCTTGCTGTATTACTTAAATTATAGATAATTTATCAGTAATGGGTGGTTCAAATTACCTGAACACATTATTGTGATGATCCGGGGTAACCCCTTCTCTCGATTTCAAACAGTCAAAGCGTGACAAAACTCAAGCAATTTCAACAACTTTACACCTTTAGATGCATTTCAAATTGTCACCATAAACATTCCTGAAAGAACAAATCCACCAATCAGCGCATTAGAAACGTCACACAAAATCTCCTAATCAATCTTATTAAAATAAATTCCAATTTCAAATATTGCATTCCCACATCTATCCCACTTCTGATGCAATGGCGTCCAACATATATTTACACTCCATTCACGGGATTTTCAACCTTGTGCATGTGAAATAGAGGGATGAGAGACTGCTCGGATAAGTGAGTGCCAATTTTAATTAGCCCCCGGGTACCCCCCCTTCCCCTTATGGCTCAGATAAGGGTGTTTGCAAATAGGAGGGTCTGCAAAGAAGCCAATCCATCAAATCGCTGAACGTATTACGACACCGTGGTTGTCGCCCTTTAGTGTTGGGACTGTCGATGATTTGTTGTCGATGTTTTGTGTTGGTGACATATTCTGGGGATTTTTTTTTTGTGGGTTTAAAACAAAAGGTACACGTAGAATTGACACCTTATTTATTTTTATTATACTTAAACTGAACACAATATACATACAATACGATTCTACGACACTTAAAAGTGTCTACTTTAGTTATACACGTGTAAATAATTTATTTTAACCTAACAAACTAAAGTAAATTACATTTCAGTTTCTCTTATCTCGTCTCTTTAATGGTCTAGTTGTTTCTACTTAGTTAAAAATGAGGTACAACAGGCAAAAGCGTTATCTGAAAGATACAAACAAAACACCGTAGAAAAATATTGACATCGATATTTCTCACGCATCACATCACTATTTTGCGCGTGCTTCCATTTGATTGGCGCAACTCGATAGTCCCTGCACTCATTTGCGCCCTGCACTAATGTCGGTAACTCGATAAATCTCCCAGGAGTGTCACCCACAGAACTCGAGCTTGCTTTGTGCTTGTCTAATGATATACTCACACAGATTTTTTTTGGATGAGGGAAATATCTTATTTTAAATTGGGAACCAAAAACGAGACCTAAAATCTGCTGTATAATTTCGGATCTCGTTAAAATGATTATCGTTGTCAAAAAAAGAAAGAAAAAAAAAACAGATTTTTCAGAACATTAGAAAATTATAGGTCAGTTTTTTTATGTAACAGTAGTATATTTAAGAAATTAATCCAATTTAATTAAGTATTATTACCATAATACACAAGATACTCGTGAGGAAACCGGCATGTCCTAAAACCAAAAATTCGAAGACATCCATAAAGATAAGTGAGCAGAGGTGGCCGAGTGGTAACGTTGTGTAATTAATTTCATCACCACTGCTCGAAAAACGGTGAAGGAAAACATCGTGAGGAAACCGGCATGTCCTAGAACCAAAACTTCGAAGACATGTGACATTCACCAACCCGCACTGGGCCCGCGTGTTGGATTACGGCCCATTCCCTCTCCTAGAGAGGAGGCCAGCAGTGGGAACATTAAAAGGCTGATTATGCTTATGCAAGATACTCAAATAAAATAATGTCTACAACTTGCATCACATAGAAATTATACACAACATTAAAATGTTCACGAAACATACATAAGTCAGTCTCAAAACTCACACAACTAAACCAGGATAAACATCCAGCCAATATTAATCTTCAAATAAATACTTCGTTCCAACGAGGTATTACTCTGACGGCATAACGGAAAAAGAAAAAAAAAATAATAAACTGTCACCCACGCAACTTTTAGGTCAAGTTAAGTTGAGAAAAACCCGTTATTTAAGAGTCGTAGGCGAATGGCATGTCGCTATTTATCCAGAGATTATTATCATGATGTTTTTTGCGTTAAAAATCTTAGTTATTGAGCTTGCAGACTTGTGTTACTTGAGAAACATCAGATTTGCCTCACTGGCTGGAATCTTTGTCACATCGACTCTGAGCTGGCCAATACAGAAGAAGAAAAAAAGCGATCACTTTTTTTCCAAATGTTTCCAATATCCTTAGTTCTCAGTCAAAAGCCACAAGTTTAGAACTCCAAAATCAAGTTCATTTTTGGTGTTGTAGATTTGGGATAGGCAGTTACTCATCTGCATCCGGTTAAGCTTGAATGTCGGCCCCAAGATTTATGAGAAAAGGCTAGGCAGATGCTGAATTCTCAAAATTAAACCCCTTTATTTCAGACTAGTAGCGCCCCGCCGTTTCACCCGCATATTTCCCGTTCCCGTGGGAATATGGGAAAAAAATTGTCTGTGTCACCCGGGGACAGTGTAACTTCCCAACAGTGGAAGAATTTTTCAAATCGGTTCAGTAGTTCCGGAACTTATTCAATGCAAACAAGCAACAAATCTTTCCTCTTTTATTATTAGTATAGATATACCATAATAGAGCCACTTTTGTCAAGGTATATCAGTCAGACGAAGCTAGTTTTGCACAAAATAAAATTATACCTGCTTGGACCACAAGCAGATGCTAAACTGACCATGTGAATACCCTTTAGAATTCTATGAAGTCTCACAGACCAGTGAACTTTATCCACCTTTAATCAAGTATAAAAGTAATCAACCACATCATCGATACAGAAAATGCTAAAACGCAAGCTTATACGAAAAAAAAAACTCCTACAGCTAGGCTGAAAGCCATCTCTCTTTTCTTTTATGATAACACAAAGGGCTCAGACCGCAGTGGCGCGTGCCCCAGCACGAGGGTCGCGGATTCGGTGTCGGGTTGCGCCAATCGGCTTACAATGCCATGGGAGCAAACACCATGGAGGATTAGTACTAATGAGCAGTTTCACTTGTTACGCCCGATATGGTGGCTTGGGAGTTACCGTGTATCAAATGTTTTTACCTACGAATCGTGGCTGCGATGTGGATAATGTTTTTAAGGCATCAGTTCGCGTGCAAACGAGGATATGAATATTTTTGACGCATGGCTGTAAATTACGCTTTTTAGATGAAAATAATGCTTGTGTGACAAATTAGATTCCATTTCTAATTAAACCACAAACCACTATTATATAACTTTCTAAACTTTATGTAAATCTTATTCAAGAAATTAAGTAATTACAATAAAAGCCGAAATAAAACTGAGCTTCTTCAAAGTTCCAAAAAAAAAAACAACCATATCAAAGTATTTATCCATATAACCGTTAAAAAGATCCTAAAGAAGTTTTATGAAGTACTAAAATTACCTCTGAATACGGTGGAGAGTCCATCATCTCATAAAAATTAGAGTGACCACGATAACTTCTATCATGGATGTAAAAACCTCATAAAAATCTATCCATAACCAATATGAAGTGTAGAACTATAAACTGTATAATAAGGAATCTTATAACACATCATTTATTTTACGATTTCTTTCAAAATTAGTTAAAATGTACGATTTGGTTATTTTATGTTTCTATTTTAAATACTAGGGAAACATAAAATTGTAGGCAATCCGTTTTATCGATCGCATTCATGGCGATGGCTTGATTCCCTATGAATGTTAACGTTAGTGTAGAATAAAATAGTCCTTTTTTTCCGGATTTCCATAGATATGAGAGGAAACTGATTCGCTTATTACGTAACTAGATATTTGTTTGTGACATGGAAAGGAAACAATAATGCTTTATCTCCAAATTCATAGAAAAACTTATTTCTCCACCGTCTTTCGATGCTGAAAAATAACATTGTATCGTCTTAGTTGTTATGGAAATAGTGATGGGACGGCGGGACGCACTCAATATTTAAAAGCAATATTTAATTCGATAAAATTAACTCGATAAAAGCTTACTCTTGACTTTTCGCACGCATATCTGTTTATGTTTGCGCTCGTCCATTTGGGGGTGTATTAGAAACATTAGGGTAGGTGCGTATGTGTGCGTCGTAAGATGAATTAGGGGATTACATCACTGCATCATGCAACTGCACTCTGATTTGGCACGCTCTAACTTATATACAGGATGATTAATTAAAAACAAAAAAAAAACATGGCTCAAAATAAAATAATCGAGGAAAATTCTCACTTATGGAAACTTTCATATTAATCCCGACAGTTTACAAACATGAATCAGGAAAACGTAAAAATAAAAATCCCACGCTAAAAAGTTCTCCCAATAAAATACCACGTACAACCAAACTTTTAAAACGTAATTTTAACAAAATAAATCTCGGTACACGTATAAAACAATTACACAGACAATAATCCCGTTGTTTTTGTCAAACTGGAAGCGTTTTATTGTGTCTTCTACACCCTATATCGCGCAGGGGCGGCCACGCTACATCGAGGGGCGACGGGTAATGGCCTAAGAGTAATTTTATTACTTTGCCCCTATTACCATCACAATGTGCATGCCACCGGTCGAATGAGATACGCACTCTCGATACAGTACCCGTCGTCGCGTTGCGTTTTGACGACATCCATTTTTATCGATAAACGCTACAGCGTTGCAGCGCACAACACTATTTTAAACCGATGACATAGAGCTACATTAAACATTGCTTAAAAAAGGTTACATAGAAGAAAAGGTTAGAAAGTGGGGAACAAAATGGTGAATTCAGGTTTTTATTATTAATGGTGTACAAAGCAACAAGCAGTAAGGAAATAAGACGCTCACGCCCCGCTACCTACTGATTCGATTTGTTCCTGCTACGATGAATATTTGATACGGCTCAGTGCACGCTAATTTGTTTATCCTGTTGCCTGGTTCTGCTCTCCTGGTACCTGTAGTACAGAATCCAAAATTATCCGCATGAATTATGCAAAGGAAAAAAGCATCTGACGCCGATTCTCTTTCGGTTGGTAAAGCAAATGTAAACCCTTAATAAAATATTGTCTGATGGATTCTCACAAAAGCTTTCTAGCAGACAAATATTTCATGAGTACAGAAAAGTTTTGATGAATCAAAGATAAATACGGATTTTTCAAAATGACATCCATCACTTGATGCAGCCACTGAAACAAATCATCTTCAAAGTCCATAAAGAAAATGACTAATATGAAGACATCTTATTTAAGTATTCACATCTAGAACATCCGTTATCATCATCAATAATCGTGACGTAAAATGCATATAAGAAACACAGTAAGAATTAATTAACCGTAGGTACTAGGGAGATAGGAATCGGCGGTATGTCAGGTGATTAAATAAATACAACTTGGCGTTTCTAATTAATATGCCAGACGCAGTTTGATAAGACGCTCTCGTGTACGAACGGGACATCTCCTCAGTTCGCTAACTGCCTGGTAACCGATTAACACGTTGTTATAATTATGTGAAATTTGTCTTGTTTGTACGTGTCTCACGCATTCGTATGAGAAATGTTGATTACCTACTTCTACACAATCAATAAAAAATGGCAGTTATAAATTGGATGTGTTCAAAAGTATAAACATCTTGGTTGTTTGTGGTGCTCTTTATAAAAATAACTACATATCTTCAAATCAACAATTACGAAGAAATAATTCACTCGTCACATGTCTTCGGCACAAAAATTCGAAGACATGTGACATTCACCAACGCGCACTGGGCCCGTGTGGTGGATTACGGCCCATTCCCTCTCCTAGAGAGGAGGCCTGTGCCCCAGCAGTAGGAACGTTAAAAGGCTGATTATGCTTATGCTTATGCTTAATTCACTCGTGTATAGACGACACTGTATCAAAATCTGACACAGAACATAACATAGAGCAAGTAAGTTTCAAGTATCAATGAATGTATTAATTCAAGTAAAGGAAATGGCAAAAGGCCATTAATTCAGCTTGACCTTTTAGCCCAGCACGCTGCTGCCCAGGTAGATAACGCGTTACCGGGCCCGCTACTGGTGCCAGATGCATGCAGATGCATTAGCCAATTTGACCGCCGCTGCCTCGTTGCGTAAACCAATCGAAAATGCCATCAAATTGTCTGTCCCTGTTACTGCGGGGTTGGCTTAATTTCATAAGTTACTAGCTGACCCAGCAAACTTTGTTTTGCCATATTATAAAAAGAAAAATTAGGGTATGAAAAATAGATAGTAGCCGATTCTCAGACCTACTGAATATGCATATAAAATTTCATAAAAATCTGTCAAGTCGTTTCGGAGGAGTATGGTAACTAACATTGTGACACGCGAATTTTATATATATCAGATAATGATTGCTGTATATTAATTCATAATGGTAAAGAATAAGGAATAGGAAAAGTTAGAATTATTTCACACGAATGAAATCACGTTTAAAGAAGTTTGAAGGTGAAGCATGTTTCTACATTCAATAAATGAATCTGACTATCGTAAATGTTGACCATTAGTACAATCATGCCTGAGCCTCTTCTCACAAGAGTGTTTATATGAGCTTCTGCTCCTTCCAATTGTTGATCATGCCGTTTGTAATCACTTTCAAAGCTTCAGAGCTTTCCATGGAAAGCTTTGAAGGTTCTTCAACAATCATCGTGCCATTTCAGTCAATTTAAACAAAATCTTACATAATAAATTATGAATCTATACCATCCCCATGAATTACTTCGTACATTCGTGAAAACTATGTGAAAATTGATTCGGTATTTTTTGAGTTTATCGTCTTACAGATCGACAAACGTGGCGGGGGATTTTGTTTCATAATTTGTGGTGATAGTGATGTAGGATTCAGATATTAAAAAGCATATTTTAATTCTTAATTCTTTATTGTACACCAAAACAAATTATATTATACTAGCAGCACCTCGCGGTTTCACCCGCTTAGTTCCCGTTCCCGTGGGAATAAGGGGATGAAATATAGCCTATGTTACTCAGGGTGAATGTAGCTTTTTAAAGGTGAAAGAATTTTTGAAATCGATCTAGTAGTTTTTGAGTTTATTCGTTACATACAAAAATACAAATCTTTCCTCTTTATAATTACTAGCTGCTGCCCGCGACTTCGTCCCCGTGGAATCCCCGCTCCGCTCCGCTCTTATTGGCTTAAGCGTGATGATATATAGCCTAAAGCCTTCCTCGATAAATGGTCTATTCAACCCAAAAAGAATTTTTCAATTCGAACCAGTAGTTCCTGAGATAAGCGCGTTCAAACAAACAAACAAACAAACTCTTCAGCTTTATAATATTAGTATAGACAAGGCATAACAAAGGGCATGTACAAGTTAAGCTTAAAACATGTTATAGTTACAATAGATGGACTAAACACTGAACTTTCTTCAATTACCCAGGTGATGCCAGCAACGCGAGTATCGGCTCCGGTGAGGGTACGGGAGAGGAAGACGACGACACCAACGGCAAGAAGAACCAAAAGAAAAGGGGCATCTTCCCGAAGGTAGCCACCAACATCCTCCGGGCGTGGCTGTTTCAGCACTTAACGGTCAGTAACTTCACGATGTTCTAAATCGCCACTAATGTCGCCATTTGCTGTAAATGTACCATCAACATTAACAGTAGAATAAGTACTTTGGTAACTTTTCCTTATATGTGGTATTTTTGAAGTTCTTCCATATGACTCTATAGCATCTTCAGCCTTTTAATGTTCCCACTGCTGGGACACAGGCCTCCTCTCTAGGAGAGGGAATGGGCCACGCGGGCCCAGTGCGGGTTGGTGAATGTCACATGTCTTCGATTTTTTTTATTCTAAGACATGCCGGTTTTCTCACGATGTTTTCCTTCACCGTTTTGAGAGCAGTGGTGATGAAATTATTAACACAAAGTAATGCGCCTGGCTGGGTTTGAACCCGCGACCTACAATTGATAAGTCGGGGCCGTTACCACTCGGCCACCACTGCTCTCATATGACTCTATGCTCTTGCTGTAATATGAATATACAACTTTTTGCTTGCCCAACTATTCTCAAATGATAACTTTTTGTTTCGAGAAGGAGAGAGGGTTTTTTGCTTCTTTTTAGACAGTGGGTAGGTTTATCTAATTTTGATGGGGCTACAAACGATCAGTGCCTAGGGTTGCAGAATTCGATCAAAAACATCACCGCGGCCCTGGATCGTAAAGGGCTTTAGAAGGAACACGGGTGGGTTTTAGCCAGTAAGCGTCTGACACTCCCTTCCGCTCCGCCCAGAGCGGGAGAAGTCATTTGATGATTTCCCATCCAAAATTTTATCTATTTTGAATGAGAGGCTCATATTGTATATTAGCGGACATAAGAGATGAAAATAAACACTAAGGAGAGATTTAAATCAAATCAACTATAATCAGTCACATTCAGCTGGAATATTGAAATGCAGCTTGCAAACAATACAGATTTTCTGAATCACGACGATATGAATACAGTCCACTCCATAAGCTTATAAAACCTCACTTTGATCATCAATAATATCTCTTCTAATGACTTTAAATGTTCTTCTACGAAGTCTGCGTCAATCAACCGAACAACCAAAAGACCAACCAACTCAAAACTAAGTTAGCTACAGTTCCCAGCTAACAGTAACTAACGAAATCTTTGTACCTCAATGAAAATTTTATTTGTGGCGGGAATTTTTAATTGAAAAGCGTCGGCGGTCGGCCGCGGTGGCTACGTCACGCTCAATGCAACCATTGTGATCCGTTTTTAAAAGTTACCCAACAATGCCTCTATGTATGTGTTTTATGGCATTTTCCCGCGTAAATCGCAATTTCCCGCGCCCGGAATTATGTTTTTTTTTTCGTAGTCCCTTTTTTGTGCATGGGCTTCAGTTGGGTTGTAGGAAATAGGGTTTTGTTTTTTTCTTTTTTTTTGTCTATGGATCGTTCGAGATTGATATTTTTGGATGGTGTTACGGCGTCTGATGGTAGCCATGCGATTGGTCCACTCTTTCATTCTGCTTTTCTACAAAATTCATAGCCTCTGAATTTATTTACGATGCTGCATAGAAGAGCACCATTTGAGTTCAACTTTTTTTGTTCTTATTGTGACGTTTCAAATTACTTACTAGTACGAGTTCGTCGCGGATCGACCTGCACCCCCGACTTAAATTGATTGATGAAATTTGAACAAAAAGTAAACATTAGCATAAGACTACCAGGATATCAGGGAGGCGAGACAATCGTAAGTGCACGACTCAGTGTTGCGTAGTAATTTCTAGAATGGATACCGGAGCGCGGGGGAGGCGGGGGCGAGCGAGGAGAGAGGGTGCAATTTCATTACCGGTCCGGATCCGCGGCCATAAATCACCAGGGCCGAAGAAGGCGCTCGGTACGCTCAGCGCTGTTCAGGTGACGCTCGCAAAGTCGCCTGAGCCCCGGTATTTCTGTTTCATTCAAAGCGAGCCGACTCCAATCCCACTTTCTTTATGACTATGAATTCCGCGAATTTTCCGCACGCTCCCGCTGAGTTACACGAACGAGTTTTAATTACAATCTTCGGTGAGCCTTCACAATTAGCCTGCTCCCTAAAATATCTACGTCCCGCTATTTCCTAAAAAGAAAATCCTTTTCGAATATTGAATATTTCGCGCCATTTCGTCGACCGGTTCCAACTTTAAAAAGTATACGTCGACAATCGAATTAGGGAGCTTTTAGCGCGTTACGTTTGGCGCGTTTTTGCGCATCGCTTGTCCGCGCCCATTACCGCTCTCCAAATTACTTATAATTGCTTCGCTTAGCGCTAAGTGCTTTCATTATGGGCTCCCAGTAAAACAGCTCCGGTGTAGGTCGGGACGCGTCAACTAACGCGACTCGCGATAACATTTTAAACCTCGCGAATTTCTATTCGCGTGTCACGGGCGCGATTAAACGCGGTCGCACATAGAAAATACTTGAAATCGGTGTAAAAAGAGCATTCGACCCATATATCGGGCGTGAAACTGCATAGCTGTCAGTTTGACGTTTGTAATATTCATTCGATTACGCGCTGCGGGAAATGGAACGCCGCATGGTGACAGCGCGCCACCTGCGCAGCGCGCGCTGCTGATTGGTCGGCCGCCGGCGGGAAACAAATGAATGGTTGTCCCACGTTCGAATCCTTGACCACAAAGGTCGAGTGTTCGAATATGGAACGATTGATATGCGATTACACAGTTACAGTGGCTCGATGGAATCGAATGAAGCGTTTGAATTAATTCGGCAGCGAGCGCTCTGCGACCAAAAAGGGAAGTGAAATGATCTGGTGGGTAACGCGGAGTCGTGAGTATTGTATGTGAATTTAAATTCAGTGCGGTGCATGCGATATTGGTAACAATCCGAATGTCCGTGACTGGGAGCGTTTTGAATTTTAAAATTGCCCGCGGTACGTGTAATAACGGTCGCGTTTGAATTTCATAGATTTTGTTCGGATAGCGTTTAGTTTGTTGCGAGAGATTGCTGGCTTACGTAAAAATAATGGTTGTAGCGGCGATAAGTTTTTATTTCCTTACGGGACATGAAAACTGCAGAATCCCACATAAATATCAGCTAATCCGTTGAGGTAGAAATCAAAATCAGTAACGTTAACGCAAACTTTCGGCTTACATCATCCGCTAATCGTCAAATCCTCGCAGACGCTGCAAATCTCACATAATACCTCACCTGGAACGCTTCCCCACGAAATTCCCGAAAGAAAATAATATTGAATAACGCCAGTCTTAGTACAAATCCTACGCAGCTGCCTTAAGCCCTTTCGGGGGGCTAAAAATAATTATAAGTCTATAATAATCCCGGTACAGGGCGCCCGTCGCGCGACAAGACTCCATATTGTTTTTGGGTGCGCTCAGTTGCTTGTACTTATGATCTCCTGGTAATTTATTACGTTTCGTATCGGGTAATGACATTGTTATTTTGATTGTTAGAAATATATTTTATGTTTTGTTAATGTCTACAACTTCTGTGTAAATTAATGTGACAAAGCTTTAAGAATTTCTTGTTATACTAAAACTCGTCGGTGAAATAATGATTCAAACATGAGACAAAGCTTAAATTATTTGAATACAGCCACAAACAACAGTTATATGAACAATTTACATGAGCAGTTTCTCTGCACGACCCGCCAGTCAGTCGAGAGCCGCGAGATGCAATTGCAAACTATCCAAACACGACACTTGATTGTTAACCCAGAAACTTTGAAATTCCCAGACATGGAGTTAATTTAAATTAAATTAAACAAGGAACTGAATAAACTATAATCTAGTATGCTGTGTACTTGTAATCTCCGTACTCATTCTAGCTCTGACATATTATTGCTATCTCTAATCTTGTAGAACTGGTTGGTAGTCAGGTCCACTGACCACTTGTCATTCTTGACATGATTTAATTCTGCTCTTACCTAGAGCGATTCCTGATTGTAAAAGTAATTTTACAAAAAGAAAATACTTACAAGTGCATCCATATACTGAAACGCAACTTAAAAATTGCAAAACTAATTAAAACTGACTACAAAGGAAAGCTGTATAATTCTCGCCAGTAATAACAATCCTTAACTCACCATTTAAGCCACATAAAAAACATGAAAGCACTTCCAAAGGCGATGCTTATGATAGAAAATTTCAATAACCACATAAGAGCAATTATAATAATGTACTAGGGCCGCATAAAACCCAGAGTATATCCATGCCTCTAGTGGTGTAGTATTACCGAAGGCTCGGGTTGCCTTTGCGAACCACCGCAGCGGAATGAACCCAGATAAATTCATAAGATAAATGCATGCATGATACGACCTACCTAGGCGTAGTTTTCTTGGCTGATTTTGAAGGATCGAGTGGTTTCTTGATGTTATTATATCTGTTGGAAGATGGGAATGACATGTTAATTATTTCCTCTTTATATTTGTGGGATGATTTATTTTGCGTCTGCAGTCGTACAAGTGTAAATGAAAAGATTTTTGCAACTACCTCACTTGTAGGTTGTCCAAGTGGATGCAATTCAAGTAAAATATATCCATGACACTCCACAATAACGTAGCTTTCTATTGGTGAAATAATTTTGAAAATCGTTTCAGTAGATCCAGAGATTACCCCTTACAACATCACAAACTTACAACCTCACAAACTATACCTCTTTATAATATTATACCGAACGCCAGATAAATGTGCAATAACGGTCATTGACCCACCTACATTTATTGACAACCTTAATTCTTAAAACAGAAATAATGAATTAATGCTATATTGAATCGACATCCATCGTGATCCTTTATGTTTACTAGTAATGGAAAACGATTCATTTTTTTTGTCCATGTACCTACGAAGAGATATAAAGGAAAGGGCAATCACCTTTATTGCACATTTATCTGGCGTTCGGTATAGTTTAGATATAGACAACATTTTTCTTAAAATTATTCTCGAAAATCATCTCTTTAAATATCTTGAATTTATTCTCTCTACTGAAAACTCTCTATTTCGTAACCTCTTAATAAGTTTCACCTATTTAATCTGGCACATAATTATGTGGTACATAGTTCTTGATCTAGGCATTCTGTAACAAGTCCTAAACATTTATATTTCTGATATTGTCCTATAAATGTAACCAATGTCCCGATATCTCTCTACCAGTGTTGTCCACGGAAATATTACTGAATTTTCCTCTTTTTTTTCCTCCACCCCTACTTATTTAAGACTAAGGGTGCGTCATAAGTTTTACTTTTGGACGGCAAGGGCAAATTGCAAGCGAATCCAGCCAATGAGAATTTATTAATATTAAAGCGACAGAAACGCGTGGACAGCAAATTAAGTTATAAAAATGTTTATTTCTTTGGACTCGGGTCGTGTTTGTATGTTAGGTTCAGGACTGGGATTTGGATGGGTGGGTGGAATTCTTGTCGATATTAAAGTTTTGTTAGTGATATACTGAAATAATATTAGTAGTAGAAGAACTGCAGTAACCTTGAACCAATGAATAAAGAAGCTTGTTGTTGTGCCAAAGTTTTTGGAAAAATAAATGGCGGTAGCCCCTTTGCTTCCCAAAACATTTTTTTTTAATCTACCCACGATTGTGACGTCTGTCCACCTAAATCCATCCCACAGCCCAACGGACAGAAATCATTTCCGGCCATCCCACGGAGCAGATTTCCGAAAACTACCCACTTTTTAAGTCCGCGACGTTAAATGCGGACGTAACAGGAACGTACCGGAAATAGAGTGAGCGACAAGGACAGAAACATACGTCGATAATACACGTTGAAAAAGGATAGATGTACGTTTGCAATGCGTCTTTGGATTCCGTTTTGTTGAAATTTGAATTTCGTGAAATGGAATTCGCGCGATTGATGGGATTCATAAAAAATGGTCAAGCGTGTTCGTTGCAAAGAACCCACACTTAAATATAACGTTAAGAACTAAAGTAGGTTTAACTGTGAGGCTGTTAAAGTAGCAAAGCAGCCATTTGAAAGCTTTGCTGGTAATTGCCAATTATGATTCCGTACACCTTCGCCGTACATAAAACGCTAAGGGCCTGCTGTGGTTTGTCTATAAGAAATAGATCGGAAGTAACCTAACCAACATTTTCTTCAATTAACAATGGTTACAGCATAAAACAAATCCAATTCTATATGATTTTGAAAAGAAAGAAAGAAAACATGTTTTCCTGTTTTATATACACCTTTACACCTATAAAGTAATCATCATCTGCCTAGCCTTTTTCCCAACTATATTGAGAGACAAAGATATCCAAATGACAGCCGGCACCAACGGCTTAATGTACTTTCCGATTCACGGAGAAGTCTCGTTATGTTAAGATGGTCACCCATCCACAGATCAACCTCGGCAAGCGTTGTTTAACCTCGAAGATCGACCCGTGCGGCTGTTATAATTTAGCCACGAGCTCCTCCGTATAGTAAAAAAAATAAGATTACTTAATTCTTATAACGATAACATGTACCTATTTGCTGCGTTAAATAGATCCAGTTCAGTAAACTAGTTTTCAAATGAACATAACATTGTACTGATACGAATATACTCGTACTTCGATGCCTGCCTACAATATCATTTCTTATCCTTTCCTTATCCCTAAACCTGTTTGCCTACCCTCAAAAGGCAACAGCTTGAATATATCCGAAACCCCGTACACTTCAAGTATCCTAAGCAAACTCGGATAATCTATTCGGGGAACCGAACCCGTTACCCTCGCAAACAATAACCCTCTCGACACTCACAGTATCGTGTTACTAAAAGTATTAATTAACTTACTTATAATATTACTTACTGATGTTTTTGTTGCGGTTGTAGATAGGGAAAATTTTCCATACTGTATTACATACCTATCTATCATTCTTTTTTTTAGAATAAAACGTTGCCTCACACTAAGATTTACTCCTGTATCGTACGTAACGTTCACAAACATGAATACTCACAAACACAAGACACCCAAACCCGGAGCAATTATCTGTAGGCCATACAAACATTTGTTCCATGCGGGGATCAAACCTAAGACACATAGCGAGGCAGCTGAACGCTCAACCAATGCGCCAAATGTGTCGTTAATTTATCCATGCCAATTGCGGCTACAGTGACTTTTCTGACTAATATGTATTGTGTTCTAACGTGACTTTATAGCTTATCTTCGCCATGAAGGTACGTGTATAGTCCAGAGTAGTTAAAACTCCATTATGATAGGTATAGGATGTTTTTTGCTGTTCTCTGGTCTGACTTCGAGATCTCTCTTCCACTGGTCTTCAAAGGTATAAACATTTTGTTTCACCAAAAATCTTTAAATAAATCCTTGTATCTTTCACCTCCTCGGTAAATAATAGTTTTGTATGAATAGAATTTTGTGTGAATTTGGAAATCTACAAATGACTTCTCCGGCTCTGGGCGGAGCGGAAGGGAGTGTCAGACTCTTACTGACTAAAACCCATCCGTGTTCCTCCTAATGTTCTTTGCGTTCCAGGTTCGCGGTAACTCTTTCGAACAAATTCCGCAACCGGCATATGTCTACCCTTACGCCCAGTTCCTTTCAAATCCGTTCAGTAACTGTGTCCTTCTGAATGTTTATCAGAAACAGATAGGCAGAATTACTATGCATGGACTTTCCAAGAAAATTAATCCCGTAAAATAATTACATTCCCATTCCAAAAACACAAGTAATCACCAACAACAGTTGATAGAGACTTATCAACAGATCAAAACAACAAGAGTCGTAACGGAGGTACAGTTGACCAAAATTGGCCGTTCCATATCTGGCCGGTGTATCGGGGGTGTTCCCTACCCCCACCCCAGGGAGGAGTCGTTAAGATAACGTGTATCTCCGCTGGACACGGGCTCAGGTTACTTAATACGGGCGCTTATGTACTTTTTGGTAGTTTATTTTGAATATATTTTGGCAAAAAAGTTTTTTTTTCTTACATTTTTAAGGTTTTTTGTTAATTTAAGTCGTATTTAATCTTAACTTAATTTTACTGTTTTTTTTTTCTTCATATTTTTCAATTTAAAATTCAATGTATTGAAATCAACCCTAAATCCACAATGTAGCCGTTCTCTACGGTTGTGGAAATTTCCTTAGGCACCAAACAAAATAATTCATTTCCTCTAAATAATCCCATCAATTCTCGCAACTTGAATATTTTACGAAACATCGACTCAAGCCAAGCGTACAACCAATTCCCCGGGCCGAGTTACATCACTATGCACAAAGAGGGTACCTCACGTATCGTCTATTAGGGGGTGACTTACGGACATGAGAAGATACCAGGGACACAGGATATGCTCGGACACTGCAGGGACCGCAGAATAGCTAATAACAAGTCTACGTGGTGTTATGTAGACGACGCCCTAGCCTCATCGTTGTTGAAATCTGACAAAAGCATTTGAGGCACATATTGCGAACTGTAGCCCTACCATGACATCTTAAATCTATCATGCTTCTTCTGTCAGAGAGAGATGGCGTTATACAAGACGAATAGCACTATCACTTTTTCAAACTGAATCATTATAGCATTGGCACTTTTTGGTACGGTCCCAGCACGAAGAAATTGATTGTCTCTCTCTTAGTAATGTTTGTCACAATTCTAGCCTAGAATCAGTATTTGCATGCCTAAATTATTTTTCTAAATTGAACTTTAACCATTTTAGTAACTTCTTTATTAATTCAATTCTACTAACCGCCAATAAATCAACTTTAAATCTAACTATATATACACTTAACCTAAAAATAATATAACTTGCTCCTAACTACAAAATGGTATCAAAAAACACGTCCGCATCGCTATCGACTGGGAGTGCATCTAATAGACTGGCGGCATTGCCACGTTGTATGGCAATGCTTGCCAGCCCTTGGGTCACGCGAAGTGTCAACTAAACGTTTAGCAAGTTCTTTAAATAAACCATTTCCGTTTTGATTTAACTCTCAATAGACAAAATTACCTGGTGCCATTCTTACGAGTAAAGTTATAACAAAAAGTATGGTCCTAAAAATATTATCTTTGACCCTTTTCCCATAAACATTCCAAGCAATCCTATGAAAGAAATAATCTTTCCAGCATATCAATAAAAGAAGACAGCTCCAAAAACTAGCATGCACGAGGATATTAAGCTACCAGGAGACCATAAGTTACGGACACAATATCAAGCGAAAAATCCTCGCGAAGCTCGCACTTTGATTAATGTATTCGTATGTCACAGTTATATTGCGCGAAAAACCCCTTATATTCTTTGAGTCCCTATATCAGGGTGTTTTACCAAATCTAGGGTATATTAAAAAGGGCGGAAGGTATTCCTATTTATGTGACAGAGTCGCACCTGCGTTGTCCCGAGGCTCCATGCAGATGACTGTGGGGGTTACTGAAGATATATTGTTTTCGCCTTATTTTGGGCTTTATAATGTTTCTTGTGTTTTGTGTTTTCTTGAAATGAAGACTGTGCCTTTTGAGTGTTTTCATTGGATTATATTTACAAGGAATTCTTACTGGATTTTTCTGTTTCTTACGAAACAGACAGAAAAACGCAGTTATTATTATTGTAAGGATTAATAAAAGTTAATACCTATGTATCAGTTTTTGCCAACCCTAAAGAATTTCATTTAAATCAATCAGCATGTCTGAACATCACAAAAAAACATTAATTGCTTTAAAAAGAAGGAATTCGTTGTCAATTGCAAATGCCAAAGAAATAATGAATTACTAGCGCTCCATTGCGTCTAAACGCACGCAATTTTAAATATTACCATTTCCTTTTTTGTTAAAAGTTTAGTTGTCTGTGAATGCTGACGTTGATGACTTTATCTACCTCTTCACACTCATGAGCTACTGGTACCTAGCATGGCAAAACGTTACTTTAATTAGGTAATTGGGAATAAAAACTAGAAAAATACCATTCTTCCTAACTTGTTCCAACTGGATAGAGCTGAATACCAGTATTTTATCTAGTAACTAGCAGCGCCCTGCGGTTTCACCTTCCTTGTTCCTGTTCCCGTGGCAATACGGGGATAAAATAGCCTATGAAACTCCACAATAACGTAGCTTTCTATTAGTGAAATAATTTTGAAAATCGGTTCAGTAGAACCAGAGATACAAACTCACAACCTCACAAACTCATAAAACTTACCTCTTTATAATTTTAGTACCTATAGAAAAAAAAAATGTATACATGCATATATTCAAAATAGGTATGATATTTGCAAAAGCTGTCGGGTGACATCCTTCACATAATGTAAACATCGTAATTACTTTCATAAATCGTCGTGGGCAGTGTTTCAACACTAAATAACGTTCTTATTAAAAATAAAGCAAACCTTTTTAACTGAAAAACTTTTAATAGACAATAGCTAAGCACTAACAACTATTTATGTCTGTGTAAGTAATCATTATGGTTGCCCATGAAATTATCTAATCAACTTTTTTAAAGTCATTAAATCAACATATAAACTTCTATATCCTCGCTTTTTCAAACGTTTTGGTACTTCTTTTCAAAGATAATTTTAATTTTACCCACGATAGTCAGTTCATATCGAAGTAACGTCAAGAATGGATGTACCAGGGCACCTGCATTTACAGAAGGCGTAAAGGCAATACACGAAATGGTTTTTGCTTACCTTAATTGCAAAGTTCATTGATAAAAGACATATTGGTTTGGTAAAAGAGTAACTGCATAGATTGGTGAAGTCTGATAAGAAAATTGATAATTGCATTTACTGAATTTCATTATCTTTCTTTAAGCTATACAATTAAGAATGCACAGTAATTATTGATAACGCTAGACAGTTCGAAAGTAGTAGTTGTCCATTTCTTTCTTGTATAGCTAATTAACGATAAGACTTATCTATAACCTACCGACACAGGAATCCACCATTATGATACCCTACTCCGCTTTATTGAAAACACATAGCCAATTACATCAAGAGAGCAACAAAACAATTCTAAAACTGTAGAGAAATTTTCAAACACATGTCTCCCATTATTTGTCGAGGTTACAATTGAAAAGTGACCCGTTTTAAAAATGCATCGACTCGCGCCCGCCGGCGTCCTACGGGAGCGCCGTAATAGACGCACGGTCAAAGTGTTTTCACTTATGAATTGTTAATGAACCATCAACCCTCTGTACCCTTCAACTTATGCTGCTCCGGCCGCATGGGGTCGTTCCATGGTGTCGACTTTTATGGATATTACCCTTTAGTTTTTTACGAACTAACCGTTTTGCGACACCAAGTAAATTGCGATTCAACAAAAAAATACCCACGAATATAATCCTCTATACAGCAGCATCCTTTGTACGAACAAATTTTTATTTTTTACCTCACTTCGTAGTTTGTTCTGCGAGAACGTATGATTAACCAACACACGAGTTCAAGTTGAGCAGTAAATTTGAGTCAAACTGAATGGGTTACACGCGGGGAATTTTTCCCCGAGCCGGAGGAAACTTACCATTTCCAGGGGAAAAGTCGGTAAAACTTGGTGCAAGTAATCTAAAGTTAGGTACCAGGGCGGCAGAGGCTATTTAGATGCACATCTTAACTCTCCCATATATCTAGATTGTGAACGAAGTTGGGTCCCGAGCGCGAGCGAACTCGGAAAGTGTTTCCTTACTACGCTTTTTTCTTTCAAAGCAAAATTGCAAGTGTGGAAAGAGGATGTAATCCAATGAGAATAGAACCTAAATGATTGCTGGAAGTTGGCAATTTTCGATAGTATCGATTTAATTAAACATAGAGCTGTTGGAATTAGCGGCCTAGCGACTTAATCCTCATTGCTGGTAGAGCTGTAGAGTGGAGCTAGCGGAATCACGCGACAAATGGATAGTTCAATTTATATTTCGCCAGATTTCTTATAGTGTTAAGATAAATGTAGAAGTGTACAGTAAAGTCCATAGAAATGAACCTCAACTTTCGCTTTTTCTAGACTTTGTAGGTATTATTATTGATGGGCTTGCGTTTGACAACCATCACACTAGACAAAGATGTGGAGTAAGACGGGCTCAGAAGTATCTGATTTATGCTCGACTCAAAGACCCCAACTTGTAGCTATCAAAAAACATAAACTACGGCAGAGACTTGAATTACAGCCGTTTGAAATCACCTCCTGATTTCTGGGTTCCGAGTGATATTTTGCCTTATCAACAGAATAACTTGAGTCGTGGTTGTTAATAGGGATGTTTCCTTAGGAATAAAAATATGATTCTATTTAGTCCGTCAGTTAGATTATCGAAAAATATTGGACACGTAGTTTTTGCTTTATCAAATCTATAAAGATTTCAGAAGATAAAAAGCTTCAAAGATCATGAGTGGGGGCTTATGACGTCACTACGTGGTAAAAATCGTAGCACGAAGTGACGTCACACGAGTTTTCAACGCATTGTAACGTCTTCGATTTTTGTTTACGAGAAAAAAGAAAAAATACGTGTCCAATATCTTTTGGAAATCTATCTGACGGACTAATTAGATTTTTTTAGTCAACTACCCTATTAGCCCTCCAAAACCCACCTGATTTTCCTCCAAAAAGCCATTTCACCAGCCATCAACCCTCTCTTCCGCCATATTTATTTAATTTTAATAAACAGCGCTTTGCATACGCACACCGTGCCCGGTGTGTGTCGCTGATAAAGCCAACATTTGCATCGGACGCGCCTGTGACTTATCTGCAGGTGCTGTAGGGGTGGCTTCGGTATTGCTTTTTTATTTACTAGTGGCTATAAAAGGGTATTTTTTCTGAAAAAATCTAATTAGTCCGTCAGATTGATTTCCAAAAAATATTGGATACGTATTTTTTGTTTTATCACGTAAACAAATAAATAAGACGATAGTGTTCGTTGAAAACTCGCGTGACGTCACTACGTGCTGCAATTTTTACTAGCGACGTGACGTCATCTCCCCCACTCTTGAAATGTATACGCTTTATCTTTATAATTTTCTTATGATTTGAAATGTAAATATTGACTTATTAATATTACGATTTTCATATCTAGTAGAACACTCAATTGGTGAAAAAAGCTTTTTACAACAAAAAACTTTTTATTTTTAAACTTTTAGTGGTACATCCCCTTCCCCCACCCCCCAACTAAACTTACCCATCTTCTCACAACTTACCGTATACATTGATGTAAACAATAAACAAACATGCGATTTCAGCAGTCCCGAAAGATTTGCTATCAAATTTACTAAAGAGTTCCGATTCCTATCTCTGTGGTTCACCAGACCTTCACCAAACTAGAAAAGTACCAGCTTGAAATGCTCTTCCAATTCATCGCATACAATTTTATTTTTTCATTTCAATCAAATTTAATTCATAATTATTACTGTGTATATTTGTCTAGTATTTATTTATTGTATCAAAATCAAAATTCATTTATTCAAACTAGGCTGAGAGACAGCACTTTTTGAACGTCAAATTTTACGTAAAGACAGTCCCCCAAAACGTCCCCGTCACCACTTCCTAGTGATTTAGCTGGGCTTTACATATACAGTAAACCTAAAACTATCAACAGTACTTGCTGTATTTCCTTTTCTCTTTAAAATCCATCCAAAGGTTGTCTTGAAAATATCACTTTTAGCGATAAGGCCGCTAAAAGTATTCTATTCTATTCTTTAGATGCGTGTTAAGTCGCTGAAGCGAAACAAGATTTTAATGAAAGATACCTAGTTATTCCATATCAAACGTCAGTTTTTTTCACACATAAAACATATTTTAATCGCATTTTTGGGTGGTTTTTTTGGAAGTTTTTCCACATTTTCCGGCTCGGTTCAACCCTAACTTGTTTGCGGACATCATCCCACCTGGTATTGTGTGACATTCATGTTTTAGCCACATTATTTATTAACAAGTTTAATGAGCACTCATATTTTTAGTAAAATTTTCCGGCTGATTAAAACGGGCTTGTCAAAATAATGTACATAAGTTTCACATTTAATTTCGCTAAAACAACACTCCTTCACTACAGAAACAAAATACGACTTAATAAAAAAAAAACAGTTTTTAAAGATTAACATTAATTTTAATATCTAATTTCCTGTACACAACATCCCATTACGAGCTTCAAAGATAAAAAAAACTCATAATAAATCATTGAAACCCCGTGGAAACACCATCAAACTCCGGCGTAGTGTTTTTATCTCGCTATCTCCCCGGCCGGGTCAGGCAGCAACTCGTGCCTGCATAATTCCGAGTACCAGGGGGGCAGATAGGCTGGGAGCTTAGCTAATCAGAGGCCGTCGGCCGATTAACTCGAAGCTGGCCGCGAGATAATGCCTCTCGCGCGATTAGGCACGCTGACCGCTTCGGACTTCTGGGACCCTGGTACCCACCCTTGAGATTTTCCGATAATATCATTAGATTTCCTTTGGTCCATTTAATAATCGACTATTGTTGCTAATTGTGTGTAGGGAAATTAGTTTTAGTTTAGGGTTATTGCTAAATGGTTGTTATGATTTCCGGGTGAGTTGCTTTTGTATGGGTACTTCAGGAAAGTTGCAAAGCAACTGAGCTTTTCTTGTGAATCATTACAGAGTGTCTTAATCTTTTCAAGAAAAGAGTGTCTGAAAAGAAGCATTTGACACAAAAGGCTATTTAAAAAAATGTCTTTTGGTCCTTTTTTTTTACGTGACCACTCGCAGTTCAGCACACTAAGGCTGGTTACTGCTCAACCGGACAATGTCTTTTGGTCCTCTTTTCTCAACGACTTATATATATTTTATCCTCAAAACTCTTCTCTTCCTTGCATCTTGAAACGACTTTTCCTTTTAACCCTCAAAAGGCTAACTAGTAACTATTAAATTGCCAATCAGCGAGTGCATGTCTAATAAAACTTAACCCTACACATGTACAGGTACATCAAGTTTATGACGACTGTTAAGGTCGAAAGGACCCGAGCGATTCAATTACGTACAGGTTGAATTATGAATGTGCTGCACTGACGCGGTAACGAGCAAAGGGGGTACGGCAGACCGCTGCGATTCGGGCTTAAACGCTGTTATTTGTCGATTTCAATAGTTTTGGGTATATTCTGTGTGGCTATGTTGTCCTGGTAGATGATTTATTCCTTTAAGGCGTTATCTTGGTTCTGGCTTTTATTTGAGAGATGTGACGGTTGTTATTTCTCAGTTGCTGGGCTTTGAATGTCGGAAAGTGGTCGTTTTATGCATGATACCTACTGGTATTCAATTGTTTCCGGTTAGACTGGAAAAGACTTCTCCCCAACTTAGCTAAACTTTCTTGGGGACGACTTCAAGTAAAGGTCTTCCAGTAAAGGTGATTTTATGATGTGATGAGAAATCTTTTGATCTCTTTAATTTCTCCCTATCTTTTAAATGTGTATAAACATACATGTACATTAATTTTTTTTTTTTTTTGGTTTCAGGTAAGTTCCCATTATAATTCGTCTGGAATTTGGTAAGT
The DNA here is from genome assembly GCA_905332915.2 of Hecatera dysodea. Lineage (NCBI taxonomy): Eukaryota > Metazoa > Arthropoda > Insecta > Lepidoptera > Noctuidae > Hecatera > Hecatera dysodea. The sequence goes on from HG995305.1 coordinate 17,789,787, forward strand.
ATGTAGAATTAGAATTACAGTTCGTAAAAAATACAGTTTGTCTTATGAGAAAAGAAAAACAAGGCTAAAATTATAAACACGACCAAAATACATAATGTAGAAAAATAAAAACAATGCAAATTAAAAATATACACACAAACATATTTCATAATGTAAGCGACACTTTCATAACAACACACATTTTAATAAAACGTAACATTTTCACAAAATCATCCCCGAGAAAGTGGCACAACTCAGAATTTCAATCTTTTTAAAAAACAACGCCCGCTTCATAACTCGCGGAATAAGTAAAGTTTAAGCGCCATTAGTGAAATTGGACGGCTTGTGACGTCACAACGGATTTACTCCGGCCAACGCGATCCGAAACGAAGGATATATTGTGGAGATATTTGCGAAAATATTAGATGAAAATGGCCAATTTTTGTAATGTGAAGTTTAAAAAAGATTGCTATTTAATTTGCTGCTTCGTTGTTTGAAAAAACGTTACATCAAGATGCCAAAACGTTTCCTTTTCGGAAATTGAAATACTTTAACACTAAAATTAAGCAATAATTCGTATTAAAAACCTATAATATCAGACGACCATCTAACGAGTAGTTATTTATATTGGTTTTTATATCTGATGTACCAACGAACAGTGAAATATAGCAACTCAGAAAGAAAATTGTGCCTTAACGGGTACTTGAAGCAATCATCGGTAATTCGGTGCGAGGCATAGATCGTCATTGCAGACATATGAGGGCTAATGATGATAGCAATATTAATGGTTGATAAGTGATCAGTACGAAGTGTTACTGTCATGATCATCATCATAGCTGTGTCCTCGAAGAGTTTGATTGGGTATAATTATGACGATATGGGAACATGTGTTTTTGAAATATTTGATGATGGTGCTGCCCAAATGACGTGAATGTTTTATTGAAAGCTTTTAGCTGTTTTTTTTTTAATTAGTTGAAGTGAGGTTTACATTGGCAGTCATACAGTAAGAAACACCAGTATTCAGTTGCGACGCCAAAATAGTTAGGAAAAGGCTAGACAGAATATGACAAATTAAACTTTAAATAGAACAACATCCATTCTTTCGATATATAAATCCACTAGCAGTCCTAGTTCCCATTCCCGTGGGAATACGGGGATAAAATATAATCTATGTTACTTGCTAATAATGTAGCTTTTCATTGGTGAAATATCCTGTAGTTTCAGAGTTTATTCGGTACAAACAAACAAAAAAATCTTTCCTCTTTATAATACTAGTGATTGACTCTTTTCCAACTGTCAAACACATCGAGTAAATGAGTGAAAATACACCTCCCAATTAACTCAAAACTATCCTAAAATGTGCTTCAACAGTACTTACAAAATAAGTTCCTCTATATAAATGCCCACGACAATAAAACCCATGGACACATTATCCCCATACGTTATGACGGCATTATCCTCCCACACACTTCCGCCATATTTCAGAGCTAGTCTTAAAATTCAGGCGCTGCAGTTTTCAGTCTAGACCTTGCCTGAAAAGTGGTAAATTACACCTCTCCAGGAAGTTCACTTAGTCATATTAAAAATGCAGATTTTTTTACTTACACACTTTTGTCATGGGTGTGTGGTTCTTTCATTTTTGTGGACTTAGGATTTAGAAAATATTGCTGAGTGAATGTTGACTTATCTGATAACATGGAAATACCTAATTGCCTCTTTAGTATAGTAGTAATAAGTACCTTTTACTAAACAAGCATCAAGGTCCTGGGTCGATTCCCGGTTCGGCCAAAGTTTTAGTCAAAGTCAAAAACGATTATTTTAATTAGGCCATTAATCAGCACTCTTGAACGTCAACATTTAAAGTTTAAAAAAAAAAAGATAAATGTCTAGCGTCCATTCGCAAAGGAAAAATATTTATTACTATTTTCAAATAAATGTTTTACAATTCTTGGTTTAAAAAAATCAATTTAATATAATGTGAGAACGATGCACGTAGATTATGCTAGTTATAGGAACAAAGTATTATCAGCAGAGGTAAACTTATTTATGTTTAACCAACTTCAAACAAAGAAGTCCTCAACTCGACTGTATTTTTGTGTGTGTGCTACCTCATGACTTTTTATTAGGTGCACAGATTTTCCAAATAAGTACATGGTACTCACATATTCATAAATATAGGAACTATTTACTAGATTTTTTCAAGTAAAATTTCTCTGTATCCGCTTGGAGACCAGTTGATGCCAATAGGCTGGTTTTCTAGTACGTGGAACAAAAAAAAAACTGACGAAATGTAAGTTTACTGTAGATACACTTCTACCTCTCCCTGGCGAAGGCAGGCGTGATATTATAAACGCGTTAGTTTGTAAGTATGTATGGATGGATGTTTGTTACTCTTTCACGCAAAAACTACTGAACGAATTTGGATGAAATTTGGCACACAGATGGTTTATAACCAAGATTAACATATAGGATAATGTTTACCCCAATATTCTTACGGGATCAAAACTTATGCGAGTGAAACCGCGGGGCGCTGCTAGTATGTTATAAAAATGCATAATTAATCATTTAGCCTAAATAAGTTTAAACGTTAATAACCGTAAACATCAACGAATTACCTATTAATATTTTTAAACTTAGAATTAACGCAAATGTTTAATATTTCTACTAAACAAACATTTATAAATGACATAATTCTCAAACGAAAACGAATCTCTACGGTTTATATTCATTAGTAAATGCAATTTTAGAAGTCATTTGTTTCAGCGCTCGCCAAAATCCCATAAATCACAAACCACAAAAAAAGGAGTATACCAAAAAGTGCAATCACAGTAATAGGTCGTTACAATAAAAGGACAACCCTTTCATACCGGACTAATGCTGAACAAAACAACACCTGGGTACAATAGACCCGTCTCAGCGCACTGGCCAATTATTTAAAGTGTTAAGTTTAAGAAGTGAACCGACGGTGCATTATGAAAATGGCTTCAGGTACCACCCCCACCCTGTTGGGGGGGCACACCCCAGTTTCAGTCCTAAGTAATTGTTTCACAGAGTCTAGCGGACTCCTGCGTTCTTTAGTTTGATCGTGGAAAACGTCTTTTCCTGTTAAGTTTTATTTTATGGGGGCAGTGTAATGATTGGGTCTTTGGATTTGATTATAAACAAAGTTCATGTTGAGTTAGTTCAATCTTTACTTAATATTATAAACGTGAAAGTTTGCATGTATGGATGTTTGTTACTACGTCACGTCAGAACGGCTTAACGGATCTTGATGAAATTTGCCACAGAGGTAAATTATAGTCTGGAATCACCCTTGTGATGATTTCCACAGCAGCAGTTAGTGAATTTATAAATTCAGTGACTTTTTATAAATAAGTTATAAAGAGCTGACAGAATCAGAAACCACACCTCTGATACCACGCCAAACAAGTATATAAACCAAAAATATAAATTTCAAACAAACCAAACGAGTATTGCAGTCACTTTTGAATAGTCAGATCGGTTAATCGAAAAGATGAAGCTAGTTGCACGTTCCAAAGCATTCTTCTTAGAGAAAAGAACGTGCAAGAAACTCCACGGACACTATTTTAAACCTGAGAGTGTCCGTACAAGAACTATTAAGTCGACATTGCATTACGAACAATACATCAGAAATAGAGACAAAACCGATAGCCATCGTCGAAAAATACTCAACAAAACTGAAGTATCATAAGCCCGGGTTTAGACTCACTGAATGCAAGTGACTTGTCACTCGACTGGCGCGCTGGCATGCGGACGATTATGTTGAACTCTACAGTGTACAGTGTGCTACCAAATTCAAGAAGACGCGTGTCCTGGTCAAGTCGCTTCAAATATTCAAAGATGTACTCGACATGGGAACTTGGAAAGGTACTTCAGTTTAAAGAATGGATGTAGGAAACGTTTTATTCGTCTTGGATGTTATAGGAGAGGGTTAGTATCTACATTTTGTTACACAGCAAATGGTTTATTATTAGCAAATGGTAGCAGAAACTGGATGCTAGAAGCCGAAAATAGATCTAAGTGGCGCGCAGTTGGAGAGGCCTATGTCCAGCAGTGGACTGCAACAGGCTGTTGATGATGATAAAATGGTATATTGACTCTTACGGAACCGCTGACATATTTATGGTGCTTTTTCGCGATGAGATTTTATGAGACAGTATGCGACAGTCGCGAGAACTTCATGAAAATAGAAGTAAAGATTAAAGTGTTAAATGGATGAGAATTAGATGACTTGTTCCGATAGATTTTATCATATTTATCAGCAAATGAAAGTACCTTTATCAAAAACTCAAAAAATAGTTGCATTTTGGTTACCAAAAACAAAAAATCTGCATTAAGGTTGGGCTACCTACACATCGACAAGATTAAGTTTCTCAGATATGTCTTCTATCAAATGGTGCTTTTCCTCGACACATGTTGTGTACTATTGTAACTTGGAGATCTACAATTGAGGGCACCGTGCACTTGGCCAGTAATTAGGCAACCACAATTTCCTCACTAATTCTAGCTCAAACCAGTGACTATTGAACGTTTAACAATTGCACGCTAAACAGCCTGTACGAACTTGCATGCGAATACATTTGCAAGCGGTCTCGTCGCTCAGAGCGATAGCATCGCGAGCTCGCGATTGAGTCGTCACGATACGCGCGCCCTCACTCGCCCGTTTTCGTCGCTTCCTCGCGCGGTGTGAACCCGCCTTAACAGAATTAAGTGGTTTTTAGGTTTACAACTATTCACGCGAATTTAAACTTTATTTTTATTGCGTAGCGGTCGTTGTTTTAAAGTTGTATGGCTGTTAGGTGTTCTGTTATGTGCCAGCTGGGTCGAAATAATGGTTTCCGGATCATAAGTGATTTTAATTATTGTAAGTGAGGCTGGGTAATGAAATGTAGCAAAAATATGTGGATAGATTAAAATAAATTAATAGACCAATGACCTTGGAGTATTATTGCTTTATTATCTGCTATTAGAGTCAGCCCATAATATAAAATGTCGCGTGGATTAAATTATTTTTAGAAAAACAATAGAGCATCATGAATTTTAAGCAAATCGTTCCATTTTAACATTGACATTGTAAGTAGGTCTTGAATGTATCTAACAATAAGAATGATTTTTGCAAGAGAAAAGTGTACTATTACAGGCAATTCTTGCTTTAATGGACACTGCAAATACCAGACATAGTAGGTACCTACACTGTACACAGTTTCGCAATGTTCTACTACATGTAAACAAAACGAATGCAATTAATTTTGTTTATAAGTAGAAACTAAGATAAATACACAAGAAATAACATACCGACTTAAAATATACCTACACGTAGCAATTTTGAGTTTAGATCTTTAACCAACCCAAAGACAACTAGATTTTGCCTGCGACTTCGCTCGCGTCCAAGCCTATAACCATCTCCAACGAACACTAACACTAGGAAGAACACTGGTGGGTTACAGTCAGTAAGAGTATGATATTCCCTTCCGCTACGCCCAGAGCGGGAGAAGTCATTTGATGATTTCCCATCCATAAAGATAAGAGAGCAGAGGTGGCCGAGTGGTAACAACCTCGACTTACGAATTGTAGGTCGCGGGTTCAAACCCAGCCAGGCAAATTACTTTGTGTAATTACCTTCATCACCACTGCTCCCAAAACGGTGAAGGAAAACATCGTGAGGAAACCGGCATGTCCTAGAACAATCGAAGACATGTGACATTCACAAACACGCACTGGGCCCGCGTGGTGGATTACGGCACATTCCCTCTCCTAGAGAGGAGGCCTGTGTCCCAGCAGTGGGAACGTTAAAAGGCTGATTATGTATACATTCATAAAAATAAAGTATCATTAAAATATCTTCGGTGATTTACTCGTGAAAGCATAACAAACTAAACGCCATTTCGCATAAGTCAGTATTAAATTAGGATAAACTTTCCATTCTGCAAATTAACAATCAAATTCTAATACAAGATAATATACTATGTTCTAAGAAACAACATATTCTAAGAGTATATTATATAAGGCATCGTTACTAGGTCCTAAGCCTCTGACCTATGACTCTTGTACCAACATTAAAGTACCACATAATTTACTAAGTTATCAAATAAATATGTTTATTAGGTATTTATTTACATATTAGTACATGGTATATTGTAATTACGTTGACAGTGGTTTAGTATATAAGTGTTTGTTTGGTACTTGAAATAACGAGATGGCTAGTTTGTGTTCACGGGTTGGTTTGCGTAGTATTTTGGCAAATTTTGCTTCTAAGTCTTTCTCCAGGTTATGTCTTAGCTATGTCTTTGTTAAGTTTCGTTTTCGAAAACGTAAAAAAATAAACATACAGAGTTACTATTGTCCAAGCCGGGTACAAAACCCAGAGCTTCATGCCCAGAGGTTCCTGAAGCTACTAAGGTTATGTAATACAGAACATGATTCTAAAGAGTGTCCGTGGAGTTTCTTGCACGTTCTTCTCCATAGAGATCTACGCTTTGGAACGTGCAGATAGCTTCACCTCTTTCGACGTGACAATTCAAAAGTGCCTGTACCTAAAGGGTTTAATTGAAATAAATGTTTTGAGTTTGAGTAAGTTAACGTTTAAAAACTTGGCAAATCATCTCAAACGAAAATTTATTTAAAAAATACCCAGCCCAGTATTCAAATCCAAGACTTCACGCTTCAATGTCTCAGAGACAACCACTTTGCTAATGAGACAGATATCACAGATAAGCATCAAGATTATTCCTCAAAAAACATAGAAAGTATCACTTTTACATTGAATAGGAAACAAAAAATCATGGGAAAGTGTTAATTGGCACGTGTAAACTTAACATCTCAATCAAAGTTCCCATTATGTGGAAAAAAGTATTGAGAATCTAATGAATGTTTAATGTCTAAGATCCTTTTTTTCTGGATGGGAAATCATCAAATGACTTCTCCCGCTCTGGGCGGAACGGAAGGGAGTGTCAGACTCTTACTGACTAAAACCGATCCGTGATCCTCCTAATAATATTTTCTGTAACTTATATATGGTACTAGCTGCTGCCCGCGACTTCGTCCCCGTGGAATCCCCGATTTTAAAACATTCTTTATCGCTGCTCCGCTCCTATTGGCTTAAGCGTGATGATATATAGCCTAAAGCCTTCCTCGATAAATGGTCTATTCAACCCAAAAAGAATTTTTCAATTCGAACCAGTAGTTCCTGAGATTAGCGCGTTCAAACAAACAAACAAACAAACAAACAAACAACCAAACAAACAAACTCTTCAGCTTTATAATAAACAAACAAACAACCAAACAAACAAACTCTTCAGCTTTATAATAAACAAACAAACAACCAAACAAACAAACTCTTCAGCTTTATAATATTAGTATAGATATGTAAGTAGGTACATCACCATCTGCCTACCCTTTTCCCAACTATATTGGGGTCGGCTTCCAGTCAAACCGGATTCAGCTGAATACCAGTATTTTACGTGGAGCGGCTGCCTACCAGACCTCCACAACCCATAACCTGGGGAACACGGTACTTCTTGGCAAGACTGGAGTCAGATTTACCGGTTTCTAACAATCCGTAACGACTGTCAAAGATCTAGAAATGACAGTCGGGACCAACGGTTTAACGTGTTTTCCGAGGCACGGAGAAAACTCGGTATGTTAAGCTGGTCACCCATCCACAGACCAACCTTAGCAAGCTTAGCAAGCGTTGAAGATCGACCTGTGCGGATTTTATTCTTAAGCCACGAGCTCCTCACCTCCCTCCACCTCAGTGTATGTACCTGCATAAAAAAGTGTATTATATTCTATCCTAAAAAAATCGGAATCGCTTAGATTACCAAACACCTAAACTTATTCTCATCTAACTCTGGCGTATATGTAATTATTTAATTCTTCTCTAAAAGAACAACATGCTTTGTTAAAATCACATCTATGTATATGGGTACTGTTTCAAACCATTAAAAATTGGTACATAGTCACTCGCAAACGACGACACAATTCAGCTAAATGACCTACTAAAACTAATGAAATCTATGACGCAGATAACAGTAAATAACTCAATAACAATAATTAACTATGATTTACTATATCTTGTAACGGATACCGCGACAAAAACTCCATCTCTTCATTAAGAACATTACCATTCTTAATCATCAATATTTGCCTGATTAGTACACCATAATTCTCATCTGCAATTCCTAACACTCACTGCAGCCCTGGTAGCTGAGACACCAAGTACCTATTCTAAGGTTAACCCTGTGAATGCAGCAATACGCCCCGTAAGATAACAGACCAATCAAACTCAAGATAGACGGTACGGCGGACCAATCGGAACGCAGGCTGTTTTCTAGGAAAACGCAAGTCTGCATTAAGTTACATACCGTATGTTCGGATGACTTTGAATACTATGGGTGGATGGGTTTCAAGACATTTTTTTAATTTCATTCTTTGCATTGTGAAACGTTTACAGGATTGCTTCATCTCATTTTAAGTTAGTTGATCCACACGAGCTTTTAATTTGGATCTTCAATGAAAATACACTGAATTATGTGTACTCCTTCACAATTGAATGAGTATATAGAAGACCATATTTATAAGTACGGTGAAAATGTTGAAGCATTGTTTCTAGGATTCTTCTTTATCTCATACTTACCTTAAAATGTCACATTGTGTGACATACACGATACTGCAACAATACAAAAAAGAACTTTCCGTCGTATTCCAAAAACAAAATAACTAACTATTCATCAATTCTCTCAACAAACAGCTTACAACCCCCCGCTTCACGGTTACATATCAAAATAGACGTTAAAACTAAAGCTGCACGGCGCGTATGAAGACGTCGGAATAGCACAATGGGCGTGGACAATACGCGCGCGATAACTACGCCACTCCGTCACGCCGCTGACAGGGTTATCGGACGGCGTACAATGAGACCGGGGCGCGTATCATGGGCGGTGGAGGGTTGACAGTTCGTATTGAGGCTGCGTTGCTGCTGTTGGTAATGTGTCGGGCTTGTGACCCTTTTTGTTACGCTTGTTTTAAAATGGAGTCAGTTGGAGTGAGAGAGAAGTATAATATATCGTATTAAGTAAACATTGCGTTGTTTTTGGCTTAACTTATGCGAGTTTAAGTACTAAGGATGCATGAGTTCCGCGATAGTAACGCTATTGCATACATTCTTCTGAATTTTCAGCTCAATATATCTTATTTATTAAAACTTCATGCACTATTAAAAAAGGCGAAATTAACGCCATAGGCATTTAGAGCAATCATTCGTTGTTTTTGGCTTGATTTATGTTAGTGTAGGTACCAGGAATACATGAAAACTGCGTTAGTAACGCTGTTGAATTAATTTTTCTGAATATCCAGCTCAATATTTCTTATTAAAACTTTATGCACTAGTAAAATAAACTGTAAAGAGGCGGACTTAATGCCATAGGCATTTTCTATTTTCTACCAGTCGACCTTAGAGTAGTGAATAGACAACACGGCAGGTGCAACTTAAAAAAAAGACAAACGGAGAGGGAAAACTACAATCATAATACAATAGACACAAATAAAATTAACAACGGCATTGAGAAAAACGAATCCAACGAATTAACGCTGTGATGATTCTACCAACTTCTCTTTTTCTTATCTGCCTACCCCTTATCCAACTATGCTAGGGTCAACTTACAGAAAACTGGATGCAGCTAAGGAGCAGTGTTTTACATAGAGCAACTGGCTATCTGACCTATGGTGGCATTTGTCTGCCCATAACGATTTTCAACGATGTTGAAATTGCCAAGTAATTGTTGTTAAGCACCAATTCGGTACGTTACGTATAGTCATCCATCCATCCACACACCGACCCCGGTAAACGTTGCTTAACTTTGAAGATCGACCCGTGGTTTTGTTTATGGTTGGAAAATCATCAAATGACTTCTCCCGCTCTGGGTGGGGCGGAAGGGAGTGTCAGACTCTTACTGACTAAAACCCATCCATGTTCCTCCTAGTACCCTTTGCGCTCCATGGCCTCGGTGACTGTTTCGAATAAATTCCGCAACCAACTCGTACTGCTTTTATGATTTAGCCACTAGTTCATTCGAGTGGATTATGTCAATAATACAGACTGAAGGGAGCAGTGGTGGTCGAGTGGTAACGGCCCGGACTTACGAATATACGAATATAAGTCGCGGGTTCAAACCCAGCCAGGCGCATTACTTTGTGTAATTAATTTCATCACCACTGCTCCCAAAACGGTGAAGGAAAACATCTTGAGGAAACCGGCATGTCCTAGAACCAAAAATTCGAAGACATGTGACATTCACCAACCCGCACTGGGCCCGCGTGGTGGATTACGACCCATTCCCTCTCCTAGAGAGGAGGCCTGTGTCCCAGCAGTGGGAACATAAAAAAGGCTGATTATGCTATGCTTATGCTAACTGACCGAATTCACCGTACGTAGATAAGTTGAATTTTTATAATTTCATTTTTTTTTCTCATGACTTGCGCCACACAAATGGCTATTCGGTGTATTGTTAATGTGCTCGTGAATTCCGTCTCGTGTGCAGGCCTCTTTATGTTTTGCGAGCTGATTGGGTTGATCGTGTGTCGCCCGCCTAATATTGATCGGACGTTAGGTACCTATCAGTTTTTGTGAATTGTCTTGGAGTGTCTTTATAATCAGGAGGAAGAGAGATGGACTTATAAGAATTCAGCATGTTAGTCTTCTCTCAGAATTACTGTCGTATAAATAAGCGTTTGTTTAAAAAATTCATGATGATGTGTTCCTTTTATCGTCCAAAAGTTTCGGTAGAGAAATTCATTCCTATACCTAAATAACTTTTCGTATCAATCAAGCTCGAACTTTAAATAATCTTGACAAAAAAGTTCTTGACTATCAAATTAATAAAAAAAAAGTATCGCAACTAAAACCCCACTAATTCAATGGAACCTCCATATAACGCCTTCCATCCAATTGAGGCCAAAAATATGCCTACAAAAACTAAAACGAAATAAAAAAAAATCATTTTTCGAACGAACGAAAACAGTTTAAAGTGGTGCGCGGTTTTATTTGCCACGAACGAGATATCGCCCTGCGCGTAAACATCAAATTTTATTGACATTCGCGCCGCGTGTGACAATTTTTTTGCACTGCATTGTACGTCGTGGATATTTTTGGATAACCTCTTTATATTGGCAGTATTGTTTTTTGTGCATATTTACGTATCACTCGCCGTTTATTTACGTTTGAGGTGTGGCGCAATAATTCGGGCTGGCACTGTATTTTGGCCGCGTTTCGTGAAATGGTATCATTTTCGTACTTGCGCATTACGTCCTACCAAAAATCATGATTCTGTTAAAAACGTGTAATGTTGTGTCAACTATAACATCATCAGGAATAAAGACACTTCTTTTGAGTGATTAAATGTTATGTTTGGCCCAGTACTCAGTAAGGGTAGCAACACACTGTCAAAAATAGGCATCGAGTACACTTAAATATATATTTTTTCAAAATACAACTAAATAACCTATAATATAGAAATATATGTATGTACAAGCGGAGTAAAAAGGGGGAAAGTCTCATAGGGCATCGAAAAGTTAGTCCACATCGCTGTCAACGGGAAAAGTGTCCAGAACACTGGCCGCATAATATTTTTCTGTACCATATCTAATCTTTTTCTAAAAATTACCGTGAAACATGAACACAGGATGTCAGAGTCCAACTCTTCAGCGAGCACGTGACGTCTTTTGAGCCCATAACCTAATTCTTTATGTCACAATTCCTTGATCAAAATTGACGGTCACAACTCGCCATAGCTTTGCCGTCAGCTTCCTTTCACTCAGGTACCAGGAGCCCAACAATCGACAAGAAGTAAGCTTTGATTGTTTCAACGTTACTACACAAAGGATGGATGTAACAAAGCGTTCGCCTGAGGCGGTCGTATGTTAAGAACGCGCCTAATCAAACGTTCCAAGTTCTGCTTTCACTTTGTTCTTAGTTTCTTTGATGTTACCACGTTGATATGATGCCCTGGTAGGAGGGACCGTTTCTTTGCGTCAAACTAAATGTAAATTGTGTTTTTCAAACAACTATTTTCGGTTTTGCAAACGTTTTTGTTCTTCGAATTTGCGAGGGTAACTTTGATTACATAATGCTGTTGTTTTACTGACGGTATTCTAAATAACTTTAAATATCTACATATATTTTAACGTAGAAGAAATCTTATCGCTAGTGAAGATTTCGGCGAAATGTAGGTTCGTTAAAGGCTTGCGTATTATAAGGGGCATTAAAGAGAAACAAAAACGGAAAAATACAATTTACTCTGATATGAAAAAAAATCAGCAGGCACAAAAAATATCATTTAAATAATAGTGTTCGTGTCAATGAAATTATCTGCATTATAGCGAAGTAATGAATAATGTTAGTAATGATGTAACTACCAACCAATTAGCAATTAGGTAACCCTTTTTTTAATGATGGGAAATCATCAAATGACTTCCCCCGCTCTGGGCCCAAAAACCCGCCCGTGTTCCTCCTAGTGCCCGCAGCGTTCCAGAGCCGCGGTGACTCTTTCTAAATTCCGCAACAGCTAGGTAACTCTACTCTTTTCACGCCCTTTCCCATCCCTCTATCCAACGTCATTCAAATATTTAAAGTCTTCCACATTTAGTTACACCGCGTGCTTTATTTAAAACTCCAGCCGATCCGACGCAACAATGACCGTCCGGCGGACACTATCCTTATTTTTTCCTATTTCCAGGCGTCACCGAATTTCCCGCCGGAATAGTGCGAATTTAGCCAGCTTACTCCTCTGAAAGGGTTGACTGACGGGCTATTTTGAGCCTTAAATACACTTTTTTTGGGGACGACATCGACAGTCGATTGACAGCCTTGTCCTAAGTTCCTATTGGCTATTTTTTTCGTCCAGACTTCGATTAGCACGTGTTCCAAATGTCTGTGAATTAGAACGTCTTTTTCAAAGTGGTTTTGTTCGTTTTCTTTTGTGCCTGCATGCCGTTCTAGCTTCAGTTGAGAAGCTGTCGTTCAATTTTTGAAAGATTCACTGATTTCGCTAATGCTGTGTTTAAAATCGCGACTTTGACGTGTGAAATTGGTGTCAATGGGGCTCTCAGCTTCTGAAGTGACTTGTCTGTTGTCTTTTATGTGAATTTGGAGCAATTGTGCGTCATTCAAACGTAGTTTCTATGGATGACTTTTCCTAGTGACATTGAGTTCGTCTGCTGAACGTATTGTGCAATTTCTTTTCTTGTATCTCGTGACATTTAGAGGTCTCTGATTGGGGACACCAGGACGTCTTGTGTCAGTGCACTGCTGGCAGATTGACATTGTTAGGTTCTTTTCTTATTTTGCAATTATCTTGCTCTGAAGTGTAAGCTTTTCATTTGCATAACAAAGCGATCTCTAGCGACCTCAAAACATCATTAGATAAAGTACCAATAAATCGAAGATCACAGAGCATAGATAGCTGATTGAAACAGTACCTTGTTATTACCAAAATCCATTATATCGTTCACACAAAGACGATCCCAAACAAAGAGCAAGAACCCCAACACCACATAAAAGCTGTATCACATGACATATTTAACGTTTACTACAAAGATACCGGAGCCTCTCGCACTAAAAGCCACGACCATTAGAACAAAATGGTCTATCAAAATTATAATATCAATTACCGATGCATTAACAATTCATATCAGAAGTCAGACGTAGCAGAAACAGGAATCTCGTGCACGTAATGTTATTATTGTGCGAGAGGGACGGCAACGGGTGGGGAGTACGAGAGAGAGGGGGACGGGAGACAAGGCAGCCAACGTCGGAGAGCTGTCAAAATGTCAAATTTCAGAACGTAGCCGGGCGCAACTTCAAACGTGCCCCTACCGTTGGCATGCAGTGCGAGCGCTTGCTCTAATATAGTTATAGCTGCCTGGTACCGGTGCCGTGTTAATATTCATGCATCTCATCCCGACTCTTCCTAGGAACAGGGCGCCATTTTCGTGAAAGCCTCGCTCCCTGTTTCCACTATGAATATGAATGAATGATTTTCTGTTCGCTTCTTGGATTAAACTTTTTGGACGACGTCTTAGTTTGATTATTCATTTCGGTCATAACATTGGCTAAAATGTTATTTCATATTCGGTAATAGCTTTCTTGATTGCGTGTCCTGCCTGTTACGAGTCTGAATCAGTTCAGACAAAAATGTGCCCAAATGACAAATGAGTTTTAAAAATGCAGCCTCATCCTTACTTGTCAAATCGTATGGACTGTCCACGCGATTTTTTTCTTTGTTTCGTACTCGAATTGCTAACAACGTTCTTCCATTCGTAACACAAAGTAACCAACTGAAAACGAAATTGAAATTTCCAATTCCCCGTCTATTTCCTGGTAAAACAGGCAGTTTTCTATTGCATCTCTCAAAACCCAGTGTCCGTCGACCGATGCCGGGCTGTCTCGCTCATGACGCGACGGTATTGGGGAGCCACCGAAAATGAGAAGCAAAAGAAAACATACACTTTTTGACGTTTCAATATGCACTCATCTGCGTCGACGAACGGAGCTGGTTAATTAACATTACACCGCAAGGAAATAAAAAAAGAAGCAGGAAAATGCACGAAAACGAACGTTAGTTTCAGAAAAGATGCGGTCGACATCCTTAATTAAATTTTTGAAAACGACAATGACATTTAAAAGCCCTCCGTCTTGATAAAAAGTTGGTGAATTCCCGAACGTAATATAACAAGCTCGCACTTGACTCGCGGTATTTATAAACGTCAATCACATCTGTCAAAAGTGACAGTAGTGAAATCCCTGTGCGGTAATAACGTCGTAGGACGTTCGGTACATTCTGAATTTGAAAAACACACGTTCGGGTGTTCGAGCGCGTGCTCGATTCGCCGATTAGTGTTATTTTTGAGAATGGTATCGGAGATCGTGTCGCCTTCGGGTGTGCCCGCCCACAAGATGGCTCCGCTAATCACCCGACGCGTTCGCGGGAAACAGAACTGAATGATATACAATTTTATTGATGCGATATGTTATTACCGAGCCAAACCTGTAATTACTAGCGAGCTTTATGCGTGGGAAGGGATTAGAAAAAATATGTTTCGAGTCATTTTTGACTCGTGCTCTGTAATTGTTCGGCCATTCATGTGAGCGACTTTGTAAGAGATTGTTTTCTAATTTGTGCTTTTGTTTTGTTCATAATAACGTGGGTTGTTTGTTGGTAGATACAGCTATGATTATTTTAATTGAATCGCGATGCTAATCTTGTACATGCCCAAAGTTATTAGCTGTGGACTCATGATTGGTAGAACTGCTTTTTAAGGAAGAGACTTTGGGTTGTAACTTTTAACATTACCTTCTTGGTTTTGTAACTAAGCTGATAGCTAACAATCAAGCTTTATATGGCTGTTACATGTTACAATCGTATGTATTTTGAAAGAGACCTATGAGTTTATCTCGGTTTTTCTTCTCAGTGTTGCCAGCTAGGAAGCAACGGCCTAATCTAGTTTAAGTCGATGAAAAGTACATGTAAAAGTTTAATTTATTGCAATTCGCAAAATAATTTAGCTACCAATAATACAAAAACAAGCCCTTAACAGTCGTCCACTTCTATTAATTAAATAATTAAGACAGAACACAAGTTCGTTCATCTCCAGTCATTACTTATTCGAGAGCCGGTTCGGATCCGGGCGATCGGGTCGATCCGGCTGATTTATCGGGTGTCAGACAAGGCTCACCGCACACCGGACACGTACGGACTCCGAACGGCTCCGGCGTCTTAGAATAGGAGATTACTGTGTTTGATTTGTCGTAGTCGTGTTGATACGACGTCATCCTGGGCGTTACGGGGGCTGGCTGCGGGTTTAGGGTTGATGGCTCGTTGAGTTGGTTTAATAACTTCAGGATTAATATAAGAAGCTTTGGTTAGCTTTACTGCAGTTTTTACTTCATGTGCTTCAAGATTACCTATACAAGACACCGAATTTAACCAAGGTTTCTAAAGAAACGCGGTAACTCTTTCGAAAAAAAAAAATCCGCAATAAATAAATAAATAATAAATATCTTGGGACAACTCACACACGGCTATCTGATCCGCAATGTTTTAACATTGCGGATTTTTTTTCGAAAGAGTTTCGGCCCTGGAACGCAAAGCAGTAGGCACTAGAAGGATCACGGGTGGGTTTTAGTCAGTAAGAATCTGACACTCCCTGCCATTCCGCCCAGAGCGGGAGAAGTCATTTGATGATTTCCATACCAGAAAAAAAAGGTTTCTTCAACATCAATGATGTTATCCACTTTGTCGTTCCTAATCATCGATTTTTGATATTTCAAAATCTCATGACTGATGACTGTATGAACATGGGAACTTAAACTAAACGTGACCCCAATAAAATGACCAAAACACTATCATTATACATTGCCAGCCCACCTAAATGACTCAGCCTACCAATTACAGTGTTTTAACGAAAAACAGGACCTCGGGGACCCCTGATTCCCATTACTTCTTCTGTCCAATTTGGCGACACGAGCGGAGGTCGTGTGCAAGGGCGGGCGCTCCGCCCCCTGCCTCGGGCTTCGCTGACGACACAGCATTGGCGTGGCTCGGCGATTTGTCCGCGCGGCTCCAGGCATGTTCCTTGACGCCTGAATGTGTGACATACCCAGAATTGTTCAGTAGTTTGACCCAAGTGCGCCCCGCTATGTTTTGGAATATGAGGGGCTTGTCTCTGGATTGGTGTTGCTTGTAAGCGGTGTTTTCTTAGGAAATTGAGACTGCTTGCTTTACTCCAAGAAACTAGTTTCAAAGAAACACATACATTACATAAATCTTTTTTGAACTTTACTCTTATTCTGCTGCTTGCAATTTTACAAGAAAACTTAAAAGTATTTGAGTAAACATCCGCCATAGCTGCAAGTTACCAAGGCATCAACAACGCCAGGAGTTGTGCGCACAACAGCTATGTACTAGGCAAACATAGGGCGTTGGCGGCGTGCAAATATTTGCGGCGCCGCGGGGCGCGGCTCCCCGCCTCTTCGAGATAGCACTGTGTTCTACTTGCTATATCTTATGTAATCCTGGTAGGCATGATGTTGTGCACGTCTTGCTCTCCTGGTATTTTTTGTAATAATCTTTTACTTAGTAGGTCCTTAAGGGTAAGTCAAAGATTATAGAGGAAAATTACTACTAATCCCTAATGGAATAGTGTTTGATTTTTTGTCTATAGAAATTCAGATTTGATATAACGAGAAGTGTGACTCTTCCTTAAACTAGCCATTAGCCAACTATGTTACTTGAACTCTGAATAGCACTTTTTTTAAGTCTACCAACACTTGCTCTGTAAGAAACTCACTCAATCGACACACATCCTTATGGCCAAAATTCCAAAACATCGTTATATTTTGTTCTATTTTTTATTCATGGTAAGCGGAGCCGATGTCTACTATTCTAAAATGTCGTAAAGTAATTTGGACAAAACTCATTTAAAGCACCCTCAAATAATGACGTACATACCCAAAGCCATAACTCAGCAAACTCAAATGACATTCAAACAGTTCGACAACGACAATAGCGTGAACTATGCGCTTACGCACGCTACGCATCACACGTCACCTCGTAAAATAAAGCTGCATCCACACCTATAACTCACGCAGAGCGGGCGACATGCAGGCGGCGAGACTGCGTGATGATTTACGCCGCATCGATATCTGTTAGATATGAAATTTGTCAAGCGGCGTTCGCGATATCGCCTGTTTATGCGAGCCGGTGCGCGGCGGATATGCAGCGTGTAGTGTGGTACCGGCTTTATGGAGCCTGATGTACTGGACAGATTTAGAAATTAACATGTGATTAGGTTTATCTGGAAGTCACTTATAATGATAGGACTGGATAGGATATGATTGTGAGGCTATTCAGGTCGGCTTGTCTGTTCCAGCCTATGTTTGAGATATCAAGTGTAAAATTTAAATCAAAGTTGCAGGATATTTCCATAAGCCTAGATGGCTTCTGCCTGACAACGGATTTCTAGAAATCTAAATTATGAAGCCGTTATTGAACCAGTCAAGAAAAACTCGCATGAAAGGAGAAGTCCCAATAAAAAGGTAGACAACAAAAAATAATTATTCGATATTACTATTTAAACCTTCCGTTTTCCATAAAAGTTAATTCAAGCATTGTATTTCAATAATCTACATGGCATATCAAACACAAATTACTTGTAGTAGGTATCTATAAAAACTTCGTGTAATCGATACTAAACCATAGACACATAGATTGGCTCACACCGCAGCTCTATAATCTATGTTTTATCTCGCATAACGTGCTATCGACTGTGTAAATGCAACGACCGGTATATTTTCGATTCGATTCATTCGAATCAGAGTCGAATGGACTCGATTATTATTTATTCGCTCGCGGCACTAATCAATACGCGACACGAGCTTAATTTATGCAACCGATTCGTTACGGCTCGCCGTTTTAGTTACATTTTTTTATTTAGACAATTTTAATTTTTGAGTGTTGTTTTTAGTCGATTTTAATGACGTGATCATATTGGTTTGGTTACGTATCTTATGTTTAATTAGACTAGCGTTTGAGTAGACTCTCGCATAGTGAAAAGCGATTATATTGATATAGTTTGTTTCAGTGCCTTTCCTTAGTCACATAAACAGTTTTGGCTCCGAAATATAGTCTAAAATTCTACGTGTAATTAAACAAATTTTGAGAGTAGTAAATTAATGTCAATCTGCCGTTCTGTCGGTCCACAATCTAAGCCTTGTATCGCCTGTGACGGAGGCACAATAGCCTGCTACGAGCGCCACTTTTTACCAACCCTACTGTTATTTATTGCCCCGAGTCGCATGCAAAACAGACTGAATTGACGCACAATAGGGTTGCTACGCTACGATGTTTCGGGATTAAATTTTACGAATATTTTCATTTACTGATGAATTAATTTTGTAGTAAAATTGATTGAGTCAGGCGTTACTTTGCGGAAATCCATTTCAAATTTTAAAATGAAAATAATATATCTAGTTTTAATTTCCGCGAATATTAGTGGGTTGCAGGTATGCACCTCCCTCCCGCCCGCTTTATTATGCACATGCAAGATTACAAGGCAAATGCAAGGATTTTAAGCACATGCGGGAAGGCAAAGCAAAACCCAACACCATTACCTTAAAATCCTTGCATTTGCCTTGTAATCTTGCATGTGCATAATAAAGCGGGCGGGAGGGAGGTGCATACCTGCAACCCACTAATATTCGCGGAAATTAAAACTAGATATATTATTTTCATTTTCAAATTTTTTTAATTTTGTAGTACTAAAATAACTCTTCAGCTAGTACCGTCTGGTTTCAGCCCCTTGTATGCCTTCCAAAGGTCTGAAATCTCAGGGTCATAAGAAATTTAAAAAAGTCTCATTAGACTGACAGCCCAAAATCTATCTCCTTTCAGATCATCCAAAAGTTGTCTGTGAGAAATCGCTATATGGTGTGCAATCAAAAAATATAATATACTAGCAGCGCCCCGCGGTTTTACCCGCGTAGTTCCCGTTCTCGTGGTAATACGGGGATAAAATATAGCCTATGTTACTAAGGGTGAATGTAGCTTTCCAATGGTGAAAACATGTTTGAAATCGGTCCGGTATTTTTTGAGTTTATTCGTTACATACAAAAATATAAATCTTTCCTCTTTATAATATTAATATATAGAATTAAAAGAAATTAACCAAGTAGCAATATAAGAGAAATACGAATTAAGATACATCTTGAATATCATTATCGCGACATCCTCATTTAATCAGATAACAGCGCAATTTATTCGTATCTGTTTCTGATTTCTATCAATGTACATTGATATTTAGCAGCGTCTTGTGAGATTAAAAGCTGACTTTTAAGTCTACAAAACTAGTTATATGTGATCCTGATAGTTCAAACAAAGGGACACATAGTTTCTTATCCTGTCCTGTGGCCGTATTACGAAGTGCCAATGCTATCATGATTCGTGTGAGGGAAAGAGATAGTGCTATTCGTCTTGTGTAACTCCGTCTCTCTCTGACACAGAATTCATGATGGATTTAAGACGTCATAATAGGTCGCCTGATACAGTTTGTAACTTCAATGAACCAAAGGACGTATTTTGCAACGTTCTCAAGGAAAACCATTAGTTGTAGTAAAGACAAAAATTCAAAGCCTCCAAGACTTCCACCAATGCTCATGATGAGGTGGATTTTCACTGCCAACTTCCTCTCACAGCGAGGAGGAAAGTACATGTCTTTGATGTGGCCAAAAGGAATGGCTGATTTTAAGCATTACAATGGACAAATGAAAAGGGATGTTGCCTGAGTAAAAAATATATGATAATGTTTAGTCCGTCAGTTGGATTATAGAAAAATATTAGACACGTATTTTTCCTTTATGTAAAAACTGATGAAGATAAAAAACATTAAAGATCAGGAGTGGGAGCGTGTGACGTCACGGCTAGGAAAAAATTGTAGTGAGTAGTGACGTCACACGAGTTTTCAACGCACTGTATCGTCTTCATTTATCTGAAAAAAGAAAAAAATACGTGTCCAATACTTTTCTATAATCTAACTGACGAACTAATCAGATTTTTTTAATCCACTACCCTATCTATGTAACTATGAGTGAATAGTGAATGGATTTATCGTTTTCAGTTTCCTATTACCCCGTCTTTGTTACATTTTAACCCTAAAGTCGCAGGGTTATTTTCAAAGGACACTGAGTGCCACCCCTAGACACTGAGAGCATCCTCCGCGCATCTCATGAATATTACTTCTTTTTACATTTACCTCACATTTATTGGCAACCGTTTGAACGCACCGCCTGCGCAGGCGCACATGCACTATTATTTCCTACAGTCACCCACCCATCACAGACAACATTGAACTCTACTCCATCACAACAAGATTTCAAATTGAATGGGTGCGTAAGGCAACCTGGTCTACATACTTCTTTTTCTTAATTTTTAATGATACGGCCTCTTTTGATGTCCCGATTGATATGCAAAACTCTTTATTGTTTTACTTTTGTAGTAAGAGTGTGCCCAAACATAGTGTGGGGAACAAAACTGTCGTATTGTATAGAATTAATGGCTGATTTTAAATGGATATTTCCTTATGGCTGATACTTTGGTTAAACAGTTGGCTAAAGACAGATTTCTGCCATTTAGTCCAATAATGTTCACAACGTTTCTTCAAATCGCTTTGTTATTATTTCAAATCAAGGCTCAACGACTGCGCCATTCCTCACTTCAAACTAAATTAGACACAAAACAAATCAACACTGAGAAAATACGACCATGATCCACAATCTAACACGTGTCACCTATTATCCCAATTCCATCATTGAACGAAAGGTACTAGGCTAGCATCGCACACTAGGAGTTAGGCTTGCGATTGATCTCTGCCATTGAGTGTTCACAACGTTTCACCAAATCATAGTTGCTGTAGTTTCAAATCAGTCCTACTCAAGACCGCTGCAATCCTCTTGTCAAACTAAATTAGTAACAAAACAAAGCAACACTGAGACAATAAGACTATGTGGCCCACAATCTAACACACGTCACCTATTGTCCCAATTCCATCATTGTGCGACAGGTACTAGGCTAGCATAGCACACTAGGAGTTAGAACGCACCTATCTCATTTCCTAGCCCAGTTGCGGCTTCCGAACGGCCGTCAGCGCGGACTCTTCCGGCTCCACAGATTAGTATCGATGCCATTTACCGTCTCACTAGCGCCATTGTTGGTATTGCGATTCACCGGAATAATGGCGACGTCGTTTTAGCGAAAATCCGATTTTCAATTTTCGGTTTTCGGCAAACTGTGATTATTGTGGTGGTGGCGGTTTTGAAGACAGGGGAGGGTGGGTTGTCTATTTTGATTCAACTAACGGTATTGTTACTTTTTTTCCGTTGTCGTTTCACAACTAAAATTTCCAATATTGGAAGCATTAAAAATGTAACGAATCATAATTTTAGCTCCATTCAAATGCAAAATGTTATTTAACTGTCAATTTATCACTCACCACACCACATATAGAAAAAACATCAAGCGCATTAGAATCAACATTTCGAAATGTGCCCGAAAAACTATTTTCGGTTCCACGTTGGACGGTGGCTGTCCATTATAGATCTGCATAATTTAGGTGCCATCCTGTCGCGGTAACTCCGGATAGGCCACTTGAATACTTTATGCTATAGAATCGCTCGCAGCGTAAAAATGGTGTACGCCACTTCGAAAATTGACAGGTGTCTTTCAATTAGAGTTGCTCGTTCCCATTCCAGTACACTAAAAGAGAATTAGTCGATTATTTTAGTCGATAGTTTTTTAGGATTTAGTACGTTTCATTTCGCCGGGACACGTGTTAGAATCAATCAGTTTTTGTTACGTTTTTGTACGCGACACTTCCAATGAAACGTGAATTATTTTGTGTGACAGATTTGATTTTCTGTTATAGCTTCTAAAACTGAATGGTTTTATGAGATATTTTGTTGTTTTTGCATGTCTATATCTCACACTTTTGCAGCTTAACTGACGCGGTTAAAACACGAAACCCATCAATCTTATCTTGCGAAAAAAAAAGCAAAAAAAAAGTGAGCTACAGAAAATATTTCACATTTAAAACGACAATGTATCGCCGGTCCTCGTGTTCGCACATAAACAAAACATAAAATAAATAAACAAGGAGACACGTCGGGTAGAAACAGAAGGACTGGGAGGGTTGTGATAGCGCTATCCATCACACGGTCACATCTCTTCGATAGGGTTAGGGCCACCTCCGTACCTTTATGCGTCCCTGGTGGGACATAAAGACCCCGAACTAGGGGTCCATAGTTTTTTGACGTCTATTTGTGGTCGGTTCCTGCCCTCTAACGACTTTTGCTTGTAAACTATGCTTAAAATAGCTTTGTGTAGTGTTGTATTAAAATGTCAGGGATTTTGTTTGTCGAGCATCAGATGGGCTTTAAAATGTAATTGAAATGGGGTAATGCTTATGAGTTATGACAGATGCGACCGTGGATATTAAGTTCTGTTTACTATAATAAATCTTCCGTTTTTTGGCAAAGAAAAACACACTGAAAGGATTGTCAAACTCATTTCACCAGCTACTTTACATAACCTAAATGTACCTCGAAAAAAAAACTTACTCGCTCTCTTTTTGACGTGCGGAAGCGGAGCATGCATAATTTAAAGCTCAATCCGTGGATGTCACGTCGTTCTGCCGAAAAATTTAACGGGGCACCGAGCTTTTTATACACAAAAACGCGCTTTTATAACGGTTGTTTGAAGTAGTAAACAATTAAATTAAAATCTAAGGAAATAAATTGGTATTATTGGCCATATATACTAGGCAGTATACATGATGGAAACACGATTTGATAAAGTTGGCTCGATAGAATAAATTCACAAAGTTATCTCTAAAAAACACAACAAACGCTTAGTACGGCGTGAATACTACGCGAAAGGTCATCAGTTTTTTAATAATAACTAAACTACATGTTTTATACAACGTATACACTTTACATTTTCAAAATATGTATTTGTTTAACAATAAGAAGGAAATACCTAAATTCGCGCGAATTTTGCCCATTATAAGCAGAGCCGCCGCGCCGCCCTCCTGTCCGCTTTAGTCCGCCGTCGGCCATCGGACGGGGAGCTTGTGTCGCTTGCGCTCACGCGCGGATTTAATAACGTAACGAAGAAAATTGTATGAAAATGAATTGTAGCGTATTTGAAATGGGGAACAAAGTAAAGAAATCAAGACAGAGAAGGGGTTGGCGAAAAACCAATGCTAAATAAACGCTTGCATGAAGAAATGAATTAGGGTAAGGCCACCAAAATTGTCAAATATAATATCACAAAAGTAACACAACAGATTTTCTGTTACCGTTACACAAATGTAACCCTATAGTTACGCATCTTTTGCGTAAAGGTGGTTTCATAATGGTTAAATAAATAACCTTAAATAATACAAAATATTTTTTTGCTGTAGTAGTAATGAAATACGATTTTCGAAAAAAAAATTTGTAATTATGAACTCAAATAAAAACATCACACAAATCTGTCACACAGCATTTTTAACCGACTTCTAAAAAAGGAGGAGGTTCTCAATTCGGATGTTTGTATTTTTTTTTTTTTTTTTATGTTTGTTCGCGCATAACTCCGTCGCTTGTCAACCGATTTGAAAAATTCTTTTTTTGTTGGAAAGGGTATACTTCCCAAATGGTCCCATGAAAATTTTATCGAAATCGACCAAGCGGTTTTCGAAAAATCTAAAAAAAATATCTATATTACCTACATTGACGACCTCTTAGTTTACTCTGCAAAGGAGCAGTGCGTTTTTTTTACACCAATGTGATTGGTTCGTTTAGGTGGGGGGAGGGGAGGGGATGTAGGTACCACTAAAAAGTGAAAAATAAAAAACTTTTTACAAAAAAAATACAACCGACTTTTACACAAAAAATCAAAAAAGTGCAAAATAACTTTAATTTCGGAAGTCGGTGTTCAAAAAACGAAAAAGCAACCACCAACACCGAGTTCCGAAATTAAAGTTATTTTGCACTTTTTTGATTTTTTGTGTAAAAGTCGGTTGTATTTTTTTTGTAAAAAGTTTTTTATTATTTATTTATTTTTTATGTACACACAATTTACTAAAAATAAACTTTTTACAAAAAATAAAACCGACTTCTAAACAAAAAAACCAAAAAGTATAAAATAACTTTAATTTCGGAACTCGGTGTTTTTGGTTGCTTTTTTGTTGTTGAACACACCGATTTCCGAGTAATTTTATACTTTTTGGTTTTTTTGTTTAGAAGTCGGTTTTATTTTTTGTAAAAAGTTAATTTATTTTTCACTTTTTAGTGGTTCACTCACAGCTAAACATACACATCACACCGTACGTGGTATAAATTGGTGTAAACAATAAACAAACATGCGATTTCAGCTATCCCGACAGATTTGCTATCATTTATTGAAATTAACAAAAAAAACCGCTTGTTCGATTTCGATAAAAAAATTATGGGACCATTTGGGAAGTATACCCTTTCCAACAAAAAAAGAATTTTCCAAATCGGTTGGCAAGCGACGGAGTTATGCGCGAACAAACATTAAAAAAAAATACAAACATCCGAATTGAGAACCTCCTCCTTTTTTATAAGACGGTTAAAAAATAGAAAATTTTGTACAGAAACCAAGAGCACAAAGATACTGCTTATTTCAATAGAAATTTCTTCCAGCAGAAAAGCTATTGCTTTTGATCTTGATATTTTTCAGGATTCGTTATTTTTAACTTTTAAATTTTTCAATCTTTCAATTTTCAGGGTAAATTTCATGAAAGACCGATTACAAAATTTATCAAACTCTAGAATTGCAAGTCCAGAAACTAATTAATTTTAAGAAATAAGTGTTACTTTCATCCCAAACCAGATTTGTTGATAATTATAGAAATTATAATTACATCAAATGTTCTGCTTTATTATAGGATGCCAATTACACCGAAACAAAATTGTTGTCTTCCAGCAGAGATTCACTAAAAATAATTATATACTAACCGTTGGTATCGTACATAACAATTTTGCTGGCTTTTTTATTCCCGAAAAAGTCTTGCCATAACGAACAAAGTACTTACCGTGTAACTTCATTATCAGAAATTCAATAGAATCTGCCTGCAAAAACATACTTCGACTTTTAATTCTATTCTTGACACTTGACAGTTCAATGAAAAATAATGTTACGTGTTTTGAAGACAAGTTATTAAAAGTCGCATGGTCCTCATATAACGTATTGTGTATGTCAGAGGTTCATTTAATGTTAGTCTGGCGGCTTTAGTTCTTTATGTGGCCTACCCAAATGTCTTTACTTTGGCATTGTTTGTCAAATCGTTGAGCTCCTTAAAGTTATAAATTTGAGCTACATGATAACTGACAAATGCTTGCACTGTTTGGACAGGTCCACTCAAATCTCAAACGCCGGAGTACCCCAAGGCGGTGTCCTCTCCCCTCTGGTGTTCTCGCTATTTAGTACCGATATTCCCACTAGTACTAAGACACAGCTAGCTCTGTTTGCTAACGACACGGCGATCTATTGCTCCGGCAATAGCGAGAAGGCAATAGCCGGCCACCTCCAGAGATCCGCAAACGCACTAGGCGCTTGGTTCCGGAAGTGGAGACTGGAAGTCAACCCAGAGAAGAGTCAGGCGATCTTGTTTTACAAGCCCCAGACTCGTCTCTTCCCACCACGTCCCAGCCCAATCACGTTATTTGGCAAGCCGATCGCTTGGGTGGAGCAAGCCAAATATCTAGGTGTGATCCCCTACTGAAAGCTTACTTTCGGAGAGCACATAAAGACGGTACGCAGTCGTGCCGTTTTCGCTCTCGGTAGGCTTCATTACATCCTGAATGCACGCAGCAAGCTATACCTGAAATGCAAACTACGCATTTTCACCACGTGCATACGCCCGCCCGCCGTTTTTGCTGTGTGCCCCAACTGTGGCAAATAAATGAATTTTCTTTCTTTCTTTTCTTTCTTTTCGATAATGACTTATGCGTATATAGCCTTCGCACACGCTAAGCCTCACCAGATCCATAGGTTGCAGGTTATGCAAAATCGGTTTCTTCGAAAGGTTACGGAGCCCCGTGGTACGTTAGGAATGAGCGACTCCATGTCGACCTCCGCATCCCCACCATCAAACAGTTCATGAAACGTTTTTCAAAGCGTTTCATAGAGTCCGCTGAAAAGCACCAGAACCCCCTTATCGTATCGGCTACCAGATACACGCCCTCCCAGATCAGCAAGATCCGCCGACCGCGGCATACCCTTGTTGAGCCCGATGACCCCATCACCCAGAACCAAGAGAGTAGTAGGGAAACCAGTACTCTTAGGAAAAACAAACACAGACCGCGTTCCGCGTATACCGGCCTCGCCGACGAGGTACATCGCGACGCCCCCGTCAAAACCCTCTTTTGCCTAACGAGCCAGCCTGCGCCGCTGAGCCATTACCGTTAAATCACCAAAATAATATCAACCTGACCCAGCCTGTCCCTTGCTGTCCTCCCTCAATGACCCTGCTAAGCCGAGGCCCGTGTCCCACAGGGCATGCCCTTAGCGAGCGGTCATTTAGGTTTTAAGTAGTTTTTAGCCCTGGCTGGGGGCCTTAAATTCATTTGAGACCACCACAGGATTTATCGGTTACGCAGTAACCAGCCTTAGTGTGCTGAACTGCGAGTGATAATACCGAGAGCTTTTTTCAAAAAAAAAAAAGCTCTCGGGATCATCGAAACATTGGACATCGTACGAACAACATATGCATAGAAACTGTCGCGTTCCGTATCGTTGAGTTGTATAGGTGCCTACAGTGTGTGATTCGCAAGTGTGACTGACTTGTTCGTGAATTGCAATCTGATTTGAACTGCAAACCGTTTCAATATTGCGGTATAACCAACACTACCCTTATCACGGCCACAGTACTAATTAAAATATGCCTGATGCTAACGAGAGACAGACATACCTTCTCCGACAAGTACATTTGTGAAGTTAATTGAATATAGTTTATGCTTACACCAACTCAAATAGCTGTTTTTTATTAAAATCTGTCAAATTAACCGTCAAGTTACTGAATGGAATTAAAAGTCGACGTACTAACGAAAGTAGTTTTTACTGAATCTACTTTGATGAATAAATAATTTGAAATTGAAAATAAAAGGTCGACTACTGGGATTTTTACCCTACTTATATAGCCGATAAGTTATTATACGCGCGGCGCGCGGTCGGCGCTGCTCTCTTGCCGGTGTGCCTCACGCACACATATACGGAGCGCATAGAATACCTAAAATCGATTAGCGCTAGAAACTCGGTGCGCCCTTAATCCATCACATGTTTCGCATTCACTCTTTGCCACGAAATCGTCTCCGTTCGGTAACTAAGGAACGTTCGGAATGGCATCGACTGTTAGATCGTGAAGGTTGAGGTAAAAAGAGGCTTGAGTTATTTGGCAACGTCAAAACTAGTTATCTTTGTAGCTTTATATCAATTTCAACTTCCATGTGTTTATGACACAATCTTACCGATTAATCGACTAAACCAACTTTCAAAAAGTAACAACACTAAAAATAGCCACAGACAACTCACCAAACAAATTCAAAAATGGAAACAGACATTGAATAAAATTATCTGTGGCGTAAGTAAGCGGGAACTTAATCGGAAATTGTGAAACAGGCCCTAAAAGACAAAATACTCTATCAATAAACAATACACTAAAAGATGCCAAACTTTTTACGTCTCCATCAGCTCTCCGGAGTGCCTCGACATCCCCTCAAGATCCAAGGATCCTCCGAGACGGCGCTATGATTTTTATTTTTACGACATTTCCGGAAATCACCGGGGCCCGTGAATATATATTATTATTGTTATGGCAACACTGGAGTCTGGGAAAATTGTAAAATACGCCGTACACTTTTCCCTCGCACAAGAATTATGCTTGTAGACGCATATCATTAGGGAATTTCGGTTTTCTGAAGCCGTTTTGAGTGAATATTTTAGTGAGGCGGTTTTCACGTTTTCTGATGGAACTTTTTGCGTATTTATTTAGGATCGGTTTGTGAAAACGTATGGGGTAGACATAAAAAAGACAGCTTTTTATCATAGAAAATTGCTGTTTGGTTGACCTACTGTTGTTCTACACTCAAAGGGAAGCTACACACACAAGCATTATGAATTTAAAGTTACATTTCTGTGTGACGGCCAAATTGCATTCGAGCGTTTCTCCACTTAACGATACCTACTGGTACAACCTAGTCTAATCTTTTATTTAACTATATAAATTACTAGCAGCACCCGCGGTTTTACCGGCGTTATTCCCGTTCCTGTGGGAATACGGGAATAAAATAAATCCACAAATGATCTGGCTTTGCTGGCAGTAAAAGAATTTTCTAAATCGGTTCAGTAGATCCAGAGACCTACAAACCTCACAAACTGTACCTCTTTTTAATCAGTTCATTTTTAAAAAACACTTATTTTATAAAAGTACTGTATCCAATCGAAAATAAAGACATTATTTAATTCGGCAAAAGTCGGTTTTTTCATCGTGCTTCCCGCGCGCAGTCCCTCAACGCATATTTACATATTCTCATTCGCTCACCCCATAGATTTAGGTGCCAACAAATGGATTGTTTCTCCTCCACATAGCGAAACAAAATTTATAGTAGCAAGAACGGATTTTTCGAAGCTAGCCCTTTTTTTCGCGGTATCGTCAGGGTTGGCAACACCGGTTTGTTCGATTTTTTTAAATATTTGACGTAGTGCTTTTATTAAATAAGTATTTTCTTTTTTCTAACACCAATCTTGAACCATTGAATAGCATTCCGAGATGACTATCTTTTCGCCATAGTAATTAATTTAGATCATATTAGGGCTACCAACCCGGACTGGGTCCGCGTGGTGGATTACGGCCCACTCCCTCTCCTAGAGAGGAGGCCTGTGTTCCAGCAGTGGGAACGGTAAAAGGCTGGTCATGCTATATTAGGCATGTATTCATAAAGCCCGCAAGTCCAAAAGTCTGACAACAGGTCTTCTTCTTGTAAAGGTCAGAGTTGCGGAATTTGTTCGAAAGAGTCACCGCGGCCCTGGAACGCAAAGGGCACTAGGAGGAACACGGATGGGTTTTAGTCAGTCCTCCCAGAGCGGGAGAAGTCATTTGATAAATTTCTCATCCATACAAAAAGGTCTTGTTGATACAAAAAGGTCTTGTTGATACAAAAAGGTCTTGTTGATACAAAAAGGTCTTGTTGATACAAAAAGGTCTTGTTGAAAGATGTTATCCCAAGTTCTAGATTTTAGATAAGCAGTTGTTCCCTGTAAAGATGAATATGGTTGATTTAATTAAATACCTAATTATTTTCTCCCATAATTGATAGTCTTGACTTTCTGTAAATCTTCTTCAATCGTTAAAACGACTGTGACCTACGTAAAGACCTATCAATCCTCTTCCAATATCTTTCTGGACTCCTGGTCTTTAGAAGCCTCAGTCTTTATCAAAGAAGTCTTCTTAATCAAATCAAAAGTCATTTATTCAAACTAGGCTGAGCGACAGCACTTTTTGAACGTCAAATCTATACTTAATATAATATTATAAAGCTAAAGAGTTTGTTTGTTTGAACGCGCTAATCTCAGGAACTACTAGTCCGATTTAAAAAAATCTTTCAGTGTTAGATAGCCCATTTATCGAGGAAGGCTATAGGCTATATATCATCACGCTAAGACCAATAGGAGCGGAGCAGTCATGAAAAATGTGACACAAACGAAGTTGTGCGGACAGCTAGTTTTACATATAAAGACAGTCCCCCAAAACGCCCACCCGTCACCACTTCCTAGTCTCTAATTTTTGGTTAAAGAAACTAAAGCAGCCAATTCTCTCACCAAAACACCCCAATTTTTTTTTGCTTACCATGGCAACTTTCTATCCCAAAACCGTGACCCTATGCGCTTTTTCTCCCGATCCTCGATGTATCGACATCTTATGGCTGCTATAATCGCGATTTTAATGCTCGTTCGTGATTTACGGCGACCGACAGCGGATGAGAAGCGAACGGAATTGCTTGCGCGAAATTTGATATCTCTATATAGTTTATGAGGCCCTGGTGCATACGGTTGAAAACAATATGTGGAGATGATTGCTGTTTTTCTTGTTTGACTGTACGATTGGGTACTTGGTGACTTGTTATTTTCGCATTTTTAACGGACTTATGAATTTCTAAAGACTTGGCACTTGTGGTAAAATTGATCGGTATACCGGCTTTTAGTCGGCTTCTTGTCTATCCTTCACAACCCAGTCAATTGGTTACACGATAGTTGTATTACGTACTAGTAGCGCCCCCCGGTGTCATCAGCTTAGTTCCCGTTCCCGTAGGAATACGGGAAGAAAATAAGTATAGCTTATGTTACCCAGGGATAGTGTAGCTTCTCGATAGTGAAAGAATTTTTCAAATTGGTTCAGTAGTTTCTGAGCCTATTCGATGCAAACAAACAATCAATTCTTTCCTTTTTATAATATTAGTGTACGTATAAAATTGATACCGCTTCTTTTACTCGTAAAAAGTTTTTGCAAAACTAAAAATTTTAACCAACTCTCTTTTCGTGTAGGTACTTCCCAAATAAAATGTCTAAATAATTCATAAGGCCTAAACAAAAAAGGTTTCTTAATCTTTCGATTGGAAATCAATTACCTACTCCGTTCTTATACTTCGAACAGGACACAAAAAGCGGTCTCTGATATAACATTGAATCTTTGACAATCCCGTTATCCGGGACCTCTGCTTATCATATTTCAGTTTTTGTGTTCGGCTTAATGGTTCCCATAAATTTTTGATATCCGCTTTTTGTAATGGAATCGAAAAAGCCGTTCGATTGTTGCTTTTTTTTTGGATTTTACTAAAGGTCAAAGGAATTGGACCTTTTGGAATGACCAAAAAATTAAAACGACGAAAAGTCTTTTTAATTTTTTTTCGTTAAGTTTTTAAATCGTATCTTTAATTTAGGCGACGAATCATTAAGTATATTTAGCGCTTAACGAATTTAAATTATTTTTGTAAGAACATATAATAAATATAATGTACAGATATTCAATTATTTTAGAAAATACGAACGAGCTGCAAGAAATAAAACCAATAAATCCCCCGGCGTACACTGCACCATTTAAAACGGAGTTTCTCACAACGATTACAATCACGACTTTCATCAAATACCAATCAACGAACATTCGACTCCACCGCACCTTTGGCTGCGGAAACAACATTAATTTCATCTTGTAATACATCGGAATTATTCGAAATAATATCGATTAATCGGCCGCCATGTTGGAATAAACAGAATGTCCGACAAACAAACACACGGACTAACATCCTGGCGTATGCATTAGGAATGCATTAGTGCAATTCGACAATAGCCAAACAACCGTTATTGTAATAATAAACTTAGCTGCGCAGGAGTTTGTGGACCTACCGCGCATTTTAGGCTGGGGCACACTGGACTCATTTGTTATGAAGAATGATTGTAACAACGTGATACTATGCAGGGGTGCTAAGGCGTCTTACAATTTAATTAATACTGCTACTTCGTTGTTTTTGTTAATAAATGAAACTGCTGCACACATGTGAGCATATTAATGTAGTTTCCGTTTGAGTTTGGTCAGATATTACTGTCAAAAATGAAATCCCAAGCCTGTATAAAAGATACCGTGACAGAAAAGAAGATATTTACAAATAATACGGCAAACTATTGCTGGAATAGCTACACAGAGGTTTTATTTCTAAGTCAAGAGTGAATAGGTTACTTCTAGGTAAGTTTTCTACATCGTCGACCACATCATCGCTTACCATCAGCTGAGTAGATGGTCAAACGCAAGCCAATCAGTATGATATTTTAAGAATATTTCCAAACAATGTGAAAAGGTTCTTTGCTTATCCATAAGCTTGGTGAGTGACTCGCTTTACACATAAAGAAGATGTGCCCATTAGCATCTTCATTTGAAGTGCTGCGACGTAGCAAATCATCGTTTTCAAACAAACTTGCGTCTCTCCGCAGAGAGTAGTATTTTAAGCAATGAGCTCGTTGTGCTACCATCTTTAACTTGCGCCCGCGCTGCTAGACAGTTAGTTTATTACAACTGATGCATTCTTACAACACTTTGGAAAATTGTAACGTAAATATTATTTTAATGGAGCAATCAGATCGCGTTGCTCATATTGATGATTATAATCTAGTTTTTGGAGATTGAAAATGTATTTTTTCCTGAAATTATGTTTTTATTTTTTGGCTTCTTTACTTGCCATATCTAAATAGATCGACCGGGGACTCAGCCCGACAATATCTTAATAATTTACCTACATAAATTCCTCTGGTACCAAGGTGGGATAAAAACGTAGGAGGTCTCACGGGGCGCGAAGCTCTCTAGTTGCACGCCAAAAACCAATAACATTAGGATGGTACGTGTTGCGTATTTCTGTCGCCCTGGTAGCCTTTTGTATGAACGCTGGTAAACCAGGATGAATAAATAATGTAATTTGCTCTCTATATGGGTAAAGAAGAATTTTCGGGCCGTAAAAACGGCCGGTATGAGCGAAAGATAGATAGATAACACATGTATTATCGCAAGAATAGAGAACACAGCACACAAAAACACAATAACATAAATAATAACACTAAAAATTATAATTATCAAAATTAAAAAACATAAAAAAAGAAATAAACATAATTTGTGACAATCTATTGAAGTGCCAAACTACATACCGAAACAAAAAAAATTGGACATAACTACTAAATCCAACGAGTGATATGTGTTTCTAAGTTACACCAAATGGGAGTCCAACTCAGCATGTGCCAGATAAATACTCCTTTTTTTTTTTTTTTTTCTGGATGGGAAATCATCAAATGACCCCTCCCGCCCTGGGTGGAGCGGTAGGGAGTGTCAGACTTTTACTGACTAAAACCCACCCGTGATCCTTCTTGTGCCCTATGCGTTCCAGGGCCGCGGTAACTCTTTCGAACAAATTCCGCAACCCTAGCAGGCACCGACCCTATGGGGTCCCGTCCTCGGTGCTGACGGCTCCTTGCGGCGCGCGTGGAACACAACGCGTCGTCGACTCAGCCTGGTATCGGACGGCGAGCCACCCACGCTCACCGTCCCCAGGCATCAGCCACTGCGCAATAGCACAGCGGCCGACTTGTCTCTGGAGGAGGCCGAAATGGGACCATTACTGGCACTCCATCTCAGAGATAAATACTCCTGACGCTGATATTCTGCTGGATCCCAGTAGCGACACACGGACGTCGAGCTGATGCAGAACATTTAAAATGACAAAAAGTTAACAATAGTCTTCGAAACATCTAAAACGAGCAGAAAACTCTTCAAATATATTTTAAACAATACCAGGGTATCTCCTAAGTAAATATAAATAAAGATACAGCTACTTAAATAGACAACAAAATCAATAGGGTAGTTAACTAAAAAAATCTGATTAGTCCGTCTGATAGATTTCCAAAAAATATTGGACACGTATGTTTTTCTTTCTTCACATAAACAAAAAATGAAGACGATACAGTGCGTAAAAAAATTGTGTGACGTCACTACTCGCTATAACTTTTACCGGGCCGTGACGTCACACGCTCCCACTCCTGATCTTTGATGCTTTTTTATCTTGGTCAGTTTTTATAGATTTGATAAAGAAAAAAATACGTGTCCAATATTTTTCTATAATCTAACTGACGGACTAAACATAATCATATATTTTTTACTCAGGCAACATCCCTATTCCCAATACAACTTTTCACTGACGAATAGAAGAAAAAAAAAACAATTCTTTTCCCGAAAATAATCCTTAAAATGTTCTCAAAATCTAATTGTACACAATCGGGGAACTGAGGACGATTTAATTAAAGTCAATTTAGATTTGTACGGCCGTAATTGGATGTTCACAAATTCTATTTGTATCCGATCCGTTTCGTTCAAGTGTTTTTCTTTGTTACAGCACCCGTACCCCTCGGAAGATCAAAAGAAACAATTAGCACAAGATACAGGGTTAACGATACTTCAAGTTAATAATTGGTAAGTTATAGATTTAATATTTTTCAGCTCATTATGGAATTTACGGGAAAAATCTCCTATTGTTACTCCTAGTTCATCATTTGCCATTTCCCAACTATATTGGGGTCGGCTTTCAAGCAAATTTTGTTGTTGAATTTTGGGCGAAGCTTCAAGTACCTTGCTTAGTCTTAGACATAGCTTGGACCCCTGGTTTAATTTACCTAGCTTTAGAAATTTAGACAGGTTTACACTTTTACAGTTAGGATATTTACAGATTTTCCAAAACTTCGTAATACAATTTATTAACACATTAAATTATAGATAAGTACTGTCTTTATTAAAGTTACATTTGCAGTAAAATTTTCAGGTTCTTTTTTTTAAATAGAAATTCAAAAAGAGTCCTCAAATACTGAGTTCTAATAGACCTCTGATCCTGAAGTTATTTTTGATGGACATTTATTTTTTCATAGCGCTAGATTGTAAACTAAACAGATTTTGTTTAAAAAACAAACAGGAAAGAGTTCTTTATCAAATCAATAGCCAAAGACAGTTTATCTAAAAATACCGCTTTTAGCGACAAGGCCGCCCATTGTGTCACCCTATGTAATGTTTTCTTTGTCTATATTTTTTGTAACTTGTATGGTATACAACATAATAAATAGCTATTCTATTCTGAATCATAGTCGCAGTTCTTCTAAATCACTAATAACTACTAATAATTGCTTCGCACATCCGTTGGTTGTTGTCTCATAAAATGAACACCATTTTGGTCTCAGATTGGAAACAAGGGCTATTCGTCCAGCGTTTTATTAGTGCTCCAAGGAGTCTTGTAGCGTTGGCAGACACACTCCCACATGAACTTACTCATGATGCTTTTACTGTTTTGTCTGACCGTACGTGTAGATAGATTGAAGGATTGTTATTTGTATTTCGGAATTTTCCGGAATACGGAAATATGTTGTCTAAAATTGCGGGTAATTTGCAAATTAGTGCGAGTAGTTTGCAAATTAGTGCGAGTAGTTTGTAAATTAGTGCGAGTAGTTCGCAAATTGTATGGTTATTTAAAATTAGAAATTGATTAGTTTGGTGGAAGATTTATGTTCTCATCTTGATCAATTTTTTATATGTAGGTAATAATTGTAGGATTTAATCAATAATGAAAAGAAAGCTTAATGCAATTCAAGATTCAAAGCATTTATTTCAATTAAACCCTTTACAGGCACTTTTGAATTGTCAAGTCGAAAGAGGTGAAGCTATCTGCACGTTCCAAAGCGTAGATCTCTATGGAGAAGAATGTGCAAGAAACTCCACGGACACTCTTTTAAATCATGTTCTGTATTACATAACTTTGGTTACATCCACTCTGATGATAAAGAGACGTAGATGCCTCCCACAAATTTATTGAAAAACTAAATATCTGCAACTGCCCCGTAATATCTAAAGTCTAGCAACTCTTATGACCAATCCCATATTCAACATCTATAATTTTCCTTATCTTTGCGATCAAAAATGCAAACAAAACCACGTGAATTGACTAGTATACGTATTTATGCTTCCCTGCGATCATTATTAATTCCATTTTATGCTAGGACCAGATCTTGAGTCGTAAAATACTATATTTTAGGTCGTACGCGCTTAAAATAATCAAGATATGCACCACTGTAAATTGAACTTCGTACAAATCGAATTTGAAGGGAAATGGAAGGTTTTTTCAAAGAAAACGCGAGGGTGGAGGGGTCTGTGTAGGTGGTCGCTGAATACGTCGGATAAGGTAAGATTTCAATGGGAGCTAATATTTTATTAGATTTCCATTGTTTTTTAAAAACATTGTAAACATTGGGACTAAATCAATAGCTATAGACAATCTAAGAAGAAAACGATTTAATTTATATTATATTTAAAACCTAACAAAACTAACAAAGATGTTAAAAATAAGAAATAGGAAAGAGTTCCATTGAACTTCAAAATTAAAATCTTTACATTATAATAAATCTGAAACTTTCTGTGCGTTTGTGCACGCTAATCTTAAAAACTACTAAACGGATTTGAATGAATTTTGACTGACAGATCATTCATAACTTGGGTTAACACTAATGCTACTTTTTATCCTAATTTACACGTCATCATCATCATTCAGAACTGCTGCTGGCTGTGTACTAAAGAACCACAAGTACCAGGAGACCAGAAACATGCCGATGTATTTCCGAGGAAAAGTTAGCTGTATACATTCATAAATGTACCAGGAGACCATATTTTAAAATTCTCTCTGGAGCCAGTGTTAAATTTCACAAACACGAAGTTAAGGACGGAAGCTTATATAGTTTAAAATTGGAAAATCTTGGAACCTTGGAAAATAACGATCAATTTTTTCAAATGTGGAATTCTTGTGTTCATAAAGATTTTCTAGCCATTATTTAATTTACT
Source organism: Hecatera dysodea (assembly GCA_905332915.2). Lineage (NCBI taxonomy): Eukaryota > Metazoa > Arthropoda > Insecta > Lepidoptera > Noctuidae > Hecatera > Hecatera dysodea. The sequence goes on from HG995305.1 coordinate 17,826,798, forward strand.
TTCTACCAGCCGTAGACGATGACTGTCGACTTCTAGTGATTGAGGCATGGCTTATTGTTAATGTATGATTTCTATTTAATACGCCGTGATAGACTTGACTAAGGCATTGGTCATAATGTAAGCGGATTTGAAAGGGGGCGATCTTTCAAATTAATCACGCTATTTCTTTAATCTTTAAATAGCGACATTAAATTTTCCTACTATGGATCATCCAGGCATATATTATTTTTCAATGTGAAAACGCATTTTACATTCGTGAATCACTTTTGTAAATTTTTAATATAGTTACTTTCCAATTTCATGATAGTTGTTGGTTGATGGATGATGGATGTTGCCTTTTGTAACAATAGTTATTTTAAGACTCAGCCCGAAAATATAAAACGGCTGTTCTTAAGTAAAGAAAGAAAGAAAATGTTTTATTTGGCAGATGAGATCAGTTCATAATAATATAGGTAAATACAAAATAAAAAACATAATCGCTAATCGCCTTCTGTATTACCGCTGATCACCGCTTAAATTCCAACAATAACCCTTTAATATTGATTAGTATTCAAATGCTATAGCGTAAATCTATTGTAATGAGACAGACGAACCATGGAGGCGCGCTATGTTGAGCGAGGTGCATTCTTGTCTCTTTTGCAGTGGCGTAGAAATACGTGGATGTGGTAAAGAAATATTTCGGAATTTCGTTTGAAACTTTTTTTTCGCAACTGTTCAATATATTCACTGACTAAATAGTCGTCATTAATCTACTGTATAAAAATAAGTCGGGTTTTCCTTCCTGACGCTATAACTCCAGAACGCACGAACCGATTTCCACGGTTTTGCATTCGTTGGAAAGGTCTCGGGCTCCGTGAGGTTTATAGAAAAAAAAATTCAGGAAAATATTCAACAGAAAAGCGGGAATTTATTTTTTCATTTTTTTTTTATATATGGCAAAACAGCGTTTGCTGAGTCAGCTAGTATCATTTAAATGTGAATGTTCCAATTTTCTTTATCTATTTTTATATTTTCCATTTCGTAAAAGCAAAGTCAAATTCCAATGTAGTTTTTTTTTTTCACTGTACCGTTGCAGCAGTGTTATTTTTTCGTAGGTGTAATTACAAAATTTAAATGACTAATCTCAAAAGACAGACGTCAAATTTTTTGGCATACACCTCCACACGTCCATAATTGACTATACCTCATCCAAAAACCTGTAATTAACTCCTAACCTCCTGGTACACGAAGACGGACGCTGAATGACGAGGTCACAGTTCAACGTTGAAGCGCCTTTGTCTATCACTGTGCCTATCCCGTTATGCGTTCCTGGTACCGCTACACAATCAAACCTTGTAATTACAGGGTTTATTACACTGTCAAATAATGAGTTTTACCTGCTATTGAGTTATGACATCCTGGTACGTGATGTGATTTTGTTTCACGACTGACGTGGTCATAAAAGTGGAATATTACACCACGTTTGAGAATTTCATGCTTTGTTTTTTCGGACGGGAAATCATCAAATTACTTCTCCCGGTCAATTACTAAAACACATCTATGTTCCTCCAATGCTCTTTGCGTGCGATTACTCTTCCCCACTGGCACACAGGGACTGTCCCTAGCAGTAGATAATCAAAATGGTTTCGTTTCTGTGCATGACCATCATGGATCCTCTATACCTTAACCATCGATAAACAAAATAAAACTGCCTGCTCGTAAAAGGTGTTATATCAATTTAATCAAAACCATACACATCAATCAACCCACAGCCCAAATCATAAGTGTAAATAAACTTGTAAAACGCTTATAAAGTTAAAGCCCCAATTAAACCAATCGTTAGTAAAAAATTCTAACACTGCCACAGAGTAAACGAGAGAGTCATTTTTGGCAGTAAAGCCATTAGGAAGGGTTCGTAAGGGAACTGTGTGAACAGGTGTGTAGCCCGCTTTATGGCCAGTGTAGGGGGGATATGCAGTAAGCGATGTTAAAGACTGTACTGATATTTATGTTAGTAATTCGGCTGAAAGGGTTATGAATTTGGCATCGTGGAAGGGACAGGGATAATTTCTGTTGAATATACTTTTAAGTGTTATGTTAGGAAAATGCCTTTTTTCCAGTAGGTACTGAGCTCGACAATATCTCTTCTTATGGCTGTTTTATGGTAAATGTCAGCCTGTTCATGCCCACAGCTGGGCAAATGATGACTCCCCATGACGCCTAGTTTCAGTCCAGAGCCAGTGCATACCATTGGCTGTTAACTCTGTCGAGGTGGTTCTTTCTCTCTTACGTCTTCATAGTGTCTTCTTACAGTCAAATATTTTCTATTGAAAATACCAGAATGTAGTAGAAGCACTTTAAAAGTTTGAGATCCATAATATTTTCATAGTTCACACAGTTTCATTCTCAATGACATTGAAAATGTAGCCTCGAAAAAGATGACATGTCACAATTTCCTCTCCGTCCTACATTCCCAGTACTCGTGGTCGCCCCACAGACCTCTTGAGAGCGATACTGTGTAAATATGACATTAGTTTATTCACTTCTACGATTTATTTCACCCTAGTACCAAATAACTATTTTCATGATTTTATTCTTCATTAATTTTGGTGCAGCTGAAGATTTCGTGGAAGATTTGGTGGTACATTTAGAATGAACTGTTTTCAGAAATTAAAAAGGACCCAATTTATTTCTGGTATAAAAACAACAAGCTAAACGTTTTAAAAGCGTAAATCCGATAATGAAATGGAAAACAGAAAGGGAATCCCATCCGTCTCCCGGGAGATACGTAAGGAAATTTAAAATTCAAATAGTCGCACGCCTTATCAATTACAAGTACCAGGATCGCAACAATAACGGACGGTGACAATTCCTCCGTTCAGCCGTTCTTAGGCGAATTTGCATCTTCATACAATCGCAATAAAATTAGGGGCGCGCACATTAATTCGGGAACTCCCAGCGGCTCAGCGGTGCCCGCCATTTCAATTTGATGGAGCTCGAATACAACCATGTAATGCTAAGCTAATGTAATTATGGGACATTTGCATCAATGTTATGTGCGCCTGGTGGGCGAGCCGTTACTTTCAATATACTATTGGAATAAATTTCGTCCGTGTTTATCGTAATTCGCTCATTAGGTGATAAAAGCTCGTTTTCTTATCCTCAAAGCTTCGCCTCATGGCTGTTGCCTTGGTAATGTACTTGGATAGTGAGAAGATGGCACCATATTAATTACTACTGTAATATAGACGCCGTCTAATGTGCTCATTTGTTTTTATGTCTAGCAGAAAAGTGAGTATTGGTCCTGTTGCCACTCATACATAAGTTTTCTTAACCAATCTTTAATGATGATTAGAATGTTATTTGTCTGCTTCATTTACCACCAACTTCAGCTCCATAGTTTAAAAATTAGCACGCGCAAAAGCACTCGACTCGTTACTGAACTCACTACATTATTCTTGTTACTTCTCTTTGAAAGTCACACGCCTTTATTGCTCCGAGTTTTGCTTATTCTCCAAGGCAAAACTACGTGATGATACCGCATACATTTATAAAGGAATTCCTCCATTTTGGTTCTTCCAGTTCAGTTCATGTATTATTCCTTAGCCACGCCACAGTTAGACTAGCATACTGAATTTGTTATCACATCTTAATATTTGTTCCGTGTTGTATAACCTCCTGGCTCGGGCTGAGTCCCTGGTGGCTGCAGAATTACAGATGTATTTTTATTTTCCGTGCTGTCACCTAAATTGGTATGAATTTACAATGTTTTGTTTCTCTTTGTGGGGTTTTCGGTTAATATTTTTGTGGTGCATGGAGTGAAGTGGTTTGTGATTAAGAGAGTCAGGTTTTGTTCACAGCCTACGTTGTTCTACTGTTGGTTAAATGTATTCTCCACTTCACCTACTTTCGCCTTAGTCGGGCAAGTATTTGGAAAAGACTTCCAAGATATCATACCAGCGTTTTTAGACTTCCTTCGGCGACGCTGCGATTCAGTTTATCTTGGACTAGCAGCGCCCCGCGGTTTCACCCGCGTAGTTCCCGTTCCCGTGGGAATACGGGGATAAAATAGAGTATGTTACTCAGGGTGAATATAGCTTCCTAATGGTGAAAGAATTTTTGAAATCGGTCCAGTAGTTTTTGATTTTATTCATTACATACAAAAATACAAATCTTTCCTCTTTATTAATATTAGTATAGATAATTCTCATCAAATAGCAAATTCTTCTTCGGCAGTTCTTCCTCGTTAAATCCAATTAGCAACGTTTCTACCTACCAAATTCTGGCACAGACACTAACCTCTATAAGTCTGCAACCAAACTGCCCCAAAACGCAAACTCGCAACAGATCTTTCCTGCTATCTTTCCTTAAACATGTCACCCTCGACTGACCCGCAAGTAACCCATCCCATATAGGCCGCGGAGCCGCAGCCGTGGCCATCAATACATTCAGCTACGCGACGTGCCAACAAAAGGCTAGTCGCCACTTGAAATTGGATACTGTGCTGGGACAATGGACGAGCTCCCTTACTGTTAGGGCTGGCAAGACCGCCACAGGATTAAGGTGTCAAAGTTAATTCATTTATTTCAACTAGACCATTAAAATGCTCTTTTGAATGTCTAATTTACAGTTAGAAAATAAAATATTATAGTGACTCTAGTTGTCCATTCGCAAAAGGAAGATTGTTATGGGGAAGAACGGACAAGAAACTCCATAGTTACTCTTTTTAAAATATAAGTTTTACAATATTTTATATAAATTAATCAGTTGATTATATGTGAGGACGATGCACCCAAAATAACGTTACTAATTATAGGTACAACAAAGTAATACCAGCAGAGGTGTTTATCATAGACTGCACATTATGATTAATCTGCGGATTATCTTGTGCTGTGAAAATGCCCTGTAGACTTTCACTGGTCCAGTAGCCAAATCCTTGGAGTGCTGCTGACAATGAGGTCGTGTATTTGATTCCCGGGATGGCTCATCAGCGACATCAGTCTAGATTTTGTGGGTTTAACGTCCCCTGGATCAAAATCGTGCTGCCTAACCATTTGCGGAATATGTACAATGAATTTTCAGTTTGGCATGATGTCAAATCATTTCAAAAGAGCCCAAGAATATTCTACTATAAACAACTATCCAGACATGCTTACTTGATAGTTCTTGTTAGCAAAACCCTTTGTAAGTTACAGCCACAATATCAGCACACAAACACCGTGCCAACCCTAGCCTATAGTCCAAGAGACAGTGCAGCGACGTTGCGACACTATAGATTAACCGGCTCGGGCCGGATTACATTTGATTAGTAGTCAATAGATGGCGCTTATGTCGATTGTCCCGATAATTATTACTAAGCACGGCATATAGGTACCTCCGGCGTCTGGCGTGAGTCTAATTAAGGTCTACTACTGCTTTATATGCGAAAGTGAGTTTATATGTATGTGTTTTAGGAATTAGGAGTGTCGGTATCATACTAATGGGAAGTGGTATGGTAATGCTGGGTTTAACCATAGGCTGCCTGCTGTAATACTGTGCCAACGGTTTATCCGAAGTATAGAAGCTAACGGTCGTTTTTGTTGTTAAGACTGGGCAAAGACCAACCACAAGTCCGGTTCTTCCACACTCTTGTTCTCATTCGAAAAAAAAACAATTGACAAACTGTCAGTCTCAAAACAGTGTCTCAAAACGGTGAAGGAAAACATCATGAGGAAACCGGCATGTCCTAGAACCAAAAATTCGAAGACATGTGACATTCACCAACCCGCACTGGGCCCGCGTGGTGGATTACGGCCCATCCCCTCTATTAGAGAGGAGGCCTGTGTCCCAGAAGTGGGAACGTTAAAAGGCTGATTATGATGATTATGAAACTGTCAGTTGCGTTCAAAATTAGAATACAACCATGTCCCGATTCACAGTACGACAACTCGGGCCAATAGTGGTTTGTTTGGTAGCCACTGATGCGAAGTCGCAATAAACGTAGCCACTTAGGTACTGCGCCCAAACAAACAAAGAAGTTTACCATCGCATCGACTTGAAAAGAAGAACTAGGGACGATTACAACGTCACCTTATTAAGAAAACAACCTAAATACAATGAACAAATAAAGCAACAACAACATAGTTGAACATAACACTCAAGACAACATGTTGAACAGCCATCACGTATTGAGGGATCTCGCATCCTCCACTTGAAAATAACAATTTGCCACCGTATGGGGTGCTACTGACAGCTGGGTGTCAAGCGGAGCGGGGAGCGATTTGAATCGAACTATGTAGGTACAGAAATGCCTGACAGGGCTGCGGATGTTGTTCAAAAGAGTCACCGCGGCCCTGAAATGCAAAGGGCATCAGAAGGAATACGGATTAGTTTTAGTCATTAAGAGTCCGGCACTCCCTTTCGCTCCGCCCAGAGCGGAAGAAGTCATTTGATGATTAAGCCGTTCATTCCGGCTGTCATTTGGAGGTCTTTAGCAGACTTTACAGATTGTCAGAAGCCACAAAATCTGACACGCGTCTTGCCAAGAAGCATCGTGTCACGCAGTTAATGGGTTGTGGAGGTCTGTTAGGCAGTCGCCCCACGTAAAATACTTGTATTCAGCTGAATCCGACTTCACTGGGAGCCGAACCAAATATTGTTGGGAAAAGGCTACGCAGATAATTTTTACAGAATACGACAGTTGCTCAGTAAGTAAGGCTGCGTCCCAATATAAGTTCCCTTGTTCCCCGCTAACAAAGCGACCCCACCCCACAGCAAGGTGCCGCATAGCTCATATCGTAACAATGAAGTGTGTTAACTACTCATTGCGAGGGTCGTGGGTTGCGTCCCGTGCAGGTTATACGACAATTTTATTGCCTACTGCTTTGTCTTGCTTGGGAGTCATTTTAGAGACTGCTGGGATGTCGCTTCTGAACTGTGACTGCTTCAGAATTTCGTGTGTAAAATAAACGTTGAGTTTCTTTCTTAATTGCGATGAGTAACTATTCGTGGTTGGTTATGCAATATCGTGAATTACGAGTATATTGTATTAGGTACCAACACTTCAATTTATTACAATCTTATTTTTTTCTTTATTACAAGAGTGTTTAAGAACGTTGTTTGATCCACGTGATCATTTTCATTGCATAACGCCCATTTCAAGTTCCAGTCTCTCTCTATCTGTTCGTGAACAAGTACGTTAAGTTTAAAAGTAAGGTCGACTTTGTTCAGCGTCATCGTTGTCTCTCTACATTGACCATAGACTGTGACAAGTTTTTTTTTAAATCTCAATGTAACATGTCGAAGTACCAGGATAGCAGAACAAGGAGTAGCTCTAAGAATAGAGAAAGAAAAACAAGAACTACTATTTATTTGCAACAATTTTAGCTGCCTATCTGTCTGTTCTAGGACTGTCAAATTAGGTTTAGTGGTGATACCTTCATAACTACATGTGTATTTACGGTGAGCACAACAGGTCCCGAAAACACTAAGTGGACGGGCCCTCGACCCTCTCTAGTGATGTACATATGTACAGACCATCCCGTGTTTTCCGGGACAGAAAATAAGTAATTTAAAAAAAAGCTTTACTTAGTAATATAAATATTGTAAGTAGAGATAGTTCTACCAGTCATTTAAAAGGATAAGGCTGCACTTTTTTACGTATAACACAAAAGAAGCTACAAAGACCATACATTATCCAATAAGCCATTACCTCCTCGGAATCGTCGTTTACACTTCAATCAACCATCCCGAAACTATTCCTTTCATCCCGTGCGTATCCCGGGCGATCCCGGCGGGTCGCAACACTAGCATTCCCCGTCAGAGCGGCACGCAATAACCCCGGCGTTATCCCGGCAATTACGCGTTACTCTCACCTGTGACGCGAAATGAAAATACCAGCGCCACCTCTACCAAGCTTCTGTGGGCCTAGTACTTTTGAAAATATCTTTCTTGTTTTTCATGGAAAACTTGAAGGAAAATAATAAAAGATTTATGCTATACTTATGTTTTAAATTTTCGCAATTTCAATTCTGTTTTAATAAATTACTTAACTAAATACATAATTAGGTATATACTGGACTAGCTAACCCACGTACCTTCGTTTGCGTCACATATAAAAGAAAAAAGGCTGTTTATGTAACATTTTTAATTGATGGCTCTGCTCCTATTTATTTGTAATGTTATATGTATATTCCTCGATAAATGGGCTATCTAACTCTAAAGGATTTTTTCAATTCGTACCAATAATTCCTGCTATTAGCGCGTTCACCAACCAAACAAACAAACTCTTCATCAGATATAGTTTGTTAGTTCGTTTTTTTTTAAAGTTTACTTATACAAATAACACTTAAAATAAAACTCTAAATAAGTAAACCCTAAAATATAGGCTCAAGAATTTCATCAACTTCGCTATCTACTAGAACCGTTCCGAAAAGACTGGTGGCATTAACACATTGTATTACAATGCTTATAGAATAGAATAGAATAGAAAAGAATACTCTTTATTATGTACACCATCTCCTCTTTGCAAGGTAAAAGCTAGCCCTTGGTTCAAGAAAATGCTACAACTTAAGAAACACATAAAAAGTATCAATTCAAGCCATTAAAGTAGGTAATGTTCGTTTTCGTTAATTCTGCGTGTCGTTGATACCTATGAAACAATAAAAACTAAACCAAAAACCTAATTATAACGTTCTACGCACAATGAAAATTAATTTGACATTTTCCGTCTCAAATATCAATTAAAACCGATCCTGTTTTCCGATAACCCACAAAAACACGCGCAAATAAAGTTTGAATAGCATTACATGCTATAAAGAGGCAGACGACCCATTCTGCCCGTAATCCTCTAAAGACAGCCCGTAAAGATATTTAACAAAAATGCCTTATCAAGCGTCCTTACAAATTCACCGTCGTTTCCATCCCCTTTATGAGGTCTTTCCCGACTCAAAACTGTAAAACAAATCCGCGGTGCTCCAAGGCGACCTTGATAACGCTCCCTAGGGTTTCGACTCGTCTTATGGCCCTTCGAAGTGGTACAAACTCTCAAATTGTCCATCAGGAATCACTGACGGACCGCGCCAACGGTTTACGACCCCTGAAAGGCCGCGTAAAACAGCTTGTGAACGACACTTAGGTTTAATACCCCTGGATTTTTCTTTAGCGCCACAGTTTTGTGTTGTTTTCTTAAAAATGAGTGGGATATTTTTTAAATAAGGAACTTTGGTGTTTAAATTTACTTTTTCTGCCTTTAAACTTATGATGTCCTGGTAACTGAAGAAGTGACGTCCCTACAATAAATTAACTTACAAGGGACTTTCTTAATTATTGACTGTTGTTAATACTTAAATAGTATCATTTAAGAGGTGCATACCTAACTTATCAACAAACCAATGCTTAAAAAAACCGAATAAAAAAGCCAAAACAAGCAAAAACCGACAATATCTTTCACAAATGGCCCTTTAAAATCTCTCTTTACAATACAAAAAGGTTTGAACACAGATACAAGCACCATTGCGTACCAATCTCTTTACAATCAGACGTCTGCTTCCCCCACAGATCTACATAGCGTGAAGACACACTATGTTGTTCTGTGCCGTTTAGTGCACTTATGTGTACCGACAGATCGGGATGTTTCCCTGCTGTGAAACATGCGGGGGCGTATTCTGAACGGCACCGCCGCGTTTTTGGGCCTACAGAAAAACGTGATACAAAATTCAGGGGCAAAGACAAAAGGATGAAGGAGGAAGGAAGACCGTAGGTATTTTAACCGAATATACAAAAGGAGGAGGTTATACATTAAAGTAAAAATTGATTGCATTTTGTCTGGTATTTCGCTCCTGCAGCTTATCCGTGAATTCATTTCTCCGGATAAAAAGTAGCATCTGACACTCAGTAATATGCAATCTTCTGTAAAATAAATTTAAGCTTAATATTAACAACTTTTTAGAGCTAGATATCCTGTTTTCGTAATAAGTTTAATTAAAATCGGTTCGTTCATTTCCAATAATAATAACACTGTAAAGACGAGTTCGCTCTAAAGGTATTCTTTTAGATAAATAAGGGCCCCATGTAATATCAAATACCCACTCACTTGCAAAACTCATACTTATGCATAGAAACAAAATTGTAACTGGTTTTAGAAAGAAAATTACCAACAAATATTTCTAATACTTATCTATAAGTCGGATTATGCAAATTAAATTGTAATTTAATCGCTAACTTAGGCTAAGTCACGGTGCCGAGCAAACCTTGGGCTTGTAACATGATTCGCTGATTAACGTATTAATAAAGTATGTATTTGTCAAGAATTTATAATATAGAAATCTGTAGCGAGACTTGTTACAATCTCTTGTAAGTGTGTCACGAAGCTTTTTTATGTGACAGCTTAACAAATGACGTTATATGAATCAAAGAAACACACACTTATGTATAATTATATTTAGAAATGGTAAGTTTATTTATTTCTCGCCCGCGGCTTCGCTCTTCCGTGGCAAATCACCACAACGCGTTTTTCCGAAAACAGTGACAGTATTTTCGTAGTAAATACATAAGTACACACAATTTTATCATTCTATAATTCAGTTTAGATTTCTTTACAAATCAGAGTTGGCACACCACACCATAATACAAGCTATCAAACTTTCTCGCCAAAATGTTGTTGCTTCCAGCCTAACCGAAAGCAGCTGAATTCCAGCATTTAACATGGAGAGCAGTGGTGGCCGAGTGGTAACGGCCCCGACTTAGGAATTGTCAACCAGGCGCATTACTTTGTGTAATTAATTTCATCACCACTGCTCCCAAAACGGTGAATGAAAACATCGTGAGGAAACCAGCACGTCCTAGAACCAAAAATTCGAAGACATGTGACATTCACCAACCCGCACTAGGCCCATGTCTCGGCCCATCCCCTTACCTAGAGAAGAGGCCTGAGTCCCAGCAGTGGGAAAATTAAAAGGCTGATTATGCTTATGCTATGCTATGCTTATTTAACATGGAGCGACTGCCTAACTAACCTCCACATCCCAGTAAACGGGATACGATTTGTACACCTTAACAAAAATTAAATAATCGTTCTTAATGTTTTCATCGTTCCCGTCCAAAATCGCCACCCGTATGTTTCCAAACGCGCCGCGAGAGGTCGTTCCGTGATAAAACAGCCATTTCCCAGCCGTAATCGCAGCCTGAATTTTTACCGTCGATGCGTATCGCGGCAACCGCGTCAGTGTGGCCCAGGCCTTACGAGGGGGGCCTAGTTGATTCTTATGTCTTTTACGATTGTCATTTTAAGGTTATTCTCGTGTTTTGTGAATGAAAGAAGCAGGGTATTTGTTTATCTGGTGGTGTACCATCTGTGAAAGGGTTGTAGGTTTTATTTTTCAGTATTTTTACGCGTTTTTCCGCTTGTATGTGATGATCTTCCTTGTATGGGGGCACCGTGGTTTAGTGATTCGTATATTGTTAGATGCTGAATGCAGTTTTGATTTTAAGAACTAGGATGGCTAAAGGTGCAACGGAAGACTAAGAGAACGATAGATTGAGATAAAATAATCGGTGATAAATGGATACTTCGACTAATAAAGATTATGAGAGATCCGGAGACGGAGCACTGTTTTAAAAGTCTTTGGACAGGATTTTTCTTCTGAGAAATTCACAACTTGGATCCTTAGAAAACTAATTCCAGTAAAGTTTTTTTTAATTCTCAGGTATCACACTATATCATAACAAATCATGTAGTAATCGCGACACCAACAACCCGAATTCAAATAGCTTATAACAATTAAATCGAAAAACAGCTCCGAATTACAAGGAAAACAATTACACTGCAATAACAGTTTCACCCCTAGCCAAGTAGGGTTGTGGTTCATCTAGAGAAACGTACTCGTCAAAATAATTCATTTTAATTTTCTTTATGGTCTAGTAAACCTTTATTTTATGGCGTCGGGGAGATAAAGTCCCCGTGATCTGAGGGTTACGGTACGGCGGGCCCCGTACCGCGCGAGGGTTAACGATGGTACCACGTCTTTTGTATACTTACCTGAAATTGAGGGAAGGTATTTTTTTTTAAGAAAGTCGGTTTTTGGCTGTCGCCGGCACAGCTGTATGGTTGGTTTTCTGTTTAAAATGACGGAGATTTTCGGAGTTTTTGCTATCTGTTGCTTAATGAAAATGTGTCTTAAAAATTGAACCAATCTGAAACTATATCTTTTCATGTGAATTGAACCCAAAATTTCAATTTGTTATAGGCACCAGAGATCAGGAATACCTTCAACCATTAAAGCAAAAACCTTAAAACTTTAAAACTGTAAAGTTTTCGTCTAAAAACTCAGTCGAAACGTTCAAAAACTTCGTAAAATCTGGGTACAGGGTCTGTACAGAGATCTTAAGGCACGTTACGAGCCGGGCCTCGCAATTTTTGCGCCTTATAAATATTAATTATAATAATTAAAAAAATGCTTTTGTGTAAATAAATAATGGCAAAGCACTTCTTTGTGCGTAATGTTAATTAAAATTCTCCTTCCTTTTTGTTTTAATTTGAGTGCCTTTTGCTGTTTTTGGCGGGAATTTATTAATAAACGCCTCCTCTTGGGCTATCGACGTTTGTAGAGTCAAAATATGCGGTGTAACAATTATTGTTTGGTATTGATTTGATAACTGATTACTTAATTGAAGAGAGGAGATTTATTTCTTCGTTATGTGGCCTTCGAAGTAAAAAAATATTGTCGATGGTCAATATGACTTGATTATGGTGTGTAGGTAGTATTTGTGAATTAGTTATGTCTCATCGTCTCTAGACATAGAAAAATATAAATGTAGGCCGATGTTCATAGGTGATGCTAATTAAGTAATATATAATTAGTCATGAAATGTAAAAGCATAGCCATTTTCTTTTTTTTTTCATAATTACGGGCATCATGAAAAATACGTTCAGACTCAGTCATTGCTAAATCAGCTTAACCTAAAAAGTAATAATAGTAGGTAATACTTCTGGACGTATCAATAAAAACTGCAATAAACAAAAAACCCAAATATCTTGCTGTAAATACGATAAAATCTACCACATTATCATCATTTCCAAACGTAATAAAGATTTTAATTACAATTTTTGTTTAAACAACACCCCGTATTAAGATAAATTGTTTACTTATTACACTAAAAATAACATTTGTACGCAGAAAAATGTACCTACTTGCCCGTCATTTTATACTACTTTTACATAAATCTTGTTAATAATAAAACAGTGTGTTCTAAACTGTAAAAAAAACATCAAAGAATTGCAGTGACATGACCTTAATAAAATATAGACTAGTATTTACGGCTGGCGCCGCCTGTAAACAGTCGTACGACTGATGTCTCCATGATATTTGTACTGGTTACTTTTAGTCTGTGGTTTTGTAACAAGTTTAATAACAGAAAAAAAACTGGCTTTAACTTTACTATAAGAATGTTTGGTTTTTTGACAGCCCAGCTAAAAACCGACCATTTTTGACACTAGGTCGTCTATTTAGACGATTGCAAGTCATAGACAACGAGTCTTTTTATCATTTGCATCATCATTTCTGACGAAAACGTCCACGGCTGCGCGTAAGCCTCTTCCAAGATTGACATGACAACCATTCCGTGCTTCTCACATCCCTTCACCGGGTCCTAACTGATAATATGCCAGTATCTATCCATAAACCTGAAGTATTCGTCTCAAAAACAAAAAAAATCATCAAGAAAAACGTCATAAAAGCCGACAAACCCTGACCCAGTGTATGCGACCCCTTTCGGGGCGTCTTTCCGCGCGGACGCGTCATCATTTTTCACGGCTCCTCCATTTATTTTATCTGTGCACCACACGCTCTGCCCAACGGGCCCGATAGCGCTGTTTCGTATTTCGAACATCACTTGCTGAGACGAAGAGATTTATGAACGCACCCATTCAGCTAGAATCCCCGAATGTTTGAATTTCGAACGTATTTTTTTCTTCGCTTGAAGAATTTACCGTTTTCTCGTAACGTTCGTATTTTCAAGCGTTCCAAATTCAAAACGGCCAATGAGTTTTCGGTTACTTTTTGCATTTGGAACGATTAGTTCGGAATACGAGGGAGGAGCGCGAGAATCGTTAGATGAAGGATGAGTTATGTCAGGTAAAGTCTGAATTTAAGACAAAAATGTGACGAAACTTAATCCTTTGCACTTTTTTAAGTGTAAACCAACCATTTCTGGATATACTGTCACTACTTTTTTTTAAGTTTCACACAAATCTCTAAGTCATTCAGGAAAAACACACAATGAATTATTTTTAAAGCATTAAATGGACAAATAATTTAAATACATAATATACATTATTATCATACACGTAATGGGCCCGTTTAGTTTGTGTTAAAGTGAAGCGCTGGCTCGTTTTAATTAAATGTCAGCATTCCAGCAAAAGGGCAACCTTTATTAGACTGTTTAATTAATTCTACACAAATGGACACTTTAATCACTATTTTAAACGGGAATGTATATCATTTTTGAGAATAAAGCCGAGGCTTTTGGAATTTAAAAACGTTTTGTTCTATGTGTATGGAATTGATATTGGATTCTTTGTTTGAATTTGTTGGATAGAGAATGTCATTAAGATGGCTATGGTCTGGAAAGTACGTTCCAATATAGTATGGTGTCAACGTTCTTCTAAATTCAACTTACTTGATAACCATTAACGTATAAAAAGAATCAACGAAATTGTCTGCAATGTCATTTAAAACGTCTTCGCGCCCAAAATAAAACTAATCTAAGTCTTATTTGAAATCGTTTTTATGGCTACGGTAATAAAGCATCCCGAAGTCGGTCCCGTAGGGCGCCGCGTCAGCGAAAAGGTCGCAAATTCAGCTCCTCTTACATTTCCCTATCTTATTTTCCATTTGACAAACATCATTACATCTTCCTGTGTAGCCCTCTCGGCAATTTTCGGAAGCTTTCGGGCGCGCTCGGTCGCACTCGGCGCGTTTCCGGAGTCGTTCGTCGTAGCTTCCAATTTTGAATGTTATTTGAATTTTGAATGTTGTATTATTGTAATAAACGTTTTGTTTGGGTTGGTATAATATAACTTTAGAATTCAAAGTGCGTAACCTAACAATTACAAATGTTTTTGTTACGCATTGGACTTGTAACCGAGAAAACTGCAAAACTAAATTATTTGTCTATTATTTTTCATAAGTCTGTGCGCTCAATCCTAAAGCCATTACTAACAACAATTCAAAATCCGCGATATCTTCTAAAATTCAAACAGAAATAAATCTCAATTCAAATACAAATGGAAACTGCTAATGACAAAAATACCATCAGTGCTTGCTACCAAAGAGTCTCTATCGGCGTACCCTCCCCGCGAGACAATTAATCATCCCCCTTTACCCCCCGCCACCCCGCAGCAGACCCCTCTAGCATCCCTTGTCCCAGCATTGTCACAGGATGCCAGAAGAGCACTGTTTTCAACCAGATACGATCAAGATTGTGGCTTTAGAAATTGTGGAGTACTAGGTTATCATGAGTTCGTAGGAGATGTTTAAATCCGAGTGAAATGAGACTGAAGTATTTTGTGTGGTGATTAGTTTCTCAAGATTAGGTTATCAACTGATATTCAATCTTGAGTCTTTGGTAAATAAAACGTTTCCTCTTGACGCTGCTAAAACAAAAAGTTTTAACAGAAGACCAACTCTCGCACCTACCTAACAAGCGTTCAAAATCAAGTCGCAATTACGAATGTGAATCTAAAGACACGAAAAGTATTCGAGTAATCAAATAAATCACATCAAGTGGATGTGTTCGCAAATCCAAACCAAACTTTTTACATTGGAGTTTTAGAAGGCGTTTCCAATAGTATAAACATCTCAAAGAAAGGATACAGCCTATAGGAATCAGTTTAGTCCTGCAATAAAATCTGTGGCATTACGCCAAACAGACTTACTTACATCAGTTATACGATTACGGAAATTACTGCGATCAAGTCCCAAATAAAACAATTTTTATTAACAAACTACCAACGACCTGCCAAATCCTTAATCATCAAAGCCTTGATATCTAACATTTGTATTCAAATTCACACTTTCACAAAAACGTAAGTTTAGAAAACCCAACTCTATGTCAAAGTACCAGGACAGTAGAAGCCCGCAGGAGTAAACTTGTCGTGGTGTAAACTCAACAAGTGAACATAGGTCGTTTTACGACATCGTAAAAGTCTTCTCTGACATCTCACTAATACATCATAAAAGGAATTGAGGACTGTCACATCCCTTGACGAGATGTTATGGTGTCCCTTTAGATGTTGGTTTATGGGTACTCTTTATACGGTTAATAACCGTAAACATTATGTGTACTCTTTCGTTATGGTACTTGTTGGATTTGTGGCAGCTGTGAACTATTGGGGTCTTGGGTTTATCTTGAGCTGCTTTCCCTTGAAGTGAGTAAGGTCAGTGTCTCATTTAGTTAGCTCAAATGTCAGTGAATAGAGACAAATTGTTCGTTAAAATGGTACTAATATTAAGGTAAAGGTACATTAAAACAGCCCATGAAAACAAGTACACAATTAAAGAAATCATCACACATGTACCAGGAGCGCAGGGTCCCGAGGATGTTCACTAGTTTGAACTCCCATGTGGCACATTAGGAGCAAGACGAGCACGGTCATTAGGCGGCGATATTAGCTATTAAGACACCAGGCTGGCATAAGTTACACGAGGTACCGTTGCCGGTAGGACCATTTGTCTTTTAACGGGACTGGGTAATTACTAAATGCATACCCGTTTATATGCAGCGTATCAATAAATATGGCTGGGTGACGTCATATCAGGATTAAAAGCGTTTCTTTTTTTTAATTTGTCGATGAACTTAACTAGGTTCAAAACTAAGAAGGTACGCGACAAAAAAGTCAAACTTTTTCAATCGCCTCCACATACAATAAATCATCTTCTAACGTAGCACCGGAAACATCACTCAGAAGACCATTTAAAAGCAAAACCAACTACTTAACAAATCGAAAACACAAAAACTATTGTATTTAGATACCAACGGTGAAAAAAAAACTCGCAAATAAATGTCTAAACCATGACATAGATGTTGTAAATCATTCTAAAATTATGACCAAAACCGGCGCACGCGTCACAAACACAGACGTATACTTTAAAACTTGACACTTTTATATCCCTAAATTTAATAGCCTATACTATTACAAAAGAATCATTGTTTTCACAAACCAACTGATTTATTACGACTTTTTTTTTTCACAATTTTTTAGTTTCAAAGTTGACTTTTTCCTCTGACAGGAATCAAGTTGTGAAAATATTTATTAACTACCGTACATCGTGATATATTGGGCTTTTATTCCTTTTGATATGTGATAGTTTATTTTTAACTAGTCTTTTATTTTAGTTTTAAAGTCAAATTATATCATTTAGTTTATAAATCTTCCAGCGGAATGCTTTTGATAGAGTATACTGGGACTATTATTTTAAATATATTTTATGGTAGGAACGTATATGAACGCCATGAAATAAACAGATTAAATTTGCAACAAATTATTGTTAGAAAATTTTATAAACCGCCAATAATCAAACGAATGTTCTAAAATATAACCAGAGAGAAAACCATCTATTCCATTTTCAAATGACAAAAAAAAATTCAAACAGCTTCGAAGTTCTAATTCACAGTCGATCTAGATACAACTAGTGGTGTACAGATCGTAATCTTGCCCTTTCACGGTATCCTGGTACCGGTACCGGATACCAGTTTGGAACAATGTGTTGTCGCAATTTGCAAGCGGACCGGGGCTCGCCATGTAAGGAGTCGGGAGACAGGGACTGTATGTGGTGTCCAGTGTCCCTATGAACTATTTGTTTTAGCCTGTTCGTAGCGGAATGGATTAGATTTTTATTCGGCCTGCAAAGGAGCAAGGATGTTCAGTTAGTTTACATAAGATAGAAAAACACATTGTCAAATAAGGTAAATCAAAAATTAAACATTGCCAGCCAACCAAAAAGGTTTAATTAAACTGAACTCTCTAAAAACCAAACTCTTTTCTTTTAGTATTTCCGCCATTCCGGTCAATTCCTTACAGCAAGTTAGTTTAATTCCCGAGTCACGGCTTTAGATAGGCGTTAACCTGGTCATTACCACGTCACAGCTATAGGGAACACGAGTCGGCCCGAGTCGACCCGAGTCCGCCCGAATCGCACCGATTACACGAATTACGCAGATTACAGGAATTACGCGAAAACGCCGATTACACGATTATCGCCGCTATAGAGGTGCATTCGAATTCGAGTTTAAATAGCGTTATGCTCACCCTTTCTTACTGTGGCTTGTGCATATTGTCCTATCTATTTAAACCTTTAATTAATTTAATAAAATAACCATAGGTCCACGCTAGATCTGAGACTCTGGATAAGGTGCCGTTTTATCAGTAAAATGGCGATTTTCAAAATATAATAAATAAGGGATTGTCCGCGTAACTTTTCGATAGCATTTGGCAATCCCATATATTTGTGACATTTTGGCAATAATTGACCTAGCCACGCTGGTACTGATAGACTTGTATATAGCTTCAGCAGTAGGATTATACTGGATTATACAGTCTGACAATAATTATGTATGTTAGAGAGTGACTAAGCGATGATTTTATAATGGTCAGATAATTTCTGACGAATAAATACGACTGTTTGATATATTATATTCTATTCAAAGCAGTCACACTGGAATCTTATTCCAGTTATCTGACTACTGAAAAATCGGCCGTAACAAGGTCCTTTTTTACGGAATAATATCAAATGTTTCCGCGCTGGGTGCAACGGAGGGACAGACTCTTACTGACTAAAACCCATTCGTGTTCCTCCTAATGTCCTTTGCGTTCTAGGGCCGCAGTGATACTTTCTAACAATAGGGTATTTTACTGTAAAAATCTAATTAGTCCGTCTGATAGATTTCCAAAAAATATTGGACACGTATTTTTTCTTTTCTTAAAACTCACGTGACGTCACTACGTTGCTACAATTTTTAACAGCGACGTGACGTCACGTGAGTTTTCAACGCACTTTATCGTCTTCATCTTTTGTTTACGTAAAAAAAGAAAAAATACGTGTCCAATATTTTTTGTAAATCTATCAGACGGACTAATTAGATTTTTACAGTAAAATGCCCTATTCCGCAACACTGGCAGTCACTGGCCCTATCTGGCCTAGGTAACCTATATGATAATAAATGTAGATAAATAAGTCACATTATGAAGTGAGGTGAGACCACTAAAGCAGTAATGACATTTCTACATATAGGATTGACTATAAAGTAGTACGCGATTTGAATCAAGATGATACGTATGGCATGATGTGTTAGTATCTGATTCTAATATCAATGAATCGCCTGTTTATTGAAGTTGTTCTCATTAGAATACTAGCTAATTACAAAGTATTAAAGTATACTAATGTGTCTCTTTAAAATCGGTTTTAATAAATTTATCTTCTGCAAAAACGAGAAGTAGAGAAGAAGTTAATTTTATCTTATACGGTATGTGACCACTCATGTTACTTTCTTTTTTATTATTAATAACAAACGAATACCACGCTGTTACTGTAACAAGACGACCAGCCTCAAGATGATTGTCAAGATACCGCAAACCGAATATCGCCGATTGATATCCCGAGATGAGATCCCTAGGGACCTCATAGATAGAAAAAATAACCGACCCACCCTTAGGTACCTATACATATTTAATGGCGCGGGGCGTGGTCACAATATCTCGAGTACTAGGCGAACAGAAATTGAGAAGCGTTATCGTATCGAAATCCGCCGTATCTGGGCCGGTGGTCTCCGAGGAAATCATTGGGAAGGCATCCGGAAAATTTACCGCACATTCCGGCTCATGTGGCGTAACACACCTGCTTCTTGCTTATGCGATCCTAGTACGTGATATATTTTGTTGATATTGCTTTTTGCGGGGGGAAAGACTTACCTTTTTCATAGAGATTACTGTTGTTTACCTACTCGGTTTATTTGTTTCGCATTGAAATAACCGGGTCAGAAATCGCAATAATTGTAACCAATTTCAATAATTTATTGACACCGATTACTGTAATCAATTAGGTTCCAACTGTTTAGCACTTAAATGTCATCATAAATATCGGCTGACAAATTAATTTGTTTTTAATCGTTGAAACCGCAAAAAGTTTGAAACAGTAAAGTTTGCTACAAGATCTATACTTGTCGATGGTTGTTGGGAGATTTTTTGATTTTCTCATCATAATGTCTCGAAAGCCATTAGTGTTGCCATCGATTGATATTGAAATTATTCATGAAGCAGGGTAGCCACGTCTGCCGTACGTAATAGCGTTCTCTTTAATTATTCAAAATGTCGACACTATAATAGAACGAGCGTTTATAAATATTCAGGAGACTCCGGCTCGTACGAGTTATTGTTACAGTACAAATTACTTTTATATAAATATAATTTTGTTGTAACGTAAATCCGTGGCGTGCGTACAGAGAAAATATCGTTCCAATAAATAAATTGCCTACAAAGGTAGAGTAATATGGGAAACATTTCTTATATGTTCATCATATTCCTGAGGAAAAGTCCCTCAACGGTAATTCGGTTAAAATTCTTTATACAAATGTTGTAACGTATCTACATGAAGATAATCATTTGTCTAAAGAAATTGTATTTAATCCCCACTATTTCCACAACAAAAAAAAACATTTCTAGTTATTGGACAGAAACGTTTTCAGTACAAATAAATCGAAGAACACTGAACGAGTCGCGAGCCAGTTGTTCTAACAGAATAATTATTCATAATTGGAACTTTTACGTCAATTGGTAATAATGTCTATTGTATGAAATACAAAGAACGTCCATTGTGCAGAGGTACCGTGTTAAACTGTGCGCAATTATCGTATTTTTTTAAGAACGATACAATTAAGATTTATGTTTTTTTTTTTTTTTCGTAAAACCAACATATGTGGCTTCAAAATTATGCCATATTGAAATCAATACTCTGCATTTAAGAAGGACAATAAAATGTTCGTATTTAAAAAGCATTCAAAATCAAGGTGTAAAATTTAAGCGACGATCAATGTCATTCAGGGGAAATTTCTGACAGTTTGCGATACGAGGCGAATAGGAACGTTTCTCAAAAATACCAGAATTGTCATCAGTGCTCAGCTGATGACATCATTGACCAAAACCTACACAGCGGTTGTTAAAAGAAAAACTCTCGGCAAAATCTACGTATGCTTGAATTTTGTGGGTCACAGTTTACCTCTAAAACCATGATAGTGTTGGTGTAATTTCCTCAAACATTCAAAATAATCGTTGAGTCAAGGTACAGCAGTCATACCTACGTTTAAAATAATTTGGGCCGCAACGGGCCCAAATCTGCTAATGCCACTGCGTTTCCAAGTGCCTAGCGCCGCAAATTGGGCCTCGCCACGTTTGTGCCGACCACAACGACTATTACTGGCCGATTTGATGCCAAATGTCAAGTTGTATCAGTTTTTAAACGCACAACTTGTGGTCACCCGTGATTTTCTGACAATGTGTTGTAATTGCCGCGTTCCGGTGACTCAGTTCGTTTTTTTTTTTTCAACTAGCAACTTTGGCTCGGTGCGGTTTCGTGCACTCTCCTTGCGGTTTTTAGTCGTAATTTTAACAGTCAACAGGATGGTTGTGGTGGTGGGCTAAATAATTGAGTTTTGGATATATTTTGTTGGTGGAAGATTGATCGCTTTCCGGTTTCAACATTTTATTAAAGTTTCTAATCGTTACGCTATCTACACATTACGACCTTTAACTAAAGCTGCAGCTGATACAAAATAACAAAACCAATATCAATTAACTCTATTCCTTATAAATACCAGTAATCCAACAACTAATTACGATTAAAAATTACTTTAGCACATAGTTACCCACCCACGAGACGTGCTAATGCTAACCCTACTTGCATATCAAGAAACTTCTGAATGTCATATAATTGCGCTTGCGTTTCGAATTATTCACGAGTTGCACCCGCCGCTCGGCACGCGATGCGGTCAACTCCTCGCGTTTCTGCCGCCCTAGTACTCGCTTACTCCTGGTACTTTGAAACCCTGCTACAATTACTTGGCGAAAACGACTTGGTTAAACGAAAAGTGTTGTTTGTTTATTCGACTGCTTTCTTCTGTACGAAAAGGTCGAAAAACTTTTTTAAACAGAACCTTTTATATTACCATAGTTCAAGTCATGGTAGGTGTTAGCAATCTTGTATTTAACAAGTAATTTTTCATTCACAAAATTGTCATTTTAATTCTCTATGGTCTCCTAGAGACTCCTTTCCATCTCTGGCTTGTAACATTTCAAAATACATAAATTGCTTCAATGATTTGACCTACTGTCAATTGGAGAGCTCGAAAACCTTTTACTACAACTAGTGGTTCCGTAGTTATCTCCTTCATATTCTTTCACCTGCAGAATTATTATTTAGAATCGTTCTGATCAACACAGAAAAAAGGCGATCCAATTCTTGGTGGTCCCTTTGTCCGAAGATATTCGCGTGTGTTACACTACTATCATTACAGATACAATGACAATATTTTAAGGTAAAAAGTAAAAACTGCAACATAGGAATTGCACTCTTATTACAATTAAAGACTATAAGAATGCGATATCGATAAAGGTCAGATAAGAGAAATTATCCAAGGGAAATGACTAAATACTCTATTGTGCACACGGAAAGGAATGGAAAGGCCATACACACATTTTATTATTCATTAGCACTCAGTTTATTGAGAAACCTAATGAGTCTGGCGTAATGGTGATAGCGACATCTATTAACCGAACCCAGCAACCTGACGCTCGAAAAGTCTTCCGAAAGGTGTTCGGAACATTCGCAATGACAGCCATCCCGGACCGCTGCCCCTTTTAGTGCAGGTGTAAAATATAATATTTATGGGGTAAAGAATGGGTTCCAATGCTTGTTAGCGATAATGAGGTGCGCGCGCACCAATAAATTGGTTCGCCCGCTCGCCGCCCGGGGGCGCGGCTCATTTGCATCTTTATGTATTTCTGTCCAGACGAGATTATAACATTTTTTTGTTCCGTCAACGTGCGCTTAGTTCGTCTACTGGATAAGAGATGGCGCTGGCGGTCGCGGTGGCGAAGGTGCGAGTCACGCTGACGCGGCGCGCGCTCGCCTCGTTAGCCTGACGCGGCGCCTGTCAGGTTTTTGACAGTTTTTGACTGAGACATCGATAGTGCGGTTCGTTACAAGCGGGGCGGAGCGCGGGCCATCTCTTATCGCTTACACTGTTGGTTTATGTTCTTTTAACTTCATTGTTATGCGGCGATTCATTTCTTTTTGTGATAATTTGATAATGTCCGCTTTTGAGAGCTTTAGTCAATCTTCTTGTTCGATCGACGTGACATGAATTGGTTCATTTGATGTTAAGTGGACTTAAGAATGTAGGTATTAAGATCAACTCCTGACGCAAATATCCATTAACAGTTACATTTGTAGTAATAGCAGTCGTTGTTTAGTACCTACTGTTCAAATCAGACTTTCTTCCAAGACTAGATGTAAATGAGTCACAAACATCTTCTAAAGCAAGTTGCTTTTTATAACCTTAGGGATCTCTAAAACGAAAACATAACACAATATATCACCGTACATAAAATATACAAAACAAACAAACTCGAAGTAGGTACCAGGATATAATGACATCAAAAAAGTCGCAATTTCGAATTCATAAGGAAGCGAGCAGGTGTCGCGATACATCCCGTATTCATGGACCGATATATCATAGCCTCGCCACGTTAAAAAAAAACGGCCAGAGACAAGGAAAGCGCGCCAAATGCCCCCCAGTTTTCCCGCCTTGACGTGCAATTATAAAGATAATAACGTTTTCACCTCCGCGCGCCGTTTTTATTTGTTCGCATTTTGATTTATAATAGTTTGTCGGGCTCCCGACACATGATATCGGAGTTTCGCGGAACGTGGAAGCTTGAAACGTGTAACGATTATTTTTTCCTCTGTTTCAGACAATGAATGTATGAATCGTAATGAAGGTGCCATTTGTTTTTACCTGCCACCATTTAAAACCCAAATGTTTGGACAAATTAAATCTTTTTACTTCAATCTGGAATGAAGGACTCCAAAACGATTTGGAAAGCCATCGTTGAAAAAAGTTGGATCGTTCCCACGATCGGGCAAACAAACGAATCTAATCTGCGGTACGGCGGACGCGTAAACTATTTTGATTAGAATGGCATTCCCGCTAAAAACAATCTCAAAAAACCGCCGCCATGACATTTCTCAACTTGTCAAAGTGGCGCGCGCTTTTTGCACGCCAAACGCGCCCGCCTTAAAATCTTAATTCGGGACTTTTTGGAAACATGCAACAATCTATTTTTAGTCTAACACTAGTGACGATTATTTTTTCGATCGTATACAGCTTCATTATGTCGGGCGCGCAATCGAACAATAAGCATTACAGTTTCTTAGAATTGATTTTTTTCTGTTGGACTCGAGCGAGCGGAGAGGTTCCGCGTCGACTGACTCAATCATTAATCACGCGTCCCCGCGGCGTAGGTAGGTAACGTAACACCGCCGCGTGAGATAACATTATCGTAAATATAGTTTTACAAAACGGCGGTACCTACCGCGCAAAACAAAAAAGACGCCATCGCGTTTCCCACAAGGCGACACTCGAGCCTTAGGAATTCGCGTTCGCAATCTGTGCGCATTATCAGAATTTACACCGGGTAATAACGTATAACCTAATCCGAGGGTCAGTGCGCGCCTTTTTTCGAAAAACGAACGCCTTGTGACAGTTGAAGCGGGAAAACAAAGCATCGATCAAACCCGCTCACTCTCACATAAATCAGTCGCACGGGAAAGGGACAGGTGAACGGACGGCGCGGCGCGGCGCGGCGGCGGCGGCGGCGGCCAGTCGATTTTATAAATGGGCGGAGCGCGGAGCGAGACATCCACATCGCACAAACAAAAGAGTGAAAAGGAAATAATAGCGCGGTGCAAGGTGCAAGCGGAGAGAGTAGGATGGATTGGTAGACTTTTTTTAAATAAAGGAAACACTAAGGCGGTCGGAAAATCTGAAGAAAAAGGCGCGTTCGCTTCATCGTCGACTAATTAGGTGGAGTAGTTGTACCGATATTATTTATGTTGCGACGCAATTAGGGTGCTGGCTTTATGTTAATGCTCCCGTAACTATTAAAGCTAATTTATAAACGTTATTGTGATATAATAAATACGAACACGACATCTGAACAAATTATTGTAACAGTTTAATACATTCAAGTTGATAAGCTGAGTGTTGTGAGAAATGAGGCGATCTTTTTAGTATAAATAATTAACGAACTTGCTTACAAGAAAAGATTAAGAGAATACAAAAAAAAAACAAGAAAACTTTCTTACCTTTGCTTTAAAAATAAAAATCAACAACACTGGCAACATCAAACGCGTTGAAAATAAAACGCAACTTATTTTATAATCGCGACCATACTCCAGATTTCAAAAAAATTACACTCAACATTGTGAAGCACAATATAATGCACGTATAATTTAGAAATTACACAAATAAGCAGCAACAATGGCTGGTCACATATAATACGGATCGTATTCACTCGAAACGGAACAAATTGGTTAATTAAACGGTTCTGAGCAATTTACGTATCACTTGATCCGTTTTGAGTGACGTGAAGCCCGGTACACACACTACGCACGCAGGGTGCGTGAACTTGCTCCAAGAAATCGAGATATTTTGTGATCATTGTTCTTATGTTGTAATCTTATCTTTTTTTTTACGGTTCTCACACAGTTTGTAGGGTTGGTACACATGTATGGGATTAGAAGTTTTGTGTTTTGAATAAAAGAGATACTCTATGGTACCTTCACCATATAGAAATTATATTAGAACCTTATTGTGAATGTTTGATATTTCCGTTGATTTAGTGATGGTAGAGTTCAGTAATATTTCATAAAGTTGGTTTTCATGTTTGTTAACTGCATTCCATACCTAGAGTTATTTTAGATTGTTATATTAGCTAAGTACAATAATGCACAGCAACTAGTAATTTTGTTTTTATTACATGGAAATGAGGCAAAGGTTTTTCAATTTTTGAAATAAGTGTGGAAAACACAATTGCAACGTCTGCCTTAAAGGTAGCCATTACTGAAGTAAGAAGGCGGGGCCGACTCGCAAACCGTAATCGCCACAGTGTCTAAGGAGTAGGTACCAACCTTACCACTTAAGTTGAATTACCTACCTAAGTGTCGTATTTCCCTACACTTTTCAAATCAACAACTTAATTCGATACTTCGAGAGGAGCAATTTGTGCATTATATCAAATTACACCGCACACAATAAATAATAACAGCAAATTTGAAAAAAAAAAAATTGCTTCCGCGATAATGGCGGGAAATATCACGTGCGAATCGCGATCGCCATTCTTATGGCGCCCAATCACGACGTAATTATCGTATCAAGTTAAAATTGCTATCAAATTACTGTTTTGCTTGCATGTCACCACTTATTAATAAATGTTTTCTGTTCAATTATCGCACACTGTCTATTGTTAAAGTTTAAATCGCGCATTCACTCTATAATTTTCAAATCGCTAGGCTAATTTTGAGGTTAGTCACCTCGACTTTCGAAGAATAATGTGAGCTTCGTGAAAGACCGTCAGTTCTCGGAACGATTCGGGTGTTTGATTTAAAAATGGAAAGATAGAATCTGGATATTTTTAAATCAAAGTGTGAGATGATTTTTGTCGTTAATGATGGGTAGGGTAGAACCAGAGACAATTGATTATTTCCTTTTTTTAATTAAGGGTTTTGACAACTTCGATTTTGTTATCTTCGTTTGAGAAATCTTTGTTTTTCGTATTGTTTGTCCCATTCTAATAACTTATTTTCTTGTTTACAGGTAAGTTGGCGATATTTCGTTCTAGACTAAAAACTACTTGCATCACACAGGTAACATTTTAATTACTATCTTTTAAGACCTCAAGGAATTTAAAAAAAGAAACAGACTCCTAACCTAACCTTTCCTCGTATAACTCAACTGACGGAACCAAGTATTCAGGCCTCATCAGGGAAACACTCGCCATCTATCATACCGCGACCCCTAACCCTAGAAAGTAGATGAATCATAGTTAAACGTCAGTCAATCGCTGGCAATAGGTGCCTGCTTTAAATACTAGGCATATCTTTGAAATGACGAAGCTAGGTAAGGCATCTTGCAAAAATAGAGAAGCTTTAGCAAAAACTACATTTTAAAAGATGTTATGTTCTCTCTTATCGCGGATTTTTTTTGAAGTTATCTTGACAGAATTTTCCTTTCGTAAAAGATGAAACAATTCAGTATTTGTAAACATCTCTCATCATGACACTTGCGAGTAGACTTGACAGCAGCTGTCAAAATATTAACGTCAGCATCTGTCATAGACAATGCGACTTTTTCAAATGATTTCTTCTATTCGAACTAGCATTTCATTGATGATGAAATCCAGCTTTCAGCGTCTTTTTATTGCTTTTTAGTCGACGATATCATTTTAATATCATAATTTTCTGACAAAAAATTCAAGTTACATAATACTCTCGAGCTTTGGTTCTCTCAGATTCTAAGATCATGAAATAGAAGAGTGTACGCCTTTTTATTTTTCCCATTGTGGTCTGATTAACCGTTGCGAGGCATCGCTCGATACAAGTACATCGCAGCGATAGCGATAACATCTCGATATATGAGAAGGCATTTGTCTCAGAGTGTGCCTCGACTAAAGTAATTGGTACCACGATAGCACCGTTTTGAGAAAATTATGCTGGTGTTTTGTTTTTTACCTCTAAGTTCAGTCTTCGTAGTTTTAAACAGTGAACGAAATCGACGGCCATTTTGTTTTTAATGTCATTTATATTTTTAAATATTGAACGTACTTTTGCCGTTCCTGTGAATGGAACCTTGTCGTTTGAATTCGACGGTTCGAAATTCTAAAATATGAAATACTACAAAGGCATTATGGTTTTCCTCAATTAAATGAAGAATTGAACACACCGCTAATACCCGCTAATAACCTTTAGCAATCGATTTTATTTATAATTTATCTTAATTATATGCATAAGAAAGGTGCGTATTTCAAGTTTTGCATTAAAGAACCTCAAAGAGGGCTCGGAATGAATGCCTACAGACCCCACGCTGACTCTGAGAGGTTTTACAAATTAAAATAAATTAAATTAATTGTTTTTACCGGCGTTTAATGACAGGACGTTAAACTTTTGATGTTTGGGATGTTGCAATACATTGCGGAAACCGGACAATTCAATAAGTGCCTAGAATAATTGAGACGCATCGTAAGAATGACATTTCATATTTCATAAGCTAATGCTAATGCTAATGCTTTCACTGCTACTTATACCTTATCAATGTCATTTCTAATGTGAATTCAGTTCTCCAAAATTAACTTTACCGTGTCCTTATGTACGAAGTTTCACTACAAATTATCACCATGAAGTCACTGTTAAACCTATTTTAATGTAACATAAAACATTTTTATGAGAAAGCACCGCCTCAATGACATTATAAATTGATAATCGTTAAGGGAATACATTCGTAAAATGACATTTGATTCCTTTTGATTCGAATTTACGCGGCCGGCACTCAGGGGTCAAGTTTTTACTCTTTTTTTTCGACTCCACGATGTTTTTTATCCCGCCCGGTTCTTTAAAGCTTAAATTTCTGATGTGAATCTCTGAGACGATGCATACCAAACATATTTGATGTTATTTTATTTTTTCACTTTTTTACCTTCGACCAACGATATAAATTTGATTGTGGTACGTTCGTATACGGGTGCCGGTTTAAGGGACTTTTTAAGTGAATTACTACAAGACAGCTCAAGTGAGAATTACAACGTGCTCGCCTCTTTACATTAACCGAAATGGTCATGGAATCTCTCGGATATGGTAGAGTAACGTGTGCAATGTATCTGTTGTGACAAAAGAGATGTATATTTGACAAGCGGAGTGGTGTCGGTAGGTGTTGGTGTAGCGAGTAGTGCGGAGCAGCGGCCAGGCAGCGCGCACGCGTCACGGCCCGCGTCCAGGCGGCCGGGCGCACACAATGCTAGCCCGCCCCTGCCTGCGTTATTGTCCAACAATGCGTGAAATGCTCTGACAAACGATGACAGCCGCCCGGGCAGCCTGGTACCGCCGACCTCCTGCGATTTATGATATCCTATTACGAGATTTAATGACACTAAACGTCAGCCCACTCTGTTTACGTCGTCCGTCACCCGGACTCGTCCGGATACGCTTCCGATATTTGAAACAAACTAAATGTAAAGAGAACAGAACGGAGCCGCGCCGTGAACGGAATACGCTTACAGCGAGAAACGAGGCGACTGAAAAATTACCATATCCCGTTGTGTAAACAGTTGCCGACAATCTTCCCGTTGTCAGCCGACAGTGAGCGTCCGAACTCGGAGCGCCAAATATTTGCCGGAGTCTCATAAATTCAGCGGCGCCCCGCGCGTCCTACCAGGATAACATACATAATGCGCCGCTCCACGGATCGGTAAACATATTGTAATGGAAAACGCCGTCATTGTTTACACTTTATGATGTCCTCGTGTTGTAAACTGATGCGGTGCAGATCCGCCCGCCCGCCGCGCAAACAAAGAATAATTTCCTCGGAATATGAGATAAGAGAGGGTGTAATGATATCGGTGAAAACTTTATCCGGCCGTACGTCGCCTCAAGTGAGAACTAATATTAAATCGGCGGGTGTGTAACGGGTGCCGCAGCTGTTCACCATATCCCAAGACTAGTTTCACCCGCTTCTAAATTATCATCGTCTTATTAAAATGTAAGCCCACCCGGGCGACGATGTACGAGGTCCGTACGCCGCGTAACTCGGCCTAATCCCGAGACCTGCTGCTAAAATATTCGAAATCCGTCAAAACCGTAAATCGCACCCGCCTTTTGTATGTGGGTTGGGGTTCGTATTTACGACGCGGCGGAGAGCTGCAGATAGCCCGAATTAAACTTGAATTTAAAACCATTTTATATTAGCTAAGCTAGCTTAGATCGCGCTGGTGCCGCGCGCGTGAGATAAGAGAATTGGCCTGTCAGACGCCGGATGATATATTTGACCAACATTTCCATACCGCCCACCCTCGCTCCCTTTCCCCTATTTTCATTTTGTACGTGTCTGCTCCGCCGCGTATCTATAATGTATCCTTTCTGTTTAGGAGTTACATTGAATAAAAAAACTGCGAAGGTGAGAAGGGACGTTTATAATTTAATAGACTACATTCTGAGCTGTCAAACGGTGACGCGGGATGTGTAGTTTCGCCGGCGTACGCTTTGATCGTTATATTTTTGTTGCGAGCTATGAGCTGGCCCGGCTGTTATTCATGCTGGTGTTTTGGTGCTCACATTTGAATAATTAAAAATTTGGCAAGAGATCTGTGCATATGAAAATGTCTGCAGGGTTGGAGGCGTGGGCAATCAACCGTTTTTACTGCACTGCGCTTGAATACAGCCCGTAATAATTGTTATTCAGCTCATCGCATAATGAGGATATTACTTTACACTTCAATAATAACTGGCTTCTTTGGAGTTTTATTGCGGATTACTTAGCCGATCACACGATAGATTATTCACAAGAGTTTATTGCTGATCCTCGGCCAAATTTGGAAACTTCATTAAGCGACTTTTTCTCGATTTCGCGAAAAGTTTTGGCTCCGATAAAACTTGGAGAATGTATTCTTAGCAAATTGATCGTGGTACACAATTCTTTGCTTATCAAATAAATATTATTATCTTGGTGCTTATCTTGGTGATCGTGGTGGCTTATTTGAATAAGTTTCGAATTAACGTTAAGATTACATTTCCTTATCAGTCATAATCATCATGGTGAAGCGTCAAAAGAACGAGCTGTAATGTTCACAAGGCATTAAGTTTTTACTTTTTTATGAATTTGGCAAAACAATTCAGAAACCACTTATACATATAACATGGATCAGTACGGTAATTGGGAAAACTTTAAGACTGATTTGTTACGCCTCAACTTTTGATCTTAAAAAATATTGTACGTACAAGCAAAACTTGTACAAACATTTAAAACAAATACCACACAAAACTTTTAAGAAACGTATGTGAAAACAAATGAACGAAAAACATTAAGATGACAATAGAATCACAATTACGTGTTTAAAATCTTTTGAAATCCATCAATGCCCCTTAAATTTATTCTCATTGAAGTTTTCCCCGGGAAAATCCTTTTTCCATTGGCGGAACGCCTTATCCGGACTGCGATAAATCAGCCCGCTCTATTGTCGTTGGTTCGATGGCTGGCTAATGTACACGAGGTATTATTACGCCATCTTGTTATGTATCCCGCTGATGTTATACCTACATTATTTTGCAGGTTACAAAAAAAGTGACATGTTAATTTTTTAAATGTTGGATGCCGCAGTCAAAGTTCGTAGTTTTGAAAATACTGATTTAGGAAATAATGGGAGGATAAGACACTGTATTTTTTGTGACTTCAGAAGTGAGTTTACGCCAGCGCTAACATAAAAGCTCAAAGCGTGCTATCGCTAAAATAAAAAAGTAATAAAAAAAATGAAATTAATCTAGACAAAGTATTTAATTTACAAAACGCTCGTAAAGAACAGCACAAATTAAATAAATGCAATGCGTATCGTGTCACGCTAAACTTGCGACGAAACTTTAATCCTAACCCAAGTGACCGTAAATAACAGTGAAGCGAAAAAACTGCAAATATATCACCAGCAACAGAGTGAAAATTTAAAATTACACATTCTACCGTCAAATAGTATATTATCTGGTAGCATTAAAGCTAGGTTCATATAACTATGGCTGGCTCTCACGACGCCAAAGCTTTTAACAAAGCGCCTGGCGCCGAGCCAGTAACATCGACACGTCGCAACCCGCCGCTAGCTGCCGCCCTACAAGCACCAAGGAAAAAACACCAAATATTACATTCGAACAAGCTAAGCTACGTCTAATAAATCCACTACATGTATATTACTAGATTGGCACATGAGACAAACGATTACCGCCTTTGAGACTCGCCAATAAGTTTCCCAAACGCAGTGCGTCAAATACATCTGTCACCCTCTAACGCAGAGGAATCAGTCAAGTGGGAGCGAGTGAAATATCGTATTGGCATCGCGGGGATGTCCACGGCAGTTTTCGGTTTTAGCAAACAAAGGAATTAGAGCAGTACCCGCAACTCCACGCGAATTTATGGACGGTCGCTGTGACCAAATTTTCCTTTTTTTCCCCAACTCTTGTATTTTGCCCGGAAAGACGGGAAAACGTTCTAATGTTATTCCGTAGTTATGGCCACGAGGAAGGTTTGAGTCGCATTATGTAATAAAGTCTTAGAAATATGCAAGTTTGTGCCGTGCGTGACGTCACATGCGGATGTTTACCGGCTACCCTCGCCAAAATATCACATGAATGCTAATTCATTAAATTACGTTAGGAATTGCGGTTTCGATGTCAACGTTATTTCACAGCATTTTATTATAACATGGCATTACTATCAATAAGCCTGTCAAACACAAATTCCGACTGATTGTAAATGTTTATTGTACACAAACACAGCTGCAGCATACAAAAATTATCGTGTTATTGCAAAAAACAACTAAAAGTGACTAACTTTTCAGAAATACTTCGCCATAGTGTTAAATAAATTTATCTATCATTTGTAATTGGCGCTTGAATTAGTGCTTGTTGCGGCTGCCATAAAATTTATTCTATCATACATCGTAAATTATATTAAACGTTATAAAGGGCAAAAATAACACATTCACTGTAACAAAATGGCGGATAACCGAAGGCACATTTCAAATATGTACACGTCCATAATCGTTCGAATTGAAAATGTATAAGTACCCCCTCTCAGTTAGAGGTAGACAAATAGAACAATTTATTTTAATGTATTTTCTCAAGATCTGATCGGGCCGAGTCTATTAAAACTTCGTACAAACTTGACACACCTTTAAATTCAAACGGTAAGCCATCTGATAAACTCGAAAAAAAGAACGAAAAAAGTTAGAAGCAGATTGACTTTATCTATGCCCCGTTAATACTCCAATTAAATTACAAAAAAATAAAAGTGACGTTTCGTTCTCCCAGTGACGTTATCTTTGTTGAACAATTTTTTTTTTCTTTTTTTTTTGTTAATTTTATTGAATATCTTCTTTCTTGTTTTAAAACGTTGAAAAATTGTGTTGTAACGGCGTTTTACGTGTTATCATTGGTTTGCGCCATCAATTCCGCGTGTTTGCAGTGAATGGTCATTGATCTTGATGCCCACGCGGTTTCGACATTTTGTGGGGGGACCTACTACTTTTTGGACGCTTCATTTACAATAATTTTATCTCCTGGGTCAATCAATACCTGTGACCACAAAACCTCAGATGAAGAAAATATTTATCAGATTTCATAAACACATGAATAGGTACGTCTAATTTAAATTCATTTAAACCTTCCTATATACAATACAGTAGTACCTAAATTTCGAATTCGTGTTTTTTTTTCATTTGCCCTAATTTCGACTAAGTCACGATTATTGAATACCGACCAGTTACAACTTTAATCGACCACACACCCAATAAATCAAACAAACAAACAATTACCAACCACTGCCCACTTATTCCCTCATTTTTATGAGTGTCTAAAAAAAATCGAACCATCATTACACTCCATAGACAATGACAAGTAAGTCATTAACATTTTTCCTAATCGCGCCTCTACCATCCATCATGGCGGCGTTCTGCCTTGACAGATGGACATGTCGCGATACAAATCCGTCCAGATATATTTGTAAACACATATTATTGTGTTTTGACGGCCGTCACTGTTCCGTAAGGCATTGTCTTCTAAATTTACAGCTAGAAACTGTCAAGTCGAAAAGATTTGATCCGTTCGGAGTTGATCTTGTAAAGTTTTAATAACAGGGTACAGTAATTTTGTAACGGTTCGTTTAAATTGTTGCAGCTTAGATCTGGTGGAAGCCAATCGTCATATCTAGATATTGATTTTCTTCTCAATTGACCTAAAAAGTTCTAAGTTAGGAGTACCTCAGTATCAGAAGTACTTCTGAGAGTATCGATACTTACCTAAATTTAATACTTGCTCTACATCATAAGATACCCATAATTTGAAAACCTAGGATAAAATTAAATCTGAAAAGTAAATCATCTATTAACTTTCAATATCTCACAGCCTTAGTGAAACCTGTATCTTATAAAAAATTGTCAGTGTGGTGTAGTCATAGAGTGTGTAGTCTATGGTATACTACACACTCTATGACTACACCACAGACAATACTCAAATTCGGCCACCGATTGGTTCCGCGTGCCCAATTGAAATAGATATTATTATCATTATACACGCTGTTACGGGGCACAATTACTGATAATAAGCTGTAATGATAGTTATTACCTACACTAAAAACGGCATTACACTGAAAAGCGTAGCCTTGTCTGTAATTTCGTATCAAATGCGTGTCGTTGCGTGACTCGTGGTTCTCGGTAATTTTGTGTCATCATGAACTGTCGTCCAATCAGCGAAAGAAGCCTCCTGCAATTATCTATGTGTTAGTTGTTATGTTTTTTTTTATGTAAGTTGACTGTTGTATTATGTATACGACACTAAATCAAAGGTATTCCAAATTAAAAAAAAATCAATCCATTGCAAATGTTGAACTTGTGTAGTTTCTTTGGTGGAAAGTTTAGTTATAGTAACTAAACTTTCCACCAAAGAACCACACAAGTTTTGCGAATAGAGCCCTGTAATAATAAATGAATCTTGTTTAGAAATTGTAAATAGCAGTTACATTTTATTATAGTTTAGCAAAGGATTTTTTTGCCGGTTTTTCTTCTGACGTAGAATGTAGAAAGAAAAATAGTAGGCCTACGTCAAATGAAATCCTTCATAATAATGTAACCAATTCTATGTATGGACGAATGGATGTTTGTTACTCTTTCCCGTCAGATTGGCGAACGGATCTGGATGAAATTTGGCACATAGGTAGATAGTAGTCTGGAATAACACATGTACATAGTATGTTCCCTAGGTAAAATTTCCACCACACACGCGGGCGCCGCCGTGGGCCGCAGCTAGTCGTCCCTAGTTTTAACATAATATTACTACAAACTTGTCAAACATACATTACACATCCCTATGCAGAACAGAAGCGACCAACACTTACATTTGTCCCCAAAAAATCCCATTTGTTTCCCGAGTTAAAATTTAAAATAAGCTTAAGTCTGTAAGCAATTATGGGCACTTTGAATTTGCGAAAAATAAACAGGGGTTGGTATTACCCCTTGTGTACCCATGTTGCCCTTATCAAGTAATGACGGGACTTTGGAATCGAGAGCTCCACCTGAGCCCTGGGAATGGCTCTGTTTGTACATGACGCTGGTGGTGGGATATTGGTTGGTGTGACCTCTTCTGGGGCTGTTTTGTCGTAAGTCCTGGTAGCAATGCTGACAGTTATATAGTTTTGGTTTCAACCCGGCTTAGAAATGTAAAAAGGCTTAAAGGAGAACTTGAGATAATCGAAGATTTTCAAGCAATTAATGTAAGACATTGACAAATGCATAGCCCAAGAAATGATACCATAAATCTTAGAAAAGGAAAGCCACAACTCAACCTCTTTTTACCCTAAAACCTATCAGCCAATTTTCTTAGATCACAATCAAAACGCGTACGAACGGGAAATTCCATTAAAACAAAAGAACGTATTACACAACAAGACAGAACAAAGATTCGTTGGTATTAAGAGACGAAAACAAAAGCGGAGCAGCGAAAAACGGGTGAACAAAGGAGCATGGAGCGCTCCCAACCCGAAATTTACGTTTAAAAACAACGTAAAATACCTAAAGCGGGATCCGTATCTATCCTATTTAGATATTAATCTAAACGAAAAAGCAAAAGCAATTCAAAATAGGCAACAAGCTAACAGAAGGGACGGGGCGGGCACAGTAATTGGCCATTTATCAAACTGCGAAGGGGTTAGGGAATGCTCCTGCCCGACTCTGCCGCCCTGGTAGCCGGCCGGGAGAGGCGCGGTACAAACTGCTTAAATGACAAACAAACATACAGATTTTATGTATTAAAAATGAGTATTTAATTGTGTTAGCTGTGAATTTTCTGAAAAAGTTTTGGGGATAAGATCCTTAGAATGGTTGCGTGAATGAACTTCGCAACTGTGACTAGCATGTAACCGATGAAACATTTTTACAGACATAAAAAATGTAATTTCGGAAAAGGTTCTTGTATTTTGGTATTACTTACATAAGTTCCCGATTAGGGATCTACACAATTTCTCAAACTCTCGAACCATCGGAAACCTCTAAACGCAAACGTATATCAAAACAAACATTAATTTAAAAAGTTCCCCTCCATAGCTGACACGAGTCTGACTCCACAAAACGGACTCACCAAGGCCCTTTTCCCATAATTCTGAACAGAGAACAGAATTAATCTGAAAGACCCGATACTGACGTAATTTTCGCAAAGTAATCCGGACCTAAACACACAGGTGGAAGGTACTCGGTCCTGCTTGATTAAGCCTCGTTTTAAATTCAACATTTTCGGGTCCATAATGAAAGTTTCTTATCAGTAAGGCGCGTTTGTGAGTTATGGTCGTTTGTTTACAATCCCTCGGGTTTCTGCGCTCCTGATAGCTAAGCTTAATTATGTTATGTATTTATAATTATGATAAGGTGGATTATATGGAAGCAATTTTATGTAGAATATATAAATTAATATCTGCAAGTTTGGATTTATTCTACGGGAGGTTGAATTTGTTGCTATTTGAATTGCATATTTCATCGGAAAATGGTTAACTCCGTAAGATCATAAAATATCTTGAGATCAAAATTTTATGCAGGCAAGAAATTGAGGCACGAAAATCCGATAAATTTTAGAACCATACACTGATTGGTCGCTAAAATGTCTATCTGTATGTGTGTGTAACATTTCTCGGAATCACTTCGAGAGATTATAGACTATCTATCAAATTTTGATGCGTAAAAAAGTATTGCAAATGTTCAGTTGACAATTTTATTGAGAGTTTAAAATCTTTCAAGATATTTTATATTCTTATGCATTTTGCAAAAACCAGGTGACACATTGTATACACACAGAGCAAAATAATTTAAAAGAAAATATCCCCAATAAATTTCTAACCTCCGTAACTCGAAAGTTTCAAACATTAAAAAAATAAACTGTAAATTAAATAAATGCAAACTCCAATTGGGAGCAGGTGCAATAAAAACAAACAATAGGAGAGGTTCCTCACATCACTCTGCTCGCTCTCCCGGCTGTCAAACGAGTGGCCCTCGCGAAACCACCCGTGTGTAATAATGACCATTGTCTATGGTGTCTCATCGGAAAACTTTACTTGTAATGTCTATGGGCGACGTTTTAGCGCGTGAGTTTTGAAAATGGAATTAATTACGCCATTTTGTAATGGCAGGAAGTTATGAATATTTTGAGTCTGTTTTCATTTAAATAATTGTCTTTTAAATGCGCAAAGTAATTTAAATCGGTATGTGTAGAATTATGTAGTGTTTCGTTAAGACATTGAAACATACTTAAAGGCAGTAAAAAATGTGATACACGTCCTCACAAATTAGTATTTGTTCAAAAATGTTGTTACAAGCTGTTACATATAATTCAGAGACTGATAAAATTATAGTTATTAAACGTATTAATTAGACGTTAAAACGAAAACGCTCCAATTAAAATGGACTTTTATTACAACGTGCGTCGCTCGAGCACTGTGTACGACAAGCAATAAACGAAAAATTACTGCATCTAAAATGATAATTAACATCGTTGGGACGCATCAAAATGCACACTTCAAGTGTTTTCATGTCAAGTAAAGTACACGCAGCAGAACCGGTATAACGAGAAATGTAATAAAAACATAAGCAACATTACATCTTAGTTAATGGACATCAGTTTTCTAAGAAAACGATAAGCGAGATAAAAACTAAAATGGCGACGTTGATGTTACCAAATGTCACCCGCAAGCAAACAGCTTATAATTACACACGAAAACATTATCTGAAGTAGGATCAAGCTAGATCGCTTACAAGCGTTTCTTTCAAAACAATTATGTTAATATGTAACATAATTGTGCGCAGCGTCCACCGCGCAATAATTCACAATTAAAACCCGGTGCCAGTGTACGGAGCGTAATGGGCGCGTTCGGATTGTCAGAAACCGGGACGTCATAATCTGGGCGCGTTCATATTCGTGCACAAATCCCCGGCGCGCGGCGCCGGCGCTTGGACGCGCTCAACTTCGCTTATAAATTCAGACGCGTCTGTTTTGAACGCAGTCATACGTAGGTATTAGACGGGACTCAAATTAATACAACGGGCGTTTGTACACCTGCGCCTCGGTTGTTTCTTTCCTACAAAATTAACTCGGAGCCCGCAACAATGGAGCCAGGGGCCTCGCTCGACCAACTTTTGCGCTGTTATTTTTTTTTTCTCGAGCGACTGCGGTGGCTATATTTCAAACTGTCATACTTAATCTTTTTATCAAAGTTAGTTAAATGCCATAAGAAGTGCACCCGTCTGCCGTGAGCTTCTCATCTGCCCTCTAATTGCGTTTCGAGTTTGTTTGCAAACTTTTATTATGAAATTAAACTAGTTTAGATGGCGCTTTTAGTTCAGTTGCTATGACTGAGGATAATAAAGATGATTAAATACTTCGAGATTTGGTTGGTTTTATATTTTGTTGCGAAGTAGTTTGAAGACTGAAATAATGACATTAATAAAGGGTTGAAAAACTCATTTACCGGGAACAGAAAAGTCTTAGCCACATAATAGGATTTTATGGACGTAAAGAGGTTTTACTTTAAAGTATTCCATCACACCAAAAATTCTGTTACAGTTTCGCGTGAAATTGTCTAGGATAGTGAGCTGACAAACAAATATTCGGCAATAAATTGTATGTAACGTCAACCCCGATGTTACATCAACTAATAATACAACTAACGCTACGCTACTCTGAAACAGCTAAAACATTAGACAAAATACCGACAAAATCTTTACTAATTAAAAGCCAACAGTTGTTTATTCAACGTTCGCAGTACCAGGCGAGCAGGGCCTAGGAGGCGAATAATTTATATTTAATTTAAACAAGACGACATTGGTATTCGGTATACGAGTGCGTAATTAAAATTCCCGCGGCGGTGGCGCTCCCTCTACCCCCCCCCCCCACTTCACCCCCCCTAGCGACAGTTTTCGCGCCAATTTCAACGCGCCCGGAAATTAATTGTGACAGGAAGACGCGGCGGTCACATCCGGCCGCGTTCCGTTATACGCATTGAATTATCGGCCAGTGTGTCCCGCACAATAAAAATATTCAGAGCTGTCATAACAGTCCACAGGTCGTACGGAGCGCTGAGATTAAATTTCGCTTCATTAAACGTTATGTAAATTTTTTTGGAGCTACAAATTAGAATGCGGAGGAATTATTTATTTTGGCAACATCGACTCGATCATTTTTTCTAAGCATCTTTCTGTAATTAACACTTATAAATCACAGTACGATCATTCGTCGTGAGCAGTACCAGGAATAGCGTGGGCGTGTCCAAAAACTAGACATTCAAAAACATCGAATTCCGAGTTAACGTGATTTATCGATAACGATTACTTAAAATACCATGACATGTCACAGAACCGGTCGCCGTCGATGTAATCGTGACCTGACTGATTATTTCCATCGTTATAAAACCTTATAAACTCGGTGACAATTAATAAGTGTCAAGTTTAACATTTAATTAAATATAAATCGATAAAATCATCATAATCCACGGCAATGGCGGCGCATTTACATAAGACGCGCGAATGTTTTGAAATTTTTCAAAAATGGAATGTGTTCGAATTAATCCAAGATGCGCTGTTACGTCATCGACAAATGTTTGGATTATTCTAATCATATACCTACCTATTTATGTTTCAAATAGTTTCTCGAAAGGGTCTGGTCCCACTACAGGTAGTTAACATAAACTTTTACCGCCTTTCTGGGGGAAACTATACTAAACAATGATAAATGGGATTTCTCTCTTAAAGTTAACAATGAAATAAAGTAGTAGTTTCATTATCCTCGAACTATTGGCATAAAAGGACATTATTTCACACGTGAGAGGCCTACTAAACGAAGACGACCTCCTTTTATGGCGTTACAGCAATAAAATTATTGCACAGTTGCAACTACGCAGTGGAAACAACCCTTAACTATCCATAAACAATCTAATATACTTTTAACAGGCAAAGGTTACATTGTCAATACCGATTATTCGAAAAAAGAAATCGATTTTTATTATCGGCTACGAATTTCACGCGGGTAACAATTGTTCGGTATCCGCTGGCATCTGAGCGAGAGTCGTTCGTTACCAGCCTTAAGGGCCTCTAATGGCCTCCTCTGAACTGGAGGCCCTTAAAATTTTAAACGTCCTTTTATTTATAGAGGCTCGTCCGATATCGAGCCGTCGGATCTATTCGTTATGATTCGATTTTTCACTTTCTTATACGGTTTAGTGTTCGTGGAAATATTGACGCCTTTTATTGATGTCTTCAGAATTTTGAATATCATCAAAGTAGCAATGATGGAAATCTATGATACTGAATAATGTTATTAAATTCAGCGGAATATGCAACGGTTCAGGCTGCCTTATCCACATTTTTTTACGTACAACTGAACTCATCCTTTAAAAGCTCTATTAAAAAACCAGCGTCAGGCTGCTTCAGTCTGTCTGACATATTACACACTTAGTTTTTGACATACTATTTTTATTATTTCGCTATGTACCGAGCTTGTTTCATGTATGTTCTAAATACGTTTATTCTTTCTTTCTTTTCTTCATTCAAAGCCCTATTCACAGCATCTGTAATCGTTAAAAAATACTCCAGCCAACGTCCCGCCCACGAACTACGCCAGTCATAAATCGGTAAGTCATTTAAAATGGTTAATTGCAGTCTGATTTATTAGTGTCCCCGTGTCTTATCGTCGGATCGGACGACACAGTCGTTAGAACACGGCTATATGCCTACTATCGCATGGTGTTTCATCAATTTGTACTGCTTATAATTTCTGATCTCCTGGTACATAAGAAGTGCTATTATATCCGAGTCTCGCGATGTAAACTTGTAGAAAAGTGTATTGTCAATGCTTTTTTAGGTTGTCTACAGTTATCTGTCAGCTTTATGGTATGAAGTGACAGCATTTTGATCTCACTTAAGTTTTAACCGTGACGATTTAACAGAACAGCGGGTAGTGACAGTTTAGGCGAAGTTACCAACAATTGTAGTGCCAACAGTAGAACATTTGGCAGGGTAGCGCGAATAATTGCAGGTTTTGGCAGTCATTGAACATTCTTAATTCGTCAATGATTATATGCGTTATTAATTGTGATTTATTACTTCTTCATCATCAGAACTCAGTGTAATTTCAAGCTTGTTGACGCTATTATAATTTACTCTCACCAGGTGGGCAACTGACCTGGTGGTAATTGTGGGAAACCATTGGATGAAGCCCAGAACAAATATTTGAGGATATTTATAGATGTAGTATTTTCTCAAAAGTATAACGATGGATAGTGTGATAAATGATAAAGCTGCATTGAAAATGATTGGGTTGACGGCTAATAAAGATGTATAAGACAAAGATAGACAAGAGAAAGTCTCAGATTTGACCACAATCTCACCTGATGGAAAGCAAAAATGTGGTCGATGATGCAGCAGGTATATGTCTCTCTGTGGAATCAGCAAAAACACAGACTCCACAAGGAAATTCCACTCCTTAGCTGTATGCACAAATAAAATATTCCCAAAATGTTGCCCTGAACAAAAGTGGACGTCTTCCAGCTAATTTCATAGTAAACTCAAACTCAAAGCTTCTATTTCAAATAAATTTAAAGGCACTTTTAAACTGCGAGGTTGGAAAAACATAAGGTTATTTGCACGTTCCAAATCGTAGAACTTGGAACACATGGAGACTCTTTTAAATCAGTGAAACCTTTAATAAAGCATTAGCTACCGTTGAAAGCGCTACAGCACAAACACATTAACTTCTAATAACAACATGACTTATAGATTCCGTACTAGTCTACCGGTACAATGCATTGAACACATAAATTGCACACAACGGTACTGTTTCCACACAGGTGCTAGTAGTGGGTACCGCAGGATAGCCACGTCCCGGACACGTCCTACTTAGGTATTAGTAGAGAAACAATAGTAATCCGTTTTATTACTGTTTCATTTGACTAAAGAGGTAGTCTACCTCATGGATTTACTGGTCCAAGTGTTGTTGGGTTTTTCTATCCGGAATTTGTTAGAAAATAATAGAATACTCTTTATTATGTACACCATATAAGTTACAGAAAATATAGATGAAGTAAATATTACATAGGGTGACACAATGGGCGGCCTTAACGCTAAAAGCGATCTTTTCAAGACAACCTTTGGATGGATTTGTTAGTAACAGCCGGGACTCCGAATTCAAACAGAATGGCATAAGGCTCTCTTTATATTCAACCGCGTGACTTAAACAAAGTGTAAGTATACTCGTACTATATATATGTGTGTACATAAAACTCTGCCTAACCCCTTCGGGACATATAGGCGAGGTTTTGTGTAATGTGAATGGGCCTGCAGACAGGTCTACTTATCTTTCAACTAACCTGTCCTAAGTGTGTGCTCTAGGAAACGATATATCAGCCTTCATTCATATCGCCACAAAGTTGACCCATTAAGACCGCCTACCCAATAAATAAAATCGTAAACTCAAATGTCCAGAGACTTATGGTAGCAGCTCTCCGTCCATTAATATAATGTATCAAACAAAACGTCCAGTTTAAAAACATCGGAAACGATACGCTCTGAGAGGCTTCTCGATCAAACTGTTTATCTAGAATATTCCCACTCCGACGTTATAAATTACGTTCTATATGCACAGGGTTGCCAATTGACAGTGACAGTACCAGAGACAATTTAACTTTTATTTCGAACGGCTCATTTGTATTCAAATTATTTTTAATTGGATACTTTTTAGATACGGGAGATTGATGAATTGGAAGCCTTTATAAGTTGCAGTTGCTAAAAAACAGTGTGGAAATGTTACAATTTCAATAAACCGACAATTTCGAAACACGATGCTAAATCATTTCGCGACATGTTTGATTTACGTAAAACACCGAAAATGTTAGTTTTCGATATAATTTATATACTGCGGCAGACATTAACATGCG
Source organism: Hecatera dysodea (assembly GCA_905332915.2). Classification (NCBI taxonomy): domain Eukaryota; kingdom Metazoa; phylum Arthropoda; class Insecta; order Lepidoptera; family Noctuidae; genus Hecatera; species Hecatera dysodea. The sequence continues at coordinate 17,870,073 of HG995305.1, forward strand.
AATTTTAATTGCAAATAAAAGTAGCATCACAAAATTCCGCCAGGCTGGCCGTCCATTTGCTTTTAATCGTTAACTTGATTAAAGACTGATGCACGCTAGAAACTGTAGGGACAATCAAGAACCTTATCTGTTTGTAAAAAAGGCAAAAAGCCCTCGGTCCGAGCATTGTTAGCGTACGATTGCGACAACGCGATTAAGCAACGTGCACAGCTAATTCGACTGAGGTTAACACGCGAACACACCATCATAGTGTGCAATAAACCGAACCTAAACGAAATAGAGATGTTTTGAATTAGTTTCCGTGTTCTTGTCTCTGGCTGAACTGTTTGTTAGATGATAATTTAAATGGCGGTACATATTTGCGGAATTATTCAGATTGTTCCAAATTAGAGTCCAATTTATTGTTTCTTTAAGTACTAAGTCAAGGTAGCTTTTAATGATAGGATATCGGCTTTAGATTTAAGATTTGCGCACATCCCTAACATTCAACCCTGTCTGCATTTTTCAAGAAATAATTTGCGAAATGCGCGATATTCTTGAGCCGTGACCTAAACCACATGTCCGTGGAAATGAAGACATTTTTGCGTGACGTCACCGCGCGTCAGGTGGCCGCTTAGAATTCTGATCCGTCCATCATTAATTTGACAAATGGGCGCGCGAGGTGATGGCGGACGGAGGCGCGCGCCCCATCGCGTTCCTTCAATTTATTTGAATTTAGCATTCTGTTTTTGCGATAATTCGCCTAACTTCCAATTAGGTTTTTAATATGACGTGTTGAAAGAGCCCATTGTTTTAATTTTTTGTCTATGCTTCTTTTATTAAAACCAAACCTTAAATGGCTGTCTGCAAATAGAACGGTCATTCAAAATGGCTATTATAATTCGAATAATATTTTTAATCCGCATTATTTCACATTCAGTTTGGAAACAGAACATGACGCGTCCGTAAACAGAATTATAAAGCTTTTTGTTATATTTATTGTGATTTCCGTGTTGTTAAATTGTATTTTATTTATCTAAACGAGCCATGAAATGTATGATGGGAGATTTGTTTATTTTCATTCTGTTTTTCGACTTTCATGTGGGCAGTGAGAACGAAAATATATCGAATGTTTATTGATCGTTTTTTTTTTATTAATAAATGTATTTTTTGCAGTGTCGGTTATTACAAGTGTTCGATATAACGTGTCTCCATCGGAATAAGTTGTTCTATCAATCGACTATCAATCATTGTTAGCTGTCTTGATTTCTTCGAGTTTTTTTTCTATGGCACCTAGTATGCCAACCTACATGGATTTGCTTAGTGTCCTTCCCGTCTTATCTTCAATATTTGTCGTTTTCCAAGCCTGTGTAGCTACTTCGCAACTTCTAATGGTGACAGCTTCTCATTCCTATCTCTTTTACTAATGGTAAGCCCGAAAATATCGCAACTAGACATTAGGTACGGCTTGAAGATAAATGAGAATGATCCGTAATTAGAGTAAGTACCAGGCGAGCATACAAGACGGGAGTATTTGGTGCGACCCGCATCGGCCACACGCAATCCATCACTGCACCAAATTAGTTCGCGCGCCGGCCGCAGCAGCCGCACCGGCGCTACTGCCGCACTCATTAGCGGTCGTCTGTGCGCCCTGCGCTCCTGGTGTTTAATTGTTATCATCATTAAAATATTGATGTTATTTTAGTGTCATCGTCACGTGGATTTATGGGAAAAATGATACTTAATGGTCCCTATACAGCAAAAACCACTGAAATGGCCAAAAAATCTGGCTAGTTCGAAATCAATTGAAATATGACTCAGAATCTGCTTTCACTGTTGGTACAGTCAAGTTTGGAGCAACGAATACTCAAGTTGAAAGCAAAAGTTCCACCAAGCAAAGCATATTTTCGTCTCCTACACTAATTTTCTCCAGCAATGTTTTATTCTATCCCAACCTTACCTGTACAAACAAAATTCAAATTCTCCGCCAGATGGCGTCGGTAAATAACAGCGTTCGCACCTCAACCCTTCGAGTTGTGTTGTACGAAATAAATTCGGCGCACACGTCACCAATCAGAACAATATGGCGCCGGGTCGGGCTATTATCGGAATTGCATGTTATCCGCGACCCCGTCTTGGAATGTGGGCACGAAATTTGGGGGTTTGATAGCGATTTTTTCGAGTTATTGATGATTTTCATAATGGGGCCATAATAGGGCCATTTCACCTAGGTCCAAAGAACTTTAGATACCTAGCAAAGTCATAAGTTGTTTAGTTCATGTCGTATATAATTATGTATGTCACCTGAAAATGGCAAACTTCATAAAATTATAAAACATCTTGAGAGATTGTAAAATTTCGATAAATTGTCAACTGAACATTTGGAATTTTTTTTTTACGCATTAAAATTTAATCTCTCGAAGTAATTCCGTGAAATTGTGGACTGACATACACTGACGACATGTTAGCGAGAGTTTACAACCTCTCAAGATATTATATAATTTTACGCATTTTACAATTATTATCCGATGACATAATACAAAGAACATTAATGCCTAAAAGGCGTCTTCAGGCTTCCTTTTTTTCTTTTCTTTATTGAACAAGCCTCTTCCATATCATCATAATCATCAAGCTATTTATTTTCCACAGAAAAGTCTCACTTTTTCATTTTACAATATAAGTGTAAATAAATTGAGATTCGTACCTTGAAAAAAGGGCTGTTTATTGTTTACACTAGTTTGTTTTTATTTTATTTTTTCAGTGACAGATCAAATTATTATTTATTTTACTTAAAATCTAACAGACACTAACCTAACACACACAAATTAAAAATAAACTTATATCCTCGTACAAAATGGCATCAAAAAACTCGTCCGCATCGCTATCGACTGGGAGTGAACCCAATAGACTGGCGGCATTGCCACGTTGTATGGCAATACTTATTGTACCGCCATTTTGTAGTGTGTAGATTTGAAAAAAGTATGTACTGTTCGTTTGTTCCACTTCCTTCCAAGTCTTATGTCCTGATCCTACATTCTTGGTTACATGTGTGTATGTCATAATGTTGTCCAATCAACATATGACAAAGCCAAAAGTTTCCCTCTACATAACACGTCTTTAACGATTTCAAAACACTATCCGAAACGTGTCCAAATAATATCTTCGGGACACTGTTCCGAAACGGCCCCGTGTCCAATAATTTCGATCGTCTCCGCTCACCGCTACCCTCGGGGCCACACTGAGCAAGCGTTTTGACACCATCTGCGACACTTTGAGATATTTACTGCCGATTTATGCCGCCTTGGTGTCTAATTAGTCGCCTGTTAATTGTACCTACAGACTATTAAATTTAGAAATGTGTATATTAAAGGATGGATTATATGTATATTTAGCAAAATATGTTTATATTTAGGTGACCTTAAGAAGGATATTCAATATCATTGAGCTGAGTTACAAGATACATCCATGTAAAATATCTATGCTGCGAAAAAAACAAAACAAATGACATTAAAGAAAAAAAAAAGCATTGCTCACATTATTCATACCTCGTTGCACAAAATCATAAAATCAGAACGTCTGTGGAAACTGAAAACAAAATAAATCGATGGCGCGACACGGTCGGTCCCCTCGCAGTCGCAGAATAAAAACAAATCCGTGTGCCCGACAATTAACGCAACACCATGTGTTACTCATTCCGTGTGATGAGGACCCAGAAACTCGGGGGGTCGGGAGGTCGAACTGGCGATATATTGCGCCCGGTAATTACACCCAGCGGCTACCAGGCCGCCATAGGATTAAGGAGCTATACGCCTTAAAATGAAGCATTTTCCGCTAACGTAATTTATTAGAGGCGATTTTTGCTTCTCCACTTTATGTAGCTCTGGTAAATTAATACTAGTGCGATTTATTGTTTTCACTTTTGCTGTTGTTGTTGACTTTTATTTTTGTTTCGTAATGGTTTTGAAATGGACAGCGTGGAAAGTTAAAATTAGAAGGCTTTTTCGCTTGTCAAAATTTTAAGCTGTAGTTTTTGGTCGGAATTCTAAAAAACACATTTCTGTTAGTCTCTATGCTTGACAAAAGTTTTCCTCAGTTAAAAGGTTGCAGTTTAGTTATTTATAGAAGGCAAAAACCTCCCTTGGCCCCTAGCTATATGAAACAGGTCTATATTTCGTGCACATCCATGACAATAACGCTAATTCACGCCTAATAACCAAACATTCTTCGAGCGCAAGAGTCCATTACGAAAACAACATAGGCTATATCCTTAACAATCTCTATACGCCTCCTGATCCCCTGGTTATAATATTTACTGGTCACACCTATAATTGCCTGATTTAAGGCAGTTTGTATGCGCTGGCGACGGCGGCGGATTTCATGAAAAATATTTATTGTCCGCCCGGACTGCGTGGATTAGACGTATTTGTACGTGACGACTTTGTCGGACCTTTTGTTTTTCACTATCAATATTTTCCGGGTTTTTTTTTTGTGAAAATGTTTCAGTTTTGTGAGATTTTGACAGATTTTAATAATATGTTTCTTTGTTTACGTTATCTAAAAACAAAATAAAAAATATCTTACCTATGTATGAGCGATCATTCACTAGGGTAGCATAGCTCCGGATATCTCAGACATCAAAACGCGATCCGTCCGTCGGACGGTATCCGCACTGGATTTGTCGGATTCCGTCAGCATTTGTTGCGGAATCCAAGTATTATTCACCCTTTTGAGTTTCTGTATCGTCTGGCTATGTTTAGTTAAGCTCACACGGATCCTTTTTGTAGTGCAAATATCAAAACAAAGTTCTTGGATTACGGTTAATATGTATTTCATCAAAACATATAATTTTTATGTAATTGTTGCATACCTTTGCCAACTTTGTTTTAATTATTCTACTACTTCCAAATAATGAAAAAGCAATATGGCACGTAAATAAATAATTACCAGGGGTTCATACGTACCGCGCAAGTTTGTATTTTGAACCAATTACTTGGGCAATATGTTATACGTCTGTTGAATAAGTAATCTCATCGCGAGTGGGACGCTGGGATGGTGGGACCGATGCGCGCACTGCATTCCCAAATTAACTGTCACTATGAATTTTGTACGAACGTTCGGATATTCTTCCGATTGCTTTGTGATTCGATTAGTTTTTGTGATAATTGTTGTGTAATTACCGCTTCGATACGCACCCGTAATGGTATAATACGCGCGGCGCTAGTCAAAAATACAATTTTGTAGGCTTGGTTGATATTTTAACTAAAAAAACGTGACAATTCCTAAAATCACACAAAGGGCAGATGAAATAGAGAATGCATGAAGTGTATGTGAATTCTCAGTATTTTAATAAACATTAAAATTATCATAAATTAACCCTAAAGCGGAACATACGAAATTGACGTGGAGCATAGAGTGCGAGGGTCGAGGCCGAACTATCCCTTGCAAGGGTCTCAGTAATTACTTGAGCGAAACATGGCTGCGCGTCCGATGCGTCTAATGTGTTGTTAATATCAAGATTAGTTCATTAACTCTTCATCCGCCGGCCCGGGGTCCATAACAGCCCGGTCCGCAGGGAGAGGGGTGCCGGCGCAAAAACGGGAAATTTTACGACTCTTAAGAGGGTATCTGTTAAATCGCGCTTTGTATTAATTTTGACGGCGACGGTTACTGTTATTTTGATGTTTTAGCTGCAATTAACTGTGAGGTTTTAAGATTACATGGCTTAACCTTTGTTTGCCTTGTGTAAAATTATAATTTTGTCAATTAGATAGAGGTTTTATGGTTTAACATTTAAATTGAATGCCTACTTTAGATAAAATTGCTCTCAAGATGCAATAGTCATGCAAAAGGCCTTATTATTCAGGAGCCATTTAACCCAGAAATGAAATGAAATTCTGAATGCAACGATAAAAAATCAACGTTCAAAATACATTGTTTTCCACATCATAAAAGTAATAAATCACAAAATACATGAAATCCGAAACATAGTTCAACAATAGAGCAACACACATTTGACATTACCGAATTTGCATTTCTATGTGTGTTTATTTTATTTGTGACAACGGTCGTACTGATACCAGGGGCGCATAAATCATAAGCGATCTGGATTTGTTCGGAAGGGTTGGCGATATTATTGTTTGATGCACATTATTGCATGCTCGTGATATATCTGTTCTGTATGCAAATGCGACTAATTGTAATAAGATTTGGAACATTACCGCGTCATCTGATGCTCGGAGGGGAGTTGTTTTTATTTTATTATGTGCTGTATGGTGAAGTGCTGGTGTTACAATTATCTGAGCTGATTTAGTAGTGTTGTTACGTTAAACTATGGCATATTTCATGCTTCCACAATAGGTTGCTTTATTTATTTATATATAGACACTTTGACAGTCGACAAAACGGACACCATAGTTATCAATCACCGTATACGCTATGTGTTACCTACTTACTAAACAGGAAGTAGTATAGTACAAGAATATGATCTAACGTATATACCTACGTTAGATCATATTCTTTGACTCGTTACGAAATAACAGCAAAAATAAATAAGATGAGAAAACATTCCACGTCATAATTATAATTAGTAGAAAAACACATACGCCCAAGCGAATCACATTACGTAACGATAATAGGGGCAGGCCACTCGATCTCATGATGTCCTGGTCGCAACTTATTATTGCAATTGCTAGATTTCCCCGGCTTTTCCCTAAATAGGGAAAGTTAAAAAGGTGATTTGATCCGGCAAGCACGTTCCGGGACCAGGGGGGTAGAAAATAAGGATGGTAGTCCGCCAGCGTACCTACACAGTATAAAATTTAATTTCGACTTCCAAGTTTTTGGATTTTAATTACCTGAAAGCGAATTAAATAATGAGTATGCGGGGTTGAGTGGAATTCCTTCAGTTAATGCTGAGAATTCGCATTTTGCGAGAAGGCGACGTCGAGGGTTGCTGTAATTTATAATTTATCCGTACTTACTTGATTTGGAATTACAATATCACGTAAGATTACATTTAGCAGGGCCCCGTAAAGTTTGTTGAAGAACAAATTTAATCAATTATATGCATTTATTTATTATAGAAAGCAAAGTTTTAGCTTTGCCATGCATTTTATTTAGATCGAAAAATCTCTCGATCTGCAAACAGTAATTCTATCGCTGAACTCGACAAAGATTAAAAGATTTTATAATTCAGTAATTTGTATGTTTTATCCAACACAATCTTTTAAAGTTCAGTAGATTGTCATAGACAAGAGGTGGCGTTTCACAAACGTGAAATAAACATCAGTTGCCACATTTTACTTCGCCATGGCGTCGCAAAAATCGGTAGTGCGGGTTCTTAAGCCCTGGGGGTGAGCACGACCCACCCCGAATTAAGCGTTAATTAGGGAAAACGGTATTTATTACCCCCAGGTAATAGCTCACTCTACCACCTGCTGTTTATGTAACTAAACACAGGAAAAACTTTATTTTCTCGCCCGTTTCGTTTATTCCTTTAATCGTCTGCGAAAATTGGTTTATGTTTTGTTTTTTGAGATTTACTTGAGCTTGTATTTATTTCGAGGAACTTGTCATGGAGACTTTTTTGCGACTTCATGGATGGTTTTTGGCAAAGACCAATTGGAATTTTAGGATAAGATAGCCAAAGAACCATCTCTGGCCATCTAATTGTAAAATCCGAAACTTAAAAAGGACACAACTGCTTATGTGATCGTAATTTTGTCTGTTAATTATTATGAGTTAGATATGCATGCAAATTATGATGTAACAATATTCATACCAACGATAAGCTAGTTTCGAAACATTTAAATTACAAACACGAACTAAAATTCCCTTAAAAGTTTTATCGGACACCCCCTTGTAAACTTACCCCGGGGTAAATCCCAAAATCGTAATCCCGAGGTACTAGGGCGACATAGCTTATCGCCAGTGGCCGGAGCCGACGCCAAATGAAGGCATTAGTTTTCATAAAGCCGGCCGAGATAGCCCCCGGTCACTCCCTTCTGAGGGATGCTCTCCTAGTGCCTAGCTTGATATATTGTCCGATGATGTTTGAAACCTTTTTGATAAGCGAATCTAAAGTTATTTCAGTATTGGGTACGGATTCTAGATAAAAGTCATACTTCTTACCGTTTTGCGAATATTTGTAGCCAGTAAAAAAGTCCCAGAAAAACTGTGGTAAGTCTTCAGATAACTTTAGTAAGAAATGAAAATCGAAACAATAAACAAAAAATTACCTCTTATATGCAAAACATCAGAAAAAAACGGACGTAGCGTTTTTTTCTATATTTTAAAATTCAGAATACGGATAAATATCTTTGGAAAACAACATCTATGTAACGGTCCCTTGAAGCCAGTGATACTCGAATAAAACGCAGTACCTCAGAGCAGAACAATTTTTTTTTTTTTTTTTATTTTTTTTGAATGGACTACTCGCAGTTCAGCACACTGAGGCTGGTTACTGCTCAACCGGGCAATACAATTTTATTAAATTCACCTGAGCCTTATATACTCTGCCATGTAACGAAACCATACCGCGATTCAATTCGATCCCAACGACATCTATCGAGCTAGATGGTACTATAAAACACAAAATATTAGACTGAACACCCACCCTTCAATTTGTAGGACTTTTGAATACAAGTGATCACTTAAAAATCAATATTAAATTAAATACAAAAAGCTAGTAGGTACCTACTTGACTTGGTTGTTGCGGAACTTACTCGAAATAGTAACCGCGGCCCTGGAACGGGTGGGTTTTAGTCAGTAAGAGTCTGACACTCCCTTCCGCTCCAGCCAGAGGGTAAGAAGCCATTTGATGATTTACCAACCTTAAAAAAAGAAACTTGACTTGGTGGCAATATTATCTAATTTAACTTGATAATCAAGATGAGTAATACCCTAAAACATTCTCAAGACGTATGCTATCCTGGTAGGTACTAAGTGACTGGCTCACCAGGAAAACACGGGCGCGGCAGAATTCGACGTAATTCATTACTTGCTTGTTTTCCCCGCGTGTTTGTGCAAGAACTTTTGGGGAAACCGAAAACTAGGATTATGCTGATATCTATGTAGATAATATAATTGAATAGCGTTATACATTATGTGATCGAATCGACGTGTAGACGTAAATCCTGACTAGGAGAGCAGAATGTTTGAGGAAGTCTCAGGATTGAGTAGAACTTAGCCAATTATAGCGAACGTGCACGGCATAGACTATGCCATCTAGTGTTGCAAATCTGAAACTTTTACGTTGTAAATATTTGACCTGTGCTGCCACCTATACTTCCTGCACTCTCCGTTTAGGGGAACGTGCACAAAGTAGACTGCGCCATCTAGCGATGCAAATTTGAAACTTATAAGTAAAATATACTTGACATTGACGCGTCTGTGCTGCCACCTATAGTTTCTGCACGTTCCCTATAAGTGACAGCGTAAAGAATTGGGTCTGGCTTGGTTTCCAGGAAAATGCCATAAGCGTTCGAGATACTTCCAATCCATCCACTCACGCAGCGATATTAGCTTTGTATATATTAGGTTGATTTACGATTTATTTAAAAATGACCTAAAAAAGTTTGTATTGCAATAGAATTGCATTTGCATATCTGTCACAATTTGCAAAATGCTATGATCAACAGAATATTCGTATATGCCTGCTTGTACCTAGTAATACTGACATATTTATCAAACTGACACATGTTTTTTTTTTTATCATCAGCTCTTGCCCACCAAAGTGACCCCAGAAGATGTCTGCTCACTCATGCACTTGTACCAAAACGTACTTATTTTGTTTGTTTGTTTCAGGTTTATCAACGCGAGACGTAGGATAGTGCAGCCAATGATAGACCAGTCAAATAGAGCAGGTAACATTTTTCTTTTACAACAGCTGTTTTTATACTTAAGGAAATTCATGAGGCAGATTTTCATTGCAAGTTAAAAATCGAGCTTGAACCTATCCATTTTCGTTAAACAATATCTACTACGTCTTGAAATTTTAACAAAAATTGTCTAGGGACGTCAAATCATGTTCACAACCCAAACACCCCTTAAAAAAGTCCCAACGGTCAAAAGACATCAAACGTCAATACCATTCGATATCTAAAATTCAAGACGGCCATTACAGAACATTAACGCGTCCTGACCACATCACGTATCGCTTCGGACGTTTCAAATTCTCCGAGCACGCCCGAAACGACTTTGAAGTCTAAAATCGAGTTTGGTGACCACAAAGTACGGAGTGGTTCATACAGTATGCAGGCCGTCGCATGCGGCCAGTACCGCCGCCGTCCCATGAGGATGTTCTAGCTTTTAGCGCTGACCGCCCGTGGAATTATGACTGCCTGGTACGCCCCAGCTGCGTTTAGAAAGTAGATTAGATAGAATTACTTTACTCTTGAGTAAATTGGATGTATTGTTTTTGAATACCGATAGTTTGAGCCTTTGGAAAAATGTTTACGAGGACGATTTGTTTTTAAAGATCTTTCTGTTTGTTTTCCAAATTAATTATTGTCCCGATTTCGAGATGAACCTGTCCCTTTCATCATCAAACTTAAAGACAATTTACTCGTAAGTGAGAAATACATTTCAGTAAAAATGCAGTAAAAAAAGAACTGCAAGAACAATTTTAAAACGCGAATCACAAACCGACCCAGATATCCAACGATAAAACCTTTTTTTTACCCATCCCGTCGACAATATGGAATAGAATTACAAACGACCAATTCTATTTTTACTTTGTAATTGTAGCACAGTCCATAAAACGTACCCGGCCCCGTACGTAGCCAACAAAAATTCCGTTCGGGGGAAAAAAAGGACGTCGCAGAAAAAGGGCTTACTCCTGCGAACGCAAGAAGGGTAAAAAAGAATAATGTCCGAATTCGTTGACCCGTCCCGAGCTATCCATCACTCGCCCCTCCGTCGACTATCGGCGATGTATGCTGCCCTGGTACCTTTATCTAGATGTGTGGATGTTGCCCTTTCTATTTCAAGATTAGAAACGGGAATTTTCTTCATTTCTTGTTAATTTCGTTTATGAGATAGGAGACAATACGTCAGAGGTTTTAATCAAAAGCTTCGGTCTTTCTTTGATTAGAAGATCGAGTGATGTATCACGTTGTTTGGCAAGTCACTGTTGTCTAAAAATAAGAGATAAGTTTTCTTAAAGCAAAAATAGATGATGAAATCGATTCATAGACAATCATTTCATTCTCCTTGCGTTAACAAATGTAACGTCCCTATATCTCCCATTCACGTATTATTGAAAAACTGCATTCGTTTCCTCAATACAAAATGCTATCGCATTAAAGTTACCAGGCTGTCAGCACTCAAATGTCGCGACACCAAACACCGGGAGTACATAAACCGGGTACAGTTCTAAATCTCGGGAGCCAAACGGGCGGATGTGGCCGCCCGGCCAAGTTTGCCGACGACGGAAAATGGAAAAACCGGAGGGGTGGAAGGATAGATGGAAAATTGTTTTGGCAATGGACTAAAGAAAATGGCCACCGCATTTCCTGCGGTCAAGCCAAAAGGCGCTTTTCCAATCACTATATTATTTGTCGTGCGCCCTCCCTGCATTTATGTATTCCTAGTGCGTGCGATGTGCTCCCGTGTTCCGTTTGCCAACCTTTCCTATTTGCAGCGATTCGGTTGGCTGATTTTCAGCTATTAAGTTCGCTGTTCAAAAATAATGTTTTTGCTCTAATCTGTTACCTCCTCTTTGATTCAAATCGCGAACTTTAAACGCGTTTAGCGCACCGGTATTGCAATTGTGATTTACTAATCAGTAATCAAACTATTGGTCACCCAAAGTAACGTCTCCCGTCCATTACGGGCACGTTAACACAGTCTATCTCAGTAGTTCAACGTGTACACACGCCATGTCGCAGCGCTAATGAATTTATTATAAACGCATAAATTGCCCTCTGATGCGACCCATTACGGGGCCTGACTGTAAATTACAATTCGCTGGAGCACCGAACGATCGTTTATTGGGCATTCGGCGAGGATTAAAATCCGTTCTCTCGTCACCAATGCATTTATTAAAAGCGAAATTAATATTCATATTTTTGGAAACTAGCGGCACGGCTTTGTTAACTTCGATCGTGAAAATGATTAACAGTGGACGCGGTAATTAGACCTTGTCAGTGTACGGAGAAATTGGAGAGTACCTGGACATAATTTAATGTCGTTAATTCTGTTTAATTAACGGGATTTATTTAATAATATGAAACCCTTTAACAGCCTACACATCTATGCAGATTATACATAATTTTCGCCTGACCATTTGGTCTGACGACGTCGTCAAGACGACTTCCTCCTAAATCATAGTATCCTGGTACTTGTGCCCCTGTTCGGCCGTTATTGCTTCCTGCGGCTCTGGTAGGAGACACGCGCCACTGGCCAGACTCAATCACCCCACTTTTGCATTGTTTGCGAAAAAAGCAATAAAATCATTCAGAAATAAAAAGGAAAATCGTAGATAATGTTTAGTTTTTTTGGGCAAAACAAAAAGGCGCGTGATTTTCAGTCACGGGACTCGTAAATTCATAATAACTTTAATTTTATTTTTGTTAGTTCTTTTCAAAACTTTTAAATGCTGGGGATTTTTTTTTAATAAATTCCCAATAAGATCAGTTAAAAAAAATCGTATTATTATATGCCCAAACTTAAGCATAACGCTACTAATAGACGGCCAAACCAGCCTAAAAGAAAAATGCTCAATAAAATTATTACATTCATTCTTTTGCCCCGCTATTAAAAATACTCTAAACCGGCCATTGTGAGCAGCGCAATTGCAAAAGTCAAGAAATCCGCTCAATTTTACCACAAAACTGTTATGTCTTCCGCTCGCGATATATCCATGGGATTATCAATCGTGATGTAATGGCGTTCGTCCATTATAGACGTCGATTTCCGACATCCTCGTGGGGTCTTTATGGTGGTACGCACCATTGCGCCTTGAGAGTGCGGGACACATACAGAACCACTAATGTATAGGACTTGCCTATAGTTTTTGGGGCTCGTAGATTTTTTTTAACAGAAACTTACAAGCAAAGGTTTATGGTATTTGAAATCTTTCAAAGATACTGCTTGCAAAAATATTGCCGAGTGAACATAGTTTAACAGTGCCTATTGTTTCCCAATAACAACTCTGGCACTATTATGGTAAACATAAAGTTACTCATAGTTACTAATATTTTAAAGAGGAAAGATTTGTATTTTTGTATGTAACGAATAAACTCAAAAACTACTGGACCGATTTCAAAAATTCTTTCACCATTAGAAAGCTACATTCACCCTGAGTAACATAGGCTATATTTTATCCCCGTATTCCTACGGGAACGGGAACTACGCGGCTGAAACCGCAGGGCGCTGCTGGTGATTTATAAATACAGCATGATTTTAAATTGTTGTTTCTTTAGCAAGATTTTGAAAAACAATCCCGTCATGCAGCATGATTTTAAAAACATGAATTGATCAATCAAAATAAAAAAATCAAAATCAAAAGTCATTTATTCAAACTAGGCTGAGCGATAGCACTTTTAGAACGTCAAATTTTACATAGAGACAGTCCCCCAAAACGCCCACCCGTCACCACTTCCTAGTGTTTTAGCTGGGAAGAAGAAGTGGCGCAACAAACTCCCGAGCAACACATCTGTCTGTTGCGTTTTAAAAACTTGAATTTATACAATAGTATGCAAACTCATTATATGCCAAAGGTAGGAAAAAAAAATCAATTATCCAACATGGAAATCATAAATCAATTCACTATAAAACATTGTAAAGAGTAGATTGAGTCAATTAAGTAAAAATAGATTGACCTACATAGTCATAAAAATTACACAAAAAAAAAAATGAACTCATATAACCTGTCATAAGCTAACTTATAGAGAAAGAACATGATAAATATGTCATTGTCTGATGTTTTAGGGAAGGTTCATATCTGACGGAACATGCGTCGCGTATTATCGGTCGCGTAACGATGATACGTTAGTGCGTTGAGTGTGAACGCTCGAGTGTTTTTCTATACATTTGTCTGTTCTGGCGTTACGCGACCTATAATACGCGACGCATGTTCCGTCAGATATGAACCTTCCCTAAAACATCAGACAATGTCATATTTATCATGTTCTTTCTCTATAAGTTAGCTTAAACTGTCTGTAACAACAATACCCAGCTGACGCTGCAGAACCAGCCAGCCTAATTAACCGGGCAGTTTTCTATCCGTCAGTATTCCCTCACGCGGGGCCCAGCGGCGCCTACAGCCCGGAGGCCACCATGGGCTACATGATGGATGGCCAGCAGATGATGCACAGGCCGCCCACCGACCCGGCCTTCCACCAGGGATACGCGCACTACCCGGCTGAATACTACGGCCACCATCTCTAATGCAACCTGCATACTTGTACATGTGAGTATTTCAACCTTCTTTTATCGTCTACTAGCAACCCGCCCCGACTTACAAGGTAGATACTAATGTTTCCTCTACTATAATATGCATGTATTATACATATAAACCTTCCTTAAGAATCAGTCTATCTATTAAAAATAAACCGCTTCGAAATCCGTTGCGTAGTTTTAAAGATCTAAGCATACATAGGGACAGACGGCGGATAGCGACTTTGTTTTATACTATGTAGTGATACTTACTATTATAAAGAGGAAAGATTTGTTTGTTTGTTTGTATTGAATAGGCTCCGAAACTATAGAATCGATTTGAAAAATTCTTTCACTGTTTGGAAGCTATGCTATCCCCGGGTGACATAGGCTATATTTTATCCCCATATTCCCACGGGAACTGGAACCACGCGGGTAAAACCGCGGGACGCTGCTAGTATTTTATAGAGAGCAGTGGTAGCCGAGTGGTAACGGCCCCGACTTTCGAATTGTAGGTCGTTAATATTATCACCACTGCTCTCAAAACGGTAAAGGAAAACATCGTGAGGAAACCGGCATGTCCTAGAACCAAAAATTCGAAGACATGTGACATTCACCAACCCGGACTGGGCCCGCGTGGTGGATTACGGCCCATTCCCTTTCCTAGCGAGGAGGCCTGTGTCCCAGCAGTGGGAACATTAAAAGGCTGATTATGCTATTATGCTATGCTTATATTTTTTCGCTGCAGTCGTTCTTTATAGAAATCTGGTTCTCAGCAGTATCCGTGTAGACCGGATGCCGACCTCAACGTAGGTGGGAAAAGGAATATTGCTAGTTATAGGGACTGCTGATAGAAGTGAAAATTTAGAACTAAACTTAGGGTATTAAATTTTGAATTTTCATGTTTGAATTTAAATAATAATCAAACAAAACACTATTTCAACAATGCACAGTATATACACATTGAACTTTTCACTAAATGCATTCAATGACACTTATACTCATGAGCATGTCGGTGACGCGAACCCATAAGATTTTCCCCTACCAAGAAGTGTGCAACGCGGCTAAAGAACTTTTCACTTCAAAATTTGAGGCAGATTATCTTTTTTCAAAATTTGGCTAGCATATCTACAATCCGCAACCTATTCTATGATATGACTAGCTTCTGCCCGCGACTTCGTCCGCGTGGAATAGTTACTTTACCCCCGTTTTTAAAACTCTCAGCCCAATCGATTTTAAATTGACAAAGTTTCATACAAAGTTTCATCCTCTATTTTATCCCCTTGGGGGTAAAATTAATCAAAATCCTCTCTTAGCGGATACCTACGTCATAACATCTACCTGCATGCCAAATTTCAGCCCGATCCGTTCAGTGGTTTGGGCTGTATAGATCACTATATCAGTCAGTTAGTCACTTTTGAGTTATATATATTTAGATGTCATCGCCATCTGAAATCTTAGAGGCGTCGCAGAAAAACTTTACCAGCTTGGATATACATCTACTTTTATAGCCATTTTTACAACTTTTACTTGTGTGAAAATATTTTCTATAGTCACGGTATATGCGGGTGTCAGATATCTACTGTAACGGCTTGCGCATGGGCAAAGCTAGTGATGTTATTAAAATATTGTAATCTAAATTATGAGCAGGAAATGTGACATTTCCAAATGTCATATATATGAGTTTGACTATGGCGGAATGGGCAGCAGTTTTGCATTGAACTTCGTAAAGTTCTGATATATTATGACTAGAATGTATCAACTCCAGTATTAAAGTTCATTTTAGTCCCAATTTATGAAGCATTCAGAATCGTGTCAAATATTTTTCATAACATTTTTTACGCATTTTAAATTGTAATCGACCCATTTATAATTCCGACAACACGAAAATATTTCAAAGAAAGTCGTTGATATATGACAGAATTGTAATTATGCTGTTACGGCTGACGCATAAAATGCATAATTAATGTTTAATATATTCAGTTGTAAATAACATAACGAAACGTCAATATATTTGTATTTTTATTTACAGATATGAATAACGTTGACATCGCGCGGGCTGGCTGACCAAGAGCCGTCTCACTCACCCAGGCTATACACCGCCTTAAGTGATACAGGCACGTGATAAATACAGGAGAACGATGCTACATGTACATAAAAAAAAACTAAAAATAAAAAAACGCGACATTTTTGTAATATTTGAAACAGTATACGATCTCCTAAAATTAAGTTTTGAAGTCAACTTTAATGGTTAAACTAAAAATGTAAATGTTAAACGCGAAGTGAAATGGACGCTGAAACATAAATGGTGCAATCACCTCTTATAAACAACGGTTTTATCACTCGGAACAATAGGAGCAAAGTTGATGAATGTAACAATAATGTGGTTTGATAGTTATCGTATAAATATTTATAGCTAATTGTGTATTGTTATTACGTAAATATAAATAAATAAATAATTAAATAGTTGTGTAAGTTGTAACTATCACAGTACTTGGGTCGCTGTCGACAGAAAGGTAATAGATATGGGACTTTTTTTGTAAAGGAGTTGTATTAATAGGTTTTAGGTTTTTCGAAGCAACTTTCTTTGTTATTTGAGGAGCGGTGTGGACTGCGGGCGGGGCCGCGCGGCGGTGCAAGTCTCCGTTGCTGGTCGAGTGCGCTACACAGATGGTGGGCACTCGCTCGCCAGTAGGACTCGCCCAGTGTGCACCGCTCCTCACCATTTTCAAATGTATAACTGTAAATTGCGTTTACGTGTTGCGTCTGTTACCTACCAACTAATTTATTAAATGTAATTATCAAGCTCAAATTGTACATCTATAAAAAATATGTCAATTTCTTGAAAATTAATTGTCCGCGTTTAATTTACAGAAAACATTTTGAATACATATCTTTGAATTATATATTTATTGTAATGATATTGTATATCGAATATCGTTTCTCACCTTGCCTTGGTGTTCGATAGTGTAGCACAATTTGTAACCGATGTATACGAATCACAAAATGATATTTTACAATGTTAAAAAAATGAGATTTTTAGGTCTATTTTTTGTCTTGTGGATGATACCTGATATTGATTGCCTTCAATGTTACCAGGAGACCATACACTCGAAGATGTGCAGATTACAAAATAAGTAGAAAAAGTATAGGGGCCGTGTTCGGCGTGAAGGAACCAGTCAGTTATTTATTTTATAATCTGTGGATCTTTCACACATATAATATTTATAATTGTGTGATTTTCACGACTGATGAGAATCTGTGAGCTTCTCCTAGATTACAAATAAGTCCGTGGTGTAAAAGTGAACTTTTTGCGTATATGTAAAACGAATAATTCTAAAATGTACTAATTTGTGTCACCACGGAATGGCTTTACTGTGAGTGTTATTTATCAAATTAATGATGTTTTTCATGAAATTTAACAGTGATGCGAAATCACTGTTCAAGTAAAATAGAAGAGAAACATCAAAAATAAAATTAGCAACTGTAAAAAATAATCGAAATTATAAATATCAAAAATGTATACGAATGTCTAAATGATCGCTCACAGTACAGTAGTAATTTACAATGTTTTCCAAAAAATAATTCACGTGAACCACATTATAGTAATGCGTTGCATTACGGCCTTATGTCATGTATACGAACGGGAGATATAAAATGTCATCATTGGTCCTAGCTACGATAAACTTTGATAGCAGACTAAGTTATCCGAAAACAAGCTTTATTCTAGGCTAGTTAAGACCACCATATTGTCTTTTAACTTGCAATACGACTGTTTAGTGACATTATTTAAAAAATATATATGTATAAATATATCTTATTATATTATTAGTGCATATTTAATTTCCCATATTCTTTCCAACACCTGTTAGCGAAATAATATGAAGAATTTATTCATTCGTTCTAGTAATACAAATTTTAAAAATGGAATAGTAAGGGTTTCCGAAAATGTGTTTTCGGACAGTCGTATCGCAAATTAGCGTCTCATTTTAGAAAAAAGTTTGTTAACTTTTGTAAATAATTAATCATCAAATATTATACATACGTCATTTTACTTTGTATAAATACAGTTTTTTCCCCAATGAAGTCTCAGTATTAAATAATTTGGAAAGAAAATATTTTTTTCTCTTGCAACACCGGACTTTGTTGATACACAATTATTATTGTTATTTGCATTGCGTGTAATATATTTTTATTAAGAGAAAAATCTTAAATAGTAGTTGTTAGGTATTAATGTATTAATTGAAGAATTTTATTTTGATTTTTCTCTTTATTATATATGTATATGTACATTATATATAATGATTTGAAAGTCATCAAGTTATTGTAAATATAGCTACTAAAAAATGGTGAACATGAGCGTCTGTCAGCGGTACATTTTCAATTCGATGGAAAAAGTTAATTATATATTTGTATTGTATAATTTCGGCGAAGTACATATTATAAATAAAACTATACGATTAATAGTGAACTGGTTTATATAAATCATATAGTAACAGCTGACGCTGACGGGCCGTTGTGGAGGAAATCTGACGAAACTGTGTCGGCATTATGAATGCTACGAATTGTGTAAAAAATATTAAAACCTAAAAAAAATTACTTGTTTCATTTTTGCATAACCTCTTTACAGGTATAACGAAACTTGGTTAAATACCACAAACTATAGAAAAAGATTCTTTTTTGTTTCTGGATTTAAGATGTCGACAAAGCTTTCCTACTTTCTTATAAATACTATTGTGTATATAATTATTTATTTAGGTATTTAATACGACGATACGAATTAAGAAAACGAATTCTTACAAACTAGACCGAAAACCCAATCATTTTGACGTTAATATTTTTAAAATCAGGTCTATTCAAAATCATAAACTTTCCTACTGAACACACACACACACACACACACTACAACAATCCACCACTTCACCCACGAGCTCGTAAACAAAACTTCCAAACTACCCTTCAAAACAAAAAATAAAAAACAACAAAAAGTTTCGATACCTCACATGAATACGTTAAAATGTCTATAAATATCTTTGAAAACAGTCGTCGACAGAGCAAGGTGTTTGCGAACGGCGATAGTTTGCAACTTTCACAATATATTCGAAAGGAGACCAAGTTTATTTTTGCCTGAGCAAGCAACGTTTGCCCGGGTGATCCAAAATATTATGGGGAGTTATAATATCTATGGGAGAGAACAATATTGTTTATAATTATGAGTTTTATCTAAATTTATCATTATAATTTTTGGTTATTACAAGTACATTTTAAGCGGTATTATTTTTAACACTCGGTGCCACTCGCATCTGAGTCGCACATACATATTAAATCGACTTATGTATGATCAGTAAAAAGTCACGTTATAATTTTTAAAATTATAAAATGTAAAATATTAATCTTTTGTTTTTCTTTGTGAACATCATATTTAATTATGATGCACATTAAATAAAACATAATAATCTGGGACTGGAAACGTTACATTAAATGTATCTATCAAATCATTAAACGTGTTTCGTTTACATTAAAGGGAGAAAAATCACTGTCACCAAAACTAATATTTAATGTACTTAACAATAGTTTTTATCCCCAAGTTATTATATATGATGGATGTTTGATAGGATATAGTCTTAAGAGTATCCAAATGATAAGCAAGTATGCCGAAATAATGTCATTACAGTGAATTTATGGCACCATCAGTAGGCTGTTTAGTGGTAAGTATTTTGACATAGATGGGGCTGGTTTGAAAATTAAGTATTACAAAAAGCTTTGGCAACAGTGACCTTGCCAAAACCCAGAAAAAACCAAAATAAACTTACATTTCCTCATAATAAAAACGAACCAAATTAAACTAACAAGCAAAAAAAGTACTAAGACAACAGAATCTCGAGCGGTTGCTACGTAGCGGCAGTGCTACGCGGCGTAGAGTTTCGTAGCTCGTAGCGTCGTAGCGGGCGTGGCGGCTCGAAAATGGCGGACGACAGTGAGTAATGGTACACTGGGACGAGTCCAGTGACGCGTACCGCAGGGCTGTCACGACACGGGACACAACTACAGAGTTTTATTTATAAATAAATCTTACTATTGTAATAAATGCGAAAGTTTTCATGAATAGATGTATGAGAAGTATGTCTGTTAACCGACACGAAACGACAGATCGGCTGAACGGATCTGGACGAAATTTGGCACAGATATAGATTATAATCTGGAATAGCGTATTTACTATCCTTTTTATTACGGGGGGCATGTTTCCTTAGGCACGCGGGTGTCGCCGCCGGCTGACGTTAGTGTTACATAAAATGCAATAAGCTACACCATATTTACACGCACTCATTAATGATGATAATATAATAACTAAATAAAGTTACGGGCAGTCAAAAAACCCAAAAGCCAGCTATACTATTCCCAAAACACTTCAATTTCAGAACGCCAGAATCAAAAGTAAGTACCAGAACATCACCGGGACAGTGAAGCTCTTCGAGACTTGGAGTATCGATCGATTCAATTGTCTTAGATCCCGCTATAGTCCAGGGTCGATAATTTTTAAAACCAAAAAAAATAATAGTAGGATAAAACCCATTAGAAAAGGAGGAGAATATTATAAAAATGAAAGGAAAAATAATTTACGGGCGATCTGAGGTCGGGAAGGGGAGGGGGGTGAGTTTTTAAGGGTAAAAAACGGTTTATCTCGATTTCCGGCAAAACTAAAAGTCTATGGAAAAAAGTCAAATGGCAAAGTTGTAGGTAATAAAAAGATATAAAACTTTTGTATTAACACGTTTTTCCCATAACCTCAAAATTTATGAGAAAAAT
Source organism: Hecatera dysodea (assembly GCA_905332915.2). Classification (NCBI taxonomy): domain Eukaryota; kingdom Metazoa; phylum Arthropoda; class Insecta; order Lepidoptera; family Noctuidae; genus Hecatera; species Hecatera dysodea. The sequence continues at coordinate 17,891,238 of HG995305.1, forward strand.
TCAAAAAACCAAGTTTTTGGTTTTTTATTTTTATCTTTTACAAAATTATTTTTTTTGTCACGAAATTTGGTGAAAACTTACCTTTTTATGTCCCAAATACGCTGTAATTTATTTGATTAGAAATATTTATTTTTTCGCCTTATTTTGAATTAATATCGAAAAAGCACCCTAATTTTCAATCAAAAATTCACCCGTCAAAATATCAGCTTTTTTCAAAAAGTTGGTATGCTTTCTGTTCGTTGAAATCTCTACTTTCCGATGGTGAAAAAAAAAATATGTTACTATAGTAAATCTTCTCAGAAAATGCAAAAAATCGAAAAAACTGGAATCGATTTTTTTTAAAATTATTATATACAATTTTGGTCTATTTATTAAAACTTACACTTTAATTACTCGAAAAACGTAAGATTACATGTCACGTTGATAAAAAAAAAACTGCAAATCAAAATATACTACTATAATTAACCAAGAAATAAGTTAATAAAATTAATATTTAATAAGACATCTACAATATTTAGAGAAAGTTGTAGAATATTCTTTAAATTATATGCGTAGATGCCTATTTATAACTATTTTAAGATAACTTATATACCTGAATGACCTACGAAAAATTTTAGCCCATCAAAAGGTATTTCATAGAAAAGTGGGGAAGGGAAATTTCATTTTCTGAGAAGATTTACTATAGTAACATATATATTTTTTTTCACCATCGGAAAGTAGAGATTTCAACGAACAGAAAGCATACCAATTTTTTGAAAAAAGCTGATATTTTGACGGGTGAATTTTTGACTGAAAATTAGGGTGCTTTTTCGATATTAATTCAAAATAAGGCGAAAAAATAAATATTTCTAATCAAATAAATTACAGCGTATTTGGGACATAAAAAGGTAAGTTTTCACCAAATTTCGTGACAAAAAGAATAATTTTGTAAAAAATAAAAATAAAAAACCAAAAACTTGGTTTTTTGAATTTTTCTCATAAATTTTGAGGTTATGTGAAAAAAGTGTAAATACAAAAGTTTTAGATCTTTTTATTACCTACAACTTTGCCATTTGACTTTTTTCCATAGGACTTTTAGTTTTGCCGGAAATCGAGATAAACCGTTTTTTACCCTTAAAAACTCACCCCACTCCCCTTCCCGACCTCAGATCGCCCGTAAATTATTTTTCCTTTCATTTTTATAATATTCTCCTCCTTTTCTAATGGGTTTTATCCTACTATTATTTTATTTCACTTTTTATTATTTTTAAAGGCTTCTACCCTGGTCTACTACTAAATTTGTCAGAAAATAACTGAGGAGTCATCATCTGCCTAGCCTTTTCCCAAAAATATTGGGGATTCAAAGATTCAAAGATTCAAAGCATTTATTTCAAATAAACCCTTTACAGGCACTTTTGAATTGTCAAGTCGAAAGAGCTGCACGTTCCAAAGCGTAGATCTCTATGGAGAAGAACGTGCAAGAAACTCCACGGACACTCTTTTAAATCATGTTCTGTATTACATAACTTTGGTTACATCCTTGGTGCTTCTATGTGTGAGGACAATGCAAAGAAAAAAAAAAGGAAACTATAAAACAATTCAAAGTATTAAAGATTAAAACAAGTCAGTGGCAGTTAAGAGGCGACCAGTCTCAACCGACGGCGCCCGTTCACGAACATGACGCGTGTATCGGCACCATTTAGCTCAACCATTTTGAAGGGAACCGAATGATCCGACACACGCGCCACCATCAGCGAGACATTTGAGCGAGCATGACATACTCTCAACTGCCATTTTAGTTCAAGTCACAAAGTAAACTATAACCTGTAAATGGCTCCATGGTACTCACATTTACAATATTTGAAAATAAACTGCTTCTACATTATACAAAACTATGGTTCACAATGACCAAGCAAATACAAGTAAAAAAGAGAAATTATTTATTCCCATTATTAGAAATTAATTATTTATACAAAATTATAAAAAAAAAAGAATAAATAAATAAATGAGACAAAAAAAGGGCGAGCATCTCTTCCAAATAAAAAATCCTAACTTGTTTACCCAAGTGGTTGAGTCTGTGGAGCAGGACCGGCATTTAGCCAAGCATTTTTATCAAGGATATAATCTTCCAGTTTATAATATGCTTGCCTACATAGTGTGCGTTTTATGCATGTTTTAAATTTTCTCTCATTTAATTGAAGGATATCGACTGGTATTTTGTTATAAAATTTTACGCAATACCCCATAAAAGAAGTGTGTACTTTAGCCAATCTAAACCTAGGTTGATCTAATTTGTTTCTATTTCTAGTATTAAAATTATGCCTGTCGCTGATCTTATTAAAAATATGCAGATTTTTCCGAACATACATAATGTTTTCATATATGTATTGACAAGGTACCGTCATGATGTTAATTTTCTTAAACAGTTCCCTTAAAGAATCGCGCCGGCGGAGATTGTAAATGGCTCTAACTGCTCTTTTCTGCAGAATAAAAATAGACTCTATGTCTGCAGCCCGTCCCCATAGCAAAATACCGTAAGACATGACACTATGAAAGTAACTAAAATAGACCAGTCTCGCGGTATCTACATTAGTAAGTTGGGGTCGGCTTCCAGTCAAGCCAGATTCAGCGGAATGCCAGTATTTTACGTGAAGCGGCTGCCTATAAGACCTCCACAGCCCATTAACTGGGAAACACGGTACTTCTTGGCATGACTGGTATCAGATTTAGTCATCCAGGGAAGATTGACTCGTGCGGTTATTATTATAAAGCTACGATTTCCTTTTTACGTAACCAATATATAATTGTCTTAAATAGTTTTAAAAAGCAAAATATGAGGAGTAACCAGCAGTTACATGTACATATGAGCTATGGCATTATATGTACTTATTATATTAATTCTGAATGCACTTTGCTCTACTGTAAATGCAATGATAAGGCTTTTACAAAAACATGTAGGAGTCAAGATTGATTAGGATTGTAGAATTTGTTCTAAATTATTAGCGCGGCCCTAGAACGCAAAGGGCATTAGGAGGAACACGGATAGGTTTTGGTCAGTAAGTGTCCGACACTCCCTTCCGCTCCGCCGAAAGCGGTAGAAATCATTAGATGATTTCCCACCCAAAGCGGGTCAAGATTAAACAGGTTACTTCTAGGTAAACATGCATCATCGCTTTCCATCAGAACACAAAAATCTTCAATTTTCATCCAAAAGAAAAACAAAAACATCCTCCGTGTACATCACAACTCACAATCCATTGAACACACAATTTCCGCACAGATCCGCTCGATACGCGACAGCCCTACGTTTTTTCCTCGAACGGAGCACAGTAAGCAACGCAGCGATTGTATCGCTCGCGGATGCTACGAGCGGCCCATTTGTCAACCTTAGCCCCCTTCAGCCCCCCACCCCAGCAGCCCCGAGCCCCAAGCCCCCGGCGACAAAAGAAAAGCTTCAGATGAACACTGAAACTATATCAATCTATGTTCGCCTGGTACGAGATATGCAGGAATGCGCCCATTGTAAGTGTTTTTTGGGGTCCTGAAAAGTGACTGACACACACGGTAACCCTGAAATCTGGTAGTTTTTTGGGTGATTGAGGCTAATTAGAAGTTTCGATTTTATGAGATTTGACTAGGCTTTGATAAAATGCATAACAGACGGAACCAACAGAGAGTCCAAGTGCTGAAAATGGAGTCCTAACTCTACTTTAGGCTTTGATACCGTGGCTTGCGGAAAGGAACTAGACAAATTTTTAGGGTTGCATACCTAAAATAATAAATCCAGAAATCTATTTATTTCCCTGTGTTGCAACCTGTCTAGATACTTTTTCTCAGAAGCGTGTGGAGATATCAAGTTCAATAACAAGTAGGTACGTACGTCACTTGAAGCTCTAAAAATCGTTTTTTCTAAACAATGCAAAAAATGAACCGGCCAAGTGCAAATCACACACTCGCGCACGAAGGGTTCCGTGCCATAATCTCGTTGTTATGTGGCAATAGAAATACAACATCAACGAAAAATTCAACTGTCTTAACTATCACTGTTCATGAGATACACCCTGGTGACAGATGGTCAGACAGATAGGCGGACGGACATCGGAGTCTTAGTGGGTCCCTTTTACTAAGTTTTTACCCTTTGAGTACGGAACCCTAAAAAAGCAATTTATACGACATTTAAGAAAAAACTTTTAAGACACTTCCCGTTGACCTAGAATCATGAAATTTGCCGAGAGACGAGGTTACAGCAATAGTAAAAGCCCAAACATAGCCAATTTTCAGTATCAATTGTATCACATAAATAAATAAATAAAATGTGTTGAACCCTGCACGGCTAGGAAGTAATTATATGCATGTCCGTGATCCAAAAACGAGTGCTCTTACGACAATTTCTTTGTAACAACATTTTGAACTGATGACGGACCTAGAATCTTCCTTTGGAAAACCTTCCTTATTCAAGAGATATACTAAATTAGGAAGCTGTTATGAGAGCATCAAAGACATAAGAAAGAGGCCAGAGAGACAAAAGGTTTCTTCATTAGAAAAGTATTTGTATCATAGGAATCTTAACTAACATTATAAACACGAAAGTGAGTCTGTTTGTATATTTTTGTTTAATACGCTTTCTTTTGTTGAAATCGCTGAACCGCTTTTGATTAATTTTGGTACAGAGATACATGGAACCCTTTTTCAAATGACTTCTTCCGCTCTGGACGGAGCGGAAGGGAGTTTCAGACTCTTACTGACTGAAACCCACCCGTGATCCTTCTTGTGCCCATTGCGTTTCAGAGCCGCGGTGACTCTTTCGAATAAATTCCGCAAACCTAGCAGGATACATGGGAACTCTGAAGACGATTGTAGGCAACGTGAGCGAATTCGCCGGTAAAAGTTAGTAATCCATAGCAGCCAAGAACAAAACTAATAAAATCTATTCGTTCATAAACCAAATAAAGGATTATTCTTAGTTATTTTACAATTGTTTTCTGTTATATAATAATAAATTCATTCGTTCCATTCTCCCACCTGCCGTTCCCTAGCCCTTAAATTCATAGGACCTTAACATAGTGAATTTACAAGCAATTATAAACTAAGTTTCATTACGTCCAAGCGTAGGTACCAGGGCGTCATGACTGCTGCGGAGGCATCGAGCAATTTCCACTCAGGGCTAATTTAAGACGGGACCACGACCGACGTGTTTATTGGTTAATTAAAGTTTTACTCAGAAACAAACAGTACCAGGGACGCAGAGGACGCTAGGAGGGATAGCAAAAGCTGCGATTACAGGGAATATGAATTTTGTAAGATATTGAAAACTTTAGCTTTTTGTATAACATTATTTTAGGAATATCAAAAAATACTATAGTGAAAATGGTATCAAACAGAAAAGTCAGTCCTAAGTTAATTTAGGGCTAATTTTTAGGTGGCTCAGGATAAGAAACCTTTTTTGAAGGAAGCATTTACCCAACTGTGGAATAGTGTAGACTGAATATAATTTGAGCCAAAATTTCCATGTTTCACTCCAGGAAGGTTTCAAAAGTCAAAATAATGTCATTTATTCAAATTAGGCTGAGAGCCAGCACTTTTCGAACGTCAAATTTTAAATAAAGGCAGACCCCAAAACACCCACGCGCCACGACTTCCTAGTGTTTCAGCTGGGAAGAAGAAGTGGCGCAACAAACTCCCCAGCAATACTTCTTTCTGTTTGCTAAGTTATAAGAACTTGAATTTATACAATAGTGTGCAAAGTAATTGATGCGTCATACAGATGAAAAAAAATTTGCTGGTAATACTGGGTTCTAAACTAGTATACTTGGTGCATCGTCCTGACATATAATATGTTCTTTTTTTAATAGTAACCAAATATTGTAAAACATCTATTTGAAAAACTTTTTACAAAAAAAAAACCGACTTTTACACAAAAAATCAAAAAGTGCAAAATAACTTTAATTTCGGAACTCGGTGTTGGTGGTTGCTTTTTCGTTTTTTGAACACCGACTTCCGAAATTAAAGTTATTTTGCACTTTTTGATTTTTTGTGTAAAAGTCGGTTTTTTTTTTTGTAAAAAGTTTTTTATTTTTCACTTTTTAGTGGTACCTACATCCCCTCCCCTCCCCCCACCTAAACGAACCAATCACATTGGTGTAAAAAACGCACTGCTCCATTGCAGAGTAAACTAAGAGGTCGTTAATGTAGACAATGTAGATATTTTTTTTAGATTTTTCGAAAACCGCTTGGTCGATTTCGATAAAATTCATGGGACCATTTGGGAAGTATACCCTTTCCAACAAAAAAAGAATTTTTGAAATCGGTTGACAAGCGACGGAGTTATGCGCGAACAAACATAAAAAAAAATAAAAATAAATACAAACATCCGAATTGAGAACCTCCTCCTTTTTTAGAAGTCGGTTAAAAAGAGTAACTATGGAGTTTCTTGTCCGTTCTTCTACATAAGAATCTTCCTTTGCAAAAGGACAGAATGGTACAGTCACTTTACTATTTTCACTTTAAGATGATAACATTCAAGTTCCGTTTCAAAATTAGGCCATTTGATTGAAATAAACGTTTTGACTTTGACTTGGCTCCGAAATTACTTTAAATAGGAACCTATTTGAAAAATTCTTTCACTGTTAGGAAGCTACACTATCCCCGGGTGACATAGACTATATTTAATCCCCGTGTTCCCATGGGAACGGGAACTACGTGGATAAAACCGCGGGGCGCTACTAGTTGTCAGATATGTAAATAGAAATAAATTATGAAATAAATCGTTTACCGTTGCATTAGTTTAGCAAAGTTTAAAAATCAGTCAATAATATATAGTCAATCTTTTGGTTTTCTCTCTGACTTTTAATATATGAAAACTAGCTAACCCAGCAAACGTTGTTTTGCCATATAAAATAAAAAAAATGAAGGGGTCCCCCACCCCTACAAACCCTACATTCCCCCCTTTTGGTCCCCTTTATCATTTAGGGTTATAAAAACTAGATAGTAGCCGATTCTCAGACCTACTGAATATGCATATAACATTTCATAAAAATCGGTCTAGCCGTTTCGGAGGAGTGTGGTAACTAACATTGTGACACGAGAATTTTATATCTATACTAATATTATAAAGCTGAAGAGTTTGTTTGTTTGTTTGTTTGAACGCGCTAATCTCAGGAACTACTGGTTCGAATTGAAAAATTCTTTTTGGGTTGAATAGACCATTTATCGAGGAAGGCTTTAGGCTACATATCATCACGCTTAAGCCAATAGGAGCGGAGCAGCGATAAAGAATGTTTTAAAATCGGGGATTCCACGGGGACGAAGTCGCGGACAGAAGCTAGTATAAGATAATTCTACCAATTAATAGATAAACAACATTTTAATTTTGCAAGGGTTTGTGCTACATATTTATTGCGGTAGTGGGCTTAGAAGATTTTCTAGGCCTATATAAGGAAATAATAGAATATATAATCAGCTTTTAACACTCACTTCACCTGATTTTAACTTGATGAAAGATAACCAGAAAATAAATATAAGCATGGATGAAATCTATGGCCAAAAACTTACTGAAACGTAACTGGAAATCCTAAAAAAGAAAATAATATAAAAATACATCATGTTATTAAACTGGTTTCTAAATTTAAATTATTTTGCGAACGGTACAATATCAAAAACACCTGAACAGGCCACGGTTGGCAAAACAATAATCCAAGTTTACAATTTATCCGAGCGATCCCGATTACTTGCGCCTACCGACTGGCGCAAGTAGCTCTACTCGACCTTGGAGTAGAAATAAGGAATGGTATCACGCACGCTCTATCCCAACAATTAAATAGTTCTACGGCCATGTAATACGGGTTGAAGAAAATTAGATACAATTTAAGTTTTATGTGATTTTGTATTATGCGGAAAAGAGATAAAAGTTTTGCGGGACTTTAATCTCTTTTCAATAATTTTACCTCCATAGAATACGGAAGATCCTGTGACCGGACGTTTGTTGTGTGCGGTGGGGCTACTGCCCGATGGCTGATTTATGCCTGTTATACATGTTCAAATCAATTTTGTTCAATTAGTTCGCTGCTGGCGGGATAGACAGCACTGCGTTTCTTTTTTTTTTGCCGTCTCATGGCGGCATTAGTACCACTACAGTACCATCTGCTGTAAAGTGTCTGTAACACTACCCAAGTGCATGAAGTGCACTTGATTATGGTAGGGATCATGAGTACACACGGCCTGTTTGTTTTCTTTCCCTTAAAAATGTGACATAAAACATGGAAAACATCAACACAAAAACCAATATCTGCGAGGAACAGGATACTGAGTGCAGAAGAATGATAGTGCACAATAGGCGATTTTAGTTAGTCACCACTGACTTACATAAGTTGCTTGCCATGTTTTGTTTGTTGTCGTTGGGAAACTTTCATAAGGCACCTATACTTTTGAGGATAAGTCCAGAGATAGTGACACTTTACTTCACTAAAATAGCCCTGGTTATCACCATGAGCACATAAGGAGTAACGAGACCTATTAAAAACCATCCCGGAACTCCTGCCTGCCCTCTACGTCTCATTGATACTCAAACGAAATTCGCCCACTGTGCCGCCCCGTAATTAACGAAAAGGACAACTAAACAGTAATGAGTTTTACTAGGATCACATAAATAAATTGATTCTGTTAATGTAAACATCGTCAGGTAATTGGTACTCAGGTAAATTAGAAAATTAGGTACTTCGCGCAGATCCGAAGAAAGATAAGGTGATAAGGGCGGTCGTCGTAGTAAATTAGGACTAAAATGTGCCCTCTGGCATTTTTTCACCCTACCCACTTGCCCGCGACTTTGCTCACACACAATAGCTATTTAAACGAAAGTATCTACTTACACTAATCAGTTCAATAAATTATGTACGTATGAGCTTCAAAAATTTATCCACATTACTGTTAACTCTTCGGCCGCCCGCAGTACTCTTGTTGTTCCCTATTGAGTTAGGAAAAATGCCAAGAACACTGGCAGCATTGTTGCGTTGAATAGCAATACTGAATCTCTGGCAGAGATAGAATAGAGTAGTTGACTAACAGAATCTAATTAATTCGTCATATCCAAAAAACATACAATACGCACGAAGACGATACAATACGTTGAAAAATCGTGTAATTCGTGTGTGTGTGTGTGTGTGTTAGTGTGTGTGTGTGTTAGTGTGTGTGTGTGTGTGTGTGTGTGTGTGTGTGTGTGTGTGTGTGTGTGCTACAATTTTTACCACGTGGTGATGTCACAAGCCTCCACTCCTGATCTTTGATGTCAATTTTTATTGGTTTGATAAAGCAAAAAATACGTGTCCAATATTTTTCGATAATCTAACTGACGGACTAAATAGAATATTTAAGCAGCATAAGTGTATCCGCAAATACAAATGCACACCCTGTTCCTTTACCCAGAGCCCGATGGAACGGTAACACATGACCGGGGACACATCAGGGACCGGCCCAGGACATGATGTGACTCTCCGAGACATGGAGGTGTCACACCACTAACATACAAACTCCGGGTTCCCACTGAAACACTCGGACCCTAAAGTCAAAGTCAAAGTCAAAGCATTTATCTATACTAACATTATAAAGCTGAAGAGTTTGTTTGTTTGTTTGAACGCGCTAATCTCAGGAACTACTGGTTCGAATTGAAAATTTCTTTTTGGGTTGAATAGACCATTTATCGAGGAAGGATTTAGGCTATATATCATCACGCTTAAGCCAATAGGAGCGGAGCAGCGATAAAAAATGTTTTAAAATCGATGAAAACCCTAGTTCTGCGACTAACTCGGATTCAATCAGTCACCTTTTGTCATTGTGCACCTTGCATTTTGGATGACGTTGGTAATTTGTGTACAGTTAATCTTGCCCAAAGTCGAATGTCTTAGGAGGAAGAAAGGGGGGATTTGTCCTGCAGTGGACAGAAGCTGAACAAGCTCACGAAAAAATCATAAATAGGGGGTATTTTAGAAAGTCCGATTGCCCCGAGCGAGGCGGGATAAGCTTCACCACAAAAAGTGAAAAATAAAAATCTAAATTTACAAAAAAATACAACCGATTTCAAAGTGTAAAATAACGATAATTTCGGAAGTCGGTGTCAATAAAACTGGGTTGTATTTTTTTGTGAAAAAGTTTTTAACACTGAGCCATCCTACAACCAGGGCCCCAAGTCCGCTATTAAAATAGTGTCAGAATAGTCTATCATTGATCTCATAATGGTCGATTTTGACAAGTTTGGTAATCTACTAACATAAAAGCGTCATTATGACTTTCCAACGGTCAACCACTGACACTCCATTGAAAGAAATGGCAAAGAATGGTAATCTCGTACATAATGCCAACTGAAGGACAGACGTATGCAGTGATCTGCTAAAATTTTGACAGTTCCTTTGATCAGTGACCTACCATTAGAACGTCGTTGTGCAGTCATTTCTTTTAATATCTCGGTTATCAAAAAGTATTACGAGACCATTGACCGACCAATGTTCGACCATTATGAATTTAGCAGATTACGAACTTTTAGCATAATGGCAATGGGATCGTGTTGGAATGACAAATTTATAAAAATAGCAGACTTGGGACCTAGCTCATTTACACCGAACATTATATTAGAAAAACTTCTAGCCAAAAACCTATAAACATAACCTAATCACATCAGTTCTAGCTTAAACACAGTCGTTTAGTCATAAATCGTATTTTAAAACCTCCCGCTGGCTCTGCGCTCCTAGTACGCGACGACTCCAACTATTCACGTTTAATGGACCAAATAACTGGCGTGATGGTCAGCAGTGGCCCCCCGTCCGGCGTTTTGAACATTTTTCGCGAGGATATTTCCGTTTTTAGCCTAAATTATTGTTATTGTTTTGTTGGACTATGCTTTATTAAGACTATGTCGTCCTGGTACTTAGTTGATATTGTTACGCTTGTTAAATGTTCTGTGGCGGTTGTCTGAATAGTTTTTGGGATGGCTTTTCAGGAACTTACAAATGACATTTTAGTGGAAATTAAAAAATATATAAAACTGCACTATTTTTTTTTAAACCTATGCATCATGCTCCTAGTTGACTTTCAAATGCTAATCCCGTCGCAAACAAATTGAAACTCCATCTCTTAAATCTTCAAGTCATACTCATCATAATATTGAGAAGTCCTTGTTTGGTAAAGATATATTTAATGTTAGAAAATCATAATAAATTAGGGAAAATAATTATCTAACAACTAGACAAATGAGGAAATGGAGAGTCTGTTTAGAGGTGGACTAGATTTGTTCCTATGATTTTCTAAACCAGAAACATTCCCAAAATGTCGGACAAACAAATACAACGAAATTAAGCAACACTTTAAAAACGGTACACGCATCTATTACGGAGTGACCGCTTCTAAATCGCGCTGTACATTGCGCGCTAGGTTAGGTAGGCCGCAGCGAATTCATCACTCGTGCGGCAATGAAAAACGTTTGGTCGCGCGACGCGGCGCCGCGACAACTAACGGCCGTGTCGCTTTGACGCTCGTGCGACAAGTCGTGACGGGGTACGGTTGGCGTAAAATGGAGGATAGCTAGTTTTCACTAACAAAATGTAGGATAGGCTATGTCAATCGCAAATTAGTATGTAGTTAATGACCAGTTATTCTTTTAGTAGTGGTGGGGCCAGACCAGAAAGGACGCATAGAAAGTGACATGCTGAACTAAATCTAAATAAATACAAAAGAATAAAACCAAGAAAATTATGACGAGTGTAAAGAAAATACCTATCCAATATGTCTCCTCCCTGAATCAAAGATCAATCGATAAATTATTTTTAACTTTCAAATGAAAAACTCGTACTATCTTATATGCTAACGGTACCTTAAATAGTACAACAGCAATGATTGCTTTCCACACAGGGTACTGAAAAATTTGCCCAACAGGCGAGTGATGTCGCTAAACACAATATATCTTGTGCAGTACCACACTCCATGCTGGATGTACCAGGCCATCATGTAATACGGAGTAGTTCTTCCAATACAGGGCAAAAGGCGTCTTACAGATTGATGATGATTTTGCACATAAGTACGTACATGAATGGGATTCGTTAAAAGTTGTATGAATCCATAAAGTATCCATAAAAAAACAAATTAGAAAATGCATAGTCAAAACCTAAAAAAATGACTTGATAGTTGAAGTTTTGTATGGTATATCTGTGTTTTTTTAGCTGCTTTCTTTTGTTTTCAGTTCGAAATTTATTTAAACAATACGTACATATATAATTTCACATAAAAGATTAAAATGGATAAATTGTTTTTCTTCTACTTCTCTAAGTGTAATTATAAAAATAATTAAAAAAGAATGTATGTATTTTTAGCATTACTAGCATATTTACATTCTCAAGGATAGCAAATATGAGACGTAAAATAGAAAGAAAATAAGTATGCAATAGAAACGAACAAGAAAAAATAACATTTAAAAGGGGGTATTCGTAACGCATTAATGAATTTTTAATGATTAAATAATAAAAACGTTCAAAAGAAAGTAATTTTGGTTATCTTTTTCGAGCTAATTTATAAGATTTGGACAACAGAATTAAACAGCTTAGTACAAATAGATACCAGGATCGCATAACGACATAGAGGCAGCGCAACAAGACGAAGACTGGGCCATTCAGCCTAGTATATTGCATCAATTGTACTAGGAGCACAGGAATGCAGAGATACGCCGTTTAGTGCGCCGAGTTATTTGTGTAGGAGGTTGAATAGCAAGAAATGGTTCTACCAGGCGCACAGATGGACGAAGAGATTGATTGTTCTTTGAGGAATTTATATGAGAGCTCATTGGATCACATTATAATCTAAATAATAATAATATAATAACTAATTTAATTATTTTAAATGGTTATTAATCATGATCTAATGATTGAACAGATTTGGATGAAAAATAGCACACGAGGTAGGTAGATGTCATTTAACTAGCTTTATTTCATTCTGACATGTTTAAAATTGGCATTTGCTGGCCTGGCTAAGAAATGTTACTATTTAAACCAGAAACGAAACGTACTGAAAGAACAATTGCAAAACCCTGTCTAATTCGATTAAAAGTTACATAACTTAGAAGCCCATCCATAGTATACACAACAAAATTCGCAATACGCCATACATACCTAGTACAAACATCAAGACATTTCTCCATTCTTGATACGACTCACAAACAGGGCGGTTCGCTTTCATCCAGATTATTCAATTAAGTCGCATTCATTACACTGCACATCAGCAATGTTAAAAAGATACATAAAAGGATTGCAATTTCTTTATTACCTCATTCCAATTCCGGTGACGACGCTGTCAATATAAGAAACATAAGATAGATGCCATTTCACAACCATCCGCTAACGAATTCTCTACGTTTAGCGTAACAACCACAAAAACTCCTTTCAACTTAGAACTTTAACTTAGTGACACACAGCTCAGAATCATATGAGGTAAACGCCAGCAATATTGTCTAAATTTAAAAATTACAAACGACAGTAAAATATCACTCTTAATTTCACAGCAATAAAATCTAAAATGTTTCGAAACGGGATTAGAAATACAGCGTTTCCGAACTGGAACGAATCCGATTGTTTACATCGATCATGTGTCCCGTTCGTTCTCGCTGTTCATCGTATCTTTGGTCCCGTTCGTTCGGATACGTGACTGAACATTTAGATGTTCGCTTGTGCCCAGATAATGGCTGGTAGGTTTGACAATAACATTAGTTCGGATACGAACCGCTTTGATTGGATTATTGAAAGATATCGACATGTACTGATTTATGAGCGCCTGGTCAAATGTATAGTTATCCGGAATCGCTGCTGGTATACATATAAATTAGCACCTAGTTATAACTTTTGTGACGTAAATCATTGGTTTTCTTGGTGATACGGTTGGTAAAAATATTACCTAATCTCATAAATTATCCAGTTTTTTTTTTTTCAACACAACCCAACTAGTTTATGCCCTGGACTGCAAAGGGCACTAGGAGGAAGACGGGTGGGTTTTAGTCAGTAAGAAGAAGTCATTTGATGATCTTCCATCCTTACAAATTAGTGTTTTCGCCCGCGTCAACGGCGGAAATTATCCCATGGGAACATATTCCAAATGTTAGAACAACATTCTTCCCCCACCCATTAGAGACTAAAACATTAGTTTATTTAAATCTATACTTAAAAAATTCAATTTTGAGTTCACAAATCGAATTTAATGACATCGAAATTGACAAATATTTTATATACTTAATCCTTTTATTAAATCCAATAATTATTTACACATAATTATAATTAATCATATAATGTACCTACGTTCAAACAATCACCAATTTGAATAGATAGGTATTTTCCTTTTGTTTATAATTTTAATCTAAATATATATAACTCAAAAGGGACTGACTGACTGACATAGTGATCTATCAACGCACAGCCCCAACCACTGAACGGATCGGGCTGAAAGTTGGCATGCAGGTAGATGTTATAACGTAGGCATCCGCTAAGAAAGGATTTTGATTAATTCTACCCCCAAGGGAATAAAATAGGGGATGAAAAATTGTATGAAACTTTGTCAATTTTAAACAGATCGGGCTAAGAGTTTCAAAATTGGGGGTAAAGTAACTGTTCCACGCGGACGAAGTCGCGGGCAGAAGCTAGTAAAAAAGAATTTATCTCTTAGTATATAAACTAACCTTATGTTGGACTGGATGTGATGCGGTATGTGGTCACAGTGTGGTCCGGGAATAAGGCTTCGATCACTTATCTTCTCTTTCCGATTACAATATACATAGGAATATTTTATGAAAGGCACATTAATTGTATTTTCCTTCACTTCGTTTTTGCTTAGGATGTTGCGTCCGCGCGTCGAGCGGCCTGCGTTATTTTATATTGCAGATTTGTAGGTACTATAAAAAAAAATATCTGGACAGTGTAGCAAACATAAAAAACATGCTTTTACAATATTTATTTACATATTCTAAAACATAGATAGTAGCATAATTTCAAAAACTCATAAATTTTCACCACCGATATTATTTTAGTATCATTTTTCAAATACCTAAGTATTATTTTAATATAGATTTTTGATGGTAGTCTAATACGATATTACCAGTAATTTCAAAAGACAGCATCGTCCTATCATGCTCTACTGCTGGTCATCAACCAAGAAGCTCCCTTGAAAACCTTGAACACTACCTAAAGGATTTCAGTGAGTTGGAATTGTCGGAAACTATAACCATTGAAGTTCAAGGCATCATTATCGAAGAAACAGACTCAGCACACAGACAGAGGTCAGCGCAGAACATTTAACAAGCAAACTTTATACCATGACATGAAAAGACAGATGAGAACGATTTTTAGAGTAAGAGAAGGTTCATATCTGACGGAACATGCGTCGCGTATTATCGGTCGCGTAACGCCAGAAAAGACAATAGTATATAAAAAACACTTGACCGTTCACACTCGACGCACTAACGTATCATCGGTTGAGTGTGAACGGACATGTTCCGTCAGATGTGAACCTTCCCTAAAGCATGTTCTTTTTACACATGTAAAATCACAGTTACATTCCAGGAGCTATAAATACGGTAACAATGGTCAAATTAAAATGAAATTTGTTTTTATATATATTTACATGCTAAGTTTTTTTTTTGTTCTGGATTGGAACACATCAAATGATTTCTCCCGCTCTGGGCGGAGCGGAAGGGAGTATCAGACTCTTACTGACTAAAACCCAGCCGTGTTCCTCCTAATGCCCTTTGCGTACCAGGACCCCGGTGTCTCTTTCGAACACTTTCCGCAACCCTGGCGTGGAGACGCTGGCCCAGTGGTCTCAGTGGCGTGCAGTTGTCCGAGTTAGGGTAGGCCAGAGAAAATGTCCAAATAAATTTTAAAAAATAACCACATTATTCAGGATAGATTTTTAATGATATGAGTTTTTTTTTAAATAGCCTATTAAAAAAACACCACATTTCAACCCTGAATAATGTGGTGTGTTTTTTTGGACATTTTTTCTGGCCTACCATAACTCGAACCACTGCACGCCACTGAATGGTCTTCATGTTTGCGGCCAATAGGTTGGTAAATCTGATAGCTTATGAAAATTGGCAATACTACAGGCATAGCAAAGGCCAATCTTCAAGGTTCATCTTAATATCAAGCTTTTGATCCCGGCTGTCATTTGTAGATATTTGACAGTCGTGATGAGTAGACAGAAACCAAGAATTCTATCCACCAGTCCTGACAGGGGGTATATTTATCGCCACCATTGCGGTGATAAGTCCCCTCTTAGAGGAGTGGTTGGACGCCACGGCGTCCTCAACTTCTACTTGACGCAGATACTCATCAGGCACGGCTGTTTCAGCAGGTACCTGTTTGGGATTTAACGGGAGGACACGTCCGGGTGTCAACACTGTGTGGATCGCCCCGAGAACACTATTGAGCATACGGTGGTGGTCTGCCCTGTTTGGACGGAGCAACGTTGTGTCCTCGTCGAGCCGATCGGCGGCGACAACCTCTCGCGTCCGACCCTGTTTCAATCCATGGTCCGGAGCAAGAAGGCATACGAAGCGGTCACAACCTTCTGCGAAGCAGTAATGCTAGCAAAGAAAGAGGCAGACCGCGTGAGGGAGATCGAAACCTCACGCCCCAGCCGCCGCAACAGAAGAACCCCCGGGCGTCGGGAAACGCCATAGGCCATCATAGGCTACCGTAGCGAGCTATGGTTGGCTCACCGTACGGTAATAACCAGGCCCGGGTCGACGGCGTGTCGTGTCCCACGCACGCCTCAAGGAGATGTCAGCAAAGAAGACGGGGCCCCATAGGATCAGTGCCTGCTAGGATTGCGGAAGTTTAATGAATGAGTCACCGCGGCCATGGAATGCAAAGGGGACTCGGAAGAACACGGGTTTAGTAAGAGTCCGACACTACCTTCCGCTCCACCCAGAGCGGGAGAAGTCATTTAATGATCTCCCATCCAGAAAAAAGGGGGTATCGTTTTACCCAGTAACTGCGTAGAAAAAAAAACATACCATAGGTTGGGAAAAAGCTAGGCTGATTTGATTTATTTCCTGGGAGGATCTTCTTCACAATAGTGCTCAACTACTGACACTAGTAAAAACCAGTGAAAGTATGTTCTGTGTTCAAGTGAAAATATGTGCCAACAATTAGACATTGGTACGCTCATATGCTTTAAATATGTATATAATTTGATGCGATATCATATAACATTGAATGCACTCGTGTTGTGCATTGTTTTATTTATTATCGAAACCGTATAAATTCCTTACTTTGGCATGGGTTTAAACATGTGTCATTCTTGAAAACTAGTCAACTGCGAGTCGGAAACGGACGCTAGCAGTAATTTTATATTCCGATGAAAAGTAGGAGTAAAGGACAAATCTAAACTTTTCGTAGAAAAATATTCACCGTACATCTATAAGTCACGGTCAATTTCTACGACTGCAAATTTAAATTTGTATCGAATTTTTGTTCTTTTAATAAAACTTTTTGCGGAATGTTTCCTTTATTTGTGTCGTGGACCTTGCTTCTTGAAAGATGTCATGATTTTAAGTAAAAGTGTAAGTAACCATTCCCCCGCAGTTAAAATCCTTTATAAATTTATTAATATTAATAAAATCCAGTTATAAGTAATATTATCTGTTACTTTTTTTTGTTTACTTACCTTCGTGTCTTAACACAAATAAGTGCTGTTATCTATAAAATCCAAAAACTTTTTGTTCTTTTGAACCTCGATTCACAACAAAAACTGACTCAAATTCACTATCATTAATGAGAACCGATCATTAGTTCCTCTCCAAACCTTGACATTGGCAAAATCATCGTTAGTTAAACGATGGAGCCAAAAACAAAAAAAAACAAAAAAAACCCAATAGAATTTGATTTATTTGCGACTAGCATAACCCCGCGGGTTCATCCACGTAGTTTCCGTTCCCGTGGGAATATGTAGATATAATATAGCCTATGTTCACCGGAGATAGTGTAGCTTCCCAACAGTGAAAGAATTCTTCAAATCGGTCAAGTAGTTTCGGAGCCTATTCAATGCAAATAAAAAAACCAACCAAATCTTTGCTCTTTATAATATTAGTGTAAAGTATCAAAATGCATCGCATAAATAGCTGTTTTTATTAACTTGACTTAGAATCTTGATTTTTCGATGCTCAAAGAGACCATAGACCTACGTATTTGATATAACATCGACTTGACTCGTTCACGCATTCCTGAAAAAAAAGTCAGTCATGACTGACTGACAAACGGACAATGTACTGATCCTTTTACATTATTATGCCATAGATTCCATTTTTGACTTCTAGTTATCTAACTTTTTAGGGATTTTATGGTCTAAAAAACATTTCAATTGATCCGATTGTTTTTGTGTCGAAACCTGATGCCAACTGCTAACACTACCTAGAGCAGGAATCAACAGGGAACCCAATTCTCAGCATCATCACCTTTTACCAACTAAACCTAGGCAGCACCCCTATCAGCACCATCATAAGCAAGCAACTGCAAACCCTTACTCAAGAGGCAGTGAATACGACGCATTACTGACTGCTTATGAGTTAGTAGTAGTGAATACGACGCGTTACTGACTACGGAGCCCGCACTGGAGTCGACTTTAAGTACGTTTCCTTCATTTCGGAATTCCCTCTCACAATGATTGTAGCAATTTTCCGGGGCATCCGTCGTGAGAGGCCGCGGGGGTGGAACGCCAAGAGATAGTGAACGATATGGTTATGTCATCCTAAATATTTGATGATTGGAGATGTTTTTTACATTTTTTTAAAATTTTGTTTTCTTCCTTTGTTAATTAATAAAAAAAAAAAACAATTAATATTTTGTCTTTTTTTTTTGGCGACTATGTAAACTTCATTCAGTTAGTAAAGCTAAATTTACTAAATAAATGAAATTTAGATAGTCGCAAAGTGTTGGCTTATATCATGTGGTGCTGTATGAGGTCATCATCAACATCAACAGCCTGTTGCAGTCCACTGCTGGACGTAGGCCTCTCCAATTGCACGCCACTTAGATCTATTTTCGGCTTCTCGCATCCAGTTTGCTGTTGTATGAGGTGACAGTAGATATTTAGTCTTCGAAAGAGTTAAAACTAGAGTTTCACACCTTTTTTTTGGGTGAGAAATCATCAAATGTTTTACCCGCTCTGAGTGGAGCAGCAGGGACCGTCAGACTTACTGACTAAACCCACCCGTGGTCCTTCTAATGCCTTTTGCGTTCCAGGGCCGCGGTGACTCTTTCGGACAAATTCCGCAAACCTGGCAGGCATCAGTTGCAAACTTAAGCAATTTGATACTGCTTCATTGTAATCATGATTTTTTATCTAAATATGCAAAGTTTTTGATTCTCGTCTCCCTCTTCTTCATCCCTTTCTGACTGCTGCTATCGTGACCCCGTGTCAACTTGCCAACGGCTTCTCTCCATCTGTTCCGATCAGTCTACTGGGACACAGGCCTCCTCTCTAGGAGAGGGAATGGGCCGTAATCCACCACGCGGGCCCAGTGCGGGTTGGTGAATGTCACATGTCTTCGAGTTTTTGGTTCTAGCCGGTTTCCTCAAGATGTTTTCCTTCACCGTTTGGAGAGCCTGGTGGATTGCGATACTGATTTATAAGTCTAGTCTCCAGTTACTTAGATATTTGATCCGACCACCGTTTGGAGCTTCAACCTCTCGATATTTTAACCAACTAAAGAATAAATACTTTCTACTTATCTCAATGATAAATGAGTTTGTCTGTCACATTTTCATGCCTAAATCGCCGAACCGATTTTCATGAATTTTTGTACAGAAATAGAAGAGACCCTAGAGACGGTTATAGCCTACCTTAACGAGACCGAAGCCGTGGCCAAAACCTATAAATAAATAAGTAGATGACGCTTCCCTCAGGGCGCCCGTCTCTCGGACTAGCAAGGGGGCGGCGGGCGGTGCCGGGCGGCGGCACGAGGCGGGGGCTTCTGTGACGTCGCTTGAGCGTGTGAAAATTACATTCCGGGAGCGCCTCGCATATCTATCACTTGCAAATTTAACTTTAGTTTGAGAACGGCGGTAGTGTGCGGATTCCTCTGTATGTACTACTATTCGGGCTATGTACTAAGTGTGGAGTCTCCGGGGATGCAAGAATGGTAGTCTTGTGGTTCTGGGACTGCATTATTATAATTTTTGAACTATAATACTTATAATGTTAGGCAAAGATGGCGGTATTGTCCAAAGTAGCGTAAAACAAACAAAAACAAATTCGAAAGAAGAATGGGGGTTCTTTTTTGCCTTGCTCCTGGGGCAGAATAGGCAGAAAAAAGCCGTATGCTTGTGCGTCATTTGAGGATCTCTGACTGTCGTTCCAGACAGCCTGAAAGTCAGAGTCTTGCCATGAGGTATTGCCGTGTTCCCCAGTAACCAGACAGTACCTAGACGAAAGGTAGGCAGTCGCTCCATCTTAAAACCTGGTAGGAAATCAGCTGCAAACCAATGACATTAGTTGAAATAAAGCTTGGCAGATAACAGGAAAATCCACATGAAAAATCATTGTAAATACCTCGAGTACCAAAAGAAGTAGGTAAATAAGAAAATTCAACAATTTCTTATTGTTCACCTTATAATAAACACAGGACAAACATTAATAAAAACTATACAGACTTCTTACTGACCTTAAATAAAAAAGAAATATACAGAAAACCATACTCCATTGGAAGCTTGAAATAGTGAAATAAAAAAAAAATTGATCTTCTCTAAATAATAATCCAATAGGGTATTTTATTGAAAAGTCTATTAAGTCCGTCTGATAGATTTCCAAAAAATATTGGACACGTATTTTTTTCTCTTTTCATGTAAACAAAAAATGAAGATACAATGCATTGAAAACACGGGTTACGTCACTACGTGCTACAATTTTTACCAGTAACGTACCTAATGTCACCACTTTCCACTCTCGAACTATGATGCGCTTTCTTTATATTTTTTTTTACGATTTTAAATGACAAAAAAATAATATGTGTGCAATATTTTTTCAAAATCCAACGGACGAAAAAAATAGAATTATGATTTTTACAACTAGTAAAATGCCCAATAGGTCAAGACACTGCAATCCACACAAATCAACAAGATGGCCGGCCTGGCGTTACGAAAGCACCGCCTATCATGACATTATTGGAACAACTAGCACATTGCAACTGCAGTTTTGTCAAAATCAGCGACGGCCGTGCAATCAGAAACACATTACCGTCTATGCTAGCCTGGTACACGCGGTGGCGCAATATAGCGTACATAGGTACTTAAAATTCTATTAATAATACATGGGAACATCACGCCCGTACTTGTAGTCCCGAAGGGGGTCTGCAGAGACATACGTAAGCATAGTAAAGAAGACTGTATAAGTATTTGCCCATGTATCTTGTATTTAAAAATAGCTTGTAACTACTAATAGGTAAATATGACGTCTATTGTAGCTTCTATCCAAACAATGACCAAATAGAAAATTGAAAGAAAAAAAATAAAAAGAAAAGCAATTTGGTATTTCCAGAACATTAACAGGCACTTTCCAGTGATTTTCATAGTCAAAGTATTCACTAGTGCGATTTTTGGTGATACAGCAAGAATTACAGTTAACTTATGGTGACTCAAAAAAACATTTTTACAAAAAAACAACCGACTTCTAAACAAAAAAAAACACAAAACAAGAATTACAGTTAACTTATGGTGACTCAAAAAAACATTTTTACAAAAATACAACCGACTTCTAAACAAAAAAAAAACACAAAATTATCAAATAACTTTAATTTCGGAAGTCGGTGGTTTTAGTTGTTTCTTCGTTATTTGAACACCGACTTCCGAAATTAAAATTATCATCATACTTTTCTGTTTTCTTTTGTTTAGAAGTCGGTCGTGCTTTTTTGTAAAGCTTTTAATTGGTGTAAACATAAAGTTAGCCCAACAATAGGGAACTGCTGTAAATCGTTGAAGAATTCCCTCAACTGTCTATGGTCTCCATCATCAGACCTGTAATGGCACTTATAACCCATATGGGTGCAAAGTTCTAATCAATATAAATAAATTAAGTCTAAACACCGGGTAATTGCTGTAAGTCGTTGAGGAGTTTCCTCGACTGTCTTTCGGCTTCATCATCAACGCAACTTCAGACCTTCATTAAATAGTAGTGTTTTAAGATAATTAATGAAAAAAAAACGCAGTAGTCACCACTACGAATTCGAGATTCGAAGGTTCCCATCGACTTCTCTGGGATGCCATCATCAGATCCCGGTTTCCTTATCATGGTACCAACCTTGGGATATCTCCTTTACGACAAACAAAGAATCATCAAAATCGGTTCATAAATGACGAAGTTATCCGTGAACTCACATAAAAAATAAATGTATATACGGTCGAATTTAGAACCTCCTCCTTTTTTGAAAACGGTTAATAATATACATATGTTCACACAATTATTTGTCAACAAGCTACTTATAAATCATTAATTAATCTTAAAAATAAAAACTCGGTAATTGTGTCTATTTTTAGCATCTGCTACCGAACTAGGTTTTGACCTGTATTTCAGTATGCAGCGCCTCAAGCCCTCAAACTAAGTTTGCAAGTATTTTTGTATGTAACGAATAAACTCGAAAACTACTGGACCGATTTCAAAAATTCTTGCACCATTAGAAAACTACATTCACCCTGAGTAACATATTATGCTATATTTTATCCCCATATTCCCACTGGAACGACTACTACGCGGGCAAAACCGCAGGGCGCTGCTAGTATTATTATAAAGCAGGGTTACAGTCCTCTAGGTGTGTAAGATAGGTATGCAATCGTACTCTCAGAATTAAAGTGGCTTAACTCAAAATTCCTGTTACTTATAACTTAGCTATATAATGAACGTAAAAAACATACTCTAAAAGCCATTCATGAAAAAGATTCCGCAATATGACTGGGAAAGGGGCAGTTTATACCTACATAGGTCTCGGGAGATATTTGTTTTTTTACCCAACACTTTTTAAAGATTTTAATTCTTGCGCATCATCATCTGCCTAGACTTTTCTCAACCATATTGGGGTCGGCTCGCAGACAAGCCGGATTCAGCTAAATACCAGTATTTTACGTGGAGAGACTGCCTACCAGACCTCCACAACCCATTAACTGGGGAACACAGTACTTCTTGGCAAGACTGGTGTCAGATTTTCTGGGTTCTGACATTCCGTAACGACCGCCAAAGATTTCTAAATGGCAGCCGGGACCAACGGCTTAACGTGCTTTCCGAGGCACGGAGAAGTCTCGTTATGTCAAGATGGTCACCCATCCACAGACCAAACTCGGCAAGCGTTGCTTAACCTCAAAGATCGACCTGTGTGGCTGTTATAATTTAGCCACGAGCTTCCCATTGTAATTTTTGCTCATAATCATAATCAGCCTTTTTATTGTTCCCACTGCTGGGACACAGGCCTCCTCTCTAGGAGAGGGAATAGGCCGTAATCCAGCACGCGGGCCCAGTGCGGGTTGGTGAATGTCACATGTCTTCGAATTTTTGGTTCTAGGACATGCCGGTTTCCTCACGATGTTTTCCTTTACCGTTTTGAGAGCAGTGGTGATGAAATTGATTACACAAAGATAAGCGCCTGGCTGCATGGGTTTGAGCCCGCGACTTACTACTCGTAAGTCGGGGCCGTTACCACTCGGCCACCACTGCTCCCTAATTCTTGCTCATTTGCCAAAAATTTCAATTTCTGAGTTAGGTCCCTTTAATTCTAAAGGTTCGCAATGTACCTACAGTCACCCATCGACAGAATGACCTCGGCAAGCGTCGTTTAACCTCAAAGATCAATCCGCGTGCCTATTATAATCTATATATAAGCTCTTCATAGCTATACTACTGAAAAATAACACTAATAACTCACAATTAATATTATAATACCTTTCAAAAAACCACGACCATATTTGTATAAAACTTTATCGTACAACACGAACTCTGGAGCACAGCGTTGCTCAATACAACTTTAAAAAGTTTGAATATTTAAATTATCTAGAAACCGTGTCCCTAGCGAGAGTACCGGCAGCCGAACAAAATCTCTGTTAATAATATAACACGCTAGTAGACTTTAAAATCTGGGTTTAAGACTTCTTTACGTCGCTGTGACGTATTTCGGGCGATGTCGAAAAATGTTGTTTATTCCGGCTATTTTCGAACCCCTGTTCTTTTTTCAAGTTTTAAACATTAAAGGTACGTGCTGTTACTACCTGGTTTTATTTAAAAAAATCTTGGCTTCATTTTTGTATTTTATAAAAATTAAAACTAAAATGCATGACTGACTCCTTCGCAAAAATGAAATGAAATTAAATGATTTTTTTAAATATACAAATTGCGATTTAAAATACATATAAATATAACACACAGAAAACAACTACTAAACATTTACGTTATAGCAAAGGAGTATGGTGAAAATCTCGCGCTAAGGTTTCTGACCCTCTTTTTATAAGGATGGGATATCATCGAACGCCTTCTTGCGCTCTGGATGGAGCAGAAGGGAGTGACAGACTCTTACCGACTAAAACTCACCCGTGTTCCTCCTAACGTCCTTTGCGTTCCAGGGCCGCGGTGACTCTTTCGTACAAATTCTGCAACCCTGATTCTGACCCCCTTTTTTCTGGATGGGAAATCATTAAATTACTTCTCCCGCTCTGGGCGGAGCGGAAGGGAGTGTCAGACTCTTACTGACTAAAACCCACCCGTGATCTTTCTAGTGCCCTTTGCGTTCCAGGGCCGCGGTGACTCTTTCGACCAAATTCCGCAACCCTAGCAGGCACTGACCCTATGGGTCCCCGTCTTCTTTGCTGACAGCTCTTTGAGGCGCGCGTGGAACACGACGCGCCATCGACCCGGGCCTGGTTATATCGCTATCGGCCCGTTTTTGACCGCCTTGGCAAGACTATTTCACAACGATATAATACCAAGAATTTTATTTCCGTCTCAATATTTAACTTTCCCTCAAACTCTTGCCGAATCCCAAGAAACAGTATTAACCAATATGTACGTCTCAAAACAATGTATTTTTACGTCCGAAAGACGTACAAACAAGTGTTGCGTCCAACAGATGCATTTTATGTAACTCAGTAGTTAGGTTTAGTACGTCGTAAAAGCTCCGAGTACAATAATGTATGGAAGGGCGCTAAAACCGTTTGTATACAATAAGGTTGGCACTGCTTGCCGGAAATTAAGTTATTTGGCTTTAATTCATTCCGTCAAACTAGATTTGGCTCGATATTTCACTTGGATTTCTGGGAGAACTGTCTCATGGACCTTACTGGATAATGTTATTCCAACTATCACTACTTAAGTGGACGGCAATGGAAAGCTACATTATCCACGAGTAACATAGGCTATATTTTATCCCCGTATTGCCACGGGAATATTTTATCCCCGTATTCCCACGGGAATAGGAACTACGCGGGTGAAACCACGGTGCAATGCTAGTAACGAATAAACTAAACTAAACTAAAAAACTACTGGACCGATTACAAAAATTCTTTCACCATAGAATGCTACATTAAGCCTGAGTAACATAGGTTTTAAAATAAATAAATGTGAGCAAACTTTGAATAATGACATTCAAAGCCTTCCTTTAGTTTGCGAGTATAGAGAACGAGAAAGTAATGTTTCCTAAAGATAATTGAGTCCAACACACTGGACTGATGAACTGGTGAGGGCTGTATGAATGCGCTGGTTGTGAGAAGCACAGAACTGATCGATCTGGCGATACTTAGGGGAGAAAAACTCTAGTTATGGATATCTTTCGATTGAAATGATGATGCTGGTTATAATCATCAAATAAACAGCGTAACTACTAAGATGGCCTTAGAAATGGATGCAAGCAGGGCTACAGAGAATAGGTTACTGTGTTTTTAACCGACTTCAAAAAGGAGGAGGTTCTCACTTCTCAATTCGGCAGGTATGTTTTTTTTTCTATGTACGTACAGCCATTACGCCGAGATTTCTGATCCGATTTTCGTGGTTGTTTTTTTACTCGATGATGAATAGTTGCCATTTGGTATATAAGAACGCTGTGATGGATATGTTTAGCTGGGAGTGAACTACTAAAAAGTGAAAAATAAAAATAAAACTCTTTACAAAAAAATACAATCGACTTCAAAACAAAAAAAAAAAAAAAACAAAAAGTACAAAATAACTTTAATTTCGGAAGTCGGTGTGTTCAAAAAACAAAAACGCAACCAAAAACACCGAGATCCGAAATTAAAGTTATTGTATTATAATATTTATATTGTACTTTTTGGTCTTTTTGTTTAGAAGTCGGTTTTATTTTTTTGTAAAAAGTTTTATCCATCTGAAAGTTTTTTTTTTTTTAAGGACGACGAACAATTTTACATGTTGTCTTTAATCTATGTATTATATGTCAAAGGACAAATGTAAAATGCGTAAGATTGTAAATTGTCTTGAGAGATTATAAACTATCGATAAATTGTCAACTGGACATTTGGAATATTCTTTTACGGATCAGAATTTGATGGTCTATAATATATATGCCAAATAAGTACGGGTAAACACAACATTGACAACACAGGCGCCAGATTATCGCTTAGTTGCTAATTTAAGTCTAGGTGTACAAGGGGTTAGGAATTAAAATATAAATGAGGTTATAAATTTTGTTACGAAGAAACTGAGATTGAAAACAGAGTAATTCATTCAATATCAGTACAGAAAAATTTGCCTCATGAATGTGGCTTTCACATAGAAAACGAATTTTCCAAAGTGGGATGTTTCCTGAGTAAAAAATATGATTCTATTTAGTCCGTCAGTTAGATTATCGAAATATATTGGACACATATTTTTTGGTTTATCAAATCTATGAATATTTACGAAGGAGTGGGGGCTTATGACGTCATTCGTGGTAGAAAATGTCACAGCTACAATTTTTACCACGTGACGTCAAACGAGTTTTCAACGCACTGTATCTATCGTCATTGTTTTTTGTTAGTAAAATATGTGTTCAATATTTTTGGAAATCTATCTGACAGACTAATTATATTTTTTAATCAACGACCGTATCCCGCTGGTAGTTCCAGAGATTAGCGCATTCAAACAAACAAACAAACTCTTCAGATTTATTATAATAAAGATTTTACGCATACACTACTTTTCAAGAGTACCAAACACTTTTGAACGGTAGTGTATGTACTAATATACCCAAAAAAAAAATATTTTAATAAGTAAACTAATTTATTTATTAAAACTTCATCCACAAAGGTACAAATGGCGGGGCTTACTTAATGCCTTATGCATTATCTACCAGCCAATCAAGGATGGTGAAGAGATAACAAAACAGGCGAAGAATGTGAAAAAAATAAGTATACGTATATATAATAAGTAGTTACAAGATTACTTAAAATACACATGTATATACATGCAATATAATCTATACATAAGTATGATAAAATTGTAACACATCGACGTCTGTACATTCAAGATAGTGAAAAAAATATATATATGGGTTGTTATTTTTAGAGCAACAAAAGCCAAAACAACAGATTTTAGATTTTTTGTCCGTCTGTCTGTATGTTTGTACGAGTGTCACGCAAAAACTGCTGAATTGATTTGAACGCAGTTTCACCGCTCTACTACTAGATGCCTAACCTAAAATATAGGATACATTTTACCATAGGAAATACAAAGACGCGGACAAAAGCAAACTTATAAAATATAAATACATAGTTATACCAATATATTCAAGTAAAAGGAAATAAGTTATTCGACTTATAGTACAATAAATCTAATTACATAATACTACAATAAATACACTTTATATCTAATTATATACCCATGAAATTAAAATAATCTAAAATCCTCCTAACTACAAAATGGCGTCAAAAAACTCGTCCGCATCGCTATCGACTGGGAGTGAACCCAAAAGACTGGCGGCATTGCCACGTTGTATGGCAATGCTTATCCTCTGTCCGAAGTAAAAGCCAGCCCTTGGGTCATGCGAAGTGTCAACTAAACGTTTAGCAAGTTCTTTAAATAACGCACGAGCGGACCCCACTGTCCAAGTGTTTCAACCCCAAACGGCTCAAACATATAATTGCCAGCTAGGTTTTTATATATCCGCCGTTTGAGGTTATCCGCAGCCGCAGCGGCAACACCAGCACAACACGACGAGCTAGGAAGATGGGACGCCGCAAGAGTATCGACACTTTTTTTTTATGTGACCAGGACCTCTCACAGTTCAGCACACTAAGGCTGGTTACTGCTCAACCGGACAATAAGAGTATCGACAATCGTAGCGTCCCACACTAAAGGCCTACCCATCTTCCATAGAAACAAAGACATACCGATTTATATTACATAATTATACTTTTTTATTAACAATTCCTTAAACATACTATTACAAGAATCCTTATTTTTATGTTCGACTCATCTGTTCATTTTTGAAATGACGGCCTCACGTACTGCTGGTGACCTAATACTTTGAGCGTTAGTTACACAGTCGTTAGCAAACTTCTACCGACCATTCTCAGGCCTACAGGGACCCCAAGTCTGCTATTTTTATACATTTGTCATTCCAACACGATCCCATTGTCATTTTGCTCAAAGTGTTCTAAATTCATAATGGTCGATCATTGGTCTGTTAGTGTTCTCGTAATACTTTTTAATAACCGAGCTATTAAAAGCAATGTATGCACAATGACGTTCTAATGGTAGGTCACTGATCAAAGGTACTGTAAAAATTTTAGCAGATCTAAATATATATAACTCAAAAGTGACTGACTGACTGATATAGTGATCTATCAACGCACAGCCCCAACCACTGAACGGATCGGGCTGAAATTTGACATGCAGGTAGATGTTATGACCTTTGATTATCATTATATAGGCATCCGCTAAGAAAGGATTTTGATTAATTCTATCCCCAAGGGGATAAAATAGGGGATGATAGTTTGTATGAAACTTTGTCAATTTTAAACCGATCGGGCTGAGAGTTTAGAGCTAATTACTGCATACGTCTGTCAGTCATTTGTCATTATGTACGAGATTACCATTCGCTGCCATTTCTTTCAATGGAGTGTTAGTGGTTGACCATTGGAAAGCCACAGTGACGCTTTTATATTAGTAGATCATCAAAAATCAACCATTATGATGATATCAATGATAGACCATTCTGACACTATTGTAATAACATACTTGAGGCCCTGGAGTGACGTTCCAACTCCAAGTTGACTTCAAGTTTTTTCAAATACTGACTAGCTTCAATTTTACAGAGATAACAGGCAGTGAAAGGCTCCCAGTGCGATCTGGACTCCGTAGCCCAAATTACTTACAAATTATTTACACTGTGGTAGCTAGCAGAGTTGTGGAATATGTCTGAAAGAGTCACCGCGGCCCTGGAACGCGGCGGGCACTAGGAAGAACACTAGGGTGGGTTTTAGTCAGTAAGAGTCTGACACTCCCTTCCGCTCCGCCCAGAGCGGGAGAAGTCATTTGATGATTTCACATCCAACAAAAAAAAGCCCAAATTACTTCTGACACGTACATACTGGACGGACTCTTGTCAGTACCAGGTACCAGGCCCACAGGAAAGTGTGGAAGAGCTTCTTTATTGATTAGCGATTACCAATCTAATTTACACTAGCAAAACCGTTGTTACCTTGCAGTTTCATGGATTGTGCACCTTTTAATGGTTTCATTGGTAAATTTACTTTATTTATAAATGTTTTGAAATGAAAAGAACAATTTTCACATAAGATTATAGCCGGCGGGTGTTATTTCCTCAAAATTATTTTTGTTAAAAACATTAATGGTCCAATGAATGGGACCGATAAATGCATGGGAATACGAATCCCAGTATTTAGTTGGGTAATTATTTATTGTAAATAAAGTTTTTTGTAAACATCAAAATAAACTGAATCTTGTGTAAATAAAATGCCCAACGTTCTCAAGTTCTGTTACATTTGTGATTCCGCTAAAACCGCTACTACTAGCGCCATCTAGTATGCGATAGCGGTACTTCCCGTAAACTTAAATTACCGAGAGGAGAAAAATAAATGGAAAAAAGCGCTGTAAGAGGTATTAAACTTTTGTAATGTTGATTAAAATATTTGTTTCATATTCGTAAAAATAGTGATAAATAAACTAAACACGCTTTAAACGTTTCTCGATGAAAATGTGGAAAATTATAATTATTTTAAGACTTATGTCCCCGCAACATTTGCAGATTCCGTAAGAATTAAATCTTTATTACTTAGATTATAATTTCTCGATTTAATATAAATTGTTTATATGTATATAGGTAATATAATATATTCTTTATTTTTATGGTATTAGTAGATACTGTATTATGCCTGCTAGGGTTGCGGAATTTGTTTGAAAGAGTCACCGCGGCCCTGGAACGCAAAGGGCACTAGAAGGATCACGGGTGGGTTTTAGTCAGTAAGAGTCTGACATTCCCTTCCACTCCGCCCAGAGCGGGAGAAGTCATTTGATGATTTCCCATCTATAAAAAAAGTCTTATATAAAATTAGCCTCTTCTCATGTCTGGCTTATGTCGGGCAGTGGAAGTCTTTTGGCTGAACTGATCATAATTGCATAGCCTCTTCAAGTAGCAATCCTTGTATGGAAGTAGGGGGAACTCAGCTGGAGCTACAGTCGGGGGGACTCTGTGCCGTCAGCCCCGGCTATGCACTTTGCCGACGGCGAAAACTTTTACCACGACCTTTTATTTTTAACTTAGCCCCACACTAGGAATTTCTCCTGTGCATTTACAAACATATAAACTCACAAACAGCCAGACCCGGTACAACTACATGTAGGCCATAGATATATTTGGTCCGTGCGGGAATCGAACCGGCGACACGCAGCGCAGCAGCCAATCGCTCAACCACTGCGCCAACCGTGTCATCAAGAGGACATGATGAGCTTGACAATACCGGAATAGATAGGCAACCCCCGATAGTGCGTTTGGTGACTCAATTTCAATCTACCTGCCTTTTATAACCATAACACACCAAAAACAAAATCAACACACTATCATCCCAAAAGAAAACCCAAGTATCAAGTATGCATGTATTTTTTAATGGCGGCACGATCAAAGCGCCGCCTCTTGCGCGTGCGCTGGCTCATTGTACGCTAATGCGCATCGGCGACGATCCCCGACGACGCCCGAAGTCCAGCGAAGTCCGTCGAACGGACGTCGAGTTGAGGATGGACGCAATTGTAAGTCAACGTTGTAAATTTCATTGTTCGTCCCTTTTTCTTATTAAAGTCTATTTAATAATAAATTATATGTTGGTTTTTACTTTTACATTTGTATGGGCTAAGTAGATGATGTGGACCTGTCTTGGCTTAATGAATGAGCTAGCAAAGACCAAGAAAAAATCCTCAAAATGACAGACATCAAACACGACAGGTTCAGGTATGCCTCCTATTGCTAACTAGCTTCTGCCCGCGACTTCGTCCGCGTGGAATAGATACTTTACCCCCGATTTTGAAACTCTCAGCCCGATCGGTTTAAAGTTGACAAAGTTTCATACAAACTTTCATCCCCTATTTCACCCCCTAGGGGGCGAATTTTCAAAGATCCTTTCTTAGCGGATGCCTGCGTCATAACATCTACCTGCATGCCAAATTTCAGCCCGATCCGTTCAGTGGTTTGGGCTGTGCGTTAATAGATCACTATGTCAGTCAGTCAGTCACTTTTGAGTTATATATATTTAGATTCTATGAGCAAAACGATGACTGCGTATTTCATTTCACCACAGATTTCAGTAGGTTCCCTTTTTTTACCGTTTAAATGAACTCCGAGTTTAGTTCGCAATAAAGTGATCATTGATCATAGTTGCCCATTATTGCCTTACTGAACAGGTTTTTGCTACATAAGCATAATCAGCCTTATAACGTTCCCACTGCTGGGATACAGGCCTCCTCTCTAGACGAGGGAATGGGCCGTAAACCACCACGCGGACCCAGTGCGGGTTGGTGAATGTCACATGTCTTCTAATTTTTGGTTCTCGGACATGCCGGTTCCCTCACGATGTTTTCCTTCAGCGTTTTTGCTGAGTAGGCATTATTGCCTGAGTAGGCATCCTAGACTACCTAGTACATATGTGATTAGTGCCATCGCGGTTCTGGAACGCAAAGAGCATTCAGAGGAAAACGGGTGGGTTTTAGTCAGTAAGAGTCTGACATTCCCTTCCGGTGCGTCCAGAGCAGGAGAAATCATTTGATGATCATCAGTATCTAATAAACTCAGGACGGCCGAGAAATTGCTTCCTCCAAGATATTAGTCAGCAATCGACAGCATGATTAGCAATGAGTTTATCTACTTTTGTATTTAGATTAAGTCCTTAACTACGAGAAAACAACTCTACATGTCCCGTACTTTTCCGGATCTGTATATTTTTACGTTTGTAAGATAAAATTTACCTACACATCAACAAAGAAAGGGCTTAGCGAAGTTTTACATAAAAAGATTATACATAAGAGACGAATACATAATTTCTTCCTTTTTTAGTCAGGTAAAATAACAGAACTAGCGCTCGCAGCTTGGACGTCTTTTACACCTGTATGCAGCTCTAATATGTACCAATTAAAGCGATATCCTTATTTCCAAATAAGTACATAATATTACCAGAACACAAAACAAAAGACCCACTAATAATTACTTTAATTTAAATAGCTCGTTCGGCCCGCAGCGGTCATCTAAACGTATTACAAAATGGCCGCAGGGTATTTTATAATTATTATCGACCGCCATTTCTGAGTGTCAACAAAAAAATACTATTAATATTTATGTTAATTTTTAAACGAAAATACTTCACCGGAGAAGTCTATTGGTAGGATTTCAAAGGATCCCGTTATTTTTTTTAAATTGGAAGTGTTTAAAAGTCTACCTCAGACATTTTGGTTTCATATGATTTGACCATTGTGTCAGGACATAGACTTTAAAATAGACTTTGACCCCTAAGTTTCTTTTGGTGCTTCTTCAGAGGGCAGTCAGCTAAAAAACACCGGTATATATATATTTCTATAAGAAAAGGAACAATAGGGATGTTTTCCGAAACAAAATGATTTCATTTAGTCCGTCAGTTAGATTATCGAAAAATATTGGACACGTCTTTTTATCAAATCTATAAAAGATGACAATGATAAAAAGCATCAAAGATCAGGAGTGGCCGCTTGTGACGTCATGCCGTGATTTTTGTAGCACGTAGTGACGTCACACGAGTTTTCAACTCACTGTATCGTCTTCGTTTTTTGTTTACGTGAAAAAGAAAAAATACCTGTTCAATGATTTTTAGAAATCTATCTGACGGACTTATTAGATTTTTTAGTCTAGTAGTTTTAGTATTTAAGTACAAATAACTAAAAGAAACCGTGGCAGTTGAGAGATGACCAGACCCAGCTGACGGAGCCAACTGATAAATGAAACACATACGCTGCCAACAGAGAGACCTGAGTGAGCATGATACTCCTTTTTTTTGGATGGGAAATCATCAAATGACTTCTCCCGCTCTGGGCGGAGCGGAAGAGAGTTTCAGACTCTTACTGACTAAAACCCACCCGTGATCCTTCTTGTGCCATTTGCGTTCCAGGGCCGCGATGACTCTTTCGAACAAATTCCGCAACCCTAGCAGGCACTGACCCTATGGGGCCCCGTCTTCTTTGCTGACGGCTCTGAAGCGCGCGTGGAACACTCGGCGCCGTCGACTCGGGCCTGGTTGCTATCGGAGGCGAGCCACCCATAGCTCGCCATCCGCAGGCCCGCGAGCATGACACTCCTAACCTCCACGGCATATTCCAATAACATAAAAAAAAAAATATAGTTTACTATATAGTAATTTTAAGTTTACTTTAGTACATAGTACTCACACTATGTATATGTCGGATATCCTAAAAAGATATCCGTCTTTCACATCAGTTATTGCCAGGAATGTACCTACAGTGGTGGATCCACGATTGTCGTTTGGCAAAATAAACACTTAAAAAGCACATAACATGACATTTTATTTCACTCAACGCATAATAAGCCTCCTTGGCTTTCTTTCGTAAATTCCTCAATGATATCTTTAAGTTGAAGGCTCCGAAAGGTATGTCAGTCTTCGCGAGGGGTGCCTGAAGCAACCAGTGAGTGCCTAGACTGTATTTTGAGGCTTAAAGCATAGCCTGCATCTTGGAATCATATCTCAAAACTTTACATTCATAAAACTACACACATTTTTGTGACTCCATTTCCACCATCGATAACTCGCACAAAAAGTGTTCAAAAGCAATATTGTTTCGTCCATTAAGCCATCAAAACAAGAGAAAAAGTGCTATTTTAATTATTAAAAACAAACCGGGGTCGTTGAACCCAATAACAAAAGCGCTCAAGTCTCGGCTCTTTTAAAAACCGGCCGAAGCCTATGTAACTCATTATGAGAATCCGTCTTAATTTTATATTATTTTTTGAACGCGTCCATTAAAACCTTCATTCAGGATCAGGCATTAAGACTTCGACTTTGCCTGTGAGTGCATTTAGAAAAAAAAGTAGTGTTGCCAGTTTTTTGGAGATGTTTTTGAAGATTTTTAATTGAACGCTTTTGATTTTTTGAAGATATACCATGTAGGTATAATTTTATTCAAAGCAAGACGAATGACACTCTGTGGAGAAACTAGGCATTGTTACTATCACTCCAGAGCACTAACTTTTACTAAACTAGCAATGATACCTAGTTCCTGAAATAATCAGCTGTGACAGACAAGATCAACAGCGAGACGAAGTTGCATCATAGTAGTAGTTCCTTTTATACTAATTTTGTACGGAACCTAAAACGATTCCAAAATCTACATCAATATAATTATTGTAGAATATCAAGACTTACGATACTGTATCAAAAAAGCCCCAAATAATTACTTTTATGAACCATTTTACATAAAATTCGTCTTTCCTCATTAGCGTCCCCCAAATTTTCGATCAAATTTTCCAAATCATTTTCACGTAAATTATTGAGCGTATATAGTTATGCATGTATCCTTTTCTAACGTTCCGGAAAGTGTGTTTTGTCTCTTTCTAGCTGTAATAAAACTAAATTGGTTTTAAATGCATAGGATTGGCGAAGGCAAGGTAGTCTGGTGTAATTTACTGGGTCAAAACCTTCTATTATGTGTTTGACTTAATACAAAAATTGCTCTATGCATATTTATAAGAATTTTTGTTAGACTTGAGCAGTGGTGGCCAAGTGGGAACGGCCCCGACTTATGAATTGTAGGTCGAGGGTTTAAACCCAGCCAGGCGCATTACTTTGTGTAATTAATTTTATCACACTGCTCTCAAAACGGTGAAGGAAAACATCGTGAGGAAACCGGCATGTCCTAGAATCAAAAATTCGAAGACATGTGACATTCACCAACCCGCGTGCTGGATTATGGCCCATTCCCTGTCCTGGAGAGGAGGCCTGTGTCCCAGCAGTAGTAACGTTAAAAGGCTGATTATGATATTATGCTTATGCTTTGTTAGATATTGTTATTGTTTTTATTAGATATTTTGTTGACGAACAATATGAATAGGTAAGTAATTACATCTAACACAAGAAGATAGTTATTTATACAGGATGTTCCAGAAGTGCGTGGTCATATTTAAGGGGTGATGTTGAGTAGTTTATATTTTTTTAACAGAAAATTAAAAAAAAACTGTTTCAAAACTAACTTTAATTTCGGAACTCGGTGTTTGTGTTTTGCTTTTTCGTTTCTTGAACACCGACTTCTTTCAATAAATGGGGCCACACGAAAAGCACCAGCTTCCGAATATAACAAAAAATCATCAAAATCGGTACACCCAATATTACTGTATTTTTTTATGTTTGTTACCTCATAACTTTGTATGAGGTAACAAACATTAAAAAATACAGTCGAATTGAGTACCTCCTCCTTTTTTGGAATTCGGTTGAAAAGCACTATCTTTCCGACATTTAGTTATCTGTATGTCCCTTGAAGTAAAAGCCTTTTTAACTATTTCCATTTTCAAATTTTCCAGCTTTTTTCATCATGTCAACTTTCCATCTTTATAGAGATTTCTCTACCTTTCTGGTCCCCTAAACTAAGTAGTAGGTATCGTAGGATTTTCTTGGTGTTCCATTGAAAAACCAAATCAGATTTAAACTCGCTTTCAAACCTTTGCAGCTCAAATATACCATAACTAGCATCTCACATCCTTCACTGAGTAGGTGCAAGTTGCTAAAAAAGGTACTGTTCAAATAGATGGCTTTCAAATCTTAACAGAAGGTGAAACTATTATTTTTGTTTTAGTTTTAAGCTTTATTTTTAAATTCTTTGGTGTGCGTCATGCTTGGCGCAAATAAACAGTTTTTCTTTCTTTCTTTCTAAAGACAGAAAATGTAAAAAAAATATTTGCACCGAAGGATGACGCACATGTACCAAAAAAGGAACAATTATAGTGATTTAAAACAGGTTGGGAAAATATGCGTCCCATTGCGCAAAACATCAACCGATCAGCGTAATACTGTGACAAATTTGAACGACATCCTAAAACAACCGTGGGTAAAAACTGTAATGGCCCACACTGTAAAAACTTGTACTCCTTGTTATGATCTCTGACTCAACTGTTGCAGGCCAGAGGCTAGGACATGAGCTAAGTGGTGTGGAAGCTTCTGGTATAGTAGGAACTAACCATAGCCGTCGACTGATCTATTCTACGATCAACTGTTTCTTATGGATTGATAGGTAACATCCTAAGGATTTTAGAGAAACGTGTTACCTTTTGGCCTTAGGTACAGATTACCCACTAAAATTCATCATCAAAAACGCATACGTATAAACACAACGCGATCCCATCACCTGCAACGCACACAATCGACAACAAACGAGTGTACGGACCTCACTCAATCAGAAATGCACCGATCAAAATGCAAATGCCTCTCATTTTATTCGTTTTGCGGCCGCAGGTACGGTCCACCATAAACTGCCAACAAATTATACATTGCTTTTATTTTTAATTGCTACGGACGAGCCACCGTCTTCGCCAGCGGCCTCCCTGACCCTTCTATTTTTGAATTATGGCGCGCCGACACGTGATTGGTCGGCGTAGAATGCGTTCAGTACTTGGTATTTATAAGCGAAGCGTTCATATGGGGTGGAGATTAAATCTAAAATGAAATACCTAATTGCATTCAAAGTTGGTTGCTCTGTATTTATTATGGCGTCAACCAGTGGTCGTCATTATTGCGATCGTGAGTGATTCTGCTGATATGCGCGAGGGGTATTTAAAGGGTTTTGTTTTATGGTTTCTTTAGTTATGTTCACGTGGAAGGATTGCTATTTTTAATGTTCATTTAGGAAGGTTTTAAGGTTGAACTGGGTTTTTGCATCCTCTATACAGAAGCCCCTATCTAAGGTAAGCGGTCTACTCAATCGATCTCCTTATCATTTTCCCGAATAGATAAGTTGGTGTCAGTCACCAATCTAGCGAAATGCAGCTGGGTACCAGTATTCAGTGGCGTGCAGTGGTTCGAGTTAGGGTAGGCCAGAGAAAATGTCCAAATAAATTTTAAAAAATAACCACATTATTCAGGGTTGATTTTTAATGAAATGAGTTTTTTTTTAAATAGCATATTTAAAAAAAAACACCACATTTCAACCCTGAATAATATGGTGTGTTTTTTTTTTGACGTTATTTTCTGGTCTACCCAACTCGAACCACTGCACGCCACTGCCAGTATTCACATGGTGCGACTACCTATCTGACCCCACAACCCAGTAACTGGGAAACACGATATCGCTTGGCAAGATTGATGTCAAATCTTCAAGCTTTCAGGCACCCGTAACGACTGCGAATGGTCTTCAAATGACAGCCGGAACCAACGGCTTAACGTGCTCTCCTGCACTGAGGAAGCTCAGCATGTAATGGAAGGTCACCCATCGACCGACCTTGGCAGGCGTAGCTTAACTTCGAAGTGCGACCCGCGAGATTTCTCTTTCTCTCATTCCGTGGCACTGCGTGTACCTACACTTTTTCTTCAGTAGGGAAACTACTACTGGCACCAAATAGATTAGGTAACTTATTTATTTATGTAGGTACATGGAGGACTTAATGATAGCTAAAAAAAAAAAGATAAACAGACAATAAAAGTGAAAATTTAATGTAAATTAAAGAAAGAAAGAATAAAAAAATATTTAGCACATAGGTACATGGAACTCGCACACTTCAGACCCATCAATGAATATAGAACGACAGAATAAACGCATTAGCTCACAATAAATTGCACTGTCCTAATTTTTCGATATGTTGTTAACAAGTATAGATGCCAGTAGCTTTCACCCAATTTTTCGACTTCAGAAGTCCTGTGCTAACTGCGTGGTGCTCAGAAAACGTCTTAATCTCTGGTCCTACAGTACATAGCACATAAAAAGAAAATCAAGCGAAGGATATGTTGATGTTTTTTTTAAATATCGCAGCATATGCTGAGATAGGAACCTTTTTGGCCTCGCACAAAATCTACAGCTTTCGTTAACTTTATCTATATTATCTATATAATTATATAAAACAAAGTCGGGTTTGTTACAACACTTATAACTCGAGATCTGCTGGACCAATTTTCTTGGTTTTTGTTTCGTTGGATTTGTCTCTGCCCCGAATAGCAGAATACATCTTAAAAACAATGAAAATTCGACGAATAAATAATTATGAAAGATTAATAATTTTCCCTAAATGTTCCTTTGTTTCGTACCTGTCAAACATTTTTAAGTAAGGATTTACGTGTACCAGCAGACCATAAACATGTCGAAGCATTTCTGGAGCTGGAATTGTGAGTGAAGACTTACAAAGTACCAGGATACCAGCACCATAATTATTTAAAATCAAGCTATGATCCTTAGGAGACGAAAGAAAGAACACAGAGCCAGAAATAATAAATGGCGCAGGCAGGTGAAACCGCGGGATCCAGCTAAGAAGTATTTTAGCTTTAAGTTTTCTATTTTAAAAATTATTTCACCAATAGAAAGCTAAATTTCACCTGCGACTTTCTTTTATATATATAGAACATCATTCATACCCCTAAATACCTATTGTGTTTATTTTATATGGCAAAACAACGTTTGCTGGGTCAGCTAGTTTTTTTATATTTAGTAGTTTTATTTTATTTTATTTTTTGTTTACTGTTTTGTTTGGTTTGTGCTAGTCCCAAATGAACATTATTTTTTTCTTTCTTTTTTTCACATCATTCACTGAGTAAGTGCAAGTATAGGTCAGTGTAAGTGCTGTTCAAATAGATGGCTTTCAAATCTTAACAGAAAGAGATAGAAAAAAACTTTTTACAACAAACAAAAAAAACAACCGGCTTTTAAACAATAAAGTATAAAATAATTTTAATTTCGGAACTCTGTGTGTTTGGCTGTAGCAGCGTACACGGTATAAATTGGTGTAAATAGTAAACAAACATGCGATTTCAGCAATCCCGAAAGATTTGCTATCATTTATTGCTACCGTTTCCTATCGCTGTTCTTCATCAGACCTTCACCAAACTAGAAAGGGACCACCTTGAAATCCTAAGATGCTCTTCCAAACCATCGTATACAATTTTTTTTAAATAGGACCAACGACAAGCTGAGCGCTGAACGCTGATCATTCGAATACAAAATGAAACATCAAAATGGGGCACCCAGTACAAAGTTATGAGATAAGACACAAAAAAAATACAGTCGACTTGAGAATCTCCTCCGTTTTTGGAATTCGGTTAAAAATACTAAAGAAAATAAATGATATTTATTTTGTAAGTAGGTTGTAAATAACACTTTTACACGTCAATCTTTTTGGTCGTTATAAAGTAAATGAGGCAGGTGTTTCCTAGCTGACTACCCTGAGAAGAAACACCGAAACAAACTCAGAGATCAGTCTCTTTCGAAGTCCATACAATTGTACTGGTCAAATCATAATATGCGTCACATTGCGCGAAACGGCATTAGGTCAGCTTAAAAACAGGAATTAGGTGATGTTTTGAGCGACAGCCGAAAACAGCCGTGGCCCGCGACAGGAGAAGAGAAATCCAACCCAATGGCCCACTGTAAAAGCTTCTTCTCCTTATTATCTATGAATCAACTGTTGCAGGCAGGAGGCAGGAGTATGCTGCATGGAGAAGAAGATGTAGGTAGTGGTCATGAGCTAGGTGGTGTGGGAGCTTCTTGTGTAGTTGTCGGGATACCTGTATCAAACCCAAAGCATTTATTTCAAATAAACCCTTTAGGTACAGGCACTTTTGAATTGTCAAGTCGAAAGAGGTGAAGCTATCTGCTCGTTCCAAAGCGTAGATCTCTATGGAGAAGAACGTGCAAGAAACTCCACGGACACTCTTTTAAATCATGTTCTGTATTACATAACTTTGGTTACATCCTTGGTGCTTCTATGTTGTATCATACACAACTTTCTACATCGTTCTCACATATAGGAATAACATCAAGAAGAACAATGTAACAATTTATTGATTTATATGAGTGTCCGTGGAGTTTCTTGCACGTTCTTCTCCATAGAGATCTACGCTTTGGAACGTGCAGATAGCTTCAATTCTTTCTTTCGACCTTGACAATTCAAAAGTGCCTGTAAAGGGTTTAATTGAAATAAATGCTTTGAGTTTTGAGTAGGAATAAAAGGGAATAAGCCTATAGCGGGAATGCAACAGCTTCAGTGAGTGCAATAACAACGAAAATTGTATATGTATACAAATACTGACAACGACAATTGTATATGTATACAAATACTGACAACGACAATTGTATATGTATACAAATACAGACGACGACAATTGTATATGTAAACAAATACTGACGACGACAATAAAATTGTAATGTAATGTATACAAATACTGACAACGACAATGGTATATGTATACAAATACTGAAGAGTCTTATTAATAAAATCATATTCAAGGCCGAAATACATTTTTGTAAAATGCTGTTTGGATGCATCAAAATAAAATTATACGACAAAAAAATATACCTAAGCAATTAGTATCATACTAAACTGTGAATATATTACTACTAAGTACTATTTATATATTATTTCTACATTAATATTTTTGTATGATTTAAAATGGTCTATCACCAATTCAAATAAATATTAGGTACATATATGCGAAACGAGTGAAGAGACCTACTGTTATTTAAACGAATATTATAAAGAGGTAACGTTTGTGAGTTTGTAACGTTGTAAGGGGTAATCTCTGGATCTACTGAACCGATTTTCAAAATTATTTCACCAATAGAAAGCTACGTTATTGTGGAGTTTCATAGGCTATATATTTACTCCCTGTATTGCCACGGGAACGGGAACGACGTGGGTAAAACCGCGGGGCGCAGCTAGTAATTATTAAAATTTTACGTTACGATAGGTACTATTTGCCAAAAACCTTCGAGCAACCTTCGGCTTAAAAAAAGATTCCACCTCAGACATTAACCTACATGGTTCTCATATGATTAGACCAGTACGGATTGTATGGACTTTAAAAGAGGCTTTGACCTCTGAGTTTGTTTCGGTGTTTCTTCTCAGGGTACCTAGTCGGCTAGGAAACACCGGCTTCATCTAGCTTAAAATGACCAGATATATTGGACGTGTAAAAGTGTTATATTTAACCTACTTACAAAATGAATATCATTTATCATTTTAGTTCGGAACATTTTAGTATTTTTATTTTTGTTATTAGGTATTTTCGTACTTTACTTTAGATACAGAATTTTACCATAATATGATCACGCACTCATACAACAGGGATATTAATCATTTCAAGTAACTGAGCTTAACCAGTGGCAATTCATCCCGCCCGTAGTCGTACTATAGTTGGTACAAGTGGAATCAAACTTAATGGCGGCTCGAAACACTCCGGCGGCAGTAGCCAATTCTTGTGACGTGTGTGTTTGTGGTGGGTAACCCTCATCTAGTAGCCGTCGACGATGCAGCCCGTCACGTTAATTGCAGCTTAGATTACTAGTAGGTATTATATTTACCAACTTAACTTACCTTGAATTTGGCGGTCATATTTACAATACAACCGAGTATTTAGGTCTATAAAGTAGACCAAACACGTAGTTTCATAATGTTTAAACAATTTTTTTTCTTAGTTATAATAATAATACATTACCTAACTCTTTCCGGTCAGATAAAGAAGCAGGTTGAATGAACATTGAACAATCTAATTCTAATTCGTTCTGAAACGAACAAGAAATTGTTGTCAACTGATAGAATTGTAATTATCAACAGGATAACTGATTTTATCAACATCATTTTAATCTATGAACTGAAATTCACAACATTACAATCAAAGCATTGAAAATCAAAAGTAGTTCTAAATTTTTTGTTCCTATCATTCCATTTTCCTCACCATGGCGTTCAGAAATGTCTTCAGTTTCTGAACGAAACAGGTCAAAGTCAAAATAAAGAATGACATAACTACTGTGCAGTGTGCGAGGCGGAGTGTTTTTAAATTATATTTTATTTAAAAATTGTATGTAACAGTAATTTAAACGCATATAACAATAAATTCAGTGATCATGTCATACGCCCTTATCCGTCATTTACGCCGCACGGCGCTATTGTCGCAACAAATTCGCCTTGAATCCACCATGACGAGTTTGACTCCGGAAGACATCGTATTTCGGCCTCCCCTCGCTCAATGGGGCAAAGTTATTAGAGAAGCAGAGAAGATAGTTGGATATCCTACCTCTTTCATGAATTTACGATGGCTATTGAGCGACGAATTCGCCAATTTGGCCATGCACCTGCGGACTGTTGTAAGTACCAATTATCTGTTGTTACGTCCAAAATATTGATAAAAATTAAGTTTAATACAGTCTAAAACTGTGTAATGAGTATATAAATATAATTCTAAAGTAGTAAAAGCTCAAAAAGTAAAGCTCTATGTCATAAAATTAAATATTATGTAACAATGTTGGTATTTTTGATTGACCATGTGATGTGCAAGGTTATTTCCTGCAGAACAACTTTTATACATGATCTTGAGGCCTCAATGAGACTTTACTTCCTATATTAAGATTTGTAATATCTTTTCGATAATTTAAAAAAATAAAATGTAGTCATTATTGGCTATTATAATGGTTATAACAGTAAATTATCTGTGAGATATTAGATAAAGCAAAAGGTAGATATTTATTGAAAATAATAGGTCATTGGAAAGGCCATTTTAAATTAATGAGCAATTATGTTTGAAGTTCCACTATGTGCTATTAATATTATTTATATTTGATAAGTGGCCCATTTTTTCTTTTATCTGAGAACAACACAATAAAATTCTGAGAAATATCTAAAACCAAAGTAAAGTATTAAAATAAATTATATTAAAATAAAAGCCCTGAAACATGTTTTTATTTATAAACAATGTTTTACCAACAGGTTGGAATGAACCATCCCATCGTAAAGACAGCTAAAATGCTTCTCCACAATGAGCACAACAATCTACAACCATGGGGGCTTGTGATCCTACTGCTATCTAAAGCTGTCAACCCACCAACATCGTTACTAACCAGCACGGTAACACAAAACCAACGAATACTCGCAGAACTCACTGAAATGATCCGAACAGGTCATTACGTACACAGAGGTTTGCTCAACATACCACCGAGTGACCGAAACAAAAACCACGACACAGCAATTTTTGCAAACAAAATAGCCATCCTTATTGGAGACTATTTACTTGTAACCGCAAATGGAATGCTAGCACGATTGAAAAACCAAGACTTATCTTACTTAATATCGACAGCACTACGAGATGTGAGCGAAGGGGAGTTCTATGGCCATCGAGACGCACAAAACATGCCTATACCTGGCAAACCAGTGGAAAATAAATCTGATGTATATGACATTTGCAGTGATACATTACCGTTGGAAGTGACAGATGTGTTAGGTTCACCGGTAAGAGAGTGGACGTTAAGGTCATTGTACAATGGTGGTACACTATTTGGCCGAGGATGTCAAGGAGCACTATTACTAGGTTCCCATGACGAACAGAAACAAGAAAGCGCGTACAAATTCGGCTGCCATCTCTGCTTAGCATGGCAAGCGGCAACCGAAGTACAAAAACTAACATCAGACAAAGATTCATTTTCCTTAGTCAGTGCACCGGTTTTATTCGCATTAAACGAAAAACCAGACTTATATGAATTAGTAGGAAATGTCCAGAATATAACCGAGGTAGATTTAGAAGTATTAAAAGCAGAGGTTTTGAAAACTGATGCGATAGAACAAGCCCGTTCACTGTATATGGAGCATGCGAATAAAGCTAAAAGTTACGTCGAAGAGTTTGGTGATTGTGAGTCCATAGAAACTATTAAACAGATGATTTATACATTGTAGTAGTAGAGTGGTATTAGTACAATTTATTTATAAAGTAGGCAATGCACGTAATAAGGCCCTCGCAGAATGGTGACGATATTGTATCAGATTTTTTGTTTTCACATCACCAACATCATGTTCATACGATAGCTGGGACCAGCGGATATACGTGCTTTTTGAGGCATGAAGGAAACCGTTGGTGCCGTCCACGGCAAGCGTTGCTTAAACTTGAGTATATTGCAACCTACAAGTATTGTACCTACAACAGGACAAATTACAAACGAAAGTCGTCGCATTGTCGCGCCGCGCGTTTTTGTGGCAGCCTTTAAGAATAATGGATCAAGAGATCTAATTGTTTTGTTGTTTGTTGAAACCATTTAAAAAAATATAATGAGCCTTTTAACGTTCCCACTACTGGGACACAAGCTTCCTTTCTAGGAGAAGGAATGGGCCGTAATCCACCACGCGGCCCAGTGCGGGTTGGTGAATGTCACATGTCTTCGAATTTTTGATTCTAGGACATGCCGGTTTCCTCACGATGTTTTCCTTCACCGTTTTG
The DNA here is from genome assembly GCA_905332915.2 of Hecatera dysodea. Taxonomy (NCBI): domain Eukaryota; kingdom Metazoa; phylum Arthropoda; class Insecta; order Lepidoptera; family Noctuidae; genus Hecatera; species Hecatera dysodea. The sequence continues at coordinate 17,936,135 of HG995305.1, forward strand.
AGAGCAGTGGTGATTAAATGAATTACACAAAGTAATGCGCCTGGCTGGGTTTGAACCCGCGATTCGTAAGTCGGGGCCGTTATCACTTGGCCATCACTGCTCCCTGCTTTTAAAAAGTATTTAGAATATTTTACATAGTCTATTTTTTTATTTATAATGCGGCCTAAAAAGTATTGAGTAATATTTATGTTTTATGATCATTTTCAAAAACACTGAAATGCTACATAAAAGCGCGCTGTTGGATTTTCAACTCTACTTAGAGCCGAGGGTTGAAATTTCGAATAGCATGTTTTTATATTAGCCTTTTGATGTCATTAGGACATCAGTTAGTGAAAACAATAATTGTGATTGAATTTGTTTTTTGTTATAAATTAAGTAAATCAACATATCATTTTGATTGTTTTTATTTTTAATATTACCTACTAGCTTGAATTGCTTGTTGTAATTTCATTTTAGACAATAGTTTCTTAACTTATTTGATTTGTACAATTACTAAAAGATTTCTTATTTGTCTACTAGATCTCATTCAAAAATGGGTATTGTACAAAAAAAATCTTGTTCATTTGTTATTCATTTAGCAAGTATTTGTTTTATAATTATATTTATTATTTTACCAAAATCCACTTTCCTTAAAAGTATTTTTGAAATTGTATAAATATATAAATTTACAAAAATAATATAAATGTACAGAAAAATATGGCGGAAATACTTTATTTTTTATAAGTACCTGATAAAAATTAAAGACAAATTGTACCTAATAAGCTGTCTCGTTTAATTTTGAATTCACTGTCTCAAAACTTAAGTTAAAATCGTAATGCATCAAGCTAATATTGACATAGGTAATACAGGTAGATTTAAACCTAGTGGCGACTCGGAATTCATGTGACACCGACCGGGAGTGAGGTGAGAAGTGCATAGAGCGAATTTCACATACGACATTAAGTTTGAATCGACCTATACAGATTCTAATTATATTTTATATCTGAAATTAATGACAATAAACGAGACATTTTCATAGAAATTGTACGATGAAGTCACACTACCCATAAAAATGCACTCTGTCAGTTTTTTAAGCAAAACTGTGATTTCTCCCCAAATGTTGCTTAGCTATAAGTAAAATCAATGTTCAAGCATTTATTTGTTAAGTTTTCTAGTTTTTGTTGCACCATCATGATTTTTGTGTAGGTAAAGTGTTAGTGCGTAAGATAAATTAATATTTAATGTTACCAATTAGCTGTTACGTTTTGTCAGAAGTAAATGGATTTTAACTTTTGTACAAGCTGATTTATTTATTTAATATTTGTACTAAAAAAAGTAAGTATAAGGCCGGTTGAACGAACTTATACGTGTTCAACATGCAAGAAACACGACCGACCCCGAAGCTTTCCGGGTCGATTACGAGCCAATTTGTGGCGTCAATAAGTCTTTTCTTAATAATTAGGTATTTTTTTTAGTAAGTATCAGTGATTGCACATTGAAAAAAAAATACCTACTCTCTGTGATCATTCTAAAGTCTCAATTCTGGGTGCCATCGTGTGTTCTTCCCACGGGTCACTGACTGAGGTTGCTCAAAAACTCGCCTATTCGAAGTGGGAATCGGCTATAGACATGCGAAATGTAGCTCACTGAAAAGAAAAGAGAGATACGATTCTTTTGATCAAAAGAGCTGTATCAGTCTTTTAGCTCTTTAGCTCACCGAATAACTCATCTCTTGAGCTCAATTGATTTACAAGCAAGTCAAACGAGACAAATAGCTCAATATAATTATTACTCAAAATAATATTATAAAAAAGAATAAATTAATTATAATTAAGTATAAGAGAAACAAGGTTGAGCATCTCTTTCAAATAAAAAGCCTAACTTGTTTACCCAAGTGGCCGAGGCTGTGGAACACGACCGGCATTTAGCCAAGCATTTTTATCAAGAATATAATCTTCCAGTTTATAATATACTTGCCAACATGGCGTGCGTTTTATGCATGTTTTAAATTTTCTCTCATTTAATGGAGAATATCTAGTGGTATTTTGTTATACCTCATAAAAGAAGTGTGTAGGTACATTAGCCAATGGGAAGCGAGGTTGATCTAATTTGTTTCTATTTCTAGTATTAAAATTATGTATGTCGCTTACTTATCTTAATAAAAATATAAAGATTTTTCAGGAAAACCCTTAGAGAATTGCGCCAGCGGAGATAAAATTAAATGAAATGGCTCTAATAGCTCTTTTCTGCAGAATAAAAAAAAGGTTAGGTATATGTCTGCAGCCCGTCCTCATAGCAAAATACTGTAAGACATGATACTATGAAAGTAAGTGAAATAGACCAGTATCACGGTATTTAAATCAGTAAATTGACGAATTATTTTGACAGCATAATGATGCTGAACTTATCCGTCCTGCAAGTGATGTTACATGAGATATCCATTGTATCCTTGAGTCGACCGTGATGCTCAGGAAAACTGCTTTTGACTAACTCTTAGTTTCTGTTTATTCAATACAATTTACCCATTACTACTTTTAACATTCGGTAAAGCAAATCTAATACACCTTGTTTCTTTTCTCATTTAATAATATAAATTATTATCAGTAAACCAATTTTAGATCTGCTGTAGGGCGTCATTTATAACACCATTTGTTTTCGACTATTTTCATTTCATTCATACATAAAATGAAAATGACGCGGCAACTACGTTAAAGTTCCCGCCAATAATATATCCGGCGCCATATTATTACGGAGTTCATTCTGCAATATTTGCGCGAAAATATTAATTCAATTCTGCAATATCGCGCCGCGATCGGGAAGCTTTGATTTGACATTTGAATGACGGGCGCTAATGTTGTTATTTTTAATAATCATTTCTATATATCGGGCTCGATTGTGACGCGAGATAATTTTGTGAACGTGACTAGCTGGTTATGAGTTTATTTCGGTTTTATTTACGGTGCATGTAAAAATAGACATAGGTATAGGTATCGTGTACAACAAAGTATATAATAATAAAAATAATCACCTGAATTATCCTCGTATAAAAAAAAAATACTGATGATCAATAAAATACTATGGAATCAGGTCATAAATACCTTTATTTATTTCTCGATATACTGAAGAGTTTCTCCGTGTATGGTGAGGGCCATCTTCTGCAGCGCAGACCTCGCATCCTCCACAGGGAACCTGTTGCTGTACTCCATAACAGAAGCCAGCTCATCATCCAAATGCTTCTTCAGATAATCCATAGACCTCGTACTTCGCACAGCATAATACAGCTGCTTGAACTCAATGGGCGTTTTTTCCAACTTCGACTCCCAAATATGGCCGTAGATCTGAGGATATTCCCATAAGGCTATTGTTGTTGGTGCACCGACTAAGGAGTACGAATACGGATGCGTGAAAAAGTCTTTGACGTCTAAGTAGAGTTGCCAGAGTAACGCCAAGTGGCCACCGAGAATGTATGCGTTTTTCTCCATCTCTGGGCCGCGACGAGCGAGTTTCATGGCTGCCTGGCAACCCTTGCCAAGTATGCTTCCTGACATGAGCATGGTCCGCAGCGTCCACTCGGCTATCCCTCGACCGAGAAAGTCGTTGGAGCCAAGTTTCTTCAGGTTATCTTCGTTTTCCCAGTCGTAGACCGCCGCTTCACTGTCACCTGAAATTGTTTTTAAACTTTGTTTTTTTTTTTAATTTATGATGAGCTACAGTAATCTTAGCATTTCAATCCGCGAACAGCCATTGAAATGGAGAGCCTTCGATAGACAAATTAGGAATCAAATATTGGTACAGATCGCACTAGTTTCTAAGTAAAGAAATTTCAAAACCAAATAAAAAATCCGGTCAAGTGCGTGTCGGACCACGCATAGTGAAGGGTTTCGTAGTTCACTGTTATTATCCGGTCAAGTACAAGCTGTGATATTCAAACTAATTTTCGTTGGAAGTTCTATTTGCTCAGTTTTTTTAGAGTTTACAATTTCATAGTTTAAAGGTGACCGTCTAGGTCACATTTTAACGAATTCGGAAGCACATATCTCAAAAACTATTGCCTTACATAAACAAAACTTTTTTACAAACCTCAATTTCATTTTGAAAGAGGTATTCAATGATACCTACCCCACACGATTGTTTTGTTGGAATTTTTTTTTTTTTTCATCCCTCAGTTTCATGTATTATGATATTAGTTTTTTCCTTAATATCACAGCACTATTGAATAACGGTTCACATATTGAATCTACCTACCAATTTTCATTTATGTAGCTCTATTAATCTCCGAGCAATACGGCTTTGACATACAGACAGACAGACGGACATGACGAAATTATAAGGGTTCCGTTTTTGCCATTTGGCTACGGAACTCTTAAAATAAAGTAAATTCAGAGTCGAGTCTATATATATGTAGCCCTTAAAAACACGAATGCTGTCAATGCAAGTCAAGTCTCGACATGAGTTCTTTATTTACATTTACATTGCTATTGTTCAAAGAATATTATCTTCTCAAAGAGAGACTTAACTTTAGAAGAACATTCCAACACGAAAACAAGTTAGTGCCCCAAGTCCTACTTACCATTTTTTTTTGGATGGGAAATCATCAAATGACCCCTCCCGCCCTGAGTGGAGCGGTAGGGAGTGTCAGACTGTTACTGACTAAAACCCACCCGTGATCCTTCTTGTGCCCTTTCACCAGGGCCACGGTAACTCTTTCGAACAAATTCCGCAACAAGTCCTACTTACCCTTAGGTTGTGTCGGCAACGGATTGTGGTTAACATCATGATTTCCAAAAGCGTCGCCCTCCACCAGGTCCCGAAGGCCGGTGGAGATGAGCTCGGTCACCTCGTTGTTGCGAAGACCGCCCAAGTGCTGCAGACACGTCGCCAGGAGGAAGTCTCCTGCGACATGGAACACGGCTTAAAGCTGGGATTTTGTGTTCTTTTTAACCGACTTCTAAAAAAGGAGGAGGTTCTCAATTCGGATGCTTGTATTTTTTTTTAATGTTTGTTCGCGCATAACTCCGTCGCTTGCTAACCGATTAGAAAAATTCTTTTTTGTTGGAAAGGGTATACCTACTTCCCAAATGGTCCCATGAAAATTTTATCGCAATCGAACAAGCGGTTTTTTTGTTAATTTCAATAAATAATGATAGCAAATCTGTCGGGATAGCTGAAATCGCATGTTTGTTTATTGTTTACACCAATTTATACCACGTACGCTGTGATGGGTATGTTTAGCTGGGAGTGAACCACTAAAAAGTGAAAAATAAAACAACTTTTTACAAAAAATTAAACCGACTTCTAAACAAAAAAAGAACAAAAAGTATAAAATAACTTTCATTTCGGAAGTCGGTGTGTTCAACAACAAAAAAGCGGCCAAAAACACCGAGTTCCGAAATTAAAGTTATTTTATACTTTTTGTTTTTTTTTTTTTGTTTAGAAGTCGCTTTTATTTTTTGTAATTTTTTTTTTATTTTTTTTTATTTTTTGGTATTTGTAGTCTTACCCGTCAACAACACAATCTTATTCCCATACAGCAGGTCCTTGAACTGGTCTCTATGACTCTGCTTATCCTGAAGATTCACCATAGCCTTGTGTATCATATGACCCGTCCTCTTCATCTCCACAATTTCCGCCAATGCCCTCTGGGAGTGCAACACTCCAGAGTCGTAGTGGTCTCTGGTGAACTCCAAGGAGTCTAAGCCAGCAGCTTTTGAAGCCAACAGGATGATCAGACCGACGGATTGGAGGTTACTCTTCGATCCTGCGAGGAGATTCTTCGCTGATTTTAGGACTGGGTGGTTGGTACCGACCTGAGGAGCAAAGGTTTGTGTTAATCTGAGGAGTATCAAATCCACGGGCCTGCGGATGGCGAGCTATGGGTGGCTCGCCGTCCGATAGCAACCAGGTCGACGGCGCGTCGTGTTCCACGCGCGCCTCAAAGAGCCGTCAGCAACGTAGACGGGACCCCATAGGGTCAGTGCCTGCTAGGGTTGCGGAATCTGTTCGAAAGAGTCACCGCAGCCCTGGAACGCAAAGGGCACAAGAAGGATCACGGGTGGGTTTTAGTCAGTAAAAGTCTGACACTCCCTTCCGCTCCGCCCAGAGCGGGAGAAGTCATTTGATGATTTCACATCCAGAAAAAAAAAAATGGAGTATCAAATCCAATATAGTAGTATTTACTCATCTTAGTACTTTGGGATCGACTTTCATTCGAACAGGATCGAACTGATGAGCGAAATACCAGTATTATACATGGAGTGACTGTACTTCATGTGAAATACTGGTATTCAGCAAGCTATCTGAATGTGAGGAGTATGATTTAAAGAAGTAGTTATGGTTGAGTTATTAGCATTGGTTAGAACTTGGCCTACTATGTGTATTTTTCAGAACGTATTATTTCTTTCCTTCTATGAGTTGAATATTTTTCAGGAAGTGTTAAGTAGGTATTTCTTTCATTTAAGGAGGTTATCCAATCTGACTTGTACCAATACCCAATTCCTTTTCTTTGGAAATTGTATGTTGTAAAACATGTCCCACTTTGCACTCACGGGTATTTTTTTTACCAAAGTTTGCGTTGGTAAAAAAAATAACGTTTTGCGTTAACGGAACGCGTTTATAATACTTGGCCAATCGTAAAAAAAACTTTTAACAGAATAAGTAGCCAACTTATACCAAGTTTGTTAAAAAAAACTGCCTTGTCTTTTGACAAAAATAATAACATCACACACAACAGACACAGAGACAGAATGGAAGCCTCCATTCTAACCGTATGGAGATGGAGGTATTTTTGTATAATTAAGATGGTCGACCCATGCGGCTATTATTATTCAGAGACGAACTCTTCAACTGGTTGTATTAAATAAATCCGAAGAATAGTTGACACTACAATACATTTCGTTGGTACTGACCAGTTTCCTCAGATGTATGGCAGTGCTGGCGATTTCATCGTTGAACAGCCATCGAAGGTTGAGGAAGGAGGTCGGGTAGCCCACGATCTGTTCCGCCTCGGTGATGACGTCACGCCAATCAATCTCCTCCTGACGGCCCAGACCCAAGCCGCTGGCATACATGCGACGTTGTCTAAAGAAGAAGTATGTTAATGAGTTTTTCTTCAGGACAAAGATGTAAATTAGTGAGCGCTAAAGACCACTCCGGTACATGACCATGTTTTTTTCCCGGATGGGAAATCATCAAATCACTTCTCCCGCTCTGGGCGAAGCGGAAGGGAGTGTCAGACTCTTACTGACTAAAACCCACCCGTGATCCTTCTTGTGCCATTTGCGTTCCAAGGCCGCGGTGACTCTTTCGAACAAATTCCGCAACCCTGGCAGTGAGTTAGCTATTCTACAGACTTGGTACTATATTTTATCTAACTAAAGCACAAACCTCTCAAAAATACCAGTCCGTAGCTTAGAATTATTTCCCCAAAAATATTGAGATTGGCCCTTCTTTCCGTTACATTCGAATCTTGAAATTCCCTTTGTTTTACTTTTCTTTTGCAACAAAATCTGTGGCAGGCAGTAGAAACATCTTTCGCTAATATTAAAAGATGTTTGTGGGACATTTAAAAGAAATTTTGATGAGAACATTATCGAATAAAATAATTCACATAACTTCCATTGCTATACATATAAACTGTCAAAATTTTATGTCAACTGTCACAAATGCGAGTTCGCGGGAAATCTCTATGGTTTGAGATTTTGAAATAGGTTGGAATGCATTATCGGGTGTCGTCACACGTTTGTTTTGGTTAAGGCCACATAGATCACACTTATTAAATCACTTGGTTTGTCGCAGAACGCTGAAAATCTGAAAACGGGCCGCTGGTTCACGACCGGAAATACGACGTAGACGTGAGATAGGTATTACGTTTCTCAAGACCAAATAGGTACTCAAAAGGGATGTTATCTGAGGAAAAAAGTCGATTCTGTTTAGTCCGTCAGTTAGATTATCTCAACATATAGGACACGTATTTATTTATTATCAAATCGAAAAAAAAATACGAAGATAAGAATCATCAAAGATCACGAGTACGAACTTCTACAAACTATTTTATACCTATAAACAACGCCCCATACATGATGCTCTCTCAATGACTGGCCCTCTTTGGCCCTTAGTAATTACCGTCTTATCTATAGTGTGAACTGGTGTGAACAGTATAGCTTACCAGTGGAATTCCCTGCCGGAGTCTGTGTTCCCTGATAGCTACAACTTGCCATCTTGACTTAAAGACCCCGGGTCTTTAGGTATGTTAAGAGTGAATATAGGTTAATTCTAGGTAAGCATGTTCTATCGTTGATCGCATTATCGCTTTCGTCAGGTGAAACAGTGGTCAAACGCAAGCCTATTATAATAGTACAAAAAACTTTTTACAAAAAAATACAACCGACTTCTACACAAAGAATCAAAAAAGTGCAAAATAACTTTAATTTCGGAACTCGGTGTTTGTGGTTGCTTTTTCGTTTTTTGAACACCGACTTCCGAAATTAAAGTTATTTTGCACTTTTTTGATTTTTTGTGTAGAAGTCGATCGTATTTTTTTGTAAAAAGTTTTTTATTTTTCACTTTTTAGTGGTACCTACACCCCCTCCCCTCCCCCCACCTAAACGAACCAATCACATTGGTGTAAAAAAAAGCACTGCTCCTTTGCAGAGTACACTAAGAGGTCGTCAATGTAGACAATGTAGGTATTTTTTTTAGATTTTTCGAAAACCGCTTGGTTGATTTCGATAAAATTTTCATGGGACCATTTGGGAAGTATACCCTTTCCAACAAAAAAGAATTTTTCAAATCGGTTGACAAGCGACGGAGTTATGCGCGAACAAAAAAAAAAAAAAAAAAAAAACAAAAAAAAAAAACATACAAACATCCGAATTGAGAACCTCCTCCTTTTTTAGAAGTCGGTTAAAAACAGCACATAGCTCTATTGACGAAGATCCTGTGTTACACGGCTTTACATCCTATATGGCTGGGCTGCTATTACAATAGTCTCAGAATGGTTGGTTGGATTGACTTCATAATGGTTGATTTTTACAAGTTTGGTACCTAATCTTCTACTTATAAAAACGTCATTATGACTTTCCAATGGTCAACCACTGACACTCCATTGAAAGAAATGGCATAGAATGGTAATCTAGTACATAATGACAAGTGAATGACAGACGTATGCAGTAATCTGGTAAAATTTTGACACTTCCTTTGATCAGTGACTTACCATTAGAACGTAATTGTGCTGTCATTGCATTTAATAGTTCGGTTATCAAAAAATAGTACGAGACCATTGACCGACCAATGATCGATCATTATGAATTTAGCAGATTACGAACTTTTAGCAAAATGACAATGGAATCGTATTGGAATGACAAATTTATAAAAATAGCAGACTTGGGGCCCTGGTCATAGGCATGAGGCCGGAGGGCTGAGGACGAAGGGTCTTAGATCAATCTCATAAGGTCACAATTGTAATGACACGTACTACGAAAACACCATTTCCACTAATACTAGGCACACCAAACAGTTGGATGCTGAATTTTCAACCCTCAAACCAGGGCCGACCGTTTAAAATCCAACAACGCGCTTTAAATTAAGGCATTTATTCTGTAGTGGTAGTGAAAACAGTCATAAAACCTGTGACAAATTGTAGACACTAGACATGAATCAGGATCTTAAATATCACTCTTATTGAGAAACTTTACTAATTAAATGTACCTATACCCCATTCACGATAAGATTAGACATAGAAATACATCTTTTTTACAGTCTGTTCAACCGATTTTGACTTCTATTGCGTTGGTGGCATGACACATGGTAGCTGCAGTAAAAAGTTGGTATTATAATCACGTTTTTGCTTTTAATGCCATCCTTATGCGTACGGGATAGAAGTAAAAATCAATTGAACGGACTGTAAACAATTTTGTTCCAATGTCTAATCTTATTGTGAATGGAGTATTAGGCACTAAGAAAATCTAACAAGAGACTCGAAACGAACGTCACGTTTACACGAATAGTCAAGGAGTGCGAGACCACAAAGTATTAATTATCTACATAAAACTACGATACTGCACCGCACACATTAGGTGTAGATCAAGCGCAAGCACCGCCCGAGCCCCACAGTACACGGTTATAGCAGGCTCCCCGCTGCGAGCCTGATTAAAGTTACCTCCGCGATGCCAACTCCGGGACTATAAGGACTTTTTGAAGGGATTATACGACACATTTCGCTAAAATATGTCGTTATTTAAACTGTGGATAAATGTACTGTTGAAGTGCTTTTTAACCGACTTCTAAAAAAGGAGGAGGTTCTCAATTCGGATGTTTGTATTTTTTTTTTTATGTTTGTTCGCGCATAACTCCGTCGCTTGTGGACCGATTTGAAAAATTCTTTTTTTGTTGGTAAGGGTATACTTCCCAAATGGTCCCATGAAAATTTTATCGAAATCAACCAAGCGGTTTTCGAAAAATCCAAAAAAAAATATCTACATTGTCTACATTGACGACCTCTTAGTTTACTCTGCAAAGGAGCAGTACTTTTTTTACACCAATGTGATTGGTTCGTTTAGTTGGGGGAGGGGAGGGGGTGTAGGTACCACTAAAAAGTGAAAAATAAAAAACTTTTTAACAAAAAAATACAACCGTGTTCAAAAAACGAAAAAGCAACCACAAACACCGAGTTCCGAAATTAAAGTTATTTTGCACTTTTTTGATTTTTTGTGTAAAAGTCGTCTGTATTTTTTTGTTAAAAAGTTTTTTAGTAGATTTTTCATTATTTTTATTGATAGATTAACTACATAAAGGACCTCAATCTCACTTGATGGGAAGCGATGATAACGAAGTATGTTTACCTGGAAAGTAACCAATTCACTCTTGACTTGAAGACCCCCCGGTTGTAGATATCAGGCCGAAAATTCCACTCCTGTGCTGTTCGCAAAATGAAAGTATTTCTTACATGCGTTCTGCGTATGGTTGGAATATCCACCAAGTACATACCTACATAATGGTGATAGTTTGTCAGAACATACGAAATCACTAAACAGTAAACATTTCCGGTCACAAACGCTAGTGCCGAGCATGAGGCACTGGGTTAGATTTCCGCGCCAGACAAAGTTTCAATCCAAAGGTTCAATCCGTAACTTCTCAGTAGCAGGTCGGAGTCTGGATTACTGTGCGGTTATAATAGTAACAACAGGTGAGTTTAGTAATACATAATCTATACTATATAGTCCAGTAGGGATATAATATTTTTCACATAAAACCTTTGATAATTCTAAAGTTTTTAATTTTCGCTGAGTGGATAAGTTTCGTAAATTCATGGCTATTTACAAAAATGCTAACAGTTTAGAGTGATGCAATAGGTATTAAGTAGGTATTTCTTATTATTTCGTGTTATACAAATATTAGAAAATTTAAATTAAAACAGTATACGGGTTCTTTGTAAGTACTATCTAAAGGATATATGAGTGAAAATGCTAACAGATAGGTACTATGGAACAATAGAAATCTAAAAATGTCCCGTAACTCATTCAAAAAAATTTTTAAGTTTTTCAATTCATTTCTTATATACTTAAAGAGATTAGTTATACCTTACAACAAAAGTTCTAACAACTAAGTATATGGCTGCACGAGTAATTGTATTTTTTCTTTATAGTTAGCGACATATTGAATTTAAGTTTATAAAGTTTGCACTGTATATTCGTAATAATAAACTCTGCTACCACACAAAAGTTTCAACAAATGCATAATATGGCTTTTGTTTAAATTGCGAATAACTATTTTCGATAACGAGCCGCGTAAGTACGGCGCGTGCGATCGCTGCTGAGTAGCAACACTCCCCCGCCCGCTCCGATCGGGGATGTCTCTATCGCCGCATACCTACTGACCGCTTTTAGTTGCCAAAGTACCAAGGTACATGTTCGGTACGTAACGCTTCAGAGCAGTAGATACTAACAACTGAGTGATGGCCACCATACTAGCAAGTGTAATTGTAAATTAGTCCCTAATGCACCCAAAGGAGCTGTGCTTTTTTTCATTTACAAATAAGATTAGACATTTAAACAAAACTTTTTAAAAGTCCGTTCAACCGATTTGTATTTCTATTCCGTAAGCATAAAGATGGCATTAAAAGCAAAATCTTGATTATAATACCTACCAACTATTTACTGCAGCTGCCATTTGTCATGCCACCAACGTAATAGAAGTCAAAATCGGTTGAACGGACTGTAAAAAAGATTTATTTCAATGTCTAATCTTATTGTGAATAGGGTAGGTATCGTGTGCGATGAAAATTTAAAAGCACCATTTGTTTGACGGGTCCGAATAGGTAGACAGCATTTGATAAAGTATCAGAGACAAAAAGTGATTTTTCGGGTAATTGTTTCGGGTTTCGGAATAAGTATCGCTAAATGTACATTAAAAATAATGAAACAAAAACAGGTAAGGTGCATTCGGCTAACTCCGAAAATCGGGATATTCCAATAATATCAAATATCTAGAAATCTCAGCATAATTTTTTGCTCTAACAACATTCGAATACAACCCCGCGTATGGGGGGTGATGCATGTACATTATTCAACTAGTTGTTTTTTAATTCGATAGATTTTCGTTTAAGTGTACTGTTGAGTAAGATTAGGACACTCTAGCTCAAGCTTTTTTGTTTTTATTGGAATTATTCTACTCGGGTAATTCTGAATTATAAACCATTCTGTTTTGCCCGAATATTTATTTTACAATAAAATAAGTCGGCATTACTCAATTTTTGCTCCTAATTGAAATTGTAAAAAAAAAAAACTTTTCAATGTGCACTAACGTGTTTTAAACTGTCAACTGTAATTTTATTTAAATGTTTTTTTTAATCAACAAAAACAAGGAGTACGTTTTACCTAACTATTGCGTAGTAAATCGATTGGCGATTCAATTAAAACAATGGAAAAATGTTGGTTTGTATTTTTAAGAAAAAAAGTGGTATATTACTAAAATAAACTTCTTTGAATCTACAGGCGTTATTTTTGTATTTGAGTGTTATTGATAAAACACGACATTTACAAAAAATACACAGTAATGAAATGATTTCGCGTCTCAATCAATAATTTACCACATTCACTACAATTAATATACCTATTATAGCTACTTTTTATAGTAACAGAGGAACAGACAGAAAGTAGAGATTCCGTTACAACATTTTTTTTCTGGAACAGGTAGATGTCCCGGGTTTTAGGTCATCCCTTCAATTCAATAAGTAGCGTGCATTCGGGTGGTTACGAAAGGATTTGTGATCCGTTCGGAGGCATGTTTATATTTTAACCAACACTCATAATTGAACTAATACTGCTAATTTATGTCGCCTTCTTTACTTGAACATAATACTTAAAGTTCTATTGCAAAGACTTTCATGAATTTCCTAGATAATTGTTGATAAAAATGTTTAAAAACTTAATATTTTACTTTGTTCACGTCAAATTTTGAAGCATTGTTGAAATTCTGAATGACAGTTGAAAGTGGGTTTATATCGTTTGAGCATAAAAAAAACATATTTCTTTTTACTTTTGTTTCTTCAAACATTGTTCAGCTTTACCCTAAAAATAAATATTTCTTGAATTTGACCTCTCAGTAGCTTACATAATTATGCGATATTTGTTTTTCGGAATTACCCTAGAAGTTGTCTAAGGTAGCCATACTTTTAAAAAGTAAATGCAGTATTTGTACATTTACAAAGATGTATACAATGAAAGATAATACTTTATATAATATTTCGCTTTGAATAAATATTTGCTTTCGCTAAGTTTTTTTTTTTTTTTTGTAAATATCATGTTTTATAAATAACACTCAGATACAAAAATGACAACTGTAGATTCCAATAAGAAATTAGTTTTATTATATAGCAATTTTAGTTAAATAGCACTGGTTTTATTGAAAAGCCAAACCAAATTTAAAAAATACAGTGGTATCCATAGCATAAATACAACAACCACAATTATGTCGATCCTAAAACCAGGTTCAAAAAATAAGTGGTTCGTTTCGATGCCAATGTATACATTCTTATAATAAACTTCCTAGCCTCATTCAAGAACTTAGCAGAAATAAATTCAAATTATTTGTATATACGTAAGCTGTGCCAGAAAGCTTTTTATACAGTTAAAGATTATCTTGAGGACGAGTAGGCTTGGGATTGAGCTGCTTTAGTTTTGTACACCGCCCAATGTTTTTATTTCTCTCTTTTGTCTGCTTTTTGTTGATATTTATACAATTTGACATTGGTTTATATATTTTCATTTACTTTTGACTTGAATGTTTACTTTTAAAGTATTCTTTTTATTACAATTTCTTATTTTGACATGAATACTTACTTTGTAAAGTATTATATTTTTTATTTCCCTATTGTGAATATGAGGACTATATGGGTTATGTGCTTTTTCTTTTTCAAGTATTTTTTAACGATGTCTGGCTGTTTGAATATTTTTGTAGCCTACCCAAATGTCCTTTCATTGGCATTGTTCGTCGGGTTGTTGAGCTCCTTATTGGTTTGGTGGTCCAAGGTTTGCACTGACTGGATAGGTCCACTCAAAACTGTGTGGTTCCTTCTTAAAAAGACCATTTCAGACACAGTTCTGCATGGTCCTCGTATAACGTATTGTGAACATGAGGACCATGTAGATCGCTGTCAGGGGTTTATTTCATGTTAGTCTGGCGGTTTGAGTTCTTTATGTGGCCTACCCAAATGTCCTTACTTTAGTATTATTCGTCAAATCGTTGAGCTCCTTAAAGTTCTAAGTTTGAGCTACACGATATCTGACAAATGCTTGCACTGTTTGGACAGGCCCACTCAAATCTGTGTGTTATTTTCCTCAAAAGACCAATTCAGATATAAACTACATGGTTTTCATATGATTTGACCAGTACAATTGCATGGACTTCAAAAGAGACCTTGACCTCTGAATTTGTTTCGGTGTTTCTTCTCAGGGTAGTCAGCTAGGAAACACCAGCCTTATTTAGTTTTTATAACGGCCAAAACAGATTGACGTGTAAAAGTGTTTTTACAACCTACTTACAAAATAAAAATCATTCATCAGTTATCCTTTAACATTTTTCCATTGTTTTAATTGCATCGCCAATCGATTTACTACGCAATAGTTAGGTAAAATGTACTCCTTGTTTTTGTTGATTAAAAAAAACAGTTAAATAAAATTACAGATGACAGTTTAAAACACGTTAGTGCACATTGAAAAGTTTTTTTTTTTACAATTTCAATTAGGAGCAAAAATTGAGTAATGCCGACTTATTTTATTGTAAAATAAATATTCGGGCAAAACAGAATGGTTTATAATTCAGAATTACCCGATTAGACTAATTCCAATAAAAACAAAAGAAGCTTGAGCTAGAGTGTCCTAATCTTACTCAACAGTACACTTAAACGAAAATATGTCGAATTAAAAAACAACTAGTTGAATAATGTACATGCATCACCCCCCATACGCGGGGTTGTATTCGAATGTTGTTAGAGCAAAAAATTATGCTGAGATTTCTAGATATTTGATATTATTGGAATATCCCGATTTTCGGAGTTAGCCGAATGCACCTTACCTGTTTTTGTTTCATTATTTTTAATGTACATTTAGTGATACCTATTCCGAAACCCGAAACAATTACCCGAAAAATCACTTTTTGTCTCTGATACTATAACAAATGCTGTCTACCTATTCGGACCCGTGAAACAAATGGTGCTTTTAAATTTTCATCGCACACGATACCTACCCTATTCACAATAAGATTAGACATTGAAATAAATATTTTTTACAGTCCGTTCAACCGATTTTGACTTCTATTACGTTGGTGGCATGACAAATGGCAGCTGCAGTAAATAGTTGGTAGGTATTATAATCAAGATTTTGCTTTTAATGCCATCTTTATGCTTACGGAATAGAAATACAAATCGGTTGAACGGACTTTTAAAAAGTTTTGTTTAAATGTCTAATCTTATTTGTAAATGAAAAAAGCACAGCTCCTTTGGGTGCATTAGTGACTAATTTTCAATTACACTTGCTAGTATGGTGGCCATCACTCTGTTGTTAGTATCTACTGCTCTGAAGCGTTACGTACCGAACATGTACCTAGGTACTTTGGCAACTAAAAGCGGTCAGTAGGTATGCGGCGATAAAGACATCCCCGATCGGAGCGCGCGGGGGAGTGTTGCTACTCAGCAGCGATCGCACGCGCCGTACCTACTTACGCGGCTCGTTATCGAAAATAGTTATTCGCAATTTAAACAAAAGCCATATTATGCATTTGTTGAAACTTTTGTGTGGTAGCAGAGTTTATTATTACGAATATACAGTGCAAACTTTATAAACTTAAATTCAATATGTCGCTAATCATAAAGAAAAAATACAATTACTCGTGAAGCCATATACTTAGTTGTTAGAACTTTTGTTGTAAGGTAAAACTAATCTCTTTAAGTATATAAGAAATGAATTGAAAAACTTAAAAATTTTTTTGAATGAGTTACTGGACATTTTTAGATTTCTATTGTTCCATAGTACCTATCTGTTAGCATTTTCACTCATATATCCTTTAGATAGTACTTACAAAGAACCCGTATACTGTTTTAATTTAAATTTTCTAATATTTGTATAACACGAAATAATAAGAAATACCTACTTAATACCTATTGCATCACTCTAAACTGTTAGCATTTTTGTAAATAGCCATGAATTTACGAAACTTATCCACTCAGCGAAAATTAAAAACTTTAGAATTATCGAAGGGCATAGACTTCTGGCTACTGGACTAATAATGTCACAAAGAGGAAAGATTTTTTGATTGTTTGTACCGAATAAGCTCCGAAACTCCTGCACCGATTTGAACCATTTTTCACCAGCAGAAAGCTACATTATCAGCGAGTAACATAGGCTATATTTTTATTCCGGTTTTCCCCCGGGAACGGGGACTACGCGAGTGAAACTGCAGGGAGCTGCTAGTAGTGAAATATAACTGGAGTTATATTCAAGTCCCATGTAATATTACCTACATGAGACTTGAACATAACGAGCGAAAAGTGGACACCTACTATTTTACCTAAACTTCCTATCTAGTCCTTCTGGGAAAAGATATTTAAAAAACTTAAATCTTAGCTACACAAACAGATCAATTCAGCATATTAGCCCTCTTCAATCAAGATACATAATTCCAACAATCACAAGACCAACTCAACAAAATAAATCAACAAAAATATTTTCCCCCGCATTTTAAAATGTCAAACGAACGATTAGCCCGAATCATTTCTGCGTGTATCCGAACGCGATCGTTTCCCGCGCACGCAGCACCCATTATGGAGGTCGCATGTCACTTCCGCTGACATTTAAGAACGAACGCACTTTTTTAAATTGATGCTTCGAAGTTAACGGCCAGTGATTTCCCTGTG
Source organism: Hecatera dysodea (assembly GCA_905332915.2). Taxonomy (NCBI): domain Eukaryota; kingdom Metazoa; phylum Arthropoda; class Insecta; order Lepidoptera; family Noctuidae; genus Hecatera; species Hecatera dysodea. The sequence continues at coordinate 17,953,521 of HG995305.1, forward strand.
CTCGCTAAAATAAATCATAATAATTGAGAAATATAATAATTTATGTGTGTGCGAACGTCTCGGTAAGTGGATCGCATTGGTCTCAAAAAGTTTATTCAATAGCTACGAGTATTTTATTTGTTTTACAAATAAAGAATCCTTTCTATTATTAGGTAGGCAGGTACCGTATAATCGCGTGAATGTAAACCTGTAAGTCCGGAGTGACCTTACCCAAAAGAAGCCTGTTCACTCTAACTTTGAAGAGATCAGAGATTAATGTGTTCGGAAACACAGATGCAGGTAGAGAGTACCTACCATTTTGCTGTGCGCATTATAAAAAAAAAAACATTTAGAAACGCTTAGTGCATATTGGTGGAAAAACAACAAGTTAGGGATGGTAAATTGCAGTGCGTCCAGATGTATGATGGTAGAATCAGTTAGTGGGATGAGGCTGTGGAGTTCATGAGTCACACTCACACAATCACAGTCACCGAAGTACAATCTGAAGAAGACTGAGAGCAGACGCTCTTGTGTAATTATCGCCGGAGTCGGTTCCCTTCGGACCGCTTTCGACATTCCGACGACGAAGACGAAGTCGCTTGCAGAAGCTACTTTCAATTAATCTAAAACTCTTTACAGAAAGAAGGGTATCGAACCATTTTTTTTTCTTTTTTCATCAATCTGTTTTGTCCTTCTGCTGGGTAAAGGTCTCCCCCATAGCCTTCCACTGTTCCCGGTGTGTTTTCCTCTCCGACGGATCCGTCATGAACGCCTCCAAGCAGTGGCGTAACTATACCATACCCAGGGGGTATCCCAGTTTTATTTTCAAGAGCATAGGTTTATTCATGTCACCGGAAAATGGCAACCTCCGTAAGATTATAAAATATCTTAAGAGATTGTAAACTCTCGATAAATTGTCAACTGAACGTTTGGATCACTTTTTTACGCATCAAAATTTGAGTCGTCATTTACGAAGTCGTTCCAAGAAATTCTAACGGATCTTGGAGACGCTCATCTTCAGCCGGGGCAGTCTCGGGTCGGGGGCCCGTGGAATTTTGCCAGCCCTGCCACCCTATAGTTACGCTACTGCCTCCAAGTCATCAAGCCAGCGTTTCTTAAAATCGAACCAATCTGTCACAATTTATTCAGATTTTAACTGACGTTAACTTATTTTTGTTGCTAACTTATAGGAAATATACCAATAGGAAGTTTTCTCAACAAAAGAAAATTACCCAGTAAGTAGGCTTTAGTAACTATCGTTACTTATATTTAATGTGGAAAGATTTTTTGTTTGTTTATAAGTCAAAGTCAAAACGTTTATTGCAAACTAAGTGTAGAATGTTGATGTTATCTTATGTTAGTACTTATGACTTTATAAAAATCCCCAAGCTCCAAAACTACAGGACCACCCCTGCTATCCCCGTATTCCCACGGGAACAGGAACTACGCGGGTAAAACCGCGGGGCGCTGCTAGTCTCCCATAAAACCGTCGTTGTTTAACGCAACACATCCAAAGGTCAAGCAGTTCCGATTCATTTTAATAATAAATGCATTTTTAATTTATGGTGGCAAACTGACAATTATAACATCCTTACAGCAATTAAATTGTAACGACATTTGTAATTATGAGAGAGTCGACACGTCGTAAATAATAAATACGAATAAAGACATTGAACGACGGTGCATCTGTCTGTTTGCAGTTTAATATTACTGTATTTTTCTTCTTCTTTTTTAACATTACACTTTGGTAGCTAGCAGTGTTGTGGAATGTGTTCGAAAGAGGGCCCTGGAACGTAAAGGGCATTAGAAGGAACACGGATGAGTTTTAGTCAGTAAGGGAAGGTTCATTATCTGACGGAACATGCGTCGCGTATTATCGGTCACGTAACGCCAGAACAGACAAATGTATAGAAAAACACTCGAGCGTTCACACTCGACGCACTAACGTATCATCGGTCGAGTGTGAACGCTCGAGTGTTTTTCTATACATTTGCCTGTTCTGGCGTTACGCGACCGATAATACGCGACGCATGTTCCGTCAGATATGAACCTTCCCTAATAGTCTAACACTTCTGTCCTCTCCGCCCAGAGCGGGAGAATTATGATATTTAGGAAAAAAGGGTAGCTAGTAGAGGAATCTACTTAAGTACCTATACCTACATAGAACAACCTCATATAAGTAATTTTCACTAGTAATATTTAAGTGCGATGAAATGAATAAAGAAAAAGAAGGAAAGTAAACTTAGGTACTCCATAAAAAATAGCACTCTATGTGACAATAAAGACAAAATAAACAGTGTGCCTCACGACTTTGCCTGCGATGCTATAACGTAGGTACTCCCAGGAACCGGGCCTCGACAACACATCACGAACTGCAGCAGCGCTTCTCCACCCTCTGACCGAAGAACTTATAATTTTAAGCAGAATAACGGCTTCTCTTGTATGCAAACAGGATTTTAACTAACTTCACTAGGAATCTAAACAGTCGGTATATTCTGCAAATATGTACATAGGTACTCCGTGAAAATTTTGCTAAAGTGAGTTATTAATCCTTCCAATCAAAAATGTTCGCTTCAAACTCACTCCACCTAAGTTGCAAGGTGAGTTTCTAACATAATAAACTGGTTGAATAGCACTGCAGGTCCACTTCAAGTTTAATCAATCCATGTTTCACGAAAACATCTCGCATGTTTTCAAAATAGCCAGATAATGTTCGTTAAATACCTATTCAATTAAAAGCAGCTGATAATTTTTCTTCCGTCTCAAATTACAGTAATATCGAAAGGATTTCATCATTCCATCCCTAAATTAAAACTTTTACTCTAAAAACAGCAATTATCAAAACATAAAAATAGGTTACCCGAAGTAAGAACTTCAATTCGGAATTCAAATTCAAAAAGGGAACTCAGTGTTGCCATAATTAAAAAGTGCGCACTATGATTATGTTAAGGGTTTAATCGCCGGTTTTGTTATAATTACACTGCCGCAGCACATGCGAATGGAAAATGGAGATAGCAACGTTTTATTCTGTTATTAAAAGATACCCTTAATCTATGGTAGCGTTGTTTTTTTTATTGTGAATAATTTGTTAAAACACGTTGTGATACTGAAGGAGGTACCTTTTTTTTTCAAATAAAGAAAGAACTTGCAGCTTGAGGTACCTACATCAAAGTAACTACCTGAATTTGTTCCAAGTTTTTCCTGTAATTTCGTAGCAACAGACAAAGTACAAATTATACAGATTTAAAAAAAAACTTTAATAAAGATGGTGTCTGTGGAAAGCTATTATATATCTTAATGAGGGCCACTAATATTATTTTAATCGTTAAAAAGCTGCAATTGAATTCCTTAGAATAGCAAGGATTAATGAGACTGTAGGGCCAAGTAATCGCTTGTAGGTACACTCGGCCCCATGCTGTGTTCACCCGCGCAACATACTTATATCGGATTTTATCGTTGTTGTAAAATGTAAGAATTTATCGACGTATAATCGAGTGCGTAGCTCGTTCTGTAATTATTATGGGAATACTGTATTGTGAGAGGATTTCGCTAGACTGAAATAATGCGAAAACTAGGTATATTGACATTTACGACATGTCATTTTCCATTATTCCATGGTATTTGTAAGTTCTCCCTGAACCCACAGTAGTACTCTATTATTTTGTCGATACGTCATAAATGGAACTACTTTAAAAAAAAAAAGCTGAGAACGCAGATTGGCCGAAACGCATGCGCTACTTTAAAACAATTCTTCCGTCGTCAATCTTACCGATCTAAGCGTGATCTAACACCCACGGACTACGAAAAGCACTGTCCTACTAACAACCAAGCTTAGAAACTCAGCTTTAAGTTCTTGGGCGCTGCCTACCTAAAGAAACCCATACAATTTGTTTTTGAAACATAATTATAAAATTGGAACGGGCGCGTTCGATTTACGGCCGCGCACGCCAGTAGGCGCTCGACCACGCCCCGCTATTATCCCGCCAACTTTTTACCAAACTTCCAACACGGGTGGCTATTAAATAGAAATAAATCTGTACATAATGAATAATACATTAGTGCGTTGTTTGGAACATAGTTTGTTGTGTATTGGTAGTTTGATAATGTTTGTTAAAGTTTTGGGGCAATGACGAGATTGAGTGACGGATAGTTCAGTAGATTATGTTCTTAGATCTGTAATAGATATTTTTTTTACTCAAAGGCAACAACTATAGGTGTTAACTTACATGTCTATGCATATTGGTTACCTTACTCCTTTGCAGTTCTTTTCTGTATTGCAATTCTTTAAACATTTCCCCGTGTAATCTAAGCTTAGATGGAATGACAGTTGACATCATGCTCACACCGCCTAAGTTCACAAGGTGAAACGTTGACAGGATAGACCGGGTAATTAATTCCGTTGCAGGACCCAAGACAGTTGAATTTTTTCCGGGGCATATCTGCGATTTTATGACGGCCGCTTCTGTGTATTCTGTCTTTGGTATTTGCACTGGTTGGAAGTGTTATGTCGGATCTTGGCCACACTCTTCGGCCTTCATTACCTTGTTTATTTAGAAAATAAGAAGGTGGTAACAGCATCAGATATAGGCACACGGGATTGGCTTTACGTACTCTTGTAAAATTTTCAAGCTAGTATAGGTATGATGGTTAAATGTGCCAAAACTCAACGTTGGAAGAGAATACGCGTTGGTGCGGGCTGTTTGAGTCCACTGGATGCGAGAAGCATACAGGACCAGAAAGCACGATGAAGCGACACGACGCTTTAATTTAAACCAACTATGACGTGCCACGCTATCATGATTCTGTTGTTAGAGATATACGGAGCTTTATAGGACGAATAGCACTATTTCTTTTTCACAGCAAACTTATGACGGCAAAGGGTCTTGTTGCTGCATAATCAACCTTTTAACGTTCCCACTGCTGGGACACAGGCCTCCTCTCTAGGAGAGGGAATGGGCCGTAATCCACCACGCGGGCCCAGTGCGATTTGGTGAATGTCACGTATGTCTTCGATTTTTTGGTTCTAGGACATGCCGGTTTCCTCACGATGTTTTCCTTCACCGTTTTGAGAGCAGTGGTGATGAAACTAATCACACAAAGTATTGCGCCTGGCTGTGTTTAACCTCGTGACTTACAACTCGCAAGTCGGGGCCGCTACCACTCGGCCACCACTGCTCCCTGTTGCTGAAAGTATGCTAAGGTTAAAAATATGTCTAAAGAAATCTTGTATCTTGAAGTCGTGCTTAAGTCACAAGACTTAGATAACGTGTGACAGACAAACAAAAAAATTAATTCGTAAGTAGATTTAATGACTTATTTAATGTTAATTAAAAACTAATGGACGTCTTCCTATCTAAACTTTGAAAAGGTTAAATGCGTAGAAATAATTAAAAACAAGTAATTAACTTTGTACCTATTTACTTAGTGTTACTTAATTGAATATTTTTTATGATGTTGTTTCACACTTAAACGTTGGTGTACTTATATTAACATGAATGGACTTCAAAGATGTCTAGTTTTTATGGACCAGTTGCCTTTTCCAGTTACCAAATAATTCCCACTTGAACTTACAAATAAATTGTGTAGAGGAAAATCGCAGAAAGGTGACGTCTGTATAAATTAATGTAAGTAGGTATGTATATGAAATAGTGTTAATTGATGTGATAATTTTGAAAACACTCACGTATCAATCAAATACATATGTACCTATCCTATGTGACTTGATTGTTAAGCAATGTGTCTGGACCTCCCATTCCCCCTTCGAAGTAAGTAATAATAACCTACATAACATAACAAAAATAGTACACCTAAAAACATGTAAGTACTTATCGTGTTTGTAAGTATTTAGGTACAATAAGTTTTACTAAACAGATTAAAAAATAAGTACAAGCGAACCGTTTAAATAACGACATTAAAACTCGCTTCTTCATCAAATACCTCATAATTTATTGGTTAATGAGTTCCTAATCAGAACACACCCGGTAATAATTTCACGTCACTGATAAGCAGGTGTTTGCTGTTATCGAAATATTGCAAACTGGTTCATACGTAAAAAAATAACGTAACATGGCGAGCTTTGCAAAAGATATACAAAGATAAGAAGCATGCAACAGCCACATCGATTATTTTGAAAAAGTTTAACAAAATGGCGACCGTGCTGCTAAAACATTAATTTAACATGTAATAAAACACCTTATCACAACACAATAAAGTCTAAAACTTGGTAATATATACGCATTAAAATAAATACTTTGGTATAAACATGCACCCTTGATTACCGTAAACAAAAACTAAACTGCTCGTCGCTCATTGGTTGTTTCAAATATCTTTGGAAATTACAGCCAATTACAGGAAAGTGGTGTGTTTTATGCGAGTTTTTTTTTTGTTTATTTACAAAGTTAATGTGAAAGGTAAAGTGATTTAGTAAAACCACTATTATCTGTGGTAAAACTTTTTCGTGAGAAAAGGAAATGTTGTGCGTTGAAAGAAATAAACCTCACTAAAAAGATTCTGCCGGGATGTTCTACTATTTACAAGTCACCTTTTTTCTGGTGGATTAAAACGCCACATCTTCAAATTAAATTACCAATGATATGTTTTTTTATGGAAGGGAAATTATCAACTGACAATCTACCGCTCTGGGAGAAGCGGAAGGGAGTGTCAGACTCTTACTCCACAAACAAATTCCTCAACCCTGGCAAAAAGATACCTAGGTCCCTAGGTACTATAAACACACACAGATTATAAATCTCAAACAGTCCTCAGCTTTTTCTAGCTGCGCAGAGGTAAAGCTGAAATATTTTAGGTAGGTGTGCATGTAGAATCTAAATCTCGCGTAATTCTAACCGTAACTATCAAGTATGATTCGTTTCCACCCTCTGTAAGCACAGTGTCCCAACATTTAGCGCTTCTTGCCGATACCAACATGAATCCGTTGTAAAATGCTTGCCGTGCGTCTTGTATTATTACCGTGTCTCTCTCAAAACAGGAATAATTATGGTTTCAATTTAAGACGTCATAGAAGAAGAGAGAACGGACTCGCCGCCTTCAGCAACTGAAGACATCTTTATAAATAAGAACATATTTTTACCGGACAATGTGTGCTGAACACAAGATTCGGCTGAGATACTTGGTTTGGTACGTATAAAAACTTTGGCAATACCGTTTCGAGCATGCCGTGGTACACCTTCTATGATAATACACGGCATAAATATTCGTAACTAGCTTCTGGCCGCGACTTCGTCCCCGTGGAATCCCCGATTTTAAAACATTCTTTATCGCTGCTCCGCTCCTATTGGCTTAAGCGTGATGATATATAGCCTAAAGCCTTCCTCGATGAATGGTCTATACAACCCAAAAAGAATTTTTAAATTCGAACCAGTAGTTCCTGAGATTAGCGCGTTCAAACAAACAAACAAACAAACAAACAAACTCTTCAGCTTTATAATATTAGTATAGATTCAACAGGTTTCTGACACCTCTTATCAAACAATTTCTAAGATCCACATCTGCCTAGCCTTTTCCGTATTGGAGTCGGCTTCCAGTCATACAGGATTCAGCTGAATACCAGTATTTAACGTGGAGCGGCTGCCTACCAGACCTCCACAACCCAATAACTGGGGAACACGCTTGGCAAGACTGATGTCAGATTTTCTGGCTTCTGACAATCCGTAACGACTGCCAAAGATCTACAAATGACAGCCGGGACCAACGGCTTAACGTGCTTTCCGATACACGGAGGAAACTCGGTATGTTAAGATGGTCCTACATCCACAGACCAACCTTGGCTAGCGTTGCTTAACCTTGAAGATCGACCAGTACGGCTGTAATTCTTTAGCCAAAAGCTCCTCACTACATTTCTAACATCCACAAAGATCTTTAATTCAAGCCTTCACATTAGTAATTTCGCTGCCATTTTTACAAGCAGCTGAACATAACAAGCACTACGCTGTTCGTCTTCCGCGCCATCCATCATGAGTGTCCCGCGGCCGTGTCTGCGGGTGGCTCTTGGTTTTAATTGTCGAATGCGCTCTGCCAGTAACTCTCGGTGCGGCCCTTCCCTACCAGTTGTAGGGACAGCAGGTGAATTAAAGATGGCGGATTGAAGTTGTTTTTTGGCTTTGGGTGGTCGATTTAGCCAGTGAGCTTAGTCCTAGCGTTTGTACGCACATACTTAACCGATCGCGTTAACGTGACGAAACGTCATATTTTTTGAGGTTGAATAACGAAAATAAGGTTAAAAAGAACGGAAAAGTTTTTTTTTATGTAATTGAAAAAACGAACGTTTACGATAACGCGTTTGAATACTTTTAAAACTCGATAGAACGCCTCTGATTTAGATACCTAAACGAATCAAAAATATTATGTATCTATGGATCATAGCAGCTGATGTTCTGTAGCTGATTTCATTTAGAGCTCTGGTAAGAAGGATTCCAATATGGTGGCGCCGAAAGCTAGGAGGGAAAAGAAGGTTCCTTCTTTATCCTTAATTCTTGTGTAGTTGAGTACGTATCATCATGATAGGCTGGCGTTTGACTACTTATCTCATCGTAAAGTAAGCTATGATGTGATGGTCAACCATACTTAGAACAAAAAATCTATTAATTTTTCATTGATAGAATTATAAAGCGAAACTATTCGGGAAAAAAGACTATTGTAGCCTAATCATTAATTGAGTCTTATTTGGTCAATAAGAATCATCATTGCGACGAAACGTTTTCTAATTTTTCTTTTGAACGTGTAAAAGTGTTATGTTTAACCTACTTACAAAATAAATATCATTTAGGTAAGCGAGCTTTTTCTGAAAACTGACGTTCTACGAACGCCAATCTCTACCATCCTAAGAAGAAGTCCATGTAATTTAAAATCCTCGCTACCCAAGCTAATCTGCGCACGGTACCGTCGCCTGCGCATGTTGTATCATGCACCTTGTAATTTCTCATGCTAATAGCGAGCTACCGCGCCGTGTACCGCTGCTCCGATGGTACTTTATGACAATCGCCGGCCACTCGGGGTCTTGGTGGGTCGGCACTACGGTAGCCTGCCCCCCTAGCCAAGTTGATAATCTGCAATCGTTAACGCTAGTCGAAAACGAATCAAATGTATGAGAATGAAATCGTATCAACGTTACGTCATGTGGTTAGAGCAACGAATAGACAATTCGTAGCCAAGTTCACATAGTTCATAATGATAGAATGAATTGTTATCGTTTCTACAATGTTCAACGTTTTACATCCTTTGTTAAAATGTTTAAAGCATTTAAACAGAGTTTAAATTTTAACCTGGTTGACGTTTGTAGGAACCATCGCCAGACACATAGTGTAGGACGTCCTCACGCACGATGGAGTGACAATTTGCGCAGGACGGCTGGCAGAAACTGGATGCGAGAAGCCGAAAATAGATCTATGTGGTGTGCAATTGGAGAAGGCTATGTCCAACAGTGGACTGCAACAGGCTGATGATGATGATGATAATCGCCAGAGACTAAAGAATAGGTCGTTTTTTGTAGAATGAGCGGCCGACTCAGGCGCGTCAGCATATACCAACTTATCGTTTTCTACAGTTGCTGACACCGAGGCGTTACCAATTGGAGAACAGAATTCGACACGAAACGTTTGTAACTTGGCTAGGGGGGCAGGTGTTTTCGTCGGGCACAAAATTGGTTACTGAGATGATGGATTTTCTTTGGTATCAGCCACCAGGCAGAGGATACAAAACACACACAGCAGCTTTAGGCGATTACTGAAAATTAGCGCCGTGTTGAGGGTCCTATGGCACAGTATTATACTGAATGGTAGGCTTTTTGCCACAACCACGACATGCATCCATAAAAACGTTTTTATCTGCTGTATTGTTTTCAGAATCAATCAATTAATTAACTTCATACGGTCTTGCACACGGTAGACTTAACAATACGAAATATATATAAAACTATCTGCTGCCCGCGGCTTCACCCACGTGAAATTCGGAAATTATCTTAAGGGAACATAATCCCGGAATAAAAAGTATACTATGTGTTATTCCAGACTATGATCTATATCTGTGTCAAATTTCATCAAGATCCAGTCAGTAGTTTTTGCGTGAAAGAGTAACAAACATCCATACTTACAAACTTTCGCGTTTATAATATTAGTAAGATAAGATGACTGCAATACTTCAACGTTTTAAAACAAGTAAGTAGTTAAGATCTTGCACGTTTCAGGCACATCTGTAGTTATGAGCACGAGTTGTCGATTATACTCAGATATTAATAGCAATTCTCATTAATTAATTTAGTCGACGACTACAGTAACTTGATAGGGAACCACCTGTTGGGTTAGTGATCGTATTGGCTGTACGTTGCGTGTCCATTGCCTTAGTCAGTTACTTGAAAAGTTCAAATATTGACTCATGTTTTAATGTATTGACATCTGTCAAATTCAAGATGTGTGTTTGACAGGTGTCAATTGGGTACTTCGAAATAAAGAAAAAACCTCGAGTTAGGTACAGTTTGCGCCCTAAAGTAACAACATTGTTTTATTCCTATGAGTATCCATGTTTGCAAATTATTTTTTATTGACATTTGTAATTGTAATATCCAGAGATATGCATGTAGATAAGGTGGGGTGCCATAAAGAGATGTGGTTGACAGATACCCACATAAGTATTATGTTTCAAAGTTTCTCGGACAGATCGTATAGGCGATTGGGATCATTTGAATGAAAACTAAAATGTATAAGCTGTATTGATGGCCTTATTCTTTTTATAAGTAAACATAGCCATTATAGGTTGGCACCTAATGTAAGGTACCTATGGGTACCCTATTCGGAGTCCCTCCTATTCGGAACCCTCATATTCTTATTTATTTCTTGAAAATTACTTATGCTGGCGCTTTACTCATTCAAGCGATTTTATTATAGAGAAAGATTCCGATAAAGCCTGAATAGGTACCTATATTCTGCGGGCCTGCGGATGGCGAGCGATGGGTGGCTCGCCGTCCAGTAACATCCAGGCCCAGGTCAACAGCGACTCGTGTTCCACGCGCGCCTCATTCGCATGTCAACAAAGAAAACGGAGCCCTATAGGGTCAGTGTCTGCTAGGGTTTCGGAATTCGTTCGAAAGAGTCACCGCGGCTCTGGAACGCAAACGGCATTAGAAAGAACACAGGTGGGTTTAAGTCAGTAGGAGTCTACTAAAACACTCCTTTCCGCTCCGCCCAGAGCGGAAGAAGTCATTTGATGATTTCCGAACCAGAAAAAAGACAGGTATTCTAAGTCCATTTGAAAATCGATTCAGGCACGTGTCGCCATGAAAAAAAAACCCTTGATTAATATTTATAAATAAGCAAAAAGACATACATAACCGTTAATTTGATTGATTCTATTCGAGAGAAGGAAATGACGTAGAGGCAAAGAGTTATTATGGTAAAAAGTCACGCTTGAGTGCCCATTTCGCATTCCTAGTCAATTTCCCACATTGATAACTTTATATAAGTCACAAAACATCGATAAAGTGTCTCCACCTGTCGGCATAGACACGAAGCTTCAGATCAGAACAACATGGCGTAATCTATTCAGTTCAGATTGATTGAAGACTGACACACGATGAAATGTAGATATCTTAGATGCTTAACTTATTTCTCACATAATAAATGTCAACAAAGCCTAGGAACGAGAGAAACTGACATTTTATCAGCAGTAATACAAAAACAGGCAAAAGGAGGCAGTGGTGGCCGAGTGGTAACGGCCCCGAGTTACGAATTGTAGGTCGCGGGTTCAAACCCCGCCAGGCGCATTACTTTGTGTAATTAATTTCATCACCACTACTCTCAAAACGGTGAAGGAAAACATCGTGAGGAAACCGGCATTTCCTAGAACCAAAAATTCGAAGACTTGTGACATTCACCAACACGCACTGGGCCCGCGTGCTGGATTACGGCCCATTCCCTCTCCTAGAGAAGAGGCCTGTGTCCCAGCAGTGGGAACGTTAAAAGGCTGATTATGCTATTCTGCTTATGCTAATACAATAACGTATTAGACTAAGATCCCAGAGCTGCCAGACCATACTTATTTTCTCACAAAACTGTGACTACATGTACATACTTTTAACACACGCATGGTACCTGCTAGGTTGGGCCAACAGCCGATTTCCAGGCAGCTAATTCTGTAAGAACTCACTCCAGTGCTCACTTGATTCTGCGGTGAAAACTGTATTTCGTATTCTGTAACTTGATGAATGTGAAATATAAGTGAGAACATATAGGTGAAGCGAACTACTTTTAAGTGAAAAGTTATTTAATTTGACAGTCAGAATACCAAGTACTTTTCACTTCATGAGTTCTTACAGAATAGCACTGCAGGCCCGGATTGGCCATATGGGCAAATCGACTACAGGCCCGATGGGCAGAATGCACGGTGAACCGATGAGGCCGATTAGAGGTAAAGTTTCTTTTGAAAAACAAAACCATGGACATGCATCGATAAGAATAACGTCCTTTAACGACAAATTAGAGCCTAATGGTTGAAGCTTACTGAAAGAACACCTGAAATGTTTCAGGTACAAGCAGAGTTTCTTTCCAAAAAAAAAACACTTTTTAACGTGATCTTAAATAGGCAATAGAAGACGCCCCCAGAGCTACCATCTGATGCACGTCATTTCAGGAGACCCTAATTGGTAGGTTATAGTTACATCGATAAATGTTTAAACTACCTACCATAGATAGATTATCATCATGAGAAAAGAATGTTAGATGTCCAGATATAAAAAATTTGGGAAGTAGGTAGGTACAGGAACAGGGGCAACGCAAACCAACCCGTTTTAACTAACACCATGTTAAAAACAATGTTTTTATTAAAGCGCACTATCCAGCAGTAATAGTGTGAAAAGGGTCGTTAATTTTGCAGGCACTTTCGAACTTCACTCCCAAAACCTAAGATACTCTATTAATAATTAAATTAAGATGTGTCTGACCGTGGGAATGTCGCACGAAGACGCGAAATGCTAAACTATGTAAATTGCGCGGGAAAGGATGAATGTCACATCGGCGGCCGTATTTTATCCGCAACGGGCGCGTTCTTCGCGCGCGCGATTTATGTCGCGTTCAACTATTGAATTAGATAAATGGGTTGTTTCAGCTATTGATAAAGGCACATTTTGCAAACGGGTGATTTTGACCGCAAGATTTGCTTAGTAAGCGATATTATTTGAGTTGTAAAAGGTTCGGTTTATGTGCTGAGAATAATGTTTAGGTTGGTTTATGTTTCACATACAGCTTGGATTGCGATGAGCTAAGCTGCTAGATGATTCAGCACTCTGTGAATCGCCCGGAGGACGGTGGAAGTCTGCCCTTCTTGTACGGAGTACAACCACGCCCTCGTCGAGGCCATAGGCGGCGGCCGCTTACGGCCAAAGTTCAATCCATGGTCCGGAGCGAGAGGGTAGGTTAAGCAGCCACGTCCTTTGGCGAAGCTGTACCTAGGGAAAGGTAAGGTTAAAGGAGGAGGTGGGCCGCTTGAGAGATAAAGCTCATGCTCCAGCCACTGCACTGCAACAGAAGAAGACGCCCCGGACGTTGGGAGTCGCAGGTCGCCCAGCCACGCGCGCCTGATTGTGATGTCAATATAGAAGACGGAGCTCGCCAGTGCCTGTCAGGAATGCGGAATTTGTTCGAAAGAGTCATCATAGCCCTGGTACGCAAAGGGCATTTGGACGTACACGCATGGGTTACAGTTCATAAGAGTCTGACACCCCCTTCCGCTCCGCCCAGAGCGGAAGAAGTCATTTGGTGATTTCACATCATAAAAAAGCTGGTTGATGATTTGCAATCAACATACAAGACGCTTACGTTTATTTATTTATTATATACTTTACTAGACCTAATTACACCATAATTTAGGTATACATAAATAACATTAAACAACAAAGAACCGACAGTGCCCTTGTAATGTGACCCGAACACACCACGGAACAAGAATCATTGAAATTATGTGTGAAATGGAAACTGTGTAGATACCAACGTATCACAAAATGTAGGTAGGTACTATCTACATAGGTTGTCCTGTCTTCGACGCGTTGCTTCTGAATACTTCTGTCTGGGTGCCGAAAGGGTGACATAATTCTATACCTACAGATCACCCCATCTTATTCGCTGCCCCTAATTAAGATTACACCTGTAATGACCCTGGCATTGCAGATGGCTACCTGAGCTTACCATTCTTACAGCGAAAAATATTTATACCGATTCGATAAATCTATAGATACCAACAGTTCAAGGCCGTTCCCTTGCGAACAATAAAACTCGTTTTGCTCAAAAACTTAATTAAATACACAAAAATCTCTGCTATTTCAAGTAAGTACTGCTGTTCTGAACTTCGAATTTCATCCAAATTACAAAGAATTCCTCAAGCAACGTTCTCACTGAGAACACGACAAAGACTTAATTAGATACTTCAGTGACTAAATTAAGTCGAAATTACACAGAAGACGTAAACACAAGTATTCTTATCAACATATGCGAGGCATCCATTCAGGCATTCCGCCACCGAGTACAATTGTTTGATTCACAGGGGCACAATGTCGGGCCGTTTTAAATAGAACAAAAATCATTCGAGGAGGAATCAGCATCAGTTTGCGACATTTAAATGTGCTGGCGGCGCTTTTGGGCCCGCCATTTGCATCCGAGATCGCGTTGATCCGCCATCTTGTTGCGTTTTTTTTTTACCGCCAACGCTTTGTCGCAGGTTTGGTGTACACCGAGTTTTTTAAATTCTTTTACCTCGGCTTATACGTAGGTTCTTTATAATTTTACTTTTTGCTCAACAGACTTATTAAGCAGAACTTTAGCTTGTATCTTATGTTAATTACTTTGCACAGGTACCTATTATTGTATTATTTATACTAGTACTTCTAACTTAATAGCTATATCTATATTTGTTTGTTTTTTCACATTTTCGCTCTCAACTGTGATTCTCCCCCCTTTTATTCATTACCCTTGTTTTTGGTTAATAATCACCGTGTACATCCTTTTTGGATATAACGATAATAATATACAACCCTGATCCACAAACGTATTTGGGGATCATTGTTCAAACTGCCATGTACTTGATTGTTAATAAATAATGAAAGAGAGAGAGAGAATAATGAGAGAGCCTAATTGGAATAAATTATTGTGCTCCAAGCGTCGAAGGTCCGGAGCTTAGCTAATATAGCAGACTCACTGCTCTCAGCAGTCACAGCAGAATCCACTTTGCCGGCTTTCTATGTCTTTCACCTGCAGGTCACTCCCTGTGACAGCCAGAGACCACTGTGCGACCACTCACTCCCCGCGGCACTCGATGCTACTGACAGAGAGGAGGTTATATCCACATGGTCCCTTTGTGACCATCACTTCCTCGCCGAAGACGGCCACGATGTTTCACACTCTCTCGCTCAATCATGCAACAGCTGGTTTATTTTGTCAACATCTCAACGTGTAAACTTGGTTGTAGTGAGCATGAAGTGAACTGACATTCCATCTGGATTATGATAAGAAGCGGAGAGAACGGGCGCCCTACTACTACTACTACTACAACCCACTTGAGTTTGACAATTCTTTGGGTACCAGGTATAACGGAAATCAAATATTAAATTAATAATAGTTTTTTTTTTAATATATGAAACCAGAAGGCAGGCATTTTCTTTGGTTTGAATAATTTGCAGCATTGCCACTCAAAGTGCCAATGCTGCCAGCGTTTTGAGAAAGTTTTCTGTAGACAACGATGTCGACGAATTTTTTACCGTTTATAAAATAAGTTTTCTTTTTTTTATTAGGTGTTTGAGTTATCTATACTAGGTATATTAGTAATTGAATCATTAATGTTGTAATAGTATTTGTTACAATTTGCGCTGAGTGTGCCCCCGTCGCACCTCACGCAACATTTCGTTTTACTCTTGTACCATCTTTTATATTCGGTAGCGGCGCACCAAAGGGACGCATTCAATTATTTACTCGTATTATTCTTGTTTATAACTGGTGTACGAATGTCGTACGTGATGCCTATCATCATCCCCGCTAATTGGGAGCGTCCAGCAGACAAAACTGGAACGTAAAACTAGCGCAAAAAGCCAGTTAATTTGATAGATGTTTGCCGCTTTTCGCTGTTGAGAAAAAATGTATAATTTATTAAGTAAACGGTAATTACAACGTAGTTATCTTTCTTTAAAAACAAATAATAAATGTGGGACAACAGATATACATAACTAGAGTGGGACAAAAAAAAAACTCAAAAAAAAACTGCGAGATTACTTTACCTACCTTCATAATTTGGATTTATTTCGTTGATTTATTTTAAATTGATTTGAGAATTAAATCAAAATTTATACTGTGAAATTTTAGTGTGGCTGCATAATTAATGACCTTGACCATTGCCTGCTGTCAACGATGACACGATGTCAACAAAAAACTGCGCGCTCTTTTCAAACGAGTTTCCTTATATTTTTTTTTACAATATTTTCAGTAAAATACATACCTATCAATATAATGTTAGATCTGGACAATAATTTTCACATGTCATTATGACTTAATAATAATATTAAAACACCTATCTACCTACAATTTGTGATTCCATTCCCAGTTACCTACCGTGTAATGTTACAAGGCTTGAATTAAGGTGAGCTGTACGATGTTGATAATAAGGAGTAGATAATAACAGTGAAATGGTATGATGACATCACTGGGCTAATTGAACTTACAATTAGATGATGGTAGCACTGGCGTAGCAGTGTGAGGATTGACAAAGGAAAAGATTCTATAGGTACCCAGTGATGGACAAAGTCGGTTCGAGAATGACGATGATATTAGGATGCTGTTGGATATGGAAAAATTGAGGAACTTCAATACCTTGTATGCGCTGAATTTAACTTAAATCCTTCCTTTGTGCTCGTATCAACTTTATGTAAGGTATTATTTTGTATATGCTTATAAATTCAGGTGATAAAACTGATTGCGTTGTCTATTTGTGAAATTGAGAATTTTAAAAAATACTTAATAAGTCAAGCATCACTACCATGCCGTTTAAATTCATCATGATTCCTGTGTCAGAGAGAGACGGAGTTACACAAGACGAATAGCACTATCCCATTCCCTCACACTGAATCATGATAGCATTGGCACTTCGTAGTACGGCCACAGTTCCCAATAACAATTAGGGTAAGCCAGCCTTCATTTGGGCTGTTCCTGTTTCATGGGGGATCCAGTACCGGTTTTTTTTTGTCTAACCTAATTTATGGTCTCTTTACTCCTGTCAAAACTCTGTACATTGTAAGGTCTAAATCACAACTCAGGTATTAGGTAATTATTATTTTTAAGCTTTTAACAAACGTATTTCTTTACAGATCCTAAAAACTAACGTCTATGTCGGCAGCCTATCAAATGTGATCACAGCTAATTCAAATCTTATCTAGCGACTAGCAATTTTAAGAATTAAAATGCATCTGATCTAGATCAATCATGATACTCAAAAGACAGGCCACGGATAGCAATGTCCGACAGTGATATATCCATAGACAACTACGACGAGCCAATGAGTACCATAGATCAGGCCAAGAAAACCGTAGCCGAAGCTATAGAGCAGGCCAAGAAAACCATATGTGAAGGCAAGAATACCATGTGTGAGGCAAAAAAAACCATAAACGAGGGCAAGAAAACTTTTATGGATACATTCAAATATGCAGCGGGGTCTTATAAAAAGAGAAAGAAAACTAAGAAGTATTAGATACGATTTGTTTAAAATAGACCAATGATTTTAATTCAGTAAATACACTTTCTTTGTTTTATTACTGACTTGAGCGCGACTTCGCTTGAGAAAAAGTATTGTTTTTCTGTGGATCCTTTATGATACCTACTTACTATAACATCAGCCACAGGCTATCTTGTCAGTCCCCACCGAATGTGTCTCCACGTTGTCGTCGTGGTGGGGCTTGAGCGTCTCAATGATCTTGCGAGCTTTCCCGGTAGAGCCACTCATGCCGGAAGGTCGCAAGTGAGGGATCAGACCAAGAGAGACACACACGCGGGGAATCCCGCTCGCTGCCTTTTGGTACGCGTCTGCTCATCAGACGTGGCTGTGAAGGCAGCGAGCGGGTGGGAGGAGAGGCCCTGTGATGGAGAAAGGGCGGAGGAGTAAGGGACCGCACCCTTTAAAAAAAAGGAACAAGATGGAAAACAAAGGCCTTTGCAAAATGAGTCCCCAGGTGGGTCCCGACTGCTCAGCGGTCGGGGAATCCCACCCCGCTTCGGCGGGCTGCCCTCCGTACTCTGGGGTGGGCACCAAACGCCTTCCGATTGCCAGTGGCAACAAGAGCCGAGGAGGCTCAGAATCGACGTCATCCGGATCCGCGTCCTTCAAGGAGCTGATGGCGTTCGGTTGTGATGCGGGGAGTTCGCCTGAGCGCCGGGGAGGTGCAGGGTCAGATTCTGGCTCTGCACTTGACCTAGTAACGGTCAGCTCGGCGGGCTCTGGAGACAGAGGAGGGGGGGCTGCTGTGGAGGGCGTCAAGCTCTTCCGCAAGCGGCCCAGACGGGAGGATGACAGTGGGTCGTCCACCGAGGGTGAGTTTGCCTCCGCCCGCAAGATCCCCACCGCCAGGCGGGGCAGGGGCTGTGAGGCGGGGAGGGGGCTGGCTCCCTCTACCCGGGAGGTGGAGAGTCGGGCCGGGAGGTTGGTGGAGGAGGGGCGTCGCCCTGGAGGGAGCGGTCGTAGGGCTCCCTCTACTCTTCCGCCTGCTCTCGACTCCGACGACTCGGAGGCCCCGGGAGAGGTGCGTCCCACTGTCGAAGAGAAGAAGGCCCAGTTTGCGGAGGTCGTGGAGGCCGCGATCCGCGCTGTGGCCTTCAAGCGAAAGCAGTCCTCCAAGCGGGAGGCCATTACGGCGGCCAAAGCCTCCATTATGGCGGCGGCGGCGGCCAACGTCGGCGGGTCCGGAGAGGCGACAGAGTTGCGGGCGGAGGTCGCCCGCCTCGCGGCCGTAACGGAGCGACTCATTGCAGAGAATGAGTCGCTCCGGAGGGACCTGGCTGGCATGGCCAGAGCGGCATCGGAGGAGCCGCAGGGGGGGCCGAGTCCGGCGACGCTGGAGGGGAGCCTAGTGCTGAGCCAGGTGCGGAGCCTGGTGCGGCAGGAGCTGGCTCCCTACCAGAAGCAGTTCTCCGTTTTGGAGGACATGATAAATGATAAATGATAAATGATAAATGATTTATTTCTGTAAGTAGGTTGTAAAAAACACTTTTACACGTCAATCTTTTTTTGGCCGTTATAAAAACTAGATGAGGCCGGTGTTTCCTAGCTGACTACCCTGAGAAGAAACACCGAAACAAACTCAGAGGTCAAGGTCTCTTTTGAAGTCCATACAATTGTACTGGTCAAATCATATGAGAACCATGTAGGTTGGTGTCTGAAGTGGTCTTTTGAGGAAAGTACCACACAGATTTGAGTGGACCTGTCCAAACAGTGCAAGCATTTGTCAGTTATCGTGTAGCTCAAACTTAGAACTTTAAGGAGCTCAACGATTTGACGAACAATACCAAAGTAAGGACATTTGGGTAGGCCACGTAAGGAACTCAAACCGCCAGACTAATATGAATGAACCCCCGACGTAGCGATCTACATGGTCCTCATATTCACAATACGTTATATGAGGACCATGCAGATCAGTGTCTGAAATGGTCTTTTTAAGAAGGAACCACACCGTTTTGAGTGGACCTGTCCAGTCAGTGCAAGCCTTGGTCAGAGACAAGTAGCTCAACTTAGAATCAACAAGGAGCTCAACAACTCGACGAACAATGCCAATGAAAGGACATTTGGGTAGGCCACAAAAATACTCAAACAGCCAGACAACGTTAAAAAAAAATACTTTGAAGGGGAAAATGCTAATAATAACCCATATAGTCCTCATATTCACAATAGGGAATAAAATTAAAATAATAAAAAAAAATGATACTTTACAAAATAAGTATTCATGTCAAAATAAGAAATTGTAATGAAATAAAAGAATACTTTAAAAAGTAAACATTCATGTCAAGAGTAAATGAAAAATTAAAATATAAAAATGTCAAACTGTATAAATATAAACAAAAAGAGAACAAAACAGGAAAAAAAAAAAAAAAACATTAAAACATTGGGCCGTGTACAAAACTGAAGCAGCTCACTCCCAAGCCTTCTTGTCCTCAAGATAATCTTTCACTGTATAAAAAGCTTTCTGGCATAGCTTACGTTTTATAAATAATTTGAATTTATTTATGCTTAGTTCTTGAATAGGGCTAGGAAGTTTATTATAAAAATGTATACATTGGCATCGAAACGAACCACCTATTTTTTTGAGCCTGGTTTTAGGAACGACATAATTGTGTTTGTTCCTAGTATTTATGCTATGGATATCACTGTATTTTTTAAACAGATTAATATTTTTATGTGCATACAAGAGGTTTTCATAGATATACTGGGATGGCACAGTCATAATATTAATCTCTTTAAATTTGTCTCTGAGGGACTGTCTGGGACTTAATTTGTAAATTGCACGAATAGCCCTTTTTTGTAAGACAAATATTGTCTGAATATCGGCGGCATTTCCCCACAGCAGAATGCCATATGACATCACACTATGAAAGTAGCTAAAATATACTAAACGGGCCGTCTCTAAATCAGTTAAGCCACGAATTTTCCTAACAGCATATGCTGCAGAACTGAGCTTTTTTGATAGTTTGTCTATATGGGGGCCCCACTGCAGCTTCGCATCTAAAGTAATGCCTAGGAACACCGTGGTATCTTCGGGTTTCAACTCTTCACCCTTTATCGATACAACAGTGTTCACTTGTCGCACATGAGGTAAGGTAAACTTTATACATTTTGTCTTTTTCTCGTTTAGTAAAAGATTATTAGCATTAAACCAGTTAACTACAGTTGCTAGGGCAGAATTTACATTGTCAGTAACTATCTGCTGGCGTTTTAGTTTAAACAAAAGCGACGTGTCGTCTGCAAATAACACTATATCGTGTTTGTCTTTTATGAGGTACGGCAAGTCATTAATATAAACGAGAAACAAGAAGGGACCTAAAATTGAGCCCTGGGGGACCCCCATCCTGATTACAGATCCAGGAGATCTTTTGCCGTTGACATCAACTCTCTGAATCCTATCACTCAAGTATGAAGTAAGAAGATCTAGAGAGGTGTTTCTGATTCCGTAATAGTGTAATTTCCTGATCAATGTCTCATGGAGAACGCAGTCAAACGCCTTGGACAAATCGCAAAAAATCCCCAAAGCATCGCATTTGTCCTCCCATGCATTATAAATGTGTCCTAGAAGTTCAACACCGGCGTCAGTTGTTGAACGACCCCTTGTAAAACCAAACTGCTTATTATGTAAAAAATTATGTTTATTAAAATATCTTTGCAATTGATTTAAAATCAGTTTCTCAAAAATTTTACTAAAAGTAGGTAGTACTGAGATGGGTCTATAATTGGAAGGGTCTGATGTACTACCTGATTTAAATAAAGGTATTATTTTACTATATTTCATTAGATCAGGAAACTCACCACGGTCTACACAATTATTAAAAATAACAGCTAAAGTAGGAGCTACAATGTGTATTATAGACTTAGCAAGATCAACAGAATTACCCCATAGATCTGCAGTTTTTTTAACATTCAGTGAATTAAACGTCTTTACAATATCAGTAGAAGTGACATATTGGAATTTAAATTCAGCATCACAAACTGGAACGTTTTCTTTAAGTAAAGCTTCTGCAGCACTGGGTGATGAATCTAGATACTTAGTTGTCGATACGGGAATCTCTGCAAAGAAATCTTCAAATGCCGCGGCGACTTGCGAATCTGATTCAATAATACTGTCATCAATAGCAAGGCTATAATCACTACTTCGATTGACAGACCTTCCTGTTTCACTATTAATAATATTCCATGTCGTTTTAATTACATTACTACTATTTTTAATTTTTGAACCCAAGTACTTAGACTTGGCTATATAACAAACCTTTTTAAATAATTTAGTATATTTCTTAACATATAAGTTAAACTCTACTGTATTAATATAAGTTCTTTCTTCATACAGCTCATAAAGCCGTTCTCTACTCTTATAAATACCAATGGTGGCCCAGTCACTGAAGGTAGTGTTACAGTTAACTGAAATGGTTTTGTGAACAAATGTTGTATCAAACTCTGCGCAATACATTTTAAAGAAATCATTATAATATTGATTAGGGTCATCATTCGTTGACAAAGTTGGCATTTTATTTAAAAGTTTAGCCTTAAATGTTTCTAAACGAAACTTTGATTTTGGGTTAACAGTGATATCCTTTTTTGTTTTTGTTTTATTCATATTTGGTATAGAGATAAATTGTCCACAGTGATCTGAATCTATTAAATTAATCATTTTTGTATGGGTAGGTACAACATCTGTAAGTATAGATATTATCTAAGCAAGTGGCACTAGTGGGAGTTATTCTAGTAGGCTCCATGAAAAGGTTTGCAAGATTGTATGACTGAAACAGACTTATAATTTTCGTACTTAAACTAGAATTTTCTAACAAATTAACATTAAAGTCACCACAGATAATGATAGACTTGCTTGAATTACCAATTTTGTGCAAAACTTCATCCATTACTGTTTCAAAACTATCATACAATCCTGAAGGTGGTCTGTCATGATTCGGCGTCCCCCACTAGCGGCGACACAGAGGCCCCAGGGCCGGCAGAAGGCGGCTTCGTACGCGGCCGCCGTGGCTGCCGGCCCGGGAACGTCTGGCCAGGCGAAGGCGAAGGCCAAGGGCGGAGCCGCGCCGGCGCCAGCGACAGCGCCTGTAACGTCGGCGACTACGACGCCGGAGACGACCAAGTCGGCCCCGGCGAGGAGGGGTAGGAGGAAGGCTGGAGGAGCGGCTAAGGCTGCGGCGCCAGTGGTGCCGCAGCCGCCCCCACCCCCACCCTCGGACCCTCCTGCGGCCGAGGCCGAGTGGCAAGTTGCTGGCCAGAAACGGCGGGCCAAAAACAAGGCGAGGAGGCAGCGGCGGAAGGCCAACGCCATTGCGGCGAGGCTTCGCGCCCCGAAATCCGCGGCTGTAGTGCTCACACTGCAGCCGGAAGCGGAACAGAGGGGCGTGACGTATCTCGCCGTACTGAAGCGGGCGAAGGAGGCGGTGAGCCTCCAAGAGCTGGGCATCAGCGGGGGCATCGGGGTCAGGAGGACCTTAACCGGTGCCCGCAAGCTCGAGCTCGCCGGAGCGGAGAGTGGCCCGTTCGCGGACGCCCTGGCCGAAAGGCTGAGGGCGGTCTTACCCGCGGACGAGGTCCGGGTGTCCAGGCCGACTAAGCGCATCGACATGCGCATAGTGGGCCTGGATGACTCCGTGACGGAGGAGGAAGTTGTGGCCGCCGTCGCCAGGACTGGGGGGTGCTCTGCCGAGCTCGTCAAGGCGGGCACCCTCCGGCCTGACAACACGGGCATGCAAACCCTTGTGGTGAGCTGCCCCGTGACGGCGGCCAGAACTGTGTCGGAGGGCCGAAGGCTCTTGGTGGGATGGGTGTCTGCGCGGGTAAAACTGCTGGAACCCAGACCTCTGAGGTGCTACCGCTGCCATGTGGGTAACCACACGGGAGCTATGTGCCCCTCGGAGGTCGACCGCAGCGGACTCTGTTTCCGCTGTGGTCAGCCCGGTCATAAGGCCGGCTCGTGCGAGGCCACGCCGCACTGCAGTGCATGTGCGGCTGCTGGCAAGCCGGCCGAGCACTGGGCTGGGGGAAGGGCCTGCGCGCCATCCGCCCCGACCAGGGGCAAGAGGTCCGCCGCCACCGCCGCCTCTGCCGCCGCCGCGGCTTCTGTCGCCGCCGCTGCCGATTCTGCTGCGGGTGCTGCGGCTCCCAACGCTCGGGAGGGTGCTGAGATGGAGTGCCAGTAATGGTCCCATTTCGGCCCCCTCCAGAGGCAAGTCGGCCGCTGTGCTATCGCGCAGTGGCTGATGCCTGGGGACGGTGAGCGTGGGTGGCTCGCCGTCCGATACCAGGTTGAGTCGACGACGCGTTGTGTTCCACGCGCGCCTCAAGGAGCCGTCAGCACCGAGGACGGGGCCCCATAGGGTCGGTGCCTGCTAGGGTTGCGGAATTTGTTCGAAAGAGTTACCGCGGCCCTGGAACGCATAGGGCACAAGAAGGATCACGGGTGGGTTTTGGTCAGTAAAAGTCTGACACTCCCTACCGCTCCACCCAGGGCGGGAGGGGTCATTTGATGATTTCCCATCCAGAAAAAAAAAAAAAAAAAAAAAGGCTATCTTGTCAGTAATAGTTTCGTCAAACTCGGATCGGTTTTGGAGATTTCGCATAAAAAGTATATTCATGGGCTTCAATTCGTTTGGACGGACCTTATAATTTTATAACAGCTATATTTTATGTTACAAACAAACAATTCAAACATTTTATTAATTTAAATAGATATATAGAAGATAAGTCCGCGCTTGGTCATAATCACACCTGATGGAAAGTGACAATGGAGCAAGCTTGTCTAGAGGTAGGCAACCTATTCACTCTTGACCTGAAAGACCCCCCCAGGTGGTAGGTATCAGGAAAAACAGACTCATCATACTTTGGTAGCTAAAAGGAACTGAAATATATTATGGCTGGTTCTCAGACTCCTCAGGAAGTACTGATTTGATTAAGATACTAAACTCTTTCACCTCTATAAAGCCACACCATCCTTGACTGTTAAGACTTGTTGCTTGTCTTGCCAACATTATTCCACAAAATGTACGGCTGTGAAAGCAAAGCTAAGGGATATACAAACTCTTTGCCTACGCTGCCTCAGAAAAAAAAATAACGGTCAGTGGTGGCCTTCCTGTCAAACGCCTGTCAAAATTACGCGCTCTTTTCAAATGAATATCAATAATAAATTAATTCTTGTTAAGCTTAACATGTAAACCACAGAATGATGTAAACCTAAAACATGGGGTCAATAACCCTGCTATCTCGTTTTCCAAGCAATTGGGCTCTCTGAGTTACAATACCTACACATCTATAATGTTTGTTTCTATGGTTCGCTCATCATACGGAGATTGCAAGGGACCGCCAAAGAACCTTGTAACATCGTTGGGATTACCGTAATATATGCAGGTAAGTTGCGAAGTTTGAATGAATGATGAGTAAAGCCTAGGCTCGTATCCACTAGGCTACATTTGACGCGCCCACAGCCACACGTTCAGCAACGCGCAACAACGGGAAACGTTGCCGGTAGGCGCGCTCAGGCGCGCAACGTTTTCTAAAAGTTCTTCGTAAAACGATAAATGATATTTTATTTTGTAAGTAGTTTAAACATAACCCTTTAACACGTCTAACATTTCTGGTCATTTTAAGCTAGGAAACCGGTGTTTCCTAGCCGACTACCCTGAGTAGAAACGCCGAAACAAACTCAGAGGTCAAAGTCCATACAATCCGTACTGGTCAAATCATATGTGAACCATGTAGGTTAATGTCTGAGGTAGCCTTTTGAGGAAAGTGCCACACAGATTAGAGTGGATCTATCCAGACAGTGCAAGCATTTGTTAGTTAACGTGTAGCTCAAACTTAGAACTTTAAGGAGCTCAACGGTTTGACGAACAATACCAAAGTAGACATTTGGGTAGGCCGTATAAATGACTCAAACTTACTGAAATAAGACCCTAGTATGGCGATCTATATAGTCCTCACATTCACAATCTATATATATAAAAATCAATGCCACTTTTCGTTGTAATTCCATAACTCAAGAACGGGCTCACCTATCCAAACCAAATGCTTAGGATTTGGTCGGCATATTTAGTAGATGGTTTATGTGAAGTTTGCACAAAATCGGTCGAGCGGTTCCTCATTTGTCACATTTTTTGTAATAAATGAATTCAATAGAAACTTTTTTCACAGAAACTTTTTTGAAGTTTTGTTGACAGGACAAGCACGTTGTTATGTCATTCATGCCGTCAATTCATTTTGGACGTGGTTTGATTAAATCATATTATCAGCGATAAATTTCTACTATATAAAAATAAGTCGGGTTTTCCTTCCTGACGCTATAACTCCAGAACGCACGAACCGATTTCCACGGTTTTGCATTCGTTGGAAAGGTCTCGGGCTCCGTGAGGTTTATAACAAAGAAAATTCAGGAAAAATTTCAACAGAAAAGCGGGAAAATATTTTTTCATTTTTTTATATAAGTATGGCAAAACAACGTTTGCTGGGTCAGCTAGTATGTTATAAAGATGATGTTGTCGTTCAACATGATGAGCAACATGTTGTGCATCATAAATATTGCCTAGAAGATACGTGACTTTAATACAGAATAGAGTTTAGCAGAAAGTTCTAACAGAGGATGTGTTTCGGCTTTGATAATATGTGCGGCTTTATGCGGACGCGTGGCAACGCTAGGTGTACCTATGTACACATATTTAATTCCCAAAATATGAATTTATATACTTACTAGCAGCTGTTTTACCCGCATATTTTTGTTCCCGTGGGAATACAGGAATATTTTTTTATTCAGCGTTCAAAGTCTGCGCAGACAAAAGTCGGTGTCGTGTGGGGTGTGAGGATGCGAGGCGATCCGATGAAGAAATTTTGGTTTTCTTTTGATCACTAATTCAGAAACAGGATGGAGGTCCAATGTTGACTTTCTGAAAAGATGGTATAGGTACCTACAGATTGCAGGAGCGAGTGAAGCGAGCTCGTAAGTTTCTAGTTGTAACAACGGAACTTCCGCTTTCCTCCTTATAGGGAAAAATACAAACATGCCATTAGATTAACTAAAAAAAAACCTTCGCGAATATTTCTAAAAGAACCATTTCAAACTTAGGCTGTGTGTCTGTCAGTGAAGGAGTGAATTTAAGATTACTATTAAGCACACTGTTGGATCCGGGTGGGGGTTCAAACCCCAGCGCCGACCCCCTCCCCCCCAAAGGCCTAGGTAGTCTGCAATCTAACAAAGTCATTGAAGAATTTACAAAAAGAAAGCCAAGGAGGCTTGTTATGCATTGCGCAAAGTAAAATAGTATGTGCTTTTTAGTGTTTGCTTTGCTAAAACCTACCGTAAGTATGGTCAAGCTCCCCAAACGACAATCCTGGATCCGCCACTAATTAAATAGATGCGTTTTGTTTTCAGATCCCAAGTAGAAAGGGCCTCGTTAGCCTATTCAGAAGAACTCACAGCTCATCTTATTACCTTTTTCACAATAAAAACGAACTTTATGAGAAAAACTGGGTAAAAAGTGACATGAGACAAATTCTGAGAATTAGCTGAATTTCTGAGAAGTACAGCCAACCACCGCATCAGGTATGGAATGTAGCGAGAGCAAAAAAGAAATCAAAGAAACCTCAGAAGCGGACAAAACCTACCAAACATCCATAGAAGAAATAAAAAAATACTTCTTGCAAACCATAGAGGTAGGCAAGCAATGCCTCACAGCAACTGCGGAGGAGGTTAAGAAATTAATCAACAAAATCATAGAGGAGACCAAAAAAATCATCAGTAAAATTATAGAGGCGGCCATTAATATCATTGAAACAGATACTTTAGATGCCATGAAGGTAAAGGTCAAGAAAACTATAGGTGACAGCAAAGAAACCATAAACCAAGCAAAGGAAAGTTTGTGTAAAACCATAGACGAAGGCAAAGAAAACATAGAACATGTCAAGGAATCGCTGTCACAATGTTTGACAACTGTTAAAG
The DNA here is from genome assembly GCA_905332915.2 of Hecatera dysodea. Taxonomy (NCBI): domain Eukaryota; kingdom Metazoa; phylum Arthropoda; class Insecta; order Lepidoptera; family Noctuidae; genus Hecatera; species Hecatera dysodea. Next base: position 17,981,209 of record HG995305.1, read on the forward strand.
AAAAAGTTAGGTCATTTACTAACCAAAAGGAATGTTAATAGGGATGTTTCCTGAGTAAAAAATATATGATTATATTTAGTCCGTCAATTAGATTATAGAAAAATATTGGACACGTATTTTTTCCTTTATAAAATCTATAAAAACTGACGAAGATAAAAAGCATCAAAGATCAGGTGTGGGGGCTTGTGACGTCACGGCTCGGTAAAAATTGTAGCGAGTAGTGACGTCACACGAGTTTTCAACGCACTGTATCGTCTTCATTTTTTGTTTACGTGAAAAAAGAAAAAATACGAAAATACGAAAGATAAAAACGTGCCCAATATTTTTTGGAAATTTATCAGACGGACTAATCAGATTTTTTTTATTCAACATCAATTCTTATGTAAACGTACTAACATATCGTCGCTTAAGTTCAAACACAGCGGATGTGAAAAACTGAAAATGTAACTTTTCATGAGAGCAAACAAATTATTTAGCCGCACGCTCAGTTTTATGAAAAAACTTCCGAGTTACGCGCTGTTGCTGCGGTTTTCTTTACAAAATTGACATACCGTCCCTTAGCAAATAACACCGCTCAAGTCGTTTTCGCCAGTTATTTCACATTTGAACATGGTGGAAATAGGACTCTTTGTCACCGACCGAACTGATATAAACTATAGGGAACGTGCACGGCGTAGACTATGCCATCTAGTGTTGCAAATCTGAAACTCTTACGTTGTAAATATTTGACCTGTGCTGCCACCTATACTTTCTGCACCCCCCGTTAGTTTTTTGTCACCTCCGTTGCAAATTTGAAACTAATAAGTAAAATATACTTGACATTGAGCGTCTGTGCTGCCACCTATAGTTTCTGCACGTTCCCTATACTTGGGCGAACAACCAAACCTTGCAAAAACTTAAATAGTTGTCGCAGCAGCGCCCCAGTACATTGGTTACACTAAAGTAATCGTTATTTCGTTCTAATGTAAAGATATTCAAAATGGCTTGAGCAGTGTTGTTTGCTAAGGGACGATACGCGATATTTTTCTGAGTAACGTTTCTCCATTGGTTCAAACTCTCGTGTTTGAAACGTCAAACGCCGCGTCCGAAACTTATTTCGTTCAAAATTTTACTTCCGCGGTGTTAGAACTTAAGCGACGATATTTCAGTAAGTAACAACATTTCTACATTTGTTATTTTTATAGGTAATGATTTGAAATATATTTGTAAAAACTAAGAGAATAATCAGATGAATAAATATTGTTTAGTAATGTTCCTTTTGGAAAATGAAACAGTATACACGATAATAATACGTATTTAATATTATCCAATGACATTGGAGTATTTGCTAACGATATCCCTATAAAAGTCGAAAACTAGTTGGCTGGCGGAGCGGCTTCGTTCTAACGCTTCGCTGTACGCGTCTTCGCTGAAACTACCCTCCGTAAAACCTGTGTGGGTGAATAGATTGATTTAGTACCTTATACCGAAGAAAATAACAATGATTTTATCTTTAACTAGCAGCGTCCCGCGGTTTTACCCGCGTAGTTACCCGTTCCCGTGAGAATATGGGGATAAAAATATGTTACTCAGGAGGGTGAATGTAGCGTGGTGAAAGAATTTTTATAATTTTTAAAAAATATAAAAATACTAATCTTTTCTTTTTATAATATTAGTATAGATTTGACACAAGTACTTATGTGTATATATATATATATAAGGGTCATAATTGAAGCACCCTTTTTCCTCGTAAAAGAATGCGCACACATTTCTTTTCACGATTTCAGTGTTGATCCCATAGTAAAAGTAGTTCATAATGAACTATGACCCCTTTCAATGGGTTGCGTTGATTCTGTTACACATAAGGTGGGAACAACTTCTTTTTATTGTAGATTTCATCGCTATTTACTAACTTTTAGTGTTAAATAACTGAGTTATTATAATGGCCTTCTAAGGAGCCTTATTCCTAGCAAGGCCATTTGGAAGAGTTCAATGAAATTTAAGTTCAATCAATATTAATTAAATCTGCAATTTAAATACGTAATAAAAAAAAGTATTACTTAAAATATTTGTTAGTTTCATTTATGCAGTAAATAAACGAATAATAATTGTTTATTTGTTAGAGTGGCCTTCCATGGTACACCCACCTTACATACCAAATTTAAAAAACAGCACATACCACTGACTAATGTCTTCTCTCTGCTATCAAACACGAAGGTCATGGTGGCCCGAGCTGTGGCAAGCTGTGCCGGCTCGGGGTCGAGCTGTATGTTGCCGAGCTCATCGATAGCGCAGGAGACCGCGGCGACCGTGTGCCGCATTGACAGACCCGCGTTCAGCAGCGCCAGGCACACGCAGTTTATACAGCAGGATAGGAACTGGAATGACAAAAAAGTTAAATGTAGATAATGTGGTTATCTTGGAGACTACTGAAATTGTTTGAGGAAAATTTCTTGAGAAAAGCAACTATTGTTGAAAAGAGTTAAATGTATTTTTTTTTTTTTTTTTTTTTTTTTTTTTTTTTTTTTTTTTATGATGCAATCTGTCCATTTATTGACATTCAGCATGTATTTAGTGGACCAAAGCCATAATTAGATTCGGATCCAGCAGCACTGTGTGGATCGCCCGGAGGACACGTCCGGCTGTCAACACTGTGTGGATTCGCCCGGAGCACACGGTGGAACATACGGTGGAGGTCTGCCCTGCTTGGGCGGAGCAACGCCGTGTCCTCGTCGAGGCGATCGGCGGCGGCGACCTGAGCGTCCGGCCCTGGTTCAATCCCTAGTCCAGAGCGAGGAGACGTGGGAAGCGGTCACCTATTTCTGCGAAGCAGTAATGCCTGCAGCGAAGGAGGCAGAACGTGTGCGGGAAAAGGGAAACCTCACGCCCCAGCCGCCGCAACAGAAAAAGACGCCCCGGGGATCGGGAAACACAGGGCGAATCCCGGACACCACACTGAGTTTGTAATTTACCAGTGCCATAAATATACTTCCATCCCATAGCCTTGGAATCTTCCTGGTGTGTTGCCCAGCAGTGGGACAGTATAGGTTGATAAATATTTATAAATATACTTACACCACCATAGTCCTCCAATTCTTGGATGGTGACAGTGATGCCAGTTCGAGGGTAGAGGCTGCTCAGGATAGCTGTCTCACATGTCTGCCTTATCACATGCTCTTTATACCTGGAATTCAAGCATTGTTTTGAAATCAGAATGTGTGACTGCCGAAAAGACTTCAAAAGACAGTAAACACTGTCCAATTTTTGTCTTGCAAAACAACATTGTGAAATGATTCTCATACTATAAGAAAGAAACAGGCTCCACAAGATGCTATACTACAGGAAAATAACCAGTATTATTTATTACTAGCAGTTTCCTGAGGTTCCCGTGGAAATATGGGGGTAAATATGGCCTATGTTACTCACTGATGATGTGGCTTTCCATTGGTGAAAAAATGATTAAAAACAGTCCAGTAGTTTGGAGGCTTATTTGGTAAAAACAAACATAAAAATCTTTTCTCGTTATAATATTAGTATTTTCTTTATTTGGTTTAACTTACATACTAATTTTAATTCTTAAATATTTTTAAAAACAAAGCATATTACAAAAAACAAATAAAAATATAAAAAGAATATAATATAGGTAGTTAACAAGAATAAGTAGTTCACTGGCGTTGGGAGCAGGGTCCAAGCTACTGGTGGTTAGGGCTTCAGCCAGCACCATTATCAGGAGCCATATCAAGGAGTACTGCCTTTTGTATCAGGCCCTTTACCAAACTGTGTAATGCAAGCTTTGACATATGGTCATCGAGCTATTGGGCATTAGGCTTTTGGCCATCAGGCCACTGGCCATAATAGAATTAGTATTATTATTCATAAACACAGTAGTAATTAAATTATGTGTGTAAAGACAAATATTAAAAACAAAAGAAAGAAAAAGGAATGGCTAGAAACTAACACTACACGCCAGGAAAAATTAAGTACCTGTCTCCAATCACTGGTTTGCCACCTTTACTGCTGAACAGCACCTCGAGGGTGGCCTTCTCTATGCTCTGGCTTTGCATCTTGATGTCTAATGGTCCATTGACACTTACTAGAGCAACTGTCTGACCTAGAATAAGAAAACAGGCGTTTTTTAGTTTTTTTATGTGTTTAACAGGTTTTCCGGCTCCTATGACAACACCGAGAGATACGTGCGGACCAACAGCGTGCGGCGAAAGCATACTTTTTATCGTGAAAGAATTTTCGTAATCGTATTAGTAAGTCCAAAGATTACCTCCAACAAACAATCCATTTTACAAAAAAAAAAAAAAAAAAAAATTGATTGAGTCAGGCGTTACTTTGCGGAAATCCATTTTAAATTTGAAAATGAAAACAATATATCTAGTTTTAATTTCCGCGAATATTAGTGGGTTGCAGGTATGCACCTCCCTCCCGCCCGCTATATTATGCACATGCAAGATTACTGGGCAAATGCAAGGATTTTAAGCACATGCAGGAAGGCAATACACACAAACACACTACCCACAAACATACGCAGTAAAGGGGAAGAAACCAAATTCGTAATAAATAATAATTTTGCACTGTTGAATGACCAGACGAATTTGGTTTCTTCCCCTTTACTGCGTATGTTTGTGGGTAGTTGTACACAAATAACCTACGGTGGCAGTGTATAAAAGGGGGGTGCCTTGTACTAATTTCTCAGTCGCAACTCAACGGTCAGCGAGTCAACACGTCCCCTGAGGATGCCTCGTGGAGAGGCGAAACACGTGTCGGTAATGGTGTTGGGTTTTGTATTGCCTTCCTGCATGTGCTTAAAATCCTTGCATTTGCCCAGTAATCTTGCATGTGCATAATATAGCGGGCGGGAGGGAGGTGCATACCTGCAACCCACTAATATTCGCGGAAATTAAAACTAGATATATTGTTTTCATTTTCAAATCCATTTTACAACAAATGATTAAAGACCTTGTCAGGCAGAGTGCAAGGCAATGGCAACAGTCTTCTTGCCATTGTTGCCAATAGGTTGGACGGGCCTGTCATGCAGCACTGGCTGGCCTGACATGCACCCATATATCAGGCATAGGGCTGGTAACTATCGGTTTTTGATTTATTCGGCTTGCAGTTTTTCTTTTTTCATATATATTCATTCTAACATAGTATTAAGTGCTACTAACATCTACTGTGGACCAACATTTGTCTTTAAGGTGTTTACTGATTTCAATTTAAGGTTTGAATGCAAGAAAATAGATACCTTGTGATAAAATAGCTGATCCATCTGATTTGCTAAGATAGTTGCACTCGCATTTCATCGGCCGTAGCTTGTAATCTTTTAAATTGTTGTTGTCGCCTCCCATTGTGGAATATCTGAAAATCCGGGATTATTTATTTTGTTTTGTTTTGGCCGACAAGAGCATGTGCAAATGACAGTTTAACTCGACCGACAGGACAGCTTTTTTTTTTTTTTTTTTAATTTAATGACCTGGTAACAAAGACCTTTAGGTCAAGTCTTTATTTCGACAGGACAGCATGACTGTTCGTTAGAGATGAGACGTATATACTGGTAGAGGTATATATACCAAGTATGTGCTTCCCAGTACATAGACCGGGTACGGACCGAAATACTGGGTAAATACCTTGAAGGTATGACGTCAGACGCATAGTACGATACGAACCGCTACCACAAGGTAGCGCCCAGTTTTATCGGTAGTTCGGTACGCCGAAGCAACCCGAAGCTACCCGACAGCTTACGAAGGGACCCGAAACGTCATTCGTGCTTTATGAACATTCGGTTGATTTCATTTAGTTAGACAAAATGGGTACTTATTTTTACGTGCATAAGGAACATAATAGCATAATTACATTATTTGTCACGACGTGAAAGAGTTCCTTAGTTTGTTTATGTTAGGGAATATTATTACGTGTTTGAATGTTTACGTTGTCTAGTGGTACTTAGGTCGACAATGTTTTGATTTTTTTGCGTCAGTTGTAAGTTTTGCGACAGTCCTAAGCCTGGTAAAGTAGGAAGGAAAGATTTCATATCTCATAATGCATAATTACGTATAGGTACTTGAAACATCGTACCTACATTATATTGGAGGCATACCATACTTATCGCATACGTTTACTTATCGAAATCCTACCACACCCAAATACTTAGAAGTATTTTGATACCTGGTATTTGTACCAGGTATTTAGTGATACCCATACCTTAAAGGCCGGGTATGGAGAATGGCAGGTATATCTCATCTCTACTGTTCGTTCGCTATTCGTTTTGAAATCAGAAACTTCACAATTTTTTTTTTTTTCTGGATGGGAAATCATCAAATGACTTCTCCCGCTCTGGGCGGAGCGGAAGGGAGTGTCAGACTCCTACTGACTAAAACTCACCTGTGATCCTTCTTGTGCCCTTTGCGTTCCAGGGCTGCGGTGACTCTTTCGAACAAATGCCGCAACAAACTTCACAACGTGAGATTAAGAAAAAACAAAACTTTTTACAAAAAATAAAACCGACTTCTAAACAAAAAAACCAAAAAGTATAAAATAACTTTAATTTCGGAACTCGGTGTTTTTGTTTGCTTTTTTGTTGTTGAACACACTAACTTCCGAAATTAAAGTTATTTTATACTTTTTGTTTTTTTTGTTTAGAAGTCGGTTTTATTTTTTGTAAAAAGTTTTTTTTATTTTTCACTTTTTAGTGGTACCTACACCCCCTCCCCTCCCCCACCTAAACGACCCAATCACATTGGTGTAAAAAAAAACGTACTGCTCCTTTGCAGAGTAAAATAAGAGGTCGTCAATGTAGACAATGTAGATATTTTTTTAGATTTTTGTTGATTTTTCGAAAACCGCTTGGTTGATTTCGATAAAATTTTCATGGGACCATTTGGGAAGTATACCCTTTCCTACTAAAAGAATTTTTCAAATCGGTTGACAAGCGACGGAGTTATGCGCGAACAAACATTAAAAAAAAAAACATACAAACATCCGAATTGAGAACCTCCTCCTTTTTTAGAAGTCGGTTAAAAAAAAACAAACAATTTCTAATTTCAAAACGAACAGCGGACAGTCATGCATGCTGTTGAGTAGAGATGGGCTGTAATGTTACTGTTACACAAAAATAACAGTTTCAAATATCTGTTATTAAATAACAGCCTGTTATTTTTGTACCGACGATAAATACGTATTAAAATATCAATTGAATATCTTCTTTATTTATTTTCAATGTAATAAGTCGGAAATTGTCTCCGAAGTCAATACGTCGACCTAATTTAGGAGACGTCTTTTTATGGTTCCGTAGTCATTTAGTCAACAAGGATCCCTTATAGTTTCGGTCTGTCCGTCTGTCAAATTGGGAAACATGGATATAGGCGCACTTGCCCCTGGAAACGGGGCAAGTGCTATGCACAAAAAAGAACGCTAAAATCGTAAGATACCAGAAAAACAGATAATTTACATATGAAAACATAAACAAATAAATGCATTACTCTTGTTTTCTTTTACTCGTCCTCAAAGAGTATAATAATAATATGATGGGAGCTCGCCCTATTGGCTACTGCACAGCAGCTTCTATTACAAATTTGGGGCAAGTGCGCCATAGACAAGTAATCAGGGGTTGTAAACCATTAATGCAGGTTTTTTAAAAATAAAAATTAAAAACATCTAAATTTGAATAATTTTTAACCGCTAAAAGATGTCGTTTCGATCTAACTCCTACTTTTCGGGGTACATCTTTTCCTGTGACTAATCAGCTCGAGCTCTTAGACATGGAGTTGGCATCGAATCTTAACTTCGGTGCCACCATTGAGTACAAGGCCCAAACTGCGGCGAAAAGGCTGGGCAATCTAAATAGAGTGAAGCGGTACATCACGCCAGGACAGCTTTTAACAAGTCCACCTTTGGGATGGTTCAGCTAAATACCAACTTGCCACACTTGACTTGGCGAAGCGCAGAGCTAAGAGGCTCGCTGGTGACGAAAAACTGGTGAATGCCAAGCTACACAGCCTGGGTCATCAATGCTAGGTCGCCTGCTTGTGAGTCTTCTACAGATTGTACTTCGGTGAGTGTGCCCATGAACTCCACGACCTCACTCCACCGGCGTGGCGTTCTTCTACCATAGGACATCTAGACGCTCTCTAAGTTACCATACCAATCTTGTTGCTCTTGCACCAATTCGCACCAAGCGTTTCCAATCGTCTTTTGTAATACGCACAGCAAAGGAGTGGAACTCTGCCTGCGTCTGTTTTTCCGAACGCATTCAACCTCGATCTCTTCAAAGTTAGAACGAACAGGCTTCTTCTGGCTCATTCCATCGTCGACTCTGTCTCTATCACCTGCGACCTAGACTAACGTCAAGAGCATATCCATCAGACAATAAAAAAAGAACCTATTACGGAGTGCCTATGATATCTTAGGTTATTTACAGTTCATTATTGCTATTGAATGGTTTATACGTAAAGTATCAGTGACTTCATCTAAACGGTCGTCGTATACAAAAAAAAAAAGTTTAATTTCATGGATTCAAAAGGTCTAAATTCCGATAAATCCGACGGTTCAAGTGTTTGCCCATCACTAAAGTTTGACATAAATTAATGACCTGTCACAACAAATGGTATCTGTCTCTCTTTTTCTTGAGCAGTTAAATGGCATTTTCATGTGAGAAAGAGATACATTCAAGTCAGTGACGTTGAAAAGCACTGTCAGCCATCCGTCAGCTGTCTTTTTTTCTATATTCGTCATTATTATTTTATTGAATAAATTTGGTGAGAAAAGTTATTTGAATGTTGTGAAAAAGTGGAAATAAGCAGCAAAAATGAAGAATAGATTCAATACATATGATATCATGTGCATGGTCACAGAACTACAAAGGTAATTATGATATTATTTATATCAAAATATTATTACGATCTTTTGTTGACGATATCAAAACATCGCGGTTTCATGTTTTGTATAATTGATTTTTTAAATTACGCAACTAACTCTGGCTTTTTAAAGTTTTGATTCTTAAACGAACTAGATTTTAAATGGAAATTTGCATCAACATGACTGTTGATAAACAATAACCTTTAATTGTAATTACTGTTTATTCAATACATAAAATGATTTCTTACATTTGCCTGATATTATTATTGTTTAAAAAGTAAACTGCCCTTCCTAAGTAGTTCACAAGTAATTTTAAGTTACTAAAAACATACTGAATACAATTGTAACCACGAATAGGAGCTAACTTCAACTTTCCCGGTTGGGAAAAGTCTGGGCAGATGATGACACAATACTGCAACAAAAAATAACCTAGTAACAATACTTTTTTTTTTTAAATAAAGGCTAATTGGAATGCGAGTAAACCAAGTATATGATATAGACAGCAAGACATATGTGATCCGACTACAGAGGTCTGAAGAAAAGTGTGTGTTGCTACTGGAGTCCGGGAACCGGTTTCATACAACACAGTTTGAATGGCCGAAGAATGTTGCCCCGTCTGGGTTTACTATGAAGGTATGGTTCACCAAAAAAAATATTATTTTGAAATGATAATATAGGAGTATTTTATTTTTAGCCTATTCCATCTCACTGCAGGGCAAAAGAATATAACCTAAAATTATAGATAATTTTTATTACCATCCTTAAATGTGCCCTGTCATTTTGACCAAGCACATGCCTTGAATTTGTTTTTCAACCTTTATTGTCCCACTACTGGGCATAGCCTTCGAGTGTTCCAGGAAATCCATCATGAACACGTCCAAGTCATTCCGCCAGCGTTTCTTAGATCTTCCTCGTATACTGTGTGACAACTCTGGCCCATCTATCCTGATGCATCGTACATAATTATGTCTGCCGCCCAATCCCACTTCAGTCTAAAATATTTGATGCTCATAAAAACCATCTTTTACTAAACCATTCAAAATAAAACCTGCAAATACCAACATTGCTTTTATATGAAAGTAATATTTCTATGCTCACAACAAAAGTTTATGCTTACACAAGCTGAATTGCTGAAGTTTTGCATGGTTGACTATGAAATAATTTCAACACTAAGCAGTTTATTACCAAGCCGATTGTATTGGTTGCAAGAATTACACAATACTGTCTTCAAATTGTCTTTAAATTATTTGTCCTTATTTATGTTAACAAAAAAATATTGCAGATTTAGGGGTAATTACAGGATAGGAAATACTTGTTTTTGGACTATCCCACTACTTCCCTTTTATCCTTTTTATTTTGTTGTTGTTTGGTGTAATAGACAAAATGCAAAATCTGAAAAGGAGTCATCTTTGTGAATAGTTTTTACTATGGTAACAATTCACAAAACGCAAAACAAATAAACAGCTGCTCAGTACATTTTGTCTACATAATTAAATATACATGGAAAATGATAATACAATTACGGTTTTTGTTCATCGTTAGTTTAGTCATATAGAGGAGCTCGAGGCTAATATTAACAGGCGCACGGATCGATCTTCAAGTTTAAGCCACTCTTACTTAATATATTGAGATTCCTCCGTGCCTCAAAAAGCACGTTAACCCATTAGTCCCGGCTGTCATTTGTAGATCTTTGGCCGTTGTTATGGTTTGTCAGAAAATCTGACATCAGTCTTGCTAAGAAGTACCCTGTTACCCAGTTCATGGATTATGGAGCTCTGGTAGGCAGCCTCTCTGTATTAGTATTCGGCTGAATCCAGTTGAGTGGGAGTCGACCCCAATATACATAGTTGAGAAAAAGCTAGCCATTTGCACCTCTGGTGTGACGCTGTCACTTTTGCAAATTTGCAATTTGAAAATGAAAACAATATATCTAGTTTTAATTTCCGCGAATATTAGTGGGTTGCAGGTATGCACCTCCCTCCCGCCCGCTATATTATGCACATGCAAGATTACTGGGCAAATGCAAGGATTTTAAGCACATGCAGGAAGGCAATGCAAAACCCAACACCATTACCGACACGTGTTTCGCCTCTCCACGAGGCATCCTCAGGGGACGTGTTGACTCGCTGACCGTTGAGTTGCGACTGAGCATTTAGTACAAGGCACCCCCCTTTTATACACTGCCACCGTTGGTTATTTGTGTACAACTACCCACAAACATTCGCAGTAAAGGGGAAGAAACCAAATTCGTCTGGTCATTCAACAGTGCAAAATTATTATTATTACTATGTTTAAAAATCTCTAATTGTTCTAAAACACACAGCCGGAAACCCTTATCACAAATATGTAGTATATTAAAACTATTGTTGTCGCGCAAAGAATGGCCGGTATCAATTAGATGTTTCGCGAAATTCGATTTGTCCGAATGGCCATTTCTATACGCGGCAACATGTTCCCCATACCTTATGTCAAAGTTTCGGCCTGTCTGACCCACATACACCCCGTTGCATTCATCACAGACCAGCCTATACACCCCAGACTTTTTACTATTTTCTAAAATATCTTTTCCGTTACAAACACGGCGTATATTCTGGTCCGTTCTGAACGCTACATAAACGTTGTTTTTTCTAAGTAAATTACTAATTCTATCTGAAATGGGGCCCATATAGGTCAGACTGGCCACATATCTATTAATATTAGTACGCGGACATGCATATAATAGTGAACGAACCCTTTCTTTCTGCTTTTTATTATTTAAACTGTCTACCATTGACTTTGAGTAACCGTTAGAAATTGCGATCTGGTAAATAATATTAAGTTCTTTTACATAATTTTCTGCTGAAAGGGGGAGGGCAAATAATCTATGAATATAGCTGCGGAAGGCGGCTAATTTATGTTGAAGAGGGTGACAAGAAGAGGCTGGTATTGTCGTGTCAGTGTGTGTCGGCTTTCGATAAATTTGGAAATCCAAGTCACTATTGTGTTTTGTGATAGTTAAATCCAAAAAGTTAAGGGAGTTTTGGGACTCTAATTCTAATTTAAATTTAATTTTTGGGTGAGTTTTATTTAGTTTTTTAACAAAAAGGTCTATTTGTCGAACGGTACCATTCCAGCAGATAATTATGTCATCTACATATCTAAAATAAAACAGAATATTAGGTTCGTTCACTATATGTTTACATTCAAAGTTATCCATAAAAACCTCCGCCATTAGTGGACTTAAAGGCGACCCCATAGCCAACCCTTCCTTTTGAATATAATATTGGTTATTAAATCTAAAATAATTTTGTTTCATGCAAATACTAGTGAGGTTAAGTAAATCCGCAATTTCCCCAGGATGTAACCGTTGCTTCTCAAATCGGATACCCAGAATACGTAGACAATCATCGATTGGAACATTCGTGAATAAGCTGTCAACGTCTAAGGATAACAACTTTGCATTGGAAGGAATTTGGATATTTTTTACTTTTTCAATTAAATCTAAGCTGTTCTTCAAACTATATTTGGGATTAAAAGAAGTTCTACTTCTCAACAAAGTGTTGAGACGTTTAGCTAAATTGTACGCTGGGGCACCAATGTAAGAAACAACTGGACGTACAGGCATGTTATCTTTATGGGTCTTGGGTAGACCATACAACAAAGGAGCCCTCGGATTCATAGGAACAAGGTTTTTTAATTGGTCTTTTGATATGTATGACGTGTTTTTAATGGCATCCTTTATCTCGAGGGCAAACTTCCTTGTAGGATCCGCACCAAGACGTTCAAAATCCTCCCCCAGGATGATGTCGTTAACTTTTTGAGTATAGGCAGTTTTTTCCAAAATGACGACAGAATTTCCCTTATCAGCCTTTGTTAATATTAAATCATTCTGCCTAATACGGTGCTGAATTGACCGATAAAGGTGAATTTCGGTTAAATTTTGATTGGGAGGGGACGTGAAAACTCTCTTAATGTGAGTTGCCACTTGATGTTTAACGACATCATCCTGTTTTCCTTTGAAACAAGCTATCTCGGTGTCCACCACCAAAGTTTGAAGAGATTCCTGGGAAAGTCGGGGTTTAATATTGTATTTTAAACCCCGACCGAGTTGTTATCCTTAGACGTTGACAGCTTATTCACGAATGTTCCAATCGATGATTGTCTACGTATTCTGGGTATCCGATTTGAGAAGCAACGGTTACATCCTGGGGAAATTGCGGATTTACTTAACCTCACTAGTATTTGCATGAAACAAAATTATTTTAGATTTAATAACCAATATTATATTCAAAAGGAAGGGTTGGCTATGGGGTCGCCTTTAAGTCCACTAATGGCGGAGGTTTTTATGGATAACTTTGAATGTAAACATATAGTGAACGAACCTAATATTCTGTTTTATTTTAGATATGTAGATGACATAATTATCTGCTGGAATGGTACCGTTCGACAAATAGACCTTTTTGTTAAAAAACTAAATAAAACTCACCCAAAAATTAAATTTAAATTAGAATTAGAGTCCCAAAACTCCCTTAACTTTTTGGATTTAACTATCACAAAACACAATAGTGACTTGGATTTCCAAATTTATCGAAAGCCGACACACACTGACACGACAATACCAGCCTCTTCTTGTCACCCTCTTCAACATAAATTAGCCGCCTTCCGCAGCTATATTCATAGATTATTTGCCCTCCCCCTTTCAGCAGAAAATTATGTAAAAGAACTTAATATTATTTACCAGATCGCAATTTCTAACGGTTACTCAAAGTCAATGGTAGACAGTTTAAATAATAAAAAGCAGAAAGAAAGGGTTCGTTCACTATTATATGCATGTCCGCGTACTAATATTAATAGATATGTGGCCAGTCTGACCTATATGGGCCCCATTTCAGATAGAATTAGTAATTTACTTAGAAAAAACAACGTTTATGTAGCGTTCAGAACGGACCAGAATATACGCCGTGTTTGTAACGGAAAAGATATTTTAGAAAATAGTAAAAAGTCTGGGGTGTATAGGCTGGTCTGTGATGAATGCAACGGGGTGTATGTGGGTCAGACAGGCCGAAACTTTGACATAAGGTATGGGGAACATGTTGCCGCGTATAGAAATGGCCATTCGGACAAATCGAATTTCGCGAAACATCTAATTGATACCGGCCATTCTTTGCGCGACAACAATAGTTTTAATATACTACATATTTGTGATAAGGGTTTCCGGCTGTGTGTTTTAGAACAATTAGAGATTTTTAAACATAGTAATAATAATAATTTTGCACTGTTGAATGACCAGACGAATTTGGTTTCTTCCCCTTTACTGCGAATGTTTGTGGGTAGTTGTACACAAATAACCAACGGTGGCAGTGTATAAAAGGGGGGTGCCTTGTACTAAATGCTCAGTCGCAACTCAACGGTCAGCGAGTCAACACGTCCCCTGAGGATGCCTCGTGGAGAGGCGAAACACGTGTCGGTAATGGTGTTGGGTTTTGCATTGCCTTCCTGCATGTGCTTAAAATCCTTGCATTTGCCCAGTAATCTTGCATGTGCATAATATAGCGGGCGGGAGGGAGGTGCATACCTGCAACCCACTAATATTCGCGGAAATTAAAACTAGATATATTGTTTTCATTTTCAAATTTAAAATGGATTTCCGCAAAGTAACGCCTGACTCAATCAATTTTTTTTTTTTTTTTTTTTTTTTTTTTTTTTTTTAAATTTGCAATTTTTCAGGAGAAGCATACAATGTCCCCTTTTCAAATTGGTATTTAATTTGTTACACAGTGAACAATGTTATAACCATTTCATCGCTCAACACATGAAAAGCATTTCTATGAGAGAAATTATGTAAAATTTTCGACTGGGTATGAGTAGGGGCTAGTGTTTTGATCCGTAGTTAGTTAAAAATGATGGACACCTTTTAGTTAATGTGCGTTTTACATTTAATATTTAGTTTTTTTAATTTTCTTAAAAACGCCTTTTTCGCTAATTTTTTATTAGCCATCAACTAATAGTCATATTTGATCATTGGTCAATAATCAAATATGACTATTAGTTGATAGCTAATAACAATTTATCGAAAAACGCATTTTAAAGAAAAAAATATCATAATTCGTTATTGTTAACTGCAGATTAAAATATTCGCCATAAGAGAACAATAAAAAAAAACAATTAAAATTTTGTCAAAAGTATATATTCTGTTTAAATATTGGATCCGTGCGGGAATCCAGCCCGCGACACGTAACGCAACAGCCAATCACTCAACCACTGCGCCACGTGTCTTCATTATCATTTTATCCATTACAGCTCCGTAAACATTTGAAGAACAAACGCTTGGAGAAGCTCTCCCAGCTCGGTATCGACCGTATAGTGGACCTGCAGTTCGGTAGCGGGGAGGCGGCCTACCATATCATATTAGAGTTGTACGACAGAGGCAACATAGTGCTCACAGACTACGAGTGGACTATCCTCAACGTCCTGAGGCCACATGTAGAGGGAGACAAGATTCGGTTTGTTTTTTGTTTGTTTTTTATCGACCACTCGCAGTTCAGCACACTAAGGCTGGTTACTGCTCAACCGGGCAATCCTGTGGTGGCCTCAAATGAATTTAAGGCCCCCAGCCAGGGCTAAAAACTACTGAAAAAGCTAAATGACCGCTTCGCTAAGGGCGCTTTCAATTTATGCGTTTCTTAACGGCCTGCTGCGGTGCCGAAGCGGTGCGTTAGGAGTACAGCGCACGGACGATCGTATTTTTCCATACAACACGCGCGGTGCGGCAACAGTGCGGCACCGGTACCGCGTACGCTCGACAACAGGACGGCAATCGCGTAAGCATCACGTGTGCATTACGGTGTTGAATAGTGCGATGAATAGACGTCAGAGCTAATTCCATAAAAATAATAATTCGGTAAGACTATTTTTATATTAATAAAACTAGTGAAGAACTCTGTTCAGAAAGAAAAAGGTGAATAAGACAGCTGTTTTGGAGTTTTAAGTTTTTATTCTTAGCACTAGTTTTTCAATTAAAGGTGCCCTGTAAAAATAAACTGATGCCCGAAATATAAAAAAAAAATAAGTTGAAACTCGCTTTTTAAAGAGCCTTCATTTGATATACAGTTACACAGTATCACAGAAAAGTTGATAATATTTTGGTTTGTCTTTTACTACAGGTTTGCAGTAAAAGAGAAGTATCCATTGGACAGAGCAAAGACGAGCTATGCAGCGCCATCTAGCGACGCGCTACAAGAAATACTCACGAACAGCAAACCTGGGGATAATCTCAAGAAACTACTTAATCCTAAGTTAGGTGAGTATTTCGTTACAAATTCAAAGTCAAAGTCAATTCATTTATTTCAACTAGACCATTAAACGGCACTTTTGAACGTCAAAAAATTTGAAAATAAAAATATTATTGTGACTCTAGTTGTCCATTCGCAAAAAGTAGATTCGGACAAGAAACTCGACCATTACTTCGATCCATCCCTTTCCTAGCTGCTCCCCCCAGTTCCGCCCTAAGCCGAGGTTCGTACCCCACAGGGGGCGCCTTTAGCGCTACCGCTTAGTTTGTAAGTGATTTATAAGCTCCGGCTTAGGCCACAGGCAAGTCCAGTTAAGCCGCCGAAAACCTTAAGTGGAACTGCCAGAAGCCACTAATTAAAAAAAAAAGTTATTCGTTACTTGAGTCGTATAGAATCATAAACAGCAATCTGATAATTTTAGTTATTAACTATTAATTTAATTCAAGTTAAATCTATTTAAATCTGAAATGAATAAAATAAATCTGAAAAAAAAAATGAATGAATGAATTCTAAATTCTAAAACAAAAACTCAAAAAAAAAATTGCTGTTTGTAATAATGAAACTACTTTTCCTAATTACCGTTAATTAATAAGTCAAAAGTCAGATTGCTGTTTTTGATTCTATACGACACTCACTTGTTCGACCCAGCCCATCCCTAGTAGACCTCCCCCCAACGATGCTCTAACGGCCGAAACCAATAACCGATCTATCACATACTGGAGATAGAAAAACAACAGAAAACCTAATTTAAAATTGAAAACAATATATCTAGTTTTAATTTCCGCGAATATTAGTGGGTTGCAGGTATGCACCTCCCTCCCGCCCGCTTTATTTTTTTTTTTTTTTTTTTTTTTTTTTTTTTAACAGAAAACCTATATAATTTTTCTGTTGTTTCATTTGTTTTTCTATCTCCTCCAGTATGTGATAGATCGGTTATTGGTTTCGGCCGTAAGTCAATGTCCGTAACCCACAGGTCACTCATAAAAAAAAACAACGTAATTTCTTTACACGCTTTATGAACTTTAAGTTCAAAGGAACACACACACAACTTAAAATTAGAGAATTTTACGACACGGTTGGCGCAGTGGTTGAGCGATTGGCTGCTGCGCTGCGTGCCGCGGGTTCGATTCCCGCACGGAACAAATATTTGCATGGCCTACAGGTATTTGTTCCAGGTCTGGCTGTGTGTGTGTGTGAGATTGTACGTTTGTACCCACGACACAGGAGAAATTTCTAGTGTGGGGCAACGTTTTTTTTTTTAAAAAGAAAAAAGAAGAAAAGAGAAGAATTATTCTTAAACGGTACAAACGGATTTTCCAGCCAGACAACACATAGTGCTCATCTAATCATTTTAGTGTTGATAAGGCACTTGCGTTATTTGTTCGAAAGAGTCACCGCGGCCCTGGAACGCGGCGGGCATTAGAAGTAACACGGGTGGGTTTAAGTCCACCGCGGAAGAATACATTTTTTAACAAGGATAATGTAACCAACGTTACAGAACATGATTTAAAAGAGTGTCCGTGGAGTTTCTTGCACGTATAAGCTTCATATTTTTGATTGACCGACCGTAAATGGTTTATTTGAAATAAATGCTTTGAATTTTGAATGTTTGCTTTCCCATCCATAAAAAAACATAAATGGCAGATTTAAAATGAAAAAAGAAAAGCAAACATTAAAACATGACTCTTTATTCTAGAATTCGGGTCAGCAATCATAGACCATGTTCTCTTAGAGAACGGTCTTTCGGGCACCATGAAGCTGTCCAAGGAACCCGGCAAGGGGTTCAACGTGGAACAGGATCTTGAGAAGTTGGTGACAGCACTGAAACAGGCAGAGGAACTGCTGGATATAGCCAGGACACAAGTGGCAAAGGTACGTGAGTCAATTAGTCAATCAAATCAAAAGTCATTTATTCAAACTAGGCTGAGCGACAGCACTTTTTGAACGTCAAATTTTACATAAAGACAGTCCCCCAAAACGCCCCCCCCCCCCCCCCCGCCCGTCACCACTTCCTAGTGTTTTAGCTGGGAAGAATAAGTGGCGCAACAAACTCCCCAGCAACACATCTGTCTGTTGCGTTTTAAGAACTTGAATTTATACAATAGTATGCAAAGTCATTACATGCCAAAGGTAGGAAAAAAATCAATTATCCAACATGGAAATCATCAATCAATTCACTATAAAACATTGTAAAGAGTAGATTGAGTCAATTAAGTAAAAATAGATAGACCTACATAGTCATAAAAAAAATTACACACAAAAAAAAAAACAACTATATGAACTCATATAACCTGTCAGTTCATTATTTAGTGGATGCCTATATCATGAGAGGAATACTTGTGCGACTTTTTAAGTTTCTAGCCCTAGGGGTTTGGCCTGTGCGTTTATTTAAAACTTTCATCCCCCATTTTACCCTCTTAGGGCTTGGATTTTAGAAAACACTGAAATAAGTACTTAACTCATTTTTTTGCAGTATTTTTCATACGAATTTTCATGCAAATACTTATGTCTCAAACAATAATATTTTTCATACAAACTTTTATCCCCCACTTTAAGAGGGTAAAGTGGGGGACAAAAGTTTGTTAGGGGTCGATTTTAGAAAACGCTGAAATAAGTAACTCATTATTTTTATATACTCAATTCATTCGAAATTTCATGCAAATATGTCTCAAGGAATATAAAGTTTCATACAAACTTTTATGCCCTATTTCATTCCCTTGGGAGTTGAATTTTGAAAAATCAGTCCTTAGTGGATGCCTTCGTCATATGAGGAATACGTGTGCGTTTCATAATTTCAATTTTCTAGCAAAAATAACCTGTTCTCATCATGTTCAAAATAATCATTCTTCATCATCTAACCTCTGATACCAGGGCTACATAACGCAGAAGAAGGAGACGCGGCCGGACCCCGAGGGCGGGCCGGCCACGTTCCTGCTGACCAGCCAGGAGTTCCACCCGATGCTGTTCGCGCAGCACCGGGAGCTGCCCCACGCGGAGTATGACACCTTCGATAGGGCGGTGGACGAGTTTTTCTCCACGCTCGAGGGACAGAAGATTGATATGAAGGTAGATTTAATATTTTCTATATCTTATATACATATAAAATTCTCGTGTCAAAATATTAGTTACCATACTCCTCCGAAACGGATAGACCGATTTTTATGAAATTTTATATGCATAACCAGTAGGTCTGAGAATCGGCCAGCATCTATTTTTCGTCCCCCTAAATTTTTTATTTTATTTTATGTGGCAAAACGACTTTGCTGGGTCAGCTAGGTATATAATATAGAATTTCAGTTTTAAAAATCTCATTTATACTGTTCTTGTAAATTAAATTGATTCCTAAATGACGATTCCATCATAACAGTTTGTCTGTGAATTTTTTCTTAATCGTAACGATGGTCTTCAAATGACTACTACTAAAGTTTTATTGACCATTCTGTCAAAAAATGTCATCAACATGTTTTAATAATTGTAGTCAAAAGCATTTATATAATTTTGGAAAGTAAACTAAGTACCTTATTGATCCTTTTACCCACAGACAGTCCAAGTAGAACGCGAAGCCCTGAAGAAACTCCAAAACGTCCGCAACGACCACGAGAAGCGAGTCACAGAGCTGACTCGCGTGCAAGACGCGGACAAGCAAGCTGCCGAGCTGATCTCGCGCAACGAGCCGCTGGTGGAGCAGGCCCGGCTCGCGGTGCAAGCGGCCATAGCCAACCAGGTCAGAATATGTAGTACTAGCATCTGTGTGTATGCAAGACGCGGACAAGCAAGCTGCCGAGCTGATCTCGCGCAACGAGCCGCTGGTGGAGCAGGCCCGGCTCGCGGTGCAAGCGGCCATAGCCAACCAGGTCAGAATATGTAGTACTAGCATCTGTGTGTATGCAAGACGCGGACAAGCAAGCTGCCGAGCTGATCTCGCGCAACGAGCCGCTGGTGGAGCAGGCCCGGCTCGCGGTGCAAGCGGCCATAGCCAACCAGGTCAGAATATGTAGTACTAGCATCTGTGTGTATGCAAGACGCGGACAAGCAAGCTGCCGAGCTGATCTCGCGCAACGAGCCGCTGGTGGAGCAGGCCCGGCTCGCGGTGCAAGCGGCCATAGCCAACCAGGTCAGAATATGTAGTACTAGCATCTGTGTGTATGCAAGACGCGGACAAGCAAGCTGCCGAGCTGATCTCGCGCAACGAGCCGCTGGTGGAGCAGGCCCGGCTCGCGGTGCAAGCGGCCATAGCCAACCAGGTCAGAATATGTAGTACTAGCATCTGTGTGTATGCAAGACGCGGACAAGCAAGCTGCCGAGCTGATCTCGCGCAACGAGCCGCTGGTGGAGCAGGCCCGGCTCGCGGTGCAAGCGGCCATAGCCAACCAGGTCAGAATATGTAGTACTAGCATCTGTGTGTATGCAAGACGCGGACAAGCAAGCTGCCGAGCTGATCTCGCGCAACGAGCCGCTGGTGGAGCAGGCCCGGCTCGCGGTGCAAGCGGCCATAGCCAACCAGGTCAGAATATGTAGTACTAGCATCTGTGTGTATGCAAGACGCGGACAAGCAAGCTGCCGAGCTGATCTCGCGCAACGAGCCGCTGGTGGAGCAGGCCCGGCTCGCGGTGCAAGCGGCCATAGCCAACCAGGTCAGAATATGTAGTACTAGCATCTGTGTGTATGCAAGACGCGGACAAGCAAGCTGCCGAGCTGATCTCGCGCAACGAGCCGCTGGTGGAGCAGGCCCGGCTCGCGGTGCAAGCGGCCATAGCCAACCAGGTCAGAATATGTAGTACTAGCATCTGTGTGTATGCAAGACGCGGACAAGCAAGCTGCCGAGCTGATCTCGCGCAACGAGCCGCTGGTGGAGCAGGCCCGGCTCGCGGTGCAAGCGGCCATAGCCAACCAGGTCAGAATATGTAGTACTAGCATCTGTGTGTATGCAAGACGCGGACAAGCAAGCTGCCGAGCTGATCTCGCGCAACGAGCCGCTGGTGGAGCAGGCCCGGCTCGCGGTGCAAGCGGCCATAGCCAACCAGGTCAGAATATGTAGTACTAGCATCTGTGTGTATGCAAGACGCGGACAAGCAAGCTGCCGAGCTGATCTCGCGCAACGAGCCGCTGGTGGAGCAGGCCTTAGACCCTGCACAGACTGGATCCTTAGCACGCGATGACTGGATTTCACCGCCTATTCACTCTTGATAAGGCCTTACTCTCACTTACCTGAAACCATAAAATCTGCTCGGTTTTATGTTTAAATGGCTTCAGGTAAGTACTGCATGTAACTCTGCAACACTTGACTTATTTGTGACCGTCTTCCCTGCCCCCAGATGTCTTGGGACGATATCCACCTCCTGGTGAAGACTGCCCAAGACAACCACGACCCCATCGCCTCGTGCATCAAGCAGCTGAAGCTGAACAGCAACCACATCTCGTTGCTGCTGAGCGACCCTTACGGCGAGGAGGAGGGCCTGAAGCCCAGGGTCGTGGACATCGACCTGTCGCTCACGGCCTTCGCTAATGCTAGGAGGTGAGTCCTGCTGCCTGGTGCTGGTTGCCACCGAGGAGTTCATATCGAGTTTGGGAGGTCTTGCAGGTTTAAAACTGATGGAGATAATGCTTTATTGTTTTCTTTCAATGTTTGTGTCGTTAATAAACGGTACACTGTTGTTTTATTAACCGACTTCTAAAAAAAGAGGAGGTTCTCAATTCGGATGTTTGTATATTTTTTTTTAATGTTTCTTCGCGCATAACTCCGTCGCTTGTTAACCGATTTGAAAAATTCTTTTTTTTGTTGGAAAGGGTATACCTCCCAAATGGTCCCATGAAAATTGAATTTTATCGATATCAACCAAGCAGTTTTCGAAAAATCAACAAAAATCTAAAAAAAATATCTACATTGTCTACGTTGACGACCTCTTAGTTTACTCTGCAAAGGAGCAGTACGTTTTTTTACACCAATGCGATTGGTTCGTTTAGGTGGGGAGGTGCGCGCCGCCGCGGCCCGCCGCCGCCACCTAGCCATAGCGCGCCGCCGCCGCCGCCGACCGTTCGAAATTTTGCGCCGAGTTCAGTTCCGAGAAGTAGTGGGGGTTTTATCATCTCAAAAAAGATGCACTAATATTAATTATTAATCTCTGACTTGTTTTCAAAACAGAGTTAAAGGAAGTGCTTCAGATGACAAAACGTTGATCACGTTGGCTTTGAAAAACAATATGTTGGCCAAACTCGACAATAGGTTCCCAACGCTTGTCACTGCATCTTTGCTAGACTGCCGTCTTATGAGGCTTAAAGAAATAGACACATACATACCTCGAAGCCAAAGAGAAGACACCTGCATATATCTTAGCAGAGCGCGCAATAGAAATAAAATCCATTGTTACCAAGCATTGAGACCAAGGTCAAGATCCACAAGAATTAATCCAAAGCCCAAGTGCAACAAGTAAGGAATCACTACTAACTCGGCTGTCTCGCAAATATAACTACTCCCAACATCATTCAGAGAGTGTTGAATATATCGACCAAGGAGTCTGGAAATATATCGCAACTGCAGATCCCGCAGAGGTGCGGACGGCGAGCTATGGGTAGCTTGCCGTCCGATAGCAAGCAGGCCCGGGTCGACGGTGCGTCGTGTTCCACGCGCGCCTCAAAGAGCCGTCAGCAACGAAGACGGGGCCCCATAGCGTCACTGCCTGCTAGGGTGCAGGAATTTGTTCGAAAGAGTCACCGCGGCCCTGGAACGCAAATGGCACAAAAAGGATCACGGGTGGGTTTTACGAGTAGTCTGACACTCCCTTCCGCTCCACCCAGAGTGGGAGAAGTCATTTGATGATTTTCCACCCGGATTCCACAGAGCTCGAAAACGGCGATGTCCTGGCTTAGAAAGAAAGAAGAAATACTTACCCATGTCAGCCTTAGCACAGGCAGTATTATGCATTCTAGCAACAAGCACGCCGGGTAAACGGTTGTTTTGTTGCAGGGCTCGTAATTACTGCAAAAAGATCTTGCCTGAGCTCCCGGAGACTAAATAAAATAATATTTGTCCAAGACAATTACAAGGAATGCAAAAAAGATGTCAAAGACGTGATCCTTGCTTGGTTTTGATTTTGTAATAAAGTAACTTTTCAAAAATGGGATTGTTTTTAATATATCACCTAAATTTACAGTTACTAAACGAAAATAAGCTGAAATTCTCACGCCGCCGGCGTCACGCCGCCGCTGAGGTAGTTTTCAAGGCGCGCCGCCGCTGGTTTTTATAAACTCGGCGCGCACATCTGTGGGGGAGGGGAGGGGGTGTAGGTACCACTAAAAAGTGAAAAATAAAAAACTTTTTACAAAAAAATACATATATATTTTGCACTTTTTTGATTTTTTATGTAAAAGTCGGTTGTATTTTTTTGTAAAAAGTTTTTTTGAAAGCGTGGTGTAATAGAGAATTTGAAAGACACATTTTTGTCGAAAATTTTTAGAAAATTTTTCGTTATAATTTTTGCCAAAGTTTTAAGTATTCATTAAAACTTGGAAAAGGCGGACCAAAAAGTTACCTGTTCTTTATATCTATGCTTCACATTTTCACTAATACTGGATAAGAACGTCATAGGGAACGTGCACGGTGTAGACTATGCCATCTAGTGTTGCAAATCTGAAACTTTTACATTGTAAATATTTGACCTGTGCTGCCACCTATACTTCCTGCACCTTCCGTTTAGGGGAACGTGCACGAAGTAGACTGTGCCATCTAGCGTTGCAAATTTGAAACTTATAAGTGAAATATACTTGACATTGACGCGTCTGTGCTGCCACCTATAGTTTCTGCTCGTTCCCTGATCGTCCTACAATAATACAACAAAGTACCTACAATTTATTTTTACTATTTTTATACAAAGGTACTACGACCAAAAGCGCAACGCAGCAAAAAAACAGCAGAAGACGCTAGAATCAGCGGGAAAAGCGCTGAAGAGCGCTGAACGCAAGACGAAGCAGACGCTGAAGGAAGCGCACACCGTCAGCAACATCATCAAAGCGCGGAAGACCTACTGGTTCGAGAAGTTCTTCTGGTTCATCTCTTCTGATAACTATCTGGTAAGTTTGAAAATGAAAATTATATATCTAGTTTTAATTTCCGCGAATATGTGTGGGTTGCAGGTATGCACCTCCCTCCCGCCCGCTCTCTACTACTATACTACTATAGTCTACTGAGGATGCCTCGTGGAGAGGCGAAACACGTGTCGGTATTGGTGTTGGGTTTTGCTTTGCCTTCCTGCATGTGCATATTATCCGTGCTTTTACCTTGTAATCTTGCATGTGCATAATATAGCGGGTGGGAGGGAGGTGCATACCTGCAACCCACACATATTCGCGGAAATTAAAACTAGATATATAATTTTCATTTTCAATGGATTTCCGCAAAGTAACGCCTGACTCAATCAATTTTATCTGGTAAGTCTCCATCAGATGATGGAGCCTAGCTTTTTCCAAACGATATTGGGGTCGGCTTCCAATCAAACCAGGTTCAGCTGAGTACCAGTAATTTACGTCGACCCTGCCCTATGTGACCTCCGCAACACAGGAACTGGGCGATTCGATATCCTTTGGCAAGACTGGCCCCAAATATTCTGGCTTCTGACAGTCCAAAACGACGTCTCTTGGGATGATAAAGCGTTTCAGCGCGACGAAGCCAGAAATGTCAGAACCGTTAGCACTATCATAAAGGTCAGGAAGACTTACTGATTCAACAAGTTCTTCTGGTTCATCTATACTAGTATTATAAAGCTGAAGAGTTTGTTTGTTTGTTTGTTTGAACGCGCTAATCTCAGGAACTACTGGTTCGAATTGAAAAATTCTTTTTGGGTTGAATAGACCATTTATCGAGGAAGGCTTTAGGCTATATATCATCACGCTAAAGCCAATAGGAGCGGAGCAGCGATAGAGAATGTTTTAAATTCGGGGATTCCACGGGGACGAAGTCGCGGGCAGCAGCTAGTCTCTGATAAGAATGCGGAAATCGGTTGCATTATGGGGAGTGTGCAACGGCCATTTTCACCAAGCCCGTACCATCATCTGACCACAAGACGCACGGCAATGCGCCACCGATACATGGTGGACATGCCACCCAACGCATAAAATTGGGAACACATTCTTTGTGCGTACAGCTAAGGAATGGAATTCCCTGCCGGCGTCTGTGTTTCCTGATAGCTACAACCTGGAAGTCTTTAAGTCAACAGTGAACAGGTTACTTCTAGACAAGCGTGCTTCATTTTCGACCACATCATCGCTTACCATGAGGTCAGATAGTGATCAAATGCTATGATAATCATAGCATAATCAGCCTTTTAACGTTTCCACTGCTGGGGCACAGGCCTCCTCTCTAGGAGAGGGAATGGGCCGTAATCCACCACGCGGGCCCAGTGCGGGTTGGTGAATGTCATATATCTTCGAATTTTTGGTTCTAGGACATGCCGGTTTCCTCACGATGTTTTCCTTCACCGTTTTGAGAGCAGTGATGGTTTTTTCTGGATGGGAAATAATCAAATGACTTCTTCCGCTCTGGGCGGAGCGGAAGGGAGTGTCAGACTATTACTGACTAAAACCTACCCATGTTCCTCCTAGTGCCCTCTGCGTTCCAGGGCCTCGGCCTCAGCCAGGGTTACTCTTTTCAAATCTGTACCCTAGCAGGCACTGACCCTATTGTTCCCCGTCTGACCGTCTCCTTTGCTGGCATCTTTTTGAGACGCGCGTGGAATAGGGTAGTTGACTAAAAAAATCTACGAGTAATTAGTCGGTCAGAGAGATTTCTAAAAAAATATTGGACACGTATTTTT
The DNA here is from genome assembly GCA_905332915.2 of Hecatera dysodea. NCBI lineage: Eukaryota > Metazoa > Arthropoda > Insecta > Lepidoptera > Noctuidae > Hecatera > Hecatera dysodea. The sequence goes on from HG995305.1 coordinate 18,007,127, forward strand.
TCTTTTTTCACGTAAACAAAAAACGAGGACGATACAGTGCGTTGAAAACTTGTGTGACGTCACTACGTGCTCCAATTTGAAACACGCCGTGACGTCACAAGCCCTGCTCCTGATCTTTGATGCTTTTTATCTTCGTTATTTTTTATAGATTTGAAAAAGCAAAAAATACGTGTTCAATATTTTTCAATAATCTAACCGACGGACTAAATAGAATCATATTTTTTTCCTCAGGAAACATCCCTATTGCAGCAGTTTAGACTACAATGCGTCCCTTAGCAAACAACACCGCTCAAGTCATTTTGAATAACTTTAACATTAGAACGAAAATACCGATTAATTTAGTGTAACCAAAGTACTGGGCACTTCTGTGACAACTAAACACATCAAAAGTATCTAGGGATCAACATATATTTTTGCAATAACTTTCCTCCTGATTGATATTAATTAAAATTTTCTTTAAGGATTCATCAAATAAAGTGTTTTCGTTTGTCACAGTAACGATAAACCAAGTCACCTTTGCATTAATAAAGAAATTTGCCATTTTCCTAATAAAGGGATTTTTGACATTTGAACCACTAACATTAAAGTTCGAAAAAAAGACTGAAATAACAGTTTTCTTTAAAATTTTATTGGGTAACTTAAACAATTAATAATCCGTGTTTCTACCGCGAACACTAACAACACAAGAACATCGGTTTGGCATACTCAAAATGAGTTCATCCAAATCACGCTGTGGAATGGCCGCCCATGTTCGTTGCAACAACAAAAAAAGGTCTTCTTGCGACTGGATACCCTCCATATTCGGCAGAGCTCTTCTCTGTAGCATATCCCATGCATGCTCAATCGGGTTCAAGTCTGGCGACTGAGCAGGCCAGGGCAGGACATTGATGTTAGCTGCGGCGAGAGTCTGTCTTACAACTCTTGCGGTGTGCGGTCGTGCATTATCATGCATTAACTGAAATAAGGGACCGATTTGCACTTGTAGAGGAACGATGACGTCTGATACAATCGTCTCAGCATAAATTTGAGCGTTGAGGTTGCCTCTGATCCAAATCAACTCAGTTCTTCCGCCGATCCAAATACCCGCCCATACTATGATGGTTCCACCACTATAAGGATGGACTTCCTGGCAGGATTTTAATCGCTGTTGGCGTCCAGGGGTTCTCCAGTGTCGTATACGTCTTGTATCCGGTCTCATACCAAAACGAGACTCATCAGAAAAGCACACGAAACGCCATTGTTCTTCTGCCCAATTTCTGTGTTCAAGAGCCCATTGATATCGAATCCTACGATTGTGCATTGCTATAGGTGGTACCCGTAGCGGTCTTCGGGAATGAAGGTTCACTTCATGCAAGCGGTTTCTGACTGTTTGGTCGCTAATTAAGTTCCCTGAAGAGTGATGAAGCCTCACGGCTAACATCATGGCGGTTATTGTTGGAGCTCTTCGAGTTAAGATTTGAATGTATCGGTCTTGTCTCCGTGTGGTGCAGCGATACCGTCCTCCATGGCGCTCAGCCAAGGTAAGCGAAGAGCTCTGCCGAATATGGAGGGTATCCAGTCGCAAGAAGACCTTTTTTTGTTGTTGCAACGAACATGGGCGGCCATTCCACAGCGTGATTTGGATGAACTCATTTTGAGTATGCCAAACCGATGTTCTTGTGTTGTTAGTGTTCGCGGTAGAAACACGGATTATTAATTGTTTAAGTTACCCAATAAAATTTTAAAGAAAACTGTTATTTCAGTCTTTTTTTCGAACTTTAATGTTAGTGGTTCAAATGTCAAAAATCCCTTTATTAGGAAAATGGCAAATTTCTTTATTAATGCAAAGGTGACTTGGTTTATCGTTACTGTGACAAACGAAAACACTTTATTTGATGAATCCTTAAAGAAAATTTTAATTAATATCAATCAGGAGAAAAGTTATTGCAAAAATATATGTTGATCCCTAGATACTTTTGATGTGTTTATTTAGGTTTCACCTAGGTTTAGTTGATCGCCAAGTATAGTTTAAATCAGTTCAATCCGTGACAAAGAGGACTATTTCCACCACATTTTTGTGAAATAACTGGCAAAAACGACTTGAGCGGTGTTGTTTGCTAAGGGACGAATGGTAATGATGTTGACTGGCCCATCTCGTTGGCAGGTGATAGGCGGGCGCGACCAGCAGCAGAACGAGCTGCTGGTGAAGCGCTACATGCGCGCGCGCGACGTGTACGTGCACGCCGACGTGGCGGGCGCCGCCTCCATCATCATCAAGAGCCCCGGCGCCGCGCCCGTGCCGCCGCGCACGCTGGCCGAGGCCGGCCAAGCTGCCGTGGCTTACAGGTAACACAGACTATAGAAAAAAAGTCAAAACTATACATATTTGTATGGCCTACAGGTCATTGTTCTGGGTCTGGCTGTGTGTGTGTGAGATTGTATGTTTGGAAACGCATCCAAGATACAGGAGAATGTCTTAGCGGGGGGGCAAAGTTAAAAAAAAGAACAGACAAAAATTACCCACCGCAAAGTTCGAAATTATCTACAAGTTTTATAAAAATACTCAATAGAGAACATGCCGAGCGTGGACAGAAAAAAAAAATGTTTACATTGTAAATATTTGACCTGTGCTGCCACCTATAATTCCTGCACCCTCCGTTTAAGGGAACGTGCACGAAGTAGACTGTGCCATCTAGCGTTGCAAATTTGAAACTTATATGTAAAATATACTTGACATTGACGCGCCTGTGCTGACACCTATAGTTTCTGCACGTTCCTTATAGAGAAGTTGACTAAAAACATTAATTAGTCCGTCAGATAGATTTCCAAAAAAACATTGGAAACGTATTTTTTATTTTTTCATGTAAACAAAAAACGAAGACGATACAATGAAAACTCGTGTGACATTATTACTTGCTACAATTTTTACCCAGACGTGACGTCACAAGCTCCCGCTCCTGATCTTTGAAGCTTTTTATCTTCGTCAATTTTAATAGATTTGATAAACCAAAAATTACGTGTCCAATATTTTTCGATTATCTAACTGACGGACTAAATAGATTCATATTTTTTACTCAGGAAACATTTATATTGCGCTTAGAATCACAAAACTAAAAGGCAGTCCTTTCTTGTGCCTCAATGAGGGCACAGCATTGCTGTGTTTAAGTTGAGCCCTCCTGCAGATGTTAAATGATAAATGATATTTATTTTGGAAGTAGGTTATAAATAACACTTACACGTCAATCTTTTTTGGCCGTTATAAACTAGATCAGGCCGGTGTTTCCTAGCTGACAACTCTGAGAAGAAACACCGAAACAAATTCAGAGGTCTCTTTTGAAGTCCATACAATTGTACAGGACCTTAAGTCTGCTATTTTCATAAATTTGTCATTCCAACACGATCCCATTGTCATTTTGTTAAAAGTTCGTAATCTGCTAAATCTATAATGGTCGATCATTGGTCGGTCAATGGTCTCGTAATAATTTTTGATAATCGAGCTATTAAAAGCAATGACAGCACAATGACGTTCTAATGGTAGGTCACTGATCAAAGGAAGTGTCAAAATTTTAGCAGATTACCGCATACGTCTGTCATTCATTTGTCATTATGTACGAGATTACCATCGGGAACGTGAACGTGCGCGGCGTAGACTATGCCATCTAGTGTAGCAAATCTGAAACCTTTACGTTGTAAATATCTGACCTGTGCTGCCACCTATAATTCCTGCACCCTCCGTTTAGGGGAACGTGCACGAAGTACACTGTGCCATCTATCGTTGCAAATTTGAAACGTATAAGTAAAATATACTTGACATTGACGCGTCTGTGCTGCCACCTATAGTTTCTGCACGTTCCCTATTCTATGCCATTTCTTTCAATGCAGTGTCAGTGGCTGACCATTGGAAAGTCATAATGACGCTTTTGTATTAGTAGGTTACCAAACTTATCACAATCAACCATTATGAAATCAATGATAGACCATTCTGACACTATTGTAATCAGTGGCGTGCAGTGGTTCGAGTTTAGGGTAGGCCAGAAAATAATGTCCAAAAAAAAACACACTACATTATTCAGGGTTGAAATTTGGTGTCTTTTTTTTGTTTTTTTTTTTATATAAGCAATTAAAAAAATTAAAAAAAAACTCATTTCATTAAAAATCAACCCTGAATAATGTGGTTACTCTTTTAAATTTATTTGGACATTTTCTCTGGCCTACCCTAATTCGAACCACTGCACGCCACTGATTGTAATAGTAGACTTGGGGCCCTGGTCAAATCATAGGTGTCTGCCATCCCTTGGAGGGCGGCCACTTGTTTGGCTTGAGACCAGTGTTTGCGCATCCCCAGCGTGGCGTGGGAGGCCAAGGTGCTGACGCGCGCGTGGTGGGTGCACGCGTCGCAGGTGTCCAAGTCGGCGCCCACGGGCGAGTACCTCACGACCGGCTCCTTCATGATCCGCGGCCGCAAGAACTACCTGCTGCCCGACCAGCTGCAGTTCGGCTTCAGCTTTATGTTCAGGGTACGTGCTGAAACTGTTAAACTACATTTTATTTTATTTTATTTGGAATAACTAACAATTACATAATCATATGCCTAGCCTTCCCAAATATATTGGGGTTGGCTCCCAGTTAAGCCGGATTTAATAATAATAATAATAATAAATTTATTCATTAAGTTAGGACTAGATTACATTGCATGGTTGAGTTACACAGGTATATGATTCTAGATCTAGTTCGTGGGTGCAGTACTGTTCTTCTAGATAGATTACGCAGTAACCTGTGTTTAGAAGTAACAGTTCCGATCCCCTGTGATGACATAAGAGTTTACTTATACCTAGTACGTGTAGCAGCAGAATGTATTAAAGGAGACTTGAAGAAAAAATAAAATAAAATAGTTTTCAATAAACAGAAACCAGTGGTCGTTATCAGTGCCAGTATTACACTGTCTGATACACCACTGGAATTGAATTGAATACCAGTGGCCATATTACGAAGTGCCAATGCTATCATGATTCGTGTGAGGGAAAGAGATAGTGCTATTCGTCTTGTGTAACTCCGTCTCTCTCTGACACAGAAATCATGATTGACTTAAGACGTCATAGTAGGGCTGCTGTATTTTACGTGAAGCGGCTGCCTACCAGACCTCCACAAACCATTAACTAACAGTTACATATATATGTATAATACATTTAGTATTGAAAATAGAAAATTAACAATTATGTAATCAACAACGTTATTCACAGAAAACAGGACAAATACTAATCACGCGCTTCAAAGAAAACTTAAAAGTTACAATAAAATAATTTAAATAAGTAAAGTAAATCACCACAAAATTTAATTAATTAATTAAAAAATATATAAATTAGGTAAGAATTACAATAAATAAAATGACAACAAAAGAATAATATTTATTTAGCACATAAACACAATCACATCAAAAGTGTCTAGAGATCAAGTACGTTTGATCGCTTTTAGCGATGTGGCCGCCCATCGTGTCACCCTGTGTAATGTTTTCTTCATCTATATTTTCTGTAACTTATATTGTGTACATAATAAATAGTTCTATTCCATCGGAGAAATTAAAGTTTACCATTTGGATTGCTTTTTTTGCCATTTAATTGAGGACATTTTAGTAAGTTCCCGTTCCCGTGGGAATATGGGGATATAATATAGCCTATGTTCACCGGGGATAGTGTAGCTTCCCAACAGTGAAAGAATTTTTCAAATCGGTCAAGTAGTTTTGGAGCCTATTCAATGCAAACAAACAAAAAAACAATCAAATCTTTCTTCTTTATAATATTAGTGTAGATACATATACAAATGTTTTGTATTACAGTTTATTATAGGTTGGCACCGCATGCCCCATGCAAGTAAGAACTATGATACAAAGCACCATGCTATAAAATAAAATACAAAATACATTAAAAAAGCCTATTAAAACACAAAATAAGATTAAAATCTGTCTTTAAGGAGGAGGGCAGTGGTGGCCGAGTGGTAACGGCCCTGACTTACGAATTGTAGTTCGCGGGCTCAAGCCCAGCCAGGCGCATTACTTTGTGTAATTAATTTCATCACCACTGCTCTCAAAACGGTGAAGGAAAACATCGTGAGGAAATCGGCATGTCCTAGAACCAAAAATTCGAAGACATGTGACATTCACCAACCCGCACTGGGCCCGCGTGCTGGATTACGGCCCATTCCCTCTCCTAGAGAGGAGGCCTGTGTCCCAGCAGTGGGAACGTTAAAAGGCTGATTATTATGCTTATGCAGTCTTTAAATATAATACAAAAGAATGCAAAGAAAACAATATTAAAAATACACGGAATAGTTGTTCATAATGATGAGTACAATGACATTTATATGAAAGTATTGTATCCTTACATTAGTTGGAGGACAGTTGCATCGAGGCTCACCGCGACGAGAGGAAGGCCATCGCTCTGGACGACGCGTCGGAAGTCACGGCCACCCAGGAACTGGTCGAGGACCAGGAGATACTCGTTTCTGATGATGGTAAGGGCATGGGCGTACTCAGCTTCTGGTGCGATGTGGGGGAGAGGAGGGGTTAAGTAAACAACGTGATGTGATGGGTCAGCTAGTAATATATAACAGGTCAGCTAGTAATATATAATACTAAATATGAAATACTTAGTATTATATATTACTAGCTAACCAAAGCTATTAACATTCTCCACTTCAACAGACGAACCATCAGACAAAGAAGACGAAAATCCCGACTCCAACAAGTTATCCGCCATCACAGAAGAGTCACAGCCTCAACAAGAAGCAGAAGAGACGGAACAGAAGGAGGAAGAGGGTGAGAAAGAGAAAGAGGGAGGGGGAGATACGGAGAATGAGAAAGAAGGAGATGCGCCGGAGCAGGACGGAGAGTCCAGCGATAGTGACTCTGATGATGACGTGCTGGATACCCATATTAAGGTAGGCTCTAACTTCTACTTTTTTTCCTTTATGCACTATGTTTAACTATTATTTTCTTTATGTATTTATATATATATACTAGCTTACCCAGCAAACGTTGTTTTGCCATATATAAAAAAATGATAAAAGATTTTCCCGCTTTTCTGTTGAAATTTTTCCTGAATTTTCTTTGCTATAAACCTCACGGAGCCCGAGACCTTTCCAACGAATGCAAAACCGTGGAAATCGGTTCGTGCGTTCTGGAGTTATAGCGTCAGGAAGGAAAACCCGACTTATTTTTATATAGTAGATATTTCACTTTAATATAATTATGTTCCGTTAGTGTATCCGTGGCATAATTTTTATAAAAGTAATCTGTACAGGACCTATCAGAATACCAGCGCTGTTTTTTTTTTTTTTAATATCGCAGCATATGCTGAGATAGGAACCTTTTTGGCCTCGCACACTTACATTTAGATACAACGCAATGTTTTGTGCGAGACCCAAATAAACATTTTTCTTTCTTTCTTTCTTTCTTACTTTGAAAATGATAGAGATTCCTATCCTTTTTTTTTCGTGTGGAAATCTTCATGGAATTCCTCCGTCTTGGGGCAGACGGTACGGTGTGTCAGATTCCCACAGGCTAAAACCACACAGTGTTCATCCTCGTTACTTTTTTCTATTTAAACTTTATGTACAATAGTGGTACATGGGCGGACTTAATGCAACAAGGCATTCTTTACCAGTCAACCTTTGGGTTAAAAAGACAACACTGTGGTAGGTGTACAACAAATAAATAAAATACAAAATATATTGAGTGGGAAAGAAATTACAAATAATATAAATATATATATATATATATATATATATATATATATATATAATACTAATAAAATACATATATGCTAAAATAATAAACTTTTGGCTGGGGAGTGGAAACACGTTCTCATTCTCCACGGTTTTGTACACAGTTTGTGCTTACAAACCCCATCTCGGGTAAGGAGTGAGCTTTTATTTTATTTTTTTGGATGGGAATCATCAAATGACCCCTCCCGCCCTGGGTTGAGCGGTAGGGAGTGTCAGACTTTTACTGACTAAAACCCACCCGTGATCCTTCTTGTGCCCTATGCGTTTCAGGGCCGCGGTGACTCTTTCGAACAAATTCCGCAACAGGAGTGAGCTTCTCCTGATTCTTCCATCATACAGTACACGAGATTCTTTTCAATGAAACAAAGTAATCTATCTTCATTTATAAAAGCGAAATAATACTCAGAATCTATAATATCTACAAACTTAAAATTTGACAGGTAGGTTCCTTATAGGGTGTAGACATCCGCTAAGAACGGATTTTACGAAACTCCACCTGTAAAGGGTGAAAATTGTTTGTACTAAATCTGCGCAGACGAAGTCGCGGGCAATATGCTATACTAAATAAGTGTGAATCCGTTTCCAGGTCGATCACGGAACTGGCCAAGTGCTTGTCCAATCAAAATCAAGAACGTTTTCTGAGGCTTCGGACAGAAGTAAGTAAACAAAACTTATAATATTTACAATTTTTCAAAAATTATAAAAACGTTCCGTTTCAGGCGAGATCTATTTGTAATAAAAAATACTAGTGAAGTTTTGGTTGCAATGTAATCGGAACTATAATACAATTCCGATTACATGATAATAGATAATATCATGTATGACATTAAGTGTTGTTCTAATACCTCTGAATCTCCCATTCAGAATTAAGCTGGTATAAACAAATTTACTTCAAATTTCAGGCGAAGATAAAGTCCCTTCATTCCCCTCTCTACCAAAGAAGGGCGGCAAGAAACCGCAGAAGGAGAAGCAGGAGAAGCAACAGAAGCCAGAAGAGAGGAAAGAAGAGAAGGGTCTGAAGCGAGGACAGCGCAGTAAGCTGAGGAAGATCAAAGAGAAGTATAAAGACCAGGATGAGAAGGACCGGGCTTTGATGATGGATATACTACAGGTAACTCTTGTTATTGTGGGTAATAGGGATGTTTCCTAAGTAAAAAATATATGATTATGTTTAGTCCGTCAGTTAGATTATAGAAAAATATTGGACACGTATTTTTTCCTTTATCAAATCTATAAAACTGACGAAGATACAAAGCATCAAAGATCAGGAGTGGGGGCTTGTGACGTTACGGCTCGGTAAAAATTGTAGCGAGTAGTGACGTCACACGAGTTTTCAACGCTCCGTATCGTCTTCATTTTTTGTTTACGTGAAAAAAGAAAAAATACGTGTCCAATATTTTTTGGAAATCTATCTGACGGACTAATTAGATTTTTTTAGTCAACTACCCTATTCTTCTTATAGACCCGCGCTACTTCGTTTGTGTTACATTTTTCTTGACTGCTCCGCTCCTATTGGTCTTAGCGTGCTGATATATATACCAAACGCCAGATAAATGTGCAATAAAGGTCATTGCCCTTTCCTTGATATCTCTTCGTAGGTACATGGACAAAAAAAAATTAATCGTTTTCCATTACTAGTAAATATAAAGGATCACGGTGGATGTCGATTCAATATTTCATTATTTCTGTTTTAAGAATTAAGGTTGTCAATAAATGTAGGTGGGTCAATGATCGTTATTGCACATTTATTTGGCGTTCGGTATAGTATATAGATAAATGTAGTAAGCAGCAGTTAAGTTTAAACTGAGGGACAGACAATTTTTTTACGCACAAACAGCAAAACAGACTATAACGGTATTAATATTGTTTTATTAATATTTAATTTCAGTCAGGAAAAGCCGAGAAAGAGTCAAAGAAAGCTCAGAAGAAGGCGGCCGCCGCGAAAGCCAACAAAGTGAAGACGGGTCCCCGCGGGAACAAGATCCCCGCGCCCGCGCCGCTGCTGCTGCAGGCCGACTCCGACGACGAGCCCGAGCCCGAGCCCGAGCCCGAGGTGGGTCACGCCATCTCCTACTCTACTTCAACTTTAACTTGGGCGAAGGCTATCAAGTTGAAGTTACTGCGTACAGTTGGTCATCGTGGGCCACTGTAAGCCGTCGTAGGCCACTGTCAACCACCGTGGGCATATCAGCATAATGGGCCAATGCATGTCATCGTGCTAATCTGTAGACAGTCTGTAGAAATTTGACGACACGGTTGGCGCAGTGGTTGAGTGATTGGCTGCTGCGCTACGTGCCATGGGTTCGATTCCCGCACGGAACAAATAGTTGTATGGCCTACAGATAGTTGTTCTGGGTCTGGCTGATTGTGTATTTTTATAAACGCACCCACGACAAGGAAAAAAATCTTAGAGTGGGGCACCGTTTTTTAACAACAAAAAAAACATACAAGCCATTGTAGGCCATCATAGGCCAATACAAGCCATTGTAGGCCATCATGGGCCAATACAAGACATTGTAGGCCATCATGGGCCAATACAAGCCATTGTAGGCAATCATGGGCCAATACAAGCCATTGTAGGCAATCATGGGCAATACAAGCCATTGTAGGCCATCATAGGCCAATGCAAGCCATTTTAAGCCATCATGGTCACCGCGGCCCTGGAATGCAGCGGGCACTAGGAGAAACACGTGTGGGTTTTAATCAGTCTGACACTCCTTTCCGCTCCGCCCAGAGCGGGAGAAGTCGTATGATGACACTTTAGGTCATGCGAAGCGTCGGACAAGATCTTTCTATAGTTCATGTTTGTAAGTATGTCAATGAAGCTCACAAATAATCGTGTGTGGTCCCCGCAGACGGACGCGGGCGGGCCGGACGCGGACACGGAGCTGCTGGCGCAGCTGTCGGGCAGCCCGCACGCGGCGGACGAGCTGCTGTTCGCGGTGCCCGTGGTGGCGCCCTACTCCGCGCTCGTCAACTACAAGTATACCCTTATGTGTTCATGACCATCTGCGCCCCGCGGTCTCACCCGCGTTGTTTCCTTCTTCCTTCCTAACTAAACTAGATCAAAAATTGTATAAATTGTACAGTTTCTTAAATAATAAGGTACTTAAACAAAGTCAAGAATTGTATTTAAAAAAAATCACTTTAGCACAATCAGTAAAACTACAGCAGCAGCAGTCGTACTTAAATTTTTCAAATAACATAACTGCGATTTTTTGTCGCAATAGAAATAATGGTATTTGTAAAAAAAACACTGGTCCCACTTTTTCTATTTTGTATTTCCATGGAAATAGTAGAATACATCCGAAGACGTAATGTCCCCTTCCCCCCAGATACAAAGTGAAGCTGACCCCGGGTACCAGCAAGCGCGGCAAGGCGGCGAAGACGGCGCTGCAAGTGTTCCTGCGCGAGCGCACGGGCTCGGCGCGCGAGCGCGACCTGCTCAAGGCCGTCAAGGAGGAGGACATCGCGCGCAACTTCCCCGGGAAAGTCAAACTGTCCGCGCCCCAGCTGCATAAACATAAAAAATAAACTTACCTATAAATATAGATTCAAACTTAATGTTGGCTGTGGGCGTACCTTAGGGTTGTCATCATCGAAATTGCCGACGCCGGACAAAATCTTTAAAACCCCGGACATTTGAGTGAAATTGATTTTTTTCCCCGAACAGACCAGAAAAAAAAGGCCTTATAAATATATATAAAAGGATAAACTTTTATTTTTTTAATAATCTATTACAGCGTGTTTTCAATATAAACTATAGCGCCAGCAATTTTGCTGATTTACGAGTAGATCGTATCCCGCTTACGATTACGAATGAATTATTACATACCTAACTAAGTATTGTTTTAATTTGTTGCTTATCTTCCAAATTTTCAATCAATGGAGGATTCCCAGACAGAAAAAATGTCCGGGTAATACCAGGACACCTTTGAAAACCCCGCCCGGACGCTCCCCGGACGCCCTCCAAACTAGGACAAATCCGGGGAAACCCGGACGGATGGCAACCCTAGCGTACCATGAGGTGTTAAAACGTGAGTCTTCCGAGCGAGAAAGAGGGATAGAGTTATACACCCTATATAGCTCCATCCCTTTTTCTCGCTCGGAAAACTCGCGTTTTAACACCTCATGGTACGCCCGCTGAAGTGAAGTTCGTGCCGCCGTTAAGTTTGAATGGAACTGTATACATAATTTAGCATCGTGTTACTATTTTTTTGTAAGCACGAGATCCGATATTATTTATATGTACAAAATACGGTCCTTAACGTGATTTGCGCATCAACCTTATACAGGGTGGCGGTTGTTGGCAATTATTTTATTACAATCACACACATTTGATGCCACAAACTGTATCAGACTGCCTGAGAAGTCATTTGTTTGGAACTTTTGGATTTGTACTTTATTCTAGCTACCGCTCGTGGCCCCGCCCGCGTTTTTCTAAAAAAATATCCGAAATGAACATACTCTCGGGATAAAAAGTATCCAATGTGTTATTCCAGACTATAATCTACCTCTGTGCCAAACTTCATCAAAAACCATTCAGTAGTTTTTGCGTGAAAGAGTAACAAACATCCATATATCCATACATACAAACATTCGCGTTTATAATATTAATAAAGATGTCAGACACAAAACTTCACGCTTAAATATGAAAACGAGCTTCTGAACACCCTGTATACGTACAGTACAATATCATTAACATATTGGGGTCGACTAAGATTTCAATAAGGCCCTAGTAGAGATGCTACTTTTAGCGTTATTGATAAGCAACTTTGTATCAATCAATTTGGTATCTAGATTGAACCTTGAACTGCATGCATTTGTAAAATAAAATACTTATTAGCTAGTATACAGTAGGAATGTTTCCTGAATAAAACATGTCATTATATTTAGTCCGTCAGTTATCGAAAGATATTTGGTCACGTATTTTTTTGCTTTATCAAATTTATACTAAAGATAAAAAGCATCAAATATCAGGAGTGGGGGCTTGTGACGTCACGTCGTGGTACAGTGTGGCACGTAGTGACGCCACACGAGTATTCAACGCACTGTATCGTCTTCGATTTTCATTTACGTGAAAAAAAAACGTGTCCAATATTTTTTGGAAATCTTATCTGACGGACTAATTAGATTTTTTTAGTCAACTACCCTTCATCATCAACAGCCTGTTGCAGTCCACTGCTGGACATAGGCCTCTCCAATTGCACGCCACTTAGATAGATCTAAGTTTTCGGCTTCTCGCATCCAGTTTCTGCCAGCCGTCCTGGGCCCCAAGTCTGCTATTACAATAGTGTCAGAATGGTCTATCATTGATCTCATAATGGTCGATTTTGACAAGTTTGGTAATCTACTAATATAGAAGCGTCATTATGACTTGCCAATGGTCAACCACTGACACTCCATTGAAAGAAATGGCATAGAATGGTAATCTCGTACATAATGACTAATGAATGACAGACGTATGCGCTAGTCTGCTAAAATGTTGACAGTTTCTTTGATCAGTGACCTATCATTAGAACGTCATTGTGCAGTCATTTCTTTTAATAGCTCGGTTATAAAAAAATATTACGAGACCATTGACCGATCAATGATCGACCATTATAAACTTAGCAGATTACGAACTTTTAGCAAAATGACAATGGGATCGTGTTGGAATGACAAATTTATAAAAATAGCAGACTTGGGGCCCTGCGCAAATCGTCAATCGTCAACTACCCTATTATGAAATAATTTATAAATAAAATATCTTCCTCAGCGATGAAGTTATAAAGCTACAAAGTTGACAGTTAGAAAGAGAAGTCCAATACGAATAATGACGTCAAATTCCATGACGCCTATACAGCTACCATAGAAAACAGCGTTTACGCGAGAGGAACAAATATCGCACCTTTTGAATTATTATTATTATTAAAGGGACCTAACTCGAAAATGTATTTTTTCTGGCAAATGAATAAGAATTAAAATCTTTAAAAAGTGTTGGGTAAAAAAAAACAAATATCTCCCGAGATTTATGTATTTAAAACTGCCCCTTTACCAGTCATATTGCGGAATCTTTTTTTATGACTGGCTTTAAGAGTATGTTTTTTGCGTTCATTATATTATATAGCTAAGTTATAAGTAACAGGAATTTTGAGTTAAGCTACTTTAATTCTAAAGGTGCGATATATTTGTTTCAAATAGTTATATCTCGTTTGTTTTTCGGTCACTTTTGATTCTATTTTCACTGTTAGCATTATATTTTTGGATATTTCTTGATAAACTGTTTAGATATTTATGTTTCATGCATTTTTCCTATTGCTGAAATTCATTATTTCATATTCAGAGTTATATTTGTCACCGGATAAATTGCAAAATGTGTAAGATTATAAAATATCTCGAGAGATTGTAAATTCTCGATAAATTGTCAACAAAACATTTGGAATACTTTTTTACACATCAGAATTATATGTACTCTCTCGAAGTTATTGCGTGAAATTAAAGTTTATAAGAATTTAGAAGTTTACAATCTCTCAAGTTATTTTATAATGTTACGAAGTTTGCCATTTTCTGGTGACATATCGATTGCATTGCAGCATTGTTGAAGCTAGAACATCGTATATGTTAAAGGTAGCATATGTACCAAGAACGAATAACAAAACGGTGAACGTATTTCTTTAATCTGCAGCCCTACCATGACGTCTTAAATCCATCATGATTCCTGTGTCCGAGAGAGACGGAGTTACACAAGACGAATAGCACTATCCCTTTCCCTCACACTGAATCATGCATGATAGCATTGGCACTTCGTAGTACGGCCACAGAGCCCTCCCTGTAAATAAGAGTTATCCAAAACGATGTACAATATTATTATTTCAAAATAAATAAATTACAATAATAAGTATTTTATTTTTATTAAAAAAAAATAACAGGCCTAATAATCATAATTGAAAAGCGCTAATGAAGCGTGGTAAATAACTAATTAAAATAATATTAGCCAACAAGGGAACACGTTGTTTCCTTGACAAAAGTAAGTAATAAGAAATCCACTGACAGCGTGACGTTACTAAGAAATATTTCACACGAAAACGAACCTTATTGTTGCCGCAATAATAGCATATTCGTATAAGCAAATGTGATAAAGCGTTACACACGACTATGAAAAACTAGCACTTCAACCGCGACTTCGTCTGCGCAGATTTAGTACAATTTCCACCACCGTTTTACCCCCTTAGGGGTGCAGTTTCGTAAAATCCTTTAAATTCTTAGCGGATGTCTACACCCTATAAGGAAACTACCTCCCAAATTTCTGTACATTTTCTATTTTAAGTAGGTATATTGTGCATAAATAAATAAATTCCTTATTTCTAAACTTGCTTATATAAATGTTTACATAAGCATTGGGGTAACAGCTTTGCTTACTTGTGCTGACGAAAGGGTGGGGGCGGTCCAATAGAGAATAGTAATAAGCGCTTTAGTAGTCAAAAATTTCATACGTATATGGACCCTATTGCTGTACTGATAGACTCCATATTAGTATGAAGTGCTTGTTCACACTCGGTTATACGAATATGGTCCTTACAAACATGAAAATAAAGTTCTTCAATAATACAGCTAGTCTTCATCCTCTTCGCCTTCTTCTCCGAAGCCCTCCCCTTCGCCCATGATCTCCGGTGGAGGGGGAGGGGGCAGGTGCGCGATGCGGAACGCCTGGAACAAGAACTCTGCATAAAGTCCTAAATTCATAATCATCAATAGGTACTAATATTATAAAGGGGATTTTTTTTATGTTTGTACCGAATATACTCCGAAACTGCTGGATCGGTTTTGACCATTTTTCTCACTAATGAAAGGTAGGTACTTTATCAGCGAGTAACATAGGCTATATTTTATCCCCGTATTCTCACGGGAACGGGAGGTACGCGGGTGAAACCGCGGCGCCCTGCTAGCAATCAATAATATGCTAGAAACGTTCTACACATAATTGTGTTGCAGTTCTGAGCGGAAAATTAAGTGATTTGATGACTACAGAACTTTAAAAAAATACTCCTTAAAATACGCAGACGAAAGAAGTATGCCAACACTTATCCGGGCGCGATAAATCTGACTAAACAAAGGTACAAAAAATTGGCAATCTCCAACATTGAGAAAAATAACCAAAGCCATTGATGACTACAGAACTCAAAAAAATGCTCCTTAAAATACGCAGATGAAAAAAGTATGCCAACACTTATCCGGGCGCGATAAATCTGACTAAACAAAGGTACACAAAATTGGCATTCTCCAACATCGAGAAAAATAACCGAAGCCATTGTTACCTCCTCATCAGCGAAGGTCGGATCAGCCATCTCCATGACCTCGGGCCCAATGACGTACTCGTCCTGCGGCCAGGGCAGCTGCAGCGGCGAGAAGTTCGGCGGCTGGAATTTCAGCCCCCAGCCCACGTACATGCACTCTGACTTCCTGGACGCAACGATAATATTATGTAAGTAAGTAAGTAAAATTTTATTTGCATAGATTGTAGGTACTTCTTACATGAAATGAGATGTTACAATAATGTAGGTGCGCCTTGTACAATCTACCTACTAAGGCATGCAAAAATGAACTTTAACTGTATTGTGAGCGGTATTTGGTTGGGGTTTTATAAATTAAACATCAGACTCATTGTGACAACATTAGGCTAAGTATCTAAAATTTTACCATTTTTTTTTCCTGTATGGGAAATCATCAAATTAGTTCTCCCGCTCTGGGCGGAGCGAAAGGGAGTGTCAGACTCTTACTGACTAAAACCCACCCGTGAACCTTCTTGTGCCCTTTGCGTTCCAGGGCCGTGGTGACTCTTTCGAACAAATTCCTCAACCCTAACAGGCACTGACCCTAAGGGGCCCGTCTTCGTTGCTGACAGCTCTTTGAGGCGCGCGTGAACACGACGCGCCGTCGATTCGGGCCTGGTTGCTATCGGAGGCGAGCCACCCATAGCTCGCCATCCGCAGGCCCGCGCAGTAGGTGGCCGGGAATCGCCCTGCGTTTCCCGACGCCCGGGGCATCTTCTGTTGCGGTGGCTGGAGCGTAAGGTTTCCCTCTCCCACACGCGGTCCGCCTCCTCCTTCACTACCATTACCGCTTCGCAGAAGAAGGTGAACTAAAATTTTACCATGACTAGCTGTTTTGGTCTCGAGATACAATAGAAGAAAAAATAACACTAACTTGCCATTCGTAGCGTACGCCACCGCCCCGGGCCATAAGTTACTCCTGATGATAGCCAGCGCCCGGTCGGAGCACATCTGGCTGCTGACCCTAGTACTCCACGCGCTCAGACCCTCGATCCTCGCGTCTTCTGACAGCGGCGTGAATAAGTTGGGTCCGGATTCTGGTTCCACTGGGGGAGGACCTTCATCGTCTTCTTCTTCTAGACCTTCCTCCTGTTGGGTTATGCTCAGTTATGAAGGTCCTAGTTACTTTCTAAGAACGAGGTATTGGAATACAGTAAAAGATTGTGGGTAGGGTTCGAATATCAGGACCAACGGCCTAATATACGACCAACGGCATATTACGAGGCACGGGGCCGTCACAACAACTTACTAACTCCGGGATGCCACAGAGAAATTTCTTATGGAAATCCCGGAAATTTTGTTGCCCGAACTGAGAATCGAACCAACGCTCAGCGGTAACGCTTACGGCCGCGACACCAACGTACTGTCGAGAATACTACAGTGGTCTCACCATATCTGCGTTGGGGTTCCACCAGAGAGTCCTGCCCTGCTTCAAGATGTGTCGTCCGTGATGCACCCAGTACGTCAGGTTCGAGTCCAGCAGGTCTTTCAGCGTGTGTCCTTGGTAGAACGGGTTCACGTTGAATTCCATGTCACCTGCAAGAAATCTTACTATGAATTTCCAAACTGAGGTCACTGATAGCGACTAAAACCACCCAAATCGTCGTGATCCTTCTAGTGCCCTATGCGTTCCAGGGCCGGGGTGACTCTTTCGAACAAATTCCTTCTTCTTCTTTACTGACAGATCTTTGAGGCGCGCGTGGAACACAGCACGCCGTCGACTCGGTTGATGGTTGCTATCGGACGGCGAGCCACCCTTTAGCTCGCCGACCGCATGCCCGCGCCTACGGTGGCCGGGAATCGCCCTGCGTTTCCCGAAGCCCGGGGCGTCTTCTCCTGTTGCGGCGGCTGGAGCGTGAGGTTTACCTCTCCCGCACGCGGTCTGCCTCCTCCTTCGCTAGCATTACTGCTTCGCAGAGGGAGGTGACCGCTTCCCATGCCTCCTCACTCCGGACCATGAATTGAACGCCGCCGCCGTTCACCTCGACGAGGACACGGCGGCGTTTAATTCCCACACGGAACAAATCTTTGTCTGGCTACAGATAGTTAAGGGTCTGGCTGTTTGCTTTATGTGAATTTGTATGTGTGTAAACCGCACTCACGGTACAGGAGAAATCGCAAGTTTTAGGCAAAGTATAAAAAAGAAGCAGTCATTGCAATAATTGATGCTAGAGATGACACTCACTGACTTCAAGCTCACTTCATCTAACTGAAGAAAAAGAATAGCATGGCTGTCGATTACCAACCCCCCTCTTCCATATCAAGGTCCTCTTCTTCCTCTCCCGACCCGAAGGTGAAGAATCCTTGCGGCGAGATAGAGGTGGCGGCGGCGATACGAGCGATCTGCGCGCGCAGGAAGTTGCGCTCGCAACCGTCGAAAGGAGGGAAGGTTATGACCTGGAAATGACATGATCTTGGAACTATAAGCATAAGCATAGCATAAGCAGCCTTTTAATGTTCGCACTGCTGGGACACAGGCCTCCTCTCTAGGAGAGGGAATGGGCCGTAATCCAACACACGGGCCCAGTGAGGGTTGGTGAATGTCACATGTCTTCGAATTTTTGGTTCTAGTACATGCCGGTTTCTTCACGATGTTTTCCGTCACCGTTTAGAGAGCAGTGGTGATGAAATTAATTACACTAAGTAATGTGCCTGACTGGGTCAGGCGCATTACTTAGTATTAGTATCGTCTATCGTCTTGCTCTGACTAGCACAGGTATTGTGCTAGTCAAAGAAAGACGATGTGACAGTTAAAAGTTGGTGTGAAATACGGAATAACAGATTCCCATGACACTTTTACATTAGACTCTTCGTCTGCATCATTTTAGCTTGCTGTATCTAAAGGTATGGAAAAAGCAAAAATTTCAACTCTAAAATTAAGCCTCTAAAGTCTTTTGTGTTTTATGCTGTTAGAGCACTTCAGCCTAGGGAGGGCCGAAATTATTTTTTTTTAATATCGCAGCATATGCTGAGACAGGCCTTTTATGTGTTTATTTTGTGGAAGTCCTAAATAAAAAATTGACTTTTTTTATTTCTTCTTAAATGTGGTAAGCAATTAATAGGAATAACTGTACCTCTGATTCCAAATCTCCAGTCATGCAGCGCACGGTGAGCCTGGCCACTTTGATTTGGTCTGGATTGAGGTCTGGCAGACAGATCCATGGATCGCCAGGACGGTTGCAAACCCAGTACACCTGTATGGTATGCAAAAAAACCAGGGCGAGTAAGAGTCTGACCCCTCGTGACATGAGGACATCCATGATAGACCCCAGAAAAAAGTGCGTAAAATATTTATTTATTAAAGCATTATGGAACACTTTCAGCTAAAGCAAACAGGTCAAGATCAGTAAATAAGACTGTTAGCCAATCAAAGTTATGCTCTTATAAAATTCAGAAACGAGAAGTAAATTCTATGGCCATTCAAGTTACTGAGTAACTAACGCTGTTTTATACTACATACAACGTTGCTCGCACTGCATAGCAATCATTACATCAAAGTTGCCGCAAGCACTTCCTAGCTGAGGTCACAATATAGTACTGTGTGTGAACGGATCTAAATCGTGCTGATAAAAGCGAATTGTTTGGACTTCCTGGGAGTGTTGTAAATAAATTTGGTATATAACCTTTTTATTGACTCCCTGGCCAGGTCTCTCGACTGGTATAGGTATCGGCGCTTGCCACGTGGACACCGGTTCTGGAGGTAGCTTT
This sequence comes from Hecatera dysodea, assembly GCA_905332915.2. Classification (NCBI taxonomy): domain Eukaryota; kingdom Metazoa; phylum Arthropoda; class Insecta; order Lepidoptera; family Noctuidae; genus Hecatera; species Hecatera dysodea. The sequence goes on from HG995305.1 coordinate 18,026,905, forward strand.
GGAGGGACGGGTTCCTTGGAGACCGGCTCTCTGCCCTCCCCCTCGCCCACTGTCAGGAAATGGAATACCAGTTAGGTATCACAAGAAGAACTCCTTGTAACTCCTTACAATAAGTTCTTCTAGTAGTTACTGTACCCAACTCCATGCAAACTAGAGTGAATCCCCATTCGCTCGGGCAAGCAAGGAGTTTCTTATCAGTTGATCTCCATAGAAAACGGCTAATTCGAACCGTAAACTAGCTTCTTTCAAAAGAAAATATTTTGAACTTGTTGCCGGTATAACAACAAATAATACATAGTACTTAATCTTGTACGAAGATACGGTGCCCTTCATGCTTGAACCCGACTCGATCGGTTTCATTTGCGCTGTGCAGACATGAAAATTACATCTTTGTTTCTGGGGTAACGCGTCTGGAATGTCGCCACTTATCATGATAAATCCTAAAAGCTTGTTTCTATACAGGTTGCCAACTGGCTCTTGGACTTGGAGAAGTACTGGTGACGACGGTACAACTTACTGACTTCCAACTGTTCCTCTAACGGGGGCTTCAGCTCTTCCGTCTCGCCTTCACCTTCTCCTGGCATGTCTTTCAGATCAAACTCCTGAGGATTTAAAATTACATAGGTATCGTACACAACTCCAAGAGTCTATTCAGCTTCTGTTAGGAAGATTTTGAAATGAGCAACAGGAGTTTGGTCTAATAATATCTTCCATTTACAATGTATGTATGTCTGTGAGTTTCTTTAATTCACCATAACTTCTAAACGGCTTAACCGATATCGATGTATGTGGTATCGGCAGAAGCGTCCTGGGTAACACAGGCTAAGTGTTTTTTTTTTTAGTAAAAAGTGGTAGCCATGATTCGTAAATAAAAACTAAAATATTTTGTTTTCATGAAAATTAGACTACGTATACATACATCATCTATAGCTTGCTTAGTATATAGCAAAAAAGGTATCAAATAAAAACAAACAATTAAAAAAAATAAAAAACAAGCCTGCCATGTCAAAAAATGAACTAAAAAATAATTATAAACAAGATAGATAATAATCTTTTCATTGCAGTCGGGGGACCTGTAAATAACTATTCAAGAACCGTAAGAACCGTGTAGTACGATACATTTCCAACATGGAACAGTGTCGTAAACTGCCTACTCCCATTTCTAAGGTATTTTACTTCGTTAGGGTCAAAAATGCAGCGAAGCCACGCCGTGCCACGTTGCGGCGACGTGCATCGTAAAAACATAATTGGATTTTCACCGGTCGGCTCAACGACGAGAGTTCATCCATCTTTGGTACTGTTTAACGTACCTAGCGCAGCAGACGTTGCCAGTACCGTTGTACTGGCAACGTCTGCTGCGCTATACCGAACGCCAGATAAATGTGCAATAAAGGTCATTGCCCTTTCCTTGATATCTCTTCGTAGGTACATGGACAAAAAAATTAATCGTTTTCCATTACTAGTAAATATAAAGGATCACTATGGATGTCGATTCAATATAGCATTAATTCATTATTTCTGTTTTAAGAATTAAGGTTGTCAATAAATGTAGGTGGGTCAATGACCGTTATTGCACATTTATCTGGCGTTCGGTATAGGTACAGTTTTGTTCGACTTTCAAATAAACATGGAACATAGCTAGCCTCTTTATTAGTCATCACCTTCAAGCAGGCATCCTAACACCGTGTCGACTGGACACGATTACCGATGACAGGATAGTTTTTCAACCATAGAATTATAATATATCCATGATATCAACTAACCCTGATCCTCCTGTCCAGTTCTTCCAAAGTGAGGTCCGTTTCTGCGACGTAATAATTCGCTTTTGTTCCAAAAATCTTGCCGAAAAATCTGTGAACAAGTTTTGGCATCTAGACGAGGAGAATTTAAGTAAGAATACCTAGTCATCGTCCAAAACGGTTTAAAGTTATAACATCAACTGATTGCCTAAGATCAGGCATAAACAATACAAAGGTCCTGACCTGACTGTGGCAACTGGCTCCTTGATGCCTAACATGATCATAGAAATGTAGATCGCGTAGCATTCACTGTTCGGCAGACCATATCCACCCTAGAGAAAAACAATCAGAAGTTTGAGTTAAACATTGGAGGAGTTCAGTTTACGTAAATCTAGCAATCCAATCGGCAATGTGACCGCGAAAGTGCGGCATACACATGTGTCTAGAACATTCTTTGCTAATCAATAGTACGAACTGGCCAGTTGACAGTTACTTTGCTAAATTGTTCCAGCCAAAACATGAGGAAGAGGTGACAAGTGGGCGTTTTGGGGGACTGTCTTTTCGTACTTACGTTCAAAAAGTGCTAGCCCTCAGCCTAATTTGGCACGGAGAATGAAATCGGTGGTAAAAACTTGCCAATTTATGCGTTGAATTGCAAAGAACATATTTTTCCATAGAAAACTGATGAACTTTGTGCAATTGTGCATATCAAGCGATTTGATTTTCATTTAGGCAATTCCGAGAGAATTTCGGGTCTTTGGATACAGTCGCGGTTCTTTTATCAACGAAACCGTTATTATGAATTTGGCTTTCCACCACATTTTACGTTTTTGGTGGGATAAGATACAACGTGTAACATAATTTATAAACGCAAGTCCTGTGGCCGTATTACGAAGTGCCAATGCTATCATGATTCATGTGAGGGAAAGAGATAGTGCTATTCGTCTTGTGTAACTCCGTCTCTCTCTGACACAGAAATCATGATGGATTTAAGACGTCATAATAGGGCGCCTTTAGTCCCATAGTAAAAGTTGTTCATAATAATGAGTGAGTACAATAACCTTTTACAGGTATTGCGTTTATTCTACTTTATCGTTACTCGTGGTACATTATGTTATGGAGTTAGTATAAGAAAATGGGACCTCTCGAAAATAGTAGTTGTGGTCAATAAGATCTTGTATTTTGGGCTTATAGCTATCTTCTTCCAAATCTAGTTCCTGCTCCTCCTCGCCGAGGTCATCCAACTTGGTCGCTTTACTTGCCACCAGCTGTAATAGGAAAATATTACGAGTGTGGTTTCTGAACGAAAATCTACAAATGAAAGTGCGGCGTGCGTGCTGTGTAGGCAGTTGAGCATCAGGCAGGCCCATTATTAATTCAATCGATATAGTCGTTCTGGTTTATATACATCTGATTCATATATCGTTCGTTTGGATGAACAGGGTATTAACTCAAAATTTAGGTACGATTTTTAACCTAAAAATACAGTCCTACTAAAAATCATGCGATCTTTCTAACGAACATGGTTGCATAACGTTATGACGTCAAATTGGCGGGGGTGCGGGGTAGTACTCGTATATTCCGATTTAAAAACATTTACAACAGATTTAAATAGAGAAACTTCAAATCGCTATCCTGAAAAATAGTCTTTTTTGGGTTAATACCCTGTTCATCTGGATCAACGATATATACTCAATAACACACAGTTCTTCACCATCTGCCTTTGTCTGAGCCAATGGAAGGTCGCTGTCGCCGGCTCATAAAGCAGCGCTTTTAGATACGTTGTGAAAGGACCACGTACGAAGCTGACCATTTCAATCACATGGTAAAAGGGGCTCCCTGTGCCATCGTTCCCTCATTAAATATCTCCATGATTGACGGTGCAATCACCGCATACCTAAGATCGACCTATTTTTATGCCCTGGGTGAAGACTTGACAAGATTAAGGAAAGTCTACATAAACAGTCGACATTGCTACGATGAAACTATGACGTGCCAGTTATAAAATAAAACATCAAACCATAGATTTCATAAACTTCCATACCCTGAACATTTCATCCACCCTCCGCACGGTAGCGATTTGTGGGGGGGACAAGTATATATCATTGAGTAAGTCGAAGTTGGGCCGGAACTTCTCCTGCTTGACCTCCCATGAGTACTGCTCAAAGTTGTCAACGACATCCGGAGGTTTCTGGGACAGGATCTTTTGAACGACGTCCACTAAATGATCATACCTGAAATATTGAAGAGTTTGTCTGTACAGTAATGTTAATCTTACCTACTCGCGATCTTTATTGACCTCCTCGTTGGTGTAGGTGGAACCTGTAGTTAGAACCTCTGTTACGAGATTATCATCTCAGCTCTGTTGCAGCCAGCAATTCGGAGTCTGGGTTTAAAGTCAGTTATTGGCAGTAGGCTCGCCCCGTTTATATGAGACTTTTGAGTCTCATGAACGATCTACTCCACTCTAACCACATTTATACGAATATAATTGTCTAAATGACGCTTAGATCCCGGAAGGTCCAGTTTAGAGTGAAGTAGATCATTCTAGTAAGTGTGCTAATAAGTGAATCTTACAGGGAGTCTCCAGTAGCCGCACTTTGCTGTTTTAAAAAGTTTTTCGCCAGTACCAAATCGTTATTGAGATCTGGCATAACATTTTCGGTTGCTGCTATTATATCCGGCTCTAATAAAAATGTTTGCGACATTTTTAGGCCTTGTTTTCATGTAAATTATTTAGATGGGTAAGATTATTTATTTTATATATTTGTTGGCGTTGTTGTCAACAAACTGGCATTTGACGCTTGATTGCCCTTTTTCTCTTTTTGTATGGCCTGTTATAATAGTGTGTCCATGCAAAAAGGTCTAAGTAATTACCTTTAAAATTAACTTTGTTTCACTTGATCATCTCCAAAAAAAATATTATCTCTTATTTTCTTTTTTTAATGGTTTTTAGCGCGTTTTCAGTTTGCCGAGGTTGGTCTGTGGATGGGTGACCATCTTAACATAACGAGACTTCTCCGTGCCTCGGAAAGCACGTTAAGCCGTTGGTCCCGGCTGTCATTTGGAGATCTTTGGCAGTCGTTACGGTCGTTACGGATTGTCAGAAGCCAGAAAATCTGACACCAGTCTTGCCAAGAAGTGCCGTGTTCCCCAGTTAATGGGTTGTGGAGGTCTGGTAGGCAGCCGCTTTACGTAAAATACTGGTATTCAGCTGAATCTGGCTTGACTGGGAGCCGACCCCAATGTAGTTGGGAAAAGGCTAGGCAGATGATGAGCGCGTTTTCAGTTTCTAAACGACTACAATCTGTCAGGAATCTTGGTGAAATCACTTTGACAGTAGGGATGGCGATTCTTTCCGAAAAGAATCGATTTTTAAATCGATCCAAATCGTAAGCTGATGAATCGATTCACAAAAAAAATCGCGGTCTAAAAGATCGATTTCTAAAAAATCTATTTTTTTTTTCAAGTTTGCTTTTATAAGGTAAATATAAATCTATTTTATAAGAAACAAGAAAGACAACATAAAAAAAAACTTTTTACAAAAAAATACAACCGACTTCCACAAAAAATCAAAAAAAAAAAAAGTTATTTTGTACTTTTTTGATTTTTTGTGGAAGTCGGTTGTATTTTTTTGTAAAAAGTTTTTTTTATTTTTCACTTTTTAGTGGTACCTACACCCCCTCCCCTCCCCCACCTAAACGAACCAATTACATTGGTGTAAAAAAAATGCACTGCTCCAATGCAGAGTAAACTAAAAGGTCGTCAATGTAGACAATGTAGATATTTTTTTTAGATTTTTGTTGATTTTTCAAAAACCGCTTGTTCGATTTCGATAAAATTTTCATGGGACCATTTGGGAAGTATACCCTTTCCAACAAAAAAAGAATTTTTCAAATCGGTTGGCAAGCGACGGAGTTATGCGCGAACAAACATTAAAAAAAAAAATACAAACATCCGAATTGAGAACCTCCTCCTTTTTTAGAAGTCGGTTAATAAATGACCTCATATCAGTAAAATTAGTTTTTTTTTTAAATTAATATCAAAGTCAAATCAGGTATGAAAGAAGACATTTATATTTATCAAAATGTATAAAAAAAAATAAACATACAGTGATACAGCCATCTCACGAGTTTTTGAGTAATTAACCCTTTAATCGGCAACACCGTTATGTTACAGACACATAAGGGTTATATTTGTAAATAATTCTATGGTTTTTACCAATACAAAAAAAAAATCGAAAGGCGATTTTCAAGGCTGAAACATCGATTCACTGGATCGATTCAATACTGCACATCGATTTAAAAAATCGATCTTTTGGGCCTGAAAAATCGATTCTTTAATTAATCGATCTCAGATCGCCATCCCTATTTGACAGATTACAGGAGCATTACAGGAGGTCGTCGTTTGACAATAAAATAAATCGCGCTTTTTTCCATAATTTTCCACCTAACTTAAAATGAAGTAGATAGTTGTTTCACTAAAAACAAAAACACTGTTTTTATTTTATTGCTAATCTGCTGTTAACTTTAAATCACCCCTAGACGCAATCATTTTTTTTCATTTCGTAACCATAATATAACCTTAAAATAACCAAAACAAACAATCAGAATGGCAACAAAATTCGACGTTGCTGCTTATAATTTCCGGAAGAAATGTCCTTTTGTTGCCAAGGATCTACTGCGGTGGTTCCCTGGGCACATGAACAAGGGCTTGAAGCAAATGCAACGGAAACTAAAAAGCGTTGACTGCGTGATCGAAGTTCACGATGCTCGAATACCGTTTACGGGCCGAAATCCGATATTTACCAAGACCCTAATAGGTGCGAAACCTCACATACTAGTGTTAAACAAGAAGGATTTAACGATACCGAGTCTAATACCCAAGATAAAGGATAAATTGAAAGCGGAGCAGAATGTTCAAAATATAATGTTCACAAATAGCAAAGACCAGCACTGCAAAGGCTTGAAGAGTCTGAGGCCTCTCATGGTAGACCTGATTAAAGGGTCAAACAGGTACAATAGAAGTGAAGAGCTAGATTACAATGTAATGATAATGGGGGTGCCTAATGTAGGGAAGTCTTCTCTCATAAATATGCTTCGGTCGAAGAATATGAGCATCCGACATGCGCTGCCGGTGGGAGCGGTGGCTGGAGTCACGAGAAGCGTCATGACGAAGATTAGAATTAATAATGATCCTGTAATTTTTATGCTGGACACACCAGGTAAGGGTTCTACTTAATCAAAATAAAAAATGGATGAAATAAGTATCTCAATCCATTTTTTTACTATTGTTAGTCAGGGGGTTAACTGTTATCTCACCTGATGGTAAGCGATGATGTGGTACTGGTTACTTCAAGGCAATCATGCTCCATCGTCGATCACATCAGGTGAGATTGTATTGAAATGTGAGTCTAATAGAAGTAAAAAACTTATCATCTCTGGTTAAGGCTAATTTAAAAAAAATACAGTTGAATTGAGAACCTCCTCCTTTTTTAGAAGTTGGAGTATATCTTATGAGGTGTGAATGCGAACTGACCCACATTTTAGTGAACAAGTGAATGTACAAGTGGCGTGCAGTGGTTCGAGTTTGGTAAGCCAGAAAATAATGTCCAAAAAGAAAACACACCACATTATTCTGGGTTGAAATGTGGTGTTTTTTTTTATTTTTAAATAGGCTATTTAAAAAAACTCATTTCATTAAAAATCAACCCTGAATAATGTGGTTATTTTTTTAAATTTATTTGGACATTTTCTCTGGTTTCTCAATACAGTTATGCATTTTTCTTTTAGAAATGAATTTTAGAAATACTAAAATTGTATAGAAGTATATCTTTAAAATTGCTCTCCTGTTTCAGGTATTCTAGAGCCATCAGTAACAGATATTGAGATGGGTTTGAAGCTGGCTCTGTGTGCCTCTCTCCAAGATCACCTGGTCGGAGAAGAGATCATCGCTGACTACCTGTTGTACTGGCTCAATAAGCATGGCCAGTTTAACTATGTAGACTACATGGGCCTAGTAGAACCTTGTGATGATATAAATAGGGTAGGTTCTTGTTTGCTATTACTGTGTAAGTAAGATTACTCAATGAAAAAAAAAAACTTTATTATATATAAAAAGCTTTATGCATAAAAACTTTTTGAATCATTTGCAACAGATTCTTAATTCGAATTTGAGTAGCAAAAGCCAAAATTTGAGTGGTGTAATCTAGACCTCTTTGAATCAATTTATGGGTTCTTAATTCAAATTTTCTTTAAAAATTTGTATCTTATATCTGCGAAGCAGTGCATTCAGCTGAATACCAATATTTTACATGGAGCGGTTGTTTACCAGACCTCCACAAACCATCAACTGGGTAACACGGTACTTCTTAGCAAGACTGGTGTCAGATTTTCTGGCGTCTTACAACCCATAATGACTGCCATACTGAGAGACTGCCTACTGCAAATGACTGTCGGCTTTACGTGCTTTCCGAGGCACGGAGGAATCTCGATATGTTAAGGTGGTCACTCATCCACAGGCCAACCTCGGCAAGCATTGCTTAACCTTGAAGATCGATTCGTGCGGCTGGAATAGGCCTGTTTATTATTTACTAGCTTCTGTCCGCGACTTCGTCCGCGTGGAATAGTTACTTTAACCCCGATTTTGAAACTCTCAGCCAGATCGGTTTAAAATTGCCAAAGTTTAATACAAACTTTCATCCCTTTCGACCAAATTTGATTACCGTAAAAACGGTTCTAGTGAGTTAATCTTAAAAGATAGACATATACAATCACGGACATTTTTTTAGATCATTTTAAGAGGAATAATTCTTTCCTACATATTTTTTTGGTATCTTGAACCGTTTTCGCAGCGCACACAACGGAAGCCCTCAAAGATGAATAATTTTCCCCGTTTTTTCCACATTTTCCATTTTTTCTTCGCTCCTATTACTCGCAGCGTGATGTTATATAGCCTAAAGCCTTCCTCGATAAATGGTCTATTCAACCCAAAAAGAATTTTTCAATTCGAACCAGTAGTTCCTGAGATTAGCGGGTTCAAACAAACAAACAAACAAACTCTTCAGCTTTATAATATTAGTATAGATTTTTAATATAATATTTTTAAAAAAGTAAAAAAAGTATTTCAGTGTACACATTTATTTGCTTTGATCATGAACACGAATGGCATGAGAGGACGGAAATCGGACGAAATAATTTATTGAATGTGTAACTGTGGAAAATCTATACTAATATTATAAAGCTGAAGAGTTTGTTTGTTTGTTTGTTTGTTTGTTTGTTTGTTTGAACGCGCTAATCTCAGGAACTACTGGTCCGATTTGAAAAAATCTTTCCATGTTAGATAGCCCATTTATCGAGGAAGGCTTTAGGCTATATATCATCACGCTTAAGCCAATAGGAGCGGAGCAGCGATAAAGAATGTTTTAAAATCGGGGATTCCACGGGGACGAAGTCGCGGGCAGCAGCTAGTTTATTCATAAAAATTGATCGTGGCATTAGCCCCGATTTAGGCCACTCGCCAAAAGATCCCAACACACCTGTGTATATATTTTTCTAAGGAATTTAATTCTCTAACGATATAAAAGCCATATATTTGCGTAACAGTAGGTAAAAACTACGTAGGTCACACACCTCAATGAGTTTGCAAAGTTTTTGGGGATACCTGAATATTCAGTAGTATTATTCATTACTTTGTGAAGAATTCGTGAATATTTTGATCCGAAGTTTGATGTACTTTGCCTAGTTAAAAGGTGAATAACTCAATAATGAGTGATAAGCGTTTTAAAATATTTACAGCCTAACCTCTTAGCCTGACCTTCCTGACTTTTTTTTTATTTTATTTCTAATGAGTAATTTGAACTTTTTCTACCAAAAAACTGGAAAATTGTGAATCATACACATTGTTAATGAAATACCAATTTAAGCCCTCGTTTTAAAATTATGTTGGTGGGGTTCAGTCCCCGTACAATTTGACATCGTTACTACGTTGCGAAAAAGGGATTTTGCTATTCGTTCCGTCACTGTCCCACAGCCGAGGCTGATAAATTGATAAGTATTCATCATCATCATCAGCCTAGCCTTTTCCCAACTAAATTGGGGTCGGCTCCCAGTCAAGCCGCATTCAGCTGGATACCAGTATTTTACGTGAAGCGGCTGCCTACCAGACCTCCACAACCCAATTAACTGGGGAACACGGTACTTCTTGCCAATACTGGTGTCAGATTTTCTGGCTTCTGACAATCCGTAACGACTGCCAAAAATCTCCAAATGACAGCCGGGACCAACACACGGAGGCACGGAGAAGTCTCGTTATGTTAAGATGGTCACCCATCCACAGACCAACCTCGGCAAGCGTTGCTTAACCTAGAAGATCGACCCGTGCGGCTGTTATAATTTAGCCACGAGCTCCTCCTGATAATTATTTGTTTAGTTAAAATACGGGTACCTAACTACATACTCTTCTGCAGCAGGCTAGACTGGAATCCTTATCATTCAGGCCTGGCGTCCCTGGGACGTCGCCCGACTGCGGTCTGCTCTAAAGCCGGTACTGGCCCTGTCTTCATGTATTTGGTACCGGAAAATTATCATATACCTAATAACTAGCTGACCCGGCAAACGTCGCTTTGCCACATAAAATAAAATAAAAAAAAAACATACAAACATCCGAATTGAGAACGTCCTCCTTTTTTAGAAGTCGGTTAAAAAATGTGGTGGACCACCCTTAACATTCGAAGGGGGATGAAAAATAGATTTTGTCCGATTCGCCACCCTAGCCGATATGCACGCTAAGATTGACGAAAATCGGTCGAGCCGTTTCGGAGGAGTTCAACCACAAACACCGTGACACGAGAATTTTATACCTAAGATACTCTATATATTTTGAACAGTTCATTTTCAATACTATAAAATATCCCATCCAAAGCCAATAGTCCTCAATTTAATTGTTTCTTATTGAGAAAAATTAGTTTTTACAAATTCACGCAATATTTTACAATGTTACGGTGTTCGCGAGTATCTGGTGACAGATATACATAAATATATTGTTGGACGTTGCTTACTCAATCATGCTAGAACGACTGTACGGATCTGTATGAAATTCGGCAAAGATATAGATTATAGTCTAGTCTAGTACATAGGCTACTTTTTGTCTCGGGAATATGTTTATTGGGGATAATTTTCGATATCTCGGGAACTTATAAATATAAAATGCGCGTGTGTGCGCGACTGCGTATCTATTGCTTTTACTGAACTGCATGCGTAGTAGTTGCCGGGTGGTAGGGTAAAACAGGAGACACAGGTTCCGATACATTTTCGGCTACAGGGCATATCTCCTTCTTTATTATATCTGTGCTCGGGAATATGTTCATTAGGGATGATATTCGATATTCACGCAAGCGGAGACGGTGGAAGAAGCTAGTAGGTACGCATAATACTCAATGTCATCCTTTTATCTTTACAGGTACTAATAGCAGGCGCAATAAAATACAACCGCGTCCGTCGTACACGAGACTTCGACGGAAAAACCCGAGATGTTCCGGACTTGACCGAAGTCGCCCGAGCCATGATCAAAGCGTTCCGGACCGGCGAACTCGGGAAGATATTATTAGATATAGAATTACTTGATGAGAAGAATGTTGAAATCGATAGGTCGTTAGCGTGATGTATAGGCCGATTCAAACTTAATCATCATCTTCCTTCCCCTATCCCATGTTACTTGGGGTCGGCGCAACATGTTTTTTTCTTCCATTCTGTCCTGTCAGCCGTCACGCTATCACTCCTTTTTCTCCAACAACTCCTTTTTCTTTCATATCACTCCTCACACAATCCATCCATCGTTTCTTTGGCCTACCTCTCCCTTTCCATCCATCCACATTCATATTCATAACCCTTTTAGTTACATGTGTTTCATCCCTCCTTTTTACATGACCATACCAAGACAAGCGGTTCCCTTTCAACTTTTCCGTCACTGGCGCCACTTTTAAAATGCCTCTAATGTACTCATCCATCTCCACACATCCATCTCAACATTCCGATTCAAACTTAATGACGTCTGTAAAGTTCGCTTTTCGCTGAGTAGTACCCCGCCCTTCAATCCCTTTGTCATATGAATTTGTTACTGTGCTGCGACTCGCGGAATATACCGAAAAAAACAATTAGTTTTAATTCTAAAAAAATTGATTGAGTCAGGCGTTACTTTGCGGAAATCCATTTTAAATTCGCAACTCAACGGTCAGCGAGTTAACACGTCCCCTGAGGATGCCTCGTTTTGCTTTGCCTTCCTGCATTGTGCATAAAATCCTTGCATTTGCATTGTAATCTTGCATGCGCATAATATAGCGGGCGGGAGGGAGGTGCATACCTGCAACCCACTAATATTCGCGGAAATTAAAACTAGATAGGTATATTATTTTCATTGTTTTAATTCTACCTGAAGGAATATGGATGTATTTAGCTGTACATCATCATCTCGGTTTTCGTCAACTGCTGGGCATAGACCTGTAGTGGCATCGACACTAACAAAAATTAATGCAGCGTAGACGTAGTTCGTTCTTGGCGGTGTAGATGTACCGCCAAGAACGAACTACGTCAAAGAAATCGTACATCGCGATATCAGAGTTTTCCGTGCGATTTTAACATATACAACAGTCTGAAAATCAATTTCTGGGTAGTTGCCCACCAGATACAAGACTTTTGCGGAAATTTATATAATGTTCTGCATAATAGGGTAGTTACCTAAAAATTCTAATTAGTCCGTCTGATAGATTTCCAAAAAATATTGGACACGTATTTTTTCTTTTTTCACATAAACAAAAAACGAAGACGATACAGTGCGTAAAAAACTCGTGTGACGTCACTACTCGCTACAATTTTTACCGGGCCGTGACGTCACATGCTCCCACTCCTTGCTTTTTATCTTCCTCAGTTTTTATAGATTTGATAAAGGAAAAAATACGTGTCCAATATTTTTCTATAATCTAACTGACGGACTTAACATAATCAAATATATTTTACTCAGGCAACATCCCTATTACCGGTCTATCGTTTTCTTTAGTTCTTATATATTCCAATCTGCATGCTCCTGTGCCAAGTTCATCCAGGATTTACCCGCGAACCCATCAATATCGTCTGCCCGTCACGCGGTACAACCAACACTTCTTCCTTCTTCGTATCCTTTTTTTTTTTTTTTTCTGGATGGGAAATCATCAAATGACTTCTCCCGCTCTGGGCGGAGCGGAAGGGAGTGTCAGACTCTTACTGACTAAAACCCACCCGTGATCCTTCTTGTGCCCTTTGCGTTCCAGGGCCGCGGTGACTCTTTCGAACAAATTCCGCAACCCTAGCAGGCACTGACCCTATGGGGCCCCGTCTAATTTGCTGACGGCTCTTTGAGGCGCGCGTGGAACACGACGCGCCGTCGACTCGGGCCTGGTTGCTATCGGACGGCGAGCCACCCATAGCTCGCCATCCGCAGGCCCGCGCCTACGGTGGCCGGGAATCGCCCTGCGTTTCCCGACGCCCGGGGCGTCTTCTTCTGTTGCGGCGGCTGGAGCGAGGGGCATCCCTCTCTCGCACGCGCTCCGCCTCCTCCTTCGCTAGCATTACTGCTTCGCAGAAGGAGGCGACCGCTTCCCATGCCTCCTCGCTCCGGACCATGGCCCGAACCAGGGCCGGACGCGAGAGGTCGCCGCCGCCGATCGCCTCGACGAGGACACGGCGGTGCTCCGCCCAAGCAGGGCAGACCTCCACCGTATGCTCCACCGTGTCCTCCGGGCGATCCACACAGTGATGACACCCGGACGTGTCCTCCCGCTGGATCCGACACAGGTACCTCCCGAAACAACCGTGTCCGGTGAGCACCTGCGTCAGGCGGAAGGTGAGAACGCCGTGACGTCTCTCCAGCCACGCCTCAAAGAGGGGACTTATCGCCACAATAGTGGCGTGCCCAAGTTCTTCGTATCCTTAGACGCCACTCCATCACTACCAGTAGGTACTTCAAGACCAGTTTTATCATTATTTTTTCTCATATATTTGTCCTAATTTCCGTTTACAACGAAAAAAGAATTTGAAATTGAGTGTGAGCAAAACTCCAGCCTGAACTTTTTGATATTACAGCATAGTCACATTTGATGGGTGACACTTTTTAAACACCAAATTCTCAATTCTGAAACCGGCCGTTGAATACCTACTAGACCTAGGTATTTTCATCTTCTTTAAAGAAGAATTTTATTATTAGATATTTAAGAATGAAATTGCTTAGTAAAGTGTAAATATTTGTACAGTTAGTTATAGCCTTTAAATTGTAAGCTAGCAGAAAATAAAAAATTGAACCCTATCGTTCTATTTGTGTTATTGTACCTATTCCTGATTACGTATGATTCTATTTAGTCCGTCAGTTAGATTTTCGAAAAGTATTGGACACGTATTTCTTTTTATTTAATCAATCGATAAAAAGCATCAAAGATCAAGAGGGGCTTGTGACGAAACGTAGTAAAGTGTACCAACTCAAATGTGACGTCACAAGTTTTTAACGCAATGAGTCTTCTTAATTGTTTAGGTAGGTACCTACGTGAGAAAAGAAAAAATACTTCTTTCTCTTTTGTAAATCTTATCTGACGGACTAATCAGGTATTTTTGTCATCTGTCTTACACCTATTACGTGCAGTGGCACGAGATATATGTAACCTACCGCGTAAGTAGGTACCTACCTAATTGAGCGACGACGCCATGGCATGTGCAATTGGATTGAGTGATATTTTTTTTATTTCCTGATAAATCAGATTGTAGGTACAGTGAAAACTGTAGGCTCGGCATAACGAAAGCCCGTTCATATACATTCATTGTAAGTACCTAGGTATTTACCTACATGTTACCGGATTATTGGTAACACTAAAATTGTAAAATCTTGGTTAGTTAGATTATAAACTCTCGATATAGGTACTTATTGTGAACAGATGATATTCTACAATAAATACCTACCTACTTAAAAAACAAATTCAATATCTACTTTACGATAGTTCGTGTTTTACTAAAGAGAAAAAGTTCACCATCTCACGCGATTTAGGTACTTATTATAAACTTACGATGTTTGGAATAACCTACCGATGATACATCAACAGTAAAATAAGATTATGCACGAAACCCTATGGCATATCTCTTTAGAATATTATAAGTAGATACGACAAAGTCCTATTCATTAAAATCAGAGTAACACGAATAGAGTCTTATTAAAAATGCCCATAAACTTAACATTCAACCTCTATTCATAAAATTACGCGCTAATTTAAAATTCAAAGATACAAACGTCACTGTCAAATCGGCGGTAAATAAAAAAATAATGAAGCAAAATTGAACTCTAATAATTGTAACAAAAATTAAATAAATAAATATAATATTAAAAATATATAACTACAGACAAACTCAAAATAAAATTGTACTAACGAAGAAAATAATGGTAAGCCAGTAATATAAGTAGCAAGGGTGAGCAAGACTCATCCAAATAAGAATGGATCCTTTCCAATATATACAGACATTTATGAGTTCTATTCAAGAGTACAGATGGCTCATCGACATAGCTAACGATTGCTACCCCATCGCTTTAATGGCGAAAATCCATACGGCATGAAACACCATGGATTCTAAACAATGAAGAATCCTGTTAAAAGTGAAGTTCCAAAGGGCAGAGTTTCAAAGTCAAATTCTTTATCACTTAATTCGGCTTTGACGCTGAAAAAACACTCGACGCCATCGTTTACCAAGTCAATCGATGCGAAGAGGTCTGATGACGTCACGAAGGCCACCTTGGACACGTTGAGCATGATCAGCTCTCCCTGGAGTACAGAGAGTGGGTTTACCAACAGCCAGAACGTATCGCAGTCATTGTTGACCTGGACAACGGAACCAGAGTCTTTCTTCAGTTCGACGAGTGTCGACCCGTTGACTACTACTGCTTCAAGTGGCCTGTCGTCCAAAGCTCTCAGCAAGGGGACATTAACTTTGTTTGTAGCACCCACACCGTGTCACAGCCACCACTTATTCCTGCCTTTAATGAAGACCCCGTCTCCCGATACCCTGGATTCATGGACTGTGGAGACGTTCACGAGCACCGGGCTGCTCTCCCCGACGTCTCGTATCTTCAGTGTGGGGCGCGCGTGGAGCCCCGTCGGTAGTGACACGGACTTCTACCCTGGCAGTTCAGACACCCTCACGTCTAGGAAGGGAAGCAGGGTCAGTGTGTCACCCTCAATAACCTCGTCTAAAAAGAACTACTTCCCCATTAACTATATCAACCATATCACACTGTCCGAGAACCACCCCGGCCTAGACTGGAACTTTGCCAAACAACATAGTGTTCCTGTAGTCATTTCCATCCCAATTTAATGTCACCAGGGTATAAAAAAATTGTAAAAACGATTAAAAAATTTATTACCAACAAAATATATTTTGTTTTACATTTATTTACTTAAAATGAGGTATTAGTTGTTTACCCACGTAGATATATATGTATGTATAATTGAATTTACTATTAATATATACATGACATGGTTAAGTTACTATGTAGGTATATGTACATTGTATTTAATCACAACATTTCGAGGCTAAACAGAGCATTGTATTTTATGTACCCGGTCAAATAAATGCAAGTAGCCAAATAGAGAATGCAAAAAACATCACATTATGAAAATGAAATTTTGAAAATAGAATGACAATAGTGCAACAATCAATATTCATACAAATAATTATTATATACGTACAATGACGTCACGCACTTCCAAGTACTTAAATAAATTTAAATAAAACAAAAACATGGTTGCATATAGCTTCCAACAATGTATTTTTGAATAGTCATCCAGTATCTATTACCTATTAATATGAATTATTCCAAGTTCTTTGAATCCTCGTTTTGAATGTCTTTAGAAATACTGTTAGGATTTGTATAAAAATTAACACCACTAGATACCTTATTAATATAAAAACACATTGCAGTAAGAATATTACGTACCGGACTAAGAATAATAATATAAAAGGTATTATTATTAATACAATAATCTTTTACATTATCTGTTGAAATCAATAATGATGAAAAAAATGTATAATAACACTAGTGTTTGTTTACAGTTATAAAATGATTAAGTGATCGGTATTTTTATAATCTTTGTTATTATATATCTTAAAATAATACACAGTAAAAATATAACGTGTAGGTATCCTTTTAATAAATGTATCTTTATTAATTAACATACATTTTACAAAATCTGGAACCTTTGGCCCACTGAATAAATAGTTTATACATGTGTGTAAATGCACGATACGATCTTAAGAAAACGGGAAACAAACAAAGGAAGTTGTTTTCTGTTACGTTTCGTCAGCTAATTTAAACTGAAAAAAATATCATGCGTAGATAAGGTCAAGCGTTTATAACACTATCCAATCTTTTGTCATTAGGAAATCGGAAGACGTAATCTGTAGTATTATATTATCTGTGACGTAATTGAACTTTCAATTATACTAAGACCACAGATTTTAAACGTGAAATTGGCTAAATGCACAAACCGTGCGAAGCCAAAAACAAAGACCACAGACCGACCAATTTTTTTGTTTTTGAAAATTGTTGAAGTAATAAACAAAACTAGTCCGAATAATAGTCCTAGATATTGAAGGACATGTTCTTATTATAAAATAAACAAACAACTCTGACGTTAATTACAGTTAGTCTCGGAGGTTATTTTATTACTAACCACCAATCAAACCAGTTTTTATGACATTTCATGCTGTTACCTATAATCTTATAGTCTGGCTTTATTTACTTGTATGTAAACATGTTATCCTTGCTGCGTTCATGTTGGTTTAAGTATAAACGCTTAAACTTTTAACTGCCTGTGTTTTTCCCGCTAAAGACACAATATAGAGATGGTCCCTTTAGGTAGCCGAGGTGCGGGGAGGGGGGGGGGGGGACTGATGCCTTTATGGCAAGATCTTTTGATTGGGAGAGGTTGAGTCGAGTGGAGGAAACTCCCTAGTTCCACACCCGTCCTTTACCAAACTGCTATCATAGGTACGTGGTGAACATGATATTTTCAACAAAACAGATGTTATTTATCATTACAGACACACACAACTGAAAAAATCACTTTGAAAACTGTACATGGCACTAAATAACCCATTCTTAGTCCGGTTGCTAACTCAATTAAAAGCCTACTTATTACAAATGCCGATGTCTTTCTTGTAATACTTCGGCTCGGTGAGACTTTCCACTAGGAAGGTACCAAGGTCCCACTTAGAGATGATAGGTCCAGGGGACTTGGTGCAGTTCTCGACGACTGTATACTCTCGGCTTGGGATATCTGGAAGGGAGAAAGGATTAGTTCAAGGCCTCTACTACAATTCAAGCGCTGCGGTTGTCTTTACTTTGCGTCAAGACCGTCACATCACTACAAATCATAAAGCTTTGTGGCTATGACAAGTGCCGAAGCAATGAAGCTCTACGGATACTGGGAAAACGATTTTACTGTCTTGGATCACGCAGTCAGATTAATCAGAAAAGAACAGCGAAAGAGTAAGAGGTCATTAGTCAAAAATACATCTTACCATCAATCCTAGGCGGGAACACTGCAATCCAATCCAGGGGGCTCTCCTTCACAGCATCCCACATCCTCTTGTGGTCTTTCGTAATATCAACGAAAATCTTAGGGACCTTCTCCGGTTCGTAAAGCAAGAAGGCGGAGAGGCAGACGGACACCGGCTTCACATTCTTAGCTCTCATTGCTTCTAGAATGTTCTTTGTCCCTTCAGACATGTCAGATGTGGGGGCTAAGCTGCTGGGGACATCGTGTCCCGTTCCCAGAGCGATGACGACTCCGTTCATGCCATCAATGGCGTCTGCGACGGAGTCTGGCTCTAGAACGTTTCCCTGAAAGACTTCTACTTTGTTCTTGTACTCCTCGGGGATCTTTTTCGGGTCCCGGACGAAGGCGCGTACTGAGTAACCTGTATGGACAAAATAATAATTTTCAGAAGTGGAGGTAGGTCTTTGCCCAAGACTGGGATAGGGTAGTCTAAAAATGCTGTTTTTGATAGGTCTGACAAAGGCGAGGTTTTATTTTACACCAGTATCAGTAGCCTTGTATTTTAGTTTTGAGCTATGTTTGTTGCTTTGTTTGGGTCAAATCTTGCAAGCTGAATGAAACACTTCCTCGGGGCCCCAACCCCAAGTCTGCTATTTTTATAAATTTGTCATTCCAACACGATCTCATTGTCATTTCGCTAAAACCCACGAGGTAAATTAGGCTGAGAGCTAGCACTTTTTGGACGTTGGTACGAAAAGACAGACCCCAAAACGCCCCCCCGTCACATCTTCCTCGTGTTTTGGCTGGGACAACTTAATAATACTTTTATTTCAGACCTTGGTGTCCATTTTGTTAGTAACAATATTCTTATAGACTAGTGTTAGTTATATGTACTTAAAACTATCAACAATAAAACACGATCAATCACTAATGCGCCATCCCGTGAGAAATGGCTTAGTCAAGTAAGTTCTGATAACTTGCTTCTGACAACATCTTATAGACGGACCCTATGATCTACCCTATTACTGGGCTGTGGAGGTTAGAAAGTTGCTCCGTGCAGAATACTGGTATTCAGCTGACACGGGTTGGACTGGAGGCTGATCCTAATACTCGTACAGTTGGGAAAAGCCTAGGCAGATAAATTGATAAACAGTGCGTTGCTTCAACCCTGATGATTCATAAAGATAATCTTATCATTAAATAATCAGCTTTGCTTGACGTCCAAACATGCCTGATATTTCGCAATGGCGTCTGTGTTAAAAAAAATGGTAGGTACAGTCAGCACCAGAAGTCGTTTGACATTTCAGATCACATCCCAACAAAATAAAAATACTATCCAAACGTCTAACCACATAAAAAAGTGCCTGTTTGTACCTTATCATTATGGTGGTTTAAGACATCAGCTGATTACATTACGGCTGAGAGCCATAGGTTTTTTATCCCAGAAAAAAAAACTAAAGTGTGGGAATAGCCGCGGGGAAAATATTACAATGATGCTCGTGACTGTATAAGCTGATAATACGAATACGTTTTAAAACCTTATGTATCTACATATATACCTAGCATAAAGGTTTTTCTCAAGTGAAACAACTTTTGAAGCGCCTTAAACCTTCCTCGTTTTTATGTCACTGGAGATCTTATCGCGATCCGTGTATGAACGATAACAAATAGACTAACGGCCAAACCCAATAACCGATCTATCACATACTGGAGATAGAAAAACAAATGAAACAACAGAAAACCTATATAATTTTTCTGTTGTTTCATTTGTTTTTCTATCTCCAGTATGTGATAGATGGGTTATTGGGTTCGGCCGTAAGCCATGCCAAGTTTCCAATTGTCGGTAGGCGGTATAAAAATCATTCTTTTTTTAAAGTATGGGAAAGACTTCTTCCGCTCTGGGCGCAGTAGAAGGGAGTGTCAGACATCGAACAAATGCCGCAATTCTGGCAATAAAAAGCATCTAGACGTAGCCACGTAGTAAAATGTTGACACAGATAATAAATAAGGATCGTGCGCTCAGTGTGGGCAGTTGACCTGTCGGCCCTCAGTTTCACAATCCTGCTTTAACCGAAAAAGTGATGTCCGTCATTCATCAGATATTAGATAATGAATATCATTGGAAGCGAAATTTCACCGCCGACGACGGTACATGCTATGGTCGGCAATGCAGAGTCCAGAGACGCGGTGATACGAGTATTCTACAAGAATGTAGCCTCGCAAAAGGAGGCTGCGGAAAGGGATAGGGAGAATAGTCCTCTCCCTGTCCCATACCAGGCTTATCGAGCAGCGGCAAAGTGCGGATAATGCCTTTTTTTTCAGACCAAAAGGGTCCAGAGTTGAATTGATGGATTCGGAGACATCCATCCGTTCCGCGTAGTGTTCCACGCGCGCCTCTCTTACGTTCACAGGTGCGAGCAACGACGTTATTTCCAGCAAGATCAAACGTATTGACCGCTATAGGTACTTAGGAATGATTGCTCGAAAACGAACCAAAATGTTTGAAGAGCAAAATTCACTTAGCTTAATTTGTTTTTGATGATACTTGGTCATCGAGCGCCAATACAGGAGCAGTGGTGGCCGAGTGGTAACAGCCCCGACTTATGAATTGTAGGTCGCGGGTTCAAACCCAGCCAGGCGCATTTCTTTGTGTAATTAATGTCATTACCACTGCTCTCAAAACGGTGAAGGAAAACATTGCGACGAAACACATGACAAAACATGTCCTAGAACCAAAAATTCGAAGACATATTGTGACATTCACCAACCCGCACTGGGCCGGCGTGGTGGATTACGGCCCATTCCCTCCTAGAGAGGAGGCCTGTGTCCCAGCAGTGGGAACGTTAAAAGGCTGATTATGAGCGTCAATATGTGTAGAATCACAATTACGCATTACGGGAGGCCGGCGGACGGTGGGCCGGAACTATTCCGGGACAGCTGGACTCAAATACGCACCCGCAGTTGGTGGCGAAAGTCTAAAGATGGCACATGGCCGTATTTGGGTACAAAATTTCCACGTCTGAACGATCGCCATTTGTTTAACTAAATCTTTGACAACCTTCAATAAATGTCAAAATTTCACCTAAACCTACAAGTAAAGCAGTAGGTCAATATCAGAATACATAATTACATGTATCAAAGTTCATTGTTAACGTTAATTAGGTGGCTTTTCAAAGTCTATTGATTATAATTATTGAGCATTACAAAACGTGTCGGAGTTTTTTGACAATTTTGTAACTATTGTTATTTTTGCGGGACCGATTTCTTCATCAAAATGGAACAGGCTTCGTTAGGTTTCGCGTATTCCCACGGGAACGGTAACTATGCGAGTGAAACTGCATGGCTCTGCTAGTTATAAATAAATGAACATACAGGCTTTTTTCATGTTGGTTGCAGTAAGTACCTTTGTACAAGAGGGCACCTGTAAGTACAAAGCAGGGAGCGAAGGGAGCGGTACCGTGTCAGTGGAGGGCGAACGCACACAAAAGACAATTGAGTAAATTAGAACATCATATTTGCCATTTTAACCCTACTTGCACATGCCGGATATATCTTTTAAGTCCCAGTAGTTGCAATATTTCTAATTTGGGCCATTATGTACCTATGAAATATTTACTATTTAACCATGTGTTAGTAACTATCTCCAATTTAAAAAATACTCTCGTTTGTTCAAGGATTACGATGACAATATGGATCTAATTTGGGAATCGGCTCTAGTTGATTAATCATCACTAGCCTAGCCTTTTCCAAACTATATTGGCGTCGGCTCCCAGTCAAACCGGATAGGTACAGCTGAATACCAGTATTTTACGTGAAGCGGCTGCCTACCAGACCTCCACAACCCATTAACTGGGTAATACGGTACTTCTTGGCAAGACTGGCGTCAGATTTTTCGGCTTCTGACAATTCGTAACAAATGACTGTTAGTAATTTTCCACTAACGGTTCAATTAAATTACAATGGACTTTTCTTGGGAAGCAGTAAAACCTCCTGTTACCTGTTAGAACAATTTAACAGTGGGTAGGCAATTTGTTCAGGAGAGTTGATACATATGAAAAAATTTCAAACAAACAATCAACATACAATGGAGTTGAGTTGACTTGGGTTGGAATTGTCAGAATTGCAAGATGTTTTGCTTATACGGTAGACTGGCTGGTCGCACAACTTCGTCTGAACACATAAGAGAGAGAAAAAAAAAATACGTTTATTGCAACATGTTTCATTGATGCTCCGATCCTATTGGTCGTAGCTAGCTAACCTTCCTCGATAAATGGATTATGCAACATTAAAATAATTGTTCATGTTCAATTTGAACCTTCATTTTCTTTTCTCGATGGGAAATCATCAAATGACTTCTCCCGCTCTGGGCGGAGCGAAAGGGAGTGTCAGTATTAGTCGTAGAACCGACAACCGTTGGGGTAAACGAGTTCTAGAGTGGAGACCGCGTCTCGGCAAACGTAGTATAGGACGTCCTCAGGCACGGTGGAGTGACGATTTGCGCAGGACGGCTGGCAGAAACTGGATGCGAGAAGCCGAAAATAGATCTAAGTGGCGTGCAATTGGAGAGGCCTATGTCCAGCAGTGGACTGCAACAGGCTGCTGATGATGATGATAAGCAACTATTTTATACATGTTTTCAATAATTTGTTATATAATACGTGCCTGGTATTTAGTTTAGTTGAGATAACATATCTAATGGTAAAATTATTCCAAAGACTGTATTTAATATTTGGCAAAAAATAATATTTGGTATATAAAATCATTTAACTAAAGCATAAAATATTGAAAAGCATTATGTACCTTTCAATACATAGCTCTGGTACAACACTGTCACTTTTGCGATACAATTTTGAGAAATTAACTAAATATACCATAAGTGACCAGAAGTACTCCTGTCTTGGTACAATAATGCCACTGATGTTGTGCTATACAGTATTTCAGTAAGTATTGTTACGGTTTTTTAGGACGTGCAACACTAAACCTTTAACACTTTTGGTGCGAAGAACTCGGTATATGAGTCGAACTGTAGCAATGACTCGGATGACGAGTTGTGGGCACACAAACAAAATTATTATTCAACCTGTATCCTGAGTTGTGGCCACCAAAGTTGTCAATTACTTCTGAATATGTGAGTTTTCTACAAAAGCAATAGTGTCATCATCATCATCTGCCTAGCCTTTTCCCAACCATATTGGGGTCGGCTCCCAGTCAAACCAGATTCAGCTGCATACCAGTATTTTACGTGAAGCGGCTGCCTACCAGACCTCCACAACCCATTAACTGGGGAACATGGTAGGTACTTCTTGGCAAGAGTGGTGTCAGATTTTCTAGCTTCTTTTACAGTACTTAATAAAAAACTTTTGTAAAAAAAATTAACCATCCTACATTACCAATTTACTAATCGGTATTTTAAACAAAGCATATTGTTTTTTTTTTTTTTAATAAATATGTTTTTATCAATGGTAGAATGCAAAATGCTTAAGTGATTGCATTATGTGGTCATTAGCAATGCAAATTAGTTATGATGATTGATATTTAATAGCATTTGAAATTATGACCTTTTCATATCTAACAATGTAAAACAGGGTGGTGGATAGAAATTATAGGGATCACCCCTATAATTTCTATCCACCACCCTGTTTAAAACAAAACTTATTGGAATTCTCATGTTATTTTATATTGTTTGCAGCAATGAAGAACTCTATTTATTAATTAAACTATGTATTTTTTTTAAATAGATGTTTTTTGAGAAATATGGTAGGTATTTAAGTAATCATCCTAATAAAAATTTTGTTTTTATCTAGGTACACCTGAATTTTCTATCCACTGTGTTTTACCCAATACCTAAGTAACTATGGAAATTATTCAGATACATATCAGGTTCAGGTTTGAGAAATTTCTCAAACTAGGGCTGGAATTTTCAACCATCTCTTAAAGAATGCACTACTGTTCTATATTTTATGACTTATTTTTATAGTAAAACCATCCAGTTATTACTAAGGTCTCCTACTTGTTCTATGGCTAGGTACCTTAGGTAATGAAAATATTTGTTTTTGTTAGTTTACATTGAAGCAAAACCTTTTAAAATATATATTGTATATAAAAGCTAAAACATACCTTTTTTCAAGGCGGCGGCGACGGCGCAAAGGCCAGTCACGCCGGTGGAACCAAAGATCACAATTTTCATTTTCTGCAAATGGAAAACACAAATAATGTAGCACTGTGGTTGCAAACAAACCTACTAAACCGGTAAAACGAGTTTATCGCAGTACTAGATGTAATTCCATTCAATATATTATTGGAATTAGTTATCACATCACTTTGTTCACAGAAAAATACACTTTTATCAGTCAAAAGTAATCTTAATGTTAGATAAATATTTTTTACTCCCTCTTCAGATTATATTCGGCGTAGACTTATCCAATGCAAGCGGTTTTATCTCATAAAAATCAATTATAATCAATGTTACTGAGAACTTACCGATGTGAGCACTTGTTAAAATATGTTACTAAAGTATAGCTATAGTTTTTACAATGAAATTGACAGTTTAACTGACATTAGATGCGAGCGGCAAGCATTTATAATGCCACCAAATTTTCGGTAAGATAATTAATTAGATACGTGAACTATTTAACTAGGTACGTACCTACCGGCGTGTGGCGTAATGTAAGTCTAACTCTAAAGTTGGAATGTGATGTGACAGCAACTTAGCAACCGACTAAATTACAAAAACGCCAATTGTCATGTCATCTGTGCTCTTATCAGTTCAAACGTCTTGCTGTCTCTTTCACTTGCTAAGATTTTGTGAAAGACCAAAGATGAGAAGACGTTGTCAGTCTGTTAGATTTTAAATTTTGCCGTATTGTAATTTTTTGTAATTAACATCAGTGGGGGATGTCTGACTAATGTCACGTTCATCGTCTGTCAAATTATGTGACGTCATGCTGACAATAGGTTGCATCTTACCAAAATAGTAGATTTTTCATCTAAGATTTAAAAGGGCTCGCTCCGTAATAATGGCTCATAACTTGAGAACTGTTGGTTTGTGGCACCAGAGTTCTATTATTAGGTTTTACTTTTGCGCCCCCACTGTATGTGGGGTCAGGTATGCGCTATGGAGGATGGTGGTAGGACTGTTGATAAAATATCGATATATCGAAATATCGATATTTTTTTTCGATAAGTATATCGAACTCCGATATTGATATATTTAAAAATATCGATATATCGAAAATCCGATATTTTAAAAAATATCAACAGCCCTAGATGGTGGGTATATAATTTTTTTTTCTAATATTATATGGCGGCAATCTGAGCCCATTTTGGTTTGGTTCTGATTTATACCTGTAGGCTCAATGCCCAGCTTGAGGATTCAGAGCAGGTGGACAGGAGGATTCAGGACTTCGCAATCCATTGTGTTGTGGATAAATGGTCCCATATCCTCAAATGCCATTTCAAGTACAGCGTGATAAATGATCATGATACAGATACGATGGATAAATGAGGCCGAATGTATTGCTTCTGAAGGTAAAGGTTTAGTATCGTTTGGCAGGATTTGGGGGGAGAGGGGGAGGGAAGGGAGGAGGGACGTGACCCTTCCCCCGTGGCACCACTCCCGTAAAAAGGCAACGGACCGTTTCCGAGAAAATCGACTTTTAATTACCTAACCTCAAAACACGTAACGTTCCATTTTTGCTTTTATTCAATTTGAGGTTAGAAACTTATTTTGTTAATTTCTCGATAAATATGTAAGAGTGGTATTGTTATAATCAGAGACTCAAGCTCTTCCAGATTCAATCGATTTTACACACCAACTCCTGCCAAACGATACTAGACCCGACCCGAAATAAGTCAATCAACAGGTACATTTATTATCAGATCATGAAACAAGTGAATCCCTGAAATTTTGCGAGCAACAGCTGCGGAAAGACTGAAGCATACATAATGTTTTTAAGTAAGGAGCCTTACTGATAAAAACATGGGTACTGATAATATAACTAGTTATCAAATTTGATGACTACTTATTAAAAGTAGTGACGTCTGAAGCGAATGATTTCCATGTAGAAGTTATTAAAATTTGTTATTGGCAACACTTTTCAATTGTCGTTACGTTTAGTTATAAGTTTAAAATTAGTTGAGTGACTTTAGACACCATCACATATAAAGATTCAGACAGCTCTTTAAAAGTTGTAGATTTTTTTTTTGTAATAAAAGTTGCTTTG
Source organism: Hecatera dysodea (assembly GCA_905332915.2). Classification (NCBI taxonomy): domain Eukaryota; kingdom Metazoa; phylum Arthropoda; class Insecta; order Lepidoptera; family Noctuidae; genus Hecatera; species Hecatera dysodea. The sequence goes on from HG995305.1 coordinate 18,053,430, forward strand.
AAAGTTAAAGTTGTGAATTGAATAAAAGTTTGATCATTTACTTCTACGATTTTTCTGACAGATATAAAAAAAACCGAATGTCAAATAATCACCACGACAACTAAACGAAGATAACCTATATTTCTCATGCGTAAACAGAGGTGGTTTGATTGAAATTGTGATTGTTATAATAAAAACATTTAATAATTATGGCAGACACAGAGGAATACTTTCCTCGTGGAGGAAAGAAGCCTACAACGACATACTTCAAACAAAGTGCTAACGTAAGTTCAATAAAATTGATGTTGAACTGTCGTGGTTTGAAAAACTCCGGTTAACTTTGGTTTTTATAGTTTTTAGGGGCTCCAGAGAAAGGAGAAAAGAAAAGGAAGAAGCCGAAGAAGAAGTCCGAAGGGGACGATGGGTACTTATCTGACGAGGGCACGAAAGAGATCGACCAGTCGTTCAGAAACTGTGCTTTCGGTTTGAGCTATAAGGTTTGTTATTTCAACGAAAACTCCCCTAGACATGGTCGTAATAATTAAAGTATCAATTAAAAAGTTGTCCTTTCATGTGGCATTGCCAGTATATTTATTTTTGTTGCGATTTATTGTGCAATTTTTAGTAAACTAGCTTGTGTCAGCAGTTTTGCCTATGTGAAAGTCATAAATGATTAAAGTTTCATAACTACTGGGTAAACCAAATCCTAATGTACACATGTGCCAACTGCCAGGTTTCTGCAAATTTTTAAGAAGTTAAAGTGTGATTGATTAATTGTGACTTCTTAATATCTACATAAATGTACAAACACTTTGATAGTAGTTTACATCCTTAAACCATTTCCTGGCAATGAATAAAAATTCTTGTTACTTCTTATACCTACTTTTTCATGATAAACATGCAACTGATTTATTTTGCTGTCAAAAAAAAAAACTACTATTTTTCCAAAAAATTAAAGTTCTGGTCTAACAACAGAATGAATACTTTTAACCATGTAATAATTCTCAAACAGTTTTTAATAATTTTTCAACACTTCTTCTAGTACTGCTTCACAGTTTGCCATGCAGCCAAATCAGGGGTATTCCTGACTCAAAAGTCTTCAATCTCAAAAAGGTTTTGTTGTCTCTTTTCCACAGACAGTGAAAGAAGGTCTATTGGTTCTGGGCAGAGTAAAGAACCTGTTTGAAACGAAGGTAGTGGTCAGTCTGCCATGTAGACTGATTGGGTCTGTGATGGCTTGTCACATCAGCGAACCTTACAACAAGGAACTAGAAGCTTATGTTAACGATAAGGTTGGTATTCGTCTTCTTGGAATGCTGTTGATGACAAAAATATTTTCTTCATAATTGAGTCCCTTGTCTGGCCCAGTATTCGGCCATATCAATGCTGTTCACTGATACAGCCTTTCGGTCCTCACATGAACTGGTAAAAGGGGGTTTAGTGTGAGGTTTTGGTTTTTTTTTTTTAATGGACCACTCGCAGTTCAGCACACTAAGGCTGGTTACTGCTCAACCGGACAATAATGAGGTTTTGGACATGATAAGGTCTTATAAATCGATGAACGCCAGCTGCAGCTGCTTAAGCCGAGCGTGCAAGCGAGAGCGCGGAACGAGCGATAGAGAGGCACGGTCGGCCGAAGTGTTTGTCTTGTGACGTATGCAATTTGTCATCAATGTTTTCGTATGACCTTATCACGTAAAATTATCGCACGTAAACCGACTTTACAGATAACCAATTGTTTAATATACTGTTGCTACTACTGCTTTTAATATGCTGCGTTGACGTAAATATTCGCTTACGCCAAATTGTATGGAAAAAAGGTTCTCTATTATTATCACTAGATGGCGCTAATTCAGTTTCAGTACAAATTGACGTGATCGAGAACATAAAAAACTCGTACTAAGGCCACTGAGCATGGGGCATAAGAAAGGCATTTTATTTATCGTATAAAACAAGTTAATTATTTGTCGCTGTCCTATCTATTACTCCAGTTACTTTTGCTAAAAATTGCAACAGATTTTTATTAGATTTGTTTTGTGTGATTTTTTGAAAGGAAATGGTGTATGATGTTATGATTTTATTGTTATCTCCTTAAAAAACTGACCCTCTGAGATTAAAAATAGTGTTAATATGTTACCGCTTGTCCCTTGCAGTACGTAAGTATGCATATAGTGTAAGTCAAGCTGATCTAATCGCGTATTCTGCGTATGAGTGAAACAAGTAGGTCATTTGATCCACTCGAGATCCATCTAACTGATGACGGCTAGCAACACACTGTTGTAAGGGACTATCCTTTTTGACCCCCTCCCCTCGCCTGTTGCAGTTGGTCACATTTGTGAGACCCCCCCCTCCCTGGTGTGACGTCACATATTTTACAATTTTGATCGTGTTTTTGTTCGTGTTTTACTACAGCACTTACATTACAAAAGATTTCGTAGTGTGACGTCACGAAATTAAGGACCCCTCCCACCCCCTTGTCACACAATGTCACACTTCGTTGACACCTCCCTCCCCCTTAACGTGTGACGCAATTTATGGATGGCCCCTTATTGGCTATCTCACAGAGAGTACCTGGGTTTCAAAAGTACTTTGTCCAGTGGCCGTATTACGAAGTGCCAATGCTATCATGATTCGTGTGAGGGAAAGAGATAGTGCTATTCGTCTTGTGTAACTCCGTCTCTCTCTGACACAGAAATCATGATGGATTTAAGACGTCATAATAGGTCGCCTGTAACCAGCGATCTCTGGGCAGCTTAGGAGCGAAATATGTTTCCTCCATGCAGGCTCTGTAGAGTGGGTACTCTATTACTCCTTGACAGAGAAGTGCCCTTTTCTCCTGCTGTAAAACGAATAGCAATATAATACGCTAGAAAAGTTTCGCAGGCGCTTACCGTGAGCTTCGCTCTAATGATATGCCTTTGTTTACCCACCCACCCTTGATGAGTGAGTGACTGACAGACAACGCACAGCTGAAACTGCTGGTTGTAGGAGAGCTCTAAGAGAGGATTCCCGAAATTCCTACGGGGACGGGAATAAACTTGTTCGCTATATAATCTACTAGCTGCTGCCCGCGGCTTCGCCCATGTGAATGTCGGAAATTATCCCAAGGGTACATAAACCCGGGTAAATAAAAAAGTATCTTATGTGTTATTCCAGACTATGATCTATATCTGTGCCAAATTTCATCAAGATCCATTCAGTAGTTTTTGCGTGAAAGAGTAACAAACATCCATCCATACTTACAAACTTTCGCGTTTATAATATTAGTAAGACTATAGCGACCAGCCCCGGCTTCGCACGAGCAATGCTGGCGGTGCAATGCTGATACTAAATCTTTGCTGTATTATGCATGTATTATACATAAAAATCTTCCTCTTGGATCACTATCTATTACAAAAAAAACACATCTAAATCCGTTGCGTCGTTTTAAAGATCTAGGTATACATATGGACAGACAGACAGACAACGGGAAGCGACTTTGTTTTATACTATGTAGTGATTGACACTCTATAGAGTCCACAATAAAATTTCAGCAGCTTAATTAAAAAAAAAAATTATATTCTGTTTTCAGACGGAAAAAGTGTTAGATCTGAGTCAGATGTTCCGCCCGGGCCAGTACATCGCGGTCAAGGTCTTGGAGGTCAAGGAACTCAGTCTCATGCTGTCCGTGATGCCACAGCACGTTAACGCGCAAACCACTATCAAGGATTTACAGAAAGGTGCGTATCTTACATAGATATAATAAACAAGGAGATATGCCCTGTAGCCGAAAATGTATCGGAACCTGTGTCTCCTGTTTTGCCCTACCACCCGGCAACTACTACGAATGCAGTTCAGTAAAAGCAATAGATACGCAGTCGTGCACACACCCGCATTTTTGAAATCGGACTGTACTACACAATCAATTATAAACCTTATCCTAATAAACACAGCGTATATTTACAGTACACCGTGCAACTTACTCACACAAAAACAACGCTGGGTATCGTTGTGCTAAGCAAAAGCAATTTATTTTACATATACGCTAGTGATTGACTAAATCGGAAAGTTATCGATTCTGGCATTTATTACACACGCCATGCTGCCCATGTATAACAAATAAATAGCATGAATATGTTGACTTATTTTAAGCAAAGGTCACTAATATATTATCTTAAACATGCCGATTACTATAATGCATTCGAAACTTTATCGAAAGTAAAATACAATTACCATAAAAAGTAAGGAACTAGCACGAGGATAAGGCATACATACGATAATTCAAAGCCAAAAACACTTGAACGATTACTTACCAAAAATTTATTGCAATCTAAGAAAGTTTGGTACACTTTTGTAATATTTCATTCAACAATCGACATTGTTGTCGACAGTGTATCTCTGCACAATTACATCACTAACTCGCGGCAAGAAGCAGCGGCCGTACTATGCGATACATCGGCTTGCTAAAGTATCGTTTTGTGATTTTTACATTGCTCATCCAGTCACTTAGCGACAAACTTAGGTAGTGGTTAAGGAGCACTGTATTCATTGTAATATGTTATTGTCGCTGTGACATTTGAAAACAAAAATAACATAGTATAAGCAAGAAATATTTTACGATTTGTTGTTTTTCATGATTTTAATGACAAATATAGTAAAATACTTGTATTTTGATATGGTAAGTGATTCCATAATTAACAAAGTTTTGGTTTAGGCTTCGGTTTTTACAAGAAAACACTGAACAACACGGCATTCTTATATCTTATCACGCTCACGGTCGGAAGCGCACTAGTTCGCGGATTCGACCATTGCGTAAGACATGCTCGCCCAGACCATGTCGCGTGGACACCGACACGCCCCCTTGCCACTTCTCCTGTATTTTATATTTCTATGGTATCTTACTACTTCCTGTGTGCAAACAATGACTACATGACGACACTTTTGTATAAGGAACGTGCAGATACTGTAGGTGGCAGCACAGACAAGTTAATGTGACGTATATTTTACTTATAAGTTTCAAATTTGCAACGCTAGATGGCGCAGTCTACTTCGTGCACGTTCCCCTAAACGGAGGGTACAGGAAGTATAGGTGGCAGCACAGGTCAAATATTTACAACGTAAAAGTTTCAGATTTGCAACACTAGATGGCATAGTCTACGCCAAGCACGTTCCCTATGCCATTCGTTTTGTTTTTGTTTGAATGTTTGCTCCACCCAAAACAGATCCTTTGGTGTCCGTAGTTTGATTCGCGATTTTGCGTGCAGGTGGGCCAAATGTGTGATTCGATCCTCTCGTAAGGTGGACATCGGTCCACCTTACCCCCGACCAGGTCATCGGACCTGGTGAGGGTTGCGGGTAGCCGATGGATGTGAGACGCACAGGACACTGTTGTGGTGACACTAGAAAGAGGGCGATGTCCAGCAGTGGACTTTTTTCAGCTGATATGATGATGATTGTGTTTCAGGTAACCTCATCCAAGCAGCGGTGGCCTCGGTAGAAGACCACGGCTATGTGATGGACATCGGGGTGTCCAACACCACGGCGTTCTTGCCTAAGAACAGCACGAACCCAGAGATCGAACTAGGTAATGCATTTTTTTTTTGTGTCTTGCACCTTTTTTCTGTTTGCCTACTATTTCAATATTTGTAAATATGTGAGTACCATGAGCTTATTTAGAAGTTTACCTCTGCTGGTAATACTTTGTTCTATAACTAGTATACTTGGTGCATCGTCCTCACATATATGAAGGGTTTTTTGTATATCAAATATTGTAAAACATTTATTTGAAAAGAGTAACTATTGAGTTTCTTGTCCGTTCTTCTCCATAAGAATCTACCTTTTGCGAATGGACGCTAGAGTCACTTAATTATGATAAATTTTAATGATAACGTACAAAAGTGCCGTTTAATGGCCTAATTGAAATAAACGTTTTGACTTAGACTTCGTAACTCCCTAGTGTGCAATGGACAAGCTAATTGAAATGTAGACCGGCAACCTAATAAGGTATTTTACTGGATAGAAACGTAATAATTGAATTAATTTTTAATAATTATAAATTAACTAGCAGCGCCCCGTGGTTTTACCCGCGTAGTTCCCGTTGCCGTCGGAATATGGGGATAAAATATAGCCTATGTTACTCAGGGTGAATGTAGCTTTCTAAATAATGGTTAAAGAATTTTTGAAATTGGTTCAGTAGTTTTGGAGTTTATTCGTTACAAACAAAAATACAAATGTTTCCTCTTTATAATATTAGTATAGATATAGATTATTTATTGTCCGTCTATTAGATTTTCAATAAATATTGTGTAGGTACACGTATTTTTTTCCATTTCAAATCGATGAGAGAGAGAGATCGAGAATTGTTAACGCGTATAAAAATTCTTTCTCTATCTTGGAGCAGTTGTGGCCGAGTGGTAACAGCCCCGACTTGTAGGTCGCGGGTTTAAACCCAGCCAGGCGTATTACTTTGTGTTAATTTCATAATCACTCCTCTCAAAACGGTGAGGGAAAACATCGTGAGGAAACCGGCATGTCCTAGAACCCATAATTCGAAGACATGTGACATTCACCAACCCGCACTGGGCCCGCGTGGTGGATTACGGCCCATTCCCTCTCCTAGAGAGGAGGCCTGTCTCCCAGCATTGGATTCATTAAAATTAAAATTCAAGAATGGTAGCTGGTGACGTCACGTTTTTTTTACGTCAAAATAAACTTATTAAAGCATGTCCTATTATTCCCAGACGTCGGCATGGTATGCTGGTGCACCATCAAGTCGTCTCCAGCTCCGGGGGGTGGCGTGGTGACGCTGTCCAACGAGCTGGTGGCGCTGCAGAACTCCTGGCTGCGGCACAAAACCAGCGGGCCCATGCTGCCGGGCTCCAACCTTGACTTCCTTGTTGATACGGTATTTTTTTTTTTTTCTAAAAAAACCTTGCCCCACACTAGGAATTTCTCCTGTGTCATGGGTGCGTTCACAAACATCATTCACAAAAAAATGTTTTTGATACATGATTAGTAGTATTTATAGTTTAGGTATATGTATGTATAACCCCCCCCCCCATTTGTAAGTATTAAACTTTCGAACATTGTACCTTTTTTAATTTTTCTTGTGGATAGGAAATCATCAGATGAATTCTTCCGCTCTGGGCAGAGTGGAAGGGAGTGTCAGACTCTTACTAACTAAAACCCACCCGTGTTCTTCCTAATACCCTTTGCGTTCCAGAGCCGCGGTGACTCTTTGGAACAAATCCCGCAAAGAGCACGCTTGTCTAGACTTAACCTACTCACTCTTGACTTAAAGACCGCCCAGGTTGTAGTTATCAGGAAACACAGACTCTGGGAATTTCACTCCTTAGCTGTACGGCCAAAGAGTGTGTCAAATATATTGTTTATTATTTTCCTGCAGCCATTGGAGAACGGTATCGAGGGCCACGTGTTCGGAGACACCACCGCCTACGTACAGCGACAACACGCGGACAGCGTGAAGGGCAAGAAGCCCGCTCTCGGCCAGAAGGTAACTATCATACATAAACATAGTATAAGTTCAAAGAGACAGAGAAACCGAATTTTCACTTTTTGGAGAAAAACTTAAAAACACTCTAAACAATCTTTTTCGATAAAGTTCTTTACTTATTTTTTACATCTATACTCCATTCACAATAAGATTAGACATTTAAACAAAACTGTTTACAGTCCGTTCAACCGATTTTTACTTCTATTCCGTAAGCATAAGGATGGCATTAAAAGCAAAAACGTGATTATAATACCAACTGTTGACTGCAGCTGCCATGTGTCATGCCACAAACGCAATAGAAGTCAAAATCGGTTGAACTGACTATAAAAAATACTTATATGAATGTCTAATCTTATTGTGAACGGGGTATAGGTAACATGCGTATCAAGTTTCAACAAAATCATATTTTGTAATCAAATATGAATCTATAAAACCGACATTTTGAATTTCGGTACATCTTACAGAGTTATTATCCCGCCAAATGACATAGTCTTTTTTTTATTTTAAATATGTATTAGTGGTATATTATGCCATCTAGTGTTGCAAATCTGAACCTTTTCATTGTAAATATTTGACCTGTGCTGCCACCTATACTTCCTGCACCCTCCGTTTAGGGGAACGTGCACGAAGTAGACTGTGCCATCTAGCGTTGCAAATTTAAAACTTATAAGTAAAATATTACAGTACATTGACGCGTCCATGCTGCCACCTATAGTTTCTGCACGTTCCCTATGAGAGTTTTAAGTTTTCTAGCACCTTTTTTTTGACTTATGACAGTATTTGTGCGTAGGTGCGAAATATAAACACTTTCATTATAAAACACGAATTACAATTTTAAACTCAATAATTATAAACAAAACAATTGCACTAATGATCACTAATTTGTAGTTGAAGGAAGTTAACCGTTGTATCGCAAATCCAATAATACCCGGTCGGTGTATATGCAGGCCTTATAAGGGGCGTTAGTTAATTCCAGAACCTTCCATTGTAGAAAGATCTAGAAAGTTTATGTACATAGGTCGCGACTGACTAGGTTTCGAGAATTCTAGAATGTTCTAGTACAGATAAGTCTCGAAGGTTCTTGACTACTAATTCTACCTCTCGAAACTAGATGGCGCCAGTGACAACTAATGCCGATATATAACAAGCTTTAATTGTGGCCCGCAAAAATTTACAATCTGCTGTTTTCCTCAGTCCCAAAAAAATAATTTGAAAAAAATAACTTTTAACAAAAAAACGAAACAACCGACTTTTAAATAAAAAAGTATAAAGTAATTTTAATTTCGGAACTCGGGTGTTTTTGGTTGTTTCTTTGTAAAAAGGGACCACTTTGAAATACTTCTGCTACTAACTACATAAGATACTCTTCCAAACCATCACATACAATTTTATTTTTTTCATTTTTCATCGACAAGAGTGAATGAGAACATCATCAATGATGTAGTCTAAGCCACGCATTATTAAGGATAACTCAAATACTAGTCGTCAGATCTCAATCAAATGGGACCACACGACAAGCACCAGCTTTCGAATACAAAAAGAATCATTAAAATCGGGACACCCAATACAAAGTTCTGAGGTAACACACACACAAAAAAATACAGTCAACTGAGAACCTCCTCCTTTTTTGGAAGTCGGTTAATTAATTAACCACAGTGAATCTACATAATTAAATATAGAATAAAATATAAAGACTCAATGAGGAAAAAAACATGATCATTTCCGTCTAATTTGTATTTGTTCTGATCACAATAAGTAGGTACCTACTTTCAAACAAACTTCTATTGTTCAAAGTACAATCATAGTTAATAACATGAATAACGCCATAAGTTGAAAGTTAAATAAACAGGAACAGGCCCGGTAGTTGAGTCATATTAAAATGTATTAAAACAAAAGATAAAACCACTTTTAGTTAAGCTCGTCTTTCTCTGTACATTTTCTTTTTTTATCTCTAGTTAATATAAGATGTTATGGTGTATATAATACAATAGATTTAGAAATTCAATTTGAAAATATATTTTTATAATCTGTAATATGATGATATTCCAGACTCTATCTATAATATCAGATATCAGATCTATTATCTATCTCTGTGCCAATTTCATCACGAACCATTCGGTAGTTTTTGCATGGGAGGGAGTACATATACATATATACAAACTTTCGCTTTTATAATTCTAGTAAGAATATATTATTATTCATGCCATAAAGTTACCTGCCATGATTTATGTACTTCGTCGTCGTGAATATCAAACGTTGCTAAGATTTAACGTTGCGAAGGGTTTTTCTTAAGGTTTTTTTACTGTAACGTTGATCATCTGCCTAGCCTTGTCTCAACTATATTGGGATCTGCTTCCATTCAAACCGGATTCAGCTGAATACCTGTGTTTTACGTGAAGCGGCTGCCTACCAGACCTCCACACTCTATTAACTGGGTAACACGGCACTTCTTGGCAAGTCTTTTTTTTTTGGATCGGAAATCATCAAATGACTTCTCCCGCTCTGGGCGGAGCGGGAGGGAGTGTCAGACTCTTACTGACTAAAACCCACCCGTGATCCTTCTTGTGCCCTTTGCGTTCCAGGGCCGCGGTGACTCTTTCGAACAAATTCCGCAACCCTATTCTTGGCAAATCTTAGTCAGATTTTCTGTCTTCTGACAATCCGTTGACGTTACAAGCCCCCACTTGCTTTTTATCTTCGTCAACTTGCATAGATTTAATAAAGAAAAATAATTGTCCAATATTTTTCGATAAACTAACTGACGGACTAAATCTATACGTGGGCGTGGTGCTAGTTTACAGCGATTGTCGTAAATAATGAGAAAGTAGTCAATTTATGATATGGCTAACTTCGTAAGGTTATAAAATATCTTAACACATTGTAAACTTTCGATATTTTGTGAACGAAAGATTTGGAACACTATTTTTTGCATCAAAATTTTATATCCTACTAGCTGACCCAGCAAACGTCGTTTAACAAATTTTTTTTGGCGTGGACCACCCTTGACATTTAGGGGGATGAAAAATAGATGTTGTCCAATTCGCCACCCTACCCGATATGCACGCTAAGATTCACGAAAATCGGTTTAGCCGTTTCGGAGGAGTTCAACCACAAACACCGTGACACGAGAATTATATATATAAGACTAGCTTATGCCCGCCACTTCGCGTGGAGGTCCATACAAAATGTTAATCCCTTTTTCACCCCCGTAGGGGACGAATTTTCAAAAATCCTTTCTTAGCGTATGCCTACGTTATAATATCTACCTGCATGCCAAATTTCAGCCCGATCAGTTCTGTGGTTTTGGCTGTGCGTTGATAGATCATTATGTCAGTCAGTCAGTCCCTTTTGAGTTATATATATTTAGAAGATAATCGCCCGAAGTCATTCCGAGAAATCATAGAATAGTAAATAACGAAACGTGAATTATTACAATTTTCAACATTCTAACCGACGACACATTTCTGTCTGCAGGGTTTAAAAAATTAACATGAATGTTATTTCGGGAGATAAGTTCACTGTAGCTCCAATCATATCATAATCAGCTTTTTAACGTTCCCACTACTGCGACTCAGGCCTCCTCTCTAGGAGAGGGAATGGGCCGTAATCCAGCACGCGGGCCCAGTGCGGGTTGGTGATTGTCACATGTCTTCGAATTTTTGGTTCTAGGAAATGCCGTTTTCCTCACGATGTTTTCCTTCACCGTTTTGAGAGCAGTGGTGATGAAATGAATAACACAAAGTAATGCGCCTGGCTGGGTTTGAACCCGCGACCTACAATTCGTAAGTCGGAGCCGTTACCACTCGGCCACCACTGCTCTGACTTCAAGAGAGACCATCAAATTCTGATGCGTAAAAAAGTATTCCAATTTATCGAGAGTTTAAAATATTTCGAGATATTTTATAATGTTGTTATTGTTCGAATTTCTTTTTTATATAATACTAGCAGCGCCCCGCGGTTTCACCCGCGTAGTTCCCGTTCCCGTAGGAATACGGGAATAAAATATAGCCTATGTTACTCAGGGTGAATGTAGATTTCTAATAGTGAATGAATTTTTGAAATCAGTTGAGTAGTATTTAAGTTTATTCGTTTCATACAAAAATACAAATCTTTCCTTTTTATAATATTTAGTATAGATTCGGGGCTTTGGACGAATAATACATGATTAAGTTTCTATGCACATTGGCAAAGTTTGATACAATCTTCATACAGAAGCCAAAAGCCCGTCATTCTTAGTTTGGTTTTCGTCATAATTATTATGACATAACATAAAAGTTATTATAAAACATCATATTTATTATTTTAGCATATATGTATTTTATTAGTTAGTTAGTTATTTGTAATTTCTTTCCCAAAAAAAAATATTTTATTTATTTGTTGTACACGCCACCACAGTGTTGTCTTTTTAACCCAAAGGTTGACTGGTAGAGAATGCCTTGTTGCATTAAGTCCGCCCATGTACCACTATTGTACATAAAGTTTAAATAAATAAATAAGTCCAATATTTTAGATTTGTTAGTTTTCATAATTGTTTAGAAGAACATGAAACTAAAATTGTGCATCAATTATTTCTAACTCACTAAGCGACTAACGGCTTCTCACTGACACAAAATATATACACAAACTGCCTTAGTGAGAACCGTATCAAAATCTGTTGCGTTGTTTAAGCGGAAAAACAGACCTAAGCGGAAAAAACAGACCGAGGCGGAAAGTGATTTTGTTTTGCACTATTATTATTAAGGATGATAATATGACAATGACAATATTATAAAGAGGAAAACTTTGTTTGTTTGTTTGTAATGAATAGGCTCAAAAACTACTGGACCGATTTTAAAAATTCTTTCACCATTAAAAAGCTACATTCACCCTGAGTAACATAGGCTATATTTTATCCCCATATTCTCTCGGGAACGGGAACTACGCGGGTAAAACCGCGGGGCGCTGCTAGTGTATAATACAAATCTGTATTGGTTCTGTACTTTTTACGTGATGCGTGCAGGTCAACGCGACGTTTAGCACTTTATAAAGTTCCTTATTAAACTTAGAAATTCTATAAAAAAACAAACAGACAAAAATAAAAAGAAATACATTTTTGTGTTCTATGTCTGCTACCGTACACGGAGAGTCTACGATTTTCTACACTATTATTATAAAGAGGAAAGATTTTATTGTTTTTTTGTTTGTTTGCATTGAATAGGCTCCGAAACTACTTGACCGATTTGAAAAATTCTTTCACTGTTGGGAAGCTACACTATCTCCGGTGAACATAGGCATATATTTTATCGCCATATTCCCACGGGAACGGGAACTAGGCGGGTGAAACCACGGGGCGCTGCTAGTATTATAATATGTATCCGGTAAATATCTTTACGGCTAGTGTTCTGAGCATTTTCCCCTTTGAATATTTTTAATGTGAATTACTTTTCCGATGTTCTATGACTTGAAAAACTCAAAGAACATCGACCTCCGCCTGTTATCGCGCTTGAACTTCTTTACGATCAACCCATTTGGATTTGATTTATCCTTTAAACCCATACGGAACTAAAGAATTTTATTTTCTCCAACAGCATTATAGAAGCTTTAAGCGCTTATTACACTATCCAATTTTTAAGAAGCCAATTTAGGAAACAGGATAGTGTAATTGAAGTTAGAGGCCGATTTAGTTCTAATTCCTAAATTGTATCCGATTTAGGTTTCCTAAAAATTTGTAATAAGCGCTTTACCTAAAAATGCTTCTTTCTCTCGCAGATTCGTGCTCGTCTCCTGTACGTGATGCCGACCAGGAACACGCCGTTCCTGACCATGAGGAGCATCTTCGACACCACATATCCTGACCTCAGTTCGGAGCAGAAGCTGAAAGATGGCCAGATCATCGAAGAGGCACAGGTGCGTGACCCACTGGTATCTATACTCCATTCACAATAAGATTAGACATTGGAACAAAATTGTTTACAGTCCGTTCAACCGATTTTTACTTCTATTCCGTACGCATAAGGATGGCATTAAAAGCAAAAACGTGATTATAATACCAACTGTTTACTGCAGCTACCATGTGTCATGCCACCAACGCAATAGAAGTCAAAATCAGTTGAACAGACTGTAAAAAAGATGTATTTCACTGTCTAATCTTATCGTAAATGGGGTATACAAGATAATAATCGCTAAACCTGAAAAGAGTCACTGATAACAAATTTCACTGCGGGACCAACACTCGACCACGAATGAAAATGAGTTTGTAGCGCGTGGTGTGTAAATAAAACACGAGAAATATAGAGTAGGTAACGAATATTAACAAATATGGTATACAAACCTATGAACTTATGAATGACCTAGGATGTTTTTTTTTTTTTATAAGACCACTCGCTGTTCAGCTCACTAAGGCTGGTTACTGCTTAACCGAATCTTCCTGTGGTGGCCTCAAATGAATTTAAGGCCCCCAGCCAGGGCTAAAAACTAATAAAAACTAAATGACCGCTTCACTAAGGGCATCCCCTGTGGGATTCGGGCCTCGGCTTAACGGGGTCATTGAGAGGGGCAGCAAAGGACAGGCTGGGTCAGATTGATATTATTTGGGGGATTTAACGCTAATGGCTCAGCAGCGCGGGCTGGCTCGTTAGGCAAAAGTCGGGGAGTGATCTCGGTACAAATCGTCTCTTGTATTTATAACACCAATAGGAATCTTGAATTCCTAGAGAAATCCGTGCGGGGCGCGCAGGTCGCCGTCACCTTATTGGCCGATTGAATTTGCACCGCTTGCAATATTACGGGCCGGCGCGGTAGTGTTATATTGCGGCGTGGGAACCACTGGTCTCGATTCGAACCTACCGATTTTTCGTCAGAACAGAGCCTATATCGTAGAAATACTTAAAAATCAGTAGGTTCGAGACCACTGTAATGGGAACTTGCGACGGCGAACGGATGTGATTAAATATTGCAGCGTTTGTAGCCACAAGCTGGTTAGTATATTTTGTCGGGTTGTGCCGATGTAAATGTATGGGGCAGTTGAGTTTTTTCACAATTTCAGTTTTGGTACATCTCTTGCATGCTGACTATTTGTTATATGAATCATAACTCTGCGAATAAATGTTGTTCATAATTATGAATACAGTGACCTATGTACATATTTTCAGATTTTGTGATTCGTCTGTAACATTCTGTATCTTTCATCTTTCAATTATCTCTAGTAATGTTTTCGAATTTAAAATTTTCGTCCAAATGCATACAAAACTGGTCTTTCTTGATTTTATGAATGACAACATTTAAACATTTTTCAAAAACAGAAAAAGGGAAAAATTAAATACGTATTTTTAATCATTTATTTGAATGTTCTGAAAAGATACCTACATGTATCTTTTCAGAACATATCATTTTTTCCCTTTTCCTGTTTTTGAAAAATGTTAAATACAAAATCTTGTAGTTTTGTGCTGGAAACTATCTCTTAGGATCACTTCAGTTTAAGGAAAACACCAATTTTCTATAAAATGATTTATTGATTAAATGATTGTATAAGAGAGACATTCAAATAGAACAACTTACAATACAAGTAGATTTAAATTATATAAAATCTCATATCTTAACAAAATAATGTAGAGTAAAAAATCCAACATGTATTGGCGAAAATATTTATTATTCCATTAGAGAAACATACAAAAAGTAAAAATTTAAGAAACTTACACATCGAAGTAAAAAAAAATGCATTTGGAGTACAGTAAAAATAGACGGTTTTTATAAAATCATTTATTTGTTCTTTAAAAATAACACACAAATAGTAAAACTTGATACCACTAAAACATTGAAAAACATACATTTTTATAAAATAGAAAATCAATTACGTAAGAAAACAGTTTTTTTATAAACCGTGGGTCAAAAAAAAATGTTCTGAATTAAAAAAAAAAAAAAAACTAAAAAACCTTACAATTCTAATACATTGAAGTAAATCAAATCTTATATTCTATCACATTACCATTCTTCTTTGCCGCTCCGAATTAGATTTAATAATTTAGTTTAGTTCAAATACTGCTCAGTAGACTCATAATATACTTCACATTCTGTGTAGAAAATTTGAAATAGGAATCCTAAACAAATATTTTAACTAATCATTTAAAAAGGTTTTATTATGAGCAGAATGTGCGGTAGAAGCACTGGCCACTTTTCAACATGACTGCACAAAATTCTCGCTCTTCACAAAACCATCGGAGCGATAAAAGAAGTTTGGCATAGTTATGTACTTAATTAATAAGAAACTTATTTTATTTTTTTGTCTTATCGACTTAACATTAAACATTTAACACGAACATTTATATTCCAAAAAATATAGCAAGTGTTTCAAGCACTTCCTAGAAAAAATTTGGGTAAAATTTTCATTAGGCTGAAACCGAATTTCTTTTAAGTCTTCGGGTTTAAACCCTGTCAATTTGGCATTTATTAACTAACTTGAAGAAATGCGAAAAACAGCACCCCACTGTCTTAAACCACTTTCTGTCGCCATCTGAAGGATTTTGAAAGAAATTCTTAAGCAAGCTGTTTTCAAATATTCGTCTGCTCAAAATAAATGTCGTGGGATTCTCAAAATGAAACATCTTGCCATGAATACATGTCTGTCTGCGTTCCTAATTACTTAGAAATAAAATGTAATCCTAAATAATATCAAATATGATAATAGAACAAAATAATTAAGTACTATAGGAAAATTTGAGGTAGTACAAATGCCATCAAAATGCTTTATGAAAATATTTCTTTATATGCTGCCCTGGATACTGTAGTTAGAAGAGACTTGCCAGATTTCAGATGTGGAACTATACCTGACAAATCTCCATGACAGTCAGAACCTTTGTTCTCCAGCTGCTCGAAAGTGGTCCATTTCTCGTCCACCGAAGTTAATGAAGTTAATTAAGGGCTTATTCTGAAAAATGTATATTAAAGAACACTACAAAGCACCTCTTTGAATAGAAATACGTCAGGGACTCTGACTCTCGGCTTTGGTATGCTCACTGGTTCTATTTTGGTCTTAACGATATATCTACCAGAAGCGAGGCCACCGTAAACTGGTGCCTGGATTGTTGGCGTTGACCACAACAGGAATTGGGAGCTCAGTCTCATCGTCAGACAATTCTATAGTTTCATTACCATTGCTGGTCGATGGGCTGGAGTAAAAATCTCTTATCGACTGACGGCTATGTATGGATGTGTTTCTTAATGATCCTCCCTCCTCTTTCAAAGCTAACTTTTTAACACGCAAAGCCTCGATATTCTTCTCAATATTCTGTTTCTTTTGGGCTTTTACTTCGTTAATCTTTTTGATTTCATCATCGATTTCTTTTATCTTTTCCTCCTCTTTTTGTTGAATAGCTTCAATACTCTTTTTAAAATCTTCTTCACATCCAACTAACGTGGCCTGCATTAACTCGATTTTCTCTTTCATTTGCAGTTCTTTTTGGATCTTCTTTTCCTTCAGGTCCTTAATTTTGGCTTCAATTACATTTTTAGTATCTGTTTCATGTCGGTGCATGTCCTCAATACTCTTTTCAAATTCAGCTTCGTGAGTAGCTAACTCGGCTTGCAACGCTTCAACATTCTTCTCAGTACTGATTTTGATCTCATCAATTTGTCTCATCTTCTCAGCTTTCTTTTGCTGCATTGCCTCAATATGTTTCTCCATATTAGTTTTAGCCTCGGCTGCAATTTCTTCAAGTTTCTGAATTTCAGCATCGATTTCCCTCTTTTTCTCCTCTATTATTGATTGCATTTCTTGTATATCTTTCTCCGACTGTTCCTGTTTAGTAACCAATTCATTTTGCATTGTCTCAATTTTTTTCTCCATATTCTGTTTCATCTCGTCCATCTGTATTTGTAAAGTTTTAATACTCTGCTCAGTGTTATCTTTGATCTCAGATTCATTTGTTTTCATGATCGAGATTTGTTCTTCAAATTCAATCTTTTTTCTGGCCTCACATTGCCTCATTGCCTCAACGTTTTTTTCGAACTCTGCTTTGTTAACAGCTAACTGTTTTTGCAAAATGTCAATCTTTTTGTCAATATTGGCTTTCTTCTGACCTTCGATTTCTTTCATTTTTCTTATTGCATTTTTAATTTCCAACTGTTTCTCGGTTTCAAATTGTTGAATTGATCTAATGTTATTTTCGTACTCCGCCTTATATATGGCAAAGGTGTTTTCTAAGTCTGAAATATTTTTCGCTATTTCGTATTTCTTCTGAGCCTCGATTTCTTTTATTTTCGCAATGCCAGCTTCAATTTCAGCTGTTTTCTCGGCTTCATATTTTTTCATTTCTTCTATATTCGTCTCTAATTGATCTTTATTCATTGATAAGGATTCGGGCACTGCTCCAAGGTAGTTTCTTTGATCTTGAGTCATAAGTAAGATGTTTTGCAATGCTTCAATATTTTTCTTGAAATTTTCTTTTATCTGAGCCTCGCTTTCTTTAATTTTTCGGATTTCATTTGTTATTGCATTTGTTTTTACAGCCTCGTGTTGTTGCATTTCTTCGATAATATTCTCGTGTTCAACTTGAGTCAAAACTAACGTGTTATTCAATACCGCAAGATTATTTTCAATAGTTTCTTTCATCTGAGCTTCAACATTTTTCATTTTTTGAATTTCAGTGTCTACTTCTTTTTTCTTGCTATCTTCAATTTGCTGCATTACCTTAAAGTTCTCTTCCATTTCCTTTTTAAGTTCAGCTAACTTATTTGTATAAACTTTAATATTATTATTCATTGTCTTTTTCTTATTTTTTTGAACTTTTTGCATTTTATCAATCACTTTTTCAATTATAGCTTTTTTCTCAGCCACGGATTTTCTCGTTGCATGCATGTTTTTCTTTAGTTTTTCCTTTTTAGATTCAAAAGAATCTGACAGTGCTTCAATTTTATTAACGATTTTGGCTTTAATTTCGGCCTTCTTTTGTTTGATGGCTTTGATTTCAGCTTTAATTTCCTTTTTTTTGTCAGTCTTGAACTTTTCCATTGCATTAATAAATTCCTCGTGTTGGATTTTATGTTCTGCTAACTTGTTTTGCAAGACTTCAATATTTTTGTCTATTTTGACCTTTAATTGGGCTTCAGTTTCTTGCATGTTTTTAATTGTATCTTCAACTTCTTTTATCTTGTCAGCTTCGTTTGATTGCATTGCCTTAATGTTCTTCTGTATGACGGATGTTTCCTGTGCCTCGTATTGTTGCATGCTTACGATTCTGTCCTCCGATTCATCTTCATCCGCCTCAAACTTTTTTTTCATTTCGATAATATTGTTTTCTATGGCTTTTATTTTTCGATCCTCTTCTTCTTTCATGTTCTGAATTTTTGTTTCATATTCATATTTCTTCGCTGATTCTTGTCGTTTCATTGCCTTAATATTGTTATCTATTTGTTCTTTATTGATGGCCAAAGAGCTTTGCAAAGCTTGAATATTCGTCTCCAGGTTGATTTTTGCCTTAGCCTCTCTTTCTTTCATACTTTGAATCTCAGCCTCAATTTGAGTCTGCTTTTCAGCCTCGAACTGTTGGATAGCTTGCATGTTTTTCTCAAATTTTTCTTGATTTTGAGCTAATATGTTTTGCAGTACCTCCATATTTTTGGCCATATCCTTTTCCTTATGTGCTACTTCATCTTCCATTCGTTTGATTTCAGCGTCAATTTCTCTCTTTCTCTCAGCTTGGTGTAATTGCATTGCTCGAATCTTTTTGTCGGTATCGTCTTTTGCCATATTTAAAAATTTTATTCTCTTTTCGTTGTCTTTTTCAATTTTTCTATTCTCCGCCGCCTCTTCATCTTTCATGTTTTGAATTTTTCTGTTAAACTCGGCTATTTTTTCTTGTTCAGTTCTCTGCAATACCTTAAACTTCATTTCCATTTGCTCCCTCATGTCGGCGAATTCTTTACGTTTTTCGTCGAGATTTTTATCTATCTTTGCTTGCATTTTTAACTCGACATCTTTTAACTTTTTAATAACTTCTTCAATTCTCGATAATGTTTGAGTTTCTTCTTCCCTCTTTCTTTTTAAATTCTTTTCAAAAATATCTCTTTTCATGGATAAGGTACTTTTCTTTGCTTCAATATTCTTTATAATTTTGTTTTCCTCCTTAACGTGTGCTTCTTTAATCATTTGTATTTCGCGGTTTATTCTATCTTTTTCTTCAGTCCTGCGTTGTTTTAAGGTTTCAATATTCTGTTTACTTTCTTCTTTAGTCGCTTCTAACGCCTTTTCCATTTCCTCAATACTTTTATCCATTTCCATTTTCGCGTGCTCTTCCTTCTTTTTCCATTTTTTGGTTTCTTTGTCTGTGTGTGCTTTTTTGGAAGCCAATTTTTCCATTATTTCTTGGATATTATTTTTAATTTTTTCAATTTCATCCGTCGTTGGTGTAATCCTTCCTTCCAAGTTTTTTTCTTTTTCAATTTGTTTTTTCTCCATTAAGTCCAAAGTTTTCTGTAATGCTTTTTTGTTTTTTTCGATCCGACCCATTATATTGTTTGCTCTTATAGACAACTGTTCTGTTAGTAATTCTCTTTGCGTTTGTTGATATTTGGTTTTGACTTTGACAGCTTTTTTCTTCAAAGCTGCCAGTTTAGGACTTTGTGTTTTCGGTTTGTATTCCCTTTTTTTGGTCGGTGTTTTTATGTCCTGTGAACAAACAAAAAAGAAACTTTTATGAAAAGGTTTAAATGTTTTTAATATGTTACTATCCTATATCATACAAGTATAGCAGAAATTGATTGATTAAAAATGGGTAGTAATCGTTTTATTATTTATATTTTCATTTATAAGCTTATCGGCAATGAGACGCCGAATCCTATAAATTTATGGAACAGGGTGGGAAGTTCCGAATACTAAATTGAAAAAAGAGGATCCACCGATTTAGTCACGCAGATAGTTTTGATTGCACTTTGAAATTAATTAATGTGACGACTTTTTCCATTTCGTTGTTCGTGTGTGGCGTTATAGATTCCAATTAGACATGGGAAGCTCGTGAATGAGAGATAAAATTGAACTAGCTCTTTAATTACAATCTAGCTCTCAGTCGCTCAGTCGTTCACGGAATTGCTCACTAGTTTATTTAGCTCAATGGCTCATATTTCTATAAGTGTTCAAGTATGAAGGAAGATCATTAGCTTTCATAATTTTATTTATTTGTAATAAGAACAAAACAACCCAATGAATCTAATTTTATCAAAGACTAGCTGCTGCCCGCGACTTCGTCCCCGTGGAATCCCCGATTTTAAAACATTCTTTATCGCTGCTCCGCTCCTATTGGCTTAAGCGTGATGATATATAGCCTAAAGCCTTCCTCGATAAATGGTCTATTCAACCCAAAAATATTTTTTCAATTCGTTCCTGAGATTAGCGCGTTCAAACAAACAAACAAACAAACAACCAAACAAACAAACTCTTCAGCTTTATAATATTAGTATAGATTTTAAAGAGCCATTGAGCTATTTGTCTCGTTTGTATTGCGTAAGTCTCTCGCAAGTAAATCAATTGAGCTCAAAAGTTAAAAGAGTTATTCGGTGAGCTAAAGAGCTAACAGAGTGATACAGCTCTTTGATCAAAAGAGTTGTATCTCTCTTTTCTTTTCAGTGAGCTATATTTCGCATGTCTAATTCCAATCACATGTGAGTGTGGGGGGAGCAAAATTATAAAGATTTTATGGTGATTACAGGTTTTAAAGATAACAGGCCGGTCGATACACTTCCGACTGGGTGGCGGGTGCTTCGGTACTATGAGCCTGAAGCGAATCCAAGTGGACGAAGACCTATCTGATGAGGAGGTGGTCGCCAAGTCTTATCCTATAGGTGAGTTAAGAAATAATCCTTATGGCCTTGAAAATACAGCTTAGTTTGCTACCAAAACATCACTTAGGGCGTTTTATCATCGTTAGAGTCTGTGTATAGTAGTTTCGTCAATGACATAAGTCATTTGTGGACAGGGAGCTGTCACAAAGTACGGGTGCTATGCTACAATCTATCAGATTACGTGTACTCGGTGACCGACCAGCCCGACGTGGTCTCCGAGAAGTACTTCAACCTGGAACAGCTGAGGCCTGGTGACCTGGTCGATGCTACGGTGAAGAGCGTCGCGGATAACCATGTGCTACTCAATGTCGGCAGGGTTTCAGGTGAGAATAATAATTTGTTATTGACGATATAAATGCATTTTTCTGCCGAAACAATATTAACTTTGTGTCTCTTAAAATTAAGTCCAAAATATACTGTTCTGAATGCTGATGCAAGATGTTTGCTCGTTGGAAGTTAATCTATTTTTGATTCTGTTTCAACTCGTGCAAGGTTGATATTTGTTTGTTAGAAAAAACCGTGCCTGCCCGTGGTTCTTGTGTAATGTAAATTTACTAAAGAAAAAGAAATCTATTTTACATTTTAATGTTGTTTTTAGTTTGGACTTTGAGTTTTGTTTTCCTTTAAAAATAGGTTAAGAGTTAGATTAGCTTTATGCCCCATTGTTTCCATATTATTATCTTTTTAGGTTATGTGTCGCAAGCGCACCTGTTCGATTCTGGGATTCTGGTCGACACCAAGAAGTCGACTGCTTCGAATTTGCCAAAGAAAAAATATAAGGTAAGTTATCTTCACCTGCCTAGCCTTTTCCTAACTAAATAAATAATAAATAAATATATATCTTGGGACAACTCACACACGGCTATCTGATCCCAAGCTAAGCAGAGCTTGTGTTATGGTAACCAGACAACTGATATACATACTTATATAATCTATAAATACATACATATTATAGATAAATCACACCCAGACACAGAACAAACAATCATGCTCATCACACAAAGTTTGTCCTGGGTGGGAATCGAACCCACGACCTCCGGCTTAGCAGTCAGGGCCGCTAACCACTAGACCAACAGGCCCGTCAAAAACTATATTTGGGTCGGCTTCCAGTCAAACAGTATTCAGCTGAATACCAAGTACTTTACGTGGAGCGGCTGCCTACCAGATTTCCACAACCCTATGATAGTATGCGATTAAGCAAGTTATGATGGTGATTGTAATTTGTCTGCATCCTGACGCATAGGTTTAGTTTTGTTGCGAAACTTTGTTAAGCTAGTTAATTATCCTTTTGTACGTTGCTGGTTTAGTTAAAGTAGCTAGTTTAACGCGAGCGAAGCCGTCTCCGGGATCTCATCTATCTCCGTACCGAAATTCATCAAAACTGTTTCAGCGGTTTAGGGGTGAAAGTGTAAAGAACGAGCTCATTTTCACAGTTCTAATATTATAGTTACGATTTTATTTGAAGACGCATTTATTTATTTAGTAACCATGTTTACTCATCATCTGCGTAGCCTTTCCCAAGCACGAGTATAATCAGCCTTTTAACGTTCCCACTGCTGGGACACAGGCCTCCTCTCTAGGAGAGGGAATGGGCCGTAATCCACCACGCGGGCCCAGTGCGGGTTGGTGAATGTCTTAGAATTTTTGGTTCTAGGACATGCCGGTTTCTTCACGATGTTTTCCCTCACCGTTTTGAGAGCAGTGGTGATGAAATTAATTACACAAAGTAGTCAGTCTGGCTTGGTTAGAACCCGCGACTTCGTAAGTCGGGGCCGTTACCATATTTTGGCCGCCACTGCTCCATATGTACCTAATTTTATACATGTATATATAATTATTAATAATTATTCATAGTTAAAATAATTGTTTACAAAACAAATATAATTTATAATTACCTAAGTATTTTAATTTATTATTTAGTACAATTCGTAATTAGCAACGTAAGAAGGCGCAATCTGTGGCCTTCACGTTTCCTATACTAGTATTTATATAGTGCCGTTATGTTACCAGGTCGGCCAGCCAGTGAAGGCTCGCGTGCTAGCCGTGGACCCGAGCAAGCAGACCCTGTTCCTGACGCTGAAGCCTTCGCTCCTGTCTCCAGACCTTCAAGTGCTGGACAGTTACGAGAAAGCTGTCATCGGGAAGGCATATACTGGGGTTATTAAGGTAAAATATGTTACTTATTTGAAACCTTTCGTGTAATTGATATGATTTTCCTTTAAATATCTGTTATTTCGCAAGTATAATGGGGTAGGCTTCAAGCAGATTTTTCGTAATTTTTGACCGCCCCCACCCGAGGGGGTGAGCAAAAGTAAGCAAAACTGTTACCTACCCCCCCATGCTTACATAAACATTTATATAAGTATGTTTGAATCTGTTTTAGATTCTTTATTCAAAATGTTTGTATGGATGATTTGAATTTAAAATTGTGTTTTGCAGAGTTACACTACATGGCCTTCTGACGGTTTTATAAGTGCCTATGTAAAATAACAACCTAATTTTATTCTATTTCAGATCATAAAAGACTACATATTAGTCTCATTTTTCAACAACGTGACAGCGTTTATACCGAAACAGTTTATCAGTAAGGAGCCTCTCGAGAACATCACACAGGCCTTCCATATCGGGCAGATTGTAAGTAGCTACAGATTATGACAAGGTTTTATGTATTTTCACATCTCGACCTTACTTAGAACGTTGTCATATTCATAATAGAGCAACTAAGTGCTTAAAGAGTTTTCATCTATACTAATATTGTAAAAAGGAAAGATATGTATTTTTGTTTGTAACGAATAAACTCAAAAACTACTGGACCGATTTCAAAAATTCTTTCACCATTAGAAAGCTACATTCGCCTTGAGTAACATAGGCTATATTTTATCCCCATATTCCCGCGGGAACGGGAACTACGCGGGTGAAACTGCGAGGCGCTGCTAGTTGAAAATAAAACTACATGTCCAGTCAAAAAGAGTTGAAAATAGCGTGCAATGCGTGCTTGTATGACATGTGTTAGGGTATGCTTATTAGAACTCTATTTCAGCTGAGTTTGACTGCATTATTAAATGCCTAGGGGATATAAAGCTGTGGTTTATAAAGGATTTCGTATTTTCAGGTGAATTGTACAATTTTGAGGGTAAACGCTGAGGATAAGAAGATGTCTGGTAGTTTTACTACGCAACCATTCACTCCAACTGTGAGTACTTAATCTAATACTTGAAACTGTTTTCAACTAAAGAAACGGAATACTTATATGTTATCGGTCTGTACTGATAACATATAAGTATTCCGTTTCTTTGTCCAAAAAACAAGAAACTATACTTTCAGGATTATTTTGTAGTAATATTTCAATCAATCAACATTTTTGTTTCTACAGGACAAAAAGGTAAAACCCAACAAACGCAAGACAACACAGGACGACGAAGTACCGAATAAGAAAACCAAAACAGAAGTCAAAGAGAAGAAAAAGAAACATTTAACAGAAGAACCCATGGATGTATCCGACACAGAAGTAAAACTAGACCATGAAATCACAAACAAAAAGACAAAGAAATCAAAACAGAAACAAACAGAAGAACTTACAGAAGAGCCGGTTAGCAAAAAAGATAAAAAGAAGAAACTAAAACAAAAGACAGAAGATTCAGTCATAGAAGAAGACGTACAACCCGTAAAAGACAAGAAGAACAAAAAACGGAAAGACAGAGAACTAACACAGGAACAAAACGAAGCTGCAGACAACTCTTTGGAAACTGTACTCGACCCACAAGACGCCTTACTAATGGACATGAGCGAATGCACAACCCCTAAGCACTACAAGAAGAAAGTGGCATCCCTACTAAAGTCCATAAACAACAGATCAAAACGCATAGAGAAGATAAAGAGGAAAATAGCCAAGTTAGAAGAAAAAGGTCTGAACTCTGCGATAAAATCCTTTCACACAGCCATGCAAACTGACCGGATGATGGTTGAAGAAAGATTGGCTAGACTGATGCAAGCCTTGAATGTAGCGCAGGGGAAATTAAAAGAGCTTGGAGTGGAATTCACTAAGCCAGATTACAAAAAGGAGAAGAAGACGGGAGATAAAAAGAAAGAGTTAGAAGTAAAGGTGGTCGAGAGCTTAGAGCCGGCTTTAGAAGCTCCCAGTGCTAAGGAGTTCTGGTCTGCAGGAGTTGACAGTCTGACGAAGACAGTGGAAGATGAAGAGGATAGTAGCAGTGAGGATGAGGTCAGTGAACGCTTGCTTCTGTTTTTATTCTTGGTGTAGTGGTTAAAATTGCCACTATAATAGGGTAGTTAACTAAAAAAATCGAATTAGTCCGTCGGATAGATTTCCAAAAAATATTGGACACGTATTTTTTCTTTTTTCACGTAAACAAAAAATGAAGACGATACAGTGCGTTGAAAACTCGTGTGACGTCACTACTCGCTACAATTTTACCGAGCCGTGACGTCACAAGCCCCCACTCCTGATCTTTGATACTTTGTATCTTCGTCAGTTTTTATAGATTTGATAAAGGAAAAAATACGTGTCCAATATTTTTCTATAATCTAACTGACGGACTAAACATAATGATATACTTTTTACTCAGGAAACATGCCTATTGAGTGTCCTGGGTTCGATTCCCAAGATCTGTTTATTTAAATAAACTTACTTATATTTTGAAATAGATTGTTTGTTTAAAAATGGAACTCCACAGGAAAAAGAGCAACCAAAGAAGAAACGCAAGAAGTTAACAGTGGCTGAGAAGCTGGCGAAGGTGCGGGAGGAGGAGGAGCGAGTGAGGGAGATGGAGCGACGTGCGACAGAGAGCGAGAACCAGCCGCGTTCCAGCGAGCAGTTCGAGCGAGCATTACTGGCCAACCCGAACTCCAGCCAGCTCTGGATCGCGTACATGGCGTTCCATCTTCAGGTAATTGCACTCAACTATAGTTTGTACTAGCTTATGCCCACGACTTCGTTCGCGTGGAGGTCCATACAAAATGTTAACCCCTTTTGCACCCCCTTAGGGTACGAATTTTCAAAAATCCTTTCTTAGCGTATGCCTACGTCATAACATCTACCTGCATGCCAAATTTCAGCTCGATCCGTTCAGTGGTTTGGGCTGTGCGTTGATAGATCACTATGTCAGTCAGTCAGTCACTTTTGAGATACATTTAGATACTGTTAGACATTCACCAACCCGCACTGGGCCCGCGTGGTGGACTACGGCCCATTCCCTCTCCTAGAGAGGGGCCGTTCAAGTATTGCGTAAGCAGTTTTTTTTTAAATATTTTTGACCGCCCCCTCGTCAGCATAAGTAAGCAAAGCTCTTCCCCTCCCATGCTTATTAATGATTTATATAAGTATTTTGAATGTATTCTGGTTTCCTTATTGGTTCATGAGGCAGCAGTTAACTAGTCTAGAACTAACGAATTTATAGTCTATAGAGAGAAACTAACTTATTGTGGTTCGCTATTAGGGCGATGATAGCCCAGCGGGTAAAATATCGCGCCGGGCCATATGATGATCCCAGATCCCATATATCAAATGAAATATTGCTGAAATAATCACCTCTCGGATCCTCGAACCCTCCCCCATGTCATCAAAAATAAGCATATCAAAACCCGCCCCCCTCCCCCCTTTAGTGCTTACTTAATAGTTGAATGGCCCCAGAGGAGGCCTGTGTCCCAGCAGTGGGAGCATTAAAAACGAAACTCACAAACCTGTTGGTCTAGTGGTTAGCGGCCCTGACTGCTAAAGCCGGAGGTCGTGGGTTCGATTCCCACCCAGGACAAACTTTGTGTGATGAGCATGATTGTTTGTTCTGTGTCTGGGTGTGATTTATCTATAACTAGCTGCTGCCCGCGACTTCGTCCCCGTGGAATCATCGATTTTAAAACATTCTTTATCGCTGCTCCGCTCCTATTGGCTTAAGCGTGATAATATATAGCCTAAAGCCTTCCTCGATAAATGGTCTATTCAACTCAAAAAGAATTTTTCAATTCGAACCAGTAGTTCCTGAGATTAGCGCGTTCAAACAAACAAACAAACAAACAAACAAACTCTTCAGCTTTATAATATTAGTATAGATATGTATGTATTTATAAATTATATAAGTATGTATATCAGTTGTCTGGTTACCATAACACAAGCTCTGCTTAGCTTGGGATCAGATAGCCGTGTGTGAGTTGTCCCAAGATATTTATTATTTATTTATTTAAACATACATACATACATGAACCCTGTAAACATAACACTCCTTTTTATGGGCAGTCGAGTAATTTTTTTTTAAATACTTATATCTTACTGTTTTCTTTTCCGGCAGGCTACCGAGGTTGAAAAGGCTCGCAAAATCGGCCGGAAGGCCCTTAGCACGATTTCGTTCCGCGAACCAGTGGAGAAATTCAATGTAGCAGTCGCGACGCTCAGCGTCGAGTGCCGCTTCGGGACCAAGGTCAGCCATCTGTGAATAATTACAAGAATATATTAGTATCGTATTCAATTACGATAAGTACATTATTTATATTAAAACATCATTCTTTTTTTTTTTTAAGAAAATCGTTGCCCCACACCAGGAATTTCTCCTGTGTCGTGGGTGCGTTTACAAACATACAATCTCACATACACTAACAGTCAGACCCGGAACAACTATCTGTAGGTCATACAAATATTTGTTCTGTGCGGGAATCGAACCCACGACACGTAGCGCAGCAGCCAATCGCTCAACCACTGCGCCAACCGTGTTGTCGAATCAATCATAATTTAAGTCATGGAATTTATAAATGGGATAACTGTCTTTGATTACATAAAAAAGGATTATCCACCATTTATCGACCATTCATTATTACGTAAGACGATTTAGGGGGGAAGTGGGGTCGACTTTGTCTTATGTTTTCTTACAAGGGGGTGGAAGGGAGTCTCGATAGTTCTTACGTAAGGTCACAGAAATATGCAAAGTTAAAATTATACTTAAAAAAAGCGCGGGTTCCGAGGTTCGAATTAGTTAGTAACAGCCTTCCTTTTCCTTCTCAAAATTATTGCACTCCTCAGTCTTCCTACCACCGCATACTATCATCTATTACTGAGAATAAGTATGATATTAATTCCATAATAACTATTATTGTAGGGAATAGTTTAAATGTAACAAATAATGATATCACTGATAGTATAACTGAACTTTTGAAGATTAATTGTAAGAAGATAATTTTGTGTGCTTTTCCATACTTTGAGCAGCTATCTTATAGGCAAAATAATTATATACACATGCTAAATAAGCATATGCAATTTTTAGTAAGTCACCATAGTGACAAGCTTTTATTTTTTGACATCAACAATTTTGTTGATAAGCTTAAATCGACTAGGGATACTGTGTATCTGCCTGTTAGTTTTAGACGTCAAATAGCGAGGCTATTAGTTTTTAATATTAACTCAGACATAATTAGTATGTCGAAGTACTCTGGTATTAGCACCACAATTAGTAATAGTACTAATGTCTTGGTTGCTGGCTCAAATAATTTAAACTAGGTAATAAGACAACAGAGGGTACCATAAACAAATTGGCTGAGCTTGTAAACAACACGGTATCTTCTAGCAGTAACAAAAAGGGAGCCAATCAGAAATCCTTTACTCTATACCTTCAAAACATTCAAGGTTTTTCTTCGAAGCAATTGGAAATTGAATTATTTTTAGAAAAAACAATGTATGACATTGTTTGTGTAACAGAGCATTGGCTAAAGGATTCTGAAATGATAATTAATTATAATAATTATAGTTTGGGCAGTTGTTTTAATCGTAAATCAATGCTGCGCGGGGGTTCACTTATCTTAATTAAGCACTCCATTAAATATAAAACTAGAAAAGATATAGTTGAACTGTCAGTTGAACATAACATTGAACTGTCCTGTGTTGAGCTAGATAAGCATGTCATAGTGTGCGTTTACAGACCCCCTAATTATCAAAACTATTCTATTTTTGAGTCGGTCATGGAAGATGTTATGGCAAAACTTGCAAGTGGTAATAAACTTTTAATTATCTGTGGAGATTTCAATATTAATATTGTTGAAGATAATTCAGATAGCAATCGCTTTTTAAGTCTCTTTAGGTCATTCAATTTATCAAATGTGTTCATTGAACCAACCCGAACTACGTCAACGACTGCTACTTGCATTGATAATGTTTTTTGTTGCTGCAACTACTTAGAAAAAGCCATTATAAATTGTCTCCCTTCTGATCACAGTGGGCTAACGGTAACTTTTGAGTCCACCTCACCTATACAACAAGTGCAGATACAATCAAGACCGATAACATCAGGTAAATTAAATAAATTTAACAGCACTTTAAGCAACAAGTTAAGTGGTCGGGATTTCACAATGAATAATGGCAATATTCTATATAAAGAATTTTTTTCTGTTGTCCAAACTGAGTTCAATAATACTTTTAAAAAGACAACTAAAACTATCTGCCCTAAGTTTTTATTTAGTGACTGGGCGACTAAAGGACTCAGAAAAAGTAGGGAAAGACTTTACGAGCTATACGGCCTTAAGCCTTATATTAATACTGAAGCCTTTAATAAGTATGTAGCTACTTACTCAAAAATTTATAAAAATACTTGTAAGGTAGCTAAAGCTTTATACATAAGCAAAAAGGTAAAAACAGCAGACAACAAAGTGAAGACGGTTTGGAAAATTATAAATAACGAAACAAACAGGAATAAAAGACATAATACGGATTTCACATTGGAGACTACTCAGGGTCTTATTAGTGATAACCTAAAAGTTGCTCAAGAATTTGTAAATTTCTTTACCAGTGTCCCTATTAAAACTACTGAATCTTTAAATTCTTCGCCTTCGCTTGCTTTTGATTTATTACAGTCGAATGTGTCAGCCTGCCCGACTGAATTTAATTTTAAGCATATAAACCCCTTAGTAGTAATGAAAGCTTTCAAACAAATCAAAATTAAACTTACGGAAGATTTATGGGGATTGTCTATCAAAGTTTGTACCTCAATTATTGAGACTGTAGCCCCTTTCTTAGCTTTAATATTTAACTTGTGTGTGGATCAAGGAGTCTTTCCGGACCTAATGAAATTCAGTAAAGTAATACCACTTTTTAAAAACGGGGACAGTAAAGACACAAATAATTATAGACCAGTATCCGTGTTGCCAGTCTTCAGTAAGGTATTTGAAAAAGTGATGCTAAATCAAATGCTTTATCATTTTAACACGAATAACATCTTGCATGATAAACAGTATGGTTTCACCAGAGGACGTTGTACTACTGACGCTGGTGTCACCTTACTGAAGCATATATTTAATGCGTGGGAAGAGGCACAAGATGCCATAGGCATCTTCTGCGACCTATCTAAGGCGTTTGATTGTGTGGATCACGAAACATTACTCCTGAAACTTGGGCACTACGGACTGGGCAAAACAGCTTTAAGCCTTGTTAAATCTTATTTGAATGATAGACAGCAAGTAGTGCAAATAAACGGTGTTAATTCATCGGGCTTAAACATGAAAATGGGCGTTCCACAGGGCTCAATTTTGGGTCCTTTTTTATTTTTAGTTTATATAAATGATTTACCCCATTTATTGCAAAACAAGCTAAACATGGTCTTGTTTGCTGACGACACTTCTTTGATTTTTAAAATAAATAGACGTAGTAATAATCTTGACATCGTAAATAAGGCCCTTTTGCAGGTCCAAAATTGGTTCACTGCTAATAATTTGGTTTTAAATGGGAAGAAAACGAAGTGCATAAGATTTGCTTTACCAAATGTCAAAAGTAGTAATTGTGATATAGTATTGAACAGGGAAAAACTAGAATTCGTCGATAGAAAGGTTTTCCTGGGGATTACGCTTGACTCAAGGCTACAATGGGGTCCTCATTTAGCATCTCTTGCAGGACGTCTAAGCTCAGCAGCATATGCTGTTAGGAAAATCCGTCAATTTACTGATGTTGATACCGCGAGACTAGTCTATTTCAGTTACTTTCATAGTATAATGTCTTACGGTATCTTGTTATGGGGCCGGGCTGCAGACATCGAGTCAATTTTTATTCTGCAGAAAAGAGCCATCAAAGCCATTTACAATCTACGCCGGCGTGATTCTCTAAGGGAACTGTTTAAGGAAATTAACATCATGACGGTACCTTGTCAATATATCTATGAAAACATTATGTACGTTAGAAAAAATCTACATCTCTTTAGTAAGCGAGGCGACAGACATAATTATGCTACTAGAAATAGGGATCAATTAGTTCAACCAGGTTTCAGACTAGCTAAAGTAGCCACATCTTTCATGGGGTATTGTTTAAAATGTTACAATAAAATTCCTCCCCATATATTAGAACTGAATGAAACGAAATTTAAAACTTGTATTAAACGCACATTATGCAGGCAAGCATATTATAAGTTGGGGGATTACATTGAAGATAATAATGCTTGGCTAAATGCCGGTCCTGCTCCACAGCCTCAACCACTTGGATAAACAAGTTTAGGATTTTATATTGGAAGAGATGCTCGCCCTTTTTTATTTTTTGTCTCATTTATTTATTCTTTTTTTTATACATAATATTAATTTGATATTTAATAATTTCTCTTTTTTTTTTTTTTTACTTGTAGTTGCTTGGTTTTTGTAAACCATAGTTTTGTATAATGTAGAAGCATTTTATTTTCAAATATTGTAAATGTGAGTACCATGGAGCCATTTACATGTGATAAGTTATAGTTTACTTTGTGACTTGAACTAAAATGGCAGTTGAGAGCATGTCATGCTTGCTCAAATGTTTCGCTGATGGTGGCGTGTGTGTTGGATCATTCGGTTCCCTTCAAAATGGTTGAGCTAAATGGTGCCAATACGCGCGTCATGTTCGTGAACGGGCGCCGTCGGTTGAGACTGGCCACCTCTTAACTGCCACTGACTTGTTTTAATCTTTATACTTTGAATTGTTTTTATAGTTCCCTTTTTTTTTTTTGCATTGTCCTCACATATAGAAGCGACCAAGGATGTAACCAAGGTTATGTAATACAGAACATAATTTAAAAGAGTGTCCGTGGAGTTTCTTGCACGTTCTTCTCCATAGAGATCTACGCTTTGGAACGTGCAGATAGCTTCACCTCTTTCGACTTGACAATTCAAAAGTGCCTGTAAAGGGTTTAATTGAAATAAATGCTTTGAATCTTGAATCTTGAATCTTGTTCACTCGGATGCGTAAAGGTAAATTATTTCCATTTCTATGGCAATGGACATGGACACGAATGCTTAAAACCAACGTTTATTACTACCAAAAATAAAAATTATTAGCACCTTTGTCTATACTAATATTCTAAAGAGGAAAGATTTGTATTTATGTATGTAACGAATAAACTCAAAAACGACTGGCTCGATTTCAAAAATTCTTTCACCATTAGAAAGCTACATTCACCCTGAGTAACATAGGCTATATTTTATCCCCGTATTCCCACGGGAACGGGAACTATGTGGGTGATACCGCGGGGCGCAGCTAGTAAGTATATATAAACATTTCTAAAATAGTTACTTTGAAAAATAAACAAACAAATCGTGTATTCATTGTTTCCCTAGAATAGGCCTCCTGTTGAGAGGGGTCGGCCTATTTTTATTTTTTCTTATAATTAGGAGGAAGGGTCAAAAACTAGCGAAAATAGTCTTAATAATAAATGAATAGCGCCTTATTATTTATAAACTATTTATTTAAACGTATTAGCCTATTGTATAGCTTTAACAGATAAGCTTTAATCAGTAAAATATAATTAACGCACGCCAATTGTGAATTTCATTCCTCAATCGTTATTTTTCTCTATATTTTCCTCAGACAAAAGGACTTCTGTTAAATTCTCGCAGCTCGCGCTACATTTTTTTAGATCTTGATAAATACCTATGTATGTATAAATAGGAAGTATGCAGTTAAATATGGGCAAGATCCATTTCATTTTTTCATTCGGTTCTACCTCTTGAAACTAAAATTAGTTCCCTTTCTCTGTCATTCGAAAGTGCCTTTAAAATGTCAGTCCAATCGAAATAAATAATTACACGTTGAACTTAAATCGTCAAATATGCGTCTACTAAGCAATAAACTAAGAAATAATGAAACACGATACACACATGCCTTATCGGTTGCGCCATTTCAATCTGAACACAAACAAGTTTCAACTTGCAAACTTGATGCTATGCATCATTCAATTCTCTGGAATGCTCCACTTACAGAGTCTTTCGATTGATTAAATGATAAATGATATTTATTTTGTAAGTAGGTTGTAAATAACATTTGTACATGTCAATCTTTTTTGGCCGTTATAAACTAGATGAGGCCGGTGTTTCCTAACTGACTACCTTAAGAAGAAACACCGAAACAAACTCAGAGATCAAAGTCTCTTTCGAAGTCCATACAATAGGCTTGTTTCCTGAGGAATAAAATTATAATACTATTTAGTCTGTCAGTTAGATTATCGAAAAATATTGGACCCGTATTTTTTGCTTTATGTAATCTCTAAAAATTGACGAAGATAAAAAGATTCAAAGATCATGAGTGGGGGCTTGTGACATCAGGGCGTGGTAAAAATCGTCGCACGGAGTGACGTCACACGAGTTTTCAACGCACTATATCGTCTCCGTTTTTTGTTTACGTGAAAAATAAAAAATATGTGTCCAAAATTTTTGGGAAGTCTATCTTACGGACTAATTAGATTTTTTTAGGCAACTACCCTATTGTACTGGTCAAACCATATGAGAACCATGTAGGTTGATGTCTGAAGTGGTCTTTTGAGGAAAGTGCCACACAGATATGAGTGGACCTGTCCAGACAGTGCAAGCATTTGTCAGTTATCGTGAAACTCAAACTTAGAACTTTAAGGAGCTTAAAGATTTGACGAACAATACTAAAGTAAGGATATTTGGGTAGGCCGCATAAAGAACTCAAACCACCAGACTATGAACCCCTATTATAGCGATCTACATGGTCCTCACATTCACAATACCTTCCTCAGATCATGTCCTGGAGTAGGAGGATACATTTTGAATAATTTTTGACTATACTAGGATACTTTTTACCGTAATACAGGACAAGGTCTACCCGTGCGCCAAGTTTCATTCTAATCCGTTCAGGCGTTAAGACGTGAAGTGAAGAACAGACAAATACACAAATTCACTTTCGCTTCTATAATGTTAACTAGCTTTTACTTGCGATTTCGTATGTGCATATACGTACTTACTGCTTCGGGGAATCCTTCCTTCTAAGTCAATATTGCCAACCTCAAAGAACTAAAAAACATTAACTATAAGCCAAAAGAAAACGGTAAATTAAAAAAAGGCAGATTTCATACTTTTACTGTTACCAGAACTCACATAATATGTAGGTACATTGTTATATTCATAATAACAACGACAACAAACAAAAATCAAAGTAGGTAAAATCATTTTTCAGTTTCATTCTCAATTGCCTCATCTATACTTAATATTATAAAGCTGAAGAGTTTGTTTGTTTGTTTGTTTGAACGCGCTAATCTCAGGAACTACTGGTTCGAATTGAAAAATTCTTTTTGGGTTGCATAGACCATTTATCGAGGAAGGCTTTAGGCTATATATCATCACGCTTAAGCCAATAGGAGCGGAGCAGCGATAAAGAATGTTTTAAAATCGGGGATTCCACGGGGACGAAGTCGCGGGCAGCAGCTAGTCTTCAATATTTTCACACTCATTATTATTTTTTAGTGTGGAAATAGTTGCTAGCGTCATTGCATTTTATTACGTAGTGCTTATCAAAAAAATGTACGCATAGTGTGGTGGCGCTGAACGCTATTTGAAAAACAGTAAAAATTAGGAATGAAACAGAAAACATGGACATTAATGTGAAAACAGCAAATCTGTTAAAACAGTAGGGTTGGTATTGTTGGTAACATTGCTTATACCGAACGCCAGATAAATGTGCAATAAAGGTCATTGCCCTTTCCTTGATATCTCTTCGTAGTTACATGGACAAAAAAAAATTAATCGTTTTCCATTACTAGTAAATATAAAGGATCACGGTGGATGTCGATTCAATATAGCATTAATTAAGGGTCGGGTCTAGTATCGTTTGGCAGGAGTTGGGGTGTAAAATCGATTGAATCTGGAAGAGCTGGAGTCCCTGATTATAACGCTACCACTCTTATTAAAAGGTAACGCATATTTATCGAGAAATTAACAAAATAAGTTACTAACCTCAAATTGAATAAGCGGAAAACGGAACGTTAAAATGGGTGTTTGACAACCAAATCTGTCACAATATAGTGTCTGTGGTGTAAATATCGTGCAAAATCGGTAAAGCAATCGGTAAATCATGTGTCTATGTCAACATTCCGTTTATGTTCCGCATCTTCCCGAGTTGCGTGAATGTTCTCTGTTTGTTTTGAAGTATTATTGTGACTTTTTTCAAACTTGGTAGAAAGAAATAAGTGATCCTTTTGAGGAATTAATCAAAGTGATAAATTTTGGATAAAATAACTTTAATTAATGTGATGTGTTTATATCAAATTGTATGTATGTGCAAAAGGCAGTTTACTAGTGTTACAAGGAGAATTTAGGATGCAAGAGCGGCCGAAGCGAGGTCGGGACATGGGGCACCCCGACTCGGACAGGTTAGGTTAGAAGGAGTGGCGGAGTCTAGTGAGCGAGCGAAGCGAGCGAGCAGACTCCGCCACTCCTTCGTGGTTATTTTTTTTTAACCCTTGAGCCCCGCGAAGCGGGGCTCCGACACGCTTTTTAAGCCACTTTAAGTGTTTTGAGGTTAGGTTACTAAAATTCGATTTTCTCGGAAACGGTGCGTTGCCTTTTTACGGGAGTGGTGCCATGGGGGAAGGGTCACCCCCCTCTCATCTCCCCACCCCCTCTCCCCTCCCAAATCCTGCCAAACGATACTAAACCTTTACCTTAATTAATTATTTCTGTTTTAAGAATTAAGGTTGTCAATAAATGTAGGTGGGTCAATGACCGTTATTGCACATTTATCTGGCGTTTGGTATAGTGCTACCCTGCAATCTCTAAGGAACTCACGTGCCCCTTTCTAAGAGCAGCAGCCCTATTATGACGTCTTAAATCCATCATGATTTCTGTGTCAGAGAGAGACGGAGTTACACAAGACGAATAGCACTATCTCTTTTCCTCACACGTATCATGATAGCATTGGCACTTCGTAGTACGGCCACAGTATCGGTTGTTCGTTGCCTGTCGTTCAGTAATGGAAGTTTTATATATGTATAGGTATATATATGTTGATAACCATGTATACTACTCTAGATACTTCAATACTAATATTATAATGAGGAAAGATTTGTATTTTTGTATGTAACGAATAAACTCAAAAACTACTGGACCGATTTCAAAAATTCTTTCACCACTAGAAAGCTAGGATTTACCCTGAGTAACATAGGCTAATTTTATACCCGTATTCCCACGGGAACGGGTACTTCGCGGGTGAAACCACGTGGCGCTGCTAGTAACTTATAATTCAATAACCACGGAATTATACAAATATTTGTTTCAGTTTAAACAATATATCTAGTTTTAATTTCCGCGAATATTAGCCCCACTATACACAAAATATTAGTGGGGCTAATATTCGCGGAAATTAAAACTAGATATATTGTTTTCATTTTCAAAATTGAAATGGATTTCCGCAAAGTAACGCCTGACGCAATCAATTTTGTTTCAGTTTAGACTAATTAAGTAAATTGGCTTCCAAAAGTTCTAAATGTTCGTAATGGAATAGGTTGTTTGTGTGTCCTGACGCACTAAGTAATTAATTGAGTACGTACTTTAGGTAATTACGTAGGTATCATTCGCTCTTACATTGTACCCTACTTCAAAGTGTTCTCTACTGCGCAGTCTTTGATCGAAACTTTGCGCGTATCAGACTATTACTGACGAAAACCCACGCATATTCCCCATAATGCCCTTTGCGTTCCAGGGCCGCGGTGAGTCTTTCGAACAAACTCCTGTACCCTAGCAGGCACTGACCCTATGGTGCCCCGCCTTTTTTGCTGACTGCCCTTTAAGGTGCGCGTGGAACACGACGCGCGTTAATTATCGGACGGCGAGCCATCCATCGATTATTCCCGATGTCCACCACTTGTCTGGCCACCACTGGGGGACAGCGAGACAACTTTAAAACATTATTCTCGTTGTCCACCACTGGGGGACAGCGTCACAACTTTGTAAATTATTTCCATTCGCCACCACTGGTGGACAGCGACACGGATTTTTTAACATTCCCTATGGCCGCCGTTGGGGGACAATGGCACAACTCTTTTGATCCGATTCCCACTGGCCATCAATTTAAATTGTTTAATCTAGAGAGTTAGAGACCGGTAAAGGATAGCTTAATATACTTACGGATTCGATTTTTAGCAGGGCTAAGGGTAAGACTAATTTAAATATTTATAAATTATATGGTAGGTAAATAATAGTCATATTCTTGAATCAACTTTTATTAAATGTTTCACTCAAGTATTAAAAAATGATCCTACTACTTAGTATTATATAATATAGCTTTGATTGCTTATTTTTTATTGAAGTGGGTAATTAACCGACTTAATTTCCACAGCTGGTTGACAGGCTACAATTTTTAAAATCGACTAGAACATTACGATCATAATCACAGTTTTATTATCCTATTCCTCGACGGAGGAATAAAAATTAAATATTTTAAAATAATCAACAGTTTTAAAAATCACATATGTAGTTAAACAAAAAACAATAATAATTCCTCACAATATCAAATTGGCCTTTACAAGACCCTTTTCAGTTCTTGAATTAAACATAATGTAGGTACTACTTAAACACCACATAGTTAAACAAAATACAATAAGTACTTATATTAGTTTCTCATAATTTCTAAAAATTGGCCTACAGATATTTGGCCCAAAACCCAAAAAACCCAAATGGAACTTGTAAACGGCCAAATATCTAAAAATTACCCACTTCAATAAAAAATAAGCAATCAAAGCTATATTATATAATACTAAGTAGTAGGATCATTTTTTAATACTTGAGTGAAACATTTAATAAAAGTTGATTCAAGAATATGACTATTATTTACCTACCATATAATTTATAAATATTTAAATTAGTCTTACCCTTAGCCCTGCTAAAAATCGAATCCGTAAGTATATTAAGCTATCCTTTACCGGTCTCTAACTCTCTAGATTAAACAATTTAAATTGATGGCCAGTGGGAATCGGATCAAAAGAGTTGTGCCATTGTCCCCCAACGGCGGCCATAGGGAATGTTAAAAAATCCGTGTCGCTGTCCACCAGTGGTGGCGAATGGAAATAATTTACAAAGTTGTGACGCTGTCCCCCAGTGGTGGACAACGAGAATAATGTTTTAAAGTTGTCTCGCTGTCCCCCAGTGGTGGCCAGACAAGTGGTGGACATCGGGAATAATCGGCCATCCATCGCTCGCCATCTGCAGGCCCAGTTGATCAACACTGGACTTAGTAAAGTTTTGGAACGCTTTTCAAAGCCATCCTTTCAATGATGTTGATTTCAAGCTAAAATATAGCACGAACGAAACAATAATAATATATGCATTGTATTTATCTTGAATTAATTTAGATTCAGTGCTGATTTCTCAAAAAAACTGACTAGATATTTAAAAAATCCCTTAAAGAAAAGTCAATTACAGACAGACACAGTTTAGGAATCAAATTAAAATATAGGTAGTGTTTATTTATTCTGTGACTTTAAAAAACAAAACTTTAAAATATGTACTTAAATAGGTACTTGACCTATTTATACATATATTATTAATAAATTAATGTTACCTACTGAACCCTCTTTGCAAATGAGCCTACATTTAAGTTAAATGTATCCAATTCAGTTTGTCTCAAACTAATAAAGCAACCTAACTAAATTATCTTTCAAAATAATTCATTAAAATATGTTGTTTGCATATAGTGTTAAAATAATTGGGTCATTAACTCTTTCCATATTATCCAACTTAATAAGAGAGGTTATGTTTTGTACTGCGCAGTTGTTCAAGAAAGGTTACTCAAATTTTGGGACGTATGACCACGCCTTCATAGACAAAGGATGTTGCTGTAAAACAAAAATACAGTTTATTGTGTGTGTTTTTAAATTTATTTTTCATTGTACTTGAATAAGATTGAAATATCCGTGAACAATTAGTAGCGTTGTTTTTTGATACTGCTGAAATATAGCCCAACTATTTTTTAAAGTTAGTCTCCTTAGTAATATACGTTCAAATTGTATTTGATATAAAAAAATGAAATCTGAGTTGACTTATTTAAAAAAAAAACAGCTTAATTATCTTCCTTAACAAGAAGTGGTAGAGAACTGGGAACAATGGGGGGAATAGGAGGGAGTCGGTTCCCAGCAGTGGAATAGTCCAGGCTAAATAAACGTAAACATATGTATAAAATAATAGAAGGATAGCAACAGCATACATTTCAGCATTGATTTTATTGTGTTTGTGTTTTGTTTTTAAGATAAGACAAGATACACAATGTATCTTGCAAAATGATAAATTTGATATAGGATAATGGAATATAGAGATTACCTACATTCATATCGTTTTAAATATTCATTTATTTTTAGTAAAAAAGTCCTTGGTCCAAAAAAGATACACGCGAAATTAAAAACCGCATCGGTTTTAAATCTAAAAATAGCCATCCATTGCGACGACCGGACGCTTGCACAACAACGCCAATCAATATTTACCATTGATGAAAATGTTTAAATACTCCTTCGTAAGATCACATTTAGAAAAAAAAAACTGTCAATATTTAGTTCACACACGATTAGTAGTTGGTAATTGTCAGTTCACTATATAGGTTTAACAATTGACTACAAAAAAGTGAGGTTATAAAATGAAAATGGCGCGCGCTTGCCATGCTCGTCAGACCCAGACTGAAGCTAGGTTACCTATCAAGCTTTAGCCGGCGTGCGCAAACATATTGTGTATTTGTGTGATAATATTATAAGTACCTATAGCATTTTTATTCGTTTTCTTTTTTTTTAATCCTTTGGCTGTCACCGAATCAAAAAAAGGTATTCTTACTTTAAAATGAATAGATTGATTAACTAAGTATATTTATGAGTTGTTTTTTTTTAATATGTATTTATGACATTTAAAGTTTTTTTTTTTTTAACGTAACTTTAACTAACTTATTTAATACTCAAAGAAATATTGTATTTTCTGCAAAAAAAAAATATTAATAGACTTCAAAAAAAGGAGGAAATTCTCAATTCGACTGTATTTTTTTTTACTTATTCATTGTAGTAAGCATAAGCTGCATTTTCCTTCTGATTTAATAAACTGCAACGCCATTTTTTATTTCGTTCAGTTCTTCGTCCTCTTTAAAAAATGGTGCAGTTAAAATAAATTTAAGAGTGGCATTTAATAGTCAATTAATCAAAATATTCGTCTTACTTGAATAATCCTACTAATATTATAAACGCGAAAGTTTTTAAGTATGGATGGCTGGTATTTGTTAGGTACTCTTTCACGTAAAAAGTACTGAATGGATCTTGATGAAATTCGGCTCAGAGGTAGATTATAGTCTGGAATAACACAAAGGATACTTTTTATCCCGAGTGTATGTTCCCTTGGGATAATTTTCGAAATTCACGCGGGCGGAGCTGCGGGTTAGTTATTAATTGTGATAAAGTTTTTTTTTTTTTTAAAAAACGTTGCCCCACAATAGGAGTTTCTCCTGTGTCGTGTGTGCGTTTACAAACATACAATCTCACATACACTAACAGTCAGACCCGGAACAACTATCTGTAGGCCATACAAATATTTGTGCCGTGCGGGAATCGAACCCACGACACGTACCGCAGCAGCCAATCGCTCAACCACTGCGCCAACCGTGTCGTCTTAAAGTCAGTTGTTACTTAAATAAAAGTTTTAATTTAGTTAGGTACGTAGAAAAACAAACATGCGTTTGTTTACCAATTCGTACAAGTTAAAATGTTTTCTAAAATTAATATTTCGTTGTGTGCATTAATTATTATACATATATCATTATCATCATTACGTAAGCCTTTGTACCTTTGTGCTGTATGAAATTTTAGTGAAAATAAAAACTATATAAACAAATTTAAAAAAAATCCCCAACAATTATTTTACAAATAACTAAAACACTTTTTATTTTACAAATGTAAGAATAACTACTTAGTTATTATTCGGGTAGGGTAGAGTGGTAGCCATTGAACCACCAAAAGTTTGAAGAGCTCTAGCGCGCACGTTGTTACAGTCTAAGAAAATATTTTTATCTCAGAAGATAGGTTATTTAATAAGCTGCCAAATTGCGTTAAAAAAAAATGGAAAATATTTGTT
The DNA here is from genome assembly GCA_905332915.2 of Hecatera dysodea. NCBI lineage: Eukaryota > Metazoa > Arthropoda > Insecta > Lepidoptera > Noctuidae > Hecatera > Hecatera dysodea. Next base: position 18,095,041 of record HG995305.1, read on the forward strand.
GTTGCCTAATTTATACAGGTTTTTCTAAAACAAGGGAAATGGTTCATAGCGTACTCCTAAGGGTACACAAAGAACCGGGGGGTGGTATTAAATGAACCAGGTGGTACACAATGAATCACGGTGGTATAAAAACCCGTAATTGTTTGAGTTAAATGAAAAATAAATACAGCATTTATAAGTTTCCATATTTATTAAGTCTCGGGTTATATAAGAACCGCACAATTAGTCTTAAAACTTAATTTTTAACAATAATTATAAACTTTTAAAAAGTTTTGTTACGCATAAACTCTATCAAGAAAAAAAAACATTTTGTACTTGCTTATTAATATTAATATGAGCATTTATAAAATCACCTATGTTTTTATCACAATCAGCCTGGCCAATTGGCCAGGCTGATTACAACTTGCTGTATTGTAAATGCGATTAATCGGATGTCAAAATTTCGCGCTCTCCACTTGTGTCTTTACAGACACTGCGTCCTTTTAGCTGCCAGCACTTTATGTGGACGTGGCATTGTTGTGGTCGAGGTTAGGCCATAGAATTTATTTGCACAATCCAATAAATATTCCTTTATGATGTCTTCTTGTTGGTCAGTAAAAATGTTACTTGCATAATAATGGGGCTTCAGTCTACACGACGGATTGTTCCTGTTGTTTGTAACGTATCTTCGTCTTTGGCTGCTTTTCGGATGCTTTATCCTGACAAGTGTTTTTCTATACCTCTTTGTATAGCTTCCGCGGTGTGATACCCTTTTTTACGAACTTCCTTTCCTACCGTGCTTCGTCCCATGCTGAAATACCTAGAGAAATAGTAATCAATTAATTATATCTACTCACATGAACACTTAGAGGTTGACTGGAATGATACTCCCCACCTGTTTATATAGCATTATACAAAGCACTTAGATGTGGTACACAATGAACCGTGGTTCATTGCTTACCCAGGATAAATGGCTCACAGCGTACCCACCCCCTCTTAGGAAATGTTAGGTTGTGTTTTATACAAAAACCGTTGAGAATGAATTCCAAAAAATAGTCTCAAACAAGCCTAAAGACCTACATTACACATACAATTCACACATAGTTAAGTAAGAGTTAGATTATTAAAGTAACTACAAAAAGAAACTCACGTTTTTTTCGTCGTTTTTGCTTGAGTAAACACAAGGATGCGGCTCATGTGTGCATATGTGGCGACAAGCGCGCGGCGACTAGACCAAACTTCACGACGTGGCCAGCTAGTCCCGACATGATTTTTGCTCGAGCCGGCAACGTTTCGTATGGCCAGGAGGTACTATGGTTCATACTGTACACGCGGTTCATTGGCTACCACCCTACCCTATAGTAAAAACATTATAACAAAACAAAACAATTTTTTATCACACCTCTTTGTATTCAGGTTATAATATCTCTAAAGTTACAAAAACAAAACAAAAACTAATAAAAAAATAGAGGTGCTACACTATACAGGTGTGTTTTGACAAAATAGGTATTTGTGTTAGTTAGGTTACAAAAGGAAATACAGTCGACTCTCCTTAATTCAAACCTGCGATAATTCGAACCTCTCTATACCTAATTCAAAGTTAACACGAGTTCCCTTCAAAATCTCTTTATATTTCGAAGTATATAAATACATTTTCACGCACTTGGTAATTCAAACGAAAAAATCATAGCTAAATAATAAAATCACGCACTTGGTAATTCGAACGAAAAAATCATAGCTACATAATAGGTAAAACCACGCACTCATCGGCGTCAAACACTCAATAATTCAAAGTATGTAGCAGAGATAAAGAGACAGAAAGGCTACTGAAATTTTGAGACAAGTTCAAACTTGTATCAGCGTAGGTACATGAGATTTTCTTCTTTCGTTCTTTCGAAAGATTAATTAATTCTACCTTTAAACTTTTGTTAAATAATAGCAGTTAATAAAATTAAAATAATAATTGATAAACAGCAACACTAAATAATTAGTAGTTTTATTTATTTTCCCTTAATTTAGAACCACTTGATATTTCAAACACTCGATATTTCGTAATATTTTAAGAGTTCCTCGAGTTTCGAATTAACGAGAGTCGACTGTATACCAAATTTATATCCAAATAAAGTTTGTTTTTCAACAAATAATTAAGTCGAATATTTGCAGGAATACGCCAAGCAAAGATTATTGTTTTTAAAAGCACAACATTGTCGAGAAACACTTTTTACGCCGCCGTAGAGGTTTTGTTATGATCAAATGTCACGTAATGTACCTACATTGTTGATTCGAGCTTTGATAAAATTACCAATGATCCAAACAAAATAGAAATCAGATTGAAACAATTCTGACATGACGGGTGGGTTTTATGGGGGAATGTCTTTATGTAAAATTTGACGTTCAAAAAGTTCTGGCTCTCAGCCAAAAATTAATTTTGATTGATTAATCTATAAAACATTATTTTAATTTATAAAGTGTCACTGACCTCTGACCGTGGGAAGTATATCTGCATATGTCGCAAAACAAATAATTAATAATTTATCAGTTCACAAATCACGTAATAATTTGGTCACTTTTAAAGTAGTGTCGTTGGAATGGTGTCAGAAACTACACTGAACCGACGGCCGACAAGAGATCCCGACTCTAGTATAGAATAAATTATAAGCATAACTACATAGTATACATCTACACATTATTCGGGGTACACGATAAACAACTCCTATGTTTACAGCAAAATGAACCTCATTGCAAAAAGATACGGTCGCAATTAAACTAATACAACGATTGACGGGATTCGCTGAAAGTTTTATTCGGAGTTTAGTCATATTCGTAGCGTTTATGCTTATAAAAATAGAGTTTGAAATAGATCAAAAGTATTGAGTGAGTGAGTGAAATAAAAAGTCAAGTGTCGAATAATTTCCGTCACTTCAAACACATTTTAAACCGAATAAAAACGAGGATTTCAATTCGGTTTTATTCGTCTATACTAATCTATTATTCTATAGAGGAAAGATTTGTATTTTGTATGTAAGGAATAAAATCAAAAACTACTGGATCGATTTCAAAAATTCTTTCATCATTACAAAGCTACATTCACTCTGAATAACATAGGCTATATTTTATTCCCCGTATTCCCACGGGAACGGGAACTTCACGGGTGAAATCGCGGGGCGCTGCTAGTTCTTTATAAATGGCTAGCTTTGTTCTGTGGCCTCGTGAAAATCGTGCAATTTTCTTAAAAGGCAAAACTGTGAGACGACAAACAAAAAAAAAACAATGAATTTGACCTCTTTACTAAGTACCTATAGATAACATCAAATACAGTTTATACATACATATATGACTTTCAGACTCATTATAATTCCTGTTTTGTCGATAAGTTACGTCATTCGTTCCCGTGATCTGCGTCGTTCACTACGATCCATAATATGACCTTGTTGACGGATATTGACCGGTTTTCGGTGGGCCTTCCCGAAATCATAGACAAAATTATTTTATTCGGAATCATATTGCTCACGAATAAAACGATTGCTGACGAAAATATAATACAATGTTTTGTTAACCAGTTTTGTGAATTCCTTATCTCTAGTTGAGCTCATTCTTGAGATATTACATGATTTAAGATTATTGGTCGATGAGAGGAAATCACTTTAGTACGACGTAAATAATATTTTCGATTCGGTACTTATACGGATTTTTTTTTTTCAGACAAAGCAAAGACCTTGCTTTTTTTATCACGAATCACACTTGAGAACTTTACATCATGTTAAAAAGTCACTTTTGAACTTTTTTCTTATGTCACAAAACATTTTCATGTGGTGAAAACTATCAAAGATTCACTCTACCGCATTTAACTGTTGATAAATTACAGACTATATGAAAAAAAGAACGACGCGCGGCGCTAAAAATATAACATGACGCGTGCACTCGCACTGATAGTGAACAGCGCGGCAGCGGTTCGCCAAGCAAATGCAAAATTTTTGTCCTCGAATAAATTTTATTCGGCAACATTCGTGGCTATTCGAAAACTCGCGAAACATAGGAACCAGTATAAATAATGTGTGTTGAGATAAAATACCGTATATTTGTAGAAAACAAAATTGAGAATTACATATATTAATATGTAATTCTCAATTTTGCTTTTTGCTTGTTTGAGAATTCCATAAGTCGGACGTCGAAAAGACAAAATAATTTCTGAATAAGACAACGCATAAACAAGACCGCTTGTTTTACGTATGTTGTCCTCGAATAAATTTTATTCGGCAACATTCGTGGCTATTCGAAAACTCGCGAAACATAGGAACCAGTTTAATAATGTGTGTTGAGATACGATACGATATATTTGTAGAAAACAAAATTGAGAATTACGTATTAATCGATTGTTTGAGAATTCCATAAGTCGAACGTCGAAAAGACAAAATAATTTCTGAATGAAACAACGCATAACCCAGTCCGCTTGTTCTATGTAGAAGCAAAAAATAGATATAAGAGTTATTTTGGTTGTTCATCACTACATAGTATAAAACAAAGTCGCTTTCTCTGTTCCTATATTCCTATGTATGCTTAAATCTTTAAAACTACACAACGGATTTTGATGTGGTTTTTTTAAATAGATAAAGTGATTGAATGGGAAGGTTTTGCATATTATAGTAGAGGAAACATTAGTATCTACATTGCACCCGTGCGAAGCCGGGGCGGGTCGCTAGTTATAATATACATAATTGTAAGTCTAATGTTTGTAACTTGAATGAAAATGGCAGAGCATGACATGCTCACTCAAATATCTCGCTGATTGTGGCGCGTGTGTTGGATAATTCGGTTCCCATCAAAATGGTTGAGCGGCATGGCGCCGATACACGCGTCATGTTCGTGAACGGGCGCCGTCGGCTGAGACAGGTCACCTCTTAATTGCCACTGTCTTGTTTTAATCTTTATGTTTTGAATTGTTTTATAGTTTCCATTTTTCTTTGCATTGTATTGTCCTCACATATAGAAGCAACAAGGATAATGTAACCAAGGTTTTTGTAATAGGTACAGAACATGATTTAAAAGAGTGTCCATTCACGTTCTTCTCCATAGTGATCTACGCTTTCTTGCAAATAGCTTCGTGTTTATTTTTGACCGACCTTGAAGATTCAGAAGTGATTTTAAATTTCTAAAAAAGGATTTTTTTTTTCTAAAATAGGTCAATGCTTTGAATCTTGAATCTAAGCTATTATACTTATAACTAGCAGCGCCCCGCCGTTTCACCTGCGTAGTTCCCGATCCCGTGGGAATACGGGGATTAAATATAGCCTATGCTAATCAGGGTGAATGTAGCTTTCCAATGGTGAATGAATTTTTGAAATCGGTCCGTTTTTGAGTTTATTCGTTGCATACAAAAATACAAATCTTTCCTCTTTATAATATTAGTATAGATTACACGATTGTTTTAGGTAAGCTTGATAAGATAGTTGTATTTGGGGTAAAAAATTAAAATTGTCTGAATGTATGTTTTTAAATAAATCTCTGGAACTACAGATCCGATAAATAAAATTATTTCACTGATAGAAAGCTGTTTTGTCGTCGAGTATCTATGCTATGTACTTTTATTTCGAACTAGCAACGCCCCGCAGTTTTTTTTAAACTTTTATTTTATTTGAATCGTTGCCCCACACTAGGAATTTCTCCTGTGTCGTGAGTGCGTTTACAAACATACACAAACAACTATCTGTAGGCCATACAAATATTTGTTCCGTGCGAGAATCGAAACCACGACACGTAGCGCAACAGCCAATCGCTCAACCACTACGCCAACCGTGTCGTCGTCTTTTGTGTAGTTAGTAACTTTTCCGTCGAATAAATAAAAATGTGTGTTTTTGTGTAGTAGTTCAGTAAACAAAGGAATGCGATGTACATAGATTTAGATATCTGGCCTTGACCGAATCGGAGCACGGAAAAAACCCAGTCTAGAAAATGTTGACGACAAATTATTTCATGTGTGCATCGGAGAAGTCATAAGTATTAGGGCGGACTTATTAATTTTTTTTCAGTAAAGTACCCTGTATTACAATGTAACATAGGTACTAAAATTCAATCGTGATTCGTGGGTGGTTCAAATAGTTATAAAAGTTTCATAGTTATAATAGTTCAATAGTTCAAAAAGTGAGTACATACGTGACGCACCACGCACCTTATAAAAATCGACCGACCCACACCCACATGACTTGAAACAGCGGTACTCCCGACCATAGAGTTTTCGCGCTAAATATAGCGCTTAAGGTGCGCGCTCAAATATCGCGACGCCATATCTCTTAAGGTCGAAGCTTCGCGCGGGATAAAATTATTCAAGTCGGTTGTCGATGGTTTTTCGACTAATAAGAATGTTGAATGTGTTTGGTTGGTTACATCACTGGTCGTGATTACAATATTGAATAATAACTTGGTTTTCTTTGGGTAGAGGGTTTCGTTTAACAAAATTAGAGTTTTAATTTATTTCTTAGCATATGAAGTCAACCATATTGCCCATGCAATAGTTAGTCATACATTGGAATTCTCACAGTAGTATCTCAATTTATTTTGCATTTTTTTTAAAATACTATGCAAAATATACATATCTACTGTAAAATGAGCGATATCATTGCTCATTTCACTGCTCTTAGTAGGTATATTGTGTTTACAGTATATAGCGCGTATTGTACGAACAAAACATAATCATAATCATTTATTTGCTAATATGGGTAATTACATAAAGTTGTTAAAAACAAAGAGCACAGTCCAACCATATTACGCCTTGAGGCATGCAAATACTAAGCTATAGCTGTATCATAACATTTTTATACAAATTAATACATGCACCAGAACAAATGATTATAGACATTAGTTGATTCTGTTACACTTGTACACATGTTTTGTTAAGGTGACGCCTGTTCCTAGTGGTAGGCAGAATCTACACAACTCCACCTGATACAATACCTACGTACTAATTTTACTTCAATGTTACCAAAAACAATCTCTCCCTCCAGGAATCACTACAAAAGGCACTAGAAGAGGCTCTACAAACGAATGAACCCTTCGATATCCACTCGAAGCTGCTGGACATCTATGTGGAGACTAGCAAGCCGCAGGAGCTGGTGGCGCTGGTGGAGCTGATGATGAGGAAGTACAAGCGACAGAGCAACATGTACGGGCTCTGTGGGGCCGCCTGCTTTAAGCTGGGACTCGTGGACAAGGCCCGCCAGGTAAGGCATCTAAATATATATAACTCAAAAGGGACTGACTGACTGACATAGTGATCTATCAACGCACAGCCCAAACCACTGAACGGATCGGGCTGAAATTTGGCATGCAGGTAGATATTATGACGTAGGCATACGCTAAGAAAGGATTTTTGAAAATTCGTCCCATAAGGGGGTGAAAAAGGGGCTAACATTTTGTATGGAACTCCACGCGAACGAAGTCGCGGGCATAAGCTAGTAATACATATGTAGCAGGCGCGTGCAGTGGTTCGAGTTAGGGTAGGCCAGAGAAAATGTCCAAATACATTTTAAAAAATAACCACATTATTCAGGGTTGATTTTTAATGCAATGAGTATTTTTTAAATAGCCTATTAGAAAAAAAATAAAAAAACACCACATTTCAACCCTGAATAATGTGGTGTGTTTTTTTTGGACATAATTTTCTGGCCTGCCCAACTCGAACCACTGCACGCCACTGAATGTAGGTAGCACTTTGCTCTCGATGTTTTAAGGGGATATTAAAGCAAGTTTCCTTCCGCAATGTTATTTTATTCATGTTAACTTATCTTAAAACTCAATGCGTCTGATGGGACAGCAATCCGATTAAAGAGGGTTCATGCTTAGCTTTGGGATACTTTGGGATTATCTTCAGTAAACATTTCATTTAACTTTGTTTTTTGTTTTAGATTATGCAGAAAGCCATTTCGGTGCTCGAGAAAAAAGAACGTAAGTCTAATACTTAAGTTAAAACATAATATTAATATTTTTTCCATACGCTTTCACACTGGTTTCTGCCGTGAAAGTTCAAAATCATCCCAAGAAACACGGACCAAAACTCTGAATGAAATTAAATTAAAAGTTTGAACAAAATATAAACTACATTGTTCTAACACGTGAAACGCTCGTCAGTCTGAAATTCATACCTTATTACAAGGGACTTTAAAGTCCTTACCTTTTTGAAGTGGTGCATGATATTCGATACCCTACAAATATTATAAACGCGAAAGTTTGTAAGTATGGATGGATGTTTGTTACTCTTTCACGCAAAAACTACTGAATGGATTTGGATGAAGTTTGGCACATAGATGGTTTTTAATCAGGATTAACATATAGGATAATTTTTACCCCGATATTCTCACGGGATTGAAACTTATACGGGTGAAACCGCGGGGCGCTGCTAGTCATCTATATTCGGCCCATTCTTATGACAAATCCGGTGGCAGAATGCGGTCCTTACATATTGCGTACTAAACTCCCTTTGGCGCCTCTTCTCTGATCTTAGAATGCGACCGTTTCTCAGGAACGCGAAACAATTTTCAAACTTATCTTATTTCTTTAGAAAAACCTTAATTTCAATTTTTTTGATATAAGTCAAGAGCTGTTGACAGGCAAGTCTTATCGCTATAAACAGACTTAAGATAACCATTGAACTTACTAAGTGAAATTAATGGCAATATATAATACTAGTAACGCTCCGCGGTTTCACCCGCGTGGTTCCCATTCCCGTGGTAATACGGGGATAAAATATTCGTAGTTTCGGAGCTTATTCGGTACAAACAAACAAAAAATTATTTCCTCTATAATATTAGTATGGAATGGAATTATTTCCTCTATATAATATTAAAATGGAAGCCGCGTCTGTCCGTGTGTTTGCGATAAACTCAAAAGCTACTGAACGGATTTTCATGTGGTTTTCACCAATGGATGAGGTTTGTGACTTTGTGAGAAAGGTTTTGGTATATAATTTGCTAAGGTTTTATGTAAATTGGCTGAAATAAACGCTTATTGTTGCCCAAGGTACCAAAAATTTGCGTATAAAAGTAATTATTTAGCGTGCGCTGCGAAAACTGTCAATAATACATATACATACAGTGGCGTGCAGTGGTTCGAGTAAGGGTAGGCCAGAGAAAATGTCCAAAAAAAAACGCACCACATTATTCAGGGTTGAAATGTGGTGTTATTTTTTTTTTGTTTTTTTTTTTTAAAAAACAAAAAAAAAAACTCATTTCATTAAAAATCAACCTTGAATATTGGTGGTTATTTAAAAAAATTTATAATACAATTTAATACAATAACCTCTTTTTGCTCAAATTAGTCAGCAAAACATTGACAAAGATAGAATCAAAAGATAGACAAAAGATAACATTCATATCATGGGAATAATTTTTATCTTACTAAATAGTTTCATAATCAAGGTTGAAGATGAACCTTCATTTAAATTTTAAAATTAAACGAAAAGTCCAATTTCAGTTATTTAAAGATTAATTATTAATCTTTAAATAACTGAAATTGGTCTTTTCGTTTTAAAGTTACGACGAGTATAAAAATGCTAAAACTAAGAAAAATGCTGCGGTTTTGAGCGAATAGCCGTACGCTTAGTGTTACCAAAACGTTTTTTTTTTTCTAGGAACAATATAATTAGTTTGTTATTACATGTTTGTAACGTTTTTTATTTAAAACATTAAAACGCAGCAGTTTCACGATAGAAAATTAACCCGTACGAAGACAGAGGGCTTAGTGAGTTTTTTTAACGTACTTCATCGTGTTAACATAAACGTTCGCTTATGTCAAATTTCAACTTAATCGTAATAGCATATTCGGAGAAAAACGGTTGTGATATACAGACAGACAGAGAGCCGAGTGATCCTATTAGGGTTCCGGTTTTTCATGCAGAGGTTCACCGCAGCCGTAGCAGTGGTGGCCGAGTGGTAAGTAAGACTTACCACTGGTAGGTCGCGGGTTCAAACCCAGCCAAGCGCATTACTTTGTGTAATTTATTTCTTCACCACTGCTCTCAAAACGGTGAAGGAAAACATCGTGAGGAAACCGGCATATCCTAGAACCAAAAATTCGAAGACATGTGACATTCACCAACCCGCACTGGGCCTGCGTGCTGGATTACGGCCCATTCCCTCTCCTAGAGAGGAGGCCTGTGTCCTAGCAGTGGGAACGTTAAAAGGCTGACTAAGCTACACTTGGCTCACGTAAATTGACAGTTATACTTAGCTTGTAATTTATTGACATTTATACAGCGTGTTTTAGAAGTGCTTGGTCATATTTCTTTTATTACCTCTCCTAGAGAGGAGGCCTGTGTCCCAGCAGTGGGAACATTAAAAGGTCGATGATTAGCTTATACAGAGCTTCGGAAACCTAAATTCCTTTCATCTAGCTTAAAATGACCAGAAATATTTGACGTGTAAAAGTGTTATGTTTAACCTACTTACAAAATAAATATAATTTATCATTTTCATAAAAAACAAATGGGGAGATGATAATGTTTGTTTCGCCACAGACGTGCCCGTGCTGGTCCAGTTCGCGTTGCTGGAGAGCCGTAACGGGTCCCGGGAGCGTGCGGAGGCGCTGTTCGAGCAAGTACTAGCAGTCTACCCCGCCAGGGTCGACGTCTGCTCGGCCTACGTCGACATGCTGCTAAAGAACAAGGACTACGATCACGTCCGGTAAGTTACAAACGGAAACAGACGGTTATTTGTACGTATGTAAAGAAGAAAGAAAGAAAAACTGTTTATTTGCGCCAAGCATGACGCACACCAAAGAATTTAAAAATAAAGCTTAAAATTTAAACAAAAATAACAGATAAAAGTTGGGAAGGTATGCGTCACATTTGTGCAAAACGGCTGTCGCTCAGCATAATGCTAGGACTCTTGTACGAGACAGAGTCGAAGCGCTGATTTCCAGCGACAGCCGGCACCGACAAAATGACGTCTGCTGGAGCAGCCTATCCGGTCCTTATAGTGCGCCTAGACAGAACAGCAGTGGCAGAGTGCAAAATTAAATACAGTACAATATAAATATGTATGTTTCTAACATTAAATGCCAAGAGACATCGCGGTAGACCATGCCAACGAACGAGGAAGAAGGTGGCACGACCTTGATTCTGAAAGGACACCCGTCATAGCGAAGGACAGTGGCCGTATTACGAAGTGCTAATGCTATCATGATTCGTGTGAGGGAAAGAGATAGTGCTAATCGTCTTGTGTAACTCCGTCTCTCTCTGACACAGAAATAATGATGGATTTAAGACGTCATAATAGGTCGCCTGTACTGTTGAAAAGAAATTGTGTGGAAAAATGAGAGGTAGGCTTCTGCAGTGGAACAATATAGGCTAGATATTCGCTATCTAACGCTGTTACGTCGTTAAATATAAAATCAACCTTAATCTAATCTTGTAAAGGTATATTTTGTATTACACATGTGACGCAAAAATGTCTAATTGTCTAATACGTCAAGGGGCCGCCCCCATCATCCATTTCTGACCGCCCCATCATCCATTTTTGACCGCCCCCTCCCCCTCGTCAGCAAAAGTAAGCAATGGTCTAACCCCCCACCTCATTGCTTACGTAAATGTTCTGGTTTCCTTTTTGGTTCATGAAGCAGCAGTTAATAAGTCTAGAAATAATTAAATTTTTGGTGTGAAATTAAGTTAGCTATTATTGCGTTGATAGCCCAGTGGGTAAGACCTCGCCGGATTGCCATGTGTTCAAACCATAATCGACAAAAATCTGAAAAATTAAATAATTCAAGTATGAACCATCAATCAAGTATGAAAACAGTTATGAACCATCATCTTCCTGCTCGTGAGTTCTTTTGATATAAAACGAGGAGTACGTGCTTTAAAACTTTTTTTTTCTTTCACAGAGTGGAGACCTTGTCAATTGATTACTTTATGCCATATTTTCTGATGAATATCATTTGTCTATAGGCAAGTAATGGAGCGCATGACATCGCAGAAGTTGCCAGCAAGAAAAATGAAGGTTCTTTACAAAAAATGGATAGACGTTGAAGAGAAAATAGGCGATCAGGAACAGGTGGAAAGGATAAGGCAGCGAGCGATGGAATATATTGAAAAAGCAAAGTTTTGAGCTAATTTTAACAATCATTAAATAAATATAAATATAAACTAACGTAACTCGTTTTTTTTTTCAACCCGTTACTAATGTATCCACCTCAGGAAAATCATTTCAAACCGTAAAGAAATGATATCTCAAACCAAAATACGGAGCCAGGCTTGAGCTCTGTCGACTGGGGAACAGTAAGTACTTATTATTTTTTATCTACTAAAAAGACTGTGTAGAAAAGGAACCAGTTTTATACGAATTGCTATAAAAAATCACGCTCGATGCATATCTGTAATCTATACATAAGTATTTGTAATATCACAATAACAGATATTAGTTAAATGAATATGAAAGTATATACGAGACTGATAGCCAAACAAATGATATTGTTTTTGTCTGTCTATTCCGCCTAATCCCCGAAAACGCTGGAACTATCTTGTCGGGACTCTTACTGGCAAATAGCTGTAGTTAAAGACAGCAGCGCAGCGAACTTGATCAGGCTTTTAAATATTTCTATAATTAAAATGTGGGGCGGTTGCCTTTTGGTTTTTTGGTATCGAGGTGTAAATTCTCATGGATGTGCCCGTCCTGGGGCGGACAGAGGGAATCTGGTAGACTCCTATTATCGCGCACTTGCGCCGGGGTCTACGAGAGCACTTAATCAATCTTCAACGCAACCCGCCGCTGCGGGCCTCGAAGCGTATGCCTATCACAGATTCGTATTTTAATGTTAAAAAGCAAATAAACCTTTTTAATCTCCATTACGCATTTTTATTTACTCATTGTAGAACCTGTTTAGAAAAAGATGATAAGCGATTCTTTAATTTTTTAAGAAAATTTAGGGCAAGTGTTAAATTTTTTGAAGTAGACGTTTTGGGAGTAGTCGTTTTGAGAAACAGACTATTTGGGAACTGGTCGTTTTGGGAAGTGGACGAAATGGGAAATAGACATTTAGGGAATTACCATTTTGGGAAGTGGACGTTTTGGGAGAGTGAACGTTTTGGGAAGTTGTCGTTATGAACCTAAAGGGTCTTGTCAAGCTGGGGGAGTGAGGTGTTTAACTACCCCGCGACGTCTATGATGGGCGCGCGTGGAACAATACGCGCCACATCCTCGGGTCCCGTGTGATAGGGTGCGGTGGACGTCCCGGAGTCCGCCGTCTCTGGACCCAATGGAGCGACTGCCTATCTCAACCTCGGTAAGTAGATTATTTTGAAGGCTTGAACTAGAATTAGGCCCAATTGCGCCAAAAACTTGATTCTAGAGTTATTTTCTAACACGAGGTTAAATCAATATTATGAGTAAATGTGAAAGTTTAGATGGATGGATGTTTCACTCATTCACGCCAGAACGGCAGAACGGATCTGGATGAAATTTGGCACAGACAATAGGGTAGTTGACTAAAAAAAACTAATTAGTCCGTCAGATAGATTTCCAAAAAATATTGGACACGTATTTTTTCTTTTTTCACGTAAACAAAAAATGAAGCCGATACAGAGCGTTGAAAACTCGTGTGACGTCACTACTCGCTACAATTTTTACCGAGCCGTAACGTCACAAGCCCCCACTCCTGATCTTTGATGCTTTGTATCTTCGTCAGTTTTTATAGATTTGATAAAGGAAAAAATACGTGTCCAATATTTTTCTATAATCTAACTGACGGACTAAATATAATCATATATTTTTTACTCAGGAAACACCCCTATTATCCCGGGAGTATGTTCCCTTGGGATAATTTCTGACATTCACGCTGGCGAAGCAACTTGTAGAAGCTCTAACAAATATTTCATATGTAATGGCCGCGAGTTAGCAACAGTCTCGGAGTAAAAAATAATAATGTGGTATTTGCAAGAGGGATTTCAGCATCTACCTAGCCTTTTCCCACTTATATTGGGGTTGGCTTCCAGTCAAACCGGATTCAGCTGAATTATTTCACGTGAAGCGGCTGCCTACCAGATCTTTACAACCCATTAACTGGGTAACACGGTACTTCTTGGCAAGACTGTTGTCAGATTTTCTGGCTTCTGACAATCCGTAACGACTACAATTTCCAAATGACACCCGAGACCACCAGCTTAACGTGCTTTCAGAGGCACGGAGGGGTCTCGGTATGTTAAGATGATCACCCATCCACAGACTGACCTCGGCAAGTGTTGTTTAACCTTGAAAATCGACCCATTCCTCTTATTTAGCCACGAGCTCCTCAAGCGGCAAGCAGGACCATTATTTCCGCTCGAATCATGACGAATGAAGAAAAACTCAACTGTTAGAAATTATCTAAGTATATTGTTAATAGTAACAACGAGAAATAATAGTACTAAGAAGATAACCTCGGCATTGCTCAAATGGTCCTTTTCAAACTCTTTATTCGTGTGTTTGCAACGCTTCAACGCTCTTCTCAGTATTTTTGTTTTGAATTTGTCCATCATTTGAGTCTTCTCGTCTTCTCAGCTGGCTCTTGGATTGTTGTGTTGTTAAGATTCCCAAGTTTTTATTTTTCAAATTCACTTTTGTTTTGCGTTTATTCTCTCAGCGTTAGCGTTAGTTTGCTCAGTGTTACAGTCATTTTAGCTTTAATTTGATAGATGTTTTAATTTATAATTAAAGTATTATTTTATTTTGTTCTGTATTGTTGAACTGTTTGAATTTCCGCCTCAATTTCGCTGTCCTTCTCTTCGTATTGTTACATAGCTTGAATATCTTTCTCCGATTGCTCTATTGGGAAAGTTAATGATAGTTGCTTTATTTTTATCCTCTGTTTGCTGTGTTACTTTGGATAACTTATTTGGATGTTTAATTTTCCCATCAGTATTGTTTTTTGGCAAATCTTCGTTTCTACACTTTTAATTTGAGATTCAACATCTTGTTTCTTTTCAAGGTCGCATTGCTGCTCACATACTTCTAAAATCTGAGCTATACATTTTTTTTTCTCTGCCTCTTTGTATTGCAAACCTACATTGGTATTATCTTCATCGGTTTCTAATTTACGTTCTATTTCTATAATATTTGTTACTGTTTCGCTTTTTAAAGCAGCTTCGCGTTGTTTTACCGCCTCATTTCGGTTATCATTTTTTTCTCTATTGACATCCAGCGTGCTTTGCAGAACTTTAATAGTCTCGATCAAGTTCATTTTCGCTTGAGCCTCTCTTTCTTTCAGTCTTCGAATTTCCGATTCAATTTGACGCTGCTTCTCAGCTTCGAATTGTTGGATAACTTGTATGTTTTTCTCATATTGTTCTTTAGTTTTGGCAAATTTAATTTGCGTGAGCTCGATATTTTTCAGCTTTACATTCTGATCTTTATTGATATCTAACATGTTTTGCATGTTCTCAATTCTGTTTTTTACCTGAGTCTCACATGATTTCAATTCTCTTTTTTCAAATTCAATTTTTTTCTTTAGCTCGGCCTGGTTTTGTATCAAAACTCGGATATTGTCTTCGGATTCTATAAATTTTTCAATTTCATTTTGCAAATGCTTTTTCTCTGTAGCCATTTTTTTCTGAATCACATCAAGTTCCTGTTTCTTCCTTACCTTTTTTTTACGCATGTTTTTAATTTGGCTGGCGAGTCTTTTGATTTCGTTTTCTAATTTTTTAGTATCGTCTTTGATTCTGTTTTTTTCTTTAGCGTCTTTTCTTTTTATGTTTTCAATCTCGCGTTCGAGTCTACTTTTTTCCCTAGCCATATTTCCTTGCATTTGTCTCTTTGATTGGTCAACTCGTTCTTGAATCATCGCTAAAATATTCTTTTCCACTTCAGTTCTCGCACAGACTTCAACAATTTTGAATTTCGTAGTTTCCTCGCCAATATTATATTTTACATCATTCGCTTTTGCTCGCCTTGTATGCATTTTTTTAATGATTTCAACAATTTCCTTATTAGTCTTTTCCTTCATTGCTTGAATATGTTCTTCTGTTTTTATCCTTTTATTTTCTACGAGAATTTTTAGCTGATTTATATTTGTCTCTAACATCTTAGTAGTATTATTAATCTCCTTAATTTTTTTATCTATGCTTTGCGACAACCGATCCAATTTATACTTATTTTTATTATTTTCCTGAAAACAACCAAAAATTTCGTTAAAAAAACAGCCTAGTTTATGGTAAATCCTAAGACGCGTCAGTTGAATCTTAAAGATGTATCTGGACTTACCTACTTGTAAAAGTCCGAACTGTTCTGTGAAAGTGGCTTATTATGGACTTATTGGGCACTCACTTGGTCAATTTTATGAATCCTAAGATTACGTAAAATTTGAAAAACAATCACCACCATGACTGGTAGTTCAACAATTCTTCTGAGATACGTTTCTCAGAATAATTGTTGAATATTTTACTTTTTAAGTAATTATATGTATATATAGTTTCTTAAAAAGCAATTTAAGCGATTCAATAGTCATTTATATTGGTACGTAATAATTTGGAATTATAAAGTAAGCGTCGATCGAGGGGTGACCTGTTATGGCATAGATTTCTGCGTGCCTGGGACAGCACGTTAACCCGATTGTCCTGGCTGTCATTCAAAAGATCTCAGTCATAAGCCAGAAAATATTCTGTTCTGTTACTGGGTTGTGTAGGTCAGATACTGGTCAGTACTCACTGACGTCAAGTTGGAGTCTTTTCGACCCGATCGTTGGGAGAAATGCTAAGGCAGACTGATAGGTAGGGTTTACAGTGTACAGCGTTGAAGCAAAGAGCGAGGGTATGCTAGTATAAGTCCGAAATTAGCGATGTTCACGAAAGAGTTAACTCTGTTAACAGCAAAGCTTGGTCAAACTTAGATTTTACTGGTAAGACCTAGTGCTTGCCGCCGGCGGCGATGTGAGCTGCAGGGCCACGCACGAAACCCGGCCATGGTGGTTTTATACTTGGAATTTTCCGTAGTTTTTTTATGAATGGGGTATCATCAAATGACTTCTTCCGTTCTGGGCCCAGCGGAAGGGCGTGTCATACTTTTACTGACTAAAACCCATCCATCCGTGTTCCTCCAATGTCCTTTGCGTTCCAGGGCCGCGTGAATTTATCGTAAGATACTTAAGCATTTAAACACGAGTAAATCGTAGCTAGATCGCAGTATTGGCCATTTCATGCTGTGGCGGCCATTTAGGGATATAAAATTTCATGAAATCTCACTATTATTCAAGGTCAATCATTATTGTAATCAATGTTTGAAGACGAATTTTTACCGACTTTTTTGCTTATCATTAATTACTATCCCTACTCTATACAAATGTATATATGTAGTACTAAAGAGTGTAATGTATAAAGCTCGCGTCGTTTTTGAACTACACTTCACTGCACTTTCTTGGTCAATTATCACGTAATTATTTACATTTTAAAACAATAAAAGTGTGTACCTACCACCGCCATGATGCATTGCATACACAACATGTCAAAATGTCAAAAATCGCTGTCAAGACCACCGCCGCCAGTGGTGTGCTCTGTTGTATGGCGTTACTAACTCCATATATTACCCAAACGTGCCTATATATGTGTATATCATAACGTGTTTTGACTCTCATCGGTTGAATCGCTTCAGAATTTTACGACACCATCTACATAACACGGGCTGCTTTTTGGTCGTCGCTAAGCAAATGTGGTACCCAACGAAACATCAACTTTTTTACGCCGAGTTCTTCGTGCAGGATTTTTTGGATAGTACTCCCTGATATGCCTACGGCTGCCTCTATTTCAAGGTATGTCACATGACGATCTTCGACGATTAGCTGCCGCAGGGCGTCGATATTCTCTTGCGTCATGGCGGTTTTTGGACGACCTTCACGTGGCTTGTCACTGAAGCCCACGTTGAAATTCTAAATTCCAACATGGTGCTGCATCACTAAACACAGAAGTGATCTCCTCAAAGCACTGAAGTCGCGTTAATACCCTTTGAAAGTTGTAGAAAATTATCGCACGCATCTTTTGATATTTCCATTTTTATAACCGACTTGTCACCAAAGATGAGTAAATAAAATTGATTGAGTCAGGCGTTACTTTGCGGAAATCCATTTTAAATTTGAAAATGAAAACAATATATCTAGTTTTAATTTTCGCGAATATTAGTGGGTTGCAGGTATGCACCTCCCTCCCGCCCGCTATATTATGCACATGCAAGATTACTAGGCAAATGCAAGGATTTTAAGCACATGCAGGAAGGCAATGCAAAACCCAACACCATTACCGACACGTGTTTCGCCTCTCCACGAGGCATCCTCAGGGGACGTGTTGACTCGCTGACCGTTGAGTTGCGACTGAGAAATTAGTACAAGGCACCCCCTTTTATACACTGCCACCGTTGGTTGTTTGTGTACAACTACCCACAAACATATCAACAACTCGCAACTCAACGGTCAGCGAGTCAACACGTCCCCTGAGGATGCCTCGTGGAGAGGCGAAACACGTGTCGGTAATGGTGTTGGGTTTTGCATTGCCTTCCTGCATGTGCTTAAAATCCTTGCATTTGCCTAGTAATCTTGCATGTGCATAATATAGCAGGCGGGAGGGAGGTGCATACCTGCAATCCACTAATATTCGCGGAAATTAGAACTAGATATATTGTTTTCATTTTCAAATTTAAAGATGAGTAAGCCATGTTTTTTTTTTATTAATTGCGGGAGGTTTACCTACGACTTGACTTAAAAGGCAGCCCTGGTTTACTTTGAGAACATGAGTGGAAATAACTCAACACCAGTATTTTTTTTATTGTCAGATGGATATGCTCTTGACTCTAGTCTCGGTCGCAGGTGACAGAGACAAAGACGACGATGGAATCAACTTACCCAGAAGAAGCCTGTTCACTCTAACTTTGAAGAGATCAGGGTTGAATGTGTTCGGAAACACAGACGCAGGCAGAGAGTTCCACTCCTTTGTCGTGCGCATTATAAAATACGGTTGGAAACGCTTGGTGCGAATTGATGTAATAGCAGCAAGGTAGGGATGGTAACTTACAGTGGGTCTTGATGTCCTATGGTAGAAGGGGGCCGGTGGGATGAGGTCGTGGAGTTCATGGGCACACTCAACGAACTGTTCTACAATCTGTAGAAGACTGACAAGCAGGCGACCTTGCGTCGATGACCCAGGCTGTGAAGCTTGGCACTCACCAGTTTAAAAAGTCTTGCAAGGTCTTACCGCGTTACCGAGTGTAGCCAGGGAGTTATTGGGAGAAGGCTGAGTAGACAGATTGAATTCAAGGTGATGTTGCTCGCTGTGGTAAAACTTAATATACTTCTGTTTATTTTATTGTATTCTTGTGGATAAGTTAAAGTTACTCATGAAAAGAGAAAATTCATCGTTATATTAATGACTAACATTTAAATATTTAATTTCACTCTTACAAATTCTCATAATTTTGTTTTAATCTAACACTTAAACTAAACTAAAATCCTCCTAACTACAAAATGGCATAAAAAATCTCGTCCGCATCGCTATCGACTGAGAGTGAACCCAATAGTCTGGCGGCATTGCCATTCTTGTATGTTTTCTCTATACTTACAAATAAATAATTTGATGTAATCTTTTTTTTTTATGTACCACCTAGAACTGTCCCTGATAGAGTTAGCTTGCCTATCCTATCGTACTTATCTTATAAATATGAGGGTTTTTGAAGATGAGGATGAGTCTTTGTTAACCCGAACTACCAATTTTGATGAAACTGTACAGTTATAGCTTAAACAATATCAGCAAAACACATACATAACACATTGGCTATAATTTAAAAAGAGAGGAAGTAATAATTGACAAATTAGCAGAAAGTGTAAAATTCTATTTTAAACAGTAAGTAGGTATTGATTTTTTCTGCCTAAAGATTGAAAGGTAGAAAATGCGTTGGCACTAAGAAATTTCGAATGAGGTAACCCCATACAACTTATCACGACATAGGAATCAAACTCATGCCACCCGGCTAGAATAACTCTTAGCACTTCGAAGTTCTAAATAATATAAAATGTGTTGTAAAATATGTTAGTGACCATAATATCACCGTTGACTCCTAGGGTTGTGGAACTAATTCGGAAGAGTCACCGCGGCCCTGGAACGCGGCGGCAGCGGCGGGCCCTAGGAGGATCACGGATGGGTTTTAGCCAGTAAGAGTCTGAAGCTCCCTTCCGCCCGCCCAGAGCGGGAGAAGTCATTTGATGATTTCCCATCCAGAAAAAAAAAGGCACAAATCATGTGTGCACTTTACATTTATTATTATTTCCTTTAATATATTTTACTTTATCATCCCAAAACGTAGTAGGTGAAAAATCAACTATGTATTTGATAAATCCTTTAAAAGACCACCAAAATTTGACTGAAAAAAAAAACAGAAATTCTTTTTACAAACAAGAAAGTCCACCATTATAAAGCTACATTCGCCCTGAGTAACATAGGCTATATTTTATCCCCGTATTCTCACGGGAACAGGGAATACGCGGGTAATATCGCGGCGCGCTGCTATAGTCGGTAACTCTGCATACAATAGCTAGTTCGCACAAGTTCAATCGAACTTATATCTACGTTTACATGGCGATGTAATCAGCATCGTAATATTCAGGTTTAATACTCCTTGATACGGCTCATATTGTGAGGAGTTTCCTTTCTCTGGAGCCCTAGCCACCGGTAGCTTATACCCTGCTCCCGGACTCCTAATATCTTCGCAACGATGTGGTCGAAGACTCGGAGTAATAAAAATCGACCAACATTTAAGAATGGTATATCAATAGCTTGTGAATCACCATGGCCTAAATTAAGTAATTAATTAACTATAGTTCTACACCCACTCTAGTGTGTACAATATAAAAAAACGCGTGGGACGTTTTCATGAGTCTTTATATGTATGTATAAATGTACATGAACGTACCAAGTTTCAGCTTAATTGAATGGCGCTAAGTGCTTGGAAAATGGTTGACTAATTTCCTACCGGCGGCGGACGCTCATACGAAGCTGGTTTATACAGTTTGTTTTTTTTTTTAAGTAAATGTGTCATCGTTCTGTCAACATTTTTTTTTAAATAACACAAGGAATGCGTAGTCGTGGTTTTTGTAATCAGCTACTTTCATTTTCAAGTCATTTGAAACATTCAAAGAAAAATAATAGCAACCAATAATCTATATCAAGTCAATCCTGTGAACAATAATTATTATGTACAGCGCCCCACGGTTTCACCCGCGTATTACCCGATCCCGTGGGAATATGGGGATAAAATATAGCCAATGTCACCCGGGGATAGTGTAGCTTCCCAACAGTGAAAGAATTATTCAAATCGGTTCAGGAGTTTCGGAGCCTATTCAATACAATAAAACAATCTCTCCGCTTTGGTACCTATTATTAGCATAGATAAAGTCAGCGGAACATTGCAAACGCCAGATTAATTTGCAAAGGATTTATACTATACAAAACTATATTGTCATAATATATCGAGAAATTATAATCTCTATAACAAAGATGTACTACAATCTCATTGATTCTGCTATATTCCAATGACATACCTATATACCAAATTATAATTTAATTCCAAACAAACAAATCATCTATTCAACGAGGTAATGATGTCAATCTTATAAACACGTCACTGACGACAACTGCATAACTGTAACGACGATATTTTCAAAGCCATATTTTAGTTTCATTTTAGGTTTACTTATTTATAATATTTTTTATGTTTAAATATATTATATAGAAATATACGATAAGTAAACGATAATCCTAAAAACCAAAAAAATAATCCAACAACGAATTAGTCGAATCGAAAAACCATTGACAATCGAGTCGACTTTTTCGGAAGTCGCCACACCGCTACGAAAGTCTCGTCATTTACTGATTCGAAAAACCATCGACAAAGAGTCAAGTATTAGTTACATCTCTATGAAAGCATAGCCATTTTTCGCAACGTGGCAGATAATGTGCGTCACGTGGTAAATAACGTGAGCGCGCGATATCTACTCTATGGTCGGCGAAATACATTTTGGAGGTCACTTTGTTTGGAAGTTCATTCGCATGAGGGTACTACGTCATCAGTCTAGTCTGACCTTTGATTATGGGGATAGCTTTTACAGCGTTAGGTACGTCTATGTTGGACACTTGAACATGTACATACCTACATAGATAATGTATAGGTATACATATAGTTTGATGCGCTGCGTGTATCTCGTCACGTTCAAAAACATCCGTACCACCCACGTTTTTTTCTAGATAAATGTAGTTTAGTGTTTTAGGCATAACAACAATATGATGCAATACAAAAAAATTAAATTGTTATATATTGCAACATAATTAATAACATTAGAATAATGATGAGCTAGGAGAGATTCACTCTACCAAATTTATTATATTATATCATTTACAATAATTTATAACTAAACAAGCTATAATATAGAAAAACAAATATAAATGTAGATACAAGCGGAGTAAAAAGGGGGAAGGGAGAAAGCCTCGTAGGGCATTTAAAAATTTACAATTATATTTACATTTCTAAATTAAAACATGTAAATACATAAGCAACATGCAATTTATCATATACTAGCTGTCCGCCGCAGTTTCACCCGCATCTTTGGTTACTGCTCCGTTCCCGTGGGTCGTAGCGTTATAGTATATAGCCTATAGCCTTCCTCGATTACTTGTCTATCTAACACTGAAAGATTTTTTTAAATCGGGCCAGTAGTTCCTGAGATTAGCGCGTTCAAACAAACAAACTCTTCAGCTTTATAATATTAGTATAGATTAACATATCTGCTTACCATTTTTCCAGCTGATAAATGATATTTATTCATACAACGTGTAATAGAAAGAACGCAATACGGGAATAACGCAATAAATAATTTAAGGGGTCATCATCACTATGAACAAGTTCTACTATGGGATCAACCTCGAAAAGAAAACTGTTCGGTACATTTTGTCTAATTATGCGCTTCTAAATCGACGCCATCATTACAACATCAAGGCAATTAGTCATCTAAATATATATAACTCAAAAGGGACTGACTGACTGACATAGTGATCTATCAACGCACAGCCCAAACCACTGAACGGATCGGGCTGAAATTTGGCATGCAGGTAGATATTATGACGTAGGCATACGCTAAGAAAGGATTTTTGAAAATTCGTACCCTAAGGGGTGAAAAAGGGGTTAACATTTTGTATGGAACTCCACGCGAACGAAGTCGCGGGCATAAGCTAGTAAGTATATAAAAGTCAGGTATGTACGACAAAAATATTGTCATAAAGTTTCCTCCTAGGTATATATTTATAAAAACAGCACGAGTTGTTTTCGCCCAGAAATCTCTAGAGTATTTACGGTGTCTGTATTTTTCCAGTTGTTCGCAATGGACTTGCCGTGAAAATAAAAATATTATTTACACCTAATTGGCAACCAGTTTGATTGCAATAGATTTCAAAATTTCAAATGTTTTCAGTTTGATTTCAAAGAAGAATTCTCTAATCTAAACTAATATATGAATATTGGATAGAGTTGAGTTCTTTACGTGGCCTACCCAAATGTACGGCGAGCATTAGGAGGAGGAACACGGGTGGGTTTTAGTCAGTAAGAGTCTGACACTCCCTTCCGCTCCGCCCAGGGCGGGAGAAGTCATAAGCCATCCAAAAAAAAGGGGCGATCTGCGTTAAAAGCTACTGTACATGTACCTACCAATATGGCATACAACAGGTTTTCTGTGAGATATTTCCCTATGAGATAATACTACCTGTTGTACTTTTTTAAGTAGTTTATCCCGTGATTTGAGATTTAATACAAACACTCTGAAAGATGATATATAGATAGTTTATGTATAGCAGCGCCCCACAGTTTCACCCGCGTAATTTCCGTTCCCGTGGGAATATGGGAATGAAATATAGCCTATGTTACTCTCAGATAATGTAGCTTTCTTTTGCTGAAAGAATTTTTTAAATCGGTTCAGTGGTTTAGGCGTGGAAGCGGAACAAACAAACTCACATTTGCATCTATGACATTAGCAGTACCTATGGTTAGACGTCGCAGCTACTAAACGTAAATACGACGCACGTGAAAAACATTTTCACTTTTAAAAGTATCTTCGAATACCGAAACCAACAATAATAAACAGGTCAATAAACCTCACAAGGTCGCTATATAGAGCAGAAATAGAAAATAATTATCTACTGGGTAATCAATTAAATTACTTCAATATAAGATAGGTTTTTCGTGAAATCATTACGTCAAATCACTAATTGACGTACCTATTTCGTTTTATCATTTTTGAGATTTGAGATTTATATTGTGATTATACATATTTAGGTACTATACAATACAATACTATGTTTTTTTTACGGAATTTGTTTAAAAGAGTCACCGCGGCCCCGAAACGAAAGGGCATTTATAGGAAGGAACACACGGATGGGCCAACTACGACAATAATATACTACATACAAAGAGAACGTAGAAACGCATTTTTATTTACGGTATAGTAACCTAAGTCTGTACCTAATATAAAACGTACATTTCAGTAGTAGGTTAAGTACTTAGTATTCCTTCTTATAAATACGTAGAATGTGTAAAAAGACTTCCACAGCTTGGCATAGGCCTCCCGAAGCACGGCGCGAGGTGTTCCCGTGCGCCCCTCTCTGAAGTCACGGAGGGTGTTTAACACCTCACTCCCTCCGTAGACGCGAGGTAGCCCGCAGAAACGGGCCGGCACCAGCCGGGGATTACCTACGGATGTGGTATACGTTCCCGCGATCCCCGGCGTAGGTGAGAGATGGAACACCGGGATGGTTTTAGTCAGTAAGAGTCTGACAGACCCCTCCGCCCGCCCCAGGGTGGAGGACATCCATGAGGATTTCCCCCCGTAAAAAAAAAGCCTCCCGAAGCATCGTCACTTCGACCAAACCGTTCTATGTGGCTCGCATACAATGGATTACCCTTCGAATAACTTCGAATAATCAATATCGTTTTAGAAAAGTCTACCACAGCATGACATAGGCCTCCCGAAGCGTCGTCAGTTCTACCGAATCGTTCTATGCGGCTCGCATACACAACGGACTCCCGCTCGAATAACTTTACATAAAAGCAGATCTTAGTATTCACATTGTATCGGAACATCGAAACAAAACTATCAAAGGTCACAGACGTAGATAAGGAAAACGCGAAATAAATAGAAAAACATTTTGCGTCTCTTATTCATAATTTTAAATAGACTACGTACAATGTAAGAATAATAAACTAAATCCACACAAAATCCACCGGATTATTCAATGTAAAACCACTCAATATTTGTTTTTTTAATACATATTCAGCAAACCACAGCTGCTCTACACTTTGTAACTAAACTATTATTATTTCAAGACAAATATTAAAAACAATTAACAAAACTACAATCTAAATAATTAGTTTACACATACCTAATAGTACCTATGAATATTAAAAACATAGCTTATGGCCACCATATACAAACAAAAGTCAACTAGCATTCGCCTCGTAGGCGCACCTATGTACATAATTATGTTGTAGCTACGAGGCCGCTACGAGTGCTACGGCATATTGTCTTCAATTCAATAGCTGCCGCCAGGCTAGTATATAGATTATCGACGATTGTATTTCTTTTAAAGTAACCGACCTCTTCTAAACATCTGTACATCTGCAAAAATCTAACACAGCAGGCATGCTTCCTCATGAAGATTTTAAAAAAAACAAAAATATACATTTCATTACCAAGTGATTTTAAACAATACATTCTAAATTCAAATCCAAATGAAATTTAGAATCTGCTAATCAGTATTCAAACTTATCATGTGGTTAGTTCTTTTTTTAAACGATTAGCTTGTTTAAAATGAGGTTGAACGTAAATAAAAATAATTATAAGTTAGAAGTGTTTAATGAAAAATTGACGCATCATGTAATACTGAGCAAATATTGCGTAGTTTTCGCGTCCGGACTCCGAAGCGAAAACTAAAACTACAAACCCATAGGACTGAAGACATGAGTCATGGAAGATATTCGATGATAATATGTATGTATGTAAGCTACAATGTCGACCGCTGGCGTCAATATGCGCCCTCTTTAGTTCGTACTCAGTAAGCGCGGGAAACAGCCGTCCATAGCAGGCCATAGAGCAGGCGACGCCATTTTAAAAAAGTCGTTCTTTGTATTATTGAGCCGTGTGAGATTTTGCCGTCGAGCGGTGATCGTCGACGTGACTTTAACGTTCACCAAGTTGCTTCTATCTAACTAAGGTAGGTAACTGTCGCATGCTTTATATATAATTGTTAGAAAGGTTATTTGTTACGATGGTCTTATACGATATTGCATATTCTATGGATACAATGGCGGCCTTATATAGTTGATTTTTTTATTTCTATTTAGCTGACTTTTATGAAACGGGATATGAGTGAATATTGAATAGGTTGACTTTGTTTTTTCGTCGCCTGGGTCTGTCGATGGGTATTTTCGTATGTGTTTGACATTGAGAGCGCTACTTCTTTACAATTAATTCTGTATTGGATGGAATAATCCACCTTCTCCATCTTGTTCTCATTTTATTTGGTCATAGCTTTTAAAATCTAGCGAATATATAGCGTGTTAACCTACATTTTGGCAAAAATACCTTGTAATAAGACTGAATATCGTTTAAAAGATCGTTTAGTACAAGGAAACGTAGCTATTTTTATAGTAGATGCGTAGAAGTGTAATTAGATAAGGCACTGCAGCGGTATAAATACCTTGTTCGTGTTTCATATCATAACAATCATATATTAGTGTAGTTATTTAATTATTTTCATCAAGATAAACCAAAAATAAACATATATTATGAGTGTTCTAATTATGTAGTCGTTCGATATTTATTAACCTTCGTGACAAAAACAACAAGAGAAAAGCTGTATCTATCGTTTCATATTCTTAGAATTAATAAAAAATAATGTTTTGATAAGTAAGGCGGGGTCATGTGAATGCTATTTTTCGACTATCGACTGCGCAGTAGAATATATTATTATGGCGTAGCGCGCATGCGCCGCCACCGCCGCGCGCCGCGGGGAAGTCCCGCCGCGCGGCCGATTTAGGGTCGGGTCACACCACAAGCAACGCGACATTGCGCGTTTTAGTTAAGATAGAGATCCAATATAGAACTTTCAATAAGGCGTTTTACTTCGGAGTAGTTTTATTGTACTTATTTTCCAAAACCTATTGACAATACAAGTCGCAGTAAATGAAAAATGTTTCAAAATCTCAATAATTTAAGAATGTGTGAACGTTTTAGAAACTATGATAAACAGAGAACGCACTAATTGCATGTGACGTCACTCGCAAGTCAAGCCATAGTGAATTCGATACTAGAACTTAGAAAGTATGTTACTTCTTAATTTTTCCACAGATTTTCCAGAGATAGGTACAAATCTTTCTATTTCGTAGCAGCTTTTTGTTGGTTTTTGTTTGACGGGCCTGTTGGTCTAGAGGTTAGTGGCCCTGACTGCTAAGCCGGAGGTCGTGGGTTCGATTCCCACCCAGGACAAACTTTGTGTGATGAGCATGATTGTTTGTTCTGTGTCTGGGTGTGATTTATCTATAATATGTATGTATTTATAAATTATATAAGTATGTATATCAGTTGTCTGGTTACCATAACACAAGCTCTGCTTAGCTTGGGATCAGATAGCCGTGTGTGAGTTGTCCCAAGATTTATTATTATTATTATTATTATTATTTATTCGCTAATGGAAATTTGAACCTTTGTTATTATAGACTAATATTATAAAGAGGAAAGATTTTGTATGTAACCAATAAACTCAAAAACTACTGGACCGATTTCGAAAATTCTTTCACCATTAGAAAGCTACATTCACCCTGAGTAACATAGGCTATATTTTATCCCCATATTCCCACGGGAACGGGTACTACGCGAGTAAAACTGCGGGGCGCTGCTAGTAGTAAATAAAGTTCTAAGTTTATTGTATCGCAGTCGCTATTATAACAAGAGCGCGTAGCGTAGCGTAGCGTCGCTTCTCAGTGTGAGCTGGTCCTTACAGACAACATTTTTAACCTGTTTTTCACCATTCCAAGTCTTGGAACAGTAAATATAACAGAAATGCTTTGATGTCTTTTAGGTAAAATTAATAATAAGGATCTAATTAGGTATATAATGAAATGACATACTTACAGCAACGGCACTTTTTTTTACAAACCGTTTCATATTTTAAAGTTGATAATGTATTCGTACATTAAAAATAGTAATTATTCAGTTCAGTTTTCATCAAAATCGGGCACAAGACTAATTAAAGTAGCTTTCGCTTTTGCTCGTAATTTAATATTTGACTTTGAGTTTCTTAATCGCCCATTTGCAATCATCATTGTGTAGATTTTGAATGGGGTCAACCATAGGGGTCAACTTTATTATGTTACATGAAAATTGTGCCAAATCTTTATACAACACTTTTCTTTACATTATTTTGTAATTGCGTCATCTCAATCTTTTTATTAAGTATGGATATTTATTGGAAATCATCAAATGACTTCTCCCGCCCTGGGCGGAGCGGAAGGGTGTGTCAGACTCTTACTGACTAAAACTCACCCGTGTTCCACGTAATGCCCGCCGCGTTCCAGGGCCGCAGTAACTCTTTCGAACAAATATCGCAACCCTGGCATATAGTAAGTAATATTCAGTTAGAGCATTTATAGTATGCGTCACACGAAAACTTAATATTTAATAAGGTTGTATTTTGAAGAAGTGTTTTGTAATGCACTTTTCTTGTGGATAATCCTGAAATAAATAAATAGTTTTAATAAAATACTGTATATATTTCCAGATGGCTGACGAAGGAGCTCCTTCAACTGCCCCATCAGGTGATCCTGCAGGCGACCCTACGGCGAATCCTCTCGGTTTTCCGATGGATGACGAATTTATCATGAAATTTAGGAAGACCATCGAAGTCCTCGCAGGGTCCTATCGTAGCGAGCCGCAGAAAGTAAGACATACTTTTCTTTCTTTTACCTTGGTCAAAGCCTTATAATCCTCTCTACATACAGTATGTTTACTAACAGAGGGCGTTCCCGTTAACCCGCAATAGTATAGCATCCATATATGATTTTAAAAAAAATTACCATTCGAAAACAAAATGTTTTTTTTTTTTTAATTAAAATATTCACTAAAAATGTTGAATTGATACGTTAAAGAAACACTCCGTACACGCGTACTTTCCGGTATTTTGATTTTAAACGGGGTGTTTCGAATTTATTGTCAATTAATTATTTTTTTGAATTCGGATTATTTTATGCTTATTTTTCTATGCTGATATTTTTATTTTAATCTATTAATGATATAGATTAACGAGTTTAAGGGAACGCCCTCTTTTATTTAACATACTGTATAAAGTCTAGAAAGATGAGTTTTCTGAAATGGCGTGCACTAGGTGGCAGCACTGAGGGGTCAGGTCCAGGCACTTGTCGAAACGCTTATGATATGGTACTTCTCATTCTATATATATACTCATTCTATTCTGGTGATTGGTTTCCGTACTTAGTCCTGATGACCATTGTACGTGAGTCGGCCGTCACTCCAAACAGCCAACCTGCCTCCAGAAGCAGATCAGGGCCCCAAGTCTGCTATTTTTATAAATTAGTCATTCCAACACGATCGCATCGTCATTTTGCTAAAAGTTCGTAATCTGCTAAAGTCTTATTGGTCGATCATTGGTCTGTCAATGGTCTCGTAATATTTTTTTTATAAATGAGCTATTAAAAGCAATGACTGCACAATGATGTTCTAATGGTGGATTGGATTGGTGGAACTGTCAAAATTTTAGCAGATTACCGCATACGTCTGTCATTAATTTATCATTATGTACGAGATTACCTTTCTATGCCATTTCTTTCAATGGAGTGTCATTTATTGACCATTGGAAAGTCATAATGATGCTTTTATATTAGAAAATTACCAAATTTGTCAAAATTAACCATTATGAAATCAATAGTAGACCATTCTGACACTATTGTAATAGCAGACTTGAGACCCAGACCTCCCAGTGTGTTCAGAACTCCCTATTGTTTGACTTATTTCGGCGACGCCTGTGCACTCAAATAGCACGTGCGATACTTAATAATAGGGGGTTTTACGTTTTCGAACGTATGGCACTAGTGAATTACAGCTAAAATCAGTGTCAGGTGGTATAACTTGTGTGGCCACCTGGGATTATGCTGAGCTGAGGTCCTTTTAGCAATAATAGTTCTGTTTATAGATATGTTTTTCTGTTTTATTTTAAGGTGTTTTTTTATAGTATCAATAAACACATTTCTCTTTATACTGTTTCCACCTCCATGCATGCTCTGCAGTGGCGTGCAGTGGTTCGAGCTGGGTAGGCCAGAAAATAATGTCAAAAAAAAACAGACCACATTATTCAGGGTTGAAATGTGGTGTTTTTTTTTTTAAATAGGTTATTTAAAAAAAAAAACATTTCATTAAAACTCAACCCTGAATAATGTGGTTATTTTTTAAAATTTATTTGGACATTTTCTCTGGCCTACTCTAACTCGAACCACTGCACGCGCCTGACGCTCTGCATAGATGACATTCCGTTATACCTATGTTGTGGAAGCGTTTGTTCACCCGAAAGTTCTTAGTTTGAGTTCAACATCATAAGTACCTACATAAAGATTCGTTTTCGAAGCATAGGACCTGTCGCCTCAGTGACGCCAGCTAGCGACGACGTGAATTCTCCCAAGCACCTTCATCTTAATTTTTTTGTTGGCGATAACGAATTTCGACATTTTTAAACATAATATGTAGATGTGTCACTTACAGTTGACTACCGAATTATCACGTGAACAATGCTAAACATTTTTTCATTCCGACCAATGCTGTTTAGAGTTCTAGGAAGACTAAGGCTGCGTTTCCACCTGCAAGCACCTCGCTTGCAAGCAGTAGTTGCAGTTGCTCGGTGCGGGGCACGATCGAGGGCTAGCATAACCAGCTTTTTATTGTTCCCACTGCTGGGACACAGGCCTCTTCTCTAGGAGAGGGAATGGGACGTAATCCACCACGCGGGCCCAGTGCGGGTTGGTGAATGTCACATGTCTTCGAATTTTTGGTTCTAGAACATGCCGGTTTCCTCACGATGTTTTCCTTCACCGTTTTGAGAGCAGTGGTAAATAAATAAAATAGAGAGAGCAGTGGTAATGAAATTAATTACACAATTTAATACGCCTAGCTGAGTTTGAACCCGCGACCTAGAATTTGTAAGTCGGGGCCTTACCACTCGGCCACCACTGCTCGATCGAGGGACTGATCACATTTTAACTTATTAGCCTGCAATATTATGCAACTTGCATGCGAGCTAGTTGCAGGTGGAGACGTGACCCTTTGCCATTGCTGACACCACACTCACGGCTTGAAGTATTGCATCACTTCAAGCCGTCAGTGTGGTGTCACCATTTTACTGCTTTGAAAATATGAATAGGCAATAAACAATGTTAATCAATATACATATAATATATAGGCAGTGGCGTGCAGTGGTTCCAGTTAGGGTAGGCCAGAAAATAATGTCCAAAAAAAAACACACCACATTATTCAGAGTTGAAATTTGGTATCTTTTTTTGTTTTTTTTTTTTAAATAGGCAATTAAAAAAAATTAAAAAAAAAAACTCATTTCATTAAAAATCAACCCTGAATAATGTGGTTATTTTTTAAAATTTATTTGGACATTTTCTCTGGCCTACCCTAACTCGAACCACTGCACGCCACTGTATATAGGGAACGTGCACGGCGTAGACTATGCCATCTAGTGTTGCAAATCTGAAACTTTTATGTTCCTGCACCCTCCGTTTAGGGAAACGAGCACGAAGTAGACTGGATCATCTAGCGTTGCTTTGAAACTTATAAGTAAAATATACTTGACATTGACGCGTCTGTGCGGCCACCTGTAGTCTCCGCACGTTCCCTATAGTTTCGGTTACGATTACGGGGCTCCTAAACATACCTGATCTCAGCACGTAACATTTAAAAGAAGAGTGTAATGTATTATTTATTTATTTTTATTTTCCTGCATTTTCAGGACAAGAAACCACAAAAGAAAAAGCCAACTAACCCGAAAGTAGAAAATCTGAAGAAACAATCATTCGAAGAAAAGAAAAAACTCAAGAAAACAACCAAAAAATTGAGAATAATGCAGCTGTTGGAGTTAAAACAAAATACGGTTAAAAGGTTAGAAAAGAGAAAGTCACTGATAGAGAAAGACGAGCAAGTGATTAGATCGCTTGACGAAAAGTTGGTCATACTGGAGAATGAATGAAGCAGTCCGATGTTCTATACATCTCACGACTACCAGATAGTACCAATATTATTAAATAACACAAATATGACTTTAGCACAAAATCTTCCGTGTCGTATGAACGTCACCATACCAGTGGCTTACCCAAAGCTATCAAGCACTAAATAAATAAACAAGTAAAGCATGTTAAGTAAATAAATGATAAATGTTACTTCGCTGGTAACGTTCCAGTTAGTTGCAACAACAAATTGACCAAATCGAGACCACAGCCTCACTTCAAATATAATACAAATCTGAAATAAGTACTCAATGAATTTTAAGGAAGAGATCTGAACTACTGTAACTAGGCCGCGATACAAGAAAAAATGAGACCAAATTATAAACTTGAATATTGACAACACACCCAGTTACCTGACGGGCTAGTACATTTAATTACTTCAAACATGTAGGAGAAAATGGCAAAATTGACACTTTGAAAATAAAAATAATATATCTAGTTCTAATTTCCGCGAATATTAGTGGGTTGCAGGTATGCACCTCCCTCCCGCCCGCTATATTATGCATATGCAAGATTACAAGGCAAATGCAAGGATTTTATGCACATGCAGGAAGGCAAAGCAAAACCCAACACCAATACCGACACGTGTTTCGCCTCTCCACGAGGCATCCTCAGGGGACGTGTTGACTCGCTGACCGTTGAGTTGCGACCAGAACGACGACGGCGTCCATAAAATCCTTGCATTTGCCTTGTAATCTTGTATGTGCATAATATAGCGGGCGGGAGGGAGGTGCATACCTGCAACCCACTAATATTCGCGGAAATTAAAACTAGATATATTATTTTTATTTTCAAATTTAAAATGGATTCCCACAAAGTAACGCCTGACTCAATCAATTTTTTTTTTTAAATTGACACTGATAAAGATATGGCCACATTTCTCAATGGCCTTGCTTTTGGGGGAGGTAAAATTCTTGCAAATATTTTAACTGTCGTTCGAAGTACAAAAGTCACACTAAAATTATCAAGACTCTGGGTAAGGAAGTGGTGGAACGTTGAAAGATTCTGCGCAGAGACTCTCTTGTCTATGCGCGTCGAGCATCTGAAACGATTCTGCGCAGAGACAAGAAACCTCGAACATCTCAACTGAAGACACACAAGAAAAAAATAAGTCCAAGGACATAAAACCATAAGTCATTTATTGAAATCAGGCTGGGACCCACATCTTGAATGTCAGTTTAACGTGAAGAGTCCCCTAAAATGCCCTCCCGTCACCACTTCCTAGTGTTTTAGCTGGAAAGAAGAAGCAGCGCATAGAGCAAAGCGAAGCGCTGCCCAGTATAACATCTCCAAACAGACCTGCCAAAAAACTTTTATTGTGAGTATAACTCGACATAATTTTGATGACAACGTTTACTACCTCAATCTTTCTCTATAGTAAGAATAATTGTTTGTATCTATATGCATTAATAAAAATTAATACGTTCTTTTTATCATAAATCTTCCCATTGTTATAATATTCATCCGATTGTGGTGAACTTTTTGTGTTCTTGTCCGCAAGAATATAATTTTACAAAAGTGAAGCAGCGTGCTAGAACTATTTTGTAACAGTAGCATTATATATTTTTATACATTTTAATTAATATTATTAGAAGTAAGAACACTGTGTCTTATCGTTAAGGGTTAAATTCATTATACAGAGGGCGATTCTGCAGTGCAGTTTTGTAAAACCCTCACTTACTCACTTAGTTGGAGTGAGCACTTCAAGTTTAGATGATGAGATGTTGACAAAATAGACTGGCTTGTATTTTAAAAAAAAAGTGCAATCTTAAAGCCTCGTATCCACTAGGCAACATTTGACGCGCGACATGATGCACAATATGTTGCTCATCATGTTGAACAGCAATGAGGAACTTTTTGTTAGTATAATTGTCAATGTGCGCAACATTGACAATTGCCTGCTGGCAACGTCGCGCGTTGTTGTACTCATTGCTGAACATGTTGTGCTTCACGTGTTGCGCGTCAAATGTTGCTTAGTGGATACGAGGCTTTACTAATATCGGTCTCAATACGTCACAAAAATCTGACAATCTATTGACATTGGCCGCCATTTTTAAAAAAATATCTAACCATGCTATTGAATAAAATATTGACCGACAGATTCTTAATTCAAATTCTATAAGAACAATATTTGAATTAAGAATCTGAAATCAGTGCTTAAACAAATCTCAAATTAGTTGAGATTGCGAATTTAAACATTTTTATGTACGAGTATTTGGCTCCAACAAACGTTGAAGGCAAATTCTAGCACAGAACTTATTCGCATCGCAGTTGCGAATTGTCAAAATGTTTGGAAATTCAGTCATTTTTGACGGATTGCGTCGTAATCGTAAGGCGCCAATGCCGACGGCTTAAATAGTTTGCCCTCGGGTGTGACGAAATTCTAAAATCCAAGACCAGTCGCTGTAGCATAGTTTTACATAGTGCACTTATTTTGTAAAATAATTATAGTTCTATAGCCCGGTTTCTGAAAAAAAAAAATATCATCTTGTCACAAATTAAACGCAAGTCGAGAGAATGATTCGGCTGACCGTTGAAAACTCAATCAGCCAATCACAGCTAGATAACGGTAACGCGAGTTTTACAATTTGTCATAATAATTTTCATTCGAGAAACTGGGCTTTAAATTTTCGAATAAATAGTTTAGTAAAGACAGCGCATTTAAATGTATGTATTTGATTTTCTAAATAACTGACTCTCGTCATTTTTAAAGAGCATATATTATTATCCATTCGCATAATAAATAAATAATGTCCATAAATTTTGTAATTGATGTCGCTGAAATGATATTGCGACTTGATGTTTTACGCTTTATAACGTACGAAAATTTGCTTCGAAGCGGCAAATAATTATGGCATTGTACTATAAGATTTCATGTATTTTTACATTTTAGTTTTGTAACTTTTTACTATTAAGTATAATGTTTACAAAACAGTACAAATAAATGTTTTCTAAAAAAGTGTTTTTATTTTTAACTGTTAACAACTGCATATTTTATACTATTGAATATTTTATACTTTTGAAGATTTTTATTGTTTTGCATTGTAAGCATTTAGTGTATTTAACGTACAAATGTTTCTTTAAGAACAAATAAATAATTTTAAAAGAACATGTTTTTTTTACTCCTAATGGCTTTTTTGTTGTAAGTATATATTATTATGTTATAGTTGATAAGTTTTTACTGTTTTCGTATGTCTCTCTAAATTTCCAATAAAATATTTTTTACAAAAGCCGTAGTTTTTTCCATATTTTTTTACATTGTAGTACGCAAAATAAATTATTATGAATAAATGTGTGTTTTTCTAGCATTACCTAGTTTGTGTATAGTTTTGTAATCATTTTTGTCCACAGAAGATAAATAATGTTATTAACGCTTTCCTGTGTTTTCTTAACTGTACTCTAAATCTAGTTTTATATTTAGTAGAGTTTGTGTTCCTCAATGTATTACATTTATATTATAAGTAATCACTTTTTGTGTGTGTGTATGTATTTCTCTCTTTATAATCAATAAATATATTTTTGACGCAGCCGGGTGCGACACACTACATGATGAATTTATTCAAGTAGGAGAGCCGTCCCTCCCGTCCAGTAAAAAATGTTCCGTTAGAAGCTTGATTCCGTATTCTAGTAAATTATTTCCTTGATGGATAAATTAATTTCTTGCTTTTCTTTCTTTCAATACTCGTACCCGTTTGTGAAGCTACCCTTCAAGATGAGTCCCTCTGAATTCGGGATTAGGGAAACTAGTTTCGTGATTTAAGATTCAGGATGTGAGGTTGCATATTCGTGGTTTGAGATTTGGGATTTGAGATACAGTAGGTAATCGGGCTTCGGAATTTGGGATTCAATATTCGGGCTTCGGGATTCAGCATTCGGGATCCGGGATTTGGAATTCAGGATTCAGTATTCGGGATTTGGGATTCAGTATTCGGGCTTCGGTATTTGGGATTGAGTGTTCGGGCTTCGGTATTTGGGATTCAGCAATCGGGATTTGGGACTCAGTATTCGGGCTTCGGGATTCAGCATGCGGGATCCGGGATTTGGAATTCAGGATTCAGTATTCGGGATTTGGGATTCAGTATTCGGGCTTCGGTATTTGGGATTGAGTGTTCGGGCTTCGGTATTTGGGATTCAGCAATCGGGATTTGGGATTCAGTATTCGGGCTTCGGGATTCAGCATTCGGGATCCGGGATTTGGAATTCAGGATTCAGTATTCGGGATTTGGGATTCAGTATTCGGGCTTCGGTATTTGGGATTGAGTGTTCGGGCTTCGGTATTTGGGATTCAGCAATCGGGATTTAGGATTCAGTATTCGGGCTTCGGGATTCAGCATTCGGGATCCGGGATTTGGAATTCAGGATTCAGTATTCGGGATTTGGGATTCAGTATTCGGGCTTCGGTATTTGGGATTGAGTGTTCGGGCTTCGGTATTTGGGATTCAGTATTCAGGATTTGGGATTCAGGATTCAGTATTTGGGATTCAGTATTCGGGCTTCGGTATTTGGGATTGAGTGTTCGGGCTTCGGTATTTGGGATTCAGTATTCAGGATTTGGGATTCAGGATTTGGGATTCAGGATTCAGTATTTGGGATTCAGTATTCGGGCTTCGGTATTTGGGATTGCGTATTCGGGCTTCGGTATTTGGGATTCAGCATTCGGGATTTGGGATTCAGGATTCAGTATTCAGATTTAACATTGGAGGCTTGAGATTGGAGCGGAATCCTTAATATTACACGTCTTTCTACATCTTTTTCACATTTGTACATGAATAATTTCAACAAGAACAATGTTATTACAATTTATTGATTAAAAGAGTGTCCGTGGAGTTTCATGCACGCTCGTCTCCATAGAGATCTACGCTTTGTAACGTGCAGATAGCTTCACATCTTTCGACTGCAATTGTAGAAGCGTATACACCGAAGTATATCTACGAAGTAGGATAGGTTGTAGGTCTATCTACAATTGTTGAGGAATTTGTCCGAAAGAGTCACCGGACAAGGAACGCAAAAGGCATTAGGGGGAATTATTTTTTTATCATTTATAATTTATAATTTTATTTGCATAAAATGTGGTAGGTACAGATGTTACAAAGTAAATTTATTGCATAAACACATTCCGCTATACAGTAATGACATGCAAATATTTAATAAAAGTGTTTTAGTAGTTTAACATTCAAAAAGAAACATGGTTGGGTTAGTTAGTCAGTAAGATTCTGACACTCCCTGAGCGGAAGAAGTCATTTGATGATTTTTCATAATTAATAAGAAAAGGAGGCGGGGGGGGGGGGGGGGGCAAGAAGTGCCGTGTTCCCCAGTTAATGGATTGTGGAGGTCTGGTAGGCAGCCGCTTCACGTAAAATACTGGTATTCAGCTGAATCCGGCTTGACTGGGAGCCGACCCCAATGTAGTTGGGAAAAGGCTAGGCAGATGATGAATAAGAAAGGGGATACAATCACAATAATCGGTAATATTTTAGTGATTAGCTCAACTTACATTCTTGAAATTAAAACACAATTTTCTATATAGGTACCCAATCTTATCTCGTTCATACAACCGAATGGTCTACTAACGTTTGCATTAATTTAAAATTGCACAGTTTAACTGATTATCGATAGGTCATCGATAAAAATAAACGTCCCTCATTTTGTCTTGTATTTTATCTGCTAATCCAGTTTAAATTAAATCTGTGGTCTACTACTTAGTATTTATGTACCTACATATAAAGAGCGAGTGCAAAGTGGAAAAAAAAACACCATTTGAAGTCTAAATTATTGCAAATGGGACGATGTGGATGCTGGATGGATGGAATTATTTTTATTCTCAATATTTTAGGCTTGCAGATTCGGAGACTTTTAATTACCTACTTACTTTTATGACTCTGCCGTATTTGATCATGAAGGCTAAGAAATCAGTTTCTAGGTTGAAAAGAGATGTTATCTTCTGTAGTGTAGTTCATTTGTCTGATTGCAATTTATTTAATCTTGTTGATTATTGTAAAAGCTAGTTTTTGCAAGTTGTTGGCGACACAGATTAGGTACCGATAACAGCAATATTTATATTTAAATTTTATTTCTAAAAATATAGATTGATATGATACTCGTTTTATCGAAATATATCTAATTTCTTTAATCATTTAGGTTACTCGGTTATCGTCGCCGATGATCAAGCGCGATGACGATTTACATGAAACATACAACATCGATTAAAACATACAATAATATCTTACCGTGCTCTTAGTTTAAATGTCGAGCCAACCCGTGCCGCTGAGCCATTAGCGTTAAATCCCCTAAATAATAATAATCGAATCCAGCCTGTCCCTTGCTGCCCTCCCTCAATGACCCCGTTAAGCCGAGACCCGTATCCCACAGGGGATGCCCTTAGCGAAGCGTTCATTTAGTTTTTAGTAGTTTTTAGCCCTGGCTGGGGGCCTTAAATTCATTTGAGGCCACCACAGGATTGCCCGGTTAAGCAGTAACCAGCCTTAGTGTGCTGAACTGCAAGTGGTCACGTCAAAAAAAAATTCAAACTAGTCTGAGAGCCAGCACTTTTTGAAGGCCAAATTTTACATAAAGATAGTCCCCCAAAACGCCCGCCCGTCACCACTTCCTAGTGTTTTAGCTGGGAAGAAGAAGTGGCGCAACAAACCCCTCCATTACCACGTTGACTGGCAATGCTAATGTAAGTTTCCAACATAAACCACTAGGTATTTGTCTCTGAATCACTCTGAACATGAGTGGGTTTTAGTCAGTAAGACTCTAAGTCCGCCTCTCTTACATTTTGTGTGCGTAAGGTCATTAATAATATACATTATTAGCTTTACCCCGGTCCGGTGGCCAACTAGCTAGGATTCTACCATCTTCTAAATAGGATAACATAAGTATGGGCTTCTTCTACACTAGGTAGTGTAGAAGAAGCCCATACTTATGTTATCATAGGGCACTGAAAATAAATGTTGAATTTCGGAGATAGAAAATATTTTTAATTTTTGTATCGTAACTACCATTATAATACATCATATAGAGAATTGAGAATTTATTTAAAACTAGCTGCTGCCCGCGACTTCGTCCCCGTTGAATCCCCGATTTTAAAACATTCTTTATCGCTGCTCCGCTCCTATTGGCTTAAGCGTGATGATATATAGCCTAAAACCTTCCTCGATAAATGGTCTATTCAACCCATAGATATAATAAACAAGGAGATATGCCCTGTAGCCGAAAATGTATCGGAACCTGTGTCTCCTGTTTTGCCCTACCACCCGGCAACTACTACGAATGCAGTTCAGTAAAAGCAATAGATACGCAGTCGCACACACACCCGCATTTCTGAAATCGGACTGTACTACACATTCAATTATAAACCTTATCCTACTAAGCACAGCGTGTATTTACCGTACACCGTACAACTTACTCACACAAAAACAACGGTGGGTATCGTTGTGCTGTGCAAAAGCAATTTATTTTACATATACGCTAGTGATTGACTAAATCGGAAAGTTGTCGATTCTGCATTTATTACACACACCATGCTGCCCATGTATAACAAATAAATAGCATGAAATTATTGACTAATTTTAAGCAAAGGTCACTAATATTATTATCTTAAACATGCCGATTACTATAATGCATTCGAAACTTTATCGAAAGTAAAATACAATTACCATAAAAAGTAAGGAAGTAGCACGAGAATAAGGCATAAACACGATAATTCAAAGCCAAAAACACTTGAACGATTATTTACCAAAAATTTAATGAAATCTAAGAAAGTTTGGTACACTTTTGTAATATTTCATTCAACAATCGACATTGTTGTCGACAGTGTATCTGCACAATTACATCACTAACTCGCGGCAAGAAGCAGCGGCCGTACTATGCGATACATCGGCTTGCTAAAGTATCGTTTTGTGATTTTTACATTGCTCATCCAGTCACTTAGCGACAAACTTAGGTAGTGGTTAAGGAGCAGTGTATTCATTGTAATATGTTATTGTCGCTGTGACATTTGAAAACAAAAATAACATAGTATAAGCAAGAAATATTTTACGATTTGTTGTTTTTCATGATTTTAAAGACAAATATAGTAAAATACTTGTACTTTGATATGGTAAGTGATTCCATAATTAACAAAGTTTTGGTTTATGCTTCGGTTTTTACAAGAAAACACTGAACAACACGGCATTCTTATATCTTATCACGCTCACGGTCGTAAGCGCACTAGTTCGCGGATTCGACCATTGCGTAAGACATGCTCGCCCTGAGCATGTCGCGAGGACGCCGACACGCCCCCTTGCCACTTCTCCTGTATTTTATATTTCTATGATTCAACCCAAAAAGAATTTTTCAATTCGAACCAGTAGTTCCTGAGATTAGCGCGTTCAAACAAACAAACAAACAAACTCTTCAGCTTTATAATATTAGTGGGTAAATTTCAACAAGTGATTTTTATATGTCATTTCGGTGGGATTTTTTAATTTCAATGCTATCTACATATTTTTAGTGACAAATAAAACTTTAGCCTATTTTATAACATTGTGCGTGAGTGGACATCAAATTTCATCAAAACTTACATAAATATTTAAGGATGAATTTTTAAGAGTCCACTGAAATGAAAAGTGTCTACCGAAATGATAAAAATGACCACCGAAATGATAAACTGTGCACCGGAATGAAATAAATCCACCGAAATGATACAGCTAAGAACAACCGTGCCGGGCAGCCAGGGTTCCGTACTTTGTTAGGTTTGATTTCCACAAATTTTAGATAAACACTGAGACAGGACAGTAGACAGTTATTTTAATATCATCATCAATATATAGATATTACAGTTAGTATTACATATATCATTCTTTGAGGTTACAATAACCTAAAAGAATGATATTATTGTAATATTTATTATGATATGAATTAATTTTTTCTTCACTTAAATAACCTTTGGTAATTTTTCTGGTTGTTGTTGTGTGAAAATGTTGGAAAACTTTATCGTAAATGCTGGTAACCATAAATAAATATTTTTGTTTGTTTATGAACTAATACTAATTTACTTGATATATTTTCAAAAGAGTGAACGAAGCGCGATAAGAAAGCTTAAAGTTTCTGATTAATATGATGGCTGCATTTGTAAGTTATGCCATTAATAGTAATACATAATGTGTACCCGTTGCACTAAGAGAAAAATGCTAGGTATAATTTAGTTAAATTGGTAACGAAACGAGAATAGTGTTTCTACAGGCATATAAGTAAAACTTCTAAAATTAAATCAACTCTTATATTTTATACTGGGAGCTACTACCCGATAATATCACCGTGGACTCGACAATATACTGCCATCAGCTTGAACGACTCCGTACAGAAATCAACAAAAGGCGCCGTGAACACTCAAAGATATGCTTACTTCACGACAACGCTCGGCCGCACATAGCCAAAGTCTTTCGTCAGAAGCTATTGGATTTTGAATGGGAGCTACTGCTACATCCACCTTACTCTCCCGATCTAGTGCCAACGGATTTTCATTTGTTACGCTCTCTCAGTAATCATATACAGGACAAAAAATTTGATGATAGAGCACAGTTAACAGATTTCCTCGAAAGCTTTTTTGCCTCACGGCTCCCAAGTTTTTACGCTGAGGGTATCCATGCTTTACCTAATCGCTGGAAATGGGTTGTAGATAACAACGGTGCCTACGATAAAGGCAAGTAATCGTAAATTAAAAATATAATTTAAAATTGTTTTGTTTATTTGCAACACTCATTACTTTCCTACCAACCCAATATATACATGTACTAGCTACATAGAAATATGTGTATATTATATATCTTAAACACAAATAATACACAACAAATACACCCGAATAATCTAATCTACACTTCATTACAAAACTATGACTTTGTATTTGATACAAGGATCTCTAAAACTTTTTGGTTTTAAATCATTTCGGAGATACATTTCATTCCGGTGGACTGTAATTGGTATAACAGTCCACCGAATCCACTGAAATGATAACACTGAGATGATAAAATAGAGGTTAGTTCTACATTTAACTCCGAAATAAAATTATTAAAAAAATATGAACACTACTCAAACAAAACAGTACTTACGGCGAATTTAATACACAATTATGAAAAAAATTAAACGAATCTAGCACGAGTTATTACAGTCACCGAAATGAAACTATTTTTGTCCCCATGTTACTGAAATGATAAACTTACTTTTTTGGCGGAAAAACCGCAAGCTTTGGGACCGCTGCGTTCGCGCCGAGAGCTTGAGCCGGACTGATCCGAAGTGAGGAAAGGTGAGAGGGGCGTAACAACGCAATGTTGACATGGATAATCTACTAAAACTTACTGTCCTCTGAAATGATAACTTTTTTCCAGACAAAAGTTGACTGCCTGTCAAATCCATGAGAAAGAAGATAAACAAACAAAAATAGTTTTATTTGATCGAATATATTATAATTTAATGATAAGAGAATCGATTTAAATTCATATTATGAATCTATTGGCAGGGGAAGGTATTTTATGAGCGGAATTGGGTTCAGGACAGGCCACCGTGATGATAAAATAACACTTTGTAATTATTTTTTTTGGTATATTAGAGGGTAGAAATCAATGTTTTTTTTTGCCAAGGTAGAGAAGTACTTACGTTGTTGAGAAAAAATATATAAAATAAAAAACCAGCACATTGCACTACCGTTCTCAGGTTTGCCGTGTATTTTTTTTGCTTGCGCAATTCACCCTAGTATAGATTGGCACCACTTATTGCATTATTTTAGTTATTCCAGTAGCTAGAGCAGCTACATTCAGCTATGTTGAAGATATCAATTCTTCGTCAAGCAGAACCTTCGAAATTTTCGTTGTCAAAGTTCTAGTTATTTCTGCTCGTGCCACAACTCTTTCCAGCACACCTCAGTTTGTTTCTATCACTTCTGTCATAATCTTCTCTATTTCTGCTGCACCTGTCTCCAGAACATCGCAAAGCATCTGAATCGTCTCCGATATCATTTTCTTTAATCCTACTGCAACTATCGCCAGAACATCGCAGGGTATAAGGAATATCTTTCTTATAATCTTCTAAATTTCTGCTGCATCTGTTGCCAGAACATCGCAAAACATCTGAATCATCTCTCTTACTATCTACTCTATCCCTACTGCATCGGTCTCCAACACATCGCAAAATATATAAACCATCTTTGCTATCGTCTTCTCTAATTCTGCTGCATCTATCGCCAGAACATCGCAAAACATCTGAATCATCTCTGTTACTATCTAATCTATCCCTACTGCATCTGTCACCAGAACAACGCAAGGTATAAGCATCATCTCTCTTATAATCTTCTCTATTTCTACTGCATCTATCGCCAGAACATCGCAAAACATCTGAATCATCTCTGTTACTATCTACTCTATCCCTACTGCATCGGTCTCCAAAACATCGCAAAATATATGAACCAACTTTGTTATTGTTATCTGTGATTCTGGTGCATCTATCGCCAGAACATCGCAACACATCTGAATCTCCTCGGTTATCCCTACTGCAGCGGTCGCCGAAACATCGAAAAATGTCTAAATTTCCGCTGTTATATTTTATGTCTGGTTCTATATTCCTGGCACAGCTCTTGCCAGAACAAAGCAGGTTATTTGATTCGTCTTTCTTATTAATAGTGTATGAATCATCTATATTATCTCTGTTATTATCTATTCTAACCCTGCTGCATCTGTCACCAGTACATCGCAAAGTATCTCTTTCTTCTTTGCTTCTATCACACCTATCTCCAGAACATCGTAGGTCAACTCTATTTCTGCCACATCTATCTCCACTACAAGGCATGTTGTCCCTTGTTATACGCAAATGATTTATCTCATTTCTATCATGATCATTATTTATGCTACATCTGTTTCCAATACACCTTAAATATTCGCCTACACTTC
Organism: Hecatera dysodea; assembly: GCA_905332915.2. Lineage (NCBI taxonomy): Eukaryota > Metazoa > Arthropoda > Insecta > Lepidoptera > Noctuidae > Hecatera > Hecatera dysodea. Next base: position 18,139,265 of record HG995305.1, read on the forward strand.
TGGTTGCATCCATGCCATTCTTACTGCAACGGTTACCATGGCAACGATAATTCTGTATCAGTTCATTTTCATCGTTTTGTCGTTCTTTTCTGTTGTTTCTATCTCTGCCACATGTGCCGCCTGTACAACGCGATTCACTGCCATAGCGTCCATAGTCAACGAAAATCTTCAAAAGATCATCAAAAGATTGCGAATCCGAGTCTATATCAGCATTTTCTTTCTGACCGAGTCTCATCATATCTGTTAAGAAAATTAACTCTCGACATCTTGCAACCGATGAACAATCTCTTTTTGTCCTAGCTATTAAGTCATACAAATTATTGCTTCTGTCAGGACTTCTAACTCTAGAAGGCATACTGCTCATTAGTTGGTGGAGACTCTTTAATCGACTAAGAGTAAGATCCTGTTCTCTTACACTTTCTGGTGATGCAATATTTGCACCTGCAAAGGCACGATGAGGCGAAATTAAAGCTTTATCCTCACGATGAATCCTAGGTCCATCTTCGTGGTGACTGAGCGCTATATCATACGCACCTTGCTGATTTAGCAGTTCTTTCAACGAATCCATTCCATTATTATGTGAACCTTTTCTGTTGACGGCCGGCTTTCCGTTGATAAGAATTATTAGTCCAAAAATAGAAAAAAATGTGATCCCAAGTGCCATTGCGCGGCATTCAAACTGGTAGATGATAGTGAAGTTATCAAACGTTTGGAGTAGGTATATAGAAACATAATTGATTGGAAAACTAGTTGAGTATCAAGATAAAACTATCAACATATAATACGCCGTGAGATTGGAAATTACAGGCATAAGCAAGTCTGTGCGTTGCGCCCGTAATGTTCTCGACGCAGTTAATTAGTAAAAATATCAATGTATACATACATCTTCCATTACTGATGATGAGTGACTGACAGGCAAATTATATCCGAAACTGCTGGTTGTAGAAAGCTATTGTAATATAATTACGTAAGACTATCTTCGTTAGTTGTTGACTCCCTCCCCCCGTATTATAAGAAAATATAAGAATAAGCCGACCCCCTCCCTCCTGTTTAATATTTATTACGTAAGAATCTAAAGGAGAAAGTTAATACACGTTTGGTTTGTTTTCATTTTTATTTTTCAAAGTAACAATTTTAGATAATGTTAATTTGTAACTTACAAAGGTTCTAAGGTTATAATTTCAAAGTAGAACTTTAACTTTGCGCATTTTTGTGGTCTTACGTAAGAACTATCGAGACTCCCTCCCACTCTCTTGTAAGAAAAAATAAGACGTGGTCAACCCCCCTCCCCACCTAAATCGTCTTACGTAATAAATGAATGGCCCCATACAAGTTTCAAGGTCCCCAACCTGACCCAGCCTGTCCCAGTGTCCCATGCTGCCCTCCCTCAACGACCACGCCAAGTCGAGGCCTGTGTCCCACAGGGGATGCCCTTAGCGAGCGGTCGTTTAGTTTGTAAGTTTTTTAGTCCTGGCTGGGGGCCTTAGATTTGAGGCCACCACAGGAAAGATCGGTTAAGCAGTAAACAGCCGTAGAGTGCTGAACTGCGAGTGGTCCACGTCAAATAATAAGTGTTTCAAGGTACGGAGCCACGGTGCAGGAATAATAGTCGCACTTGTCCTTTTTTTTTAACTAGTCGCCAACGAGGTCTATGCGATGACGTACGATATGGAAACTGAACTTATTTAGGTACATCGATTTCAGACTCAACAGTCAGTCTTCAGGCGCGGATACAGGGCAGGTGGGAGGGCGAGCGGCAAGTGCTCCATTGTAATAAATAAGAACATTATGTCATCCTTCTCATCATCGATTGATTCATTGCACAAATAATACTTGACGTTAATACCCTTATCTTATCTATTACTTTACCGCGTACTTCAACAGAAATAATTGAAACTGCGACCGCAGAGGTACCTAAAGCAAAACTTAACTCTTCAATTACATAGCTACGGTTAATTCTTGGAAAACTCTTACTTATTGCTAACTAGCAGCGGCTCGCGGTTTCACCCGCGTAGTTCCTGTTCCCGTGGGAATATGGGGATAAAATAAATGTCACCCGGGGATAGTATAGCTTCCCAACAGTGAAAGAATTTTTCAAATCAGTCAGGTAGTTTCGGAGCATATTCAATGCAAACAAACAAAAAAACAATCAAATCTTTCCTCTTTTTATTATTAGTGTAGAATAATGTAATGATATGTATGATATGTGTATATTTTGTGGTAAATAAACGCTTTTTCTTTCTTTTTTCTTTCTATACCTATGCATTCAAAACATGACTAAATAAGTTTCATTTTTTCTCCAAAAAGTGTCTCACCTGCACGTTATACTGGGCGTAATATTATTAAATTTGATCCATTATAATTTATTATTATTCTAAGTTAGTCTAAGCGCTAACTAGTCTTTTTTTACTGGATGGGAAATCATCAAATGACTTCTCCCGCTCTGGGCGGAACGGGAGGGAGTGTCAGACTCTTACTGACTAAAACCCACCCGTGATCCTTCTTGTGCCCTTTGCGTTCCAGGGCCGCGGTGACTCTTTCGAACAAATTCCGCAACAGCGCTAACTAGCCTTTTTTTTTTTTGCATGGGAAATCATCAAATGACCCCTCCCGCCCTGGGTGGAGCGGTAGGGAGTGTCAGACTCTTACTGACTAAAACCCACCCGTGCTCCTCCATGTGCCCTTTGCGTTCCAGGGCCGCGGTAACTCTTTCGAACAAATTCCGCGCAGAGGCAATATCGTAACCAATGAGGTTAATCCGAGGTGCGATTATTGCTAGTTGAAAAAAAAAGCGCTAACTAGCCTGAAACACAGATTCAACCTAGTTCAGGCAAATAAGCAACTGTGGTGCGTAAATCAATATTTATAAAACTCTCCTGGTACTAAGTAACTGGCTGAGTGACTGAAAGCTGAAATTTGGTTTGTTCCTTCGGGAGTGTAGAGGAGCACGTAGTTTTCCCGAAATTCCTATGGGAATGATAAAACAGGATATGCGCGCACGAAGTTGCGGGCACAAGGCTATCTATTGTAGCGAAATAAAAGGTTATTTGGGTTGGACATTGTATTTTTTAGTAAATACGTAATTTGCTAAATAATAAAATGTTTTTTATTTAAATATCCGTTTTTCACATTTTTTTGTTATTTTTGAGAAATTAAAAGAAATACTTCCTAATGTTAAAACTAATTTAGCAGAAACGATTCAAACCAACATTTTTCCCAATAACTCGAAAATAAGTTGGTCTATGTTTCTATAACCTGACTAATATTTTTTTTTGTATATGTTGCCCTTACATGATTATATTTCAAAATATTCCAAATACAACGTCATTACAGCAATACACATCTAAACTTAAAACCTCGATAAATCAAAAATGAAAATTTGTGGGTTGAGTCCTTACTGCTAAACTATGTCCATTTTCTCTACATTAATACGCGTAAAATTTTGATATTAATATAAACCTAAAAAATATAAACTTAGACGTAACGTTACGTGCACGTTATATTAGGATAAATTATTTAAAAACAAGCCCTTAAAATAAAATAAAAAACAATCAATGGTTAGTAAAAAAAATGAAATGTGGATTTTAGTTATTCAGCAACGTTTTGGGTTCGTTTGAGTTCATACTTCTTTTCAAGAGCTCTCATCGCATTCTTCAAAAATTAAAAGTTTATTAAATCTGTTGTATACCTTGCTGTTTGGTGGAATTCTTTTTAGGAATACTCCTGATCGTCGCAACTGCAGACGCTAATACATTCGGATTTTACTTCAAATTGATCAGTCTGGGAAGCTGCAGCGGTGATGCAAAACCCGGGAATACTACGTTTGGGACGTTGTTCAAAGCCAAATGAACGTAAGAGACGTGGATGCTGGCGAACAATACTATTAATTTGTAAAGTTCTAAATATCCTCCTCCAACTTTTTTTGACAATCCCATTTTACCTCCAAAAAAAACTCTTCTTTTCCAGTCCGAAAAATCTATCCTGCCAGAACTTAGAAAAAAGGTTCAGACGAAAGTCTTGTAGCAAATTTTGCTACACTATGAACACCGAACTGAGGTTCGAATTTAGTAAACATATAGATAGTGCCGCGTGGGCGTCCTGTGAGTTCTAAACTGCATCAAAAATGAAAATAAAAATATGAAGAAATTAAATTATTTGAATGCACTAAAAGGAAAAAAATAAATGTTTACTTTAAAACTTTTACTATCTACTTATAAAGTCATTACATAATTTATATACATTATATAAAAACTTGTCTCAAGTTGTATCTTCAAGGTTAAGCAACGCTTGCCAAGGTTGGTCTGTGGATGGGTGACCATCTTAACATACCGAGTTTCCTCCGTGCCTCGGAAAGCACGTTAAGCCGTTGGTCCCGGCTGTCATTTGTTGATCTTTGGCAGTCGTTACGGATTGTCAGAAGCCAGAAAATCTGACACCAGTCTTACCAAGAAGTACCGTGTTCCCCAGTTATTGGGTTGTGGAGGTCTGGTAGGCAGCCGCTCCACGTTAAATACTGGTTTTCAGCTGAATCCGGTTTGACTGGAAGCCTACCCCAATATAGTTGGGAAAAGGCTAGGCAGATGATGATAAAAGCTTTTCGCGTATATTGGAATAAAATTAGTTTTGAGCAACGCGTGATGAAGTTATTCCGGTTTATTGCTCGCAAGTGTATAGTGCCCGTCGCAGACATGGTATAAGTATTTATAATCTTTTTACTTATAATTTGCCTATCGTGGACCTTTTATTTTAGTTAGTACCTACTGTTTATTTAAAGGGAACGTGCATGACGTAAACCATGCCATCTAGTGTTGCAAATCTGAAACTTTTACGTTGTAAATATTTGACCTGTGCTGCTACCTGTACCCACCTTTTTGCACCCTCCGTTTAGGGGAACGTGCACGAAGTAGACTGTGCCATCTAGCGTTGCAAAGGGAAATGCCGATTTTAGGCCTTGCAATGCCCAAGAAATTGAATTTACTAAAAAAAAACACACATTAAATAATCCTTATAATTTGGAAACTCCAAGTTTTTTTCAATAATTTTCTTTTATCAATATATTATTTTTGGGGCATACTAATATTAACATCCGATGTTACTTGTGGGCACTCAGGGCCTAAATCACTATGGCGGCTTGGCATACCTCTTTGAAACTTGTAAGTAAAATATACTTGACACTGACCCGTCTGCGCTGCCAACTAAAGTTTCTGCACGTTCCCTATTGTTGTATCCAATTTAAATTTATGTCAGTTTTGTCTGTGCAGAATAAATGATTGTTATTCGTTATTTAAATGATATCCTGGGGACATCATTTAAATATCCCGAGGTCTGATCCTTTCTCAAGAGTTTCGAGGGTGGACGAGACAGCAGCACGTTTGAACAGAGAAAACATACATATATGTAAATTGGCAACATGGAGGGTCATCGCCTCATCGGCTACTGGTACTTCCCATTATTTTCTGAATTCCCGGATTTTTACAACCCAGTTATTCCTGGTTCTTGCAGAATTGGGAATTCCCGGGAGCAAGGCCTAATGATATTAGTGTAAAGAGTCATATAAAAGCAAAAGCAGCAACATCCCATTTTGTCATTTTCTCAGAATTTAGTATGATAGTGTTACATCAACTTTTCTTACCCGAATCTTAAAATTGAATCAAAACTAGCATTATCCTGTACTTAACATTTTAAAGGGTTGGAGGCAAAAACAGCAATACCTATCCCATAGGTACTATTTTTATGTTCCGTCATGCAAATAGCGCTTTTTCAGTAAACAAGGATGTTGTTGCTTTTGCTTGTTCGTTACCTACTCGAATATGAAATATTTCATTTTCATATACGAGTACCGAACAATTTAATTCAACAAAGTAATCATTATATTTCCTGTAGGTATAATATCAACCGGCGGTCTTTGAACTCCTTATCAGTTAGTTAGAATTTGTATAATTCTAACTGATTAGACATTTTTTGTAAGTTTTTTTTTATATAATAAATAACTGTAACTAATCTATAACCTTCAATACCATGAATGTAAAAAAAACAATTGTCCAAGAATTTCGAGCCGCTTGGATATAGTGAACTAATTATTTAAATACTAACTCTAGACAATACGCATGATTTCTAGTGGTAATTCCCGATCCCAAGATATTACTTCGCAGGGCTTAAAATCTGAAATCTGCCCTGCTTGGGCGGAGCAACGCCGCCGTCTCCTCGTCGACGCGATCGGCGGCGGCGACCTCTCGCTTCCGGTTCAATCCATGGTCCGGAGCGAGGAGGCATGGGAACCGGTCACCTCCTTCTGCGAAGCAGTAATGCTAGCGAAGGAGGAGGCGGAACGCATGCGAGAGAAGGAAACCTCACGCTCCAGCCGCCGCAACAGAAGAAGACGCCCCGGGCGTCGGCAAACGCAGGCGATTCACGGCTACCGTAGGCGCGTGCCTGCGGACGGCGAGCTATGGGTCCGCCCAAAAGGGAGAAGTCATTTGATGATAGGCTAGAAATCTCCCAATTAAGAACATAATTCACGCAAACTGCGAGAGGCAGTATATTTATCTATCATTGCACATACTTTGTGCAATGATAGATAAATATACTGCCTCTGTTTGTGCCTTTATATGTATGTATATACTATGTGCCACATAGTATATACATACATATAAAGGCACAAACACGTACACATATACATACTCACACACACATACAAAGAGTCATACCAGTAATCAGTATCTTTATCTGTTCTTATTTGTAAAAAATTATTTGTATTTTTTTAATATTTTAATTACTTAAACATAAGTATATCGATCCTATGGAGGAGCAGAACCACCCAATACGAGCATTACTGCATGCTTACTGGGTAGTAGGTATAGCCACTGAATAATATTGCAAAGAAACGTTAAAGCGATACCCCGACCAAAACCTTGCGATAGTGCGTTTTTCTTCGCTATTCAGAGACTATTAACTCATTAGTTATGAGAAATAATCTACATGTAAAAGCACGTTATTAATGTTCGATGTCTTATCATCACATTCCACGTTCTAATTTTTTTTTATGTGTTATAAATAAATTTAAAATCTACTTTTAAAAAATGACTAAAATTGTTGATTTTATACATCTGTTCCTAAATGCAACGCTCTAATCATTTGAGGATTACACTAATGGAAAGATAATTTAAAAATCTATATTATACACGTTTTATTTCATTTCAAAAGATCGCTTATTGTTTTTTATTCCAAAAATTGTGTGAATTCTATGATAAAAGGGCGTGCGCAGGATGTAGGCGGCAAAGGGAACGAATGCTCAAGGTTATTTGGTCAGGGAAACGCCTTAAAGTAATATAATACTAACTGCTGTCCAGAGCTTCACCCGCGTACAAGTTTTATTTTCCCAAAAAAAATTGGCGTATAAGTTATAACCTATAGGTTCCAATCTCATCCCACTCTGTACCTACCTACATAAAATCTTCGGAATCAGTTCATTTATTTAAGTTTGAGAACCAAACAAACAAGTTAGAATTTACTTAGTGTCTCTTGATAACACTAACTAGTAGGTATAGTTATTACCTAGGTATTGCTTTCCTACATATTGTCATTTTATTGGTCAGAAATATAATAATACAGGATAAAAGTATCTATTAATTAAAACCTACGTGTGTTCTAAATAAGTAAATAAGTAGGTAGATATCTATCCGCATATTCTTGTGTTAACCACCAATCTACTTAATCAAATAATATTTATGTTAAAAATATATAGGTAGGTACTACACTAGCGTAGCGACCCGCCCCGGCTTCGCAGGGATGCAATGTAGATACTAATATTTTCTCTACTATAATATACCTATGCATGTTTTATACATATAAACCTTCCCCTTGAATCACTCTATCTATTAAAAAAAGTAATGTAGTGATATTATTATCAAGAAAAGTGAAACTAGAATCATCTACAGATGTGTCGCTGGACCATATGTAGGTATAATTGTTTTTTTTTTTGTGATAAGCCTAAAATTTTGCCAAAGATCGATATGGAAGCTAATAACAAAATATGTTCTATCTTATAATATGAGCAAATACAAGGATTACTTGCAAATAAAAAAAATAACACCTCCTTTATGGACTATTGAAAACTGAATCCTAATTGGCTAATCTAAAAGTGAAATCGACAATTTTTTTTTATGACTGAACACAAATCAGTGCCTGCTTGTAAAGTTCATAAGCTGCATAGGTATAGACTGGGCCTCAAGTCTGCTATTACAATAGTGTCAGAATGGTCTATCATTGATTTCATAATGGTTGATTTTTACAAGGTTGGTAATCTACTAATGAAAAAGCGTCACTATGACTTTCCAATGGTCAACCACTGACACTTCATTCAAAGAAATGGCAAAGAGTGGTAATCTCGTACATAATGAAAATGAATGACAGACGTATGCGGTAATCTGCTAGAAGTTTGACAGTTCCTTTGATCAGTGACCTACCATTAGAACTTCATTGTGAAATTATTGCTTTTAATTGCTCGGTCATCAAAAAGTATTACGAGAACATTGATCGGCCAATGATCGACCATTATGTATTTAGTAGATTACGAACTTTTAGCAAAATAACAATGGGATCGTGTTGGAATGACAAATTTATAAAAATAGCAGACTTGGGGCCCTGGTTGACATAGAGACGTAGCGCATCACTCACATTTTTCACAAAACTGAGTTACAAGCTGCTAAAGAGTTCATTTACTCTTTTGAGAAGTTGCCTATTTCGAAATTCCGATATACCTACCTAAGCTGTTTATTTTTGCATAAATCATGTTATTAGCTTTGGCAATGCTTAATATTACGGTCTTAACCAAAAATAGCCTATTCGGGGAAAAACATTATTTACTATTATCATGCGACGTAGTTCGGTTATTCATGACGCGCTAAAAACTGTATCGTTGTTTGGTTTGGTTTAGTGTATATGTATCCGGCGAGCGCGACAGAGGTACAATACGAGCGTCACCTTCATATTTTTTAATTAGATTCATTACCTTTTTATTTTTTATATCAAATATAACTACAATAGTGACATTTGCCTACGAACTGTGATCTAGTGACGTGACTCTTTACCAAAGTTTAAAATCTAATAAACTTCTGAAGTTCTTCCTAAATTGTAACTCAAGGTGAGTGAAGCTTAAATAATTTGTGGTTACTATTTTAAGCTCTAATATTATTATTCTATTTATTGATCTATACACACATTATTTACCTACATCTTTACTATATTATAAAGAGGTAACGTTTGTGAGTTTGTGACTTTGTACGGGGTAATCTCTGGATCTACTGAACCGATTATACAAAATTATTTCACCAATAGAAAGCTACGTTATTGTGGAGTGTCATAGGCTATTTTATCCCTGTATTGACATGGGAACGGGAACAACGCGGGTGAAACCGCGGGGCGCTGCTAGTTTTTAAATATTTAAGAAAAGTATAAAAGATTGAATATAAATGTTTAAATAGAAACATAGTAGCCTACCGGTATCGGGAACAGGGTCCAAGTTACCGGTGGTCAGGGCTCATCAGACAGGAACTTCCTAAATATATCTAGGCGCTGGATCCAGAAGTACTAGGTACTTTCTAGATCAAACCTTCGATCTATAATAAAATATGTGTAAATAAAGATAGATTTAAATATGTCACTGCATGCAAAACTCAGTAGCCAGAGTTTCAAAGTGGTCCAAATTAGCCAATAGTACCTAATACCTAAATACGTCCAATTTATAATACTTTTACTAAGATAGTAGCTACAGGCACAGATAATATAATACTACAGCTACAGCTGTTATTTACTTCTTGTTGACCTACCGCAGTGTTAACTTTTTAATGCAAAGTTTGATTGGTACAGCTAGAGAATGTCTTGCTGCGTTTAAATCCCTCAGTGTACCACTAATTTGTGTATATGTCGCAGGTTCTTCATAAAATCAGGTTTTTGATCAAAAACCTGACCTAATTTGGGTTTATGATCAATCTATGATATTTTATTTACAACTAAAGAAGATATAATATAGAATATATATGTACAAGCGGAGTAAAAAGGAGAAAAGAATCATAGGGCATCGAAAAATTCGTCCACATCGCTGTCAACGGGAAAAGTGCCCAGAACACTGGCCGCATTGCCACGTTGAATGGCAATGCTGATTCGTTGACCAAAGAAAAGGCCAGCCCTCTGGTCACGTGAAGAGTTGACTAACTGCTTATCTATGATATACATTTCCGTTGACAGGGACTAAGGGACTAAGGGCGGAAACAAAAGCGGGGGAACCAGCTTTTCTTTCCGCCCTTTCCCTGCTTCTTCACAAAACACAACTCAGACGGGCAACCCGCGTTCATTTTTGCGACAAATAATTACGTAAAATATAATTGAGTCTCTTGGTTTCCTGGAAAGGGCGGGGCGCGCGCGAGCGCAGGCGAAACAAAAGCGGGGGAAGTCCCTTAGTCACTGTCAACGGAAATGTATATCAGATTCTGGATTCAAAAGCTGGATTGTTACAGGTTTATGATGAAATTTAGTTTAAAATGTGTCATCTTCCTGTTTTTGATCAAAAACCTAATTTTATGAAAACCTTCGACATACTCGTATAATACATAAAGAATATAAGTACGATTTCATTTTTTTTTGTAACATTAAGGAAAGATCTTAAGTCCACAGATTAAGTAGTCTATTGATTACTTTTATTAATTTTCAAACAAATTATGAAGCATTTTAATGGTTAAAAAAAGTTTAATGGTCAGCAGCAAATTCAACATACTTAATAAAATAATGATAAACGAAAACGACTCGATGCTAAAACCAGCTGGATGTCAAGCTGTCTAGACTTTGACCAAAAACTGTATGTTTAAGTTTGACGACATGGTTGGCGCAGTGGTTGAGTGTTCGGCTGCTGCGCTGCGTGTCACGGGTTCGATCCCCGCACGGAACAAATGTTTGTATGGCCTACAGCCCTACAGATAGTTGTTTCGGGTCTGGGTGTTTTGTGTATGTGAGTTTACATGTTTGTGAACGCACCCACGATACAGGAGTAAATCCTAGCGTGGGGCAACTTTTTTTTTAAGCCTTAATGTCATTGCGCCGCTCTACCACCTCTGGCAAGAAGCGACCACTTATCAGCCGCGGTCGTGAACTCTGACCTAACTGGGTTCCGATATGGGTTATGCGCTTAAGCAAAAAATTAGCATGGCGCGCGACGTTCAAAGATAAGTTTTGTTACTTATTATAAGTTGTTTACTCAAATTAAAAGCGTGGGGTACTTTACTTATGTAATCACTAATTGCATATTTATTTATTTTATTTTAAGAAGGCTTACAGACTAATCAGCCAATAATACAAAGACTGTTATATTAACAAATAGCTAATAACAAGAAGCCTCCACATATAGGTAAGTCGACATTATATATAAAACATTCCGCCTTTAATTAGTCATTGCGAAAGGTACATTTAATATAGGCCACTGACGTCTGCTATTTTTATAAATTCAGTCCAACACCATCCCATTGTCATTTTGCTAAAAGTTCGTAATCTGCTAAATTCATAATGGTCGATCATTGGTCGGTCAATAGTCTCGTAATACTAGTAAATAAAAAAAAATCTATGTAGAAAGAAAGAAAAGAAAAGAAAAAGAATCTGACGGCACGGTTTTATTTTCTGTTGCTTGTTATGTTGTCAATATTTTATTTATCGTTACGCAATGTAGGGATTGGTGGTATAAAGGCCTTAATAAGCGAATGTTTCAGTAAACGACCACAATATGTTTTCCTTATAAAACTTGTTTGACGATCGCTAACTGATACAGTTCGAAAGTTACGATGTTAGTTAACCAAGATTAAGATGAAAATAACGAACGTGAAAAGTAAAGTATTTTTGTCTATTAAAAGTTGGTGTATATTTTTAATTCTATCAAGTAGTGGTCGTAATCTAGTGTCTACTAACGGACGTCAACTGACATTATTGGTCGCTATCTAGAATTTCGGCTACTTTTGCACTTTTCCCGTTATTTTTCATTATTTATGAATATAAGAGTGTGATTTTTTTTTCTCAAGTTGATTATATTTGACCAAATTACATGGTCACTCACTATTTTACGGGAAAATGGCGTATAATTTTGACTAATCTAAAGTCATCGACGCAATAACCTTGGGCCCGGCGCCCACTATCGGCATCGGCACGGCTGAGGATTTTAGGTGATAAAAAGCATTATACATTAACTTCATGGCAATAAAGTAGAAATTTCCATGATATACGATCGTAGTAACAAAAATACCGCTTCGGTATGCTTGAGGCTACTGCATCGGCAGCTTTGAAGCTGCTTTTTTTTATTTATATGACCACTCGCTCAGCTCAGTTCAGCACACTAAGGCTGGTTACTGCTTAACCGGGCAATCCTGTGGTGTGGCTTAAAATTTTAAGGCCCCCAGCCAGGGCTTAAAACTACTTATAAACTAAATGCCGGCTCGCTAAGGGCATCCCCTGTGGGACACGGGCCTCGGCTTAGCGGGGTCATTGAGGGGGGGTAGCAAGGCTCTCAGTGGCTCAGCGGCGCGGGCTGGCTCGTTAGCAAAGACAAGGTTACATTCTCTATGCTCGTTAGGCAAAAGTCGGGGAGGAGAGGCTGCTTCGGGATACTTCGGGATTAATCGGGATCCTTCGGTAGGTACGCCGTCACCCGCCTGCGCCGAGGCAACACTCGGGGGTAGCTTGCACTGCTGTGCGATGCCCCCCCCCCCCATCGCACAGCAGTGCATGGCATTCGCCAATTGGATCTTTGACTCACGTACCGATTTTTTGCTGTCACATCGAAAATATTTCTTGTAAAAACAATGGCGCAAGAAAAGTTAATTAATTTGCAAGATTGAGGACGCCTCATCATGACTAAGAACGTTGCAGCATGCCAAGATATAGTTTCCGACAGTGTGCCCTTGCATGTAGGAATGCCGAAGGATCCCTTTTCTTGCCGATGCCGATAATGAGCGCGGGGCCTTACTTATCTCTTGTTCGAGTATCCACAAATATTTAAAAAAAAATTGACAGTAATAGGGTAGTCCCTATAACTGTCAATTTTTTTTTAATAGATTAGATAGAAGTAAAAAAGTAAAACTATTAGTATTAAAATTTGAAATTTCACAGTGATTGAATTAAAATAATAATCAAACAAAACACAATTTAAACAATGCACAGTTTATAGGGAACGTGCACAGCGTAGACTATGCCATCTAGTGTTGCAAATCTGAAACTTTTACGTTGTAAATATTTGACCTGTGCTGCCACCTATACTTCCTGCACCCTCCGTTTCGGGGAACGTGCACGAAGTAGACTGTGTCATCTAGCGTTGCAAAGAACAATGGCAGACTTACATACATAAAATTAGTTGAGAAGAAATGGTAGCGTCTATATGTGAAAAATATCTTAAAATGTCGAGTGTGAGTCCCTGAGTAACTTTTGTCAAAGAATTTTGTCCTGAGAGGGCCTCAAAAAAAAGATATTTAGATTTGAACTTTTTTAGGTTATGTCTTATGTCACTTGGAGAAACACATGCGTCATGTGGTTGTCTGTTGTTACTTTACTATATTCTTAGCAAAAAGTTTAACTTTGTGTGTATATTAACCCATATACTTAATCTTTTTAAGATTATTGTTTCTATTATATATTTATATAATAGTAGTGGTAGTTTCCCCAGCGGTGTACTTATAAATATCTTCTTAGTTCCCAGTAGCCTAGTACTTATAGTATATATATTCATATAATAGTAGTAAATATACACATATATATATATATATATATACTATAAGTACCAGGCTACTGGGAACTAAAATTATATTTATAGGTACACCGCTGGTGTAACTATATTTATTGATCAAAAGTAACGCCTGTAATGTTTCTTTAACAGCCAATGATTGCCATATAGGTTGATGAATGTGGAAAAAGCAGAAGGATGTTTTCTCTGCCTAATTCTATGGAGAAAAGGTCGTGACCTGCCGATATGTATGCAGCATTCAATATACTTGTTTTTTTATACCATTAACGTGGCAGACAGGCATACCTATGGCCCACCTGTTGATGTTGTTGTTGTGTTGTTGATGTTAAGTGCTTACTGTAGCCTTTTAGGACCCTTTTGGTATGCAATGAATAAAACAATTCTACATTTTTATTCCTCATCATATTTTCTTATAATTATTATAGAATTTATAAGTTCTGCTAGCGCTGCTATAATTTGCTGATGTCTGGCCCACCCCAAATACAACACCACAGTCATAACATGGGCGCAACACCCCAAAGTGCGCCGAGCAACTAAACAGCTACAACATTATTCTTCTACTATACGGGTTCGGCCAGGCATATCGTCGCAAATCAGTAGGGGTTCAGCAAGCTGATCACCAGGCACGCACAAGTCACACAAACCAAAAATCAGTCCGTAATCAATCCAAGTCAAATAGAAATAAGAAAATAGCAAAAACAACACGAAAAGTACAACATCAGTGACAGCTGACAGCCCGCTTTTCGAGTCGTAGTGTTGCCATTTTAATAAATGGAATTGTTACTATAGAATTTTATTGTGATTAAGATATTGAATAATTGCAGGAAGTTCTTTCTAAGGAACTTATTTTCGACCATATCACTTTTATTTTTTATTATTATTGATGGTGTAGGTATTAGTAATACTAACTTCCTATGAAAATATTTTTATCCATTATGTGATTCTTAAAAATATATACCAAATTAGTATGAATTTAGTAAATGACAACATTTGAATAGTGTAAAATCATTTTAGTCATTTGATATTCCCAAAAGTGTATGTTTTTTTCTGTGGCTCTAATTAAAATACATTTTTATTTGAAAAATCATAGAAAAATAATTAAAATCATTTTATATAACTGACATTATTAGACGCTAAAATTTTTGTCAACTATTATTCTGCCATTGTTCTTTGAAACATATAAGTAAAATATACTTGACATTAGCGCGTCTGTGCTGCCACCTATAGTTTCTGCACGCCCCCTATACACATTGAGCATGAGTCATGAGTCATGAGTCATGAGCATGTCGGTGACGCGAACCCATAACGATTTTCCCCTACCAAGAAGTACTCAACGCGACAAAAGAACTTTTCACTTAAAAATAAATATTTTCGTTCATTGCAGATGAATTACTCTGGCGGCGCCGACACTGAACATGGTGATATTTTTGTCGAGTTCCTTCGATACCTCACGCAAAATGAAGTAATTATGTTGTTTTATTTTACTTTATTACTACTTAAGAGCGCATACGCCGAACGGGATTTCATACAAATTTTCAAGACCTTATTTTCCGAAATGACTAATCCGATTTTAATGAAGCTTTACATACATAAGCAGGATATACCTATAGGTCTAAAAAGTTAGTTGAAAACATTTTCGATAAATAGTGTTACAGTTAAATTAGACCCATTTAAAATTTTCCATACTTACACATATAAATTTCTCGTTATCTTTTTTTAAATAAGACATTTCGAAAATGTTTTAACTAACTTTTAAGACCTATGTATCCCTGCTTATATGTGGGAAGTTTCATTAAAATCGTTTCATTCATTTCGCAAAATAGTGACTTGAAAATCTATATGAAATGCCATACGGCGTACACGCTCTTAAATATATATAAGTACAGAAAGGCGCTATAGAAGACTCGAGTAGCTCGTGGCTATATCATAACAGCTCCACGGGCCGATCTCCAAGGTTAAGCAACGCTTTCCGAGGACGGTCGGTGGATGGGTGACCATCTAATACAATCCGAGTTTCTTTCGTGCCTCGGAAAGCATATTAAGCCGTTATTCCCAGCTATCATTTTTACATCCGTGACAGTCGTTACTAATAGTCCAAAGACAGCAAACCTAGCCTCGTCAAGAGTCCCTGTCTCGTCAAGGGGTATCGTATCACCCAGTTACTGGATTATGAAGGTCAGGCAGGCAGTCGCTGCATATAAAAAACTGGTTCTCAACTGCAGTCGGATAGACTGGGTACTGGCAGCCGACACTAACAAAGTTGAAAGGGGCAGATTAAATGGTGGAAGAGTTTAAGAGTAACTAAATTGCGCGATACTATGCAATATAACAATGTCTCGGAAGCCAGCAACAATATTGACATTATATCCTCAGAGTACTATATTTTATTTTTACAAGACGAGCTAAAACTATCAGTAGGTACTATAGACTTCCTATGAAAATTTATAAACCTGCAGGTATAAAGATAGCATATACATCATCATCATCATCTGCCTAGCCTTTTCCCAACTACATTGGGGTCGGCTCCCAGTCAAGCCGGATTCAGCTGAATACCAGTATTTTACGTAAAGCGGCTGCCTACCAGACCTCCACAACCCATTAACTGGGAAACACGGTACTTCTTGGCAAGACTGGTGTCAGATTTTCTGGCTTCAGACAATCCGTAACGACTGCCAAAGATCTCCAAATGACAGCCGGGACCAACGGCTTAACGTGCTTTCCGAGGCACGGAGAAGTCTCGTTATGTTAAGATGGTCACCCATCCACAGACCAACCTCGGCAAACGTTGCTTAACCTAGAAGATTGACCCGTGCGGCTGTTATAATTTAGCCACGAGCCCTTAAAGATAGCATACATAAGTACTAAAATACGTACCTAGATATATTTTGTAATATGTACCTATTTTTGTTCTCAGACAAAGAAAGCAGAAATGGTTAAAAGAGTATTAAAGACAATGCGACTGTCAGACAATATTCGAACCAAATTGGAAGATATAGAGAGGAGGTATTCGTTGTTCAGAACAAATATGCAGGAGCTCAAGGCTCTTGTGGGGACGAGAAACAGCAATATAGAAGAGACTATTAGAACAATAGAGGATATGACAACGACGGAAATACATGAAATTAAAAGAAGAGTTAATTTGTCGAATCATAAAGAAGATGAAACAAAATCAGCAATTAAGAGAAACATTGAAAAATTAAAAAATGAAGATGCGCAATTTAAAGACTGCGTGCATAAGAATATTCAGGAAATGGAAAACAGTTTGGCTAGGACTAAAGAGCAGATTCAGCAAAACATTCGAAAAATGAAACAATACGAGGCTGAGAAAAGGGGAACAATTGAACGCGAAATACAAAATATGAAAGAAATTGAAGCTGAAAAGAAAGATAGCATCAGTAATAACATTGCAGCATTGCAGCAACGCAAAGCCGAAGTGAAACACAACACGGAGATGAATATACGAGATATGGAACAACACGAAGCAATGAGGATTAATGAACTAGAATTAGAAATACAAAGATTGAAAGGCATTGAGTTCGAAAAGAAGTATATCATGGAGAAGAATTATGACGCAATTCAAAAAAAATATGAGACGAAGAGAGCGGAGTTTGAGAAGAACATTGAAGAAATGCAAAAAAACAAAACTGAAAAAGCAGCTAGTATTCAAGCTGAAATAGATAGAATGGAAAGAATTGAGACTCAGAAAAGAAAGGACATAGATAAAGAAATGGAAGAACTAGAAAACACATTGAAATGGAAGAGAGCTCGGTTTGAAAATGATATTGAGGCCATGAACCGTTATAAAACTGAGAGAAAAAGTGACATTGAAGCTGACTTGCGAAGAATGGAAGAGGAATCGAACCGCGGCCGCGATTCGAGTGCCAATAATTCGGCATCCAGTTCCACGTGGCCACGTTTCTGGTAGCAGTCAAGCAGTTCTAATAACGATATAGCGTTTGAATTTTACGAGATGACAGATGACCGAGCAGCAGCGAGTCTCGTCATGTAGAACAAACAAAGATGTGTGTGAGCATGTACGTTTAAACACGCAGCCGTTTTACCTAACTCTTTTACTTTTTTTATTATTGATATGCAAACGTTTGCCCACTATCTCACCTGCCCCCCTAGCCAAGTTACAAATTCTGGTTCTCCAATCGGTAACGCCTCGGTGTCAGCAACTGTAGAAAACGATAAATTGGTAGCGTGGTTGACGCGCCTGAGTCGGCCGCTCGTTCTACAATGTCTTTAGAAAAAAGACCTACTCTTTAGTCTCTGGCGAGCGTTCCTACTAACGTCAAACAGGTTAAAATTTAAACTCTGTATAAATGCTTTAACCAGAAGTTTAAACATTTTAACAAAGGATGTAGCGTTGAACATTGTAGAAACGATAACAATTCATTCTATCATTTTGAACGATGTGTACTTGGCTACGAATTTTCTATTCGTTTGTTCTAACCACGTGACTTTTAACGTTGAAATTATTTCATTCCCATACATTTGATTCGTTTTCGACTGGCGTTAACGATTGCAGATTATCGACTTGGCTACCCCGGCTGAAGGTAAGCATGATGTGGTCGAAGATGCAGCACAATTGAATTTAAACCTATTCACTCTTGGCAGGGAATTCCACTCCTTAGCTGTACGCACAATGAATACGCCTTTACTTACATAATATAGGTACTAATTCATTTATTTTTTCTTATTATGATAATATTTATGTTAGTCTTGTCCAAATGTTCGCTATTCGATCATTGCGTATTGATGTATTAGTGTGTACCTATAGATCTATCTCTAATTAATTATATCTATGCATATACAGTTCACACGTTACAAGTAATTAAAATTTTAGAATAAATATATGGAGCATAAAGAAAGAACGTTGTTTCTGTTGAAAAACTCTCTGACACAATAATCAATCTAATCTTTCTAAACAGTCTACTTAGTTTACTTTTATTTATTTTTTTGTAATTAGGTATCATAAAGACTAAGGCATGTTCTTATTCTGTTTGTGCTCTTAAAGTTTACCTTTTGCGTAAAAGGCAAAATTTTCCTTGTAAGCGTTTTCTTTACGATGAATAAATTCTTTTTGCAAGCCATTTTATTACCCAGCCTTCTTTTCTGACACACGTCTCATCACAAAGCCCCTCGTGTGCAAAACCTGCCCAGTATAAGAAACTAGGCTTTTCTCTCGACTTTACTCCCAAGACCTATTCCACAGGAATATTCCATACATTTTAGGGTTCTGTGGCCGAAGGTCCCTCCCCGACTTTTGCCTAACGAGCCAGCCCGCGCCGCTGAACCATTAGCGTTAAATCCCCTAAATAATAATAACTAGACCCAGCCTGTCCCTTGCTGCCCCTCTCAATGACCCCGTTACGCCGAGGCCCGTATCCCACAGGGGATGCCCTTAGCGAAGCGGTCATTTAGTTTTTAGTAGTTTCTAGCCCTGGCTGGGGGCCTTAAATTCATTTGAGGCCACCACAGGATTGCCCGGTTAAGCAGCCTTAAGGTCATAGCTCACTTACACGACTCTAGTGACGACTTTAGTGTGCTGAACTGCGAGTGGTCACATCAAAAAAAAAAAATAGCCGAAGGAACAGAACCCTTTTAGTAAGCCCTTTGCTGTGCTTCCGTCCCCTCTTCTGATTACCAACGGATATAAAATAGATATATACTCTCTGTGATTTTCAACGGTCTACAGAGGACACATTACGATGGACAACAGAGGCTTAGGGCTGGGCACGCCCTCATTGCGGCCATAACTCCCCCTTTACCCGGAGCGAGAGAAATCATTTGATGATTTCCCATCCAGAAAAAAAGGCTTAGGGCGAGATTAAATTTTGGACACCAAAATTTCGTTAACGTGCGTTTTGCGATTAACTTTAGCTTGGCCAATGCAATGGTGAAATAAATAACTATTAGTTCATAACGCGGTCATGCGATCATGCGGAAGCGTTGCGCTTCTATATCTTCCCGAAAGTGTTTTCAGACCAGTGGCACTCCTCTTACGAAGATGGGTTACACAGTTCAGATCCAATTAGACAAATGTTATTTCACAGCAATAGGGTAAATTATATTACTACAACATTGTATGGACTTTTATCTACCATAGTAAAGAAGCGGCGCGTTGATTATAGCGCCGCGGCGCGCCTGCTATTTGTACATCTGTATACATTTACATGCGGGCGTGCGTTTGCTATCACTTTTTTACGCCAGCGTAGCGCACGCCCGAATCCAACGTTGGGCTGTTTTTACGAGCCGGGATCTTGGGCAGGGAGCTTAAAAAAATTGTGCGTTATTGGATTTTAACTGTTTGTTATTCAAATTCAAAATATTTATTTCAGATAAAAGTCCATACAATGTTGTAGTAATATAATTTACCCTATTGCTATGAACTTTAACACTTAAATTTCATTTGTCTAATCAGATCTGAAACCCATCTTCGTAAGAGGAGTGCCACTGGTCTGAAAACACATTCGGGAAGATATACATACTTAGAAGCGCAACGCTTCCGCATGATCGCATGACCGCGTTATAAACTAATAGTATAATGGTGGCGGTGGAATAAAACCAACGTTGGATGACTGATAGGGGTTTATTTACTATACTTCAAAACACTTGACAGACTTATGCAAACAAAGTTATACTGAAGTGGTCCTAGGGATGGACTGCGGGGCTATCCTATCCCTTTAACCTCCTAGCTCGGCTGTTCCTGAGGGCGACGGGGCCTCCGCTCAGGTCAAGCTTAAGACAACAGTGGTGACTGCGGGGCTATCGTCCACTGTGCCTTCTAAGTAGCGAGTGTTCTTAGTTCCTTTTTTTTTTTTTTTTTTTTTTTTTGAATGGACTACTCGCAGTTCAGCACATTAAGGCTGGTTACTGCTCAACCGGGCAATCCCGTGGTTGCCTTAGATTCTAAGGCCCCCAGCCGGGGCTTAAAACTACTTAAAACTAAATGGCCGCTCGCTAAGGGCATCCCCTGTGGGACACGGGCCTCGGCTTAGCGGGGTCATTGAGGAGGGGCAGCAAGGGACAGGCTGGGTCTGATTGATATTATTTAGGGGATTTAACGCTAATGGCTCAGCAGCGCGGGCTGGCTCGTCAGGCAAAAGTCGGGGAGGGTTTTGACGGGGGCGTCGCGATGGACCTCGTCGGCGAGGTCGGAATACGGAACGCGTTCTGGGTTTGTTTTTCCTAAGAGTGCTGGTTTCCCTACTACTCTCTTGGGTCAGGGTGATGGGGTCATCGGGCTCGACAAGGGTGTGCCGCGGTCGGCGGATCTTGCTGATCTGGGAGGGGGTGTATCGGGTGGCCGACGCGATAAGGGGGTTTTGGTGCTTTTCAGCGGACTCTATGAAACGCTTGGAAATACGTTTCATGAATTGTTTGATGGTGGGGATACGGAGGTCGACATGGAGACGCTCTTAGTTCCTCCATGGTGTCCGTTTATATAGGCGGTTTGACAGATTAGTGTGTGTCTTCACTATCTCATGCCTGCATGTGGTTGTAACCTTCGTTGACGTCACGGACATTTCACAGATCGTATGCTAGATGTCGCTAGTAGTCTGCAGGTACTGTTTCTTTGTTATCGTCTTATTGATGAGTGATCTCGTATGTGTTATGATCTATCCGGGTGGCGTAGTGTTGTGCACACAATCCTATAGATGGCGTGAGGTGTCGTGTTATAATACTTATTTATTTCGCCATTGGTCAAGCTAAAATTAATCGAAAAACGCATGTTAACAAAATTTTGGGGTCCAAAATTTACGTATCAAAAATCTCGCCTTGAGCCTCCGTTGTCCATCGGAATTGGTAGACAGTTGAAAATTACACATATGTAGGTATTTATTTATGATTTATTAGGGTAAGGTGGGGCACGCACGGGGCATGAAAACACTAGTCACCTGGTGCTGCCCGACTCTTCGAGGAGCTGGCTTGACAATAGTAGGTACTTTACTCTGGTTGTTTGCTTAGATCGGTAAGCTGCGATGTAGTTATTCCGACGTCTTATTCCTCCTCTGGTCCGCCATGTTGGATAACAATCTCGTTAATAGTAATCCTGATAACGACGATGAATGTTCGTGGTAAGTATAAACACCTAGGTAGGTAACAAAATAATGACTATCTATTCTTTGGCACTGACTATAGAAAGAGCTAAAATGGGAAATAATATTTTCAAATAAAACAAGGTCGTACAGGTAATATAATAAAGTTATATTTACAAATACTTGAACATGAAGGTTTTCGACGACTTCAGTGTGTTATTGTTTACCAAACTGTCAGGTTTGGGCATCGGTGGGGGGGGCGGAGGTGGCGGGCCTGCTAGAGTATCACTATTTTCTGGCACTGGATTTTTAATCTTATAACTAACGTTCGTAGGCTCACTATTAAAACTACGAGTACCATAGATAGATATTGGTGCACAAACTTCGTATCCCAATTTAGAATAAAAGTTTTCTTGTCCTTTCGTTGATAAATGAAGCATTCTTAACTTTAACACGTTCTTACAATATTCTTCAACTTGTCGCATAAGATAACTACCTAATTTTTTACCACGCATTGCTTTACTTATTACTACAGTTTCTATGAAACAACTCTCTGGTTTGCTGGGTATTGGAGTTAATTTACAATGTCCCAGGAGATGCTTCATGTCGTTAATGAGAATTAAACTAGTCGGCAGATGGTTGCAGGATGCTTGCAGTGACATCATCCGGGCTGTTTCACTGCGTGGCCACTCATCGTTAATCAGCTCACAACATGGCTTTAAATATTGGGGGTTTTCGTGTAAACGTAATACTTGTAGATTTTCTGATTCCATTTTTACCTAAAAAGAAGAATGGTGTTAAAACATAGTAGATATTTAATTTTTATGCTGGCAATCTGGATGCTCTACTGTCAAAATGACATTGACAACTTTGAAACTTACCTAACGTCAAAAACTTAAATCGAGGTTAGATTTAGATTTTATTTATTATTTTTCTGGTACTATTTTCAACAATAACATAATTATTATAAATGGAATAGCAATAAATGGTACTTACAAACTAAACTGTATCCATTTCTGAAGCTATACTTCACACTGGCTCATTATTTTTGTGATTTTCATAAGGTAAATTTTTATACATATTGTGGGCCGCGAGGACGGGCGCAAACTAACCTATTTATAGCTGTCACACATGTTTAGAGCAGACCGAACAGTAGATCACCTCTGATTTTGTATGATCTAACTTATTACGGCATTAAAAGTATGTAGGTTGATTAGATAATGTTGATTTCTTGCACAGAGATTGTATGAACACTTTTCATTACTTACATCATTTTATGTATATTTTTACATAAGGTTTATGCTCTAATGATGATCAAAACATTTCATAATACACAACAAACTAGTTACCTACAAACTTACTTGTTATACATGTCTACTCTCTTACCTATGCTTTATATTACTTTGAAAAGCAGAATTTTAAAAACCAGTAGGTGAATAAAATACAAAAAAAAAACATGTTTTTATATACATATATTAATTTATAACTTCCTTCCTATAAGTTGAGAGGATTATCCATTTGATACGTGTGCAATGCAGACAAAGCTAGAACTATACTAAACAGAGTTTTCATGCAGTTTCTGTGGTTCTCGGATGTCTAGTTATAGTTTTCGAAAATAATAACACACATTAGCTGCACATTTCTTAGTCCAGAGTTCTAAAACAACAAGTTAGGC
Source organism: Hecatera dysodea (assembly GCA_905332915.2). NCBI lineage: Eukaryota > Metazoa > Arthropoda > Insecta > Lepidoptera > Noctuidae > Hecatera > Hecatera dysodea. Next base: position 18,162,756 of record HG995305.1, read on the forward strand.
TGATAAATAGCTACCAAATAGGTCAAATTGCTGTTTTTTTTTTCAGTTGTTTATGTAAACAAAAGAAGATGGATATCATGAATGTTCACATGGATTACAGACTTAAGTTTAGTTTCAATTTCTTGGTTATAAGCTTGATATCCACTTAGCAACATTGGACATGATCCACAACATGTTGCTCATCATATTGAAAGCCAACTAGGAACTTTTTTTTAGTATCATTGTCAATGTTGCAAGTGAACACGCACCACACAACATGGTTGGAGCAGTGGTTGAGCGATTGTTGTCATGGGTTTGATTCCTGCGCGGAACAAATGTTTCTATGGTCTACAGGTAGTTGTTCCGGGAGCTTGTATGTCTGTAAATGCACCCACAACACAGGAGAAATTCCTAGAGTCGCGCAACGGCAATACAAAAAATGCCTAGTGAATATAAGGCTTTACTATAGGAAACTCACAGGGCACAAATAAAAAATTAAAAACTGCTTTGAAGCAGCTTGAAATGTCAAGTCTCCTTACATATCAGTGTAGCCAAGAAATAAACGAAACCTTACAGAGAAATAGACTGTTCCCTCTGTTACCATACAAAGTTATTTTACTGTTGCACTCAATCTGCCTTAACTCTTCCCAATTCGACACGGCTCGGCTGTTCGACGACACAGTTGGCGCAGTGGTTGAGTGTTCGGCTGCTGCGCTGCGTGTCGTGGGTTCGATCCCCGCACTGAACAAATGTTTGTATGGCCTATAGATAGTTCTCCGGGTCTGGGTGTCTTGTGTATGAGAGTTTACATGTTTGTGAACGCACCCACGATACAGGAGTAAATATACTAGTGGGGCAAAGTTAAAAAAAAAAAAACTGTTGTGATTGGCTTATAAATCTAACAAGTTGAAGGTATAGACTATACCAGTGCTGGGTATAAAGTTAGTTTTTTCTGAATTGTTTTATTTTCGTTACAGAGAAGCACCATAAAACATGGATGATGATGATGTGCCCTCACTCTCTGCCGAGACGTTTGCAGCGCTCCAAGAGTTCTACACGGAGCAGCAGAAGAGACAGGAGATCCTGGACAAGCTGCAAGCGGACAACAAACTCAAGGAAAATATATTGTTTGATGAGAATTGGGTATGTCATCTATACTAATATTATCAAGAGTAAAGATATTTTTGTTTGTTTTTTTTTTGTACTGAATGAGCTCTGAAACTACTGCACTGATTTTAAACAGTTTTTCACCAATAGAAAGCTACATTATCAGTGGATATACAAACGCTATTTATATTATTCCTGTATTCCCAAGCAAACAGGAACTACACGGGTGAAACCATGGGGTACTACTAGTATAACAAAAATAAATACAACTCAAAAATTCAAATTCAAATTGTTTGCTGTCTGTCAGAATTGAACACACAGTTATATTTAAGTCCAATCAAATGAGGGTCAGCATATTTCTATAAACTGGAAACAATCCAGACATTGGGCTGTTCAGAAATATTGCAGATGGAAAAACCTAATAACACTTCCCAAACTGGGAGTCCTGCCCATGCTTAGCAGACCACATGCTCAAGTTAGCATACCAAGATTTTGGTTGCTTACAAAATAAGGGCAGTGCAGTGAAGGCATTGTAGGATTGATTGAGGGGCCTGTATCCAGTAATCAATGTATTTTATCTGAAACTATGCTGTCGAAGTTCCACCTCTCGAAACCCGCTGCCTTCCAAGAGCCACAAACAAACTACAAAAAGTCAATCCTAAATCGCACAATCAAAACTTTTTCCCATGATTTGAACTTAGTATGCATATCAACCATAGGGCAGACAATAGGTACCTGTTGCGGAATTTGTTGGAAAGGCGCGGCCCTGGAACGCAAAGGGCACAAGAAGGAACACGGGTGGGTTTTAGTCAGTAAAAGTCTGACACTCCCTTCCGCTCCGCCCAGGGCGGGAGGGGTCATTTGATGATTACCATCCAAAAAAAAAAGGGCAGACAAGATCTTCCCTTTTTAATGGAGGATGGAAGACTGGTCACCCTGTTTTTATCCGCTTTTTGTTTTTCAGCAACTGAGTCAGTTCTGGTACGACGAGGCGACGGTGCAGGCTCTAGTGAAGGTCGCGGATCGGCTGGTGACCGCGGGCGGGCGGGTCGCGCTCATCTCCTGTCCCACACTGTTCGTACCCGTCAAGAGGCAGCTCGGCGATAGGGCCACAGGTATACCATCGTTACCAACAAATAGCAACTCTGCACAAGTGTTATTTACGTTGATTTCAGAATGACTGATATATTTTACTCATAGTACACTTGCGCTACCAAAGTCGCCATTATTGCTAATGGTTTAAAGTTGAATTCTACTGAACTAAAAAGACCAACTGTTTTTGCCGCTCAATGCTGATTTATGAAGTGCAGAGCAATCACTCTGTTTCTGATTTTTTTGGAAAGATTCTAGAAAGAGTCTAGAAGGGCACTAGGACGAACACGGGTGGATTTTAGTCAGTAAGAGTCTACTCTCTTCCACTCCACCCAGAGCCGTCGAAGTCATTTGATGATTTCTCATCTAGAAAAAGAAACATGGCGTCCTTATAACCGCCACGTTGATTTGGCCAAAAAGCAGCAGAAGGCGCCCTCTATCGGCGTGAGACGACGCGATCGGTTTACCGTTCAAGTTAACTCGACGATCGCTTTGTATTCTGCAAAGCCAAACTTTTAGCTGCAGCTAAACGAATAAAACTAACCTAAGACGTATTGTTTCCAGTTACTCTCCTAGAATACGACCGTCGTTTCGAAGTCCACGCTCCAGACTTCGTGTTTTACGATTACAATAGCCCCGACAAGCTGCCTCCCGAAGCCCTGGGGGCCTACGACCTGGTGGTGGCCGACCCTCCCTTCCTCTCTGAAGAGTGCATCACCAAGACCTCGCAGACCATCAAACTCCTGGCTAAGGACAAAATAGTCGTGTGCACGGGAGCCATTATGAAAGACAACGTGAAAGAACTCCTTGGTCTGAACCTCTGTGAGTTTCGACCTCATCACAGAAACAATTTGGCGAATGAATTCTCGTGTTACGCTAATTTTAATTTGGATGAGATTTTGCGGTGATATCATATACGCTATATAGGTTCGTAATGGATATATTTTAAAGCTTTCGGTGCCCAGAACTCGAATAATTTGTTCGTCGAACATACAACTACGAGTAGTATTGATCGACCCACATGCTGAATTCTGGGTATCAAAAGCGTTAAGTAAGTTGACATATTGTATTTTATTGCCGTTTCATCAACTACTTATCCTTTTCCTAACTGTGTTGGAGTCTGCTTCCGATCTAAATTTATACAGCTACATATAAATACAGTAAAACCTGAATAACTGAGACCTTAGAGACCTAAAAAAAATTGTCTCACTTAAAGAGGTATTTCAGATATCCAAGTTAAATAAATATCTGACCCACATACACAAAATATACTCAAAACTCAAACTCTGTCTCTTCTCAGTAAAAGAGGTAAAATACACTCGCTGTCTCAATTATAGAGGTACTATACTATAAAATCGATAGAACTAATCCCAAATATGGAGGATTTTTTGTCCTGTTTATTGTAATAGGGTATTTTATTGAAAAAAATAATAATTAGTCCGTCTTTAATCTATCAGATTACCAATAAATATTAGACACGTTTTTTTTCTTTTTTCACTTGAACAAAAAATGACGACAATACAGTGCGATGATTACACGCGTGACGTCACTACGTGCTACAATTTTTACCAGCGATGTGACGTCACCAGCCCCCTCTCTTGAACTTTGATGCGCTTTATCTTTATTTATTTTTTTACTATTTGCAATGACAAAAAATAAGTGTCCAATATTGTTTGAAAATCCAACGGACGGACTAAATAGAATTATGATTTTGATATGTACCTAGCAAAATAATCAATTCAGCACTAAAGTGTTGGGACCCAAGTATAATTTCCAGCTAAAAAAAAAGAAAATCATATCACGGTAAAATTAAGTTTTGCTGTAATATGAATTACTTAAATTTGTATTTCATTAGTATTGTATACTATTGGTTCATGTTTTAGCAGCAAATAATATTTTACATGGGTGGAGTTGAAACAGTACTAAGCAAAGCATTTAATAGTACCTAAGTATTTTTGTTTGTTTGCGATGCTAGAAATGTATCCAGAAGCAAGGGGAAGTATTGTAACAAATAACTGTTATGAAACAAAATATTTTTTATTTTTTTAATATTAAGCATCAGATTATTTATGTCAATTTTCTCTATAAAAATAATTGTTAGTTGTGGTTTTAATAGTACCCTTCTGGGGAGATATAATTTCATGTAAAACCTTTGTATCATAGGGATACAAGAAGCCTCATTAAAGCATTAGCCAAAGGGACCATTTACCCGAAACGTTCCTCACGTTAAAATTTTACTTCTGTAGCCTGTTTAATTAGCCTATTGTTGTAATTTGATCATTGAAATTTACACGATTGCTCACATATTCTGGCTTCTTGTAATCTCAACAGTATTCATTGCGCGTTTTACTCTGTCGAGGAGACGATTTTTAAAACCCATGTAGCAATGTAGAATTCCTATTGATTGTAAAAGAATATGTGAAAGACATAGTCTTTGGGTGCCCATATATGTAAATAAGTACATGAAATGCCAAATAAATAAAACAATAATTGTAAAACACTTCCAGTTTTATTGTTCATCCTTAACAAAACTAATTAATTTGTTACATTATGCTGGTAAACATTCAGGTTTCATTAATTCTCTCAATTTGATAATATGCAATTATTTGCTAAGATTAAAATACGCGCACATACCAACAACACCGTATTGCATTAGTGTGACAACTTACTGGTAAATACATAACTTGTTGAACTTGTATTTTTACTGTAATGCATTTCTCATGAATCCACACAATAGGATTAAATAATACTGTTTAACCAAACTTCACAGAAATGATGTTACTAACTAATAGCGTGGTAAAAAAACCGCTTGATTAAAAAATAAGCTTGTTTTATTTTGTTTTGACTTCGATACCCATCACGCCTATGAAGTTTCGCTAGCTAATTTAACCTTACCTTATATGAAAGTTGGCGCTATAAGCAAAATTAGAATTCCAGTGTTGTCTCAGCAGCTATCTAACTGCTGAGACAACACTGGAATTCCCAAACATGGCTTAATGAGATAAGAAGCAGAAACTTTTTCGATGTTATTAAAATACTACCAGTAAGCCGTCATACTGTATTTAACTTATACATTAACAATAGTTACATTTATTTCATTGAATTTTTAAAAACTTACAATCAATGTAATACAATGCTTTATGCGCGATAAAATACTCATCAATGTAAATGGACAACGAAATTAAAGATAATAAAATAAATAAATCGTATTTATACAGCCAAACTTTTGTGTTAACATCCAAAAATCATAGACAATATGCAAAAATCGACTCTACAAAAAAAAAACCTGCTCATTACAATGTTGGTTCGCAAATCTCGATAAAATGCAGGGAACAGCAGATTCTTTTTTTTGTGTCAAGTGTTTAACATCAAATTGTTAGGTACATTAGTGCTTGAAAAAAAAATTGGACGGTATTACAATTTCGAACAATCTTTATAGGTGTGCCCACAACTCGTCCTTATACAACGTGAAACAGAATAAACGCAATACCTCTAGACCATTCTACACATCATTATGAACAACTTTTACCATGGGACCAATACTGCAATTGAAAAAATTCGGCTACATACATTTATGTACGCATAACTCGTGAAAATGTATTGAACAGCTGTTTTTGTATGTAGCGACGATTTGGATGCGAATTGTGGGCACTGTAAATAATTAGTATTTTTCGACCCAGTTCTGGACGAGGAAAGTGTTAAAAAAGGTTGGTTTAATAAAAAAAAAAAACGAGATATAGAAAACGGAAGAGCTGTCCATAGGCATCGAAGTTTTTTTTTTCTAACTAAGAGGCATTACTAGGTGATGTAATAAAATATCAATAGACACTCTCATTTATTATTATTATTTAATAAATTCTTCCCTTATCACTATATAATAAATAATTATTTTTTACATTTCAACTGTAACTCGCAAATTGAATGAACGTTTTTATTAAGCTATCGCTTGAATAATATGTTAATCATATATTATTATTAATAAAAATGAACAACAAACAATTTGTAGGTACCAAATACCAAATAAAATAAAGAAATTACTACTCAGCATCTATTGAGATTTTTTCAATGAATTACAATCAAAATGCTTATTGATCTCATTAAATTATTTTATACATACAGTCAAATCTATTTATATTTTTCAAATAATTCGTATGTATCAATAATAACATATCGGCCGTAAAAGAACTTGAACCAAGGAGTTGCTTACGAATAAAATAAATTTGTACTAAATTAAAATAATATTTCATTTTCAAACATGTATTATTTCAACTGATACATGCACTTAATATAGCAGTACAACTTTAAATGTGACAACCCAAGTTCTACTGCCTTTTAGCATGGCACTAATAGACAGTGACCTCCTGTATTTATTGGCATTTTTAAATTCACCAACGGAAATTACGACAATGCCGTCCTGAAAAGACATCTATCGTATCCTCAACGCTTATTATTACTAAAAAAGATTCATAATTTGTTATTTGGGTTCGTAAAGTAGATATTAGAATAAGGTCATTGACCGCTATTGCCATTTTAAAACATGTATTATAGAAATGTGAGAGGTCTATATTTAAAGTTGTCTAACTATAATTTTAAGATAGTTTTACATTTAAACATTTATTGGGTCTATCTACAAGGCCATTATGTTCTACTCTGGTTTGGCAGATAAGCCGATTTTTTTTTAATTCGATATTATTCTTTATAACTTAAGTCAAATAAATACTTAAAATGATAATTACTTATACGTTAAGCCTCGTAGCGAAAATAAGGCTTTTGGTAGCTTTATTTCAGCTAGAAAAAGAATGTTAATTTGTTAGCAAGATAGGTTTATTTAAAGAAGTGCACTAAGCTATTAAACTGTTACTTGGCCGGTTTCCGAAACGAGAATGTCAAGCTAAGAATGTGTCAAACCCGGCTTTAATGACAAAGTTTGACAAATTTTCAGGCAAAAGACGAGTTTGACAAATACTCAACTTCAAAACCTTAATTCAGAAGACGGTCAAGAGATCTTGTTTCTGATTGTTTTTGATTATTTAAAAGAAATTGTTAGAATAATAAAGAGCCACCTGAACCACTAAATACATCCGTCCACATTCCGTCTTTGTCACATTCAACGATAAACTGAAATAAAACAATGTGGAACAAGTGGGGCCTTAACGTTGATTTTGTTTGAATATTGTTGTTTCTGCAAGAGCTGTAAATGAATTTAGTTTTATGATGTACACTACAGAAATTAATAAGGCTAACATAGGGATCTCACGAGTCTTGTACGCATGCGCAATGGCTTTCTGATGATACGAAAGCACACAGAAGCGATACCGTCGCGAGGTATACATAAGTAATAAATAATTTATCATAAGTAATCATTAATTCAAAATTAATGAACGTTTTTATTTCATTTTATAGTCTGCCCATAAACAAGCAAGAAGTATTTAGTAAAAGATAAGATTTATTTTTAAATATACAAAATAAACAGATCAAACTTTCATATTGTAATTTAAATCAACAACAAATTGAAATTGACTGTATCAAAATTTCCGAGGCTGCTTTTTTGAACTATGCGTTAATACATTTTTTATTTCAATTATTAATATTTTGTTTTAACTTTTTAAATAAATAAGTTAAGTTTATTGTGAGTGAATGTCAAAACAAACATAGCATATAATAAAACGGTTAGTCGAAAATAATTAAATATTTTTTTATTTAGTTATCGTGAAAAATTAAATACTTACATCCGTATTCATAAAACCTTTAAAACAATACTTAGCTAAAATACAGATAAGCAAATTCTTTATTAAAATTTTTCTATGGATAATTTGAATTTAGAATCACTTGAACAGTATTATAACCAGTGGCCGGAATGGGTAGATTGATTTGGAGTCAATAACCTGAAACGTAGATATTAATAAAATAAAATAACGGACATGCAGGTCGAGATTCCGGAATCTTACAAGTTTTTTACAGAATTCCAAAATTGTTAAAACATGTAAAATGTGTAGGATGAAGCCATATCAGCAGACACAGGCTTCGCCCGCGTGCATTTCGAAAAGTAAAGTAGAGTTATAGTTATTCCTGCCATATTAATAGAATGTTTTATAAGATTTCTAAAAAAATAAATTTATTTCATACGAGAATTTACTGGTTTAAAAATCCATACATTCAAAAATATTTAATTAAATCCCGTAAGTATTGAAATGAAATCCTGGGGAAAAGGCTTATCCACGTTATGATTACCATGACAGTTCGTGATAAAAGTACCTACATAAAATCAATCTTCCTATTCCGTCCACTGATTATAACTAAGTAATGCTCGAAAAGATTTTATGAATAAGCCTGTAAGACTTGAGTGAAGTTACGAAACGAGTAATTAAAAATGTAAATTAACTTATTGGTCTGCTATTTAAACAATAATCACAACCTTAGCGACATTATAAAAAATAAACTACATAAACTGTCTTTTGTGGGTCACAGGTTGTGGTTTACTAAAAATAATATTGTTGTTACCTTGACTCTAGAACTATTTGTAGAAGGTAAGAACTACATATATACCCCATTCACGATAAGATTAGACACTGAAATACATCTTTTTACAGTCCGTTCAACCAATTTTGACTTTTATTGCGTTGGTGGCATGACACATGGTAGCTGCTGTAAACAGTTGATATTATAATCACGTTTTTGCTTTTTATGCCATCCTTATGCCTACGGAATAGAAGTAAAAATCGGTTGAACGGGCTGTAAACAATTTTGTTCCAATGTCTAATCTTATTGTGAATGGAGTATAACTAAATATGTGAATATGTGGCTTCAGAAAATGAGGGGAAAAGGCTGAAATACACACATGAAACAATATATCGCTTGTAACAACGTGAGTGGCCTAATATGCTTCTGAAGGGAGGTAGGCTGTTGCTGAATTCGAAAGTCACCGCGGCCCTGGAACTCCTAGTACCAAGAGGAACAGGGGTGGGTTTTAGTCAGTAAGAGTCTGACACTCCCTTCCGCTCCGCCCAGAGCGGGAGAAGTAATTTGATGATTTCCCATTTAGGAAAAAAGGGGGTGGACAAGACGGAATGATGGCCCTCATGTTCCACAAACAATAGTCTAAGGACTTACTGCGGAAACCAAATCCTAATAGATAAATTACGCCTGGATGCCTGAATGAGAAGTTAAAAAAATATAGATAAACTATCTATATCATGATCAAATTTTGGAACAATCAACTCAAAGTAATACAAGAAAAAGTTTAAATTTAATTGCAACCCAAATTTTATAGGGTCTTTTTCAAAACACAACGTTAAAGTCGATATTCCGAGTTACTGGCGATGCATTGTAATTATCTCTAATACATGTGTGTATTCCAAGCCTTTTTGGAATAGTTTATCTATTAATTTGGATTCTGGGAATTTTAGATATAGGATTCTATTAGAAAAATAGATATTTCGAGGTGAAAACGTACAGTTTTCCTAATAACTCTTGATTAAACTCGATACAGAGATAGAACTTTATTTATTGTCTATGTGAAAGTAGTTTTTGTATGAAATCCGGTTTCTTACACTTAGGCCTCTCACGCGCATTACGAGATAAACATGGAATATTACTGGTTCTAGAGTTCCTCAGATATATCTCAATAATAAGAATAAGTTTACCTCTGTTGGTAATACTTGGTTCTATAACTATTATACTTGGTGCATCGTTCTCATATTGTATATGATTTTTTTTTTTTATGCGTACCAAATATTGTAAAATATTTATTTGAAAAGTTTAACTATGGAGTTTCTTGTCCATTCTTCTACATAAGAATCTACTTTTCCGAATAGACACTAGAAACACTTTATTATTCTAACGTAAATATTGACGTTCAAAATTGCAGTTAATGGCCTAATTGAAATAAACGTTTTGACTTTCGACTTTGAAAACTATTGATTTAGAGTAGATTTTTCATTAGTCCAATAACTTTTACCTAAGAAATAAAAATGTATAGAAAATATTCCAAACCGCTATATTTACAGATCAGTTAAAATATTTGACGGTTAAAACAATGACCCTTTAGCATAATAATTAATTCAAGTTAATTTCTTACTAAACTATTCGAAAATTTAATGTGTCAAGATATCGGAACAATAATAGCGAATACGGAAACTTCAGTTAATACCTCAAAAACTGCGCATAAATAAATGTCAATAGTTTGGTCAGTTCTCGATAATTATATAAAAGGACACTATAAACCTATTGATATGCTCATAAACACTATATGTTGGGGAGATAGTTCCGAGCTAACAATTGTATAATATGCGATTTGTGACGAACATAATATGCGGTTTGTGGTTAAGAGCGTATACGCCAAACGGCATTTCATACAATTTTTCAAGTCGTTATTTTCCGAAATGACTGAACCGATTTTAATGAAACTTCACACATATAAACAGGATACATAGGTCTAAAAAGTTAAAAATTGATTACAGCACTTGATTGACTTGCGTTTTATTTTTGTCGGGTCGTTTTTTTTTTCCACCAGAATCTGAGCTTTGTGTCTTACTTGAGAATCGAATTATCTTTTAAGGTTTTTCTTTTTTTCAATATTAATCTTTTGAACACCAGAGCATAGACTCATCGTCGTCCTCGCACGCCAAGCCACAAGTCCACCGTATTATTTGTCACATATATTTGACAGTGGCTTTCAAAAGGTTAAAATCTTCTACAGACAACGGATATAAAAGTAAGGTTACAAAAAGAACCAAGATTAATCTCTACTATGAAATTGTTGTACACGGTGTTTGGCAATCTTTGCCGACGATAACAGCAGTCTTTATACATATAATCTATCAGCGAGCGTTTAAAACAAATAGGCCTGCACAGTTTCAAAATTAGGCGCAATAAAAAATAAAAATTAACACTAAAATAAAAAATTAAAACTAAAATTGTGCATGTTAGTAGGCTTACTAAATAAAAGTAACACGAATTATACGCTCAGTACAATTTTATATTAAGTCTAAATATATTATCTATATGTTTTTGCCGCTCCTGTGCTTGGCAAAGGATCTCATTTCAGAACTCGCCACGTAAAAAAATATACTACTTCCAATTTGGGTGCTTTATACAGAATTCTTACACATAGAGACACAGTTTTATCCTCAGATTTCTGAAAGGTTAGATAAATTTAATCAGAGTAATTTGGCTGTTTTTATTTAGCCTTTCAGAAGACGAGTTTTAGTGGACTGTTTACATTTTAATCTATATACAGGTTGTTCCTGTGGGCGACGAATTTCGCTCAGGACGGCAAAGAGATCCCAGACGAATATGAGTTCCATAGGAATTGCAGGTATACAACAACCTGTATTTAATATGGAACTTTTAACATCGATTTTTGAAATTAGATTTCTAGTATACATTGGCTACATTTCTGGAAAACAAATTATCATTTGGTTAATTGTGACATACGTTATCTGATGTGACATGTTCAAAGATTTCTGAAAGTCGCCAGAAAAAAGGGGGGGGGGGATGATGTGGATGTCTACCGCGCGAACTGGTTCCGTGTCGGGAGCCGGGAGAAACATGTCTGCAAGGGCTTAGTCTTTGTCCAGCAGTGAGGAGGCATTAGCTAAATATGTAAGTCGTTTTTGTTTTCAGATAAAAAAATACCAGAAAATCAGTAAAGCGATGACCGACCCACCCCACATCAACAACCTGTATAACTATTTATATTTTGACTATTTATGCCAAATAACGAGCACATACATTTTGATTTTTTTAAGGGGCAAATACACAGCACAACATTCATTTTAAAAATAAGCACCTATTAAATACCAGTCCACTGTAATAGATAATCAGAGAATCAACTTCGAAAGAGCTAATATTTCATTGTTAGTTAGGAGCTACATGAAATTGACTCACTGATCTCTATGGGTCATCAAAAGCATAAATATATAGACATTTTATGCCTCACAGACATATTTATGCTCCTGGTTTCGCCTGCTAAGGTGTCTCTATATGTAAAACGGGGGTTTGTCCTCTAAAATTAAGGAAATAGAAACGAACTTAGAAACTAATCATTGCACAATATACAGATATCATCAATTACAATAATTATTATAAAAACGATATGTCTAACTGATGTTTTACGAAAGATGTGTAAAACAAAAATGTTTGATTGTTAAAAAGGCATGGTGTCATTTGAATAGGTATATAGAGAACGTGCAGAAACTATAAATGGCAGCACAGACGCGTCAATGTCAAGTATATTTTACTTATAAGTTTAAAATTTGCAACGCTAGATGGCGCAGTCTACTTCGTGCACGTTCCCCTAAACGGAGGGTGTAGGAAGTATAGGTGGCAGCACAGGACAAATATTTACAACGTAAAAGTTTCAGATTTGCAACACTAGATGGCATAGTCTACGCCGTGCACGTTCCCTATTAAGCGATGGCTGTTTATTCTATATAACGCGTTCTTTTTGTGACAATCGCTGGTTGTAGTCGAGTTAACATGGAATAATCGCCGTCCGATGCCATGGCGGCAGACCACTTCGTTACCACGACGGAACGGAGACAGTGTATGCGTTTGGGGTGAGAGGATATTTGGAGAGGATAAAGAGGATGGAGAGGATGAAGGCAAAATTAAAAATTTTGAAAAAAACCACACGCGACCGTAAGAACAGCATTGAAAAAGAATTAAATAATTAATAAAAACCCTTAAATGAGCTTGTCTATGCCCTTGGTTGTCGATATTTTTTATTTTTTAAGGGAACCTAAATTTTGTGACGTCACATTTCAAAATCTATTTTAGTCTAAGTGTTAAGTAAAACATGAATAAACTTGTAAAATATGTGACGTTACACTAGGGAGGGGGGTCTCACAAATGTGACCAGCTTTGACGAGGACGGGGAGGGGTGTCAAAAATCATGAAATTCGTGAGACGTATTTTATGAATGGCCCATAACTACGAGTTATGGACAACTGATAACATAATCCGTTTTATATTGTTAATCATTTAATTTTTAATGAAACTACAAGTCTGTACAAGAAATCAGGTTGGGTCCTTTATTTCTAGGAAATCTTTATTGTACGGCCGGCGTACACTGAGCAGTTAGCTGAGCTAACAGTAATTCTCGATTTCAAAGATATGAAAAATGTTATTTTTAAGCAATTTTTATGACCCCAGTCATCAGACATGACGTGTTATAAAATATATCTTGAACATGAAAAAAATATAATTCATTAAAATAATTTCATCATACATTTTTGTTTAACACATCAGTCAGTAAGACACTATCAAAATATTCAAATAAAAAAACAATGTCTTTTCAAAATGGAATAACTATAAAAACTAGTGTTTGTGAAAAACAGTCAAATTAGAAACATTATGCTAAGCCATCTGAATAACATTAGGATTGATTTTAACGCCATCTATTGACGTAATAGCTAACTAAACTAAGTAATGTCAAATAGAACAAATGATTTTCAATAATAAACCTTATTTTCAGTATTTAAAGTACAACTTAGACAGGCCGAATACGCCTAAGGCGTACGTAGCGGTTCAGACTAATTTGCTCTTTAATTGACGAATTATAAAGTGTATTATTCAGTATCATCAGAAATTTATTATTTCTGGGCCTTAACTGAATCTAGGATACAATTGTAAGTAAGGTTTGTATATTTTAGTGGAAAACCAGCCTTAATTTACTCAGTGACTTAACATTGATATGCAAACATAAAGAATTGTGTTGAAGAAGCGTCCCGCAGACTAAAATTATTTAGCTATGCATCTGTCTTCTCGATACATGTATATATATATATATATATATACACATATATGAATTGATATATGACACATTCGTCAATATTATATTTTCTACTAAAAAACATATTTCTACTAAAATGGTAGTTTTTACGTGAAATGGAACCCAAAACGTCGAATTTTAGCGATTACTACTAGTAGGCCATAATTCGGGTAATGTTTACGTAAAATAGGCCTCTCAACTCTGAACACAATTGGTATCAATCAGTTCGGGGAAAAAACAAGTCTACAATGGAAGACGTATGCGTAATGCTAGCTTATATACTTTAAATTCATAGCAATAAAGTTCGATTTGTATTGATAAAATAACATAACAGTTGGCGTCTTAGAACAATACAAAACGTATCTTCTGACCATGGCAATAAAATTCATTTTTGAATGCCAGCATTACATAATCAATACATTTAACAGTCACAGACATTGCTTTCACAGTACACGCGCAATATTCAACTACCCTACATTAAAACATTGGCTCGAATTTTGAATAGACTGCGAGACGCCCCACCAAAGACAATATATAATGAATAATAGAAGGACAAAGGACACCCCTAGGTTAGTATGTATACAATACACAGCATATAACGAGGTATATGGAGTGAATGAGACAGAACTAGTCACATAAGTATGAGTGACAGAGACGAAGCTGTACAAAGTTGAACTCATTCACTCTATGTGCCTTGTGATTGGCTGTGTACAGTAATTCGGTACACTGGACAAGATGACTTTTAATTCATTGATGGATATTTCAGAGGGTGATAGTGCTCATGAAATGACGAATTTGAACTAGTTTTCATTATGGGATCAATTTTGAAATCATGAAAAAAGGATAAGCTGTTCTGTATTCTTTTCTGACCGTAGTGTAGCTCTGACAGCGCTAAAATCGCCATTTTCGCCAAATTATTTTATATTCAAAGTACAAGAATAAAAAATATTCTTTATGAACCTGTGTTTGGCATACACATTCAATACTTTATTTATTTAAACTTCATGCACAAAGGTGCAAAAGCGGACTTAATGCTTCAGGCATTCTACCAGTCAAGTAAAGCAGATAAAAAAAATAGCATAGCTGGTAATTATTATTATGATAGCGTCCTATTACGTAAATCAATGTGCCGAACAGCTGATTCAGTCGACCTCACAGAGAAAGCCGTTCAAATGAGAACTATCACCACATTAAAGATCAGCAATGAGTTAAAAGCTGTCTTGCAGAGCTTGTGTCGTAAGGCACCTGTGTTACCGCTGACGAGCGTCGGGCGCGCGCGCGGCGCGGTACAGCAGCAGCGCCGTGAGCGCGGCGGCGTGCAGCAGCAGCGCCAGCGCCGCGCCCAGCGCCGCCGCCAGCGCGCGCAGCACGCCGCCCAGCGCGCGCCACGTGGCGAGCTCCGGCAGACATCATCCCGTGCCGCACTTGCCGCTCTCGAACACGCCCTACACGCACACACACTTTTATACTTCATCCTACTCAATCGATCTCCACACGCTCATGTTACTTCATCGTACACAATCAATCTCAATTCGTTCTTGGCGGTGCTAATAACGAGAATGAAACCCGTATTGAAATTCAAGATACAAAGTAGCAGACAAAACTCAAGTGCGCAGTGATCTTAATTGACCTTGGATCCAAAATTGAAATCTGCCATCACAGAAGACGCTCAAAGTGTCGCCACCATGAGCACAAACTTACCGTCTGCCGTCGATGGGTAACTTGCTGTACGATATGGCCATCCCGGATCGAAGGCGTGTTGCGTTTTACGCGCGCATAGAGATATCAACATAGTTGACGGGTAATGCCTGCCAGGGAAAAAAGGAAAAGGGGAGGAACCTTTGCCTAGGACAATAGAGAAAAAGACACCACGTTCAGCAGGCGCCCCACTACCGCTATAGTTGAGCTACTGAACTACTGACCTTCCTGAAGAACGGAGAGAAGCTAACAAGCGCATCCCTGCTGAGCGCGCGGTCGGGGTGGCGGAAGGGACAGCGCGCGTCGCTGGACACCACGCTCAGCAGGCGCCGCAGGAACTGCTCCAGCTGAGCTCGGCGCGCCCGGGCTACGCCCTCGCCCGCCCAGAGGGTCCGAGCTGGGAACGGGATGCCCGACACCTGTAAGGACCATAACACGATTAGATCTAATAGATGGTGCGGCATGTCACACGGCCGCTTGTACCATCGTCTCTACTCCTGCACCACGTCGCACGCTGCTGCAGCGGATCGAATTCGCTTACCAGAACCGCGCGCTACGCCTTGAGGAATGCTTCATACAATTATTTAATAAACTTCAATTCAATTCAATTTCTTTTTTTTATTTAATAAACTAAAAATGTCCCAAGTCGCCTGAAACACCTAGTTCAGGCACAAATCATGTGTGCACTTTACATAAACTTAAGAAATACTGTATTTAATGTTATACCTTTAAGTTATTGAATAAACTTTATTCCCTTATTATGGTACACAGGGTGGATTTTTAAGGCTCCTAGGAGTGTCATGTCTTCAAGAAGTCCGAACTGTATTCACATATTTTGGGAAAAATAACATAGGTAACCTGGTCTTCACTTCCCCCGCTGCCTGCGAACGTCGCAGCCATGCTATAAAAGACACAGTCCCATACCTTGGGCCCGTAGAGGCGGCGCATGGTGAGGTAGAGGTCGCGGAAGCGGCGGTAGCGGCGCAGCAGCAGCCAGCGCGTGTCGCCCAGCACGATGCGCACCTCGTACTCGTGGTGCGTGGACGCTCCCGCGCCTCGCGTCACCCAGCCCGGGATGCTTACGACCTCGCCTGTATTTACACGTCAATTTGCTAAAGGTTGGTTTTTCAATAATCAGATAATATTGAACTGAAGAACATTTTTTTTTTTATTTGGTGACAAACCTTTCACAGAGTCGAAAAGACATATGGGCAGGGCACTAGCATTGTTTACTTAATGTATCCAATCCCAGAAACTCTTTAGCACATCCCTTGCCAATGACAGTATAAAGCCCAATCGCTGAGATTACATCAAAAGGAATCATCAAAGAAATTAGAAACGCGGAACAGTTAAATGATCAATTTACTGATCGCGGATTAGAAAATACCAGAAGTTTGGCGTGAAGTCATTTGAACCCGTTTTACAAAGGCAAAGGCAATGTACGAGACTGTTGGTAATTACCGGGCGACAAAGTACAAGGACTACACTTTCATATTATAGGAGAGGAAAACCAATGCTAGATTAAATAACCTATTAGAGCTAACCCCAATCGGTGTGGATTTATAGCTGGTCAAAGCACTTTTCGATGCCAATAGATCATAAGAATTTTAATTGAAAAAGCAACGATTAACAGGACAAATCTGCATGATGTTTATCGACCTAGCAAAGGCGTTTGATCACATACCGCACAGCCTTATGAGATGCTTAACGAGCTTAATCTGTCCAAGAGATTTATACAACTTCTATTAGAGATTTGTACGCAAACGTCTCCACCCTATTACGTCCGACCCGCGTTTTAAGTAAGCACTTCAAACTTAAAGTAGGTGTACATCAGGGTTCTACACTAAGCCCACTTCTGTATAATGTCACAATTTTCCACCTCACAAGTCAATAAGCCATGGAACCTTCTATACGCTGATAATGTAGCCTTAATATCAGAAAGTGTGAGTAACCTATAACGGGACTTAAAACAAGTGACTAAAAATGTGTTAGAATACCTAAATATGTGCTAAAGTAGAATGTAAATATATGATTCTTAAATTGACTTAACAAAATAACATTTACTTACTGAAGTCTATTGGATGCTGAAGGCCGGAACATATCGTGGGGTCCTAAAAATAAATACAAACAAATCAAAGCTTACTCTTTTCTTAATTCATATAACAATCACTTTGACAAAGAGGCGCTGACTTGCAACGTTTGTTTTTGATGTATCATTCGAGGCCAGTTTAATAGAGACAAAACTGCGATACTCAGGACGTGGCGAACGCTCGCTTTGAACAAATGGCTCAAACACGCTCTGTTTCTTGTTACAAAACGGCATGATATTAAAGGTGGCGAATACTCGCTTCGAGAATCTAACTCAAGAGTGCTTCGTGTTCACCCGTGCTTTTTCAGAATGGCGGATGTAGTTTTTGTGTGCATTATTAACTAAATTTAGTTATTGTTATTTGAAGAAGAAGAATAAAAAAAAAAGCGTTATTGGGTGACCAATTTGTACCAAAGAATTAACGAAGATGGTCGTGTGTATTTAATGCCTGTTGTTGGATATTTTAATTCATAACATTGCAACACCAACATTAAAATGTAAAACTGTGGCAACACTCCTTTCCCCTTGCATCTGCGACACTGGTCCAATACAGACGTGAAGAATAACTTATCCGACGTTTTATTTTCCACCTTCATCGGCACCAACGTACCAGCACCTCATCAGCACCCACCACCTAAACTAGAACGCTACACATTGGTCCTTCGCGGAGAACAGCGGTGCCGCTGAAGAAGCGGACTAGAGGTTTGAAAAGTTTTTTCTTCTCGGCCGTGACGCAGCCATTTTGGTTGGCAACGCGCCGGCGGGCTCTGCATTGCTCTTGGCTTGATTGTCGCAACCCAATCGCAAAAACTATATCGATACGACAACTCGAGCAGTTACCTACAAGAGGAAAAGCCCAGCAACAATCATAATTCATCAATATCATCGATCGCCTTCGCCGCCGTCGCCGGAGTCACCTCTGCAGGTGTGAAGAGTACAGCTGTCAGCACTAAAGGTATTCCGCAAGAAGAAGCGAGACGGCACGCATCGCAACGCAATAATCCAACGTTTATACGCGCCTGGAAAGCGCGATCCACGCACGCCGTACGCAACAGAAAAAGAATTTCGTACGAGCGCGAGAGGGACAGCAAGTGACGCCAAGAATCGTTGGAGCAAATTTTTGGGCCACCATTTTGCGGCATTCGATCGACTCCTTCGGAATCAGTCCACGCGCATCGAATTGAAATAAAAAACTTTGTGATTATTTGTGATACAGTTTTAGTAATAAGTAGTGATATTATACAAGTGCGGTAATAATTAGAAATGGAGGACGAATTAAAACGTAAAATCGCCTCACGTGGCTATGTTAAAGGTACGATCACGAGATTGCTTAATTTCGTTGAAGTTTCTGATTTAAGTAAAATAAGTTGTAGTGAGCTGATCACCAAACGTGATCGACTCATAACTGCCTTTCGCGATTATGAGTCGCTATGCAAAGATATTCTTTATCTCGATAGTACTGACAAAGAAAATGTCGAGCTAATGGAAAATAATTATTATAGCATCTTGGCATTATTGAGCGAGCAAATTAAGTCTCATGAAAATCCAAGCCCCTCTGACTCATTCACGCATCCTCATATAACCACACTTAAAACAAAGTTACCACCTATTTCCATTAAAACATTTGATGGTACCTTCACAGAGTATGTACCTTTTATTAATTTGTTCGATTCATTGATTCATAATGACAGTAGTCTTGACCATATTCAAAAGTTTTATTATTTGAGATCGTTTTTGAAAGGCGAACCATACGATTTGATAAAAAATTTAAGTTTAACCCCAGAAAGCTATATTGAAGCGCGCAAACTGTTGGGAGATCGCTACAATAATAAATATAAGATCATAAATGATCACATATGCAAAATTTTAGATTTAAGTAGCATTGTTAAGTCAACAGCTAGTAGTTTGAGGGACTTTGTGTCATTAATCAGGCAACAATTAGCTGCAATTAAAAACCTTGACTCAAATGTCATATACTGGGATGCAATTCTGTTATGTGTTCTTTCCCGTAAATTAGATGGAATTACTGCACGAGCTTATCAACTAGACCGTGATCCTGGTTTACAAGCTAATCTCGAAGATTTCCTGCAATATATTGAGAAACGAGCTCTGGCACTGGAAAATGCCGGACAGGGTCTTCGCTTGCAGCAGCAGTCAACCAAAGTAACAGCTGTAGCTACTGCAGGAGCAACATGCATCTTCTGTAAGTTAAATGAACATAAATTATTTAAATGTAAAAAGTTTCAGCTATTGCCAGTAAATGATAGACTGATGTTTGTCAAAGAACAAAAACTTTGTGTAATTTGTTTAGGTATGCATGGTGGCAAATGTAAGTTTCACTTCCGGTGCTTAGAGTGCAAGAAGTCTCATAACACTCTACTTCACTGCAATTCAGGTGAAACCACACCAGCTGTTGCCTTATCAAATAATGTTAATAATAATGTGCTTCTACCTACAGCTAGAATCAAAGTTGTAGCAAGAGATGGCACCGAATACATTATCAAGGCGTTACTGGACAGTGGATCTCAGGTTTCTTTTATTACTGCAAAAGTTGTTCAGCTATTAGGTTTAACGCCCTTGAAAGGTAATACTTGTATTGTTGGAATCACTAATGAAAAAAGTAATGTAAAATATAGCATTCCCATTGAAATTCATTCATTAAAATCACCATTTAAGACAATGGTAACTTGTCATGTGGTAAAAGAGGTAACATGCAAATTACCTCAGAACAGATTTGATGTATCTAGTGTCATAATACCACCCAACATTATATTGGCAGATGACCAATTCAATGTGCCCAGTGAAATACATATGTTATTAGGAGCTGATGTGTTTTTCCAGACTCTGTTACCGGACAAGCAGTGCAAAAGAATCAACCTGCCATTACACAGCGGGCAGACATCAGCAACTCTGCCCCAGAATGCTGCTCAACCACTGCAGCAGCCTGGTAACGCACAACTACATATCTTTGACACATACTTCGGCCACATTGTAGGAGGAAATCTGCCACCCAAGGTATCTCAACAAACATGTAATAGAGTAGTATTAAAGTGTGAATTAAGTCTCAATGAGACACTTTCTCAGTTTTGGACGAATGAAAAGGTTCCAGAAATATTTTCTGAGCAAACATCAGAACAAGAGCTTTGTGAATGTATTTTTCAAAGTTCAGTTAAATTAAGTAATAATCAGTTTGAGGTTCCTCTACCTTTAAAATTACCCTTATCAAATGTAAACGATACTCTTGGTGAGTCATTTCATTTAGCATTAAAAAGGTTTTTAAATTTAGAAAAAAGATTGCATACTGATCCTGATTTATTCATGCAATATAAAAATTTCATTCATGAATATCTATCACTTGGTCATGGTCATTATGTTGATATAGAATTGTATGATTTAAATAAGCATGCAGTGTATTTTCTACCACATCATGCAGTTATTAATAACAATAGTAAAACCACAAAGCTTCGAACAGTCTTTGATGGTTCAATGAAAACAAACAAGAAGGTTTCTTTAAATGATTTGCTACTCAATGGGCCTGTGGTTCAAAAAGATTTATTTGATATTATTCTATTATTTCGCTTAGGTAGATATACATTTACTGCAGATATCAAGCGTATGTTCAGAAACATTAATGTAGATCCTCAGTATACTTCCCTTCAAAATATTTTGTGGAGGGATAATCCTGATGAACCAGTCAAGTGTATTAGGTTAGATACCGTTACCTATGGCCTAAAAAGTTCAAGTTATTTAGCCACTCGCTGCTTAGATGAGCTAGCAAATAGATATGAAAAATCATATCCACTAGCATCATCAATTATCAAAAATAATCTATATGTTGATGATATTATCTATAGTAATAATAATTTAGAAACTACTATTGCTGCCAGGGATCAACTTTGCGATTTGCTTAAGTTGGGTAGTTTTCAAACTCACAAATGGTCATCAAATGATGAAAATGTGTTGAACAATATACCATTAAACGAAAGACACTTTGATAGTCTAGAGTTACAAAAGGACAATTATAACATGAAAGCCTTAGGACTTCAAATAAATGTAAAGGAAGATCACTTTGTAATCTCTACTCCAGAATCATTCAATAAGAATAAGGTTACAAAAAGGAGCATACTTAGTTATATAGGTAGATTCTATGACCCAATGGGATTTGTGAGCCCAATTATAGTCAAAGCAAAGGCTATAATGCAAAAATTATGGCTACTGAACACAGGTTGGAATGACAGTCCACCTGCAAATGTTCAGCAAGAATGGTTTCAATTTACCAATAATTTAGCTGCAATGCAGCCAATCCTATTAGATAGGAACATTAGAATTTCAGAAGCAGACTCGGCAGATTTAATCGGCTTTGCAGATGCATCAAGCAAGACAGCCTACGGATGCTGTGTGTACCTGCGACTCACAAATCAATCAGGTACAACAAAGCTGCATCTACTCTGTTCCAAATCGCGAATCAACCCTATCCAAAAGAAAGGCATGACCGTGCCAAGGCTTGAATTGAATGCTGCACTATTGCTATCGAAATTAATTTTGAAGACTCATAATACACTCAGGATTAAAATTAACATAAGGCATGTTTGTTTATTCAGTGACTCACAAATTGTCCTTGCATGGTTAAATTCTGAGCTTACAAATATTCAAGCTTACATATCAAACAGAGTAAGTGTAATTCGTCAAAACACAGCTGGATGTAGTTGGCATTATGTCAATACAAAAGACAACCCTGCTGATCTCATTAGCCGAGGTGTTAACCCGAACGAGCTGAGTAGCTGTGATATTTGGTGGAATGGTCCAAAGTTTCTGCAAAACAGTGAGTATGTCTTTCCTGCTTACAGCTCTGCCACTGACTCTCTCTCAATGGAACCCTGCTCAGACCCTTCCAGTTACTTGGTATGCCAAAGTCCAAATCCACTTGATTATGTGTTCAAATGCTTGTATAATTACTCCAATTTAAGTAAAATAGTAAGGCTATTAGCATACATATTGCGATTTTTAAACAATATCAATAAAAATAAAACGAAAATAAACACAAACTTTTTGCAAAGTTCTGAGTTAGATCATGCATTAATGTCAATAATTAAACATGAACAAAATATATATTTTAAATCTGAAATCAAAGCTATAAGCAATAATAACAAATTGAAAGGAAATCTATCAGGCTTGCATCCCTTTCTCGACAACCAAGGTCTATTACGCGTTGGGGGTAGACTACATCATGCAAATATTGCTTATTCACAAAGGCATCCTGTCATACTGCCCAAAGGCTCTTTAATTACTAGCTTGCTTATAAGGCGCGAACACGAAAGGCTGCTGCATGCAGGGCCTAAGCTTTTATTATCGCATCTAAACCAAAGGTTTTGGATTGTTCATGGATTATTAGAAGTTAAGAAAATAACTCACAAATGTATTGTGTGTTTTAGACAAAAGGCCTCAGCGGCCAAGCAGCTCATGGGCTCCTTGCCGGCTGCACGTGTAACGGCTACCAGCCGTCCATTTGAGAAGGTCGGAGTGGATTTTGCTGGGCCAATTGATGTAAAACTATCCCGCGTAAGACGATCATTAAAAGGTAAAGGATATATCTGTGTATTCGTATGTTTCACTACAAAAGCCGTTCATTTAGAACTTGCATCAGACTTGACCACGGAAACTTTTCTTGCGTGCTTGAGGAGATTTATCTCTAGACGAGGTTTGCCCACCGAAATTCACTGCGACAATGCAAGCACATTTAAATGTGCTAGGAGTCAATTAGTTGAGCTCTACAAACTGCAAACTTCTCAGAATCATCAAATGCAAGTTCAAAGATTTACCGCCGAGCGTGGGATAAAATTTCACTTTATACCATGTTACTCGCCTACATTTGGGGGTCTCTGGGAAGCAGCAGTAAAGAGCACAAAGTTTCACTTAAAAAGAGTACTGCAAAAAACTGTTTTAACCTATGAACAACTTAACACAGTATTAATTGAAATTGAGGCAGTGCTTAATTCTCGACCACTCATACCTTTATCTTCTAACACTGATGATTATTGTTATCTAACACCTGGTCACTTTATTATAGGAAGTGCAATGTCAATGTATCCTGAAAGTAATGTCTGTAACATTCCACAAAATAGGCTTAAGTTTTGGCAACTGTGTAATTCTCTAAAACAGTCCTTTTGGAAATTGTGGTATCAATATTATTTAAATTTGTTACAAAATAGACCTAAGTGGCGTGATAATGTATGTAATGTTAAAATAGGCGACTTAGTCATTTTAAAAGAGGATAACACACCTCCAATGTACTGGCCCATGGCACGAATTGTAAAATTGTTTCCGGGACAAGATGGCCAAGTTAGGGCAGTGGAGGTTACCACCCCAAACGGAAAAACGCATTCCCGGGCAATCAATAAAATCTGTCTATTACCCATAGAATACGATGATAGTTCTTAGATATTTTTCTAATTGTTAAATTATAAGTCATAATTATGTTTATAAAACCATTGAATCTAGTTTTTATACAGTATAAAAAGGCAAATGTAAACTTGTAAGTTTATAGAATCGTCTAATTGAAATAATTGTATGTAACTTGTCATAATTAAGTTCATTGCTATTTCTGTGAGGCCGCAGCATGTTGGATATTTTAATTCATAACATTGCAACACCAACATTAAAATGTAAAACTGTGGCAACACTCCTTTCCCCTTGCATCTGCGACACTGGTCCAATACAGACGTGAAGAATAACTTATCCGACGTTTTATTTTCCACCTTCATCGGCACCAACGTACCAGCACCTCATCAGCACCCACCACCTAAACTAGAACGCTACATAGAACGCTACACACCTGTATCGAGCGTCTCGGCTCGCTGTTCTGACTACTGTAACGCGTTTAAAAGGAATTCACGAACTAGCTAACAGTCGAGTAAAGGAACCGAATCTTGCATCAAGCAGCTTTGTTCGCTGTATTAACAATAGGGTAGTTAAGTAAAAAAATCTAATTAGTCCGTCGGATAGATTTCCAAAAAATATGGGACAGGTATTTTTTTTCACGTAAACAAAAAATGAAGACGATACAGTGCGTTGAAAACTCGTGTGACGTCACTACTCGCTACAATTTTTACCGAGCAGTGACGTCACAAGCCCCCACTCCTGATCTTTGATGCTTTGTATCTTCGTCAGTTTTTATAGATTTGATAAAGGAAAAAATACGTGTCCAATATAAAAATATTTTGCTAAAATCTAACTGACGGACTAAACATAATCATATATTTTTTACTCAGGAAACATCCCTATTGTGTTTACATACTCGAATTAATACAAACGTTGCAAGTCAGTCTCAGGCTTTGGATTCAGTAGCGGCAGTGCCAGCATAGAACGACGAAATAAGAAGATGGGATTCTGTTGGGAGATGATTCAAAACGATGTTATTTTCTTAGTCAATTTTATTAGATTCTAGGTTAGCCGAGCGGAGCACTGTTAATAGACGCGCGCGCACTCGGTCCTTGTCGTCGCTGAACTGCACGATGCGGCGGGCGGTTTGCGGAGCGCCCCCCGCGCCGCCCGGTGTCCCCCGAGCCTCTCCCGTATACAACGTCACAAAAATATCTCGCAAAGAAATGAAACCAGTGTCCAGAGTAAGACAACTTATTCAGCTTGTGGCAGTCGTTACGCGTCGAGCGGTCACGGGACTTTTGTCACCTTGCCGCGGGTACACTCCGAGGTGCGTAAATACGCACCCGTTTTTGGGTTGCCATATATTGGCGACAGATGGCGGCGCGCGCCTGCGAGTGCGCAGCTGTATGTGGGTTACTGCAGGCGAGCCGCGACACTGACACTCGGTGTCGCTTGTTACACCCTTATTGAATAAAGTACTGGGGAGGTCTTCATGCTTTGTAGGAAAATCTTAACTTCGTAATTTACAAAAGTGACGTCACGGCACAACGCCATCTATTATCTAAAAGGTACTTAACTAATGACAAATGTTGACTTTCACATAAGACCTCTGTGTTATTTAAGCAGACACCCGCATCGTTCGCCATGCGCGTGCACAGATTCAATAGTCGTAAGATAAAGTGTATAAGTTTATTAATTTGAGTATATATTATAGTATTGTATTGTATGTATAGTTTTTAAGTACGCATGTACCAAGTGTTTCTTTAACGTATCAATTTAACATTTTTAGTGAATATTTTAATATAAAAAAAAAAAAATGTTTTTGAACGATAATATTTTTTTATCATATATGTGTGCTATACTATTACGGGTTAAGGGGAACGCCCTCTGTTATTTAACATACTTTATTTATCTTTGTATTAATTTAATATTAATCGCGTTTCTGTTTTATTTTTTGTTTTTTTCGTACTGCACCTACCACAATTATTCTCTGCATCACCCAAAGGTTGGCTGGTAGAAAATGCCTAAGGCATTAAGTCCTGCTCTGTCAGCGAACGCAAATAAAACATGGAAGGATTACTTCAAGGGATCTAAGCGCGAATCGCGACCCAAAAATCCAAACAAACTCACACATCGAAACCTCGTCGCTGATTCACCGAACCACACCACCAACATTATTGCTAATACGATGCACAGTTAAAAATTGACACAGTTTAAATTACCATGTAACGAATAGGCCGTGTAACTAAACACGTGAGCGGCGCAATCGGTAAGCCCCGCCTACCGCGGCGCAATGTGCTTTGGGTCATTTTGTTGAGTTAGGAATGCTTCCATGTTTTATTAGCATTCACTGTCCTCTGTACATTTGTGTGCGTAAAGTATTAAATCTATACTAATATTATAAAGCTGAAGAGTTTGTTTGTTTGTTTGAACGCGCTAATCTCAGGAACTACTGGTTCGAATTGAAACATTATTTTTGGGTTGAATAGACCATTTATCGAGGGAGGCTTTAGGCTATATACCATCACGCTTAAGCCAATAGGAGCGGAGCAGCGATAAAGAATGTTTTAAAATCGGGGATTCCACGGGGACGAAGTCGCGGGCAGCAGCTAGTAAATAAATAAAGTGTACTCACGGGCAGACCTACCGCGGGCAGGTCGGCGGTATCGGGCGGGTCTCCGCGCTCGTACCCGCGCGGGTCGGTGCGCTGGGCCGGGTGCGCGCGGCCCCGCAGCGGGTGCGGCCAGGCGGGCTCGGGCGCCTCCGCCGGCAGCTCGTCGTTAGACGTGGACACGTTGTCCGAGCCTTCCAGCTCTTGTTCTTTTAACCTACGTGTTAATTACCACTCATATTCAAGCTAATTGCCATTATACCACACCATACATATTATACCAATAATTATTTCCGACGGATTATTACAAACTCCGTTACCCTAACTCTCGATAAATAATAGGGTAGTTGACTAAAAAAATCTGATTAGTCCGTCTGATAGATTTCCAAAAAATATTGGACACGTATTTTTTCTTTTTTCACATAAACAAAAAATAAAGACGATACAGTGCGTTGAAAACTCGTGTGACGTCACTACTCGCTACAATTTTTAGCGAGCCGTGACGTCACACGATCCCACTCCTGATCTTTGATGCTTTTTATCTTCGTCAGTTTTTATAGATTTGATAAAGGAAAAAATACGTGTCCAATATTTTTCTATAATCTAACTGACGGACTAAACATAATCATATAATTTTTACTCAGGAAACATCCCTATTGTCTGAACTGTAGCCCTACCATGACGTCTTAAATCCATCATGTTTCCTGTTTCAAAGAGAGACGGAGTTACACAAGACGAATAGCACTATCCCTTTTTCACACTGTATCATGCTAGCATTGGCACTTCGTGGCACGGCTCCTGATCATTTCAATTAGAATTCGATAGTATCATACTCTCTCCGAAACTCTGATTCATATGTTTGTGAACAGACATAAACTGGTGAGAGTCCAAAGAATTTAAAGGACTGTTTCGTATCTACCCATTCAGTTGATATTATTACTACCAAATTATGTGACCCAAACCCCCATTCACAAAGTAGAAATAAGTACTAAATGATGAACTAACCCCCTTATCTCCGAAACTACCTTTTGAACAGAATACTGAAAAGAGAAAACTGGAATCTCTTCATCGCACGTTCTATGAGAGCGGTCAGTCTCTTTTAAAGTCCATACAATCCATAGGTACTGGTCAAATCATATGTGAACCATGTAGGTTAATGTCTGAGGTAGCCTTTTGAGGCAAGTGCCACACAGATTTGAGTGGATCTATCCAGACAGTGCAAGCATTTGTCACATACCGTATAGCTCAAACTTAGATCTTTAAGGAGCTCAACGATTTGACGAACAATACCAAAGTAAGGACATGAAACATTGGGCTGATAACCAATTTTCATAAACGTCACCTTTTGCAGTGTTTCAGGACTACCAAACCATAATATATTAAAAACTGATGGCTTTTGTTTCTATATTCCATAAAATAAGGTCTTCGGACATATTTCGTTATGATATTGAAAGAAAAGAAATTGATAGCTAACAGAATTACCTTTCAAATGATGAACGGCAATCAATACTAAAAAAATGTTAAGCAAGGCGTGATGAATTCGTCCCAATTTATTGCTCGCGAAAAAGATTAAAGGTAATAACATGTTAAAACATTATTCGCTTGGATACCATTGTACACAAGCCCGACTCACACTTCACCGATTTCTTAATTTACACTAACACTAAGTTATTTTTTACCTGTGCAGCAGAGGGTCCTCAATGTGTCCGTTCTCCGTGGTCTCATCCTCGGTGGCGACCTGGATGTATCAAAGAAATCGATATATTTATATGGCCACTTTAATATCATACAGTATCGATTTTTAATAGCAAAGATAGGGCTTGCTTAGTACAGCATGCAAGAAATGATGTTTTAATGTCTCGCGCACACGAAGAATTCCGAAGATTGCCGATCGCGTGGCGAGTATTTTTTTATCGATAAAAAACAACAGCTGTCACCATGTCCTTATTACATTATCTCAATTAATATTATCATTAATCTATGTTCTTTATAAAGAGGAAATTCCTGGACCGATTTTAACAATTTTTTCACCAACAGGAAGCTTTATTATCAGCGGGTATCATAGGCTATATTTTATCCCCGTATTCCCAAGGGAACGGGAACAACGCGCGATAAGCCGCGGGGCGCTTCTAGTCTATACTAATATTAGAAAGAGGTGGGGCTACGTTATTGTGGAGTGTCATAGGCTATATTTTATCCCCGTATTGCCACGGGAACGGGAACAACGCGGTTGAAACCGCGGTGCGCTTTTAGTATTATATAAGTCAATTAATGCAGCCGAAAATAAGCGTAAGGTGACTATATCAAGTGTAACGATAGTTGTTCTTCTTTTTGGTCGAATTTTTCTGGATGGGAAATCATCAAATGACCCCTCCCGCCCTGGGTGGAGCGGAAGGGAATCAGACTCTTACTGACTAAAACCCACCCGAGTTCCTCCTAATGCCCGCCACATTCTAGGGTCGCGGTGACTGTTCCGAAAAAAATGCCTTACCTGCATGTCGCTTTCCGATAGCGTGAGAGAAGGCGTCTCCTGTATGGGCGTCACCATCATGGGCCTCCGCGACTGGTTGTCGAAGAAGGAGTACTGCAGCGCCATCTCGAGGCGGACGTACTTCTTCTGGAGTTCTTGAAGCACCTGTGTGTTAGAAGACATTCGAAAAATTGATGGTCAAATGCACGCTTCTTTTACTTCTATGCAATAGGGTAGTTAACTAAAAAAATCTGATTAGTCCGTCAGATAGATTTCCAAAAAAATACTGGAGACATATTTTTTTCTTTTTTTCACATAAACAAAAAATTAAGACGATACAGTGCGTTGAAAACTCGTGTGACGTCACTACTCGCTACAATTTTTACCGGGCCGTGACGTCACACGCTCCCGCTCCTGATCTTTGATGCTTTGTATCTTCGTCAGTTTGTTTAGATTTGATAAAGGAAAAAATACGTGTCCAATATTTTTCTATAATCTAACTGACGGACTAAACATAATCATATATTTTTTACTCAGGAAACATCCCTATTGTGTGTATTACGTTGTGGAGGTAGGGGTCAATATGCTTTGAGCATTTTCAGAGGTCAACTCTGTGCCAACCTATCTTATCCCTTATTTATGTTCATAGGCATAAAAAAATGTACTGAGCGTTCGCTATTCAGGTATGACCTACAGTTGCAAGAGGACAGGGCCCCAAGTCTGCTATTTTTATAAGTTCGTCATTCCAACACGATCCCATTGTCATTTTGCTAAAAGTTCGTAATCTGCTTAATTCATAATGGTCGATCATTGCTCGGCCAATGGTCTCGTAATACTTTTTTATAACCAAGCTATTAAAAACAATGACTGCAAAATGAAATTCTAATGGTATAGGTCTCTGATCAAAGGAACTGGCAAAACTACTTACAAAATAAATATCATTTATCATTATCATTTAATGCTCACCGCGATCTGCCTGTTGAGCTCCTCATTGGAGCAACATTTATCAAACGTGGAGATACTCAAGTGAGGAACCAGCGATAACTGGACATGCTTACCGCGATCTGCCTGTTGAGCTCCTCATTGGAGCAACATTTATCAAACGTGGAGATACTCAAGTGAGGAACCAGCGATAACTGGACATGCTTACCGCGATCTGCCTGTTGAGCTCCTCATTGGAGCAACATTTATCAAACGAGGAGATACTCAAGTGAGGAACTAACAGTGTATAGACAATGCTCACCGCAATCTGCCTGTTGAGCTCCTCCTTGGAGCAGTCGTTCTCGAGCGAGGAGATGACGAGCATCTTCTGCGAGGCGATGCGCGAGCAGAGGCGCTGCATGGCGCGCAGAGCTTCTACCTCGGTTACTTGTCGACGACCCGGCTTGCCTTCACCTGGGAAACAACCATGTTAATGTAGTCTTTGAAGGGTAGGCAGACGTGTCTAGTGCACCCACTTTTATAACGTCTGTTGGGTCAGCTTATTTTTGCATAAGCATTAGCATGATCAGCCTTTTAATGTTCCCACTGCCTGCACAGGCCTCCTCTCTAGGAGAGGGAATGGGCCGTAATCCAGCACGCGGGCCCAATGCGGGTTAGTGAATGTCACATGTCTTAGAATTTTTCGTTCTAAGACAAGTTTGGTTTCCTCACGATGTTTTCCTTCACCGTTTTGAGAGCAGTGGTGATGAAAGTAGAAAGTAACGACCCTGACTTACGCATTGTAGGTCGCGGGTTCAAACCCAGCCAGGCGCATTACTCCAAAAATTCGAAGACATGTGACATTCACCAACCCGCACTGGGCTCGCGTGCTGGATTACGGCCCATTCCCTCTCCTAGAGAGGAGGCCTGAGTCCCAGCAGTGGGAACGTTAAAAGGCTGATTATGTTATATTCACCTGGCACCCGTCTCTTGTACTTGGCTCTCTGATGGCGCTCCTCCGGCGACCGCTCCACTGAGCTCGAGGACTGACCCTCCACTATCCTGGGCTGTGAACAAGGAGCGTTCCATAAATCCTGTGGACTCCGTAGCTAAGTAATAACAGCTGCACAGGGCCCCAAGTCTGCTATTGTTATAAATTTGTCATTCCAACACGATCCCATTGTCATTTTCCTAAAAGTTCGTAATCTGCTAAATTCATAATGGTCGATATTGGTCGGTCAATGGTCTTGTAATAATTTTTGATAACCGACCTATTAAAAGCAATGACTGCACAATGACGTTCTAATGGTAGGTCACTGATCAAAGGAACTGTCAAAATTTTAGCAGATTACCGCATACGTCTGTCATTCATTTGTCATTATGTACGAGATTACCATTCTATGCAATTTCTTTCAATGGAGTGTCAGTGGTTGACCATTGAAAAGTCATAATGACGCTATTATATTAGTAGATTACCAAACTTGTCAAAATCAACCATTATGAGATCAATGACAGATTATTTTGACACTATTGTAATAGCAGACTTGGGGTCCTGGTCGATCACCGCTTAACGATGGCAGTACGTCCGATTAGTCCATGAGGAACATGTATCACTACATAGTATAAAACAAAGTCGCTTCCCGCTGTCTGTCCCTATTTATGCTTAGATCATTAAAACAATTAATGTGCGGGTTTTTTAATAGACAAGTGATTCAAGTGGAAGGTTTATTATATGTATAATAAATGCATAATATAGTAGAGATTTAGTATCAGCATTGCACCCGTGCGAAGCCGGGGCGGGTCACTAGTTACACATAAAAAAAATAAATTAAACATTTAAAAAACCCCCGACACAAATAACAACGAAATAAATGATTGATCAAATTATTAATATAAAAAAATAAACTTATCACAAATACCTTATGATAATCCTCAGTACTGGACATATCATCGCTATCATCAGCGTTCGGCACGGGTCCGAGGCGGAACTGCGGCGCGGGGCCGGGGGGCGGCAAGGGGGTGGAGTCCGGCGACGTGGGCGTGTCGTCCCCAGGCGCCGCCCACTCCGGGAAGCGCTTGGGCGACGACGTGGCCGTGTGGAACGTCTCCTCCGTGTTCAGGGTTGAGTTTGGAGACACTAGGGGGTCTAAGCTTAGACTTAAGCTGGAATAAATAGTTTTACAGGGTGATTAAACATTTTGTAAATGCTTTTGTCGAATAAATAACATTCAAAAAATCGCTTCACGCCGTCCAGCTGGTAGTGCAATATAAATGTGTGTGCGCTCACTTGATCCGCTTGTGGCGGTAGTCGTCGCGCTCGTCGGCCGACAGCGGCTCCAGCACGTCCGAGCGCGCCGAGCGCCGCAGCAGCAGCTCCGACTTGCTGCGCTTCACGCCGTCCGGTGCGGAGCCCGAGCCCTCGCCCTCTGTGGCCGACAACATTATTGTATGACGACAGGTCTCGCGATTGGAACCCCGCATTAGGCTGAATGATGAAGTTCTGCGCGGGATGTGACGCAATTTTTTTCATATCTTTCTCGATTCCTTCATAATTGTTTTAAAGCAGCGACATCTATACCGCCAGGAACGAACTACGTCAAACAAATCCTACATCGCAGTATCAGAGTTTCCCACGCGTTTCCTACGTTCGAGTTGGGTAGGCCAGAAAATAATGTCCAATAAAAACACACTACATTTTCCAGGGTTGAAATGTGGTCTTTTTTTTTAAATAGGCATATGTAAAAAAAAACTCATTACATTAAAAATCAACCCTGAATGTGGTTATTTTTTTAAATTTATTTGGACACTGACAACAGCCCAAATAAAATCTATTGGGCCGATGACCACCTTACACAACACCCTTCTGGCCAGAAGAATCTCCATTCTCAATGGAGATTTTCATTTTTAATGGAGATTCTTCAGTAGGATTTGAGTCAGTAGAATAAATTCAGAGGCATACCTCAAATTTATTCTACTGACTGAAATGGAATCAGACAAATCAGGACGGCTGTAAGCACAAGAAAGAAAACAAAGATTTTTTGTCACAGAACTGATATTCATAGAACATTCCCATTATGACTTGCCTAGCCTTTTCCAAACTATATTGAGATCAGGCTCCAGTCTAACCAAATTCAGCTGAATACCAGTATTGGGGTACATGCCAATGTTGGAAAAAAAAAGTCGTAGACTAGCAAGAATTAACTCTTCTTTCCTATAGTCAATAGTCAAAGCATTTATTTCAATTAAACCCTTTAAAGGCACTTTTGAATTGTCAAGTCGAAAGAGGTGAAGCTATCTGCACGTTCCAAAGCATAGATTTCTATGGAGAAGAACGTGCAAGAAACTCCACGGACACTCTTTTAAATCATGTTCTGTATTACATAACCTTGGTTACATCCTTGATGTTTTTCTTAGACTGCGACTTCGACATAAAATAAGCGGTAGACCACATAAAAAACCCATATTTCATAAAAGCTTCTTAGGAATGGCCCCACGGATATACAATAAGCTGACAAAATTGTTGATAGAATGCAACGATTTTAATTTATTTAAAAAACAATTGTATAATGTCCTGGTTAATAA
This sequence comes from Hecatera dysodea, assembly GCA_905332915.2. Classification (NCBI taxonomy): domain Eukaryota; kingdom Metazoa; phylum Arthropoda; class Insecta; order Lepidoptera; family Noctuidae; genus Hecatera; species Hecatera dysodea. The sequence goes on from HG995305.1 coordinate 18,196,459, forward strand.
GACATACTATACAGTGGGTGAGTACCTGTCAGACAGGAATCTATGTGTAATATGAAAGATACTGGTTGCTTCTTTCTAAGTCTGACTTACTTTACTGAATTTATTTATTGTGTTACCATGTTAAATGATTGCTGTTGTTTACGTTAAGTTTGTTATTGTTTTGAATGATCATTATTATTTGACTGTAGTACTTTTGATTTGTATCTTAATCTTTGACATACATATATTCTAACTTACAATATATTGAATTAATTACAATTTTGCACGCCTAATTTGGTAAAACACAATTAACTCAACATTCACGTGACATCTAGAAATGTATAATTTATTGTATTGTTTCTTTTTTTTTTTTAATAAATATCTTGGGACAACTCACACACGGCTATCTGATCCCAAGCTAAGCAGAGCTTGTGTTATGGTAACCAGACAACTGATATACATACTTATATAATTTATAAATACATACATATTATAGATAAATCACACCCAGACACAGAACAAACAATCATGCTCATCACACAAAGTTTGTCCTGGGTGGGAATCGAACCCACGACCTCCGGCTTAGCAGTCAGGGCCACTAACCACTGGACCAACAGGCCCGTCATTCTGCGATAAAGATTTGACTTTGACTTGTAAACTCACCCCGGGCAGCGTGCGGCGCCAGGTCGGAGGCGAGCGCGTGCTGGAGGCCGAGCTCCTGCGTGCCCAGCAGCGCCAGCTCCGCCTGCAGCCTCTCGATCTTCACTCGATGCGACGCCACCGATGCCACACGGCTTTGCAGTTCCTCTTCTAACTCTACCAGCTCTTTTTTCTGTAGACACCAATATTTAAAATAAAACTTTTTACAATAAATACAACCAACTTCTACTTACACAAAAAAAAAACAAAAAGTACAAAATAACTACAATTTAAATGGGACCACACGACAAGCACTAGCTTTCAAATAAAAAAGGATCATCAAAATCGGTACACCCAGTACAAAGTTATGAGGTAACACATAACAGTAATACTAGCTGAACCAGAAAACTTTGTTTTGCCATACAAAATAAATGTTTAGGGGTGGTGAATCCCCTTTATCATTTAGAGGTATGAAAAATAGATAGTAGCCGATTCTCAGACCTACTAAATATGCGTATAAAATTTCATAAGAATCGGTCAAGCCGTTTCGGAGGAGTATGGTAACTAACATTGTGACACGAGAATTATAAGAGATATATAAGAGACTAGCTGACCCAGCAAACGTTGTTTTGCTATATATAAAATGAAAAAAGATTTTCCCGCTTTTCTGTTGAAATTTTTCCTGAATTTTCTTTGCTATAAACCTCACGGAGTCCGAGACCTTTCCAACGAATGCAAAACCGTGGACATCGGTTCGTGCGTTCTGGAGTTATAGCGTCAGGAAGGAAAACCCGACTTATTTTTATATAGTAGACTAGCTGCTGCCCGCGACTTCGTCTCCGTGGAATCCCCGATTTTAAAACATTCTTTATCGCTGCTCCGCTCCTATTGGCTTAAGCGTGATGATACATAGCCTAAAGCCTTCCTCGATAAATGGTCTATTCAACCCAAAAAGAATTTTTCAATTCGAACCAGTAGTTCCTGAGATTAGCGCGTTCAAACAAACAAACAAACAAACAAACAAACAAACTCTTCAGCTTTATAATATTAGTATAGATATAAGATAACAATAATACAGTTGAATTGAGAACCTCCCCCTTTTTTGGAAGTCGGTTGAAAATACATGAATCCCATTTCCCAGTACCATTCAATGCTAGGCGATATCACGGAGAAATCAACTGGCTTCCTACCGTAAGTACTGACTATCAATGGAACAGGAAACGTGTCTGGAAGTGGCCAGCAATAGGACACAACGGGCTAAGTAGACTTTGAATCTTTGCTAAGCTAACATTAAATACGATTTTAAACTTTATTTATTAGTGAAGATAAGATTCATATTCGCTTATATGGAATATAATTTGTTAATTGTAAGAACTATCTTTTCACCAGTGACAAAAAATAGCATAATAATAAGCATAATCAGCCTTTTAATGTCCCCACTGCTGGGACTCAGGCCTCTTCTCTAGGAGAGGGAATGGGCCATAATCCAGCACGCGCGCCCAGTGCGAGTTGGTGAATGTCACATGTCTTCGAATTTTTGGCTCTAGGACATGCCGGTTTCCTCACGATGTTTTCGTTCACCGTTTTGAGAGCAGTGGTGATGAAATTAATTACACACAAAGTAATTCGCCTGGCTGGGTTTGAACCCGCAACCTACAATTTGTAAGTCGGGGCCGTTACTACTCAGCCACCACTGCTCGCTGCACTGCTGACAAACAATAAATAAATGTAAACTCATTATGATAAACTCCCTCTGTTGGTTATATACTCCGCAGGCGTCGTCCAAATAATACCTAACAAAGGTGGAACTGCAAGTTCACGCGTAACTCACATGTCTGTCCACGGTGTCCTTGATGCTGGAGGCGACCTTGGGCTCGCACTGCTGCAGCAGATGCATCAGGCTCTCCGTGCTGGTCTCCGAAGCGGGACTGTCAGGACTGGGGGTCGAGCTCTGAAGTCAAACACATACGTTATACAGGAAATTAAAATTATACTCAAAAACCGCTTATAGTTCATTCGCGTTAAGAATGCAGTGAGTGATCAGTGCAACTGCAAGATAAAGGTGTATTATATAGAAAAATACATGCTTTCTACCATATGGTAAACATAAGCGGGTTTAACTTTGATCATAATATAATAAGTATGTTTAAACATCAGACAAACATAATGACTAGTTTTTTTTTGCTAGATATTCTAAGAATCAGGCATACAAGCGCAACTAAAACTTAAAATATTGTTGTTGCATTTTAAAATTTCAGGAACCATGTTAATTTGAACTTTATATCAGTAACAAACGATGTAAAATGCAGCAACTAACAACGATATGAGGAGTTTTTTGTAAATGCATGCCATGCGAGTAGCTCAGTGCAACTTTTAGCACAAATATGATTTATTAGCTTCTGCCCGCGACTTCGTCCGCGTGGAATTGTTACTTTACCCCCGATTTTGAAACTCTCAGCCCGATCGGTTTAAAATTGACAAAGTAAAAGGGGATAAAATAGGGGATGAAAGTTTGTATGAAACTTACATCCCCTATTTTATCCCCTTGGGGGTAGAATTAATCAAAATGTAATCCTTTCTTAGCGGATGCCTACGTCATAACATCTACCTGCATGCCAAATTTCAGCCCGATCCGTTCAGTGGATTGGGCTGTGCGTTGATAGATCACTATGTCAGTCAGTCAGTCACTTTTGAGTTATATATATTTAGATTGTTACTATTATTTCAAACGCAACAAAGTCAAAGGCTGTTCTTAGTGAATTTATTTTAGAAGTCTTACCTCATCCAGCTTACATCCGCTCGCCACGAGCTGCTTCAGGCTGGTCGACACATAATCTTCGAGCGCCGCCCTCTTGTCGTCCACACGCGACCGTAGCGCCGCCACGCGACCCTCCTCGCTCTCTGCCTACACCCCAGCGCAACCAAAATTATAACTAAGCTCTGGACTTTTTGACTACTGGACTTCTAAACGAATTTTTTATATAATTTTACTGCGCATGCGCAACCTTGTCTAGATTACATCAGTGGGTTGTTATGTCAGTGTAGACTTGGCTGTCATCTTTAGGAATTCGCAAGAAGTGGCTAAAACTAAGAATAATGTAAGGAATGGGGGTGTTTTCAACACACTGTATCGTCTTCATTTTTTGTTTGCAAAAACCAAAAAAATACGTGTCCAATATTTTTTGGAAATCTACCAGACGGAGTAATCAGATTTTTTTAGTCCACTACGCTATTTTTTTTAATTCACTAATGTTTTATATGTCAGTGTGCGCTCTACCGCATTGCCGCAACCAATCGAATTACATACAGGTACGAATGATTTATCATGTTTAACAAACAGTTACCGGTAACCAATCGACATTATCATATCAAAGACAGTGACACACATACGAAAGAACCCAATTGTTTGATTGATTCAACAAATCAATGGAAATAATGCTCGGTAGCAATAAAATTTTTGTATCGATCAAAGATATAAAAACAAACAATTTTAATCATTCATGCTTTATATTATATGCGAGAGCAGTGGTGGCCAAGTGGTAACGGCCCCGACTTACGAATTATAGGTCGCGGGTGCAAACCCAGCCAGGGACATTACTTTGTGTAATTAATTTCATCACCACTGCTCTCAAAACGGTGAAGGAAAACATCGTGAGGAAACCGGCATGTCCTAGAACCAAAAATTCGAAGACGGGTACACTGCACACCCGCGGTTTCACCCGCATATTTCCCGTTCCCGTGGGAATAGTGTAGATACCCAACAGATGTTGAAGTGGTACAACGTTTTTTAATCTGCTTGTAGGAGGTAAGGTAATATAATAAGGTAAGTTTCCGATTTACAAATATACGATTGTTTTGTCTATAAGTCCAGTTAAAAAAATATCAAAAGGCCAGAGCTTCAAAAATAAAAATATAAATAGCAATGCCTACCCTCACAAACATCGAAGGCACACAAAAACAATCGGTTCACACACGTGCACTCGGTCCCGCGGCGCTAATAAAAATGCCAGATAGTGGGAAACATAAAAAACAATAAATTCATTGTTTGTGCTAAGCAATAAGCCGTACTTGTTGTTCGCGATTGTACATTCGAGATACGACTTTTGTGAGAAGTCATAATTTTTATGAAAACGTGGTTGTAAATACATACAGTATGAATTTCTTCACACACAATAGGCCGATTTTCGATAATATATTGTAATTACACTCAGTAAACGTTTATATGTCACGGTCATAACCTTGTGTACATCAAATTAGTTTTAAATGCATCCCACAAAGAAACACTTTTGAATAATTAAATAATATTTTGCTAGCTAACAACTGACCCTTGAAAGACGGGCATATTTAATAACTTCTTCAGTCTAAAGTAGATCTCTAAGCCAAGATTTACGTAGACATGCATTTTCTCACGCAGAACTAACGTGATTACTGAATTGTGTCAAGAATAAAGAAACAGCGAGCGACACTGAAGAAAGGCATATTGTGTAAAGGCATAATATGCCTATATGTACACCTACCACCTATTTTGATTATTGTTGTTTTTATGTTGCTTTAATTTCGTTTCAAAACTTGTAATTTAATTTATTTAGTCTGATTTATAATCTAAGATTTAATCCGTGTTCTATATTTATAATACATATAATTTATGAGAAATTCTCATCAATTATAAGTTAAGTAATTTAATTTAATTTTACATTTCACTCACTTAGCTTTTTTGTTTTTTAATGAGTGTTGTCATTTAATTATTAATAGCTTTACCACTGTTTTGGTGCTAGTGGTGTTAACCTATAATTAATTGTTGCACCCGCAATTGAATTCTATTTTAAATCTACTTATGTACTGCTGTAAACAATTGTTGGTTGACCTGAATAAAATAAATAAATAGATAAATAAATGCCTTTCTTCAGTGTCGCCACTTCGGCTGGTCCCCTGCGTCTCTCATTTAAAGGATTCCTGCTACCTTCACAATATAAATAAAACACGTTTTATTAAGAATGGGAAATCATCAAATGACTTCTCCCGCTCTGGGCGGAGCGGAAGAGAGTGTCAGACTCTTACTGGCTAAAACCCAACCGTGATCCTCCTAGTGCCCGCCGCGTTCCAGGGCCGCGCTGACTCTTTTGAACAAATTCCGCAACAAAAAATACTATTTCGTCGATTAACTAATCGCAATCGAGACAGCTAAATATGGATTTCTAGGATCAATAGTCATGTTTTGGAAAGTGCTTTTGGATGATTTCGCTTTGAAATTCCCAGAAGCAAGCAATGTAGTACCGAGATTAACTCCCGGTCAATTTGAACCCCAACTAACTGAAAAGGTACTACTATTAATCTATACTGATATAATAAAGAGATAAAGTTTGTGAGTTTGTGAGGTTGGAGGGGGTAATCTCTGCATTAAAAAAAAACGATTTTAAAAATGATTTTAGTAATTGAAAGCCACATTATTTGTGACTTTCATAGGCTACATTTTATCCCCGTTTTCCCACGGGAACAGGAACAACGCGAAAGGCAAAACCATAGTTTATTTTAAAAAAAGAATCATCAATATTAATAAACCAAAGGCAAAACCGCGATCACCCCTTTTAAAACTCTCTCACTAAGCGTATTTGCGGACAGGTGGGATTCTCCACTGCTTCACCACTGGACACAGTTCCTCCTCGTCAAATTTAATGTGTTGTTTCTTTTATATCTTTTTAACGTGTTGTATTTTTGACTTGTGTTTTCAGATTTAGTTATAATGTGTATTGTTACTGTATGTTTCATTTTATTTTTTGTAAGTGTAAAATAAACGTTTATTTATTTTAAAACACTGACTTGACATGACTTTCCCAGAACGGTTTTCAATCGGAATAGGTAAACAAATCCATTGTTAGTTCAACTTCGAGTGCCGATAGTATGCGCTCCAATGTTGAATGTAGTTACATTTAGGACAATGACTCCGATGATTGCGTATGCTGACGTAATGTTCTTGTAATTACAACTGTACGGTGAGATATACCGAGTTTATCACTTTCGCTTTTAATTTTAGACTTATCATCACGCCTTAATGACTTGAAGGGTTATGCAGAGGTGTGCTTGTGGAATTTGTTCGAAAGAGTCACTGTGGCCCGTGAACGCGGCGGGCATTAGGAGGAACACGGGTGGGTTTTAGTCAGTAAGAGTCTGACACTCCCTTCTGCTCCGCGCAGAGCGGGAGAAGTCATTTGATGATTTCCCGTTTATATATGTTTTCTTTTATAAGGATTCAAGTGAACTGCCACTCGTCCTTTGAAGGGTTCATTAAAAAACTAGCGTCAGACAGCATCAGTCTGTCTGACATATCGCTGAAATGGACCTATTTAGTGCAGCCGCGAGACACACACTTAATTCTTGTCATACTTATTTTTTTCTTTTGTTTTTACCATGTACCGTGTTTCATGTATATGCTGAATAAATATTATTCTTTCTTTCTTTTTTTCTTTATCCAGAAAAAAGCAGCCCAATTTTCGATTAAAAGTATTTTTTTGAGCACTTAGTAAACGTTTATATTTCATTAGTTTTAAATGCATCCCACTAAGAAACACTTTTGAATAATTAAATAATATTTTGCTAGCTAACAACTGACCCTTGAAAGCGGGCATATTTAATAACTTATTTAGTCTAAAGTAGATCTCTAAGACAAGATTTACGTAAACATGCATTTTCTCACGCAAAACTAACGTAATTACTGAATTGTGTCAAGACTAAAGAAACAGCGCATAAAATAAAAAATGTTGCAAATCTATGACTAAAGCTAATTTTGCAATATTTCCTAGATAGGATCAACTGTATACACTAAAATGTCTGAAGAAAAAGGGCGAATCTGTTGTTTTATACAGAATTTAGATTCCTGAATATGTAGATATCTCAAACTCAGTAAAACAATACCTTGACGCGTCTTGTTTTAAATACACATATTAAAAAAAAACTCTGCGACAATGATCATCAGAATCTTTCAGACATGATTTGTAATTTCGTCGGTGATACTGCAAAACCGCAAACCAATTTTTCCCATAAGGCCTAACTTGGAATGAAATCTATTCATGCATACAAATATTATAAAGAGGAAAGATTTTTATTTTTGTTTGTAACGAATAAAATCAAACACTACTGGACCGATTTAAAAAATTCTTTCACCATTAGAAAGCTACATTCACCTTAAGTAACATAGGCTATATTTTATCCCCGTATGCCCACGGGAACGGGAAATACACAAACCGCGGGGCGCTGCTAGTATATTATAAAGCTAGAGTTTGTTTGATTGAACGCGCTCATCTCAGGAACTACTGGTTTGAATTGGGAAATTATTTTAGTGTTGTATAGCCCATTAGTCGAAGAAGGCTTTATAACATCGGTTCCCGACAACCAAGAGAAATAAGTCGCGGGCACAGCGAGTAACAGAGAAAATTAGCCCTTATGAAAAAAGCTAGTTACGCTGTTTATTGCAGTATTACCGACGATTTACTTTCTCCGTCTTAGGTGTTGGTCAGAAGCGCTCTTTTTATTTATGACGGCTGTAGTATAAATGTAAAAAGATCTTTTGGCACGTAACCAAAATTTAAAAACCCGAATGCCGCCATCTTGTTTTTCAAAACAATTTTCAATGGTAATTTTACGATTTTTTAGCAGAAGGGACGCTTCTACTTCTGACTAACAATGGCATTGAAGCTCCAAAAGATCTTTGTACAATAAATAATACAAATAGGCAAAAAAAATAGTTACTATTTATAAAAAAACCTCCTCCTCTTTTTGAAGTCGGTTAAAATCATGCTATTACTCTATGGTATAACTCGATACGCCTTACTTTGAATCAGTTAAGATTGGACCCCATACTGTCTCGGGCCGCACTCCAAAGCGCACCAATCGCCATTGTACCCAATCGCGCTCTAAAGTACGCCAATCGAAAACACGCTGCGGTTAGTGAAGTTACTCACAGCATTACGATGCGTATCAGTTAGCGCAGCTAGTCTCAGCGACCTCGCCGCTAGCTCCCTCTGTCGACAGCGCAGTGCGCGGCGCCGTTGCCCCCAGCCGCGCTCTAAAGTTACTCACAGCATTACGATGCGTATCAGTTAGCGCAGCTAGTCTCAGCGACCTCGCCGCTAGCTCCCTCTGTCGACAGCGCAGTGCGCGGCGCCGTTGCCCCCAGCCGCGCTCTAAAGTTACTCACAGCATTACGATGCGTATCAGTTAGCGCAGCTAGTCTCAGCGACCTCGCCGCTAGCTCCCTCTGTCGACAGCGCAGTGCGCGGCGCCGTTGCCCCCAGCCGCGCTCTAAAGTTACTCACAGCATTACGATGCGTATCAGTTAGCGCAGCTAGTCTCAGCGACCTCGCCGCTAGCTCCCTCTGTCGACAGCGCAGTGCGCGGCGCCGTTGCCCCCAGCCGCGCTCTAAAGTTACTCACAGCATTACGATGCGTATCAGTTAGCGCAGCTAGTCTCAGCGACCTCGCCGCTAGCTCCCTCTGTCGACAGCGCAGTGCGCGGCGCCGTTGCCCCCAGCCGCGCTCTAAAGTTACTCACAGCATTACGATGCGTATCAGTTAGCGCAGCTAGTCTCAGCGACCTCGCCGCTAGCTCCCTCTGTCGACAGCGCAGTGCGCGGCGCCGTTGCCCCCAGCCGCGCTCTAAAGTTACTCACAGCATTACGATGCGTATCAGTTAGCGCAGCTAGTCTCAGCGACCTCGCCGCTAGCTCCCTCTGTCGACAGCGCAGTGCGCGGCGCCGTTGCCCCCAGCCGCGCTCTAAAGTTACTCACAGCATTACGATGCGTATCAGTTAGCGCAGCTAGTCTCAGCGACCTCGCCGCTAGCTCCCTCTGTCGACAGCGCAGTGCGCGGCGCCGTTGCCCCCAGCCGCGCTCTAAAGTTACTCACAGCATTACGATGCGTATCAGTTAGCGCAGCTAGTCTCAGCGACCTCGCCGCTAGCTCCCTCTGTCGACAGCGCAGTGCGCGGCGCCGTTGCCCCCAGCCGCGCTCTAAAGTTACTCACAGCATTACGATGCGTATCAGTTAGCGCAGCTAGTCTCAGCGACCTCGCCGCTAGCTCCCTCTGTCGACAGCGCAGTGCGCGGCGCCGTTGCCCCCAGCCGCGCTCTAAAGTTACTCACAGCATTACGATGCGTATCAGTTAGCGCAGCTAGTCTCAGCGACCTCGCCGCTAGCTCCCTCTGTCGACAGCGCAGTGCGCGGCGCCGTTGCCCCCAGCCGCGCTCTAAAGTTACTCACAGCATTACGATGCGTATCAGTTAGCGCAGCTAGTCTCAGCGACCTCGCCGCTAGCTCCCTCTGTCGACAGCGCAGTGCGCGGCGCCGTTGCCCCCAGCCGCGCTCTAAAGCGCGCCAATCGCCTGACAGACGTCGACACGCTGCGGCGTATTCACGCTCCATTGCTTCTCGCTCCTGTTTCAATCAATCGCATTGCCATACTATTCAAAATATGCTGATTCTGCACTTTTTGAAAGTTAAAAGTTTCAAAAAGACAGGCAAAAAGGGTCCTCAGAGTCAGCTCACACCTTGGTGTGACGTGATGCTACGAGATGACTTTGTAAAATTGCGATACTATAAAGAATTATATCTATACACAAGATTGTATAAATTTCACATTAAGGCACCGACCAGACTCTTCAAAGTTCCCAATTCATACAAAAAAAAAATCATTGAAAAAAGCACTATTTGTAACTTATTACACAAACAAATAAAGACCCAAAACTAAACCCGCTCACCTCGTCAAGTTTCCTCTGCGCCTGTATGAGCTCCTCCCTCTCGGCGTGCCAGCGACGTTGCCGCTCCTCCTGCTGCATGAGGAACTGTTGCCGCTCCCTCTCCAACTCCGCTCTCTGCGCCTCGATGCGCTCACAACGGATCTCACTCTCCAGGTCACTAAACAAATGCGACAACGAACGCTTTGAAAGGGCTTCTGCGTTTAAAAATGTCGCTAAAGGCACGTGAGACGTTGTAGCTTTGTGTCTAGAATCCGCGATATGTAGACTCCTTGACAGTATTTCAGTCATACCGATAAATCTCAGCGAAGACGATGCGACAACGAACGCTTTGAAAGGGCTTCTGCGTTTAAAAATGTCGCTAAAGGCACGTGAGACGTAGCTTAGTGTCTGGAATCCGCGATATGTAGACTCCTTGACAGTATTTCAGTCAAAGCGGTAAATCTCAGCTAGTGGCGTGCAGTGGTTCGAGTTAGGAAGCCAGAGAAAATGTCCAAATATTTTTTTAAAAATAACCACATTATTCAGGGTTGATTTTTAATTAAATGAGTCTTTTATTAAAAAAAAAACACCACATTTCAACCCTGAATAATTGTGGTGGGGTGTTTTTTTTTAGACATTTTCTCTGGCCTAGCCTAACTCGAACCACTACACGCCACTGTATCAGCGAGGATCGTGTTGAACGAGAGATATTATAATGCACAAGTATCTGTGAAAATACAGGTGTTCTTTTATAACTCTCTTAGCCCGATAAGGAGGCGACACGACCAGAGAGAACCTAACTGTTCCTTTACAAAGAACTCTCTAACACTGTTGTAATAATGTTTGAACAACTAAGGTTCTTTTTGTATGTAAGTACTCATTATTATCGCTTAATAATACCTTTTCTAGTTTCACTGAATTGGAGATTGGAAACATAAGTGTTGATTGTTCCCTTGCGTTGCGAAAATTGCAATATTAAACTCTATATGATAACGTTCAGAAATCATTCACGCATAGTACTTGAAACTTTATCTAAATGTCAACTTAGCTGTTTACAATAATTCTCGATTGCTGACTCAATATTGAAATCAATTGTTTACATTATAACTTAAGAGGGAATACCGGCTTGTACAGTATGGGTGTTGCCATTATGATAAGTGTTACAATTTGGGTAAAAAATCATGGGGATATGTATTTTTTTTTCCAAAAAGACTGTGACGTTGCAAAACAAGAAATGTGACTCGCGGCGACATCTTTGGCGGACGAATGGAATCACATTTGACAGAGCCCACAGTTTAAACAACAGATGGCGCTAGATATCGATCGTTTTTTTAAAACTTAATATATATTATCAAAAAAGTAGATGTAAATTAATTAAAACACACAAAAATTGCATAGAAGCATAAAGTTTAATAAATTTAAATAATTAGGAACATGTCGGAATCGAGAGTATTTAGTCTATGGCATGGAAGCTTCTCGCAAAGGACTTTTCAATGACAGAGTGGAGAAATGGTGGGTCCTTTTAGACCGCAGAGGTCACAGAGAGACGAACAAATGATATTATAAAGGCACTTATTTTTACAACGGTGACCCGAAACCCGAGGGGTTTTCAAGTGCATTAAAAGGCTGAACCCTGTGAGTATTTCGTCCTCCATTTGTTTCCCATTCTGAAAGTCCAAAGGCACATGTATTTGACTACGGAGATTTTGTTCCAGGTCTGGCTGTTTTACTAGCCTGGATATTTGAGGTCCGGGATTGATGAATGCCTGAAGCCATCCGGAGAACGTGCATCGTTCAGGTTTGGCTCGACGAGATTTGAGACAGTGTGGCCGTCCATGGTACAGGAAGGCCTTACCAATCCGAAACCTCGTTGAGGAAACATCGCCGTTCCAGGTAACAGCAATCCTGCTGGACTTCTCCCGTAGGCCGCGTCTGTTCGTGGGTGCCAAGGTTTTTTAACCTGGGTGCCATGCCAAGGGATTCTGTTCCACTAATTGAGCAATTGAGCTAATTCACTAATTGAGTAATTGACTAATTGAGTTTTGACTAAAAGAGTCTTGTATTGAGTAGAGAGACTTGAGCATTAAGTAAGTGCTACTTGAGCAGTAATTGAGCTGCTATTAATTATTATGAGGGAGATGCATTAGACCTGTATACTGGGTTTATTTTCATACAAAGAGTTAGGCCTTTTGTTAATGTGTTAAGTAACAAGACCAGTAATAACTTCCTTTTGTATTAAGTTGTGTCACGGGTATACTGTACCATAGTGAGTAGGTTTCTTAACGTGCACAGCCCTGGTTGGTCAATACCCTGCGATTGAGCTAGTGGTACTTATGCGTTCACCTCGCGAATCCTTACAAGCGACCTGAGACGTTGTTTTGTAATATCTCATGTGGTGTACCTCTGTTATACCTTGGTACGGAGACAGGGTCTAACAGGGTTACACATATTAGTGTCTAAGTCTGGGAGGTATTATTTATGATAAGCTGCCTCATTGACTGTATTTCTATGCAAGGTGATACTTCTTTTTATAGTGAATAAACTTTGTATGTGTATTGAGGTATGTCTTTAATTTCAGTCTTTCCAGATATTTATGTATATATATACCTTTATAAATTTACTTTCACACGGTTGGAAACTTTAGGTTTCATCTACAATCCATAACCCCTATAGTGGGAAACTGTGACGGGACCGGGTGTGTGTGAAATTCCGAGGGACCAAAACCTAAGCTGAGCGTTTTGAGTTGTTTCCGTAGCTTTGCAACCGTATCTCCTGGTGTCTCGGCTCGAATTGAAACTTCATATGACAATTCGTCACGTAGAAGGGAATGTAAGTACACTTTCTCTAAATCCATTTTTAATTTTTTAATGAAATAGTAATTAACTTTATATTACTTGACAATAATTTACGAATCACGTTTCCGAACGCACCGAGTCTATGATCTCAAACGTCAAATGTCAAGTTCACTATGATTTTTAGGTTAAGTTTCAATGTAAGAAAAACAATGATTAATGTTGGCTGCTCGTATGATATGACCGTAATTCAATGTTAATACCCTATAAGGAACTGCATATATATGTGTTGAAGCGTTAATGACTAAGTAACTGACCAGGTTTTATATAATAATTGTTTGTTTTCTTTCAATGTGAAAGTTACTGTTTATTGTACCGAAATCCACCCAAGTCACAGTCTCCTGTACGTCACAACCATGAACAACAATGCAAGTTACTAATTTAGTTATTGTGTCACCTCGAAGCACCTCACAAACGAATATGAGTCCGTAATACAGTTGTGGAATGTGTTCCGTTGTTCACTTTACAAAATTTTCCATTTTCAACCAATATTGATTTTAACAAAGACAAAGTAGTTTGTTATTGAGTTTTCCTAGGTGCAAAATTACACATAACCGTTATCAATACTATTCAGAAGTGTTCATGACTAATTAATGTCTTGTAAACAAGTTCACAATCTTAATATTTTAGCATTCCTTTATGAATGTTCTGTTGCACCTTATTTTGAATTTTCTCCTGTAAGTGTGTTGTAATATAATAACTTTACAATGAATCTTTCACTATGTTCATCAATTTATATAAATGTAGGTAAACTTGAAAAAAAAGAAAAATGTATCAAATGAAATTTTTAGTGTCTGACCTTTACAGTAACCCTAAGAACTTAGGTTTTCAAATTAATACTCAATTCACAACTTGACCTGGCTGTGTGCTAGGCAAATAAACAAATAGGTCAGTGACTTACACACTGTAGCATACCAATCCAAATTATGGAAAAAGCGTTCCGACTGTGGTTCAATGCACCACTCTAAATTAAATCTTAAAAACTAGCCTTAACCTAATATGGTGTTCCACTAATTGAGCGTTCTGAGAGAGAGAGAGAGAGAGAGATGTTGGTATTAATTGTTCACCTTATATAATAAAATAATTATATACCGTTGAGCGCCAACTGTCACACCCGGTCCCGTCACAGTTTCCCACTATAGGGGTTATGGATTGTAGATGAAACCTAAAGTTTCCAACCGTGTGAAAGTAAATTTATAAAGGTATATATATACATAAATATCTGGAAAGACTGAAATTAAAGACATACCTCAATACACATACAAAGTTTATTCACTATAAAAAGAAGTATCACCTTGCATAGAAATACAGTCAATGAGGCAGCTTATCATAAATAATACCTCCCAGACTTAGACACTAATATGTGTAACCCTGTTAGACCCTGTCTCCGTACCAAGGTATAACAGAGGTACACCACATGAGATATTACAAAACAACGTCTCAGGTCGCTTGTAAGGATTCGCGAGGTGAACGCATAAGTATCACTAGCTCAATCGCAGGGTATTGACCAACCAGGGCTGTGCACGTTAAGAAACCTACTCACTATGGTACAGTATACCCGTGACACAACTTAATACAAAAGGAAGTTATTACTGGTCTTGTTACTTAACACATTAACAAAAGGCCTAACTCTTTGTATGAAAATAAACCCAGTATACAGGTCTAATGCATCTCCCTCATAATAATTAATAGCAGCTCAATTACTGCTCAAGTAGTACTTACTTAATGCTCAAGTCTCTCTACTCAATACAAGACTCTTTTAGTCAAAACTCAATTAGTCAATTACTCAATTAGTGAATTAGCTCAATTGCTCAATTAGTGGAACAGAATCCCTTGGCATGGCACCCAGGTTAAAAAACCTTGGCACCCACGAACAGACGCGGCCTACGGGAGAAGTCCAGCAGGATTGCTGTTACCTGGAACGGCGATGTTTCCTCAACGAGGTTTCGGATTGGTAAGGCCTTCCTGTACCATGGACGGCCACACTGTCTCAAATCTCGTCGAGCCAAACCTGAACGATGCACGTTCTCCGGATGGCTTCAGGCATTCATCAATCCCGGACCTCAAATATCCAGGCTAGTAAAACAGCCAGACCTGGAACAAAATCTCCGTAGTCAAATACATGTGCCTTTGGACTTTCAGAATGGGAAACAAATGGAGGACGAAATACTCACAGGGTTCAGCCTTTTAATGCACTTGAAAACCCCTCGGGTTTCGGGTCACCGTTGTAAAAACAAGTGCCTTTATAATATCATTTGTTCGTCTCTCTGTGACCTCTGCGGTCTAAAAGGACCCACCATTTCTCCACTCTGTCATTGAAAAGTCCTTTGCGAGAAGCTTCCATGCCATAGACTAAATACTCTCGATTCCGACATGTTTCTAATTATTTAAATTTATTAAACTTTATGCTTCTATGCAATTTTTGTGTGTTTTAATTAATTTACATCTACTTTTTTGATAATATATATTAAGTTTTAAAAAAACGATCGATATCTAGCGCCATCTGTTGTTTAAACTGTGGGCTCTGTCAAATGTGATTCCATTCGTCCGCCAAAGATGTCGCCGCGAGTCACATTTCTTGTTTTGCAACGTCACAAGACAAGCAGAACATAGCCCTTTTGCATTGTTTTTTTCTAGTATTAAAATTTTCGTAATAAAGAATTACGCTTCTTGATATTTCGCTGTTTTCAAGACCCAAAAATTGTAAACAATATTAGCACATGTTCAGCTCGTTTAGGGAAGATTGGCTTAATGACAATGTGCAACATGGTATATTGAATTTATTAATTTAATAAAATATTGTGACTAATTCAATTTATAATTATTTATTTATGCATTCACTGTAGAAATTAATCCATACTGTGATATTTATCATTTTTGGTTTTATTTATTTATCATCATTCTATTAAAATTGATTGAGTCAGGCGTTACTTTGCGGAAATCCATTTTAAATTTGAAAATGAAAATAATATATCTAGCAATAATAATAAAAAATAATATATCTAATAATATTCGCGGAAATTATAGCTAGATATATTATTTTCATTTTCAAATTTATCATTCTATTAATTTTGACATACATACTCGTACAGACCATATAATTTGTTTCGTTTCCATTATCCGCTTTTTTTTTTATTTTTTCGCAATTAACTATATTTCTACATCTCTTAGCATAACATAGTTTTCACCTATGAACTTTAACTTAAGAACTGTATTAACAAAAAAAAAACACGAATAAAAAAATATCACGATTTTGGTTGCTTGGGCGGGGCTTAAAGTGCCTAAGGTCGAATATTCAAAAATGTTATCTAGATCCACTGTAAACGTGTGCAAAAACAGGTCAAAATCCAGCAACAAGCATCCTTCCCTCGACCTCTCGCTTCCGACCCTGGTTCAATCCATGGTCCGGAGCGAGGAGGCATGGGAAGCCGTCGCCTCCTTCTGCGAAGCAGTCTTGCTAGCGAAGGAGGAGGCGGACCGCGTGCGGGAGAGGGAAACCTCTCGCTCCAGCCGCCGCAACAGAAGGAGACGCCCCGGGCGTCGGGAGTCGCAAGGCGATTTCCGGCCACTTGCTGCGCGGGCCTGCTATTGGAAAAAATCACCGCGGCCCTAGAACGCAAAGGGCATTTGGAAGAACACTGATGGGTTTTAGTCAGTAAGAGTCTGACACTCCCTTCCGCTCCGCCCAGAACAGAAGAAGTCATTTGATGATTTCCCATCCAGAAAAAAAGGCCTTCTTTATACTCACGACAGTGTAGTGTTGAGGTTCTCAGTGCTGGCCGCCAGGTCAGTAGTAGACCAGGACAGCAGCGACAGGCGGGACAGGTTCATGACGGACGCGCTGCCTTCCTGCCGCAGCTTCGCGGCTTCCGCCGGGTCGTTGTAGCGGAACATGTTCGTACGGCCCAAGAGGAGGATGCAGCCTGCCGAAAGAAGCAATTTTTTGTAAAAATAAAGTTTTAGAATAGAATACAATAGAAAAGATTTGTATGTGGTATTGGTCGAATAAATATTCGACCCAGACGGAAGAAATACATCAAATTAATAAAGAGAAGAAGAACGATACAGTAAAAGTGTGCTGACCGTGCCCATACCGAAAAGGAGTTCGTGGCAAATAATGACAGCTGTACGGGTCTGTCCATGGGCGACTGAACATTGATAAATAAAAACCAGTCATGGTGTTGCCAGAAGATAAAAAATCATACACCAGTCTTAAATTGCTAGGGGTACCGTATTAATCAGTTTCTGGGTTGTGAATCTACTATAGGCAGTCCACGCTTCATGATGAATTCAGCTGCATCAGGTTAGAGTGGAAGCCATCCCCAATAAAGCTGGGTAAAGGCAGAGGATGATGATACCTTGGCTGAGCTTGGCGGGCTTGTCGATGAGCACGGTGTTGAGCCAGCACTGCGCGTGCGGCGCCGGCTGCAGCGTGGCCGTGCCGGCGCTGAGCGTGATGCGGCAGTGCAGCGGCAGCACGCCAGCACGATGTCCGGCAGCGGGGAGTGTTACCTTGGCTGAGCTTGGCGGGCTTGTCGATGAGCACGGTGTTGAGCCAGCACTGCGCGTGCGGCGCCGGCTGCAGCGTGGCCGTGCCGGCGCTGAGCGTGATGCGGCAGTGCAGCGGCAGCACGCCAGCACGATGTCCGGCAGCGGGGAGTGTTACCTTGGCTGAGCTTGGCGGGCTTGTCGATGAGCACGGTGTTGAGCCAGCACTGCGCGTGCGGCGCCGGCTGCAGCGTGGCCGTGCCGGCGCTGAGCGTGATGCGGCAGTGCAGCGGCAGCACGCCAGCACGATGTCCGGCAGCGGGGAGTGTTACCTTGGCTGAGCTTGGCGGGCTTGTCGATGAGCACGGTGTTGAGCCAGCACTGCGCGTGCGGCGCCGGCTGCAGCGTGGCCGTGCCGGCGCTGAGCGTGATGCGGCAGTGCAGCGGCAGCACGCCAGCACGATGTCCGGCAGCGGGGAGTGTTACCTTGGCTGAGCTTGGCGGGCTTGTCGATGAGCACGGTGTTGAGCCAGCACTGCGCGTGCGGCGCCGGCTGCAGCGTGGCCGTGCCGGCGCTGAGCGTGATGCGGCAGTGCAGCGGCAGCACGCCAGCACGATGTCCGGCAGCGGGGAGTGTTACCTTGGCTGAGCTTGGCGGGCTTGTCGATGAGCACGGTGTTGAGCCAGCACTGCGCGTGCGGCGCCGGCTGCAGCGTGGCCGTGCCGGCGCTGAGCGTGATGCGGCAGTGCAGCGGCAGCACGCCAGCACGATGTCCGGCAGCGGGGAGTGTTACCTTGGCTGAGCTTGGCGGGCTTGTCGATGAGCACGGTGTTGAGCCAGCACTGCGCGTGCGGCGCGGGCTGCAGCGTGGCCGTGCCGGCGCTGAGCGTGATGCGGCAGTGCAGCGGCAGCACGCCAGCACGATGTCCGGCAGCGGGGAGTGTTACCTTGGCTGAGCTTGGCGGGCTTGTCGATGAGCACGGTGTTGAGCCAGCACTGCGCGTGCGGCGCCGGCTGCAGCGTGGCCGTGCCGGCGCTGAGCGTGATGCGGCAGTGCAGCGGCAGCACGCCAGCACGATGTCCGGCAGCGGGGAGTGTTACCTTGGCTGAGCTTGGCGGGCTTGTCGATGAGCACGGTGTTGAGCCAGCACTGCGCGTGCGGCGCCGGCTGCAGCGTGGCCGTGCCGGCGCTGAGCGTGATGCGGCAGTGCAGCGGCAGCACGCCAGCACGATGTCCGGCAGCGGGGAGTGTTACCTTGGCTGAGCTTGGCGGGCTTGTCGATGAGCACGGTGTTGAGCCAGCACTGCGCGTGCGGCGCCGGCTGCAGCGTGGCCGTGCCGGCGCTGAGCGTGATGCGGCAGTGCAGCGGCAGCACGCCGGCGCCCGCCAGCACGATATCCGGCAGTGGAGAGTACTCCGCGCTGCCGATTACCGTCTCGCCTTCCTAACAAACATTATAAAGTTCACTTTTTAAAGTTATAGTCGAAGTAAAACAACTGAAAAATTCAAAATCCGTACAGCACTTTGATTAGTCAGCGTGTTCTTGAGCAATGTCAAATCACAATGTTCATATAATCAAACGCCTTCGAGAGGTCTCAGAAGATACCTAGTTGAGTATGTGAATGATGACACGGGCGTCAGATGTACAACGACCTTTGGTAATACCATACCGATTATCGTGTAATAGCGTTACCTTTTTGACGTAATTAAAATTGCCTCCATAGTGGGAGACAGTTCAAAAAACTAATGATAACAAAATTGGGGGATAAAGTTTGGTATTGCAGCTACATTTCGATCATCTCCATCCAAAATTGAATGACACCACTGGATAGCTCAAGGATAAAAGAATTCGGTACGCTAAGCGAGAACTGTGGCGTATCGCGAGCGGTGTAAGGGGAAGCGCCACCTTTTGTATTTTTTTTTTTGCTGCCTGTCGATATTTCCGTTTTGTATAATTTTTGATTTGGAGAATTTATAACGTTGTTTAACTTTTAATCGTCAGCATTAGTGTAAAATCGTTACAGTGAATTTATGTGGTGTTCAAGTAAAAATCTATACTAATATTATAAAGCTGAAGAGTTTGTTTGTTTGTTTGTTTGTTTGAACGCGCTAATCTCAGGAACTACTGGTTTGAATTTAAAAATTCTTTTTGGGTTGAATAGACCATTTATCGAGGAAGGCTTTAGGCTATATATCATCACGCTTAAGCCAATAGGAGCGGAGCAGCGATAAAGAATGTTTTAAAATCGGGGATTCCACGGGGACGAAGTCGCGGGCAGCAGCTAGTATATAATATCGGCCTATACGCTGTTTGAAACACGCATTCAACTTCGGCTTGTATCACACGATGTCTCGCTTGCAACGGTCTCCACCAATAACGCCCGCGGGTAACAGGAATTTAGCGCAAGTTTCCTCGGATTCAGACATACCGCAGTCACTTTCCAGTAGCCCGAGCGGAAATGTAAATACTTCCTCAAGGTACAAGCGTCCTCGAGGGGAGTCATCACCTACGGGGGAGTCACCCGCCACAAACGAGTTGCAGGACTTCAAACATGAGATTCTCCAAATGCTTAAGAAGTGGAAAAATGAACAGGAGTCCCATTTAAAAAAAATACTGGATACTCACGCCTCATCTATGACGAAACTGGCTTCTGACATAGCTGAATTAAAATCTCAAAATACTTCCATCCAGAAATCAAATATGGAGATTGAAAAGACCGTAAATTTTATTAGTAAACAATACGACGACATATTGTCACAAATGGAGATTTTACAAAAAGAAAAAACAGCTTACAAAAATAGCATTCAAACACTGGAACTTAAAATGCAAGATCTCCAGCTGTCCTCACGTTCATCTACTGTCGAGATCCGCAATGTTCCTCCTTTGAAAGAAAAAGAAACCATGGCAGAATTAACCAACATTGTTATCAAAGTTGGAACTGCAGTAAACTTACCCATGAGTGCCATACACATACGGGACATTTACAGGCTCCCGGGAAAATCGGGATCTACTAGGCCGATAGTTACTGAATTCACCAGCGTTCAAACCAAATTCGAACTCCTCACATCAGTTCGTGAGTTTAATAGGAAATTGAATAAAGATGAACGACTAAGCACCCAGTCCATTGGTCTTGCTGGTGATCGTTGCCCAATATATGTTGCCGAGTATCTGCCTCCGAGTACCAGAAAGTTATTCTTCGCTGCGAGGCAATTTGCTAGGATAAAGGAATTTAAGTTCTGCTGGACCAACAACGAGAATGTTTTTTTGCGAAAAACCGAAGGAGCTAAACAGATTCTCATAAAATCGGAGCAGACTCTACGTGATATGGAAGTGAATCAATGACTAATAATATTCACTAGAATTTTAAGTTCATTCCTTAGTTTTTGTTTATGTTCTAGGATAAGTTCAACATCTCACACTCACAACTACACACGTAAGTTTTTTCTTTATTCAACTCATGAGCGTTATATAATGTCCATGCACTCAGCTAAAATCTTATTATTTTTCATATATCATTCCCTAGCCGATCTTCTTCTCATAGCGAACGCCTCCTTTTTTGTTCATACATTTGTAACAAATGGCCAACCTTAATAACTTAGATGATGAATTAGACTCACTCAGTGTTGCCAAATCATATAAATGTGTACCTGAAATGTGCTCGCGGTATATTACTTATCCTAACAAAGGATTAAAGATACTTCATCTTAATATACGGAGCATTCAAAAAAAATTTGACGAAGTATCTGTATTAATGAAACTTTTGGGCTTTCACTGTGACGTTATTGTCCTATCTGAGTGTTGGCTAAGCAAAATATCTCACCTACCAACTCTAGACGGTTATACCTCCTACTGTACTAAAAATACTTCTAATCAAAATGACGGATGTGCTATGTATATTAAATCTTCTATTAAACATGATGTAAAAGAACCCAATTTTGCCGACGCCAACTGTCTTGTCTGCACCATAGAGACTATTACAATCATTGCCATTTATCGTTCACCATCTTATAGAAATATAACCAACTTCATCGATAGTTTGGACAAAGTTCTCACGCTCCCTACCCAGTCTGTTGTTCTGATCGGCGATATTAATATCGATATCAAGAACGGCAACAATGACACCAACTCAGACGAATACCTAGCCTGTGCCGCTGCACACGGTCTTCTCCCGGCACACCTGTATCCCACGCGTGTTTCTAATTGTCTTGACCATATCCTCCTAAAAACTAATTTGTCCGCCACTGCAATTGTCATTGAGTCGTCTATCACAGACCATGAACCCCTATTACTATCTCTGCAAGCTAATAATAGGGATCGTAACCCACCTCACATTAAGTGCAAAGTAAATCGAAAAGCAGTTATAGAAACCATAAACGGCAATGACTGGTCCCCCATTCTAAAGATGACAGATGCGGACGGTGCCGCGGAAAAAGTAGGAAGTCTCTCTACCATAATTAAGGACAATACATATGAATGTAAAATACCCAGAAAACAAAGAACCCTTAAGCCCTGGATTACACCCGGTTTACTAAGGTGTATTCGAAACCGTGATCGCATGCACATCAAATTAAAAAAATCTAGTGATAACGAAATTTTGCGAATCACGTATAACCGTTATCGCAATTACTGCAATTCTTTATTGAGAAATCTCAAACGCATGTATGAGAAAGAAGAATTTTCCAAAGCTAAAAATAATATCCTTTATATTATTTTTAGCTTTGGAAAATTCTTCTTTCTCATACATGCGTTGCAACTTGGGACGTAATTAAAAAGGTGGCTGATATTAGTTCAAGTACTACTTCTCCAGTTGAACTGTTACATCTTTCCGATTCTCCACGCCTCTCTCTTAACATAGTCAATGATTACTTTGCTGGTATCGGTAAAAGTCTCGCATCCAAAATAACCCCTTCATCCCCTACTCCTACTGTATCGTCTTCAAAATCGAGTGGGTCTATGGTTCTCTTAGAAACGACAGAAATTGAAGTCAAAGGTATAATCATGTCCCTCAAGCTCGATTCCGCTACAGGTTGGGATGGCATCCCTATAAACATCATTAGGGCCACCAGTACAGTTTTGGCCCCCATCATTACGCATGTTTGCAATCTGGCTATTTCATCAGGTGTATTCCCAGCAGTCTTTAAACGGGCAGTGGTCCACCCTATTCATAAATCGGGACGCAGAGACGATGTTTATAATTACAGACCTATCTCAGTCCTTTCCACTATGTCAAAGATATTAGAACGAGTCTTAAACAAGAGTCTCCTCTCCTTCCTTGACATAAACAATGTATTATCACCCAACCAATTTGGTTTTCGTAAAGGAATGAGTACCGAAGACGCCATTCTGGCATTGACTGAGCATGCTGTAAAGGTACTTGATAACAAACATAAATGTCTAGGTATCTTTATCGACTTATCCAAGGCCTTTGACACCGTCTCCGCGCCCGAATTACTGAAAAAAATGGAGAGCATTGGAATCCGGGGTGTAGTACTGGAAATGTTTCGGGACTATTTGAGGGGTCGTTCCCAAATTGTTAGAGTTGGACAAAATGTAAGTGATGAGCGTCCGATCACGTACGGTGTGCCACAAGGTAGCATTCTGGGCCCCACTCTTTTCCTGATATATATCAACGAGTTATGTCAGTTACCGATCCATAACTGTAAAATAATTTCTAATTGACGGAAAGGACTGGGCCCAATGTTATCAAAACGCAGAGTTGGCGCTTACGCATGTTATGAAGTGGATGAGTAATAATTTACTAACAGTGAACGTAAGCAAAACTTTTCACGTGCCGTTCGCCATCAGATCAAATTTTTGTCCACCAGCATCTTATACTCTCAAACTTCACTCTTGTATTTCCTCGACTTTCTGTGATTGCCCCATTGTCGCCAAGTCACCAACTGTTAAATATTTAGGCGTACATATCGATCAACATCTGAACTGGCATATACAGCTCGACACACTTGTTAGTAGAATTCGCAAACTAAAATACGTTTTTAAAAAATTACGTAGTTCTGCTGATACGGACACACTAAAAGTTGTATATTTTGCCCTGTGCCAGTCGATTTTGACGTACTGTATACCAGTATGGGGTGGAGCCACAGAGAACGTCTTCATACGGCTAGAACGAGCGCAAAGAGCTGTTCTGAAAGTTCTACTCTGTCGACCACGGAGATATCCAACAGTACAGTTATATGCGGAATCAAAAGTGCTGACAGTAAGACAATTGTACGTTCTCCAGACCATGCTCCGCAAACACTCAACGCGTCCTCTATCAGAGCCAATTGGTAGAATCAAACACGCAGTCTTTCCCCTGAAATCGTGTAAAACATCTTTCGCTAAAAGACACTACCATATCAGCAGTTCGAAAATCTACAACCAGCTAAACAAATTATTAAAAATATTTGATACAACTACATACCAGTGTAAATCCGCCTTACAAGAATATCTATTAAAACTCGACTATCGCAAGACGGAGAATCTTCTGTTAGGAAACTATGCCTACCTAAATAGTTGAACTTTATTAAATATTTCGCTCACTCTCATTCTTACATACAATTACAAACTCACTGATACTTAACCCACACGCACTCTCACACTTTTACCATCAATCACACACATACACACACACACATACACACACCTATCACACAACCTTTCTCTTTATTATCAAATTAATATCTTTTGCCTTGATCAGCTAACATTGTTTTGTAACAATAACTTTATTTTTTTGTATAACTTTGTGTCCTATTCAGGTAAATTCAAATTGAATAATGGCTTATGCGCACATAATTTCGAAGGTTCACTGACTTCTAAGAAACAGGTTAACCCTAGTTTAGAAGTCAGGGTCTTTTTGCTCCGGCCCACATAGCCATGCTCCTAAAAATGTAAAAATTGAGTATTTGTTGGAAAAATAAAGATTTTATTTATTTATTTATTTATTTAAAAGCCAAATTCAAATACAGAGATCGGATACGGTTGGAAAGGGCTTTTCAAACCTATCCCTACTAAACACAGGCTCGGAACCGACCTTCGTAACTAGACGTAGTCGAACAATTATAGACCTCACTCTGGCTACGGAGGGCGCAGCGGAACTTATTACGGGCTGGCAGGTCTCTGATGAGGCCTCCTGCTCAGACCACAGGTGGATCCGCTTCGACATCCAGGTCTGTATAACACCTAAACAACCCCGGCGTAATCCACGCAATACTGACGTGGTGTCATACAGACGCAGTCTTAATGCAAGACTTGCGCCACTAGGCGATTCGATGAGTCTGGGAGACACGGCACAGATCGATGCACAAGTAACGCAGCTCACCGAATCGTTGGTAAGCAGCTAACAGACCGCCTGCCCGGAAACGATTCCGCGCGATACACCGGGGAAACAACCGTGGTGGGGCGCGGAACTTCAGCGCAAGCGCGGTAAGGTAAGGAAAGCTCTTAACAGAGCCATGAATACATGTAGGGATGAGGACTGGGACACTTATTACGCAGCCAAATCCAGCTACAAAAAATGCATCAGATCCAGAAGTAATACTGGATGGCGTAAATTCTGTGGTAACATTGAATCGTGCCAACAAGCAAAGAGGGTAAGAAAAATACTGGCGCAACAGAACTCGCCTGGTCCCGCCACAATTCGTAAACCCGACAACAAGCTCACCACGTCACCTGAAGAAACTAGACGCGTCCTAGTAGAGACTCACTTCCCTGGAAGCGTATTCGCGCAAGTGACTGAAGGGCTTGAAGTTATTCAAACACCATTGGAGGATGATTGGCGTTATGCAAAAAAGATGATTACGCTGGAAAAACTCCAGTGGGCAATCAGAAGCTTCCAACCCTTCAAGGCGCCAGGTCCCGATGGTGTGTTTCCTGCCCTACTACAGTAGGGGGGGTAGCGCCGTCACAACAAGACTGGTGCCCCTTGATGAGAATGTGCCTGGCCTTTAGATATGTTCCTAAGGGATGGAGGGAAGTGAAAGTTATATTTATTCCGAAGCCAGGTAAGAGTGACTACACAAACGCCAAATCCTATCGACCCATAAGCCTGACCTCTTTCCTTTTAAAGACCATGAAAAGACTGTGTGAAAGGGAACTACGAGATGGCGTTTTAAAAACATTACCACTACATAGTAACCAACATGCATATAGCTCAGGTAAGTCGACGGAATCTGCTCTTCATCTGGTGGTTAGCCAGATAGAGGAAGCGATACACCAGAAAGGTTCCTGTCTGGGCACTTTTATAGACATCGAAGGAGCTTTCGACAAAACAAACTTATCCAGCATAAGTGCCGCTCTCTCCAAGCACGGCGTAGAACAGGTACTTAACGACTGGATCACTAATATGTTAAGCAAACGATTGGTTCGTCTTGAGGAGGAGCAGCAGATGGCTTTGAAAACTAGAGGCTGCCCACAGGGAGGAGTGCTCCCTCCCTCTTCTGTGGAACCTGGTGATAAATGACCTCATTACTAAACTAAACGCACATCGATACTACACAATAGGTTATGCAGACGACCTCGCAATTCTCGTACCCGGGAAGGTGACTGGAACGATCTGCAACCTCACTCAACAAGCACTACGCATCGTGGAGAGATGGTGCGGTGAATATGACCTGTCTGTGAACCCCACTAAAACTGAACTAGTCATGTTTACACTAGGCCAATACCGCCTTCCGAAGCTCTTCAATACAGAACTCCAGTTGTCTAACGAGGTTAAGTATCTGGGGGTCATCCTAGACAGTAAGTTGAACTGGAGCAATCATCTAGACTACAAACTAAACAAGGCGTGCATCACCTTCTGGCAATGCAGGAAAATGATAGGTAAGAAGTGGGGCCTATCTCCCAAAATAATACTGTGGTTGTACAGCGCAGTAATTCGGCCCATGATTACATACGGGGCCGAGGTGTGGTGGACCCGCACAAAGCTAGTTACGGCTGTCAACAAACTACAACACATGCAAAGGCTAGCCTGCATGGCGACGACGGGCTGCATGAGCACTACACCGACTGCAGCGCTGGAAGCCATACTGGGGCTACCCCCGCTCCACCTGTTCATTCAACAGGAAGCGACGATGGCAGCAGCCCGCCTTCAAATATTAAATCTCTGGGGTAAGAGAGAGACACAACACACCGCTCTACTCGAGGAGCTCAATAAAGAACTACCCATAACCAAAGCAATAAATGATCGGGTACCCAAGCAAAATCCAATTGCATGAGGATCACCGCTGCGAGGGGCTGAGCCCCGCTGAGTTGCGGATCTTCACCGATGGATCAAAAACAGGTACTGGCACGGGTGCGGGAATCTTCTCGGAGGATCTCAACATTCACATAGCCACACCATTGGGGGTCCATAACACAGTGTTTCAGGCCGAGTGCATGGGTATTTCCCTAGCGGCCTCTGCTATACTGAGCCGGGAAGTTAAGGACCACTCAATACGCATACTCTCGGACAGCATGGCCGTCCTGCAAGCTCTGAACAGCCACACAGTTAACTCTGGGCTGATCCTCGAGTGTCACCCAGGCTCAACCAGGTTGGTAGATACAACAAAGTAACCATTCAGTGGATCAAGGGACACAGCGAATCCCGAGGCAACGATGCAGCGGACGAACTCGCCAGAAGGGGTTCAAGTATGGCAGCGATGGGTCCCGAACCCATTGTGCCACTCCCTTTCGGTTACCTACGCACTTTGGTAAGGAAACGCACCAGAGACAAGCATCACAATCTATGGGCTAACCATGGTGAGTGTAGACAGGCCAAAGAGGCACTTCCCTCTATTGATGGCCGTTTCACAAAACAAACCCTTGGACTGTCCAAACAGCAGTTACGTACAGTGACAGCTGTCACGACTGGACACGGGTCTTTTAATAAACACCTGTATGTCATAGGAGTCACT
The DNA here is from genome assembly GCA_905332915.2 of Hecatera dysodea. Taxonomy (NCBI): domain Eukaryota; kingdom Metazoa; phylum Arthropoda; class Insecta; order Lepidoptera; family Noctuidae; genus Hecatera; species Hecatera dysodea. The sequence continues at coordinate 18,224,039 of HG995305.1, forward strand.
GACAGCCCGCTCTGCAGAGCCTGCATGGAGGAGGATGAGACAGCAGCACATCTGGTTCTAAGCTGCCCCGTAGTCGCAGATTACAGGACTAAGTACTTCGGAAACCCAGGTACCCTCTGTGAGATTATTAGTAACACGAAGGCGTTGCTGCCCTTCCTTGGGGAGCTGGGGTGGATCGAATGACACATTTGTCCCACCTGCACGCAAAATACGCGCTTAGTCGTGGAGTTGCGGAAACCGGCCCGATTACTAATACTAATACTAATAAAGGGCTTCTCAATAGCAATCGAAGGATACCAATAACACACCATATGACCGAGGGAAACATTGCCAGGAACATGAAAGAATGAATGCGGCCGAGCAGATCAACGACGGTGCCAGTACATCTGCAGCTGGAGCGGTTGAAATTATAAAAATTACCCGGCCATGTCCGTGACGCAGTCAAACCACGTTATTTTTCACAAAGTATGCGATTATTTTAGACGATTTTCTGTGTGAGAAGATCATAATCATAATCAGCGTTTTAACATTCCCATTGCTGCGGCACAGGCCTCCTCTCTAGGAGAGGGAATGGGCCGTAATCCACCACGCGGGCCCAGTGCGGGTTGGTGAATGTCACATGTCTTCGAATGTTTGGTTCTAGTACATGCCGGTTGCCTCACGATGTTTTCCTTCTCCGTTTTGAGAGCAGTGGTGATAAAATAAATGACACAAGGTAATACCGGCTGGCTGGGTTTCAACCCGCGACCTACAATTTGTGAGTCGGGGCCGTTACCACTCGGCCACAATGCTCGTGTGCGAAGATACGAAGTATATTTATCATGCTGGAAACTTACATAGAATAAAAAAGAAAACAACGAAAAAAAAAGAGAAAAAATGAGTATTCTATTCTATTCTATAGAATAATGTCTAATAGGGTAGTTGACTAAAAAAATCAAATTAGTCCGTCAGATAGATTTCCAAAAAATATTGGACACGTATTTTTTCTTTTTTCACGTAAACAAAAAATGAAGACGATACAGAGCGTTGAAAATTCGTGTGACGTCACTACTCGCTACAATTTTTACCGAGCCGTAACGTCACAAGGCCCCACTCCTGATCTTTGATGCTTTGTATCTTCGTCAGTTTTTGTAGAATTCATAAAGGAAAAAATACGTGTCCAAAATTTTTTATAATCTAGCTGACGGACTAATTATAATCATATATTTTTTACTCAGGAAACATCCCTATTCTTGTATAGTAACTTAGTTACCTTGAGATGATACAGAGTGACCCCGGTGGACAGCAGGTTATCGTCGATGCCCACCAGGTGCGGCATGTCGGAGTCCAGCACGACGCCGAGCCCACTCTTGCGCAGCCCCAGCGCCTTCTGCTCCTGCAGTATCTGCTGGGTCTCGCGCCACTTCTCCGTCCACTTTTCTGTGAGGACCTTCTCTTGAGCTTCTTTTCGTTGGAGCGTTGCTAGCACGCCGGGTTCGGCTTCGATCGGGTCCTGGGAACAAAATAAATATTTCATTATATTTGTATGTTAGGTATGTGAGTGAGGTGTAGTACAATACGGCCGACGTATCTTGGCGATTCTGAACATAGGCTTTGCGAACTTTAGCGCATGTACAAGCGTGAAGAAAACTGTTATTGGTGGCATTTTTACGAATAATATAAGTGCCAACTGACACTTGCACAAAACAATCTTAAACACTAAACAAAAACTTAACAATACTAATAAAACTTAACAAAAGTAACAACAATCTTAGACACTAAACAAAAAATTAAAAAATACCAATAAAACTTAACAACAGTAACAACGAAAACTTTTGTAACCGACTGCGCTCAAGACAGAGATAGCGACACGAACACGACACCGACGCTAACGTGTGACTGAGACAATATTATCGTGTACCGAGCATTGCCGAATTCGCACGAAGCTTTACGAAGTAACCAAAAAGGGATGTCCAATACGCGTGTCTGAGGGTGTTGTTTAATCGATTTTCTTCAAATCGATCGAAATTAAGACTCAATAATATATTTATTTTCAATTATATAAGGAGGTTTTAAATTTTCTCACAGTCGTTACTCAAGTAGTCGTTAATAGATAAGTGATAAATAAGTGAATCATGACTTTCAACTGAGAAATTATATTTTGTTAGTTTATTTTTTTTACTAAATTCGAAATCTCGTTCATTAACGATAAAATTTACTATATTTGTAAATCTTGTATCGTTTCATATACTTATTATATAAACAAAAATCAATAAATTCTAAATGCAACTTATGGATTACGATATTTAATCGATAAAGGGCTGATTGTATTAACATAAGGTCAATCTCTAGCCTAGACCTCCGCCCCGCGCACGTCGCCTCGTGCCACCATTTGGTTCCTACATAAAGTTATTGCGCAACCTACTGCGCGAAGTTCGGACTCGCCAAGTTACGTCGGCCTTATTGTATGTATTACCTATAGCATCATGTCTGTGACCCTACCCAAACCCATATATGTAATATGTCTTCTATTAATATATAACACACGTGTACTTTTAGTCAGTAATTAAAAGGTAATCGCTCGAGAACAGTTGTTTCAATAACACAGCATCCCCACATGGCGACCCCTGCCATTTTTGGGACGCGTGACGCGATTGCTATCTAGGCGTAGTGTTATGGTTCCAAAACAAAGTAAATTAACTGAGCTAAATCTTCATAAATAAGCGACAAAAAAAGTGGGAATGAATCGGGAACATTTAATAACTTAATTGCTTAATGCATTTACAAGGGAACATTTTTTTTTGGGCATTATATAGCTTGGGCGCGAGTAGTACTTCTCCAGACAAACTCCTCTATATGCTTTATAGTCTACTACTTGTAAAGGTTTTTTTGTTTTATGTGTGGCGTCTCGCAATTCATCCAAAGGTTGTCGACTGCTTAACCGGGCTTGCCTATGGCGGCCTTAATATCAATATTATAGCCTCCAGCCAGGGCTTATAAAAACTCACAAACTAAGCGACTACGCGCTGAGGGAACCCCCTGTGGGGGACCTCATCTTAGGGCGACACCGGGGGGGGGGGGGGGGAGGCGGGCAGAGTGGAGGGGCTACTAGAACGCTTTGCTATTTTACTAATGCTATTTTTTTATTTTCTTTGCTATTTTGTGTGCGTGTATTTTTCAGTATTGTTTAGTAAATCCTTGTTATTTATAATTCTGTCTTGTCTATCCCAATAAAATCGGAACTCCAAACTCTGACGATGTACCGCTCGGCTCTCCTGATCCTCACACACACGTATACAGTATGTTAACAGAGGGCGTTCCCGTTAACCCGCATTAGAATAACATTCATATTAAATGATTTTAAAAAAATATCACCATCCGAATTTTTTTTTTAAATATTCACTATAATTTTTAAATTGATACCTTAAAGAAACACTTTGTACACGCGTACTTGCTTGTTTGGGCATTGCTACTACGACTACTACTCCGCGCTACTATTTTGATTTTAAACAGGATATTTCGAATTTATTGTCAATTAATAATTTTTTTGAATTCGGATTATTTTATGCTGATATTTTTATTTTAATCTATTAATGATATAGATTAACGAGTTTAAGGGAACGCCCTCTGTTATTGAACATCTATACTAATATTATAAAGCTGAAGAGTTTGTTTGTTTGAACGCGCTAATCTCAGGAACTACTGGTCCGATTTGAAAAAATCTTTCAGTGTTAGATAGCCCATTTATCGAGGAAGGCAATAGGCTATATATCATCACGCTAAGACCAATAGGAGCGGAGCAGTCATGAAAAATGTGACAGAAACGAAGTTGTGCGGACAGCTAGTACTGTATAACAGTAAGACACAGGTACTCAGAGACAAGTCGGCCGCTGTGCAATTGCGCAGTGGCTGATGCCTGTGGACGGTGAGCGTGGGTGGCTCGCCGTCCGATACCAGGCTGAGTCGACGACGCGTTGTGTTCCACGCGCGCCTCAAGGAGCCGTCAGCACCAGGGACGGGGCCCCATAGGGTCAGTGCCTGCTAGGGTGCAGGAATTTGTTCGAAAGAGTCACCGCGGCCCTGGAACGCAAAGGGCACAAGAAGGAGCACGGGTGGGTTTTAGTCAGTAAGAGTCTGACACTCCCTTCCGCTCCGCCCAGAGCGGGAGAAGTCATTTGAAGATTTCCCATCCAGAAAAAAAAAAGTAGGTTCCATATAGGGTGTAGACATCGGCTAAGAACGGATATTACGAAACTCCTCCCCTAAGGGGGTAAAACGGGGTTGGAAATTGTTTGTTTTAAATCTGCGCAGATAAAGTCGCGGGCGAAGTACTAGTGTAAAGTCTGACACTCCCTACCGCTCCACCCAGGGCGGGAGGAGGCCACCCAGAGGCCATTTGATGATTTCCCATCCAAAAAAAAATAAAAAGGTACAGAGTACTGACGTCGTTGTGGTGTATCTGCGCGCGCAGCTTCTCGATCTCCTCGCGCAGCTCGCGGATGAGCTTGACGTTGGGGTCCTCGTTGATGGTGGGCTTGTTGATGATGTTCTTGGCGCGGTTCGCGTAGCGCAGCGTCGACAGCGTCTCGCCGTAGTTGCAGTCCGCGGGGGATATCTGGCGGAAGGAGGATTATTTAAATCTATACTTAATATTATAAAGCTGAAGAGTTTGTTTCTTTGTTTGTTTGAAAGCGCTAATCTCAGGAACTACTGGTCCGATTTGAAAACATCTTTCAGTGTTAGATAGCCCATTTATCAAGGAAGGCTATAGGCTATATATCATCACGCTAAGACCAATAAGAGCGGAGCAGTCATGAAAAATGTGACACAAACGAAGTTGTGCGGACAGCTAGTAATAGATAACGAGACAACATATAAGCGTGTTATTTGGAAGGTTCTTGAATAACGCCTAAACAGATTTGAGCATTTATCATATATTTATTTAATTATTTTTTTCTTCATAGCATAGCAGAATCAGTAGCAGCGTCCCGCGGTTTCACCCGCTTAGTTCCCGTTCCCGTGGGAATACGGGGATAAAATATATGTGTGAATGTAGCTTTCTAGTGGTGAAAGAATTTTTTAAATCGGTCCAGTAGTGAGTTTATTCGCTACATACAAAAATAAAAATCTTATCTCTTTATAATACTCGTATTAGTGTAGATGATAAATGATATTTAATTTGTAAGTAGGTTGTAAATAACACTTTTACACGTCAATCTTTTTTGGTCCTTATAAACTAGATGAGGCCGGTGTTTCCTAGCTGACTACTGAGAAGAAACACCGAAACAAACTCAGAGGTCAAAGTTCTTTTGAAGTCCATATAATAGGGATGTAAATTTAATTGTGTGTGTAATATTGGCCACTTATTTTTTGGTTTAACAAATCTATAAAAAATACGAAGATAAAAAAACATCAATGGAGTAGTGGGGACTTGTAACGTCACGTCGTGGTAAAAATAGTAGCGAGTAATGACGTCACACGAGTATTCAACGCTGTATCGTCTTCGTTTTTTATTATCGTAAAAAAAAGAAAAAATACTTGTCCAATATTTTTTGTAAATCTATCTGACGGACCTATTGTACTGGTCAGTGGCCGTACTACGAAGTGCCAATGCTATCATGATTCAGTGTGAGGGAAAGGGATAGTGCTATTCGTCTTGTGTAACTCCGTCTCTCTCTGACACAGGAATCATGATGGACTAGACGTCATGGAAGGGCTGCAGATCATATGAAAACCGTAGGTTGGTGTCTGAAGTGGTGTTTTGAGGAAAGTATCACACAGATTTAAAGCCATACTTACAGCAGCAATCATGATGGTCTTGGAGTTGCCTCCAAGTGAGTCTTTTAACAGCCACGTGAGCACCGAGTCTCGATATGGGATGAACACTTTCTTCTGCCCCTTCTGTAGACGCACTAGAACATAAATCACTAGCATCAGTAACTATCTATTAGGGGATAATAATACCCGCCAAAAACATTTTCATGTTAAAATGTTCATCATCATCATCATCAACAGCCTGTTGCAGTCCACTGCTGGACATAGGCCTCTCCTGTTGCCAAGACGAGTCTACGTAGCTTACCCTGTGAAAAACTTATCCGATCTCGTATAAAGCTAAGCTCTAAAGACTGCACGCTCTAAAAGTCTAAAAAGTATGTGATTGAACCCGAGATCCAAGAGGGAGGAAGGGGGGGGGAGGGAGGTTCCTCTACTGAGCTGTTCCTACCTTCGAGAGGCTGGCTGGACTCTGCGAGCGCTGAGATGACGGAGCCTAGCGTCACCAGGGACTTGTTGATGTGCGCGCCCTCTACCAGCCGCTGACCCGTCGCGCCCGTAGCGTCAGCTCGCTCACTAAACACGACAAAACATCATTCATTATTATGTGGAGGATGAATTTATGCCAGCGGCCATACACCTGCACTTTAGAGGACTTAATTAGTACCACCGATGCTGTAATGAATCTTTCTGATATGACGGTCACCAGGGACCCAAGTCTGCTATTACATTAGTGTCAGAATGGTCTATCATTGATTTCATAATGGTCGATTTTGACAAGTTTGATAATCTACTAATATAAAAGCGTCACTATGACTTGCCAATGGACAACCACTGACACTACATTGAAAGAAATGGCATCGAATGGTAATCTCGTACATAATGACAAATGAATGACAGACGTATGCGGTAGTCTGCTAAAATTTTGACAAATCCTTTGATCAGTGACCTATCATTAGAAAGTCGTGTGCAGTCATTTCTTTTAATAGCTCGGTTATCAAAAAGTATTACGAGACCATTGACCGAGCAATGATCGACCATTATGAATTTAGCAGATTACGAACTTTTAGCATACTGACAATGGGATCGTGTTGGAATGACGAATTTATAAAAATAGCAGCACTGGGGCGTCAGGTCCAGGCATTTGTTTCCGACACTAGTTAATTCACAGTAATGGCGTGCGAGCGACTGGACACGTCGTGCACTGAGTCGTAACGTAATGCTCACCTCCCAGCGAGGTCCACGAGGTGCACTTTAGACACGGTCTCGCTGGGCATGTTGTTGTGGCGCAGGTACGAGGCCTGCACGAAGGTGATGGTGAAGATGGCGTGCGAGCGACTGGACACGTCGTTCATCTGAGTCGAGGCTGTTGTTCGCTGGAGGTTGCCGCGGTGCATGCATTCCTGAATATGGACGAGAACACGTTTTATTACAAGAAAACGCCAGGTGAAGTTACTATTTGAGTACTTGCAGCATCAAGAAAAACAAGCAAGCAGTTTCTTTATTTCCAAGTGGGAAAATTAGTTTTTCAATTGTTTACTAATTATATGTATTCATTGATGGTACAAATACATAAACATAATAACTAGTATAAGATTTTGCATATATATATTTATTCCATGACTTGGACTCATTATAGGCTTTATTTGGATTTTTTTACTATCGGTCATCCAAAACTCCTACATTATTTATAATAATAATAAAATAATTTCCTAAAAACTCACCACAATATTACAAAATACATATTTGATGGCAGAGTATGACAACATTTTAATAGTGTAAGAGACTGTTGCCTAAACTAAGCTCTAGGCCTGTATTCAGGACACCAGGTCTCCGCCTTTTTACAAAATCATACATTTTATTTAGTTGGGTACTTGTATACCGTTGTGTGTATGTGTGCGTGTGTGTGTGCATGTGTGCACGTATGTGTGTGTGTGTGTGCGTGTATGAGTGTGCGTGTGTCGAAAGTGTTGCCTGCGCGAGTGACATGTGAATGTGTGTACCTACGTATGTATGTGTCATTTTACGATTTTAAGCGTGCGTGACTGAATGATAATAAAGTGTTATATAAATTATTGTGTGAATGTGTTGTGGTAGTTCATAACAAAACCTTCTGAAAGACAATATTTAAAGAATATCCATATATTACCTGTATATCATCATAATCGGACACCAAATGCTTGGACAGGTCCTGCACATACGGCCCCAGCTTCGGATGCTCGCGGACCCTGAGGGAGTGGCCGGCGTCAGTAGAGAGGAGGTCCTTGACCCTCTCGTTGTAGATCTCCAGGTAGCTGACCTCCGTGCGGTAGGAGGCGCCGGACTCCTTGCCGGCCGCCACCCGGGAGAACAGGTGGCGGCAGATGCGCGGGATCAGGCCCTGGTATTCCTGGGGGTGGAAGTAAATGATAATGTTCAGTTGATGGTGATTGAAAGAACAATGATTTTGTAATGACGCCATGCTTAGTTGTTCAGCCTAACCGAATTTCGGTTATACAATTAAACTAAAGGATAGCTAAGAGGGTTATCGTTCGACTCCTGTGCTACGAGTCACAAGTTCAAATCCCGCCACATCAGGTTTTTGTCTTTTTGTATTTCCGTAAGTTGTGTTAACTTACGGAGGAGCTCGTGGCTAAATTATAACAGCCGCACGGGTCGATCTTCTAGGTTAAGCAACGCTTGCCGAGGTTGGTCTGTGGATGGGTGACCATCTTAACATAACGAGACTTCTCCGTGCCTCGGAATGCACGTTAAGCCGTTGGTCCCGGCTGTCATTTGGAGATCTTTGGCAGTCGTTACGGATTGTCGGAAGCCAGAAAATCTGACACCAGTCTTGCCGAGAAGTGCCGTGTTCCTCAGTTAATGGGTTGTGGAGGTCTGGTAGGCAGCCGCTTTACGTAAAATACTGGTATTCAGCTGAATCCGGCTTGACTGGGAGCCGACCCCAATGTAGTTGGGAAAAGGCTAGGCAGATGATAAAGTTGTGTTAACTTAGTTAAAGACTTTTATCGACGACCGCTAGCTTGGAGGACACATTCCTGCGCAATCAGTAGTCCGAGACAGACGACAGTCACTTGTGGGCGAATTATCTCGACATACCGCCATTTCGTTTTGTCAATTGTGTATTAATATATCGGGACTATGTTGGGACACGCAAAACAGAAACGAAAAGGTTAAATTAATTATTAGTAAAAACTAAATTTTAAAAGGCAAGCATATTATAAGTTGGGGGATTACATTGAAGATAATAATGCTTGGCTAAATGCCGGTCCTGCTCCACAGCCTCAACCACTTGGATAAACAAGTTAGGATTTATATTTGGAAGAGATGCTCGCCTTTTTTTATCTCATTTATTTATTCTTTTTTTTTTATATAATATTAGTTTGATGATAAATAATTTCTCTTTTTTTTTACTTGTAGTTGCTTGGTTTTTGTAAACCATAGTTTTGTATAATGTAGAAGCATTTTATTTTCAAATATTGTAAATGTGAGTACCATGGAGCCATTTACATGTTATAGGTTATAGTTTACCTTGTGACTTGAACTAAAATGGCAGTTGAGAGCATGTCATGCTCGCTCAAATGTTTCGCTGATGGTGGCGTGTGTGTTGGATCATTCGGTTCCCTTCAAAATGGTTGAGCTAAATGGTGCCAATACACGCGTCATGTTCGTGAACGGGCGCCGTCGGTTGAGACTGGTCACCTCTTAACTGCCACTGACTTGTTTTAATCTTTATACTTTGAATTGTTTTTATAGTTTTCTATTTTTTTTTTTCTTTGCCTTGTCCTCACATATAGAAGCGACCAAGGATGTAACCAAGGTTATGTAATACAGAACATGATTTAACCCCTTCGGACCCTGCGTCCATTTCAATGGACACGATTTATTATTGCGTGTAATTTGAAACAGAATAATAAAAATGCTAGTGTAAATATTTGACTGTATCGGTGACTTACCTAGAAACTTCACTACAAACAAAACACAATCGTATTTTTTGTGGGTAGGACGAAATAATTAGTCAAGTGTTGACATTCGCCATGGATACGCACAAAGCAAGTAAGTCTTTAGTTTTATTTTATTTTCTCTATAACGACTTAATCGATTGTTTAGATATTTTTTATTCTGTATCATATTTACTAAGATGTTCATTACCAAAAATTACAAACTATGTGGTTCTTGTCAAAAAAATTTGCAGTTGAAGCTATGTCCATTTCAGTGGACATAGGGTCACAATTGTTGTAGAATGTTCGCATTTATAAAAAGATTTTGTACTGAATTATGCATGCCATTTTTATTTCTTTTTAGGTTTTGATCTATCCAAAAGCCAAGATGTCATTTTTTTCTTTTATTAGAAAACGTACAACGGATCTTGATGAAGAAAGTGACGATGAAATTGTACAGGTAATACCAGAAAAAAAGGTCCGTGTGGGTAGTAATATAACGCTATTAACCGAAAGAGAAACTCTGAAGAGGAAGAAGATATAGGTAGTAGAGGAAGAAGCCTTAGAAGAGGAAGAACCAAGACCCGGATCAAGCAGTAAGCCCTTTTTTTTTTTTTTTTTTTGGATGGGAAATCATCAAATGACTTCTCCCGCTCTGGGCGGAGCGGAAGGGAGTGTCAGACTCTTACTGACTAAAACCCACCCGTGTTCCTGCTTGTGCCCTTTGCGTTCCAGGGCCGCGGTGACTCTTTCGAACAAATTCCGCAACCCTAGCAGGCACTGACCCTATGGGGCCCCGTCTTCTTTGCTGACGGCTCTTTGAGGCGCGCGTGGAACACGACGCGCCGTCGACTCGGGCCTGGTTGCTATCGGACGGCGAGCCACCCATAGCTCGCCATCCGCAGGCCCGCGCCTACGGTGGCCGGGAATCGCCCTGCGTTTCCCGACGCCCGGGGCGTCTTCTCCTGTTGCGGCGGCTGGAGCGAGGGGCTTCCCTCTCTCGCACGCGCTCCGCCTCCTCCTTCGCTAGCATTACTGCTTCGCAGAAGGAGGCGACCGCTTCCCATGCCTCCTCGCTCCGGACCATGGCTTGAACCAGGGCCGGCCGCGAGAGGTCGCCGCCGCCGATCGCCTCCACGAGGACACGGCGTTGCTCCGCCCAAGCAGGGCAGGCCTCCACCGTATGCTCCACCGTGTCCTCCGGGCGATCCACACAGTGATGACACCCGGACGTGTCCTCCCGCTGGATCCGACACAGGTACCTCCCGAAACAGCCGTGTCCGGTGAGCACCTGCGTCAGGCGGAAGGTGAGGACGCCGTGGCGTCTCTCCAGCCACTCCTCAAAGAGGGGACTTACCGCCGCAATGGCGGCGTGCCCAGCGCTGGGTTGCAGCAGTCGCTGTCTCCACATCTCCGTGAGATCCCGCCGGAGCTCCGTCCGCTGCGCAGCAATTTGCCGCGGCAGCAGAGTTTCACCCCGGCTTAGCGCCTCCACGCGCAACGCGTAGACGTGCGCGAGGGCTCTCGCCTCTAGATCCCACGGCAGCAATCCGGCAAGGAGGTTCGCCGCCTCGCCGGAGACCGTGCGGTATCCCCGGATCAGCCGGATGGCCATGACCCTCTGGGCCGAGACCAGGTGGCGCGCTGGCAGTCGCCTCAGCGAAAGCAGTAAGCCCTAAAATAAAATAATTTGGAGAAAACATTTATAGTTCGAATCACCACAATTCATTTGGTCAGCTCGAATCACCACCTTCTGATATAGATTCACCTTGCGCTCCCATAGATTTTTCTAATAATATATCAGAGACCCTATGAAGATTTTACGTTCAATATAAATTTGTATGCGGTGACAAATGAAGTCTGTAATTTCAAGCCTATTATAATGGGTGACCTAAAGTTACCTCGTCTTCGTTTGTATTGGGATTCCACCAAGTACAGACGTTTTAGATCTGTTGCACTTTCGGCAGCGTGTTGCAGAGGCTCTAATAAAAATGGGGAATCCAATTCCTAGCAGAAAAAGAGGACGGCCTGCATCTGGTGGTAGCAGTCCAGTAAATTTATCAATTGCACCAAAACGACACCGTTCCAGAACTGAAATAAGACCAGCGAGCGAAATCCAGTATGACACTGTCGACCACCTGTCAGAATATAGTCAAAAGAAAGGACCTATAAACATCCAGGAAGTAAAGGAAAGACGCATGTTTACTGCCTGAAATATGAAATACATGTACGTGTATGTACATCTGTGTTACTTAATTACGAAATTTTAATCAAAAACTAGAATAATCCTAACAGTGTTCAATATTAAATAATGAATAAACCATTATAATAAAATTACATAGTTTTGCTTGCTTACTTCAAAATAGCATAACAAATCATTTATTTATTAAATTATGTATTAATACAACACTCTAAACCTGATGTCCACTCAAGTGGACCTAAAAATTTCCAAAAATCTAAAAATGATAAATTGAATATTTATACAAAAATCCCTTAACTGCACTTCTAACTCACAGAAAAACTTTAAAAATATTTTTATTGATGCTTTATATAAATTCAGGTCCGAAGGGGTTAAAAGAGTGTCCGTGGAGTTTCTTGCACGTTCTTCTCCATAGAGATCTACGCTTTGGAACGTGCAGATAGCTTCACCTCTTTCGACTTGACAATTCAAAAGTGCCTGTAAAGGGTTTAATTGAAATAAATGCTTTGAATCTTGAATCTTGAATCTTGAAATGCAAATTGCTCACGCAGCTTTATGTACGTATCTTGTGGCTATCATGAAAAGTGAGTTAATTAGTAAATTAGATATTGGTCGAACAATTACTTCGACCCATATCCGAGTTCCGGGCACCGAAACAGTTTAATTTTATGTTTGACTGATTTATCCGTCAGTCTATGAAAAGAGTAACTATGGAGTTTCTTATCCGTTCTTCTCCATAAGAATCTACCTTTGCGAATGGACGCTAGAGTCACTTAATTATGATAAACTAGCTGCTGCCCGCGACTTCGTCCCCGTGGAATCCCCGATTTTAAAACATTCTTTATCGCTGCTCCGCTCCTTTTGGTGTTAGCGTGATGATATATAGCCTATAGCCTTCCTCGATAAATGGGCTATCTAACACTGAAAGATTTTTTCAAATCGGACCAGTAGTTCCCGAGATTAGCGCGTTCAAACAAACAAACATACTCTTCAGCTTTATAATATTAGTATAGATGTTTAATGATGACGTTCAAAAGTGCCGTTTAGTGGCCTAAGTGGCAAAATAAACGTTTTGACTTTGACTTGGAAAAATGTCATGTTCTTAAGTCTCAAGAAAATACATGCGTTTTTTACTAATTCAGGATTACTCATTAAATACGTACGTTCGAGCCCATCATCGTGAAGGTCTTCCCACTGCCCGTCTGGCCGTACGCGAAGACACACGCATTGTAACCCTCGAACGCGCTGTCTATCACGTCCAGACCCAAGTCAGCGAACACCTGGAACGAAGCAAGGACGTAATAACGTTGTCAACGAGAATCTAACACTGGTCAACCAAAAAACACGTTTGGTGTAACAAGAAAACTTTTTAGAACATGTTTAAGTATCATAGAACTGAAATTAGAATGATTCAGATACGCACTGCTTTTCTGTAATATAAATCGGAGCTTTGAGGCTAAAACTGAAGTTTTCTAGTGCTTCCAGTACGGGTTAGTCATCTATTTTTAAAGGGTTGGTTATGTAACAAATGGCACGGCAGGATACTAAATTATCTTTTTCTATTAGGTAATATTAAAAAAGCTCACTTTTTTTTCAACTGATGATGTAAAATTTGTATTTTTTTTGTGCTTTAAAAATAAATTCACCATTTTAGTTATGATAGAATCATTTGAATATTTTTTCCGCATTATATAAGTACCACTCTGAGCGGAACGGAATTGGCATGGATATACTAATATTATTAAGAGCATAGATTTGATATCGCCATCTAAAAACCGCAGCGTCACGTCTCTGTGTGAGCTGACCCTAAACCTCTTACTATTATTTATTTAAGCCCGGTTACTGTATTGGTGAATATCTGTGACCCACCTGCTCTTGCGAGGCATAGTTCTTGTCGTCGTGCGCGTACGACCAGTACGAGTGGTCGAAAGTGAAGTCTTTGTACTTCTCCCCGCGCCCGTCATCGCGCTCTTTGCTATTCTGGAACAAAGGTTGACAAACATTAGTACAGTATTCTCAATTGGGCCGCTTGTATGATCTGTTATATAGCTTACTAGCTTCTGTCCGCGACTTCGTCCCCGTGAAATCCCGATTTTAAAACATTCTTTAAAGCTGCACCGCTCCTATTGGCTTAAGCCTTCCTCGATAAATGGTCTATTCAACCCAAAAAGAATTATTCAATTCGAACCAGTAGTTCCTGAGATTAGCGCGTTCAAACAAACAACCAAACAAACTCTTCAGCTTTATAATATTAGTATAGATTAATATAGCTTATTAAAAGGCAATAAAGCCTAAGTCAGCTTTTACTTATTCACAACTTCAGTACTTTTCCTTTACTAAGGTTGTATTATACAAATGTTGCATTTTTACCCGATGCACAGCAATAAATACCGACACGGTTGGCGCAGTGGTTGAGCGATTGGCTGCTGCGCGTGTTGTAGGTTCGATTCCCGCACGAAACAAATATTTGTATGGCCTAAAGAGAGTCGTTCCGGGTCTGTTTGTTTGTGTATGTGAGTTTATATGTTTGTAAACGCTCCCACGATATAGGATAAATTCCTGGTGGGGCAAGGTATTTGAAAAAAAAAACAGTCTGTTAAATGCTGGACGCTATCGCGTATTCTAGTGTGTCCAAATTAAGGGAGAAATTATCATGCCTCCCTGCTCACAGAGACATTGCCAAAATATAAGTACCCAAGAACTTGTGTGTCTGTGTTTTTGTACTGTGGTGAATGATATAAAGTGGTTCTTGTAATATAATTGTTTTTTTTAGCTTGTAGCGGATCGTAGCAGATGGCGTTGAAAATTCGTGTTCTTCAACAGACGTTTCTATTTAACCAACTTCAAAAAAGGAGGAGGTTTTATCAATTACAATGTTAATAATATACCTACATATAACGTGTAACAGAATAAATGCAATACCTCTAAGGGGATCATTATACTCATAATTATGAATAACTTTTACTTTGGGACCAACACGGAAATCGAGGAGATAGATAATTAAATTGATTTGGACCTCTAAAAATTAAAAAATCAAAACTTATTTACAAACAAAATATATGCGAAGAAAACACATACCAGAAACACCGACTTCCAAATTTAAAGTTATTTTGTAGTGACGAGTTATATGCAAGACGGTATGTTTAAAAAAAAAGTTTGATATTATGAAAACAATTACGTAAGTACTTCAAAACAAATATCAACAATAGTTTAACATGCAAAATGCACATAGCGGTCATTACATATCTTGTGAATTATTATATTATCATTATCTTGATAGGTGTCTATCAAGATAGTATAATTATGTACGTACCGTAACAAAATATAACGACAATACACAATAGAATGTCTCGGTAATGATCACCCTTGCTTAAGGAAATAATTAATTACTTAATTAGATAGCAGTTCTTGGTAGAACTAGCAAACATGGCCATAAGAAATCATAACGCCTCCCTTATTTTCCGTAGTCGGCTAAAATAATCCGTTGACTGCAACTTTCAATCCGAGATCTTTATTCAGTGTGATTTTATTCAAGTATAAGGCCGAAACTATGAGGATTAGTAAAAACTACTCGCAGGAATATCGGGAAGCGGAACAGAGATGGGTTTCAGTCAGTAAGAGTCTGACACTCACTTCCGCTGCGCCCAGAGCGGAAGAAGTCATTTGATGATTTCCCATCCAAAAAAAAAGGAGAATCGGGACCAACTTTGACTATAACTAAACCTAATAGCCTTTTTTCTTCAAAATAGTTTTGAATTGGGAAGTTGGTTTTTGAAAAGTGCATTTTGAGCTAAGAACGTGTCAAAACCAACTTGAACGTCAAGAAGTTTTCAGGCTAAAACGTTAAGGTTAGAGAAATACTATATTGAAATGATTGATTGAGAAATCAGGGGACAGACTGTAAAACCTTAATTTCGGAAATCAAAGCAAAAATCGTATCGTAATCCAATAAAAACGTTCGTGAGTGTGAGTAACGCGGCAACGCAAATTGGACCTGGCACCGTGATTAGCAGGGTTAAGAGCCTTTAAACGATGCGTGACGTCACCCCTGACGTCAGCACTGCCATCATAAGAAAAAGGACGTAGCTTCACAAAACGAAGTAACCGATTTCCGACATTAAGAAAATAACTTAAGGTCGGAAATCGATTATTAACGTTTTGTGTAGATACGTCCTTTTCCCTTACGGCGGTAAAGCAGCTTCGTATCGTTTTTTATTCGTGAACGTAGGAACTAGTGTTTAGGTAATTTGAACTAATTTTAATACGATCCGTATGGTTGCATAACTTGAAATTACGAAAATATTGTAATGGCCCTATAGTCTAAGTTACAACTCACGGATGGACGGTGGACTTACTTATTTTTTATAGCCACCTACGTTATATGCGGCGACTGTACTTCGTAATGGAAAATAGTTTTTATTTCTATTATTGAACTCAAATCAGATAATTTATTTCAATTCAACCATGTAGGTACTGGCACTTTTGAATCGTCAAGGTCAACAATCAAAAATATGAAGCTAATTACAAAAGATAAGAATCACAATGTATCACAATAATTACATAGTACGGGCGTAATACGTCATTCAAGTGGTCACTGATTTCTATGGACAATTGCAGAGGCAAAGCAGGTTTGTCATCTCAATGCTTGCGGCCCTGGAACGCGGCGGGCATCAGGAGGAACACGGGTGGGTTTTAGTCAGTAAGAGTCTGACACTCCCTTCCGCTCCACCCAGAACGGAAGAAGAAATCCGATCTTTTCCCATCCATAAAAAAATACTGTCACTTCAAAGACAAAACTCAATGTCCCATCATGATTCTAAGAGCCGAAAGACGACTAATTCTGATCCAGAACCTACATATCTATAAGAGTAAAGCTTGGAGTAGACTCATGGGATACATTTTAAGCCGGGAGTTCGTTAACTTACCATAATTTTCTATTACGTTTAATGTGGTTTTTGTGCCAAAGCCCTGGCAGAAACTAGTCGAAACCAAAAGTCATTTATTCAAAGTAAGCTGATAGTCAGAATCTTTTGAACTTCAAATCTATACGCATATTTTAAAGAGGTAAAGTTTGTGAGGTTGTAGGGGGTAAAATCTGGATCTAACGAAGTGATTTTGAAAATTCTTTTACCAATAGAAAGTCACATTATTTGTGAGCGTCAACGGCTATATTTTATCCCCATAATCCCACGGGAATGGGAACTACGCGAATGTAACCGCGGGGCGCTGTTAGTTTTATATAAAGACAGTCTCCCAAAACTCCCGCCCGTCAGCACTACACAATGGTGACAGGTGGGACTGGAATTCCAATACAACTTCTTAGTGGAGTCATAATTACAAAGACCAGCTTCAAACTGAAAGAGACACGATGTTTTGAGGTAGATATAACGGAAGGAAGCACTCCTGTTATGTTATGCTCGATTTCTAGTCTGGGTCGATTCGGTTAGAAATTATGGTAATTTCTCAGAACAACTGCAATGCTATGCATCTGGCCTTGACAGTCAGCCTAGACGTTTCTAAGGCTAAGGTCGCACTGATTGAGGCAGACTAGGGCTGCCATTACATAGACATAATGCGTCAAATTATAGTAGTACATTATTTTCAAACTGTGCGTGAACGTAGGTGTTCAGGTGCCTTTTTTATTTTTATGGATGAGAAATCATCAAATGACTTCTTCCGCTCTAGGCGGAGCGGAAGGAGGTGTCAGACTCTTACTGACCCATCCGTGCCCTTTGCGTTCCAGGACTGCGGTTTTCCATTTCAAGACTGCGGTTTTCCATTTCAACATCCAGACACTGTCCAGAGACAACATCCTGTGAGCTGTTGAGCGTTCCGGTGTACTGAGAATGTGCAACGGTGTAATGAGTACTGAGAATAGGGTAGTTAACTAAAAAAATCTGATTAGTCCGTCTGATAGATTTCCAAAAAATATTGGACACGTATTTTTTCTTTTTTCACATAAACAAAAAATGAAGACGATACAGTGCGTAAAAAACTCGTGTGACGTCACTACTCGCTACAATTTTTACAGGGCAGTGACGTCACACGCTCCCACTCCTGATCTTTGATGCTTTTTATC
Source organism: Hecatera dysodea (assembly GCA_905332915.2). Taxonomy (NCBI): domain Eukaryota; kingdom Metazoa; phylum Arthropoda; class Insecta; order Lepidoptera; family Noctuidae; genus Hecatera; species Hecatera dysodea. Next base: position 18,242,010 of record HG995305.1, read on the forward strand.
TTCGTCAGTTTTTATAGATTTGATAAAGGAAAAAATACGTGTCCAATATTTTTCTATAATGTAACTAGCGGACTAAACATAATCTTATATTTTTTACTCAGGCAACATCCCTATTATTAACTCCTAATGGATTTGACCATCTGGATTTTTGTGTATGTATCAGGCTCATGGAAATAACCTCATACAGTCTTCAAGAAGCTTACAACCAGCTAGAAAAGTGTGGATTCAGATACTACTTTTAGCTTATTTCCGCGACTTCCTATGCAAATATCGCGTGCTTCGTTCGCGTTCCCGTAGGAATATTTTCTGCGCAATTTTCTTACTTTTCTTTCCGTAAGAACCTTAAAACAAAGTATTAGAAAACTTTTTAAAAAATGTATTGATTCGGTAAAGTTGTTGTCAAGTTATGGTGTGACCAAGGGAAACGGTATTCATCTATAATGTTATAAAAAGGAAAGACTTGTTTGTTTGTGCCGAATTAGCTCCGAAACTACAGGACCGATTTTAATAAATTTTTCACCAATCGAAAGCTGCATTATCAGCAAGTAACATAGGCTATATTTTATCCCCGTTTTCCCACGGGAACGGGAACAACGCGTGTGATACTGTTTATATATGGATTATTAACCACGACCTACACATTTGTGGAACGCAATGCTCAATTACGTCATATTCATAATTATCGTATTTACGTAGTCTTGTCAAAATCGGCGCAGCATTAAAGCAAATAATGTCATAACAGTTAATATGAGTGGCGTGGAGTGTCGGGCATTTGAAATACTATCACGCTCTGATGTAACGTGCCAAATTGCGCGCAGACACGCGAGGGACGGGCACGCCGTCTACTATGGTAATACAGATACCGAATTTCAAGACGCCAAAAAAATTTGACATATTTGGCCTCGTTGATCTTTGCTCCGTTTTTTTTTTTTTATAAAAATAAACGTTACTCAGAGAGAGGACCCTCTCGCTAACTAACATTCATATATCTATACTAATATTAAAGAGAGGATTTTTTTAGCTTGTTTGTACCGAACAAGCTCCGAAACTACTGGACCGATTTTAACCATATTTTATGACCGTATTTCTACGGAGACGGGAACTGCCGACTACTATGCTGACATGTCTTTGAGGTGCGCGTTTGCCTATCTGAACTGACACCCAGTTACTTAACTTAATTAAAAACAGTTGGAAAATTTATCGTAAAATCGTACTAAACAGAGACCCAGTTGTATTTATTTGTGTTAGTTAGTGATGCCCAAATGCAAGACCAAGACGAGACTTACCCCAGTCTAGGTCTTGGTCTTGCGACAATACATCTGGTCTTAGTCTTGGCATTGCGCTCTCAGTCTTGGTCTTCCAGCAAGAGTCTCGAAAGTCTTGCAAACACCTATTAGCCTATTGCTATTTATTAAACACGTAAATTTAGATCTTAGAAAAACGTAACAGAATTGGTAAATTTTAAGTTTAAATTGACATAGGCATAGTGAACCAACGAATTATTTTTTTACTTGCGCTAAGCTTGACGCATACCAAAAAAAACAAAATGACAAAACGTATGCAAGTTGGGAATAAATGCTTAACATTCGCGCAAAACGGCCATCAGGCAGAGTAATCAGGCTGTCTTATCCAGATTTCGCACAAAACATCACAGACGATACACAACAAATATCAAACACATTACAAAGCAACAGTTTATATGATCAGTTGTTCAAATTGCATGATTTAGTGCGCTCAACAGGTGTGGGCGATAATGCAGTGGCTGGAGGCGATCTTATCGCGTTTACGTGTAACGTCAGTCACCGTGGGAAGTGTTGCTTAGATGTAACTGTATACAAGTTATTATGAAACTGAATCGTGTGAGAGGTGACTAGTTCAGAATAGTAGTCGATTAATCTGCTCAGGCTTAAAGAGGAGAGAAATGATGCCGAGTACCAGTGTTTAGAGTAACAGGATACAGCTCAACAAAACTGTATCGGATTTTTTGGCTCGCCACTAATGGGAGTAAAATAATGTTAAGGAATTTATTATGATACATATCAAATTTCCAGCAAAAAAACGAATTTTGGACATAGGCCTCTCCTAAGGTTGCGGAATTTGTTCAAAAGAGTCACCGCGGCCCTGGAACGCAAAGGGCACAAGAATCACGGGTGGGTTTTAGTCAGTAAAAGTGTGACACTCCCTCCCGCTCCGCCCAAAGCGGGAGAAGTAATTTAATGATTTCCCATCCAAAAAAAAATACTTCTCCTAAGGACTCCTGACTCCCTCATATAACTTGTTTGTGTGGAGGAGTACGATGTGGAGTTCAAATATCATCATCTACAGCCCAACGCACGCCTCAAAGAGATGTCAGCAAAGAAGACGGGGTCACATAGTGCCAGTGCCTACGAGGGTTGCGGAATTTGTTCGAAAGAGTCACTGTGACCCTGGAACGCAAAGGGCACTAGGAGGAACACGGGTGGGTTTTAGTCAGTAAGAGTCTGACACTGCCTTCCGCTCCGCCAAGAGCTGGGGAAGTCATTTGATGATTTCCCATCCAGAATAAAAACAAAACACCCACAGGCCGATGTAGCCCACAGCTGAGCATAGGCATCTTTTCCTTGTGCAATCCCCACGTGTCTGTGCCAGCCTTATGCAAGCTGTACCCGCAATGGGAACAATGTCATCTGCCCATCTCGCTGCCAAACACTTTTCTTCGAGTCTGCGGACGCCACTCGCTCACCGCCTTAGTCCACCTATCTTCACTACGCACCCAGCTCCATTTCATCTTATACGTTTTCCGATGTCGAAAACTTTCGTACATCAGATAGCTCCACGTGAAATACTCGCATCGGTTCGGCTGCATATTGATTGTATGTTTCCTGGTAGTCCCGCGGACATCCTACTTACTAAGACGTCTTAAAGCAATCATGGCTCTGGTATGTGAGAGAGACAGAGCTAGGCATACCTTTTTTTTTTATGGGAAATCATCAAATGACCCCTCCCGCCCTGGGCGGAGAGGTAGGGAGTGTCAGACTCTTACTGACTAAAACCCACCCGTGCGTGGTCCTTCTTGTGCCCTTTGCGTTCCAGGGCCGCGGTGACTCTTTCGAACAAATTCCGCAACCCAGAGCTAGGTATACCTACAGCACGCATAGCAATGTCCCTTTTTAAAACGCTTTTATAAGCTTGAACTGTATGTATGTAACGGAATCTTTTAACTTCATTTTCACGTACTTCTACAAGTCTAATTAACTTTAAAATTTGCACAGGGGTCAAGGGCTGATGACAATGCAATAATCTTATAAATTTATATTTAAGTCCTGCATAGCATAGCATAGCATAGTCAGCCTTTTAACGTTCCCACTGCTGGGACACAGGCCTCCTCTCTAGGAGAGGGAATGGGCCCAGTGCGGATTGGTGAATGTCACATATCTTCAAATTTTTGGTTCTAGGACATTCCGGTTTCCTCACGATGATTTCCTTCACCGTTTTGAGAGCAGTGATGATGAAAATAATTACAACAAAGTAATGCGCCTGGCTGGGATTGAACCCGCGACCTACAATTCGTAAGCCGTTACCACTCGGCCACCACTGCTCTACAAGTCCTTACTACGCGCAAAATTATTTTCGACTTTTTAGTTCGATTACTATTAAATAGCAATCGAAAGCGTGGGGTGCTTGAGATCGAATGTTATGATCATTTTATTAGTTACTGTTTGCAATATCAGAATTATTATAATAAAAATGATACTAAGCACCCCACGCTTCTTATCTTTATTTGCATATCTTAACATTTATATTCATTTTATTCTAAATTAATTATGATAATTGATTGTTGGTTTTTACATTGCAGTAACAAATATATAAAAACACGCTTTAACAGTTTGATCGCTATTAAAGCGTGTTTTTTTAAACTATTTTTTTTCACAACAGAATCATGATGGCAATAAAAGCCAAAAAAGAAACAGGCTTTGTCCAAAATTGTTCAATTAGGTAATTTAAGCGCATACCGGTACATTTCAACTAATATCTATTGCATAATAGGTAGACTGGCGCGGCATTGAGCCTAGCTTGATAAAGGTCACCCTATTCGAATCATAACAATAGTTTTGAGCACATTCTTTGATGTTATTGTGTAGTACAGAAACTTGCTGCGTCTATGGCGGCCAATTCCAACAGTAATGAAGTCGAACAACCAATTTCAATCTAAATATATATAACTCAAAAGTGACTGACTGACATAGTGATCTATCAACGCACAGCCCAAACCACTGAACGGATCGGGCTGAAATTTGGCATGCAGATAGATGGTATGACGTAGGCATCCGCTAAGAAAGGATTTTGATTAATTCTATCCCCCAGGGGATAAAATAGGGGATGAAAGTTTGTATGAAACTTCAAAAAAGTCAATTATAAACCGATCGGGCTGAGAGTTTCAAAATCGGGGGTAAAGTAACTATTCCACGCGGACGAAGTCGCGAGCAGAAGCTAGTACACTGATAAGTGCATTTTCGCACGCTCCGTGTACGGGGTGGTGGCCTTATCGACCTAACCTTTTCCCAACTATGTTAGGATCGGCCTCCAGGCAAACCGGAGACAGCTGAATACCAGTATTTAAATATGGAGCGGCTGCCTACCTGACCCTTAATGTCCAGCCACTGAGTACCAAGACATCTCTTGGTAAGACTGGAACAAGGCCGGTACACCTCAACTTCTGCACCGTCAATTTTTGTTACTTTATCCCGAACTTTTAATAGGACGACTGTAAACAGAATGTGCTTTGTTCCTATTGGTTGAGTAAGGGCCAAAGTTTATTTATTTATCATTGGTCGAAAGTTACACGCCTTTAATGTATGCCAGAACCAGTGGTACCTAACCACTCTAAAAGCGTTGAAGTAATGACGTTCGTTTGGAAGACAGGTTTCCAAACTCATCTGCCTACAGCGCTCTGCGCGTTCAATATATTGATGCGTTCAGGATGTTGATGGGGTTGCCGCGCTACTGTAGTGCGTCTGGCATGTTCTCAGAGGCAGGGGTTGATGGCAGGGTTGGCATGATTAAATCACTTTGATTTAAATCATGATTTAAATCACAATTTAAATCAAGTGATTTTTTCAATAACAATCATTGATTAAATCATATTGTTTTATTTCTTTCTTATTTATAATACAAATTGACATTCTTGATTTTCGATAACAGAAAGATTCAGATTTCGATTCAGAACAATTAAAAATTACTTCGTGTTAGAATATTACAGTAGGTACTTAAACAAAAACACCAACTATCCACCTTTTCAGTTCCTAATCTATTCCTGATTTTATTTATTTATTTTTAAAAAGTACTGCCACATCACAAACATTTAACATTGAATATTACTTAAACTATTTAATTAATGGCCTGATACATGTGACAATAATGGCGTACCTAGATAACATTGGCAATTCATCGGCTCGAAGATGAAATACAATAATTAATTAAAAGAAAAAAAGAATAAGTACCTAATGAAAATATACTTTGAAATTCAAATTTAACAAATAATATTTGTTGAAATAGTCTGATAAATGACATGCCATATAAAAAAAATAAGAAATGTCAATATAATATCAAGTAACAACAAGTCAGTGATTTGATTTTAGAATGGACAAATCCAAAAGTCGAAAAGACTCTTTCCACTGATGCCGATGACGCGACGGCCCCTTTCGCGCGCTTTTCATAAAAATTATCGAAAAAATCGTGATCTTTTGGATTTTTTGTAATAAATCAATGATTTTTGATTTTTTGCAAATAATCGTGATTTTTTCCAATCCTGGTTGATGGGTTTCACGCAATAGGAAACGTGCAGAAACTATAGGTGGCAGCACAGACGCGTCAATGCGCGTCAAAGGGCTCGGCTTCCATATAAACTGGATTCAGCTGAATATCAGTATTTTACGAGGAGCGGCGGCCTACCATACCTCCACAACCCATTAACTGGTACCTACTTGTTGGCAAGACTGGAGTCAGATTTACGAGCTTCTGACAATCCTTAACGACTGACAAAGATCTGGCACCATTGGCTCAACGTGCTTTTCGAGGCACTCGGTATGTTAAGATGGTCACCAAACCACAAACCAACCTTAGCAAGCGTTACTTAACCCCGAATATCTCTCTCTGTCTCTCTCAGCTCGATCCGTAAGTCTGTTATTCTTTAGCCACGACCACCTTTTTCAAACGAAATAAATAAATAGTGCCGCTACATATGAAAGCTTTTACACCTCCCAGATTCTCGGTACCGACTACCCGGGTAACCAGAGCGTGTGGAAAGGCAGTAAGTAATGGACAAACCGACGCAAAGTCATACTACTTTTGTAGTTGCCATGGAAATAGGCTATATCTATCCAACATTAGCAAATAACGTCTTTGTAAGTACACTCATATACAAATAAAATAGACATCACGACTATAGAGTTTTGTAGTCTACAATCAGTTTGAATATAAAGCACAAGCAAATTGAGTAAAATCTATACACATAATAAAATCATAGACTCGCTGTGTCTTTACATTGAATATTTTTACATAAAAATTACTGAGAAACGTTAAGAAAAGACACAGAATACAAAAAAAGCATTTTTGGAAGTTTTTTGTATGTTTGTGGAAGCATCACGCAAAAAACACTGATTGGAATCTAAATCTAGATACTCAAATATATTAAATGTTATCTGGAGTTTTATCTAGATTTTATTTCATCTAAATCGACTCACAAAATCAAAAGATATTGAATTTCTAAGTTTAGTAAGAAACTTCTAGAGTGGTAATCGTAGCGCTGTCTCGAGTCCTGCACGCATCATTTAAAAAATACAAAACTAATTTAGATTTGTTTTATACATAAGAAATAATAAAATATCAGGCTATATATAACATCACCCTACGCCAATAGGAGCGGAATATCAATGAAAAATGTTACAAAAACGTTCTTTTTTTCTCTTTTATGTGACGCAGAAGAAGTTGCGTGGGTTAGCTAATTGGAAATAAGATTCTAATAAAGTTGACAAAGTCCGTTGCGAAGTTGCTTAGCAATTCTGTTTGCCCAATAGCAATCTGTATTGGTCATTGTATACTTGAGCAACATTATTTTAAGAAGATAAAGTACGTAAAAGACTACTTGTGTCATAAAAACGTCGTTTTATAGTCGATTTAGACGAATTTTAGTTATGCAATAGAACTTACTTTCACTGTGAGTAATCGTGTTTTCTTGCCCTCCATCTGGACAATCAATTTCGCGCCCATGTCCCTTTCTCTGTAACAAATAAGAAAAGTTGACATATATTGTGGATGTTTGGATGGCTGTTGATACAATTAAGGAAATTCACAGTAGATTCTGGGGCTCGATACACCGATGGCCGCGGTAACCCGCGAGGCGCACTGGGCCCCAAGTCTGCTATTTTTATAAATTTATCATTCCAACACGATCCCATTGTCATTTTGATAAAAGTTCATAATCTGCTAAATTCATAATGGTCGATCATTGGTCGGTTAATGGTCTCATAATACTTTTTGAAAAAACGAGCTATTGAAAGCAATGACTGCACGATGACGTTCTAATGGTAGGTCACTGATCAAAGGAACTGACAAAATTTTAGCAGATTCCCGCATAGGTACGTTGTTTGTTAATTTGTCATTATGTACGAGATTGCCATTCTATGCCATTTCTTTTAATGTAGTGTCAGTGGTTGACCATTGGAAAGTCATAGTGACGCTTTTATATTAGTAGATTTCAAAACTTGTCAGAATCAACCATAATGAAATCAATGATAGACAATTCTGACACTATTGTAATACCAGACTTGAGGCCCTGATCAGTCGATGCGGCGACACTTGGGCGAGGCCTATGTTAAGCAGTGACTCTTTGACTGACCAGCAGCCCTATTATGACGTCTTAAATCCATCATGATTTCTGTGTCAGAGAGAGACGGAGTTACACAAGACGAATAGCACTATCTCTTTCCCTCACACGAACCATGATAGCATTGGCACTTCGTAATACGGCCACTGTTAGTGATGAAATATTGGATGGAATGAACACTACTTACATCTAGACTGGCATACAAGTAGAAGCGTCGCGTCTCAAGAATTCTATTCATCGAAATTTTTAATTAAAATTCTTGTACGTCTTATAATAACAACACATAAACAAGTATTTGTTTCATAATTAAATTATTTCTTCCATAATTAAACATTGATCATTTTCAATACTGAGATTTTCCAGCTTCCAAAGAACGAAGTTACATAAATAGAAATCTATAAGCTTACTAGCAAACCCGGCAAACGTCGTTTTGCCAAATACAATTAAAAAAAAAAATTAGGAGTAGACCACCCTTTACATTTATGAAAAATAGATGTTGGCCGATTCTCAGACCTACTGAATATGCATATCAAATTTCATAAAAATCGGTCTAGCCGTTTCGGAGGAGTATGGTAACTAAAATTGTGGCACGAGAATTTTATATATAAGACTAGCTTCTGCCCGCGACTTTGTCCGCGTGGAATAGTTACTTTACCCCCGATTTTGAAACTCATAGCCCGATCGGTTTAAAATTGACAAAGTTTCATACAAACTTTCGTCCACTATTTTATCCCCTTGGGGGTAGAATTAATCAAAATCCTTTCTTAGCGGATGCCTACGTCATAACATCACCCTTTTTTTTTAACATCTACCTGCATGCCAAATTTCAGCCCGATCCATTCAGTGGTTTGGGCTGTGCGTTGATAGATCACTATGTCAGCCAGTCAGTCACTTTTGAGTTATATATATTTGGGTTTTGAGTTATATATATAGGTAGAATAGATAAGTATTAAATTGCGTAGTCCAAACTTTCCGGCAAGAAGCTTGGTTCCTTATAGCGTATAATCCGTAACTTGTTAAAACCGGATATAGAAACCCTCCTCTGTGAGTCCGCAATAACGCGACGTCGGCTTTGTACGACCGGAGACAACCCGCTTCCTGTTTCCGGCATAGTGACTAATATACGGCATCCACAGTGTGCCTAGGCAGATGTTGAAGTCCTAAGGTCTAATTTTAGATGTAACAAGTTATATTCTTCGACTGAACATTAACAGTCTTAAGAAAAGGAAATAAAAGGCATTCATTACATTGCAACAGCTAGAAAATTGTATTAGTTGTATTGAATTTTTTTTTTTTTATACGGGGAACAAGTTAAGGATTTTAGAAGTATTCCTTTTCAACATTATTCTCGTGGGATAAGTGGCAGGGCAAGAGGAAGGCGGATGTTGATTAGGTAATTTTGTTCAGTTCCTGAACATCATTTTCTTTGATAATATAGTCCTTTTTTATGGATGGGAAATCATCACATGATTCTTGCGCTCTGGGCGGAGCGGTAGGGAGTGTCAGATTCTTACTGACTAAATCCCATCCGTGTTCCTCCCTTTGCGTAATTTCCTTTGCGTTCCAGAGCTGCGGTGACTCTTTCGAACAAATCATGGAAAGCAATAATTATAATCATTGCAAGACTAGATAAGCAAGAGGACGTAAACCTTATTATCGAAAGAAAGTAAACATCACCCTTACCACAATTTAAAAAAAGAGAATCATGACCAGTTTTGACCTGAAATTTTTCTAACGCGTCTAGTGACGTAAATATTCTTAAAAAATTGCATATTTTTTGCTTTATTCGTATCACTTAATTGAATTTTCAAATAAAGCCAGGAAAAAAAACTATGTTACTATGTTTATCATTCTCAATAGACCTTTGGAAACGAAACATGTTTTACACACGTTCCGTTTCATAGAATACGAAAAACTTGTTCGTTCGACATGTGGTTAATTAATGTTGAAAATAACCAACTTATATTTTTTTAGTTTCCATACCTATTAATTTATGCCTAGCTATGATTTTTTTATGGTTTTAGGAAGAATAAATAAGTATACAGGTTACAGCTTTTGCGTAAAACAAACTTCTTTAGCCGCAACGTTACGTGAATGACAGGTTGACATTTAATTGACGTTCAAAACGTCAATTGAATGTCAACCTGTCTTTCATTTGCTCTTATTATGTACTGGATTCTTGATACACTTACCACTTGCATTTTCTACGGATTTCGACACCTACCACTTATGATTACTCTGGCCTGTGTTATACGGAAACTGATTCATTGCTTTTTGATTGGGAGCTAAGACATACAGCTGAATCCTGGGAGCCGATCCCAATATACCTAGTTGGGAAAAGGCTAGGCAGATGATGATGATTGGGAGCTAAGACGTTATCGATACGAAAGCGTTATGGAGCCTTCTACGAATTTCTCCGTATTAACAGCAACATATGCGTCAACACGCTTCGGCGTTATCGGGCCATTCATCTTGATAGCAGAGTCATCTCGTCAATTAGCACTTGGATATCTCCAGTAATCGTAAGTATAATCAAAATCAAGTACCTAACGTTTTAGTATTCAGTCAACGAACGCTATTAAAAAATGATTGATATGCAGTAGTGGTTAACCATACTTTTTAAGTTACATGATAAATAGAACTAGTACTACTAGAAATAGGTGATACTCCGAAGACAACCCACTGACCTAATGTCTTAGTTATGTATGTTTAAGCTAGTGTTCTATAAGACAGCTGTTAAAATACAAATTAAATATTCCTAGTTTCTCGGTAGGCTTAAAAATCTCATAATTGACTTGTTTTTCAGATAACAGTAGAAGATTACATTTGTGAAGCGTGCTTAGATGTATCCATGCAGACTATGAATTCCTAGATTTATAGAAACACTGAGAGTGATCCATCTGCTAGTTCATCTCGCCGTGATCATACTCGGGTATGTCCCATTTGTGGTTGATCATTGCTGAATTGTCAAAGTGACCACATTCTCAAAGAAAAGTCATCATGTCTCACATTAAGGATGATCAACTTGATTTGAACTACTGTAGAACCTCGTCAGGTTTGTATTTAAAAATATTCAAACTTATTTTAAATTGCATTTATTTTTTCTTTACATATCTAATCCGTGATGTTACTAGAGGTATGTCACTGCATTTATTACATTGTTTATTTAATAATTATGTTGTTTTTTGTTGACAGATATCACAATCTGGTCATGTGTCATGCCTGTTGGTTGTGATTTAAAAGACAAGCTCTTTCAACTCTGCAAGAGGATGAGAGAAGAGGCTTAGATGGTGATAAGACTCTTCAAGGTCAAGCAATTGAATAAGAAGTGGAACAGTCTATCAATCAATATATTAATAATATACATTTTGGTAGAAAATGGTACTAATGTGTGAGAACGCATTAGAGACTATTGCTGCAACTGCATTGTAAGATGTCGCACTGTAAGTTGTTGTGCACATGTTATGACGTTGGTGTGGTACTTAGATTGGGCTAGGATAAAAACTAGCCTTGTAGCTCCTGCGGCATTTTTAGATGAAGTGGTTGTACGAGAAGACATTGAATAAATACCTAATAATAAATCAAATCCTGTTTTTTATTTAATTTACCTGTCTTTGTCTGAACATGTAGGTAGGCAGCTCTTTTCTTTATCTAGGTTGTAATGGCCCAGAGGTTAATACCTCGCGTCTCATGCTTGAAGCTGTGAATTCAAATTCCGGCAAGTACCAATGTGTCTTTTTCAATGCGTAAGTTTTCGAAGTTTATCTTGGACATGGCTTGAATGATAATGATACTGAACTTATTTATATAATAATCAATAGGTACCTAAGTCAAAAATCGCCAACCAGTGCTGACCAAGCGTGATGATTATGTAATGCTCATTCCTTCTCTATATAAGAAGAAGCCTTTGCCCAGCAGTTGGACAGTAATAGGCTGATATTATTAAGTCTGCATTGGCAGGATATTACAAGAATATAACTGCTGTTTGCAACCGCTCGCCGATTCGATGGTGATATCAATAACTCAGAAATAAATCCTTCAGTATACTGAAGAAGGATTTATTTCTGAGTGATTGTTACTGTTAGATTAAAAAACAATTTGATTTTAGCATCGTATAGTTTTTGAGATTATAACAACTGTCAGATGAGGTTTGACAGCTGTTATAACCTCAAAAGCTTATTTACATAATAGCACTTTTCCCTGGGCTCTAAATAAAAAGATGATAAGTTATTGTGTTATTTTAAACAATAATTGTTTTAGTAAAACACTACTTGTCGATAGACGCGACCTGTAAAATAAATCATTTGACAGGTCAATCAATGTATGGAAAGTGGGCATGATTCTTTGAAAATGAAAATAATATATCTAGTTTTAATTTCCGCTTTTAGATATATTATTTTCATTTTCAAATTTAGAATGGATTTCCGCAAAGTAACGCCTGACTCAATCAATTTTTTTAGAAGTAGTACCGTTTTTGGCCACTTTTTTGTGCGCCACTAATAACTAAGTCAAGTTTTTTGTTGTAACACTTTTCTATCGTGCAATAAACCGGAGTTTAATTTGTTTAATCTGATAATTGTATGATTTCCTACAATTAATAATCCGAAAATGTCACACTAACTGAGATAAGTTAGTTGTGAGGTGTGTTGGTGAGGTAGAGATGAATGTTGAAGCATAAAAAGCAAGAAATATGTTTTGCTACTTAGGGACAATTTCATGGCCTATTGAATTAGTCATAATTTATGAAATCATGTCTGTACAAATCGATGGGCAATGGTTTGTAGTACAACCTAGCTGCTACGCAAACTTCAAAAGTCTTCCAAGCAGTGAATTCCTCGATATTGAAAGGCGCCGCGCCGTCGAGGCGGGCCCAGAACCCAGATAGAACTGGCATGGGTTGCGGAATTTGTTCGAAAGAGTCACCGCGGCCCTGGAACGCAAAGAGCACAAGAAGGATCACGGGTGGGTGTTAGTCAGTAAGAGTCTGACACTCCCTCCCGCTCCGCCCAGAGCGGGAGAAGTCATGTGATGATTTCCCATCCAAAAAAAAAGAAAGAAGGGCTTGCGAATTCCTATACCCTGAAAAAAAGGAAATATTCCATATTCGACCCTAAAGTAATGTATAATTTGTACATACATATGTTCGCGATTTCCTCAAAAACTAAACTAAACCAATTGCTTTTAGTACAAACATAATAAAAGATAAACACGTAAACACATTCTAGAAGATAACAAAAAAAAATACAAGTTAGCGACAACAGTGACTCATGTCGTTATCATCGTAATGAAGTTTGAATGCTTTTTATTTTTATAGGTTTGTGTGTGATTCAGCGTTTGTTGAATGTCGGCTTACCGACAGCTCCTTTTACTACGCCTACGTTACGTATATATCCTTGTTAAAACACGAATTTAAAACCACATTTTTGGTTAAAGTTTTAAAATTAATAAGCTGATGTTTTAATTTATTCGTTACTAGCATCGCCCCGCGGTTTCACCCGCGTAGTTCCCGTTCCCGTGGGACTATGGTGATATAATATAGCCTATGTTCACCGGAGATAGTGTAGCTTCCCAACAGTGAAAATTTATTTGAAATATTATCTATTCAATGCAAACAAACAAAAAAACAATCAAATCTTTCCTCTTTATAATATTAGTGTAGACTAGCTCCTGAAAGACACTACGTCCACGCGAAAGTCGGAATCTATCCCAATGGAAGGTATTCCTGGGATAAAAAGTATCCTACGTCCTTCTTCAAGATCCAATCTGGTCCAATTCTAAAACTCATCAAAAATAGTTCAGTGGCTTCTACGAGAAAGAGTTCAACCGCCGACACTGACTAGGCTGGGCAGCGTTTGGCAAGTTGCGTGGTATCTTTCTCGTCTAACATACCACAGTGTCTCATATCATATCACATGTCTATCCAGACCAGTGCGTGTTGCCAGTGATGACTTACGTCTTGAAACGTGGTCGGTCACAATGGGCCTCATCAGAAGATTTAAAGTTACCCACAGGTGAGGGCAATATTCGGAGTTTCCTTGCGTGATCGAATTAGGAACGATTTTTTTTATTTTGGATTGGTCCACACGCAGTTCAGCTCACTAACGCTGGTTACTGCTCAACCGGACCCAGGAACGATGAGATCCACAAGGTTACCGACTTAGCCCGAAAGATCGCCAAACTGTGGCAGTACGACGAAGTGCCAATGCTATCATGATTCAGTGTGAGGGAAAGGGATAGTGCTATTCGTCTTTTGTAACCACGTCTCTCTTTGACACAGGAATCATGATGGATTTAAGACGTCATGGTAGCTGAGCTGGCTTTTAATTTGGCCAGAATCAAAGCTTTGCCATTCATTGAGGCAATGCTGCCAATGACTTGACGCTAATTTTGGTTTGTTCTTAGTTTAGTTATTAAAATGGACTGTTTAGATTTGTTGGTAAAAAATGTGTAATACAGTTACATTTTATAATTAATGCACAAAATGAATAACAGTTTACGTTTTCTATTATAAGTTTATAACTGTGATCTTCATATAAAGTATACTAAGCTGAATTTATGAATAATTAATTAGGTACGTATTTGTAAATCAGATGATGTCTTCATAATTTTAAATGATTCTTTCTATGAGATTTGATTGTGTTTAGCAAAAGCATAGGGATTTGAAATTAATCATTTTATGGTAACATTTTCCTAAAAATATTCAAAAATATATTTATAGATCATGTCCTATTATTGTTTCCTACTAAACACATCAAAAGTATCTAGGGATCAACATATATTTTTGCAATAACTTTCCTCCTGATTGATATTAATTAAAATTTTCTTTAAGGATTCATCAAATAAAGTGTTTTCGTTTGTCACAGTAACGATAAACCAAGTCACCTTTGCATTAATAAAGAAATTTGCCATTTTCCTAATAAAGGGATTTTTGACATTTGAACCACTAACATTAAAGTTCGAAAAAAAGACTGAAATAACAGTTTTCTTTAAAATTTTATTGGGTAACTTAAACAATTAATAATCCGTGTTTCTACCGCGAACACTAACAACACAAGAACATCGGTTTGGCATACTCAAAATGAGTTCATCCAAATCACGCTGTGGAATGGCCGCCCATGTTCGTTGCAACAACAAAAAAAGGTCTTCTTGCGACTGGATACCCTCCATATTCGGCAGAGCTCTTCTCTGTAGCATATCCCATGCATGCTCAATCGGGTTCAAGTCTGGCGACTGAGCAGGCCAGGGCAGGACATTGATGTTAGCTGCGGCGAGAGTCTGTCTTACAACTCTTGCGGTGTGCGGTCGTGCATTATCATGCATTAACTGAAATAAGGGACCGATTTGCACTTGTAGAGGAACGATGACGTCTGATACAATCGTCTCAGCATAAATTTGAGCGTTGAGGTTGCCTCTGATCCAAATCAACTCAGTTCTTCCGCCGATCCAAATACCCGCCCATACTATGATGGTTCCACCACTATAAGGATGGACTTCCTGGCAGGATTTTAATCGCTGTTGGCGTCCAGGGGTTCTCCAGTGTCGTATACGTCTTGTATCCGGTCTCATACCAAAACGAGACTCATCAGAAAAGCACACGAAACGCCATTGTTCTTCTGCCCAATTTCTGTGTTCAAGAGCCCATTGATATCGAATCCTACGATTGTGCATTGCTATAGGTGGTACCCGTAGCGGTCTTCGGGAATGAAGGTTCACTTCATGCAAGCGGTTTCTGACTGTTTGGTCGCTAATTAAGTTCCCTGAAGAGTGATGAAGCCTCACGGCTAACATCATGGCGGTTATTGTTGGAGCTCTTCGAGTTAAGATTTGAATGTATCGGTCTTGTCTCCGTGTGGTGCAGCGATACCGTCCTCCATGGCGCTCAGCCAAGGTAAGCGAAGAGCTCTGCCGAATATGGAGGGTATCCAGTCGCAAGAAGACCTTTTTTTGTTGTTGCAACGAACATGGGCGGCCATTCCACAGCGTGATTTGGATGAACTCATTTTGAGTATGCCAAACCGATGTTCTTGTGTTGTTAGTGTTCGCGGTAGAAACACGGATTATTAATTGTTTAAGTTACCCAATAAAATTTTAAAGAAAACTGTTATTTCAGTCTTTTTTTCGAACTTTAATGTTAGTGGTTCAAATGTCAAAAATCCCTTTATTAGGAAAATGGCAAATTTCTTTATTAATGCAAAGGTGACTTGGTTTATCGTTACTGTGACAAACGAAAACACTTTATTTGATGAATCCTTAAAGAAAATTTTAATTAATATCAATCAGGAGAAAAGTTATTGCAAAAATATATGTTGATCCCTAGATACTTTTGATGTGTTTATTTCATATGGGAAAAATTTGTTTAGTATCTACTCATATCCTGTTTGATATTTAATTTACATGTATAACAATTCTTCTAAAATGATGGATCAAATGGGATACAGATGACTTGTCTATAAAGGGGGCGATTACTGAAATAAATCTATTAAACAAATATGGAACAAGAATACATTTGGAAACAACTAAAAATAAACTATGATATGGGCAGGAGGGCCAAGAGGCTGATTGTGAATAGGGATGTTTCCTGAGTAAAAAATATATGATTATGTTTAGTCCTTCAGTTAGATTATAGAAAAATATTGGACACGTATTTTTTCCTTTACCAAATCTATAAAAACTGACGAAGATACAAAGCATCAAAGATCAGAAGTGGGGGCGTGTGACGTTACGGCTCGGTAAAAATTGTAGGGAGTAGTGACGTCACACGAGTTTTCAACGCTCTGTATCGTCTTCATTTTTTGTCTACGTGAAAAAAGAAAAACTACGTGTCCAATATTTTTTGGAAATCTATCTAACGGACTAATTAGATTTTTTTAGTCAACTACCCTATTCTTCTACAACCTTTGCCTCAGATCAGATGAATATTTATTTACCAACTGGGGTGGATCGATAGCTTACCCGTTTTACTAATTTTAGATTTATTAATAAAAAAAAAAGCAAATGAATAATAAAACCCAAGAACTTATGGCCAGACATCCATGATTTCACTCTATTGTTTATGATTTCTTCAATTTTTTTTTTCTATTCCTTTTATAATTTTGTGGTAGACACAGACATATTCTTATCAGACAGTCATTACAGCTAATTAGAAGGAAGATTAATTAGTAGGTATTGCAGTCTTTTCATAACAGTGTTTTCTTTTTAATTTGATAACTGTAAATTGCCTCTTAAGATAACGGTTTATTTAATTAATTCTATTGGGTGTTATAAAAAATAAATAAGAATAATACTTAATAAGCAAACACCAAGGGATGATATTCATGTAATATACTGTCTAACTAGGTAATTCCAGAAGTACTGGGTTGGAAATAAACAAATTAGTATTATATAAATACTAATTTGTAAAAGTTGTAATCTGTTATCCAATATGTAATTTCTATAACTGTACTATTAAAGAAATTATCTTCCTTCCTTTAAATAAAGGAAGGAAAAATTAAGTAAATTAACTGTTGTTATTATAAATAATATTCAAAGACAGTAGCCATAGCAGACTTCAAGTCCCAGCAAAGGCACTCAAGTGTAACATAATCACTAAAATTCATTCATCTCTTGTAACATGTGAAATACCAATAACAGAGTGTATTGTAAACAGTAACTCCCGCATGCATCATTGTTTACGCCGCCTGAGATGATCAACAAGCATTCCAACACCAACCACACAGTAATCACTGCAATTTTATCTTGTTTATTTAGGTCACTGACTTTTTTACCATTTTTTCGACAACTTTCATCTAAACGGCATACCCGAGGTACAGTTTGTGCTCCAAATGCAACTGAACCGTGAAAGTCATTGTCATTTAACATGACATCATTGCTTTTTTGCACTTTCAAATGCCATGAATAAGATTGATGTTTGAGCAACTTGGAACCCTTGTCTACCCATCGATTATCTGTCATGTTATTACAGTGAACATACAAAATAACATAACAGAACCAATCATAAACACAGTCCATCTGAATCAGTGAAACATCATTATTTCACGTATTACGTTAACTCCCCCAAAACATTGGATAAAAATTGAACTTTCTTGAGAACGGTATCTACTAACCTTTGATTGAATGGGCGAACCCTTACAGCCACTTTCACCGAAGCCATTGTCACACATTATATTGTCAATAGTTACAATTTTATTTTAAAATTACATTTATCTACACAAATACGACACCACAAAGCGAGTTGACATTTTTGTTTGATTGACAGTTTGTCGAATGACGTTGCAATACTGAAAAAAGTTAAGTTGTTTTCTCATTTGGTATCTCCAACAAAACGTATTCTATGATTATAATTCATGAAAGTTACGAAACAAAGTGCTTCTACCATTCACATAAAATTTCTTGTGTACTACTAGTTGACCAAAAAAGCCCACGAACCCGCGAAGATTATTTCATTTTTTTTTTGTTAATTTTAGTGTTGTTTTTACCAGCAGTAGCAACTAATCGACTAAACATAAGTTTGAATCCATTGAGGCTTATTCATTGTCATTTAACGTAGAAAAAGGAAAAAAATATGAACTAGATGGCTCATGGTAACCTATATATTACTTTACGACTCATGGCTTTAAGATAAAACGAGATATCAATTCTTTGTACTGAAGACTTAACAAATCTCAACGGAAATTCTTACAAATATCTGTCCACAAAAAATGTTCTGAATACAATAATTTAAAATACTTATTTGAAGTCGAACAAGTATTTAAAAAAAAAAAAAACAATATAATAATTTTTCAATTTGAAAGTTCATAATTACAATCGATATTGATTTTTAGTCGAGCTTCAATCAGTGTAGTATTTTTTTTAGTACTACTCTATTGCTGTCGATTTCTATCTGTCGTGAGGAAAGGTTAGAATTTTTGATTTGATTTTTACAAAAAGAATTGGTAAATATGTTAGAATATCTTTAGATTTTTATCCTTATTGTATTTGAACCCAGATATAATATGTGTTATCTATCTACAAAAAGTTACAAAATAATTATTGTCATCGAGGGTAAGTTGAGGTAGCATTACATAACAATGTGTGTATGTTCTTCCGTCAGATAGCCAATCGTCACGATGTCGGGTGCTCCAGGCCGCCCCATGAAGTTCCCCTACACCTTCAGCGCCAAGATTGCGCAGTTCCCCTTGAAGTTCTATGTCCAGAACCAATGGATCTGGAAGTACTGGGTGATCGGAATCGCTGTTTCAGTCCCCGTCTTCTACAAGATCAACAAAATGGGTAAGTTATCGGCAGGTCAATGGTAACAATTTGCTGTTGACAGTGTTTTCATATTAAAGTGACTTCAATTTTCATACTTCAAGTGTTACTATTATAAAGATGATTGTACCTACTGTAGGATCAAGGTCTGGACTGAAGTTTGATTCTAATTGGGTTCATAATATGTCTGAAGGTTGTTATAACAGAAGCCAATGTTCGAAAATTCTTCCAATTTAGGATCTGTTCCATTTCTTTATCTATAGTTTCAGTTTAACCACTTTTTTGTTCTATATTTGATGTTCTATATATGATTAAAGCTTGAATAGATATCCATCCAAATTCACATCAAAATTATTGTAAAATAGTGAAGCCATTGAATTTTATAGATTCATTCCTCAAACAATCTGATTGTTAAATTAAATTGTCATGGAATTTATGCAAAATATTTGAGTTTTCTCTAGAGAGAAAGAGATTAACCATTTAGCCTCGAGTGTAGTAAAATAAAATTCTCAATGATTGCATCATATTAATACTGCTATAATTATTATTTTCCAGCCAACTCTCCCGGTAACGTCGCCAAATGGGCAGAGATCAGGAGGAAGGAAGCTGCGGAGCACCACTAAATTAATAATAATTGCAATAGTACTGGGTTATAAGCAAACCAATTTGTGTGATTTATTTATGTTGTAAGCGAATATTAAATCATGTAATAGTTATTTTGCATATTATTTTACCTTTAAAACTCTATGGAAATGGTGAATTTGCCTGGATAAAAAGACTAGAATTTTCGTAATTTGTTAGGTATATTACCGTATATTAGTAGACCTTTTTCAAACTATGAAAAAAATGTGTTTATAAAGTTGTTAAATTGTTGTCCACTGGCACTCTAATGAGCTACATACACTATATTGTATTACGATTCCCAACTCCTTTGGAATATTTATATATTTTGAACAGATCATTTTCAAGACAGTAAATCCAATCTAAATTCAATAGTTTCCAATTTAACAGTTTCTTAATGAGCAAAATGGGTTCACAATTCATGGAATATTTTTTGGCAATTCAGGTGACATAATATATGAAACCTGAAGCAGCAGTTTTTACTGCCATAATGATATCAACTTTACCTTGTTGAATTAAAATCATTAAGGGCTTGGTCAAAACTGGACCAAGTGTTGCCCAGGAGTGAACGCACCTCTGTTGATACCTTAGCGTAATTTACACAAAAAAAAATAAATTAAAATTTGTTTTTTGTTTAATCATATTTTGAGATGTTTTACTCTCCAAATTAATAAATCCGCGTAGGTATAACCTAAACATCGTCCCGTAGCACGGTGAGCTAAAAAACGTATCCTAGTGGTAGGTCTATGTTGGTAGATTTTACTCTACCGTAACATTCCAAGCGTAAAGAGCCAGAATAAGAGAGATACAATCCGGAAAGCAGTTTCAAGGCGAACTGAACTGTTCAGCAGTCCCGATCTCCTAAGACAAGTCCTGGTCCTCGTCTTCAGGTTGCAGACCGACTGGAGTGAAAAATGACGGAACAGATCTTCAACTTATTTCTTGCATTAATTGGGCAGCCTCAGATTTTCAAGAGAAACGGCCCTCCAGTAAGATGCTGGCAGGGCTCTTGACCGTATTTCTGAGATTGCTGATAGTTTGTTTATTTATTTATTTAAACTTTATGTACAATAGTGGTACCTACATGGGCGGTGGGTTAAAAAGACAACACTGTGGTAGGTGTAAAACAAACATACAAACAACGTTTATAGGGTGGGCAAGGCACAAAAATATGTTATAAGTTATAAGACTTCCGCCATGCTTTATGCCATGACACAATAATCGATCACGGTGAAGATGATAATACAACTACTGTAACAATCACCGTTACTATTTTTAACCGACTGCAAAAAAGGCGGAGGTTCTCAACCCGACTGTTTTTATTTTGTATCTTTGGATCTCTGACCTCAAACTTTTCCGGATGTACCGATTTTAATGATTCTTTTTATATTCGAAAGCTGGTGCTTGCCATGTGGTCCCATTTAAATAGAGTGAGAGATCTGACGACTAGTATTTGCTATTTCTTTTTTTATATTAGAGTTTTTTTCAAAAGCAAATAAAATAACGTAACACTTACGAGAGGAACGCAGCCTTTCCCGTTTCTTTTCCGTACCATATTCGTTTTTTGTTTACGTGAAAAATTAAAAAAAGCGTCCAATATTTTTTGGAAATCTATCTGACGGACTAATTAGATTTTTTTAGTCAACTACTCTATTGTGCGGAAATCTGTTGTATTGGTGCGGGCATGTGTAGCTAAGGAAGAATTACGTGCGACTATGAACATAGTCAAAATAATAATAAAAACAGCAACTGTACGTGGGTGTTTTATTCACTACAATATAAATTAATATAAAACTTATAAATTACATAAATAAATAATCGCTGACAAAATGATCATTTTTATTAAGAAAAAACAAATCACTGAGAACAATTTACATATTACAGTTATTATGTAGGAATGCACTGGTACGATTTATTTTTACAGTCAACCACTGCCCTCGCTAACTGTCGAAGGGTCAGCAGAATGCAGCCACCAATCATACAGCATTGACGACGTATTAAAAATAAAATACATTTTACAAGAATATTAAAAAGTGCCTTTTAAAATGTTACATAATTCGTGTGGCTGACTGTACCACACAAGGTTGCTGTAAAACAAAACTATAATCATTTTTGTGAAAGTTTTGAGTATCAATTACAGTTTAAAGTCACATAAAAATACCAACCAAGTCCAAGAAATACAATTTTTCGTTCTCCTAATAATATCAAATTAAAAAATCGGCTAAGCCTCATTTAAAAAAAGAACCAATGCTATATTAACTTAAAAAAGAAAACAAATAAAATTTAGCAAAACAAAACACAACTTTGAGTTCGATTGATCGAAAACACGAGATTTTATTGTTGTATGAAATAAAGACTACGTTCAAACTTATACACTAACAATTTTAAAAACTAAAACACTATTTTCTAAGAGGCTTGTACACGATGGCTTATGATGGGCCATTCGTATTCACCAGAAGCCATGGCGTACAAAAGCGTAAAAATTGGCCACAAATATGCTACATGAGCTTGTAACACAGACAAATTCACTAATACCACGCAATTTTCTCATAATTATATTCTGGTAAAAACATGCATTAATCAAATCCTGTATTTAACTTGTAAATGCTCGTTACAAAATATGTAGCACAAGAGTGTTTATAAATAACAATAATAACTTCGAAAACAAGCCTTCACTGACACGATATACATAATTACAAACATTCTAATGTCACTAACGCGGTTCTCACTAAATGCAGACGCGTCAAGGGCTGAACGAAACTAAACACCAATTGCTGATGCGAAAATTTCCGCAAAATTAGTGTGACAATGTTTAAGCGCTCATTCTGAGCTGTGATTGGTTGAACGAATATAACAGCCATGTATCATTTGATTTTATGATGCGTCGAAAATTCCGTTCCTGTATCTGGGTTTACGAGGCACTGTCTTTCTCTAAATTTATTGAAAATGAAATGTATTAGAAATCGCATAATTAGTAATAATTTGATGGCCAATTATGCGATTTGCAATAAAAAAAAACAATGTCGATTAATTTTTTGATTTTCATACGGATAAATTTATCTTTAAGAATGTATTCTTTTTTATAGACACCATGCACAATTAAAAAATATTTTCGTTCTAAAACAAGGATTAGGCGTTCATTATTCAAGCGACGGTACTGAAATATAAGTCAATTAATCGATTTTACCGGTTATTTTGCAAAACAAGTCCCATTTATTTATATAAAAAGCGGGCCGTATTTTTATAAAATGATTTAAAAGCTACAAAATTTCAGATTGTTTTAACACAAAATAGTATAGTGTAGTGCAGCATAATATAGTGTATAGTAACTATTGAGAATCGTAATAATTTAATTTAACCATAGACATTGCGAATGGACTCGCGTTCCCCATCCAGTTAAGAAGTATGTATAAATTCGGTAGAAAAGTATGACAAAAATTAAAATGGGACCAGACGACAAGCACCAGCTTTCGAGTACAAAAAGAAGCACACATAAAAAATACAGTCGACTTGAGAACCTCCTCCTTTTTGGAAGTCGGTGAAAAATAAAGCCATCGGCCAGTAGTTGCTTTCTTCTAGAATTTTTAATGGGTAACGTAATATTTTTGCAGGCCACTGCGACTTACTGAGAAGAGACAGGACCTTACCGTAACGTGCAAACCAAACGATTTATTATAAAGTTTAGAAACTTCACTTTCGTCTGTAAACTTTTCCGGATTATTACAAATACCTCCACCAAAATCTTGATTGAGATGATAAAATCTCGATATATTTTAAATACAGTAAATCTCATCGAAATTCAATAGTTTATGACATAATTGTGTGGTAATTCTCACGCGAATTATTTATAAATAAACTTACGATATTTGCCATAACCCGAACGGACGTATACAGCGGATTACTATTGAACTGGCAGATTCGAGTTCCTATGCATATTATTCGGGTTCAGTACAAGAAAACGTGGTCCACAATATTTTGATCATTCTGCTTACTTTTCTATCGACTTTTGGCTTTAATGCCGACAACAATATCATGATAAAATCTCAATTACTAACCAGTACAAATTATTTACACATTAATGATAACGGAATATCTGCTAGCGTCTTTACTATATATATTATAAAAGGATATTTTTGTAATAGTATTTATTACTCTAAGAAGTAGCATATTTAGAAGAACTGACACCTAGTTTTTTTGCAGAATAGGTTAGGTAGGTAAAAATAATAATTGAACCAACAAGATTTTGAAGCAACTGAATATTTTGTAAAATTCTCTATAGACCTCATTTTGAAAACGTTAGGTACAGTCAGCGACCAAATTCTGTCATAGCAAGTAGTTTTTGATTAAACTATAAAGTCTGAGTTTTTTTTTGTTTGCTTGAACACGCTAATCTCAGGAACTACTGGTCCGATTTGAAAAATTATTTGAGTGTTAGATAGCCCATTTATCGAGGAAGGCTATATATCATCACGCTAAAGCAAACCGGAGGTATTAACTATTCCACGTGGACGAAATCGCGGGCAGAAGCTATAATTTGATATTCATGCAACTCTCCTGTAAGTTTAGTCTGACCTGTGGCGCTGACTGTACATTTCTATAACAACAAATTCTATTATTTGGTCAATTGATATTAGGAACCACAACTTAACATAATCTGGATAAATTCAACATGAAACTTCACTCTAACAATGGCGGGAAAAGCCAGGCAGATTATATTATATTAAATACAGTTCTTTTGCTATTAATTTATTAAAGCTTCGTAGCCTTACGAGTTATTACTGGAATATTATTTAGCGATATTATATTATTTTTTTTCTCTTTCTAACGCTTAGCTTTCATCATAGTGTTGCCTCTCTCACTCATTATTCAGTGCTATTGTTAAATAATTTTCCGGTTTCGGTTATTTTAAATTACGCCCTAAGATTTGTCTTTAATTTAACACTACACGTTACAATTGACATGAATACTTAGTAATTTATAAAGTTATCAACTTTCAGCAGTCATTATCGGTTGTCGCCGGTCAAAGTGGCGATATTTTAAAAGTCTTTACGCAAAGTTGCCAGCACTTAGCGATTACAAATAATTTAAATCAAACTTACTTAATTGTTTTGATATCACTTTTTTTCTCATTCAATTTCATTATTTTTATTTTTTTGTATATGTATATTTTTTCGTCTTTTATAATTATTTTCTCTCAACACTAAGTCATTTTACTCATATACAAACAGTTATTTGGAAGTCATCTCAAAAGTTTTATTTAGTGGTTTGTAAACATCTTTTCGATTGACAAAAATAAAGTTACTGGGAATCAAACCAGCAAACAACTTATAATCAGTTCTAAAACCAATTTTCAGTTTTTAGACAACAGACCTTGATTTAGTATGTTCCGGATGCATGCAATAATTATGTTCTTTTATTTATATGCTACAGCCATTTTGTATATTTGGTTAATTTTCGATGGTTTCGTCATGTTTATGATATTTATATTAACATTTACAATAACGTCTGTGGCAGGCTTGCTAACGTTCAATACTTAACGCTATCACATAGAACGTCAGGCGTTAACCGTATGCTATCACAAATCTACTTAAAATTTGCAATTCAATCAGTGGCGTAACTATACCATGGGGGGCCCGTGACAAATTCTTTTGACGAGGACTTCCCAGTTTTATTTTCAAAGAGCATAGGTTTATACGTGTCACCGGAAAATGGCAACAACCGCAAGATTATAAAATATCTTAAGATATTGTAAACTCTCGATAAATTGTCAACTGAACGTTTGGAACACTCTTTTACGGGTTGGGAGCCTGTGGCATTTTTCCAGCCCTGCCACCCTATAGTTACGCCACTGCAGTAACGTCTGTGGCAGGTTTGCTGACGTCCAATACTTAACGCTATCACATAGAACGTCAGGCGTTAACCGTATCCTATCACAAATCTACTAAAAATTTGCAATTCAATACTACAACGTACTTCACTTAAGTAAGTCGTAAATTAATACAATTTAAATTGAACCTTATTAGTGTACAGCTTGGCAACACAGCAGATGTAACGAGGTGGCAAGAACTATCTAGATATTTTGTAAATGCAAAGGTGCCACTTTTTTAAATTTATCGACGATTTTAGTAATATATGTTTTTATTATACAAGTAACGTAAATTATTTCACAAATAGTCCAAGTTAAATGCCACTTTATAATTTTAATCATTCACAAGCTGCATTTTTTCAAATGATTTATTTTAACAATACTTTTGTAGAGAGACACAGAGCCATTATTATTATACATATATAATTCAAGTGCCTGCATAATGTTAGCTGAGTACTGGTTCTGGCTGTCATTGATGTAGCCAGAAAGGCTAAAAGCTGAGCGTGTTAGTATAGAGTTACAGGGCTCACTCTCTTGGATCTGTAGTGAGGACGGGGGTCCCTCAGGGCTTGATTTTAGGTCCCTTTGCTCACTGATACGCACTGTCTCGTAAAATGTTGATAAGGTCGTCTATAGCCATGTCTGTGTTCTGTGGGTAGTAGTTCCTGGCTGTTGACCAAGCTGCACGAGGTAGCGGGAACTGTACAAGTAGGCTCAGTGGCAGTGGCTCAGTCGAGCTTGGCGCGCTTGCTGTGCGGCGCCTCGTCGTCGGAGGGACAGTGCCGCTTGCTGGAGGACGCCTCCGAGCCCTCCAGCTCGATCTCCGGCAGGCACGGCAGCTCCAGCTCGGCGCAGCGCTTGTTCATGTATCTTTCTAGGCGGTTGCCGGCTCTGGAAGTGAAAGTTTCACTTTAATTTGCGATGACATTGATGCATAGGGACAGTGGGGGCTGCTTGTGGGTTGTGGCTAAATAATAACAGTCACACATATCTATCTTGGTTAAGGAACACTTACAGAAGTCGATCTAAGGATGGGTGGTCATTTTAACATACCTATACTACATTTGTAGATCTTTGGCAGTTGTTACAGATTGCCAAAACAAGCATATCTGACACCAGTCTTACCGAGAAGTACCGTGTTACCCAGTTAGTGGGTTGTGGAGTTTTGGTAGGCAGCTGCTCCACGTAAAATACTGGTATTCAGCTGAATCTAGGTTGATTGGAAGCCGACCCCAATATAGTCGAGTAAAGCACATGGGGTGGCTGCCTAATTATTATGCGTTTATATTTGATCACTTCACGATACAGGTATACACGAGGTGATAAAACCTTACAAGTTACAGATAAGACCTGATGGTGGTGGGATGGATGCCGTTAGCGAGGAGAGCGACATTTGTAGATATTTGCATGCAAAAAACACATGCAAGATCTACAAAAGTCGCTGGAACTGCGTTTTGGTGTGAAACACTGAACTCGGCATGCATTGCGTTATTATATCTCTAACAATAAAACCCAGCGATGAAAGAGATTTCTAATTATAATTTTGAAAGGGCAGCCTATACATGTCTTGCTTATTTGCCAAAACATACAATTTTTGAGTTAGGTACCTTTCATCCTAAGGGGCTATTCATAAATTACGTCACACGTTAAGGGGGAGGGAGGGGGCGACGAAGTGTGACATCACATTGTGTGACAAGGGGGTGGGATAGGTCCTAAATATCGTGACATCACATTTCAAAATCTATTTTAATCTAAGTGTTAAGTGTTCGTGAAATCAGTAGTTAGTCGACTCTTCACGTGACCAGAGGGCTGGCCTTTTCTTAGGTCAACGAATCAGCATTGCCATTCAACGTGGCAATGTGGTTAGTGACGGATTTTTCGATGCCTATGAGTCTTTTCTCCTTTTACTCCGCTTGTACATATACATATATTCTGTCTATATTATATCTTGTTTAGTTGTATTTTGTAGCCATAACTCAGTGTTACTTAGTACACAAATAAAATTGGAAAAATGTGACGTCACACTAGGGAGGGGGGTCTCACAAAAATGTAACCTGGGTCCAAAAATTATGAAATTCGTGTGACGTAATTTATACAAGACCACTAAGGGAGCGCTAAGTGAGAGTCGCTTTCAAAATGTCAAACTAGAATAGAGACTGACTTGGCGACCGGGTGCGAGTCCTTGTTGTAGGTGTAGCAGTTGAGGAAGACGAGCGCGGCGTCCGCTATGAGGTCCTCGTCGCGCGCGTACTGCCCCGCCTGCAGCTTGCCGCGGATGCTGGAGAAGTCCATCGGCTGGTCGATCACCTCCAGGTAGTCCGGCACCTGGGCATGGGAAGCTGCTGTCAGAACTGTCTGTGCTATCTCATGTTCATTATTTCTTTGTAATTGTTTAAATACTAGCTGCTGCCCGCGTCAATGTCGGAAATTATCCCAAGGAAACATAATCCCGGGATAAAAAGTATCCTATGTGTTATTCCAGACTATGATCTATATCTGTGCCAAATTTCATCAAGATTCTTTCAGTAGTTTTTGCGTGAAAGAGTAACAAAACATACATACTTACAAACTTTCCCGAATTTATTATCTAACTAGTTACTGCCCGCAGCTTCGCCCGCGTGAATGTCGGAAATTATCCCAAGGGAACATAATCCCGGGATGAAAAGTATCCTATGTTACTTCTAGTACCTCCCAGAATATGTGTACAAAGTTTCATGATGATTCGTCAAGAAGTATTTGCGTGAAAGCGTAACAAATATCCACGCTTTCACATTTATAATATTAGAAAGGATTGGTTTTATTTGGAGAACACACTTTAACAAAGGCAAGCAAAAGTTATATTATATTTGGCAGATGATACAATCTGGATAAATAAACTTTTTATTATTTTTTATTACTATCAGACCGTCTCCAAATGTGAGTAACACATATAATAGGGCGCGGCAGTGCGCAGTACTCACGTCTTCCGGCGACACGGGCTCGTAGAAGGGCCAGCAGTCCTTGTGCTTCATGACGTCCCGCAGCAGCGCCGCCAGCGCCTCCGCGTGCAGCTGCGGCGACTGCCGGCTGCTGCGCTTCTTGCTCGTGCGCTCTTCTGTTATAACACCAACATGTCACGTTACCAACCTTTTTGTTTATGGTCGTGTATAGTACACACCAACCCCCTAAATGTTATCACCCCTACATTTTTATTTTATGTGGCAAAACGACGTTTGCCGGGTCAGCTAGTATATATATATTTTTTTTTACAATATTTAAAAATATAAAAATAGAAGCCCACCGTTATCGTGAACAGGGTCCAAGCTACCGGCGGTCAGGGCTTCAGAGAGAGGAACCTACTAATCATGCGAGCCGTGTCAAGCCGCTTTCTGAATCAAGCCCTTGATCCAGCTCTCTAACGAGAGCCTCCTAAGGTGTTTTTTGAGGGGTTTGGCTATTAAGCCACTAGCTGATACGACTGTCGGTAAATGATTGAAGAATCCACATCTCACATGTCAACAACCTCGTGGCTATATCAAGATATTTAATTTGCTTGTCTTTCTAGGCTTTCACGATGTTCTTGTCATGAGGAACAGTTGTCTACTTACAAAATTTATCATTGAAAAGATCTCATGGGGTAGGTTGCTAAAACAACGAGGTTACTAAAGCATATCACACAAATGATAGTATAGTTTGTCGAAAGCAGTGGTGGCCGAGTGAGAGCAGTGGTGACCGAGTGAGAGCAGTGGTGACCGAGTGAGAGCAGTGGTGACCGAGTGAGAGCAGTGGTGGCCGAGTGAGAGCAGTGGTGACCGAGTGAGAGCAGTGGTGACCGAGTGAGAGCAGTGGTGACCGAGTGAGAGCAGTGGTGGCCGAGTGAGAGCAGTGGTGACCGAGTGAGAGCAGTGGTGACCGAGTGAGAGCAGTGGTGGCCGAGTGAGAGCAGTGGTGGCCGAGTGAGAGCAGTGGTGACCGAGTGAGAGCAGTGGTGACCGAGTGAGAGCAGTGGTGACCGAGTGAGAGCAGTGGTGGCCGAGTGAGAGCAGTGGTGGCCGAGTGAGAGCAGTGGTGACCGAGTGAGAGCAGTGGTGACCGAGTGAGAGCAGTGGTGACCGAGTGAGAGCAGTGGTGACCGAGTGAGAGCAGTGGTGGCCGAGTGAGAGCAGTGGTGGCCGAGTGAGAGCAGTGGTGACCGAGTGAGAGCAGTGGTGACCGAGTGAGAGCAGTGGTGACCGAGTGAGAGCAGTGGTGGCCGAGTGAGAGCAGTGGTGACCGAGTGAGAGCAGTGGTGACCGAGTGAGAGCAGTGGTGACCGAGTGAGAGCAGTGGTGACCGAGTGAGAGCAGTGGTGGCCGAGTGAGAGCAGTGGTGACCGAGTGAGAGCAGTGGTGACCGAGTGAGAGCAGTGGTGACCGAGTGAGAGCAGTGGTGGCCGAGTGAGAGCAGTGGTGACCGAGTGAGAGCAGTGGTGACCGAGTGAGAGCAGTGGTGACCGAGTGAGAGCAGTGGTGGCCGAGTGAGAGCAGTGGTGACCGAGTGAGAGCAGTGGTGACCGAGTGAGAGCAGTGGTGGCCGAGTGAGAGCAGTGGTGGCCGAGTGAGAGCAGTGGTGACCGAGTGAGAGCAGTGGTGACCGAGTGAGAGCAGTGGTGACCGAGTGAGAGCAGTGGTGGCCGAGTGAGAGCAGTGGTGGCCGAGTGAGAGCAGTGGTGACCGAGTGAGAGCAGTGGTGACCGAGTGGTAACGGCCCCGATTTACAAATTGTAGGTCGCTGGTTCAAACCCAGCAGTAGTTAATTTCATCACCACTGCTCACAAAACGGTGAAGGAAAACATCGTGAGGAAACCGGCATGTCCTAGAACCAAAAATTCGAAGACATGTGACATTCAGCAACCCGCACTGGGCCCGCGTGGTGGATTACGGCCCATTCCCTCTCCTAGAGAGGAGGCCTGTGTCCCAGCAGTAGGGACGTTACCAAAGGCTGATTATGCTTATGATGCTATAGTATAGCTTGTCGAGTATTTCTTTCAGGGGGTCACGATGCTGTTGTGATAAAGCCAGAAGGATGACTATGTATTTCGCTTGTCATCATATTACAAGTAATTTCATGCTTACCATGGTGTCCATTTGTGAGCGAGTTCTTTGATCTCCGGCCTGACGTCCCACTTGTGTTCAATTCTTTTTCGTGCTCGTGATTTTTTGATCTGAATAATAAAAAAAAACTCGTTTTATTAAATATCAATTCTTCGTTGAAGTGAAATGTTTAGTTTAAAACGTGATTTTTTTGCCGTTTTTATAGATAATGGTACGGAATCCTTCGTGTGCCTGTCCGGCTCGCACTTGGCCGGTTTTGTTTTAAATAACTTATTAATGAAAACTGCTCGAGCTGCTTAGTCAAGAGTGCGCTACCGCTAATGTCTTCTTGTAAGTTACCTTGTTGTGAGTATGAAACAACTTGTTTAAAACTATTTTTTCATATACGAATATGTAGGTATAGGGAATGTGCAAAAACTATAGGTGGCAGGACAGAAGCGTCAATGTCAAGTATATTTTACTTATAAGCTACAAATTTGTAACGCTAGATGGCGCAGTCTACTTCGTGCACGTTTCCCTAAACGGAGGGTGCAGAAAGTATAGGTGGCAGCACAGATCAAATATTTACAACGTAAAAGTTTCAGATTTGCAACACTAGATGGTGTAGTCTACGCCATGCACGTTCCTTATACCTACTTGCTGCTCATGATAATTTCAGAAAAGTGCGTGTATAATCAATGGCCTTTGTGCAACTTATTAACGTAGTCGATCGTGTTAACGTAAAAGTTACTTTGTACTAAAAACTTAAAGAGCGGGGCGCCGCCGATCTGTTAATATATACTAATATTATAACGAGGAAAGATTTATATTTTTGTATGTAACGAATAAACTCAAAAACCTCTGGACCGTTTTCAAAAAATCTTTCACCATTAGAAAGCTACATTCACCCTGAGTAACATAGGCTATATTTTATCCCCGTATTCCCACGGGAACGGGAACTACAGGGTGAAACCGCGGTGCGCTGCTAGTTAATGATTTAATTATGCTACGTTACTGTACTCACTTGCGTCCTCTCTTGGCGGATCCATTGTGCAGCGGCGAGGATTCCTTACTGCTCCTGGAGCGTTTGGTCTTCAGCTTCACCAGCGCCGTGTTATATTCACTGTCGTCTGAGTCTGTAAGTAAAAGTCGGTTAGTTTTCGACGTAAGGAGTATGTGTTACCACAGAGTAGTTGACAAATGGAGTCCCGTGTTGCCAGTATCTTGTTATAGTTATGTTGCATGCTTTGACTTTCTTTATTGTACACCATAAGAAATTCCAAAACAATTAATCATTTAAAAATAGGAAGGTATTTTTGAACAACAGGTAAACATAAAAGGTAATGTAATGAGAATTCGGGAATAAATCCGAATACAAGAAACAACAAACTGTGCCTTTCGTTAAAACTAGAGCCATTTACATATTTAATTTTTATAGTATGGTACCTTAGCTTTCAAAAGCTTTCATCTCCAATAGCATGTATTCTATTGAAATGCTTTTTAACATGCTATTTAAAAACTAATTAGCACTCCATTTAAAGGGAGGGGCATTCGGACAGCTATGAGACAAAATAGACTTGACAGATACCGTAAATCGCGTTACTTTAGTCCCGGAGGGTAACTTTGACCCAAACTTTGAACCAATAAGAATACAGAAAAACAGTGTGCTGTGTTCCTATTAGTTAACCAGCTATGGCCAAAGTAACGCGACTTTACTGTAGGTACGTAGATAAGACTCCATTTAAGAACTACTCTGTGTTCATTAGTATCGAAAATTACAGAGAAGCGATTTGTAATGGACGTGTTAGTGCGCTTTAAGCGGGGTTAGGAAGCGCTTTAAGATGTTCTTAGAAGTAGCTGAAAATAAGATCAACGTTTTTTTTTTTCACATTCATTACATTTTTATTCATTTGAGTGTCCCACAAATACTACAATGCAACAAGACTGTGGGTTTCGCTCGTAATGGCTACAACAAAAAATGTTTGCAACAACTAGACCTCTATTTAACGCTGCAAAATAAATAAAAAATAGCACTTGGACTTGGTCATCACTTATAGGGAACGTGGCAGCACAGACGCGTCAATGTCAAGTACATATAATTTACTTATAATTTTCAAATTTGTAGCGCTAGATGGCACAGTCTACTTCATGCACGTTCCCCTAAACGGAGGGTGCAGGAAGTATAGGTGGCAGCACAGGTCAAATATTTACAACGTAAAAGCTTCAGATTTGCAACACTAGATGGCATAGTCTACGCCGTGCACGTTCCCTAAAAAGATGACATTTAACCAAGTTAAGTTCTTTTACAATTCAAATATCGTTTACGAAAATTATGTAAAGGCCAAATCAAGGTACAGGGTACAAAGTAGGGTACAAAGTAAGGTACAAAGTACCATATAATATCGTTACCAATAATAATATAATTAAAAAAAGAATGCCGTGCAAATGAAGATGCAAAGCTCATGAGAAGTGAGTTAGTTTAAATGACAGCCCTCAGCCCGAGCGATGATACACTTCATACAGCGACCACTCAGCTGGCCACGGAATTTACGGATTTCTTTTGTGCCTTTTTTTGCAGAGGACATGCGTGAATCGACACAGTTCTGGTTCCGGATCTTACTGTAATATCTGATGTAGGTTCTGATGCATAATGAAGACCGAAATAGTTCTGATCAACATCGAATTTGCAAACTGTTTTTTTTTTCTTATTTTACGTTGTCTGTCTGTTATATGTACATATTGTTAGTTTCTTGTTTACACTTTTTCTTGCAAAGTTTAATACGGTGATCTTGTGGTTGTCTGAACTACAATGATTTATGGATAGTGTGAATTAGAATCTAATAGTGTATGCAATTTTGAATATCCTAATCTATATATTATTATGTAAAAGCGAAATACCACTCACTGATTAATCAGGAAATCTCAGAAACTATAACACCTACGAACTTAAAATTTGGCAGGTAGGTTCCTTACAGAGTGTAGACATCCGCAAGAATGGAACTAACGAAACTCAACCCCAAAGGGGCTAAAACGGGGGTGGAAATTGTTTGTACTAAATCTGC
Organism: Hecatera dysodea; assembly: GCA_905332915.2. Classification (NCBI taxonomy): domain Eukaryota; kingdom Metazoa; phylum Arthropoda; class Insecta; order Lepidoptera; family Noctuidae; genus Hecatera; species Hecatera dysodea. The sequence goes on from HG995305.1 coordinate 18,275,721, forward strand.
GCAGATGAAGTCGCGGGCCGAAATGGTAGTCAATAAATAAATAATACATGGTCAGTCTTTCAATGTACGAGGGGATCCTGGGTGGGAACTCGCGTGTTAGATGGATCTCACAGGAGCTTATTGACAAGATAATTTTAGGTATGGTCCAAAATTTTTTAACCTCATCATTGTCATGTTTTATTATTGTTATTTTTTACTTTGTATTTTGTTGCTGTTGTGTCTGTGTCGAATAAATGTTTTCTATTCTATTCTATTCAATGTCCGATGACTGGCCAAGCTTACATCGTGAATCAGAAGCAGTACCTCTTGTGCAATACATTAATACGATTCATGTGTTAGATTACTCTAAGATAAAATGAATGTAGATACATATCAACTGGTGGCAATAAAATTTTACAATTCATTTAATTCTGAAACAAGTATGTAGGTGGCGTATTGAAGCTACGGTTTTAAAGATGTGTACATTTTTTTTTTGTAAATATTTTGCCCGTAATTATCTCCATTTTCACGCGTAGGCAAGACTTGACGAAAAAGAGACCGTGTTCGATTCACTCATGTTGCAGTAGTACAAAGCTGTAGCAATTTCACCGTAATAACTTAGGTAAAGTGAGCTATCAATTCCTCGTCTTTATTTTCTGTTGGATGAGAAGTCTTCAAATGACTTTTCCCGCTTTGGACGGAGCGGAAGGTAGTGTCAGACTCTTACTGACTTAAAACCCAGCCGCGGTAATTCTTTAAAACTTCTGCAACCCTGGAAGTTGTATTGACAGCTCTCAGGGTCCCTAGCATCAATTGCAAAGACGGCTCACTTCAGCTAAGTTTTCGCGGTGAGTTAAGAATAAGCCGGTATCGGCAGCTAGTATTCCGTGGCCGGTCGAGTGACGTAACGCACCGGTGGAGTTGCGGTTGTGTAGCGCGCGCGTGTAGTTGTGGATGTTGGACATGGCGGCCGCGGCGCAGCGTCGCCCGCTCGTCTCTTCACAACACAACCACGTCAGTTACTAATACTATACTTATTACCTACTTAATACTCATTTATTTTATAGGGAACCACAAAAAGGCAGTCAGATATCCATGTGGGAGACATGATTTTCTTTAATTTTTTCGCTCATTATTGGGCCTGACTCGCTAAAGTCAACGTTATACTGGCATCTGGCATATGGCACTTCGCATATTCGCGCCAATATTCGTCTTACTCAAGTTATTGAATGAACTTTATATCCATGATTTTAGGGTATAGTTTCTAAAGCGAATATTGAAACAAGTACGCCAAGTGAAATGCGACGTTAACATTAGCACATAAAACACATATTCTGAATAGAGAGCAGCACACATACCTCTGGTGGGCGCCAGACACTGCGCGCAGTTCCAGCGCTTGGCGGCGCGCTGTGGCCTGGGCAGCGCGCACTCGGCGTGGTAGCGCGCGCAGCACGTGGCGCAGCGCGCGCCCAGCCGCCCGCCGCTGCCGCACGCGCCGCACACGCCGCCGTCCACGTGCGAGCTCTCTGACTCACTGCAGGCGGTGTCACGGAACATTATCATACCACTCACAGCCCCAAAGGGGTTAACAAATGTGTACAACATATCATTACAATACTAAGTGTTAGAGCCAACAAAGATGGTCAAAACCTCGTTTTATAGGTCTAATTTGAAATGTGTCAATTTCTTTCACAATTTGATTAGAGTTATTACAGCATTTTATAAGTTACTAGCAGCGTCTCGCGGTTTCACCCGTGTAGTTCCCGTTCTCGTGGGAAAACGGGGATAAAATATAGCTTAAGTTACTCAGGATTAAAGTAGCTTTCTAATGGCGAAAGAATTTTTGAAATCGGTCCAGTAGTTTTTGAGTTTATTCGTTACACACAAAAATACAAATCTTTCCTTTTTATAATATTAGTGTTGCGCGCCACAATTAAGTAAGGAAGATAGCGGCATTCGGTACCACTAGCGCCATCTAGTATCGAGTAGCAGAACTAGTAAAGCCAAGAACCTTCGAGATTTTTCTATGATAGAACATTCTAGAATTCTCGGGCCCTAGTCAGTCAGTAGCGACCGATATGTACGCGAACTTTCTGGAATGTTCTACAATGGAAGGTTCTGGAACTACCCGCCGCCCTATATAAGGCTGGCACATGTACCGACCGAGTCAGTATTGGATTTGCGATACAAGTGATAACTTCGAGAACGATCTTCGACTGCGAACTCAAGTGATTAATAGTGCGATTGTGTTTTGTAATTTGTGAGTTTATAGTGTAATTAATGTTGTGTAATTAAAGTGTCATCTTTGTTTATTTAATCGGCTGATTTTATTGTAACGAACCCGAAGCTCGTAACAGTAGTTTCTGTACTGTTTCATATTTCTACTGTGCAGAAGCGTTGAAGCATGGTTTCCACAAAACTCGCATCGCATCGGATGGGATCCGAGCGGATACGACGACAGCCGATCGTGTGCGGCAGGATGTCGACGCATACGATCGGCTCTGTACCGTTGCTTGCTAACGTAACCAACACCATATCGAGGGTCTTGTTCTGTTTTCGACTCGAGGTAATTTTTCAAAACTGCTGAGATGGTTTCCGTTGATTGGTTGGTGATGTTTGTACTTGTGATTGCTCGGTGCAGATAAACCGAGGTGCATTTGTATTTGTTGAGGTTTTTAACGCCAGCCGTCAATTTTAAAGCATGGGTTTTGATTTTCGAGTAGGATATTGCATCATTCAAAAAATTGTGCGTGAAATCTGTAAAGCTATTTGGGAAGTATTACGCCCTGTAGTTGTATTAATCCCAACGGATAAACTTAAAATGTCATAGAAAGAGACGATTCAAAACATTTGGAAGTACCCACGTTTGAAAATTTAAAACACACAACATTTGAAGATTGCATAGGCTGACTATGATGGGATGCCTATGGATGGCACTTGAATAATAGAGCCAAAAGTTAACAGTTGAAGCCGGTATTATTAAAATTTCGCTAATCGTGAGCCCATACCGTAAGCACCGAAAGGGTTACCATCTCGCTGGGCGTCAAAGATAAGTACTTTTGAACTATAAAAAGTTTGCTTACTACTGCAAAATAAAATCAAATCGTGCGTTGGAAAACATTTCACAAGAAAATCTGTGTTTCACGCAATACAGCGTGTTACAGAAGTCCAAAGTTATATTTAAGGATCGTTTGGAGTTTTTCTACACTAATATTATAAAGAGGAAAGATTTGTTTTTTTTTTTTGTTTGTTTGTTTGCATTGAATAAGCCGAAACTACTAGACCGATTTGAAAAGTTATTTCACTGTTGGGAAGCTACACTATCTCCGGTGAACATAGGCTATATTATATCCCCATATTCCCACGGGAACGGGAACTATGCGGGTTAAACCGCGGGGCGATGCTAGTATTTTATAAATTAATATTTTTTTTATGAATACGTCGTGGATAACGATATTGTTTTATTGAAAGTTGCTCAATTGATTAATGTAGTAGTGGGGTAAATGCCGTGATGTTATATATTATATATATATATTGCCAATTTAAGTTTATTTGATTAAAAAGTGAGTTTACATTTACACATCGCGTTATTATTCAACGACACCTGCGAAATGGACCCTTTACCACCGAACCAACATGGTGACGACTCTATCGCTCCGCCGTCGCTGACCACGTCAAATATATAATTTTTCGAAGTATTTAATTTTCTTTTTATCGACAATATCATGGATCTCTTCTAGCCGATTGTAAGAACAACCCTCAATTAAAACTAACAGCTGATCAATACGTTGAACTCTAAAAACTCATCCTATCTTTATTGTCTTACTTTACAAACTTCTGTTTGCCCGTTACATTATTTTAATGATTCCGCACTAAAAATAAAACACTATAAATCAGGAAAATGTCAAAGGACATCACTAAGATATTATTACATATGCATTCACAAATAATACTAGCATTAACAGTAGACAAACCAATCTACATATACTTACTAATAATTTACTCTTTGCGTCCGTCTTCATGTTAGACATACAAAGAGAAGAACAAACGATAAATATCTACACAACGTAATAGAATAGAATACTCTATATTATGTACACCATATAAGTTACAGAAAATATAGATAATATAGATGAAGATAACATTACATAGGGTGACACAATGGGCGGCCTTATCGCTAAACGCGATCTTTTCAAGACAACCTTAGGATGGATTTTAAAGAGAAAAGGAAATACAATACTGTAGTATAGTTTATAGCATAATATCTTATTAGTATTCACACCGATATATTATTTAACTATGAGGCTGGTAGCATAAGTACGGACGGTTTCCAATGGGCTTAGAGTGAGTTTTTAACGCTCTCGATCGCGTTGGCGTAAACATCAGTATGTATTTTTGTTTTAAAACGTTGGCACACTATAAGGAATTTCTCCTGAATCGTGGGTGCGTTTACAAACATACACTAACATCCAGACCCGGAACAACTATCTGTAAGCCATACAAATAATTGCTCTTCAAGACTTCAGATTGGGACTTTTTGGGGTTCCGTAGCCAAATGGCAAAAAACGGAACCCTTATGGATTCGTCATGTCTGTCTGTCTGTTGTCCGTATGTCACAGCCGGTTTACTCGGAGACTATTAAAGCTACATAAATGAAAATTGGTAGATAGGTGTAACTAGTTAACCGCTATTCAATAATGCATGTACGAGTAATATTATGGAAAAAATAATTTTAAGGATGGCACTCCATACATGTAACTGAGGAATGAAAAAATAATTCCATCAAACATACCTCCATATGTTCTCAAACTATACCAATCATATGTTCTCAAACTCAAATCAAATCAATTTATTTGTGAAACATAGGTGTTTCACAAACAAATTGATTTTGCTTTATACACGTAAATGACACGGCTGAGTATAATTCCTACCTGTTGTCCAATTCATCTTCAATATCATCGTCGGAGAATAGTTTCCTTCTCTTGCGCGGCGTCCGCTCTTTGGGCTTGCACTGATCGCAGAACCAGTCACCTTCTGGTACTTTCTGATAGCATAATAATAAAGACATTTATTGGACCAGTACGGATTGTATGGACTTTAAAAGAGACTTTGACCTCTGAGTTTGTTTCGGTGTTTCTTCTCAGGGTAATCGGCTAGGAATCACCGGCCTCATCTAGCTTAAAATGACCAGAAATATTGGACGTGTAAAAGTGTTATGTTTAACCTACTTACAAAATAAATATCATTTACCATTTATGTTTCTATCAAATAGTTTAGTAAAAGTGTTACATTGACGTCTAGTAGACTCTCCGTGGCTCGGAAAGTATGTTAAGCTGGTCCCGGCTGTCATTTGTAAATATTTGGCAGTCGTTATGGTAACTAGAAAATCTGACACCAGTCTTGCCAGTACTATCTTACCCAGTAACTGGTAAATAGGTAGGTAGGTTGCTCCATGCCAAATACTGGGTGCTTAACTGGACCCTTACGAAAAGACTAGGCAAATTCATTCGTGATAAAAAAAATAGTTTTGTAGAAGAAACTGTGAATTTACCTTTCGATAATACCTCATCTGACGGCGTGCAATAAAAAAATAATGTGCATAATCAGTATCAACTGTGACTCTGTGACATAAGGTACATTTTTCGTTGAATTTATTTAGAAAATCTTTTTGACATAAATGTAATAAAAAAGTATCACTGACTGGATCTGAGAGACATAGAACTGCGTGTAGAGAAACTATGAGCTTATGATTTATAAGTCCATCTCATGAACGAGCACAGTTCCGTTCACAGAGGCTGTTCATTGATTTTGCTGCTAATTTAAAAAACTTTTCACCACAAAAAATCACAACTCACGGTAAGTTTGGGCTTCAAGCAGTAGAGATGGTGGCCCTTGTTGCAGCCGTCGCAGAGCAGCATGTTGTCGGGGTCGGTCTTGCGGCGGCACAGGCGGCAGCTGGCGTTGAGGATGCTGGCCGACCACGTCACGCTGGAGTCCAGCGTCAACAGGTGCAGCACCAGCTGCGCGAAGCTGCGGCTCTCCATCAGCGACACCTCCCAGCGCGCCAGCGCCTCCAGCTCCAGCGGCCTGTTGCGCGCCTCCCGCTCCTTGCGCTCCTTGTCGTCCAGCCCTGCCACACGGGTTACGCTCTTTGGGGTCACTACATCTTAGCGAGCATTGAATCAAAATCAAAAGTCATTTATTCAAACTAGGCTGATAGACAGCACTTTTTGAATGTCAAATTTTATATAAAGACAGTCCCCCAAAACGCCCACCCGTCACCACATTGCAGAATACAACAGAATACGAAAGATTTCAGGTCGATGGATATCATCGATTTGTTAGAACAAGAACCGACCTACCCTCGCACGCTAAATGCGTTTTGGGAATATATGCATTGGGCGTACAGCTAAGGACTGGAAATCCCTGCCAGAGTTTGTACTTCCTAAGCTACATACTACAGATTTTAAGACAAGAGAGTAAGAATAGGTGACTCGTAGACAAGCGTGCTCCAACATAACTTCTATTCTCTCTTTTCTGGAATTTTGTTTCCGCACTTAGAACTGACGTAGTCCATTGTGCGTGAGTCATGGTGGCCGTCACTCCAACCAGCCGACCTCCTTCCAGAAACAGATCAGTCAATTCAGTGTGTTCAGGATATTTGTAAGTGAATTTGGTGTTCCTATTGTTTGCCTCAGTATTTCGGCTACACCTGTGCACTGAAGGAGCACGTGCGATACCGTTTCCTCTTTCTCCATGCATGCTCTGCCTCATGCTCTAGAGGACTGTCCGTGATACCTAATATATGGAAATGTTTGTTCAGTGAGCAGTGCCTGGTGATGCTCCCCGCCACCATTCGCACACCCATTTTTTTTTCTGAATGGGAAATCATCAAATGACTTCTCCCGCTCTGGCGGAGCGGAAGGGAGTGTCAGACTCTTGCTGACTTAAACCCACCCGTGATCCTTCTTGTGCCCTTTGCGTTCCAGGGCTGCGGTGACTCTTTCGAACAAATTTCGCAACACCATTCGCATACCCATCAGGTGGGATTGTGCTAAATAATCAATAATAAAATAAAACGTATAGCTTTCTTACCGAGTGGCCTCTTCAGGTACTTGTGATGAATAGCCTGTGACACCTGCAGCAGCGCGGAGGCGAGCCCCCGCACCACCTCGGGCTTGGCCCCCGGCTCGGGAGGCTCCCTCTTCACGCCGTTCACTTTCGGAGCTTCCAGGTAGTGTCCAGGATCGCGGTATTTGTTCACTGGTATTGACTTCAGCTCCTCTTCTTCTACGTCTGAGGAATATGTGAGAGAAAATTGTGTTAAGGTGCGCTAAATCGGATAAGTATAGTATTATTCGGATGGTAATGAGGATTTTTGGAATGACGAGCTCGAGCAAAGTTCGTAATCTGCTAAATTCATAATGGTCGATCATTGGTTGGTCAATGGTCTCGTAATACTTTGTGATAACCGAGCTATTAAAAGCAATGACTGCACAAGGACGTTCTAATGGTAGGTCACTGATTAAAGGATTTGTCCTTTAAGCAGATTACCGCATACGTCTGTCATTCATTTGTCATTATGTACGAGATTACCATTCTATGCCATTTCTTTCAATGGAGTGTCAGTGGTTGATCATTGGAAATTCATAGTGACGCTTTTATATTAGTAGATTAGCAAACTTTTAAAAATCAACCATTATGAGATCAATGACAGACCATTCTGACACTATTGTAATAGCAGACTTGAGGCTCTGCTGTGAAGTTGATTAATTACTATGCAAACAGTGGGCGTACCACGACGTCTTAAAACGTGAGTCTTCCGAGCGAGAAAGAGGGATAGAGTTATACACCCTACCACAGCGGGAGTTGTACGCCCGCAGTTTTATGTTTTCGACTGACCGTCGACGATTCAAAAGTAGATTTTAATGATTACTTGAAATGTAAGCTTTGAGACTAGAAACTTTTAGGCACCTCGCGCACTAGATGGTCACGACCACGACCAGTGGCTGCAACAATCAGATTTACTAAAGAAGCCGTTGCGGCAAAGTGCGCGACGTTTATATTACACTGTCTATGACGCCGACAAATGACACTGGAGTTATGGGCCATTGGGCTATTTCTATTGTAAGTATGTAGCATTTTTTCCTTTATGTATCATTTAAACTATTATTTTCTGTATTTATATATATTTAACTTAAGTATGTGTTCCGTTAGTGTATCCGTGGCATAACTAAAATGACATACCAGCGCTGTGATATTTTCTTTTTTAAATATCGCTGCATATGCTGAGATAGGAACCTTTTTGGCCTCGCACACTTACATTTAGATACAAATTTATATAAAATTCTATAATTCTATCTAAAGCATTTGTTACTTTAGTTTTCTAGTAGTTTTTTTTTTTTGTTTGTTTTGTGCGAGACCCAAATAAACATTTTTCTTTCTTTTCTTTCTATATGGTTTCTTTAGTAAATCTGATCGTTGCGGCCACTGGTCGTGGTCGTGGCCGTCTAGTGCGCGAGGTGCCTTAGACTAGAAAGCGAGCCTAACATTACTGTGTAAGGGCTACTGTGTGCGGTAAGTAACTGACCGGTGGGCAGGTTGAGCACCCCGTTGGGCAGGTGGTAGTCGTCCCGGTACTGCGCGGCCGGCCCCCACGTCAGGTACGCGGCCTGCTTGTCGTAGCCGCGCAGCATTATCGTGCCGCGCCATGCCTCGCGGTCCTGGAACACGCGCAATTATTTATTACTAGCTGTCCGCACAACTTCGTTTGTGACACATTTTTCATGACTGCTCCGCTCCTATTGGTCTTAGCGTGATGATATATAGCCTTCCTCGATAAACGGGCTATCTAACACTGCATGATATTTCAAATCGGACCAGTAGTTCCTGAGATTAGCGCGTTCAAACAAACAAACAAACTCTTCAGCTTTATAATATTAAGTATAGATTTATTTATTGTTGTAGAACCAATAGCTATAACAGACGGATAGCATTTGTATACGAGACAAATAGGTTCTCATAGGTCAAAAAGAAAAAAAAAGTAGATATCTAGGATCATATTATTCATATTTATATTTTTATTTGCATTCCATAATGTCTGATGATCTTACAATGGGCTTAAAACTAAGTACAATGATGGACCCTGTACCTTAACTTTGAGCGCTCCGAGACAGCCGTGGAAGATCTTCTCCTCCAGCTCGAGGATGTGGTCCCGCAGCGACAGCTCCAGCGCCTCGGCCAGCGTGGAGTCGGGCGGCACGCTCAGCGACGGCTGGAACTTGCGCAGCCGCGTGTAGTGGCTCGGCGCCGGCGCCGGGCTCTGCCACAATTTTTTTAAACATAAAAAAACTGAAACTTACGAATCTTAGATTAATTTACTAAAATCATTATCATATCTTACTAAAGTCATTGTAATATATTTCCAACCCTACATATAAATTTGCTCCTGTCTCACTCGCTCACGTTAGTGGTAACCGGTTTACATACTCGCGACCGATTCGCAATCGCGGGGGGTCATTCGCCAGCTGCCAGTGAAGACGCGCGTTCACGTAGCCTACTGTGTAGTGCGTGACGTCAACCGTGCATCTTCCGTAGATTTATTTATTTAAAGTAAAACAACTTCCATTTTAAAGTTAATAAGTTTTACCAAACAATAAGTAACCGTTTTATCCCCGTATTGGGTAAGTGTTGACTATTTTATGATATGCTATCTCACGTGTCATGGTGGACAATGACTTGCAAAGAATATGTGATTCATCATTTTTTCTTCCGTTTCAATTTTATCTATTTTTTTTAACCACAATGCTTAACTTTGCTTTTATTTTTAATCCAAATGTGTTAGTGCTTCACACTCCTTTCTTTTATTGGAATATAAATTGTAAACTCCGATTCTGAAGGTGACCTCTACACACATTCCTTCCTTAAGCGCAACGTACACATACACACGCCTTTCGCTTATGCTTACGCTGCCGTGATCACCATCAGAAGAGGGTTAGCAGATGACCTCATATTTAACCACTGGCCGTCAATTCCAGGGTTCAAGGTTACGGGCATTTTTTGCCGAGGTAACCGCCAATTTAAAAACTGCATCAGCGGAGGTCTGCATCACAGGACCTGCGCCAAAGCTTCAGCCCTCTCCACCCTACGGGTCAACAACCGCCGGCGTCTAGACCTTGGCTGCTGCGGCATCACCAGCTTCGCATCAAGCCAGAGCAGTACATTTCGCGCCTACCTCCATAGATCATTATATTATGATGGGCCTTTGAACCTACGACCTATTAATAAATTTTTTGAAAGCTTTTGGTGTCGTTTGATTCTATTTAGATATAGATTTAATGTCCCACGCTTCAATATTGTACAATACTCACGTTTGTCTGACACAATCGCGACAAACACAGGGAAAAATAGAACAATTACTGTCTAAAAATTTGTTTAAATTCAAGTTACTAACAAACTAATTTTGTCCGATAGACTACTGCGCGTGTAGTAATCGACGTCAGATGTAGTTCGTAAGTGGCACAAATAATAATCTGTGGTGCAAACAGATGTAATTGTTGTTCACTTGAATATAAATATATTTATTCACGGAAAATATCCTTACATTGGAATGATCAACCAGGGCAAAAAATATCCTATATCCATTACTAATCCAATTTTATACCAAAATAAAAAACTTAGTTCAGTTAAACCAGCAACATTTGCATTTATAGTTTTAGAATAGAATTGCTGGTTGTCTTGTGTATGCGAGTTTTCATGTTTGTGAACGCACCCACGATACAGGAGTAAATCCTAGTGTGGGGCAACGTTTATTAAAAAAAAAAAAAATCTGGACAGGTACGTACGGCAGCGGCGGCGGGGTTGAGCAGATGCAGCGGGCACTTGGCGAGACTGTGCAGCAGCGGCGCGCGCTCCAGCTCCAGGTTCTGGCGCAGCTCGGCCTCGCGCAGCCCGCGCTTGTTCAGCGCCTGCGTCAGCGCCTCCAGCTGCTCCTCCGAGTGGAACACGTACCAGCGCGGCCGCTCCGCCTGCAACACCACCGCCACACTCTTACTCGCGCTTTATTTAATGACACGCCGCTCGCAGGTCAACCGATGAGGTTGATGCTACATAACACTTTCTCTCTCAGTATGTGGCTACACGAACAAATGATTCTTCATCTCATATGCTGAGTTCTGAGCAGCGAAAGTCGCCACTTTTATTAGATCTGCCCGTGAGCTGCGCGAATGCAACGCACCATTTATTCGTCGCGCGTCTAAAGCTCTACCAAACAAATGATCGCGACAGAATGTAATGTAATGGAATTCGCTTGATAATCGTTCAATATTAAGACGACGCCTTAGGGTCTCCCCACATTTATCGACGCGAAATCGGCTTACAGCGGTCAAAAAAGCCTTTATGTCTACGTAATAAGGGTGTTACTAATACCATTCGCCGTCGGCCGGCGTCGCGACGCGTCGTCCGAGCCGAGCTGATAGGAATGGTAAGCTTCGCTGTAAGCCGATTCCGCGTCGATAAATGTGGGGAGACCCTTAGTCGCGGTATGTACGAGGCCGCTATTGTCCAGCGGTGGCAGGCTGGCTCACCTTGCCGTGCACCAGGCAGGAGGCCACGTCGCCCGTGCACATGAGCAGGTCGCGCAGCTGCTGGCTGCTGGACTCCACGCCGTTGAGCTTGTGGTTGAGGCCGTTGAGGCTGCTGAGCGGCTTCTTGGGCGAGCTGCCGCGCGAGTTGGCGCCCGACTCGTTCTCTTTGTCGCTGCCTGCTGCGGGACACAGATTATATAATTGACGCAATTTGAAAGAACACATGTCATCAAAATGGAAGACTTTCCAAATGGGCATAGAAGGAAAAAGATATCATTTAAGGTTTTATGCAGCATCTGTTTGGCACCGCGGGCTTGTGCGCGCAGGCGCCGCGCGGCTCTACTCCCGCCTCCACGAGATATAATATGTATCAGTACGCGTACGGACCTCTCTCCTTCTGCTGCTCGAACAGCTTGGCGACGTGCGCGAGCGTGTCCTGCGCGTCGTCCCGGCGCGCGGCCGCCGTCACGGGCTTGTGCGCGCAGGCGCCGCGCGGCTCTGCTCCCGCCTCCACGAGATATAATATGTATCAGTACGCGTACGGACCTCTCTCCTTCTGCTGCTCGAACAGCTTGGCGACGTGCGCGAGCGTGTCCTGCGCGTCGTCCCGGCGCGCGGCCGGCGTCACGGGCTTGTGCGCGCAGGCGCCGCGCGGCTCTGCTCCCGCCTCCACGAGATATAATATGTATCAGTACGCGTACGGACCTCTCTCCTTCTGCTGCTCGAACAGCTTGGCGACGTGCGCGAGCGTGTCCTGCGCGTCGTCCCGGCGCGCGGCCGGCGTCACGGGCTTGTGCGCGCAGGCGCCGCGCGGCTCTGCTCCCGCCTCCACGAGATATAATATGTATCAGTACGCGTACGGACCTCTCTCCTTCTGCTGCTCGAACAGCTTGGCGACGTGCGCGAGCGTGTCCTGCGCGTCGTCCCGGCGCGCGGCCGGCGTCACGGGCTTGTGCGCGCAGGCGCCGCGCGGCTCTGCTCCCGCCTCCACGAGATATAATATGTATCAGTACGCGTACGGACCTCTCTCCTTCTGCTGCTCGAACAGCTTGGCGACGTGCGCGAGCGTGTCCTGCGCGTCGTCCCGGCGCGCGGCCGGCGTCACGGGCTTGTGCGTGCAGGCGCCGCGCGGCTCTGCTCCCGCCTCCACGAGATATAATATGTATCAGTACGCGTACGGACCTCTCTCCTTCTGCTGCTCGAACAGCTTGGCGACGTGCGCGAGCGTGTCCTGCGCGTCGTCCCGGCGCGCGGCCGGCGTCACGGGCTTGTGCGCGCAGGCGCCGCGCGGCTCTGCTCCCGCCTCCACGAGATATAATATGTATCAGTACGCGTACGGACCTCTCTCCTTCTGCTGCTCGAACAGCTTGGCGACGTGCGCGAGCGTGTCCTGCGCGTCGTCCCGGCGCGCGGCCGGCGTCACGGGCTTGTGCGCGCAGGCGCCGCGCGGCTCTGCTCCCGCCTCCACGAGATATAATATGTATCAGTACGCGTACGGACCTCTCTCCTTCTGCTGCTCGAACAGCTTGGCGACGTGCGCGAGCGTGTCCTGCGCGTCGTCCCGGCGCGCGGCCGGCGTCACGGGCTTGTGCGCGCAGGCGCCGCGCGGCTCTGCTCCCGCCTCCACGAGATATAATATGTATCAGTACGCGTACGGACCTCTCTCCTTCTGCTGCTCGAACAGCTTGGCGACGTGCGCGAGCGTGTCCTGCGCGTCGTCCCGGCGCGCGGCCGGCGTCACGGGCTTGTGCGCGCAGGCGCCGCGCGGCTCTGCTCCCGCCTCCACGAGATATAATATGTATCAGTACGCGTACGGACCTCTCTCCTTCTGCTGCTCGAACAGCTTGGCGACGTGCGCGAGCGTGTCCTGCGCGTCGTCCCGGCGCGCGGCCGGCGTCACGGGCTTGTGCGCGCAGGCGCCGCGCGGCTCTGCTCCCGCCTCCACGAGATATAATATGTATCAGTACGCGTACGGACCTCTCTCCTTCTGCTGCTCGAACAGCTTGGCGACGTGCGCGAGCGTGTCCTGCGCGTCGTCCCGGCGCGCGGCCGGCGTCACGGGCTTGTGCGCGCAGGCGCCGCGCGGCTCTGCTCCCGCCTCCACGAGATATAATATGTATCAGTACGCGTACGGACCTCTCTCCTTCTGCTGCTCGAACAGCTTGGCGACGTGCGCGAGCGTGTCCTGCGCGTCGTCCCGGCGCGCGGCCGGCGTCACGGGCTTGTGCGCGCAGGCGCCGCGCGGCTCTGCTCCCGCCTCCACGAACAGCCCCGCCAGCGAGCGCTGCACCCAGTAGCGACGGAAGGCGCGGTCCGAGCCTGGATAATACATAAAAAACATTACTTACTTCTATTTCTAAAATACATGTGAATGGTGTTTAATGCAAGTAATTTTATCACTACTGTTCTTTAAACGTTGAATAAAAAAACAACATAAGGCGCGCGATCGGGCCTGCCTTATGTGCTCAGCGAAGGTGAGGTGATTGTCCAGTATGACCGCCAGCTATTTGGCTTGCTGCCCCCAAGGGATCGGCTTGCCATACATGATGATCGGACGAGCAATTCTATTCTCGAGGCCAAGGCTTAAACCCCGAGTTTAAGCCTCGGCCTCGAGAATAGAACTCTTTTCGGGGTGAACTTCGATTCTCCATTTCCTGAACCATCTACTCAAGATGTTTGCAGAAGGAGAACGCGAGTGATAGAGTCAGGATGTCGACCGGTGTAGTAAATGGCCATGTCGTCGGCGAAAAGCACCAATTGTGCCTTTTTAGTTTTGGAGATATCGCTGGTGAACAGCGTAAAGTCTAGGGGGACAGCATTGAGCCCTGGGGGACTCCTGCTCGGATGGGGTGAGAGGACGAGAGTGCACCCTCGATGCGATAGCAAAAGGTGTGGTTAGAAGTCTCGCAAGATGCGTACGAGACAGTTTGGTACGTCGAGTTGACATAGCTTATACAGCCGTTGTGCCAGAATCTGTCGAACACTTTCGCTATGTCGAAGAACAAGGCGCCCGTCATCGAGCCACGCTGAAAGCCAGCGCTTAGGTGCTCGACGATACGGTGAACTTGTTGGATGCAGAGTGTTCGGTTCGAAAACCAAACTGCTCGTCGGGGATCGGCCAAAAAGCAAGTTCGCTAAGCGTCTTGTCCGAGCTTGCGTTACGTAGCTCATCAGTGCGTTCGCTTACAACGCGCTGCAAGTTGCGCATGTGAGCTTTATTTGCGTCGCAGGAAAAAGCGCCGTACGTGTGAGTACCATGAGCATGAGATATTTAGAAGTTTACCTCTGCTGTTAATACTTTGTTCTATAACTAGTATACTTGGTGCATCGTCCTCACATATATGAAGTATTTTTTGTATACCAAATATTGTGAAACATTCATTTGAAAAAAGTAACTATGGAGTTTCTTGTCCGTTCTCCATGAGAATCTACCTTTTCGAATGGACGCTACAGTCACTTAATTATGATAACTTTTAATGATGACGTTCAAAAGTGCCGTTAATGGCCTAATTAAAATAAACGTTTTGAATTTTGACTTTTACGCACGGATGGCTGCGATCTTCTCGGTTATCAGATTCCGTACGTCGTCCGGGGGTTTCCAGCGGTGGTCTTCCACCATGAAACTCGTTCGTTCAGGACGGATTGTACGTGAGCTGTGAGTCGATCGCCGCCGTCGTGTCAGCGACTGAGTCGATGTGGTCGGTGATGGTGTCAAGATGAGGCGACGCGGTGGATTTCAGCCTTTCGCTTAATTTTCTCCAGTCGGTTATCACTTGAGACGGGGGGACTAAGCGACGTACTGGCCGTAACTACATAGTTTTAATGTAGCGAGGTCAACGCTGATTGGCTGGCGTCATATTCGATTGCAAGTGCTTAGCCAATCAGGAGGAAGTGTTTTATAAAATACATATTTAGGTGTAGAAAGAAATTCATGGTCATTCCCTACATTTATTTTTATTACATAATCTAATTAGAACCCATATTATGAATAATATATTATCAACCATCACATTTCATTTGTATTTTTTTTTGTATCACGGTTTAGTTGGTTAAACTATTCCTAAAAACACGCCAAAATAACCATTAAAAAAACTGGATATTGCTTCATTAGTATTAGATTGAAAAAAATTAAAAAACACGTCACTAAAGTTTAAAAAAACGTCCGCGCCGACAGCGACGACAAAATTACACCAAGACAGAATTTTGAATGAAAATGAATCTTAACTCACCAACATAAGACGTATAATCGAACAGCTCGACCTGGAACTCCTTCAGCTTCTTCTCATATTCCTTCTTCTTTTCCTCTCCCTCCGCCACCAGCTTGTCTATGGCAGCCTTCATCTCTTCGTCGACGGCCCGCGCTTTCTCGCCAGACAGTTTGTTTTCCTCTTTTTTCGCGAAGGCCTCTTTGCGGAGCTCCTGTTTGGCTGCTATTAGTTGGGCTTCGCGTTTGCGTTCGTTTGTCTGGGAAGAGTATATTTTTTTTGGATCATTATAATTTTTTATTAATAACTAGCAGCGCCCCGCGGTTTTACCCGCGTAGTTCCCGTTCCCGTGGGAATATAGATATTCGTATTTTTGTATGTAACAAATAAACTCAAAAACTACTGGACTGATTTCAAAAATTCTTTCACCATTAGAAAGCTACATTCACCCTGAGTAACATAGGCTATGTTTTATCCCCATATTCCCACGGGAACGGGAACTACGCGGGTAAAACCGCGGGGCGTTGCTAATGTATATGTAAAGGGCCAGGCTGGTTTCCGCAACTCCACGTAAAGCGCGTATTTTGCGTGCAGGTGGGACAAATGTGTCATTCGATCCTCCCCAGCTCCCCAAGGAAGGCCAGCAAGGCCTTACTGTTACCAAAAGAGACACAGAGGGTACCTGGGTTTCCGACGTACTTAGCCCTGTAATCCGCGACTACGGGGCAGCTCAGGAGCAGATGTGCTGCTGTCTCATCCTCCTCCATGCAGGCTCTGCAGAGCGAGCTTTCTGTGACTCCTATGACTTAGAGGTGTTTATTACTTTACCTGCAGTAACCGGAGCGCTTGCTTGGTGTTCTTGAGCTCGTCGAGACGCTCCTCAATTACATCCCGCACTGTGGCGTAACTCAGGATCTGGTTCATGAGGCACTGCAGCACCACAAACTTGTCCTCTGAGGAAGTATAAATATCGTTAGTTCATTATCGTCATTGGCAAATCCAGTGTCAGTGTAGAGCAGTGGTGGCCGAGTGGTAACGGCCCCGACTTACGAATTTTTATTGCAATTTTTTGTGCAATTAATTTCATCACCACTGCTCTCAAAACGGTGAAGGAAAACATCGTGAGGAAACCGGCTTGTCTTAGAACCAAAAATTCGAAGACATGTGACATTCACCTACCCGCACTGGGCCCACGTGGTGGATTATGGCCCATTCTGTAGAGTCCCAGCTGTGGGAACATTAAAAGGCTGGACAAACATACCGAGCGGCAGGTCGGCGACATGCGTGGCCGCCAGCGCGCGCAGCGTGGCGGGGCGCGTGACGCGCAGGCGCAGGCCGGCGTCGTCGGCGCTGGTGTAGCCGCCGCGCGCCTGGTAGCGCCACGACGACAGCAGGTGCAGTCTGACGGGACAAACATACCGAGCGGCAGGTCGGCGACATGCGTGGCCGCCAGCGCGCGCAGCGTGGCGGGGCGCGTGACGCGCAGGCGCAGGCCGGCGTCGTCGGCGCTGGTGTAGCCGCCGCGCGCCTGGTAGCGCCACGACGACAGCAGGTGCAGTCTGACGGGACAAACATACCGAGCGGCAGGTCGGCGACATGCGTGGCCGCCAGCGCGCGCAGCGTGGCGGGGCGCGTGACGCGCAGGCGCAGGCCGGCGTCGTCGGCGCTGGTGTAGCCGCCGCGCGCCTGGTAGCGCCACGACGACAGCAGGTGCAGTCTGACGGGACAAACATACCGAGCGGCAGGTCGGCGACATGCGTGGCCGCCAGCGCGCGCAGCGTGGCGGGGCGCGTGACGCGCAGGCGCAGGCCGGCGTCGTCGGCGCTGGTGTAGCCGCCGCGCGCCTGGTAGCGCCACGACGACAGCAGGTGCAGTCTGACGGGACAAACATACCGAGCGGCAGGTCGGCGACATGCGTGGCCGCCAGCGCGCGCAGCGTGGCGGGGCGCGTGACGCGCAGGCGCAGGCCGGCGTCGTCGGCGCTGGTGTAGCCGCCGCGCGCCTGGTAGCGCCACGACGACAGCAGGTGCAGTCTGACGGGACAAACATACCGAGCGGCAGGTCGGCGACATGCGTGGCCGCCAGCGCGCGCAGCGTGGCGGGGCGCGTGACGCGCAGGCGCAGGCCGGCGTCGTCGGCGCTGGTGTAGCCGCCGCGCGCCTGGTAGCGCCACGACGACAGCAGGTGCAGTCTGACGGGACAAACATACCGAGCGGCAGGTCGGCGACATGCGTGGCCGCCAGCGCGCGCAGCGTGGCGGGGCGCGTGACGCGCAGGCGCAGGCCGGCGTCGTCGGCGCTGGTGTAGCCGCCGCGCGCCTGGTAGCGCCACGACGACAGCAGGTGCAGTCTGACGGGACAAACATACCGAGCGGCAGGTCGGCGACATGCGTGGCCGCCAGCGCGCGCAGCGTGGCGGGGCGCGTGACGCGCAGGCGCAGGCCGGCGTCGTCGGCGCTGGTGTAGCCGCCGCGCGCCTGGTAGCGCCACGACGACAGCAGGTGCAGTCTGACGGGACAAACATACCGAGCGGCAGGTCGGCGACATGCGTGGCCGCCAGCGCGCGCAGCGTGGCGGGGCGCGTGACGCGCAGGCGCAGGCCGGCGTCGTCGGCGCTGGTGTAGCCGCCGCGCGCCTGGTAGCGCCACGACGACAGCAGGTGCAGTCTGACGGGACAAACATACCGAGCGGCAGGTCGGCGACATGCGTGGCCGCCAGCGCGCGCAGCGTGGCGGGGCGCGTGACGCGCAGGCGCAGGCCGGCGTCGTCGGCGCTGGTGTAGCCGCCGCGCGCCTGGTAGCGCCACGACGACAGCAGGTGCAGTCTGACGGGACAAACATACCGAGCGGCAGGTCGGCGACATGCGTGGCCGCCAGCGCGCGCAGCGTGGCGGGGCGCGTGACGCGCAGGCGCAGGCCGGCGTCGTCGGCGCTGGTGTAGCCGCCGCGCGCCTGGTAGCGCCACGACGACAGCAGGTGCAGTCTGACGGGACAAACATACCGAGCGGCAGGTCGGCGACATGCGTGGCCGCCAGCGCGCGCAGCGTGGCGGGGCGCGTGACGCGCAGGCGCAGGCCGGCGTCGTCGGCGCTGGTGTAGCCGCCGCGCGCCTGGTAGCGCCACGACGACAGCAGGTGCAGTCTGACGGGACAAACATACCGAGCGGCAGGTCGGCGACATGCGTGGCCGCCAGCGCGCGCAGCGTGGCGGGGCGCGTGACGCGCAGGCGCAGGCCGGCGTCGTCGGCGCTGGTGTAGCCGCCGCGCGCCTGGTAGCGCCACGACGACAGCAGGTGCAGTCTGACGGGACAAACATACCGAGCGGCAGGTCGGCGACATGCGTGGCCGCCAGCGCGCGCAGCGTGGCGGGGCGCGTGACGCGCAGGCGCAGGCCGGCGTCGTCGGCGCTGGTGTAGCCGCCGCGCGCCTGGTAGCGCCACGACGACAGCAGGTGCAGTCTGACGGGACAAACATACCGAGCGGCAGGTCGGCGACATGCGTGGCCGCCAGCGCGCGCAGCGTGGCGGGGCGCGTGACGCGCAGGCGCAGGCCGGCGTCGTCGGCGCTGGTGTAGCCGCCGCGCGCCTGGTAGCGCCACGACGACAGCAGGTGCAGTCTGACGGGACAAACATACCGAGCGGCAGGTCGGCGACATGCGTGGCCGCCAGCGCGCGCAGCGTGGCGGGGCGCGTGACGCGCAGGCGCAGGCCGGCGTCGTCGGCGCTGGTGTAGCCGCCGCGCGCCTGGTAGCGCCACGACGCGCAGCGCCCGCCCGGCCCGGCGCCCGACGACAGCAGGTGCAGTCTGCGGGGGAACATACACTCTTAGCCGCCAAATGTGCGTGCAAATCTCAAGATAGATAGCCCATTTATTGAGGAAGGCTATAGGCATCATCACGCTAAGATCAATAGGAGCGGAGCGGTCATGAGCTGAAATGGCTGGACCGATTTTGTCGAGACTTTTATAGTCCTCAATAAAAAAATAATGAACGTAACGAACCTCAAGACTTCGCTGACCGTGGTAGGGTCCAGCGGCAGTTTGCTGAGCGGCGTCCCCAGGTAGGTCTGTGACCACTTGCTGGCCTTCGTCGCGAGCTCCATCGCCTTCGTCACGCCCACCTCCGCGTCGGTCTCTTGTTGATCTTCTGTGAACGTACCATTATTTTTATTTATAACCGTGGTTATTATCCCCTGGGAGTACGGGGATAAAATGTAGCCTATGTTACTCTGATAATGTAGCTTTCCATTGGTGTAAAAATAGTTGAAATCGGTCCATAGCTTCAGTTTCAATGCAAACAAACAATCAAATCTTTCCTCTTTATATAACACTAGCAACGCCCCAAGGCTTCGCTCGCGTGAATATCGAAAATTATCCCAAGGGAACGTATGTTGCCTTGGGATATAGCTCAGTCTGGAATAACACATAGGATACTTTTTATCCCGGGATTATGTTCCCTTGGGATAATTCCCGACATTCACACGGGCAGCAGCTAGTTTTATTATATTCTGACCACACCCACTCACCAGTAGAAAGCTGTATCCTCCCATTCTCATTATACTCCTCAGCTTCATCCTCTTGCAACGAGAACACCGTCGTCAGTAACATCTGCACCAGGTCACTGAACAAGCCAGCATGTTCCTTCGACGTCAGCGCCTTCCTGAACGTCTCCAGGTCCAGCTGGTTGTGGAACACGTCCTTGACCTTGAGGATCTCGGAGTACGTGTGGACGAACTCCAGGACTGAGAGGAAGTCTCCGAAGTGCTCGTGGGGTATGCCTTCCACTTCTATTGGAGTGCCTTTTGGTAGTATCTGTGGATGGAGAGGGTATTGTGTTAGCTGTTCTGATTAAGGGCCTAAGGGCGCATATTCCGAACGGCATTTCATACAAATTTTCAAGTCGTTGTTTTCCGAAATTACTAAACCGATTTTAATTAAACTTTTCACACATAAGCAAGATACATAGGTGTAAAAAGTTTGTTGAATTTTTTTTCGATAAATAGTGTTACAGTTAAATTAGATCAATTTTAAATTTTCCATACAAACATAAATTTCCAGTTATCTTTTTTTTAATAAGACATTTCGAAAATATTTTTAATTAAATTTTTATACCTATATATCCTGCTTATATGTGTGAAGTTTCATTAAAATCGGTTCAGTCATTCCGCAAAATAGTGACTTGAAAATTTGTATGAAATGCCATACGGCGTACACGCTCTTAAGTCTATATTGTATTCACCAACTCTTACTCTGGCCTTAGTGCGGTTTTTCAACGTGCTCGTACGCGACAGCGTAAACGTAAACTGAATAAGCGCTATTTGTAACGAAAAACCTTTTTTTCTCCATACAATTTGGCATGAGCTAACGTTAACGCGATCGAGTGCGTCCAAAAATTCGCACTAAGCTCTCTCTGTCAGTTGACGACGCTCACCCAGTTCCAATATAAATTGATATTTTTTATTAAAGCAATCTAGAACATTACAAACTCGGACTAAGGCCACTGAAGGGAAGATGTACAAATATGATATCCCGAGAGCTATGCCAGCAGTAGATACATCAAGACAGACTTTTTTAAATCATCAAATGAGTTCTCCAGCTCTGGCCGGAGCGGAAGTGAGTGTCAGACTCTTACTGACTAAAACTCATCCGTGTTCCTCCTAACGCCCGCGTTCCAGGGCCGCGGTGACTCTTTCGAACAACCCTAGCAGATATCAAGACGTCTACAACTTACTTTATGATCCTCCAACTCCAAATCATCTTTGACCTTCTGCCACTCCTTCATATACGCCTGCAGGCGCGCTGTCTTCTCCTTTTTTCTCAGTCTCTCTTCTTCTTTGCGCTGTCGCATGAGATCTTCTGCTTTGCGCATCTTCTCCGCCATTTCTTGGGCGTTCTTCTTGGCTGCTGGGTCGGCGGGCGGCTTGTTCTTTTGTGCTGTTTAAAAAGATTAAGAAGATAATTAGTTTAAAATGCTTCGGGAAGAATGCAACTGTGTATTAAAAAGGGCAATTTTTTGAACAATTATTGCTTGGCAACATGTATGGAACAATCTGGAGCAATGTGGATCAACTTCAATAAAAATGCGGTAATTGTTTCGGCAATATTGTTTCGAATTCAATTCTAATTGTTAAAATCTGTGAGTTTTAGAAATAGACGACGTTACTTGTAAAATATTTAAATAATTTATGAAATAAATGCCACAGTCGCTACCAGGAAGATTTTAATTATTTATTTTATAACGCCACGAGAGCAACTGATACATCTTGCGGAGTAAAATTATGACGCGGGGTTTCCCCGAGTATAAATTGTGTCGCTTTTAGCTGAACAACTAAAGATGGTTTGTTAGGTATTTTACACATTGCATTATTTATAGCTCGGAATTCAAATTATATTGTGGTATATTGGCAAATTAATAGCAGAATAGAGATGCATTTGGTTACGATTCGATCAATTTGAAGTCGCCAGTGCAAGATGTTAAGATCTTGTGTGTACCGTATACTCAGAAATAAATGAATTATTATTATTATTATTAAGACAAAAACGTCCACACAAACCTTCAGCTTTGTCAGTCTTCTTGACAAACTTATCCATGGACTCCTGCCGTCCCTTCTTGTCGGGACTTGGCTTCTTGGCCGATTTCGTCCCCTTGGAGGCCGAGCCGGGCTTCGCTTGGCTCTTGGACGCCGGCGGAGACTTCAACAGCTTCTTAGACGAGGGGAACGCTGGTGGATTGCCCGTAAATATTTGGTCGAAGCTTACTTTGTTTATGCTGTATTTTTCTTGTGCTGGTTTCTGTGGAGCAAATTTACTAATGAACAATGCATTTTACGAGGTAACTCATAGTGGCTGGATGAGTTTAGAATGACGTAGCGAGCGATTGGGATAGCCTATGGACGTTTTTTTCGTGAAATTAAATCTAATATGTAAAGATTTTTACAATCTGTAATTTTCCAGTGACGGAAACATTTCCACAATCATTTTCGATATTTCTTTGTATACATATGTTCTAGTTTACACTATAAATTTCACTGAACTGTGCTGGACTGCACCTATGAATACTGTGCCTGATGAATAGAATAGAAAAACTTTTATTCAGAACAGACACAGCACAACGGTTACAAACACAAATTACAGGAGAAGAAAAGTACAGAATGCGCCGAGCGTGTCCGAACCGAAAGGGTTACCACCTCAGCATTTGATGTATTACGGATAAATTCAATGTCGGTGACAAAACGCCGCACCGCCTGTCACTGACCACTAGAGAGCGCCAGCGGCGAACGGGGAGCGCGGGACGAGGCGCTTCAAGCCGCCGGCCGACGGTTGCGCGCACACATCTCAACGAATCACGGACCAAAAGCGCGCGTCCTAGTGTTCCCAAATAAACCGCTCATTTTCTACAGTCCGCTATTTTCATTACCTGCACTTCTGTGCGTGTGTGTGTTCTACGTACCTTTATCCCAATAACACCTTCAGGACTGCCCTCAACAAACTGCTTGAGGAACAGGCGGTTCTTGTCGCGCGTATAGACGCCCTTGCGCCGGCGCACACGGTCCGACGGCGCCGTGCCGATGGTTCCCGAAGCGGCGGCGTCAGACTCGTCGAACTGCTCCACTTCGTAGCAGTAGGCGGACGAGGGGGGTATGGCTTTGCTGTGGGTGGGGTAACGAGTATAAATGATATACGGGTCTTTCCTGACTAACAACATATTTTATTATATTTAGAGCGTCAGTTATATTATAGAAAAACTAGCTGACCCGGCAAACGTCGTTTTGCCACATAAAATAAAATAAAAATTTAGGGGTGGACCACCCTTAACAATTAGGGGGATGAAAAATAGATGCTGTCCGATTCGCCACCCTAGCCGATATGCACGCTAAGATTCACGAAAATCAGTCGAACCGTTTCGGAGGATTTCAACCACAAACACCGTGACACGAGAATTTTATATAATACTAGCTACTACCCGGCAAACGTCGTATTGCCACATAAAATAAATATAAAAAATTAAGGGGTGGACCACCCTTAACATTTAAGGGGATGAAAAATAGATGTTGGCCGATTCTCAGACCTACTGAATTTGCATATAAAATTTAATAAAAATCGGTCAAGCCGTTTCGGAGGAGCATGGTAACTAACATTTTGACACGAGAGTTTTATTATATAAGATAAGAATTGGACACGTATTTTTTTGCTTGATCAAATCTATGAAAATTGAAGAAGATAAAAAGCATCAAAGATCATTGCTATATTTTCAAAATACATCATTATAATATATCCATAATGTTTTATTTTTACAGTAGTTATCAAGCTAAATGATTAGTCACCTTTAACCAATACTTACATTGTGAACTTCTTCCTGTCAAATTCAACCTCAGTCTAACTCACGTCTAACTATATAATATAAAACTAATAGGTATAATACCTATACATTCAATAATATTGTTTTTAAACTGTACCTCTTATTGTTATTAAAATATCTCACAAATGTGGATTTATATTCAAGTAAATAAAACAAGTACCTAATAGGAATTTCAAAATAACTTTAATTTCGGAAATCGATGTTATTGGTTATTTCTTCGTTTCTTGACACCAACTTCCGAAATTTAAGTTATTTTATATTTAGTCATGTTTTTTTTAGTATGTGGAAGTCAGTTCTTTTGGTAAAAAAAAATAATTACGTTTTTATCATTTTTCGTAATTTTTTAAACAACAACGGAAAGTCCCGGGAAAACATAATGCACATCGTTTACTTGGATGACATATTTTTTCCAGCTGCTTTGATTTATAAACAAAAATACTGAACCGATTTTGATGAAACTTCTTTTGGATCAATTGGAATGTACCTATATCAATCACGTAAAAAAAAACTCAAATCTATTCATAAACAAAGGAGTTATAAGGTAACAAACATAAAAAGACTACACTCTAAATGGGACACTCCTCCTTCTTTTAAAGTCGGTTAAAAAACAAAGAAGTTTAGTCTACTTGTCTTGTTATTATATCACTGATAATTATCTAGATAAAGACAGCATTTTCTGTGTCTATTGATAACAACTTTTTTATTTCAATACATTGGCCAAATTTTTTATTATAATAGGTCATTTAACTCTAGTAGAATGATTTGACTAAAACTAGGAATTGAATGAATTTAATGGTGATGGGATAATTGGCTCTATTCATATACTAGAGTACTAGATTATACTTCCTGATATTACTAAGGCTTGATAAAAAAATTATTTGCAACATAGAATACAACAAGTCAGTACTTGTTTAGTATCTACACCTATACATATATTGAATTAACCACTCATGATAAAGTGTTATAAACAGGCTGACCAACCTCGTAATTAGAATTTAGAAATCTTATAAAATAGAACAATAGATTTAAAAAAATAGTTTTTTTATTCATTATTATTATATTGGCTTCTATTTGGATAGTACTGGCTGTACACAAAAAAACGAAAATAAAAAAAATGTGCAAATAAACTCAGTTTCATAAAGTACCTAATATCAAGTCCATTTCATGAATATTTAATATTAGATATTGTGAGGAATTTTCCTCTGACTCAGAATAGAATTTTAAGCTAGTTTTGAGTAAGAATCAATGAAAAAGTCACATGTCTACTTTACAAATTGCTGAAAAATTCACATCTTTTTTACACTTAGCAACAGTGTGATAAATATAATTATGATCATGATATTTAGATTAAATAAGGAAATTTAAAGTAAGTACAATATAGTAGTTAGATCATTTGCTGCCTAAACATATGGCCTTCATAATACTTTAATTGTTGTAGTTTTTGCTGAGTTTTTTAGAAAGGTATGTTCATACATAGCTACTATTGATTTTACTTGGCAGTTTGCTGAGACTGAGTTCAAGGCCAAATGTGGGTATGTTTAGAGAAATTTAGAACATGAATGGTGAGCACATTGGCAGTGTATTTAGTAAAACATAGTTAGTGGTGTTTAGTGTGTTAACTTATGGTTTTATGGCTAATTGGATTTAGTTCTGATTAGAATTTTAGATTATTGTTTTGTTTTTTTGGGCAATTATAAATTTTTAGATGATTGTCATTGGGATTATAGAAAGATTTTCATGAACTATGTATATGAATTGCTAACCTGTCTGGGTGCTGCTTCTGTGCGGTGACGGACAGGATGTGTGCCTCCCTCCAGATGTCCCCCTCTAAGCAAGCCTCCACTGTCTCCCCAACAAAGTAGCGGTCCCTCACGAAGTTGAACACATCCTCAGACATCTCAGCAAACGAACATCTCTTGGTCCTCATGGCCAAGAACAATATTGGTATGCGCAACTCCATTGGAAAATCTTTCAGAGCCCTCCTTGCCATCTTTTCACTGTGCAGGGCCTCTGAGTATGTCAAATTATTCTTTCCAGTCATCTCACATGACCACACCATTGAATTGACCAGAATAATCCTCTCACAGTATTCCCTGTAAGTAAACATTCATCAAACAACATCTAATTATGATAAAAATTGTGACGCGAATGACAGAAATAGCGAAATATTGTGTCACGCTCGCGTTGTTGCGCGACCCGCCGCGCGCTGACAATGCCAACGGTCCCCGTAAACTGATAACTACAATTTAACACAGAAATTCGCAAAATTTCGGCACTTCTAATGTTTACAGTTACACTCACTCGTAATCTTTGAATATCTCGTCGGTGATCTCGCAGTGGAAGACCTCATCGTCGTCCCGGAGGTACTCCGACGCCTTTGATTTCTCAAATGCTTTCCTTTTTAGCAGAGGCATGTTGAGAGTTCGCGGGTCACTACGGTGGGAAAACGATTTTAAGTCCGTTTTAACTTATCACTTGTGTTCAATATCACTTAACTTTGTACGGCGCATCTATTCCTACATTCCAATGAATTGACCATTAGGAAATTGGTAGGTTTTATAAAATATTTCGAGCGAAAAATGTTGCGTGGTTTCGGTTGACAAGCCAAAAAACGGCGCGCTGAGGCGCTTCTTTTTACGCCAGAAACATATGAACTGGGTTAGTGTATGGCACGGAATCCTACCAAATTAGTAGAAAATAAAAATTACTAATAAAAGTTTTTTGTGTTTTGAAGTTGAATATATCGCATACAATATAAACATGGTTAAAAACAAAATTCTTTTTATTTTTTATTATAATAGGCTTGCCTTTGACCGCAATCTCACCTCATGGAAAGCGACGATGCAATATATACGAGCACGCTTATTTAGGACTAATAAATACATCACATTTACTTGTGATGCATTTAGCCCACTCAAGTGTCCTAAATATCAGTATTTTACAGCAGAAGAGACTAGGTAAGTAGATGCTTACATTCACAGAAAATGATAAAATAATTGAAAAAATGTATCTTTCTCGTTAACTTTCTCGTTTTAACTCGTAAAAATGTATGTTTGACGGATTTTAGCCTACGTAGCCTAAGTTCATCTAGCTTTTTCGCCATGAAAATATTGCGATAGTTCCGTTCACCCAATGTTAGATGCAACCCTATTTTTACTGATTTCCAAAAAAGGAGATTCTCATTTCGACTACTTATAGTTTTTTTTTTTAATTATTCGCTTATAAAGAAATCTAACGATGTCTACATCACTAATATCTCATTATATAATCCAAGTTTTTTTCAGAGCCAAACTTCATCCTAATCCATTCAACTGAGTGATTTGGGGCGTAATTTTATTTATCAAAAACCAAAACATGAACATTTTAGCAACTTACCTCGCATCTGTCTTTTATTAATCAGGTAATTCACAGAAATAAGAGTAAGTTGCTTAATGTAGAGTCATAAAAATTAAGATAATGTAAAAAAGACAAATGAGCGAAAAGAGCTCTATTTTCCATTAGGTAACGTTGAGATAATTTTCAAACAAAAAATTTGAAAATTACGAATCTATTTTTTTTTTCAAATTTCGTTCGAATTGTGCGGTGCAATTATTTTCTTTCATAGTAGGTTTTTTCTACTACAGTAAAACCAATATATTTATTTTAACAACAACAAATTACTTATATAACTTTTAAAATTGGCATTTCAGTAACCAAGCAAATAAAAATGCATTATAGGCCTAACAAGTAGCTAAATTAACATTTGGTCCATTTTATCAACAAAGGGAAAAAGGTGGGAATAAGTCAAAGTCAAAGTCAAAGTCAAAAGTCATTTATTCAAACTAGGCTGATAGACAGCACTTTTTGAACGTCAAATTTTACATAAAGACAGTCCCCCGAAACGCCCACCCGTCACCACTTCCTAGTGTTTTAGCTGGGAAGAAGAAGTGCCGCAACAAACTCCCCAGCAACACATCTGTTTAATGCGTTTGAACTTGAATTTATACAATAGTAAGTGTAGAAGTTATTAGTAGATAAACAGTTTCAACTACATGGTATTACTGAAATTGAATGCGTTCAGAAATCTGAAAAGTAACATTATTTTGTCACATCCATAATATGAACGCAACAACAACAAATGTCAAAAAAGGCTGCTTTCGTGCTTGTCGGTTCATGTTTTCATAAAAACATTGTTTAGTATTTGATGGAATATTACAATAATAACGTAGAATTTATGTTGCAAGGTTTCCTTTAAACCTACTTAAGATGCCGAAGGAACAATATCGCGAGACTTATGTCGGGAGAAAAATGTAAGGTTATGTTTACAATTTTTTTAACTCGGAAAAATCAACATTTTAATGTTAAAAACATTGAAAATACTACATTATAACACTATTTAAATATTCGACAATATGCAGTAAAAGCTCCATTTAGTTTCTTTGGGGTTTAAAGATTTTTTTTGTCATATTTTCAGCTCACACGTTACGTTCAATGTGGACAGCCCCTCTGCTATCCAGCAGGCAGCCCATATTCAGGTCATCACTAAGAACCTGTATGCTCAAGATGGACAAAGGGTGCCGGCGACGTATGGTGTGCTGGATAGGAGAATGGTATGAACGCCGAAACTGATGTTTTGGTCTGTACACTGGGTAAATTGTAATCCACTATCAGGAGCAGATATTTTTATTTGTGATAGAATGTTGAAAAGAAAGCTAAATGTGTTCGTGTTCCAAGCAGATAAGAATGTGTGCCTACAATGGCAGCTGTGTCTTTATTCTTTTTGCCACATTTTTGGAACCTAGACTATGCTAATCTTTATCTATACTAATATTATAAAGAGGAAAGATTTGTATTTTTGTATGTAACGAATAAAATCAAAAACTACTGGACCGATTTCCATCCACCATTAGAAAGCTACTTTCATCCTGAGTAACATAGGCTATATTTTATCCCCATATTCCCACGGGAACAGGAACTACCCGGTTAAAACCGTGGGGCGCTGCTAGTTGTAAATATGTAGACTAATTATTTACTAACTAGGTAGGTAATCATTAAGCTACAAATAAATGCTGGAATGGACAATTTTATGGATGCCTTAAAAACACACAAGTAATGCAACCCCAAAAGTAACACATTCTTACAATACTGCTTCTTTAAATACAGGGAACAAATCAGAAAGATGCAAACTGTGAAACCTGCGGCCTGGGCCTGGCGGAGTGCGTTGGTCACTACGGGTATATAGAGCTGGCTCTGCCCGTTTTCCATGTGGGCTACTTCAGGTCCATCATCACCATACTGCAGACTATTTGTAAGGTAGGTTAAAATAAAGGTTGATTCATACTTAATGATGCCTGTGAAGGCCACTTTTCCCTAATTGTTGCTTGCATCGACTCAAGCAGTGTTCTAAGATGCTTTGTTTCTACCTGAACTTATAATTTAAGTTTAGCCATTGCTTTCTCACTGCTTTTGCAACCAAAGTTTTTCTTAATAAAAAAGAAATATCTGATTTTTATTTCTACCATTTAAAAAATGGTTTTTGGAATTCTGCTAGTAAACTTAATCAAATCTTTTATACATTATTTGATATTTCTTTCCCAAAAAAATATATTTTGTATTTTATTTATTTGTTGTATACCGTATACACAGTGTTGTCTTTTTAACCCAAAGTTTGACTGGTAGAGAATGCCTTGTTGCATTAAGTCCGCCCATGTACCACTATTGTACATAAAGTTTAAATGAATAAATCTTCACAAAGTCAAAATATATCATTACTGTGGCAAGATCATTATTTGCAAATCTCATTCATTCAAGACAGTCTCCATTTTAATATTATCATACATTAATGTATTATGTTATACGCTGTAACATGTTATGTTGGTTCAGGTGTACAATATAATTTAAACCCTACAGGAATGTGCAAAAGTGATGTTAGCGGAACCTCTCAAAAAGTCATTCAGAAGAAAATTCATGAATCCAGAATTATCCTACTTACACAAGAAGAACCTTCGCGCTGCTGTCCACAAAAAGGCAAAGACTTGTACCAAATGTCCATACTGCGAAGCCTTGAATGGTATGGTGAAGAAGAGTCCCGCTGGCATACTGAAGATCATCCATGATAAATACAGAGCGAAGAAACCTACAGATCCCATTGTGAAGAGGGTGCTGAGAGACTTCCACGAGGCCAAGGAATCTAATAAGGAGTTGGCGACCATGATCAACAGTGGGCTTGTTATTGAGATGAGTCCTTTGGAGGTAAGCTGAGAAAGGAATATACTTGTCCAAAACTAACTGCTGATCATCATGATGATGACTATCCTACTAAGTTAAAGATTTAAACCTGTAATATTTTTTGACACATAGATTTGAATCAGTTCTTTTTATAAGTAAAATTAACTGCAAACAGAATCCCTGCTCAAGATTCGGAAGAAATTGTATTGGTTGTTTTTGTTGTATTTGGCCTCCCTTTCCCTTTACTTTCTTTTCTTAATTCTAAATTCTTTATTGTACACTAAAAATAATTTATATTATTTTATACATTGATAAATTGCATGTACAAAGGCGAACTTAACTCAAAGTTGAGTTTTCTTACAGCAAACCTTAAAAACACCTCTTTCTCTTTTTCCTTAAAAACACAAGCAAAGCAATCTAATTCACAAAAGTCCTGATAGAGTCCAACACATAAAATATTTAGTTACCAAAATGTGTGCACCAACTAATCCACCTTGAAACCATCATCCAGGTCTTGCACCTATTTCGTCGCATCCCGGACGAAGACATCCCACTGCTGGGCATGAATGCCAAGCTGACGCGTCCAGAGCATCTGATCCTAACCCGTCTGCCTGTGCCACCGCTCTGCATCCGGCCCAGCGTGGTCTCCGAAATTAAAGCGGGCACGTAAGTTATAATACATATTAATATTATAAAGAGATTTTTTTTTGTTTGTACCGAATAAGCTCCGAAACTACTGGACTGATTTTAATATTATTTTCACCAATGGAAAGCTACATTATCAGCAAGTAACATTCTATATTTTACATATCCCGTATTCAATCCTCATTATCATTCAAATGAAAGGTAGAGAGATACACAGATAGAATATTCATAGCCATAGTAGACACATCTAAGATATTACCTAAATGACATAGGCTTCTCCCGAGCATCACCACATCTACCTGTCTTTCAATAATTCTCGCAACTAGCAGGTTCCCGCGACCTTCCTCATTATTCAGGTGGTGAAGAACTTATTTTAAGTACAATTTGACATGTTTTTCCGATGAACACGTTTAAAAAATATATGTGTTTATTCAAATTTACATTGTTAAAAGTTGTTTGTAAGAATCCAAAATACAAAGTGCTAAATTATTTTGGTCATGAAATGAACCTATTTGAGACTTTCAATTATTCAAATCGCAATCTCATTTCTAGAAACGAAGATGACTTAACAATGAAGCAGTCAGAGATCCTGTTGATAAACGACGTGATATCGCGCCACATAGCCAGTGGAGGCAAGAGTGAGTTGGTACAGGAAGACTGGGACTATCTGCAGCTTCATGCGGCGCTGTACATCAATAGCGAGATGTCCGGTATACCGCTGTCCATGCAGGTACATATACATGACAATACAAAAAGACTTTAAAAAAAAATACACATTAGTTCATCAAGGTTATTTGAAATTCTAAAATAAAAGTAATCCTAAAAAAAACCTAATCCTTTAATTGGACTTGACAAAAGCTTTTATATACATTGACTACAGCGTTAAGTGAAATTCATACATAAATACATGGTAAATAGCTGCTAGACTCTTCTCATATATTATTTATTAACAAAAATTTTAATATCTGATAAAAATAACAAGATTGTTTAAGTATATAAAGCTTGAGACTCAGGTTGGATTGTGGAGTCCCTCAAGGGAACGCGTTAGGACCTCTACTATTTCTGATTCTTTTTATTAAAAGAAAGAGTGGTTACAGCCGGCATAACCTTTTTTAGAGGAGTAAATAAAGACGCCATGGTTTAGATAGGAATGAATTTTATTTTATAATTTGT
Source organism: Hecatera dysodea (assembly GCA_905332915.2). Lineage (NCBI taxonomy): Eukaryota > Metazoa > Arthropoda > Insecta > Lepidoptera > Noctuidae > Hecatera > Hecatera dysodea. Next base: position 18,307,868 of record HG995305.1, read on the forward strand.
TTACGAATACAAACAAACTCTATTTACTATTGCATTTCCTCCGTTTTAGCCTAAAAAGCCGGGCCGTGGTCTAGTTCAGCGGCTGAAAGGCAAACAGGGTCGTTTCCGAGGGAACCTGTCGGGCAAGCGAGTGGACTTCTCCAGCAGAACTGTCATCTCGCCAGACCCTAACTTGCAGATTCAGGAGGTGAGAGTTTTAGGTTTTAAAACGTTGCACTTGTTGAAAGTTTACATTTATAATTAGAAAATTGACTCTTAATGCTATGGCAATATGCGTGTTTTTTGGTGAACACAGGTTGTTGTGATGTTCTTGTATTATACTAAGGACACTTCTCGAGTGTGAATTTGCACATTATGTAGTATCTAAGTCTACTTTGCATTGGATTGACATAAACCTAACAATATCGCTTAACTAAGGTTTATTGACTTTAAGTTCAGAAGAACAGTTTATCTTTGAAATTCAATGTCCAATGCAAGTTCAATATATAGCACCTTCGGTGCAACACCGTTCTTTTTAAAGACTTTTTAAAGATTTGGAGTCGCTTATGACACCCTACAAACTGTAACGACATTTACTATCTCACGTTGAAAATATAAACTAGTTCTATATCAGTGCCATTATTACGTCAAGTGCAGAAGTATTTTAGGATACTTTTGTGATATTTTGTTAATTTTTAAAATTATTAAGTGACAGTGTTGCACCGGAGCGTTTAGCGTTTTGTCTCCTCTAGGGTCAGATTCATCAAAATTGGTTCAGCGATTTATGTGCGCAGGTGTAACAGACAAACTCACATTCGCGTTTATGAAATCAGTTACGATGTCAGTATTCCTTGAAGAGTAAGGCAAAAGTCTACTCACAGAACACCTTCATTTCGTATGAGACACCTTAAGCATTGCCTATCCCTAGGTAGGAGTCCCAGTCCACGTGGCCAAGATCCTGACGTATCCGGAGCGCGTGTTCCCCGCAAACCTGCAGTGGCTGCGCAAACTGGTGTGCAACGGGCCTGACGTGCACCCCGGCGCCAACTATGTGCAGCAGAGGGGGCTGAAGCACAAGAAGTACCTCAAGTACGGGAACCGGGAGAAGATCGCGCAAGAGCTTAAGGTATTAAGAACTTTGTGGTGAATCTTCTGTACTTATATCTACGGCTAGCTGACCCGCCGTGAAAAAAAAACACGTTTTTGTAACATTTTTCAAATCAAAATTAAAATCAAAAGTCATTTATTCAAACTAGGCTGAGAGACAGCACTTTTTGAACGTCAAATTTTACATAAAGACAGTCCCCCAAAACGCCCACCCGTCACCACTTCCTAGTGTTTTAGCTGAGAAGAAGTGGGCAACAAACTCCCCAGCAACAATTTGATGAATGCTCAGCTCCTATTGGTCATAGTGTGATGTTATATAGCCTATAGCTGTTCTTGATAAATGTGCTATCCAACATTAAAATATTTTTTTCAGTAAATGTAAGAACTCGCCTAATCACTAATCAAAGGATAAACGGGGCCTTATGTGCTAACTTTTGAGCAAACCGCGCAGTAGACATTGGCAAAATGCATAAAGTAATTTCTGTAAAAAAAAAAAAAACTGATAAATAAAAATGTATTGTCCACTTTACGTTTACTTATTTAACTACCTATAAAGCAGGATCATTCGCGGCTTTTTGTACTACACACTATATATACCTAACGTTTCATGTACCTAGGTGTTTTTGTGTAGTGTGTATTTAAAAACAGCCGCGGACGATCTGACCTGAAAAATCTAAATTGCCCCCCGTCTTCCCCCCCCTTTTTTTTTGGATGGGAAATCATCAAATGACTTCTCCCGCTCTGGGCGGAGCGGAAGGGAGTGTCAGACTCTTACTGACAAAAACCCACCCGTGATCCTTCCTGTGCCCTTTGCGTTCCAGGGCCGCAGTGACTCTTTCGAACAAATTCCGCAACCCTTCCCCCCTAGGCCTGAACCTGGGTACGCCCATGCCTTCATATCTGCTGACCTGCAGGCGTACCATGACGTCTTAAAACGTGAGTCTTCCGAGCGAGAAAAAGGGATGGAGCTATATAGGGTGTATAACTCTATCCCTCTTTCTCGCTCGGAAGACTCACTTTTTAACACCTCATGGTACGCCCGCTGATGTTCACAGTGCGGCGACATAGTAGAGCGACACTTGGTTGACGGCGATGTGGTGCTGTTCAACCGCCAGCCTTCGCTGCACAAGCTGTCCATCATGTGCCACCGGGCCAAGGTGCAGCCGCAGAGAACCTTCAGGTAACCTCGTCATTTTCCTTATCTTATCACAATTAACTCGACGTGGACGCCACAATTGGCGCAGTGGTTGAGCGTTCGGCTGCTGCGCAGCGTGTCGCGGGTTCGATCCCCGCACGGAACAAATGTTTGTATGGCTTACAGATAATTGTTCCGGGTCTCGGTGTCTTGTGTATGTGAGTTTTCATGTTTGTGAAAACACCCACGATACAGGAGTAAATCCTAGTGTGGGGTGAAGTTTAAAAAAAAAAGAAAAATAAACTCACAACGCCCCTATCTGTAAATCTGATCGAAACCCGATATTAATTGTGAGAGGATAATTTTCGCCCAAAAAGCGAGTTTCTTCTCGCTAGTACTAACATTTCGTGGATCATTTGGAAATCTCTGAACCGTCTCCTTAGTAGATCTACGAAGGTTTTTTTTTTAAAGGTGGGAAAACATTAAATATCATCTTTCGCTATGTGCGGAGCAGAAACGAGCGTCAGACTCTTACAGACTAAAATCTATGCGTGTCAAAAAAATAAAATTACTTATTGTATTTTATTATTGTATTTTATTGTAAATTATTTATTCATTTAGACACATACAATTATATGCTTAATTATTACAATAAAATTATTAAAAAAAAAACATTTAAGAATATAAAAATAGTAGTCTACCGGTATGGGGAACAGAGTCCACGCTACCGGCGTCCAGGGCAGATAGAGGAACCTCCTAATAATGCGAGCCGTGTCCAGAAGTACCGCTTTCTGAATAAAGCCTTAGATCCAGCCGCCTAACGAGAGCCTCAAGGTGTTGTTCGAGGCTCTTGGCTATTAAGCCATTGGCTGACACGACTATCGGTACAATGATTGCTGCGTCCACTTCCCACATGTCGACAACCTCGCGAGCCAAGTCAAGACATTTGATACGCTTATCTTTTTCGGCTTTCTCGAGTAAAAAACAAATATTATTTTTAAAGGTGCAAGTAATGGTGGTTCGGAATTGCAATGTTAGATAGCGACCGGCCTGATCTAGGTTAATTTACTTTACAATCAATTAATTTGGGCCAGTAAAATTTAAAGTTAAACAATAAATAAGTACGAGAAACAGCTTAACAGTACATATAAACTTAAAAATAACGCTAGGAATTATTATACAAAGTTAACACTTACGAGGGGATCAAATATCATCATTTCACTAGAAGAACCACAATAAATAATATTATTTTCTAAAGCATATTACAAATAATTTCCATCCTCGTTTTACCCCCTTAGGGGTGGAGATTTGTAAAATCCATTCTTAACGGATGTCTACACCCTATACGGAACCCACCTGCCAAATTTTAAGTTTATAGGCGTTATAGTTTCTTTGTATATCACTTTTATATACATAGATTTGACCATTGTATGCCCAAAGGGCGGGACATAGCTGTTCACAATTTAATTATTTAATTGTAAGACTTACCTATGATCCACAATAAAGATATTGATTGATTGATTGAGATTTACCGTATGTTATATGCAGGTTCAACGAGTGCGTGTGCACTCCGTACAACGCGGACTTCGACGGCGACGAGATGAACATGCATCTGCCGCAGACCGAGGAGGCCCGGGCTGAGGCGCTCATTCTTATGGGGGTGAGACATTACTCAAGTTATTATATTTTCATCCGAAAAATCACTGCAGGAGCCTGCCAACAAAGGCTTGTGGAATTTGTTCCAGGGTTGCGGAATTTTTGAAAGCGTCACTGTGACCCTGGAACGCAAAGGGCATTGGGATGGCAGGAGTTTTAGTCAGTAACACAACACTCCCTTCCGCCCAGCTTCAGAGCGGAAGAAGTCATGTGATGTTTTCCCTGGCCTGTTAAGCCAAAATCTTTGCAATTAGCAGTAAACCAACTATGGCGATCATCGCGAGAATACGTGATCGTCGTTTTCATTTGTGTAACAAAACCGGAAGGCGCCCGTCTGACAGTGTGATGAATCGGTTGGATTTGCCATACAAATGCACGATGATTTCAACATGTACATACAATGTATCCACAACTTTATAGCAATATGTTGATTTAAAAGAGTGTCCGTGGAGTTTCTTCCACGTTCTTCTACATAGAGATCTACGCTTTGGAACGTGCAGATAACTTCACCTTTTTGGGCTGACCGATCTTGAAAATTTAAAAGTGCCCGTAAATGGTTTAATTGAAATGAATGCTTTGAGTTTGATGCACGCGACGATCGCTTTGTATTAGGAAGATGCCTTAGACTCTTTATGATTCTTCTAATCACATACTAAGAGGTCAGGCTCCACTGACACAGGATCTCTTATGACAAGAGCTAGGGCTAGGGCTAGACTGAAGCTTGTATCTTGAAGTCTTAAAAAAACTTATTTTTCAACCCCCAGAACAAATTGTATCTTGAAGTCTTAAAAAAACGTATTTTTCACCCCCCAGAACAAATCAAACCTCGTTACGCCGCGTAACGGCGAGCTCCTGATCGCAGCCACCCAGGACTTCATCACGGGCGGCTACCTGCTGACGCAGCGCGACACGTTCCTGACGCGCGGCGAGGCGCAGCAGCTCGCCGCCTGCCTGCTGGCGGGCCCGGACACCAACATGCGCGTGGACATGCCCACGCCCGCCATCCTCAAGCCCAGGATGCTGTGGACCGGGAAGCAGATCTTTAGGTGAGCCGTCCTCATCATCGTTTCTGCTGAAAGACATCTACTGCTGCTCGCAGATTTCACCCAGAACTTAGTTTAGGTGAGCACGTTGAAAATGGCAACCTGCTGCAGGAGTTTCGAACAAGTTTTTTTTTGGATTGCCAAATGATCTATGAAATCATCAAATGAAGTGTCAGACTCTTACTGACTAAAACCCACCCGTGTTCCGCGCTACCCGTTGCCCTTTGCGTTCTAGGGCCGCGGTGACTCTTTCGAACAAATTCCTGCACCCTAGCAGGCACTGACCCTATGCGGCACGATCTTCTTTGCTGACATTTATTTGAGGCGCGCGAGGAACACGAGCCAAGGGCCTGGTTGTTATCGGACGGCGAGCCACCCATAGTGAGCCATCCGCGCAGTAGGTGGCCGGGAACCGCCCTGCTCCGGGGCGTCTTCTCCGTCATAAGCCTCCTAAAAGTTTATTTTGATTACAGTTTGATAATGAAGCCCAACAAGAAGTGTGAGGTGAAGGCCAACCTCGAGACTAAAGGCAAGAACTACACCAGCAACCAGGACATGTGTGTGCAGGACTCATGTAAGTATTACTGTTTAGTGCTCATTATGCCCTCTTCCTAACATCGCTGCCCCATGACTGGGAGTCGTGACCGTCATTATCATGTTTTCAAGATATCTTCCTTAAGAGACATCTTTTGGGACTCACATATTCACATACATACGGATTATCTACACTAATATTATAAAGAGGAAATCTTTGTTTGTTTGTAATGAACAGGCTCAAAAACTACTGGACCGATTTTAAAAATTCTTTCACCATGCGAAAGCTAAATTATCCTCGAGTAACATAGGCTATATTTTATCACCATATTCCCACGGGAACGGGATCTACGCGGGTAAAACCGTAGGGTGCTTCTAGTGCCTCATAAAAACATTCGCCTCGCAAACACACGTCATGTCGACGGCCGCTGAACCAAATGCGCAGTGAGGAGCTGCGCCGGCGCCGATGCTATACATGGTGTGCGTACAGGCGGCGCTGTACGTCGCGTACGCGCTAGATAATTTTGATTACTTTCTTAAAAGCGATAAGACCGCCCATTGTGTTACCCTATTTAATGTTTTCTTCACCTATGTATGTATATTTTCTGTAACATAGATGGTGTATATAATATTTTATTGACATCGCCTCCCCGCCGCGTCCTTCCTATTCCTGCTGTACTTCCTCAAATGACACTATATGTTTAGCGTACGTTTATGTCTTAACTAGCAGCGCACCGCGGTTTCACCCGCGTAGTTCCCGTTCCCGTGGGAATACGGGGATAAAATATAGCCTATGTTACTCAGGGTGAATGTAGCTTTCTAGTGGTGAAAGAATTTTTGAAATCGATTGATTAGTTTTCGTGTGAAAGCGTAACAAACAAACTTACATTCACATTTATATATTAGTAGGGATTCCATCTCTAAGCTATATACTTAGTTTTCCTCCTATCTATTATTACATGCTAATGTTTGAGTATAATACTTTACTTGCTGACAATATGCTACTAAAGCCACTAATTTTGTAATGTCTATGATCTAGGGGTGATAATAAGAAACTCAGAGCTGCTCTGCGGGTCCATGGACAAGAGTACCCTCGGCTCCGGCACCAAGAACAGCATCTTCTACATCCTGCTGAGGGACTGGGGCGAGGAGCACGCGGTGCGGGGCATGTGGAGGTAAGCTGATGTTGACCAGAGTGCGCTGCGCTCCGGCACCAAGAACAGCATCTTCTACATCCTGCTGAGGGACTGGGGCGAGGAGCACGCGGTGCGGGGCATGTGGAGGTAAGCTGATGTTGACCAGAGTGCGCTGCGCTCCGGCACCAAGAACAGCATCTTCTACATCCTGCTGAGGGACTGGGGCGAGGAGCACGCGGTGCGGGGCATGTGGAGGTAAGCTGATGTTGACCAGAGTGCGCTGCGCTCCGGCACCAAGAACAGCATCTTCTACATCCTGCTGAGGGACTGGGGCGAGGAGCACGCGGTGCGGGGCATGTGGAGGTAAGCTGATGTTGACCAGAGTGCGCTGCGCTCCGGCACCAAGAACAGCATCTTCTACATCCTGCTGAGGGACTGGGGCGAGGAGCACGCGGTGCGGGGCATGTGGAGGTAAGCTGATGTTGACCAGAGTGCGCTGCGCTCCGCACCAAGAACAGCATCTTCTACATCCTGCTGAGGGACTGGGGCGAGGAGCACGCGGTGCGGGGCATGTGGAGGTAAGCTGATGTTGACCAGAGTGCGCTGCGCTCCGGCACCAAGAACAGCATCTTCTATATCCTGCTGAGGGACTGGGGCGAGGAGCACGCGGTGCGGGGCATGTGGAGGTAAGCTGATGTTGACCAGAGTGCGCTGCGCTCCGGCACCAAGAACAGCATCTTCTACATCCTGCTGAGGGACTGGGGCGAGGAGCACGCGGTGCGGGGCATGTGGAGGTAAGCTGATGTTGACCAGAGTGCGCTGCGCTCCGGCACCAAGAACAGCATCTTCTACATCCTGCTGAGGGACTGGGGCGAGGAGCACGCGGTGCGGGGCATGTGGAGGTAAGCTGATGTTGACCAGAGTGCGCTGCGCTCCGGCACCAAGAACAGCATCTTCTACATCCTGCTGAGGGACTGGGGCGAGGAGCACGCGGTGCGGGGCATGTGGAGGTAAGCTGATGTTGACCAGAGTGCGCTGCGCTCCGGCACCAAGAACAGCATCTTCTACATCCTGCTGAGGGACTGGGGCGAGGAGCACGCGGTGCGGGGCATGTGGAGGTAAGCTGATGTTGACCAGAGTGCGCTGCGCTCCGGCACCAAGAACAGCATCTTCTACATCCTGCTGAGGGACTGGGGCGAGGAGCACGCGGTGCGGGGCATGTGGAGGTAAGCTGATGTTGACCAGAGTGCGCTGCGCTCCGGCACCAAGAACAGCATCTTCTACATCCTGCTGAGGGACTGGGGCGAGGAGCACGCGGTGCGGGGCATGTGGAGGTAAGCTGATGTTGACCAGAGTGCGCTGCGCTCCGCACCAAGAACAGCATCTTCTACATCCTGCTGAGGGACTGGGGCGAGGAGCACGCGGTGCGGGGCATGTGGAGGTAAGCTGATGTTGACCAGAGTGCGCTGCGCTCCGGCACCAAGAACAGCATCTTCTACATCCTGCTGAGGGACTGGGGCGAGGAGCACGCGGTGCGGGGCATGTGGAGGTAAGCTGATGTTGACCAGAGTGCGCTGCGCTCCGGCACCAAGAACAGCATCTTCTACATCCTGCTGAGGGACTGGGGCGAGGAGCACGCGGTGCGGGGCATGTGGAGGTAAGCTGATGTTGACCAGAGTGCGCTGCGCTCCGGCACCAAGAACAGCATCTTCTACATCCTGCTGAGGGACTGGGGCGAAGAGCACGCGGTGCGGGGCATGTGGAGGTAAGCTGATGTTGACCAGAGTGCGCTGCGCTCCGGCACCAAGAACAGCATCTTCTACATCCTGCTGAGGGACTGGGGCGAGGAGCACGCGGTGCGGGGCATGTGGAGGTAAGCTGATGTTGACCAGAGTGCGCTGCGCTCCGGCACCAAGAACAGCATCTTCTACATCCTGCTGAGGGACTGGGGCGAGGAGCACGCGGTGCGGGGTCCAGATACGAAAATACTCGTATTTATAAGGAGTGTTCGCAGTGTAATCGAAACCTCTCACCCGCTTTTTAATCACTGTTTTTTTTTTTTTTTAAGAAAATTGCTTCTTCTTCAAATAAATACATGATCTAGTGCTACCACTTCTGGGATTCAGACTTCCTCTTTGAAAGAGGGAGAGGGTCATACATAATACACAACACTGGGTTATCTTTAGTTAGTATCTAGTATAATAACTGGAAGGAAGGTTCTTATTCTAACTTAATACTGAACTTGTAGAGTTTAATTAACACCCTCAAACGGAACAGTACCTGTGCTTATCTCTAGCTCCCCACGACCATAGCTCCTCCTACTGAAGTTTTAGCTGGCTGGCAATAGTAGGTTTGAGTGTATTAAAGTAAAATTAGTTTTTTTGTAGTAGTTGTGTAATTTCTGTTTCACCTCCAAACCACTAGAGGATAATTTCTAAAATTGTAACAGCGGACTTGAATTTCGAACTTTATTGCGACGAAGATAAAGTTGTTAGTACATAAACTGATTTAAGAAATGTGTTTAATCTTAAAAAAAAAAAACTCAACAAAAATAGTTCACAACTCAAGATTAAAGATGGCTGTTAAATACATAAAATCAATCACAAATAATAGGAAACGCGTTTGATAAAGGGTCGTTATCATTTTGTCATATTTTTCATATAAGAAACTGGGCCTAAGTAAAAAAAATATATTAACAATTTTACGTCAGCCGAAAAACAATTCAAGTTACAACAACAATCTCGGAGGTTTCAGTTTTGAACTAAACATTTGTGTCGGCAATAAAACCGACCTTAAATCTACTTCATAAAGGGTCAGTATCGGTTGTACTATGAATAAGTATGTTTTACCCAGGCTGGCGCGCATGGCATCCTACTACATGATGAACCGCGGCTTCAGCTTCGGCATCATTGACGTCACTCCAGGGAAGAAGCTCATCGAAGCTAAGAACAAACTGCTGGAGTCAGGGTGAGTTTCCTATAGCACTAACCTTCGATATACAACATATCTTCTTCTCTAAATATATATAACCCAAAAGTGACTGACTGACATAGTGATCTATCAACGCGCAGCCCAAACCACTGAACGGATCGGGCTGAAATTTGGCATGCAGGTAGATGTTATGACGTAGGCATCCGCTAAGAAAGGGTTTTGATTAATTTTACACCCAAGGGGATAAAATAGGGGATGAAACTTTGTCAATTTTAAACCGATCGGGCTGAGAGTTTCAAAATCGGGGGTAAAGTAACTATTCCACGCGGACGAAGTCGCGGGCAGAAGCTAGTTTTCTCATATAGTTGCAAACCAAGTATTTGTATTAATTGTTGTTTTTGTGCTCACACCACACATTATTATGTGTCTACACGTGAGGGCTTGTAATTGACTTTTTGGTGACTACGTTTCCATTTTTGTCTGTTTTTGTTAGCTGTAAGTCCTCCATGTACATAAATAAATAAATCTATACTTATAATAAATCTGTAGAGAGGTCAATTCTGTACAAGGAATATAATTTCAAAATAACTATCAGGGGGTGATTAGTGATCGATACTGGTGCCAAAAATGCAATCAGTAAAATTTTTGTCTGTCTGTCTGTCTTTCTGTCTGTCTGTCTGTCTGTCTGTCTGTCTGTATGTTCTTTATAGAAACAAAAACTACTCGACCGATTTTAACGAAACTTGGTGCAATTATTCTTCATACTCCTGGGCAGGTTATAGTATACTTTTCATCACGCTACAATCAAAAGGAGCAGAGCAGTGAAGGAAAATGTTGGGAAAACGGAAGAAGTTACTCCATTTTTTAAGCTTCCGTCGCGTGTGTAGCCTTAATGGTTAAAGTTACATAGAAATCATGTATTACGGAAATGTTATACATAAAATTATCTAAAAAATATCCCGAAACAGCATGTCTATCTTTTGTCAATTTTAAACCGATCGGGCTGAGAGTTTCAAAATCGGGGGTAAAGTAACTATTCCACGCGGACGAAGTCGCTGGCAGAAGCTAGTATCAGAATAAATGTGAAAAGGCGTCATGTGTGTACTCATCTTTATGAACAACTTTTACTGTGGAACCAATCCTTGAATCGCAAAAAGAAAATCGACTGCTCCATACTTTTCTGTGCGTCTTTTTTTTCTGGATGTGAAGTCATCAAATGACTTCTCCCGCTCTGGGCGGAGCGGAAGGGAGTGTCAGACTCTTACTGACTAAAACCCACCCGTGATCCTTCTTGTGCCCGCCACGTTTCAGGCATCGATGACTCTTTTGAGTAATTTCCGCAACCCGGGATCAAAATCCGCTACCTAACTTGCGATATACAGTATGTTAACTAACAGAGGGCGTTCCCGTTAACCCGTAATAGTATAGCATCCATATATGCATGATAAAAAAATATTAGCATTCGAAAACAAAATGTTTTTTTTTTAATATTAAAATATTCACTGAAAATGTTAAATTGATACGTTAAATAAACACTCTGTACACGCGTACTTGCCGGTTTGGGCATTGCTACTACGACTACTATTCCGCGCTACTATTTTGATTTTAAACAGGATGTTTCGAATTTATTGTCAATTAATTTTTTTTTTTTATTCGGATTCGGATTATTTTATACTTATTTTTCTATGCTGATATTTTTATTTTAATCTATTAATGATATAGATTAACGAGTTTAAGGGAACGCCCTGTTATTAACATACTGTATAAATAAAAGTAATTATGTAGAGGGCCAAAGAAACGGCGGATAATATAATAGTCACCTCATTTCTAGCCTTATCATATGCATTTTGTGCAATCTAAATTGTGTGTCGACTATTGAGATAAAAACCCCCGACACAAAAACCTAAGTTCCCTATAAAAAGTAAAAAATCATAAAAAAAAAACTAATTACCAAAGTACGTATTAATAATAGGGATGTTTCCTGAGGAATAAAAATATGATCCTATTTAGTCCGTCAGTTAGATTATCGAAAAATATTGGACACTTATTTTTTGCTTTAAGAAATCTCTAAAAAATGACGAAGATAAAAAGCTTCAAAGATCATGAGTGGGGGCTTGTGACAACAGGGCGTGGTAAAAATCGTCGCACGGAGTGACGTCACACGAGTTTAGTGCGTTGAAAACTCGTGTGACGTCACTCCGTGCGACGATTATCGTCTTCGTTTTTTGTTTACGTGAAAAAATAAAAAATACGTGTCCCATATTTCTGGGAAATCTATCTTACGGACTAATTAGATTTATTTTAGCAACTACCCTATTCTAAAAAAAAGTACGTCGCGTTGGAGGACCACTCCAAACCTAACAATTTAATTACAAATAGTCTATTACCTAACTAAGCAGCGCGGTCCCCCAACGATCTACGATCGTGTCTGCTGTGCGGACATTGAACCTGTTAATGTTTCTCACTTCCTCACCCTGCAGGTACTCCAAGTGCGACGGCTACATCCTGGAGATGGAGAAGGGCACGCTGCAGTGCCAGCCCGGCTGCACCATGGAGGAGACCCTCGAGGCCGTCATGCTGAGCGAGCTCAGTAGTATCAGGTAAAGAGGAACTAGCTGACCCGTGCAAACAACCTCGTCTGCTTCACATAAGTGAGAGAGAGAGAGAGGGAGAGAGAGCGAGAGAGAGAAAAAGCGTTTTTTTATTATTATTTGACTGTATTCATTGATGCTCCATCGTAGCGTAATGTTATATAGCCTTATAGCCTTTCTCGATAAATGGGAAAAAATAAAAAAAAATAAAAATTCAAATCGAACCAGCACTTCCTGAGAGCGCGTGCAACCAAACAAACAAACTCTTCAGCTTTACATTTTTTTAGAGACCCCGCGGTTTCACCCGCGTTGTTCCCGTTCTCGTGGCAATACAGGGATAAAATATAGCCTATGACACTCCACAATAACGTAGCTTTCTATTGGTAAATAATTTTGAAAATCGGTTCAGTAGATCCATAGATTACCCCTTACAACGTCACTAACGTTACCCCTTTGTAATATTAGTATAGATTTAGGAATAATTTCATCTATGAATGTATAAGTATTTTGAATGAAGAACGAGTCAAAACCTATTTTAATTATAAATTTTGAAATGTTTTCATGCTTAAATATAATTTGGCAAATACTCAACTTCCAGAATAATTAAGATTCCAAGATTTTCTTACACACAAGTGAAGCTAATAAACCGGATATATACCGGATATCACGCGATAGATAAAAGCTAAACTGTGTTCTATTTTGTCTGTGGTGTGACCAGAGACTCGTGGTAGTTGATGTTCAGTCCTGACATAGCTTTTAGTTTTAGTTGATAATTTATATACTTTTTTTTTAAATTTGTGTTTTTTCTTTGTGCGTCATTTCTAGCGTTATAAACGTGTTTTCTTTCTTTCTCTTTGGCAAATTTTAACCAGTTTTGACATATTCCAGAGAGTTGGCCGCTAAAGCCTGTTTCCGAGAACTACACCCGACGAATGCACCACTTATAATGGCACAGAGTGGATCCAAAGGTAATTAATTAAATAATAGTAAGATATTAAGGTCATGATTAGAGATGGGCAAATGCCCGGGCATTTTTGGCAAATTGGGTAACTTCCTAATAAGTGCCCATAAATTTCTGTCCCTGGGCATTTATCTGGGCATATATTTTTTGTTTCAAAATTAATTTAAGAAAATGATGTTCGCTTAGAAAACTGATCTAACTTGTTGAGTTTACCTAGAGTTAATTCTTTAAAGGTGTATTTTTATGAATTTGTACATTTTATTTAAATCTATGTTTTGCAAAACCATGTTTACGAACATAAATGTTACAAAATACCCGGCGGCGGCGTGAAAATACTTGCATCGTGAGAAGAGTGTAGGGCGAGGGATGCGTATACTGTTAAGATTACTTGGTATATTATAATTTTATGAATTAAGTTACATTTTATTTAATTATTAAAATACATATATAAATATAAAATATATCATAAGAATTATATAAATGTTTCAAAGTACGCTGCGCCGGTAAAAAAGACTTGTACCAAGTGACGGTTGCGGGGTAAGGGATGCGGGGTGAGGGATGTGCACACGCACTCGCCGCGCCGCCATTTTGTTGATAGTCATCCTGTGTCAGTTGCAGATACCGTCCGCATATTTTATTCCATTCGAGACTTCCGTTTACCCAATTTATGCAAATATTAGTTTTAAAATCTGTGCTATTTTACCGCTGCTTGGGTAAGTGTTTCTTTTATAGACGAACCAATAATAATTTCAAATAAATATAGGTAATACATTTTTAATAACTTCTGCATATTTTTGATACACCTACAATAAGATAAACAGTTCCTAAGAAACGTTCTTGTAAAAAAATACCAAAGAAATATTGTTAAATAAGCAACAAATAAACTTACGTACATACATATACATAATTAAGTGTGCTTATTTTAAGAAAAATATTTGTTGTTTTAGCGCTATGGGACGATCAAAAAATCAAACTATACGGCGGCACTATAATCAATTACCAGACAATTACGTGAAGTGCTCTTTTTGCGAAAAGAATTATAAAAATTATGTTGTTAATTTTTGTATCTCTATTTTCACATGAAAAGTATATAAATGTTATTATTTTTAAATAAAAATGTGTTCAATTATTGACATTCATTATTTTTTATTTCATTAATGATACTATTTTACTTGAAGAACTATATTAAATTACGTTTTACGACCCCATATTTTTATGCCTTACGATTGGGCATATATCGGGCAATAATAAATTTATGCCCAAAATGCCGGATTTTTACCATATTTTCCTGCCGGGCAGAAACACATTGCCCATCTCTAGTCATGATTCATCGGTGCTTTTATTCAATTTATTCAGTAACAATTCACATTGTGTTTGAAATCATTAAAATTACAGATTTGAGTGGACCTGTCTTGTTTTTGCCTCCGGATTAACGAGGCCCTACTGTATGTTCTTCTATTTGGTTTTATTTGTCTGTCAGTAAACCGCCCGTGTCCCTTTAGTCCCTTACTAACTGATTTACATCCGTACACTTCAACGTTAGGTTCAGTTGAAAACCAGCGTCAGGCAGCTCCTAGTTGTCTGGCATTTTGCTGAACTGGACCTATTTGGCGCAGCCGCGGGTCACACAATGTTATTGTTTTAAAATTAAGTTTCCTTTTATTTGTGTCTACATTGTGTGTATATCTGTATGTGCCAAATAAATGTATTTTCTTTCTTTCTTTCTTCTTTAGGTTCGAACATCAACATATCCCAGATGATCGCGTGCGTGGGGCAGCAGGCGCTGAACGGCAAGCGAGTTCCCAACGGCTTCGAAGACCGCTCGCTCCCTCATTTCGAGAGACACTGTGAGTACCTTTCACCAACTTCCATATTAATCTCGCTGACCAGTGCCTCAAGTCTGCTATTACAATAGTCTCAGAATGGTCTATTATTGATTTCATAATGGTTGATTTTGACAAGTTTGGTAATCTACTAATATAAGCGTCATTATGCCTTTCCAACGGTCAACCACTGACACTCCATTGAAAGAAATGGCATAGAATGGTAATCTCGTACATAATGACAAATGAATGCCAGACGTATGCAGTAATCTGCTAAAATTTTGACAGTTCCTTTGATCAGTGACCTACCGTTAGAACGTCATTGTGCAGTCATTGCTTTTAAAAGCTAGGTTATCAAAAAGTATTACGAGACCATTGCCCGACAAAGATCGACCATTATGAGTTTAGCAGATTACGAACTTTTAGCAAAATGACAATGGGATCGTGAAAATGAAAATAGCAGACTTGGGGCCCTGGGGTTGAGAAGCCGTATAATTATTTCGCGCCAATATGTCAGGTCGTTTAGATTTACAGTCACGTGACACACAAAAACTACATGAAATGTGACTAATGAGGGTTAAAACAACCACTGTTCCTTAGTTATCATTGTTCTGCATTGGTTGCGGAATTAGTTCGAAAGAGTCACCGCGGCCCTGGAACGCAAAGTGCATTAGGAGGAACTCGGGTGGGTTTTAGTCAGTAAGAGTCTGACAATCCCTTCTGCTCCGTCTAGAGCGGTGGAAGACATTTGACTTTAAAAAAAGATTAGGTAGGTGTATTGTATGTATAGTTTATATATTATCTTTGTAGTAATTTAATATTAATCACGTTACTGTTTTTTTTCTCTCTTTCGTACTGCACCTACCACTACTACAATTATTCTCTGCATCACCCAAAGGTTGACTGATAGAAAATACCTAAGGCATTAAGTCCGCCTCTGTACATTTGTGTGCGTAAAGTAGTAAATAAATACATCCTAAGCGTCATCGCGGATGACCAAGACGAAGAGAGCAGAACTAGACTCCAACCGAAAGGATAAGCCTGTAATGGCAGAGACCAGACGTGTGTGGATAAGGGACAGTAAGGCTTTAAGCCTGGCAGTAGGACATACCAGGATAGTTCGATAGAACTGCACGAAAAGTAGCCGTTGGCTCAGAGGATCTAATTCTTCTAATTTTGAAACAATGTTCGCTTTCGGATCATTATCTGCCTAGCCTTTTGTCCCAACTATATTGGGGTCGGCTCCCAGTTAAGCCGGATTCAGCTGAATACCAGTATTTTACGTGAAGCGGCTGCTTACCAGAACTTCACAACCCATTGACTGGGGAACACGGTACTTCTTGGCAAGACTGGTGGCAGATTTTCTGGCTCCTGACAATCCGTAACGACTGCCAAAGATCTCCAAATTACAGCCGGGACCAACGACTTAACGTGCTTTTCGAGGCACGGAGAAGTCTCGTTATGTTAAGATGGTCACCCATCCACAGACCAACCTCTGCTAGCGCTGCTTAACCTCGAAGATCGATCCGTGCTGCTGTTATAATAGGGTAGTTGACTAAAAAAATCTAATTAGTCCGTCAGATAGATTTCCAAAAAATATTGGACACGTATTTTTTCTTTTTTCACGTAAACAAAAAATGAAGCCGATACAGAGCGTTGAAAACTCGTGTGACGTCACTACTCGCTACAATTTTTACCGTGCCGTAACGTCACAAGCCCCCACTCCTGATCTTTGATGCTTTGTATCTTCGTCAGTTTTTATAGATTTGATAAAGGAAAAAATACGTGTCCAATATTTTTCTATAATCTAACTGACGGACTAAATATAATCATATATTTTTTACTCAGGAAACACCCCTATTTAGCCTATTATGATCCAAAAGATAACGGCGGAGCTCGTCCTCCGTTATCTTTCGGATCATAGTTGCTAAATGACAAAAACACATCGAATGCCCTATATTTTGACATATTGCAATTGAGATGTGAATGCGAACGTTGCTTAAAAGAAATTGTAGAGTTGACGCTCAGATGTTATAAATTATTCAAATTATGAGTTTGGAAATAGTTTATTTTTCTTTAACGCCCATCACAGCTGTAAAGTTTCTCCAGCCAACTCAACTTGTGCCTGTTTTCTTAAGTCGCCTTATATCTCTCCAGCCAAGATCCCAGCGGCGCGAGGTTTCGTGGAGAACAGCTTCTACTCGGGTCTCACCCCCACAGAGTTCTTCTTCCACACTATGGGGGGGCGTGAGGGGCTGGTGGACACTGCCGTCAAGACCGCGGAGACAGGCTACCTGCAGAGGAGGCTGGTCAAGGTACGAAAAAAGATGAAAAAAGGTTTCTATTCCGTGTTCACTAGCGGCCGCTTTCTATATTCAATCCTAATCCCTAATTTACTGGTCGAGATTGATATTTTAATCCATTTCCTACTTTTAGTATTTCAATAACCGATCGATGGATCGTAATCCCGATCTTTTTTTTCAATCCGTCTTTGGGAGGGAGGATCGGGTTTTTAGATTGGTATTTGTATGAAAGTGACAGTTATGCGTTTTCTATATTCGATCTCAGATTTTGACAGATCGATTTTTGAACGTTATTGATCTTTATTTGCGATCCTCAAATTTTGACCGATTGCACTGATAAAATCGGGATAAAGGCAAGAAAATGGAAATATTTTCAAGTGATAGTGATAGTGATCTTGAAGTATTAGCTCAGCTATCGGATTGGGATAGTAGCGACAGCGAACAAGAGAGAGTTTTGTCCTCAAAAACTTTTCGACGAATAAACTTCATGGCGAGTTTAACTGACGCAGAGTTCACATTCAGATTCAGAATGAACAAAGCGTCAGTTGAATCTGTTTTAAATGAAATAATGCCCTTTATCAAAGTGAAATCAAGACGGTAAGAATTTGTTTGTTTGCTCAAATTACTTCAATATAAAAAACATAACCTTTGAAATCAAAGAAAATAACGTAAAGAACGAATATCTAACTATAGTATAATTTTCAGGAATAATGGTATACCACCATTGCATCAACTTTTATTGGCACTTCGATTTTATGCATTGGGGACAATGCTTAATTCAGTGGCTGACTTTGCTGGAGTATCCTTATCGTCAGCTTGTAGAATAGTAGCAGACGTATCTGCTGCTATAGCTAGATTGTATAATAAATACATTTTTCTGCATTCTAGAACTACAGACAAATTTTATAACATAGCTCAATTTCCTAGAGTATGTGGTGCTATTGACTGTACACATGTACACATTCAGTCTCCATGTAAGTATACAAGCATTGATTTGTTATCAATAATATAATAATTTGCTATTTACTTACCTACCTAATTGTTTAGAAAATACCATACATTTGCTACAACAAATAAAATATTTCAGGTTCAACAATAGGAGAGGAATATAGAAACAGGAAAGGATACTTTTCAATCAATGTCCAAGCTGTTTGTGATGCAGACCTTAAATTATTGAATGTTGTTGCTCGGTGGCCTGGTTCTGCTCATGATGCTACTATTTTTAATAATTCAGTATTAAGAGGTAATATTTGGTCTATTGCCTTTTCTAATACTAATAGTTTAAAATAATATAAATTACTGATGTATCTAACAAATTGTTACAGCCCAGTGTGATGATGGTATTCTAGGAACAGACATTGTGTGTAAAACAAATTAATATGTTTTACACACAATGTCTACATATCTTTTTACTCGACTCCTTTTGCAGGTATGCTGGAAGAGATTTTCTATAGAAATAAGCATCACCTTTGTACCTATTTTTCTGTTTCCTTCTTCTTCTCTCTTTATTAAATGTGTGTACATAAATTGTTTAATAAATAAACTGTCTTGAGATAATTTGTAAATTGGTTTGACTAGATTTTTAGTCTGACCATTTTGTCTATAATATTATACCAACTATTAGCTTCAAATTATTAAACAATGATCATTTTAGGAAATAAAATATTAATTTTTCAAAATTGTTTAATATGTAGTTACATACTTTCATAAAATATATTACACTACAGACACATTTACATTAAAACTAAATACTTAATTATTTCTTTTACTTGAATATCAATTAACAAAATTATGACTTACAATAATATAATTCTAAAAATCCTCTCCCTTCAGCTTCCTTATCTCTAATCTTAATTTTTCATTTTCTAACATTACATTTTCAAACTTACTCTCTAACAATTTTCTCTTAACATTATAATATTCTGTCAATGCAATATTTCGAGCTTGACACCCATTGTCTGGCTTCAGTAGCTTCCGTTTAATAACACCTGTAAAACAAAAATACATTATTTTTAGTAAATCAAAATGTTAAAATTTTTATCAATATTCTTTCATTGTTTTAATGTGAAAGGCATCAAATATCCATCCATCCATCATCACAAACTTTAGCGTTGATTCATCCTCATGTACCTACCTGTATGAAGTATTCTATAACACAATATCTTAATTCAGGTCATAGTCTACTTGTGTGCCAAATGTTGTCCATATTGGTTCAGCCATTAAAGCGTTATTGAGTAACAAACATTCATAATAACAAACATACAAAGTTTCACTTTATGTATTAGTAGGACATATTATTATGTAGTAGGATATTACCACTATTTCGAAAATTCCTTTTTTCGTTTGGTACAATCGGAGTACCAATATTGCCCACCTTCACCAACTCATCTCCAATGCCATTAGCTGGCACTTCACTGCCCATGGACAGGGGGTATTCAGTGGACACGGATGTATAATCCGTGGACAGGGAATTTTTCATAGGCAATGGATTGTCAATCAATAGCATTGGAGATATATTATTATCTACTGGCACAATATAAGCGGTCTCAACAGTCCCATCACCATCACCATCACCAATAATTTCCGGCTCAGCATCACCACCAAACCTCACTGTGAGACCCTCTCCAGTGCTGCCCAGTAATGCAGCCACCCTATCCAAGATGTCATCGGGAGGAAAGTACCCTGGTGGTCCACCTCCAGTCTGGAACATAATATGACATAATTAACATGTTCAGGACTACATTTACCTACTGTACTATAAGTGAAACATAGAACATATATTTCTAATCGAAAAACTTAAAAACACTGCCCAAGACCATGAGGTCTTGGGCAGTGTTTTTAAGTTTTTGTGGTTGTAAGAGTCTCTGCTGGCCATGAGGCCAGCAGAGACTCTTACAACCACTCCTCTAGTTGCTAGACTGACGAGCAAGCAAGGCTAGACTAGTTATCTATTTTTAAACTTAATTTACCTTGATCCGTTCCATCCGTATAGAAGTGCTGCGCTTTCGTGAGTTCTTTTTTAAGTTTTCCCACTTAAGACGCAGTTGTTGTGGTGTACGGCGACAGATCCCCACATTTGCGTTGAAGACACTTGCAATCCGTGTCCATTCTTCGACTTTTACTTTATTATTGGTGCCATTGGTCTTCTTATTATGTATTATCTTGCTCCCCTCGATTAAGGAGAGCAGCCCTTTCGTCTCTTCCTTCGAGAGAGGTTTGGTTTTACTCTACAAACAAATGAAATAAAGCTTAATAAGTTTTGTACGAAATGGCGCGAAATACCGCGTCCCCACGCAGTTATGTTTATCGGCAAAAATGATATATTTGGGGGCGTGAATGTTTATTGCACGTTTATTTAGTCATTATTATTTACTTACTGTTTCTGGCTCCATTTTTCACTTCTTTTCTTGAAGAAATAAACAAAAAACAAACTTGAGAAGTTGAGATTAGTCAATGTCAAACAAAACTCTCTGACGCTAGGTCCTTTTCTACTGAATAGCGTTCCGTTCCACTTCAACAAAACATTTATGTTTTACTAATCTCGACGTAATAGTTATATTACTTTACCGCTGCGACTTCGAATCAATTATATTGTTACTGTGTATGCAATTTCTTGTGATAAACCATAAAATAGATTAGTTTTAAGAAATAACCACCATTTTAATTATTAATAATCGCTGATGTACTTTTACTGCAAATGCGTAAAACAAAACGTTAAGGAGGGCGCAAATTTATGACCAATCCCTTTTTTTCAATCGATTTTGAGACGAGATCGGCTTATTGAAATACAGATTCAACATCAATCGAGGGATCAGATAAAATCTGGATCAATAGAAATCTTAGATTCACGATCGAATATTGAAAGCGGCCGTAGAAGAGGCTTCTTTCGCTGAAGTTAGAATCCTTCTTGTTTGAAAGAGATTTCTCATTCCAATAAATTGCACGACAAAGTAGTTTCTCTACCAAATATCCGATCTGATTGTATAAATGTATTAAAAGTTTCTTCAACATTTTCTTTTACAATCTGGTAGTCAAAGATATAGTGATCTAGTGTATCTGATTGCAACGAAGACTTGTCCATGCGCTCTCCGAAGTGCTGATAAACACGTTTAAAACAAGTCATAAGCCTGAAATTCTGGCAACCAGTGTTTGCCAACACAGTTGTAGGCGTGTACTGCAGTGGAAATGTACACACACGTTTTTAAACAAATTATTCCACACATCTGAAATGCGCCGCGCGCTCTTGCACAGCATGCGCCGCGCGCTCTTGCACAGCATGCGCCGCGATGGGTTTGCGACTTGGTTTGCGAAAATAAACTCGAACAGGCGCTGCACATCCAGCTGCATCTGGTTGACGACGAAGACTGGAACACAATTTATGATTCAAACTAACTCCTGTCTGTCTCCCCACAGTCTCTAGAAGACCTGGTGCTCCACTACGACATGACGGTGCGCAACGCGATGGGCGAGGTGGTGGAGTTCCGCTACGGCAGCGACGGCCTGGACCCCAGCTACATGGAGGGCAAGGACAGGCCCGTGCACCTCGGCAGGGTGCTGGCCGACGTGCGCGCCAAGTATCTGTCCAGGTGAGAGTAGTGCAGCAGCTACATGAGTAGTGCACCAGCTACATGGAGGGCAAGGACAGGCCCGTGCACCTCGGCAGGGTGCTGGCCGACGTGCGCGCCAAGTATCTGTCCAGGTGAGAGTAGTGCAGCAGCTACATGAGTAGTGCACCAGCTACATGGAGGGCAAGGACAGGCCCGTGCACCTCAGCAGGGTGCTGGCCGACGTGCGCGCCAAGTATCTGTCCAGGTGAGAGTAGTGCAGCAGCGACATCAGTAGTGCAACAGCTACATGGAGGGCAAGGACAGGCCCGTGCACCTCGGCAGGGTGCTGGCCGACGTGCGCGCCAAGTATCTGTCCAGGTGAGAGTAGCGCAGCAGCGACATCAGTAGTGCAACAGCTACATGGAGGGCAAGGACAGGCCCGTGCACCTCGGCAGGGTGCTGGCCGACGTGCGCGCCAAGTATCTGTCCAGGTGAGAGTAGTGCAGCAGCGACATCAGTAGTGCAACAGCTACATGGAGGGCAAGGACAGGCCCGTGCACCTCGGCAGGGTGCTGGCCGACGTGCGCGCCAAGTATCTGTCCAGGTGAGAGTAGTGCAGCAGCGACATCAGTAGTGCAACAGCTACATGGAGGGCAAGGACAGGCCCGTGCACCTCGGCAGGGTGCTGGCCGACGTGCGCGCCAAGTATCTGTCCAGGTGAGAGTAGTGCAGCAGCGACATCAGTAGTGCAACAGCTACATGGAGGGCAAGGACAGGCCCGTGCACCTCGGCAGGGTGCTGGCCGACGTGCGCGCCAAGTATCTGTCCAGGTGAGAGTAGTGCAGCAGCGACATCAGTAGTGCAACAGCTACATGGAGGGCAAGGACAGGCCCGTGCACCTCGGCAGGGTGCTGGCCGACGTGCGCGCCAAGTATCTGTCCAGGTGAGAGTAGTGCAGCAGCGACATCAGTAGTGCACCAGCTACATGGAGGGCAAGGACAGGCCCGTGCACCTCGGCATGGTGCTGGCCGACGTGCGCGCCAAGTATCTGTCCAGGTGAGAGTAGTGCAGCAGCTACATGAGTAGTGCACCAGCTACATGGAAGTCAAGGACAGGCCCGTGCACCTCGGCAGGGTGCTGGCCTGAGTAGTGCACCAGCTACATCAGCAGTGCGCCAGCTACATCAGTAGTGCACCCGCTAGATCATTAGTGCACCAGCAATATCAGTAGTGCACCAGCTACATCATTAGTGCACCAGCTACATCAGTCGTGCACCCGCTAGATCATTAGTGCACCAGCAATATCAGTAGTGCACCAGCTACATCATTAGTGCACCAGCTACATCAGTAGTGCATCATCTACATCATTAGTGCACCAGCTGCATCAGTAGTGCACCCGTTATATCATTAGTGCACCAGCTACATCAGTATTGCACCAGCTATCAAGCCCCTTCACAATTTAGGCTTGCCTGCTGCTGTGCATTAAGATCCATGAGTCCAGGACAAAGCATTTTATGTATAAGAGATGATGGCTTATTCCTTGCAGAGAGGAGGACCCTCTGGACGGCGACGGCATCGTGCTGGCCGCAGAAGAGACCCTCGCGCTAGACGACTTCAAGACTTGTACACAGGAGTTCAAGAATGAGTTGTTGTAAGTAAAGCCTTTGTATGGAATTTGATAATTGACAAATATGGTAGTTATTTAAAAAATCTGATTAGTCCGTCACATAGATTTCCAAAAAATATTGGAGACGTATTTTTTCACATAAACAAAAAATGAAGACGATACAGTGCATTGAAAACTCGTGTGACGTCACTACTCGCTACAA